>CM056725.1:78637245-81475577 GCA_029844215.1 Przewalskia tangutica
TAATCGTCGCGAGATATGTGATTCTTCCTATCCTCTTCAGCATGACTATTTGTAAAATATATAGTGCAGTAGATGCACGTGTGTTAAAGGAATTTGATTTCCCTTGTTGTGCCTTGACTTGATATGAAGTGTAAAAGTCTCGATTGTGTGTAAAAGTAGGAAAATCTTATTCGTTGGTAATGGGTACTAGGTGGTTAAAGAATAAGCCCTCTTGGTCTCATAAGGGCTTATAGTTGTAATTGGTTGGTTTAAAACATAAAGTGTTATAACGACTTTATGGGAAGTTGGTTATAACCACTTTATGTGGGTAAAAGAATGGTTTGTTGATTTCAAAAGATAATAGACTTGACTTATAATTGACCTAAATGGTGTTGAAAGGTGTGAAACCTCTTTCGTGAGAAATGAGTACTTGGTTTTAAAAAAAAGAATTATTGAAATCAAGTTTTGATTTTCTTAAAAATTCCAAAGTAAGGAACTCGATTTCTAAAAGAAAAGAGACTTAAGGATTTGAAGTGTTTTGGTTTAAAAGAAAGGCAGGGTTTCGTCTTGACTTGTTTTAAAACATAAAGTGTTATAATAGCTTTATGGGAAGTTAGTTATAACGACTTTATGGAAAACAAAGAAATGGATTCATTATTGGATTTAGAATGATAACTTGTTTTCAAATATTGAACTCGTTGTGATGGAAAAACATAAGTGGCTTGGTTATAAAAGGTAGGAGTACCTTGATCTTAAAGGGGTTAGATACTTGGGGTTTAATGGTATACTTGACGTGTGCTAAGAAGTGTTTAAAGTACCTTGAGTCGTGTGTAACTTGCCTATGCTTGTTGTGATAGCCTTTGTTGTGCAAGTGTTTGATTGTGTGCTACCGAGCCTCTCGATGGAGGGTCGGCTATCTGGTTGATTGATGGACATCTCGACACGTTGGGTAGCCCACGTATGCTTCCACTATATCGATCCTCTGGACATACCGACACGTTGGGTAGCCCGGGTATGCTTCCATTGTGAGTGTTATCTTGTAGTTGTTTGGACATACCGACACGTTGGTGGCCCACGGTATGCGTCCACAGTGAGTATTACCTTGTATTTGTTTGGACATACCGACACGTTGGGTAGCCCGGGTATGCTTCCACAAAGTAGCATCTTGTTATTCGATTGGACATACCGACACGTTGGGTAGCCCACGGTATGCTTCCACATGAGTATTGTTTTGTTAGTTGTTTGGACATACCGACACGTTGGGTAGCCCACGTATGCTTCCACAGGATTGTTATCTTGTTATCTCCTTTGGGCATACCGACACGTTGGATGGTTCACGTATGAGCCCACTAGGGCGGTTCGAGGCCATGCTTATACCGAGTGAGACGCCGGCATGCGACCATTGTGCGGGTTAAATTCTCGTTGTATTTGAGTGATGATTTCACGGGCATGAGTCCCTATCTTGATATGACGCTTATATGTCATGTGTCTTGTAGTTTGGTTATCATACATGTCTCCCGCTTTATATAGACTATTATGATTTCATTTACGATTTTTCGCCACATACTTGGTACTGTTATCGACCTCGCCGGGGCCGCGTTCATGCCGCAGTTGAGGTATATAGCTTGGCGATCCGCACACTTAGGATTGCTCGGTTCTGAAAGCTCCATATCTCCTAAGCTTGTCACGTGGTACGGTTCTAAGTAGTAGACTTTTGTTTATTCAGGGACATGGGCGGCCCTGTCCCGTCGTTATGGTTTCAAAATTCTTAGAGGTCCAGAGTAATCGCCAAGTGTGTTTGTAAGGATGTAATCGCTCAAGTTTTAATTTATGTGCAAAAGGTAACCGTTTGGGTTAGCTTCGCTTATTTCACGCTTTCTTTCTTGAGTTTTTATTTCCGCCGTTTTTCTCTCGATGTTGTATCACTAGGGTGTCCGGTAGGCACGATCACGCCCCGGTTCGTGACAAAAGTGGTATCAGAGCAGTTAATCCTCGGAAGGTGTCTACAGACCGTATCTAGTAGAGTCTTGATTATCGGTGTGTTGTGCACCACATCTATAATCAGGAGTGTTATACCCCGTATTTCCAGAGTATGTACGTAAGGACGTACGTACGAAAGTTTGAGCCTTAAGTTAGGCATAGGACCGAAAATTTTGTTCACAACTACCGAAAAGAATCGTTTTTCGACGAAACGTTTTACAAAGCTTGCGAGGGGAAAAATACGGCTATGTCATTTATAATTTTTGCGGATTTTTCTGAGAGACGAAATATTTTGGACCAACGAGAGGGCGACACTTGTCACCCTAAAGTGGACGGTTGTGGTGG
Source organism: Przewalskia tangutica (assembly GCA_029844215.1). Lineage (NCBI taxonomy): Eukaryota > Viridiplantae > Streptophyta > Magnoliopsida > Solanales > Solanaceae > Przewalskia > Przewalskia tangutica. Next base: position 78,639,550 of record CM056725.1, read on the forward strand.
CCGAGTGGGGCGTTTTTTGGCAAGGTTTTGTGGCTTGTTTTGTGGCCTAATTCATGGGTCAATGTTTGTGAGGGAATTGTGGAGTAGGGATAGGGGCACTTAGGCAAATCTTGGCCCTCCACTTGCCCCCCCACTTGGCTTGATCTTAGCCATTAGTTTCCCTATAAATACCCCCCCCCCCCCCCTTTGAAGACTTCTTCATCCCAAATTGTTCTAAGTCTTGAAATCCTCCCTCCCTTGTAGTGAAGTTCTCGTCCTAGCCTCCCCTCCCCTTGTGAGGCCCTCGCCGAGAGCCCTCCCTTGGCCGAAAGTATCCTCTCCCAGGGGTGCTAGCCAAACCTACCCCCCCTCCTTGTGGTGTTGTTCTCGTAAAATACCCCCCCTCTTGGTAGAAAATACTCTTCAAGTATCGTTGCTATACCAAAATACCTTAGCCTTATACCTTGTAGTATTCCAAAAGTTACCTCTATACGTAGAGCCCGGAAATACTACCTTTTGTCCTTTTAGTCTCAAACCGAAACCCTAAGGAAAATCTTCATAGCCGGTTGAAGTTTTAAGAAGAAGTTGCGTAGAACTTCTAAGGGTTGTTTAGAGCGGGTTGGAGCGCCCAGAGTAGGAGCTAAACGTTGCTCAGGATCGACAATTATACTTGGATAATTATGGGCTTATCGAGGTAAATATCTTGTCCCCCTATTGTAATTAGAAATTACATACTGTAGTAGTATGGAAATGAATATAAGATTCATAGAAGAGAATTGAACTGTAATAGAAGGATATTACAGAAAGACTTGAACTGAATCACATCAGAAGAATTTTAAGAAGAAGATTAAACTGTACTTACATAGGACTGTATTTACAGTAGACTTGTGAAGATTGACGGGTAGGGAAGTGCTGCCCAATTTTCCGTAGAATCTTGTATCTAGATTTATTCTACGGAGTAGTCTAGACGTTGATACACTTGTATAACAGTTATAGGTTGAAGTTCTGCGAGTAGCATGTCCTACTTGAAAGGTGGACAAGGCTAGCCGGGGTATAGCCGTGGAGCGTTTTGCTAATAGTCGATAATCGTCGCGAGGTATGTGATTCTTCCTATACTCTTGAGCATGATATTTTAAAGAATATATATAGTACGGTAGACGTACGTGTGTTAACTGAACGTAGTTTTACGGCAATGTCTTTTGACTTAAGCCTGAATAAAAAGAATCTGAAGTAATTCAAAAGAGTTAAGAAACCTTTTTGAAAGAAGAGTAATGCTTGGTTTTAAAAAAGCTTAAGAGTTATACTAGCTTTATGGGAAGTTAGGTATAACGGCTTAAGAGAAGTAATGAATGGTTTACTGATTTTAGAAGTTAAGAGACTTGATCTAAAAAGATAAGAGACTTGACTTAATTATATTAATGTGAATTTTGTTAAAAAGTGTGAAACCTCATTCGTGAGTAATGAGTATTTTGGTTTTCAAAAGGAATGATGTTTTACTGATCTCGGAAATCAGAATAAGTGTCGAACAAACCACAGCAGCGCTAATAAAGGGAAATGTATTGACTAATAAGTATTATTAAAAACAGTAGAAACCTCCATCTGCATAGGAGCTAAGATGAGACAAAATGATATTACATTTCCTAGATCATGGCTGCTTTAATAAGATTGTTATGAACAAGAATAACCTACTCACACATAAGACATATGTTTCTCAAATTGTTTTAAAGGATTAAAACTATGAACTATGAAACATTTCGAAAATGAGAAACTTAAGTATTTAAAATTAGGCAAACTTGAACGTTTGGAAAAGAATGTTGTTACTTGATTTTACAAAGAGAAGTGTTTTGGTTTACTTAAAAATATAGTCGCTCTAGTTTTATACTACGGGTATTATGTGACTTTTGTGAAAGAAACGGATCTTTAAAGAGTTATGTATGAAGTACTTTGGGGATAAAAACCCGAACTTGTTTAACATAAAGTAGAAAGTACCTTGTGTGAATAACTTGATTGTGTTGGTTTGTGATAGCCTTGTAATACTTTCTTGTTGGTTTGATAAGTAAACATGTTAGGATGCTACGTGTGTTAGTATCTTGTGATGTTTGTGTAAAGGGGTTTCCCTCGATCGCGCTTATGTTGTTTAACGATCAGCCACATGTTGGTATTGTACCACTCACCTTGACATGATCCCGGGTTAAGGCGCCTCCGACGCGGTATATCTCAGCGATGCAGGACCATGATTCGAGAATACCTCATGCGGGTCCAGGGACCTACGCGAGCTACGAGTTCCGGTGTTAGCGGCCTTTGTGGTCACGCGGTCTATGCGCTACGCGGATCGCGAGTCCGCGATTTACGCCGGGAGTAGCTACCGATGCGGAATACCTCACGCGGGCCATCGAGTGGCCTATGCGGAGTCGCGGAAGTTCGTGGCTAGACGCGCACATTAGATATCGCGCGAGTGGCCGCCTTTGATTCATGTGACGGCCTAGACAGATCTCATGATACGCTTTATGACCTTGTTGGTACCGTGGGTTTTAGTAGTCGCAATGCCTTCGCATTTACCCCAGACGGTTTTATTATGACACAGTGGGACTGGTGTTCATGTGTGTTCCTTGGTGCTTTTATATCATAGATCACGGCGGTGAGGAAGGTATTCCACGCATGATTGATGTTGTGGGCGTGAGACCCATAGTTATATTTGAGTGATGACTTTGAGGCGTGAGTCCCCGACTTGACATGATCGCTATTTATCAGGAATCGTAGTTTGGTTATCATACATGTCTCTGCTTTATATAGATCGCTATGATTTCATTTACTGATTTTCGCCACATACTTGGTACTGTTATCGACCTCCTTCGGGCCGCGTCATGCCGCAGTAGAGGTACACCAGTATTGATCCTCGCTCATAGGGTCACAATTCAGCGTTTGGGAAGCTCCGTTTCTCCGGAGGCTTATCTTTGGTATAGTCCCCTGTTGTTGTAGGTGCTTACATTCAGGGGTATGGCGGTGTTATACCCCGTATTTCCAGAATATGTACGTAGGGGCGTACGTACAAAAAGTTTAGCCTTAAGTTAGGCATTATGGACGATTTTGGGCACAACTCACAAAACGAATGGTTTTCCGACGAAACGTTTTACAAAATTGCGTAGGGTAAATTACGGCTATGCCATTTCTAATTTTTGCGGATTTTTCCGAGAGACGGAGCATTTTGGTTAACGAGAGGGTGACACTTGTCACCTCTGGACGGCAATGGGGCTTTTGCCTTGGACGATTGGGAGGGTTTTGGGGCCTAATACATGGGCCATTGTTTGTGGAGTGATTTGAGGAGTAGGTTAGGGGCACTGGGCAAATCTTGGCCTCCACTTGCCCCCCACTCGCTTGATCATGTCCCTTGGTTTCCTATAAATACCCCCTCCTTGAAGACTTCTTCATCACAAATCTCCAAGTCTAAAAATCCTCCTTCCCCTGTGAGCTTCTCGTCCTAGCCTCACTCCCTCTAGAGAGCCTAGCCGAAACACCCCTCTTTCCCCCCTCTAGCCTAGTGCTTTGGCCGAGAGCCTCCCCCCCCTTTGGTAGAAAGTTGTCTTCCAAGTATAGCCACTATTCCAAAATACCCTAGTCCAAATCCCTTTTAGTATTTAAGTAGAAGTTGTTGGAAACTTCTAAGGGTTCTTGGAGTTATCGGAGCGTGCAAAACTAGGAGCTAAACCTTGCTCAGGATCGACATTTAACTTGGATAATTTTGGGCTTATCGAGGTAAATATCTTGTCCTTCTTGTTATACCCCGTATTTCCAGAGTATGTACGTGAGGGCGTACGTACGGAAGTTTAGCCTTAAAAGTTTAGGCCTAGGACGTTTTTTTAGGCACAACTCACACAAGGAATCGTTTTCCGACGAAACGTTTTACAAGACTCGCGTAGGGTAAATTCCGGCTATGTCATTTCTAATTTTTGCGGATTTTTCCGAGAGACGTAACACTTTGGGACAACAAGAGGGCGACACTTGTCACCCTCTCATTGATGGATGTGGGACGGCAATAGGGCCGAATGTAATGGCTATTTTGTCTTGGAGTTGGTAGGATATTTTGTGTGCAAGTTGGATAAGGTACACTTGCCCTAATCTTGACCTTACACTTGCTTAGCACATGGCTTAATCTTGGCCATTGGTTGGCCACTTCTTGACCTATAAATACCCCCCTTAAGATGAAGAGTTCTTCATCCACAAAACAAACTTTCCAAGTCTAAAATCCCTCCCCCTCTCTCAAAGCTTTTCGTCCAACACTCCTCTCCCCTCAAGGCCTTGGCCGAATACCCCCTAAAGCGAAGCCCTAGCCAAACACTACCCCCTCCCTTGGTAGAAAAGTTGCCTCTAGTATTGTTATAATTCCCAAAATACCCTAGCCCAAATCCCTTAGTACTTAGTAGAAGTTGTGAAGAACTTCTGGTTCTGGAGCTATCTGAGCTTCAAATTAGGAGCTAAACCTCGCTCAGATCGACTTTTATCTAGGATATTATTGGGCTTACCGAGGTAAATAAACTTATCCTTCTTTGTAATTAAAGAATACATACTGTAGAAGTATAGGAATAAGTATAAATACTTAGAAGGATATTACAGAATAGAATTGAACTGTTATCACCTTAGAAGGGTATAAAAGAAGAATAATTGAACTGTACTCACATAGAACTTTTTACAGTAGATGTATAACTTAGGGTAGGGAAGTCGCCCAAATTTCCGTAGAATAGAACTCTCGCTTAGAATCATGCTTACGGAATAGTCTAGACGTTGATAGACGTATTTGACTATTATAGGCTGATTCTCTGCGCGCGACATATTCGACTTGGCAGGTGGTTTTCGCCAAGAAGGTATGTGATTCTTCCTAAGCATGATATTTTAAATATATATATAGTACGGTAGACGTACGTGTGTTAACTGAATAATACTTACGGCAATGTCTTGCGACTTAAGCCTGAATAATAAGGATCTTAAAGCATTTCAAAAGAATACTGAATCATTTTTTTTACAGAAGAGAACTAATTGGTTTTTAAACATCAAGCTTAAGAGTTATACTAGCTTTATGGGAAGCTAGGTATAACAACTTAAGAATGATAAAAGGAACAGTTTACTTATGTGTTTATAACAGACTTATATCGATTTATGGAAAGAATAATAAGATGGTTTGATAAGTAGACATGCTATGATGCTATGTGTGTTAGTGTCTTGTAACGTTTGTATAAAAGGGTATTCTTGTTGTGCTTATGTTGTTTAACGATAAGCTGTTATGCTAGTATTATATCACTCACCTCTTGACATGTTACCGGGGGTTAAGCTGCCCTCCGACGCTGGTAGACTCAAAGTGATGCGAGACCATGATTCGAGAATACCTCATGCGGGTCCGGGGACCTATGCGAGCTACGAGATTTCCGTGTGTGTGGGGTTATACCTCACGCGGTCTATGTGGCCATGCGACTACGAGTCCGGGGCGATGCCGAGGAGTAACTACCCTCGATGCGGGTTATACCCTACGCGGCCTACGTGAGTGGCCTATGCGACTACGGAGTCGAGGATTAGGCTTGCATAGTGATACTACGCGATTGGCCTGCTCGATCATTCGCACCTAGAAAAGACCTCGCTATCTACCTATTGTTGCTCTTGTTTATGATGTGCACTATGCGCGTTACCTTGGTTGTTTCGCATATTTGTAAAATTGGTTTTAAAATGATATGATTTCATTTATGTACTTACAGCCACATACTTAGTACACAGATCGACCTCCTTCGGGGCTGCGTTCATGCCGCAGGTAAAGGCAAGCAGGTGCTAGATCCGCATCCTTAGGATCTTTTGCGTTGGTGTCAGGAGCTCCATCTTCTCCGGAGGCTCTACTTTTGGGTATGCTCTCCCTGTTGTAATTAGTTTTGTACAGTCAGGGTATGGCGGGGCCCTGTCCCCCATAGTTGTTTACATTCCTAGAGGTCTGTAGTCCTATTGTACAGTTGGGATGTAACTGCAAAACTTGGGTTATATATATATGCCGAAAGGCAAGCTTTTCTTCAGATAAACTGTTTATCTTTTCATAATGTTTCTTGTCTTGTCTTATGTTCCGCTGATTACTCTGATGTATGACTACTTGGGTGCCCGGGTAAGGCACCAGTCACGGGCCCCGGAACGGGTCGTGAGACTTCTATTGTAATTGGATATTACATATAAGAATAGTTAAAACTTGAGTATAAGATAAAGAAGGATATTAAAGAATAGAAGTGAATTGTAATCACAGTAGAAGGGTATAACAGAAGAAGAATTAAATCAGACTTACATAGACTGTTTTAACAATGAGACTGGGTAGCTTACCGCAGGGAAGTGCTGCCCGATTTTCCGTAGAATTAAGAACCCTCTGCTTAGAATAGTCTACAGAGTAGTCTAGACATGGATAGACGTATCTGACTATTATAGGTTGATTCCCTGCGCGCGACATATTCGACTTGGCAGGTGGATTTCGCCAAGAAGGTATGTGATTCTTCCTATACTCTTGAGCATGATATTTTAAAGTATATATATATAGTACGGTAGACGTACGTGTTAATCGAACGTAGCTTTACGGCAATGTCTTTTGACTTAAGCCCTAATAATAAAGATCTTAAAGTGTTTCAAAAGAATTATAAATCAGTTTTGAAAGAAGAAGATTATTTGTTTTTAAAACAAGAAGCTTAAGAGTTATACTAGCTTTATGGGAAGTTAAGTATAACGACTTAAGAAAGAAAAGGGACAGTTTACATATGTGTTTATAAACGACTTATATTGATTTATGGAAAGTATAATAAGATGGTTTGATAAGTAGACATAATATGATGCTATGTGTGTTAGTGTCTTGTAACGTTTGTATAAGAGGGTATTCTTGTTGTGCTTATGTTGTTTAACGATAAGCTTTTATGTTAGTATTATATCACTCACCTCTTGACATGATACCGGGGGTTAAGCTGCCCTCCGATGCGGGGTAGACTCAGGCGGTCTGGGACCATGATTCGAGAATACCTCACGCGGTCCAGGGACCTATGCGAGCTACGAGAGTTCCGTGTTAGTGTGCGGGGTTATACCTCACGCGTCTATGCGCATGCGGACTACGAGTCCAGGACGATGCCGAAGAGTAGCTACCCTCGATGCGGGGAATACCACATGCGGGCCTATGTGAGTGGCCTATGCGGACTACGGGAGTCCAGGATTAGGCTTGCATAATGATACTATGGGCGATTGGCCTTGCTTCGATCATTTGCAGCCTAGAAAAGACCTATCGCTACATTGCTATTACTCTTGTTTGTGATGTGGCACTATGTGCGGTTACATTGGTTGTTTCGTACATATTTGAAAAATTGGTTTTAAAATGATATGATTTCATTTAAGTACTTTACAGTTTCACATACTTAGTACTTGTTAGATCGACCTCCTTCGGGGCCGTTCATGCCGCAGGTAAGGGCAAGCAGGTGCTAGATCCGCATCTTAGGATCTTTTGCGTTGGTGTCAGGAGCTCCATCTTCTCCGGAGGCTCGACTTTTGGGTATGATCTCCCTGTTGCAGATAGTCTTGTACAGTCAGGGTATGGCGGGGCCCTGTCCCGCCATAGTTGTTTACTTCCTTAGAGGTATGTAGTCCTATTGTACAGTTGGGATGTAAACCGCGATTTTGATATATATATGCCGAAAGGCGCCTTTTCTCGAATAAATGTGTCTCTTTTACAATTGTTTCATGTCTTATTTTTATATTCCTGATTTTCTCGATGTATGATCGCTGGTGCGGGTAAGGCACGATCACGCCCGAATCGGTCATGACAAAAGTGAGTTTTGGTTAACTTCGGTGGCTTTTCTTGGGCATATTGTCGGGTGATGGCATTCAGTGGATACGCCAAGATCGAGGCGATCGGGAGTTGGCCTAGACCTACTACTCCGGCAGAGTGCGCGATTTTACGGGCCTTGCGAGTTATTATCGGCGGTTCGTAGAAGTTTGCTTCTATCTGCGCACCATTGACTAGGGTGACTCGGAAGGCGGCTAAGTTTGATGGATGATGCTTGTGGCGGGGTTTCGATTCTTTGAAAGAGAGATCGACGACCGCCTCGTTCTTACTCTTCCGGAGGTCCAGACGGTTATGTTGTGTATTAGACGCCAGCGTCGGGCTCGAATGTGTGTTGATGCACTGGTAAGGTTATAGCGTCGCACGATCCCGACTTAAGAAACACGAGAGAAACTACCCCACCCATGATTTGGAGTCGGCGGTGATTCACGCCAAGATCTGGAGGCACTATTTGTATGGGGTTCATGTGGATATTTATACAGACCACAAGAGCCTCCAATATATCTTCAGCCAGAGGGAGCTGAACTTACGACAGAGACGGTGGTTAGAGTTGCTTAAGGATTATGATGTTGACATCCTGTACCACCCGGGGAAGGCCAATGTTATGCGTATGCCCTTAGTCGTAGGTCGATGGGTAGCCTATCGGATGTGCGGCCGAGAGAGGGGCATGGTTCGCGATTTGCATCGATTAGCGAACCTTGGTGTCCGCTTGATTGATTACGATAGCGGTGGGTCCGAGTTCGAGAGGTTGCCAGTCTTCCATCGTCGGCGAGGTGAAGAGGCAACAGTTGAGGATCCATTTTTGACGCAGATCGCGATACGACCTTCGTGAGAAAGGGTCCTTGAGGTAGCACCGATGGGGTGCTGCTAAGGTTTGAGGGCGGTGTGTTCGGATATTGCAGACTTGGCGGAGTTCTAGGGAAGCACACAACGACGTTACTCTATCCATCCGTGGTCGACCAAGATGTACCACGACCTTAGATCGGTATTGGTGGGATGGCTTGAAGAGGACGTTGCGAGTTCGTAGCTCGCCCGTGTTGTCGGCGGTGAAGGTAGAGCACCGCAGGCACGGTGGTTTGTTGCGCACGATAGAGATCCCGACCGGAAGTGGGAGGTGATCAACATGGACTTTATCACGGGATTACCTCGCACTCGGAGGAAACATGATTCTATATGGGTTATCGCCGACGGTGACAAAATCAGCCCACTTTTCTCGCCGATCGGGATGACTTTTTGTGAGGATTATGCGGACTTTATATCCGAGAGATCGTCGATCGCATGGAGTCCCTATTTCGATCATATCCGCGAGGAGCCCGCCACGCTAACTTCCGGAGGTCTTTCCGAAGGGTTTGGGGACGCAGTGAGCACAGTCGCATTCCATCCACGCAGACGGACAGACGAGCGCACTATCCGGACTCGAGGATATGCTGCGAGCCCGTGTTATTGACCGTGGGTAGCCGAGGATCATTTGCCTCTAGTTGATTTTGCGTATAATAATAGCTACCACTCTTGTATTCAGATGGCGCCTTATGAGGCTTTGTATGGGAGGAAGTGCAGATCGCCGATAGGCTGGTTTGATGTGGGCGAGGTGCAGTTAGTGGGACCAGATTTGGTGCAGCAGGCAGTGGATAAGGTGAAGCTTATCCAGGAGTGGTTGGCGACACCGTAGTCGCATATGTCATATGCAGATCATCGTCGTCGGCATCTGGAGTTCGAGGTTGATGATTGGGTTTTCCTGAAGGTGTCACCCATGAAGGGTGTGATGAGATTCGGGAAGAAAGGGAAACTCAGCCCGAGGTACATTGGGCCATTTCAGATTGTCCGCAGGGTAGGCAAGGTTGCCTATGAGTTGGATCTGCCGTCCGATCTGGAGGCAGTGCTGTCACGCCCCAAATTTTCCTAAGTCTTTACTTAGGGCGTGATGGCACCTGGACAATTATTTTCCACCAGGAGCACCATTTAATTCTCTTTATTTAGAAATTTAAACTTATATTCAAATACGGAGCTATTAATAAAAATAACAATAAAGAAATTTGTTTATGACTTTATTGAAAATATAACGCGAGCCCATACTCGTGCAAATATTGTTTCTACATAGACATACTGACAAATATTATTCTAAGTTGGAAGGGAGACCATTCCACACGGGCATTTCCCGAGACACTGAACCGACATTCGAACTCGACGAGTACCAAGCCCGGCAATGGACTTGGTATGACAAGAGGTCATGGACGATCGCTAGCCTTGGCGTGAGTCTTTCCTCTATCACGCTTTCTGAAACATGTTAATAAAAGAGTCACCTACCATCCGGGCCGAGTGAGAACCTTACCTGCAATTCAAAGTAACACCACAATATTCCAAGTGCAATCACATTATAACGTAATAAGCATATTGCAAAACATATCAAAGTTACAACATCTTTAAATATGCAACAACTCCTCATAGGAAATTCTCGGTTTAACTAACACTTCATTTTATCTCGTATTATCGTTAAGACATTCCCTGCATTTCCACATGTTTATTACATTTATATATTTGTGAACGCGTATTCACTTTTCATATTTATATATAGGTGAACACGTATTCATCTTTCATATTTGTTGGCGTGCAACCCGATCCATTATATTTACGTATTTGTGAACACGTATTCACTTTACGTTTTGTTGCGGCGTGCAACCCGATCCATTATGTTTACGTATTTGTGAATGTGTATTCACTTTACGTTTTGTTGCGCGCAACCCGATCCATTATATTTACGTATTTGTGAACGCGTATTCACTTTACGTTTTGTTGCGGCGTGCAACCCGATCCATTATATTTACGTATTTGTGAACATATATTCACTTTACGTTTTGTTGCGCGCAACCCGATCCATTATATATTTATATATTTATGTGAACACGTATTCACTTTTCATATTTTTCGAAGATCAAATAAATACTATTCTCTTTTCTAACATTCATCATTCATACTTGTAACGATTATAACTTTTAACCATAACTCCAACTAAGGTGTTTCTCAAGCGGAATCTAAGGTAAGACGGGGATCTTTCACTGTACCCAATTTCATTTAAAACTACTTTGGGTAACTAACACAAATTTATCCTCAAAACAGCCACATGAAATTTGTTTCGGCAGAATTTTTATTAAACAACACCCAATCTTATAATAGTCATAACTCCTAATCTGTAAACCCGTTCAATCCCCATAAATTCCCAAAACGACGAGAACCGAGAGATACACGTCTCCATGTGAACCATTCTTTCATATTCTGTACCATTTGGTACAGTTTTACACTTTTATTCGCTGCCCTTCCTGGATCTCGATAGATCCGAGGCAGAAACTTTAAACAGCGATAACTCTCAATCCGTAAGTCGTATAGACCCCCGTAAGGTCTCAAAATGTCCACAACAAAGATATCTAGAACTTTCATTTAGAAACAATTTTCATATTCCCCACAGATTAGTACAGTTTTACGTTTCAACGTCCTGCCCTTCTGGATTCCGACGAATCCGAGGCAGCAACTTCAAACTACAATAACTCTCAACTCGTAAGTCCGTTTTAATAAATCTTTATATATATCTGTCCGTAACAGAGAGACTTACAACCATGTAAATTTTCATATAATTCTAATAAGTAAAACGCAATAACAACAGTCCGTAATTATGCCTTTCCGAATTTCGACCAAATCTAAGGCAGGAACTTTGAACTATGATAACTTTCAAACCGTACGTCCATTTTACCTCATTTTTGGTTCTATATGATCATATTAGAGAGGTGTACAATTCCCCCGAATTTCATCAAATTCTAACAATTATAACTCAGTGAGAACAGTTCGTAAAGTTTATGACGCAACTAGTTGTCTAAACAATCAAAAGTTCAATATTTCTTTTCAACACTCAATTCTTATTCCAACATGTATTGAACTAAAAATAAAGGATGTTACCAAGAATTTCTGAGTGAGAAAACTCACCTTGTAAGCGTGAAAAGGATTGTTGTTCTGTTGCTACAAGTGATCCTTGCTCCCTAGTATTCCTATTTTTGTTCTCCTTCCTCTCTTGATGTTTTGATTTTTCCTCTTCTTGTTCACTTGTTTTTTCTGATTTTGTATTCTTTGTGCTAGTCCTTTGTTTGTGCCAAGTATAATGTATAAGTAAGGGTGTTTGTATAACTTATGGGAGGGGGAAAGCCAAGAGTGGAGGGGAGTTAAAGGGGAGAGGAAGGGAAGTAGGTTGTTTCCTTACCAAAGAAATGTGTATGCAGATTTTTTTTAATGTGGTTAATTCTTGAAGTCTTTAAGGCTTGAATTATATATTTTGTCAACTAATAGACTTCTAACATGCCATGTAGTCCTTATAAAAAGGTTATGAATTATATATTTTGCCAACTAATAGATTTCTAACATGCCATGTAGTCCTTATAAAAAGATTATGAAATATATATTTTTATTAAACCAACCAACAACTATATATTATTATTTTTTCCCAGACTTTACATTCTTTCCTCCTTAAACAACATTCGTCCTCGAATGTGAATAAGGTCATAACATAATCACATAGGCACAATAATGTTTATTGTTATTGTAACACTAATCTAACATGCCATGTAGTCCTTATAAAAAGATTATGAAATATATATTTTTATTAAACCAACCAACAACTATATATTATTATTTTTTCCCGGACTTTACATTCTTTCCTCCTTAAGCAACATTCGTCCTCGAATGTGAATAAGGTCATAACATAATCACATAGACACAATAATGTTTATTATTAATGTAACACTAATTTGAGGCTTCACATTCTCCCTTCCTTAAGAAACATTCGTCCTCGAATGTGAATAAAGTTGTAACACATGCATATAGACACTCAAATGGCACACATATGAAGTACTATATAACACTTTTTTTTTTTACCTTAGTCAAATAGGAATAGATATTTGACTTTCATCGCCTCTTCTGCTTCCCAGGTGGCTTCCTCTGTGGAGTGATTCCTCCATAGGACCTTCACGGAAGCAATATCTTTACTCCTAAGACGCTTAACCTTCCTATCAAGTATTTCCACCGGAACCTCTTCATATTGAAGCTCTTCATTAAGAACTATCTCCTGGGGAAGGACGACGTGACTTGGATCGTGCAAGTATTTTCGTAACATTGACACATGAAACACCGGATGCACCGCTTCCAGCTCTTGTGGAAGTGCTAATTCATAAGCCACATTCCCCACTCTTCGCAAGATCTCATATGACCCAATAAACCTTGGGCTCAATTTCCCTTTCTTACCAAAGCGCATCACTCCCTTCATTGGGGACACTTTTAAAAATACTTTCTCCCCCTCTTGGAATTCAAGATCTCTTTTCCGATGATCCACATAGGACTTATGACGACTATGAGCTGTTTTGATCCTCTCCCGAATCATTTGTACCTTATCATTTGTTTCTTGAATGACTTGGTCCGAATAAATGCGTCACCCACCTCGAACCATCCAAGTGGATACCTACATTTTCGTCCATATAATGCTTCAAACGGGGCCATTTGTATGCTAGAGTGAAAACTATTGTTGTAGGCGAACTCAATTATACATAGATGGTCCAACCAGCTTCCAGGAAAATCTAACACACAAGATCGCAACCTGTCCTCAAGTGTTTGAATTGTTCGCTCAGCTTGCCCATCTGTTTGCGGGTGGAAAGCCGTGCTTAACATAACTTTTGTCCCGAGACCCTGCTGGAAACTTTGTCAAAAGTGTGAGGTGAACTGGGAACCCCTATCTGGAATAATTTGTAAGGGAATCCCGTGTAACCGCACAATCTCCTTCAAATAAATCAGGTGTCTTGTGGTGCGCGATCGTAGTCTTGGCCGTAAGAAATGGGTTGACTTTGTAAGTCGATCAACAATCACCCAAATAGAATCATACCCTTCTCGAGTTTTCGGTAGACCAGTTACGAAATCCATATGAATCGCCTCCCACTTCCACATGGGGACTCCAATGTCCTGAAGTAATCCGCCAGGTTTTTGATGTTCAGCTTTCACCTGCTGACATATAAGACACCTCCCGACAAACTCCGCAACGTCTTTCTTCATCCCGTCCCACCAGTAATTTGCCTTGAGGTCCTGATACATTTTTGTTGACCCTGGATGAATGGAATATCTTGTGTTGTGACCCTCATCTAAGATCTTCCTCCTTAGATCCTTTACCTTAGGAACACATAACCTACCCTTATACCGGAGGGTTCCGTCATTATCTCCCAATGTAAACTGTGAAGGTTTTCCCTGTTGGATCCTCTCCCGAAATCCAACAAACTCCGTATCCTCAAACTGACTTTCTTTTATTTATGAAGCTAAGGCAGACTGCGAGGTATCATGTACCACCACCCTACCTTCACCGATCTCAGTTAAGCTAACCCCGAGGTTTCCCAATCTTTGTACCTCCCGAACAATACCCCTATTTTGTATTACCAAATGGGCCAAGCTGCCCATTGATCTCCCATCGAGCGCCACCACCACGTTGGCTTTCCCAGGATGGTAAAGAATACAAAGGTCATAATCCTTAAGCAACTCTAACCATCTTCTTTGTCGGAGATTCAAATCCTTCTGCGTGGTTATGTACTGCAAACTCTTATGATATATAAATATGTCCACATGCACACCATACAAATAATGTCTCCATATTCGTAAGGCAAACACCACCGCAACTAATTTCAAGTCATGAGTTGGGTAATTCTTCTCATGTATCTTCAATTGTCTAGATGCATACGCAATAACCTTTCCAAACTGCATCAAGACACATCCTAACCCAACTCTGGAGGCATCGCAATAGACTCTGAACCCTTCTTGTCCCGATGGTAAGGTTAGGATCGGTGCGAGAGTCAACAATTCCTTTAGTTTCAAAACTTGCTTCACATGCTCGACCATCGGTACTTAACCGCTTTTGAGTCAACCGGGTCAAAGGAGCAGCAAGACTAGAAAAACCCTTTTACGAATCTTCTATAATACCCAGCCAAACCCAAGAAACTTCTAACCTCTGTCGGAGTGGTCGGTTTTTGGCCAGTTCTTCACTACTTCTATCTTCTGGGGGTCTACCATAATTCCATCCCTTGACACAACATGACCCAAAAGGCTATCTTTTCCAACCAAAATTCACACTTTGAAAATTTAGCATATAGTTTCTCCTGTTTCAAGACTTGAAGCACTACCCTCAGATGCTCTTCCTGTTCTTCAACACACTTGCTGTAAATTAGGATATCATCTATAAATACAATTACGAACAAATTCAAGAATGGTTTAAAGATTATGTTCATTAGATCCATAAAAGCTGGGGCATTGGTTAATCTGAAAGACATGACCAAGAACTCATAATGGCCATATCAGGTCCTAAAGGCTGTTTTTGATATATCATTCGGATTTATTTTCATCTGATGATATCTCGAACGAAGATCAATCTTGGAAAAATAATTGGCTCCCTGAAGTTGGTCAAAAAGATCATCGATTCTTGGTAATGGGTATCGATTCTTGATCGTGACCTTATTGAGTTGTCGATAATCGATGCACATTCGGAGTGATCCATCTTTTTTTTCTTCACAAAAAGGACTGGTGCGCCCCAGGGGGAAACACTAGGCCTTATAAATCCTTTATCCAGAAGATCCTTCAACTGTTCTTTTAACTCTCTCAATTTAGCTGGGGCCATTCGATATGGAAGAATAGAAATAGGTCTTGTACCCAGAATTAACTCTATAGCGAACTCCACCTCTCTATCCGGAGGAAGGCCTGGGAGATCTTCAGGAAAAAAACCTTCGAAATTTTTCAAACAATAGGGACATCATGCACCGTTGGGGACTCTTTTTGGGTATCTACTATATTAGTCAGATATGCTGCATCCACTTTGTGACTCCTTAATAACTTTTGAGACCTAAGGTAGGAAATAAGCTGACGTGAGGATATTCTTCGCATCATGGGTAGCAAATCCACGGAACAGGTGGTATAACGTCTTGGGGATTTTCCCCTCATTTATACTCTTACCCTGAAGCAGGTGGTATGACGTCTTGGGGCTTTCCCCTCATTCATACTCTTACCCTGGAGAATGTGGTATGACGTCTTGGGGCTTTCCCCTCATTCATACTCTTACCCTGGAGAAGGTGGTATAACGTCTTGGGGCTTTCCCCTCATTTATACTCTTACCCTGGAGAAGGTGGTATAACGTCTTGGGGGTTTACCCCTCATTTATACTCTTACCCTGGAGAAGGTGGTATAACGTCTTGGGGGTTTACCCCTCATTTATACTCTTACCCTGGAGAAGGTGGTATAACGTCTTGGGGGTTTACCCCTCATTTATACTCTTACCCTAGCTCAACCGGCTATCCTACATAACAT
Source organism: Przewalskia tangutica (assembly GCA_029844215.1). Classification (NCBI taxonomy): domain Eukaryota; kingdom Viridiplantae; phylum Streptophyta; class Magnoliopsida; order Solanales; family Solanaceae; genus Przewalskia; species Przewalskia tangutica. The sequence continues at coordinate 78,655,727 of CM056725.1, forward strand.
AAGTAAGTCAAGAAATCCCCTAACTTCTTATTGACATTATTAATATATCCTCTCATTTTAGTTCACTTAAGGCACTAACATGTCTTAATAAAAGAATCCGGAAATTTAATCTCAAGTACTACATACTTATACTCTTTTAAAACGAATGACTCTTTTTTTTTATATAAAACTTCCAAGATACTAATAACCATAGCATCAAGTCACTTGTCCTTACTTATCTTACTTAAAGTAAATCTCTCCTACCTTTTCGGTCGGTGGTGCAGTCACATCTGGTTATTTTATCGTTGTACACTCCCTTCCACAATCCTTTGAAGGAGGTAGTACGAGAACCAAGTCTTTGAAAAGACTCAAGATAGGCACGAGAAGAGTATGAAAGAAGTGAAACTTTAGGATGTTATTCCGTTTACTTACTACTAAGGTGGCGCGCACACCGTCGCAATAAGTAACCGTTCAAACACCCAACTCGAAGAAACTTCCTAGAATCTCCTAACCTGGTTTAGCTTTGATACCAACTTGTCACGCCCCAAATTTTCCTAAGTCTTTACTTAGGGCGTGATGGCACTTGGACAATTATTTTCCACCAGGAGCACCATTTAATTCTCTTTATTTAGAAATTTAAACTTATATTCAAATACGGAGCTATTAATAAAAATAACAATAAAGAAATTTGTTTATGACTTTATTGAAAATATAACGCGAGCCCATACTCGTGCAAATATTGTTTCTACATAGACATACTGACAAATATTATTCTAAGTTGGAAGGGAGACCATTCCACACGCATTTCGAGACATCGAACCGACATTCGAACTCGACGAGTACCAAGCCCAAGCAATGGACTTGGTATGACAAGAGGTCGCGGACGATCGCTAGCCTTGGCGTGGAGCCTTTCCTCTATCACGCTTTCTGAAACATGTTAAATAAAGAGTCACCTACCATCCGGGTTGAGTGAGAACCTTACCTCGCAATTCAAAGTAACACCACAATATTCCAAGTGCAATCACATTATAACGTAATAAGCATATTGCAAAAACATATCAGTTACAACATCTTTAAATATGCAACAACTCCTCATAGGAAATTCTCGGTTTAACTAACACTTCATTTTATCTCGTATTATGCGTTAAGACATTCCTGCATTTCCACATGTTTATTACATTTATATATTTGTGAACGCGTATTCACTTTTCATATTTATATATAGGTGAACACGTATTCATCTTTCATATTTGTTGCGGCGCAACCCGATCCATTAGATTTACGTATTTGTGAACACGTATTCACTTTACGCTTTGTTGCGCGCAACCCGATCCATTATGTTTACGTATTTGTGAATGTGTATTCACTTTACGTTTTGTTGCGGCGTGCAACCCGATCCATTATATTTACGTATTTGTGAACATATATTCACTTTACGTTTTGTTGCGCGCAACCCGATCCATTATGTTTACGTATTTGTGAACGCGTATTCACTTTACGTTTTGTTGCGCGCAACCCGATCCATTATATTTACGTATTTGTGAACATATATTCACTTTACGTTTTGTTGCGCGCAACCCGATCCATTATATATTTATATATTTATGTGAACACGTATTCACTTTTCATATTTTTCGAAGATCAAATAAATACTATTCTCTTTTCTAACATTACATCATTCATACTTGTAACGATTATAACTTTTAACCATAACTCCAACTAAGGTGTTTCTCAAGCGGAATCTAAGGCAATACGGGGATCTTTCACTGTACCCAATTTCATTTAAAACTACTTTGGGTAACTAACACAAATTTATCCTCAAAACAGCCACATGAAATTTGTTTCGGCAGAATTTTTATTAAACAGCACCCAATCTTATAATAGTTATAACTCCTAATCTGTAAACCCGTTCAATCCCCATAAATTCCCAAAACGACGAGAACCGAGAGATACACGTCTCCATGTGAACCATTCTTTCATATTCTGTACCATTTGGTACAGTTTTACACTTTTATTCGCTGCCCTTCCTGGATCTCGATAGATCCGAGGCAGAAACTTTAAACAGCGATAACTCTCAATCCGTAAGTCGGATAGACCCCCGTAAGGTCTCAAAATGTCCACAACAAAGAGATCTAGAACTTTCATTTAGAAACAATTTTCATATTCCCCACAGATTAGTACAGTTTTACGTTTCAACGTCCTGCATTTTTGGATTCCGACGAATCCGAGGCAGCAACTTCAAACTACAATAACTCTCAACTCGTAAGTCCGTTTTAATAAATCTTTATATATATCTGTCCGTAACAGAGAGACTTACAACCATGTAAATTTTCATATAATTCTAATAAGTAAAACTCAATAAAAACAGTCCGTAATTATGCCTTTCCGAATTTCGACCAAATCTAAGGCAGGAACTTTGAACTATGATAACTTTCAAACCGTACGTCCATTTTACCTCATTTTTGGTTCTATATGATCATATTAGAGAGGTGTACAATTCCTCCAAATTTCATCAAATTCTAACAATTATAACTCAGTGAGAACAGTTCGTAAAGTTTATGACGCAACTAGTTGTCTAAACAATCAAAAGTTCAATATTTCTTTTCAACACTCAATTCTTATTCCAACATGTATTGAACTAAAAATAAAGGATGTTACCAAGAATTTCTGAGTGAGAAAACTCACCTTGTAAGCGTGAAAAGGATTGTTGTTCTGTTGCTACAAGTGATCCTTGCTCCCTAGTATTCCTATTTTTGTTCTCCTTCCTCTCTTGATGTTTTTCAGATTTTTCCTCTTCTTGTTCACTTGTTTTTTTTCTGATTTTGTATTCTTTGTGCTAGTCCTTTGTTTGTGCCAAGTATAATGTATAAGTAAGGGTGTTTGTATAACTTATGGGAGGGGGAAAGCCAAGAGTGGAGGGGAGTTAAAGGGGAGAGGAAGGGAAGTAGGTTGTTTCCTTACCAAAGAAATGTGTATGCAGATTTTTTTTAATGTGGTTAATTCTTGAAGTCTTTAAGGCTTGAATTATATATTTTGTCAACTAATAGACTTCTAACATGCCATGTAGTCCTTATAAAAAGGTTATGAATTATATATTTTGCCAACTAATAGATTTCTAACATGCCATGTAGTCCTTATAAAAAGATTATGAAATATATATTTTTATTAAACCAACCAACAACTATATATTATTATTTTTTCCCGGACTTTACATTCTTTCCTCCTTAAGCAACATTCGTCCTCGAATGTGAATAAGGTCATAACATAATCACATAGGCACAATAATGTTTATTGTTATTGTAACACTAATCTAACATGCCATGTAGTCCTTATAAAAAGATTATGAAATATATATTTTTATTAAACCAACCAACAACTATATATTATTATTTTTTCCCGGACTTTACAAGTGCATCCGGTGTTTCATGTTTCTATGCTGAGGAGATGTATCGGGGATCCATCTAGAGTGCACCCGATTGACGATGTCCAGGTGACCGAGGGGTTATCGTATGAGGAGATTCCCATAGCGATAATCGATCGTCAGGTTAGGCGTCTGCGGACCAAGGACGTGGCTTCCACAAAGTCTTGTGGCGAACGAGCTCGAGGAGGAGATGGCGTGGGAAGGCGAGAGGACATGAGGCGATATCTCACTTATTTCCCACACCTCCAGGTAACTCACTTTCCTACTTGTTGATGTAATTTACTTATTGCCTAAGTGTTGTTTTGTGGCCATGTGTGGCATTTGCAAACTGTTTTAGTTATGAAGAACCTTATCGTTATCTGTCTTGGGAAGGAACATTCGGGACGAATGTTTCTAAGGAGGGGAGAATGTTATACCCCGTATTTCCAGAATATGTACGTAGGGGCGTACGTACAAAAAGTTTAGCCTTAAGTTAGGCATTATGGACGATTTTGGGCACAACTCACAAAACGGATGGTTTTCCGACGAAACGTTTTACAAAACTTGCGTAGGGTAAATTACGGCTATGCCATTTCTAATTTTTGCGGATTTTTCCGAGAGACGGAGCATTTTTGTTAACGAGAGGTGACACTTGTCACCCTCAAGTGGACGGCAATGGGGGTTTTTGCCTTGGACGATTGGGAGGGTTTTGGGGCCTAAGACATGGGCCATTGTTTGTGGAGTGATTTGAGGAGTAGGTTAGGGGGCACTTGGGCAAATCTTGGCCCTCCACTTGCCCCCCACTTGGCTTGATCATGGCCCTTGGTTTCCCTATAAATACCCCCCCCCCCTTTGAAGACTTCTTCATCACAACTCTCCAAGTCTAAAAATCCTCCTTCCCCTTGTGAGCTTCTGTCCTAGCCTCACTCCCTAGAGAGCCTGGCCAAACACCCTCTTTCCCTCTAGCCTAGTGGCTTTGGCCGAGAGCCTCCCCCCCCCTTTGGTAGAAAGTTGTCTTCCAAGTATAGCCACTATTCCAAAATACCCTAGTCCAAATCCCTTTTAGTATTTAAGTAGAAGTTGTTGGAAACTTCTAAGGGTTCTTGGAGCTATCGGAGCATGCAAAACTAGGAGCTAAACCTTGCTCAGGATCAACATTTAACTTGGATAATTTTGGGCTTATCGAGGTAAATATCTTGTCCTTCTATTGTAATTGGATATTACATATAAGAATAGTTAAGACTTGAGTATAAGATAAAGAAGGATATTAAAGAATAGAAGTGAACTGTAATCACAGTAGAAGGGTATAACAGAAGAAGAATTAAACTGTACTTACATAGGACTGTTTTAACAGTAGACTTGGATAGCTTACCGGGTAGGGAAGTGCTGCACGATTTTCCGTAGAATTAAGAACCCTCTGCTTAGATGTTATACCCCGTATTTCCAGAGTATGTACGTAAGGACGTACGTAGAAAAGTTTGGGCTTTAAAGTGGCTTGGACGATTTATTTTGTGCACAACACCCGGTTAGAGTCGTTTTTCGACGAAACGTTTTACATAACTTGCGAAGGGAAAATTCCGGCTATGTCTTTTTTAATTTTTGCGGATTTTTCCGAGAGACGAAACATTTTGGACCAACGAGAGGGCGACACTTGTCACCCTCACGTTGATGGAGTGTGGACGGCAAAGGGCTTGCACGATTTGGGGGTCAAGTTGGCAAGATATTTGTGAGGGATTTGTGGAGTAGGGACTAGGGGGCACTTGGGCATATCTTGGCCCTACACTTGCTTAGCACTTGGCTAGATCTTGGCCATTGGTTGGCCTTTGCTTGGCCTATAAATACCCTCCCCCTTTGAAGACTTCTTCATCCAAATAAATTTCCTAAGTCTAAAAACCTCCCCCCCTCTCTTGTAGTGTTCTCGTCCCTCCCCCCCCTTGGTGAAGCCCTTGGCCGAGAACCCCTCCCCCCTTGGCCGAGAGTACCCCCCCTCCTAGTGGGGTAGGCCGAGGGGTATACACCCCCCCTTGTGGTGTTGTCTCGTATATATACCCCCCCTCTTGGTAGAAATACTCTCCATAGTATTGTTACTATACCCAAAATACCTTAGCCTTATACCTTGTAGTATTCCAAAGTTACCTCTATACGTAGAGCCCGAAAATACTACCTTTTGTCCTTTTAGTCTCAAACCGAAACCCTAAGGAAATCTTCTTAGTTGGTTGAAGTATTTAAGTAGAAGTTGGTTAGAACTTCTAAGGGTTGTTTGGAGCGGTTTGGAGCGCACGGAGTAGGAGCTAAACCTTGCTCAGGATCGACATTATAACTTGGATAATTATGGGCTTATCGAGGTAAATATCTTGTCCCCCTATTGTAATTGGAAATTACATGATAATAAGAATATATAGTTGAAGTATACTATATATGGTATGAATATTGATTAGAACTGAACGTAGTTTTTCGGCAATGTCTTTTGACTTAAGCCTGAATTTAAAGAAGAGAACTGAATCAGAATTACATAGATCAGACAGTAGACTTGTGTAGCATTACTGTGAAGTAGAACTGTACACGTCCGGTTAGGTGTATAAACCCCCCCTGGTTGGCTTGGTAGCCGGCCTCGATAGAGGAGGAGATTTACGCGGTTGCGGGGGGGGGGGGAGGTGCTGCCGAATTTTCTGTAGAATGTTCTACGATAAGATCTAGATGTTAATAAACGCCTTGTGGCCTTATAGGTTGAAGTACTATGTCTAGCGTGATCTACTTGGCTTAAGGAGTAGCCGACGGTTTGAGGTACTTGGAGCGTTTTGCTATTAGTCGATAATCGTCGCGAGGTATGTGAACCTCTTCCTATCTTTTCTAGCATGATATGTATATAACTATGTAGTACGGTAGACGTACATGTGTTAAATGTATTTGATTGGTTTAAAACATAAAGTGTTATAACGGCTTTATGGGAAGTTGGTTATAACAGCTTTATGTAGGTAAGAAAATGCTTTGTGGTTTTAAAAACTTAAGAGTTATAATAGCTTTATGGGAAGTTAGGTATAACGGCTTAAGAGAGATAAAATGAATGATTTATTGATTTTAGAAGTTAAGAGACTTGATCTTAAAAGATAAGAGACTTGACTTAAGTAAATTAATATGAATTTTGTGTGGAACCTCATTCGTGAGTAATGAGTACTTGGTTTTTAAAAGGAAGAATGTTTCTTGATTTCGAAATCGAATGAGTATCGACAAACCACTGCAGCGTTAATAAAGGGAAATGTTTTAATTAATGAAGTATTATTAAAACCAGTAGAAACCTCCATCTGCATAGAAGCTAAGATGAGACAAAATGATATTACATTTCCTAGATCATGGCTGCTTAATAAGATTGTTTATAAACAAGAATAACCTACTCACATATAAGGCATATGTTTCTCAAACTGCTTAAAAGAGAATTATGTTTTAAAGGATTAAAACTATGAACTACGAAACCTTTTCGAACATGAGAAACTTGAGTGTTTGAAATTAGGCAAACTTGAACGTTTGGAAAAGAATGTGTTACTTGATTTTACTAAAAGAAGTATTTTGATTTACTTCAGAAGATAGTAACTCTATTTTTATACTACGGGTATTGTGTGACTTCTGTGAAAGAAACGGATCTTTTAAAAAGATAATGTATGAAGTACTTTGGGGATAGATACCCGATCTTGTTAATCATATAGTAGAAAGTACCTTGTGTGTATAACTTGATTGTGTTGGTTTGTGATAGCCTTGTAATACTTTCTTGTTGATTTGATAAGTAAACATGCTAGGATGCTACGTGTGTTAGTATCTTGTGATGTTTTGTGTAAAGGGGTTTTCCCTCGATTGCGCTTAAAGTTGTTTAACGATCAGCCGTTATGTTGGTATTATACCACTCACCTTGACTTGTTTCCGGAGGTTAAGTTGCCTCCGTCGCGGTAGACTCGGTGATGCAGGACCGTGATTCGAGAATACCTCATGCGGGTCCGAGGACTATGCGAGCTACGAGTTCCGGTTAGTGTGCGGCCTTTATGGTCACGCGGTCTATGTGGCCACGCGATCGCGAGTCCAGCGGACGCCGGAGTAGCTACCGATGCGGGTTATACCTCTTGCGGGCCTATGAGGTTGGCCTATCGCGAGTCTGCGGGAGTTCGGTGGCTAGACACGCACATTTGATAATCGCGCGAGCGAGTGACCGGCTTTGATCATGTGACGGCAGACAGATATCATGATCTGATTATGACCTTGCTAGTATCAGGGTGTTAGTAGTCGGCTATGCCTTCGCATTTACCTGCATCGTTTTATTAGGACACAGTGGGACACGGTGTTCATGTGTATTCCTTGGTGCTTTTATATCATAAACTGCCGGCAGTGAGGAAGGTATTCTACGGGCATGATTGACGTTGTGGGCGTGAGACCCATAGTTACATTTGAGTGATGACTTTGAGGGCGTGAGTCCCTGACTTGACATGACTGCTTTATTGTGAACTGTACTTTGGTTATCATACATGTCTCCTACTTTATATAGACTACTATGATTTCATTTACGATTTTCGCCACATACTGGTACTGTTATCGACCTCCTTGGGCCGCGTTCATGCCGCAGTAAAGGTACACCCGCCGTTGATCCTCGCTCTTAGGGTCACATTCGTTTGGGAAAGCTCCGTTTCTCGAGGCTTATCTTGGTATAGTCCTGTTGTTGTAGGTGCTTACATTCGTGGTATGACGGCCCCGTCCCGTCGTTGTTGTCATATCATTCGTAGAGGTCTCAGAGTAATCACATTGTGGTGGTTTGTAAAAAGGATTAAACTGTTCATTTTGAAAGAGTTGTTATTTATATATTTGCTGAAAGGCAACTTTTCTTCAGATAAACATGTGTCTTCTTTATATTGTATTATGTATTGTTTTATGTTCCGCTGATTTTCTCTGATGCATGGCTACTTGGGTGCCCGGGTAAGGCACCAGTCACGGGCCCCGGAACGGGTCGTGACAAAAGTGGTATCAGAGCAGTTAATCCTCGGAAAGTGTCTACAGACCATATCCAGTAGAGTCTTGATTATCGGTGTGTTGTGAACCACACCAATAATCAGGAGGCAATAGGATATTTAGGATTGGTTTCTATTCTTCTCACTCTGGGATCGTGCCTTAGAGCTGTGTTGAAAGTTGGACCCTCTAACGTATTTATTTCCCTTACCGTTATGCCTCCGCGTAGGGCAACCCGGGCCCAGGAGGGCTAGGTAGCTGAGGGAGCTGCGAGTAGAGTTCAGAGGGTTACGAGGGCACAGGCCCAATCATCACCTGGGGTAGTGCTTCATTAGGGGAGTTCTGCGACGTCACTAGCCCCAGCAGAGTTTAGCACGGCGGCGATCCTCATCGCGCCATGATATTTGAACCTTCGCCCACGGCCGAACAGAGATTATAGATTGCAAAGAGGCGACCCTGTTACTAGCTATGGATTTGGCTGCAGAGTGTATACCGATGTACCGCGAGTATTGACGACTATCTAAGAGAGGGTTGTGCAAGAGTAATTCTTCAGTTAGGCTTGAGCATGACCTGTGTACGGGCTTATGCGCAGCAGGCCAAGAAACGTAGAGATCGACGGGTTAACGGGCGAGAAGAAGGCGCCGCAATGAAGGTCCTTTGGTAACTTCGAGGCGAATCGCCTCACCAGCAGATTTGATATGCACATCCGCCAGTGCAAAGTGGTCCTCCACGAGTTCGGGGCGTTCGGGCGGCGGGAGTTGGTCGAGCTCCGTGGCTTCCGCTCATACGATGCGAGCGTCATCCCGGGGAATGTCGTCTTTTTGTTAGTACTTGGTGTACCTGCGACCGTCAGGGTATGATGTCGAAAGGGTGTCCTAGTAGGAGGACTTAGCCTTCAGGATCGGTGGGTAGTTCGTCATCTTCCTAGCTGCGCCTACGGCGGTGTGATTAGAACGACATAGGGGAGTGAAGCAGTAGATTCAGACATATCTTTAACCCTCTAGAGATCAGTATGTGTGATAAGGTGAGTATACCTTAAGTGTTATATTTTGATAGCATTGGGTAGATTGTGATGAGAAATCTTGGTTAGTTAACCAAGTAAGATTTGGGGGATAGAGAAGGTGTGAGCCTTAGAGTTTTATACGTAGAGACCTTAGAGGTAAGGCCATCTCGAGTAAAGGTGTAGTGTTATGTTTGATCCTTATCGGAGTGCATAGTGCACGTGAGATATATTGTGTGATAAGTCCCTGGGTAGTGTGAAATGAAAGGGGGTAGTTGAACTAAGAAGACCGCTAGGTTTTCGTAACGTGTTAAGTGAGAGTTTTCCTTCGGGGAGCTAGTGTTTTGCGCGTTGCCGGATTGGGTTGAGGCCACGTTGCGGGTCAACCCGCGGCCTGTATGGTGGTGGGGTCAGTTTGTGGTGGTCCCGCCTTGTGATAGGGTCATAAGGGTGTTAGGCCCATGTTTAGTTAACCAGCGTACGAGTTCGTGGACGATTCAACGATGAGTCGGGCCGATGGGGGCAGCCCATCGTGTTCTTCGGTCAGGACCATTTACTCGGCGGTGTTGAGATATCAGAAAGGTTGTAAGGCTGCACGGGGTGCCTACCTTCACCTTATGACAGATAGTGGAGCCCAGGTTATGGCTGTTTCTTCTTCTGGAAGTTTTACCAGGCAGGGTTAGGGACTCAGGTGAGTCTCCGTATCGTATTCGTCCTCGGGCCAGTGTTTTGATTTCAGGGGTAGCTGTGAGGATTGTTGTCTCCTGTTGGGGAAGTGTTTAAGCTACCATTTCAGTGTTCGGATGTTGCCTTATGAAGCCTAGTAGGGGCGGAAGTGTAAGTTGCCGGTCGATTGGTTCGATGTTGGCAAGGTTCAGATGGTTGGTTCAGGCTTGTTCCAACAGACTGGGGATAGGGGAAGCTTGTCTAGAAGAGGTTATTGGCAGCTCAGAGAAATCGTGCGGATAAGCGGCGACGACGCTTAGAGTTCAGGTTGACGGTCGGTCTTCTTGAAGGTACCACCCCGGATGGGGTGTGACGAGTTTTGGAAACCAAGCGAATGAAATATGGTAAGTTATGAGAAAGAATTCGAGTGTACGAGAAGGGTACGACGCATAAGGGAAGAAACGAGCATGTATTGCGAGCATAGATGTGATCATTTCTTTTGTATGGAGAAGGTGCGAATGAAGTATATTTTAGACCTCGGGTAAGGGCTTTTGTGATGTTAGAGGTGTTTCCTCGTGGACTTAGATGGAGGTATTTGTGCGGGTGTTTCTGTGGCCAGGTATGGCAGGTTTGTTTCGTAAGTATAGTAGTGGAGACTATACTGGCGCACGTTTGTTTTGAGATTTGGAAGGAACATTCGGGACGAATGTTTCTAAGGAGGGGAGAATGTTATACCCCGTATTTCTAGAGTATGTACGTAAGGACGTACGTAGAAAAGTTTGGGCTTTAAAGTGGCTTGGACGATTTATTTTGTGCACAACACCCGGTTAGAGTCGTTTTTCGACGAAACGTTTTACATAACTTGCGAAGGGAAAATTCCGGCTATGTCTTTTTTAATTTTTGCGGATTTTTCCGAGAGACGAAACATTTTGGACCAACGAGAGGGCGACACTTGTCACCCTCACGTTGATGGAGTGTGGACGGCAAAGGGCTTGCACGAATTGGGGGTCAAGTTGGCAAGATATTTGTGAGGGATTTGTGGAGTAGGGACTAGGGGGCACTTGGGCATATCTTGGCCCTACACTTGCTTAGCACTTGGCTAGATCTTGGCCATTGGTTGGCCTTTGCTTGGCCTATAAATACCCTCCCCCTTTGAAGACTTCTTCATCCAAATAAATTTCCTAAGTCTAAAAACCTCCCCCCGTCTCTTGTAGTGTTCTCGTCCCTCCCCCCCCTTGGTGAAGCCCTTGGCCGAGAACCCCTCCCCCCTTGGCCGAGAGTACCTCCCACAGTGGGGTAGGCCGAGGGGTATACACCCCCCCTTGTGGTGTTGTCTCGTATATATACCCCCCCTCTTGGTAGAAATACTCTCCATAGTATTGTTACTATACCCAAAATACCTTAGCCTTATACCTTGTAGTATTCTAAAGTTACCTCTATACGTAGAGCCCGGAAATACTACCTTTTGTCCTTTTAGTCTCAAACCGAAACCCTAAGGAAATCTTCTTAGTTGGTTGAAGTATTTAAGTAGAAGTTGGTTAGAACTTCTAAGGGTTGTTTGGAGCGGTTTGGAGCGCACGGAGTAGGAGCTAAACCTTGCTCAGGATCGACATTATAACTTGGATAATTATGGGCTTATTGAGGTAAATATCTTGTCCCCCTATTGTAATTGGAAATTACATGATTGTTAGAATATATAGTTGAAGTATACTATATATGGTATGAATATTGATTAGAACTGAACGTAGTTTTTCGGCAATGTCTTTTGACTTAAGCCTGAATTTAAAGAAGAGAACTGAACTGTAATTACATAGGGCTATCAGATGAGACTTGTGTAGCATTCTTGTGAAGTAGAATCGCACGTCCGGTTAGGCGTATAAACCCCTGGTTGGCTTGGTAGCCACCTCGATAGAGAGAGATTTACGCGCGGGGAGGTCTTCGAATTTTCTGTAGAATGTTCTACGATAAGATCTAGATGTTAATAAGCGCCTTGTGGCCTTATAGGTTGAAGTACTATGTGTGGCGTGATCTACTTGGCTTAAGGAGTAGCCGACGGTTTGAGGTACTTGGAGCGTTTTGCTATTAGTCGATAGTCGTCGCGAGGTATGTGAACCTCTTCCTATCTTTTCTAGCATGATATGTATATAACTATGTAGTACGGTAGACGTACATGTGTTAAATGTATTTGATTGGTTTAAAACATAAAGTGTTATAACGGCTTTATGGGAAGTTGGTTATAACAGCTTTATGTAGGTAAGAAAATGCTTTGTGGTTTTAAAAACTTAAGAGTTATAATAGCTTTATGGGAAGTTAGGTATAACGGCTTAAGAGAGATAAAATGAATGATTTATTGATTTTAGAAGTTAAGAGACTTGATCTTAAAAGATAAGAGACTTGACTTAAGTAAATTAATATGAATTTTGTGTGGAACCTCATTCGTGAGTAATGAGTACTTGGTTTTTAAAAGGAAGAATGTTTTACTGATTTCGGAAATCAGAATGAGTATCGACAAACCACTGCAGCGTTAATAAAGGTGTTACACACCGTAGTTCCAGGGTATGTATGCGAGGACGTACGTACGAGAATACGGCGGAAATTTTGGAAAGAAAGAAAGATGTGATTTTTCGACGGAAAAGTTTCCGGTTTTTGTAAAGGAAAAGGTTCGTTAATGGGAATTGGATTCCCAGATTTGGTATTCGGACTTCTTATAATATTTGAGAATTATGGAATTTTATTTCCGGAAATGGTCACGTGGGGCCCACGGGTGAAATTTACGGTTTTGTGGGGCCCGCTTAGTTTTTGAGATTTTGGCCTTTATGGATATTTTCGGAAGATGAAATATTTTGGACGAATAGGAGGGCGACACGTGTCACCCCCTAGGTGGCCTTGTGGCCGAAATCTTGTGACAAGTGGCCAAGACAAGTGGCCAAGTCTTGCAAAGATATTTTTGTGTGGACAAGTGGCTTGTGGGTCCCACCCACACTTGTCCCCAATCTCAACCACACACTTGCCTTCATCCTAGCCCTTGGTTGTCCTATATATGCACCCTTAGTTGATGAAATCTTGCACACTTAGAGAATTGAAGGCTTGAAAAATATTTCCCTCACCCTCCTTCTCTCCCTAGCTCTCGTCAATCTCCTCCCTCCCTAACCAAACATTGTCCAATAATTCCTAAACTCTTAAGTGTTCTTCCCTAGTGTATTAGGAAGACTCTTAACCAAAAGATAGAAAAGATTTCACATCCCTTGCCTTAAAAAGACACCTTGGCCGAGAGCTCTTGGAGGAAAAGCCTAGGTGTTCTTCACTTTTTGGAGTTGGTTCTTGAAGAGAAGTTGGTTAGGAGCTTCTATGGGTTGCTTGTAGCGGATTGGAACGTAAAGATTTGGAGCTAAGACTTGCTTGGAGCGACTTTAAGAACTTGGATATTTTTGGGCTATTTGAGGTAGTGAATCTTAAACCTCTTTGTGAATTGGTTGTTATACATATATTATAAGTATATTATGGATTATATAATATATGGAGTAAGTTTGGAAGAGTTGGATCTTGTTAACTTGATTAAAAGAAAGGATTGGCCGTTTGCCATTAAAATGGTAAAAACGTATCTTACTTGCTAAGAAGCTAATAACAAAGTAACTATAACTTATATTAAGAATGGAAATATAAGTTGGATGACTAATGAGTAAATTGGATAAGTAAAATGGACAAAGTTGGCCAAGGACCCCAACTTAAGGACTGTATTTACTTTGGGCGATTTACTTTGGGTATTTACTTTGGGCGATTTACTTTGGGTATTTACATTTCGTAAGGGAAGATTGTTCAATCGCGTTCCGTTTGGGCGTGTGATCCCCTTTTTAATTATTGTATTGTTATGAAGGCGTGATAGTAAACCGCGTTACCGGTTGGCCGCGTAATCCCCTTCTTTTACTTATTGTTGTTATGAAGGCGTGATAGTAAACCGCGTTACCGGTTGGCCGCGTAATCCCCTTCTTTTACTTATTGTTGTTATGGAGGCGTGATAGTAAACCGCGTTACCGTTTGGGCGTGTAATCCCCTTCTTTATGTTGTTTAATTATTACGCCTTATATATATATATGGTATATATATTACGGTTATTCGGGCCTTGGTAAAAGATGGAAAAGTGAGTAAAAACGGGGGAAGTGCTGCCGAAATTTCCGTAGATTTTGAGGGCTTTTTATTGGTATAAGTCTTGATGGTAGAAAGGTTTGATAGGAGTACTATGACCATTTTAGGAGTGGAGTACTACGTGTGGCGTGATCTACTTGGCTTAAGGAGTAGCCGACGGGTTGAAGTACTTGGAGCGTTTTGCTATTTGTCGATAATCGTCGCGAGGTATGTGAACCTCTTCCTATCTTTTCTAGCATGATTGTTGTGAACTATGTAGTGCCGTAGACGCATACGCTAAGTGATTTGGTTGGTTTAAAACATAGGGTGTTATAATAGCTTTATGGGAAGTTAGTTATAACGACTTTATGTAGGTAAAAGAATGGTTTATTGATTTTGAAAGTTAAGAGACTTGATCTTGAAAGATAAGAGACTTGACTTATACACGACTTGATTTTGAAAGTTAAGAGACTTGATCTTGAAAGATAAGAGACTTGACTTAGTTTGACTTGTTATGAATTTTGTTAAAATGTTGTAAAAACCTCATTCGCGAGTAATGAGTAGTTGGTTTTAAAAGAATAATGTTTTACTGATTTCGGAAATGAGATTAAGTATCGAACAAACCATTGCAGCGTTACTAAAGGAAATGTATTGACTAATTGTTATTAAAACCAGTAGAAACCTCCATCTGCATAGAAGTTAAGATGAGACAAAAGGATATTACATTTCCTAGATCATGGCTGCTTTTATAAGATTGTAATAGACAAGAACAACCTACTCACACATAGGGCATATGTTTCTCAAATTTGTTTTAAAGGAGAATTATATTCTTAAGTGATTAAAACTACGAACTACGAAACCTTTCGAAAATGAGAAACGCGAGCATTTGAAATTAGGCAAACTTGAATGTTTGGAAAATAATGTGTTACTTGATTTTACAAGGGAAGTGTTTTTGGTTTACTTAAAAGATAGCCACTCTATTTTATACTACGAACATTGTGTGACTTTTGTGAAAGAAACGTACCTTTTTAAAAGAGTTAATGTATGTAATACTTTAGGTCGAACCGGATTTTGGCATAAAATGATAGTACCTTAAGTTGTGTGTAACTTGCCTATGTTTGCGTGTGATAGCCTTGTTGTGCAAGTCTTGTATTTTACTCGACTACCGGTTCGTAGGATGAGCCGAATGTATTTCACTGGACTACCGCGTTCATGGGATGAGCCGAAATGTATTTCACCCGACTACCGCGTTCGTAGGATGAACCGAGAATGTATTTCACTCGACTACCGCGTTCGTAGGATGAGCCGAATGTATTTCACTCGACTACCGCGTTCGTAGGATGAGCCGAATGTATTTCACTCGACCATCGCGTCCCATGGATGGGCCAGAATGTATTCCATCCGACTACCGAGTTCGTGAGATGAACAGGAATGTATTCCACACGTTTCTATCTGGGTCCATGAGATGGGCCGAGACATGTTATACGTATCACATGGTTTGTACCTAGATCACGGCGTGAGGAAGGAGTTCCACGCGGTGAGGATGACTTTGAGGCGTGAGTCCACGACTTGACATGACCGCTTTTATGTTATGAGTGTAGTTTGTTATCATACATGTCTCTGTTTTATATAGATTATGATTTCATTTACTGATTTTTCGATTCACATACTTGGTACTGTTATCGACCTCCTTGGCTGCGTTCATGCCGCAGTAGAGGTACATCGGTTGTGGATCCTCGCTCATAGGATCACGATCAACGTATTAGGAAGCCCCGTTTCTTCGGAGGCTTATCTTTTGGTATGTTACCCTGAGTCTGTAGGTTCTTGTACATTCAGGTATGGCGGGGCCCTGTCCCGTCATAGTTGTTGTCACTTCTTAGAGGTCTGTAGTACTGTTGTGGGCAGAGTTTGTAAAAAGGATAACTGTTCGGGTTTTTATGTATATATACAGAAGGCAACTGTTTTGGTTGGCCTGTTTATTTATCATGTCTCTTGTTTCATGTTTATGTTTTTATTTCCGCTGATTCTCTCTGATGTTGTATCACGAGGGTGCCCGGGTGTGAGGCACCAGTCACGGGCCCCGGTTCGGGTCGTGACAAAAGGGAAATGTTTTAATTAATGAAGTATTATTAAAACCAGTAGAAACCTCCATCTGCATAGAAGCTAAGATGAGACAAAATGATATTACATTTCCTAAATCATGACTGCTTAATAAGATTGTTTATAAACAAGAATAACCTACTCACATATAAGGCATATGTTTCTCAAACTGTTTAAAAGAGAATTATGTTTTAAAGGATTAAAACTATGAACTACGAAACCTTTTCGAACATGAGAAACTTGAGTGTTTGAAATTAGGCAAACTTGAACGTTTGGAAAAGAATGTGTTACTTGATTTTACTAAAAGAAGTATTTTGATTTACTTCAGAAGATAGTAACTCTATTTTCATACTACGGGTATTGTGTGACTTCTGTGAAAGAAACGGATCTTTTAAAAAAGATAATGTATGAAGTACTTTGGGGATAGATACCCGATCTTGTTAATCATATAGTAGAAAGTACCTTGTGTGTATAACTTGATTGTGTTGGTTTGTGATAACCTTGTAATACTTTCTTGTTGATTTGATAAGTAAACATGCTAGGATGCTACGTGTGTTAGTATCTTGTGATGTTTTGTGTAAAGGGGTTTTCCCTCGATTGCGCTTAAAGTTGTTTAACGATCAGCCGTTATGTTGGTATTATACCACTCACCTTGACTTGTTTCCGGAGGTTAAGGCGCCTCCGTCGCGGGTAGACTCGGTGATGCAGGACCGTGATTCGAGAATACCTCATGCGGGTCCGAGGACCTATGCGAGCTACGAGTTCCGGTGTTAGTGTGCGGCCTTTATGGTCATGCGATCTATGTGGCACGCGGATCGCGAGTCGAGCGGATGTCGGGAGTAGCTACCCTCGATGCGGGAATACCTCATGCGGGCCTATGAGGTTGGCCTATCGCGAGTCGCGGAAGTTCCGGTGGCTAGACGCGCACATTAGATATCTGCGGCGAGTGGCGGCTTTGATCATGTGATGGTGCAGACAGATCTCATGATCTGATTTATGACCTTGTTGGTACTGTGGGTTTTAGTAGTCGGCCACGCCTTGCATTTACCCCAGACGGTTTTATTATGACACGTAGGACTGGTGTTCATGTGTATTCCTTGGTGCTTTTATATCATAAACCGCCGGCGAAGGTATTCCACCGCATGATTGATTTTGTGGCGTGAGACCCATAGTTGTATTTGAGTGATGACTTTGAGGCGTGTCCACGACTTGACATGATCGCTTATTTATTGTGAATCGTAGTTTGGTTATCATACATGTCTCCCCGCTTTATATAGACTACTATGATTTCATTTACGATTTTCGCCACATATTTGGTACTGTTATCGACCTCCTTCGGCCGCGTTCATCATGCCGCAGTAGAGGTACACGATCGTCGATCCTCGCTCTTAGGATTCTGATTCAGCATTTTGGGAAGCTCCGTTTCTCGGAGGCTTATCAGGTATAGTCCCCGTCGTTGTAGGTACTTACATTCGAGGTATGGCGGCCCTGTCCCGCCATTGTTGTTATATCATTCTGCAGGTGCAGTAGTAATGGGCGAGTTGTAAAAGGATGTAAATCGTCGTTTAAGTTTTTATATATATATGCCGAAAGGCAACTTTTCTTCAGATAATTATTTCATATTTCATGTCTTGTTTTATATTCCGCTGATTACTCTGATGTATGTATCACTAGGGTGCCCAGGGTAAGGCACCAGTCACGGGCCCGAGTTCGGGTCGTGACAAGTTTGTGGTGGTCCCGCTTTGTGATAGGATCACGAGGGTGTTAGGCCCAAGTTTGATTAACCAGCGTACGAGTTCGTGGATGTGTTCTGTTACACCCCGTAAATTCAAAAAGTTAAGATAAGAACATACCCCGGAATATTAGATTGGAAAGTTGATAAATAAGTTGACAAACATGTGTTGGACGGATTTTGAGTTTACCTTGGAGTGTGTACCCGAGTTGTTAAGAATTTCGAGGTGTTTAAAAAGCCTAATGTGTAGTCCGTTAAATCTAGTTTCCAACGCAACAAACCGTTCGTCGATAGGACATCGGAGTCAAAAGTTATGGAAGTTTCAAGTTTGGTGCGCGCAAGCAGCGATTTTAGTTCAGGAAGTGCAGCGCGCCGGACGCAGGGCATGGCGCCGGTTGTACTGGGAGTCCGCGGGGGTTGCAGCGCCGCGCCGGACGCAGGGTCATGGCGCCGAATGCGGGGCAGCGCGCGCGGATTTTTCGCGATAAAGGGCTGAAAACAGGGGATATTTTGTTTTAAAACCTATGGGAGGGTGACAAGTGTCCCTCCCATCCTTTTTACCAGAAAGTGGTCCTATTTTAGGGCCAAGTCTTGGAAGACTTGGCCATTTCATTTCAAAACCCTCCCAAGAAAAACCCTCTGCCTTCTCTCTAGTTTTTGATGAAAACCTAGCCTTAAGAGAATTTGTTGGGGCGGCGGCTAGAAGGAAAAGTGTGGGTAACTTGTGGGAAGCGCTGGTAGACAAGTTTGACGGAAAAGAAGTAGAAGAAAGGGGCTTTTGTGGGTTTCTCCAAAGGTAAAATGTTATACCCCGTATTTTTCAGAGTATGTACGTGGAGACGTACGTACGAAAGTTTGAGACTTAAAGTTAGGCATGTTTCGAAATTTTGTGCACAACACCCGATTAAAGTCGTTTTTCGACGAAACGTTTTACTAATCTTACGAAGGGAAAATTCCGGCTATGTCGTTTTGTATTTTTGCGGATTTTTCCGAGCGACGGAACATTTTTGGACCAACGGGAGGGTGACACTTGTCACCCTCATTGGACGGTAAAGAGGGCCACGGCTAGGAGGGTTTTGAGGCCCTTTTCATGGGTCTTTGTTTTGTGAGGGATTTAAGGAGTAGGTTAGGGTGCACTTGTGCCAATCTTGGCCATCCACTTGCCCCACACATGGCTTGATCTTGTCCGTTGGTGTCCCTATAAATACCCCCTTGCTTGAAGGTTTTTCTTCATCCCTCATTTCATTCTAAGTCTTGAATTCCCTCCCCTCCCTCTTGTGGCTCTCGTCCAAAGCCTCTCCCCCTCCCCCTTCTAGTGGCCTTTGGCCGAGAGGTTCCCCTCCCCCCCTTGTGGTGTCTTGCCGAGGGGTACCCCCCCCCCCTAGCCTTGTTGTTTCGTATTATATACCCCCCTTTTTGTGGTATTGAAATACTCCTCCAAGTATTGTTATAATGCCCAAAATACCTTAGCCTTTACCTTGTAGTATTCCAAAAGTTACCTCTATACGTAGAGCCCGGGAATACTACCTTTTGTCCTTTTAGTCTCAAAACGAAACCCTAAGGAAATCTTCATAGTTGGTTGAAGTATTTAAGTAGAAGTTGGTTAGAACTTCTAAGGGTTGTTTGGAGCGGATTGGAGCGCACGGAGTAGGAGCTAAACCTTGCTCAGGATCGACTTTTTACTTGGATAATTTTGGGCTTATCGAGGTAAATATTCTTGTCCCCTTGTTGTAATTGGAAATTACATGTTGTAGGATATATATAGTTGAAGTATACTATATATAGAACTGAACATAGCTTTGCGGCAATGTCTTTTGACTTAAGCCTGAATATAAAGAAGAGAAGTGAACTGTAATTACATAGGACTGTATTACAGTAGACTTGTGTAAGTATTACTGTGTAGTAGAATTGTATACGTCCGGTTAGACGTATAACCCCCCCCCCCCCGGTTGGCTTGGTAGCCGGCCTCGATAGAGGAGGAGATTTACGCTGTTGCGGGGGGGGAGATGCTGCCGAATTTTCTGTAGAATATGGAACCGTGCGTTTAGAAGTTAATAGACGTTTGTGGCCTTATAGGTGGAAGTACTACGAGTAGCGTATTCTACTTGAGGAGTGGAAAAGGCTAGCCGGGTTACAGTACTGTGGAGCGTTTTGCTTATTGTCGATAATCGTCGCGAGGTATGTGAACCTCTTCCTATCCTTCTAGCATGATGCTTTGTAAACTATGTAGTACGGTGAGACGATACGTGCTAAATGAGTTGGTTGGTTTAAAACATAGGGTGTTATAATAGCTTTATGGGAAGTTAGTTATAACGACTCTATGTAAGTAAAAGATTGGTTTATTAATTGTAGAAGTTAAGAGACTTGATCTTGAAAGATAAGAGACTTAACTTGTTTTACTTGGTAATTAACATTTTGTTGAAAGTGTTGTGAAACCTCATTCGCGAGTAATGAGTACTTGGTTTTAAAAGAATAATGTTTTATTGATTTGGAAATGAGAATAAGTGTCGAACAAACCACAGCGCTAATAAAGGAAAGTGTATTGACAAATAACAAATTGTTATTAAAACCAGTAGAAACCTCCATCTGCATAGAAGCTAAGATAAGACAAAATTGTATTACATTTCCTAGATCATGGCTGCTGTAACAAGATTGTTGTAAACAAGAATAAACGGCTCACGTACAAGACATATGTTACTCAATTGTTTTAAAAGAGATTAAGACTATGAGTTATGAAACCTTTCTAAAATGAGAAACTTGAGCATTTGAAATTAGGCAAACTTGAACGTTTGGAAAATAATGTTGTTACTTGATTTTACAAAGGGAAGTATTTTGGTTTACTTAAAAGGATAGTCACTCTATTTTTACACTACGGGTATTATGTGACTTTTGTGAAAGAAACGGATCCTTTAAAAAGAGTTAATGTACGTAGTACTTTAGGGTTAAAACCCAGACTTTGATACAAATGGAAGTACCTTGAGTTGTGTATAACTTGCCTATGCTTGTTGTTGTGTAACTCGCCTATGCTTGTTGTGATAGCCTTTGTTGTGCAAATGTTGATATCAGGTGACTTCTTGAGAAAGAGTAGATCTTTTATAAAAGTCTAGAAGTATGGTAATTTGCTTGAGCTTGTTGGTGATAGCCTGGTTATGCGGTATATTGTTATTATTGTTGCATCATGGACATGTCTACACCGATGCAGAATTCCGGAGGCATGTGGCCATGCGGCAGGGTTGATTACCCGATATATTGTTATTGTGGTTACATGGACATGTCTACACCGATGCAGAATTCCGGGGGCGTGTGGCTACGCGGCGGTTGATCACCCGATATTGTTGTTAATGTCACATGGGCGTGTCTACACCGGTGCGGTCCGGCATGTGGCTGGGACATTGTTATTATTGTTGCATCATGGACATGCCTACACCGATGCAGAATTAGGGCACGCGCCGTGATGCGAACATGATTGATGTTGTGGTCGTTAGACCCATAGTTATATTTGAGTGATGACTTGAGGGCGTGAGTCCCTGACTTGACATGACTGCTTTTATGTTGTGAACCGTAGTTTTGTTATCATACATGTCTCCTGTTTTTATATAGACTGTTATGATTTCATTTACAGTATTTTACAGTTTCACATACTTGGTACCTGTTGTACTGACCTCCTTCGGGGGGCTGCGTTCATGCCGCAGGTAGGAGTACACCGGTAGTGGATCCTCGCCATGAGATCACAACAGATTGGGAAGCTCCGTTTCTCCGGAGGCTTATTCTTTGGTATGTGTTCCCTGAGTTGTAGGTTCTTGTACATTCAGGGGTATGGCAGGGCCCTGTCCCGTCATGGTTGTTGTAAATCTTAGAGGTCTGTAGTACTGTTGTGGGCAGGATTGTAAAAAGGATTAAACTGTTCGGGTTTTATGTATATATACAGAAGGCAACTGTTTTTGGTTGGCCTGTTTTATGATCATATATCTTGTTTCATGTTTATGTTTTATTTTCCGCTGGTTTTCTCTGATGTTGTATCACTAGGGTGCCCGGGGTAAGGCACCAGTCACGGGCCCGGGATCGGGTCGTGACATAAAAGTTTCCCCTTCTCTTGGTTATGAGTTATACTTGTTATAGTAGTTAGAATTGAGCCTGAGGCTGTTATATTTTAGTAGTTTGGAATTGAGCCTGAGGCTGTTATATTTTAGTAGTTTAGAATTGAGCCTGAGGCTGTTATATGTGAATAGATTTGGATCTTGTTGTCTTGTTGAAACCGAAATGGGCATGTTAGCCTTAAGATTGTAACGTCAATTGGATTTCTAATTTGGTCGTCACATGTTGTAAAGGGGGATTGTAGTTGTTGAAGATGTCTAAGGCTAGATATCATGTTAGACCTAAGAACTTGAATTGGAAAAGAGTTGAAAAGGGTTAGTATTTGTTATATTGTTGGCCAAGAATGGCATGGAGATTATTGGTTTATTTTGTGTTGTTGTGGGGCGGAATTTTACACGTATTAGTAGGCGTGTAATCCCCTTGTATTTGCTGAATTAATTGAGCCTTAAATGTGGCGTTGGTTATTGAATTTCGGCCTTGAAAAAAGTGGCATAGTAAGTAGAAACAAAGGAAGTTCTGTCCAAATTTCCATAGAATGTAGGGACCTTGCACTTAGTTATTCTACGTTCGAAGCTAGAGATTGATAGACGTTTTATGACCCTTATAGGATTGAAGTACTACGAGTAGCATATCCTACTTAAGGGAGATAGTACTGTGGAGCATTTTGCTTATTGTCGACAATCGTCGCGAGGTATGTGATTTTTCCTATCCTCTTCAGCATGACTATTTGTAAAATATATAGTGCAGTAGATGCACGTGTGTTAAAGGAATTTGATTTCCCTTGTTGTGCCTTGACTTGATATGAAGTGTAAAGGTCTTGATTGTTGAAAGAGTAGGAAAATCTTATTCGTTAGTAATAAGTACTTGGTTGTTAAAGAATAAGCCCTCTTGGTCTCATAAGAGCTTATAGTTGTAATTGGTTGGTTTAAAAACATAAAGTGTTATAACGGCTTTATGGAAAGTTTGTTATAACCACTTTATGTAGGTAAAAGGATGGTTTGTTGATTTCAAAAGATAAGAGGCTCGACGTATTATTGACCTAAATGGTGTTGAAAAGTGTAAAAGCTCATTCGTGAGAAATGAGTACTTGGTTTTTAAAGAAATAATGTTACATAAATTCCGGAAATGGGAATAAGAATCGAACAAGCCAATGCAGCGTTAATAAAGGAAATAGTAATGACAATTAATTACATTAAAACCAGTAGAAACCTCCATCTGCATAGAAGCTAAGATAAGACAAAATTGTATTACATTTCCTAGACCATGGCTGCTCTAATAAGAATTATTGTAATCAAGTTATGATTTTCTTAAGAATTCCAAAGTAAGGAACTTGATTTCTAAAAGGAAAGAGACTGAAGAATTTGAAGTATTTTGTTTTAAAAAGAAAGGCATGGTTTCGCCTTGACTTGTTTTTAAAACATAAAGTGTTATAATAGCTTTATGGGGAGTTAGTTATAACGACTTTATAGAAATAAAGAAATGGATTCATTATTGGATTTAAAATGGTAACCTGATTTTTGAAAATAGAGAAGTAACTTGTTTTCAAATATTGAACTCTTTGTGATGGAAAAACATAAGTGGCTTGGTTGTAAAAGGTAGGAGTACCTTGATCTTAAAGGGGTTAGATACTTGGGTTTTACTGGTATACTGGACGTTGTGTTAAGAAGTGTTTAAAGTACCTTGAGTTGTGTGTAACTTGCCTATGCTTATTGTGATAGCCTTGTTGTGCGTTGTTTGATCGTGCTACCGAGCCTCTCATGGAGGGCCGTCTATCCGTTGATTGATGGACATACCGACACGTTAGGTAGCCCGGGTATGCTTCCACTATATCGATCCTCTTGGACATACCGACACGTTGGGTAGCCCACTGTATGCTTCCATTGTGAGTGTTATCTTGTAGTTGTTTGGACATATCGACACGTTGGGTGCCCACGAGTATCGTCCACATGAGTATTATCTTGAATTTGTTTGGACATATCGACACGCCGTGGCCCACGAGTATGCGTCCACAGTGAGTATTATCTTATATTTGTTTGGACATACTGACACGTTGGGTAGCCCACGGGTATGCTTCCATAGTGAGTGTTATCTTGTTAGTGGATTGGACATACCGACACGTTGGGTGGCTCACGGGTATGCTTCCACAGGGATTGTTATCTTGTTATCTCCTTTGGGCATACCGACACGTTGGATGGTCCACGGGTATGGGCCCACTAGGACGGCTCCAGGGCCATGCTTATACCGAGGTGAGATCTTGCCGCACGCGCCATCAGGCGTTAAATTCCCGGGTTGTATTTGAGTGATGATTTCACGGGCATGAGTCCCTATCTTGGTATGACTGCTTATATGTTGTGGTGCTGTAGTTTGGTTATCATACATGTCTCCTGCTTTATATAGACTATTATGATTTCATTTACAGTATTTTTCAGTTTCACATACTTGGTACCAGATCGACCTCCTTCGGGGGGCTGCGTTCATGCCGCAGGTTGAGGTACATAGCTTGCTGATCCGCACTCTTAGGATCGATGTTCGGTTCTCGGAAAGCTCCATATCTCCGGAAGCTTGTCCTGTGGTACGGTTCCCTGAAGTAATAGACTTTTGTATATTTAGGGGCCTGACGGGGCCCTGTCCCGTCATTATGGTTTCAAAATTTTTAGAGGTCTGTAGCACTGTTGTGGGCATAGTTTGTAAGGATGTAACTGTTCAAGTTTTCATTTATGTACAAAAAGGTAACCGTATGGGTTAGCCTGTTTTCTTATTTCACTGCTTTCTTTCATGAGTTTTTATTTCCGCTGGTTTTTCTCTGATGTTGTATCACTAGGGTGCCCAGGGGAAGGCACCGGTCACGGGCCCGGGTTCGGGTCGTGACAAAAGTGGTATCAGAGCAGTTAATCCTCGGAAAGTGTCTACAGACCGTATCTAGTAGAGTCTTGATTATCGGTGTGTTGTGCACCACATCTATAATCAGGAGGCTACAGGATATTTAGGATTGGTTTCCATTCTTTTCACTCTGAGATCGTGCCTTAGAGCTGTGTTATAAGTTGGACTCCCTCTGACGTATTCTTTTCACCCGTTATGCCTCTACGCAAGGCAACCTGAGCCCAGAAGGGCAAGGCAGCAGAGGGAGCTGCGAGTAGAGCACAGTGGGTTACGAGGGCACAGGCCCGGTCATTACCTGAGATAGTACTTCAGACGACGAGTTTTATGACGCCGCTAGCCCCAGCAGAGTTTAGAGCGCAGCGATTTCACGTATGGCCCGATTAGCCGTGATTGTGGCGACATGAGGATAGGCCGGATGCAGTTCAGCCTGGTCGAGTACCCATAGTTCACCCGAGGTCAGATAGTTTGAGGCTACGGGATTTTCTGAGTTGTAGCCCACCTGAGTTCTACGGGTCGAGACCTGAGGATGATCCGCAGGAGTTCATCCGACAGTTACAGCGGATCATGAGAGTGATCAAGGCTTCGGAGACCGAGTCAGTGGTTTTGGGTTCACATCGGCTGCGTGATCTGCGATCGGTTTGATTCGTGGGAGCTGTCCCCGGGGAGCATGCACCTCCACCGGTCAGGTGAGTTCTCGAGGCTTTCCTTGGCCATTTGTTGCCTCCACGCATGAGGAGGGCTCGCCGAAGATTTTTGATGCTAAGGCAAAGCGGCGCATGATTCGGGAGTACAATGTAGTTTGACTCATTGGCCCGGTATGTCCCCGCTTTGGTGGCCAATATGGAGGATAGAGTGCACCGTTATGTCACCGGACTCGATGATTATTTAGCGGAGGGATGCACAGCAGTAGCTCTTCAGCCGGGCATGGACATTGCCCGCATCCAGGCCTATGCGCAGCAGACTGAGGAACGTAGAGGTCGAAGGAATAACCAAGATCGTGAAGAAGGCCGTGACGAGAGTCCTCTGGTGACCTTCGAGGCAGGCCTTTCACCGCAGCTAGTTATTTACCTCACCAAGACATAGTGCTCCATCACGCCTTCGACGCTCAGAAATTCGTGGGAAGCGTCGTGGCTCCCGTGTTTCGTGTTATCGGGGAGCAGGGCGTTAGTCGAGATGGGACCACCCCTACCTCGCTGTCGTTGTGGTAGGCTCCATGGTGGGGAGTGTCGTGATGGAATGGGGGTTTGTTTTGCATGCGGCCAGCAGGGCCATTTTGCGAGGAATTGTCCAACCAGAGATAGCGCGGATGTAGAGACTCACCGGGATCGATGGTGATTCATCTCCTCCTTTTGTGCGTCGTGCAGGGAAGGAACATGAGTAGAACGACATGAAGGGACAGTGAAGTAATAGTTACAGGTATATTCTTAACCCTCTAGAGACTAGTATGCATTGTTGTTATGGTGATGTGTTAAGTGCTATGTTCGGATAACTTTGTGTTAAAAATGTGATTTAGAAGCCTGATTTGTGAAAAGGGTAAGTCTGGGGATGAGAAAATTTTGAACCTTAGAAATTATAACAATCGAGACCTTAGAGGTAAGGCCGACAAGAGTAAAAGATTTTACAGTGATCCTTATCGGAAGTACATAGTATGTGGGGAGTATGTTTTTTTCGGGTGATAAGTCCATGAGTGGCATAACTGATTCTGTTGTGAGTGGAGTAGTGAAGACTATACCGGCGTCTACGTTTTGGAGACTTAGAAGGAACATTCGGGACGAATGTTTCTAAGGGGGGAAGAATGTTACACCCCGTAAATTCGAGAAGTTAAGATAAGTTGACAAACATGTGTTGGACGGATTTTGAGTCTACCTTGGAGTGTTGTACCCCAGTTGTTAAGATTTGTAAGGTGTTTAAAAAGCCTAGTGTGTAGTCCGTAAAATCTAGTTCCCAACGCAACGAACCGTTCGTCGATAGGACATCGGAGTCAAAAGTTATGGAAGTTTCAAGTTTGGTGAGCATCAAGCGCAGCGGCGGTTCAGGTGCCAACGCGGCCGGACGCAGGTCGCGACGCCGGTTGTACTGGGAGTTCGCGATAAAGGGCTGAAAACAGGGGATATTTTGTTTTAAAACCTATGGGAGGGTGACAAGTGTCCCTCCCATCATTTTTTACCAGAGAAGGGTCCTATATTAGGGCCAAGTCTTGGAAGACTTGGCCATTCCATTTCAAAACCCTCCCAATGAAAACCCTCTCCCTTCTCTCTAGTTTTTCGAAGAAAACCTTGCCTTAGAGGAAATTGTTGGAGCGGCGGCAAGAAGGAAAAGTGTGCGTAAACTTGTGGGGAGCGCTGGTGGACGAGTTTGACGGATAAGAAGTGGAAGAAAGGGGCTTTTGTGGGTTTCTCCAAAGGATTGAAGTTGTTACACCCCGTAAATTTTAGAAGTCAAGATAAGAACATACCAAGGATTATAAGATTGAAGGTTGATAGATAAGTAGACAAACATGTGTTGGACGGATTTTGAGTTTACCTTGGAGTGTTGTACCCCAGTTCTTATCTTAACTCTTTGAATTTACGGGGTGTAACAAGGGCCCCGCCATACCCTGAAATGTACAAAACTATCTACACAACAGGGAGATCATACCCAAAAGTCGAGCCTCCGGAGAAGATGGAGCTCCTGACACCAACGCAAAAGATCCTAAGGATGCGGATCTAGCACCTGCTTGCCCTTACCTGCGGCATGAACGCAGCCCCCCGAAGGAGGTCAAGACAATGTACTAAGTATGTGAAATCAGAAAGTACTTAAATGAAATCATATCATTTTAAAACCAATTTTACAAATATGTACGAAACAACCAATGTAACCGCACATAGTGCCACATCACAAACAAGAGTAATAACAGGTAAGCCGTAACATGTCTTTTCTAGGCTGCGAATGATCGAAGCAAGGCCAATCGCCCATAGTATCATTATACAAGCCTAATCCTGGACTCCCGTAGTCCGCATAGACCACTCACATAGGCCCGCATGAGGTATTCCCCGCATCGAGGGTAGCTACTCCTCGCATCGCCCCGACTCGTAGTCCGCATGGCCACATAGACCGCATGAGGTATAACCCCGCACACTAACTCGAACTCGTAGCTCTGCATAGGTCCCCGACCCGCATGAGGTATTCTCGAATCATGGTCCTGCATCGCTGAGTCTACCCCAGACGGAGGCGCTTAACCCCTGTATCATGTCAAGAGGTGAGTGATATATTACTAACATAACAACTTATCGTTAAACAACATAAGCACAACAAGAATACCCTTTTATACAAACGTTACAAGACACTAACACACATAGCATCATATTATGTCTACTTATCAAACCATCTTATTATACTTTCCATAAATCAATATAAGTCTTTTATAAACACATAAGTAAACTGTTCCTTTTATCTTTCTTAAGTCGTTATACTTAACTTCCCATAAAGCTAGTATAACTCTTAAGCTTCTTGTTTAAAAACAAATATTCTTCTTTTTCAAAATCGATTTATAATTCTTTTGAAAGATTTTAAGATCTTTATTATTCAGCTTAAGTCAAAAGACATTGCGTAAAGCTACGTTCGATTAACACACGACGCCTACCGTACTATATATATACTTTAAAATATCATGCTCAAGAGTGTAGGAAGAATCACATACCTTCTTGGCGAAATCCACCTGCCAAGTCGAATATGTCGCGCGCAGAGTATCAACCTATAATAGTCAAATACGTCTATCAACGTCTAGACTATTCTGTAGGATATTCTAAACAGAGGGTTCTCTATTCTACGGAAAATCGGGCAGCACTTCCCTACCCTGGAAGCTATACAAGTTCATCAGAATACAAATTCTATGTAAGTACAGTTTAATTCTTCTTCTGTTATACCCTTCTATTGTGATCACAGTTCAATTCAATTCTTTAATATCCTTCTACACCTTATACTCAAGTCTTAACTATTCTTATATGTAATATCCAATTACAATAGAAGGACAAGAGTATTTACCTCGATAAGCCCAAAATTATCCAAGTTAAATGTCGATCCTGAGCAAGGTTTAGCTCCTAATTTGCACGCTCCGATAGCTCCAAGAAACCCTTAGAAGTTTCTAACAACTTCTACTTCCTACTTCAACCAACAATGAAGTTTCTCTTAGGGTTTCGTTTAGTGGCAATGGAGATAAGGTAGTATTTCTAGGCTTTTTAGTATAGAGGTGACTTTGAAAATACAACAAGGTATAGGCTAAAGTATTTGGGAATAGTAACAATACTTGGAAGACAACTTTCTACCAAGGGGGTAGGTCTGCTAGGACACTACAAAGGGGAGGGGGTGGTTTCGGCCAAGGCCTTCTCAAGGGGGAGGGAAGAGGGCTTTGGACGAGAACTATAAGGAGAGGGGAGGGATTTTGGAGACTTGGAAATTGATTTGTGGATGAAGAAATCTTCATCTTAAGGGGGGTATTTATAGGGCTTTTAAGGGCTAGGATGAGGGCAAGTGGATGGTGGGGATTTGCACAAGTGCACCCTAACCTACTCCACAAATGGTCCCTAAGAGTGTTAGTATCTTGTGATGTTTGTGTAAAGGGGTTTCCCTCGATCGCGCTTATGTTGTTTAACAATCAGCCGTTATGTTGGTATTGTACCACTCACCTTGACATGATCCCGGGGGTTAAGCGCCTCCGACGCGGGTATATCTCGGTGATGCAGGACCATGATTCGAGAATACCTCATGCCGGTCCAGGGGACCTATGCGGAGCTACGAGAGTTCCAGGTTAGTGTGCGGCCTTTGTGGTCATGCGGTCTATGTGGCCATGCGGACTGCGAGTCCAGGACGATGCCGGGGAGTAGCTACCCTCGATGCGGGGAATACCTCATGCGGGCCATTGGAGTGTCGTACTGACTTGGGAGATTGTTATTCTTGCGCCAGCAGGCCATCCGGCGAGACCGTCACCAGTGTAGCGGTAGGATAGCACAGACTACTAGAGCAGCGATGCGGGTTCTTCACCTTCCATAGCTAGGCAGATGTTCATACACCTAGCAGCCACGGTAGAGGTCGCGGTGGAAGTTCCCAGTTTTAGCGGCCCTTTGAACCGCCTATTTTCAGGTATATCCTTAACCCTCTAGAGTTTTGAATGTATTGATGTTATGATGATGTGTTTAGTGTTATGTTCGGATAGCTTTGTGCTAAAATTTGATTTAGAACCTGGTTAGTGAAAAGTGGTAAGCTGAAGTGAGAAAATGATGAACCTTAGAATAGTACAGTTGAGACCTTAGATGTAAGGCCGTCTTGAGTACAAGATTTTGCGGGTGATCTTTGTCTGAATGTATAAGTATACGTGAAGTAATTGTGGGAAAATTCCTTGGGTAGTGTAAAATGAAAGTGGTAGCTTTCATGACCTGTATAGGTAAGATTGTTCCGGATCGGGAAACAAGAGCTTGATGCGTTAAGTGGGTCGGGTTGGCCATTTTATGCGCCAACCCGCGGCTGCTTCGGAGCTGGGTCACCGGGTGGTCCCGCCAGGTGGTAGGGTCACGAGGGTGCTAGGCCCAAGTTTAGATGACCTGTCACGACCCGAACCCGGGCCCGTGACTGGTGCCTTACCCCGGGCACCCTAGTGATACAACATCAGAGAAAACCAGCGGAAATAAAAACTTTAAACATACAATTAGATATGGATCAAGATGAAAGAAAACAGGCCAACCAAAACGGTTGCCTTTTCAAAGATACATATATTCATAGACATTTGAACAGCATAATCCTTACAACCCCGCCTACAACAAAGGCTGCACCTCTAAGATTTTTACAACAACTATGACGGACAGGCCCCGCCATACCCCGAATGTACGAACCTACTGCACTGTGGTAACATACCAAAGATAAGCCTCAAGGAACGGAGCTTCCCAAGACGAAGGTGATCCTAAAATGGATCGACAACCGATGTACCTTACCGCGCGATGAACGCAGCCCAAGGAGGTCAAGACAACAGTACCAAGTATGTGAAATCAGAAATATCAGAAATGAAATCATAGCGATCTATATAAAGCAGAGACATGTATGATAACTAAACTACAAGACACCACCTATAAACAAATATATCAAGTCGTGGACTCACGCCCAAATCATCACTCGTGCGTGGAATTCCTTCCTCACCGCCGCAGCCTATGATATAACAACGCCAAGGAGTATATATGAACACCGTGTCCCACTGTCGATAAAATCGTCACGGCAAGTATAACTACCGATCCGACCGCATCAATAATACCGCACAACCATATCACGAAGTCGACACGCGGTGGCGCACTAGCCTCCACCAGATCCACCTGCGCCACGTAGCTGACGGGGGCAAGTGAATCGGCCAGGCACCCGATCACAACCGTAAGTCACGATGCTACATCCAAACCCTGACTCGGCCGACACGCGGCAAGTACACTAGCCTCCACCGGATCCACCGCGCCACGTAGCCGACGGCAAGTGAATCGCCAGCACCGATCACAACCGTAAGTCACGATACTTCGCGAAGGCGACACGCGCAAGTGCAATAACCTATACCAGATCCACCTGCGCCACGTAGCTGACGGGGGCAAGTAAACAGGCTACGCACCCGATCACAACCGTAAGTCACGATACTTCGCCATAACCATAATGGTCACATGTCCACATCATCGGTGTAGACATGCCCATGTAACAATAGTAATGGAAGCATACCCGTGGAATCTTCCGTCACTGCCGGTACGTCCACGTAAGTTCTCAACAAGTCAACCGGCCCTCCATCGAGAGACGCGGTAGAATAGAAACACAATCTTGGCACAACAAAGACTATCTCAATAAACATAGGCAAGTTACACAATAACAAGCATAGGAAAGTTACACAACAACAAGCATAGGCAAGTTATACAACAACAAGCATAGGCAAGTTACACAATAACAAGCATAGGCAAGTTACACAACAACAAGCATAGGCAAGTTATACAACAACAAGCATAGACAAGTTACTCAACAACAAGCATAGGCAAGTTATACAACAACTCAAAGTACTTTCATTTTATGTCAAAGTCTGGGTTTTAACCCTAAAGTACTACGTACGTTAAATTCCTTTTAAAGAGATCCATTCATTTTATAAAAAGTCACCCGATACCCGTAGTATAAAATAGAGTGACTCACATTTTTAGGTAAACCAAAACACTTTCCTTTTTAACCACATTCTTTTCCCTAAGGTTCGAGTTTGCCTAATTTCAATTACTCAAGTCTCTTTATTTTTAGAAAAGTTTCATAGTTCAATGTCTTAATCTCTTTTAAAACAATTGAGTAACATATGCCATATGTGTGAGCAGTTTATTCTTGTTTATAATCATTTTATTAAAGCAGCCATGATCTAGAAAATGTAATATCATTTTGTCTCATCTTAGCTACTATGCAGATGGAGGTTTCTACTGGTTTTAATAATACTTCATTATTCAATACATTTTCCTTTATTAGCGCTGCAGTGGTTTGTTCGATACTTCTTCTGATTTCCGAAATCAAGAAACATTATCCTCTTATCTTCCTTAAGACGTTATACCTAACTCCCATAAAGCTAGTATAACTCTTAAGCTTTCAAAACCAAATATTACTCTTCTTTCAAAATGATTCTTTTGAAATACTTCAAGTTCTTTATCATTATACATCAAGTCGCTTATAAGTCAAATCGCTTACCTTTTAAAACCACAAGGCATTTTCTTACCTACATAAAGTCGTTATAACCAACTTCCCATAAAGCCGTTATAACACTTTATGTTTTAAACCAATCAAATACATTTAACACATATACGCCTATCGCACTACATAGTTATACACATATCATGCTAGAAAAGATAGGAAGAGGTTCACATACCTCGCGACGATTATCGACTAATAGCAAAACGCCCAAGTACCTCAAACCGTCGGCTACTCTTAAGCCACGTAGATCACGCCATACGTAGTACTTCAACCTATGAGGCCACAAGGCGCCTATTAACGTCTAGATCACATCGTAGAATATTCTACGTAAAATTCGAAGACTTCCCCGCAACAACAGAATCTCCTCCTCTATCGAGGCCGGATACCAAGCCAACCGTGGGGTTTACACGCCTAACCTGACGTGTACAATTCTACTTCACGAATGCTACACAAATCCATCAGAACACGCCCCTATGTAATTACAGTTCGCTTTCTTTAAATTCAGGCTTAAGTCAAAAGACATTGCCACAAGACTATGTGCAGTTCTATATATAGTATACTTCAACTATATATTTCTACAACATGAAATCCCAATTACAATAGAAGGTCAAGAGTGTTTACCTCGATAAGCCCAAAATTATCCAAGTTATATGTCGATCCTGAACAAAGTTTAGCTCCTACTCCGAGCGCCCAACCCGCCTCCAACAACCCTTAAGTTCTAACAACTTCTACTCAAATACTTCAACTACCAATGAAGATTTCCTTAGGGTTTCGTTTAGTGGCTAAAGGAAAGTATGATAGTATTTTCCGGGCTTTTCGTATAGAGGTAGCTTTGGGAAGTACTATAAGGTATATGGGCTAAAGTATTTGGGCATAATAACAATACTTGGAGAGTATTTCTATACCACAAAAGGGGGTATTATACGAAAACAACTAGGCTAGGGGGGGTACCCCTCGGCTAGACACTACAAAGGGGGAGGGGGAGGCTCTCGGCCAAGGGCCTTTCTCAAAGGGGGAGGGGGCTTTTGGACGAAAGCAAACAAGAGGGAGGGTGTATTTGAGACTTAGAAAGATTGCTCAAGTGTGGATGAAGAAAGTCTTCAACTTAGAGGGGTATTTATAGGTCAAGAAATGGCCAACCAATGGCCAAGATTCATCCAAGTGTAAGGCAAGTGTAGGGCTAGATTTAAGCCAAGTGCACCTTATCCATCTACCACACCAACTTGCACAAAATATCCTACCAACTAAAGTGCTCTCTTTTTCGTCCCTTAGCCGCCCCACTTCTTCCAATGTGAGGGTGACACATGTCACCCTCCCGTTGGTCCAAAATGTTTCGCCTCTCGGAAAAATCCGCAAAAATTAGAAATGACGTAGCCGAATTTTCCTTCGCAGTTTAGTAAAACGTTTTAAAAACGACTCCTTTTGGCACTTGTGTACAAATTTCAAACTTGCTAAACCTTAAGGCTTAAATTTTTATACGACGCCTCACGCATATACTGGAAATACGGTATAACATGACCATCGTATGAGTTCGTGGACGTGTTCGACTGAGCGGACCGTGAAGGCCGAATGGCCTTAAGGAGATTGAGGCTAGTAAGATGACCAAGTTCGAGGTGGTGACTCCAAAGTTTTGGAAACTAAAGCATTGATCAAGTATGGTACGATACTAGAAGAGTTCAAGTGTTCGGCGAGGCACGAGTAAGGCTTAAGAGAACGTGTGTTATGTTTGTGGCCATGTGTGGCATTGGAAACTTGTTTAAGTTAAGAAGAACTTCATCGTTATCCGTCTTGAGAAGGAACATTCGGGACGAATGTTTCTAAGGGGGGGAGAATGTTATACCCCGTATTTCCAGAGTATGTACGTGAGGGCGTACGTAAAAAAAAAAAATTAAGCCTTAAAGTTGGCAAGGTTCGAAAATTTGGGCACAAGTGCCGAAAAGAGTCGTTTTTCGACGAAACGTTCTACAAGACTTGCGAAGGGAAAATTCCGGCTATGTCATTTCTAATTTTTGCGGATTTTTCCGAGAGACGAAACATTTTGGACCAACGGGAGGGTGACATGTCACCTCACATTGGAAGCTATTGCGGCGTACGGACGAAATGGGTGGCATTGGTTAGGTAGGATATTTTGTGCAAGTTGGTGTGGTAGATGGATAAGGTGCACTTGGCTTAATCCTAGCCCTACACTTGCCTAACACTTGGATGGATAAGGTGAACCTTATCCAGGAGCGGTTATTGTCAGCTCAGAGTCGACATGAGTCGTATGCAGATTGTCACGACCCGACCTCGGGCCCACGACTGGTGCCTTACCCCGGGCACCCTAGTGATAGAATATCAGAGAAAATCAGCGGAAATAAAAACTTATAGACATGAAACATTATGAAATAAGAAACAGGCTAACCAAAACGGTCACCTTTCTACATATAAATAAAACCCGAACAATTATCCTTTACAAGCCCAACTCACAACAGTACTACAGACCTCTAAGAGTTTTTGTAACAACTACGACGGGACAGGGCCCCGTCATACCCCTGAATGTACAAGAACCTACAATCTCAGGGAATCATACCAAAAGATAAGCCTCCGGAGAAACGGAGCTTCCCAATATGCAGAACTGTGATCCTATGAGCGAGGATCAACAACCGGTGTGCCTCTACCTGTGGCATGAACGCAGTCCCCGAAGGAGGTCGATAACAAAGCAAGTATGTGAATCAAAATATCAGAATGAAATCATAACAGTCTATATAAAACATGAGACATGTATGATAACCAAACTACAGTACACAATATATAAGCAGTCATGTCAAGTCAGGGACTCACGCCCTCAAAGTCATCACTCAAATATAACCATGGGTCTCACGCCCGCAATATCAATCATGCCCGTGGAACTCCTTCCTCACTGCCGGCAGTCTATGATATAATATAACGCCAAGGAGTACACATGAACACCAGGTCCCACCTGTGTCATAAAAACCGTACGGGCCAAGTAGGAAAACTACCCACCAGATCCAGCCTGCATCATAAAACTGACCGGGGCAAGTACGAAGGCATAGCTACCAGATCCACCCTGCATCATCAACTGTTATACCCCGTATTTCCAGAGTATGTACGTAAGGACGTACGTAGAAAAATTTGAACTTTAAAGTTGGCTTGGACGATTTATTTTTGTGCACAACACCCGGTTAGAGTCATTTTTCGACGAAACGTTTTACAAGAATTGCGAAGGAAAAATTCCGGCTATGTCATTTCTAAATTTTGCGGATTTTTCCGAGAGACGAAACATTTTGGACCAACGAGAGGGCGACACTTGTCACCCTCTCATTGATGGACGTTGGGCGGTCAAGGGTGGACGAATTGGTTGGCTTTTTGTCAAGTAGTTGGTAGGATATTTTGTGGGTAGATGGATAAGGTACACTTGGGTGAATCCTAGCCCTACACTTGCACCACACTTGGCTTGATCTTGGCCATTGGTTAGCCATGGATTGACCTATAAATACCCCTCCCCTTTGATGAACTTCTTCATCCAAAATTTGTGCTAAGTCTTGAAAGCTCTTCCCCCTCCCTCTATAGTTCTCGTCCCCCTCCCCCTTGTGAGGCCTTAGCCGAGAGCACCCCTCCCCCCCTTGGCCGAGAGTACCCCCCCTCCTAGTGGGGTTGGCCGAGGGGTATACACCCCCCCCCTTGTGGTGTTGTCTCGTATAAATACCCCCCTCTTGGTAGAAATACTCTCAAAAGTATTGTTGTTATACCCAAAATACCTTAGCCGTATACCTTGTAGTATTCCAAAGATACCTCTATACGTAGAGCCCGGAAATACTACCGTATGTCCTTTTTGTCTCAAACCGAAACCCTAGGGAAAATCTCCATAGTTGGTTGGAGTATTAAGAAGAAGTTGCGTAGAACTTCTAAGGGTTGTTTGGAGCGGGTTGGAGCACCCGGAGTAGGAGCTAAGCGTTGCTAAGGATCGACATCTATACTTGGATAATTATGGGCTTATCGAGGTAATTATCTTGTCCCCCTATTGTAATTGGAAAATACATGTTGTAGGAATATATAGTTGAAGTATACTATATATAGAACTGAACATAGTTTTGCGGCAATGTCTTTGGACTTAAGCCTGAATTTAAAGAAGAGAATCGAATCTGAATTACGTAGGATCAGACATGAGACTTGTGTAGTTTGACGGATAGGGAAGTGCTGCCCGATTTTCCGTAGGATCTTGTATCTAGATTTATGCTACCGAGTAGTCTAGACTTTGATAGACTTGTATAACCTGTATAGGTTGAATATTCTGCGAGTAGCATGTGCTACTTGAGAAGGTGGACCAGGCTAGCCGGGTTATAGCCGTGGAGCGATTTGCTAATAGTCGATAATCGTCGCGAGGTATGTGATTCTTCCTATCCTCTTGAGCATGATATTTTAAAAGAATATATATATATATAGTACGGTAGACGTACGCGTGCTAATTGAACGTAGTTGTACGACAATGTCTTTTGACTTAAGCCCGAATAATAAAGATCTTGAAGTAATTCAAGAGACTTAAGAACTGTTTTTGAAAGAAGAGTAATACTTGGTTTTAAAAACTTAAGAGTTATACTAGCTTTATGGGAAGTTAGGTATAACGGCTTAAGAAAGATAAAATGAATGAGTTATTGATTTTAGACGTTAAGAGACTTGATCTTAAAAGATAAGAGACTTGACTTAATGTGAATTTTGTGTGAAACCTCATTCGTGAGTAATGAGTACTTGGTCTTAAAAGGAATAATGTTTTACTGATTTCGGAAATCAGAATGTGTATCGACAAACCACTACAGCGTTAATAAAGGGAAATGTTTGATTAATGAAGTATTATTAAAACCAGTAGAAACTTCCATCTGCATAGAAGCTAAGATGAGACAAAATGATATTTCCTAGATCATGGCTGCTGTAATAAGATTGTTATAAACAAGAATATCCTACTCACATATAAGTCTTATGTTTCTCAGATTGTTTAAAAGAGAATTATATTCTTAAATGAATAAGACTATGAACTACGAAACCTTTCTAAAATAAGAAACGTGAACATTTGAAATTAGGCAAACTTGAACGTTTGGAAAATAATGTTGTTACTTGATTTTACAAAGGTAAGTGTTTTGATTTACTTCAAAAGATAATCACTCTATTTTCATATACTACGTATCAGGTGACTTTTGTGAAAGTAACGTATCTTTTAAAAGAGTTAATGTATGAAGTACTTTGGGGATAAAAACTCGATCTTGTTAATCATATAGTAGAAAGTGTCTTGTGTGTATAACTTGATTGTGTTGGGTTGCGATAGCCTTGTAATACTTTCTTGTTGATTTGTTAAGTAAACATGCTAGGATGCTACGTGTGTTAGTATCTTGTGATGTTTGTGTAAAGGGGTTTCCCCTCGATTGCGCTTAAATTGTTTCACTATCACCCGATATGTTGGTATTGCACCACTCACCTTGACTTGTTTCCGAGGTTGTCGCCTCCGACGCGGGTGACTCAAAGTGTCTGTGTGACCTATGATTCGAGGATACCTCACGCGGGTCCCGTGGGCCTATGCGAGCTACGAGAGTTCCGTGTTAGTGTGCGCCTTTATGGTCATGCGATTCATGTGGCCATGCGGATCGCGAGTCCAGCGGACGCCGGAGTAGCTACCCTCGATGCGGGTTATACCTCACGCGGCCTATGAGTTTGGCCTACGCGGAGACGCGGAGAGTTCCGTGGCTAGACGCCACATTAGATACATCGCGCGAGTGGCCGCTTTGATCATGTGACGGTGCAGACAGATCTCATGATACGCTTTATGACCTTGTTATGCATGGGTTTTAGTAGTCGGCTATGCCTTCAGACTTACCTCAGACGGTTTTATTAGGACACAAGTGGGACTCGTGTTCATGTGTATTCCTTGATACTTTTATATCATAGATCAGCAGTGAGGAAGGTATTCCACGCATGATTGATGTTGTGGCGTGAGACCCATAGTTATATTTGAGTGGTGACTTTGAGGCGTGAGTCCACGACTTGACATGATCGCTATTTATCGGGAATCGTAGTTTGGTTATCATACATGTCTCCCGCTTTATATAGACTACTATGATTTCATTTACGTGATTTATTTTCGCCACATACTCGCACCACAGATCGACCTCCTTCTGGGCCGCTCATGCCGCAGTAAAGGTACACCGCCATTGATCCTCGCCTAGGGTCACGTCATTGCTTGGGAAAGCTCCGCTTCTCCGAGGCTTATCGATGGTATAGTCCCCGTCGTTGTAGGTATTTACATTCGGGGTATGGCGGCCCCGTCCGCCATTGTTGTCGTATCATTCTTAGAGGTCCGTAGTAATCGCTGTAGGCGAGTTGTAATAAGGATGTAAATCGTCGGTTTTAAATTGATTTATATATATGCCAAAGGCAAGTTTTCTCAGACATCGTTTCTTACTTCATAATATTTTCATGTCTTGTTTTATGTTCCGCTGATTACTCTGATGTATGGCTACTTGGGTGTCCGGGTAAGGCACCAGTCACGGGCCCTGGTTCGGGTCGTGACATCAACTGACCGGGGCAAGTACGAAAGCCAACTACCAGAACCGCCTGCCGCCACGAGATATGACCGGGGCAAGTACGGAAGCCATCTACCAGAGCCTACCGTACCAACTATGCTATAAAACTGACCGGGGCAAGTACGAAGGCATAGCTACCAGAACCAGCCTGCGTCGCGCATCCGACCGGGGCAAGTACGAGAGCCAACTACCAGAACCGCCTGCGTCAACAACCAGATTCCACCTGCGTCACGAAGCTGACCGGGGCAAGTACGAAATCCACTACCAGATCCACCCTGCATCACGTCGCTGACCGGGGCAAGTACGTAGGCTAACCACCAGATCCACCCCTTTACACAAACATTATCCCATTGACATTGCCGTAAAACTACGTTCAGTTAACACACGTACGTCTACCGTACTATATATATTCTTTAAAATATCATGCTCAAGAGTATAGGAAGAATCACATACCTCGCGACGATTATCGACTATTAGCAAAACGCTCCACCGCTATTTCCCGGCTAGCCTTGTCCACCTTTCAAGTAGGACATGCTACTCGCAGAACTTCAACCTATAACGGTTATACAAGTGTATCAACGTCTAGACTACTCGGTAGAATAAATCTAGATACAAGATTCTACGGAAAATTGGGCAGCACTTCCCTACCCGTCAATCTTCACAAGTCTCATCAGAATACAAATCCTATGTAAGTACAGTTTAATCTTCTTCTTAAAATTCTTCTGATGTGATTCAGTTCAAGTCTTTCTGTAATATCCTTCTATTACAGTTCAATTCTCTTCTATGAATCTTATATTCATTTCCATACTACTACAGTATGTAATTTCTAATTACAATAGGGGGACAAGATATTTACCTCGATAAGCCCATAATTGTCCAAGTATAAATGTCGATCCTGAGCAACGTTTAGCTCCTACTCTGGGCGCTCCAACCCGCTCTAAACAACCCTTAGAAGTTCTACGCAACTTCTTCTTAAAACTTCAACCGGCTATGAAGATTTTCCTTAGGGTTTCGGTTTCGGGAGCTTGCTATACTTGTGGCCAGCAGGGTCATTATGCGAGGGCCTGTCCGAGCAGGCGTGAGGGTAGGAGTCGGCCGCAGTGCATTGCGGGTCTTCATCCCCTTGATTACTCGCCCGGAGGCGGTACTCATGGACCAGCAGGTCGCGGCAGAGGTCGTGGCGCGGGTCCCAGTTCTAGCGGTCCTCAGAACCACATTTATGCCTTGTCCAGCCGGCAGGATCAAGAGGCCTCACCTGATGTCGTCACATGTACCTTATCAGTTTCTGGATTCGATGTGTATGTCTTGATAGATCCGGGTTCTACTGCATCTATATATCTCCCTTATTGCTAGTAGGATGAGGATGAGCACGAGTCCATGACCGCACCCGAGGTAGCTACGCCGATGGGTGATTCGGTGGTAGCTCGGCGGGTATATAGGGCTTGTCCGATGACCATATGCGATCGTCGGACCTAGCCGACTTGATAGAGTTGGATATGACTGATTTCGATGTGATCATGGGTATGGATTGGCTAGCTTCTTGCTACGCCAATGTAGACTGCAGGGAGAGAGTGGTACGGTTCCAGTTTCCTGAGGAGCCGGTTGTTGAGTGGGAGGGGAACACTGTATCGCCGAGGGGTAGGTTTATTTCCTACCTCAAGGCTAGGAAGATGGTGCAGAAGGGGTATATCTACCATCTCATTCGGGTGTTCGACATCGAGGTTGCGGTACAGATTTTCATCGATTCAATAGTCGAGAGTTCCCGGATGTATTTCAGACGACCTCCTGTATCCCTCGGAGAGGAGATAGAGTTTTGTATCGATGTCTTTGCGGACACTCGGCTATTTCCATTCCGCCATACGAATGGCACCGCCGAGTTGAGAGAGTTGAAGGATCGGCTTAGAGATTTCTTTGGAGAAGGGCTTCATCGGGCCAAGTGTTTCTCCCGGGAGCGGTATTGTTCGTGAAGAAGAAGGGCGGGGCCTGCGCATGTGTTGATTACGACGGTGAACAAGGTGACCATTAAACGAATACCCTTCCGTGATTGATGATTTGTTCGACCAGTTGCGAGTGCGAGATGGTTCTCAAGATTGATCTGCGATCGGGCTATCATCAGTGCGTGTTAGAGATGCGGATGTCCACTAGGATCGCATTCGGACGTGCGGGCATTATGAGTTCGTGGTTATGTCTTTCGGGTTGACCAATGCTCGCGGTATTCATGGATTTGATGAGCGAGTGTTCAAGCCATTTTTGGACACGTTTGTGATAGTGTTCATTGATGACATCTTGGTTTATTCTCGCCAGAGCGAGAGCACGCGGAGCATTTGAGGACCGTGTTGAGGTTCTCCAGACCAGCAGTTATACGCTAAGTTTTCCAAATGTGAGTTTTGGTTAGCTTCGGTGGCTTTTCTTGGGCATATTGTCGTGGCCGATGGTATTCGAGTGGATACGGACAAGATTGAGGCAGTCAGGACTTGGCCTAGACCTACTACTCCGCAGAGTGCGCATTTTAGGCCTCGCAGGTTATTATCGGCGGTTCGTAGAGAAGTTTGCTTCTATCTTGTGAGCTCTCGTCCAACTCCCCCCCTCCCCCTTTGTGAGGCCTTGTGGCCGAGAGTTCCCCCTCCAAAAAGGCCCATTGGCCGAGAATATACCCCCCCTTGCCTAGTGGTTCTAGCCGAGCCTACCCCCCCCCCCCCCCTTGGTTGAGAAATACTTCTCCAAGTATTGTTATAATGCCCTAAATACTCTAGCCCAAATACCTTGTAGTATTCCAAAAGTTACCCCTATACGAAAAGCCGTAAATACTATTATACTTCCTCGATCCTGGCAAACCAAGGAAAACCTCCATAGTCGGTTTAAGTGTTAAGAAGAAGTTAGTAGAACTTCTAAGGGTTGTTTGGAGCGGGTTGGAGCGCGGAGTAGGAGCTTAACGTTGCTCGGGAGCGACATTAAACTTGGATAATTTTGGGCTCATCGAGGTAAATACTATCGCCCTTCTATTGTAATTGGGAATTACATGCGTAGTAGTATAGAAATGAATATAAGATTCATAGAAGAGAATTGAACTGTAATGAAGGATATTACGTAAAAGACTTGGCGAAATCACATCAGAAGAATATATAAGTAGAAGATATAACTGTACTTACATAGGACTGTGTTTACAGTAGACTGATAACCTTTATTGGTTGAATGTTCTTCGAGTAGCATATACTACTTGGAAGGTGGACAAGGCTAGCCGGGTTATAGCCGTGGAGCGTTTTGCTTATAGTCGATAATCGTCGCGAGGTATGTGATTCTTCCTATACTCTTGAGCATGATATTTTAAAGAAATATATATATATAGTACGGTAGACGTACGTGTGCTAACTGAACGTAGTTGTACGGCAATGTCTTTTGACTTAAGCCTGAATAATAAGAATCTTGAAGTATTTTCAAAAGAATTAAGGAACCTTTTTGAAAGAAGAGTAATACTTGGTTTTGAAAACATAAGACAGAGTAGGAGCTAAACGTTGCTCAGGATCGACATTTAAACTTGGATAATTATGGGCTTATCGAGGTAAATATCTTGTCTCCCTATTGTAATTAAGTTTGCATATTATTGAAGTATAAGAATAAGTATAAGTTGTATACAAGGAAGGTATATAAGAAGGGTAATGAACTGTACTTACAAAGGATTTGTATTCTGATGGTAGTGAAGTTTGACGGGTAGGGAAGTGCTACCCAATTTTTCCGTAGAAACTTGTATCTAGATTTATTCTACCGAGTAGTCTAGACGTTGATAGACTTGTATAACCTTTATAGGTTGAAAGTTCTGCAAGTAGCATGTTCTACTTGAAAGGTGGACAAGGCTAGCCGGGTTATAGCCGTGGAGCGTTTTGCTAATAGTCGATAATCGTCGCAAGGTATGTGATTCTTCCTATACTCTTGAGCATGATATTTTAAAATATATATAGTACGGTGAGCGTCGTGTGTTAATCGAATAATAATTACGGCAATGTCTTTTGACTTAAGCTGAATAATAATTACGGCAATGTCTTTTGACTTAAGCGAATAATCTTGAAGTATTTCAAAAGAATCTTGAATCATTTTTATGTAAGAGTAATACTTGGTTTTAAAAGCTTAAGAGTTATACTAGCTTTATGGGAAGTTAGGTATAACGGCTTAAGAGAGATAAAAAGAATGATTTATTGATTTAAGAAGATAAGAGACTTGACTTAATTGAATTTTGTTAAAAAGTGTGAAACCTCATTCGTGAGTAATGAGTACTTGGTTTTTAAAAGGAATAATGTTTCTTGATTTGAAATCGAATAAATCTGAGACCACATCGCTAATAAAGGGAAATGTATTGACTAATCAAATATTATTAAAACCAGTAGAAACCTCCATCTGCATAGAAGCTAAGATGAGACAAAATGATATTACATTTCCTAGACCATGGCTGCTGTTATAAGATTGTTATAAACAAGAATAACGTACTCACATATAAGGTATATGTCTCTCAAATTGTTTTAAAGGAGAATTACATCATTAAGTGATTAAAACTATGAACTACGAAACCTTTCGAAAATGAGAAACTTGAGCATTTGAAATTAGGCAAACTTGAACGTTTGGAAAATAATGTGGTTACTTGATTTTACAAAAGGA
Organism: Przewalskia tangutica; assembly: GCA_029844215.1. Taxonomy (NCBI): domain Eukaryota; kingdom Viridiplantae; phylum Streptophyta; class Magnoliopsida; order Solanales; family Solanaceae; genus Przewalskia; species Przewalskia tangutica. The sequence goes on from CM056725.1 coordinate 78,699,610, forward strand.
AGTGTTTGGGTTTACTTAAAAAGATAGTCACTCTATTTTTATACTACGGGTATTGTGTGACTTTTGTGAAAGAAACGGATCTTTTAAAAGAGTTAATGTATGAAGTACTTTGGGGATAAAAACCCGAACTTGTTAATCATATAGTAGAAAGTACCTTGTGTGAATAACTTGATTGTGTTGGTTTGTGATAGTCTTGTAGTACTTTCTTGTTGATTTGATAAGTAATCATGCTAGGATGCTACGTATGTTAGTATCTTGTGATGATTGTGTAAAGGGGTTTCCCTCGATTGCGCTTAAGTTGTTTAACGATCAGTCGTTATGTTGGTATTGTACCACTCACCTTGACTTGATCCCGGAGGTTGCCCTCCGTCGAGGGTAATACTCGAGCGATCTTTGTGACTATGATTCGAGGATACCTCATGCGGGTCGGGGACCTATGCGAGCTACGAGAGTTCGAGTTAGTGTGCGGCCTTTATAGTCATGCGATCTATGTGGCGTGCGAGTGCGAGTCGAGCGGATGCGGGAGTAGCTACCTCGATGCGAGAATACCTCATGCGGGCTATAAGGTTGGCCTATGCGGGTCGCGGGAAGTTCGAGGCTAGACGCGCACATTTGATCTGCGCGGCGTGTGACGGCTTGATCATGTGGCGGTCAGACAGATCTTATGATCTGATTATGACCTTGTTAGTCTGTAGGTGTTAGTAATCGGCTATGCCTTCAGACTTACCGTCACGGTTTTATTATGACACGTGGGACACCGTGTTCATGTGTATTCCTTGGTGCTTTGATATCATGGATCGCCGCGGTGAGGAAGGTATTCCACGGGCATGATTGATGTTATGGGCGTGAGACCCATAGTGATATTTGAGTGATGACTTTGAGGCGTGAGTCCACGACTTGACATGATCGCTTATTTATTGTGATCGTAGTTTGGTTATCATACATGTCTCTCTGTTTTATATAGACTACTATGATTTCATTTCTGATATTTTGATTTCACATACTTGGTACTGTTATCGACCTCGCCCGGCTGCGTTCATCTGCAGGTAGAGGTACACGATATTGATCCTCGCTCTTAGGATCGCGATTCAGCGTTTTGGGAAGCTCCGCTTCTCCGGAGGCTTATCGATGGTATAGTCCCGTCGTTGTAGGTATTTACATTCGTGGTATGGCGGGCATCCGCCATTGTTGTCATATCATTCTTAAGTGCATGTAATCTTTGTTGTGGGCAGAGTTGTAAAAAAAAAAGGGGATGTAACTGTTCTAGTTGTTATATATTGTTATACCCCGTAGTTCCAGGGTATATATGTGAGGATGTACGTACGAGAATACGACAGAAATTTTGGAAAGAAAGGAAGATGTGATTTTTCGACGGAAAAGTTTCCGGTTTTTTTGTGAAGAAAAAGGTTCGTTAATAGGAATTGGATTCCCAGATTTGGTATTTGGACTTCTTGGATTATATTAGAATTTTGAGATTTTATTTTTAGAAATGGTCATGTGGGGCCCACGGGAGAAATTTACGGTTTTGTGGGGCCCGCTTTGTTTTTGAGATTTTCGGTATTTTGGATATTTTCGGAAGACGAAATATTTTGGACGAATCGGGGGGCGACACGTGTCACCCCCATGTGGCACCCTTGGCCGAAATTGGTGGACAAGTGGCTAGCCACTTGTCCCTAACGATTTGGCCATGCCACTTGGAGAGCAAATCGTTGGCCATGTGGTGTGGTGGGACCCACACACACATGGCCCAATCTTGACCACACACCTTGCTTGATCTTGACCCTTGAACCCTCTATATATACCCCCTTAAGTTGAAGAGTAAATTCATCCCTCACTTAAGCTTTCCAAGCAAAATACTCCCTCCCTTTATGCCTTGTTCTCGTCCCCCTCCCACTTTGTATAGTGAAATACTTTGTGTATTGTTGTAAAATCCCAAATACCTTGGCCTAGTATCCCTAGTAGTATTCCAAAGTTGTTTTAATACTAGGAGCCCGGAAATACTACTTTTTCCAAAAGTCGCAAAATGAAACCCTAGAAAAATCTTCATAAGCTTGGTTGAAGTGTTAAGAGAAGTTGTTTAGAAACTTCTAAGGGTTGCTTGGAGCGGGTTGGAGCGTAAGGAATTGGAGCTAAACGTTGCTCAGGATCGACTTTAATCTTGGATAATTTTGGGCTTATCGAGGTAAATAATCTTGTCCCCCTATTGTAATTGGAAATTACATATTGTAGTAATATATAGTTGAGTATACTATATATAGAATGACTATTGAAAAGAACTGAACTGTATTTACATTGGGTATATTCTGATGAGCTTGTGTAGTATTATTGTGAAGCAGATTTGAACACGTCCGGTTAGACGTGTAAATCCCCTGGGAGTTGTTGGCCTGGTAGCGGGCCTTGATAGGAGAGATTTGTGTGATAGCGGGGAAGTGCTGTAGAATTTTACGTAGAATACGGAATCTTGTATTTAGAATATTCTACGAAGTGATCTAGCAGTTGATAGGCGTTTTGTGGCCTTTATAGGTTGCAGTACTTCGAGTAGCGTATTCTACTTGAAGAGTGGAAAAGGCTAGCGGTTCTGATCTTGTGGGCGTTTTGCTAATTGTCGATAATCGTCGCGAGGTATGTGAACCTCTTCCTATCTTTTCTAGCATGATTGTTGTGAACTATGTAGTGCGGTAGCGTCGTGTGCTAAGTGATTTGGTTGGTTTAAAACATAGGGTGTTATAATAGCTTTATGGGAAGTTAGTTATAACGACTTTATATAGGTAAAAGAATGGTTTATTGATTGTAGAAGTTTAGAGACTTGATCTTCAAAGATAAGAGACTTGACTTATAAACGACTTGATTTTGAAAGTTAAGAGACTTGATCTTGAAAGATAAGAGACTTGACTTATAACGACTTGTTTTGGAAAAGAAGTAACTTGATTTTGAGTATAGGTTACTTGTTTTGAAAAGAGTACATTATTTGGGTTTTAAAAGAATACTTGTTGTGGTTTTAAAAGAAAATAGACTTGTGGAATCGAAGAGTTTTCGGTTTAAAAGGAGGCATTGTTTTGTCTTAAGTTGGTTTAAAACATAAAGTGTTATAACAGCTTTATGGGAAGTTAGTTATAACGACTTTATGAAAATAAAAGAATGGTTTTATCATTGGTTTTAAAGTGGTAACTTGACTTTAAAAGGAGAAGTGTTTTGGTCTAAAAAGAAGGCATGGTATTGCCTTAATTTGGTTTTAAAAGGAAAGTATGGAAGTTGTTTTGGTTTACTTAAAAATGTTAGTCACTCTATTTTGATACTACGGGTATCGGGTGACTTTTGTAAAAGAAATGGATCTTCTAAAAGAATTTAACGTACGTAGTACTTTGGGATTAAAACCTGAACCTTGGCATAAAATGAAAGTACCTTGAGTTGTGTGTAACTTGCGTATGTTTTGCGTGTGATAGCCTTGTTGTGCAAGTGTTGTATCCTTATGTTACCGCGTCTCTCGATGGAGGGCCGGTCATGTTATTCTTGATTGATGGACATCTGACACGATGGGTGGCCGGGTATGTTTCCATTAAGTGTTATTTTGTTAATCGCTTTGGACATCTTGACACGATGGGTGGCCGAGTATGCTTCCATTGTGATTGTTGTCTTGTTGTATCCTTTTGGACCTCTCGACACGATGGGTGGCCACGGGTATGGTTCCATTAGGATTGTTGTTCCATGGACTAGCTCTCCGAGGTTTCTTGGTCGGCCTTGGTATCGGTGGTGGCTTCGTACTTGCCCGCCTCGTGGTGATTCGGCCTTGGTACGGTAGTTAGCCCTCGCACTTGCCCGTTCGGTGTAGTGACGAAGTCTCGTGACCGACGCTTGGTACACAGTAGTTAGCCCTCGTACTTGCCGGTCGGTGCGTGACACGGCGCGTATCTGGTAGTCGGCTTTCGTACTTGCCCGTGTCGACGTGGTTTGGTTGTATAGTATTGTTAGTACGGTTGTTATGACACGGTGGGACCTAGTGTTCATGTGTACTTCTTGGTGTGATTATATCATAGGCTGCCGCGATGAGGAAGGTATTCCACGGCATGATTGATGTTGTGGGCGTGAGACCCATTGTTATACTTGAGTAATGACTTTGAGGCGTGAGTCACGACTTGACATATTGTTTATATATTATGGATCGTAGTTTGGTTATCATACATGTCTCCGCTTTATATAGACTATTATGATTTCATTTACGATTTCTGATTTCACATACTTGGTACATGTTGTCGACCTCGCCGGGCTGCGTTCATCCGCGAGTAAGTACATCGGTTGTGGATCCGCGCTCTTAGGATCAGTTCACTTTTGGGAAGCTCCGTTTCTTGAGGCTTATCTTTGGTATAGTCCCTGTCGGTGTAGTTACTTGTACATTCGTGGTATGGCGGGCCCTGTCCGTCATAGTTATGGTTACATTCTTAGAAGTGCATGTAGTTGTGGCGGGGTTTGTAAAAGGATTTAATCGTTCGTGTTGATATATATATGTATATATTCGGGAAGGTGACCGTGTTAGTTGCTTTGTTTCATACTTTATGTCTTGTCTCATGTTTTAAATTTTTTATTTCCGCTGATTTTCTCTGATGTTGTATCACTAGGGTGCCCGGGGTAAGGCACCAGTCACGGGCCCGGGATCGGGTCGTGACAAAAGTGATATCAGAGCAGTTAGTCCTCGAAAAGTGTCTACAGACCGTGTCTAGTAGGGTCTTGATTATCGGTGTGTTGTGCACCACATCTATAATCAGGAGGCTGCAGGACATTTAGGATTGGTTTCTATTCTTCTCACTCCGAGATCGTGCCTTAGAGCTGTGTTATAAATTGGACTCCCTCAGACGTATTCGTATGTACCAGTTATGCCTCTGCGAAAGGCAACCAGGGCCCAGATGGGCAAGGCAACAGAGGGAGCTGCGAGTAGGACACAGAGGCACGAGGCTTAGGCCAGTCGTTACTGAGATAGTACTTGAGACGATGAGTTTTATGGCGCGCTAGCCCAAAGAGTTTAGAGCGGCAGCGATTTCTACGGAGGCCACGATACGAGCCTCAGCCTTCGGCCGAGAGCCAGGATATGGGTTACAAGGAGATGGCCCGATTACTAGTAGGTGGTGGTAGGAATGAGAGGCGACGGCCGGTGGTTCCGTGATACGATGGTTCACCCTAGATCCGATAGTCTGAGACTTTGGGATTTCTTGAGTTGCAGTTCGCCAGAGTCCTATGGATGGAGAGCTGAGGATAATCCTCAGGGTGTCGTGCTAGTTTGGGAGAATATTATACCTATGGTCGTCAGGGCCATGTGATGGGAGAATGTCCAAGTAGGAGGGATACAAGAGGGATGACTCGACCCTCAGGGTCGATTGCGGGTTCGATTGTTGGGAGAAGGGTGCTAGTCGGATGAGGTCACCCTACCTCGTTTAGCCATTGTAATAGACTCCATTATGGGAGTGTCGTCTTTGCCGACAACTTGTATGCTTGCGGCCAACGGGGCCATTTGGTGAGAGTTTGTCAGGCAGTAGCACAGATGTAGAGACTCAGCCTTCGGGATCGGTGGCTGGTTCATCGCCTTATATAGCTAGGCGCCCTGTAGGGCAGGATTATGATTAGAGCGACAAAGGGAAAGTGAGGCAGTAGTTGCAGAGATATCTTTTAGCCCTTAAGAGACTTGTTTATGTTGTTATGGTGGGTACATGTTAGGTGCTATGTACTAATAGCATTGTGTTAAGTGTGAATTAGAAAACATGGGCAGTTGAGAAAGGGTAAGTCTGGGGACGTGAAAGTTTTGAACCTTAGAATATTATACGTTGAGACCTTAGATGTAAGGCCGTCGTGAGTAAAAGATTTTTCGGTTGATATTGGTCGAAGTACGTTATATGCGTGGTGTATTGGTGTGATAATTCCATGGGTAGTGTAAGATGGAAGTGGTAGCTTTCATGACGTGAGTTAGTAAGATTGTTCCGGATCGGGGAATGAGAGAGTTTGGGCACGATAGCGGGTCGGGTTGAGGCCAAGTCGCGGGTCAACCCGCAGCCCGGAGTGAGGTGGGGTCAGTTCGAGGTGGTCCCGCCAGGTGGTAGGATCACGAGGGTACTAAGCCCAGGTTTAGGTAGCCATCGTATGAGTTCGTGGATGTGTTCGACTAGAATCAGATCGTAAAGGCCGGGAATGGCCTTAAGGGAATGAGAGGCTTGTAGATGACCAAGTTTGGAGGTAGTGACTCCAAGGTTTTGGAAATAGAAGCGGTAACTGAAGTGTGGTATGTGTGCTAGAAAGAGTTCGGGTGTACGAGAAGGGGATGACGAGTAAGAAGAGAAGCGAACAATGTGTTATGAGAACGGAAGTGATCATTTCTTTTGTGAAGTGAAGATGCGAAGGGAGTATCCTTTAGACCATGGGTGTGAGCTTTTTTTTTTAATGTTAGAGGTGATTCCTCGTTGGCTTGGATTAGTATGATATACTATGGCCATTGATGGCATGATTGGTTTCGTAAGTATAGTAGTGAAGACTATACCGGCGCATATGTGTTTGGAGACTTAGAAGGAACATTCGAGACGAATGTTTCTAAGGGGGGAAGAATGTTATACCCCGTAGTTCCAGGGTATATATGTGAGGATGTACGTACGAGAATCACGTAAATTTTGGAAAGAAAGGAAGATGTGATTTTTCGACGGAAAAGTTTCCGGTTTTTGTGAAGAAAAAGGTTCGTTAATGGGAATTGGATTCCCAGATTTGGTATTTGGACTTCTTGGATTATATTAGAATTTTGAGATTTTATTTTCAGAAATGGTCACGTGGGGCCCACGGGAGAAATTTACGGTTTTGTGGGGCCCGCTTTATTTTTGAGATTTTCGGTATTTTGGATATTTTCGGAAGACGAAATATTTTGGACGAATCGGGGGGCGACACGTGTCACCCCCATGTGGCACCCTTGGCCGAAATTGGTGGACAAGTGGCTAGCCACTTGTCCCCTTGGCCGATTTGGCCATGCCACTTGGAGAGCAAATCGTTGGCCATGTGGTGTGGTGGGACCCACACACACATGGCCCAATCTTGACCACACACCTTGCTTGATCTTGACCCTTGAACCCTCTATATATACCCCCTTAAGTTGAAGAGTAAATTCATCCCTCACTTAAGCTTTCCAAGCAAAATACTCCCTCCCTTTATGCCTTGTTCTCGTCCCCCTCCCACTTTGTATAGTGAAATACTTTGTGTATTGTTGTAAAATCCCAAATACCTTGGTCTAGTATCCCTAGTAGTATTCCAAAGTTGTTTTAATACTAGGAGCCCGGAAATACTACTTTTTCCAAAAGTCGCAAAATGAAACCCTAGAAAAATCTTCATAAGCTTGGTTGAAGTGTTAAGAGAATTTGTATAGAAACTTCTAATGGTTGCTTGGAGCTGGTTGGTGCGTAAGGAATTGGAGCTAAACGTTGCTCAGGATCGACTTTAATCTTGGATAATTTTGGGCTTATCGAGGTAAATAATCTTGTCCCCCTATTGTAATTGGAAATTACATATTGTAGTAATATATAGTTGAGTATACTATATATAGAATGAGTATTGAAAAGAATGACAGTATTTACATTGGGTGTATTCTGATGAGACTTGTGTAGTATTATTGTGAAGCGATTTGAACACGTCCGGTTAGGCGTGTAAATCCTGAGAGTTGTTGGCACAGTAGCGGGCCTTGATAGGAGGATATTTGTGTGATAGCGGGGAGGTCTTTGCGAATTTTCTGTAGAATACGGAATCTTGTATTTAGAATATTCTACGAAGTGATCTAGCAGTTGATAGGCGTTTTGTGGCCTTTATAGGTTGCAGTACCACGAGTAGCGTATTCTACTTGAAGAGTGGAAAAGGCTAGCAGGGTTACAGTACTGTGGAGCGTTTTGCTAATTGTCGATAATCGTCGCGAGGTATGTGAACCTCTTCCTATCTTTTCTAGCATGATTGTTGTGAACTATGTAGTACGGTAGACGTACATGTGCTAAGTGATTTGGTTGGTTTAAAACATAGGGTGTTATAATAGCTTTATGGGAAGTTAGTTATAACGACTTTATATAGGTAAAAGAATGGTTTATTGATTGTAGAAGTTAAGAGACTTGATCTTCAAAGATAAGAGACTTGACTTATAAACGACTTGATTTTGAAAGTTAAGAGACTTGATCTTGAAAGATAAGAGACTTGACTTATAACGACTTGTTTTCGGAAAAAGAGAAGTAACTTGATTTTGAGTATAGGTTACTTGTTTTGAAAAGAGTACATTATTTGGGTTTTAAAAGAATACTTGTTGTGGTTTTAAAAGAAAATAGACTTGTGGAATCGAAGAGTTTTCGGTTTAAAAGGAGGCATTGTTTTGTCTTAAGTTGGTTTAAAACATAAAGTGTTATAACAGCTTTATGGGAAGTTAGTTATAACGACTTTATGAAAACAAAAGAATGGTTTTATCATTGGTTTTAAAGTGGTAACTTGACTTTAAAAGGAGAAGTGTTTTGGTCTAAAAAGAAGGCATGGTATTGCCTTAATTTGGTTTTAAAAGGAAAGTATGGAAGTTGTTTTGGTTTACTTAAAAATGTTAGTCACTCTATTTTGATACTACGGGTATCGGGTGACTTTTGTAAAAGAAATGGATCTTCTAAAAAGAATTTAACGTACGTAGTACTTTGGGATTAAAACCTGAACCTTGGCATAAAATGAAAGTACCTTGAGTTGTGTGTAACTTGCGTATGTTTTGCGTGTGATAGCCTTGTTGTGCAAGTGTTGTATCCTTATGTTACCGCGTCTCTCGATGGAGGGCCGGTCATGTTATTCTTGATTGATGGACATACTGACACGATGGGTGGCCCACGGGTATGTTTCCATTAGGAGTGTTATTTTGTTAATCGCTTTGGACATACCGACGATGGGTGGCCACGAGTATGCTTCCAGTGTGATTGTTGTCTTGTTGTATCCTTTTGGACCTACTGACACGATGGGTGGCCCACGTGTATGGTTCCATTAGGATTGTTGTTCCATGGACTAGCTCTCCGTGAGTTTCTTGGTCGGCCTTGGTATCGGTGGTGGCTTTCGTACTTGCCGTCTCGTGGTGATTCGGCCTTCGTACACAGTAGTTAGCCCTCGCATGCCCGCTCGGTGTAGTGGCGAAGTCTCGTGACCGGCCTTGGTACACAGTAGTTAGCCACCGTACTTGCCGGTCGGTGCGTGACACGGCGCGGTATCGTAATCGGCTTTCGTACTTGCCGTGTCGGCCGTGGTTTGGTTGTATAGTATTGTTAGTACGGTTGTTATGACTCAGGTGGGACCTGGTGTTCATATGTACTTCTTGGTGTGATTATATCATAGACTGCCGGCAGTGAGGAAGGTATGATTGATGTTGTGGGCGTGAGACCCATTGTTATACTTGAGTAATGACTTTAAGGACGTGAGTCCCTGACTTGACATGACTGTTTATATATTATGTACTGTAGTTTGGTTATCATACATGTCTCCTGCTTTATATAAACTATTATGATTTCATTCTGATATTTCTGATTTCACATACTTGGTACTGTTATCTTGACCTCGCCCGAAGTGCGTTCATCCGCAGTAGAGGTACATCGGTTGTGGATCCGCTCTTAGGATCACGTCGACTTTTTGGGAAGCTCCGTTTCTTGAGGCTTATCTTTGGTATAGTCCCTGTCGGTGTAGTTACTTGTACATTCGGGGTATGGCGGAACCACTGTCCGTCATAGTTATGGTTACATTCTTAAGTCCGTAATCGTTGTGGGCAGGGTTTGTAAAAGGATTTAACTGTTCAGGTTGATATATATATGTATATATTCAGGAAGGTGACCGTGTTGGTTAGCCTGTTTCATACTTTATGTCTTGTCTCATGTTTTAAATTTTTATTTCCGCTGATTTTCTCTGATGTTGTATCACTAGGGTGCCCGGGGTAAGGCACCAGTCACGGGCCCGAGATCGGGTCGTGACATATATATATGCCGAAAGGCATGTTTTCTCAGATTACTGTTTTACACTTCTTGATATTTCATGTCTTGTTTTATGTTCCGCTGATTTTCTCTGATGTATGACTACTTGGGTGCCCGGGTAAGGCACGATCCACGCCGAGCAGGTCGTGACAAAAGTGGTATTAGAGCAGTTAATCCTCGGAAAGTGTCTACAGACCGTATCCAGTAGAGTCTTGATTATCGGTATGTTGTGCACCACACCAATAATCAGGAGGCTATAGGATATTTAGGATTGGTTTCTGTCACGACCCGTTCCGGGGCCCGTGACTGGTCCCTTACCCGGGCACCCAAGTAGTCATACATCAGAGAAAATCAGCGGAATATAAAACAAGACATGAATCAAATGAAAATTTAGACACAGTTTATATGAGAAAAGTCGCCTTTCGGCATAATATATATAAACCAAGTTTTGCAGTTACATCCCAAATGTACAATAGGACTACAGACCTCTAAAGAAGTAAACCACTATGGCGGGACAGGGCCCCGCCATACCCTGAATGTACAAAACTATCTACAATACAGGGAGATCATACCCAAAAGTAGAGCCTCCGGAGAAGATGGAGCTCCTGACACCAAAGCAAAGATCCTAAGGATGTGGATCTAGCACCTGCTTGCCCTTACCTGCGGCATGAACGCAGCCCCCCGAAGGAGGTCAGTACAACAGGTACCAAGTATGTGAAACTGTAAAGTACTTAAATGAAATCATATCACTTTAAAAACCAATTTTACAAATATGCACGAAACAACCAATGTAACCGCACATAGTGCCACATCATAAACAAGAGTAACAATAGGTAAACTGTAACAGGTCTTTTCTAGGCTGCGAATGATCGAAGCAGGGCCACTCGCCCATATTATCATTCTGCAAGCCTAATCCTGGACTCCCGTAGTCCGCATAGGCCACTCACATAGGCCCGCATGAGGTATAACCCCGCATCGAGGGTAGCTACTCCTCGGCATCGCCCCGACTCGTTGTCGCGCATGGCCACATAGACCGCGTGAGGCATAACCCGCGCACACTAACACGGAACTCGTAGCTCCGCATAGGCCCCCTGGACCCGCATGAGGTATTCTCGAATCATGGTCCCAGACCGCCTGAGTCTACCCCGCATCGGAGGGCAGCTTAACCCCCGGTATCATCTCCAGAGGTGACTATATAGTACTAACATAACAGCTTATAGTTTAAACAACATAAGCATAAGTAAGACTGACCTCTTTACACAAACGTTACAAGATACTAACACATAACATCACAATATGTCTACTCATCAAAACCATCTTATTATACCTTTTGGAAATCAATACAAGTCTTTTATAAACACATAAGTAAACTGTTCCTTTTTATAAAACTTAAGCCGTTATACTTAACTTCTCATAAAGCTAGTATAACCCTTAAGCTTCTTGTTTTAAAAACAAATATTCTTCTTCTTTCAAAACTGTTTTATAATTCTTTTGAAAGACTTTTTAAGATCTTTATTATTCAGGCTTAAGTCGCAAGACATTGCCGTAAGTATTATTCAGGCTTAAGTCAAAAGACATTGCCGTAGTTATTATTCGCTTAACACGTATGCGTCTACCGTACTATATATATATTTTAAAATATCATGCTTTAGGAAGAATCACATACCTTCTACGAAATCCACCGCCAAGTCGAATATGTCGCGCAGAGAATCGCCTATAATAGTCGAGACATCTATCAAAGTCTAGACTACTCAGTAGGTCATTCTAAGCAGAGGGTTCTCAATTCTACGGAAAGTCGGGCAGCACTTCCCTACCGGTGAGCTATATAAGTCTCTTTGTGAAAGCAGTCTATGTAAGTATAGTTCAATTATTCTTCTTTATACCCTTCTGTGATAACATTCAATTCTATTCTGTAATATTCTTCTAAGTATTTATACTTATTCTTATACTTCTACAAGATGTATTCTCTAATTATAAAGAAGGGTAAGTTTATTTACCTCGATAAGCCCAAAATTATCCAAGTATAAACGTCGCTCCCGAGCAAGGTTTAGCTCCTAATTTATGCGCTCAAAGCTCAAGAACCCTTAGAAGTTCTTCACAACTTCTACTAAGTACAAAGGGATTTGGGCTAGGGTATTTTGGGCATTATAACAATACTAGAAGGCAACTTTTCTACCAAGGGAGGGGGGGTAGGTTTCGGCTAGGCTAGGGGGGGGTTGCCTCGGCCAAGCTTCAAAATGGGAGGGGGGGAGTGTTTGGACGAAAGCTACAAGGGAGAGGAAGGATTTTAGCCTTGGAAAGTTTGTTTGTGGATGAAGAACTCTTCATCACAAGAGGGGTATTTATAGGTCAAGGGATGGCCAACCAATGGCCAAGATTATGCCAAGTGCAAGGCAAGTGTAGGGTGAGGATTAGGGCAAGTGTCCTTAGCCAACTTGCACACAAAATATCCTACCAACTCTAAGACAAAAATGGCCATCCAATTCGGCCTAATGCCGCCCCACATCCACCAATGAGAGGGTGACAAGTGTCGCCTCGTTGGTCCAAATGTTCGTCTCTCGAAAAAATTCGCAAAAATTAGAAATGACATAGCCGGAATTTATCCTACGCGAGTTGTGTAAAACGTTTCGTCGGAAAACGATCCTTTTAATGAGTTGTGCCCAAAAAAACGTCCCATTGCCTACTTTAAGGCTAAACTTTCGTACGTACGCCCTTACGTACATACTCTGGAAATACGGGGTATAACATTCTCCCCTCCTTAGAAACATTCGTCCCAAATGTTCCTTCCCAAGACAGTTAACGATAAGATTCTTCGTAACTTAAACAGTTGCAAATGCCACACACGGCCACAGAACAACACTTAGGCATAAACGATAACGAAAATTTATAAGTAGGAAAGTGAATTACCTGGAGGTGTGGGGAATAGGTGAGGATACTTCTGCCTCATGTCCTCCTCAGCTTCCCACGTCATCTCCTCCCTGAGCTCGTTCCGCCACAGAACTTTGACGGAAGCCACGTCCTTGGTCATGACGCCTAACTTTGACGATCGATTATCGCTATGGGAATCTCCTCATCGATAACCCCTGGTCACCTGGACATCGTCAATCGGATGCACCTAGATGGATCCCGATACATCTCGCCGGCATAGAAACATGAAACACGGATGCCGCCTCCGGATCGGACGGCGGATCAACTCGTAGGCAACCTTGCCTACCTGCGGTTTCGATAGGGCCCAATGTACCTTGGTGAGTTTCCCTTTCTTCCGAATCTCATCACACCGCCGTGGGTGACACCTTGAGAAAACCCAATCATTAACCTCGAACTCGGATCTGGCGGCGATGATCTGCGTATGACTTCATCGACTACGGTATCGGCAACCTCTCTGGATAAGCTTCACCTTATCCACTGCTTGTACCAAATCCGGCCCACTTCGCACTCGCCGCGTCGAACCAGACCTATCGGCGATCTGCACTTCCTCCCATACAAGGCCTCATAAGGCGTCATCTGAATACTGGAGTGGTAGCTATTATTATATGCAAACGCAACTAGAGGCAAATGATCCTCCCGGCTACCCACGAAGTCGATAACACGGGCTCGCGACATATCCTCGAAGTGCGGATAGTGCGCTCGGCTGTCCGTCTGCGTGGATGGAATGCGATTTCGAGTTCACTGCGTTCCCAAACCCTTACGGAAAGACCTCCGGAAGTTAGCGTGGCCGGGCTCCTGCATGCGATATGATCGAAATAGGGACTCCATGCGATCGGCGATCTCTCGGATGTAAAGTCTGGCATAATCCTCGGCCGAAAAAGTCGTCCTGACGGGAAGAAAGTGGGCTGATTTCGTCAGCCTGTCGACGATAACCCATATAGAATCATGTCTCCTCTGAGTGCGAGGTAATCCTGTGATAAAGTCCACGTTGATCACCTCCCACTTCCAGGTCGGGATCTCTATCGTCTGTAACAAACCACCAGGCCTCTGGTGCTCTACCTTCACCTGGTGACAACACGGGCACTGAGCTACGAACTCTGCAACGTCCCTCTTCAAGCCATCCCACCAATACGGATCTGGGTCGTGGTACATTTTGGTCGACCACGGATGGATAAAGTAGCGCTGTGTGCTTCCTCAAGAACTTGCTGCCGAAGTCATGAAACATCTGGAACACACAACGCCCTCAAACCTTAGCACCCGTCAGGTGCTACCTCAAAGACCCTTCCCGCTACGAAGAGCGCGTCACGATGCGAATCAAAGCGGATCCTCGGCTGTTGCCTCTTCACCTCCTCGGCGATGGAAGACTCGGCAACCTCACGAACTCTAACCCACTGCTATCGAGAATCAATCAAGCGGACACCAAGGCTCGCTAAGCGATGCAAATCACGAACCATGCCCCTCCTCTCTAGTTGCACATCGATAGGCTCATCGACCTACGACTAAGGCATACGCCTGACATTGGCCTTCCCGGGTGGTACGGGATATCAACATCGTAATCCTTAAGCAACTCTAACCACCGTCTGCGCCGTAAGTTCAGCTCCTCGGTGAAGATATCTTTGGAGGCTCTTGTGGTGCGTATAAATATCCACGTGAACCCCATACAAATAGTGACTCGGATCTTCAAAGCGTGAATCACCGCGACTCCAAATCATGGGTGGGGTAGTTCTCTCGTGTTTCTTAAGGCGTCGGGATGCGTGCGCTATAACTCTACCTGCTGCGTCAACACATCCCGGCCGATGCGGCGCATCACAATACACGACATAACCATCTGGACCTGCGGAAGAGTAAGAAGCGAGGCGTCGGTCTCTCTTTCGAATGGAAACCACCGCTCCACAAGCATCGATCCACGAAACTTAGCGCCACGAGTCGGCCTAGTCAATGGTGCGAGATAGAAGCAAACTTCTACGAACGCCGATAATATCTGCAAGGCCCGAAAGCTGCGCACCTGCAGCCGGAGTAGTAGGTCTAGGCCAAGTCTGTTGCCTCGATCTTGGCGTATCCACTCGAATGCCATCGGCCCGACAATATGCCCAATAAAAGCCACGAAGTCAACCAAAACTCACATTTGGAAAACTTGGCGTATAAGCTGCTGATCGGAGAAGCTGTCGGCCACGATCCTCAAATGCTCGCGTACTCTGCTCTGGCGAGAATAAACCAAGATATCATCAATGAACACTATCACAAGCGTGTCCAAAATGGTTTGAACACTCGGTTCATCAAATCCATGAATACCGCGGAGCATTGGTCAACCAAAAGACATGACCACGAACTCATAATGCGTCAGGGTCGAATGCGATCTGGGACATCCACCTCTCGACTCGAACTTTGCGATAGCCCGATCGCGGTCAATCTTGGAGAAACATCTCGCGCCACCAGCTGGTCGAACAAATCATCAATCCTGGGAAGGGGGTATCTGTTATTAATGGTCACCTTGTTCAGCTGCCTGTAATCAACACACATGCGCAGCTTCCCGTCCTTCTTCTTCACGAACAATAGCGGCGCTCCCCATGGAGAAACACTTGGCTGATGAAGCCGCTTCTCCGGAAATCTCGCGGTGGTCCTTCAACTCTCTCAACTCGGCGGGTGCCGTTCGTATGGCGGAATGGAAATAGGCCGAGTGTCTGGAAGTACATCGATGCAAAACTCTATCTCCTCTCGGGAGGATGCGGGAAGGTCGTCTGGAAACACGTCGGGAACTCGACTCACGGGGTGTGAAAATCGCATGCGACCTCGATTATCAAACACCCGACGAGATGGTAGATATACCCGCCGCACCATCTTCCTAGCCTCGAGGTAAGAAATAAACTTACCCGCCGGCGTCTGATGTTCCTCCCACACAACAACCGCTCCTCGAAAGCTGGAACCGTACTACTCTCTCCGGCGATCTACATTGGCATAGCAAGAAGCTAGCCAATCCGCACCCGTGATCTCATCGAAATCGGTCATGTCAACTCTATCAAGTCGGCTAAGTCGGCGGCGCAAATAGTCCTTTGGACAAGCCCTATATACCCTCCGAGCTACCACCGAATCACCCACTGGCGTAGCTACCTCGAAAGGGTCTATGGACTCAGGCTCTATCCCTATCCTACTAGCAATAAGGGGAGATATATAGGGGCAGTAGAACCGGGATCTATCAAGGCATACACGTCAAACCCAGCGATAAGGTACATGGCGACATCGGTGAGGCCTCACGATCTGCCCGGTGGACAAGGCATAAATGCGGTTCGAGGACCGCTAGAAGCTGGACCAGCGCCACGACCTCTGCGCGACCTGCTGGTCCATGAGTACCACGCCCTCGGGCGTGTAGCTATAGGGGCGAAGAACCGGCACAGACCACGAAGGTGAGCTCTACCGCGTGTGCCCCGGTCGACGATCCCTGCAAAGTGACCTGCTGGCCACAATCGTAACAAGCTCGTAGCGATACCACACTTCCGTAATGGGATCTACGCATCGGCCACACGAGGTGGTCCCGTCGGCGATGCCTCTTGCTCACGGGCGTCTGAAGCCACAGGGCCACAGTGCGCCTCGAATACTCTGGGTGCGAGGGCGGTGCGAGTGCTCTGAGCTGGCTGTGGTGCAAATCTAGACTGTTGCTGAGGCCGCCCACCACGATAGCCACCAGAAGACCCTCCCGTCCTGGCCTTCTTCTGCTGCTGCATCGACTCGTCGGCTCTACGCTCGCCGCGTCAGGCGTGAGCCTGCATACGGGTAATATCCATGCCCGGCTGAAGAGCCACACCCGCACAAGACTCGGCCATATAATCATCTAGCCCCGTGACGTAACGATGCACCCTGTCCTCCATATACGCTGCAATGCGAGGGACATATCGAGCAACGAATCAAACTCAACGTTGTACTCCTGCAGTGCGTCCTCTGCCTCGGCCAAGAATCTATCGGCCGTGCCCTCCTCATCTGTGGAGGCAAGAAATGAGTGAGAAAGGCCTCAAAAACTCGTCCCATCTGCGGAGGCGCGTGCTCTCCCGGAAAGCTCACGAATCAAACCAATCATTGCGGTATCACGCGGCGATCGCGAACCGCGTCACAGACTCTGTCTCTGAGGCCTTGATCACCCGCATGATCCTCTGTAGCTGACGGATGAACTCCTGCGGATCATCCTCCGGCCTCGACCCGTAAAACTCTGGCGGGCTACAACTCAGGAAATCTCGTAGCCTCAAACTATACGCCTCGGGTGCACCACAGTCTGGGGCTGAGCTGAAGCTGCGCGTCGGCTGTCCTCGTATGCAGCCCACGATCTGGCGATGGCGGGCCATCTCTCTGTAACCCATCTCATCTGCTCCAGGCTGTGGGACTGGAGGTGTAGGTACTGTGGTCTCATCAGCCGCTGCTGCGGCCCTAAACCCTCCTGGGGTCGGCGGCGTCGTAGAACTCGCCGTCTCGGGTATAGGCGGGCACGAGCCTCGTGACTCTAGGTGTCATGCTAGCGGCTCCTCGGCTGCCTTGCCATACAGGCGGGTTGCCTTACGTGGAGACATAGCTATTCTGAGAAAGGAATACGTTAGAGGGTCGGACCTATAACACGGCTCTAAAGCACGATCTCGAGTGAGAAGAATGGAAACCAATCCTAAATATCCTATAGCCTCACGATTATTGGTGTGGTGCACAACACACCGATAATCAAGACTCTACTAGATACGGTCTGTAGACACTTTCCGAGGATTAACTGCTCTGATACCACTTTTGTCACGACCCGTTCCGGGGCCCGTGACTGATGCCTTACCCGGGCACCCAAGTAGTCATACATCAGAGAAAATCAGCGGAATATAAAACAAGACATGAATCAAATGAAAATTTAGACACAGTTTATATGAGAAAAGTTGCCTTTCGGCATAATATATATAAACCAAGTTTTGCAGTTACATCCCAAATGTACAATAGGACTACAGACCTCTAAAGAAGTAAACCACTATGGCGGGACAGGGCCCCGCCATACCCTGAATGTACAAAACTATCTACAATACGGGAGATCATACCCAAAAGTAGAGCCTCCTAGAAGATGGAGTTCCCGACACCAAAGCAAAGATCCTAAGGATGTGGATCTAGCACTGCTTGCCACCTGCGGCATGAGCGCGGCCCCGAAGGAGGTCGATCTGCAACAGTACCAAGTATGTGAAGCGTAAAGTACTTAAATGAAATCATATAACTTTAAAAAACAATTTAACAAATATGCACCAAAAAACCAATGAAACCGCATAGTGCGCATCATAAACAAGAGTAACAATAGGTAAATCAGAATAGTCTTTTCTAGTGCGAATGATCGAGCGGGGCCACTCGCCCATATTATCATTCCGCAGCCTAATCTGAACTCGTAGTCCGCATAGGCCACTCACATAGGCGCGTGAGGTATAACCCGCATCGAGGGTAGCTACTCCTCGCGTCGATCACGGAATCGTTGTCGCGCATGGCCACATGCCGCGTAGGCATAACCCGCACACTAACACGGAACTCTCGTAGCTCGCGTAGGCCCCACTGGACCCGCGTAGGTATTCTCGAATCATGGTCCCGGACCTGAGTCTACCCGCGTCGGAGGCGACTTAACCCCCGGTATCATCTCCAGAGGTGAGTGATATAGTACTAACATAACAGCTTATAGTTTAAACAACATAAGCATAAGTAAGACTGACCTCTTTACACAAACGTTACAAGATACTAACACATAACATCACAATATGTCTACTCATCAAAACCATCTTATTATACCTTTTGGAAATCAATACAAGTCTTTTATAAACACATAAGTAAACTGTTCCTTTTTATAAAACTTAAGCCGTTATACTTAACTTCCCATAAAGCTAGTATAACCCTTAAGCTTCTTGTTTTAAAAACAAATATTCTTCTTCTTTCAAAACTGTTTTATAATTCTTTTGAAAGACTTTTTAAGATCTTTATTATTCAGGCTTAAGTCATGAAGACATTGCCGTAAGTATTATTCGGGCTTAAGTCAAAAGACATTCGTAGTTATTATTATTCATTAACACGTATGCGTCTACCGTACTATATATATATTTTAAAATATCATGCTTTAGGAAGAATCACATACCTTCTCGGCGAAATCCACCTGCCAAGTCGAATATGTCGCGCGCAGAGAATCAGCCTATAATAGTCACAGACATCTATCAAAGTCTAGACTACTCTGTAGGTCATTCTAAACAGAGGGTTCTCAATTCTACGGAAAGTCGGGCGACTTCCCTACCCGTGAGCTATATAAGTCTCATGTGAAAACAGATCTTATGTAAGTATAGTTCAATTATTCTTCTTTTATACCCTTCTACTGTGATAACAGTTCAATTCTATTCTGTAATATTCTTCTAAGTATTTATACTTATTCTTATACTTCTACAGTATGTATTCTCTAATTATAAAAGAAGGGTAAGTTTATTTACCTCGATAAGCCCAAAATTATCCAAGTATAAACGTCGCTCCTGAGCAAGGTTTAGCTCTAATTTATGCGCTCAAAGCTCCAAGAACCCTTAGAAGTTCTTCACAACTTCTACTAAGTACAAAGGGATTTGGGCTAGGGTATTTTGGGCATTATAACAATACTAGAAGGCAACTTTTCTACCAAGGGAGGGGGGGTAGGTTTCGGCTAGGCTAGGGGGAGGGGTTGCCTCGGCCAAGCTTCAAAAGGGGAGGGGGGGAGTGTTTGGACGAAAAGCTACAAGGGAGAGGGAAGGATTTTAGCCTTGGAAAGTTTGTTTGTGGATGAAGAACTCTTCATCACAAGAGGGGTATTTATAGGTCAAGGGATGGCCAACCAATGGCCAAGATTATGCCAAGTGCAAGGCAAGTGTAGGGTGAGGATTAGGGCAAGTGTCCTTAGCCAACTTGAACACAAAATATCCTACCAACTCTAAGACAAAAATAACCATCCAATTCGGCCTAATGCGCCCCATCCACCAATGAGAGGGTGACAAGTGTCGCCTCTCGTTGATCAAAGTGTTCGTCTCTCGGAAAAATTCGCAAAAATTAGAAATGACATGGCGGAATTTATCCTACGAGTTGTGTAAAGCGTTTAGTCGGAAAGCGATCCTTTTAATGAGTTGTGCCCAAAAAAGCGTCCATTGCCTACTTTAAGGCTAAACTTTCGTGACGCCACTTACGTACATACTGGAAATACGGTATAACGGTTCCATTCTTCTTACTCGAGATCGTGCCTTAGAAATTTGTGTTAAAAGTTGGACCCTCTAACGTATTTCTTTCCCCTTAGATTATGCCTCGCGTAAGGCAACTCGGGCCAGTGTTATACCGTATTTCGGTATGCGTGAGTACGTGCGTGAAAAGTTGAGCCTTAAAGTTAGGCTAGGACCGAAAATTTGGGCACAAGTGCGAAAAGTCGTTTTTAGACCAAACGTTTTACAAGACTTGCGAAGGGAAAAATACGGCTATGTCATTTATAATTTTTGCGGATTTTTCCGAGAGACGAAACATTTTGGACCAACGGGAGGGTGACATGTGTCACCCTCACATTGGAAGGAAGTGGGGCGGCAATGGGACGATTTGAAGCATGTAGTTGGTAGGATATTTTGTGCAAGTTGGTGTGGTAGATGGATAAGGTACACATGGATAAATCTTGACCCTACACTTGCATGGCACTTGGCTTGATCTTGGCCATTGGTTGGCCATTGCTTGACCTATAAATACCCCTCTAAGTTGAAGAGTTATTTCATCCAAACTTGAGCATTCTTTCTAAGTCTCAAAATACTCCCTCCCTCTTGATATTTCGTCCAAGCCTTCCTCCCCCGAGAAGCCTTGGCCGAGAGGGTGCTCCTCCACTCCTGGTGGTCGGTGAGAATACACCCCCTTGCCTAGTTGTTTCGTATAATACCCCTTTGTGGTATAGAAATACTCTCCAAGTATTGTTATAATGCCCTAAATACTCTAGCCCAAATACCTTGTAGATTTCCCAAGGTTACCTCTATCTGAAAAGCCAGAAATACTATTATACTTCCTCGATCACAAAACGAAACCCTAAGGAAAACCTTCATAGTCGGTTGAAGTGTTAAGTAGAAGTTGCGTAGAACTTCTAAGGGTTGTTTGGAGCGGATTGGAGCACTCGGAGTAGGAGCTTAACGTTGCTCAGGATCGACATTAAACTTGGATAATTTTGGGCTCATCGAGGTAAATACTACTGTCCTTCTATTGTAATTGGGAATTACATACTGTAGTTGTATAGAAATGAATATAAGATTCATAGAAGAGAATTGAACTGTAATAGAAGGATATTACAGAAAAGACTTGAACTGAAATCCCATCAGAAGAAAATATAAGTAGAAGATTGAACTATACTTACATAGGATTTGTATTCTGATGGTGATAACCTTTATTGGTTGAATGTTCTGTGAGTAGCATGTGCTACTTGGAAGGTGGACAAGGCTAGCCGGGTTATAGCCGTGGAGCGTTTTGCTTATAGTCGATAATCGTCGCGAGGTATGTGATTCTTCCTATACTCTTGAGCATGATATTTTACAAGAATATATATATAGTACGGTAGACGTACGTGTGGCAATGTCTTTTGACTTAAGCCTGAATAATAAGAATCTGGAAGTATTTTACAAGGATATATATATATAGTACGGTAGACGTACGTGTGTTAACTGAATATAGTTGTACGGCAATGTCTTTTGACTTAAGCCTGAATAATAAGAATCTGGAAGTATTTTACAAGGATATATATATATAGTACGGTAGACGTACGTGTGTTAACTGAATATAGTTGTACGGCAATGTCTTTTGACTTAAGCCTGAATAATAATAATCTGGAAGTATTTTAAAAGAATATATATATAGTACGGTAGACGTACGGGTGTTAACTGAATGTAGTGTTACGGCAATGTCTTCTGACTTAAGCCTGAATAATAAAGAATCTTGAAGTATTTCAAAAGATTTAGAAACCGTTTTGAAAGAAGAGTAATACTTGATTTTGAAAACATAAGAGTTATACTAGCTTTATGGGAAGTTAGGTATAACGTCTTAAGAGAGGTAAAGAAAATGGTTTACTGATTTTAGAAGTTAAGAGACTTGATCTTAAAAGATAAGAGACTTGACTTAATTGAATTGATATGAATTTTGTTAAAAGTGTGAAACCTCATTCGTGAGTAATGAGTACTTGGTTTTTAAAAGGAATAATGTTTTACTGATTTCGGAAATCAGAATAAGTATCGAACAAACCACAGCAGCGTTAATAAAGGGAAATGTATTGACTAATAAGTATTATTAAAACCAGTAGAAACCTCCATCTGCATAGAAGCTAAGATGAGACAAAATGATATTACATTTCCTAGATCATGGCTGCTTTAATAAGATTGATTATAAACAAGAATAACCTACTCACATATAAGGCATATGTTTCTCAAATTGTTTAAAAGAGAATTATGTTTTAAAGGATTAAAACTATGAACTACGAAACCTTTTCGAAAATGAGAAACTTGAGCATTTGAAATTAGGCAAACTTGAACGTTTGGAAAATAATGTTGTTACTTGATTTTACAAAGGAAAGCATTTTGGTTTACTTAACAATGTTAGTCACTCTATTTTTATACTACGGGTATCGGGTGACCTTTGTAAAAGAAATGGATCTTTAAAAGGAATTTAACGTACGTAGAACTTTAGGGTTAAAACCCGGACTTTGACATAAAATGAAAGTACCTTGAGTTGTGTATAACTTGCCTATGCTTGTTGTTGTGAAACTTGCCTATGCTTGTTGTGATAGCCTTTGTTGTGCAAGAATTGTGTTTCTATACTCTGGCGTCTCTCGATGGAGGCGGTTGACTTGTTGAGAACTTACTTGGGCGTCTGGCGTGTGAGAGAATTCCAGATGCGCTCGCGGTGATAGTGTTATTCCATGGACTAGCTCTCCATGAGGTTTCTTCTGTTCGGCCTTGGTACACGGTGGTGGCTTTCGTACTTGCCCATCTCGTGGTGATTCGGCCTTGGTACACGGTAGTTAGCCCTCGCACTTGCCCGTTCGGTGTAGTGGCGAAGTCTCGTGATCTGACCTTGGTACACAGTAGTTAGCCCTCGTACTTGCCGATCAGCTCGTGGCCGGCCTTGGTATCGGTAGTCGGCTTTCGTACTTGCCACAATGTCGACCGTGGTTTGGTTGTATTGTATTGTTAGTACGGCTTTGGCATCAGGTAGGACCTGGTGTTCAGGTGTACTTCTTGGTGTTATCATATCATAGACGGCCGGCAGTGAGGAAGGTATTCCACAGGCATGATTGATGTTATGGGCGTGAGACCCATCATTATATTTGAGTAATGACTTGGAGGGCGTGAGTCACGACTTGATATCTTGTATTTGTGTGTCTTGTAGTTTGGTTATCATCATGTCTCCGCTTTATATAGACTATTATGATTTCATTTCTGATATTCTGATTTCACATACTTAGTACTGTTATCGACCTCCTTTGGGGCTGCGTTCATGCCGCAGTAGAGTACATCGATTATCGATCCGCGTTTAGGATCACATTTCAGCGTCTTGGGAAGCTCCGTTCCTTGAGGCTTATCTTTTGGTATGTTACCACAGTGCAGCAGGTTCTTGTACATTCGGGGTATGGCGGGCCTGTCCGTCATAGTTGTTGTATAAATCTTAAGTGCGTAGCATTGTTGTAGGCGGGGTTGTAAGGATTAAATTGTTCAACTTTGTAATTATATATATATCTTAAAAGCGATTTTCTCTCGGGTAAAATGTGTCATTTCACATTTTGTTTCATGTATTGTTTTTATGTTCGTGATTACTCGATGTATGACTACTTGGGTGCGGGTAAGGCACGATCCACGGGCCGGAGCAGTGCGTGACAAAAGTGGTATCGAGCGATTAATCCTCGGAAAGTGTCTGAGCCGTGTCTAGTAAGTCTTGATTATCGGTGTGTTGTGCACCACATCTATAATCGAGAGGTGCGGACATTTAGGATTGGTTTCTATTCTTCTCATTACGAGATCGTGCCTTAGAAATTGTGTGATAAGTTGGACCCTCGGCGTGCCGTTTTCACGATTATGCCTCAGCCTTGAGGCAACCGGGCCCGTAAGGGCAAGCGGCGAAGGAGGCTGCGAGTAGAAGCGTGGCGATCTCACGAACCACGATACACGAGCCTCGGTCCGCGATGCAGGCGGAGGAGATGGGTTACAAGGAGTGGGCGATTAATGGCGAGTTGTGGCGGACTTGAGGATAAGTGGGCGTAGGGATGTCGATGGGGCGGGTAAATGCGGGTACCGCCCGCACCGCTCGATTAGGGCGGGTATGGGGATGGTTTGGTGGGTGGTGGGCGGGTATGGGTATCAAAGTGCTACCGCCATGGGTAGTGGGCGGGTGGATTTCATATAAGACCGCCCGCACCCGCCCCGCCCATTACCCGCACCATACCACACCGACCCGTACCGCGCCCATATCCGTATCATCTATTAGTTTATTTACGAATTTATTTGGCCCTTTCTTGATTTAAAATGTGACTTGAGCTAACCCGCATGTAATGCACCACGTTTCTTTTCTTATTCTCTTTGTTCTCCTTTTTTGTTAAATATTTTCATCTTTCTTGTTTTTAATATTCATAATATTTTGACAAGGTTTTAGAATTGATATTCGATACACAACAGTGGAAAGGTTCCTTTTTTTTTCCTTTTTCTTATATAACTTTCATTTTGGTGACTAAAACAATTGCTAAAAAATATTTTATTAATGGGTACCCGCCGGGTAAGTGGGTATCCGCGTGAAGTAAGTGGGGCGGGGCGGGTGGAAGAATTACTACCCGTGATGGGTGGTGGGCGGGGGTGGAGATGTGTTTTAGGTGGTGGAGTGCGGGTATGGGATACCTTCCCCGCCACGCCCATTGACATTCTAGGTGGGCCTTGGCCATTCGATGCACCGTTGGTTCACCTAGATCGGATAGTTTGAGGCTACGGGATTTTTACGAGTTGTAGGCGCCAAAGTTTTATGGGTCGAGGCACGAGGATGATCCGCGAGTTCATCCAAGCGATTCTGACGGATCGTAGAGTGATCAAGGCATCGGAGACCGAGTCGGTGGTCTAGGTTCGCATTTGCGTGATACGCATGATCGGTAGTTTGATTTGTGGGAGTCGGGAGAGAATGCACTTCCGGCTATATGGGACGAGTTCTCGGGAGCATTTCTTGCACATTTCTTGCCTCGCGGATGAGGAGGGCTCGGGTAAACAGATTTTTGGTGTTGCGGCGAGCAGGCGTGCGGTTCGGGAGTACAATGTGGAGTTCGACTCATTGGCGATGCGTTCCGCGTTAGTAGCTAGTATGGAGGATCGAGTGCCGATATGTTCGGGCTCGATGATTACCTAGCGAGAAAGTTGTTGGTGTAGCTCTTGGTAGGGCATGGACATTGCCGCATGCGAGCTTATGCGCTTGGATGTGAGGCGGAGAAATCGACGGAATGACCAAGATCGCGAGAAGGCGAGCAATGTTAGGTCGCTTTGATAACTTTCGGCGGACCGCCTCATTGAACTAGTTATGTACCTCCGCCCGATCTGAGTGGTCCTCGCACGCCGGGACGCCAGGTATTCGGGAGGCGGTCGGGGCCCCAGGTTTCAGATTTTGAGGAGTAAGTGCTCGCGGATGAAGTCGCCATTGTCTCGGTGTGGCGTTGTGGAAAACTTCATAAGGGAGAGTGTCGTACTAACTTGGGAGATTGTTATTCTTGCGGCCAACAGGGCCATCTGGCGAGAGACTGTGCGACCAGGGGTAGCGCTGGTAGGATAGCACAGACTACGGGATCAGTTGCGGGTTCTTCGCCCTCCATAGCTAGGCAGGATGTTCATACACCGCGAGCCAGCAGGTCGCGGTGGAAGTTCCGATTTTAGCGGTCCTTTGAGCGCCTTTATTTTAGTATATCCTTAACCCTCTAGAGACTTGTATGTATTGATGTTATGATGATGTGTTTAGTGTTATGTTCGGATAGCCTTGTGCTAAAATGTGATTTAGAAACCTGGTTAGTGAAAAAGGGTAAGCCTGAGGGTGAGAAAATGATGAACCTTAGAACATTACAGTTGAGACCTTAGATGTAAGGCCGTCTTAAGTACAAGATTTTGTGGGTGATCTTTGTCAGAATGTGTAAGTATACGTGGAGAAATTGTGGGAAAATTCCTTGGGTGGTGAAAAATGGAAGTGGTAGCTTTCATGACCTGTATAGGTAAGATTGTTCCGGATCGGGAAACAAGAGCTTGATGCGTTAAGTGGGTCGGGTTGGGGCCATGTTGCGGGCCAACCGCGGCTGTTCGAGGGGTCAGCTGCAGGTGGTCCCGCCAGGTGGTAGGGTCACGAGGGTGCTAGGCCCAAGTTTAGATGACCATCGTATGAGTTCGTGGATATGTTCGACCAGAAGCGGATCGTGAAGGCCGGGAATGGCCTTAAGGAAGATTGAGGCTAGTAAGATGACCAAGTTTGGAGGTGGTGACTCCAAAGTTTTGGAAACTAAAGCAATGACTGAAGTGTGGTACGTATACTAGAAGAGTTCAAGTGTTCGAGAAGGGCACGACGAGTAAGGAAGGAAGAGAACGTGTGTTATTTTGTGGCCAAGTGTGGCGTTGGCAACTTGTTAGAAGAACTTTATCGTTGTCCGTCTTGAGAAGGAACATTCGGGACGAATGTTTCTAAGGAGGGGAGAATGTTATACCAGTATTTCAGTATATGCGTGAGGCGTGCGTGAAAAGTTTGAGCCTTAAAGTTAGGCTAGGACCGAAAATTTGGGCACAAGTACTGCAGAAAGAGTCGTTTTTCGGCGAAGCGTTTTACAAGACTTGCGAAGGGAAAAATACGGCTATGTCATTTTTAATTTTTGCGGATTTTTAGAGGCGAAACATTTTGGACCAGCGGGAGGGTGGCATGTGTCACCCTCATCATCACGACGAACAGGGGCGTGGTAGTGCCTTACCCGCACCCGGTAGTCATACATCGGAGAAATCAGCTAATATAAAGACAATACATGAAACCAATGTAGTAAGACGGTGAAATAAGAAGACAAGCTAACCAAAAGCAGTTACCTTCGGTATATATATGAATAACAATTTGAGCGATTACATCCCTTTCTACAACTCGCCTGGCGGTACTACAGGACCTCTAGGAATGATACGACAACAATGGCGGGCGGGGCCCGCCATACCCTGAATGTAAAAACCTACAACGGCGGGGCTATGCGAGATAAGCCTCGGAGAAACGGAGCTTCCCAAGCGGCTGTGACCACTAAGGCGAGGATCAGCGGTAGGCGTACCTTTACTGCGGCATGAACGCGGCCCGAAGAGGTCGATCTGGCAATTACAGTATGTGGCGAAAATGCGTAAATGAAATCATAGTAGTCTATATAAAGCGGGAGATATGTATGATAACCAAACTACGATTCACAATAAAGCGATCGTATCAAGTCGAGGACTCACGCCTCAAGTCATTACTCAAGTATAATAATGGGTCTCACGCCCATAACATCAATCATGCGTGGAATACCTTCCATGCTGGCGATCCATGATATAAAAGCATCAAGGAATACATAAACACGAGTCCCACTGTGTCATAATAAAACCGTGCGGGGTAAATGCGAAGGCATAGCCGACTACTAAAACCACAGTACCAACAATGCTATAAAAGCGTATCACGAGGTCTTTCTAGCGCACTACATGATCGGCGGCCACTCGCCCGATATCAATGTCGCGTCTATTCTGGAACTTACCGCGACTCCGCATAGGTCACACACTGAACCGCGTAGGTATTCCTCGAATCATGGTCCTGCATCGCTGAGGTATACCGCGTCGGAGCGACAACCCCGGTATCCGCGGACTCCGCGGCCGCATAGTCTCAAAAGACCGCATAGTCCGTGGACCGCATAGGCATCCCGCGTCGGGCTAAACACCGGAATGATCAATCACTGGAGCATACCGCTGCTCGCGTAGTCTCGCGAGCCGCGTAGGCCGTATAGACCGCGTCGGTGTGAGCCACCGGTATAACGATCGAGGGTAGGTGATATAATAATAGTACAACGGACTTACCGGTTAGCAACGTAAGCACAGCAAGAATGATCCCCTTACACAACAATCACAAGATACTAACACACGTAGCATCCTAACATGTTTACTTATCAAATCAACAAGAAAGTATTACAAGGCTATCACAAACCAACAAAATCAAGTTATTCACACAAGATACTTTATGCTAATAAGTTCGGGTATCTATCCCCAAAGTACTTCATACATTAACCTCTTTTAAAAGATTTGTTTCTTTCACAGAAGTCACACAATACCCGTAGTATAAAATAGAGTGACTATCTTTTTAAGTAAACCAAAACACTTCCCTTTGTAAAATCAAATATGACGTTATTTTCCAAACGTTCAAGTTTGCCTAATTTCAAATGTTCACGTTTCTTATTTTAGAAAGGTTTCGTAGTTCATAGTCTTATTCATTTAAGAATATAATTCTCTTTTAAACAATCTGAGAAACATATGCCTTATATGTGAGTAGGTTATTCTTGTTCATAATCAATCTTATTAAGCAGCCATGATCTAGGAAATGGAATATCATTTTGTCTCATCTTAGCTTCTATGCAGATGGAGGTTTCTACTGGTTTTAATAATTCTTCATTAATCAAAACATTTCCCTTTATTAACGCTGCAGTGGTTTGTCGATACTCATTACGATTTCGAAATCGATAAAACATTATTCCTTTTAAAAACCAAGTACTCATTACTCACGAATGAGGTTTCACACAAAATTCATATTAATTTAATTAAGTCAAGCCTCTTATCTTTTAAGATCAAGTCTCTTAACTTCTAAAATCAATAAATCATTCATTTTATCTCTCTTAAGCCGTTATACCTAACTTCCCATAAAGCTATTATAACTCTTAAGTTTTTAAAACCACAAAGCATTTTCTTACCTACATAAAATTTATAACTTGACTTCCCATAAAGCGTTATAACACTTTATGTTTTAAACCAATCAAATACATTTAACACGTATGCGTCTCTTTGCTACATAGTTATTACACATATCATGCTAGAAAAGATAGGAAGAGGTTCACATACCTCGCGACGATTATCGACTAATAGCAAAACGCTCCAAGTACCTCAAACCGTCGGCTACTCCTTAAGCCAAGTAGATCGCGCCACACATAGTACTTGACCTATAAGGCCACGCGCGCTTATTAACATCTAGATCTTATCGTAGAACATTCTCTGAAAATTCGGCACCTCCCCGCACACGCGTAAATCTCCTCCTCTATCGAGGCCGGCTACCAAGCCAACCAGGGGGGGGTTTATACGTCTAACCGGACGTGCACAATTCTACTACACAGAATACCATACAAGTCTACTGTAATACAGTCCTATGTAATTACAGTTCAGTTCTCTTCTTTATATTCAGGCTTAAGTCAAAAGACATTGCATAAAGCTATGTTGATTCTATATATAGTATACTTCAACTATATAATCCTACAACATGTAATTTCCAATTACAATAAGAGACAAGATTATTTACCTCGATAAGCCCAAAATTATCCAAGTTATAATGTCGATCTGAGCAAGGTTTAGCTCTAGGCGCACGCTCCAACCCGCTCCAAACAACCCTTAGAAGTTCTACGCAACTTCTACTTAACACTTGACCAACTATGAAGGTTTTCCTTAGGGTTTGGTTTGAGACTAAAGGACGTTTGGTAGTATTTAGGGCTCTACGTATAGAGTATCTTTGGAATACTACAAGGTATCGGCTAAGGTATTTTGGGTCTAGTAACACTACTCTGGCGAGTATTTCTACCAAGAGGGGGTATTTATACAAGACAACACCTGAGGGGAGGGTGTACACCCGCCGGCCCCACTGGGAGGGGTACTCTCGGCCAGGGAGGGCTCTCGGCAGGGCCTTCTCAAAGGGGAGGGACTCTTTGGGCGAGACACTACTCAAAGGGAGAGCTCACAAGACTTAGGAAAGTTTAGGAATGGATGAAGAAGTCTTCAAAGGGGGTATTTATAGGAAGACCAGGGTCAAGATCTAGCCAAGTGGGGGCAAGTGGAGGGCGAGATATGCCCAGTGCCCCCTAGACCTACTCCTTAAAACCCTCACAAATATCTTACCAACTACTTGACAAAAAGCCAAGACCAATCGGCCACTTTACCGCTGACTTCCGCCAATGAGAGGGTGCCAAGTGTTGCCTCTCGTTGGTCAAAATATTTCGTCTCTCGGAAAAATCTGCAAAAATTAAAAATGACATAGCGAATTTTCCCTTCGCAAGTTATGTAAAGCGTTTAGTCGAAAAACGACTCTGTCGGGTGTTGTGCACAAAAATAAATCGTCGAGCCAACTTTAAAGCCCAAACTTTTCTCGTCGTCCTTACGTACATACTGCAAATACTGGTATAACATTCTCCTCGCCCAGAAACATTCGTCGAATGTTCCTTCTAAGTCTCAAAACAAACGCGCGCCAGTATAGTCTTCACTACTATACTTACGAGAACAATCCTGCCACACCTGGCCACAGAAACACCCGCGCCAATACTTCCATCCAAGTCCACGAGGAAACACCTCTAACATCACCACAAATACCTCTCTCAAGGTCTAAAATATACTTCCGCGCTTCTCTTTACAAAAGAAATGGTCACATCTATGCTCGCCATACATGCTCGCTTCTTCCCTTACGTGTCGTACCCTCCTTATACACTCGAACTCTTTCTCATAACCTACCACATTTCTGTTGAACAAGTATAAACCAACTATCTGAATCTTTGCCAACATCGAACCAATCGGCCAAGAACTTACACTTCGCCCTCTGAGGCTTGTAAGCGACATTCGAAAACGAAATGGTAGCTATAAAACATTTCCCCAACAGAGACAACAATCCTCACAACTACCCACAAATCCAAACAACGGCGAGGATGAATACGATCGGAGACTACCTGAGTTCCTAACCTGCACTGGTAAAACTTCCGGAAAAGAAAGCAGTAGTACCACTGGCTCCATGCGTCATAAGGTGAAGGTAGGCACCCGTGCGACCTTACAACCTTTACGAAATATCATCTGCAACTTACTACCGAGTGCGGTTTGACTAAAAGATAAGGCGGGTGACCTCGTCGGCCCGACTCTTTGTCGAGCAACGTCCACGAACTCGTCTGTTGGTTAACTAAACTTGGGCCTAACACCGCGTGACCTACCACAAGTGGGACCACCTAACTGACCCCACCACCATACAGGCCGCGGGTTGACCCGCAACGTGGCCTCAACCCGACCCGGCAACGCGCAAAACACTAGCTCCCCGATCCGGAACAATCTCACTAATCACGTTACGAAAACCTAGCGGTCTTCTTAGCTCAACTACCCTCTTTCATTTCACACTACCCAGGGACGTATCACACAATATAACTCACGTGCACTATGCACTCCGATAAGGGTCAAACATAACAATACATCTTTACTCGAGATGGCCCTACCTCTAAGGTCTCCACGTATAACATTCTAAGGCTCACACTTTCTCTATCCCCCAAATCTTACCCGGTTACTAACCATGATTTCTAATCACAAATACTAATCTCTAGAGGGTTAAAGATATACCTGTATCTACTGCTTCACTCCCCTTTGTCGTTCTAATCAAACCTGCCCCGTAGGGCGCATAGCTAGGGAAGGTAACGAACTACCCATCGATCCTGAAGGCTAAGTCCTCCTACTTACATCCCTCCTACTAGGACGTCCTTTCCACACATGGCCCTGTCGGCCGCAGGTAAAACAAGTACTAACTAAAAGACGACATTCCCCGGAATGACGCTTTGTCATGGTGAGCGGAAGTCCTGGAGCTCGACCGACTCGGCGTACCGAAAGTCCTGAAATCCGTGGAAGACCACTCTGCACTGGCGGAGGTGCATATCTAATCTGCTGGTGAGGCGATTCGCCTCGAAAGTTACCAAAGGACCTTGCTGTTCTGGCCCTCTTCTGCTGTCCTTGGTTAACCCGTCGATCTCTACGTTCCTCGGCCTGCTGCGCATAAGCCCGTACACAGGCCATGCTCAAGCCTAACTGAAGAATTACTCTTGCACAACCCTCTCTTAGATATTCATCAAGACTCGCGGTACATCGGTATACTCTCTGGTAGCCAAATCCATAGCTAGTAACAGGGTCGCCTCTTTGCAATCTATATTCTGTCGATCGTGGGCGAAGGTTCATATATCATGGTCGCGATGAAGCCTGCCGCCGTGCTAAACTCTGCTGGGGCTAGGGACGTAGCATAACTCCCCGAATGAAATACCACCCCAGGTGATGATTGGGCCTGTGCCCTCGTAACCCTCTGAACTCTACTCGCAGCTCCGCCGGCGCTTGCCCTCAGGCGGGTTTGCCTACGCGGAGGCATAGCAGTGAGGAAAGAAATCGTGAGAGGTCCAACTTACAACACGGCTCTAAGGCACGATCTCGAGTGAGAAGAATAGAAACCAATCCTAAATATCCTATAGCCTCACGATTATTGGTGTGGTGCACAACACACCGATAATCAAGACTTCTTGGATCTGATGCGTAGACACTTTCCGAGGATTAATCGCTCGATACCACTTTTGTCACGACCGACCGGGGGCGTGGCGTGCCTACCCGCACCCTGGTAGTCATACATCGGAGAAATCGGCGGAATATAAAGACAATACATGAAACCAATGTAGTAAGACGGTGAAATAAGAAAAGCTAACCAAAAGCGGTTACGCCCGGTATATATATGAATAACAATTTGAGCGATTACATCCCTTTCTACAACTCTGCCCACAGCGATTACAGACCTCTCAGGAATGATACGACAACAATGGCGGAGCAGGCCGCCATACCACGAATGTAAAAACCTACAACGACAGGGCTATACGAAGATAAGCCTCGGAGAAACGGAGCTTCCCAAGCGAATCTGTGACCACTAGAGCGAGGATCAACGATGGCGTACCTTTACTGCGGCATGAGCGGCCCGAGAGGTCGATCTGCAAGTACCAAGTATGTGGCGAAAATCACGTAAATGAAATCATAGTAGTCTATATAAAGCGGGAGACATGTATGATAACCAAACTACGATTCCATGATAAGCGATCGTGTCAAGTCGGGACTCGCGCCTCAAGTCATTACTCGAAGTATAATAATGGGTCTCACGCCCATGCATAACATCAATCATGCGTGGAATACCTTCCTCATCGCGATCCATGATATAAAAGCATCAAGGAATACACATAAACACGAGTCCCACTGTGTCATAATAAAACCGTGCGGGGTAAATGCGAAGGCATAGCCGACTACTAAAACCACGGTACCAACAATGCTATAAAAGCGTATCACGAGGTCTTTCTAGACCGCACCACGTAATCGAAGGCCGCCACGCGATATCAATGTCGCGCGTCTATTCACTGGAACTTACCGCACTCGCGCATAGGTCACACAGACCGCGTGGTATTCCTCGAATCATGGTCCTGCATCGCGAGGTATACCCGCGTCGGGCGGCTTAACCCCGGTATCCGCTCGACTCCGCAGCCGCATAGTCTCAAAAGACCGCATAGTCCGTGGCCGCGTAGGGCATCCCCGCGTCGGGCTAAACACCGGAATGATCAGTACGGAGCATACCGCTGCTCGCGTAGTCTCACGGACCGCATAGGCCGTATAGACCGCGTCAGGGTGGCAAGCCCTGTATAACATCGAGGGTAGGTGATATAATAATAGTACAACGGACTTACCGGTTAGCAACGTAAGCACAACAAGAATGATCCCCTTACACAACAATCACAAGATACTAACACACGTAGCATCCTAACATGTTTACTTATCAAATCAACAAGTATTACAAGGCTATCACAAACCAACAAAATCAAGTTATTCACACAAGGTACTTTATGCTAATAAGTTCGGGTATCTATCCCCAAAGTACTTCATACATTAACTCTTTTAAAAGATTCGTTTCTTTCACAGAAGTCACACAATACCCGTAGTATAAAATAGAGTGACTATCTTTTTAAGTAAACCAAAACACTTCCCTTTGTAAAATCAAGTAACAACATTATTTTCCAAACGTTCAAGTTTGCCTAATTTCAAATGTTCACGTTTCTTATTTTAGAAAGGTTTCGTAGTTCATAGTCTTATTCATTTAAGAATATAATTCTCTTTTAAACAATCTGAGAAACATATGCCTTATATGTGAGTAGGTTATTCTTGTTCATAATCAATCTTATTAAGCAGCCATGATCTAGGAAATGTAATATCATTTTGTCTCATCTTAGCTTCTATGCAGATGGAGGTTTCTACTGGTTTTAATAATTCTTCATTAATCAAAACATTTCCCTTTATTAACGCTGCAGTGGTTTGTCGATACTCATTCTGATTTCCGAAATCAGTAAAACATTATTCCTTTTAAAACCAAGTACTCATTACTCACGAATGAGGTTTCACACAAAATTCATATTAATTTAATTAAGTCAAGTCTCTTATCTTTTAAGATCAAGTCTCTTAACTTCTAAAATCAATAAATCATTCATTTTATCTCTCTTAAGCCGTTATACCTAACTTCCCATAAAGCTATTATAACTCTTAAGTTTTTAAAACCACAAAGCATTTTCTTACCTACATAAAGCTGTTATAACCAACTTCCATAAAGCGTTATAACACTTTATGTTTTAAACCAATCAAATACATTTAACACGTATGCGTCTGCGTACTACATAGTTATTACACATATCATGCTAGAAAAGATAGGAAGAGGTTCACATACCTCGCGACGATTATCGACTAATAGCAAAAGCGCTCCAGTACCTCAAACCGTCGGCTACTCCTTAAGCCAAGTAGATCGCGCCACATAGTACTTCAACCTATAAAGCCACAGCGCTTATTAACATCTAGATCTTATCGTAGAACATTCTCTGAGAAAATTCGGCACCTCCCCATGCCGCGTAAATCTCCTCTCTATCGGTGGCTACCAAGCCAACGGGGGTTTATACGTCTAACGGGCGTGCACAATTCTACTACGAATACCATACAAGTCTCATGTCTGATCCTATGTAATTCTGATTCGATTCTCTTCTTTATATTGGGCTTAAGTCAAAAGACATTGCCGCAAAGCTATGTTCAGTTCTATATATAGTATACTTCAACTATATAATCCTACAACATGTAATTTCCAATTACAATAAGGGGGACAAGATTATTTACCTCGATAAGCCCAAAATTATCCAAGTTATAATGTCGATCTGAGCAAGGTTTAGCTCTGATTGCACGCTCGACCGCTCCAAACAACCCTTAGAAGTTCTACGCCTTCTACTTAACACTTCAACCAACTATGAAGGTTTTCCTTAGGGTTTCGGTTTGAGACTAAAAGGACATTTGGTAGTATTTCCGGGCTCTACGTATAGAGGTATCTTTGGAATACTACAAGGTATACGGCTAAGGTATTTTGGGTATAGTAACAATACTTTGGATAGTATTTCTACCAAGAGGGGGGGTATTTATCCGAGACAAAACCACAGGGGGTGTACACCCCTGCCAACCCCACTAGGAGGGGTACTCGGCCAAGGGGAGGGCTCTCGGCGAGGGCCTTCTCAAAGGGGAGGGGGACTCTTTGGACGAGACACTACTCAAAGGGGGGAGAGCTCACAAGACTTAGGAAAGTTTAGGAATGGATGAAGAAGTCTTCAAAGGGGGGGGGGGGTATTTATAGGAAGACCAAGGGTCAAGATCTAGCCAAGTGGGGGGCAAGTAGAGGGCCAAGATATGCCCGCGTGCCCCCTAGCCCCTACTCCTTAAAACCTCACAAATATCTTACCAACTACTTGACAAAAAGCCAAGACCAATCGGCCACTTTACGCCCAACTTCCAATGAGAGGGTGCCAAGTGTCGCCCTCTCGTTGGTCCAAAATGTTTCGTCTCTCGGAAAAATCTGCAAAAATTAAAAATGACATAGCCGGAATTTTCCCTTCGCAAGTTGTGTAAAACGTTTCGTCGAAAAACGACTCTAATCGGGTGTTGTGCACAAAAATAAATCGTCCAAGCCAACTTTAAAGCCCAAACTTTTCTATGTACGTCCTTACGTACATACTCTGGAAATACGGGGTATAACACTCACATTGGAAGGAAGTGGGGCGGCAATGGGACGATTTGGAGCATGTAGTTGGTAGGATATTTTGTGCAAGTTGGTGTGGTAGATGGATAAGGTACACATGGTTAAATCTTGACCCTACACTTGCATGGCACTTGGCTTGATCTTGGCCATTGGTTGGCCATTGCTTGACCTATAAATACCCCTCTAAGTTGAAGAGTTATTTTATCCAAACTTGAGCATTCTTTCTAAGTCTCAAAATACTCCCTCCCTCTTGATATTTCGTCCAAAGCCTTCCTCCCCACTTGAGAAGCCTTGGCGAGAGGGTGCTCCTCCCTCCCAGTGGTCCTGAGAATACACCCCACTTGCCTAGTTGTTTCGTATAATACCCCCCCTTTGTTGTTATACCCCGTATTTTCAGAGTATATACGTAAGGACGTACGTACGACAATTTGAGACTTAAAGTTTGGCATAGGTTCGAAATTTGTGCACAACACCCGACTAGAATCGTTTTTCGACGAAACGTTTTACAGAACTTGCGAAGGGAAAATTCCGTCTATGTCATTTGCGATTTTTGCGGATTTTTCCGGGAGACGAAACATTTTGGACCAACGAGAGGGTGACACTTGTCACCCTCAAGTGGACGCCTAAGGGGCGGTTTGGCCTTGGCCGATTGGTGCCTTGTTTTGGCCTTGTTTTGTGCCTTACTTTGTGCCATGTTTGGTGCCATGTTTTGTGCCTTGTTTTGGGGTGTAGGGTTAGGGTGCACTTGGCTTGATCTTGGCCTTACACTTGCCTTGCACTTGGCTTGATCTTGGCCTTACACTTGCCTTGCACTTGGCTTGATCAAGGCCATTGGTTTCCCTATAAATACCCCTCCCTTGTGGAAGACTTCTTCATCCTAAATTTCACTAAGTCTTGAAATCCTCCTCCCTCTTGTGTTGTGTTCTCGTCCAGAGGTCTCCCCCTTTGAGAAGCTTTGGCCGAGGCCTCCTCCCCCTTTGTAGTGTCTGGCGGGTACCCCAGCCTAGTTGTTTCAGTATAATACACCCACTCTTGGTAGAAATACTCTCCAGTATTGTTATAATGCCCTAAATACCTTAGCCTTATACCTTGTAGTATTCCAAAAGTTACCTCTATCGTAGAGCAGAATACTACCTTTTGTCCTTTTAGTCTCAAACCGAAACCCTAAGGAAATCTTCATAGCGAGTTGAAGTATTTAAGTAGAAGTTGGTTAGAACTTCTAAGGGTTGTTTGGAGGCGGATGGAGCGCACGGAGTAGGAGCTAAACCTTGCTCGGGATCGACATTATAACTTGGATAATTTTGGGCTTATCGAGGTAAATACTCTTGTCCTTATTGTAATTGGACATTACATGTTGTAGGATTATATAGTTGAAGTATCCTATATATAGAACTGAGCATAGCTTTGCGGCACTGTCTTTTGACTTAAGCATGAATATAAAGAAAGCTGACTGTAATTACATAGGGGTGTATTCTGATGAGACTTGTGTGGTATTACGTAGTAGAATTGTATCGTCCGGTTAGGCGTATAATCCCCCAGTTGGCTTGGTAGCGGCCTCGATAGATGAGGAGATTTACGCGGTTGCGGGAGAGTCTTTGCGAATTTTACGTAGAATATGGAACCATGCGGTTAGAAGTTAATAGGCGTTTGTGGCCTTATAGGTGGAAGTACTACGAGTAGCGTATTCTACTTGAAGAGTGGAAAAGGCTAGCCGTTCTGATCTTGTGGAGCATTTTGCTTTTTGTCGATAATCGTCGCGAGGTATGTGAACCTCTTCCTATCCTTTCTAGCATGATGCTTTGTAAACTATGTAGTACGGTAGACGTACATGTGCTAAATGAGTCGGTTGGTTTAAAACATAGGGTGTTATAATAGCTTTATGGGAAGTTAGTTATAACGACTCTATGTAGGTAAAAGATTGGTTTATTGATTGTAGGAGTTAAGAGACTTGATCTTGAAAGACAAGAGACTTAACTTGTTTTACTTGGTTATTAACATTTTGTTAAAAGTGTTGTGAAACCTCATTCGCGAGTAATGAGTACTTGGTTTTAAAAAGAATAATGTTTCTTGATTTGGAAATGAGAATAAGTGTCGAGCAAACCACAGCAGCGCTAATAAAGGAAAGTGTATTGACAAATAACTAATTGTTATTAAAACCAGTAGAAACCTCCATCTGCATAGAAGCTAAGATAAGACAAAATTGTATTACATTTCCTACATCATGGCTGCTGTAACAAGATTGTTGTAAACAAGAATAAACGGCTCACGTATAAGACATATGTTTCTCAGATTGTTTAAAAGAGAATTATATTCTTAAATGATTAAGACTATGAACTATGAAACTGTCACGACCCGAACCCGGGCCCGTGACTGGTGCCTTACCCCGGGCACCCAAGTAGCCATACATCAGAGTAATCAGCGGAATCTAAAACAAGGCATCAAAATATTATGAAGTAAGAACATGTCGAGAAAACTTGCCTTTGGCATATATATAAAGCAATTTAGACAGACGATTACATCCTTATTACAACTCGCCACAACGATTACTCTGCACTCTAAGAATGATACGACAACAATGGCGGGACGGGGCCCGCCATACCCGAATGTAAATACCTACAACGAGGACTATACCACTGATAAGCCTCGGAGAAGCGGAGCTTTCCCAACGCTGTGACCCTAAGCACGAGGATCAATGATGGTGTACCTTTACCGCGGCATGAGCGGCCCCGAAGGAGGTCGATAACAATGATCAGTATGTGAAATCAAAATAAATCGTAAATGAAATCATAGTAGTCTATATAAAGCAGGAGACATGCATGATAACCAAACTACAGTTCACAATAAATAAGCAGTCATGTCAAGTCAGGGACTCACGCCCTCTAAGTCATCACTCAAATATAACTATGGGTCTCACGCCCACCACATCATTCATGTCCGTGGAATACCTTCCTCACTGCCGGCAGTCTATGATATAAAAGCATCAAGGAATACACATGAACACGGGTCCCACTGTGTCCTAATAAAACCGTGCAGGTAAGTCACGAAGGCATAGCGACTACTAAAACCCACAGTACCAACAAGGTCATAAATCAGATCATGAGATCTGTCTAGGCCGTCACATGATCAAAGGCCGCCCACTCGCGGTATCTAATGTGCGCGTCTAGCCCCGACTTCCCGCACTCCGCATAGGCCAATCATAGGCGCGTAGGTATAACCCCGCATCGAGGGTAGCTACTCCCGATCCGCTCGACTTCGCGCAGCGCGCACATGACCGCATGACCACAAGGGCGTACTAACTCGAACTCCAGAGCTCCGCATGGATCACGGACCCGCATGAGGTATTCTCGAATCATAGGTCACTAGACACTCGAGTCTACCCACCGGAGGCGCCTTAACCTCCGGAACAAGTCGAGGTGAGTGGTACAATACCAACATATCGATAGACAAAAGGAAAATTAAAGCGCAATCGAACCGAAAACCCCTACATCAAACATCACAACCTAACACACAACACAGCATGTTTGCAGCACATTTAACAAGTCAACAAGAAAGTATTACAAGACTATTACAAACCAACACAATCAAGTTATACACACAAGGCACTTTCTACTATATGATTAATAAGATCGGGTTTTTATCCCCAAAGTACTTCATACATTAACTCTTTAAAAGATACGTTACTTTCACAAAAGTCACACAATACCCTTAGTATATGAAAATAGAGTTATTATCTTTTGAAATAAATCAAAACACTTCTCTTTGTAAAATCAAGTAACAACATTCTTTTCCAAACGTTTCAAGTTTGCCTAATTTCAATTACTCAAGTTTCTCATTTTCGAAAGGTTTCGTAGTTCATAGTTTTAATTTTTTAAAACAATTTGAGAAACATATGCCTTATATGTGAGTAGGTTATTCTTGTTCATAATCAATCTTATTAAGCAGCCATGATCTAGGAAATGTAATATCATTTTGTCTCATCTTAGCTTCTATGCAGATGGAGGTTTCTACTGGTTTTAATAATACTTC
Source organism: Przewalskia tangutica (assembly GCA_029844215.1). Lineage (NCBI taxonomy): Eukaryota > Viridiplantae > Streptophyta > Magnoliopsida > Solanales > Solanaceae > Przewalskia > Przewalskia tangutica. The sequence continues at coordinate 78,739,665 of CM056725.1, forward strand.
ATTAATCAAAACATTTCCCTTTATTATCGCTGCAGTGGTTTGTCGATACTCATTCTGATTTCCGAAATCAGTAAAACATTATTCCTTTTAAAAACCAAGTACTCATTACTCACGAATGAGGTTTCACACAAAATTCATATTAACTCATTTAAGTTAAGTCTCTTAACTTCTAAAATAAATAAATCATTCGTTTTATCTCTCTTAAGTCATTATACCTAACTTCCCATAAAGCTAGTATAACTCTTAAGATTTTAAAACCAAGTATTACTCTTCTTTTAAAAACAGTTCTTAATTCTCTTGAACTACTTCAAGATTATTATTATTCGGGCTTAAGTCAAAAGACATTGCCGTATAACTACGTTCAATTAACCCACGTACGTCTACCGTACTACATAGTTATACACATATCATGCTAGAAGAGATAGGAAGAGGTTCACATACCTCGCGACGATTATCGACTATTAGCAAATCGCTCCACGGCTATAACCCGGCTAGCCTGGTCCACCTTCTCAAGTAGCACATGCTACTCACAGAACATTCAACCTCGATAAGCCCATAATTATCCAAGTAGAGATGTCGATCCTGGGAAACGTTTAGCTCCAACCCGCTCTAAACCACCCTTAGAAGTTCTAACCAACTTCTACACAATACTCCAACGGACTATGGAGATTTTCCTTAGGGTTCGATTTTGTGGTAGCGGGAAGTATAATAGTATTACTGGCTTTTCAGATAGGTATAACCTTAGAATACTACAAGGTATACGGCTAAGGTAATTTGGGTATAGTAACAATACTTTTGAGTATTTCTACCAAGAGAGGGTATTTATACGAGACAACACCACAAGGGGGTGTATACCCCTCGGCCTACCCAGTGGGGTACTCTCGACGAGGGGAGCTCTCGGCCTGAGGCCTCACAAAGGGAGAGGGGGTGTTGGACGAAACACCACACAAGGGGAGGGAGGAATTTTAGACTTAGGAAATATAGGAATGGATGAAGAAGTCTTCAAACTTAGGGGGTATTTATAGGACAAGCCAAGGCCAACCAATGGCCAAGATCATGCCAAGTGCATAGCAAGTGTAAGGCCAAGATTGGGACAAGTGTGTGTGGGTCCCACTTTATCAATCAACACACAAAATATCCTACCAACTACACTCTCCAATCTCGTCCAATTACCGCCCCACATCCGCCAATGAGAGGGTGACAAGTGTCGCCCTCTTGTTGGCCCAAAATGTTCCGTCTCTCGGAAAAATCCGCAAAAATTAAAAATGACATAGCCGGAATTTTCCCTACGAAAGCTGTGGAAACGTTTCGTCGAAAAACGACTCCAACCGGGTGTTGTGCACAAAGAATAAATCGGCCAAGCCTATTCTCAAGTTCAAATTTTCTACGTACGTCCTTACGTACATACTCTGAAAATACGGGGTATAACATTCTCCCCTCCTTAGAAACATTCGTCCCGAATGTTCCTTCTAAGTCTCAAAACAAACGTGCGCCAGTATAGTCTTCACTACTATACTTACGAGAACAATCACCACACACCGCCACAGAAACACCCGCGCCAATACTTCCATCCAAGTCCACGAGGAAACACCTCTAACATCACCACAAATACCTCTCTCCGGGGTCTAAAATATACTTCCTTCGCACCTTCTCTTTACAAAAGAAATGGTCACATCTATGCTCGCCATACATGCTCGCTTCTTCCCTTACGTGTCGTACCCTCCTTATACACTCGAACTCTTTCTCATAACCTACCACATTTCTGTTGAACAAGTATAAACCAACTATCTGAATCTTTGCCAACATCGAACCAATCGACCGGCAACTTACACTTCCGCCCCTACAAGGCTTCATAAGGCGACATTCGAAAACTGAAATGGTAGCTATAAAACATTTCCCCAACAGGAGACAACAATCCTCACAACTACCCCTGAAATCCAAACACTGGCCCGAGGATGAATACGATACGGAGACTCACCTGAGTTCCTAACCCTGCCTGGTAAAACTTCGGAAAAAGCAGTAGTACCACTGGCTCCATGCATCATAAGGTGAAGGTAGGCACCCGTGCGACCTTACAACCTTTACGAAATATCATCTCGCAACTTACTACCGAGTACGGTTTGACTAAAAGATAAGACGGTGACCTCGTCGGCCCGACTCTTGTCGACGCATCCACGAACTCGTCTGTTTGGTTAACTAAACTTGGGCCTAACACCCGTGACCTACCACAAGGCGGGACCACCACAAACCGACCCGCCACCATACGGGCCGCGGGTTGACCCGCGGCGTGGCCTCAACCCGACCAGCGCGAAACACTAGCTCCCGATCCGAACAATCTCACTAATCACGTTACGAAAACCTAGCGGTCTTCTTAGCTCAACTACCCTCTTTCATTTCACACTACCCGGACGTATCACACAATATAACTCACGCGTGCACTATGCACTCCGATAAAGGGTCAAACATAACAATACATCTTTACTCGAGATGGCCCTACCTCTAAGGTCTCACGTATAACATTCTAAGGCTCACTTTCTCTATCCCCAAATCTTACGGTTACTAACCATGATTTCTAATCACAAATACTAATCTCTAGAGGTTAAAGATATACTGTATCTCTTCTTCACTCCACTTTGTCGTTCTAATCAAACTGCCCGTGCAGGCGCGCTAGGGAAGGTAACGAACTACCCATCGATCCCGAAGGCTAAGTCCTCCTACTTGCATCCTCCTACTAGGACGTCCTTTCCACATGGCCACATCGGCGCAGTAAAACAAGTACTAACTAAAAGACGACATTCCCGGAATGGCGCTGTCATGTTGTGAACCGAAGTCACGGAGCTCGACCAACTCGGCATACCGAAAGTCACGAAATCCGTGGAAGACCACTGCATGGCGGAGGTGCATATCTAATCTCTTTGGTGGCGATTCGCCTCGAAAGTTACCAAAGGACCTTCATTACGGCCCTCTGCTGTCCTTGGTTAACCCGTCGATCTCTACGTTCCTCGGCCTGCTGCGCATAAGCCCGTACACAGGCCATGCTCAAGCCTAACTGAAGAATTACTCTTGCACAACCCTCTCTTAGATATTCATCAAGACTCGCGGTACATCGGTATACTCTCTGGTAGCCAAATCCATAGCTAATGTGGTCGCCTCTTTGCAATCTATATTCTCTGTCCCCGGTCGTGGAACTGAAGGTTCATATATCATGGTCGCAGTAGGCACTGCTGCCGCCGTGCTAAACTCTGCTGGGGCTAGGGACGTAGCATAACTCCCCGAATGAAATACCACCCCAGGTGATGATTGGGCCTGTGCCCTCGTAACCCTCTGAACTCTACTCGCAGCTCCGCCTTGCGCGCCTCCCGGGCGGGTTTGCCTACGCGGAGGCATAGCGGTGGAAAGAAATACGTGAGAGGGTCCAACTTACAACACGACTCTAAGGCACGATCTCGAGTGAGAAGAATAGAAACCAATCCTAAATATCCTATAGCCTCACGATTATTGGTGTGGTGCAACACACCGATAATCAAGACTTCTGCGGATACGGTCGTAGACACTTTCCGAGGATTAATCGCTCACGATACCACTTTTGTCACGACCGAACCGGGCGTGGATCGTGCCTTACCCGCACCCCAAAGAGTCATACATCGTAGAAATCAGGAATATAAAGACAATACATGAAACCAATGTAGTAAGACGGTGAAATAAGAAGACAAAGCTAACCAAAAACGGTTACCTTCGGTATATATATGAATAACAATTTGAGCGATTACATCCCTTTCTACAACTCGCCCGTGATACTACGGACCTGCACTTAGAATGATACGACAACAATGGCGGAGCAGGGCGCCATACCACGAATGTAAAAACCTACAACGGCAGTGGCTATACAAGATAAGCCTCGGAGAAACGGAGCTTCCCAACGCTGAATGTGACCTAAGAGCGAGGATCAACGGCGGCGTACCTTTACTGCGGCATGACGCGGCCCGAAGGTCGATCTAACAGTACCAGTATGTGGCCCGAAAATCACGTAAATGAAATCATAGTAGTCTACATAAAGCAGGAGACATGTATGATAACCAAACTACAGTTCACAATAAAGCAGTTATGTCAAGTCAGGGACTCACGCCCTCAAGTCATTACTCAAGTATAATAATGGGTCTCACGCCCACAACATCAATCATGCGTGGAATACCTTCCCATCGCCGCGATCCATGATATAAAAGCATCAAGGAATACACATAAACACGAGTCCCACGTGTCATAATAAAACCGTGCGGGGGTAAATGCGAAGGCATAGCCGACTACTAAAACCCACGGTACCAACAATGCTATAAAAGCGTATCACGAGGTCTTTCTAGCGCACCACATGATCGAAGGCGGCCACTCGCGCGCGATATCAATGTCGCGTCTATTCTGGAACTTACCGCTGACTCGCATAGGTCACACACGAACCGCGTGAGGTATTCCTCGAATCATAGTCCCAGACGCTTTGAGGTATACCAGCATCCGGAGGCGGCTTAACCGGTATCCGCTGGACTCCGCAGCCGCATAGTCTCAAAAGACCGCGCATAGTCCGTGGACCGCATGAGCATCCCGCGTCGGGCTAAACACCGGAATGATCATTACGGAGCATACCGCTCGCGTAGTCTCTGAACCGCATAGGCCGTATAGACCGCATCAAGGGTGGCAAGCCACCGGTATAACGATCGAGGGTAGGTGATATAATAATAGTACAGCGGACTTCTGCAGGTTATCGTAAGCACAGCAAGAATGACCCCCTTACACAACAATCACAAGATACTAACACACGTAGCATCCTAACATGTTTACTTATCAAATCAACAAGTATTACAAGGCTATCACAAACTAACAAAATCAAGTTATTCACACAAGGTACTTTATGCTAATAAGTTCGGGTATCTATCCCCAAAGTACTTCATACATTAACTCTTTTAAAAGATTCGTTTCTTTCACGAAGTCACCTGATACGTAGTATAAAATAGAGTGACTATCTTTTTAAGTAAACCAAAACACTTCCCTTTGTAAAATCAAGTAACAACATTATTTTCCAAACGTTCAAGTTTGCCTAATTTCAAATGTTCACGTTTCTTATTTTAGAAAGGTTTAAGTAGTTCATAGTCTTATTCATTTAAGAATATAATTCTCTTTTAAACAATCGAGAAACATATGCCTTATATGTGAGTAGGTTATTCTTGTTCATAATCAATCTTATTAAGCGACCATGATCTAGGAAATGTAATATCATTTTGTCTCATCTTAGCTTCTATGCAGATGGAGGTTTCTCTTGGTTTTAATAATTCTTCATTAATCAAAACATTTCCCTTTATTAACATTGCGGTGGTTTGTCGATACTCATTCGATTTCAAATCAAGAAACATTATTCCTTTTAAAAGCAAGTACTCATTACTCACGAATGAGGTTTCACACAAAATTCATATTAATTTAATTAAGTCAAGTCTCTTATCTTTTAAGATCAAGTCTCTTAACTTCTAAAATCAATAAATCATTCATTTTATCTCTCTTAAGCCGTTATACCTAACTTCCCATAAAGCTATTATAACTCTTAAGTTTTTAAAACCACAAAGCATTTTCTTACCTACATAAAGCTGTTATAACCAACTTCCCATAAAGCCGTTATAACACTTTATGTTTTAAACCAATCAAATACATTTAACACATGTACGTCTACCGTACTACATAGTTATTACACATATCATGCTAGAAAAGATAGGAAGAGGTTCACATACCTCGCGACGATTATCGACTAATAGCAAAACGCTCCAAGTACCTCAAACCGTCGGCTACTCCTTAAGCCAAGTAGATCGCGCCACACATAGTACTTCAACCTATAAAGCCACAAGGCGCTTATTAACATCTAGATCTTATCGTAGAACATTCTACAGAAAATTCGGCAGCACCTCCCCCCCGCAACCGCGTAAATCTCCTCCTCTATCGAGGTCGGCTACCAAGCCAACCAGGGGGGGGGGGGTTTATACGTCTAACCGGACGTGCACAATTCTACTACACAGAATACCATACAAGTCTACTGTAATACAGTCCTATGTAATTACAGTTCAGTTCTCTTCTTTATATTCAGGCTTAAGTCAAAAGACATTGCCGCAAAGCTATGTTCAGTTCTATATATAGTATACTTCAACTATATAATCCTACAACATGTAATTTCCAATTACAATAAGGGGGACAAGATTATTTACCTCGATAAGCCCAAAATTATCCAAGTTATAATGTCGATCCTGAGCAAGGTTTAGCTCCTAGACTGCACGCTCCAACCCGCTCCAAACAACCCTTAGAAGTTCTACGCAACTTCTACTTAACACTTCAACCAACTATGAAGGTTTTCCTTAGGGTTTCGGTTTGAGACTAAAAGGACATTTGGTAGTATTTCCGGGCTCTACGTATAGAGGTATCTTTGGAATACTACAAGGTATACGGCTAAGGTATTTTGGGTATAGTAACAATACTTTGGAGAGTATTTCTACCAAGAGGGGGGGTATTTATACGAGACAACACCACAAGGGGGGGTGTACACCCCTCGGCCAACCCCACTAGGAGGGGGGGTACTCTCGGCCAAGGGGGGAGGGGCTCTCGGCCAAGGGGCCTTCTCAAAGGGGGAGGGGGACTCTTTGGACGAGACACTACTCAAAGGGGGGAGAGCTCACAAGACTTAGGAAAGTTTAGGAATGGATGAAGAAGTCTTCAAAGGGGGGGGGGGGTATTTATAGGAAGACCAAGGGTCAAGATCTAGCCAAGTGGGGGGCAAGTAGAGGGCCAAGATATGCCCAAGTGCCCCCTAGACCCTACTCCTTAAAACCCTCACAAATATCTTACCAACTACTTGACAAAAAAGCCAAGACCAATCGGCCACTTTACCGCCCCAACTTCCGCCAATGAGAGGGTGCCAAGTGTCGCCCTCTCGTTGGTCCAAAATGTTTCGTCTCTCGGAAAAATCTGCAAAAATTAAAAATGACATAGCCGGAATTTTCCCTTCGCAAGTTGTGTAAAACGTTTCGTCGAAAAACGACTCTAATCGGGTGTTGTGCACAAAAATAAATCGTCCAAGCCAACTTTAAAGCCCAAACTTTTCTATGTACGTCCTTACGTACATACTCTGGAAATACGGGGTATAACACTCACATTGGAAGGAAGTGGGGCGGCAATGGGACGATTTGGAGCATGTAGTTGGTAGGATATTTTGTGCAAGTTGGTGTGGTAGATGGATAAGGTACACATGGTTAAATCTTGACCCTACACTTGTGTTATACCCCGTAGTTCTAGGGTATGTATGCGAGGACGTACGTACGAGAATACGACAGAAAGATTGGAAAGGAAGAAAGAGGCGATTTTTCCACGGAAAAGTTTCCGGTTTTTGTGAAGGAAAAAGGTTCGTTAATGGGAATTGGATTCCCAGATTTGGTATTCGGACTTCCTGGAATATTAGAGAATTATGGAATTTTATTTTCGAAAATGGTCACGTGGGGCCACGGAGAAATTTACTGGTTTTGTGGGGCCACTTTGTTTTGAGATTTTGGCCATTATGGATATTTTCGGAAGATGTTTTATTTTGGGCCAATAGGAGGGTGACACGTGTCAACCCAGCCTAGGTGGCTTTGCCGAATGGCATTTGTTCAAAACACCAGGTTAGAGTCGTGTTTGGACGAACGTTTTCATAACTTGCGAGGAAAATTCCGGCTATGTCTTTTCTTATTTTTGCGGATTTTTCGAGAGACGAACATTTTGGACCAACGAGAGGCGACACTTGGCACCTCTCATTGGTCAGCAAGGTGGCGGCCTCTGACGATTTGGGAAGGCAAGTGGGAGATATTTTTGGTAGATATTTTGTGTGCAAGTTGGCTAGGTACACATGGGTGGATCTTGGCCCTACACTTGCCTAACACTTGGTGTAATCTTGGCCATTGGTTGGCTTTCACTTGACCTATAAATACCCCCCCCTTTGAAGACTAATTCATTCACAAATTGCCTAAGTCTTGAGAGCTTCTTCTTTCCCCTTAGTGTAGTGTCTTGGCGAGAGCCCTCTCTCCCTTGGCCGAGAGTCCCCAGTGGGGTAGCCGAGGGTAGACACCCCCTCCTAGAGTTGCTAGCCGTGGGGTACCCACAGCCTAGGTTGTTTTCGTATAATACCCCTTGTTGTGGTATAGAAATACTCTCCTAGTATTGTTATAATGTCCAAATTACCTTAGCCGTATACCTTGTTGTATTCTAAGGTTATACCTATACGAAAAGCCCAGAAATACTATCATACTTCCCGTCAGTCACAAAACCGAAACCCTAGGAAAATCTCCATAGTCCGTTGGAGTATTGTGAAGAAGTTGGTTAGAACTTCTAAGGGTGGTTTAGAGCGGGTTGGAGCGCTCGGAGTTGGAGCTAAACGATTGCCCAGGATCGACTTTATACTTGGATAATTATGGGCTTAGCGAGGTAAATATCTTGTCCCCCTTTTGTAATTGGATATTACATGTCGTTAGATTATATAGTTGAAGTATACTATATATATATAACTGAACATAGCTTGTGGCAATGTCCTTGGACTTAAGCCTGAAGAAAAAGGAATCGAATCAGTAATTACATAGGCGTATTACTGAGACTTGTGTAGTATTACGGTCTAGTAGAATTGTATCCGTCGGGTTAGATGTATAACCCCGTTGGCTTCGTAGCCGCCTCGGTAGAGAGGAGATTTCTGTTGTGGCGAGGAGAGTCTTTGCCGAATTTTCTGTAGAATGTTCTACGATGTTAATAAGCGCCTTGTGGCCTTATAGGTTGAAGTGCTACGTGTGGAATGATCGGCAGCCAGGAGTAGCCATCGTTTGGAGCGTTTTGCTATTAGTCGATACTCGTCGCGAGGTATGTGAACCTCTTCCTATCTCTCCTAGCATGATATGTGTGAACTATGTAGTACGGTAGACGTACATGTGTTTGATTGTTGTAAAACATAAAGTGTTATAACGGCTTTATGGGAAGTTGGTTATAACAGCTTTATGTAGGTAAGAAAATGGGTTGTGGTTTTCGAAAGGTAACTGATTTGATTATAACTGACTTGTTATGTGTTAATGAAGAACTTGAAGTAATTCAAAAGGTTTATAAATCATTTTGAAAGAATATGTGTAGTAATGTATTTTTGAAAACTTAAGAGTTATACTAGCTTTATGGGAAGTTAGGTATAACGGCTTAAGAATGTTTTACTGATTTTGGAAATCAGGATGTGTATCGACAAACCACTGCAGCGTTAATAAAAGGAAATGTTTTGAATAATTAAGTATTGGTAAAACCGAGAAACTTCCATCTGCATAGAAGCTAAGATAAGACAAAATGATATTACATTTCTAGATCATGTCATTGTAATAAGATTGTTATAAACAAGAATATCCTACTCACATAAGGCTTATGTTTCTTAGATTGTTTAAAGAGAATTATATTCTTGAATGAATAAGACTATGAACTACGAAACCTTTCTAAAATAAGAAACGTGAACATTTGAAATTAGGCAAACTTGGACGTTTGGAAAATAATGTTGTTACTTGGTTTTACAAAGGTAAGTGTTTTGGTTTACTTAAAAAGACAGTCACTCTATTTTATACTACGGGTATCAGGTGACTTATGTGATAGGAACGGATCTTTTAAAGATTTAATGTATGAAATGCGTTGGGGTTAGATACTCGAACTTGTTAGTAGAAAGTACCTTGGGTGAATAACTTGATTGTATTGGTTTGTGATAGCCTTGTAATACTTTCTTGTTGATATGATAAGTAAACATGTTAGGATGCTACTTGTGTTAGTATCTTGTGATTGTTATGTAAGGGTCATTCTTGCTGTGCTTACATTGTTAAAAGGTAAGTCCATCTTGTTGTTATATCACCTACCCGATCGTATGTATACCGAGGGCTTGCCACCCTCGATGCGGTCTATACGGCTATGCGGTCCTTGAGACTATGCGGAGTCGCGGTATGCTCGTGATTGACCGATCATTCGGTGTTTAGCCTGATCGGGGAATTCCTATGCGGTCTCGAGGACTATGCGGTCCTTGAGGGCTATGCGAGTGCGGAAGTCGGGGCGGATCTGAGGTTAGGTGCGCCGATGCGCGGTATACCTCGGGTGGTCTAGGACCGAGATTCGAGGAATACCTTATGCGGTGCATGTGTGACCTATGCGAGCTGCGAGAGTTCCAGAATGACGCGCACATTGATCTGCGGGCGATGGCGGCCGATCGATGTGGTGCGGTCTAGAGACCTCGTGATCTGATTTATGGCATTTGTGGTGCTGGGGTCTTAGTAGTCGGCTATGCCTTCGCACTTACCGTCGGTCTTATTGTGATGACTTTGAGGCGTGAGTCCACGACTTGACATACTTAGTTGTTGTGAATCGTAGTTTGGTTATCATACATGTCTCTGCTTTATATAGACTACTATGATTTGATTCTGATATTACTTCTGATTTCACATACTTGGTACATGTTATCGACCTCCTTCGGGCTGCGTTCATGCCGCGAGTTGAGGTACATCGATCGTTGATCCTAGCTCTCGGTCCACGATTCGGCGTTTGGGAAGCTCCGTTTCTCGGAGGCTTATCATGGTATAGTCCCTGTCGTAGTAAGTGTTTACATTCGGGGTTTGGCGGGGCCCTGTCGCCATTGTGTCGTATCATTCTTAAGTGCAGTAATCGTTGTGGCGGGGTTGGTAAAAAGGATTAAGCCGCTCATTTGTAAAAGAGTTGATGGTTATATATATGCCGAGGCAAGTTTCTGATTATTGTTTTATATTTCGTTATCTCATGTTGTTGTTTTATGTTCGTGATTACTCGATGTTGTGTCACTAGGGTGCCCGGTAAGGCACACGATCCACGGGCCATTTGGTCGTGACAACTTGCATGGCAACAGCTTGATCTTGGCCATTGGTTGGCCATTGCTTGACCTATAAATACCCTCTAAGTTGAAGAGTTATTTTATCCAAACTTGAGCATTCTTTCTAAGTCTCAAAATACTCCTCCTCTTGATATTTCGTCCAAAGCCTTCCCCTCCCCACTTGAGAAGCCTTGGCCGAGAGGGTGCTCCTCCCTCCCAGTGGTGGTAGAATACACCCCCTTGCCTAGTTGTTTCGTATAATACCCCCTTTGTTGTTATACCGTATTTTCGAGTATATCGTGGGGCGTCGTCACGACAATTTGAGACTTAAAGTTTGGCATAGGTTCGAAATTTGTGCACAACACCCGACTAGAATCGTTTTTCGACGAAACGTTTTACAGAACTTGCGAAGGGAAAATTCCGTCTATGTCATTTGCGATTTTTGCGGATTTTTCCGAGACGAAACATTTTGGACCAACGAGAGGTGACACTTGTCACCTCAAGTGGCGCCTAAGGCGGTTTGGCCTTGGCCGATTGGTGCCTTGTTTTGGCCTTGTTTTGTGCCTTACTTTGTGCCATGTTTGGTGCCATGTTTTGTGCCTTGTTTTGGGGTGTAGGGTTAGGGTGCACTTGGCTTGATCTTGGCCTTACACTTGCCTTGCACTTGGCTTGATCTTGGCCTTACACTTGCCTTGCACTTGGCTTGATCAAGGCCATTGGTTTCCCTATAAATACCCCTCCCTTGTGGAAGACTTCTTCATCCTAAATTTCACTAAGTCTTGAAATCCTCCCTCCCCTCTTGTGTTGTGTTCTCGTCCAAGAGGTCTCCCCCTCTTTGAGCAGCGTTGGCCGAGAGGCCTCCCCCCCTTTGTAGTGTCTAGCCGAGGGGTACCCCCCCCTAGCCTAGTTGTTTCGTATAATACACCCCCCCTCTTGGTAGAAATACTCTCCAAGTATTGTTATAATGCCCTAAATACCTTAGCCTTATACCTTGTAGTATTCCAAAAGTTACCTCTATACGTAGAGCCCGGAAATACTACCTTTTGTCCTTTTAGTCTCAAACCGAAACCCTAAGGAAATCTTCATAGCGAGTTGAAGTATTTAAGTAGAAGTTGGTTAGAACTTCTAAGGGTTGTTTGGAGCGGATTGGAGCGCGCGGAGTAGGAGCTAAACCTTGCTCAGGATCGACATTATAACTTGGATAATTTTGGGCTTATCGAGGTAAATACTCTTGTCCCCTTATTGTAATTGGAAATTACATGTTGTAGGATTATATAGTTGAAGTATACTATATATAGAACTGAACATAGCTTTGCGGCAATGTCTTTTGACTTAAGCCTGAATATAAAGAAGAGAACTGAACTGTAATTACATAGGACTGTATTACAGTAGACTTGTGTGGTATTCTGTGTAGTAGAATTGTATACGTCCGGTTAGACGTATAACCCCCCCTGGTTGGCTTGGTAGCCGGCCTCGATAGAGGAGGAGATTCTGTGATTTGCGGGGAGTCTTGCGAATTTTCTGTAGAATATGGAACCATGCGGTTAGAAGTTAATAGACGTTTGTGGCCTTATAGGTGGAAGTACTACGAGTAGCGTATTCTACTTGAAGAGTGGAAAAGGCTAGCCGGGTTACAGTACTGTGGAGCGTTTTGCTTATTGTCGATAATCGTCGCGAGGTATGTGAACCTCTTCCTATCCTTTCTAGCATGATGCTTTGTAAACTATGTAGTACGGTAGACGTACATGTGCTAAATGAGTCGGTTGGTTTAAAACATAGGGTGTTATAATAGCTTTATGGGAAGTTAGTTATAACGACTCTATGTAGGTAAAAGATTGGTTTATTGATTGTAGGAGTTAAGAGACTTGATCTTGAAAGACAAGAGACTTAACTTGTTTTACTTGGTTATTAACATTTTGTTAAAAGTGTTGTGAAACCTCAGAAAAAAGAAACAGCCGTACCCTGGGCTCCACTGGCTGACATAAGGTGAAGGTAGGCACCCTGTGCAGCCTTACAACCTTTCTGATATCACTTCCGAGCAACGGTCCTGTCTGAAAGACACGACGGGCTGACCCCATCGGCCCTACTCGGTTGACGCATCCACGAACTCGTACGCTGGTTAACTAAACTTGGGCCTAACACCCTCGTGACCCTACCACCCGGCGGGACTACCACAAACTGACCCCACCACCATACATGCCGCGGGTTGACCCGCAACATGGCCTCAACCCGACCCGGAAATGCGCAAAACACTAGCTCCCCGATCCGGAACAATCTCTCTAATCATGTTACGAAAACCTAGCGGTCTTCTTAGCTCAACTACCCTCTTTCATTTCACACTACTTAGGGACCTATCCCACACATAGCTCACGTGCACTATGCACTCCGATAAGGATCAAACATAACATTACACCTTTACTCGAGATGGCCTTACCTCTAAGGTCTCTACGTATAAAACTCTAAGGCTCACACTTTCTCTATCCCCTAAAATCTTACTCGGTTAAACAACTATGATTTCCTAATCACAATTTACACAATGCTATCTGAACATGACACTTAAGGTATACTCACCTTATCACATATACAAAACTCCAGAGGGTTAAAGATATGTCTGTATCTACTGCTTCACTCCCCTTAGTCGTTCTAATCAAACCTGCCCCGTAGGGCGCATAGATAAGGAAGGTGACGAACTACCCACCGATCCTGAAGGCTAAGTCCTCCTACTAGGACACTCTTTCGACAACAGACCCTGACGGTCATAGGTACAACAAGTACCAACTAAGAGACAACATTCCCCGGGATGACGTCTGCCACACTGTGAATACTGAGGGAAAAACTGAATCCGGTGTTTGGAGCCTGCGTGTAGTGAACGAAACTCGAGCTCGACCAACTCCGCTTACCGAGCGTTACGAACCCTTTGGAGGAACACTCTGCACTGGCGGATGTGCATATCTAATCCGCTGCTGAGGTGTTTCGCCTCGAACGTTACCAAAGGACGCTTGCTCGGCCTCTTCTCGTCCTTGGTTAACCGTCGATCTACGTTTCGGCACGGTGTGCATAAGCGCATACGTGCCATGCTCAAGCCTAACTGAAGAACTACTCTTGCACAACCCTCTCGTTGATATTCATCAAGACTCGCGGTACATCGGTATACTCTCTGGTAGCCAAATCCATAGTTAGTAACAGGGTCGCCTCTTTGCAATCCATATTCTCTGTTCCCGGTCGTGGAACTGAAGGTTCAAATATCATGGCCGCAGTAGGAACTGCCGCCGCCGTGCTAAACTCTGCTGGGGCTAGTGACGTCGCAGAACTCCCCGAATGAAGCACTACCCTAGGTAATGATTGGGCCTGTGCCCTCGTAACCCTCTGTACTCTACTCGCAGCTCCCTCGGCTGCCTTGCCCTCCTGGGCCCGGGTTGCCCTACGCGGAGGCATAACGGTAAGGGAAAGAAATACGTTAGAGGGTCCAATCTTACAACACAGCTCTAAGGCACGATCTCAGAGTGAGAAGAATAGAAACCAATCCTAAATATCCTATAGCCTCCTGATTATTGGTGTGGTGCACAACACACCGATAATCAAGACTCTACTGGATACGGTCTGTAGACACCTTCCGAGGATTAACTGCTCTGATACCACTTTTGTCACATTGCCGCACACAGCCCAGCGACCCAACAAATGGTAACGGACTGCATGCGATCCCTGAGGCATGAACCATCTCAGGACGTGTCATACGGAGAGCCACGGTTCGGGTCCGTTCCCGTGGTAGAGGCTCTGGCCTCTTTATACGCTCGATCCGAAGGAGGTCGATAACAATTGCAGTATGTGGCTGAAAATAAATCGTAAATGAAATCATAGTAGTCTATATAAAGCAGGAGACATGCATGATAACCAAACTACGATTCACAATAAATAGCGATCATGTCAAGTCGGGACTCGCGCCTCAAAGTCATCACTCAAATATAACTATGGGTCTCACGCCCACCACATCATTCATGCGTGGAATACCTTCCTCATCACGGCGATCTATGATATAAAAGCATCAAGGAATACACATGAACACGTGTCCCACTGTATCCTAATAAAACCGTGCAGGTAAGTCTGAAGGCATAGCCGACTACTAAAACCCACAGTACCAACAAGGTCATAAAGCGTATCATGAGATCTGTCTGCACCGTCACATGATCAAAGCGGCCACTCGCGCGATATCTAATGTCGCGTCTAGCCACAGAACTTCCCGCACTCCGCATAGGCCAATCTCATAGGCCGCGTGAGGTATAACCCCACATCGAGGGTAGCTACTCCCGTCTGCTCGGACTTCGCGATCGCGTGGCCACATAGACCGCATGACCACAAGGGCGCATACTAACTGGAACTCCGTAGCTCGCATGGATCACGGACCGCGTGAGGTATTCTCGAATCATAGGTCACTAGACCGCTGAGTCTACCCGCGTGGACGACTTAACCTCCGGAAACAAGTCAAGGTGAGTGGTACAATACCAACATATCGGCTGATAGTGAAATAATTTAAGCGCAATCGAGGGGAAACCCCTTTACACAAACATCACAAGATACTAACACACGTAGCATCCTAGCATGTTTACTTAACAAGTCAACAAGAAAGTATTACAAGGCTATTACAAACCAACACAATCAAGTTATACACACAAGGCACTTTCTACTATATGATTAATAAGATCGGGTTTTTATCCCCAAAGTACTTCATACATTAACTCTTTAAAAGATACGTTACTTTCACAAAAGTCACACAATACCCTTAGTATATGAAAATAGAGTTATTATCTTTTGAAATAAATCAAAACACTTCTCTTTGTAAAATCAAGTAACAACATTCTTTTCCAAACGTTTCAAGTTTGCCTAATTTCAATTACTCAAGTTTCTCATTTTCGAAAGGTTTTGTAGTTCATAGTTTTAATTCTTTAAAACAATTTGAGAAACATATGCCTTATATGTGAGTAGGTTATTCTTGTTCATAATCAATCTTATTAAGCAGCCATGATCTTGGAAATGTAATATCATTTTGTCTCATCTTAGCTTCTATGCAGATGGAGGTTTCTACTGGTTTTAATAATACTTCATTAATCAAAACATTTCCCTTTATTATCATTGCGATGGTTTGTCGATACTCATTCGATTTCAAATCAAGAAACATTATTCCTTTTAAAAACCAAGTACTCATTACTCACGAATGAGGTTTCACACAAAATTCATATTAACTCATTTAAGTTAAGTCTCTTAACTTCTAAAATAAATAAATCATTCGTTTTATCTCTCTTAAGTCATTATACCTAACTTCCCATAAAGCTAGTATAACTCTTAAGATTTTAAAACCAAGTATTACTCTTCTTTTAAAAACAGTTCTTAATTCTCTTGAACTACTTCAAGATTATTATTATTCGGGCTTAAGTCAAAAGACATTGCCGTATAACTACGTTCAATTAACCCACGTACGTCTACCGTACTACATAGTTATACACATATCATGCTAGAAGAGATAGGAAGAGGTTCACATACCTCGCGACGATTATCGACTATTAGCAAATCGCTCCACGGCTATAACCCGGCTAGCCTGGTCCACCTTCTCAAGTAGCACATGCTACTCGCAGAACATTCAACCTCGATAAGCCCATAATTATCCAAGTATAGATGTCGATCCTGGGCAACGTTTAGCTCCAACTCCGTGCGCTCCAACCTGCTCCAAACCACCCTTAGAAGTTCTAACCAACTTCTACATAATACTCCAACTAACTATGGAGATTTTCCTTAGGGTTCGGTTTTGTGGTAGTGGGAAGTATAATAGTATTACGGGGCTTTTCGTATAGGTATAACCTTAGAATACTACAAGGTATACGGCTAAGGTAATTTGGGTATAGTAACAATACTTTTGAGAGTATTTCTACCAAGAGAGGGTATTTATACGAGACAACACCACAAGGGGGGGGTGTATACCCCTCGGCCTACCCCACTAGGGGGGGGGGTACTCTCGGCCAAGGGGGGGGGGGAAGGAGCTCTCGGCCACAAGGCCTCACAAAGGGGGGAGAGGGGGTGTTGGACGAAACACCACACAAGGGGAGGGAGGAATTTTAGACTTAGGAAATATAGGAATGGATGAAGAAGTCTTCAAACTTAGGGGGGTATTTATAGGACAAGCCAAGGCCAACCAATGGCCAAGATCATGCCAAGTGCATAGCAAGTGTAAGGCCAAGATTGGGACAAGTGTGTGTGGGTCCCACTTTATCAATCAACACACAAAATATCCTACCAACTACACTCTCCAATCTCGTCCAATTACCGCCCCACATCCGCCAATGAGAGGGTGACAAGTGTCGCCCTCTTGTTGGCCCAAAATGTTCCGTCTCTCGGAAAAATCCGCAAAAATTAAAAATGACATAGCCGGAATTTTCCCTACGAAAGCTGTGGAAACGTTTCGTCGAAAAACGACTCCAACCGGGTGTTGTGCACAAAGAATAAATCGGCCAAGCCTATGCTCAAGTTCAAATTTTCTACGTACGTCCTTACGTACATACTCTGAAAATACGGGGTATAACAGAAACTTTTCTAAAATAAAGAGACCTGAGTAATTGAAATTAGGCAAACTGGAATTTTAGTGGAAAGAATGTTGTTGAAAAGGAAAGTGTTTTGGTTTACCTAAAAATGTGAGTCACTCTATTTTTATACTACGGGTATCGGGTGACCTTTATAAAAGGAATGGATCTCTTTAAAAGGAATTTAACGTACGTAGTACTTTAGGGTTAAAACCCGGACTTTGATATAAAATGGAAGTACCTTGAGTTATGTATAACTTGCCTATGCTTGTTGTTGTATAACTTGCATATCCTTGTTGTTGTGTAACTCGCCTATGCTTGTTGAGATAGCCTTTGTTGTGCAAATGTTGATATCAGGTGACTTCTTGATAAAGAATGGATCTTTTTATGAAAGTCTAGAAGTATGGTAATTTGCTTGTGCTTGCTTGTGATAGCCTGGCTGTGAGATATATTGTTATTATTGCTACATGGACATGTCTACACCGATGCAGAATTCCGGGGGCATGTGGCCATGCGGCGGGGTTGATCACCCAGTATATTGTTGTTGATATTACATGGACATGTCTACACCGATGCAGAATTCCGGGGGCATGTGGCCATGCGGCATTGTTATTATTGTTGCATCATGGACATGTCTACACCGATGCAGAATTCCGGGGGCATGCGGCCATGATGCGAACATGATTGATGTCCCGCTTTTTGATAGGGTCACGAGGATGTTAGGCCCAATTTTAGTTAACCAGCGTATGAGTTCGTGGATGCATTCGACCAGTAGTCGGGCCGATGAGGTCAGCCCATCTTGTCTTTCAGTCAAAACCGTGTACTCGGCAATGGGTTATGCGAGATGATTATATCAGGAAGGTTGCAAGGCTGCACGAGGTGCCTACCTTCACCTTATGACAGACAGTGGAGCCCGATTCTGGTGTTTCTTTCTGGAGGTTTTACCAGGCAGGGTTAGGAACTCAGGTGAGTCTCAGAATCGTATTCGCCCTCGGGCCAGTGTTGGGATTTCAGGGGTAGCGGTGAGGATTGTTGTCTCCTGTTGAGGGAGTGTTTTATAGCTACCATTTCAGTTTTCGGATGTCGCCTTATGAAGCCTTGTAGGGGCAGAAGTGTAAGTGTCGGTCGATTGGTTCTATCTTGGCAAGGTTCAGATTGTTGGTGCATACCTGTTTCAGCAGAAGGTGGTTAGGGTGTGACGAGTTTTGGAAAAACAGAGGAAACTTAGCCCGAGTTACTTTGGGCCTGTTTAGATCATGTGAAGAATAGGCCAGGTTGCCTATATGCTAGCATTTGCCGTCCGACTTAGGAGGCAGTACGTCCGGTCTTTCATAATGTTATGTTCGAAAAAGTATCGGAGATCCACCCAGGGTGTTCCCAGTTAATTATGATCAAGTTGGAGGTAGTAACCCAGAGAGTTTTGAGATTGAAGCAGTAACAGAAATGTGGTAAGTTATGATCAAGAGTTCAAGCGTACGAGAAGGGTACGACGAGTAAGGGAAGAAGCGAGCATGTGTTAAGAATATAGATGTGATCATTCTTTTGTAAAGTGAAGGTGCGAAGGGAGTATCTTTTAGCCCTTGGGTGGGAGTTTTTTTTTTTGTGATGATTAGAGGTGATTCCTCGTGGACTTGGATGTAAGTATTTGCGCGTGTTGTATTGTGGCCAGGTGTGGCATAATTGTTTTCGTAAGTATAGCAGTGAAGACTATACTGGCGCATGTTTGTGTTGAGACTTAGAAGGAACATTCGGGACGAATGTTTCTAAGGAGGGGAGAATGTTATACCCCGTATTTCCAGAGTATGTACGTAAGGACGTACGTACAAAAGTTTGAGCCTTAAGTTAGGCATAGGAGCGAAATTTTGTTCACAACCCCCGATTAGAGTCGTTTTTCGACGAAACGTTTTACAAAACTTGCGAAGGGAAAATTCCGGCTATGTCATTTATATTTTTTGCGGATTTTTCTGAGAGACGAGATATTTTGGACCAACGAGAGGGCGACACTTGTCACCCTCTAGTGGGCGGTCAAGTGGCCGGTTCTTGGCACGATTTTGTGCCTTATTTTGTGCCTTGTTTGGTGCCTTGTTTGGTGCCTTGTTTTGTGGAGTAGGGATAGGGGGCACTTGGGCAAATCTTGGCCCTCCATTTGCCCCCACACATGGCTTGATCATGGCCATTGAACTCCCTATAAATACCCCCCCCCCCCTTTGAAGACTTCTTCATCCATTCCTAAAATCTCCAAGTCTTGAAATCCTCCCTCCCTTCTTGTTGGTTTCGTCCCCCCCTCCCCTTTCGAGAAGACCTTGGCCGAGGGGTACACCCCCCCCTCCTAGAGGCCTTGGCCGAGGGGTACACCCCCCCCTTCCTAGTGGTGCTAAGCCGAGGGGTACCCCCTCTCCCTCTTGAGAGTTGTTCTCATAATACACCCCCCCTCTTGGTAGAAATACTCTCCAAGTATTGTTACTATACCCAAAATACCTTAGCCTTATACCTTGTAGTATTCCAAAGTTACCTCTATACGTAGAGCCCGGAAATACTACCTTATGTCCTTTTTGTCTCAAAACGAAACCCTAAGGAAAATCTTCATACTTGGTTGAAGTATTAAGTAGAAGTTGCGTAGAACTTCTAAGGGTTGTTTGGAGCAGGTTGGAGCGCCCAGAGTAGGAGCTAAACGTTGCTCAGGATCGACATTTAAACTTGGATAATTATGGGATTATCGAGGTAAATATCTTGTCTCCCTATTGTAATTAAGTTTGCATATTATTGAAGTATAAGAATAAGTATAAGTTGTATACAAGGAAGGTATATAAGAAGGGTAATGAACTGTACTTACAAAGGACTGTATTTACAGTAGACTGGTGAAGTTTGACGGGTAGGGAAGTGCTACCCAATTTTTCAGTAGAAACTTATATCTAGATTTATTCTACCGAGTAGTCTAGACGTTGATAGACTTGTATAACCTTTATAGGTTGAAAGTTCTGCAAGTAGCATGTTCTACTTGAAAGGTGGACAAGGCTAGCCGGGTTATAGCCGTGGAGCGTTTTGCTAATAGTCGATAATCGTCGCAAGGTATGTGATTCTTTCTATACTCTTGAGCATGATATTTTAAAATATATATAGTACGGTAGACGTACGTGTGTTAACTGAATAATAATTACGGCAATGTCTTTTGACTTAAGCCTGAATAATAATTACGGCAATGTCTTTTGACTTAAGCCCGAATAATCTTGAAGTATTTCAAAAGAATACTGAATCATTTTTAACAGAAGAGTAATACATGGTTTTAAAAGCTTAAGAGTTATACTAGCTTTATGGGAAGTTAGGTATAACGGCTTAAGAGAGATAAAAAGAATGATTTATTGATTTAAGAAGATAAGAGACTTGACTTAATTGAATTTTGTTAAAAAGTGTGAAACCTCATTCGTGAGTAATGAGTACTTGGTTTTTAAAAGGAATAGTGTTTCTTGATTTGAAAATCGAATAAGTCTGAGACCAGCGCTAATAAAGGAAATGTATTGACTAATCAAGTATTATTAAAACGGTAGAAACCTCCATCTGCATAGAAGCTAAGATGAGACAAAATGATATTACATTTCCTAGACCATGGCTGCTGTTATAAGATTGTTATAAACAAGAATAACCTACTCACATATAAGGTATATGTCTCTCAAATTGTTTTAAAGGAGAATTACATCATTAAGTGATTAAAACTATGAACTACGAAACCTTTCGAAAATGAGAAACTTGAGCATTTGAAATTAGGCAAACTTGAACGTTTGGAAAATAATGTGGTTACTTGATTTTACAAAAGGAAGTGTTTGGGTTTACTTAAAAAGATAGTCACTCTATTTTTACACTACGGGTATTGTGTGACTTTTGTGAAAGAAACGGATCTTTTAAAAGAGTTAATGTATGAAGTACTTTGGGGATAAAAACCCGAACTTGTTAATCATATAGTAGAAAGTACCTTGTGTGAATAACTTGATTGTGTTGGTTTGTGATAGTCTTGTAGTACTTTCTTGTTGATTTGATAAGTAATCATGCTAGGATGCTACGTATGTTAGTATCTTGTGATGATTGTGTAAAGGGGTTTCCCTCGATTGCGCTTAAGTTGTTTAACGATCAGCCGTTATGTTGGTATTGTACCACTCACCTTGACTTGATCCCGGAGGTTAAAGCGCCTCCGGTGGGGGTAATACTCGAGCGATCTGTGTGACTATGATTCGAGGATACCTCATGCGGGTCCCGGGGACCTATGCGGAGCTACGAGAGTTCCAGGTTAGTGTGCGGCCTTTATGGTCATGCGGTTTATGTGGCCATGCGGACTGCGAGTCCAGGCGGATGCCGGGGAGTAGCTACCCTCGATGCGAGGAATACCTCATGCGGGCCTATGAGGTTGGCCTATCGAGTCGCGGGAAGTTCGAGGCTAGACGCGCATTTGATCTGCGGGCGTGTGGCGGCCGATCATGTGGCGGTCTAGCGAGATCTTATGATCTGATTATGACCTTGTTAGTGCGTAGGTGTTATAGTCGGCTATGCCTTCGTACTTACCGTGCGGTTTTATTATGACACAGTGGGACACGTGTTCATGTGTATTCCTTGGTGCTTTGATATCATAGGCAGCGGTGAGGAAGGTATTCCACGGGCATGATTGATGTTATGGGCGTGAGACCCATAGTGATATTTGAGTGATGACTTTGAGGGCGTGAGTCCCTGACTTGACATGACTGCTTATTTATTGTGAATTGTAGTTTGGTTATCGTACATGTCTCCTGTTTTATATAGACTACTATGATTTCATTTACAATATTTTTCAGTTTCACATACTTGGTACTGTTATGCGACCTCCTTGAAGTGCGTTCATCTTGCGGGTAGAGTACGCGGTATTGATCCTCGCTCTTAGGATCGCGATTCGGCGTTTTGGGAAGCTCCGTTTCTCGGAGGCTTATCGATGGTATAGTCCCTGTCGTTGTAGGTATTTACATTCGGGGTATGGCGGGCCATCCGCCATTGTTGTCATATCATTCTTAGAAGTGCATGAAATCTTGTTGTGGCGAGTTGTAAAAAAAAAAAAGGGGATGTATCGTTCTAGTTATTTATATATATATCTGAAAGGCAAGTTTTCTCAGATTACTGTTTTACACTTCTTGATATTTCATGTCTTGTTTTATGTTCCGCTGATTTTCTCTGATGTATGACTACTTGGGTGCCCGGGTAAGGCACGATCCACGAACCGGGCAGGTCGTGACCACGAACCTTCTCAGTGACCAGTGGTTATGCACCTCACTTGATCTGAGTGGTCCTCCAGGTTCGGGGCGTTCGGGGTATGCAGAGTTGGTCGAACTCGAGCTTAGTTCACGGCTATACATAGGTTCTAGCCGGTAGGTTGATTTTCCTCGGTGTTCCACGATGTGGCGGCGTAAATCGGGAATGTCGTCTTTTTGTCGGTGCTTGTTTTACCTGCGGCCGTCAGGGCCATGTGTCGAAAGGATGTCCTAGTAGGAGGGATGTAAGTAGGAGGACTCAGCCTACCAGATCAGTTGCGGATTCAGTGGTTCGGAGAGGAAGGGGTTCTAGCCAGAGGAGGCCACCCCCACCTCGGTGTGGCCGTTGTGGTAAGTGTCATTGTGGGGAGTGTCGTACTTCTTCGACAGCTTGTTTTGCTTGCGGCCAGCAGGGCCATTTTGCGAGAAATTGTCCGACCAGAAGTGGTGCGGATGTAGAGACTCAGCCTTCAGGATCAGTGACCAGTTCATCACCTTCCCTAGCTATGCGCCCAGCCGGGCAGGATTGATTAGAACGACAAAGGGGAGTAAAGCGGTAGATACAGGTATATCCTTAACCCTCTAGAGATTTGTATGTGTGATAAGATGTGTATATCTTAAAGTGTTATGTTCGGATAGCATTGTGTTAATTGTGATTGGAAATCATGGTTAGTTGAAAAGGGTAAGATTGGGGATAAGGAAAGTGTGAGCCTTAGAGTTTTATACGTTGAGACCTTAGAGGCAAGACCATCTCGAGTAAAAGATTTATTTTATGTTGAACCTTATCAGAGTGCATAGTACACGTGAGATATGTCTGTGTGATAAGTCCCGGGTGGTATGAAATGAAAGAGGGTAGTTGAGCTAAGAAGACCACTAGGTTTTCGTGACTCGATTGTGAGATTGTTCCGGATCGGAGAACAAGAGTTTTGCGCGATAGCGGGTCGGGTTGAGGCCAAGTCGCGGGTCAACCCGCAACCCGGAATGAGGTGGGGTCAGTTCGAGGTGGTCCCGCCGGGTGGTGGGGTCACGAGGGTGCTAAGCCCAGGTTTAGGTAACCATCGTATGAGTTCGTGGATGTGTTCGACTAGAATCAGATCGTGAAGGCCGGGAATGGCCTTAAAGGAAATTGAGGCTAGTGAGATGACCAAGTTTGGAGGTAGTGACTCCAAGGTTTTGGAAACCGAAGTGATGAAGGGAGTGTGGTACGTGTAATAGAAAGAATTCAGGTGTACGAGAAGGGTACGACGAGTTAGAAAAGAAGCGGACGCGTGATATGAAAACGGAAGTGATCATTTCTTTTGTGAAGTGAAGATGTGAAGGGAGTATCCTTTAGACCATGGGTGTGAGCTTTTTGTGATGTTAGAGGTGTTTCCTCGTTGGCTTGGATTTGAGTTTTGCGCACATGTTACATTCTGGCCATTGATGGCATGATTGGTTTCGTAAGTATAGTAGTAAAGACTATACCGGCACACGTTTGATTAGAGGCTTAGAAGGAACATTCGGGACGAATGTTTCTAAGGGGGGAAGAATGTTATTGTTATACCCCGTATTTCCAGAGTATGTACGTGAGTGTGTACGTATTATAATTTGAGCCTTAAAGTAGGCTAGTTTCGAAATTTGTACACAAGTGCCGAAAGGAGTCGTTTTTCGACGAAACATTTCCACAGCTTTCGTAGGGAAAATTCCGACTATGTCATTTAAAATTTTTGCGGATTTTTCCGAGAGACGAAACATTTTGGACCAACGAGAGGGCGACACTTGTCACCCTCTAATTGGAAGGAGTGGACGGCAAAATGGGCAAAGTTGGACGAAAATGGTGAGTTGGGTTAGGTAGGATATTTTGTGCAAGTTGTTGTGGTAGATGGATAAGGTGCACTTGGCTTAAATCTAGCCCTACACTTGCCTTGCACTTGGCACCATCTTGGCCATTGATTGGCCTTCACTTGACCTATAAATACCCCCCTTAGTTGATGAACTTCTTCATCCAAAAATTGTCTAAGTCTTGAAAATCCCTCCCTCTCCCTCAACCTTGTTCTCGTCCCAACACCACCCCTCCCCTCTTGAAGGCCCTCGTGAGCCACTTGCCTAGTGGCTCTGGCCGAGAGCAACCCCCCCCTAGCCGAGGTGTGCTCGTCATAATCCGACCCCCCTTGGTAGCCATGTATTCTACAAGGATCATTATAATGCCCAAAATACTTTAGCCAAATACCTTGTAGTACTTTCCAAAGTACCACTTTATCTGGCCGGAAAATACTATTATACTTTCCTTTAGCCACTAAACGAAACCCTAAGGAAAAATCTTCACCCGTAGTTGAAGGATTAAGTAGAAGTTGTGTAGACACTTCTAAGGGTTTCTTGGAGCGTTTTGGAGCGCACGGAGTAGGAGCTAAACCTTGTTCAGGAACGACATATAAACTCGGATAATTTTGGGCTTATCGAGGTAAACATTCTTGACCTTCTGTTGTAATTGGAAATTACATGTTGTAGGAATATATAGTTGAAGTATACTATATATAGAACTGAACATTATAATTGTGCGGCAATGACTTTTGACTTAAGCCTGAATAATACTTACGGCAATGTCTTGCGACTTAAGCCTGAATTTAAATAAGAGAACTGAACTGTATTTACATAGGACTGTATTCTGATGAACTTGTGTAGCATTCTTGTGTAGTAGAATTGTACACGTCCGGTCAGGCGTGTTAACCCCTGGTTGGCTTGGTAGCCGGCCTCGATAGAGGAGGAGATTTCTGTTGTTGCGGGGAGGTCTTTGCCGAATTTTACGTAGAATATTCTACGTCGGGATCTAAAGATATTAATAGGCGCTGTGGCCTCTATAGGTTGTAATCTGCGTGTGGGTGATCTGCTTGGTAGAGTGTCGCCGACGGTTTGAGGTACTTGGGCGTTTTGCTATTAGTCGATAATCGTCGCGAGGTATGTGAACCTCTTCCTATCTCTTCTAGCATGATATGTGTGAACTATGTAGTGCGGTAGGCGTACGTGTGCTAAATGTATTTGATTGATTTAAAACATAAAGTGTTATAACGGCTTTATGAGAAGTTGGTTATAATAGCTTTATGTGGATAAGCACATACTTTGCGGTTTTTAAAAAGGTAACTGATTTGAATAATAACTGGCTTGATATGTGTTAATAAAGAACTTGAAGCATTTCAAAGGATCTATGAATCGTTTTGAAAGAATGAGTATTACTTGGGTTTTGAAAGCTTAAGAGTTATACTAACTTTATGGGAAGTTAGGTATAACGGCTTAAGAATGTTTTACTGATTTCGGAAATCAGAATGTGTATCGACAAACCACTGCAGCGCTAATAAAAGGAAAATGTATTGACTAAAGAAGTATTATTAAAACCAGTAGAAACCTCCATCTGCATAGAAGCTAAGATGAGACAAAATGATATTACATTTCCTAGATCATGGCTGCTTAATAAGATTGATTATAAACAAGAATAACCTACTCACTTATAAGACATAGGTTTCTCAAAGCGTTTAAAGGAGAATTATGTTTTAAAGGATTTAAAACTATGAACTCTGAAACCTTTTTCTAAAATGAGAAACTTGAGCATTGAAATTAGGCAAACTTGAGCGTTTGGAAAATAAGGTTGTCCCTTGATTTTACAAAGGAAAGCATTTTGGTTTACTTAACAATGTTAGTCACTCAAATTTTATACTACGGGTATCGGGTGACCTTTGTAAAAGAAATGGATCTTAAAAGGAATTTAACGGACGTAGTACTTTAAGGTTAAAATCCGGACTTTGATATAAAATGAAAGTACCTTGAGTCGTGTGTAACTTGCTTATACTTGTTGTTATGAAACTTGACCATGTTACGTGTGATAGCCTTGTTATGTAAGTCTTGTGTTCTACTCGACTCTGGTTCATCCGAATGTATATCACTTGATTCTGGTTCATCAGGAATGTATTTCACTCGACTACGGTTCATCCGAATGTATTTCACTTGATTACGGTTCATCCGGAATGTATTTCACTTGATTAGGTTCATCCGGAATGTATTTCACTCGACTACCGGTTCATCCGGAATGTGTTTCACTTGATTCTGGTTCATCCGGAATGTATTTCACTTGAGGCCGGTTCATCCGAATGTATTTCACTTGAGGACCGGTTCATCCGAATGTATTTCACTTGAGGCCGGTTCATCAGAATGTATTCCACTCGACTCTGGTTCATAGGATGAGCAGAATGTATTCCACCCTTTTTATATTGGGTCCCTAAGATGGGCGAGACACATTATACGTATCACATGATTTGTACCTAGGCTGGCGGTGAGGAAGGAGTTCCACGGGCATGAGGATGACTTTTAGGCGTGAGTCCACGACTTGACATGATCGCTTCTATGTTGTGAGCGTAGTTTGGTTATCATACATGTCTCCCGCTTTATATAGACTATTATGATTTCATTTCTGATATTTCTGATTTCACATACTTGGTACTGTTATCGACCTCCTTGAGTGCGTTCATCTGCATGAGTAAAAGGTACATCGGTGTCGATCCCGCTTTTAGGATCACCTTTCAGTATTGGAAAGCTCCGCTCCTTGGAGGCTTATCTTTTGGTATGTTACCACAGTGCATAGATGCTTATACATTCGTGGTATGGCGAGCCCTGTCCGTCATAGCCGTTGTAAAATCTTAAGTGCATGCTTTGTTGTAGGCGGGGTTTGTAAAAAGGATAATTGTTGGTATTTATGTATATATGATGAAGGCAAGCTGTTTTGGTTGCTTTGTTTATTTATCTTTTCTCTTAATTCATGTTCATGTTTTTATTTCTGATTTTCTCGATGTTGTATCACTAGGGTGCCGGTAAGGCACGATCACGCCCGGTTCGGTCGTGACAAAAAGTGGTATCGAGCGATTAGTCCTCGGAAAGTGTCTGAGGCCGTGTCTAGTAGAGTCTTGATTATCGGTGTGTTGTGCACCACATCTATAATCGGGAGGCTGCGAGACATTTAGGATTGGTTTCCATTCTTCTCATTACGAGATCGTGCCTTAGAAGTTGTGATAAATTGGACCCTCGACGTATTCCTTTCCTTTACGATTATGCCTCGCGTAAAACCTGAGCCCGAATAGGCAAGCGATCGAGGAGGCTGTTAGTGAGATCTGAGGAGAAATGCGAGCGCGAGCGGTCGATGACTGAGCGATGCCGACGGCGGGTTTCGCGCGCGGCCACCAGCGAGTTTAGAGCGCGGCGGTGGCTGCCGAGACTCTGATACTGAGCCTCGGTCCCGGCTGGGCGATGAGATAAGTACAAGGAGATGGCGATTCGCGGCGGTCGTGGCGAATATGAGATAAGTGGATCTGATTCGGCCCGATGCACCGTAGTACACCCCGGCGAGCGGTTTGAGGCTACGTGACTTCACGAGTTGTAGCCCTCCGGTGTTCTATGGATCGAGAGGCGAGGCGACCCTCGGGAGTTTATCCAAGCGACTCTGACGGATCGTGAGTGATCGAGCCTCGAGGCGATCGGTGGTATTGGGTTCGCATCAGTGCGTGATCTGCGATTGGTAGTTTGATTCGTGAGCTGTCGGGAAGAGCATGCACTTCCAGCGATTTGGGGCGAGTTCTCGAGGCATTTCTTGCACATTTCTTGCCTCCACAGATGAGGAGGGCTCGGGTAAACAGTTTTTGACGTTGAGGCGGGGCGGGCGGACGGTTAGAGAGTACAATGTGGAGTTCGACTCATTAGCTTCGGTATGTTCCAGTAGTAAGCGGATATGGAGGAGCCAGTACACCGCTACGTCACCGGGCGATTACTTGGCGAGAGGCTTATGCGGGTGTAGCTCTTGTAGGGCATGGACATTGCCGCGTGCAAGCTCATGCACTAGGATGTGAGGCACGGAGAGGTCGACGGAATGGCCGAGATCGCGAGAAGAGGGCGAGCAGCGAGGTCCTTTGGTAACTTTCGAGGCGGACCGCCTCGGCCGATCTAGTTATGTACCTCCACGATGCAGTGGTCCCCTCGATCTTGGGGCGTTAGGTATTGGGGCTGGTCGAGCTCCGGGCTTCAGTTCCACGGTATACGTGAGTGCTAGCGGGATTCATGTCCCCTCGGTGTGCGGTGTGGCAAACATCATCCCGGGAATGTCGTCTTTTCTGGTGCTTGTTTCACTGCGGCCGTCGAGGGCCATGTGGCGAGCGTGCTTATAGGAGAATGCCGCGGCTTAGCGCGACCTCACGGATCGATGGCGAGTTCATCGCCTTCTACGATTATGCGCCTGCGGCGGACTTATGATTAGAGTGGGCGGTAGCAGGTATATCCTTAACCTCTAGAGGCTTGTATGTTTTGATGTTATGTTAATGTGTTAGGTGTTATGTTGGATAGCTTTGTGCTAAAATGTGATTTAGGAACACAGTTGGAAAAAAAAAAAAAAAAAAAGGTAAGCCTGGGGGTGAGAAAATGATGAACCTTAGAATATTACAGTTGAGACCTTAGATGTAAGGCCGTCTTGAGTACAAGATTTTGCGAGTGATCCTTGTCAGAGTGCATTTTATGCCTAGAATATATTGTGTGATAAGTCTCTGGGTTGGGTAAATGAAAGTGGTATCTTTCATGATGTGATTTAGCAAGGTTGTTCCGGATCGAGAAACAAGAGAGTTGGCGTGACGGAGGGTCGGGTTGAGGCGTGTTGCGTGTCAACCCGTGGCAGAATGAGGTGGGGTCAGCTCAGGTGGTCCCGCCAGGTGGTAGGGTCACCAGGGTGCTAGGCCCAAGTTTTGATGACCATCGTATGAGTTCGTGGATACGTTCGACCAGAAGTATATCGTGAAGGCCGGGAATAGCCTTAAGGAAGATCGAGGCTAATAGGATGACCAAGTTGGGAGGTAGTGACTCCAAGTTTCGGAAACTAAAGTGTGGTACGTATGCTAAAAGAGTTCAAGAGTTCGAGAAGAGTACGACGATTAAGGGTAGAGGCGAGCATGTATTGCGAGCATAGATCTGATCATTTCTTGTAAAGGGAGAAGGTGCGAAGGATGTATATTTTAGACCTCAGGAATCGCATGCGATCGGTACCATTTGTTGGGTCGCCGGAGTGACACTAGAACCTCGCGGCAAAGTGACAAAAGTTTGTGATGTTAGAGGTGTTTCCTCGTGGACTTGGATATAAGTATTTGCGTGCATATGTTGTTTCGTGGCCATGTGTGGCGTTGGAAACGTGTTTAAAGTTAAGAAGAACTTCATCGTTATCCGCCTTGAGAAGGAACATTCGGGACGAATGTTTCTAAGGAGGAGAATGTTATACCCGTATTTCAGTATATGCGTGAGTGTGTCGTATTATAATTTGAGCCTTAAAGTAGGCTAGTTTCGAAATTTGTACACAAGTGCGAAAGAGTCGTTTTAAATGAAACATTTCCACGACTTTCGTAGGAAAATTCCGACTATGTCATTTAAAATTTTTGCGGATTTTTCAGAGACGAAACATTTTGGACCAACGAGAGGCGACACTTGTCACCCTCTAATTGGAAGAGTGGACGGCAAAATGGGCAAAGTTGGACGAAACTGGTGAGTTGGGTTAGGTAGGATATTTTGTGCAAGTTGTTGTGGTAGATGGATAAGGTGCACTTGGCTTAAATCTAGCCCTACACTTGCCTTGCACTTGGCACCATCTTGGCCATTGATTGGCCTTCACTTGACCTATAAATACCCTTAGTTGATGAACTTCTTCATCCAAAAATTGTCTAAGTCTTGAAAATCCCTCCTCTCCTCAACCTTGTTCTCGTCAAACACCACCCCTCTCCCCTCTTGAGGCCCTCGGCGAGCCCCCACTTGCCTAGTGGCTCTGGCGAGAGCAACCCCTAGCCTAGTTGTGCTAGTCAAAATACTACCCCCCTTGGTAGAAATGTATTCTACAAGTATCGGTATAATGCCCAAAATACTTTAGCCAAATACCTTGTAGTACTTTCCAAAGTACCCTTTATCTGGCTTGGAAAATACTATTATACTTTCCTTTAGCCACTAAACGAAACCCTAAGGAAAAATCTTCACCCGTAGTTGAAGGCAAAAGTAGAAGTAGTGTAGACACAACTAAGGGATTCTTGGAGAGTTTTGGAGCGAACGGAGTAGGCGCTACACCTTGTTCAGGAACGACCTATAAACTCGGCTAAGGTTGGGCTTATCGAGGTAAACATTCTTGACCTTCTGTTGTAATTGGAAATTACATGTTGTAGGAATATATAGTTGAAGTATACTATATATAGAACTGAACATTATAATTGTGCGGCAATGTCTTTTGACTTAAGCCTGAATAATACTTACGGCAATGTCTTGCGACTTAAGCTAATTTAAATAAGAATCGAATCAGTATTTACATAGGGTGTATTCTGATGAACTTGTGTAGCATTCTTTGTGTAGTAGAATTGTACACGTCCGGTCAGACGTGTTAACCCCCCTGGTTGGCTTGGTAGCCGGCCTCGATAGAGGAGGAGATTTACGCTGTTGCGGGGAGAGTCTTTGCGAATTTTCTGTAGAATATTCTACGTCGGGATCTAAAGATATTAATAGGCGCTTTGTGGCCTCTATAGGTTGTAGTACTGCGTGTGGAGTGATCTGCTTGACTGAGAGTGTCGCCGACGGTTTGAGGTACTTGGAGCGTTTTGCTATTAGTCGATAATCGTCGCGAGGTATGTGAACCTCTTCCTATCTCTTCTAGCATGATATGTGTGAACTATGTAGTACGGTAGACGTACATGTGCTAAATGTATTTGATTGATTTAAAACATAAAGTGTTATAACGGCTTTATGAGAAGTTGGTTATAATAGCTTTATGTGGATAAGCACATACTTTGCGGTTTTTAAAAAGGTAACTGATTTGAATAATAACTGGCTTGATATGTGTTAATAAAGAACTTGAAGCATTTCAAAGGATCTATGAATCGTTTTGAAAGAATGAGTATTACTTGGGTTTTGAAAGCTTAAGAGTTATACTAACTTTATGGGAAGTTAGGTATAACGGCTTAAGAATGTTTTACTGATTTCGGAAATCAGAATGTGTATCGACAAACCACTGCAGCGCTAATAAAAGGAAAATGTATTGACTAAAGAAGTATTATTAAAACCAGTAGAAACCTCCATCTGCATAGAAGCTAAGATGAGACAAAATGATATTACATTTCCTAGATCATGGCTGCTTAATAAGATTGATTATAAACAAGAATAACCTACTCACTTATAAGACATAGGTTTCTCAAAACGTTTAAAGGAGAATTATGTTTTAAAGGATTTAAAACTATGAACTACGAAACCTTTTTCTAAAATGAGAAACTTGAGCATTCAAATTAGGCAAACTTGAGCGTTTGGAAAATAAGGTTGTCCTTGATTTTACAAAGGAAAGCATTTTGGTTTACTTAACAATGTTAGTCACTCAAATTTTATACTACGGTATCGGGTGACCTTTGTAAAGAAATGGATCTTAAAAGGAATTTAACGGACGTAGTACTTTAAGGTTAAAATCGGACTTTGATATAAAATGAAAGTACCTTGAGTCGTGTGTAACTTGCTTATACTTGTTGTTATGAAACTTGACCATGTTACGTGTGATAGCCTTGTTATGTAAGTCGTGTTCTACTCGACTCTACGGTTCATCCGAATGTATATCACTTGATTACGGTTCATCCGAATGTATTTCACTCGACTCCGGTTCATCCGGAATGTGTTTCACTTGATTACCGGTTCATCCGAATGTATTTCACTTGATTACGGTTCATCCGGAATGTATTTCACTCGACTCAGGTTCATCCGAATGTGTTTCACTTGATTACCGGTTCATCGGAATGTATTTCACTTGAGGACCGGTTCATCCGAATGTATTTCACTTGAGGACCGGTTCATCCGAATGTATTTCACTTGAGGACCGGTTCATCCGAATGTATTCCACTCGACTCTGGTTCATGGGATGAGCAGGAATGTATTCCACCCTTTTATATTGGGTCCCTAAGATGGGCGAGACACATTATACGTATCACATGATTTGTACCTAGGCTGGCGGTGAGGAAGGAGTTCCACGGGCATGAGGATGACTTTTAGGCGTGAGTCACGACTTGACATGATCGCTTCTATGTTGTGAATCGTAGTTTGGTTATCATACATGTCTCCGCTTTATATAGACTATTATGATTTCATTTCTGATATTTCTGATTTCACATACTTGGTACTGTTATCGACCTCCTTCAAGTGCGTTCATGCCGAGTAAAAGGTACATCGGTGCCGATCCATTTTAGGATCACCTTTCAGCGTATTGGAAAGCTCCGCTCCTTCGGAGGCTTATCTTTTGGTATGTTACCCTGAGTCTGTAGATGCTTATACATTCAGGGGTATGGCGGGCCCTGTCCGTCATAGTCATTGTAAAATCTTAAGTGCATGCTTTGTTGTGGACAGGGTTTGTAAAAAGGATAACTGTTCGGGTATTTATGTATATATGATGAAGGCAACTGCTTTGGTTGACCTGTTTATTTATCTTGTCTCTTAATTCATGTTCATGTTTTTATTTCCGCTGATTTTCTCTGATGTTGTATCACTAGGGTGCGGGTAAGGCACGATCCAGGCCCGGTTGGTCGTGTGATTATACCGTAGTTCGTGGTATGTATGTGAGGATGTATGCGTGCGAGAATACGGCGAAATTTTGGAAAGAAAGAAAGATGTGATTTTTTCGGAAAAGTTTAGGTTTTGTGAAGAAAAGGTTCGTTAATGGGAATTGGATTCCCAGATTTGGTATTTGGACTTCTTGGATTATATTAGAATTTTGAGATTTTATTTTCGGAAATGGTCACGTGGGGCCCACGGGAGAAATTTACGGTTTTGTGGGGCCCGCTTTGTTTTTGAGATTTTGGCCATTATGGATATTTTCGGAAGATGAAATATTTTGGACGAATAGGAGGCGACACGTGTCACCCCTAGGTGGCTCTTGGCGAAATCCTTGACAGTGGCAAGACAAGTGGCCTTGTCTTGCAAGATATTTTAGTGTGGACAAGTGGCTTGTGGGACCCACACACACTTGTCCCCAATCTCAACCACACACTTGCCTTCATCCTAGCCCTTGGTTGTCCTATATATACACTACTAGTTGATGAAAACTTCCACACTTAACCATTTCAAGACTTGAACAAATACTCCCTCCCTTGACCTAGAGCTCTCGGCCATGACCTAATTTCTTGAGCAAAATTTGTCCAACAATTCTTAAACTCTTAAGTGTTCTTCCCTAAGGTGTTAGGAAGATTGTGTACCAAAAGTTGGAAAAGATTTCACACCCCTAGCCTCTTTTTCATGCCTTGGCCGAAAGTTGCTAGTTGGAAACCCTAAGTGTTCTTCACTTTTTGGAGTTGAATCTTGAAGAGAAGTTGGTTAGGAGCTTCTATGGGTTGCTTGTAGCGGATTGGAACGTAAAGATTTGGAGCTAAGACTTGCTTGGAGCGACTTTAAGAACTTGGATATTTTTTGGGCTATTTGAGGTAGTGAACCTTAACCTCTTTGTGAATTGGTTATTATACATATATTATAAGTATATTATGGAGTATATAATATATGGAGTAAAGTTTGGAAGAGTTGGATCTTGTTAACTTGTTAAAAGAAAGGATTGGCCGTTCGCCATTAAAATGGTAAAAACGTATCCAACGTATCAAACGTATCTTACTTGTGAAGAAGTATTTAACAAAGTAACTATAACTTAAATTAAGAAAGGAAATATAAGTTGGATGACTAATGAGTAATTTGGATAAGTAAAATGGACAAAGTTGGCCAAGGACCCCAACTTAAGGACTGTATTTACTTTGGACTGTATTTACTTTGGACTGTATTTACATTTACATTAAGGAAGATTGTTCAATCGCGTTCCGTTTGGGCGTGTGATCCCCTTTTTAATTATTGTACTGTTATGAATGCGTGATAGTAAACCGCGTTACCGGTTGGGCGCGTAATCCCCTTCTTTTACTTATTGTTATTACAAAGGCGTGATAGTAAACCGCGTTACCGTTTGGGCGTGTAATCCCCTTCTTTATGTTGTTTAATTATTACGCCTTATATATGTCATATAATTACGGTTATTCGGGCCTTGGAGAAATATGGAAAAGTGAGTAAAAACGGGGGAAGTGCTGCCCAATTTTCCGTAGAATTAGAGGGCTTTTTATTGGTATAAGTCTTCAATGGTAAGAAAGGTTTGATAGAAGTACTATGACCATTTTAGGAGTGGAGTACTACGTGTGGCGTGATCTACTTGGCTTAAGGAGTAGCCGACGGGTTGAAGTACTTGGAGCGTTTTGCTATTTGTCGATAATCGTCGCGAGGTATGTGAACCTCTTCCTATCTTTTCTAGCATGATTGTTGTGAACTATGTAGTACGGTAGACGTACGTGCGCTAAATGAGTTTTGGTTGGTTTAAAACATAAGGTGTTATAATAGCTTTATGAGAAGTTAGTTATAACGACTTTATGTAGGTAAAAGAATGGTTTATTGATTTAAGAAGTTAAGAGACTTGATCTTAAAAGATAAGAGACTTAACTTATAAATGACGTTTTATGAAATGTTAAGACTATGAACTACGAAACCTTTCGAAAATAAGAAACTTGAGCATTTGAAATTAGGCAAACTTGAATGTTGGAAAATAATGTTATTACTTGATTTTACAAAGGGAAGTGTTTTGAGTTTACTTAAAAAGATAGTCACTCTATTTTTATACTACGGGTATTGTATGACTTTTGTGAAAGAAACGGATCTTTTAAAGAATTAATGTATGAAGTGCTTTGGAGATAAAAACCCGAACTTGCTAACATAAAGTAGAAAGTACCTTGTGTGAATAACTTGATGGTGTTGGTTTGTGATAGCCTTGTAATACTTTCTTGTTGATTTGATAAGTAAACATGTTAGGATGCTACGTGTGTTAGTATCTTGTGATGTTTGTGTAAAAGGGTTTCCCTTGTTGTGCTTATGTTGTTTAACGATAAGCTGTTATGTTGGTATTATATCACTCACCTCTTGACATGATTAGGGGTTAAGGCCTCCGTCGCGGTAGACTCGAAGTGTGTGACCTATGATTCGAGAATACCTCGTGGGTGCAGTGTGACCTATGCGAGCTACGAGTTCCGTGTTAGTGTGCGGCCTTTGTGGTCATGCGGTCTATGTGGCACGCGGATCGCGAGTCGGGGCGTTGCGGGAGTAGCTACCTCGATGCGAGGAATACCTCATGCGGGCTATGTGAGTGGCCTATGCGGAGTGCGGGAAGTTCCAGGACTAGACGCGCATTAGATACTACGGGCGAGTGGCGGCCGATCATGTGGCGGTCTAGACAGATCTCATGATACGATTTATGACCTTGTTGGTACGTGGGTTTTAGTAGTCGGCTATGCCTTCGTACTTACCGTGCGGTTTTATTATGACACAGTGGGACACGGTGTTCATGTATTCCTTGGTGCTTTTATATCATAGATCGCGGTGAGAAGGTATTCCATGGGCATGATTGATGTTGTGGGCGTGAGACCCATAGTTGTAATTGAGTGATGACTTTGAGGGCGTGAGTCCCTGACCTGACATGACTGCTTATTTATTATGGACTGTAGTTTGGTTATCATACATGTCTCCTGCTTTATATAGACTATTATGATTTCATTTACAGTATTTTACAGTTTCACATACTTGGTACCTGTTATCGACCTCCTTGGGCTGCGTTCATCTGCGCGGTAGAGGTACACCAGTCGTCGATCCTTGCTCTTAGGATCACAGTTCAGCGTTTTGGGAAGCTCCGTTTCTCCGAAGGCTTATCAGTGGTATAGTCCCCTGTCGTTGTAGGCACTTACATTCGTGGTATGGCGGAACCTGTCGCCATTGTTGTTATATCATTCTTAGAAGGTGCAGTAATCTTGTTGTGGCGAGTTTGTAAAGGATGTAATCGTTTGATTCATGTTTTTATATATATGCCGAAGGGCAATCTTTCTCAGTTAAACTGTTTCTCATTCATATTATTTTATGTCTTGTTTTATATTCCGCTGATTACTCTGATGTTGTATCACTAGGGTGCCCGGGGTAAGGCACCAGTCACGGGCCCGGGTTCGGGTCGTGACAAACGGCTTTATGGGAAGTTGGTTATAACGGCTTTATGGAAGGTTTAGAAAGTTGTCTATTTTGATTAAAGGGCATAAGTTGCCTAGATTGTGAAAATTTGAAGTTACTTGATTTCAAGCCTTGAGATGAGTTTTCTAAACGCGTAGTAACTTACCTTGAAAAATAGACATGCCTTGATACTACGGGTGTTAGTATCTTGGGGTTTTACATAAAAATGAGTCTTTTGAAAAGAATGTACGTACGTAGTACTTTGGCCTGTTTAATTGAGAATAATTCTATGTGATGCCTTGATTAGTACTTTGGCTTGATAAATTGAGAATTTGTCTAAGTATGCCTTGATTAGTACTTTGGCTTGATAAATTGAGAATTTGTCTAAGTGTGCCTTGATTAGTACTTTGGCTTGATAAATTGAGAATTTGTCTAAGTGTGCCTTGATAAGTACTTTGGCTTGTTAAATGAGAATTATTCTATTTGTGCCCTGATAAGTACTTTGGCTTGTTAAATGAGAATTATTCTATTTGTGCCCTGATAAGTACTTTGGCGGGTTAAATGAGACTTATTCTATTTGTGCCCTGATAAGTACTTTGGCTTGTTAAATGAGAATTATTCTATTTGTGCCCTGATAAGTACTTTGGCTTGTTAAATGAGAATTATTCTATTTGTGCCCTGATAAGTACTTTGGCTTGTTAAATGAGAATTATTCTATTTGTGCCATGATAAGTACTTTGGCTTGTTAAACGAGAATTATTCTATTTGTGCCCTGATAAGTACTTTGGCTTGGTTAATTGAGAATTATTCCATGTGTGCCTTGATAAGTACTTTGGCCTGATTAGTTGAGAATTGCCTATGTGTGCTGGTGATAGCCTTAGAGTGCAAGTATTATGTTTTATTACGTTGTCGCGACTCTCGGTTGGAGAAGTCGGTGTCTTGTTGTAAGTTACTTGGGCGTCTGAAGCGGTGATGTGGGATTCACGGTATGCTTCCGTTATTTGTAGTACTTGGGTTAAATTCCGGATTTTTATAGAAGACATGGTAGTGCTTCCGCTTTGTTTAATGACGGTCGAGATAGGGTAAGAGTATAAGTGAGGGTAAACCCCAAGATGCTATACCACCTTCTCCAGTAAGAGTATAAGTGAGGGTAAACCCAGACATTATACCCCTGCTTGTTTTGTTTGATGGTCGGTTGAGATAGGGTAGAGTATAAGTGAGGATAAACCCCAGATGCTTTACCACCTTCTCCAGTAGAGTATAAATGAGGTAAACCCCAAGATCTATACCGCTTTACCTCCTTCTCCGTAAGAGTATCGGTGAGGGTAAACCAAGACGCTATACCACCGGTGGGACTTGGTGTTCATGTATGCCTTTTGGTGTTATATTATATCACGGATCTGGCGGTGAGAAGGTTCCACGCATGATTGATATTATGGCGTGAGACCGAGTTATATTTAGAAATGACTTGAGGGCATCGTCACGACTCGTTATGACCTTTATGTTGTGTCTTCGTAGGTTGACTATCATACATGTCTCCTGCTTTGTTTAGATGTTATGATTTCATTCACAGTACTTCATTTCACATACTTGGTACATTCTTCGTCTTGACCTCCTTGAGGCTGCGTTCATCTGCAGAGTTTAGGTCTGCTGTTTGGTGATCGGCAGTGTAGGATCTGCTCGAGTTTTGGATAGCTCCTTACATTGGGAGTTTATCTTTTTGGTATAAGTTCTTTCGATGTGCTTTTATGCGATTATGGGTGCAGGGGCCTTGTCCGTCATAATTGATTTAACTCTTAAGTGCAGTATTCATATGTGGATTGGACTCATATGCGGTGTAGTGTCTTTTGTTGGTGTATATATGGCAGCCTTGTCGGCTTTGCTCTTGCACGTACATTGGTTAAAAGAAAAAAAAATGAGGTGTTATTTAATTTCCGCAGTTTACTTGTGTTGTTAAGGTAGAAGGTGCCGGGTAGGGCACCGATCCACGAGCTTGAGGTTCGGGGTGTGACAGTGGTATCGAGCGATCGGTCCTCGGAATGTCTACAGACCGTGTCTAGTAGAGTCTTGATTATCGGTGTGTTGCGCGCCACACCCATAAACAGGAGGCTACAGGACATTTAGGAGTT
Organism: Przewalskia tangutica; assembly: GCA_029844215.1. Lineage (NCBI taxonomy): Eukaryota > Viridiplantae > Streptophyta > Magnoliopsida > Solanales > Solanaceae > Przewalskia > Przewalskia tangutica. The sequence continues at coordinate 78,778,582 of CM056725.1, forward strand.
GGTTTCTATTCTTCTCACTCTAAGATAGTGCCATAGAAAGTGTTAGTAAGATAATTCCTCTCGACGTATTGTTGTGTTGCGATTATGCCTCGAGGAGAGCAACCGCCCGAGAAGGGCAAAGGAGTAGCCGGAGCTACTAGTCAGACTCAGAGAGTTGATAGGGCTTATGCCCAGGGTATATCGGATGTTGTTCGCGATGCGAGTTCTTGGCCCTGTGTTTTGAGGCCCCAGCACGAGCCTCAGTTTTCGATTAAGGGAAGACTTTAGGGTCATGAAGGAAGCCATTATGTTATTGACCAAGATAGCGATTACTCTGATTTCATCACCGAGGTTATTCAGCCCGATGCTGAGCAGTGTACAGAGGGTAGAGGCCAACGGAAATCTGCGTAAGAGGGCTAGGCCGGTTGGTTATCCCGGTGAGTTTTGGACGAGCCGCCCAAAGAAATAGTAAGATATTCGCCCGGCTTACCCGGTACATACCCCGCGGTTCACGGTGGGATTTTGGACCCCACAAGGTATTTAGGAGCGGTCCAAGCTCCAGTCGAGGTTCTCGGAGGAGCGGAGGATTTTCTCGGTGAGGCCACCTATTCCTCGATGTATCGGATGTGGTAAGCGTCGTTCGGAAATGCCGTTATGGCACATGTGTTTGTTTTTATTGTGGCCGTCCGCCATATCTTTGGTATGTCCTTTTAGAAAAACCGTGAAGTGGCTCGACTATGAGGCGGTAGTTAGTTCCCTTTCCTCGCGGTATGCGTTCCCGAGCGGTGTTTTGATGTTAGCGTAGTGGTAGAGTCGGTGGAGTTTATAGTTCTGGCGGTCCTTGAACCGCAGAGATGGCGTGACTACGGTAGGATCGGAGGCGACATCGCCGGAGTTACAGTGTCACGACCGAACCGGGCGTGGATCGTGCCTTACCCGGGCACCCAGTAGACATACATCCGAGTAATCAGGAATATAAAACAAGACATGAAATAAAAGCAGTTTATCGAGAAAAAGCGCCTTTCGGCATATGTATATATAAACTTGAGCGATTCATCCCCTTTTACAAACCCCGCCCACAACAATTACTCTGCACCTCTAAGAATGATGTAACAACAATGGCGGACGAGGCCCGCCATACCACGAATGTAAGTACCTACAACTACGGGGACTATACCACCGATAAGCCTCGGAGAAACGGAGCTTCCCAATGAATGTGACCTATGGCGAGGATCGACGGCGGTGTACTTACTGCGGCATGAACGCAGCCCCAGAAGAGGTCGATGCAAGTACCAAGTATGTAAAGCGAAAATCATAAATGAAATCATAGTAGTCTATATAAAGCAGGAGACATGTATGATAACCAAACTACAGTTCACAATAAATAAGTAGTCATGTCAAGTCAGGGACTCACGCCCTCAAAGTCATCACTCAAATACAACTATGGGTCTCACGCCCACAACATCAATCATGCCCGTGGAATACCTTCCTCACTGCCGGCAGTCTATGATATAAAAGCACCAAGGAACACATGAACACGAGTCCCACGTGTCATAATAAAACCGTCTGGGGTAAATGCGAAGGCATAGCCGACTACTAACACCTACAGTACTAACAAGGTCATAAATCAGATCATGAGATCTGTCTAGACCGCCACATGATCGAAGCTGGCCACTTGCCCGCAGTATCTAATGTGCGCGTCTAGTCCTGGAACTTCCCGCAGCTCCGCATAGGCCACTCCAATGGCCCGCATGAGGTATTCCCCGCATCGGTAGCTACTCCGGCAACGTCCCGACTCGCGATCCGCGTGGCCACATAGACCGCATGACCATAAAGGCCGCACACTAACACGGAACTCCGTAGCTCGCGCATAGCCACACGGACCGCGTAGGTATTCTCGAATCATAGGTCGCACAGACCCGCCTGAGTCTACCCCGCATCGGAGGGCAGCTTAACCCCCGGAATCATGTCAAGAGGTGAGTGATGTATAATACTAACATAACAGCTTATCGTTAAACAACATAAGCACAACAAGGGAAAACCCCTTTACACAAACATCACAAGATACTAACACACGTAGCATCCTAACATGTTTACTTACCAAATCAACAAGAAACATTACAAGGCTATCACAAACCAACAAGGTCAAGTTATTCACACAAGGTACTTTCTACTTCATGTTAACAAGTTCGGGTTTTTATCCCCAAAGTACTTCATTCATTAACTCTTTAAAAGATCCGTTTCTTTCACAAAAGTCACGCAATACCCGTAGTATAAAAATAGAGTGACTATCTTTTTAGGTAAATCAAAACACTTCTCTTTGTAAAAATCAAGTAACAATATTCTTTTCCAAACGTTCAAGTTTGCCTAATTTCAAATACTCAAGTTTCTCATTTTCGAAAGGTTTCGTAGTTCATAGTCTTAATCACTTAATAAATATAATTCTCTTTTAAAACAATCTGAAAAACATATGCCTTATATGTGAGTAGGTTATTCTTGTTCATAATCAATCCTAAATTAAAGTAGTCATAATTTAGGAAATGTAATATCATTTTGTCTCATCTTAGCTTCTATGCAGATGGAGGTTTCTACTGGTTTTCATAATACTTTATTAGTCAACATATTTCCTTTTATTAGCGCTGCTGTGGTTTGTTCGATACTTATTCTGATTTACAAATCAAGAAACATTATTCCTTTTAAAAACCAAGTACTCATTACTCACGAATGAGGTTTCACACTTTTTAACAAAATTCATATTAATCAATTAAGTCAAGTCTCTTATCTTTTAAGATCAAGTCTCTTAACTTCTAAAATCAATAAACCATTCTTTTTATCTCTCTTAAGTCGTTATACATAACTTCCCATAAAGCTAGTATAACTCTTAAGCTTTTAAAACCAAGCATTACTCTTCTTTCAAAAAGGTTTCTTAATTCTTTTGAAATACTTCAAGATTCTTATTATTCAGGCTTAAGTCAAAAGACATTGCCGTAAAACTACGTTCAGTTAACACACGTACGTCTACCGTACAATATATATATTCTTTTAAAATATCATGCTCAAGAGGATAGGAAGAATCACATGCCTCGCGACGATTATCGACTATTAGCAAATAGCTCCAAAGTACTGTAGTCCGGCTAGCCTTTTCCACCCTTCGAGTAGAATATGCTACTCGCAGTACTTCAACCTATAACGGTTATACAAATCTATCAATGTCTAGACTACTCGGTAGAATAAATCTAGATACAAGATTCTACGGAAAATTGGCGACTTCCACCCACAAACTTCACAAGTCTCATGTAAATACAATCCTATGTAAATCTGATTCAATTCCTTCTTATATACCTTCCTGGTATATAACTTATACTTAATTCTTATACTTCAATAGTATGCAAACTCAATCACAATAGGGAGACAAGATATTTACCTCGATAAGCCCATAATTATCCAAGTTTAAATGTCGATCCTGAGCAAGGTTTAGCTCCTACTCCGTGCACTCCAACCCGCTCCAAACAACCCTTAGAAGTTCTACGCAACTTCTTCTTACTACTTCAACCAAGTATGAAGATTTCCTTAGGGTTTTGTTTTGAGACAAAAAGGACATAAGGTAGTATTTCCGGGCTCTACGTATAAAGGTAACTTTGGAATACTACAAGGTATAAGGCTAAGGTATTTTTGTATAGTAACAATACTTGGAGAGTATTTTCTACCAAGAGGGGTATTTTATGAGAACAACTAGGCAAGGGGGGGGGGGGGTACTCTCGGCCAAGGCCACTAGGAGGGGAGGGGGGGTGTACCCCTCGGCCAAGGGCCTTCTCAAAGGGGGAGGGGTGCTCTCGGCGAAAAGGCCTCACAAAGGGAGGAGGGGGAGGCTTGGACGAGAACCTCTCCAAAGGGGGGAGGGGTTTTCAAGACTTAGAAAGTGTTTGAGGGATGAAGAAGTCTTGCACTTCAAGGGGGTATTTATAGGACAACCAAGGGCCATGATCAAGCCAAGTGGGGGGCAAGTGGAGGGCCAAGATTTGCCCAAGTGCCCCCTAACCCTACTCCACAAATCCCTCACAAACAAAGACCCATGTTTTAGGCCACCAAACATGGAGGAAAAACGCCCCACTCTCGGCCACTAGGATGCCCACTTGAGGGTGACAAGTGTCGCCCTCTCGTTAGTCCAAAATATTCCGTCTCTCGGAAAAATCCACAAAAATTATAAATGACATAGCCGGAATTTTCCCTTCGCAAGTTTTGTAAAACGTTTCGTCGAAAAACGATTCCTTTCGGGGGTTGTGAACAAAATTTCGACCCTTGCCTAATTTAAGGTTCAAACTTCTCTACGTACGCCCTCACGTACATACTCTGGAAAAACGGGGTATAACATTCTCCCCTCCTTAGAAACATTCGTCCCGAATGTTCCTTCTCAAGACAGATAACGATCAGTTCCTCAAAGCTTAACCAGTTTGCAAATGCCACACATGGCCATAATACAACACGCGCAAATACTTACATCCAAGTCCATGAGGAATCACCTTCATCATCTACAAAAACTCCCACCCAAGGGCTAAAAGATACTCCCTTCGCACCTTCTCTTTTCAAACGAAATGATTACTTCTATTCTCTTACTCGTCGTACCCTTCTCGTACACTCGAACTCTTTCTCATAACTTACCCCATTTTCGCTACTGCTTCAGTTTCCAAAATCTCGGGGTTACTATCTCCAACTTGGTCATCATTAACTGGGAACACTCTGGATGGATCTCCGATACTTTCCGAACATAGCAACATGAAAGACCGGACATACTGCCTCCTACGTCGGACGACAATGCCAACTATAGGCAACCTGGCCTACTCTTCACAAGATCTGAAAGGCCCAAAGTAACTCGGGCTAAGTTTCCTCTGTTTCTCAAACTCGTCACACCCTTTCCGGGGTGGTACCTTCAAGAATACCGAATGTCAACCTGAACTCCAAGCGTCGTCGCCGATTATCCGCACGACTTCTGTTGACTCTGAGCTGCCAATAACCTCTTCTGGATAAGCTTCACCCTATCCACATCCTGCTGAACAAGTATGAACTAACTATTTGAACCTTGCCAACATCGAACCAATCGACCGGCAACTTACACTTCCGCCCCTACAAGGCGTCATAAGGCAATATCCGAACACTGAAATGGTAGCTAAAAACACTCCCTCAACAGGAGGCGACAATCCTCACAATACCCTCAAAACCAAACACCGGCGAGGATGAATGCGATACGGAGACTCACCTGAGTTCCTAACCCTGCCTGGTAAAACTTCCAGAAAAAGAAAATAGCCGTAACCTGGGCTCCACTGCCTGTCATAAGGTGAAAGTAGGCACCTCGTGCAGCCTCACAACTTTCCAGAAATAACATCTCTCATAACCCTCTGCCGAGTAAACGGTCCTGACTAAAAGACAAGAGGATCGACCTCATCGGCGACCATCGGTCGAACGCATCCACGAACTTCGTCGATGGTTAACTAAACTTGGGCCTAACACCCTCGTGACCCCACCACTGGCGGGACCACCCGGACCCGCACAAAACAGGCCGCGGGTTGACCCGCGATCGGTCCCTAGCCCGACCCGCTATTACGCAAAAACACTTGTTCCCCGATCCGGAACAATCTCACTAACCACGTTACGAAAACCTAGTGGTCATCTTAGCTCAACTACCCTCTTTCATTTCATACCACTCAGGGACTTATCACACGAATAAATCTCACGTGCACTATGCACTCCGATAAGGGTCAAACATAAAAATAATCCTTTACTCAAGATGACCTCGCCTCTAAGGTCTCTACGTATAAAACTCTAAGGCTCACACTTTTCCTATCCCCAATCTTACCCTTTTAACTAATCATGATTTCTAATCACAATTAACACCATGCTGTCTGAACACAACACTTATGATATACTCATCTTATCACACAGACTAATCTCTCGAGGGTTAAGGATATACCTGTATCTACTGCTTCACTACCCTTAGTCGTTCTAATCAATCCTGCCCTGCTGGGCGCATAGCATAGCAAGCTGTCGAAGAAGCACGACACTCCCCACAATGACACTTACCACAACGGCCACACCGGTGGGGTGGCCCTCCTGCTAACACCCTTTCCTCTTGAACTCATCAATCTTCAATCGACCGTAGGTGAGTCCTCCTACTCGGACATCCTCTCGACACATGGCCACGGCGCAGTAAAACAAGTACCAACTAAAACGACATTCCCGGGATGGCGCTGTCCTGCTATGAACAACGGGGAAAAAATCGAATCGGTGCCGGAACCTTACGTGTAGCTGTGAACCGGAAGCTCTGGAGCTCTGACCAACTCCGACTTACGCCCAACGTCCTGAACCCTTTGGAGGACCATTCTGCGCTGGCGGAGGCGCATAATCAATCTGCTGCTAAAAAGGTTCGCCTCGATAGTTACCAAAGGACCTTGCTGTCCTGGCCCTCTTCTACTGATCTTGGTTAATCCGCCGATATCCACTTTCCTCTGTGTGCTGCGCGTAAGCCTGTACACAGGCCATGCTCAAGCCTGACTGAAGAGCTACTCTTGCACAACCCTCTCTTAGATAGACATCAAGACCCGTGATAAATCGGTACATCATAAACTCTCTGGTAGCCAAATCCCTAGCTAGTAACAGGGTCGTTTCTTTGCAATCTATATTCTTTGTTCGATGCATTGGGCCCGAAGGCGTAAATGTCATGGCGCGAGGAACTGCCGCGCCGTGCTAAACTCTCGGGCTAGCGGCCGCAGAACTCCCGAATGAAGCACTAACTCAGTGATGGTTGGGCTGTGCCGCTTGTAACCGTCAGACTCAACTCGCGACTCCGCTTCGCCTTGCGCCAGGCGGGTTTTACGCGGAGGCATAGCGGTAAGGAAAGAAATACGTTAGAGGGTCCAACTTATAACACGGCTCTAAGGCACGATCTCGAGTGAGAAGAATGGAAACCAATCCTAAATATCCTATAGCCTCACGATTATTGGTGTGGTGCACAACACACCGATAATCAAGACTTCTACTAGATACGGTGCATAGACACTTTCCGAGGATTAATCGCTCACGATACCACTTTTGTCACGACCGAACCGGGCGTGGATCGTGCCTACCGGGCACCCAGTAGACATACATCGAGTGTCGGTGAATATAAAACAAGACATGAAATAAAAACAGTTTATCAGAGAAAAGCTGCCTTTCGGCATATGTATATATAAACTTGAACAGTTACATCCCCCTTTTACAAACCCTGCCCACAACAGTACTACATGTCACGACCCGTTCCGGGGCCCGTGACTGGTGCCTTACCCGGGCACCCAAGTAGTCATTCATCAGAGAAAATCAGCGGAATATAAAAACAAGACATGAATCAAATGAAAATTTAGACACAGTTTATATGAGAAAAGTCGCCTTTCGGCATAATATATATAAACCAAGTTTTGCAGTTACATCCCAAATGTACAATAGGACTACAGACCTCTAAAGAAGTAAACCACTATGGCGGGACAGGGCCCCGCCATACCCTGAATGTACAAAACTATCTACAATACAGGGAGATCATACCCAAAAGTAGAGCCTCCGGAGAAGATGGAGCTCCTGACACCAAAGCAAAGATCCTAAGGATGTGGATCTAGCACCTGCTTGCCCTTACCTGCGGCATGAACGCAGCCCCCCGAAGGAGGTCAGTACAACAGGTACCAAGTATGTGAAACTGTAAAGTACTTAAATGAAATCATATCACTTTAAAAACCAATTTTACAAATATGCACGAAACAACCAATGTAACCGCACATAGTGCCACATCATAAACAAGAGCAACAATAGGTAAACTGTAACAGGTCTTTTCTAGGCTGCGAATGATCGAAGCAGGGCCACTCGCCCATATTATCATTCTGCAAGCCTAATCCTGGACTCCCGTAGTCCGCATAGGCCACTCACATAGGCCCGCATGAGGTATAACCCCGCATCGAGGGTAGCTACTCCTCGGCATCGTCCTGGACTCGTTGTCCGCATGGCCACATAGACCGCATGAGGCATAACCCGCACACTAACACGGAACTCTCGTAGCTCGCGTAGGCCCCCTGGACCCGCGTGAGGTATTCTCGAATCATGGTCCTGCACCTTTGAGTCTACCCGCGTCGAGCGGCTTAACCCGGTATCATCTCCAGAGGTGAGTGATATAGTACTAACATAACAGCTTATAGTTTAAACAACATAAGCATAAGTAAGACTGACCTCTTTACACAAACGTTACAAGATACTAACACATAACATCACAATATGTCTACTCATCAAAACCATCTTATTATACCTTTCGGAAATCAATACAAGTCTTTTTATAAACACATAAGTAAACTGTTCCTTTTTATAAAACTTAAGCCGTTATACTTAACTTCCCATAAAGCTAGTATAACCCTTAAGCTTCTTGTTTTAAAAACAAATATTCTTCTTCTTTCAAAACTGTTTTATAATTCTTTTGAAAGATTTTTTTAAGATCTTTATTATTCAGGCTTAAGTCGCAAGACATTGCCGTAAGTATTATTCAGGCTTAAGTCAAAAGACATTGCCGTAGTTATTATTCAGTTAACACATGTACGTCTACCGTACTATATATATATTTTAAAATATCATGCTTTAGGAAGAATCACATACCTTCTAGAAATCCACGCCAAGTCGAATATATCGCGTAGAGAATCACTATAATAGTCACAGACATCTATCAAAGTCTAGACTACTCTGTAGGTCATTCTAAACAGAGGGTTCTCAATTCTACGGAAAGTCGGGCAGCACTTCCCTACCCGGTGAGCTATATAAGTCTACTGTGAAAACAGTCCTATGTAAGTATAGTTCAATTATTCTTCTTTTATACCCTTCTACTGTGATAACAGTTCAATTCTATTCTGTAATATTCTTCTAAGTATTTATACTTATTCTTATACTTCTACAGTATGCATTCTCTAATTATAAAAGAAGGGTAAGTTTATTTACCTCGATAAGCCCAAAATTATCCAAGTATAAACGTCGCTCCTGAGCAAGGTTTAGCTCCTAATTTGTACGCTCCGAAAGCTCCAAGAACCCTTAGAAGTTCTTCACAACTTCTACTAAGTACAAAGGGATTTGGGCATTATAACAATACTAGAAGGCAACTTTTCTACCAAGGGAGGGGGGTAGGTTTCGGCTAGGCTAGGGGGAGGGGTTGCCTCGGCCAAGCTTCAAAAGGGGAGGGGGGGAGTGTTTGGACGAAAAGCTACAAGGGAGAGGGAAGGATTTTAGCCTTGGAAAGTTTGTTTGTGGATGAAGAACTCTTCATCACAAGAGGGGTATTTATAGGTCAAGGGATGGCCAACCAATGGCCAAGATTATGCCAAGTGCAAGGCAAGTGTAGGGTGAGGATTAGGGCAAGTGTCCTTAGCCAACTTGCACACAAAATATCCTACCAACTCCAAGACAAAAATGACCATCCAATTCGGCCTAATGCCGCCCCACATCCACCAATGAGAGGGTGACAAGTGTCGCCCTCTCGTTGGTCCAAAGTGTTTCGTCTCTCGGAAAAATTCGCAAAAATTAGAAATGACATAGCCGGAATTTATCCTACGCGAGTGTTATACCCCGTATTTCCAGAGTATGTACGTAAGGGAATACGTACAAAAAGTTTGGCCTTAAAGTTAGCCTTGGACGTTTTTTTTGTACACAACTCACTAAAAGAATCGTTTTCCGACGAAACGTTTCCACAGCTTCGTAGGAAAATTCCGGCTATGCCATTACTAATTTTTGCGGATTTTTCCGAGAGACGAAACATTTTGGACCAACGGGAGGGCGACACTTGGCACCCTCCCATTGGTGGACTTGAATCGTCCATTTGGACGAATTGGAGAACCATGGCACGTTTTTTGTGCCTTGTGCACAAGTCAAGGAGTTGGTAGGATATTTGTGTATAGTTAATCCTCACCCTACACTTGCCTTGCACTTGTCTTCATCTTGGCCATTGGTTGGCAAGGCTTGAGCTATAAATACTTCTTAGAGATGAAGAGTTCTTCATCCACAAAGTTATCTTCCAAGTCTTGAAAAAAAATCCTCTCCTCTCCTTAGCCTTCGTCCAACACCTCCCTCGAGTGAGTTTGGCCGAGGCCTACCCCTAGCCTAGCCGAAATCTACCCCCCCTCCCTTGGTAGAAAAGTTATCTTCTAGTATTGTTATAATGCCCAAAATACCCTAGCCCAAATCCCTTAGTCCTTTGTAGAAGTTGTGAAGAACTTCTAAGGTTTCTTGGAGCTACCGGAGCGTACAACTTAGGAGCTAAACCTTGCTCAGGCGCGACTTTATCTAGGATATTATTGGGCTTACCGAGGTAACTAATCCTAACCCTCTTTTGAATTAGAGAATACTTACTGTAGTAGTATAAGAATAAGTATAAATACTTAGAAGAATATCACATAATAGAATTGAATCATATCACAGAGAAGGGTTTAAAAGAAGAATAATCAAACTGCATTTACATAGGACTGCTTTCAGAGACTTATATAGCTCACCGTAGGGAAGTGCTGCCCGACTTTCCGTAGAATTGTGAACCCTCTGCTTAGAATGACCTTCGAGTAGTCTTTGATAGATGTCTGTGACTATTATAGTCGACTCTCTCATGACATATTCAACTTGGCGGTGGTTTTCAGAAGGTATGTGATTCTTCCTAAAGCATGATATTTTACAATATATAGTACTTGAGACGTATACGTGTTAATCGAATAATAACTACGGCAATGTCTTTGACTTAAGCTCGAATAATACTTATGGTAATGCCTCACTACTTAAGCTCCGAATAATACTTACGAATGCCTCACGCTTAAGCCCGAATAACAAAGAATCAAAGCATTTCAAAAGAATACTGAATCATTTTTTTAACAGAAGAGAAATATTTGGTTTTTAAACAAAAAGCTTAAAGAGTTATACTAGCTTTATGGGAAGTTAGGTATAACAACTTAAGAAAGATAAAAGGAACTGTTTACTTGTTTGTTTATAAAAGCCTTGTATTGATTTCTAAGTGTAGTAAGATTTGTGTGATAAGTAGACATATTATGATGCTACCCGGGTTAGTGTCTTGAAATCTTGTGTAAAGGGTCATTCTTGCGGCTTACGTTGCTAACCTGTAAGTCCGTTGCATCGTTATTGTATCACCTACCCTCGATCGTTATACCGAGGGCTTGCCCTCGATGCTTGGTCTATACGGCCTATGCGGTCTGTGAGACTATGCGAGCAGCGTGCGCTCCGTGATTGATCATTCGGTGTTTAGCTCGACGCGGGGATTCTATGCGTCTGCTGAGACTACGCGGTCTTTTCGAGGCTATGCGCGGCCGCGGAGCCTAGGCGGATGCCGGGTTAGCTGCCCCGATGCGAGGAATACCACGCGGTGCAGGTGTGACCTATGCGGCCGAAGTCAGACTAGGCACGCAGAATGATACTATGGGCGATCGCCTTGCTCGATCATTCGCGCCTAGAATAGACTGCACGCTTTTCCTATTACTGTTGTTGTTTGTGATGTGGCACTATGTGCAATTGAACTGATTGTATTTGTGAAAAGGTTTTAAATACTTTGATTTCATTTCAGTTCTTTATAGTTTCACATACTTGGTACCTGTTGTACTGACCTCCTTCGGGGGGCTGCGTTCATGCCGCAGGTAAAGGCAAGCAGGTGCTAGATCCGCATCCTTAGGATCTTTTGCGTTGGTGTCAGGAGCTCCATCTTCTCCGGAGGCTCTACTTTTGGGTATGATCTCCCTGTTGTAGATAGTTTTGTACAGTCAGGGTATGGCGGGGCCCTGTCCCGCCATAGTTGTATATTTCCTTAGAGGTCTGTAGTCATGTTGTACAGTTTGGGATGTAACTGCTGAACCATGATTATTTATATATGCCGAAAGGCGACGTTTTCTTACATAAACTGTGTCTTATTTTATAAACTGTTTCCTGTCTTGTTTTATATTTCCGCTGGTTACTCTGATGTATGGCTACTTGGGTGCCCCGGTAAGGCACCAGTCACGGGCCCCGGAACGGGTCGTGACAAAAGTGGTATCAGAGCAGTTAATCCTCGGAAAGTGTCTACAGACCGTATCTAGTAGAGTCTTGATTATCGGTGTGTTGTGCACCACACCAATAATCAGGAGGCTATAGGATATTTAGGATTGGTTTCCATTCTTCATTCTGAGATCGTGCTTTAGAGCTGTGTTATAGGTTGGACCCCTCTAACGTATTCCTTTCCTGTAACAGTTATGCCTCCACGTAAGGCAACCCGGGCCCAGAAGGGCAAGGCAACCCGGGCCCAGAAGGGCAAGGCAGCCGAGGGAGCTGCTAGTGGGACACCTAGAGTCACGAGGGCTCGTGCCCGCTATACCGAGACGGCGAGTTCTATGACGCCGCCACGCCCCAAAGAGACCACAGCACCCACACCTCATGTCCCCACGGCTGGGCGGAGTTAGGGTACAAGGAGATGGCCCGACTATTGGCTAGAGTTGGCCCGATACGAGAGAGGTCGACGCGGCGATTCGGCAGCCTCGGCCGCACCGTAGTGCACCCGAGGCGTATAGTTTGAGACTACGGGATTTCTTAGTTGTAGCCCTCCGAGTTTTACTGGTCGAGGCCGAGGATGATCCGCAGGAGTTCATCCGTCACCGCAGAGGATTATGCGGGTGATCGTGGCTTCAGGATCGAGTTCGTGACATTCGGTTTCAGACGCTGCGTGATACCGCGATCGATTGGTTTGATTCATGGGAGCTTTCGGGAGAGCATGCACCTCCCGCAGATGGGATGAGTTTTCGAGGCTTTTCTCACACACTCTTGCCTCCGCAGATGAGGAGGCACGAGCCGATAGATTCTTGTTGAGACAGGAGGACGACAGTGAGGAGTACAATGTCGAGTTTGATTCTTTGGCTCGATATGTCCCCTGCCGTAGCGCGTAGATGGAGGACCGGTGCATCGCTATGTCATCGGGCTAGATGATTACATGGCCGAGTCTTGTGCGGTGTGTCCTTCACCAGTGCATGGACATAACCCAGATGCAGCTCATGCACTAGGATGCGAGAGCGTAGAGACCGGGTAGAGCGATATCGCAGCGGAAGAAGGCCAAGACGGCCGGTTCTTTTGGTGGTTCTCGTGGTGGCGGCATCGTGAAGTCCAGATTTGCACCACGGCCAGCAGAGCGCCTTACCTCATTCTCGTGATAACAGAGCGGTAGGGTGTCGGGGCCCTGTGACTTGATTTCAGTAGCAGGTGCTAACTGCTCGAGGTCCGCTCGGTCGCCCGTTGTGGTAGATACCATTCGAGTCAGTACTCGAGCTCGCTATACTTGTGGCCAGCAGGGTCATTTCGCGAGAGTTTGTCCGACCGGGAGTGGCGCTGGTAGTAGGGCCTGGGCCATGTGGTGCATTGCCGCTTCATCCTCGAAGCGATTACTCGCCCGAGGGCAATGTACTCATGGACCAGCGGGTCGCGGCAGGTCGTGGCGCGGTCTCAGTTCTAGCGGTCCTCGTAACCGCATTTATGCTTTGTCCACCGACAGATCGTGAGGCCTCACCGATGTCGCCGAGTACCTTATCGGGTTTGATGTGTATGCTTTGATAGATCCGGTTCTACTGCCCCATATATCTCCCTTTGCTAGTAGGATGGGATAGAGCACGAGTCCATATACCCTTTCGAGGTAGCTACGCCATGTGATTCGGTGGTAGCTCGGCGGGTATATAGAGCTTGTCCCGTGACCATTTACATCGTCGGACCAGCCGACTTGATAGAGTTGGAGATGATTGACGACGTGATCATGGGGATGGATTGGCTAGCTTCTTGCTATGCCAATGTAGACCGCAGAGAGAGTAGCACGTTCCAGATTTCACGAGCCGGTTGTTGAGTGGGAGCACGCAGATCGCCGGTGGTAGGTTTATTTCCTACCTCAAGGCTAGGAAGATGGTATGAAGGGTATATCTACCATCTCGTTCGTGTTTGATATCAAGGCTGCGGTACCAGATTTTCCGTCGATTCGAGTGGTCGAGAGTTCCCGACGTATTTCAGCACGACCTCGGTATCCTCCCGAGAGGAGATTGAGTTTTGTATTGACATATTGCGGACACTCGGCCTATTTCCATTCCGCCATACGTAATGGCACCGCCGAGTTGAGAGAGTTGAAGGATCGCTTAGGATTTGGAGAAGTGTCACGACCGACCCCGGTCGCGACTAGTACCCTTCCGGTACCGCCGTATATGTCGAGAATAGCAATGAACATACATAAAACAAATCAGATAAGGTAAACATCACTAGCAAGCCGATAAGGCCGTCTTTTCATAAAATAACTTAACCGATAGTGAAACAAGATAACTTTATTCTTACACCCAAACCACAAACGTGACTACGCACTTAGGAATAACAATCGTATGACAGGGCCCCGCCATACCCCGAATGTACAAAAGTCTATAACCTCGTGGAATCATACCAAAAGACAAAGCCTCCGAGGATGGAGCTTTCAGAAATGAACAGTGATCCTAAGAGTGCGGACCAAGCTACGTATCTCGACTGCGGATGAACGCACTTCGAAGGAGGTCGATAACAGTACCAAGTGTGAAATCAAAATATCAGTAATGAAATCATAAGTCCAAAATAAGTCGGGTCATGGATGAAATCAACTTACCTTTATCAGGCCTTACTAACAATGAGAGTAACAAGCATATGTATATAGTCGCATAAAAATAGGAGGCTCGTGATCAAACAGGTCCTCGCCTGTAGTATCAATAAGCAATCCTACTCCGGGACTATTTCACCCGCACGTGGGTCTCGTGGACCCGCATGAGGTATTCCTCGCATAGGTCAGACTACCGCACGGGACTATTTCACCCGCATAAGCCCATAAGGACTCGCATGAGGTATTCCTCGCGTCGTGGGTAGCAAGTCCACTGAATGTGGTATAACGATCTTGGGGACTTACCCTCGGATATACTCTTACCCCGCGGATGGTATAACGATCTTGGGGATCAGACTTCGGATATACTCTTATCTTTGAGCAGATGGTATAACGATCTTGGGGCTTGCCTCGATATACTCTTATATCGTGCAGATGGTATAACGATCTCGGATCGCCTCGATATACTCTTACACCGGATGGTATAACGATCTTGGGATCAGATTTCGATATACTCTTATACCGAGCGGATGGTATAACGATCTTGGGCTTGCCTCGATATACTCTTATCTCGTGCGAGATGGTATAACGATCTCGGATCCGCCTCGATATACTCTTACATCAAGGCGGATGGTATGACGATCTTGGTGGCCCTCGGACATACTCTTACATCGGGCGAGGTGGTATGACGATCTTGGGGCTTGCCCTCATATACTCTTACCCGAGTAGGTGGTATAACGATCTTGGGCTTGCCTCGATATACTCTTACCCTAGCTCAAGTTATCATATCATAATCATAAATAAGTTAAGAAACTTATAACTTCTTATTAGTCTTGTTCATATACCCTCTCATTTTAGTTAAGGCACTTAATCATATCTTTAATAAAAGAAAACTGAATTTAACCCAAAGTACTACATACTTCAACTCTTTCAAAAGTGACTCTTTTCATGTATAAAACCTTTGGGCAATTGATGCCTTAAAATCAATTTGCCTTTCATAAATCAAATCATTTGTCCTTGCTTATCTTACTTAGAGTAAATCTCTTCTTGTTATCCTTTCATAAAGCTAATATAACTAACTTCCCATAAAGCCGTTATACTATCTTTATACTTTAGAAATTAAGACCTTCTTATCCTTTCTTTCACAAGGCCGTTATAACTAACTTCCCATAAAGCCGTTATAACTCCTTATAAACCATTTTGTTCTTTTACAAACCAAGAGACTTATACTTCGAACAATTCTACACAACTTCCAAAAATACTTCAAGCCACTTATCTTTAGAATAATTCAATACTCAATACTTTCACACCAAGTACTCTATACTTTTGTAAAATCATACTTTTCCCTTAACCAAGGGACTTATACTTCTCAAAACGAAACAAGTCTTTATATATACTTAAACAAGTAAGAATGCTAAATCTTGTACGCCTACCGCACTACATAGATACAAATACTCATGCTCAAAGGATAGGAAAGCTTCACATACCTTTTGATCAATCCACTTGCTAAGTCCAAACTACCGCAAGTAATATGTCAACCTAAAATAACCATGATACGTTTATTAACCTCTAATTTCAATGTAGAATAATCTAAACTCAAAGCCACTAAATTCTATGGAAAATTGGGCAGATTTCCTTTGTTTCTACTCACTTTGCCACCTTTCTCAAGGCCGAATTTATCATCCAAACACCACATTTAAGGTTCAACAATCCAACATTTTAAAGGATTACACCCAAATACCAATTCTGCCCCATAAGTTTACAACAATTCACTTAATAATTCTAAGGTAGTTTTTAGGCTACAACATGCTCATAATCTCCTCTTAACCCATTTTTCATATCCAAACCACATTTCTAGCATGCAATGATTCTAAGAGCATTATTCACTACCACAAGTTCTTTCTTCTTAACATGCAACACTATAAACTAAATCTAAAGGAAGAATCATTACCTTAAAGTTTTAGCCAAGCTTATTCCAACACCTTGCTAGCCTTTCCTCCAAGAATACCACCACAATAACACTTTTAAGTTAGCCACCAACTTCCTTCTTGCCCTTAATTTCATTTTCCTTAGGCTAAGAATTTCTCTAGGGTTCTAGAGAGGTTGGAAGATTAGCGAGAAGGGGGAGCAATTTGAGAGAGAGAGAGAGAAGATGAAAGATAGAAAATGACCAAGTCTTGGTCAATATATGGCATGCAACAGAAAATCAGATGGGGGGGGACACTTGTCACCCTCCCATGGTCTCTTTTAAAACAAAAATCAGACTTTTCTAAGTTTTTCCGCCCAAAAATCCCCTCGGCTGAAACCTCATGAGGCTCTCGATCTTTCGCGCCGCGCCTGCTATTCCTGGCCATGGCGCTGCAACTCAGCGACCCTTCAGAACTTTAGGCGCCGCGCCTCGCATCCGCGCCGCGCCCTCGCCGCTTCGCTCAAACACATTTCTGTCCGATCACGACCGAACTTGTAACCCTCATAACTTTCTACTCCGACGTCCTATCGATGAATGGTTGGTTGCGTTGGAATCCAGACTCAACGAACTACGCCCCAGGCCTTTGAAACAATTATGAACTCTCAATGTACCGGGTCATAACCCGCCTTAAAGTTGACTAAAACCCGTCCGGAACAACCCATCAACCTATCTTCTGAAAATTTTAAGTCTTACTCCCTTTCAGACGCCTCATGCGCATGACTACGAACTACGGGTGTAACATTCTCCCCTTAGAAACATTCGTCCCGAATGTTCTTTTAGAGCCAATCTACTATTCCTGTACATCCTCGTACTATATACTAATGGAACTTCATTATGCCACCTATGACCCTAAGATATCGCACACGCATACCCATTCACTGTAAGTCAAACAGAAAATGAACCCAAAATATGAACCATTACTACTTACCCTCGCTCACGGCCTAACAGACTGCCTGCTCAGATCTACCAACTTATTCTAACACATGTACATAGTCTCAATATCCCTGCTCATGATACTAAATCTTACAACAATCCCATCACTTACTCACCTAATCTCATCTCAGACTATACTCTTAAGCATACCACGTAGCTTAATTTACAAACATTGTTTCCCATTAGGTCTCTTAATTAAACTTCTTAAGGGTCCATTTATTTCTCAGACAACTCATCATCTCCTAATTATCTCAAATTAGTACGTACAACATTGATGAGAGTTCATCAAACCACTCCCTACCTTCCCAGATCTAATTAGTCCTTATCAATCCTTGGTATTCCAATATCATTCTAGGCAACACGTGTCCAATTCTTATACATAATTCTCAGATAGAATGTCACTATACCCACTATACTACCATCATAACTAACCCGATACGCAATCCACATAATCTTTCCCGGTCATCACGCTTTCTCGTAGTCAGAACAACATAACTCGTTAGGAGAGACGACCCTAACCACACTCTATCGCACGATCTTAGAGTGAGAAGAATGGAAACCAATCCTAAATGTCCTGCGACCTCCCGATTATAGATGTGGTGCACAACACACCGATAATCAGACTCTACTAGACACGGCCTCAGACACTTTCCGAGGACTAATCGCTTCGATACCACTTTTGTCACGACCGACCCGGCCGCGACTAGTACCCTTCCGGTACCGCCGTATATGTCGAGAATAGCAATGAACATACATAAAACAAATCAGATAAGGTAAACATCACTAGCAAGCCGATAAGGCCGCTTTCATAAAATAACTTAACCGATGGTGAAACAAGATAACTTTATTCTTACACCCAAACCACAAACGTGACTACCACTTAGAATAACAATCGTATGACAGGGCCGTCATACCCCGAATGTACAAAAGTCTATAACCTCAGGGAAATCATACCAAAAAGACAAAGCCTCCGGAGGGATGGAGCTTTCCAAGAACTGAACTGTGATCCTAAGAGTGCGGATCAGCAAGCTACGTAACTCGACCTGCGGCATGAACGCACCCGGGCGAGGTCGAGAGAATGTGTACCAAGTGTGTGAAATCAAAATATCAGAATGAAATCATAAGTCCAAAATAAGTCGGGTCATGGATGAAATCAACTTACCTTTTACTGTGCCTTACTAACAATGAGAGTAACAAGCATATGTATATAATACTGCATAAAAATAGGAGGCTCGTGATCAAAACAGGGTCCCTCGCCCGTAGTATCAATAAGCAATCCTACTCCTGGGACTATTTCACCCGCACGGGTCTCGTGGACCCGCATGAGGTATTCCTCGCATAGGTCAGACTACCGCACGGGACTATTTCACCCGCATAAGCCCATAAGGACTCGCATGAGGTATTCCTCGTAGTGGTAGCAAGTCCACTAATGTGGTATAACGATCTGGGACTTACCCTCGATATACTCTTACCGAATCGATGGTATAACGATCTTGGGATCAGACTCGATATACTCTTATACTGAGCAGATGGTATAACGATCTTGGGGCTTGCCCCTCAGATATACTCTTATATCGTGCGGATGGTATAACGATCTCGGATTCGCCTCGATATACTCTTACACCGGATGGTATAACGATCTTGGGATCAGATTTCGGATATACTCTTATATCGAGCAGATGGTATAACGATCTTGGGGCTTGCCCTCGATATACTCTTATACTGTGCAGATGGTATAACGATCTCGGATCCGCCTCGATATACTCTTACATCAAGCGGATGGTATGACGATCTTGGCCGCCTCGCATACTCTTACACCAAGGAGGTGGTATGACGATCTGGGCTTGCCTCGACATACTCTTACCCCAGAGTAGGTGGTATAACGATCTTGGGCTTGCCCTCGGATATACTCTTACCCTAGCTCAAATCAAGTATCATATTATAATCATAAATAAGTTAAGAAACTTATAACTTCTTATTAGTCTTGTTCATATACCCTCTCATTTTAGTTAAGGCACTTAATCATATCTTTAATAAAAGAAAACTGAATTTAACCCAAAGTACTACATACTTCAACTCTTTCAAAAGTGACTCTTTTCATGTATAAAACCTTTGGGCAATTGATGCCTTAAAATCAATTTGCCTTTCATAAATCAAATCATTTGTCCTTGCTTATCTTACTTAGAGTAAATCTCTTCTTGTTATCCTTTCATAAAGCTAATATAACTAACTTCCCATAAAGCCGTTATACTATCTTTATACTTTAGAAATTAAGACCTTCTTATCCTTTCACAAGGCCGTTATAACTAACTTCCCATAAAGCCGTTATAACTCCTTATAAACCATTTTGTTCTTTTACAAACCAAGAGACTTATACTTGAACAATTCTACACAACTTCCAAAAATACTTCAAGCCACTTATCTTTAGAATAATTCAATACTCAATACTTTCACACCAAGTACTCTATACTTTTGTAAAATCATACTTTTCCCTTAACCAAGGGACTTATACTTCTCAAAACGAAACAAGTCTTTATATATACTTAAACAAGTAAGAATGCTAAATCTTGTACGTCTACCGTACTACATAGATACAAATACTCATGCTCAAAGGATAGGAAAGCTTCACATACCTTTTTGATCAATCCACTTGCTAAGTCCAAACTACCGCAAGTAATATGTCAACCTAAAATAACCATGATACGTTTATTAACCTCTAATTTCAATGTAGAATAATCTAAACTCAAAGCCACTAAATTCTATGGAAAATTGGGCAGCATTTCCTTTGTTTCTACTCACTTTGCCACCTTTCTCAAGGCCGAATTTATCATCCAAACACCACATTTAAGGTTCAACAATCCAACATTTTAAAGGGGATTACACACCCAAATACCAATTCTGCCCCATAAGTTTACAACAATTCACTTAATAATTCTAAGGTAGTTTTTAGGCTACAACATGCTCATAATCTCCTCTTAACCCATTTTTCATATCCAAACCACATTTCTAGCATGCAATGATTCTAAGAGCATTATTCACTACCACAAGTTCTTTCTTCTTAACATGCAACACTATAAACTAAATCTAAAGGAAGAATCATTACCTTAAAGTTTTAGCAGCTTATTCCAACACCTTGCTAGCCTTTCCTCCAAGAATACCACCACAATAACACTTTTAAGTTAGCCACCAACTTCCTTCTTGCCCTTAATTTCAGATTTTCCTTAGGCTAAGAATTTCTCTAGGGGTTCTAGAGAGAGGGCTGGAAGTTTAGGGAGAAGGGGGAGCAATTTGAGAGAGAGAGAGAGAGAAGATGAAAGATAGAAAATGACCAAGTCTTGGTCAATATATGGCATGCAACAGAAAATCAGATGGGGGGGACACTTGTCACCCTCCCATGGTCTCTTTTAAAACAAAAATCAGACTTTTCTAAGTTTTTCCGCTAAAAATCTCGCCGCGCTCACGCTGCCCGCCGCAGCTGGCGGCCATCCGCCTCGGCGCCTTGCCCCGCCCCATGCGGCTGTGTGAGGCTAAAGCTCTCGATCTATCGCGCCGCGCCTGCTATTCGGCCATAGGCGCTGCAACTTCAGCGACCCTTCAACTTTAGGCGCCGCGTTCTCGCATCCGCGCCATGTCGCCGCTTTCGCCTCAAACACATTTCGTCCGATCACGACCGAACTTGTAATTCTCATAACTTCCTACTCCGACGCCCTATCGATGAACGGTTGGTTGCGTTGGAATCCAGACTCAACGAACTACGCCCCAGGCCTTTGAAACACTTATGAACTCTCAATGTACCGGGTCATAACCCGCCTTAAAGTTGACTAAAACCCGTCCGGAACAACCCATCAACCTATCTTCTGAAAATTTTAAGTCTTACTCCCTTTCGTACGCCCTCATGCGCATGACCTGAACTACGGGGTGTTACAAGAAGGGCTTCATCAGGCCTAGTGTTTCTCCCTGGGGAGCGCCGGTATTGTTCGTGAAGAAGAAGGACGGGACGCTGCGCATGTGTGTTGATTACAGTACCAACAAGGTGACCATTAAGAATGATACCCCTTCCCGTGATTGATGATTTGTTCGACCATTTGCGAGCGCGAGATGTTTCTCCAAGATTGATCTGCGTCGCTATCATCGTTCGTGTCGAGAGGTGGATGTCCCTAGGATCGCATTCCGACCCAGACGCATTATGAGTTCGTGGTCATGTCTGGTTGACCAATGCTCCGGCGGTATTCATGGATTTGATGAACCGAGTGTTCAAACCATTTTTGGACACGCTTGTGATAGTGTTCATTGATGATATCTTGGTTTATTCTCGCCAGAGCAGAGCATGCGGAGCATTTGAGGCGATCTTGCCGATTCTCCGACTCAGCAGTTACGCCAAGTTTTCCAAATGTGAGTTTTGGTTGACTTGATGGCGTTTCTTGGGCATATTGTCGGGCCGATGGCATTCGAGTGGATACGCCAAGATCGAGGCGTCAGACTTGGCCTAGACCTACTACTCCGGCTGAGGTTCGCAGCTTTTCGGGCCTTGCAGATATTATCCGGTTCAGAGAAGTTTGCTTTATCTCGCACCATTGACTAGGCCGACTCGTAAGCGGCCAAGTTTCATGGATCGATGTCAGGAGCGTGGTTTCCGATTCTTTGAAGAGAGACCGACGACCGCCCCGTTCTTACTCTTCCGCAGGTCCAGATGGTTATATCGTGTATTGTGACGCGCGGGCATCGGGTTGGGATGTGTGTTGATGCAGATGGCGGGGTTATAGCATATGCATCCCGACACCAAGAAACACGAGAGGAACTACCCCACCCATGATTTGGAGTTGGCGGTGTGATTCACGCCAAGATCCGAGGCACTATTTGTATGGGGTTCACGTGGATATTTTTACGCACCACAAGAGCCTCCAGATATCTTCACCGAGGAGCCGAACTTACGGCAGAGACGGTGGTTAGAGTTGCTTAAGGATTACGATGTTGATATCCTGTACCACCCGGGAAGGCCAATGTGTGGCGTATGCCTAGTCGTAGGTCGATGGGGAGCCTATAAGATGTGCGGCTAGAGAGGAGGGACATGGTTCGTGATTTGCATCGCCAGCGAGCCTTGGTGTCCGCTTGATTGATTCTCGATAGCAGGGGTCGAGTTCGTGAGGTTGCCGAGTCTTCCATCGCCGAGGAGGTGAAGAGGCAACAGCTCGAGGATCCCGCTTTGATTCGATATCGTGATACGCCTCTTCGTGAGGGCAAGGGTCCTGAGGTAGCACCACGATGGGGTGCTAAGGTTTGAGGGCAGATTGTGTGTTCCGGATGTTTCGTGACTTGGCAGCAGTTCTGGGGAAGCACACGCTAGCGTTACTCTAGATCCGTGTATTGGTGGGATGGCTTGAAGAGGGACGTTGCGAGTTCGTAGCTCGCGCCCGTTGTCGCGCAGTGAAGGTAGAGCACCGAGGCCCGTGGTTTGTTGCGCACGATAGAGATCCCGACGGAAGTGGAGGTAATCAACATGGACTTCATCACGGGATTACCTCGCACTCGGAGGAGACATGATTCTATTTGGGTTATCGTCGACAGTCGACTAAATCAGCCCACTTTCTTCCCGTCCCACGACTTTTTCTACCGAGGATTATGCCGCACTTTACATCCGAGAGATCGCCGATCGCATGAGTCCCTATTTCGATCATATCGCATGCAGGAGCCCGCTTACGCTAACTTGGAGGTCCTTCCAGAGGGGTTTAGGGACGCAGTGAGCACGAGTAATCGCATTTCATCCACGCATGCATCGACAGCAGAGCGCACTATCCGCACTCGAGGATATGTCACGAGCCCGTGTTATTGACTTCGTGGTAGTTGGGAGGATCATTTGCCTCTAGTTGAGTTTGCGTATAATAATAGCTACCACCCAGATTCGATGGCGCCTATGAGGCCTTGTATGGGAGGAAGTGCAGATCGCCTATAGGTTGGTTCGATGTGGGCGAGGGGCAGCGAGTGGGACCAGATATGATACACCAGGCAGTGGATAAGGTGAAGCTTATCCGAGAGCGGCTGATACTCGTAGTCGATGGTCGATGCAGATCATCGCCGTCGGATCTTGAGTTTGAGGTTCATGATTGGGTTTTCCTAGCGTGTCACCCATGAAGCGGTGTGATGAGATTCGGGAAGAAGGGAAACTCACCAAGGTACATCGGGCCGCTTCGCATTGTCCGCAGGCGCAAGGTTGCTTACGAGTTGGATCTGCCGTCCGATCCGAGGCGGTGCATCCGCTTTTCACGTATCTATGCTGAGGAGATGTATCGGGGATCCATCTAGGGTACACCCGATTGACGATGTCCAGGTGACCGAGGGGTTATCGTATGAGGAGATTCCCATAGCGATAGTCGATCGTCAGGTTAGGCGTCTGCGGACGAAGGACGTGGCTTCCGTCAAAGTCTTGGCGAACGAGCTCGTGGAGAGATGACGTGGGAAGCCGAGGAGGACATGAGGCAGAAGTATCCTCACCTATTCCCCACACCTCCAGGTAATTCACTTTCCTACTTGTAAATTTCCATTATCATTTATGCCTAAGTGTTATTTTGTGGCCATGTGTGGCACTTACAAACTGTTTAAGCTTCTTCGATAACTGTCTTGAGAAGGAACATTCGGGATGAATGTTTCTAAGGAGGGGAGAATGTTATACCCCGTATTTCCAGAGTATGTACGTAAGGGAATACGTACAAAAAGTTTGGCCTTAAAGTTAGCCTTGGACGTTTTTTTTGTACACAACTCACTAAAAGAATCGTTTTCCGACGAAACGTTTCCACTTTCGTGGGAAAATTCCGCTATGCCATTACTAATTTTTGCGGATTTTTCCGAGAGACAAACATTTTGGACCAACGGAGGCGACACTTGGCACCCTCCAATTGGTGGACTTGAATCGTCCATTTGGACGAATTGGAGAACCATGGCACGTTTTTTGTGCCTTGTGCACAAGTCAAGGAGTTGGTAGGATATTTGTGTATAGTTAATCCTCACCCTACACTTGCCTTGCACTTGTCTTCATCTTGGCCATTGGTTGGCCAAGGCTTGAGCTATAAATACTTCTTAGAGATGAAGAGTTCTTCATCCACAAAGTTATCTTCCAAGTCTTGAAAAAAAATCCTCTCCTCTCCTTAGACTTTCGTCAACACCTCCCCTCGAGTGAGTTTGGCCGAGGCCTACCCCTAGCCTAGCCGAAATCTACCCCCCTCCCTTGGTAGAAAAGTTATCTTCTAGTATTGTTATAATGCCCAAAATACCCTAGCCCAAATCCCTTAGTCTTTTGTAGAAGTTGTGAAGAACTTCTAAGGTTTCTTAGCTCTGAGCGCATAACTTAGAGCTAAACCTTGCTCAGTGCGACTTTATCTAGGATATTATTGGGCTTACCGAGGTAACTAATCCTAACCTCTTTTGAATTAGAGAATACTTCATCGTAGTAGTATAAGAATAAGTATAAATACTTAGAAGAATATCACGTATAGAATTGAATCATATCACGAGAAGTGTTTAAAAGAAGAATAATCAAACTGTACTTACATAGGACTGTTTCCGCAGTAGACTTATATAGCTCACCAGGTAAGGGAAGTGCTGCCCGACTTTCCGTAGAATTGTGAACCCTCTGTTTAGAATGACCTTCAGAGTAGTCTTTGATAGATGTCTGTGACTATTATAGGCTGACTCTCTGCGCGCGACATATTCAACTTGGCAGGTGGTTTTCGCTGAGAAGGTATGTGATTCTTCCTAAAGCATGATATTTTACAATATATAGTACGGTGACGCATACGTGTTAATCGAATAATAACTACGGCAATGTCTTTGACTTAAGCCTGAATAATACTTATGGCAATGCCTCACGGCTTAAGCCTGAATAATACTTACGGCAATGCCTCACGGCTTAAGCCTGAATAACAAAGAACTGAAAGCATTTCAAAAGAATACTGAATCATTTTTTTAACAGAAGATAAATATTTGGTTTTTAAAACAAAAGCTTAAGAGTTATACTAGCTTTATGGGAAGTTAGGTATAACAACTTAAGAAAGATAAAAAGGAACTGTTTACTTGTTTGTTTATAAAAGCCTTGTATTGATTTCTGTTAAGTGTAGTAAGATTTGTGTGATAAGTAGACATATTATGATGCTACCTGGGTTAGTGTCTTGAAATGCTGTGTAAGGGGGTCATTCTTGTTGTGCTTACGTTGCTAACCGGTAAGTCCGTTGTACTGTTATTGTATCACCTACCCCTCGATCGTTATACCGGTGGCTTGCCTCGATGCGGTCTATACGCCTACGCGGTCTGTGAGACTATGCGGAGCAGCGGCACGCTCGTGATTGATCATTCCGGTGTTTAGCTCGACGCGGGATTCCTATGCGTCCGCTGAGATCAGGCGGCTTTTCGAGGCTATGCGCGGCGGAGCCTAGGCGGATGCCGGGGTTGGCTGCCCCGGCGCAGGAATACCTCATGCGGTTCGTGTGACCCATGCGGCTGCGGAAGTTCCAGACTAGGCACGCAGAATGATACTATGGGCGATTGGCCTTGCTTCGATCATTCGCGCCTAGAATAGACCTGCACGCTTTCCTATTAATGTTGTTGTTTGTGATGCGCACTATGTGCAATTGAACTGATTGTATTTGTGAAAAGGTTTTAAATACTTTGATTTCATTTCAGTTCTTTATAGTTTCACATACTTGGTACCTGTTGTACTGACCTCCTTCGGGGGGCTGCGTTCATGCCGCAGGTAAAGGCAAGCAGGTGCTAGATCCGCATCCCAGGATCTTTGCGTTGTGCCGTCGAGCTCCATCTTCTCCGGAGGCTCTACTTTTGGGTATGATCTCCCTGTTGTAGATAGTTTTGTACAGTCAGGGTATGGCGGGGCCCTGTCCCGCCATAGTTGTATATTTCCTTAGAGGTCTGTAGTCATGTTGTACAGGTTGGGATGTAACTGCTAAACCATGATTATTTATATATGCCGAAAGGCGACGTTTTCTTACATAAACTGTGTCTTATTTTATAAACTGTTTCCTGTCTTGTTTTATATTTCCGCCGTTACTCGATGTAGGCTACTGGGTGCCGCAGGCACTACCACGGCCCTTAACGGGTCGTGATAAGTTGTGTAAAACGCTTCGTAAAACGATCCTTTTAATGAGTTGTGCCCAAAAACGCCCCATTGCTTACTTTAAGGCTAAACTTTCGTGACGCACGCCTTACGCATATACTCGAAATACGGTATAACATTCTCCTCCTTAGAAACATTCGTCCCGAATGTTCCTTCCCAAGACGATTAACGATAAGATTCTTCAGAATTTAAACAGTTGCAAATGCCACACACGGCCACAGAACAACACTTAGGCATAAACGATAACGAAAATTTATAAGTAGAAAGTGAATTACCTGGAGGTGTGGGGAATAGGTGAGGATACTTCTGCCTCATGTCCTCCTCAGCTTCCCACGTCATCTCTCCTCGAGCTCGTTCCGCCACGTAACTTTGACGGCCACGCCCCGTCCGCAGACGCCTAACTCGACGATCGATTATCGCTATGGGAATCTCCTCATACGATAACCCCTCGGTCACCTGGACATCGTCAATCGGATGCACCCTAGATGGATCCCCGATACATCTCCTCAGCATGGAAACATGAAACACCGGATGCACTGCCTCCAGATCGGACGGCAGATCCAACTCGTAGGCAACCTTGCCTACCTCGCGACAACTGATAGGGCCCAATGTACCTTGGGCCGAAGTTTCCTTTCTTCCCGAATCTCATCACACCCTTCATGGGTGACACCTTCAGAAAACCCAATCATCAACCTCGAACTCCGATGCCGACGACGATGATCTCGTGATATGACTTCGCCGACTCGAGTCGCCAAGAACCTCTCCTGGATAAGCTTCACCTTATCCTCTCGTCGCTGTACCAAACCGCCCACTAATCGCACTCACGCCACATCGAACCAGCCTATCGCGATCCGCACTTCCTCCCATACAAGGCCTCATAAGGCGCCATCCGAATCTGGAGTGGTAGCTATTATTATATGCAAACTCAACTAGAGGCAAATGATCCTCCCACTACCTCGGTCGATAACACAGCTCGCAGATATCCTCAAGAGCTCGGATAGTGCGCCACTGTCCCGTCTGTCTGTGGATGGAATGCGACTATGTTCACCAAGCCCCAAACCCTTCTGGAAAGACCTCCAGAAGTTAGCCGTAAACTGGGCTCCTCTGTCTGATATGATCGAAATAGGGACTCCATGCAGTCTGACGATCTCTCGGATGTAAAGTCTGGCATAATCCCCGGCCGAAAAAGTCGTCCTGACGGGAAGAAAGTGGGCTGATTTCGTCAGCCTGTCGACATTAACCCATATAGAATCATGTCTCCTCTGAGTGCGAGGTAATCCTGTGATAAAGTCCATGTTGATCACCTCCAACTTCTAGGTCGGGATCTCTATCGTCTGTAACAAACCACCAGGCCTCTGGTGCTCTACCTTCACCGCCGACAACACGCATCGAGCTACGAACTCGCAACGCCCTCTTCAAGCCATCCCACCAATACACGATCTAAGGTCGTGGTACATTTTGGTCGACTCGATGGATAGAGTAACGCCGCCGTGTGCTTCCTCAAGAACTTGCCAAGTCCTCAAACATCCGGAACACACAACTCGCCTCAAACCTTAGCACCCCATCAAAGTGCTACTCAAAAGGACCTTCCTCACGTAAGAGCCGCATCACGATATCAATCAAACCGATCCTCGAATCGTTGCCTCTTCACCTCGACGGCGATGGAAGACTCGCAACCTCACGAACTCTAACCCCACCGCTATCGTAATCAATCAAACGGACACCAAGGCTCGCTAATCGATGCAAATCACGAACCATGCCCTCCTCTCTAGCTGCACATCCGATAGGCTCCCATCGACCTACGACTAAGAGCATCTGCCACAACATCGCCTTCCCGTGGTACAGATATCAACATCGTAATCCTTGGCAACTCTAACCACCGCCTCTGCCGTAAGTTCACTCCTCTCGTCAAGATATACCGAGGCTCTGTGGTCTCAGATAAATATCCACGTGAACCCCATACAAATAGTGCCTCAGATCTTCAAAGCGTGAATCACCGCCGCTAACTCCAAATCACGCGGGTAGTTCTCTCGTGTTTCTTAAGCCGCGGACGCGACGCTATAACTCTACCTCACAGATCAACACATATCCCACCGATGTCCGACGCATCACAATACACGACATAACCATCCGACCCTCCGGAAGAGTAAGAACGGGTCGCCGCCGCCTCTTTCAAGAATCGAAACCCCGCCACAAGCATCACCATCAAACTTAGCCGCCTTATGAGTCACCTAGTCAATGGTGCAGATAGAAGCAAACTTCTACGAACCGCCGATAATATCCTCGCAAGGCCCGAAACTCGCACACCTCTCCGAGTAGTAGTTCAGGCCAAGTCCTCGATCGCTTCGATCTTGCCGTATCCACTCAATGCCATCACCCACAATATGCCCAAGAAAAGCCACCAAGTCAACCAAAACTCACATTTGGAAAACTTGGCGATAATCGCTGTCCCGAGAATCACAAGATAGCCTCAAATGCTCGCATGCTCCTCGCCTGAGCGAGAATAAACCAAGATATCATCAATGAACACTATCACAAACGTGTCCAAAATGGTTTGAACACTCGGTTCATCAAATCCATGAATACCACGAGCATTCGTCAACCCAAAAGACATGACCGAACTCATAATGCCCGCATCGTCCGAATGCATCCTAGGGACATCCACCTCTCTCGACTAACTCGATGATAGCCCGATCGCAGATCAATCTTGAGAAACATCTCGCGCCTCGCAATCGGGTCGAACAAATCATCAATCACAGGAAGCGGTATTCGTTTAATGGTCACCTTGTTCACCGCTCAGATCAACACACATGCGCAGGCCCCGCCCTTCTTCTTCACGAACAATACGGCTTCCTGTGGGGAGAAACACTTGGCCCGATGAAACCTTTCTCCAAAGAAATCTCGCATGGTCCTTCAACTCTCTCACTCGGCAGTGCCATTCTCAGATGGCGAATGGAAATAAGCCGAGTGTCCGCAAAGACATCGATACAAAACTCTATCTCTCTCGGGAGGGATACCCGAGGTCGTCTGAAACACGTGCGGGAACTCTCGACTATCGATCGATCAAAATCGCATCGCAGCCTCGTGATCAAACACCCGAACGAGATGGTAGATATACCCCTTCGCACCATCTTCCTAGCCTTGAGGTAAGAAATAAACTTACCTCTGGCGATACGTTGTTCCTCCCACACAACAACCGCCTCGTGAAACTGAACCGCACTACTCTCTCCGGCCTACATTGGCGTAGCGAAGCTAGCCAATCCATACCCATGATCACATCGAATCGGTCATGTCCAACTCTATCAAGTCGGCTAGGGTCCGACGATCGCAAATGGTCATCGACAAGCCCTATATACCCGCCGAGCTACCACCGAATCACCCATCGCGTAGCTACCTCGAAAGTGGTCTATGGACTCGTGCTCTATCCCTATCCTACTAGCAATAAGAGGAGATATATAGGACAGGTAGAACCGTGGATCTATCAAGGCATACACATCAAACCTAAACCGATAAGGTACTGCGGACGACATCGTGAGGCCTCCCGATCCCGCCGGACAAGGCATAAATGCGTTCGAGGACCGCTAGAATCGACCCGCGCCACGACCGCCGCGACCTGCTGGTCCATGAGTACCCTGCCCTCCGGGGCGTGTAACCGTAGGGGACGAAGAACCGCAATGCACCGGGCCGAGCCTACCACTGGGCCACGCTTCGGCCTGACAGCCCGCAAAGTGACCTCGCCGCCACAATCGTAACAAGCTCCGTAGCGCATTCACACTTCCCGTAATGGGATCTACCACATCGCCACACCGGTGGGGTGGTCCCGACGCCGCACTCGGCCGCTCGACGCTCAAGCCTCGGGCCCTGGTCCGCCTCGAATACTCGCCGCGGCCGAGGACGGCAGAGTGCTCGAGCCGGCCGTGGTGCAAATCTAGATCGCTGCCGAGGCCGCCACCACGATAGCCACCGTAAGACCTCCCGCCCCGCCTTCTTCGCCGTCGCCCACTCGCTCGCCGCGCTCGCATCTGGCGCGAGCTGCATACGGTAATATCCATGCTCGTGAAGAGCCACACCCGCACAAGACTCGCCATATAATCATCTAGCCCCGTGACGTAACGATGCACTCCCGCCCTCCATATCGCTACCAATGCAGGACATATCGAGCCAACGAATCAAACTCAACGTTGTACTTCCCTAACGGTGCGCCCTTCTCGCCAAAGAACAAGAATCTATCGGCCGTGCCTCCTCATCTGTGGAGGCAAGAAATGAGTGAGAAAGGCCTCTGAAAACTCGTCTCATACTGCAGGAGGCGCATGCTCTCCCCGGGAAAGCTCCCACGAATCAAACCAATCGACTGTGGTATCACGCAGCCGATGCGAACCGGCGTCACGCACTCTTTCTCTCGAGGCCTTGATCACCCGCATGATCCTTCAGAGGCGACGGATGAACTCCTCGCGATCATCTTCCGCCGACCAGAAACTCGGGCGGCTACAACTCAGAAATCTCGTAGCCTCAAACTATTCGCTTCGGTGCACCACAGCGCGATCGGGCCGGAATCGAATCGCCGTGATCCACCGCCTCATGTTCGCCACGATCTGGCCGAATCGCCATCTCTCAGAATCTATCTCATCCGCTTCCAGCCGCTGGATCGAGGAGGTATCGTGGTCTCATCGCCATCGCCGCGCCCTAAACCTCTCGGGGTCGGCGGCGCGTCAGAACTCGCCGTCTCGGGTATAGACGGGCTCGAGCCTCGTGACTCTAGGTGTCATGCTAGCGCCTCCTCGCCGCTTTGCCCTTCTGGGCCCGGGTTGCCTTACGTGGAGGCATAATTGTTACAGAAAAGGAATACGTTAGAGGGGTCCGACCTATAACACAGCTCTAAAGCACGATCTCAGAGTGAGAAGAATGGAAACCAATCCTAAATATCCTATAGCCTCCTGATTATTGGTGTGGTGCACAACACACCGATAATCAAGACTCTACTAGATACGGCCTCAGACACTTTCCGAGGATTAATCGCTTCGATACCACTTTTGTCACGACCTGCCCGGCCCGTGGATCGTGCCTTACCCGGGCACCCAAGTAGTCATTCATCAGAGAAAATCAGCGGAATATAAAAACAAGACATGAATCAAATGAAAATTTAGACACAGTTTATATGAGAAAAGTCGCCTTTCGGCATAATATATATAAACCAAGTTTTGCAGTTACATCCCAAATGCATAACAGACTACGCACTCTAAAGAAGTAAACTACTATGGCGGGACAGGGCCCCGCCATACCCTGAATGTACAAAACTATCTACAATACAGGGAGATCATACCCAAAAGTAGAGCCTCCGGAGAAGATGGAGCTCCTGACACCAAAGCAAAGATCCTAAGGATGTGGATCTAGCACTGCCGCTTACCATGCAGATGAACGCAGCTTCAAGGAGGTCAAGATAACAGTACCAAGTATGTGAAATCAGAAAGTACTTAAAGGAAATCATATCACTTTCAAAATCAATGTTACAAATATGCACGAAACACGCAATGTAACCGCACATACCACATCATAAACAAGAGTAACAATAGGTAAATCAGAATGTGTCTTGTCTAGGCTGCGAATGATCGAAGCAGGGTCACTCGCCCATATTATCATTCTGCAAGCCTAATCCTGGACTCCCGTAGTCCGCATAGGCCACTCACATAGGCCCGCATGAGGTATAACCCCGCATCGAGGGTAGCTACTCGACATCGTCCTGGACTCGTTGTCCGCACGCCACATAGACCGCATGAGGCATAACCCCGCACACTAACCTGGAACTCTCAGAGCTCCGCATAGGCCTCCTGGACCCGCATGAGGTATTCTCGAATCATGGTCCTGCATCACCGAAGTCTACCCGCAGACGGGGCAGCTTAACCCCTGTATCATCTCCGTAGGTGAGTGATATAGTACTAACATAACAGCTTATAGTTTAAACAACATAAGCATAAGTAAGACTGACCTCTTTACACAAACGTTACAAGATACTAACACATAACATCACAATATGTCTACTCATCAAAACCATCTTATTATACCTTTCGGAAATCAATACAAGTCTTTTTATAAACACATAAGTAAACTGTTCCTTTTTATAAAACTTAAGCCGTTATACTTAACTTCCCATAAAGCTAGTATAACCCTTAAGCTTCTTGTTTTAAAAACAAGTATTCTTCTTCTTTCAAAACTGTTTTATAATTCTTTTGAAAGACTTTTTTAAGATCTTTATTATTCAGGCTTAAGTCGCAAGACATTGCCGTAAGTATTATTCAGGCTTAAGTCAAAAGACATTGCCGTAGTTATTATTCAGTTAACACATGTACGTCTACCGTACTATATATATATTTTAAAATATCATGCTTTAGGAAGAATCACATACCTTCTCGGCGAAATCCACCTGCCAAGTCGAATATGTCGCGCGCAGAGAATCAACCTATAATAGTCACAGACATCTATCAAAGTCTAGACTACTCTGTAGGTCATTCTAAACAGAGGGTTCTCAATTCTACGGAAAGTCGGGCAGCACTTCCCTACCCGGTGAGCTATATAAGTCTCATCGTGAAAACAAATTCATGTAAGTATAGTTCAATTATTCTTCTTTTATACCCTTCTACTGTAATAACAGTTCAATTCTATTATGTAATATTCTTCTAAGTATTTATACTTATTCTTATACTTCTACAGTATGCATTCTCTAATTATAAAAGAAGGGTAAGTTTATTTACCTCGATAAGCCCAAAATTATCCAAGTATAAACGTCGCTCCTGAGCAAGGTTTAGCTCCTAATTTGTACGCTCCGAAAGCTCCAAGAACCCTTAGAAGTTCTTCACAACTTCTACTAAGTACAAAGGGATTTGGGCTAGGGTATTTTGGGCATTATAACAATACTAGAAGGCAACTTTTCTACCAAGGGAGGGGGTAGGTTTCTGCCAGCTAGGGGAGGGTTGCCTCGCCAAGCTTCAAAGGGGAGGGAGTGTTTGGACGAAAAGCTACAAGGAGAGGAAGGATTTTAGCCTTGAAAGTTTGTTTGTGGATGAAGAACTCTTCATCACAAGAGGGTATTTATAGGTCAAGGGATGGCCAACCAATGGCCAAGATTATGCCAAGTGCAAGGCAAGTGTAGGGTGAGGATTAGGCAAGTGTCCTTAGCCAACTTGCACACACAAAATATCCTACCAACTCCAAGACAAAAATGGCCATCCACTTCGCCTAATGCCGCCTCACATCCACCAACGAGAGGTGACAAGTGTCGCCTCTCGTTGGTCCAAAGTGTTTCGCCTCTCGAAAAATTCGCAAAAATTAGAAATGACATAGCCGAATTTATCCTACGCGAGTTGTGTAAAACGCTTCGCTTGAAACGATCATTTTAATGAGTTGTGCCCAAAAACGCCCCATTGCCTACTTTAAGGCTAAACTTTCGTCGCACGCCTCACGCATATACTCCGAAATACGGTATAACATTCTCCTCTCTAGAAACATTCGTCCCGAATGTTCCTTCCCAAGACGATTAACGATAAGATTCTTCAGAACTTAAACAGCTTGCAAATGCCACACACGCCACGTAACAACACTTAGGCATAAACGATAACGAAAATTTATAAGTAGGAAAGTGAATTACCCGAGGTGTGGGGAATAGGTGAGGATACTTCGCCTCATGTCCTCGCCTTCCCACGCCATCTCCTCCTCGAGCTCGTTCCGCCACGTAACTTTGACGGAAGCCACGCCTCGTCCGCAGACGCCTAACCCGACGATCGATTATCGCTATGGAATCTCCTCATACGATAACCCTCGGCCACCGGACATCGCCAATCGAATGCACCCTAGATGGATCCCCGATACATCTCCTCAAAGATAGAAACATGAAACACCGGATGCATCGCCTCCAGACGGACGGCAGATCAACTCAGAGCAACCTTGCCTACCCCGCAGACATCGATAGGGCCCAATGTACCTTGGGCCGAAGCTTCCTTTCTTCCCGAATCTCATCACACCCTTCATGGTGACACCTTCAGAAAACCCAATCATCAACCTCGAACTCGGATGCCGACGACGATGATCCGTGATATGACTTCGCCGACTCGAAATACAAGAACCTCTTCTGGATAAGCTTCACCTTATCCACTGCCTGTTGTACCAAATCTGGCCCCACTAACTGCACCACGCCCACATCGAACCAGCCTATCGGCGATCTGCACTTCCTCCCATACAAGGCCTCATAAGGCGCCATCTGAATACTGGAGTGGTAGCTATTATTATATGCAAACTCAACTAGAGGCAAATGATCCTCCCAGCTACCCCTGAAGTCGATAACACAGGCTCGCAGCTGTTATACCCCGTGTTTCCAGAGTATGTACGTGAGGGCGTACGTGTACAATTTGAGCCTTAAGTAGGCATAGTTTCGAAATTTGTACACAAGTGCCGAAAGGAGTCGTTTTTCGACGAAACGTTTCCACAGCTTACGTTGGGAAAATTCCGGCTATGTCATTTAGTATTTTTGCGGATTTTTCCGAGCGACGGAACATTTTTGGACCAACGGGAGGGTGACACTTGTCACCCTCATTGGACGGCAAAGAGAAGGCTTGGCCTTGGCCGATTGGCTCCCTCTTTTGTGCCTTGCTTTGTGGCTTGTTTTGTGGAGTGTTTTGTGGAGTGTTTTGTGGGTGCACTTGGCTTGATCTTGGCCTTACACTTGCCTTGCACATGGCTTGATCTTGGCCATTGGTTGGCCTTTGGTTTTGCTATAAATACCCCCTCTCTTTGAAGACTTCTTCATCCACTCTTCACTTGCCTAAGTCTTGAGAACCCTCCTCCTCTTGTTGACTCTCGCCCAAGAGCCCCTCTCCTCTGAAGGCCTTTGGCCAAACCTTCCCCTTGAGCCTAAAGCCGAGAACACCCCCTCCCTTAGGGTGTTGTTCTCGTGTGGTACCCCTTTGTGGTATTAAAATACCTCCAAGTATTGTTATAATGCCCAAAATACCTTAGCCTTATACCTTGTAGTATTCCAAAGTTACCTCTATACGTAGAGTCCTAAATACTACCTTTTGTCCTTTTAGTCTCAAACCGAAACCCTAAGGAACCCTTCACCGTTGGTTGAAGTTTTGGAGTGAAGTTGGATAGAACTTCTAAGGGTTGTTTGGAGCGGTTTGGAGCACTCTGAGTAGAGCTAAACCTTGCTCAGCGCGACATTATACTCGGATAATTTTGGGCTTATCGAGGTAAACACTATCGTTCTTCTATTGTAATTGGAAATTACATGTTGTAAGAATATATAGTTGAAGTATACTATATATAGAACTATACTTAGTAATCGTGGCAATGTCTTTTGACTTAAGCCCAAGAAAAGAATCGAATCAGACATGAGACTTGTAGTATTACCGTAGTAGAATTGTACACGTCCCGTTAGGCGTGTGAAACCCTCCGTTGGCTTCGTAGCCCTCGATAGAGAAGGAGATTTACGCTGGCGTGGGGGAGATCGCCGAATTTTCTCAGAGAATATTCTACGTTGTGGTCTAGATGATAATAGGCGCCTGTGGCCTTATAGGTCAAGTACCTACGTGTGGCGCGATTTACTTGGCTTAAGGAGTAGCCGATCGTTGGAGCGTTTTGCTATTAGTCGATACTGCCGCGAGGTATGTGAACCTCTTCCTATCTCTTCTAGCATGATATGTGTGTAACTATGTAGTGCGGTAGACGCATACGTGTTTAATGTATTTGATTGGTTTGAAACATAAAGTGTTATAACGGCTTTATGGGAAGTTGGTTATAACACTTTATGTAGGTAAGAAAATGGGTTGTGGTTTTTAAAAGATAATTGATTTGATTTATAATCGCTTGGGCGTTATAATAAAACTTGAAGTATTTCAAAAGATTTATGAATCGCTTTGAAAGAAGTGTAGTATTGTGCTTTGAAAACTTAAGAGTTATACTAGCTTTATGGGAAGTTAGGTATAACGCTTAAGAATGGTTTCTTGATGTTAGAAGTTAAGAGACTTGATCTTATAAGATAAGAGACTTAACTTATTTGTTTTAATGTGAATGTTTGTGTGAAACCTCATTCGTGAGTAATGAGTACTTGATTTTATTTAAAGGATAATGTTTTACCGATTTCGAAATCGAACGTATCGACGCACCACTGCAAGCTAATAAAGGAAAATGTATTGAATAATGATGAATTGTATTAAAACCAAGAGAAACCTCCATCCGCATAGAAACTAAGATGAGACAAAATGATATTACATTTTCTAGATCATGGTCATTGTAATAAGAATGTTGTAAACAAGAATAACCTACTCTCACGCATTTACATAATTTACTCAATTATTCTAAAAAGGAATCAAGTGATTAAGTTTATGAACTATGAAACCTTTTGAAAATGAGGCTTGAGTAATCAAACTAGGCAACCGAACTTAGAAAAGAATGTTGTTACTTGATTTTGAAAAGGAATGTGGGTTGGTCATTCTAATACTACTGTATCGGGTGACTTTTATAAAAGTAATGGATCTCTTTTAAAAGAACTTAACGATGTAGTACTTTGGAGTTAAAAACCCGACTTTGGCATAAAATGAAAGTACTTTGAGTTGTGTGAAACTTGCCTATGCTTGTTGTTGTGAAACTTGCCTATGCTTGTTGTTGTGAAACTTGCCTATGCTTGTGATGATAGCCTTTGTTGTGCAAGTGTGGTATTTCAGATACCGCTGCCTCGATAGTAGGCCGGTCGACTTGTTGAGAACTTACTTGGACATGCCGCGTTGATGGAGAATTCCACGTATGCTCCTGCTGATAGTGTTATTCCACGGACTAGCTCTCCATGAGGTTTCTTACCGCTCGCCCGTATCCGTGGTCGGCTCTGATTTGCCCCGCCTCGTGATCGATTCGCCTTGGTATCGGTAGTCACCGTGACTTGCCCTGCTCAAGATAGTGACGGTTTCGTGATACGCTGGTCCTCGTGGTCACCAGATTGCCCCGGCCACCGCGTGGACGCCTTGGTATCCTGTGAGTCGGCTCGCACTTGCTCCCGACGGCGTTTTGGTTGCATTGTATTATTGGTACGGTCGGATCTGGTAGTTATACTTGTCCTGCACGGTTTTATAACACAGTGGGACATGGTGTTCATGTATAATCCTTGGTATGGTTATATCATAAATCACGCGATGAGGAAGAAATTCCACGCACGAGTGATAATTGGAGGCGTGAGTCCTGCTCTTGATGTAATCGTTATATGTTATATATCGTAGTTTGGTCATCATACATGTCTCCCGCTTTATATAGACTATTATGATTTCATTTACAGATTTACGCTTCACATACTTGGTACTGCTGATCGACCTCCTTCGGGCTGCGTTCATGCCGCAGTAGAGGTACATCTACCGCCGATCCCCGCGTTTAGGATCTCGCCATTTTGGGAAGCTCCGCCTCGGAGGCTTATCTTTGGTATGTTACCCCGAGTCCGTAAGTTCTTAGACGCTCGTGGTATGGCGGCCCCGCCCCGCCATAGTTGTTGTATAAATCTTAGAGGTCCGTAGTAATCACTGCGCGTGGTTGTAAAAGGATTAAACTGCTCGTGTTTTATGTATATACCAAGGCAACTGCTTTGGTTGGCCTGCTTATTTATTATATCTCTTATTTCTTGTGTAAAGTTTTATTTCCACTGGTTTTCTCTCGATGTTGTATCACTAGGGTGCCCGGTAAGGCACCGCGACGCCCGTTCGGGCGCCACAAGTGGTATCGAGCGCTAATCCTCTGAAAGTGTCTGGCACCGCGTGTCTAGTAAGTCTTGATTAT
Organism: Przewalskia tangutica; assembly: GCA_029844215.1. Lineage (NCBI taxonomy): Eukaryota > Viridiplantae > Streptophyta > Magnoliopsida > Solanales > Solanaceae > Przewalskia > Przewalskia tangutica. The sequence goes on from CM056725.1 coordinate 78,817,036, forward strand.
CGGTGTGTCGTGCACCACATCTATAATCAGGAGGCTCTAGGACATTTAGGATTGGTTTCATTCTTCTCATTCTGAGATCGTGCCTTAGAGCTGTGTGATAAGATCGACCCTCCGACGTGTTTCGCTTTTACCGCTTATGCCTCGCGAAGGCAACCCGCCCGTGGCGGCAAGGTAAAGAGGATCTGAGCAGAGCAAATGCAGAGACCACAAGACTGAGCCTCCATCCGCACCGGAGCAGGAGATGAGTTACAAGGAGTGGGCCCGATTAATGGCCGTGGTCAGGCTGACTTGAGGATAGGTCGACACGCAGCCCGAGCACCAGTGGTTCACCCTAGATCGATAGTTCGAGGCTTCGGATTTTCTCGAGTTGTAGCCGCCAGAGTTTTATGGGTCGAGGCACGAGGATGATCCGCAGGAGTTCATCCGACGCCATTCTGATCGCGAGAGTGATCAAGGCATCGGAGATCGAGTCGGTGGCCCTAGGTTCACATCAATCGCGTGATACCGCAATGATCGTTTGATTCTCGAGCTGTCCAGGAGAGCATGCACTTCCAGCGGTATGGAACGAGTTCTCGAGGCCTTTCTTGCACATTTCTTGCCTCCCGCATGAGGAGGGCTCGCCGGCAGATTTTTGGTGTTACAGAATGCGCACGGTTCGGGAGTACAATGTGGAGTTCGACTCATTGGCGTGACGTCCCGCGTTAGTAGCTAGTATGGAGGATCGAGTGCACCGATATGTTACAGGCTCGATGATTGCCTTGCAGAGTTGTTCGGTGTAGCTCTTCACCGCATGGACATTGCCCGCATGCAGCGTATACACTGGATGTGAGGAGCGGATAAATCGACGAATGACCAAAGTCGCAAGAGGCCGTACAGCAGTGGTCCTTTGGTGACTTTCGAGGCGGACCGCCTCAACAAAGACTAGTTATGTACCTCCACAAGATGCAGTGGTCCTCCACTTTCGGACCTTCAGATATTCAGGAGCGTGTCGGGCTCCTGTGTTTCAGATTTTCGTGAGAGCGAGTGCTCGCGGATGAGGCTGCCCTTGTCTCAGCCACGGCCGTGGAAAGCTTCATAAGGAGAGTGTCGTACTAACTCGGGAGATTGTTATTTTTGCGGCCAACAGGCCATCCGCAAGAGATCGTCCGACTGTGGGTAGCATGGTAGGATAGCATGGACTACTGTGAGCGATTGCGGGTTCTTCACCTTCCGTAGCTGTGCAGATGTTTGTACACCAAGGCCCCGGTGAGGTCGCAGCTGGGAGTTCCGCTTTAGCGGTCTCGAACCGCCTAGTTTCAGGTATATCCTTAACCCTCTCGAGTTTTGTTTGTCTTGCTGTGGTTGATGTGTGTAAGGGTATGTGTGGATAGCTTTGTGCTAAAATGTGAGTTAGAAACCGGGTTAGGGAAAAGGGTCAGTCCGGGTAGTGTGAGATGGAAGTGGTAGCTTTTCATGATGTGAAATAGTAAGATTGTTCCGGATCGGGAACAAGAGTCAGCGCGTTGGGGTCGGGTTGGGGACCATTTCATGGGTCAACCAGAACCGGTTTGCGGGTCGGGCTGGGTGGTCCCGCCAGTGGTAGGGTCACGAGGGTGCTAGGCCCAAGTTTAGTTGACCATCGTATGAGTTCGCGTGTGTTCGACCAGAATCAGTTCGGGAAGGCCGGAATGGCCTTAGGGAAATCGAGGTTAGTGAGATGACCAAGTTCGAGGTAGTGACTCAAGGGTTGTAACGTAGCGCTGATGTATGTGGTACGGATACTAGAACGAGTTCGAGTGTTCGTGACGAGTACTACGAGAAAGGGGAGAAGTGAACGTGTGTTTTTGTGGCCAGGTGTGGCATGATTGTTTTCGTACGTATAGCAGTGAAGACTATACTGACGCCTGTTTGTTTTGAGACCTAGAAGGAACATTCGGGACGAATGTTTCTAAGGGGGGAAGAATGTTATACCCCGTGTTTCCAGAGTATGTACGTGAGGGCGTACGTGTACAATTTGAGCCTTAAGTAGGCATAGTTTCGAAATTTGTACACAAGTGCCGAAAGGAGTCGTTTTTCGACGAAACGTTTCCACAGCTTACGTTGGGAAAATTCCGGCTATGTCATTTAGTATTTTTGCGGATTTTTCCGAGCGACGGAACATTTTTGGACCAACGGGAGGGTGACACTTGTCACCTCATCGACGGCAAAGAGAAGGCTTGGCCTTGGCCGATTGGCTCCCTCTTTTGTGCCTTGCTTTGTGGCTTGTTTTGTGGAGTGTTTTGTGGAGTGTTTTGTGGGTGCACTTGGCTTGATCTTGGCCTTACACTTGCCTTGCACATGGCTTGATCTTGGCCATTGGTTGGCCTTTGGTTTTGCTATAAATACCCCCTCTCTTTGAAGACTTCTTCATCCACTCTTCACTTGCCTAAGTCTTGAGAACCCCTCCCCTCCCTCTTGTTGACTCTCGTCCAAGAGCCCCTCTCCCCCGTGTGAAGGCCTTTTGGCCGAAACCTTCCCCCTTTGTGAGCCTAAAGCCGAGAACACCCCCCCCCCTTAGGGTGTTGTTCTCGTGTGGTACCCCCCCTTTGTGGTATTAAAATACTCCTCCAAGTATTGTTATAATGCCCAAAATACCTTAGCCTTATACCTTGTAGTATTCCAAAGTTACCTCTATACGTAGAGTCCGGAAATACTACCTTTTGTCCTTTTAGTCTCAAACCGAAACCCTAAGGAACCCTTCACTGTTGGTTGAAGTTTTGGAGTAAGTTGGATAGAACTTAAGGGTTGTTGGGAGCGGTTTGGAGCACTCGTAGTAGGAGCTAAACCTTGCTCAGGCGCGACATTATACTCGGATAATTTTGGGCTTATCGAGGTAAACACTACTGTCCTTCTATTGTAATTGGAAATTACATGTTGTAAGAATATATAGTGAAGTATACTATATATAGAACTATACTTAGTAATCGTGGCAATGTCTTTTGACTTAAGCTCAAGAAGTAAGAATCAATCAGACATAAGAGACTTGTGTAGTATTACCGTAGTAGAATTGTACACGTCCGGTTAGGCGTGTGAAACCCTCCGGTTGGCTCGTAGCGGCCTCGATAGAGAAGGAGATTTACGCTGTGGGGAGATGTTGCCAATTTTCTCAGAGAATATTCTACGTTGTGGTCTAGATGATAATAGGCGCCTTGTGGCCTTATAGGTGAAGTACCTACGTGTGGCGCGATTTACTTGGCTTAAGGAGTAGCCGATCGTTTGAGCGCTTTTGCTATTAGTCGATACTCGTCGCGAGGTATGTGAACCTCTTCCTATCTCTTCTAGCATGATATGTGTGTAACTATGTAGTACGTAGACGCATACGTGTTTAATGTATTTGATTGGTTTGAAACATAAAGTGTTATAACGCTTTATGGGAAGTTGGTTATAACGACTTTATGTAGGTAAGAAAATGGGTTGTGGTTTTTAAAAGATAATTGATTTGATTTATAAGCGGCTTGGGCGTTATAATAAAACTTGAAGTATTTCAAAAGATTTATGAATCGCTTTGAAAGAAGTGTAGTATTGTGCTTTGAAAACTTAAGAGTTATACTAGCTTTATGGGAAGTTAGGTATAACGGCTTAAGAATGGTTTATCGATGTTAGAAGTTAAGAGACTTGATCTTATAAGATAAGAGACTTAACTTATTTGTTTTAATGTGAATGTTTGTGAAACCTCATTCGTGAGTAATGAGTACTTGATTTTATTTAAAGGGATAATGTTTTACCGATTTCGAAATCGAATGTGTATCGACAGCACCAACTGCAGCGTTAATAAAGGAAAATGTATTGAATAATGATGAATTGTATTAAAACCGAGAAACCTCCATCCGCATAGAAACTAAGATGAGACAAAATGATATTACATTTTCTAGATCATGGTCAGTAATAAGAATGTTGTAAACAAGAATAACCTACTCTCACGCTGACATAATTTACTCAATTATTCTAAAAGGAATCAAGTGATTAAGTTTATGAACTATGAAACCTTTTGAAAATGAGAAGCTTGAGTAATTGAAACTAGGCAAACCGAACTTAGGAAAAGAATGTTACTTGATTTTGAAAAGGAATGGGTTGGTCATTCTAATACTACGTATCGGGTGACTTTTATAAAAGTAATGGATCTCTTTAAAAGAACTTAACGATGTAGTACTTTGGAGTTAAAACCCGACTTTGGCATAAAATGAAAGTACTTTGAGTTGTGTGAAACTTGCCTATGCTTGTTGTTGTGAAACTTGCCTATGCTTGTTGTTGTGAAACTTGCCTATGCTTGTGATGATAGCCTTTGTTGTGCAAGTGTGGTATTTCAGATACCGCCTCTCGATAGAGGCCGGTCGACTTGTCGAGAACTTACTTGGACATGTCGGGCGGTGATGGAGAATTCCACGTATGCTCCTCGCTGATAGTGTTATTCCATGGACTAGCTCTCCATGAGGTTTCTTACCGCTCGCCCGGTATCCGTGGTCGGCTCGATTTGCCCCGCCTCGTGGATCGATTCGCCTTGGTATCCGTAGTCACCGCACTTGCCCTGCTCAAGATAGTGACGGTTTCGTGATACGCCTTGGTCCCCGTGGTCACCGACTTGCCCCGGTCACCGCGTGGATCGCCTTGGTATCCGGTAGTCGGCTCGCACTTTCCCCGTATCGGCTTCGTTTTTTGGTTGCATTGTATTATTGGTACGGTCGGCTCTGCTAGTTATACATGTACTGTACGGTATTTAAAACACAGGAGGGACCTGGAGTTAATGTATAATCCTGGGGATGGTTATATCATAAATCCGCAAGGCTGAGGAAGAAATTCCACGCACGAGTGATAATTTGAGGCGTGAGTCCTCGCTCTGATGAATCGTTATATGTTATATACTGTAGTTTGGTCATCATACATGTCTCCTGCTTTATATAGACTATTATGATTTCATTTACAGTATTTACAGTTTCACATACTTGGTACTTGTCTCGACTCTTCGGCTGCGTTCATGCCGCAGGTAGAGGTACATCGGCTGTCGATCCACGCGTTTAGGATCTCATTTCAGCGTTTTGGGAAGCTCCGTTCCGTCGGAGGCTTATCTTTGGTATGTTACCCTGAGTCTGTAAGTTCTTGTACGTTCAGGGGTATGGCGGGGCCCTGTCCCGTCATAGTTGTTGTATAAATCTTAGAGGTCTGTAGTAATGTTGTGGGCAGGGTTGTAAAAGGATTAAACTGTTCAGGTTTTATGTATATACTGAAGGCAACTGTTTTGTTTGGCCTGTTTATTTATTATATCTCTCATTTCTTGTGTAAAGTTTTTATTTCCGCCGTTTTCTCGATGTTGTATCACTAGGGTGCCCGGTAAGGCACGATGTGGCCCGGTTCGGCGTCACGGCGATATCCTCAAGAGTCGGATAGTGCGCCACCGTCTGTCCGTGCTCGTGGATGGAATGCGACTCGGGTTCACTGCGTCCCCAAACCCTTCTGGAAAGACCTCCAGAAGTTAGCCGTAAACTGGGCTCCCCTGTCTGATATGATCGAAATAGGGACTCCATGCGATCGACGATCTCTGATGTAAAGTTCGCATAATCCTCGGCGGTAAAAGTCGCCCTGACGGAAGAAAGTGGGCTGATTTCACACCGCCGACGATAACCCATATAGAATCATGTCTCCTCCGAGTGCGAGGTAATCCCGTGATAAAGTCCATGTTGATCACCTCCCACTTCCGTGTCGGGATCTCTATCGTCAGAACAAACCACCGTGCCTCCGTGCTCTACCTTCACCGCCGACAACACGCACTGAGCTACGAACTCTGCAACGTCCCTCTTCAAGCCATCCCACCAATACACAGATCTAAGGTCGTGGTACATTTTGGTCGACCCTGGATGGATAGAGTAACGCGCGCTGTGTGCTTCCTCAAGAACTTGCTGCCGAAGTCCTGAAACATCTGGAACACACAACCTGCCCTCAAACCTTAGCACTCCATCAGGTGCTACCTCAAAAGGACCCTTCCCCTCACGAAGAGCCGCATCACGATACTGAATCAAAACCGGATCCTCGAACTGTTGCCTCTTCACCTCCTCGATGATGGAAGACTCGGCAACCTCACGAACTCTAACCCCATTGCTATCAGAATCAAACAATCGGACTCCAAGGCTCGCTAACTGATGCAAATCACGAACCATGCCCCTCCTCTCCAGCTGCACATCTGATAGCATAACAGCTTATCGTTAAACAATATAAGCACAACAAGAATACCCTTTTATACAAACGTTACAAGACACTAACACACATAGCATCATAGCATGTCTACTTATCAAACCATCTTATTATTCTTTCCATAAATCGATAAAAGTCTGTTATAAACACATAAGTAAACTGTTCCTTTTATCATTCTTAAGTTGTTATACCTAACTTCCCATAAAGCTAGTATAACTCTTAAGCTTGATGTTTAAAAACCAATTAGTTCTCTCTTAAAAAAATGATTCGATTCTTTTTGAAATGCTTTAAGATCCTTATTATTCAGGCTTAAGTCGCAAGACATTGCCGTAAGTATTATTCAGGCTTAAGTCAAAAGACATTGCCGTAAGTATTATTCAGTTAACACACGTACGTCTACCGTACTATATATATATTTAAAATATCATGCTTAGGAAGAATCACATACCTTCTCGGCGAAATCCACCTGCCAAGTCGAATATGTCGCGCGCAGAAAATCAGCCTATAATAGTCAAATACGTCTATCAACGTCTAGACTATTCTCAGAAACGATTCTAAGCGAGAGGGTTCTCTATTCTACGGAAATTTGGGCAGCAAGACTTCCCTACCCGGTAAGTTATACGATCTCTAAAAACAGCCCTATGTGAGTGCAGTTCAATTATTCTTCTTTATACCCTTCTAAGGTGATAATTCAATTCTATTCTGTAATATCCTTCTAAGTATTTATACTTATTCCTATACTTCTACAGTATGTATTCTTTAATTACAAAAGAAGGATAAGTTTATTTACCTCGGTAAGCCCAATAATATCCTAGATAAAAGTCGATCCTGAGCGAGGTTTAGCTCCTAATTTGTACGCTCCGGTAGCTCCAAGAACCCTTAGAAGTTCTTCACAACTTCTACTAAGTACTAAGGGATTTGGGCTAGGGTATTTTGGGCATTATAACAATACTAGAAGGCAACTTTTCTACCAAGGGAGGGGGGGTAGTGTTTCGGCTAGGGCTTCCTTTAGAGAGGGGGGGGGGGTATTCGGCCAAGGCCTTCACAAAGGGGGGGGGGGAGTGTTTGGACGAAAAGCTACAAGGGAGAGGGAAGGATTTTAGCCTTGGAAAGTTTGTTTGTGGATGAAGAACTCTTCATCACAAGAGGGGTATTTATAGGTCAAGGGATGGCCAACCAATGGCCAAGATTATGCCAAGTGCAAGGCAAGTGTAGGGTGAGGATTAGGGCAAGTGTCCTTAGCCAACTTGCACACAAAATATCCTACCAACTCCAAGACAAAAATGTCCATCCAATTCGACCTAATGCCACCCCACATCCACCAATGAGAGGGTGACAAGTGTCGCCCTCTCGTTGGTCCAAAGTGTTTCGTCTCTCGGAAAAATTCGCAAAAATTAGAAATGACATAGCCGGAATTTATCCTACGCGAGTTGTGTAAAACGTTTCGTCGGAAAACGATCCTTTTAATGAGTTGTGCCCAAAAAAACGTCCCATTGCCTACTTTAAGGCTAAACTTTCGTACGTACGCCCTTACGTACATACTCTGGAAATACGGGGTATAACACTACAGACCTCTAAGAATGATGTAACAACAATGGCGGGACAGAGCCCCGCCATACCCCTGAATGTAAGTACCTACAACTACAGGGGACTATACCACTGATAAGCCTCCGGAGAAACGGAGCTTCCCAAACGCTGAACTGTGACCCTATGAGCGAGGATCGACGACTGGTGTACTTCTACCTGCGGCATGAACGCTGTCACGACCCGTTCCGGGGCCCGTGACTGGTGCCTTACCCGGGCACCTAAGTAGTCATACATCAGAGTAATCAGCGGAACATAAGACAAGACAAGAAACATTATGAAAAGATAAATGCTTATTCGAAGAAAAGCTTGCTTTTCGCATATATATATATAACCCAAGTTTTGCGCTACATCCCAACTGCATAATAGGACTCTGCACTTAGGAATGTAAACAACTATGGCGACAGGCCCCGCCATACCCTCGATCAGACAAAACTAATTACAACAGGAGAGCATACCCAAAGTAGAGCCTCCTAGAAGATGGAGCTCACGACACCAACGTAAAAGATCCTAAGGATGCGGATCTAGCACTGCTGCCTTTACTGCAGCATGAACGCAGCCCGAAGGAGGTCGATAACAGTACTAAGTATGTGAAATCGTAAGTACTTAAATGAAATCATATCATTTTAAAACCAATTTTACAAATATGCACGAAACAACCAAGGTAACGACATAGTGCCACATCATAAACAAGAGCAACAATAAAGTGCATCAGAACAGTCTCTTCTAGGCTGCGAATGATCGAAGCAGGGCCAATCGCCTGTAGTATCACTATGCAAGCCTAATCCTGGACTCCCGTAGTCCGCATAGGCCACTCACGTAGGCCCGCGTAGGGTATAACCCCGCATCGAGGGTAGCTACTCCTCGGCATCGTCCTGGACTCGTAGTCCGCATGGCCACATAGACCGCATGAGGTATAACCCCGCACACTAACCTGGAACTCGTAGCTCGCATAGGTCCCCGACCCGCATGAGGTATTCTCGAATCATGGTCCTGCATCACCGAAGTCTACCCCGACGGAGGCGACTTAACCCCCGGTAACATGTCAAGAGGTGAGTGATATAATACTAGCATAACAGCTTATCGTTAAACAACATAAGCACAACAAGAATACCCTTTTATACAAACGTTACAAGACACTAACACACATAGCATCATAGCATGTCTACTTATCAAACCATCTTATTATTCTTTCCATAAATCGATAAAAGTCTGTTATAAACACATAAGTAAACTGTTCCTTTTATCATTCTTAAGTTGTTATACCTAACTTCCCATAAAGCTAGTATAACTCTTAAGCTTGATGTTTAAAAACCAATTAGTTCTCTTCTGTTAAAAAAATGATTCAGTATTCTTTTGAAATGCTTTAAGATCCTTATTATTCAGGCTTAAGTCGCAAGACATTGCCGTAAGTATTATTCAGGCTTAAGTCAAAAGACATTGCCGTAAGTATTATTCAGTTAACACACGTACGTCTACCGTACTATATATATATTTAAAATATCATGCTTAGGAAGAATCACATACCTTCTCGGCGAAATCCACCTGCCAAGTCGAATATGTCGCGCGCAGAGAATCAGCCTATAATAGTCAAATACGTCTATCAACGTCTAGACTATTCTGTAAACAGTTCTAAGCAGAGGGTTCTCTATTCTACGGAAATTTGGGCAGCACTTCCCTACCCGGTAAGTTATACAGTCTACTGTAAAAACAGTCCTATGTGAGTACAGTTCAATTATTCTTCTTTTATACCCTTCTAAGGTGATAACAGTTCAATTCTATTCTGTAATATCCTTCTAAGTATTTATACTTATTCCTATACTTCTACAGTATGTATTCTTTAATTACAAAAGAAGGATAAGTTTATTTACCTCGGTAAGCCCAATAATATCCTAGATAAAAGTCGATCCTGAGCGAGGTTTAGCTCCTAATTTGAACGCTCCGATAGCTCCAAGAACCCTTAGAAGTTCTTCACAACTTCTACTAAGTACTAAGGGATTTGGGCTAGGGTATTTTGGGCATTATAACAATACTAGAAGGCAACTTTTCTACCAAGGGAGGGGGGGTAGTGTTTCGGCTAGGGCTTCTTTTAGAGGGGGGGGGGGTATTCGGCCAAGGCCTTCACAAAGGGGGGGGGGGGGGAGGGAGTGTTTGACGAAAAGCTTTGAGAGAGGGGGAGGGATTTTAGACTTGGAAAGTTTGTTTTGTGGATGAAGAACTCTTCATCTTAAGGGGGGTATTTATAGGTCAAGAAGTGGCCAACAAATAGCCAAGATTAAGCCATGTGCTAGGCAAGTGTAAGGTCAAGATTAGGGCAAGTGTACCTTATCCAACTTGCACACAAAATATCCTACCAACTCCAAGACAAAATAGCCATTCCATTCGGCCCTATTGTCGTCCCACATCCATCAATGAGAGGGTGACAAGTGTCTCCCTCTCGTTGGTCCAAAATGTTTCGTCTCTCGGAAAAATCCGCAAAAATTAGAAATGACATAGCCGGAATTTACCCTACGCGAGTCTTGTAAAACGTTTCGTCGGAAAACGATTCCTTGTGTGAGTTGTGCCAAAAAAAAACGTCCTAGGCCTAAACTTTTAAGGCTAACTTTCGTCACGCCTCACGCATATACTGCGGAAATACGGTATAACATTCTCCTCCTTAGAAACATTCGTCCGAATGTTCCTTCCCAAGATCAGTAACGATAAGGTTCCTCATAACTTAAACGGTTTGCAAATGCCACACACGCCACAAAACAACACTTAGGCATAAACGATAATGAAAATTTACAAGTAGGAAAGTGAATTACACGGAGGTGGGGAATAGGTGAGATACTTCGCCTCATGTCCTCCTCGCCTTCCCACGTCATCTCCTCCCGAGCTCGTTCCGCCACAAGACTTTGACTGCCACGCCCTTAGTCCGCAGACGCCTAACTCGACGATCGATTATCGCTATGGGAATCTCCTCATACGATAACCCCTCGGTCACCTGGACATCGTCAATCGGGTGTACCCTAGATGGATCCCTGATACATCTCCTCAGCATCGAAACATGAAACACCGGATGACCGCCTCCGGATCGGACGGCGGATCCAACTCATAGCAACCTTGCCTACCTGCGACAACTGATAGGCCCAATGTACCTTGGCCGAGTTTCCTTTCTTCCCGAACCTCATCACACCCTTCATGGGTGACACCTTCGAAAAACCCAATCATCAACTCGAACTCCGGATGCCGACGACGATGATCTGCGTATGACTTCGCCGACTCGAGCCGCGAGCAACCGCTCTGGATAAGCTTCACCTTATCCACTTCGCCGCACCAAATCGTCCCACTAATCGCACTCGCCACATCGAACCAGCCTATAGGCGATCCGCACTTCCTCCCATACAAGGCCTCATAACGCGCCATCCGAATCCGGAGTGGTAGCTATTATTGTACGCAAACTCAACTAGAGGCAAATGATCCTCCCGCTACCCTGAAGTCGATAACACAGCTCGCAGATATCCTCAAGAGTCGGATAGTGCGCCACCGTCTGTCGCTGCTGTGGATGGAATGCGCACTCGTGCTCACCAAGGCCCCCAAACCCTTCTCGAAAGACCTCCGAGTTAGCCGAACCGGGCTCCTGCATGCGATATGATCGAAATAGGGACTCCATGCATGCGGCGATCTCTGATATAAAGTTTGGCATAATCCTCACCAAAAGTCGTCCGACGGAAGAAAGTGGGCTGATTTCGTCGACCGTCGGCGATAACCCATATAGAATCATGTCTCCTCTCCGAGTGCGAGGTAATCCTGTGATAAAGTCCATGTTGATCACCTCCCACTTCCGTGTCGATCTCTATCGTCGCAACAAACCACCGGGCCTCGTGCTCTACCTTCACTGCGACAACACGCATCGAGCTACGAACTCGCAACGTCCTCTTCAAGCCATCCCACCAATACACCGATCTAAGGTCGTGGTACATCTTGATCGACTGGATGGATAGAGTAACGCAGCGTCTTTGTGTGCTTCCCCAAGAACTCGCCAAGTCACGAAATATCCGAACACACAACTCGCCTCAAACCTTAGCACCCCATCGTGCTACCTCAGGACTCCTTCCTCACGAAGAGCCGTATCACGATAACGTGTCAAAATGGATCCTCGAATTGCCTCTTCACCTCGACGATGGAAGACTCGGCAACCTCGCGGACTCGCACCCCATCGCTATCGTAATCAATCAAACGGACACCAAGGCTCGCTAATCGATGCAAATCACGAACCATGTCCTCCTCTCTGGCCGCACATCCGATAGGCTCCCATCGACCTACGACTAAGAGCATTCGCCACAACATTGGCCTTCCCGGGTGGTACAGATATCAACATCGTAATCCTTAAGCAACTCTAACCACCGTCTCGCCGTAAGTTCAGATCCTCTCGGCTGAAGATATCTTGGAGGCTCTTGTGGTGCAGATAAATATCCACATGAACCCCATACAAATAGTGCCTCCGGATCTTCAAGGCGTGAATCACCGCTGCCAACTCCAAATCATGGGTGGGGTAGTTCCTCTCGTGTTTCTTCAGCTGTCGGGATGCATACACTATAACCTTGACCTGCTGCATCAACACACATCCCAACCCGATGCCTGACGCATCACAATACACGACATAACCGTCGACCTCCGAAGAAGTAAGAACGGGCGCCGCCTCCTTCAAGAATCGAAACCACGCCACAAGCATCACCATCAAATTTAGCCGCTTTACGAGTCACCCTAGTCAATGGTGCGAGATAGAAGCAAACTTCTACGAACCGCCGATAATAACTCGCAAGGCCCGAAATCGCGAACCTCGCCGAGTAGTAGTGCGCCAAGTCTCGATCGCTTCGATCTTGGCCGATCTACTCGAATGCCATCAGCCCGACAATATGCCCAAGAAAAGCCACCGGTTAACCAAAACTCACATTTGGAAAACTTGGCGCATAACCGCTGGTCTGGAGAACTCTCAAGACGCCTCAAATGCTCGCATGCTCCCGCTCTGGCGAGAATAAACCAAGATATCATCAATGAACACTATCACAAACGTGTCCAAAAATGGTTTGAACACTCGGTTCATCAAATCCATGAATACCACGAGCATTGGTCAACCCGAAAGACATGACCTCGAACTCATAATGCCCGCACGTCCGAATGCGATCTAGGGACATCCGCCTCTCGACTGCACTGATGATAGCCCGATCGCAGATCAATCTTGAGAAACGTCTCGCACTCGCAACCGTCGAACAGATCATCAATCACAGGAAGGGTATTCGTTTAATGGTCACCTTGTTCACCGCTCGTAATCAACACACATGCGCATTGCCACGACCGAACCGCCCGTGATCGTGCCTTACCCCGCACCCTGGTGATACAACATCGAGTAATCGGAACATAAAACAATAACATGAAGCCAATGCTATAAGACGGTGAAATAAGACAAAGCAACCAAAAACGGTTACCTTCAAGATATATAAATAACAATTTGAAATAGCATCCCATTACAACCCCCGCCCACAACAAGATTACAGCACTTACGAATGATATGACAACAACGACGACAGGGGCCGCCATACCCCGAATGTAAGCACCTACAACAACAGGACTATACTAAGATAAGCCTCCGAGAAACGGAGCTTTCCCAAACGCCGAACCGTGACCCTAAGAGCGAGGATCAACGATCGTGTACCTTTACTCGGCGGCATGAACGCGGTCCGAAGGAGGTCGATAACAAAAAGTATGTGAAATCAAAATAAATATTATAAATGAAATCATAGTAGTCTATATAAAGCAGAGACATGTATGATAACCAAACTACAATTCACAATAAATAAGCGATATGTCAAGTCGTGACTCACGCCTCAAAGTCATCACAATAGAACCGCACGGTAAGTGCGAAGGCATAGCCGACTACTAAGACCCACAGCACCAAAAATGCTATAAAGCGTATCACGAGGTCTTTCTGCATCGCACTACATGATCGAAGCTGGCCACTCGCCCGCAGTATCACTGTGCGCGTCTATCCCTGGAACTTACCGCAGCTCCGCATAGGTCACACACAGACCCGCATGAGTTATTCCTCGAATCATGGTCCCATACCGCCTAAGGTATACCCCGCATCGGAGGCAGCTTAACCCCCGGTATCCGCCTGGACTTCCGCAGCCCGCATAGTCCCTCAAAGACCGCATAGTCCCTCAAGGACCGCATAGGGCATCCCCGTCGACGGCTAAACACCTGAATGATCAATCCCGAGCATACCGCTGCTCGCATAGTCTCATAGACCGTGAGCCGTATAGACCCGCATCAAGGGTGGCAAGCCCTCGGTATAATAAGTCAAGGGGGTATGTGATACAATAACAGTACAACGGGCTTAACGTTTAACAACGTAAGCACAACAAGAATGACCCCCTTACATAACAATCACAAGATACTAACACACGTAGCATCCTAACATGTTTACTTATCAAATCAACAAGAAAGTATTACAAGGTTATCACAAACCAACACAATCAAGTTATTCACACAAGGTACTTTATGCTAACAAGTTCGGGTATCTATCCCCAAAGTACTTCATACATTAACTCTTTAAAAGATCCGTTTCTTTCACAGAAGTCACACAATACGTAGTATAAAATAGAGTGATCGTCTTTTAAGTAAACCAAACACTTCCCTTTGTAAAATCAAGTAACAACATTATTTTCCAAACGTTCAAGTTTGCCTAATTTCAAATGTTCACGTTTCTTATTTTAGAAAGGTTTCGTAGTTCATAGTCTTATTCATTTAAGAATATAATTCTCTTTTAAACAATCTGAGAAACATATGCCTTATATGTGAGTAGGTTATTCTTGTTCATAATCAATTTTATTAAGCAGCCATGATCTAGGAAATGTAATATCATTTTGTCTCATCTTAGCTTCTATGCAGATGGAGGTTTCTACTGGTTTTAATAATACTTCATTTAATCAAAACATTTCCCTTTATTAATGCTGCAGTGGTTTGTCGATACTCTTTCTGATTTCCGAAATCAGTAAAACATTATTCCTTTTAAAAACCAAGTACTCATTACTCACGAATGAGGTTTCACACAAAATTCATATTAATTCATTTAAGTCAAGTCTCTTATCTTTTAAGATCAAGTCTCTTAACTTCTAAAATCAATAAATCATTCATTTTATCTCTCTTAAGCCGTTATACCTAACTTCCCATAAAGCTAGTATAACTCTTAAGTTTTTAAAACCAAGTATTACTCTCCTTTCAAAAACAGTTCTTAAGTCTTTTGAAATACTTCAAGTGTTATACCCCGTAGTTGCAGGGTATGTATGTGAGGACGTACGTACGAGAGTACGGCAGAAAATTTTGAAAAGAAAGAAAGATGTGAGTTTTCGACGGAAAAGTTTCCGGTTATTTGTGAAGAAAAAGGTTCGTTAATGGGAATTGGATTCCCAGATTTGGTATTTGGACTTCATAGATTATATTAGAATTTTGAGATTTTATTTTCGGAAATGGTCACGTGGGGCCCACGGGAGAAATTTACGGTTTTGTGGGGCCCACTTTGTTTTCGAGATTTTGGCCATTGTGGATATTTTCGGAAGACGTTTTTTTTTGGGCCAATAGGAGGGTGACACGTGTCACCCCCGCCTAGGTGGCTTGGCCGAAATGACATTTGTGCACAACACCCGGTTAGAGTCGTTTTTTGACGAAACGCTTTCAGCGTAACTGCGAAGGGAAAATTCCGGCTATGTCATTTAGTATTTTTGCGGATTTTTCCGAGAGACGAAATGTTTTGGACCAACGAGAGGGCAACACTTGGCACCCTCTCATTGGTGGACTTGAGGGCGGAATTAGGGCCGAATGGATGGGCAAGTTGTGGTAGATATTTGTGTAGATATTTGTGAGGGATTTGTGGAGTAGGGTTAGGGTGCACTTGGCTTGATCTTGGCCTTACACTTGCCTTGCACATGGCTTGATCTTGGCCATTGGTTGGCTTTTGGTTTTGCTATAAATACCCTTGGCCAAGACTTCAGTCATCCCAAAATGTTCCAAGTCTTGCTATCCTTCCCCGCTCCTCTTGTTTGACTCTCGTCCAAGAGCCCCCCCCTCCCTAGTAAAGGCCCTTGGCCGAGAAACCCCTCCCCCTTTGTGGTGCCTTGGTCAAGGTACCCCTCCCCCTAGCCTAGTTGTTTTCGTATAATACCCCTTGTTGTGGTATAGAAATACTCCCCTAGTATTGTTATAATGCCCAAAATACCTTAGCCTTGTACCTTGTAGTATTCCAAAGATACCTCTTTACGTAGAGTCCGGAAATACTACCTTTTGTCCTTTTAGTCTCAAACCGAAACCCTAAGGAAATCTTCATAGTTGGTTGAAGTATTTGAGTAGAAGTTGGTTAGAACTTCTAAGGGTTATTTGGAGTGGTTTGGAGCGCACGGAGTGGAGCTAAACCTTGCTCAGGATCGACATTATAACTTGGATAATTTTGGGCTTATCGAGGTAATTATCTTGTCCCTCCATTGTAATTGGAAATTACATGTTTGTTAGAATATATAGTTGAAGTATACTATATATGGAACTATACTTAGTATTCGCAATGTCTTTTGACTTAAGCTGAAGAATAAAGAATCGAATCGTATTTACATAGGGTGTATCAGACGGAGACTTGTGTAGAATTGTACACGTCCGGTTAGACGTGTAAACCCCCCCCCCTGGTTGGCTTGGTAGCCGGCCTCGATAGAGGAGGAGATTTACGCTGTTGCGGGGGGGGGAGGTGCTGCCGAATTTTCTATAGGAAGATAGAAACTTGTGTTTTGGGGTTAATAGACGTTTGTGACCTTTATAGGTGAAAGTACTAAGAGTAGCGTATTCTACTCGAGGAGTGGAAAGGGCTAGCAAGGTTGTAGTACTTGGAGCATTTTGCTTATTGTCGATAAATCGTCGCGAGGTATGTGAACCTCTTCCTATCTTTTCTAGCATGATTGTTGTGAACTATGTAGTACGGTAGACGTACATGTGCTAAGTGATTTGGTTGGTTTAAAACATAGGGTGTTATAATAGCTTTATGGGAAGTTAGTTATAACGACCTTATGTAAGTGAAAATGGTTTACTGATGTTAGAAGTTAAGAGACTTGATCTTATAAGATAAGAGACTTAACTTATTTGTTTAAATGTGGATGTTTGTGTGAAACCTCATTCGTGAGTAATGAGTACTTGGTTTTTTTAAAGGGATAATGTTTTACTGATTTCGGGAATCAGAATGTGTATCGACAGACCACTGCAGCGTTAATAAAGGAAAATGTATTGAATAATGATGTGTTGTATTAAAACCAGTAGAAACCTCCATCTGCATAGAAGCTAAGATGAGACAAAATGATATTACATTTTCTAGATCATGGCTGCTGTAATAAGATCGTTATAAACAAGAATAAACTACTCACATATATGACATATGTTACTCAATTGTTCTAAAAAGGAATCAAGTGATTAAGTTTGGGAACTATGAAACCATTTGAAAATGAGAAGCTTGAGTAATGAAACTAGGCAAACGGGGACTTAGGAAAGAATGTTGTTACTTGATTTTGAAAAGGAAGGTGGGTTGGTCATTCTAATACTACGGTATCGGGTGACTTTTATAAAAGTATTGGATCTTTTTTAAAAGAAGTTAACGTATGTAGTACCTTGGGTTTAAACACCGGGACTTTGGCATAAAATGAAAGTACTTTGAGTTGTGTGAAACTTGCCTATGATTGTTGTTGTGAAACTTGCCTATGCTTGTTGTTGTGAAACTTGCCTATGCTTGTGATGATAGCCTTTATTGTACAAGCGTTGTGTTTCTGTGTTACCGCGTCTCTCGATAGAGGTCGGTTGGTAGTTGAGAACTTACTTGACGCGTCTTGCGGCGACGGAGAAATTCCACGCACGCCTCGCTGATAGTATTATTGTTGTTAATCGCTTTGGACATACCGACACGATCGTGGCGCATCGGGTATGCTTCCATTTTGGTTAAGGTCTTGTGGTTAATCGCTTTGGATATCTCGACACGATCGTGGCGCACGGGTATGTTTCCATTTTGATTATCGCCTTGTGATTTCCTTTTGGACATATCGACACGATCGTAGCGCACGGGTATCGTCCATTTGGAATGCTGTCTATTGTTTCCTTTGGACATCTCGACACGATGCGTGGCGCACGGGTATGCGTCCATTTGGAAAGTTGTCTTATTGTTTCCCTTTGGACATACTGACACGATGCGTAGCGCACGAGTATGCTTCCATTTGGATTGCTGTCTTGTTGTTATCATATCATCGACTGCCGGCAGTGAGGAAGGTATTCCACGGGCATGATTGATGTTGTGGGCGTGAGACCCTGACTTGATATAACTGTTATATGTGATGTGCTGTAGTTTGGCTATCATACATGTCTCCTGCTTTGTATAGACTGTTATGATTTCATTTACAGCATTGTACAGTTTCACATACTTGGTACTGTTGATCGACCTTCGCCGCCGTTCATGCCGCAGGTAGAGGTACATCGGTCGTGGATCCTCGCTCATAGGATCACCGTTCAGCGCATTGGGAAGCTCCGTTTCTCCGGAGGCTTATCTTTTGGTATGTGTTCCCTGAGTTGTAGGTTCTTGTACATTCAGGGGTATGGCGGGGCCCGCCCCGTCATAGTCGTAAATCTTAGAGTGCATGCAATCTTGTTGTGGCGGGGTTGTAAAAGGATTAAACTGCTCGTGTTTTATGTTTATACCTGAAGGCAAGCTTTTGGTTGGCCTGTTTACTTATTATATCTCTTGTTTAATGACTCATGTTTTATGTTCCGCTGATTTTCTCTGATGTATGTATCGCTAGGGTGCCCGGGGTAAGGCACCAGTCACGGGCCCGATTTTCGGGGTGTGACATCAAGATTCTTATTATTCGGGCTTAAGTCAAAAGACATTGCCGTACAACTACGTTCAATTAGCACGCGTACGTCTACCGTACTATATATATATATATTCTTTTAAAATATCATGCTCAAGAGGATAGGAAGAATCACATACCTCGAGACGATTATCGACTATAAGCAAATCGCTCCACGGCTATAACCCGGCTAGCCTGGTCCACCTTTCAAGTAGCACATGCTACTCACAGAACATTCAACCTATAAAGGTTACACAAGTCTATCAAAGTCTAGACTACTCGGTAGAATAATCTAGATACAAGATTCTACGGAAAAATTGGGCAGCCCTTCCCTACCCGACAAACTACACAAGTCTACTGTAATACAGTCCTATGTAAGTACAGTCCAATTCTCTTCTTTAAATTCAGGCTTAAGTCCAAAGACATTGCCGCAAAACTAAGTTCAGTTCTATATATAGTATACTTCAACTATATATTCCTACAACATGTAATTCCAATTACAATAGGGGGACAAGATATTTACCTCGATAAGCCCAAAATTATCCAAGTTTAATGTCGCTCCTGAGCACCGCTTAGCTCCAACTCCGTGCGCTCCAACCCGCTCCAAACCACCCTTAGAAGTTCTAACCAACTTCTACTTAATACTCCAACCAACTATGGAGATTTTCCCTAGGGTTTCGGTTTGAGACAAAAAGGACATACGGTAGTATTTCCGGGCTCTACTGTCATGACCCGAACCCGGGCCCGTGACTGATGCCTTACCCCGGGCACCCTAGTGATACAACATCAGAGTAATCAGCGGAACATAAAACACATACATGAAACCAATGTAAGAAGACAGTGAAATAAGAAGACAGGCTAACCAAAAACGGTTACCGTCAGTATATATAAATAACAATTTGAACAGTTACATCCCTTTCTACAACCCTGCCCACAACAGTACTACAGACCTCTAAGAATGATATGACAACAATGGCGGGACAGGGCCCCGCCATACCCCTGAATGTAAATACCTACAACGACAGGGGACTATACCACTGATAAGCCTCCGGAGAAACGGAGCTTCCCAAAAGCTGAACTGTGACCCTAAGAGCGAGGATCAACGACTGGTGTACCTTTACCTGCGGCATGAACGCAGCCGGCCGAGGTCGATAACAAAAATCGAATATGTGAAATCGAAAATAAATCAGAAATGAAATCATAGTAGTCTATAAAGCAGAGACATGTATGATAACCAAACTACGATTCACAATAAATAGCGATATGTCAAGTCGTGACTCACGCCTCAAGTCATCACTCAAATATAACCATGGGTCTCACGCCACAACATCAATCATGCCCGTGGAATACCTTCCTCACCGCCAGCCTATGATATAAAAGCATCAAGGAATACACATGAACACCGGGTCCCACCGTGTCCTAATAAAACCGCATGGGGTAAGTGCGAAGGCGTGGCCGACTACTAAAACCCACGCACCAACAAGGTCATAAAGCGTATCATGAGATCTGTCTGCATCGTCACATGATCAAAGCCGCCACTCGCCCGCAGATCTAATGTGCGCGCGTCAGCCACGAACTCTCCGCAGACTCGCATAGGCCAAACTCATAGGCCCGCGTGAGGTATAACCCCGCATCGAGGGTAGCTACTCCCGTCCGCTGGACTCGCAGTCCGCATGGCCACATAGACCGCGTGACCACGCGGCCGTACTAACTGGAACTCCGTAGCTCCGCATGGATCACCTGGACCCGCATGAGGTATTCTCGAATCATAGGTCACTAGACCCGCTGAGTCTACCCCGTCGGAGGCGACAACCTCCGAAAACAAGTCAAGGTGTGAGTGGTACAATACCAACATATCGGCTGATAGTGAAACAACTTAAGCGCAATCGAGGGGAAACCCCTTTACACAAACATCACAAGATACTAACACACGTAGCACCCTAGCATGTTTACTTAACAAATCAACAAGAAAGTATTACAAGGCTATCACAACCCAACACAATCAAGTTATACACACAAGGCACTTTCTACTATATGATTAACAAGATCGGGTTTCTATCCCCAAAGTACTCCATACATTAACTCTTTTTAAAAGATACGTTACTTTCACAAAAGTCACACAATACCCGTAGTATATGAAAATAGAGTGATTATCTTTTGAAGTAAATCAAAACACTTCTCTTTGTAAAATCAAGTAACAACATTATTTTCCAAACGTTCAAGTTTGCCTAATTTCAAATGTTCACGTTTCTTATTTTAGAAAGGTTTCGTAGTTCATAGTCTTATTCATTTAAGAATATAATTCTCTTTTAAACAATCTGAGAAACATAAGCCTTATATGTGAGTTGGATATTCTTGTTTATAACAATCTTATTACAGCAGCCATGATCTAGGAAATATCATTTTGTCTCATCTTAGCTTCTATGCAGATGGAAGTTTCTACTGGTTTTAATAATACTTCATTAATCAAACATTTCCCTTTATTAACACTGCAGTGGTTTGTCGATTACACATTCTGATTTCCGAAATCAGTAAAACATTATTCCTTTTAAGACCAAGTCTCTTAACTTCTAAAATCAATAACTCATTCATTTTATCTTGCTTAAGCCGTTATACCTAACTTCCCATAAAGCTAGTATAACTCTTAAGTTTTTTAAAACCAAGTATTACTCTTCTTTCAAAAACAGTTCTTAAGTCTCTTGAATTACTTCAAGACCTTTATTATTCGGGCTTAAGTCAAAAGACATTGCCGTACAACTACGTTCAATTAGCACGCGTACGTCTACCGTACTATATATATTCTTTTAAAATATCATGCTCAAGAGGATAGGAAGAATCACATACCTCGCGACGATTATCGACTATTAGCAAATCGCTCCACGGCTATAACCCGGCTAGCCTGGTCCACCTTCTCAAGTAGCACATGCTACTCGCAGAACATTCAACCTATACAGGTTATACAAGTCTATCAAAGTCTAGACTACTCGGTAGAATAAATCTAGATACAAGATCCTACGGAAAATTGGGCAGCACTTCCCTATCCGTCAAACTACACAAGTCTCATCAGAATACACCTACGTAATTACGATTCTCTTCTTTAAATTCGCTTAAGTCCAAGGACATTGCCACAATACTAAGTTCGATTCTATATATAGTATACTTCAACTATATATTCCTACAACATGTAATTTCCAATTACAATAGGGGGACAAGATAATTACCTCGATAAGCCCATAATTATCCAAGTATAATGTCGATCCTGGGCACCGTTTAGCTCCAACTCCGTGCGCTCCAACCCGCTCCAAACCACCCTTAGAAGTTCTAACCAACTTCTATAAAACTCCAACTAACTATGGAGATTTTCCTTAGTGGCTTGGTTTGTGGACCGACGGGAAGTATAATAGTATTACTGGGCTTTTCGTATAGGTATAACCTTAGAATACTACAAGGTATACGGCTAAGGTAATTTGGGTATAGTAACAATACTTTTGAGAGTATTTCTACCAAGAGGGGGGGTATTTATACGGGACAACACCACAAGGGGGTGTATACCTACCAACCCCACTGGGAGGGTACTCTCGCCAGCGAGGGAGGGAGAACTCCGCCACAAGGCCTCACAAAGGGAGGGTGGGACGAAACCAACAAGGAGGGAGGGAGGATTTCAAGACTTGGAAATTTGTAGAATGGATGACGAAGTCTTCAGCGGGGCTATTTATAGGTCTAGCAAAGGCCAACCAATGGCCAAGATCATGCCAAGTGCAAGGCAAGTGTAGGGCCAAGATCATGCCAAGTGCACCTTATCCATCTACCACCAAAATATCCTACCTACTACTTGACAAAAACCAACCCATTTCGTCCACCCTTGACCGCCCAATGTCTATCAATGATAGGGTGACAAGTGTGGCCCTCTCGTTGGTCCAAAATGTTTCGTCTCTCGGAAAAATCCGCAAAAATTAGAAATGACATAGCCGGAATTTTCCCTTCGCAAGTTGTGTAAAACGTTTTGTCGAAAAACGACTCTAATCGGGTGTTGTGCACAAAAATAAAATCGGCCAAGCCACTTTAAAGCCCAAAATTTTCTACGTACGTCCTTACGTACATACTCTGGAAATACGGGGTATAACATCTACGTATAGAGGTTTCTTTGGAATACTACAAGGTATACGGCTAAGGTAATTGGGTATAGTAACAATACTTTGGAGAGTATTTCTACCAAGAGGGGGGGTATTTATACGAGACAACACCACAAGGGGGTGTATACCTCTACCAACCCCACTAGGAGGGTGCTCTCACAAGGGAAGGGTACTCTCGGCCAAGGGGCCTCTCAAAGGGGGGAGGGGGAGGCTAGACGAGACCTCACACACAAAGGGGGGGAAGCTCTCAAGACTTAGAGATTTTTTTGATGAAGAAGTCTTCAAAGGGGGAGGTATTTATAGGGCAAGAAAAAGCCAACCAATGGCCAAGATCATGCCAAGTGCTAAGCAAGTGTAGGGCCAAGATATGCCCAAGTGCCCCCCTAGTCCCTACTCCTTAAAACCCTCACAAAATATCTCACCAACTATGCCACCCTTTCGGCCATTTTACCGCCCACACTCCACCAATGAGAGGGTGCCAAGTGTCGCCCTCTCGTTGGTCCAAAATGTTTCGTCTCTCGGAAAAATCCGCAAAAATTAAAAATGACATAGCCGGAATTTTCCCTTCGCAAGTTATGTAAAACGTTTCGTCGAAAAACGACTCTAACCGGGTGTTGTGTACAAAAATAATCGGCCAAGCCTACTTTAAAGTCCAAACTTTTCTACGTACGTCCTTACGTACATACTCTGGAAATACGGGGTATAACATTCTCCCCTCCTTAGAAACATTCGTCCCGAATGTTCCTTCTAAGTCTCAAAACAAACGTGCGCCAGTATAGTCTTCACTACTATACTTACGAAACAATCCTTGCCACACATGGCCACAGAAACAACTCGCGCAAAATACTTACATCCAAGTCCACGAGGAAACACCTCTAACATCACCACAAACACCTCTCTCCGGGGTCTAAAATATACTTCCTTCGCACCTTATCTTTACAAAAGAAATGATCACATCTATGCTCGCCATACATGCTCGCTTCTTCCCTTACGTGTCGTACCCTTCTTGTACACTCGAACTCTTACCACTTTTCTCTATCGCTTCGGTTTCAAAACTCGTCACACCCTATCCGGTGGTACCTTCGAAGACCGACCACAACTCGAACTTTGCGTCGCCGCCGATTATCCGCACGATTTCTCCGAGCTGCCAAAACCTCTTCTAGACAAGCTTCACCCTATCCACAAATTACCGAACAAGTCGAACCATCTATCCAACCTTGCCAACATCGAACCAATCGGCCAAGAACTTACACTTGCGCCCCTACAAGGCTTCATAAGGCAATAACCAAACACTGAAATGGTAGCTAAAACACTCCCTCAACAGGAGGAAACAATCCTCACAGCTACCCCTGAAACCCAAACGCTGGCCCGAGGGCGACATGACTCGAGACTCACCAGTTCCTAACCCCGCACGTAAAACTTTCGGAAGAAAAAGGAAACGATGCGCCACTGGCTCCATTGTCTGTCATAAGGTGAAGGTAGGCACCCCGTGCAGCCTTACAACCTTTTTGATATAACGTCTCGCAACTTACTACCGAGTACACGGTTTGGACTAAAAGATAAGACGGGCTGACCTTATCGGCCCGACTACTGGTCGAATGCATCCACAAACTCGTACGCTGGTTAACTAAGCATGGGCCTAACACCCTCATGACCCTATCACAAGGCGGGACCACCACAAACTGACCCCACCACCAAACAGGCCGCGGGTTGACCCGTAACGTGGCCTCAACCCGACCCGGCAACGCGCAAGATACTAGCTCCCCGATCCGGAAAACTCTCACTAATCACGTTACGAAAACCTAGCGGTCTTCTTAGCTCAACTACCCTCTTTCATTCCACACTACTCAGGGACTTATCCCAAACATAGCTCACGTGCACAATGCACTCCGATAAGGGTTAAACACAAATGTAATCTTTTTCTCAAGATTGCCTTGCCTCTAAGGTCTCCACGTAAAAAGCTCTAAGGCTCACACTTTTCCTATCCCCCAACCCTTCCCGGTTACTAATCATGATTTCTAATCACAATTAACACACTGCTATCAGAACATAGCACTTATGATATACCCATCTTATCACACATACTGATCTCTAGAGGGTTAAGGATATATCTATATCTACTGTTTCACTCCCCTTAGTCGTTCTAATCAAACCTCGCCTGTAGGCGCATACCAGTGGGCGTAACGAACTACCCACCGATCCTGGCGCCGAGTCCTCCTACTTGCATCCTCCTACTAGGACACCTCGACACTGCCCGACGGCCGCAGTACAACAAGTACCAACAAAGACGACATTCCCGATGGCGTGCATCACATTGTGAACCTAAGCCACAGAGCTCACCAACTCCTCGCCTACCCCGAACGCCCCAACCCCGTGGAGGACCTCTCTCGCACCGTGGACGTGCATAATCAATCTGGCCGTGAGGTGATTCGCCGAAAGTTACTAAAGGACCTTGCTGCTCGCCTCTTCGCCGCCCTCGTTAACCCGTCGATCTCTACGTTTCTCCACGCGTAAGCCCGCATACGTGCCATGCTCAAGCCTAATCAAGAATTACTCTTGTGCATCCTTTTTTGATAGTCATCAAGACTCGCGGACATCGGTATTTCTAGTAGCCAAATCCATAGATAGTAACAGGTCGCCTCCTTGCAATCTATATTCTCTGCCCCTGGCCGCGAAGGTTCAAATGTCATGGCCGCAGAGGAACCGCCGCCGTGCTAAACTCGCTGGAGCTAGTGGCGCCGCAGAACTCCCCAAATGAAGCACTACCCTGGTGATGATTGGGCTGTGCCTCGTAACCCTTCAACTCTACTCAGCCTCCTGCCGCCTAGCCTCCCGGGCGGGTTGCCGCTACGCGAGGCATAGCGGTGGGAAAGAAATACGTTAGAGGTCCAACTTTCAACACACTCTAAGGCACGATCTCGTGAGTGAGAAGAATAGAAACCAATCCTAAATATCCTATAGCCTCCTCGTTATCAGTGGTGCACAACACACCGATAATCAAGACTTCATCGATACGGTCGTAGACACTTTCCGAGGATTAATCGCTCGATACCACTTTTGTCACGACCAACCCGGGCGTGGATCGTTCTACCGGGCACCGGTGATACAACATCGAGTAATCGAACATAAAACAATAACATACGGCCAATGCAATAAGATAGTGAAATAAGAAGACAGACTAACCAAAACGGTTACCTTCAGTATATATAAATAACAACTTGAACAAGCACATCCCATTACAACCCCGCCACAACAAGATTACATGCACTCTACGAATGATATGACAACAACGGGACGGGGCCGCCATACCCTGAATGTAAGCACATACAACAACAGGACTATACGAAGATAAGCCTCCGAGAAACGAAGCTTTCCCAAACGCTGAATCGTGACCCTAAGAGCGAGGATCAACGATCGTGTACCTTTACTGCGGCATGAACGCAGCCCCGGCGAGGTCGATAACATGTACCGAGTATGTGAAATCAAAATAAATAATGTAAATGAAATCATAGTAGTCTATATAAAGCAGAGACATGTATGATAACCAAACTACGACACAATAAATAAGCGGATATGTCAAGTCGTGACTCACGCCTCAAATTCATCACAATAGAACCGTGCGGTAAGTAATGCGAAGGCATAGCCGACTACTAAGACCCACGTACCAAAAATGCCATAAAGCGTATCACGAGGTCTTTCTAGACCGCACTACATGATCGGGCCGCCACTCGCCCGCAGATCACCGCGTCTATCCACGAACTTACCGCGACTCCGCATAGGTCACACATGCACCCGCATGAGGTATTCCTCGAATCATGGTCCCGCATCACCGAGGTATACCGCGTCGGAGGCGCTTAACCCGGTATCCGCTGGACTTCCGCGTCCCACATAGTCCTCAAAGACCGCGTAGTCCCTCGAGACCGTATAGGGCATCCCCGTGACGGCTAAACACCCGAATGATCAATCCCGAGCATACCGCTGCTCGCGTAGTCTCATAGACCGCATAGCCGTATAGACCCGCGTCAAGGTGGCAAGCCCTCGATAATAATTCAGGGGTATGTGATACAATAACAAGATAACCGCTTAACGCTTAACAACGTAAGCACAACAAGAATGACCCCTTACATAACAATCACAAGATACTAACACACGTAGCATCCTAACATGTTTACTTATCAAATCAACAAGAAAGTATTACAAGGTTATCACAAACCAACACAATCAAGTTATTCACACAAGGTACTTTATGCTAACAAGTTCGTATCTATCCCCAAAGTACTTCATACATTAACTCTTTAAAAGATCCGCTTTTCACGTAAGTCACACAATACCCGTAGTATAAAATAGAGTGACTGTTTTTTAAATAAACCAAACACTTCCCTTTGTAAAATCAAGTAACAACATTATTTTCCAAGCGTTCAAGTTTGCCTAATTTCAAATGTTCACGTTTCTAATTTTAGAAAGGTTTCAGAGTTCATAGTCTTATTCATTTAAGAATATAATTCTCTTTTAAACAATGAGAAACATATGCCTTATATGTGAGTAGGTTATTCTTGTTCATAATCAATTTTATTAAGCACATGATCTAGGAAATATAATATCATTTTGTCTCATCTTAGCTTCTATGCAGATGGAGGTTTCTCCGTTTTAATAATACTTCATTTAATCAAAACATTTCCTTTATTAATCTTTGCGGTGGTTTGTCGATACTCTTTCCGATTTCCAAATCAAGAAACATTATTCCTTTTAAAAACCAAGTACTCATTACTCACGAATGAGGTTTCACACAAAATTCATATTAATTCATTTAAGTCAAGTCTCTTATCTTTTAAGATCAAGTCTCTTAACTTCTAAAATCAATAAATCATTCATTTTATCTCTCTTAAGCCGTTATACCTAACTTCCCATAAAGCTAGTATAACTCTTAAGTTTTTAAAACCAAGTATTACTCTCCTTTCAAAAACAGTTCTTAAGTCTTTTGAAATACTTCAAGATTCTTATTATTCGGGCTTAAGTCAAAAGACATTGCCGTACAACTACGTTCAATTAGCACGCGTACGTCTACCGTACTATATATATATATATTCTTTTAAAATATCATGCTCAAGAGGATAGGAAGAATCACATACCTCGCGACGATTATCGACTATAAGTAAATCGCTCCACGGCTATAACCCGGCTAGCCTGGTCCACCTTTCAAGTAGTACATGCTACTCACAGAACATTCAACCTATAAAGGTTACACAAGTCTATCAAAGTCTAGACTACTCGGTAGAATAATCTAGATACAAGATTCTACGGAAAAATTGGGCAGCCCTTACCTACCCGACAAACTACACAAGTCTCATCAGAATACACCCATGTAAGTAGTCGATTCTCTTCTTTAAATTCAGGCTTAAGTCCAAAGACATTGCCGCAAAACTAAGTTCAGTTCTATATATAGTATACTTCAACTATATATTCCTACAACATGTAATTCCAATTACAATAGGGGGACAAGATATTTACCTCGATAAGCCCAAAATTATCCAAGTTTAATGTCGCTCCTGAGCACCGCTTAGCTCCAACTCCGTGCGCTCCAACCCGCTCCAAACCACCCTTAGAAGTTCTAACCACCTTCGACTGAATACTCCAACCACCTCTGGAGATTTTCCCTAGGGTTTCGGTTTGAGACAAAAAGGACATACGGTAGTATTTCCGGGCTCTACGTATAGAGGTTTCTTTGGAATACTACAAGGTATACGGCTAAGGTAGTTGGATATAGTAACAATACTTTGGAGAGTATTTCTACCAAGAGGGGGGGTATTTATACGAGACAACACCACAAGGGGGGGGTGTATACCCCTCGGCCAACCCCACTAGGAGGGGGGGTGCTCTCGGCCAAGGGGGGAAGGGTACTCTCGGCCAAGGGGCCTCTCAAAGGGGGGAGGGGGAGGCTAGACGAGACCTCACACACAAAGGGGGGGGGAAGCTCTCAAGACTTAGAGATTTTTTTGATGAAGAAATCTTCAAAGGGGGAGGTATTTATAGGGCAAGCAAAAGCCAACCAATGGCCAAGATCATGCCAAGTGCTAAGCAAGTGTAGGGCCAAGATATGCCCAAGTGCCCCCCCCTAGTCCCTACTCCTTAAAACCCTCACAAAATATCTCACCAACTATACCACCCTTTCGGCCACTTTACCGCCCCACACTCCACCAATGAGAGGGTGCCAAGTGTCGCCCTCTCGTTGGTCCAAAATGTTTCGTCTCTCGGAAAAATCCGCAAAAATTAAAAATGACATAGCCGGAATTTTCCCTTCGCAAGTTATGTAAAACTTTTCGAAAAAACACGACTCTAACCGGGTGTTGTGTACAAAAATAATCGGCCAAGCCTACTTTAAAGTCCAAACTTTTCTACGCACGCCCCACGCATATACTGAAATACGGTATAACGCCAGCCCCGTCCTTCTTCTTTACGAACAACACCGGCGCTCCCCAGGGAGAAACACTAGGCCTGATGAAGCCCTTCTCCAGCAAATCTCTCAATTGGTCCTTCAACTCTCTTAACTCGGCAGGTGCCATTCTGTATGGCGGAATGGAAATAGGCCGAGTGTCTGGCAGCACATCGATACAAAACTCTATCTCCCTCTCAGGAGGGATACCCGGGAGGTCGTCTAGAAACACGTGCGGGAACTCTCGACTCAGGAACTGATCAAAATCGCATCGCACTCGATTATCAAACACCCGAACGAGATGGTAGGTGTACCCTTTCTGCACCATCTTCCTAGCCTTGGTAGGAAATAAACCTACCCCCTGCGATACTGGTTCTCCCACTCAACAACCGGCTCTCAGAAACCGAACCGTACTACTCTCTCCCTACAGTCTACATTGGCGTAGCAAGAAGCTAGCCAATCCATACCCATGATCACGTCGAAATCAATCATATCCAACTCTATCAAGTCGGCCAGTGGTCCGACGATCAGAATGGTCATCGACAAGCCCTATATACCCGCCGAGCTACCACCGAATCACCCATGGCGTAGCTACCTCGAAAGGGTCTATGGACTCGTGCTCTATCCCTATCCTACTAGCAATAAGGGAGATATATAGGGCAGTAGAACCCGGAGCTATCCAGGCCTACACATCACACCCAGAAACGGATATGGTACCTGTGACGACATCAGGTGAGGCCTCCTGATCCTGCCGGCTGGACAAGGCATAAATGCGGTTCTGAGGACCGCTAATCGGACCGCGCCACGACCTGCCGCGACCTTTGGTCCATGAGTACCTTGCCTCCGGCGAGTAAATCGTCGAGGATGAAGACCGGCGAAAGAACTCAGGCCGACCCTACCATCAAGATCGCCTTGGCCTGACAAGTTCCGCAAAGTGACCTGCTGGCCACAACTATAACAAACTCCGTAGCGGCACCACACCCGAAGTGGGATCTACCGACGCCACACCGGTGGGGTGGTCCCGATCGCCGCACCTCTCGCCGCTTCGACGCTCAAGTCCTGGGGCCCCGTGCGCCTCGAATACTCTGCCGTGTCTTGAGGACGGTGCAGAGTGCTCAGCCGGCCGTGGTGCAAATCTAGGGCTGCTCGAGGCCGCCACCACGATAGCCACCAAAAGACCTCCGCCGTCTGCCTTCTTCGCTGCCGCCTATCAACCCGCCGGCCACGCCTCGCAGCCTGCATGAGCTGCGCACGGGTAATATCCATGCTCGGGTGAAGAGCCACACCCGCACAAGACTTCGCCATATAATCATCTAGCCCTGGCGTAACGATGCACCGCCCTCCATATCTGCTACCAACGCAGGACATATCGAGCCAATGAATCAAACTCAACGTTGTACTCCCTAATCAGGCGTCCTTCTCGCCAAAGAACAAAAATCTATCGGCTCGTGCCCTCTCATCCGTGGAGGCAAGAAGTGAGTGAGAAAGGCCTCAAAACTTCCCCATACTGCTGAGGCGCATGCTCTCCCGAAAGCTCCCACGAATCAAACCAATCGATCGCGGTATCACGCACCGATGAGAACCGGCGTCACATACTCGGTCTCAAGCCTTGATCACCGTGATCCTTCAGAATCGACGGATGAACTCCTGCGGATCATCCTCCGCCTCGACAGTAAAACTCGGCGGGCTACAACTCAGAAATCCGTAGCCTCAAACTATTCGCCTCGGGTGAACCACGGGCACGATCGTGGCCGAATCGAATCGCCGCATCCACTGCCTCATGTTCGCCACGATCCCGCCGATGGCGGGCCATCTCTCTCAGAACCCATCTCGCTCGCTTCCGGCCGCGGATGGAGGTGTAGTACGGTGGCCTCATCAGCCATCGCTGCGCCCTAAACCTCTCCGGGGTCGGTGGCGTCGTGGAACTCGCCGCTCTGTATAGATCGGGCACGAGCCCTCGTGACTCTCGGTGTCCCACTAGCGCCTCTCCGCCTTGCCCTTCTCGGGCCGGGTTGCCTTACGTGGAGGCATAATCACATGAAAAGGAATACGTTAGAGGTCTAACCTATAACACGACTCTAAAGCACGATCTCGAGTGAGAAGAATGGAAACCAATCCTAAATATCCTATAGCCTCACGATTATTGGTGTGGTGCACAACACACCGATAATCAAGACTCTACTAGATACGGTCATAGACACTTTCCGAGGATTAATCGCTCGATACCACTTTTGTCACGACTGCCCGGTTCGTGGATCGTGCCTTACCCGGGCACCTAAGTAGTCATACATCAGAGTAATCAGCGGAACATAAGACAAGACAAGAAACATTATGAAAAGATAAACAGTTTATCTGAAGAAAAGCTTGCCTTTCGGCATATATATAT
Organism: Przewalskia tangutica; assembly: GCA_029844215.1. Taxonomy (NCBI): domain Eukaryota; kingdom Viridiplantae; phylum Streptophyta; class Magnoliopsida; order Solanales; family Solanaceae; genus Przewalskia; species Przewalskia tangutica. The sequence goes on from CM056725.1 coordinate 78,848,674, forward strand.
ATAACCCAAGTTTTGCAGTTACATCCCAACTGTATAATAGACTACTGCACTTAGGAATGTAAACAACTATGGCGGGACAGGCCCCGCCATACCATGATCAGATAAAACTAATTACAACAGGAGAGCATACCAAAGTAGAGCCTCTAGAAGATGGAGCTCGACACCAACGCAAAAGATCCTAAGGATGCGGATCTAGCACACCTTGCCTTTACTGCGGCATGAACGCACTTCGGAGGTCGATAACAGGTACTAAGTATGTGAAACTGTAAGTACTTAAATGAAATCATATCATTTTAAAACCAATTTTACAAATATGCACGAAACAACCAAGGTAACAGCACATAGTGCCACATCATAAACAAGAGCAACAATAGGCAGACTGTAACAGGTCTCTTCTAGGCTGCGAATGATCGAAGCAGGGCCAATCGCCTGTAGTATCACTATGCAAGCCTAATCCTGGACTCCCGTAGTCCGCATAGGCCACTCACGTAGGCCCGCGTAGGGTATAACCCCGCATCGAGGGTAGCTACTCCGCATCGCCCCGACTCGTAGTCCGCATGGCCACATAGACCGCGTGAGGTATAACCCCGCACACTAACACGGAACTCGTAGCTCCGCATAGGTCCCCGACCCGCATGAGGTATTCTCGAATCATGGTCCTGCATCACCGAGTCTACCCCGCATCGGAGGGCAGCTTAACCCCCGGTAACATGTCAAGAGGTGAGTGATATAATACTAGTATAACAGCTTATCGTTAAACAACATAAGCACAACAAGAATACCCTTTTATACAAACGTTACAAGACACTAACACACATAGCATCATAGCATGTCTACTTATCAAACCATCTTATTATTCTTTCCATAAATCGATAAAAGTCTGTTATAAACACATAAGTAAATTGTTCCTTTTATCATTCTTAAGTTGTTATACCTAACTTCCCATAAAGCTAGTATAACTCTTTAGCTTGATGTTTAAAAACCAATTAGTTCTCTTCTGTTAAAAAAATGATTCAGTATTCTTTTGAAATGCTTTAAGATCCTTATTATTCAGGCTTAAGTCGCAAGACATTGCCGTAAGTATTATTCAGGCTTAAGTCAAAAGACATTGCCGTAAGTATTATTCAGTTAACACACGTACGTCTACCGTACTATATATATATTTAAAATATCATGCTTAGGAAGAATCACATACCTTCTCGGCGAAATCCACCTGCCAAGTCGAATATGTCGCGCGCAGAGAATCAGCCTATAATAGTCAAATACGTCTATCAACGTCTAGACTATTCTCAGAAACAGCTTCTAAGCAGAGGGTTCTCTATTCTACGGAAATTTGGGCAAAGACTTCCCTACCCTAAGTTATACGATCAGAAAAGTAGCCCTATGTGAGTACAGTTCAATTATTCTTCTTTTATACCCTTCTAAGGTGATAACAGTTCAATTCTATTCTGTAATATCCTTCTAAGTATTTATACTTATTCCTATACTTCTACAGTATGTATTCTTTAATTACAAAAGAAGGATAAGTTTATTTACCTCGGTAAGCCCAATAATATCCTAGATAAAAGTCGATCCTGAGCGAGGTTTAGCTCCTAATTTGAACGCTCCGATAGCTCCAAGAACCCTTAGAAGTCCTTCACAACTTCTACTAAGTACTAAGGGATTTGGGCTAGGGTATTTTGGGCATTATAACAATACTAGAAGGCAACTTTTCTACCAAGGGAGGGGGGGTAGTGTTTCGGCTAGGGCTTCCTTTAGAGAGGGGGTATTCGGCCAAGGCCTTCACAAAGGGGGGGGGGGGGAGGGAGTGTTGGACGAAAAGCTTTGAGAGAGGGGGATGGATTTTAGACTTGGAAAGTTTGTTTTGTGGATGAAGAACTCTTCATCTTAAGGGGGGTATTTATAGGTCAAGAAGTGGCCAACCAATTGCCAAGATTAAGCCATGTGCTACGCAAGTGTAAGGTCAAGATTAGGGCAAGTGTACCTTATCCAACTTGCACACAAAATATCCTACCAACTCCAAGACAAAATAGCCATTCCATTCGGCCCTATTGTCGTCCCACATCCATCAATGAGAGGGCGACACTTGTCGCCCTCTCGTTGGTCCAAAATGTTTCGTCTCTCGGAAAAATCCGCAAAAATTAGAAATGACATAGCCGGAATTTACCCTACGCGAGTCTTGTAAAACGTTTCGTCGGAAAACGATTCCTTGTGTGAGTTGTGCCCAAAAAAAAATGTCCTAGGCCTAAACTTTTAAGGCTAACTTTCGTACGTACGCCCTCACGTACATACTCTGGAAATACGGGGTATAACAAACGCAGCCCCCCGAAGGAGGTCAGTACAACAGGTACCAAGTATGTGAAACTGAAAATACTGTAAATGAAATCATAGTAGTCTATATAAAGCAGGAGACATGTATGATAACCAAACTACAGTTCACAATAAATAAGTAGTCAAGTCAGGGACTCACGCCCTCAAAGTCATCACTCAAATACAACTATGGGTCTCACGCCCACAACATCAATCATGCTCGTGGAATACCTTCCTCACTGCCGGCAGTTTATGATATAAAAGCACCAAGGAACACACATGAACACCAGGTCCCACCTGTGTCATAATAAAACCGTACGGGGTAAGTACGAAGGCATAGCCGACTACTAACACCCACAGTACTAACAAGGTCATAAACTGTATCATGAGATCTGTCTAGACCGCCACATGATCGAAGCTGGCCACTTGCCCGCAGTATCTAATGTGCGCGTCTAGTCCTGGAACTTCCCGCAGCTCCGCATAGGCCACTCCAATGGACCGCATGAGGTATTCCCCGCATCGAGGGTAGCTACTCCCCGGCAACGCCCCGACTCGCATCGCATGGCCACATAGACCGCATGACCATAAAGGCCGCACACTAACCTGGAACTCCCGTAGCTCCGCATAGGCCACACAGACCCGCATGAGGTATTCTCGAATCATAGGTCACACAGACCCGCCTGAGTCTATGTTATACCCCGCATTTTCAGTGTATGTACGTGAGGACGTACGTAGTAAAATTTGAACTTTAAAGTTGGCTTGGCCGAATAATTTTTGTGCACAACACCCGGTTAGAGTCGTTTTTCGACGAAACGTTTTACAAGACTTGCGAAGGGAAAATTCCGGCTATGTCATTTTAAATTTTTGCGGATTTTTCCGGGAGACGAAACATTTTGGACCAACGAGAGGGCGACACTCGTCACCCTCAAGTTGGTGGAGTGTGGGGCGGTAATAGCTTGGACGATTGGGGTGTCAAGTGGGCAAGATATTTGTGAGGGTTTTAAGGAGTAGGGACTAGGGGGGCACTTGGGCATATCTTGGCCCTACACTTGCATAGCACTTGGCTAGATCTTGGCCATTGGTTGGCCTTTGCTTGGCCTATAAATACCCTCCCCCTTTGAAGACTTCTTCATCCAAAATAATTTCCTAAGTCTAAAATCCTCCCCCCCTCTCTTGTAGTGTTCTCGTCCCTCCCCCCCTTGGTGAGGCCCCTTGGCCGAGAACCCTCCCCTCGTCGAGTACCCCTAGTGGGGTTGGCCGAGGGGTATACACCCCCCCTTGTGGTGTTGTCTCGTATAAATACCCCCCCTCTTGGTAGAAATACTCTCCATAGTATTGTTACTATACCCAAATTACCTTAGCCGTATCCCTTGTAGTATTCCAAAGATACCTCTATACGTAGAGCCCGGAAATACTACCTAATGTCCTTTTTGTCTCAAACCGAAACCCTAAGGAAAACCTTCATAGTTGGTTGAAGTGTTAAGTAGAAGTTGCGTAGAACTTCTAAGGGTTGTTTGGAGCGGGTTGGAGCGTGCAGTTTAGGAGCTAAACCTTGCTCAGGATCGACTTTTATCTCGGATAATTTTGGGCTTATCGAGGTAAATAATCTTGTCCCCTATTGGAATTGGAAATTACTTGTTACTATAAAATATAGTTGAAGTATACTATATATAGAACTGAACATAGTTTTGCGGCAATGTCTTTTGACTTAAGCCTGAATTTAAAGAAAGAGAATCGAATCAGTAATTACATAGGGCGTATCAGACATGAGACTTGTGTAGCATTACTGTGAAGTAGAATTGTACACGTCCGGTTAGACGTATACACCCCCCCCGGGTGGCGTGATAGCCGCCTCGATAGAGAGAGATTTACGCGGATGCGGGAGGTCACTTAATTTTCTGTAGAAAGTTCTACTATAAGATCTAGATGTTAATAAGCGCCTTGTGGCCTTATAGGTTGAAGTACTACGTATGGCGTGATCTACTTGGCTTAAGGAGTAGCCGACGGTTTGAGGTACTTGGAGCGTTTTGCTATTAGTCGATAATCGTCGCGAGGTATGTGAACCTCTTCCTATCCTTTCTAGCATGATGTTTTGTAAACTATGTAGTACGGTACATGTGCTAAATGAGTTGATTGGTTTAAAACATAGGGTGTTATAATAGCTTTATGGGAAGTTAGTTATAACGACTCTATGTAGGTAAAAGAATGGTTTATTGATTGTAGAAGTTAAGAGACTTGATCTTGTAAGATAAGAGACTTAACTTGTTTTACTTGGTAATTAACATTTTGTTAAAAATGTTGTAAAACCTCATTCGCGGGTAATGAGTACTTGGTTTTAAAAGAATAATGTTTTACTGATTTCGGAAATCAGAATGAGTATCGACAAACCACTGCAGCGTTAATAAAGGGAAATGTTTTAATTAATGAAGTATTATTAAAACCAGTAGAAACCTCCATCTGCATAGAAGCTAAGATGAGACAAAATGATATTACATTTCCTAGATCATGGCTGCTTAATAAGATTGATTATGAACAAGAATAACCTACTCACACATAAGACATATGTTACTCAATTGTTTTAAAAGGGATTAAGACTATGAGTTATGAAACCTTTCTAAAAAGAGAAACTTGAGCATTTGAAATTAGGCAAACTTGAACGTTTGGAAAATAATGTTGTTACTTTTTTTTTTACAAAGGGAAGTATTTTGGTTTACTTAAAAAGATAGTCACTCTATTTTATACTACGGGTATTGTGTGACTTCTGTGAAAGAAACGAACCTTTTAAAAGAGTTAATGTATGAAGTACTGTGGGGATAGATACCCGAACTTATTAGCATAAAGTACCTTGTATGAATAACTTGATTTTGTTGGTTTGTGATAGCCTTGTAATACTTTCTTGTTGATTTGATAAGTAAACATGTTAGGATGCTACGTGTGTTAGTATCTTGTGATTGTTATGTAAGGGGGTCATTCTTGTTGTGCTTACGTTGTTAAACGTTAAGCCCGTTGTACTGTTATTGTATCACATACCCCCTTGACTTATTATACCGAGGGCTTGCCACCTTGACGGGTCTATACGGCCTACGCGGTCTATGAGACTATGCGCGAGCGGTATGCTCCGAGATTGATCATTCCGGGTGTTTAGCCCGATGCGGGGGATGCCCTATGCGGTCTTTGAGGGACTATGCGGTCTTTGAGGGACTATGCGGGCTGCGGAAGTCCAGGCGGATACCGGGGGTTAAGCTGCCTCCGATGCGGGGTATACCTCAGGCGGTCTGGGACCATGATTCGAGGAATACCTCACGCGTGCAGTGTGTGACCTATGCGAGTCGCGGTAAGTTCCAGGATAGACGCGCATGCTGATACTGCGGGCGAGTGTCCACCTTCGACATGGTGCGGTCTAGAAAGACCTCGTGATACGCTTTTTGGCATTTTTGGTACCGCTGGTCTTAGTAGTCGGCTATGCCTTCGTACTTACCCCGTACGGTTTCTATTGTGATGACTTTGAGGGCGTGAGTCCCTGACTTGACATGACTGCTTATTTATTGTGAACTGTAGTTTGGTTATCAGACATGTCTCCTGCTTTATATAGACTACTATGATTTCATTTACGATTTATTTTCGCCACATACTTGCACTGTTATCGACCTCCTTCGGGCCGCGTTCATGCCGCAGTAAAGGTACACCGCCGTTGATCCTCGCCATAGGGTCACAGTCATTGGGAAAGCTCCGTTTCTCCGAGGCTTATCTTGGTATAGTCCTTGTTGTAAGTGCTACATTCGTGGTATGACGGCCCCGCCCCGTTGTTGTCATATCATTCGTAGAGGTCCGTAGTATCGCTGTGGCGTGGTTGTAATGGGATGTAAATCGTCAAATTGTTATTTATATATACCAAGATAACCGCTTTGGTTAGCCTGTCTTCTTATTTCACCGCCTTATCGCATTGGCTTCATGTTATTGTTTTATGTTCCACGATTTTCTCGATGTATGACTACTTGGGTGCCGGGTAAGGCACGATCACGCCCCGAACGGGTCGTGACAAAAGTGGTATCGAGCGATTAATCCTCGGAAAGTGTCTACGCATCAGATCCATGAGTCTTGATTATCGGTGTTGTGCACCACACCAATAATCGTGAGGCTATAGGATATTTAGGATTGGTTTTCATTCTTCTCACTCGAGATCGTGCCTTAGAGCCGTGTTGTAAGTTGGACCGTAACGTATTTCTTTCCCTACCGCTATGCCTCGCGTAGGCAAACCCGCCCAGAGGCAAGGCACAGGAGCCGCGAGCAGAGTACGAGGGTTACGAGGCACAGCCCAATTATCACCTGGGTGGTGTTTCATTCAGGAGTTATGCTACGTCACCAAAGCAGAGTTTAGCACAATGCAAAGAAGGCTACAACACCATAATATTTGAACCTTTAGTTCCACGACCAGGAACAGAGAATATAGATTGCAAAGAGGCGACCCTGTTACTAGCTATGGATTTGGCTACCAGAGAGTATACCGATGTACCGCGAGTCTTGATGACTATCTAAGAGAGGGTTGTGCGAAGTAATTCTTCAGTTAGGCTTGAGCATGGCCTGTGTACGGGCTTGTGCGCAGCAGGCCAAGAAACGTAGAGATCGACGGGTTAACGGGCGAGCAGAAGAGGCCGTAATGCCAGCGTCCTTTGGTAACTTTCGAGGCGAGTCGCCACCAATGGATTAGATTATGCACATCGACCGGCGAAGAGGTCCTCCACGGTTCGTGGCGTTCGGGGTATGCAGGAGTTGGTCAGAACTCCAGAGTTTTCGGTTCACAACTACACGTAGGCTCCAAACCAGCGGATTCGCTTTTTCTCGGTTTTCCACAGGTGGCGTATGTCATCCCAGGGAATGTCGTCTTTTGTTGGTGCTCATTTTACCGACGGCCGTCAGGGCCATGTGTCGTAAGGATGTCCTAGTAGAGGGATGCAAGTAGGAGGACTCACCTTCATGATCGCGACCGCCACACCTTCCTTACGCACTACGGGGTAGATTTGATTAGAACGACTAAGGGGAGTGAAGCAGTAGATACAGGTTTATCCTTAACCCTTTAGAGATTAGCATTGTGTGATAAGATGAGTATATCTTAAGTGCTATGTTCTGATAGCAGTGTGTTAATTATGATTAGAAATCACGGTTAGTTAAAAGGGTAAGATTGGGGGATAGGGAAAGTGTGAGTCTTAGAATGTTATACGTAGAGACCTTAGAGGCAAGGCCATCTCGAGAGAAAGATTTATTTTATGTTTGACTTATCGGAGTGCATAGTGCACGTGAGCTATGTTTTTGGGATAAGTCCCTGAGTAGCGTGATATGAAGAGGGTAGTTGAGCTAAGAAGACCGCTAGGTTTTCGTAACGTGATTTGTGAAATTGTTCCGGATCGGGGAGCTAGTGTTTTGCGTTGCCGGGTAGGGTTGAGGCTATGTTGCGGGTCAACCCGCGGCCTGTATGGTGGTGGGGTCAGTTTGTGGTGGTCCCGCTTTGTGTTAGGGTTATGAGGTGTTAGGCCCAAGTTTAGTTAACCATCGTGCGAGTTCGTGGATGCGTCGACCGATGGTCGCCGACGGGTCACCATCGTGTCTTTCACCAGACCGTTGCTTGGCATTGATGATATATCGTGAAGGGTTGTAAGTCGCACGGTGCCTACCTTCACCTTATGACGCAGTGGAGCCTGTGCACTGCTTTTTCTGCAGGTTTTACCAGCAGGTTAGGAACTCAAAGAGTCTCCGTATCGCATTCGCCCTCGAGCCAGTGTTTTGATTTCAGGGGTAGCTGTGAGTATTGTTGTCTCCTGTTGAGGGAGTGTTTTTAGCTGCCATTTCAGTGTTCGGTTTTGGCCTTATGAAGCCTTGTAGGGGCGGAAGTGTAAGTTGTCGGTCGATTGGTTCGATGTTGGCAAAGATTCAGATAGTTGGTTCATACGTGTTCAGCAGGATGTGGATAGGGTGAAGCTTATCCAGAAGAGGTTATTGGCGCTCGAGTCACGTAAGTCGTGCGGATAATCTGCGACAACGCTTAGAGTTCGAGTTGACGGCGGTCTTCGAGGTACCACCGGATAGGGTGACGAGTTTTGGGAATCAAAGAATGCAAATGTGGTAAGAGTTCGAGTGTACAAGAAGGGTACGACACGTAAGGAAAGAAGCGAGCATGTATGGCGAGCATAGATGTGATCATTTCTTTTGTAAAGAGAAGGTGCGAAAGAAGTATATTTTAGACCCCGGAGAGAGGTATTTGTGGTGATGTTAGAGGTGTTTCCTCGTGGACTTGGATGTAAGTATTTGCGCAGGTATTTCTGTGGCCTGGTGTGGCAGGTTTGTTCTCGTAAGTATAGTAGTGAAGACTATACTGGCGCGCGTTTGTTTTGAGACCTAGAAGGAACATTCGGGACGAATGTTTCTAAGGAGGGGAGAATGTTATACCCCGTATTTTCAGTGTATGTACGTGAGGACGTACGTAGTAAAATTTGAACTTTAAAGTTGGCTTGGCCGAATAATTTTTGTGCACAACACCCGGTTAGAGTCGTTTTTCGACGAAACGTTTTACAAGACTTGCGAAGGGAAAATTCCGGCTATGTCATTTTAAATTTTTGCGGATTTTTCCGGGAGACGAAACATTTTGGACCAACGAGAGGGCGACACTTGTCACCCTCAAGTTGGTGGAGTGTGGGGCGGTAATAGCTTGGACGATTGGGGTGTCAAGTGGGCAAGATATTTGTGAGGGTTTTAAGGAGTAGGACTAGGGGCACTTGGGCATATCTGCCCTACACTTGCATAGAACTTGGCTAGATCTTGGCCATTGGTTGGCCTGTGCTTGGCCTATAAATACCCTCCCCCTTTGAAGACTTCTTCATCCAAAATAATTTCCTAAGTCTAAAATCCTCCCCCCCTCTCTTGTAGTGTTCTCGTCCCTCCCCCCCTTGGTGAGGCCCCTTGGCCGAGAACCCCTCCCCATGGTCGAGAGTACCCCCTAGTGGGGTTGCCGAGGGTATACACCCCCTTGTGGTGTTGTCTCGTATAAATACCCCTCTTGGTAGAAATACTCTCCATAGTATTGTTACTATACCCAAATTACCTTAGTCAGTATCCCTTGTAGTATTCCAAAGATACCTCTATACGTAGAGCCCAAAATACTACCTAATGTCCTTTTTGTCTCAAACCAAACCCTAAGGAAAACCTTCATAGTTGGTTGAAGTGTTAAGTAGAAGTTGCGTAACTTCTAAGGGTTGTTGGAGCGGGTTGGAGCGTGCAGTTAGAGCTAAACCTTGCTCAGATCGACTTTTATCTCTGATAATTTTGGGCTTATCGAGGTAAATAATCTTGTCCCCTATTGGAATTGGAAATTACTTGTTACTATAAAATATAGTTGAAGTATACTATATATAGAACTGAACATAGTTTTGCGGCAATGTCTTTTGACTTAAGCCCAATTTAAAGAAAGAGAATCAACAGTAATTACATAGATCAGACATGAGACTTGTGTAGCATTCGTGAAGTAGAATTGTACACGTCCGTTAGGCGTATAAACCCCGGTTGGCTTGATAGCCGCCTCGATAGAGGAGGAGATTTACGCGTCATGGGGAGGTCTTGCCGAATTTTCTCAGAAAGTTCTACTATAAGATCTAGATGTTAATAAGCGCTTGTGGCCTTATAGGTCAAGTACTACGTATGGCGTGATCTACTTGGCTTAAGGAGTAGCCGACGGTTTGAGGTACTTGAGCGCTTTTGCTATTAGTCGATAATCGTCGCGAGGTATGTGAACCTCTTCCTATCCTTTCTAGCATGATGTTTTGTAAACTATGTAGTACCAGAGACGACATGTGCTAAATGAGTTGGTTGGTTTAAAACATGTGGTGTTATAATAGTGTAACGCCCAACCTCGCCCGCATCGTGCCTTACCCCGCACCCTAGTGATACAACATCGAGAAAACCAATGGAAAATAAAACATGAATCATGAAACAAGAGATATAATAAATAGACAAAGCCAACCAAAACAGCTTGCCTTCAAGATATACATAAACCCGAACAGTTTAATCCTTTTACAACCCCGCCACAACAGCTATGCACTTAAGATTTACAACGACTATGACGGACAGGGCCCGCCATACCTCGAATGTACAAGAACCTACAACTCGGGAACACATACCAAAAGATAAGCCTCCGAGAAACGAGCTTCCCAAAACGCTGAACCGAGATCCCGAGAGCGAGGATCCACGGCCGATGTACCTCTACTGCAGATGAACGCAGCCCCGAAGGAGGTCGATACAACAGTACCAAGTATGTGAAATCACAACATCAGAATGAAATCATAATAGCTTAACAAGCAGGAGACATGTATGATAACCAAAATACAGTACGCAACATAAAAATAAGTCGTGACTCACGCCCTCAAAGTCACCACTCAAATATAACTATGGGTCTCACGCCCATAACATCCATCCTGTTCGCATCATGGCCGCATGCCCCCGGAATACTGCCTCGGTGTAGACATGTCCATGATGCAACAATAATAACAAGGCCGCATGGCCACATGCCCCCGGAATACTGCATCGGTGTAGACATGCCCATGTAACCTCAATAAGAATATACTGGTCAACCCTGCCGCATGCCACATGCCCCGAATCGTGACGGTGTAGACACGCCCATGTTTCAACAATAAGACCAAGGCCGCATCGCCACCTGCCCGCTGTATACTGCATCGGTGTAGACATGCCCATGTAACCTCAATAAGAATATACTGGTCAACCCTGCCGCATGGCCACATGCCCCCGGAATACTGCATCGGTGTAGACATGTCCATGTGACATCAACAACAAGACAGTAATCAAAATGGAAACATACCCGTGGAATTCTCCATCACTGCCAGCACGTCCAAGTAAGTTCTCAACAAGTCAACCGGCCCTCTATCGAGAGACACGGTAACACAGAAATACCACACTGGCACAACAAAGGCTATCATCACAAGCATAGGCAAGTTTCACAACAACAAGCATAGGCAAGCTTCACACAACTCAAAGTACTTTCATATTATGCCAAAGTCCGGGTTTTTAACCCCAAAGTACTACATACGTTAAGTTCTTTTTAAAAGAGATCCATTACTTTTATAAAAGTCACCCGATACCCGTAGTATAAGAATGACCAACCCACATCCCTTTTCAAAATCAAGTAACAACATTCTTTTCCTAAGTTCCAGTTTGCCTAGTTTCAATTACTCAAGCTTCTCATTTTCAAATGGTTTCATAGTTCATAAACTTAATCACTTGATTCCTCTTTAGAACAATTGAGTAATATAAGTCTCACGTGAGAGTAGGTTATTCTTGTTTACAACATTCTTATTACAGCAGCCATGATCTAGAAAATGTAATATCATTTTGTCTCATCTTAGTTTCTATGCAGATGGAGGTTTCTACTGGTTTTAATACAATTCATCATTATTCAATACATTTTCCTTTATTAACGCCGCAGTTGGTGCAGTCGATACACATTCTCGATTTCCAAATCAAGAAACATTATCCCTTTAAATAAAATCAAGTACTCATTACTCACGAATGAGGTTTCACACAAACATTCACATTAAAACAAATAAGTTAAGTCTCTTATCTTATAAGATCAAGTCTCTTAACTTCTAACATCAGTAAACCATTCTTAAGCCGTTATACCTAACTTCCCATAAAGCTAGTATAACTCTTAAGTTTTCAAAGCACAATACTACACTTCTTTCAAAACGATTCATAAATCTTTTGAAATACTTCAAGTTTTATTATAACGCCTGCCAGCTTATAAATCAAATCAATTATCTTTTAAAACCACAACCCATTTTCTTACCTACATAAAGTCGTTATAACCAACTTCCCATAAAGCCGTTATAACACTTTATGTTTCAAACCAATCAAATACATTAAACGCATGCGCCTCACCGTACTACATAGTTACACACATATCATGCTAGAAGAGATAGGAAGAGGTTCACATACCTCGCGACGATTTAACGACAATAAGCAAAATGCTCCAAGTACTACAACCTTGCTAGCCCTTTCCACTCTCGAGTAGAATACGCTACTCTTAGTACTTTCACCTATAAAGGCCACAAACGCCTATTAAATCTTAAACACACGTTCCCATCTTTCTACGTAAAATTCGGCAAAGACTCTCCCGCAACAAACAGAAATCTCCTCTCTATCGAGGTCGCTACCAAGCCAACCGGGGTTAACACGCCTAACCGGCGCGTACAATTCTACTACACAAGAATGCTACATAAGTCTCATCAGAATACAACCCTAGGTAATTACATTCGATTCTTCTCTTTATTATCCTTCTATGTGATTCTTGTTCAATTCTTCATTCTTCAGCTTAAGTCAAAAGACATTGCCATAATACTAAGTTCTTCTATATATAGTATATAACACTATATATTCAACACTTATGTAATTTCCAATTACAATAGGACAAGATATTTACCTCGATAAGCCCAAAGATTATCCGAGTTTAAAGTCGCTCACGAGCAAGGTTTAGCTCCTCCGAGTGCTCCAATCCGCACTAAACAACCCTTAGAAGTTCTACGCAACTTCTACTCCATACTTCAACAACGGGTGAAGATTTTCCTTAGGGTTTCGTGTAGAGGCTAAGGAAAGTATAATCGTATTTTCCGGTTTTTCAGACAAAGTGGTACTTTGGAAAGTACTACAAGGTATATGGGCTAAAGTATTTTGGACATTATAACAATACTTAGGAGAGTATTTCTATACCACAACAAAGGGTATTATACGAAACAACTAGGCTAGTGGGGTACCCTACGGCCAAGGCACCACCAAAGGGAAGCTCTCAAAGGGAAAGGGGTGTGGTGGACGAATTTCACAAGGGAGGAGGAAGAGAACTTCAAGACTTAGGCAATTTGTGGATGAAGAAAGTCTTCACAAAGGGAGCTATTTATAGCAAGCAAAGGCCAACCAATGGCCAAGATCCATCCATGTGTTAGGCAAGTGTAAGGCCAAGATCAAGCCAAGTGCACCCACAAAACACTCCACAAAACACTCCACAAAACAAGCCACAAAACAAGGCACAAAAGGAGGGACCAATCGCCAAGGCCAAGCCCCCTCTTTGCCGTCAATGAGGTGACAAGTGTCACCTCCCGTTGGTCCAAAAATGTTCACGCTCGGAAAAATCCGCAAAAATACTAAATGACATAGCCGAATTTTCCCAACGTAGTCATGGAAACGTTTCGTCGAAACGACTTAATCGGCACTCGTGCCCAAATTTCAACCAAAGCCAATTCTTAAGGCAAAGAAAATTTAATACGTACGCCCTCACGTACATACTCTGGAAATACGGGGTATAACATTCATCCCCCCTTAGAAACATTCGTCCCGAATGTTCCTTCAAGGTCTCAAAACAACAGCGCCGTGATAGTCTTCACCGCTATACGCATTTAAAACAATCATGCCACACCTGGCCACAAAAACATACGTTCACTTTTCCCCTCTCTCGTAGTACTCGTCACGAACACTCGAACTCGTTCTAGTATCCGTACCACACTTCTGTCAACGCTTCTGTTTCCAACCCTTGGAGTCACTACCTCAAAAGTTGGTCATCTCACTAACCTCGATTTCCCTAAGGCCATTCCCGCCTTCACGAACTGATTCTCGATCGAACGCATCCACGAACTCATACGATGGTCATCTAAACTGGGCCTAGCACCCTCGTGACCTACCACCGCGGGACCACCCAGAATCGACCCCACCCCAAACCGGGTTACGGGTTGACCCGCAAATGGTCCTCAACCCGACCCCAATCACACAACTCTTGTTCCCGATCCGAACAATCTTACTATTTCACATCATGAAAGCTACCACTTCCATCTCACACTACCCGGACTTACCCTTTTCACTAACTGTGTTTCTAAATCACATTTTAGCACAAAGCTATCCAAACATAACATTAAACACATCAACAACATCAATACAAACAAAACTCTGTAGGTTAAGGATATACTCAAACTAGGCGGTTCAAGGACCGCTAAAATCGAACTTCCACCGCGACCTCTACCGTGGCCCGCAATCGCCTAGTAGTTCTGTGCTATCCTACCAGCTACCCCGGCCTGACGCTTCTCGTCATATGGCCCCGCTGGCCGCAAGAATAACAAGCTCCTCGTACTACGACACTTCCCGAAATGCGGTCTACTACATCGCCACACCGAGGTAGGGTGATCGATCCGCCAACACCCTACTCCCCGATCATCTCAAACACGGAGCCACGACCGCCTCAATATCCCGAGGTCCCGGCTGCGGAGGACTACTCTGCAATGGCGGAGGTACATAACTAGTTCTGGCCGAGGCGGTCCGCCTCGAAAGTCGCCAAAATATCCGACCGCCCCGCCTTCTTCTCGCCGAAAGCCGTCCACCTGCCGATCTGCGCCTCGCACCCAGTGCATGAGCTCGAATGCGGCAATGTCCATGCCCGGTGAAGGGAAACACCAACAACTCTCGCTAGGTAATCATCGAGCCCTCGTAACATATCGGTGCACTCGATCCTCCATACTAGCTACTAATGCGGAACATACCGCCAATGAGTCGAACTCACATTGTACTCCCAAATCAGACGCCTGCTCGCTCAACATCAAAAATGCATACGGCGAGCCCTCCTCATTTGTGGAGGCAAGAAATGTGCCGAAGGCCCCCAAAACTCGTCCCAAACGGTGGAAGTGCATGCTCTCCCGAAAGCTCCCACGAAGTCAAACCAATCGATCAGCGGTATCACGCACCGATGCGAACCAAATGTCACCGACTACGAAGCCTTGATCACCCGTGACGATCCTTCTCAGAATCGACGGATGAACTCCTGCGGATCATCCTCCGGTCTCGACCCGTAAAACTCAGGCGGGCTACAACTAAGGAAATCCCGTAGCCTCAAACTGTCGCCTCGTGCACTACAGTCCAGCTGAACTGAATCGCCGCTGGCCCACTTATCTCATATCCGCCACAACCTCGCCAATAATCGCCATCTCTTGTGACCCATCTCCCGCCTGCATCGTGGACCTGAGGCTCGTGTATCAGAGTCTTAGCAGCCACTGCTGCGGCTCTAAACTCTGCTGGTGCTGGCGGCATCGCAAAACTCGCCGTCTGAAGCACTACTCAGTCTTGGCCGCTGCGCCCTCGTACTCCTCTGTACCCCACTAGCAGCTCCCTCGGCTGCCTTGCCCTTCTGGGCCCTAGTTGCCTTTCGCAGAGGCATAACTGGTAAAAACGAAACACGTCAGAGGGGTCCAACTTACAACACAGCTCTAAGGCACGATCTCAGAATGAGAAGAATAGAAACCAATCCTAAATGTCCTATAGCCTCCTGATTATAGATGTGGTGCACAACACACCGATAATCAAGACTCTACTAGACACGGTCTGTAGACACTTTCCGAGACTAATCGCTCACGATACCACTTTGTAACGCCCAACTCGCCTGCATCGTGCCTTACCCCGGGCACCCTAGTGATACAACATCAGAGAAAACCAGCGGAAAATAAAACATGAATCATGAAACAAGAGATATAATAAATAGACAAAGCAACCAAAAAAAGCGATTGCCTTCAAGATATATCATAAAACCCGAACGCTTTAATCCTTTTACAACCACGCCCACAAAGCTTCAGCACTTAAGATTTACAACGACTATGACGGACAGGCCCCGCCATACCCCGAATGTACAAGAACCTACAACTCGGGAACACATACCAAAAGATAAGCCTCCGAGAAACGGAGCTTCCTAAAACGCTGAATCGAGATCCCGAGGCGAGGATCCACGACCGATGTACCTCTACTGCGGCATGAACGCAGCCCAAGGAGGTCGATAACAGTACCAAGTATGTGAAATCACAACATCAGAATGAAATCATAATAGCTTAACAAGGTGAGACATGTATGATAACCAAAATACAAGACGCAACATAAAAGCATCAAGTCGTGACTCACGCCTCAAAGTCACCACTCAAATATAACTATGGGTCTCACGCCATAACATCCATCCTGCTCGCATCATGGCCGCACGCCCCGGAATCGCTTCGGTGTAGACATGTCCATGATGCAACAATAACAAGGCCGCATGGCCACATGCCCCGGAATCGCGACGGTGTAGACATGCCCATGTAACCTCAATAAGAATATATTGGTCAACCCCGCCGCACGGCCACATGCCCCGGAATCTGACGGCGGTAGACACGCCCATGTTGCAACAATAATAACAAGGCCGCGTGGCCACATGCCCCGAATATCGTGACGGGTGTAGACATGTCCATGTTACCTCAATAACAATATATGGGTGGTCAACCCCGCCGCATGGCCACATGCCCCTGGAATCAGACGGTGTAGACATGTCCATGTGACATCAACAACAAGACAAGAATCAAAATGGAAACATACCCGTGGAATTCTCCATCACCGCCAAAGACGCCCAAGTAAGTTCCCAATAAGTCAACCGCCTCTATCGAGACACGGTAACGTAAATGCCACACCGCACAACAAAGGCTATCATCACAAGATAGGCAAGTTTCACAACAACAAGCATAGCAAGCTTCACACAACTCAAAGTACTTTCATATTATGCCAAAGTCCGGTTTTAACCCCAAAGTACTACATACGTTAAGTTCTTTTAAAAGAGATCCATTACTTTTATAAAAGTCACCCGATACCGTAGTATAAGAATGACCAACCCACATCCCTTTTCAAAATCAAGTAACAACATTCTTTTCCTAAGTTCCAGGTTGCCTAGTTTCAATTACTCAAGCTTCTCATTTTCAAATGGTTTCATAGTTCATAAACTTAATCACTTGATTCCTCTTAGAACAATTGAGTAATATAAGTCTCACGAGAGTAGGTTATTCTTGTTTACAACATTCTTATTACAAAGACCATGATCTAGAAAATGTAATATCATTTTGTCTCATCTTAGTTTCTATGCGGATGGAGGTTTCTACTGGTTTTAATACAATTCATCATTATTCAATACATTTTCCTTTATTAACGCTGCGTTGGTCCTGTCGATACACATTCGATTTCCAAATCGAAGAAACATTATCCCTTTAAATAAAATCAAGTACTCATTACTCACGAATGAGGTTTCACACAAACATTCACATTAAAACAAATAAGTTAAGTCTCTTATCTTATAAGATCAAGTCTCTTAACTTCTAACATCAAGAAACCATTCTTAAGCCGTTATACCTAACTTCCCATAAAGCAAGTATAACTCTTAAGTATTCAAATCACAATACTACACATATTACAAAACGAATCATAAATCTATAGAAATACTACAAGTTTTATTATAACGCCCAAGCCGCTTATAAATCAAATCAATTATCTTTTAAAAACCACAACCCATTTTCTTACCTACATAAAGCTGTTATAACCAACTTCCCATAAAGCCGTTATAACACTTTATGTTTCAAACCAATCAAATACATTAAACGCATGTACGTCTACCGTACTACATAGTTACACACATATCATGCTAGAAGAGATAGGAAGAGGTTCACATACCTCGCGACGATTTAACGACAATAAGCAAAATGCTCCAAGTACTACAACCTTGCTAGCCCTTTCCACTCCTCGAGTAGAATACGCTACTCTTAGTACTTTCACCTATAAAGGCCACAAACGTCTATTAAATCTTAAACACCCGTTCCCATCTTTCTACGTAAAATTCAAAGACTTCCCCGCAACAGCGTAAATCTCCTCCTCTATCGAGGTCGGCTACCAAGCCAACCAGGGGGGGGGGTTAACACGTCTAACCGGGCGCGTACAATTCTACTACACAGTAATGCTACATAAGTCTACTGTAATACAACCCTAGGTAATTACGTCGATTCTTCTCTTTATTATCCTTCTATGTGATTCTGCTCAATTCTTCATTCTTCAGGCTTAAGTCAAAAGACATTGCCATAATACTAAGTTCAGTTCTATATATAGTATATAACACTATATATTCAACACTTATGTAATTTCCAATTACAATAGGGGGACAAGATATTTACCTCGATAAGCCCAAAGATTATCCGAGTTTAAAGTCGCTCCTGAGCAAGGTTTAGCTCCTCCTCCGAGTGCTCCAATCCGCACCAAACAACCCTTAGAAGTTCTACGCAACTTCTACTCCATACTTCAACAACGGGTGAAGATTTTCCTTAGGGTTTCGTGTAGAGGCTAAGGAAAGTATAATCGTATTTTCCGGGTTTTTCGTACAACGGGTACTTTGGAAAGTACTACAAGGTATATGGGCTAAAGTATTTTGGACATTATAACAATACTTAGGAGAGTATTTCTATACCACAACAAAGGGTATTATACGAAAACAACTAGGCTAGGGGGGGGGGTACCCCACGGCCAAGGCACCACCAAAGGGGGGGGAGCTCTCGGCAAAGGGGGAAAGGGGTGTGGTGGACGAATTTCACAAGGGAGGGAGGAAGAGAACTTCAAGACTTAGGCAATTTGTGGATGAAGAAAGTCTTCACAAAGGGGAGCTATTTATAGGCCAAGCAAAGGCCAACCAATGGCCAAGATCCATCCATGTGTTAGGCAAGTGTAAGGCCAAGATCAAGCCAAGTGCACCCACAAAACACTCCACAAAACACTCCACAAAACAAGCCACAAAACAAGGCACAAAAGGAGGGACCAATCGCCAAGGCCAAGCCCTCTTGTTGCCCAATGAGGGTGACAAGTGTCACCCTCCCGTTGGTCCAAAAATGTTCCGTCGCTCGGAAAAATCCGCAAAAATACTAAATGACATAGCCGGAATTTTCCCAACGTAAGTCAGGAAACGCTTTCGTAAAAACGACTCTAATCGGCACTCGTGCCCAAATTTCGAACCAAAGCCAATTCTTAAGGCAAAGAAAATTTAATACGTATGCCCTCACGTACATACTCTGGAAATACGGGGTATAACAAATAGCTTTATGGGAAGTTAGTTATAACGACTCTATGTAGGTAAAAGAATGGTTTATTGATTGTAGAAGTTAAGAGACTTGATCTTGTAAGATAAGAGACTTAACTTGTTTTACTTGGTAATTAACATTTTGTTAAAAATGTTGTAAAACCTCATTCGCGGGTAATGAGTACTTGGTTTTAAAAGAATAATGTTTTACTGATTTCGGAAATCAGAATGAGTATCGACAAACCACTGCAGCGTTAATAAAGGGAAATGTTTTAATTAATGAAGTATTATTAAAACCAGTAGAAACCTCCATCTGCATAGAAGCTAAGATGAGACAAAATGATATTACATTTCCTAGATCATGGCTGCTTAATAAGATTGATTATGAACAAGAATAACCTACTCACACATAAGACATATGTTACTCAATTGTTTTAAAAGGGATTAAGACTATGAGTTATGAAACCTTTCTAAAAAGAGAAACTTGAGCATTTGAAATTAGGCAAACTTGAACGTTTGGAAAATAATGTTGTTACTTGATTTTTACAAAGGGAAGTATTTTGGTTTACTTAAAAAGATAGTCACTCTATTTTATACTACGGGTATTGTGTGACTTCTGTGAAAGAAACGAACCTTTTAAAAGAGTTAATGTATGAAGTACTTTGGGGATAGATACCCGAACTTATTAGCATAAAGTACCTTGTGTGAATAACTTGATTTTGTTGGTTTGTGATAGCCTTGTAATACTTTCTTGTTGATTTGATAAGTAAACATGTTAGGATGCTACGTGTGTTAGTATCTTGTGATTGTTATGTAAGGGGGTCATTCTTGTTGTGCTTACGTTGTTAAACGTTAAACCCGCAGATCGTTATTGTATCACATACCCTTGACTTACTATACCGAGGGCTTGCCACCCTTGATGCGGGTCTCTACGGCCTATGCGGTCTGTGAGACTATGTGGAGCAGCGGTATACTCCAGGATTGATCATTCCGGGTGTTTAGCCCGATGCGGGATGCCCTACGCGTCTTTGAGGACTATGCTGTCTTTGAGGGACTATGCGCGCTGCGGAAGTCCAGCGGATACCGGGTTAAGCGCCCGATGCGGGTATACCTCAGCGATGCAGGACCGTGATTCGAGGAATACCTCATGCGGTGCATGTGTGACCTATGCGAGTCTGCGGTAAGTTCCGTGGATAGACGCGCAAAGGATATCGCGGCGAGTGGCCGCCTTCGATCATGTGGTGCGGTCTAGAAAGACCTCGTGATACGCTTTTTGGCATTTTTGCATCGTGGGTCTTAGTAGTCGGCTATGCCTTCGCACTTACCCCGCATTCTATTGTGATGACTTTGAGGCGTGAGTCCACGACTTGACATGATCGCTATTTATTGTGAATCGTAGTTTGGTTATCATACATGTCTCCCGCTTTATATAGACTACTATGATTTCATTTACGTGATTTATTTTCGATTTCACATACTCGCACTGTTAGATCGACCTCCTTCGAAGGCCGTTCATGCCGCAGTAAAGGTACACCGCCGTTGATCCTCGCTCTTAGGGTCATTCAGCGTTGGGAAAGCTCCGTTTCTCCGAGGCTTATCTTCGTATAGTCCTCGTTGTTGTAGGTGCTACATTCGTGGGTATGACGGCCCCGCCCGTCGTTGTTGTCGTATCATTCCTAGAGGTCTGTAGTACTGTTGTGGGCAGAGTTGTATGGGATGTAACTGTTCAAATTGTTATTTATATATACTGAAGGTAACCATTTTTTGGTTAGCCTGTCTTCTTATTTCACGGTCTTATTGCATTGGCTTCATGTTATTGTTTTATGTTCCGCTGATTTTCTCTGATGTATGACTACTTGGGTGCCCGGGTAAGGCACCAGTCACGGGCCCCGGAACGGGTCGTGACAGTCTACCCCGCATCGGAGGGCAGCTTAACCCCCGGAATCATGTCAAGAGGTGAGTGATGTATAATACTAACATAACAGCTTATCGTTAAACAACATAAGCACAACAAGGGAAAACCCCTTTACACAAACATCACAAGATACTAACACACGTAGCATCCTAACATGTTTACTTACCAAATCAACAAGAAACATTACAAGGCTATCACAAACCAACAAGGTCAAGTTATTCACACAAGGTACTTTCTACTTCATGTTAACAAGTTCGGGTTTTTATCCCCAAAGTACTTCATTCATTAACTCTTTAAAAGATCCGTTTCTTTCACAAAAGTCACGCAATATCCGTAGTATAAAAATAGAGTGACTATCTTTTTAGGTAAATCAAAACACTTCTCTTTGTAAAAATCAAGTAACAATATTCTTTTCCAAACGTTCAAGTTTGCCTAATTTCAAATACTCAAGTTTCTCATTTTCGAAAGGTTTCGTAGTTCATAGTCTTAATCACTTAATAAATATAATTCTCTTTTAAAACAATCTGAGAAACATATGCCTTATATGTGAGTAGGTTATTCTTGTTCATAATCAATCCTAAATTAAAGTAGCCATAATTTAGGAAATGTAATATCATTTTGTCTCATCTTAGCTTCTATGCAGATGGAGGTTTCTACTGGTTTTCATAATACTTTATTAGTCAACATATTTCCTTTTATTAGCGCTGCTGTGGTTTGTTCGATACTTATTCTGATTTCTGAAATCAGTAAAACATTATTCCTTTTAAAAACCAAGTACTCATTACTCACGAATGAGGTTTCACACTTTTTAACAAAATTCATATTAATCAATTAAGTCAAGTCTCTTATCTTTTAAGATCAAGTCTCTTAACTTCTAAAATCAATAAACCATTCTTTTTATCTCTCTTAAGTCGTTATACCTAACTTCCCATAAAGCTAGTATAACTCTTAAGCTTTTAAAACCAAACATTACTCTTCTTTCAAAAAGGTTTCTTAATTCTTTTGAAATACTTCAAGATTCTTATTATTCAGGCTTAAGTCAAAAGACATTGCCGTAAAACTACGTTCAGTTAACACACGTACGTCTACCGTACTATATATATATTCTTTTAAAATATCATGCTCAAGAGGATAGGAAGAATCACATACCTCGCGACGATTATCGACTATTAGCAAATAGCTCCAAAGCATCAGAGTCCGCTAGCCTTTTCCACCCTTCGAGTAGAATATGCTACTCGCAGTACTTCAACCTATAACGGTTATACAAGTCTATCAATGTCTAGACTACTCGGTAGAATAAATCTAGATACAAGATTCTACGAAAAATTGGGCAGCACTTCCCTACCCGTCAAACTTCACAAGTCTACTGTAAATATAGTCCTATGTAAGTACAGTTCAATTCCCTTCTTATATACCTTCCTGGTATATAACTTATACTTAATTCTTATACTTCAATAGTATGCAAACTCAATCACAATAGGGAGACAAAATATTTACCTCGATAAGCCCATAATTATCCAAGTTTAAATGTCGATCCTGAGCAAGGTTTAGCTCCTACTCCGTGCACTCCAACCCGCTCCAAACAACCCTTAGAAGTTCTACGCAACTTCTTCTCTACTTCAACCAAGTATGAAGATTTCCTTAGGGTTTCGTTTTGAGACAAAAAGGACATAAGGTAGTATTTCCGGGCTCTACGTATAAAGGTAACTTTGGAATACTACAAGGTATAAGGCTAAGGTATTTTGGTATAGTAACAATACTTGGAGAGTATTTTCTACCAAGAGGGGGGGGGTATTTTATGAGAACAACTAGGCAAGGGGGGGGTACTCTCGGCCAAGGCCACTAGGAGGGGGGGTGTACCCCTCGGCCAAGGGCCTTCTCAAAGGGGGAGGGGTGCTCTCGGCCAAAAGGCCTCACAAAGGGAGGAGGGGGAGGCTTGGACGAGAACCTCTCCAAAGGGGGGAGGGGTTTTCAAGACTTAGAAAGTGTTTGAGGGATGAAGAAGTCTTGCACTTCAAGGGGGTATTTATAAGACAACCAAGGGCCATGATCAAGCCAAGTGGGGGGCAAGTGGAGGGCCAAGATTTGCCCAAGTGCCCCCTAACCCTACTCCACAAATCCCTCACAAACAAAGACCCTTGTTTTAGGCCACCAAACATGGAGGAAAAACGCCCCACTCTCGGCCACTAGGATGCCCACTTGAGGGTGACAAGTGTCGCCCTCTCGTTGGTCCAAAATATTCCGTCTCTCGGAAAAATCCGCAAAAATTATAAATGACATAGCCGGAATTTTCCATTCGCAAGTTTTGTAAAACGTTTCGTCGAAAAACGATTCCTTTCGGGGGTTGTGAACAAAATTTCGACCCTTGCCTACTTTAAGGTTCAAACTTCTCTACGTACGCCCTCACGTACATACTCTGGAAAAACGGGGTATAACAACAGGTATATCTCGATTCTTTTGAATCATACGTGCATTGTTAGATTCAGATTTTGCCCTAGCGTATATGTTTTCCCTTTATTGCAAGAGTTGTAAAGTGATAGTACCCCAGAGGTAGGGATACTTTGATTAGTAAAGTGAAAAGTTAAGAATTTTGACAAGAATGGTAAGTGAGCTGAGACTAGAGTTGTGTAGAGTTCACACGTAGAAATTTCCCTATGACAGTGTAAGACCGATAGGGAAGGATGTATAGTAGAAATACTTTGGCTTATGTGACGAACCTCTAGTGAATAGGGGATAGGGTAAGAAGTACCTTGAGATAAGAGAAAGATTTATTGCAGACTAAGAATGAGAAGTTAAGTGTGACGATGAGTCGGGTTATGGACTCATTTCGAATTGCCGATAGTATGGAATGGGGTTTTGTCAGTTAGAAATGGTCCCGTTATGTGATAGGGTCCCGAGGATGTCAGGCCCAAGTTTAGTAAATCGTTGTACGAGTTCGTGGATGCGTTCCACCGGAACTAGGTCGTAAGGACCAAGAAGAGCCTTAACGGGAATGTAAGTAACTATATGGCTAAGTTTGGATAGTAACTCCAAGGATTGGAGAAGAGAAACAAAATTTGAGATTTTGTACGTGTGCTAGATGAGTTTGAAAGTACGAGAAAGTATGACAAGTAAGGAAAGAAAGGAACCTCTAAGGATCCGTGTTTGGGAAAGCGTAACCTTCGAGTTTTGTGAAAAGGGACCACAGACGGAAGGTCCATTATTATGTTCACGTATGTTGTGGTGGCCATGTGTGGCATCGTTAGTCGTGTGCATGTTTTGATTGATAGGCATAGTATAGAGTTTATGCCGGAGTTTGTATAACTTGGCAACCGACTAAGAACATTCGGGGACGAATGTTTCTAAGGGGGGAAGAATGTTACACCCCGTAAGTCCAGGACATGTAAAAGAGAATGCACGTAAGGAATCAAGACTTGGAAATGGGTACGAACGGAAGAATTGTTTTTCCGACGGAAAATGTTCCGAACGTCGGAAAGGAAAAATGTTCGTTGTTGAGAATTGGATTCTCAAAATGCATTATTTGAAGAGTATGGAACTTATTATATTTATGGAAATTTATTTTTATGGATTTGGTCACGTGGGGCCCACCCGGGGAATTTTACGTTTTGCGGGGCCCACGAGGGTTACGGAATTTTGTGGACGAATGAGAGGGCGACACGTGGCACCCCCTCATGTGGTCTTGGACGAAAATGCAAGGGGTAGAATGGTCATTTGACCTATGTAGATGATA
This sequence comes from Przewalskia tangutica, assembly GCA_029844215.1. Lineage (NCBI taxonomy): Eukaryota > Viridiplantae > Streptophyta > Magnoliopsida > Solanales > Solanaceae > Przewalskia > Przewalskia tangutica. Next base: position 78,873,559 of record CM056725.1, read on the forward strand.
AGTCTTGCAAGCTTGACATATTTGACCAAGTCAACTTGTCCACATGGGCTTAATCCTTGTGATATTCATCCTAGCCTCACATTTGTTGATATCTAAGCCTTCCAATGTGTTTTATATTCACTAACTAGTGCAAGACTAGCTCATTTAACACTTAGAGAAATTGAGAGAGCTTGTGTGTGCCCATATTGCTCTCGGGTTTGCTAAGAAGAAAGGAGAAAATTTTGTGATTTTGATCCATTAGCCACAAGACTTAAACCCAATGTCCCTAAGAGTGTTGTAAGGATATCTCAATAGAAAGATTTCGGAAAAAACGCATTTTTACGTTAGTCGCAAGGCGGAAACTAATGAAGTTCTTCAACTTTGAAGTTGGAACTTGAAGATGGGTTCCTCATAGGCTTCTAAGGAGTGCTTGGAGCGTATTGGAACTTAAGGAAAGGAGCTAAGAATTTCTAAGGCGCGACTTTGATTCTTGGAAATATTAAGGGCTTATAAAGGTATAATCTTGTCGTTTTAGCAATTAACGTTTACTTATTGTTGTAGCTATGGTTATTAGCAAGCATGAGTTATATATTACGAAGTTTGATTATTATATTGGCTATTGGAACCCTAATTCGAAAACTAGCATGTTAGCCTTAAGACTACAATTCAAGTTGATTATTCGTTTAAGTCGTCGCATGTTGTGTAAGAAGGAAATTGTAGTTGTTGAAATGGTTTATAACTATATAACATGTTAGACCTTAGAACTTGGAATTGGAAAAGGATTGGAAAAGACTTTGAATTGTTAGTATGTAGTTGGCCGAGAAGGGCTTGGAGTTTTAAACTACTTGGTATGATTGTGGGGCGGAATTTTACACGTATTGTAAGGCGTGTAATCCCCTTTGTTTGGTTGTTGTTTTGAGCCTTAAATGTGGCGTGTTGGTTATTGTATTCGACCTTGAAAATGGTGGCAAAGTGAGTAGAAACAAAGGAAGTGCTGCCCGATTTTCCGTAGAATTAGAGACCGTACACTTAGTTTTATTCTACGTTAGAGACTAGAAGTTGATAGTCTTGTTGTGACCATTATAGGTTGACACTTCTACGTACGGCGTATTCGGCTTAGCTTGTGGATTAGCCGAAAAGGTATGTGAACTATCTCCTCTTCTAGCATGATTCCTTAAGATAAAGAAAGTAAGTTCTACTCCTTAAATGATCCATTCCTCGGTTGTATTTGGATTGCCTAAAATAGAATTCGTTCTATGTACTCCCTTGATTGTACTTTGATGTTTAAATTGTAAGTTGAATAATCCATTTCCTTAGTGAAGTTTGGATTCTTAAAAGTGAAAGTATTTTACTTAAAGTACATGGAGTCTTGAAAAGGAAGTGGTTTCCAAATCTTTTGGCTAGTGCCTTAGTTCCAAAACCTAAAGGTCATTATAATGACTTTAGGGGAGTCAAAGGAGTGATTTATTTACTTGTTTTAAAAGAGGAGAAATGACATGATTTAAGAGAAGTAACTTGTTTTAAAGGTGTGAGTTACTTGAGGTTTAAAAGTAGAAGAAACTTGTTTTCTATATATTAAGAGACTCGAAGTATTTTGAAAGTTAAGAGACTCGATTTGAAAGTTTGTGATACTTGGTTTTAAGTATAAGTCTCTTAGTTATAAAAAGAATGAAATTGTCTAAAAACCATAAAGGGTTATAACGGCTTTATGGGAAGTTGGTTATAACGGCTTTATGGAAGGTTTAGAAAGTTGTCTATTTTGATTAAAGGGCATAAGTTGCCTAGATTGTGAAAATTTGAAGTTACTTGATTTCAAGCCTTGAGATGAGTTTTCTAAACGCGTAGTAACTTACCTTGAAAAATAGACATGCCTTGATACTACGGGTGTTAGTATCTTGGGGTTTTACATAAAAAGGAGTCTTTTGAAAAGAATGTCGTGCATTAGTACTTTGGCCTGTTTAATTGAGAATAATTCTATGTGATGCCTTGATTAGTACTTTGGCTTGATAAATTGAGAATTTGTCTAAGTATGCCTTGATTAGTACTTTGGCTTGATAAATTGAGAATTTGTCTAAGTGTGCCTTGATTAGTACTTTGGCTTGATAAATTGAGAATTTGTCTAAGTGTGCCTTGATAAGTACTTTGGCTTGTTAAATGAGAATTATTCTATTTGTGCCCTGATAAGTACTTTGGCTTGTTAAATGAGAATTATTCTATTTGTGCCCTGATAAGTACTTTGGCTTGTTAAATGAGAATTATTCTTGTTATACCCCGTATTTCCAGAGTATGTACGTGAGGGCGTACGTATAAAATTTAAGCCTTAAGATTAGGCAAGGACCGAAAATTTTTGTGCATAACACACGAAAAGAATCGTTTTCCGACGAAACGTCTTCCAAAGCTTGCGAAGGGAAAATTTCGGCTATGTCATTTATAATTTTTGCGGATTTTTCCGAGAGACGAAATATTTTGGACCAACGAGAGGGCGACACTTGTCACCCTCTAATTGGTGGACTTGTGGGCGTCAATTTGGACGATTGGAGCATTGTAGTTGGTAGGATATTTTGTGTTAGTTGGTGTGGTAGATGGATAAGGTACACATGGGTAAATCCTCACCCTACACTTGCCTACCACTTGGCTTGATCTTGGCCCTTGGTTGTCCTATAAATACCCCCCCCCCCCTTTGTGAAGACTTCTTCATTCACAAAAATCTCTAAGTCTTGAAAATCCCTCCCCCTCTCTTGTAGTGTTTCGTCCAACACTCCCCCTCCCCCTTTGAGTAGGCCTTGGCCGAGAGGTATCCCCCCCTACCTTGAGTTGTTTTCGTAAAATACACCCCCCCCCTTGGTAGAAAAGTATTCTCCAAGTATAGTTACTATTCCAAAATACCTTGGCCCAAATACCTTGTAGTATTCCAAGGTTACACTTATACGAAAAGCCCAGAAATACTATTATACTTCCCTTCAGTCACAAAAACGAAACCCTAAGGAAAAATCTCCATAGTTGGTTGGAGTATTAAGAAGAAGTTGCGTAGAACTTCTAAGGGTTGTTTGGAGCGGGTTGGAGAACCCGGAGTAGGAGCTAAACGTCGCTCAGGATCGACATTTAAACTTGGATAATTATGGGCTTATCGAGGTAAATATCTTGTCCCCCTTTTGTAATTAGAGTTTACATTCTATTGAAGTATAAGAATAAGTATAAGTTATATACAAGGAATGTATATAAGAAGGGAAATGAACTGTACTTACATAGGATTTGTATTCTGATGACTTGTGAAGTTTGTGGTGGGAAGTCTTGCCAATTTTCCGTATAATCTTGTATCTAGATTTATTCTACCGAGTAGTCTAGACTTTGATAGACTTGTATAACCGTTATAGGTTGAAGTTCTGCGAGTAGCATGTCCTACTTGAAAGGTGGACAAAGCTAGCCGGGTTATAGTCGTGGAGCGTTTTGCTAATAGTCGATAATCGTCGCGAGGTATGTGATTCTGTTACACCCCGTAAATTTTAGAAGTCAAGATAAGAACATACCAAGGATTATAAGATTGAAGGTTGATAGATAAGTAGACAAACATGTGTTGGACGGATTTTGAGTTTACCTTGGAGTGTTGTACCCCAGTTGTTAAGAGTGTCGAGGTGTTTAAAATCCTAATATGTAGTTCGTTAAATCTAGATCCCAACGCAACAAACCGTTCGTCGATCGGACATCGGAGTCAAAAGTTATGGAAGTTTCAAGTTTGGTGCGCGACGGCAGCTTTTAGTTGAAGTGCAGCGCGGCACCGGAACGCAGGGCGCGGCGCGGTTGTCGAGGGTCCGGGGTTGCAGTGCCGCGCCGAATCTGGAAATTTTCGGAAGTGGAAGCCATGGCGGCGCGGCGCGCGCGGATTTTTCGCGATAAAGGGCAGAAAACAGGGGATATTTTGTTTTAAAACCTATGGGAGGGTGACAAGTGTCCCTCCCATCCTTTTTATCTGGAAGTGGTCCTATTTTAGGGCCAAGTCTTGAAAGACTTGGCCATTCCATTTCAAAACCCTCCTAAGAAAAACCCTCTCCCTTCTCTCTAGTTTTTGGAAGAAAACCTAGCTTTAGAGGAAATTGTTGGAGCGGCGGCAAGAAGGAAAAGTGTGGGTAAACTTGTGGGAAACGCTGGTGGGCGATTTTGACGGAAAGAGGTGGAAGAAAAAGGGGCTTTTGTGGGCTATTCCTTAAGGTAAAAGTTTCCCCTTTCTCTTGGTTATGAGCCTAAGGCTGTTATATTTTAGTAATATAGATGTGAGCCTGAGGCTGTTATATGTTAGTGGTTTAGAATTGAGCCTAAGGCTGTTATATTGTAGTAGTATAGAGTTGAGCCTGAGGCTGTTTTATTTGAATAGATTTGGGTCTTGTTGTCTTGTGGAAACCGAAAATGGGCATGTTAGCCCTATGTTGATAACTTCAATTTGGTTACTAATTGGGTCGTCGCATGTTGTAAAGGGAGATTGTAGTTGTTGAAGATGTCTAGGGCTAGATATCATGTTAGACCTAAGAACTTGGATTGAAAAGAGTTTAAAGGGGTTAAGATTGATTATATTGTTGGCCAAGAATGGCATGGAATTACTGGTTTACTTTGTATTATTGTGGGGCGTTTGGTTATTGAATTCGATCTTAACAAAGGTGGTAAGTTAGTAGAAACAAAGGAAGTGCCGTCCAAATTGTCGTAGAATTTAGGGACCTTGCACTTAGTAACTCTACGTTCGAAGCTAGAGTTTGATAGACGTTTTATGACCCTTATAGGATTGAAGTACTACAGTAGCATATTCTACTTAAGGGCGATAGTACTGTGGAGCATTTTGCTTATTGTCGACAATCGTCGCGAGGTATGTGATTCTTCCTATCCTCTTCAGCATGACTATTTGTAAAATATATAGTGCGGTAGACGCACGTGTGTTAAAGGAATTTGACTTCCCTTTTGTGTCTTGACTTGATATGAAGTGTTAAGGGCTTCATTGTGTGGAAATAGTAGTAAAGTCTTATCCGTTAGTAACGGGTACTCGGTGGTTTAAGAATGAGCCCTATTGGTCTCATAAATGTTTATAGTGGTAATTGGTTGGTTTAAAACATAAAGTGTTATAACGGCTTTATGGGAAGTTTGTTATAACCACTTTATGTAGCTAAAAGAATGGTTTGTTGGTTTCAAAAGATAAGAGACGTGACTTATAATTGACCTAAATGGTGTTGAAAAGTATAAAACCTAATTCGTGAGAAATGAATACTTGGTTTTTAAAAGAATAACGTTACAAATTTCGAAAATGAGAATAAGGATCGAACAAGCCAATGCAGCGTCGATAAAGGAAATAAGTAATGACAATTAATCATATTAAAACCAGTAGAAACCTCCATCTGCATAGAAGCTAAGATAAGACAAAATGACATTACATTTCCTAGATCATGGCTGCTCTAATGAGAATTATTGAAATCAAGTTTTGATCTTCTTAGAAATTCCAAAGTAAGGAATTCGATTTCTAAAAGAAAAGAGACTTAAGAATTGGAAGTGTTTTGTTTCAAAAGAAAGGCATGGTTTTGTCTTGTATTGTTTTAAAACATAAAGTGTTATAATAGCTTTATGGGAAGTTAATTATAACGACTTTATGAAAATAAAGAAATGGTCTCATTATTAGATTTAAAATGGTAACTTGATTTTGGGAAAAAGGAAGTAACTCGTTTTCAAATATTGAACTCCTTGCGATGGAAAAACATAAGTGACTTGTTTATAAAAGGTAGGAGTACCTTGGTCTTTAAGGGGTTAAATACTTGGGTTTTAAATAGTATACTTGACGTTGTGTTAAGAAGTAATTATAGTACCTTGAGTTGTGTGTAACTGGCCTATGCTTGTTGTGATAGCCTTGTTGTGAAAGTGTTTGGTTGTGTGCTCTGAGTCTCTCGATGGAGTAGGCTATCTGGTTGATTGATGGGCATCTTGACGACCGTTGGGTAGCCCGGGTATGTTCCATTAGGAGTGTTATCCGGTTACTTGTTTGGACATCGACCGCGTTGGGTAGCCCACGGGTATGCGTCCACAGTGAGTATTGTTTTGTTAGTTGTTTGGACATACTGACACGTTGGGTAGCCCACGGGTATGCTTCCACAGGGATTGTTATCTTGTTGACTTCTTTGGGCATACCGACACGTTGGATGGTCCACGGGTATGGGCCCACTAGGATGGTTCCACAGCCATGCTTATACCGAGGTGAGATGCCGGGGCATGCGGCCATTGTGCGGGTTAAATTCCCGGGTTGTATTTGAGTGATGATTTCACGGGCATGAGTCCCTGACTTGACATGACTGCTTATATGTTGTGTACTGTAGTTTGGTTATCATACATGTCTCCTGCTTTATATAGACTATTATGATTTCATTTCTGATTTTCTGATTCACATACTTGGTACTGTTGTCGACCTCCTTCGGGGGCTGCGTTCATGCCGCAGGTTGAGGTACATAGCTTGCTGATCCGCACTCTTAGGATCGCTGTTCGGTTCTCGGAAAGCTCCATATCTCCGGAAGCTTGTCCTGTGGTACGGTTCCCTGAAGTAGTAGTCTTTTGTTTATTCAGGGGCATGGCGGGGCCCTGTCCCGTCAGTATGGTTTTAAAATTCTTAGAGAGTGCATGCTTTGTTGTGCGAGTTTGTAAGGATATCGCTCAAGTTTTAATTTATGTACAAAAAGGTAACCGTTAGGTTAGCTTTGCTTTCTTATTTCAACTTTTCTTTCTTGAGTTTTATTTCATTGGTTTTCTCTCGATGTTGTATCAGGGTGCGGGGTAAGGCACGATCCGGGCCGGGTTTGGGTCGTGACAGATTCTTCCTATACTCTTGAGCATGATATTTTAAGAATATATATATAGTACGGTGACGTCGTGTGTTAATCGAACGTAGTTGTCTGCAGCAATGTCTTTTGACTTAAGCCTGAATAATAAGAATCTTGATGTATTTCAAAAGAATTAAAAATCCTTTTTGAAAGAAGAGTAATACTTGGTTTTAAAAGCTTAAGAGTTATACTAGCTTTATGGGAAGTTAGGTATAACGACTTAAGAGAGATAAAAAGAATAGTTATTAATTTTAGAAGTTAAGAGACTTGATCTTAAAAGATAAGAGACTTGACTTAATTGAATTAATATGAATTTTGTTAATAAGTGTGAAACCTCATTCGTGAGTAATGAGTACTTGGTTTTTAAAATGGGATGATGTTTTACTGATTTCGGAAATCAGAATAAGTATCGAACAAACCATTAGAGCGCTAATAAAAGGAAATGTACTGAATAATTAAGTATTATTAAAACCAGTAGAAACCTCCATCTGCATAGAAGCTAAGATGAGACAAAATGATATTACATTTCCTAGATCATGGCTGCTTTAATAAGATTGTTATAAACAAGAATAACCTACTCACATATAAGGCATATGTTTCTCAAATCGTTTTAAAGGAGAATTATATCATTAAGTGATTAAAAGTATGAACTACGAAACCTTTCGAAATGAGAAACTTGAGCATTTGAAATTAGGCAAACTTGAACGTTTGGAAAATAATGTTGTTAATTGATTTTACTAAAGGAAGTGTTTTGGTTTACTTAAAAAAGATAGTCACTCTATTTTAAATACTACGGGTATTGTGTGACTTTTGTGAAAGAAACGGATCTTTTAAAGAGTTAATGTATGAAGTACTTTGGGGATAAAAACCCGAAAGTGTTAACATAAAGTAGAAAGTGCCTTGTGTGAATAACTTGATTGTGTTGGTTTGTGATAGCCTTGTAATACTTTCTTGTTGATTTGATAAGTAAACATGCTAGGATGCTACGTGTTTTAGTATCTTGTGATGTTTGTGTAAAGGGGTTTCCCTCGATCGCGCTTATGTTGTTTAACGATCAGCCGTTATGTTGGTATTGTACCACTCACCTTGACATGATCCCGGGGGTTAAGCAGCCCTCCGTCGGGGTAGACTCGGCGATGCAGGATCATGATTCGAGAATACCTATGCGGGTCCGGGGACTATGCGGGCTACGAGTTCGGTGTTAGTGTGCGGCCCTTGTGGTCATGCGGTCTATGTGGCCATGCGGTGCGAGTCGGGGCGATCGGGAGTAGCTACCCTCGATGCGAGAATACCTCATGCGGGCCATTGGGTGGCCTATCGCGAGTCTGCGGAAGTTCGAGGCTAGACGCGCACATTAGATACTGCGGGCGAGTGGCCAGCTTTGATCATGTGACGATCTAGACAGATCTCATGATACAGTTTATGACCTTGTTGGTACTGTGGGTTTTTAGTAGTCGGCTATGCCTTCGTACTTACCCCGTACGGTTTTATTTATGACACAGGTGGGACCTGGTGTTCATGTGTGTTCCTTGGTGCTTTTATATCATAGACTGCCGGCAGTGAGGAAGGTATTCCACGGGCATGATTGATGTTGTGGGCGTGAGACCCATAGTTATATTTGAGTGTTGACTTTGAGGGCGTGAGTCCCTGACTTGACATGACTGCTTATTTATTGTGAACTGTAGTTTGGTTATCATACATGTCTCATGTTTTATTTAGACTGCTATGATTTCATTTCTGATATTTTGATTTCACATACTTGGTACTGTTATCTTGACCTCGCCTTGAAGTGCGTTCATCTGCGGTAGAAGTACACCAGTCGTCGATCCTCGCTCTTAGGATCACAGTTCAACATTTTGGGAAGCTCCGTTTCTCCGGAGGCTTATCAGTGGTACAGTCCCCTGTCGCTGTAGGTATTTACATTTAGGGGCATGGCGGGCCCTGTCCCGCCATTGTTGTTATCCTTCTTAGAGTGCATGTAATCTTGTGTGGGCAGAATTGTAAAATGGGATGTCCTTTATTCTGATTGATATATATATATATGCCGCATGAGGCAAGTTTTCTCGAATAAGCTGTTTTTCACTTCACTTTATTCATGTCTTGTTTTATATTCCGCTGATTACTCTGATGTATGGCTACTTAGGTGCCCGGGGTAAGGCACCAGTCACGGGCCCGGGTTCGGGTCGTGACAAAAGTGGTATCAGAGCAGTTAATCCTCGGAAAGTGTCTACAGACCGTATCTAATAGAGTCTTGATTATCGGTGTGTTGTGCACCACAATAATCGAGAGGCTATAGGATATTTAGGATTGGTTTCCATTCTTCTCACTCGAGATCGTGCTTAGAGGTGTTATAAGTTGGACCTCTAACGTATTTCTTTCCCTTACCGCTATGCCTCGCGTAAGGCAACCCGCCCGAGAAGGGCAAAGCGTAGGAGCTGCGAGTAAATCTGAGAGGGTTACGAGGCACAGCCCAACCATCACCGAGTTGGTGCTTCATTCGGGAGTTCTGCGTCGCCGGCCCAGAAGTTTATACGGCGGCGATTCCTCTGCGGCCATGATGTATGAGCCTTGATTCGCACGGCGGGAACAAAGAATATGGATTAAAAGGAATGGACACATTACTAGCTAGGATTTTAGTAACGAGAGAATATAGAGTGCAACGATATATCACGGTCTTGATGACTATCTAAAGAAAGGATGTGCAAGAGTAGCTCTTGATCGGAGCTTGAGCATGGCACGTATGCGGGCTTATCGCAGTGGCGAAAACGTGGGATCAACGGGTTAACCAAAATCAGCGAAGAGGCCGGATCGGCGAGGTCCTTTGGTAACTTTCGAGGCGAATCGCCTCGGTGATCGATATGCGCCTCGCTGTAGCAGTGGTCCTCGCTGAGTTCGTGGCGTTGAGTATCACGGAGTTGGTCAGAGCTCCAGGGCTTCTGGTTTGCAGATACACGATGGTTTTCCCCAATGTTCGCAGTGTGGCAGACGTCACCTCGGGGAATGTCGTCTTTTTGTTGGAGCTTGTTATACTTACGGCCAGCAGGGCCATTTTGCGAGGAATTGTCCGACTAGAGGTGGCGCGGATGTAGAGACTCAGCCTTCAGGATCAGTGGCTAGTTAATCACCTTCCCTAGCTATGCGCCTTACGGGGCAGGATTGATTAGAACGACAAAGGGGAAGTGAAGCGGTAGATACATGTATATCCTTGAACCCTCTAGAGATTGTAGGTGTGATAAGATAAGCGTATCTAAGTGTTATGTTCAGATAACATAAGTGTTAATTGTGGTTAGAAATCATGGTTAGTAATAAGGGTAAGATTGGGGATAAGGAAAGTGTGAGCCTTAGAGTTTTATACGTGGAGACCTTAGAGGCAAGGCCATCTCGAGAGAGAGATCTATATTTTAAGTTTAACCCTTATCGGAGTGCATAGTACACGTGAGCTATGTTTGTGGGATAAGTCCCTGGGTAGTGTGAATGAAAGAGGGTAGTTGAGCTAAGAAGACCGCTAGGTTTTCGTATCTTGATTAGTGAGATTGTTCCGGATCGGGGAGCAAGTGTTTTGCGCGAAAGTGGGTCGGGTTGAGGCCATGTCGCGGGTCAACCCGCAGCCTGTTTGGTGGTGGGGTCAGTTCGGGATGGTCCCGCCAGGCGGTAGGGTCACGAGGGTGTTAGGCCCAAGTTTAGTTAACCAGCGTACGAGTTCGTGGATGCGTTCGACCGATGGTCGGGCGATGAGTCGATCCTCTTGTCTTTCAGTCAAGACCATTTACTCGGCAGAGGGTTATGCGAGATGTTATTTCAGGAAGGTTGTAAGGCTGCACGAGGTGCCTACCTTCACCTTATGACAAGCAGTGGAGCCCAGGTTATGGCTATTTCTTTTTCTGGAAGTTTTACCTGGCAGGGTTAGGAACTCAGGTGAGTCTCGATGGCATTCGCCCGGGGCGGTGTTTGGATTTCGTGGTACCGTGAGGATTGTTGCCTCCTGTTGAGGAAGTGTTTTTTTTTGCCACCATTTCAGTGTTCGGATGTCGCCGTATGAAGCCTTTTATAAGCGGTAGTGTAAGTTGCCGGTCGATTGGTTTGATGTTGGCAAGGTTCAGATTGTTGGTTCATACATTTTGTGAGAATGTGGTTAGGGTGTAACGAGTTTTGGAAAACAGAGAAAACTTAGCCGAGTTACTTTGGGCCTTTTCAGATCATATGAAGGATAGGCCAGGTTGCCTATAGTTGGCATTGCCGTCCAATGTGGGAGGCAGTGCGTCCGGTCTTTCATGTTGCTATGTTCGGAAAAGTATCAAAAATCCATCAGTTGTTCCCGATGTGATGACCAAGTTGGAGGTAGTAACCCGAGACGTGGAAACTAAAGCGATGAGAAGGTGGTAAGTTATGAAAAAGAGTTCGAGTGTACGAGAAGGGTACGACGAGTAAGGGAAGAAGCGAGCATGTATTACGAGCATGGATGTGATCATTTCTTTTGTAAAGTGAAGGTGCGAAGGGAGTATATTTTAGACCTCGGGTGGGAGCTTTTGTAGTGATGGAGGTGATTCCTCGTAGACTTGGATTAAGTATTTGCGCGGGTGTTTTCTGTGGCCAGGTGTGGCATGTTTATTTTCGTAAGTATAGTAGTGAAGACTATACGGGCGCATGTGTGTTTTGAGACTTAGAAGGAACATTCGGGACGAATGTTTCTAAGGAGGGGAGAATGTTATACCCCGTATTTCCAGAGTATGTACGTGAGGGCGTACGTATAAAATTTAAGCCTTAAGATTAGGCAAGGACCGAAAATTTTTGTGCATAACACACGAAAAGAATCGTTTTCCGACGAAACGTCTTCCAAAGCTTGCGAAGGGAAAATTCCGGCTATGTCATTTATAATTTTTGCGGATTTTTCCGAGAGACGAAATATTTTGGACCAACGAGAGGGCGACACTTGTCACCCTCTAATTGGTGGACTTGTGGGCGTCAATTTGGACGATTGGAGCATTGTAGTTGGTAGGATATTTTGTGTTAGTTGGTGTGGTAGATGGATAAGGTACACATGGGTAAATCCTCACCCTACACTTGCCTACCACTTGGCTTGATCTTGGCCCTTGGTTGTCCTATAAATACCCCCCCTTTGTGAAGACTTCTTCATTCACAAAAATCTCTAAGTCTTGAAAATCCCTCCCCCTCTCTTGTAGTGTTTCGTCCAACACTCCCCCTCCCCCTTTGAGTAGGCCTTGGCCGAGAGGTATCCCCCCCCCCCCTACCTTGAGTTGTTTTCTTAAAATACACCCCCCCCCCTTGGTAGAAAAGTATTCTCCAAGTATAGTTACTATTCCAAAATACCTTGGCCCAAATACCTTGTAGTATTCCAAGGTTACACTTATACGAAAAGCCCAGAAATACTATTATACTTCCCTTCAGTCACAAAAACGAAACCCTTAGGAAAAATCTCCATAGTTGGTTGGAGTATTAAGAAGAAGTTGCGTAGAACTTCTAAGGGTTGTTTGGAGCGGGTTGGAGCACCCGGAGTAGGAGCTAAACGTCGCTCAGGATCGACATTTAAACTTGGATAATTATGGGCTTATCGAGGTAAATATCTTGTCCCCCTTTTGTAATTAGAGTTTACATTCTATTGAAGTATAAGAATAAGTATAAGTTATATACAAGGAAGGTATATACGAAGGGAAATGAACTGTACTTACATAGGATTTGTATTCTGATGAACTTGTGAAGTTTGACGGGTAGGGAAGTGCTGCCCAATTTTCCGTAGAATCTTGTATCTAGATTTATTCTACCGAGTAGTCTAGACTTTGATAGACTTGTATAACCGTTATAGGTTGAAGTTCTGCGAGTAGCATGTCCTACTTGAAAGGTGGACAAGGCTAGCCGGGTTATAGCCGTGGAGCGTTTTGCTAATAGTCGATAATCGTCGCGAGGTATGTGATTCTTCCTATACTCTTGAGCATGATATTTTAAGAATATATATATAGTACGGTAGACGTACGTGTGTTAACTGAACGTAGTTGTACGGCAATGTCTTTTGACTTAAGCCTGAATAATAAGAATCTTGATGTATTTCAAAAGAATTAAAAATCCTTTTTGAAAGAAGAGTAATACTTGGTTTTAAAAGCTTAAGAGTTATACTAGCTTTATGGGAAGTTAGGTATAACGACTTAAGAGAGATAAAAAGAATGGTTTATTAATTTTAGAAGTTAAGAGACTTGATCTTAAAAGATAAGAGACTTGACTTAATTGAATTAATATGAATTTTGTTAATAAGTGTGAAACCTCATTCGTGAGTAATAAGTACTTGGTTTTTAAAATGGGATGATGTTTCTTGATTTGAAATCGTAATAAGTATCGAACAAACCAACTGGCGCTAATAAAAGGAAATGTATTGAATAATTAAGTATTATTAAAACCAGTAGAAACCTCCATCTGCATAGAAGCTAAGATGAGACAAAATGATATTACATTTCCTAGATCATGGCTGCTTTAATAAGATTGTTATAAAAAAGAATAACCTACTCACATATAAGGCATATGTTTCTCAAATCGTTTTAAAGGAGAATTATATCATTAAGTGATTAAAACTATGAACTACGAAACCTTTCGAAATGAGAAACTTGAGCATTTGAAATTAGGCAAACTTGAACGTTTGGAAAATAATGTTGTTAATTGATTTTACTAAAGGAAGTGTTTTGGTTTACTTAAAAAAGATAGTCACTCTATTTTAAATACTACGGGTATTGTGTGACTTTTGTGAAAGAAACGGATCTTTTAAAGAGTTAATGTATGAAGTACTTTGGGGATAAAAACCCGAAAGTGTTAACATAAAGTAGAAAGTGCCTTGTGTGAATAACTTGATTGTGTTGGTTTGTGATAGCCTTGTAATACTTTCTTGTTGATTTGATAAGTAAACATGCTAGGATGCTACGTGTTTTAGTATCTTGTGATGTTTGTGTAAAGGGGTTTCCCTCGATCGCGCTTATGTTGTTTAACGATCAGCCGTTATGTTGGTATTGTACCACTCACCTTGACATGATCCCGGGGGTTAAGCTGCCCTCCGATGCGGGGTAGACTCAGGCGGTCTGGGATCATGATTCGAGAATACCTCATGCGGGTCCAGGGGACCTATGCGGAGCTACGAGTTCGGGTTAGTTTGCGGCCGCGTGGTCATGCGGTCTATGTGGCCACGGATGCGAGTCGGGGCGATGCCGGGAGTAGCTACCCTCGATGCGAGGAATACCTCACGCGGGCCATTGGAGTGGCCTATGCGAGCTGCGGGAAGTTCGAGGCTAGACGCGCATTAGATCTGCGCGCGAGTGGCGGCTTTGATCATGTGACGGCAGACAGATCTCATGATCTGATTTATGACCTTGGTGCTGTGGGTTTTTAGTAGTCGGCTATGCCTTCGCACTTACCCGTGCGGTTTTATTTATGACACAGTGGGACACAGTGTTCATGTGTGTTCCTTGGTGCTTTTATATCATGATCGCTGCGGTGAGGAAGGTATTCCAGGCATGATTGATGTTGTGGGCGTGAGACCCATAGTTATATTTGAGTGTTGACTTTGAGGCGTGAGTCCACGACTTGACATATTCGCTTATTTATTGTGAATCGTAGTTTGGTTATCATACATGTCTCATGTTTTATTTAGATCGCTATGATTTCATTTACGATATTTTGATTTCACATACTTGGTACTGTTATCGACCTCGCCCGGGTGCGTTCATGCCGCAGGTAGAAGTACACCAGTCGTCGATCCTCGCTCTTAGGATCACAGTTCAACATTTTGGGAAGCTCCGTTTCTCCGGAGGCTTATCGATGCGATCCCCGTCGTAGGTATTTACATTCGGGGGCATGGCGGGCCCCGTCCGCCATTGTTGTTATCCTTCTTAGAGGTGCAGTAATCATTGTGGCGAATTGTAAAATGGGATGTAACTGTTCTAGTTGATATATATATATATGCCGCAAGGCAAGTTTTTCTCAGATAACTGTTTTTCACTTCACTTTATTCATGTCTTGTTTTTGTTATACCCCGTATTTCCAGAGTATGTACGTGTGGGCGTACGTAGAAAGTTTGAGCCTTAAAGTTAGGCAAGTTTCGAAATATTTGTGCACAACACCCGATTAGAATCGTTTTTAAATGAAACGTTTCTGTAACTTCTAAGGGTTGTTTGGAGCGGATTGGAGCGCACGGAGTAGGAGCTAAACCTTGCCCAGGATCGACATTATAACTTGGATAATTTTGGGCTTATCGAGGTAAATATTCTTGTCCCCTTATTGTAATTGGAAATTACATGTTGTAGGATTATATAGTTTAGGTCTACTATATATAGAATCAACATAGCTTTGCGGCAATGTCTTTTGACTTAAGCTGAATATAAAGAAGAGAATCAATCGTAATTACATAGGGTGTATTCAGATGAGACTTGTGGTATTACTGTGTAGTAGAATTGTATACGTCCGGTTAGACGTATAACCCCCCCCCCCCAGGTTGGCTTGGTAGCCGGCCTCGATAGAGGAGGAGATTTACGCGGTTGCGGGGGGGGAGGTGCTGCCGAATTTTCTGTAGAATATGGAACCGTGCGGTTAGAAGTTAATAGACGTTTGTGGCCTTATAGGTGGAAGTACTGCGAGTAGCGTATTCTACTTGAAGAGTGGAACGGCTAGCCAGGTTACAGTACTGTGGAGCGTTTTGCTTATTGTCGATAATCGTCGCGAGGTATGTGAACCTCTTCCTATCCTTCTAGCATGATGTTTTGTAAACTATGTAGTACGGTAGACGTACATGTGCTAAATGAGTTGGTTGGTTTAAAACATAGGGTGTTATAATAGCTTTATGGGAAGTTAGTTATAACGACTCTATGTAGGTAAAAGATTGGTTTATTGATTGTAGAAGTTAAGAGACTTGATCTTGAAAGATAAGAGACTTAACTTGTTTTACTTGGTAATTAACATTTTGTTAAAAGTGTTGTGAAACCTCATTCGCGAGTAATGAGTACTTGGTTTTAAAAAGAATAATGTTTCTTGATTTCGAAATGAGAATAAGTGTCGAACAAACCACAAGGCGCTAATAAAGGAAAGTGTATTGACAAATAACAAATTGTTATTAAAACCAGTAGAAACCTCCATCTGCATGAAGCTAAGATAAGACAAAATTTTATTACATTTCCTAGATCATGGTCATTGTAACAAGATTGTTGTAAACAAGAATAAACGGCTCACGTATAAGACATATGTTACTCAATTGTTTTAAAAGAGATTAAGACTATGAGTTATGAAACCTTTCTAAAATGAGAAACTTGAGCATTTGAAATTAGGCAAACTTGAACGTTTGGAAAATGATGTTGTTACTTGATTTTACAAAGGGAAGTATTTTGGTTTACTTAAAAAGATAGTCACTCTATTTTTATACTACGGGTATTATGTGACTTTTGTGAAAGGAACGGATCCTTTAAAAAGAGTTAATGTATGTAGTACTTTGGGGTTAAAACCCGGAATTGTTGTAATAAAATATAAGTCTATGAATTTGTTGAACTTACCCATGCTTGTTATGATAGCCTTTGTTATGCAAGTATTGTATCTCTGTGTTACCGCGCCTCTCGTTGGAGGGCCGGCTATCTGGTTGAGAAGTTACTTGGACGTCTTGGCGATGTGGAGAATTCCACGCACGCCTCGCTGATAGTGTTATTTTTGCTAATCGCTTTGGACATACTGACACGATGCGTGGCGCACGGGTATGGTTCCATTTTGATTGCTGTCTAGTTGTTTCCTTTTGGACATACTGACACGATGCGTGGCGCACGGGTATGGTTCCATTTTGATTGTTATCTTGTTATTCGCTTTGGACATACTGACACGATGGGTGGCCCACGAGTATGCTTCCATTTCGATTGTTATCTGGATATTTCTTTTGGACATACTGACACGATGCGTGGCGCACGGGTATGCTTCCATTGGGATGGTTCCATGGCCATGCTTATACCGAGGTGAGATGCCGGGGCATGCGGCCGTTGTGCGGGTTAAATTCCCGGGTTATATTTGAGTGATGACTTTGAGGCGTGAGTCCCGACTTGACATGATCGCTTATGTAGTGAATCGTAATTTTGTTATCATACATGTCTCTGTTTTTATATAGTTATGATTTCATTTACTGATTTTTGATTTCACATACTTGGTACTGTTATGCGACCTCCTTCGGGGGGCTGCGTTCATGCCGCAGGTAGAGGTACACCAGTGTTGATCCTCGCTCTTAGGGTCACAGTTCAGCGTTGGGAAGCTCCGTTTCTCCGGAGGCTTATCTTTGGTATGTTACCCTGAGTTGTAGGTTCTTGTACCGTCAGGGGTATGGCGGGGCCCTGTCCCGTCATGTTGTAGAAACACTCTTAGAAGTGCAGTAATCTTGTTGTGGCGGGGTTTGTAAAAAGGATTAAACTGCTCGCTTTGAAAGAGTTGTTTATATATATTTTTTTGGAAAGGTAACCGTTTGGTTGCTTTGTTTATGATCATATATCTTGTTTCTTGTTTAAGTTTTATATTCCGTTGGTTTTCTCTGATGTTGTATCACTAGGGTGCCCGGGGTAAGGCTCCAGTCACGGGCCCGGGATCGGGTCGTGACAAAAGTGGTATCAGAGCAGTTAATTCTCGGAAAGTGTCTGAGCAGTGTCTAGTAGAGTCTTGATTATCGATGTGTTGTGCACCACATCTATAATTAGGTCGCAGGACATTTAGGATTGGTTTCCATTCTTCTCATTTTGAGATCGTGCCTTAGAGTGTGTTGTAAGTTGGACCCTCCGACGTATCTCGTTTTACGATTATGCCTCGCGCAAGGCAACCAGAGCCCGGAAGGGCAAGGCAGGCGAAGTGCCGCTAGTGAGATACTGAGAGTACGCAGGCGCAGCCGGCCAAGACTGAGATTATGCTTCAGACGGCGAGTTTTGCGACGCCGCCAGCCCCAGCAGAGTTTAGAGCTGCAGCAGTGGCTGCTGAGACCACAATACCTGAGCCTCCACCCCACGGCTGGAAGCGAGATGAGATAAGTACAAGAGATGGCCCGATTCTTGGCGGTCGTGGCGAGATATGAGATAGGCGGAATCGTGATTCGATTCGAGAGCACGATGGTTCACCCCGGCGAGATAGTTTGAGGCTACGGGACTTTCTCGAGTCAGAGCTTGAGTTTTATGGGTCGAGGCACGAGGATGATCCGCAGGAGTTCATCCGGCGATTCTGGGTCGTGAGTGATCAAGGCTTGGAGACCGAGTCGGTGGTCTTAGGTTCGCATCGGTGCGTGATACCGCAATGATCGTTTGATTCGTGGGAGTTGTCGGGAGAGCATGCGCTTCCAGCGGATGGGACGAGTTCTCGCAGGCATTCCTCACTCACTTCTTGCCTCCGCAGATGAGGAGGCACGCGGTAAACAGTTAATGATGCTTAGACGAGAGGCGTGCGGTTGGGAGTACAACGTGGAGTTTGACTCGTTGGCTCGGTATGTCCCGCTTTAGTGGCAACCATGGAGGATAGAGTGCACCGCCACGCCACCGCTAGATGATTACTTGACAGAGGCTTGTTCGTGTAGCTCTTCAGGGCATGGACATTGCCCGCATGCAGCTCATGCACTAGGATGTGAGGCACGGAGAGGTCGACGGAACGACTGGATCAGCGAGAAGGGCCGTGACATCGTGGTCTTTTGGCGACTTTCGAGGCGGACGCCTCGCAGCGAGCTAGTTATGTACCCCGCCAAGACTGCAGTGGTCCTCCGCGTCTTGAGGCAGTCGTGGCTCCAGGTTCAGATTTTCGTGAGAGCGGTGTTAGCCGGTGAAGCCACCCCTACCTCGTTGTGACCGTTGTGGTAGGTTCCATTTTGGGGAGTGTCGTGCTAATTTGGGAGTTTGTTTTACATGCGGCCAGCTGGGCCATTTTGCGAGAAATTGTCCGACCCGAGGTAGCGCGGATGTAGAGACTCGGCCGGGATCTATGGTGGTTCATCACCTTCTACGCTTATCGCCTGCGAGCAGGCCTATGATTAGAGTAAAGCGGTAGATACATGTATATCCTTAACCCTCTAGAGTTTTGGTATGCTTGATATTATGATCTTATTATTGTGTGCTATGTACGGATAGCGTTGTGTTATTTGTGAGTTAGAAAACATGGTTAGTTGGAAGGATAAGTATGGGGGCATGGTAGGTGTGAACCTTAGAATATTTCACGATTGAGACCTTAGAGGTAAGGTCGTCTTGAGTAAAAGATTTATTTCATGTTTGACCTTTATCAGAGTGCGTAGTATACGTGGGAGATATTGTGTGATAAGTCCATGGGTTGTGTATATGAAAGTGGTGGCTTTCATGATATGAATTAGTAAGATTATTCCGTATCGAGGAGCAAGAGTTGGCGCGACGGAGGGTCGGGTTGAGGGCGTATTGCGGGTCAACCCGTAGCCCGGTTTTAGGTGGGTCGCCTGGTCGTCGCCGAGATGGTAGGGTCACGAGGGTGCTAGGCCCCAATTTAGGTGACCATCGTATGAGTTCGTGGATAGGTTCGACCAGAAGCGGTTCGTGAAGGCCGGGAATGGCCTTAAAGAAGATTGAGGTTAGTAAGATGACCAAGTTTGGAGGTAGTGATGTCACGACCCGAACCCGGGCCCGTGACTGGTGCCTTACCCCGGGCACCCTAGTGATACAACATCAGAGTAATCAGCGGAACATAAAACAATAACATGAAGCCAATGCAATAAGACAGTGAAATAAGAAGACAGGCTAACCAAAAACGGTTACCTTCAGTATATATATAAATAACAATTTGAACAGTTACATCCCATTACAACCCTGCCCACAACAGTACTACAGACCTCTACGAATGATATGACAACAACGACGGGACAGGGCCCCGTCATACCCCTGAATGTAAGCACCTACAACAACAGGGGACTATACCAAGATAAGCCTCCGGAGAAACGGAGCTTTCCCAAACGCTGAACTGTGACCCTAGGAGCGAGGATCAACGACTGGTGTACCTTTACCTGCGGCATGAACGCAGCCAGAAGGAGGTCGATCTACAATGCAGTATGTGAAACTGAAAATAAATACTGTAAATGAAATCATAGTAGTCTATGTAAAGCAGGAGACATGTATGATAACCAAACTACAGTTCACAATAAATAAGCAGTCATGTCAAGTCAGGGACTCACGCCCTCAAGTCATCACTCAAATATAACTATGGGTCTCATGCCCACAATATCAATCATGCCCGTGGAATACCTTCCTCACCGCCGGCAGTCTATGATATAAAAGCACCAAGGAATACATGAACACGTGTCCCTGTGTCCTAATAAAACCGTCTGGGAGTAAATGCGAAGGCATAGCCGACTACTAAAACCCACAGTACCAACAAGGTCATAAATCAGATCATGAGATCTGTCTGGGCCGTCATGATCAAAGGCTGCCTCGCTCGCGATATCTAATGTGCGCGTCTAGCCCCGAACTCTCCGCGACTCGCATAGGCCAAACTCATAGGCGCATGAGGTATAACCCGCGTCGGTAGCTACTCCGGCATCCGCTGGACTCGCGATCCGCGTAGGCCACATGGACCGCATGACCATAAAGGCGCGCACACTCGAACTCTCGTAGCTCCGCATAGGCCCGGGACCGCGTGAGGTATTCTCGAATCATAGGTCACATGGACACTTTGAAGTCTACCGCATCGGAGGCGAGCAACCTCCGGAAACAAGTCAAGGTGAGTGGTACAATACCAACATATCGGCTGATAGTAAAACAATTTAAGCGCAATCGAGGGGAAACCCCTTTACACAAACATCACAAGATATTAACACACGTAGCATCCTAGCATGTTTACTTAACAAATCAACAAGAAAGTATTACAAGGCTATCACAACCGAACACAATCGAGTTATACACACAAGGCACTTTCTACTATATGATAAACAAGATCGGGTTTTTATCCCCAAAGTACTTCATACATTAACTCTTTTAAACGATACATTACTTTCACAAAAGTCACACAATACCCGTAGTATATGAAAATAGAGTGATTATCTTTTGAAGTAAATCAAAACACTTCTTTTTGTAAAATCAAGTAACAACCTTCTTTTCCAAACGTTTCAAGTTTGCCTAATTTCAATTACTCAAGTTTCTCATTTTCGAAAGGTTTCGTAGTTCATAGTTTTAATCCTTTAAAACAATTTGAGAAACATATACCTTATGTGTGAGTAGGTTATTCTTGTTCATAACAATCTTATTAAGCAGCCATGATCTAGGAAATGTAATATCATTTTGTCTCATCTTAGCTTCTATGCAGATGGAAATTTCTACTGGTTTTAATAATACTTAATTATTCATTACATTTTCCTTTATTAACGCTGCAGTGGTTTGTCGATACACATTCTGATTTCCGAAATCAGTAAAACATTATTCCTTTTAAAACCAAGTACTTATTACTCGCGAATGAGGTTTCACATGAAATTCATATCAATTCTTTTAAGTCAAGTCTCTTATCTTTTAAGATCAAGTCTCTTAACTTCTATAATCAATAAATCATTCATTTTATCTTTCTTAAGACGTTATACCTAACTTCCCATAAAGCTAGTATAACTCTTATGTTTTCAAAACCAAGTGTTACTCTTCTTTCAAAAACAGTTCTTAATACTTTTTGAAATACTTCAAAGTTCTTATCATTCAGGCTTAAGTCAAAAGACATGGCGTACAGCTACGTTCAGTTAACACGCCGTCGTCTACCGTACTATATATACTTCTTTAAAATATCATGCTCAGCGTATAGGAAGAATCACATACCTCGCGACGATTATCGACTATTAGCAAATCGCTCCACTCGCTATAACCCGCTAGCTGGTCCACCTTCTCAAGTAGCACATGCTACTCGCAGAACATTCAACCTATACAGTTATACAAGTCTATCAAAGTCTAGACTACTCGGTAGAATAAATCTAGATACAAGATCCTACGGAAAATCGGGCGCACTTCCTATCCACAAACTACACAAGTCTCATGTAATACATCCTACGTAATTCTGATTCGATTCTCTTCTTTAGATTCAGCTTAAGTCCAAAGACATTGCCGCAAAACTATGTTCAGTTCTATATATAGTATACTTCAACTATATATTCCTACAACATGTATTTTCCAATTACAATAGGGGGACAAGATAATTACCTCGATAAGCACATAATTATCCAAGTATAGATGTCGATCCTTAGCAACACTTAGCTCCTACTCCGGGTGCTCCAACCCGCTCCAAACAACCCTTAGAAGTTCTACGCAACTTCTTCTTAATACTCCAACCAACTATGGAGGTTTTCCTTAGGGTTTCGGTCTAAGACAAAAAGGACATACGGTAGTATTTCCGGGCTCTACGTATAGAGGTATCTTTGGAATACTACAAGGTATACGGCTAAGGTAATTTGGGTATAGTAACAATACTTTGGAGAGTATTTCTACCAAGAGGGGGGGTATTTATACGAGACAACACCACAAGGGGGGGTGTATACCTCTACCAACCCCACTAGGAGGGGTACTCGGCCAGGGGAGGGCTCTCGGCCAAGGGGAGGAGGCTAGGACGAGATACTACAAGAGATGGGGAGAGGATTTTTAGACTTAGCACAATTTTTGGATGAAGAAGTCTTCAAAGGGGATGGGTATTTATATGTCAAGCAAAATACAACCAATGGCCAAGATCATGACAAGTGAAAGGCAAGTTTAGGGTCAAGATTCATACATGTCCACCTTATCCATCTACCACCAAAATATCCTACCAACCCCTTGACCAAAACAATGGCCAAATCGTCCAAAGGGACGCCCACCATTTCCGCCAATGAGAGGGTGCCAAGTGGCGCCCTCTCGTTGGTCCAACACGTTTCGTCTCTCGGAAAAATCCGCAAAAAATAAAAATGACATAGCCGGAATTTTCCCTTCGCAAGTTGTGTAAAACGTTTCGTCGAAAAACGACTCTAATCGGGTGTTGTGCACAAAGTAAAATCGGCCAAGCCACTTTAAAGCCCAAACTTTTCTACGTACGTCCTTACGTACATACTCTGAAAATACGGGGTATAACAAGTAACTCCAGAGATTTTTGGGAACTGAAGTAATGACTGAAGTATGGTACGTATTCTGGGAGAGTTCAAGTGACTACGACGAGTAAGGAAAGAAGAGAACGTGTGTTATTTCGTGGCCATGTGTGGCGTTGGCAACTTGTTAGAGGGACTTTATCATTATCCGTCTTGAGAAGGAACATTCGGGACGAATGTTTCTAAGGAGGGGAGAATGTTATACCCCGTATTTCCAGAGTATGTACGTGTGGGCGTACGTAGAAAGTTTGAGCCCTAAAGTTAGGCAAGTTTCGAAATATTTGTGCACAACACCCGATTAGAATCGTTTTTCGACGAAACGTTTTACAGAACTTCTAAGGGTTGTTTGGAGCGGATTGGAGCGCACGGAGTAGGAGCTAAACCTTGCCCAGGATCGACATTATAACTTGGATAATTTTGGGCTTATCGAGGTAAATATTCTTGTCCCCTTATTGTAATTGGAAATTACATGTTGTAGGATTATATAATTGAGGTATACTATGTATAGAACTGAACATAGCTTTGCGGCAATGTCTTTTGACTTAAGCCTGAATATAAAGAAAGCTGAATGTAATTACATAGGGGTGTATTCAGATGAGACTTGTGTATTATCAGTATAGTAGAATTGTATACGTTCGGTTAGACGTATAACCCCCCCCCCCCCCTGGTTGGCTTGGTAGCCGACCTCGATAGAGGATGAGATTTACGCGGTAGCGGGGGAAATGTTGCGAATTTTACGTAGAATATGGGCGTGCGGTTAGAAGTTAATAGACGTTTGTGGCCTTATAGGTGAAAGTACTACGAGTAGCGTATTCTACTTGAAGAGTGGAAGCGGCTGGCGGGTTCTGATCGTGGGCGTTTTGCTTATTGTCGATAATCGTCGCGAGGTATGTGAACCTCTTCCTATCCCTTCTAGCATGATGTTTTGTAAACTATGTAGTACGGTAGACGTACATGTGCTAAATGAGTTGGTTGGTTTAAAACATAGGGTGTTATAATAGCTTTATGGGAAGTTAGTTATAACGACTCTATGTAGGTAAAAGATTGGTTTATTGATTGTAGAAGTTAAGAGACTTGATCTTGAAAGATAAGAGACTTAACTTGTTTTACTTGGTAATTAACATTTTGTTAAAAGTGTTGTGAAACCTCATTCGCGAGTAATGAGTACTTGGTTTTAAAAAGAATAATGTTTCTTGATTCGGAAATGAGAATAAGTGTCGAACAAACCACAACAGCGCTAATAAAGGAAAGTGTATTGACAAATAACAAATTGTTATTAAAACCAGTAGAAACCTCCATCTGCATAGAAGCTAAGATAAGACAAAATTTTATTACATTTCCTAGATCATGGCTGTTGTAACAAGATTGTTGTAAACAAGAATAAACGGCTCACGTATAAGACATATGTTACTCAATTGTTTTAAAAGAGATTAAGACTATGAGTTATGAAACCTTTCTAAAATGAGAAACTTGAGCATTTGAAATTAGGCAAACTTGAACTTTTGGAAAATGATGTTGTTACTTGATTTTACAAAGGGAAGTATTTTGGTTTACTTAAAAAGATAGTCACTCTATTTTTATACTACGGGTATTATGTGACTTTTGTGAAAGGAACGGATCCTTTAAAAAGAGTTAATGTATGTAGTACTTTGGGGTTAAAACCCGGAATTGTTGTAATAAAATATAAGTCTATGAATTTGTTGAACTTACCCATGCTTGTTGTGATAGCCTTTGTTGCAAGTATTGTATCTACGTGTTCTGGCGCCTCTCGTTGGAGGGCGGCTATCCGTTGAGAAGTTACTTGGGCGTCTTGCGCGGTGTGGAGAATTCCGCAGTGCGCTCGCTGATAGTGTTATTTTTGCTAATCGCTTTGGACATACCGACACGATGTATGGCGCGCGGGTATGGTTCCATTTTGATTCTTTGTCTAGTTGTTTCCTTTTGGACATCTTGACACGATGCGTGGCGCCGCGGGCATGGTTCCATTGGGATTCTTTGTCTTGTTATTGGCTTGGACATACCGACACGATCGTGGCGCCGCGGGTATGGTTCCATTTTGATTGTTATCTTGTTATTCGCTTTGGACATCTGACACGATGGGTGGCCGAGTATGCTTCCATTTCGATTGTTATCCTGGATATTTCCTTTGGACATACCGACACGATCGTGGCGCACGGGTATGCTTCCATCGATGGTTCCATGGCCATGCTTATACCGAGGTGAGATCTTGGGGCATGCGGCCGTTGTGCGAGTTAAATTCGGGTTATATTTGAGTGATGACTTTGAGGCGTGAGTCCACGACTTGACATATCGCTTTTATGGTGAATCGTAGTTTTGTTATCATACATGTCTCTGCTTTTATATAGTATTATGATTTCATTTCTGATATTTTGATTTCACATACTTGGTACTGTTGTCTTGACCTCCCGGGCTGCGTTCATGCCGCAGGTAGAGGTACACCAGTGTTGATCCTCGCTCTTAGGGTCACAATTCAGCGTTGGGAAACTCCGTTTCTCCGGAGGCTTATCTTTGGTATGTTACCCTGAGTTGTAGGTTCTTATGCGATCGGGGTATGGCGGGGCCACTGTCGTCATGTTGTATAAAAACTCTTAGAGGTGCAGTAATCTTGTTGTGGCGGGGTTTGTAAAAGGATTAAACTGTTCGTTTTGAAAGAGTTGTTTATATATATTTTTTTGGAAGGT
The DNA here is from genome assembly GCA_029844215.1 of Przewalskia tangutica. Taxonomy (NCBI): domain Eukaryota; kingdom Viridiplantae; phylum Streptophyta; class Magnoliopsida; order Solanales; family Solanaceae; genus Przewalskia; species Przewalskia tangutica. Next base: position 78,899,163 of record CM056725.1, read on the forward strand.
AACCGTTTGGTTGGCCTGTTTTATGATCATATATCTTGTTTCTTGTTTAAGTTTTATTTTCCGCTGGTTTTCTCTGATGTTGTATCACTAGGGTGCCCGGGGTAAGGCACCAGTCACGGGCCCGGGATCGGGTCGTGACAGTTTTATATTCCGTTGATTACTCAGATGTATGGCTACTTAGGTGCCCGGGATAAGGCACCAGTCACGGGCCCGGGTTCGGGTCGTGACAATTCTATTTGTGCCCTGATAAGTACTTTGGCTTGTTAAATGAGAATTATTCTATTTGTGCCCTGATAAGTACTTTGGCTTGTTAAATGAGAATTATTCTATTTGTGCCCTGATAAGTACTTTGGCTTGTTAAACGAGAATTATTCTATTTGTGCCCTGATAAGTACTTTGGCTTGGTTAATTGAGAATTATTCCATGTGTGCATTGATAAGTACTTTGGCCTGATTAGTTGAGAATTGCCTATGTGTGCTGGTGATAGCCTTAGAGTGCAAGTATTATGTTTTATTACGTTGCCGCGACTCTCGGTTGGAGGGCCGGTTGTCTTGTTGTAAGTTACTTGGAGCGTCTAGCGGTGATGTGGGATTCCACGGGTATGCTTAGTTATTTGTAGTACTTGGGTTAAATTCGGATTTTTATAGAAGACATGGTAGTGCTTCATTTTGTTTAATGATCGAGATAGGGTAAGAGTATAAGTGAGGGGTAAACCCCCAAGATGCTATACCACCTTCTCCAGGATAAGAGTATAAGTGAGGGGTAAACCCCCAAGACATTATACCCCCTGCTTGTTTTGTTTGATGGTCGGTTAAGATAGGGTAAGAGTATAAGTGAGGGATAAACCCCCAAGATGCTTTACCACCTTCTCCAGGGTAAGAGTATAAGTGAGGGGTAATGTCACGACCCGAACCCGGGCCCGTGACTGGTGCCTTACCCCGGGCACCCAAGTAGCCATACATCAGAGTAATCAGCGGAATATAAAACAAGACATGAATAAAGTGAAGTGTAAAACAGTTATCTGAGAAAAGTTGCCTTTCGACATATATATATATAACAACTAGAACAGTTACATCCCTTTTTACAATTCTGCCCACAACAGTACTACAGACCTCTAAAAATGATATGACAACAATGGCGGGACAGGGCCCCGCCATACCCCTGAATGTAAGCACTTACAACGCGACGGGGACTATACCACCGATAAGCCTCGGAGAAACGGAGCTTCCCAAACGCTGTGACCTAAGAGCGAGGGTCAACATCGTGTACCTCTACCGCGGCATGAACGCCGCCCCGAAGGAGGTCGATAACAGTACCAAGTATGTGGCGAAAATCGTAAATGAAATCATAGTAGTCTATATAAAGCGAGAGACATGTATGATAACCAAACTACGATTCCTGATAAATAGCGATCATGTCAAGTCGAGACTCACGCCTCAAAGTCATCACTTAAATACAACTATGGGTCTCACGCCCACAACATCAATCATGCGTGGAATACCTTCCTCATCGCTGCCGGCCTATGATATAAAAGCACCAAGGAACACACATGAACACGTGTCCCACGTGTCATAATAAAACCGTCTGGGGTAAATGCGAAGGCATAGCCGACTACTAAAACCCACAGTACCAGTGGTCATAAATCGTATCATGAGATCTGTCTGCAGCCACATGATCGGCCGCCACTCGCCCGCGATATCTAATGTCGCGCGTCTAGTCCTGGAACTTCCCGCAGCTCCGCATAGGCCACTCCAATAGCCCGCATGAGGTATTCCTCGCATCGAGGGTAGTTACTCCCCGGCAACGTCCTGGACTCGCAGTCCGCATGGCCACATATACCGCATGACCACAAGGGCCACACTAACACGGAACTCGTAGCTCGCATAGGTCCCTGGACCGCGTAGGGTATTCTCGAATCATGGTCCCGGACACGCTGAGTCTACCCGCGTCGGAGGCGACTTAACCCGAAATCATGTCAAGAGGTGAGTGATGTAATACTAGCATAACGGCTTACGTTAGACAACATAAGCACAACAAGGAAACCCTTTACACAAACATCACAAGACACTAACACGTAGCATCCTAACATGTTTAATTATCAAATCAACAAGGAAGTATTACAAAGCTATCACAAACCAACACAATCAAGTTATTCACACAAGGTACTTTCTACTTTATTATTAACAAGTTCGGGTTTTTATCCCCAAAGTACTTCATAAATTAACTCTTTAAAAGATCCGTTTCTTTCACAAAAGTCACACAATACCCGTAGTATAAAAATAGAGTGACTATCTTCTTAAGTAAATCAAAACACTTCTCTTTGTAAAATCAAGTAACAACATTCTTTTCCAAACGTTCAAGTTTGCCTAATTTCAAATACTCAAGTTTCTCATTTTCGAAAGGTTTCGTAGTTCATAGTTTTAATCACTTAATGATATAATTCTCCTTTAAAACAATTTGAGAAACATATGCCTTATATGTGAGTAGGTTATTCTTGTTTATAACAATCTTATTAAAGCAGCCATGATTTAGGAAATGTAATATCATTTTGTCTCATCTTAGCTTCTATGCAGATGGAGGTTTCTACTGGTTTTAATAATACTTAATTAGTCAAAACATTTCCCTTTATTAACGCTGCAGTGGTTCGTTCGATACTTATTCTGATTTCCGAAATCAGTAAAACATTATCCCTTTTTTTTAAAAACCAAGTACTCATTACTCACGAATGAGGTTTCACACCTTTTTAACAAAATTCATATTAATAATTAAGTCAAGTCTCTTATCTTTTAAGATCAAGTCTCTTAACTTCTAAAATCAATAAACCATTCTTTTTATCTCTCTTAAGTCGTTATACCTAACTTCCCATAAAGCTAGTATAACTGTTAAGCTTTTAAAACCAAGTATTATTCTTCTTTCCAAAAAGGTTTCTTAATTCTTTTGAAATACTTCAAGATTCTTATTATTCAGGCTTAAGTCAAAAGACATTGCCGTAAAACTACGTTCAGTTAGCACGTCGTCTAGTACTATATATATATTCTTTTAAAATATCATGCTCAAGAGGATAGGAAAAATCACATACCTCGCGACGATTATCGACTATTAGCAAAACGCTCCACGGCTATAACCCGGCTAGCCTTGTCCACCTTTCAAGTAGTACATGCTACTCGCAGAACATTCAACCTATAAAGGTTATATAAGTCTATCAACTTCTACATAAATGTTCTTCTGATGTGATTTCAGTTCAAGTCTTTTCTGTAATATCCTTCTATTACAGTTCAAATCTCTTCTATGAATCTTATATTCATTTCTATACAACTACAGTATGTAATTTCCAATTACAATAGAAGGATAGGATTATTTACCTCGGTAAGCCCAAAATTATCCAAGTTAAAATGTCGATCCTGAGCAACGTTTAGCTCCTTCTCTGGGCGCTCCAACCCGCTCCAAACAACCCTTTAGAAGTTCTACGCAACTTTTTCTTAACTTCAACCAACTGTGAAGATTTTTCCTTAGGGTTTCGTTTAGTGACTGAAGGGAAGTATAAGTGTAACCTTGGAATACTACAAGGTATTTGGGCCAAGGTATTTTGGAATAGTAACAATACTTGGAGAGTATTTCTACCAAGAGGGGGGGTAGTATTCTACAAGACAACTCAAGGTAGGGGGGGTGTGTCTCGGCCAAGGGTGTTATATCCCGTATTTCCGGTATATGCGTGAGGAATACGTCAAAAATCTAGCCTTAAAGTTTAGGCAAAGCGTTTTTTGGGCACAACTCACAAAGCGAATAGTTTTCCGACCAAACGTTTCCACGACTTTCGTAGGGTAAATTCGGCTATGCCATTTCTAATTTTTGCGGATTTTTCCGGAGGCGAAACATTTTGGACCAACGGGAGGCGACACTTGTCACCCTCCAATTGATGGACTTGAAATCGTCCATTTGGACGAATTGGACAAGGTGAGCACGTTTTTTGTGCCTTGTGCACAAGTCAAGGAGTTGGTAGGATATTTGTGTGGAGTAAATCTTCACCCTACACTTGCCTTGCACTTGTCTTAATCTTGGCCATTGGTTGGCCACTTCTTGACCTCTAAATACCCCAGAGATGAAGAGTTCTTCATCCACAAATCTTTCAAGTCTTGAAAAATCCTCCTCTCCCTTTGTAGCTCTTTCGTCCAACACTCCCCCTCCCTTGTGAAGTTTGGCGAGGCCTACCCACTAGCCTAGCCAAAACCTACCCCCTCCTTGGTAGATAAGGTGTCTTCTTTTTTTGTTTTAATGGCGAAAATAGCCTAGCCCATATCCCTTAGTACTTTGTAGTAGTTGTTATGATCTTCTAAGGTGTCTTGGAGCTACCGGTGGGTACAACTTAGGAGCTTAACCTTGCTCAGGCGCGACTTTATCTAGGATATTTTTGGGCTTACGAGGTAACTAATCCTAACCTCTTTTGAATTAGAGAATACATCGTAGTAGTATTAGAATAAGTATTAAATACTTAGAAGAATATCACAGAATAGAATTGAGCTATTACCACAGTAGAAGGGTTTAAAGAAGAATAATCAAATTGTACTTACATGGGAATTTGTTTTCCTGATGAACTTATATAGCTCAGGGTAGGGAAGTCTTGCCAACTTTCCATAGAATTGTGAACCTCTGTTTAGAATGACCTTGAGTAGTCTTTGATAGATGTCTGTGACTATTATAGGTGACTCTCTACGCGACATATTCAACTTGGCGGTGGTTTTATTTGAGAAGGTATGTGATTCTTCCTAAAGCATGATATTTTACAATATATATAGTACGGTAGACGTCGTGTGTTAATCGAATAATAACTACGGCAATGTCTTTGACTTAAGTGTCACGACCGAAGCAGACGCATGGCGGTGCCTTACCCGCACCCAGTAGTCAAACAACATCGAGAAAATCAGCGGAAATTAAAACTCATACATGATAACGATATGAGAAAAGCAGGCTAACAGCGGTTACCTTTTACGAAAAAAAATAACTAACACACGAGCGATTCTGATCCACCTTGTCGATTACTACGGACCTCTAAGAATTTTTATAACATCTCGGCGGGACGGGGCCCGCCATACCACAGAATGTACAAAAGTTCTACAACTTGAGGAGCCGTACCAAGTGACAAAGTCTCGAAGGAATGGAGCTTTACGAGGCGAGCAATGATCAAAGTGCGGATCAACAAGCGATGTATCTCAACTGCGGCGTGAACGCGGCCCCGAAGGAGGTCGATACAAGTGCAGAGTATGCGAAGCAGAAAAATCGTAAAAGAAATCATAATAGTCTATAAGGAAAGCAGAGACATGTATGATAACGAACTACGATACACACGTATATCTGATTCGATCAAATCAAATCACATCAAGTCGGGGACTCGCGCCGAAAGATCATTACTCAAAGTGGGCGCATACTCGTGGGCTGCAACGTGTCGGTATGTCGACCCAATAACAAGATAGTACTCATTGTGGGCGCATACTCGTGGGCTACCCAACGTGTCGGTATGTCCCAACCAATAACAAGATAATACTCACTGTGGGCGCATACTGCGTGGGCTACCCAACGTGTCGGTATGTCAAACAAATACCGGATAATACTCGTGGGCGCATACTGCGTGGGCTGCAGCGTGTCGGTATGTCCAAACCGGTTACAAGATAACACTCACAATAGAAGCGTACGTGGGCTACCCAACGTGTCGATATGTCCCAAAGGATCAATATAGTGGAAGCATACGGTGGGCTACCCAACGTGTCGATATGTCCATCATACCACCGATATCAGGCCCTCGTCGAGAGACTCGGTAGCACAAAGTCAAACACTTGCACAACAACGAAACTATCACCACAAGCCGACAAGTTACACAACTCAAAGTACGCCGTTTAAGTCGACAAACCGGGTTCCAACCCCAAAATACTACATTCTTTCCTACCTTCAAAGACCTCTCTTTACGTAGAAACCATACGATACTATCACACGTAGTATCACACACATTCATGTTTAGAACACGTCTTCAAACACAATTAACATAACGTCAAGTATACTTTTAGAAGTCGAGTAATTAACTCCTTTAAGGTCAAGTATTCCTACCTTTTAAAACCAAGTCATTTACTTTTCCCTTAAGAAAAGTTCGATATTTGAAAACAAGTGATTTATACTTTCACTCAAGTTACTTCTCTTTTCCAAAATCCGATTACATTATCCTTTGCAATCCATTAAGTTCATTCTTTGGAATTTTAAGAAAAGTCGAACTTGTTATCAATGATTCTCATTTAGCGATCATGATCTAGGAAATGTAATATCATTTTGTCTTATCTTAGTTTCTATGCGGATGGAGGTTTCTCTTGGTTTTAATATAATCAATTAGTCGAAACCATTTCCTTTATTAGCTACTGCGATGGTGTGTTCGATACTTGTTCCCACTTTCAAATCCATTTCACATTCTTATGCCGTTATACCTAACTTCCCATAAAGCTAGTATAACTCTTAAGTTTTCAAAACCAAGTATTACTCATTACTCACGAATGAGGTTTTACAACTTTTGAATACATTACAAAACTTTCACAATTCTAAGTTAAGTCTCTTATCTTACAAGATCAAGTCTCTTAACTTCCACCAATCAACAACCGTTCTTTTATTCACATACAGTTGTTATAACTAACTTCCCATAAAGCCGTTATAACCCCTTTATGTTTTAAACCAACCAATTACCACATAAACATTTATGAGACCAAGAGGACTCATTCTTTAAGCAGAGTGCCCATTACTAACGGATAAGACTTACTACTCTTTACATAATGAAGCCCTTTACACTTCATAACAAGTCAAGACACAATTTGGAAAATCAATTTCCTTTAACACCGTCGTCAACCGCACTATATATTTCACAAATAGTCATCTTTGAAGAGGATAGGAAGAATCACATACCTCGCGACGATTATGCGACACTAAGCAAAATGCTCCTCGATCTTATCTCCTTAAGAAGAATATGCTACACGTAGTACTTCAATCCTATAAGGGCCATAAAGCGTCTATCAAACTCTAGTTTGAGCGTAGAGTAAACTAAGTACAAGGCCCCACATTCTACGAAATTGGACAGAACTTCCTTTGTTCTTATTAACTTGCCACCTTTCACAAGGCGAAATCAACAAGGCTACAAGATCCAAATCTAAGCCAACTTAACTATATGACCTCGGGCTCACAAATCTATACAAACTTAACTATATGACCTCGGGCTCACAAATCTATTCAAACTCTAAATATATGACCTCGGGCTCACAGATCTATACTACTATAATAAAACGACCTTAGGCTCATAACCAAGAAAGGGAAACTTTTACCTTAAGGAATAGCCACAAAGCCCTTTTTCTTCCACTCCTTCCGTCAAAATCGCCCACGTTACCGAGTTTACCCACACTTTTTCTTCTTACTTGCCCAACAATCTCCTCTAAAGCTAGGTTTTCTTCCAAAACTATAGAGAAGGGAGAGGGTTTCCATGGAAGGGTTTTGAAATGAAATGAAATGGAATGGAATGGAATGGCCAATCTTCAAGACTTGGCCCTAAAATAGGACCACTTCTTGATAAAAGGATGGGAGGACACTTGTCACCCTCCCATAGGTTATAAACGAAATATCCCTGTTTTTCGTCACTTACTGCGCAAAAATCCGCCTCGGCGCGCGCCGCGCCGGCGCCATGTAAGCGCTAACACTTCGTAAAATAATTGCCGCAGCGTCAGCGCGCGTGCGTTCGGCGCGCGGCGCAACACCCGCACCGGTACAATCAGCGCGCCACGCTCTCCGGCGCCGTACTGAACCCTGGAAGTCAACTGCTTTGATCGCGCCAAACTTGAAACTTCCATAACTTTTGACTCAGATGTCCAATCGGCGAGCGGTTGGTTGCGTTGGGACCTAGATTCACGGACTACACACTAGGCCTTTTAAACACCTTACAATCCTTAACAACTGGGGTCCAACACTCAAAGGTAAACTCAAAATCCTTCAACACATGTTTGCCAACTTATCTATCCTCTAGAATTTACGGGGTGTAACATTCTTCCCCTTAGAAACATTCGTCGAATGTTCCTTCTAAATCTTGAACACATGCGCCGGTATAGTCTTCACTACTATACCTACAAAACTCATTTATGCCTCTCATGGCCATAATATAGAACTCACGCGTCTCCAAATTCCATTAACGGAAATCACCTCTAACGTGCAAACATCACTATTTTCTCCTCCTTGGTCTAAAGGATACTCTCGCTTACTCGCGTACCTTCCTTGTACACTCACACCTCTGCAGTACACGTTCCACAATTCGATCCATTGCTCGTTTCTACCACCTTGGAGTCACTACCTCCAACTCGTCCATCTTACTAATCCACGTCATGGAAGCTACCACTCCCATCACAAACTACTCATGGAATCATCACACAAAACTCCATGTATACCATACACTCCGACAAGGATTAACGATGAGGCTTCTACCCAAGACGGCCTTACATCTAAGGTCTCAAAATTTTTCTCATTCCCAAACTTACCCTCTTTATTAACCATGCTTCCAAAACACATTATATACACACAAAGCTACCCGAACATAGCACTCAACACATCACCACAACATCAAAGCATACAATACTCTAGAGGGTTAAGAACATACCTGTCACTATTGCTTCACCTCCTTCTTGTCGCTCTACTCATGTTCTTTCCGACACGGCGCAAAAGGAGGAGGTGAATGAATCCATCGATCCGAAGGTGAATCTCAACCTCAGCGCTATCTCTGGTGGGACAATTCCTTGCAAAATGGCCGGTGGCGCGTGTAAAACAGATTCCCCTATTAGCGACACTCCCCATCGTGGAGCCTACCACAATAGTCCTGACGAGGTAAGGGTGGTCCCGTCACTAACGTCCACGATCCCCAAAACCGAAACCTTGGAGCCACGACTGCTCACGAATTTTTGAGCGTCGGCGGCGAGGTGGAGCACTCGTCTTGTGGCGGGCGCAAACTAACCTTCTTGAAATTTGCTGCCCGAAAGGTCACCAAGGACCTGCGCCTTGGCCTACTCTGCGATCTTGGTCATTCCGTCGACTCCTCGTGCCTCACATCCAGTGCGTGAGCTGCGCACGGGCAATGTCCATGCGGTGAAGAGCTACTCGAGCAACTCTACGCCAAATAGTCATCAAGCCTGTGACATAGCGGTGCACTCTGTCCTCCATGTCGGCTACTAGCGGGGGCGTCTGAGCTAGTGAGTTAAACTCCACGTTGTACTCTGAACCGTCGCGGATTGCGCCTCAACATCAAAAATGCAGCCGGCCGAGTCCTCGCCATCCGCGTGGAGGCAAGAAATGTGCAAGAAATGCCTCGAGAACTCGTCCCATCTCATGGAAGTGCATGCCCTCCGGGGCGGCTCGCGAATCAAACGATCGGCTGCGGTATCACGCGGCCGATGCGAACCTAGGACCACCGACTCGGTCTCCGTGCCTTGATCACTCTCGTGATCCAGTATCGCTGTCGGATGAACTCCTGCGGATCATCCTCGGGCCTCGACGTAGAACTCTGGCGGGCCTGACTTCGAGAAAGTCCGCGACCTCAAACTATCCGATCTCGGGTGAACGGCTGGTGCTCTTTGGGCTGCTGCGTCCGGCCCTATCCTCGTGTCGGCCTGACCACGGCGATAATCGGGCGACTCGCGTAACCCATCCTGCTCCGGGCCAGTGGGGTGGAGGCTCAGTCTTGTGGTCTCTGTGAGGCGCCATTTGCTCTACTCGCGGCTCCTGCTGCCTTGCCGCCACAGGCCACTGGTTGCCTTCGCGCGAGGCATAAGCGGTAAAAAGCGAAACACGTCGAGAGGTCCAACTTACAACCACGGCTAAGGCACGATCTCGGAATGAGAAGAATAGAAACCAATCCTAAATGTCCGCGACCTCACGATTATAGATGTGGTGCACAACACATCGATAATCAAGACTCTGAACGCGATGCATGTAGACACTTTCAGAGGACTAAGCGCTCGATACCACTTTTGTCACGACCGGCGGGCGCGATCGTGCCTTACCCGCACCCAGTAGTCAAACAACATCGGAGAAAATCGTGGAAATTAAAACTCATACATGATAACCAATGACAAGAAAGCAGGCTAACCAGCGGTTACCTTTTACGAAAAAAATAACTAACACACGAGCGATTCTGATCCACCGCATCATTACTACGGACCTCTAAGAATTTTTATAACATCTCGGCGGGACGGGGCCCGCCATACCACTGAATGTACAAAAGTTCTACAACTTGAGGCCGTACCAAGTGACAAAGTCTCAGAAGGAATGGAGCTTTACGAGGCGAGCGATCAAAGTGCGGATCAACAAGCGATGTATCTCGACTGCGGCGTGAGCGCGGCCCGAAGAGTCGATTACAACAGTGCAGAGTATGCGAAGCAGAAAAATCGTAAAAGAAATCATAATAGTCTATAAGGAAAGCGGGAGACATGTATGATAACCAAACTCTGATCACCACGTATATCTGATTCGATCAAATCAAATCACATCAAGTCGGGGACTCACGCCCGAAAGATCATTACTCAAAGTGGGCGCATACTCGTGGGCTGCAGCGTGTCGGTATGTCGACCCAATAACAAGATAGTACTCGCTGTGGGCGCGTACTGCGTGGGCTACCCAACGTGTCGGTATGTCCCACAATAACAAGATAATACTCGCGTGGGCGCATACTCGTGGGCTACCCAGCGTGTCGGTATGTCAAACAAATACCCGAGATAATACTCATGTGGGCATGCGTACTCGTGGGCTACCCAGCGTGTCGGTATGTCCAAACCGATTTACAAGATAACACTCACAATAGAAGCGTACGTGGGCTACCCAGCGTGTCGATATGTCCCAAAGGATCAATATAGTGGAAGCATACGTGGGCTACCCAGCGTGTCGATATGTCCATCATACCCCGATATCAGGCCCTCGTCGAGAGACTTCGGTAGCACAAAGTCAAACACTTGCACAACAACGAAACTATCACCCTGACGCAGGCAAGTTACACAACTCAAAGTACGCCGTTTAAGTCGACAAACCGGGTTCCAACCCCAAAATACTACATTCTTTCCTGCCTTCAAAGACCTCTCTTTACGTAGAAACCATACGATACTATCACACGTAGTATCACACACATTCATGTTTAGAACCACGTCTTCAAACACAATTAACATAACGTCAAGTATACTTTTTAGAAGTCGAGTAATTAACTCCTTTAAGGTCAAGTATTCCTACCTTTTAAAACCAAGTCATTTACTTTTCCCTTAAGAAAAGTTCGATATTTGAAAACAAGTGATTTATACTTTCACACTCAAGTTACTTCTCTTTTCCAAAATCCAGTACATTATCCTTTGCAATCCATTAAGTTCATTCTTTGGAATTTTAAGAAAAGTCAGAACTTGTTATCAATGATTCTCATTTAAGCGACCGTGATCTAGGAAATGTAATATCATTTTGTCTTATCTTAGTTTCTATGCGGATGGAGGTTTCTCTGGTTTTAATATAATCAATTAGTGAAACCATTTCCTTTATTAAGCGCTATGATGGTGTGTTCGATACTTGTTCCCACTTTCAAATCCATTTCACATTCTTATGCCGTTATACCTAACTTCCCATAAAGCTAGTATAACTCTTAAGTTTTCAAAAACCAAGTATTACTCATTACTCACGAATGAGGTTTTACAACTTTTGAATACATTACAAAACTTTCACAATTCTAAGTTAAGTCTCTTATCTTACAAGATCAAGTCTCTTAACTTCCACCAATCAACAACCGTTCTTTTATTCACATAAAGTTGTTATAACTAACTTCCCATAAAGCCGTTATAACCCCTTTATGTTTTAAACCAACCAATTACCACATAAACATTTATGAGACCAAGAGGACTCATTCTTTAAGCACCGAGTGCCCATTACTAACGGATAAGACTTACTACTCTTACACATAATGAAGCCCTTTACACTTCATAACAAGTCAAGACACAATTTGGAAAATCAATTTCCTTTAACACACGTGCGTCAACCGCACTATATATTTCACAAATAGTCATGCTGAAGAGGATAGGAAGAATCACATACCTCGCGACGATTGTCGACACTAAGCAAAATGCTCGCCGATCTTATCTCCTTAAGAAGAATATGCTACGTAGTACTTCAATCCTATAAGGGCCATAAAACGTCTATCAAACTCTAGTTTCGAACGTAGAGTAAACTAAGTACAAGGCCCCTACATTCTACGGAAATTGGACAGAACTTCCTTTGTTCTTATTAACTTGCCACCTTTCACAAGGCCGAAATCAACAAGGCTACAAGATCCAAATCTAAGCCAACTTAACTATAACAGCCTCAGGCTCACAAATCTATACAAACTTAACTATAACAGCCTCAGGCTCACAAATCTATTCAAACTCTAAATATAATGACCTCGGGCTCACGGATCTATACTACTATAATAAAAGCGACCTTAGGCTCATAACTTGAAAGGGGAAACTTTTACCTTAAGGAATAGCCCACAAAAGCCCCTTTTTCTTCCACCTCTTTCCGTCAAAATCGCCCACCAGCGTTACCCACGAGTTTACCCACACTTTTTCTTCTTGCCGCCGCCCCAACAATCTCCTCTAAAGCTAGGTTTTCTTCCAAAAACTATAGAGAAGGGAGAGGGTTTCCATGGAAGGTTTTGAAATGAAATGAAATGGAATGGAATGGAATGGCCAAGTCTTCAAGACTTGGCCTAAAATAGGACCACTGCGATAAAGGATGGGAGGGACACTTGTCACCCTCCCATAGGTTATAACCGAAATAGCCCCTTTTTTTCGTCACTTCCTGCGCAAAAATCCCGCCTCGGCGCGGCCCGCCGCGGCCGCGCTCTTCTCGAAAATAATTGCCGCAGCGTCGGCGCGCGTACGCATTCGGCGCGGCGCCAACACCCGAGACCACCGGTACAATCAGCGCGCGGCCACGCTCTCGTGGCGCGCGCTGAACCCTGGCCCAAGTCAACTGCTTTGCCATTGCGCGCCAAACTTGAAACTTCCATAACTTTTGACTCCGATGTCCAATCGACGAACGGTTGGTTGCGTTGGGACCTAGATTCAACGGACTACACACTAGGCCTTTTAAACACCTTACAATCCTTAACAACTGGGGTCCAACACTCAAAGGTAAACTCAAAATCCTTCCAACACATGTTTGCCAACTTATCTATCCTCTAGAATTTACGGGGTGTAACATTAAGCCTGAATAATACTTACGGCAATGCCTCACGGCTTAAGCCTGAATAATACTTACGGCAATGCCTCACGGCTTAAGCCTGAATAACACTTACGGCAATGCCTCACGGCTTAAGCCTGAATAATAAAGATCTGAAAGCATTTCATAAGAATACTGAATCATTTTTAACAGAAGATAACTAATTGGTTTTTAAACAGAAGCTTAAGAGTTGTACTAGCTTTATGGGAAGTTAAGTATAACCACTTAAGATTGATAAAAGAAACAGTTTGCCTATGTGTTTATAACAGACTTATATTGAATTGTGAAAAAGAATAATAAGATGGTTTGATAAGTAGACATGATATGATGCTATGTGTGTTAGTGTCTTGTAACGTTTGTGTAAAAGAGTATTCTTGTTGTGCTTATGTTGTTAACGATAAGCTGTTAGGTTAGTGTAACATCACTCACCTCTTGACATATTAAGGGGTTAGGCGCCTCCGATGCGGGGTAGACTCGGTGATGCAGGACCATGATTCGAGAATACCTCATGCGGGTCAAGGGACCTATGCGAGCTACGGGAGTTTCAGGTTAGTGTGCGGGTTATACCTCATGCGATCTATGTGGCCATGCGGACGACGAGTCGGGGCGATGCCGAGTAGCTACCCTCGATGCGGGGTTATATACCTATGCGGGCCTATGTGATTGGCCTATGCGGACTACGGGAGTCCGAGATTAGGCTTGCATGGTGATACTACGGGCAATTGGCCTGCCCGATCATTCGCGGCCTAGAAAAGACACATTACGATTTACCTATTCTTTGCTCTTGTTTATGATGTGGCACTATATGCGGTTTCTTGGTTGTTTCATACATACTTGCAAAAGCTATTTTTAAAATGATATGTTCCATTTAAGTATTTCTGATTTCATATACTTAGTACTGTTATCTTGACCTCCTTGAGGCTGCGTTCATCTGCATGGTAAGAGCGGCAGTGCTAGATCCACATTCTTAGGATCTCTACGTTGGTGTCGGGAGCTCCATCTTTTCGGAGGCTCTACTTTTGGGTATGATCTCCTGTTGTAGATAGTTTTTACTGATCGAGGTATGGCGGGGCCTGTCCGCCATAGTTGTATATTTCCTTAAGTGCAGTAGTCATGTTATGCGATTGTCGGATGTAGCTGCTAAACCATGTTTATATATATATCGAAAGACGATGTTTTCTCACATAAAGCGTATCTTATTTTATAAAGCTGTTTCATGTCTTGCTTTATATTTCCGATTACTCGATGTATGACTACTTGGGTGCCCGGTAAGGCACGATCCACGGCCGGGCAGGTCGCGGACAAAAGTGGTATCGAGCGATTAATCCTCGGAAAGTGTCTCTGAGCCGTATCTAGTAGAGTCTTGATTATCGGTGTGTTGTGCACCACACCAATAATCGAGGAGGCTATAGGATATTTAGGATTGGTTTCCATTCTTCTCATTACGAGATCGTGCTTTAGAGGCGTGTTATAGGTTGGACCCCTCTAACGTATTCCTTTCTATGTGATTATGCCTCCACGTAAGGCAACAGGCCCTGAAGGGCAAGCGGTAGGAGGCGCTAGCGAGACACCCGAGTCACGAGGGCTCGAGGCCAGTCTATACGAGAGGCGGCGAGTTCTATGACGCCGCCCGGCCCAGCGAGACCACGCAGTACCACACCTCGCATCCGCGGCTGGGCGGAGGTTAAGTACAAGGAGATAACCCGACTATTGGCTAAAGTTGTGGCCCGATACGAGAGAAGGCTGGATCACGGCGATTCAGTTCAGCTCGGCTCGATCGCGCCGTGGTGCACCCGAAGCGAATAGTTTGAGACTACGAGATTTCTTGAGTTGTAGCCCGCGAGTTTTACTGGTCGAGGCGGAGGATGATCGCGAGGAGTTCATCCGTCACTGGAAGAATCATGAGGGTGATCAAGGCCTCGGAGGCAGTCTGTGACCTTTGGTTCGCATCGGTGCGTGATACGCGATCGATTGGTTTGATTCATGGGAGTTATCCGGGAGAGCAGCGTCCCCGGCTACTTGGGATGAGTTCTCGAGGCTTTCCTCACCCACTTCTTGCCTCGCGGATGAGGAGGCGCGGGTGATAGATTTTTACTGCGGCGAGAGGGCCTTGTGTCGGAGTACAATGTCGAGTTTGATTCATTGGCTCGATATGTCCCAGCATTAGTAGCGAATGGAGGATAGGGTGCACCGCTATGTCACCGGGCTAAGCGACTATATGGCGAGTCATGCGCGGGTGTTTCTCTCGGCCGGGTATGGACATTACCGCATGCGAGCTCATGCTCTTGGATGTGAGGCGTAGAGACCGCGGGTTGTGACGGCGAGAAGACCCGGGGCGGCGGTCTTTTGGTAGCTATCGTGGTGGCGGCCTCGGCGGCGATCTAGATTTGCACCACGGCCCGGCCCGAGCACTCTGCGCCGTCCTCGGTCTGACGGAGATATTCGGCGGACGGGGCCCGAGACTTGAGCGTCGAGCGGCGGAAGTGCGGCGTCGAGACCACCCGCCGGTGTGGCCGTCACGGTAGATCCGCCGGGAGTTGTGGTGCTACGGGAGTTTGTTTGATTGTAGCGGCGGGGTCACTATGCGGCTTGTCAGGCGAGGCGATCTTGATGGTAGAAGTCACTACGAGTTCTTTCGCCGGGTCTTCTTCATCCCAAGCGATTACTCGCCACGGAGGGCAAGGTACTCATGGGCCGGCGGTGTGTGAGCGTGTGGCGCGGGTCCCGATTCTAGCGGTCCTCGGAACGCATTTATGCTTTGTCGGTAAGCGGGATCGAGGCCTCGCGATGTCGTCACGGTACCTTATCGGTTCTGGGTTTGATGTTTATGCCTTGATAGATCGGGTTCTACTGCATCCTATATATCTCCCCTTGTTGCTAGTAGGATAGGGATAGAGCACGAGTCCATAGATCCTTTCGAGGTAGCTACGCGATGGGTGATTCGATGGTAGCTCGGCGGGTATATAGAGCTTGTCTGTGACCATTCTGATCGTCGGACCCTGGCGACTTGATAGAGTTAAAGATGATTGACCGGCGTGATCATGGGGATGGATTGGCTAGCTTCTTGCTACGCCAATGTAGGCTGCAGAGAAAGTAATGCGGTTCGATTTCTGAGGCCGGTTGTTGAGTGGGAGAACGCGGTATCGCCGAGGGTAGGTTTATTTCCTACCTCAAGGCTAGGAAGATGGTGCGAGAAGGGTATATCTACCATCTCGTTCGGGTGTTTGATCTGAAGGCTGCGGTACCAGATTTTCGTCGATTCGGTGGTCGAGAGTTCCCAGGCGTGTTTCAGGCGACCTCCGGGTATCCCTCACGAGAGGAGATTGAGTTTTGTATTGACATATTGCGGACACTCGACCTATTTCCATTCGCCATCTGAGAATGGCACTGCGAGTTGAGAGAGTTGAAGGATCGGCTTAGAGATTTCTTTGGAGAAGGGCTTCATCCGGCCTAGTGTTTCTCCTGAGGAAGCCGGTATTGTTCGTGAAGAAGAAGGGCGGGGCCAGCGCGTGTGTTGATCTGACGGTGAACAAGGTGACCATTAAAACGAATACCCCGCTTCCCGAGATTGATGATTTGTTCGACCCGATTGCGAGTGCGAGATGTTTCTCCAAGATTGATCTGCGATCGGGCTATCATCAGTGCGAGTCGGAGAGGTGGATGTCCACAGAATTTGCATTCGGACGTGCGGGCATTATGAGTTCGAGGTCATGTCTTTTGGGTTGACCAATGCTCGTGGTATTCATGGATTTGATGAGCAGTGTTCAAACCATTTTGGACACGTTTGTGATAGTGTTCATTGATGATATCTTGGTTTATTCTCGCTCGGAGCGAGGAGCATCGCGAACGCGAGGCTGTCTTGTGATTCTCGAGACCAGCGGATTATGCGCCAAGTTTTCCAAATGTGAGTTTTGGTTGACTTGATGGCGTTTCTTGGGCATATTATGGTGATGGCATTCGAGTGGATACGGCGAATCGAAGCGATCGAGGACTTGGCCTGAACTACTACTCCGAGAGGTTCGCGATTTTACGGGCCTTGCGAGGATATTATCGGCGGTTCGTAGAAGTTTGCTTCTATCTGCACCATTGACTAGGTGACTCGGAAGCGGCCAAGTTTGATGGTGATGCTTGTGGCGGGGCTTCGATTCTTGAAAGAGGCGGCAGCCGCCCGTTCTTACTCTTCCGGAGGTCGGATGGTTATGTCGTGTATTGTGATCGTCGGGCATCGGGTTGGGATGTGTGTTGATGCGGCATGGCGGGGTTATAGCATATGCATCGACGGTGAAGAAACACGAGAACTACCCAGCTGTGATTTGGAGTTGGCGGTATGATTCACGCCTTGAAAATGCGGAGGCACTATTTGTATGGGGTTCACGTGGATATTTTTACGGACCACAAGAGCCTCGGTATATCTTGACCAGAGGAGGTGAACTTCGGCGAGGCGGTGGTTAGAGTTGCTTAAGGATTACGATGTTGATATCTGTACCACGGGAAGGCGATGTTGTGGCGGATGCTCTTAGTCGTAGGTCGATGGGAGCCTATCGGATGTGCGGTAGAGAGGAGGGACATGGTTCGTGATTTGCATCGATTAGCGAGCCTTGGTGTCGTTTGATTGATTACGATAGCGGTGGGGTTAGAGTTCGTGAGGTTGCGAGTCTTCCATCGTCGAGGAGGTGAAGAGCGCGATTCGAGGATCGGCTTTGATTCGATATCGTGATCTGACTCTTCGTGAGGGCAAGGTCCTTTTGAGGTAGCTTTGATGGGGTGCTAAGGTTTGAGGCGGTGTGTGTTCCGGATGTTTGAGGACTTGGCGGAGTTCTTGGGGAAGCACACGGTAGCGCGTTACTCTATCCATCGAGTCGACCAAGATGTACCACGACCTTAGATCGTGTATTGGTGGGATGGCTTGAAGAGGGCGTTGCGAGTTCGTAGCTCGGTGCGTGTTGTCGGCCGGTGAAGGTAGAGCACGGAGGCACAGTGTTTTATTCTGACGATTGAGATCCGACACGGAAGTGGGAGGTAATCAATATGGACTTCATCACGGGATTACCTCGCACTCGGATGAGACATGATTCTATATGGGTTATCGTCGGCGGTGAAATCAGCCACTTTCTTCCGTCGGGGCGACTTTTGGTGAGGATTATGCGGACTATACATCAGAGATCGTCGGTGCATGGAGTCCCTACTTTGATCATATCAGACGAGAGCCCGGTTCTGGCTAGCTTCTTGAGTCCTTCGAGAGGGTTTAGGGACGCAGTGAGCACAGTCTTGCATTTCATCCACAGAGCAGACGGACGAGGCGAGCGCACTATCGGACTCTTGAGGATATCTGCGAGCTGTGTTATTGACCGATGGTAGTTGGGAGGATCATTTGCCTCTAGTTGAGTTCGCGTATAATAATAGCTACCACTCCGGTATTCGGATGGCGCCTTATGAGGCATTGTATGGGAGGAAGTGCGGTCGCCTATAGGTTGGTTCGATGTGGGCGAGTGCGGCTAGTGGGACCAGATTTGGTACGGGAAGTGGATAAGGTGAAGCTTATCAAGGCGGCTATTGACGGCTCGAGTCGGCTATCACGGATCATCGTCGTCGGCATCTTGAGTTCGAGTTCATGATTAGGTTTTCCTAAAGGTGTCACCCATGAAGGGTGTAATGAAATTCGGAAGAAGGAAACTCGGCCCAGGTACATTGGGCGTTTGATTGTCGCGAGGTAGGCAAGGTTGCCTATGAGTTGGATCTGCCGTCCGATCTGGAGGCAGTGCATCCGGTTTTCACGTATCTATGCTGAGGAGATGTATCGGGGATCCATCTAGAGTGCACCCGATTGGCGATGTCGGTGACCAGGGGTTATCGTATGAGGAGATTCCATGGCGATAGTCGATCGTCGGAGTTAGGCGTCTGCGGACGGGGCGTGGCTTAGTCAAAGTCTTGTGGCGGAGCGAGCTCGGGGAGGAGATGGCGTGGGGCGAGGAGGACATGAGGCGAAGTATCCTCACCTATTCCCCACCTCCGGGTAATTCACTTTCCTACTTGTAAATTTTCGTTATCGTTTACGCCTAAGTGTTGTTACGTGGCGTGTGTGGCATTTGCAAGCTGTTTTAGTTATGAAGAATCTTATCGTTAAGCGTCTTGGGAAGGAACATTCGGGACGAATGTTTCTAAGGAGGAGAATGTTATACCCGTATTTCCAGTATGTGCGTGAGGAATACGTCAAAGTCTAGCCTTAAAGTTTAGGCAAAGCGTTTTTTTGGGCACAACTCACAAAGCGAATAGTTTTCCGGCCAAGCGTTTCCACGACTTTCGTAGGGTAAATTCGGCTATGCCATTTCTAATTTTTGCGGATTTTTTAGAGGCGAAACATTTTGGACCAGCGGGAGGCGACACTTGTCACCCTCCAATTGATGGACTTGAAATCGTCCATTTGGACGAATTGGACAAGGTGAGCACGTTTTTTGTGCCTTGTGCACAAGTCAAGGAGTTGGTAGGATATTTGTGTGGAGTAAATCTTCACCCTACACTTGCCTTGCACTTGTCTTAATCTTGGCCATTGGTTGGCCACTTCGACCTATAAATACCCCCGAGAGATGAAGAGTTCTTCAGCCACCAATCTTTCCAAGTCTTGAAAAATCCTCTCCTCTCCCTTTGTAGCTCTTTCGTCCAACACTCCCCCCCTCCCCTTGTGAAGTTTGGCCGAGGGCCTACCCCCCCTAGCCTAGCCAAAACCTACCCCCCCTCCCTTGGTAGAAAAGTTGTCTTCTAGTATTGTTATAATGCCCAAAATACCCTAGCCCAAATCCCTTAGTACTTAGTAGAAGTTGTAAAGAACTTCTAAGGTTTCTTAGACTCTGGAGCGTACAACTTAGGAGCTAAACCTTGCTCAGTGCGACTTTATCTAGGATATTTTTGGGCTTACAGAATAACTAATCCTAACCCTCTTTTGAATTAGAGAATACATCTGTAGTAGTATTAGAATAAGTATTAAATACTTAGAAGAATATCACGAGAATAGAATTGAGCTATTACCACGATGAAGGGTTTAAAGAAGAATAATCAAAGCGTACTTACATGGGAATTTGTTTTCACGATGAACTTATATAGCTCACCGGGTAGGGAAGTCTTGTGACTTTCCATAGAATTGTGAACCCTCTGTTTAGAATGACCTTGAGTAGTCTTTGATAGATGCGTGACTATTATGGTGACTCTGCGCGACATATTGACTTGGCGGTGGTTTTATTTGAGAAGGTATGTGATTCTTCCTAAAGCATGATATTTTACAATATATATAGTGCGGTAGGCGTACATGTGTTAACTGAATAATAACTACGGCAATGTCTTTGACTTAAGCCTGAATAATACTTACGGCAATGCCTCACGGCTTAAGCCTGAATAATAAAGATCTGAAAGCATTTCATAAGAATACTGAATCATTTTTAACAGAAGAGAACTAATTGGTTTTTAAACAGAAGCTTAAGAGTTGTACTAGCTTTATGGGAAGTTAAGTATAACCACTTAAGATTGATAAAAGAAACAGTTTGCCTATGTGTTTATAACAGACTTATATTGAATTGTGAAAAAGAATAATAAGATGGTTTGATAAGTAGACATGATATGATGCTATGTGTGTTAGTGTCTTGTAACGTTTGTGTAAAAGAGTATTCTTGTTGTGCTTATGTTGTTAACGATAAGTTGTTAGGTTAGTGTAACATCACTCACCTCTTGACATATGCAGGGGTTGCGCCCTCCGTCACGGGGTAGACTCGGTGATGCAGGACCGTGATTCGAGAATACCTCATGCGGGTCAAGGGACCTATGCGGAGCTACGGGAGTTCGGAGTTAGTGTGCGGGGTTATACCTCATGCGATGCATGTGGCCGTGCGGACGGCGAGTCGGGGCGATGCCGAGGAGTAGCTACCCTCGATGCGGGGTTATATACCTATGCGGGCCTATGTGATTGGCCTATGCGGACTCTGAGTCGAGTTAGGCTTGCATGGTGATACTACGGGCAATTGGCCTGCCCGATCATTCGCGACCTAGAAAGACACATTACAGTGTACCTATTCTTTGCTCTTGTTTGTGATGTGGCACTTATGCGGTTTCCTTGGTTGTTTCATACATACTTGCAAAGCTGTTTTTAAAATGATATGTTCCATTTAAGTATTTCTGATTTCATATACTTAGTACTGTTGTCTTGACCTCCTTGAGGCTGCGTTCATCTGCATGAGTAAGCAGCAGTGCTAGATCCACATTCTTAGGATCTACGTTGGTGTCGGGAGCTCCATCTTTTCGGAGGCTCTACTTTTAGGTATGATCTCACTGTTGTAGATAGTTTTATGATCGGGGTATGGCGGGGCCTGTCCGCCATAGTTGTATATTTCCTTAAGTGCGTAGTCATATTTATGCGATGTCGGATGTAGCTGCTAAACCATGTTTATATATATATCGAAAGACGATGTTTTCTCACATAAAGCGTATCTTATTTTATAAAGCTGTTTCATGTCTTGCTTTATATTTCCGATTACTCGATGTATGACTACTTGGGTGCCGGTGAGGCACCACTCACGGGCCGGGCAGTCGTGACAAGGGCCACTCAAAGGAGGAGGGTTTGGCCAAAGCCTCACGAGGGCTTGGCCGAGACCCTAGCTAAGAGGGGTGGGAGATTTCAAGACTTAGAACAATTTGTGGATGAAGAAGATCTTCAACTAAGGGGGGTATTTATAGGCCAACCAATGGCCAAGATCAAGACAAGTGGTAGGCAAGTGTAAGGTCAAGATTTGGACAAGTGTTTGTGGGTCCCACTTGCTCATCAACTACACAAAAATATCTACAAATATCCTACCAACTCCAAGGCAACAAAAACGTGCCAAGGATGGCCCCTTTGCCGTCCACTTTGAGGGTGACACATGTCACCCTCCCGTTGGTCCAAAATATTTTATCTCTCGGAAAAATCCGCAAAAATTATAAATGACATAGCCGTATTTTTCCCTTCGCAAGTTTTGTAAAACGTTTCGTTGAAAAACGATTCTTTTCGGTAGTTGTGCACAAAATTTCGTCCTTGCCTAATCTTTAAGGCTTAAATTTCTACGCACGTCCTTACGTACATACTCTGGAAATACGGGGTATAACATTCTCCCCTCCTTAGAAACATTCGTCCCGAATGTTCCTTCTAAGTGTCAAAACACACATGCGCCAGTATAGTCTTCACTACTATACTTACAAAAACAAACATGTCACATCTGGCCACAGAAAACACCTGCGCAAATACTTAACCCAAGTCCACGAGGAATCACCTCCATCACTACAAAAGCTCCCACCCGAGGTCTAAAATATACTCCCTTCGCACCTTCACTTTACAAAAGAAATGATCACATCTATGCTCGTAATACATGCTCGCTTCTTCCCTTACTCGTCGTACCCTGCTCGTACACTCGAACTCTTTCTCATAACTTACCACATTTCTGTTACTGTCTCAGTTTCCAAATCTCGGGGTTACTATCTCCAACTTGGTCATCATTATTGGGAACAATTTGGATGGATCTCCGATACCTTTCCGAACCTAGCAACCACGAGCGACGGGCCTTTGCCTCGCGTCGGACGGCAATGCTAACCATAGGCAACCTGGCCTATTCTTCACATAACCTGAAGAGGCCCAAAGTAACTCGGGCTAAGTTTCCTCTATTTTCCAAACTCGTCATACCCTTTCCGGGGTGGTACCTTCAAGAAAATCCTCAAATCGACTGAACTCCAAGTGTCGATCCGATTATCCGTCACGACTTACATTGATTACGGTACATCAATAACTTCTCCTGGATAAGCTTCACCCTATCCATATCCTGCTGGAATAAGTATGAACCAACTATCTGAACCTTGCCAACATCGAACCAATCGACCGGCAACTTACACTTCCGCCCCTACAAGGCGTCACAAAGCGACATCCGAATACTGAAATGGTAGCTATTAAAACACTCCCTCAAGCGAGGCAACCATCCTCACGGCTACCCACGAAATCCAAACAACGGCGAGGCGAATGTGATCTTGAGACTCACTTTGAGTTCCTAACCTGCTGGTAAAACCTCGAAGCAAGCAGTAGTAACACAGGCTCACTTGCTGTCATAAGGTGAAAGTAGGCACCTCGTGCAACCTTACAACCTTCCTGATATAACACCTCGCATAACCCTCTGCCGAGTAAACGGTCTGGTGAAAGACAAGATGGGGTGACCTCGTCGGCCCGACTCTGGTCGAGCGCTTCCCACGAACTTCGTCTGTTGGTTAACTAAACTTGGGCCTAACACCTCGTGACCCCACCACTGGCGGGACCACCACTGACCCACCACTGAAGCGGGGCGGGTTGACCCGTGATTGGTCCTCAACCCGACCTGCTATTGCGCAAAACTCTTGTTCCCCGATCCGGAACAATCTCACCAATCAAGTCACGAAAACCTAGTGGTCTTCTTAGCTCAACTACCCTCTTTCATTTCATACCACTCAGGGATTTATCACACAACCATATCTCACGTATACTATTGTTATACCCCGTATTTCCTGAGTATGTACGTGAGGACGTACGTAGAAAAGTTTTAACTTTAAAGTAGGCTTGGCCGAATTATTTTGTGCACAACACCCGATTAGAGTCGTTTTTCGACGAAACGTTTTACAAAGCTTGCGAAGGGAAAATTCCGGCTATGTCATTTTTAATTTTTGCGGATTTTTCCGAGAGACGAAGCATTTTGGACCAACGAGAGGGCGACACTTGGCACCCTCTCATTGGCGGAAGTTTGGGGCGGTAAAGTGGACGATTGGAAGGTCAAGGGTTGGTAGGATATTTGTGAGGGTTTTAAGGAGTAGGGACTAGGGGGCACATCTTGGCCCTCCACTTGTCCCCCACTTGGCTAGATCATGGCCCTTGATTTCCCTATAAATACCCCTCCCCTTTTGAAGACTTCTTCATCCAAAAACTTTCCTTAGTCTTGAGAGCTCCCCCCCCTTTTGTGTTGATGTCTCGTCTAGCCTCCTCCCCTTTGAGAGGCCCCTTGGCGAGAGTCCCTCCCTTGGCGAGTACCCCTCTCCTAGTGGGGTTGGTAGAAGTACACCCCCCCTTGTGGTGTTGTCTCGTATAAATACCCCCCCTCTTGATAGAAATACTCTCCATAGTATTGTTACTATACCCAAATTACCTTAGCCGTATACCTTGTAGTATTCCAAAGATACCTCTATACGTAGAGCCCGGAAATACTACCTTATGTCCTTTTTGTCTCAAACCGAACCCTAAGGAAAATCTTCACAGTTGGTTGAAGTATTAAGAAGAAGTTGCGTAGAACTTCTAAGGGTTGTTTGGAGCGGGTTGGAGCACCCGGAGTAGGAGCTAAACGTTGCTCAGGATCGACATTTAAACTTGGATAATTATGGGCTTATCGAGGTAAATATCTTGTCCCCCTATTGTAATTGGAAATTACATACTATAGAATTATAGAAGTGATTATAAGATTCATAGAAGAGAGTTGAACTGTAATAGAAGGATATTACAGAAAGACTTGAACTGAAATCGCTTCAGTAGAAGTTGATAGACTTATATAACCGTTATAGGTTGAAGTACTGCGTGTAGCGTATTCTACTCGGAGGGTGGACAAGGCTAGCCGGGTTATAGCCGTGGAGCATTTTGCTTATAGTCGATAATCGTCGCGAGGTATGTGATTCTTCCTATACTCTTGAGCATGATATTTTAAAATATATATAGTACGGTAGACGTACGTGTGTTAACTGAATAATAATTACGGCAATGTCTTTTGACTTAAGCCTGAATAATAATTACGGCAATGTCTTTTGACTTAAGCCTGAATAACAAGAATCTTGAAGTAATTCAAAAGAATTAAGAAACCTTTTTGAAAGAAGAGTAATGCTTGGTTTTAAAAAGCTTAAGAGTTATACTAGCTTTATGGGAAGTTAGGTATAACGGCTTAAGAGTGATAAAGAGAATGGTTTATTAATCTTAAAAGATAAGAGACTTGACTTAATTAAATTAATTGAATTTTGTTAAAAAGTGTGAAACCTCATTCGTGAGTAATGAGTACTTGGTTTTTAAAAGGAATAATGTTTTACTGATTTCGGAAATCAGAATAAGTATCGAACAGACCACAGCAGCGCTAATAAAGGTAAATGTTTTGACTAATAAAGTATTATTAAAACCAGTAGAAACTTCCATCTGCATAGAAGCTAAGATGAGACAAAATGATATTACATTTCCTAGATCATGGCTGCTGTAATAAGATTGTTATGAACAAGAATAACCTACTCACACATAGGGTATATGTTTTCTCAAATTGTTTTAAAGGATTAAAACTATGAACTACGAAACCTTTCGAAAATGGGAAACTTGAGTAATTGAAATTAGGCAAACTTGAACGTTTGGAAAAGAATGTTGTTACTTGATTTTACAAAGAGAAGTGTTTTGATTTACTTCAAAGGATAATCACTCTATTTTCATATACTACGGGTATTGTGTGACTTTTGAGAAAGTAACGTATCTTTTAAAGAGTTAATGTATGAAGTACTTTGGGGATAAAACCCCGATCTTGTAAATCATATAGTAGAAAGTACCTTGTGTGAATAACTTGATTGTGTTGGTTTGTGATAGCCTTGTAATACTTTCTTTGTGATTTGATAAGAAAACATGCTAGGATGCTACGTGTGTTAGTATCTTGTGATGTTTGTGTAAAGGGGTTTTCCCTCGATTGCGCTTAAGTTGTTTACCTATCAGCCGTTATGTTGGTATTGTACCACTCACCTTGACATATTTCCGGAGGTTAGGCGCCTCCGTCTGGGGTAGACTTCGAGCGGATCTGTGTGACCTATGATTCGAGAATACCTCATGCGGGTCCCGGGGGCCTATGCGGAGCTACGAGAGTTCCAGGTTAGTGTGCGGCCTTTATGGTCATGCGGTCTATGTGGCCATGCGGACTGCGAGTCCAGGCGGATGCCGGGGAGTAGCTACCCTCGATGCGGGGAATACCTCATGCGGGCCTATGAGGTTGGCCTATGAGGAGCTGCGGGAAGTTCCAGGGCTAGACGCGCACATTAGATACTGCGGGCGAGTGGCCAGCTTTGATCATGTGACGGTCTAGACAGATCTCATGATCTGATTATGACCTTGTTGATGCGTGGGTTTTAGTAGTCGGCTATGCCTTCGTACTTACCGTGCGATTTTATTGTGACACGGGTGGGACACGGTGTTCTGTGTATTCCTTGGTGATTTTATATCATAGGCTGGCGATGAGGAAGGTATTCCACGGGCATGATTGGTGTTGTGGGCGTGAGACCCATAGTTATATTTGAGTGATGACTTTGAGGGCGTGAGTCCCTGACTTGACATGATTGCATATTTATTGTGAACTGTAGTTTGGTTATCATACATGTCTCCTGCTTTATATAGACTACTATGATTTCATTTCTGATATTTTGATTTCACATACTTGGTACTGTTATGCGACCTCCTTGAAGCTGCGTTCATCTGCGAGTAAAGGTACACCAGTCGTTGATCCTCGCTCTTAGGGTCACAGTTCAGCGTTTGGGAAGCTCCGTTCCTCCGGAGGCTTATCAGTGGTATAGTCCCCTGTCATAGTAGATACTTACATTCAGGGGTATGGCGGGGCCCTGTCCCGCCATTGTTGTCGTATCATTCTTAGAAGTGCATGTAATCTTGTTGTGGCGTAATTGTAAAAAGGGATGTAACTGTTCTAGTTGATTTATATATGCCGAAGGCAACTTTTCTTCAGATAAACATGTGTCTTATTTACATTGTTTCATGTATTGTTTTATATTCCGCTGATTACTCTGATGTTGTATCACTGGGGTGCCCGGGGTAAGGCACGATCCACGGGCGGGTTGGTCGTGACAAAGTGGTATCGAAGCGATTAATCCTCGGAAAGTGTCTACAGTCCGTATCTAGTAGAGTCTTGATTATCGATGTGTTGTGCACCACACCAATAATCAAGAGGCTATAGGATATTTAGGATTGGTTTCCATTCTTCTCACTCTGAGATCGTGCCTTAGAGTTGTGTTGTAAGTTGGACCCTCTAACGAATTTCTTCCCCTTACCGTTATGCCTCCGCGTAGGGCAAACCCGCCAGAGGGCAAAGCGCGAAGCGGCCAGGCGGCGCGAGTAAATCTGAGAGGTTCACGAGGCTGAGCCCAATCATCACCTAGGGTGGTGCTTCATTCGAGAAGTTACATTCGTCGCCAACCCAGTGAGTTTAGTCTGGCGGATTCCTATTGCGACCTTGATATATGAACCTTCAGTTCCACGACTGGGAACGGAGAATATAGATTGCAAAGAGACGACCCTGTTACTAGCTAGGGAGTTAGCAACCAGAGAGTATTTTATGTATCGATTTATCGAGGGTCTTGATGAATATCTAAGAGAGGGTTGTGCAAGAGTAGCTCTTCGGTTAGGCTTGAGCATGGCCTGTGTACGGGCTTATGCGTAGGTAGAAAGCGTAGAGATCGGCAGTTAATCAGGCTGAGAAGAGGGCGATCGGCGGAGATCCTTTGGTAACTTTCGGGGCAAACCGCCTCGGCCAGATTAGATATGCACATCCACGGTCTGAGTGGTCCTCCGCGGACTTGAGACATTCGGAGTATCACGAGGAGTTGGTGAACTCGAAGGCTTACGGTTGCGGACTATCGTAGGTTCGGCCCGGCCGGATTGATTTTCCCGGTGTTGATGTGTGAGGCGTCATCGGGAATGTCGTCTTTTAGTTAGTCTTGGTTGTACTACGGCCGTCGGGGCAGTGTCGAAAGGGTGTCCTAGTAGGAGGATGCAAGTAGGAGGACTCGGCTTCATGATCGATGACCAGTTCGTCACGCCTTCCAGCTATCGCCTGCAGGGTAGGTTTGATTAGAGCAGCGGAGGAAGTGAAGCGGTAGATATAGGTATATCCTTAACCCTCTAGAGATTTGTATATGTGCTAAGAGGAGTATACCTTAAGTGTTATGTTAATTGTGATTAGAAATCATGGTTAGTTAGAAAGGTAAGATTGGGGATTTGGGAAAGTGTGAGCCTTAGAGTTTTATACGTAGAGACCTTAGAGGCAAGGCCATCTCGAATAAAAGACTTATATTTTTACGTTTAACCCTTATCGGAGTGCATAGTACACGTGAGCTATGTTGTGGGATAAGTCCCTGGGTAGGTGTGACTGAAGGAGGGTAGTTGAGCTAAGAAGACCGCTAGGTTTTCGTAACGTGATTAGTGAGATTGTTCCAGATCGGGGAGCTAGTGTTTTGCGCGTTGCCGGGTCGGGTTGAGGCCATGTTGCGGGTCAACCCGCGACCTGTATGGTGATGGAGTCAGTTTGTGGTGGTCCCGCCTTGTGGTAGGGTCACGAGGGTGTTAGGCCCAAGTTCAGTTAACCAGCGTACGAGTTCATGGATGCGTTCGACGATGTCGAGCCGGTGGTCGATTCCTCTTGTCTTTCAGTCAGGATCGTTTACTCGGCAGAGGGTTATGCGAGATGTTATATCAGGAAGGTTGTAAGGCTGCACGAGGTGCCTACCTTCACCTTATGACAGACAGTGGAGCCCAAGTTTTGGTTGTTCTTTTTGGGAAGTTTTACCAGGCAGGGTTAGGAACTCAGGTAAGTCTCAGTATCGCATTCACCCTCGGGCCAGTGTGTGGATTTCAGGGGTAGCTGTGAGGATTGTTGTCTCCTGTTGAGGGAGTGTTTTAATAGCTACCATTTCAGTATTCGAATGTCGCTTTATGACGCCTTGTAGGGGCGGAAATGTAAGTTGCCGCTCGATTGGTTCGATGTTGGCAAGGTTCAGATAGTTGGTTCATACTTGTTCGTGAGGATGTGGATAGGGTGAAGCTTATCCGTAAGAGGTTATTGGCGGCTCGAGTCAGCGAAGTTGTGCGGATAATCGGCGGCGGCGTTTGGAGTGCGAGTTGGCGGTGGGTCTTCTTGAAGGTACCACCGGAAGGGTGTGGCGAGATTGAAAAGCGAGGAAACTTAGCCCGAGTTACTTTGGGCCCTTTCAGATCATGTGAAGAATAGGACAGGTTGCCTATATGTTAGCTTTTTGCCGTCCGACTTAGGAGGCAGTATGTCCGATCTTTCATATTGCTATGTTCGGAAGAGTATCGGAGATCCATCCAGAGTATTCTCAGTTAATGATGACCAAGTGGAGGTAGTAACCCAGAGTTTTGGGAACTGAAGCAGTAACAGGAATGTGGTAAGTTATGAGAACGAGTTCGAGTGTACGAGAAGGGTACGACGAGTAAGGGAAGAAGCGAGCATGTGTTAAGAACATAGAGGTGATCTTTTCTTTTGTAAAGTGAAGGTGCGAAGGGAGTATCTTTTAGCCCTTGAGTGGGAGTTTTTGTAGTGATAGAGGTGATTCCTCGTGGACTTGGAGGTAAGTATTTGCGCGTGTTGTGTTGTGGCCAGGTGTGGCATGGTTGTTTTCTTAAGTATAGCAGTGAAGACTATACTGGCGCCTGTTTGTTTTGAGACTTAGAAGGAACATTCGGGACGAATGTTTCTAAGGAGGGGAGAATGTTATACCCCGTATTTCCTGAGTATGTACGTGAGGACGTACGTAGAAAAGTTTGAACTTTAAAGTAGGCTTGGCCGAATTATTTTGTGCACAACACCCGATTAGAGTCGTTTTTCGACGAAACGTTTTACAAAGCTTGCGAAGGGAAAATTCCGGCTATGTCATTTTTAATTTTTGCGGATTTTTCCGAAAGACGAAGCATTTTGGACCAACGAGAGGGCGACACTTGGCACCCTCTCATTGGCGGAAGTTTGGGGCGGTAAAGTGGACGATTGGAAGGTCAAGGGTTGGTAGGATATTTGTGAGGGTTTTAAGGAGTAGGGACTAGGGGGCACTTGGGCACATCTTGGCCCTCCACTTGCCCCCCACTTGGCTAGATCATGGCCCTTGATTTCCCTATAAATACCCCTCCCCTTTTGAAGACTTCTTCATCCAAAAACTTTCCTTAGTCTTGAGAGCTCCCCCCCCTTTTGTGTTGATGTCTCGTCTAGCCTCCCCCTCCCCCCTTTGAGAGGCCCCTTGGCCGAGAGTCCCCTCCCCCTTGGCCGAGAGTACCCCCCCCCCTCCTAGTGGGGTTGGCCGAGGGGTACACCCCCCTCCCCTTGTGGTGTTGTCTCGTATAAATACCCCCCCTCTTGATAGAAATACTCTCCATAGTATTGTTACTATACCCAAATTACCTTAGCCGTATACCTTGTAGTATTCCAAAGATACCTCTATACGTAGAGCCCGGAAATACTACCTTATGTCCTTTTTGTCTCAAACCGAACCCTAAGGAAAATCTTCACAGTTGGTTGAAGTATTAAGAAGAAGTTGCGTAGAACTTCTAAGGGTTGTTTGGAGCGGGTTGGAGCACCCGGAGTAGGAGCTAAACGTTGCTCAGGATCGACATTTAAACTTGGATAATTATGGGCTTATCGAGGTAAATATCTTGTCCCCCTATTGTAATTGGAAATTACATACTGTAGAATTATAGAAGTGATTATAAGATTCATAGAAGAGAGTTGAACTGTAATAGAAGGATATTACAGAAAGACTTGAACTGAAATCGCTTCAGTAGAAGTTGATAGACTTATATAACCGTTATAGGTTGAAGTACTGCGTGTAGCGTATTCTACTCGGAGGGTGGACAAGGCTAGCCGGGTTATAGTCGTGGAGCGTTTTGCTTATAGTCGATAATCGTCGCGAGGTATGTGATTCTTCCTATACTCTTGAGCATGATATTTTAAAATATATATAGTACGGTAGACGTACGTGTGTTAACTGAATAATAATTACGGCAATGTCTTTCGACTTAAGCCTGAATAATAATTACGGCAATGTCTTTTGACTTAAGCCTGAATAATAAGAATCTTGAAGTAATTCAAAAGAATTAAGAAACCTTTTTGAAAGAAGAGTAATGCTTGGTTTTAAAAAGCTTAAGAGTTATACTAGCTTTATGGGAAGTTAGGTATAACGGCTTAAGAGTGATAAAGAGAATGGTTTATTAATCTTAAAAGATAAGAGACTTGACTTAATTAAATTAATTGAATTTTGTTAAAAAGTGTGAAACCTCATTCGTGAGTAATGAGTACTTGGTTTTTAAAAGGAATAATGTTTCTTGATTTGAAATCGAATAAGTATCGAACAAACCACGCGCGCTAATAAAGGGAAATGTTTTGACTAATAAAGTATTATTAAAACCAGTAGAAACTTCCATCTGCATAGAAGCTAAGATGAGACAAAATGATATTACATTTCCTAGATCATGACTGCTGTAATAAGATTGTTATGAACAAGAATAACCTACTCACACATAAGGTATATGTTTTCTCAAATTGTTTTAAAGGATTAAAACTATGAACTACGAAACCTTTCGAAAATGAGAAACTTGAGTAATTGAAATTAGGCAAACTTGAACGTTTGGAAAAGAATGTTGTTACTTGATTTTACAAAGAGAAGTGTTTTGATTTACTTCAAAGGATAATCACTCTATTTTCATATACTACGGGTATTGTGTGACTTTTGAGAAAGTAACGTATCTTTTAAAGAGTTAATGTATGAAGTACTTTGGGGATAAAAACCCGATCTTGTAAATCATATAGTAGAAAGTACCTTGTGTGAATAACTTGATTGTGTTGGTTTGTGATAGCCTTGTAATACTTTCTTGTTGATTTGATAAGAAAACATGCTAGGATGCTACGTGTGTTAGTATCTTGTGATGTTTGTGTAAAGGGGTTTTCCCTCGATTGCGCTTAAGTTGTTTACCTATCAGCCGTTATGTTGGTATTGTACCACTCACCTTGACATATTTCCGGAGGTTAAGGCGCCTCCGTCGGGGGTAGACTTCGGTAGTGCAGTGTGACCTATGATTCGAGAATACCTCATGCGGGTCCCGGGGGCCTATGCGGAGCTACGAGAGTTCCAGGTTAGTGTGCGGCCTTTATGGTCATGCGGTCTATGTGGCCATGCGGACTGCGAGTCCAGGCGGATGCCGGGGAGTAGCTACCCTCGATGCGGGGAATACCTCATGCGGGCCTATGAGGTTGGCCTATCTTGCGGGCTGCGGGAAGTTCGGGGCTAGACGCGCACATTAGATCTTTGCGGTAGTGGCGGCTTTGATCATGTGGGTCTAGACAGATCTCGTGATCTGATTATGACCTTGTTGATACTGTGGGTTTTAGTAGTCGGCTATGCCTTCGTACTTACCCCGTACGGTTTTATTGTGACACAGGTGGGACCTGGTGTTCCTGTGTATTCCTTGGTGCTTTTATATCATAGACTGCCGGCAGTGAGGAAGGTATTCCACGGGCATGATTGGTGTTGTGGGCGTGAGACCCATAGTTATATTTGAGTGATGACTTTGAGGGCGTGAGTCCCTGACTTGACATGATTGCATATTTATTGTGAACTGTAGTTTGGTTATCATACATGTCTCCTGCTTTATATAGACTACTATGATTTCATTTACAGTATTTTCAGTTTCACATACTTGGTACCTGTTGTACTGACCTCCTTGAAGTGCGTTCATCTGCGAGTAAAGGTACACCAGTCGTTGATCCTCGCTCTTAGGGTCACAGTTCAGCGTTTGGGAAGCTCCGTTCCTCCGGAGGCTTATCAGTGGTATAGTCCCCTGTCATAGTAGATACTTACATTCAGGGGTATGGCGGGGCCCTGTCCCGCCATTGTTGTTTTTATACCCCGTATTTCCAGAGTATATACGTAAGGACGTACGTACGACAATTTGAGGCTTAAAGTTTGGCATAGGTTCGAAATTTTGTGCACAACACCCGGTTAGAGTCGTTTTTCGACGAAACGTTTTACAAAGCTTGCGAAGGGAAAATTCCGGCTATGTCGTTTTGTATTTTTGCGGATTTTTCCGAGAGACGAAACATTTTTGACCAACGAGAGGTGACACTTGTCACCTCAGTGGACGCCTAAAGTGGGCGGTTTGGCCTTGGACGAATGGCCTTGAATTGTGGCTTGTTTTGTGCCTTGTTTTGTGGAGTGTTTTGTGGAGTAGGGTTAGGGTGCACTTGGCTTGATCTTGGCCTTACACTTGCCTTGCACATGGCTTGATCTTGGCCATTGGTTGGCCTTTGGTTTTCCTATAAATACCCCCCCTAAGCTTGAAGACTTCATCATCCAAAATCTTCCAAGTCTTGAGTCCCTCTCCCTCCCTTTGAGTGTAGTTCTCGTCCTAGCCTCTCCTCCCCCCCCTTGTGAGGCCTTGTGGCCGAGAGCCTCCCCCTCCCCCTTTGTAGTGTCTAGCCGAGGGGTACCCCCCCCCCCTAGCCTAGTTGTTCGAGAAATATACCCCCCTTTTTGTGGTATTGAAATACTCCTCCAAGTATTGTTATAATGCCCAAAATACCTTAGCCTTTACCTTGTAGTATTCCAAAAGTTACCTCTATACGTAGAGCCCGGAAATACTACCTTTTGTCCTTTTAGTCTCAAACCGAAACCCTAAGGAAATCTTCATTGTTGGTTGAAGTATTTAAGTAGAAGTTGGTTAGAACTTCTAAGGGTTGTTTGGAGCGGATTGGAGCGCACGGAGTAGGAGCTAAACCTTGCTCAGGACCGACATTATAACTTGGATAATTTTGGGCTTATCGAGGTAAATATTCTTGTCCCCTTATTGTAATTGGAAATTACATGTTGTAGGATTATATAGTTGAAGTATACTATATATAGAACTGAACATAGCTTTGCGGCAATGTCTTTTGACTTAAGCCTGAATATAAAGAAGAAAGCGAATCGTAATTACATGGGGTGTATTCTGATGAGACTTGTGGTATTCTTGTATAGTAGAATTGTATCGTCAGGTTAGGCGTATAAACCCCTCCCCACTGGTTGGCTTGATGGCGGCCTCGATAGAGGAGGAGATTTCTGTGATTTGCGGGAAAGTCTTCTTGAATTTTACGTAGAATATGGAACGTGCGGTTAGAAGTTAATAAACGTTTGTGGCCTTATAGGTGGAAGTACTACGAGTGGCGTATTCTACTTGAAGAGTGGAAGCGGCTAGCGATTCTGATCGTGGGCGTTTTGCTTATTGTCGATAATCATCGCGAGGTATGTGAACCTCTTCCTATCCTTCTAGCATGATGCTTTGTAAACTATGTAGTACGGTAGACGTACATGTGCTAAATGAGTTGGTTGGTTTAAAACATAGGGTGTTATAATAGCTTTATGGGAAGTTAGTTATAACGATTCTATGTAGGTAAAAGATTGGTTTATTGATTGTAGAAGTTAAGAGACTTGATCTTGAAAGATAAGAGACTTAACTTGTTTTACTTGGTAATTAACATTTTGTTAAAAGTGTTGTGAGACCTCAGTCACGAGTAATGAGTACTTGGTTTTAAAAAAAAGAATAATGTTTTACTGATTTCGGAAATGAGAATAAGTGTCGAACAAACCACAGCAGCGCTAATAAAGGAAAGTGTAT
Organism: Przewalskia tangutica; assembly: GCA_029844215.1. Classification (NCBI taxonomy): domain Eukaryota; kingdom Viridiplantae; phylum Streptophyta; class Magnoliopsida; order Solanales; family Solanaceae; genus Przewalskia; species Przewalskia tangutica. Next base: position 78,933,916 of record CM056725.1, read on the forward strand.
TGACAAATAACAAATTGTTATTAAAACCAGTAGAAACCTCCATCTGCATAGAAGCTAAGATAAGACAAAATTGTATTACATTTCCTAGATCATGGCTGTTGTAACAAGATTGTTGTAAACAAGAATAAACGGCTCACGTAGAAGACATATGTTACTCAATTGTTTTAAAAGAGATTAAGACTATGAGTTATGAAACCTTTCTAAAATGAGAAACTTGAGCATTTGAAATTAGGCAAACTTGAACGTTTGGAAAATAATGTTGTTACTTGATTTTACAAAGGGAAGTATTTTGGTTTACTTAAAAAGATAGTCACTCTATTTTATACTACGGGTATTATGTGACTTTTGTGAAAGGAACGGATCCTTTAAAAAGAGTTAATGTACGTAGTACTTTAGGGTTAAAACCCAGACTTTGATACAAAATGGAAGTACCTTGAGTTGTGTATAGCTTGCCTATGCTTGTTGTTGTGTAACTCGCCTATGCTTGTTATGATAGCCTTTGTTGTGCAAATGTTGATATCAGGTGACTTCTTGAGAAAGAGTGGATCTTTTATAAAAGTCTAGAAGTATGGTAATTTGCTTGAGCTTGTTTGTGATAGCCTGGTTGTGCGGTATATTGTTATTATTGTTGCATCATGGACATGTCTACACCGATGCGGAATTCCGGGGGCATGTGGCCATGCGGCAGGGTTGATTACCCGATATATTGTTATTGTGGTTACATGGACATGTCTACACGATCTGAATTCGGGCGTGTGGCCATGCGGCGGGGTTGATCACCCAGTATATTGTTGTTGATGTTACATGGACATGTCTACACCGAGGCAGAATTTCGGGGGCATGTGGCCATGCGGCATTGTTATTATTGTTGCATCATGGACATGTCTACCGTCTGCGAGTCGGGGCATGTGGCCATGATGCAAACATGATTGATGTTGTGGGCGTGAGACCCATAGTTATATTGAGTGATGACGTTGAGGGCGTGAGTCCCTGACTTGACTGCTTTTATGTTGCGTACTGTATTCTTTTTATCATACATGTCTCCCGCTTTATGTAGACTGTTATGATTTAACTGCAGTATTTTCAGTTTCACATACTTGGTACTGTTATCTTGACCTCGCCCGGAGTGCGTTCATGCGCGGTAGAGTACATCGGTAGTTGATCCTCGCTCTTAGGATCACAGTTCAGCGTTGGGAAGCTCCGTTCTCCGGAGGCTTATCTTTTGGTATGTTACCCTGAGTTGTAGGTTCTTGTACATTCAGGGGTATGGCGGGGGCCCTGTCGTCATGTTGTATAAAAACTCTTAAGTGCATGTAATCTTGTTGTGGCAGGGATTGTAAAAAAAGGGATTAAACTGTTCGTTTTTGAAAGAGTTGTTTATATATACTTTATTGGAAGGTAACCGTTTGGTTGGCCTGTTTTATGAACATATATCTTGTTTCTTGTTTAAGTTTTATTTTCCGCTGGTTTTCTCTGATGTTGTATCACTAGGGTGCCCGGGGTAAGGCACCAGTCACGGGCCCGGGATCGGGTCGTGACAAAAGTGGTATCAGAGCCAGGTTATCCTCGGAAAGTGTCTACAGACCGTGTCTAGTAGAGTCTTGATTATCGATGTGTTGTGCACCACATCTATAATCAGGAGGCTGCAGGACATTTAGGATTGGTTTCCCTTCTTCTCATTCTGAGATCGTGCCTTAGAGCGGTGTTGGTGTTGTAAATTGGACCCTCCGACGTGCCGTTTTTACGATTATGCCTCGCGCAAAACAGCGGGCGAAGAAGCAAAGCGGCGAAGGAGGCTGCGAGTAGAAGCGTGGCGATCTCTGAGACCACGATGCACGAGCCTCGGTCCACGATGCAGGCGAGAGGAGATGGGTTACAAGGAGTTAGCCTAGTTATTGGCGAGTCGTGGCGAACATGAGAATAAGTGGGCGCAGCGATTCGATAGCGCCCGGTGGTTTACCCTAGATCGGATAGTTTGAGGCTACGAGGACTTTACGAGATGTAGCCACTTGAGTTCTACGGTCGAGGCACGAGGATGATCCGCAGGAGTTCATCCGGCGATTCTGACGGATCATGAGTGATCAAGGCTTGGAGGCGAGTCGGTGGTCTTAGGTTCAAATCGTGCGTGATACCGCGATCGGTAGTTTGATTCGTGGGAGGCTATCACGGGGAGAATGCACTTCCGGCCGTTTGGGGCGAGTTTTGGGGCATTTCTTGCACATTTCTTGCCTCCATGGATGAGAGGGCTCGGACCAAGCAGTTTTTGATGTTGAGGCGAGCAGGCGTCTGATTCGGGAGTACAATGTGGAGTTCGATTCCTTGGCTCGTTATGCCCCATTTGTAATGGCGATATGGAGGGCCAGTACACCGTTACGTTCTGGGTTAGATGATTACTTGGAAGAGGCTTGCTCGGGTGTAGCTCTTCAGGGCATGGACATTGCCGCATCTGAGCTTATGCACAGGGGTGAAGAGCGGAGAGGTCGACGGAATGACGAGATCGCGAAGAGGCGAACAACGAGGTCCTTTGGTGACTTTCGAGGCGGACCGCCTCGGCAGACTAGTTTTGTACCTCCGCCCGATGAGTGGTCCTCCACAACCTTCGTGGCATCCAGAGTATTCGGAGCGGTCGGGGCTCGAGGTTGAGTTTCGAGAGTAGGGGTGTTGGCGGATCGATCACCCTACCTCGGTGTGGTCGATGTGGTAGACCGCATTTGAAGTGTCGTGGTGCCAAGGAGCTTGTTATTTTGCGGTCAGCGGGGCCATTTGCGGTATCCGAGGCCAAGGGTAGCACGGATGTTACGACTCGACGCCGGGATCGATGGGTGGTTCATCACCTTCACTAGCTATCGCCTGCGGTGAGGTGTGATTAGAAAAGCGGTAGAGACAGGTATATCCTTAACCCTCTAGAGTTTTGTATGCTTGTTATGATGATGTGTTTAGTGTTATGTTCGGATAGCTTTGTGCTAAAATGTGATTTAGAAAACTGGTTAGTGTAGAAGGGTAAGCCTGGGGGCATGGTAAGGGATTAAACTGTTCGTTTTTGAAAGAGTTGTTTATATATACTTTATTGGAAGGTAACCGTTTGGTTGGCCTGTTTTATGAACATATATCTTGTTTCTTGTTTAAGTTTTATTTTCCGCTGGTTTTCTCTAATGTTGTATCACTAGGGTGCCCGGGGTAAGGCACCAGTCACGGGCCCGGGATCGGGATCGGGTCGTGACAGTTGTCGTATCATTCTTAGAGGTCTGTAGTACTGTTGTGGGCAGAATTGTAAAAAGGGATGTAACTGTTCTAGTTGATTTATATATGCCGAAAGACAACTTTTCTTCAGATAAACATGTGTCTTCTTTACATTGTTTCATGTATTGTTTTATGTTCCGCTGATTACTCTGATGTTGTATCACTGGGGTGCCCGTGGTAAGGCACCAGTCACGGGCCCGGGTTCGGGTCGTGACAACTATGCACTCCGATAAGGGTCAAACATAAAAATACATCTTTTACTCGAGATGGCCTCGCCTCTAAGGTCTCTACGTATAACACTCTAAGGCTCACACTTTCCTCTATGCCCCAATCTTACCTGGTTAACTAACCATGATTTATAATCCCAATTTACTCAATGTTAACTGAACGTAACACTTAAGATATACTTATCTCATCACACATACAATCTCTAATAAGGATACACCTGTATCTACTGCTTCACTACCCTCTGTCGTTCCAACCAATCCTGCCCTGCTGGGCGCAAGCATAACAAGTTGTCGAAGAAGTACGACACTCCCCACAATGACACTTACCACAATGGCCACACCGAGGTGGGGGTGGCCTCCTCTGGCTAACACCCCTTCTTCTCCGAACTACTGAATCATCGATCGGTGGTGAGTCCTCCTACTTGCATCCCTCCTACTAGGACATTCTTTCGACCACATGGCCGACGGCGCAGTAAAACAAGCATCAACAAAGATGACATTCCCGGGATGGCGCTGTCTGCCGTGAACACCGGGAAAAAGCGAATCGGCTAGGCGGACCTACGTGTATATGTGCACCAGAAGCCCTGGAGCTTTGACCAACTCCTGCATACCCCGAACGTCCCGAACCACAGCGGAGGACCGCTCTGCACGGCGGGCGCATATCGATCTGCTGGCGGCGATTCGCCTCGAAAGTTACAAAGGACCTGCCGATCGGCCTCTTCTGCGATCTTGGTTAATCCGTCGATCTATCGTTCCTTTGTGTCTTTGCGCGCGCAAGCTGTCTGTGGGCAATACCCGTACTGTCAAGAGCTACTTACGCACAACCTTTCTTTAGATAGTCATCAAGACCGTGATATATCGGTGCACTCTATACCCTCTGGTAGCTACATCCTTAGCTAGTAATATGGTCGTCTCTTTGCAATCTATACTACGCTCATCGTGGGCGAAGGTGTAAATGTCATGGCGCGATGAGAGCTGCCGCCGTGCTAGACTCTGCTTTGGGGTGGCGGCGTCGCGAACTCCGAATGAAGCACAACTCGGTGATGGTTGGGCTGTGCCTCGTAACCCTCAGACTCTACTCGCGGTTCCCTCGGCGGCCTTGCCTCCGGGCGGGTTGCCTTCTACGAGGCATAGCGGTAAGGAAAGAAATACGTTAGAGGTCCAACTTATAACACGGCTCTAAGCACGATCTCGAGTGAGAAGAATGGAAACCAATCCTAAATATCCTATAGCCTCACGATTATTGGTGTGGTGCACAACACCGATAATCAAGACTCTACTAGATACGGATCCGTAGACACTTTCCGAGGATTAATCGCTCGATACCACTTTTGTCACGACCGAACCGGGCGTGGTCGTGTCTTACCGGGCACCCAAGTAGCCATACATCAGAGTAATCAGCGGAATATAAAACAAGACATGAATAAAGTGAAGTGTAAAACAGTTATCTGAGAAAAGTTGCCTTTCGGCATATATATATATAACAACTAGAACAGTTACATCCCTTTTTACAATTCTGCCTACAACAGTACTACAGACCTCTAAGAATAATATGACAACAATGGCGGGACAGGGCCCCGCCATACCCCTGAATGTAAGCACTTACAACGACAGGGGACTATACCACTGATAAGCCTCCGGAGAAACGGAGCTTCCCAACGCTGAATCGTGACCCTAGGCGAGGGTCAACATCGGTGTACCTACCTGCGGCATGAACGCGGCCCGAGAGTCGATTACAACAGTACCAAGTATGTGGCGAAAATCGTAAATGAAATCATAGTAGTCTATATAAAGCGGGAGACATGTATGATAACCAAACTACGATTCCACAATAAATAGCGATCATGTCAAGTCGGGGACTCACGCTCAAAGTCATCACTTAAATACAACTATGGGTCTCACGCCCACAACATCAATCATGCGTGGAATACCTTCTTCACGCCGGCGATATGATATAAAAGCACCAAGGAACACACATGAACACCAGGTCCCACTGTGTCATAATAAAACCGTGCGGGGTAATGCGAAGGCATAGCCGACTACTAAAACCACGGTACCAACGTGGTCATAAATCAGATCATGAGATCTGTCTGAGCCACATGATCGGCCGCCACTCGCCCGCGATATCTAATGTGCGCGTCTAGTCTGGAACTTCCGCACTCCGCGTAGGGCACTCCAATGGCCCGCATGAGGTATTCCTCGCATCGAGGGTAGCTACTCCCCGGCAACGTCCTGGACTCGCAGTCCGCATTGCCACATAGACCGCATGACCACAAGGGTCGCACACTAACACGAACTCGTAGCTCCGCATAGGTCCCTGGACCCGCGTGAGGTATTCTCGAATCATGGTCCTGCATCACTGAGTCTACCCGTCGGAGGCGACTTAACCCCCGGAATCATGTCAAGAGGTGAGTGATGTAATACTAGCATAACGACTTACCGTTAGACAACATAAGCACAACAAGGGAAACCCCTTTACACAAACATCACAAGACACTAACACACGTAGCATCCTAACATGTTTAATTATCAAATCAACAAGGAAGTATTACAAAGCTATCACAAACCAACACAATCAAGTTATTCACACAAGGTACTTTCTACTTTATTATTAACAAGTTCGGGTTTTTATCTCCAAAGTACTTCATACATTAACTCTTTAAAAGATCCGTTTCTTTCACAAAAGTCACACAATACCCGTAGTATAAAAATAGAGTGACTATCTTCTTAAGTAAATCAAAACACTTCTCTTTGTAAAATCAAGTAACAACATTCTTTTCCAAACGTTCAAGTTTGCCTAATTTCAAATACTCAAGTTTCTCATTTTCGAAAGGTTTCGTAGTTCATAGTTTTAATCACTTAATGATATAATTCTCCTTTAAAACAATTTGAGAAACATATGCCTTATATGTGAGTAGGTTATTCTTGTTTATAACAATCTTATTAAGCGACCATGATCTAGGAAATGTAATATCATTTTGTCTCATCTTAGCTTCTATGCAGATGGAGGTTTCTACTGGTTTTAATAATACTTAATTAGTCAAAACATTTCCCTTTATTAACGCTGCAGTGGTTCGTTCGATACTTATTCTGATTTCAAATCGGAAACATTATCCCTTTTTTTTAAAAACCAAGTACTCATTACTCACGAATGAGGTTTCACACCTTTTTAACAAAATTCATATTAATAATTAAGTCAAGTCTCTTATCTTTTAAGATCAAGTCTCTTAACTTCTAAAATCAATAAACCATTCTTTTTATCTCTCTTAAGCCGTTATACCTAACTTTCCATAAAGCTAGTATAACTCTTAAGCTTTTAAAATCAAGTATTATTCTTCTTTCCAAAAAGGTTTCTTAATTCTTTTGAAATACTTTGTCACGACCCGATCCCGGGCCCGTGACTGGTGCCTTACCCTGGGCACCCTAGTGATACAACATCAGAGAAAACCAGCGGAAAATAAAACTTAACAAGAAACAAGATATATGATCATAAAACAGGCCAACCAAACGGTTACCTTCAAATAAAATATATATAAACAACTCTTTCAAAACGAACAGTTTAATCCTTTTTACAAACCACACTTTTATCACGACCCGTTCGGCGTGGTGATGCCTTACCCGGGCACCCAAGTAGTCATACATCAGAGAAATCAGCGGAATATAAAACAACCAAGATATGAAACAGTATAAATAAGACACAGTTTCTGGGAAAAAGTTGCCTTTTCGGCATATATGTATATAAATACCCCAAAATGAACAGTTACATCCCAACCTTACAACAGGTCTACAGACCTCTAAGAGTTTTAAAACAACAATGGCGGGACAGGGCTCCGCCATACCCCTGAATGCAAATATCTACAACGACAGGGGACCATACCAAAATGTTAAGCCTCCGGAGAAACGGAGCTTTTCCAACGCTGAAACGGTGATCCTAGAACGGATCAACGGTAGGAGTACCTTTACTGCGGCATGACGCGCCACGAAGGAGGTCGATGCAGCAGTACCAAGTATGTGGCGAAAATCATAAATGAAATCATAGTAGTCTATACAAAGCGGGAGACATGTATGATAACCAAAACTACGATTCCTGATAATTAAGCGATCATGTCAAGTCGAGGACTCACGCCCTCAAAGTCATCATAAACCGTGCAGGTAAGTATGCGAAGGCATAGCCGACTACTAAAACCCACAGTACAAACAAGGTCGTAAATCAGATCATGAAATCTGTCTGGCCGTCACATGATCAAAGTGCGGCCACTCGCGCGATGATCTAATGTCGCGTCTAGCCCTGGAACTTCTCGTAGCTCGCACGGGCCACTCCAATGGCCCGCGAGGTATTCCCGCATCGAGGTAGCTACTCCCGGCGGCGTCTGGACTCGCCGTCCGCGTAGCCACAAAGACCGCATGACCACAAGGGGCGCATACTAACACGGAACTCCGCATTCCACATAGGCCATCTGACTGCATAAGGTATTCTCGAATCATAGGTCACGGCAACCGCTGAGTCTACCCGCATCGGAGGCGACTTAACCCGGAATCATGAGTGATATAATATTAACATAACGAACATCGTTAAACAACCTAAGCCAACAAGGAAAAACCCCTTTACACAAACATCACAAGATACTAACTCACGTAGCATCCTAACATGTTTACTTATCAAGTCAACAAGAAAGTATTACAAGACTATCACAAATCAATACAATCAAGTTATTCACACAAGGTACTTTCTACATTATGTTAACAAGTTCGGGTTTTTAGCCCAAAGTACTTCATGTATTACTCTTTTAAAAGATCCGTTTCTTTCACAAAAGTCACACAATACCCGTAGTATAAAAATAGAGTGATTATCTTTTGAAGTAAATCAGAACACTTCTCTTTGTAAAATCAAGTAACAACATTCTTTTCCCAACGCTCAAGTTTGCCTAATTTCAATTACTCAAGTTTCTCATTTTCGAAAGGTTTCGTAGTTCATAGTTTTAATCCTTTAAAACAATTTGAGAAACATATACCTTATGTGTGAGTAGGTTATTATTGTTCATAACAATCTTATTACAATGACCATGATCTAGGAAATGTAATATCATTTTGTCTCATCTTAGCTCTTATGCGGATGGAAGTTTCTACTGGTTTTAATAATACTTTATTAGTCAAAACATTTCCCTTTATTAAGCGTTCTTTGTGGTTTGTTCGACATTCATTACGATCGGTAAAACATCCTTCCTTTTGAAAACCAAAAATACTATTTACTCACGAATGAGGTTTCACACTTTTTCACATTATTATAATTAAGTCAAGTCTCTTATTTTCTTAAATCAATAAATCATTCCTTTTTATCACTCTTAAGCCGTTATACCTAACTTCCCATAAAGCTAGTATAACTCTTAAGCTTTTACAACCAAGTGTTACTCTTAAAAAGGTTTCTTAATTCTTTTGAACTACTTCAGATTCTTTTTATTCAGGCTTAAGTCAAAAGACATTGCGTACTTATTATTCGGGCTTAAGTCCAAGACATTGCCGTAATTATTATTCGATTAACACACGTCGCCTACCATACTATATACATATTCTTTAAAATATCATGCTCGAGAGGATAGGAAGAATCACATACCTTCTCGCGAAATCCACGACCAAGTTGAATATGTCGCAGAGAATCGACTATAACGATCAAATCGTCTATCAACGTCTAGATATGCTGTACAAAGCTCTAGCGGAGGTTCGCTATTCTATGGACATTTGGGCAGCACTTCCCTGCGGTGAGCTACTCGAGTCTCAGTAAAAGCAGTCTATGTAAATGCTGGTTCTATTATTCTTCTTTTAAACCCTTCTACTGTGATATCAGTTCAATTCTATTCTTCAATATCCTTCTAAGTATTAATACTTATTCCTATGATTCTCTGATGCGTATATTCTAATTACAAAGGAGGATAAGGTTATTTACCTCAGTAAGCCCAATAATATCCTAGATAAAAGTCGCGCTGAGCAAGGTTTAGCTCTAAGTTGTATGCGCTCAGGTAGCTCGAAAACCTTAGAAGTTCTTCACAACTTCTACTAAGGACTAAGGGATTTGGGCTAGGGTATTTTGGGCATTATAACAATACTAGAAGGCAACTTTTCTACCAAGGGAGGGGGGGTAGATTTCGGCTAGGCTAGAGGGGGATTAGCCTCGGCTAAGCTTCTCAAAAGGGGGAGGGGGAGGTGTGTTGGACGAAAAGGCTTAAGGGAGAGGAGAGGATTTTAGACTTGGAAAGTTTGTTTGTGGATGAAGAACTCTTCATCACAAGAGGGGTATTTATAGGTCAAGGGATGGCCAACCAAGGGCCAAGATTATGCCAAGTGCAAGGCAAGTGTAAGGCCAAGATTTGGGCAAGTGTACCTAGCCAACTTGCACAAAATATCCTACCAACTCCAAGACAAAATGGCTAACCCATTCGCCCTATAGGCGCCTCAAGTCCATCAATTGGAGGGTGACAAGTGTCGCCTCCCGTTGGTCCAAAATGTTTCGTCTCTCGGAAAAATCCATAAAAATTAGAAATGACATAGCGGAATTTATCCTACGCGAGTTGTGTAAAACGCTTCGTCGAAAAACGACTCTAATCGGGTGTTGTGCACAAATAATATTCGGCCAAGCCACCTAGGGGGGGGGTGACACGTGTCGCCCTCCTACTCGTCCAAAATATTTCATCTTCCGAAAATATCCACAATGGCAAAATCTCGAAAACAAAGTGGGCCCCACAAAACCGTAAATTTCTCCCATGGGCCCCACGTGACCATTTCCGAAAATAAAATTCCATAATTCTCTAATATTCCAAGAAGTCCGAATACCAAATCTGGGAATCCAATTCCCATTAACGAACCTTTTTCCTTCACAAAAACCGGAAACTTTTCCGTGGAAAAATCACCTCTTTCTTCCTTTCCAATTTCAATGTCGTATTCTCGTACGTACGTCCTCGCATACATACCCTGGAACTACGGGGTATAACACCCACAACAGTACTACAAACCTCTAAGAGTTTTTATACAACATGACGGGACAGGGCCCCGCCATACCCCTGAATGTACAAGAACCTACAACTCAGGGTAACATACCAAAAGATAAGCCTCCGGAGAACGGAGCTTCCCAACGCTGAACTGTGATCCTAAGAGCGAGGATCAACTACCGATGTACTCCTACCTGCGGCATGAACGCAGCCCCCCGAAGGAGGTCAGTACAACATGTACCAAGTATGTGGCGAAAATCTGCGATTAAATCATAACAGTCTACATAAAGCGGGAGACATGTATGATAACAAAAATACAGTACGCAACATAAAAGCAGTCAAGTCAGGGACTCACGCCCTCAACGTCATCACTCAATATAACTATGGGTCTCACGCCCATAACATCAATCATGTTCGCATCATGGCCGCATGCCCCCGGAATTCTGCATCGGTGTAGACATGTGTCACGACCCGAACCCGGGCCCGTGACTGGTGCCTTACCCCGGGCACCCTAGTGATACAACATCAGAGAAAAACCAGCGGAAATAAAAACATACAAATAGATATGGATCAAGATAAAAGAAAATAGGCCAACCAAAATGGTTGCCTTTCAGCATATATATATATATCGACCTTTGAGCGATTCTGATCCTTACAACCACGCCACAACAACTTCTGCACCTCTAAGATTTTACAACAACTATGACGCGGGACGGGCCCGCCATACCCCGAATGTACAAGAACCTGCGCACTCGGGTAACATACCAAAAGATAAGCCTCAGGAAGAACGGAGCTTCCAATCTGTGAAATGTGATCCTATAAGCGGGGATCGACGGTAGATGTACCTCTACTGCGGCATGAGCGGCCAGAAGGAGGTCGATCAGTACCAAGTATGTGGCGAAAATCGTAAATGAAATCATAATAGTCTATATAAAGCGGGAGACATGTATGATAACCAAACTACGATTACCTGACATATAAACAATCATATCAAGTCGTGGACTCACGCCTCAAATCATCACTCGTGCGTGGAATTCCTTCCTCACCGCGGCGATCATGATATAACAACACCAAGGAGTATACATGAACACGTGTCCCACGTGTCATAAGAACCGTCTGAGGCAAGTATAACTACAGATCCGACCGTACCAATATCTTCACAACCATATCATGAAGGCGCCACGCGTGGCAAGTGCAATAGCCTCAGCGGCTCCTCCGCCGCGCACGTAGGCGGCGGGGCAAGTGAATCGGCTCGCGCAGATCACAACCGTAAGTCACGGCTCCATCCAAACACCGACTCGCGAAGGCGACGCGTGGCAAGTGCACTAGCCTCGCGGCTCCTCCTGCGCCACGTGGCGACGGGGCAAGTGAATCGGCTAAGCACCGGATCACAACCGTAAGTCACGATGCCGCGCGAAGGCGACACGTGGCAAGTGCAATAACCTATACCGGATCCACTGCGTCACGTGGCGGCGGGGCAAGTAAACAGGCTACGCACCCGATCACAACCGTAAGTCACGATACTTCGCCATAAATAACCATAATGGTCACATGTCCACAGAATCCATCATCGGTGTAGACATGCCCATGTAATAATAATAATGGAAGATACCGTGGAATCTTCCGTCACTGCGACGCGTCAAGTAAGTTCTCAACAACTCAACCGGCCCTACATCGAGCGACGCGATAGTATAGAAACACAATTCTTGCACAACAAAGCGCACAATAAGCATAGGCAAGTTACACAACAACAAGTATATGCGAGTTACACAACAACAAGCATAGGCAAGTTATACACAATTCAAGGTACTTTCATTTTATGTCAAAGTCCGGGTTTTAACTCTAAATTACTAAGTACGTTAGATTCCTTTAAAAAAAATCCATTTCTTTTACAAAGGTCACCCGATACCGTAGTATAAAAATAGAGTGACTCATTTTTGGGTAAACCAAAACACTTTCATTTTCAACAACATTTTTTTCCCTAAGTTCAAGTTTGCCTAATTTCAAGTACTTAAGTCTCTTATTTTAGATAGGTTTCGTAGTTCATAGTCTTAATCACTTAATAGTATAATTCTCTTTAAACAATTTGAGAAACATATGCCTTATGTGAGTAGGTTATTCTTGTTCATAATCAATCTTATTAAGCGACCATGATCTAGGAAATGTAATATCATTTTGTCTCATCTTAGCTTATGCGGATGGAGGTTTCTACTGGTTTTAATATCATTACTTAATTAGTCAAATCATTTCCCTTTATTAACGCCGCGTTGGTTTTGTCGATACTCATTCGATTTCAAATCGGAAACATTATTCCTTTTAAAACCAAGTACTCATTACTCACGAATGAGGTTTCACAAAATTCATATTAATATAATTAAGTCAAGTCTCTTATCTTTTAATATCAAGTCTCTTAACTTCTAAAATTAATAAACCATTCTTTTTATCTCTCTTAAGTCGTTATACCTAACTTCCCATAAAGCTAGTATAACTCTTAAGCTTTTAAAACCAAGCATTACTCTTCTTTCAAAAGGTTTCTTAATTCTTTGAAATACTTCAAAATTCTTATTATTCGGGCTTAAGTCAAAAGACATTGCGTTAACTACGTTCGGTTAGCACACGACGTCTCTACCGTACTATATATATATATTATTCAGGCTTAAGTCAAAAGACATTGCCGTACAATTACGTTCAGTTAACACACGTACGTCTACCGTACTATATATATATATTCTTTTAAAATATCATGCTCAAGAGTATAGGAAGAATCACATACCTCGCGACGATTATCGACTATTAGCAAAACGCTCCTCGACTATAACCCGGCTAGCCTTGTCCACCTTCCAAGTAGTTCATGCTACTCGCAGAACAGTCAACCAATAAAGGTTATAAGACTACTGTAAATACGGTCCTATGTAAGTACAGTTTAATCTTCTTCTTAAATATTCTTCTGATGTGATTTCAGTTCAAGTCTTATCTGTAATATCCTTCTATTACAGTTCAATTCTCTTCTATGAATCTTATATTCATTTTCAATAATACTACAGTATGTAATCTCCAATTACAATAGAAGGATAGGATTATTTACCTCGGTAAGCCCCAAAATTATCCAAGTTTAAAGTCGATCCTGAGCAACGTTTAGCTCCAATTCTGAACGCTCCAATTCGCTCCCAGAAACCCTTAGAAGTTCTACACAACTTCTACTTAACACTTCAACCGACTATGAAGGTTTTCCTTAGGGTTTCGTTTAGTGGCTAAAGGAAAGTATAGTAGTATTTTCCGGGCTTTTAGTATGGAGGGTACTTGGAAATACTACAAAGGTTTTGGGCTAGAGTATTTTGGCATTATAACAATACTTGGAGAAGTATTTCTATACCACAAAGGGGGGTGTATTTCTCGAAAACAACTAGGCTAGGGGGGGTTTATCGGCCGAGGGCCTCACAAAGGGGGAAGGGGTGTGGCGGACGAAACCTAAAGAGGAAGGGAGTATTTTTAGAATTTGAATTTGCTCAGTGTGGATGAAATAACTCATCAACTAAGGGGTATTTATAGGCCAACCAATGGCCAAGATCAAGACAAGTGTTAGGCAAGTGTAGGGTGGGGATTTGGACATGTGTAAGTGGGTCCCACTTGTTCATCAACTACACAAAATATCTCACAAATATCCTACCTAACCTTGACTACAAACAAGGCACAAAAAACGTGCCAATGCTAGCCCTTGCCGTCCACTTTCACGTCCAATGTGAGGGTGACACATGTCACCCTCCCGTTGGTCCAAAATGTTTCGTCTCTCAGAAAAATCCGCAAAAATTATAAATGACATAGCCGGAATTTTCCCTTCGCAAGTTTAGTAAAACGTCTAAAAACGATTCTTTTCGGTACTTGTGTACAAATTTCGAACCTTGCCAACCTTAAGGCTTAAATTTTTATACGTACGCCCTCACGTACATACTCTGGAAATACGGGGTATAACATTCTCCCCTCCTTAGAAACATTCGTCCCGAATGTTCCTTCTCAAGACGGATAACGATAAAGTTCTTCTAACAAGTTGCCAACGCCACACCTGGCCACGAAATAACACACGTTCTCTTCCTTCCTTACTCGTCGTGCCCTTCTCGAACACTTGAACTCTTCTAGTATACGTACCACACTTCAGTCATCGCTTCAGTTTCCAAAACTTTGGAGTCACCACCTCCAAACTTGGTCATCTTACTAACCTCAATCTTCCTTAAGGCCATTCCCGGCCTTCACGATCCGCTTCTGGTCGAACATATCCACGAACTCATACGATGGTCATCTAAACTTGGGCCTAGCACCCTCGTGACCCTACCACCTGGCGGGACCACCTCGAACTGACCCAACCCCAAACCGGGCTACGGGTTGACCCGCAACATGGCCCCAACCCGACCCACTTAACGCATCAAGCTCTTGTTCCCCGATCCGGAACAATCTTACCTATACAGGTCATGAAAGCTACCACTTCCATTTTACACCACCCAAGGAATTTTCCCACCATTACTCCACGTATACTTATACATTCTGACAAAGATCACCCGCAAAATCTTGTACTCAAGATGGCCTTACATCTAAGGTCTCAACTGTAATATTCTAAGGTTCATCATTTTCTCACCCCCAGGCTTACCCTCTTTCACTAACCAGGTTTCTAAATCACATTTTTGCACAAAGCTATCCGAACATAACACTAAACACATCATCATAACATCAATACATACAAAACTCTAGAGGGTTAAGGATATACCTGAAAAATAGGCGGTTCAAAGGACCGCTAAAACTGGGAACTTCCACCGTGACCTCTACCGTGGCCTGCCGGTGTATGAACATCCTGCCTAGCTATGGAAGGTGAAGAACCCGCAACTGATCTAGTAGTCTGTGCTATCCCACCAGTGCTACCCCTGGTCGGACAGTCTCTCGTCAAATGGCCCTGTCGGCCGCAAGTATAGCAATCTCCCAAACCAGTACGACATTCCCCTCTATGGGCTTTACCACAACGGTCACACTGAGATACGGGTGGCCTCATCCGGCGAGCACTTCTACTCCCCTGAAAATCAAACACAGGAGCCCGACTGCTCCCGAATATCCCAAACGTCCGACGACGGTGGGGACCACTTAATCTTGGCGGGCGCATAATCGGTCAGTGCAGGCGGTCCGCCTCGAAAGTCACCAAAGGACCCTGCTGTTCTGGCCCTCTTCTGCTGATCTCGGTCATTCCGTCGATCTCTCCGCTCCTCACATCCAAGTGCATAAGCCTGCATGCGGGCAATGTCCATGCCCGGCTGAAGAGCTACACCCGAACAACTCTCTGCTAGGTAATCATCGAGCCCTGTAACATATCGGTGCACTCGATCCTCCATACTAGCTACTAACGCGAGGCGTCGCCAATGAATCGAACTCCACATTGTACTCCCGAACCGTCGCGGATTCTGCGCAACACCAAAAATCGTCGGCCCAACCCTCTTCATCCGTGGAGGCAAGAAATGTGCAAGAAATGCCCACGAGAACTCGTCATATAGTGGAAGTGCATTCTCTCCCGACAACTCCCGCGAATCAAACGATCATCGCGGTATCACGCATGATGCGAACCTAGGACCACCGACTCGGTCTCCGATGCCTTGATCACTCTCATGATCCATGGCTGCCGGATGAACTCTTGCGGATCATCCTCGGGCCTCGACCCATAAAACTCGGGCTACAACTCGTAAAATCCGTAGCCTCAAATCGTCCGATCTAGGGTGAACCACTGGTGCTCTTTGGGCTATGCGTCGGCCCTATCCTCAAGTCTGCCCTGACCACGGCCAATAAATGGGCCAACTCGCGTAACCCATCTCTCTGCTCCGGTGTGGGGTCGAGGCTCGTATTGTGGTCTCTGTAGAGGCTGCCGCTACTCGCAGCCTCCTCTGCTGCCTTGCCCACGGGCGGGTTGCCTTGCGCGGAGGCATAATCGGTAAAAAGCGAGATACGTCGGAGGGTCCAACTTACAACACGACTCTAAGGCACGATCTCGTAATGAGAAGAAGGAAACTAATCCTAAATGTCCTGCAGCCTCACGATTATAGATGTGGTGCACAACACGATAATCAAGACTCTACTAGACACGGATGCGTAGACACTTTCCGAGGACTAATCGCTCACGATACCACTTTTGTCACGACCGAACGGGCGTGGTCGTGCCTTACCGGGCACCCTGGTGATACAACATCGAGAAAAACCAGCGGAAATAAAAACATACAAATAGATATTGATCAAGATAAAATAAAATAGGCCAACCAAAATGGTTGCATTTAAGAATATATATATATATCTACCTTTGAAAAGTAACAATCCTTACAACCACCTTACAACAGGTCTTTCTGCACCTCTAAGATTTTTACAACAACTATGACGGACGGGGCCGCCATACCCCAATGTACAAGAACCTACGGACTGTGGTAACATACCAAAAGATAAGCCTCAGAAGGAGCAGCTTCCCAATCTGTTGAAATGTGATCCTATAAGCGGGGATCGACGGTAGATGTACCTCTACTGCGGCGTGAACGCAGCCCCGAAGGAGGTCGATCTAACAGTACCAAGTATGTGGCGAAAATCAGTAAATGAAATCATAATAGTCTATATAAAGCGGGAGACATGTATGATAACCAAACTACGATTACACAACATATAAACAAATATATCAAGTCGAGGACTCACGCCTCCAAATCATCACTCGTGCGTGGAATTCCTTCCTCATTCTTGGCGATCATGATATAACAACACCAAGGAGTATACATGAACACGGATCCCACGTGTCATGCAAACCGTGCGGGCAAGTATAACTACCAGATCCGACCGTACCAATATCGTACAACCATATCATGAAGCCGCCACGCGTGGCAAGTGCAATAGCCTCGCGGCTCCTCCTGCGCCACGTGGTGACGGGGCAAGTGAATCGCCACGCACTGCATCACAACCGTAAGTCACGAAGCTCCATCCAAACACTGACTCGCGAAGCTGACACGTGGCAAGTGCACTAGCCTCCACCAGCTCCTCCCTGCGCCACGTAGCTGACGGGGGCAAGTGAATCGGCTAAGCACCAGATCACAACCGTAAGTCACGATACGCCGCGCGAAGGCGACCGTGGCAAGTGCAATAACCTATACCAGATCCACTGCGTCACGTGGCGGCGGGGGCAAGCAGCACGCGCGATCACAACCGTAAGTCACGATACTTCGCCATAAATAACCATAATGGTCACATGTCCACAGAATCCATCATCGGTGTAGACATGCCCATGTAATAATAATAATGGAAGCATACCCGTGGAATCTTCCGTCACTGCCGGTACGTCCAAGTAAGTTCTCAACAAGTCAACCGGCCCTCCATCGAGAGACGCGGTAGTATAGAAACACAATTCTTGCACAACAAAGACTGTCACAATAAGCATAGGCAAGTTACACAACAACAAGTATAGGCGAGTTACACAACAACAAGCATAGGCAAGTTATACACAATTCAAGGTACTTTCATTTTATGTCAAAGTCCGGGTTTTAACTCTAAAGTACTACGTACGTTAGATTCCTTTAAAAAAATCCATTTCTTTTACAAAGGTCACCCGATACCCGTAGTATAAAAATAGAGTGACTCACATTTTTTTTGGGTAAACCAAAACACTTTCCTTTTCAACAACATTTTTTTCCCTAAGTTCAAGTTTGCCTAATTTCAAGTACTTAAGTCTCTTATTTTAGAAAGGTTTCGTAGTTCATAGTCTTAATCACTTAAGAGTATAATTCTCTTTAAACAATTTGAGAAACATATGCCTTATATGTGAGTAGGTTATTCTTGTTCATAATCAATCTTATTAAGCAGCCATGATCTAGGAAATGTAATATCATTTTGTCTCATCTTAGCTTCTATGCAGATGGAGGTTTCTACTGGTTTTAATATCATTACTTAATTAGTCAAATCATTTCCCTTTATTAACGCTGCAGTGGTTTTGTCGATACTCATTCTGATTTCCGAAATCAGTAAAACATTATTCCTTTTAAAACCAAGTACTCATTACTCACGAATGAGGTTTCACACAAAATTCATATTAATATAATTAAGTCAAGTCTCTTATCTTTTAATATCAAGTCTCTTAACTTCTAAAATTAATAAACCATTCTTTTTATCTCTCTTAAGTCGTTATACCTAACTTCCCATAAAGCTAGTATAACTCTTAAGCTTTTAAAACCAAGCATTACTCTTCTTTCAAAAAGGTTTCTTAATTCTTTTGAAATACTTCAAAATTCTTATTATTCAGGCTTAAGTCAAAAGACATTGCCGTACAACTACGGTCAGTTAGCACACGTACGTCTACCGTACTATATATATATATTATTCAGGCTTAAGTCAAAAGACATTGCCGTACAATTACGTTCAGTTAACACACGTACGTCTACCGTACTATATATATATATTCTTTTAAAATATCATGCTCTCTTACTCATAGTGGGCTAATTCATGAATTGAATCAAATGGGGCCTTTTCATTTCCAAAATTTGAACAACATTAAACTAAAGAGTCACGCTCTTTAAACGCCCTATAAGAAGAAGAGTATAGGAAGAATCACATACCTCGCGACGATTATCGACTATTAGCAAAACGCTCCTCGGCTATAACCCGGCTAGCCTTGTCCACCTTCCAAGTAGTACATGCTACTCGCAGAACAGTCAACCAATAAAGGTTATAAGACTACTGTAAATACGGTCCTATGTAAGTACAGTTTAATCTTCTTCTTAAATATTCTTCTGATGTGATTTCAGTTCAAGTCTTATCTGTAATATCCTTCTATTACAGTTCAATTCTCTTCTATGAATCTTATATTCATTTTCAATAATACTACAGTATGTTATCTCCAATTACAATAGAAGGATAGGATTATTTACCTCGGTAAGCCCCAAAATTATCCAAGTTTAAAGTCGATCCTGAGCAACGTTTAGCTCCAATTCTGAACGCTCCAATTCGCTCCCAGAAACCCTTAGAAGTTCTACACAACTTCTACTTAACACTTCAACCGACTATGAAGGTTTTCCTTAGGGTTTCGTTTAGTGGCTAAAGGAAAGTATAGTAGTATTTTCCGGGCTTTTAGTATAGAGGGTACTTGGAAATACTACAAAGGTTTTGGGCTAGAGTATTTTGGCATTATAACAATACTTGGAGAAGTATTTCTATACCACAAAGGGGGGTGTATTTCTCGAAAACAACTAGGCTAGGGGGGGGGTTTCTCGGCCAAGGGCCTCACAAAGGGGGAGGGGGTGTGGCGGACGAAACCTCAAGAGGGAGGGAGTATTTTTAGACTTGGAATTTGCTCAAGTGTGGATGAAATAACTCATCAACTAAGGGGGTATTTATAGGCCAACCAATGGCCAAGATCAAGACAAGTGTTAGGCAAGTGTAGGGTGGGGATTTGGACATGTGTAAGTGGGTCCCACTTGTTCATCAACTACACAAAATATCTCACAAATATCCTACCTAACCTTGACTACAAACAAGGCACAAAAAACGTGCCAATGCTAGCCCTTGCCGTCCACTTTCACGTCCAATGTGAGGGTGACACATGTCACCCTCCCGTTGATCCAAAATGTTTCGTCTCTCGGAAAAATCCGCAAAAATTATAAATGACATAGCCGGAATTTTCCCTTCGCAAGTTTAGTAAAACGTTTCGTCGAAAAACGATTCTTTTCGGTACTTGTGTACAAATTTCGAACCTTGCCAACCATAAGGCTTAAATTTTTATACGTACGCCCTCACGTACATACTCTGGAAATACGGGGTATAACAACATGTCCATGATGCAACAATAATAACAATGCCGCATAGCCACATGCCCCCGGAATTCTGCCTCGGTGTAGACATGTCCATGTAATATCAACAACAATATACTGGGTGATCAACCCCGCCGTATGGCCACATGCCCCCGAAATTCTGCATCGGTGTAGACATGTCCATGCAGCAATAATAACAATATATCTCACAGCCAGGCTATCACAAGCAAGCACAAGCAAATTACCATACTTCTAGACTTTCATAAAAAGATCCATTCTTTATCAAGAAGTCACCTGATATCAACATTTGCACAACAAAGGCTATCTCAACAAGCATAGGCGAGTTACACAACAACAAGCATAGGCAAGTTATACATAACTCAAGGTACTTCCATTTTATATCAAAGTCCGGGTTTTAACCCTAAAGTACTACGTACGTTAAATTCCTTTTAAAGAGATCCATTCCTTTTATAAAGGTCACCGATACCGTAGTATAAAAATAGAGTGACTCATTTTTAGGTAAACCAAAACACTTTCCTTTTCAACAACATTCTTTCCCTAAAGTTCCGGTTTGCCTAATTTCAATTACTCGAGTCTCTTTATTTTAGAAAAGTTTCATAGTTCATAGTCTTAATCATTTAAGAATATAATTCTCTTTTAAACAATCGAGAAACATATGTCTTATACTTGAGCCGTTTTTCTTGTTTACAACAATCTTATTCTACAGACCATGATCTAGGAAATGTAATACAATTTTGTCTTATCTTAGCTTCTATGCGGATGGAGGTTTCTCTGGTTTTAATAACAATTAGTTATTTGTCAATACACTTTCCTTTATTAGCGCTGTGGTTTGCTCGACACTTATTCTCATTTCAAATCAAGAAACATTATTCTTTTTAAAACCAAGTACTCATTACTCGCGAATGAGGTTTCACAACACTTTTAACAAAATGTTAATAACCAAGTAAAACAAGTTAAGTCTCTTATCTTTCAAGATCAAGTCTCTTAACTCCTACAATCAATAAACCAATCTTTTACCTCATAGAGTCGTTATAACTAACTTCCCATAAAGCTATCATAACACCCTATGTTTTAAACCAACCAACTCATTTAGCACGTATGCGTCTGCGTACTACATAGTTTACAAAGCATCATGCTAGAAAGGATAGGAAGAGGTTCACATACCTCGCGACGATTATCGACAATAAGCAAAAGCGCTCACAAGATCAGTAACTTGGCTAGCCTTTTCCACTCTTCAAGTAGAATACGCTACTCGTAGTACTTCCACCTATAAGGCCACAAACGTCATTAACTTCTAACCGCATGGTTCCATATTCTCTGTAAAATTCGGCGACACTCCCGCAACCGCGTAAATCTCTCCTCTATCGAGGCCGCTACCAAGCCAACCGGAGGTTATACGCCTAACGGACGTATACAATTCTACTACGAATACCACACAAGTCTCATGTCTGATACACCCCATGTAATTCTGATTCGATTCTCTTCTTTATATTCAAGCTTAAGTCAAAAGACATTGCCGCAGCTATGTTCGATTCTATATATAGTATACTTCAACTATATAATCCTACAACATGTAATTTCCAATTACAATAAGGGACAAGAGTATTTACCTCGATAAGCCCAAAATTATCCAAGTTATAATGTCGATCCTGAGCAAGGTTTAGCTCTACTCAGTGCGCTCAATCCGCTCCAAACAACCCTTAGAAGTTCTAACCAACTTCTACTTAAATACTTCAACTCGCATGAAGATTTCCTTAGGGTTTCGATTTGAGACTAAAAGGACAAAAGGCAGTATTTCCGGGCTCTACGTATAGAGGTAACTTTTGGAATACTACAAGGTATAAGGCTAAGGTATTTAGGGCATTATAACAATACTTGGAGAGTATTTCTACCAAGAGGGGGTGTATTATCTGAAACAACTAGGCTAGGGGTACCTCTGGGCTGACACTACAAAGGGGAGGAGGAGGCCTCTGCCAAAGCTTCTCAAAGGGAGACCTCTTGGACGAGAACACAACACAAGAGGGGAGGGAGGATTTCAAGACTTAGTGAAATTTAGGATGAAGAAATCTTCCACAAGGGAGGGGTATTTATAGGGAAACCAATGGCCTTGATCAAGCCAAGTGCAAGGCAAGTGTAAGGCCAAGATCAAGCCAAGTGCACCCTAACCCTACACCCCAAAACAAGGCACAAAACATGGCACCAAACATGGCACAAAGTAAGGCACAAAACAAGGCCAAAACAAGGCACCAATCGGCCAAGGCCAAACCGCCCCTTAGGCGTCCACTTGAGGGTGACAAGTGTCACCCTCTCGTTGGTCCAAAATGTTTCGTCTCCCGGAAAAATCCGCAAATATCGCAAATGACATAGCCGGAATTTTCCCTTCGCAAGTTCTGTAAAACGTTTCGTCGAAAAACGATCCTAATCGGGTGTTGTGCACAAATTTCGAACCTATGCCAAACTTTAAGTCTCAAATTGTCGTACGTACGTCCTTACGTATATACTCTGAAAATACGGGGTATAACATTCTCCCCTCCTTAGAAACATTCGTCCCGAATGTTCCTTCTCAAGACGGATATCGATGAAGTTCCTCTAACAAGTTGCCAACGCCACAGCTTGGCCACGAAATAACACACGTTCTCTTCCTTCCTTACTCGTCGTGCCCCCCTCGAACACTTGAACTCTCCCGATATCGTACCATACTTGATCATCGCCTGGGCTTCCAAAGCGTGAGTCACTACCTCCAAACTTGGTCATCTTACTAGCTTCACTTTCCGCCAAGGCCATTCCCGGCCTTCACGAACCGATTCTGGTCGAACGCATCCACGAACTCATACGATGGTTAACTAAACTCGGGCCTAGCATCCTCGTGACCCTACCACCTGGCGGGACCACCTCGAACTGACCCCACCACAAACCGGGCTGCGGGTTGACCCGCGAATGGTCCTCAACCCGACCCCACAACCGCGCCACACTCTTGTTCCCCGATCCGGAACAATCTTACCTATTCAAGTCATGAAAGCTACCACTTCCATTTTACACAACCCAAGGAATTCCCCACAATAACTCCACGTATACTACGCACTCTGATAAAGGTCAAACATAAAATAAATCTTTTACACAAGACGACCTTACCTCTAAGGTCTCAATCGTGAAATAGTCTAAGGTTCACACTTACCATGCCCCCAGGCTTACCCTTCTACACTAACCAGGTTTCTAAATCACATTTTAGCACAAAGCTATCCGAACATAACACTAAACACATCAGCATACAAAACTCTAGAGGGTTAAGGATATACCTGTCTCTACCGCTTCTAATCACAGTCCTGCCCTGCAGGGCGCATAGCTAGTGAAGGTGATGAACCAGCCACTGATCCTGAAGGCTGAGTCGTAACATCCGTGCTACCCTTGGTCGGACAGTTCCTCGCAAAATGGCCCTGCCGGCCGCAAAAATAACAAGCTCCCTTGGCACCACGACACTCCCCGAAATGCGGTCTACCACATCGACCACACCGAGGTAGGGGTGATCGATCCGCCAACACCCTACTTCCGCGAAACTCAACACTTGGAGCCACGACCGCTCCGAATACTCTGGATGCCCTGAAGGTTGTGGAGGACCACTCTGCACTGGCGGAGGTACAAAACTAGTCTGCTGCTGAGGCGGTCCGCCTCGAAAGTCCCCAAGGGGCCCTGTTGCTCGCCTTTCGCGATCTTGGTCATTCCGTCGACCTCTCCGCTCTTCACCCCCAAGTGCATAAGCCTGCATGCGGGCAATGTCCATGCCCGGCTGAAGAGCTACACCCGAGCAAGCCTCTGCCAAGTAGTCATCTAACCCGGTAACGTAGCGGTGTACTCTGTCCTCCATATCAGCTACTACAGCGGGGGCATACCGAGCCAATGAGTCGAACTCCACATTGTACTCCCGAACTGTACGCCCGTTCTGCCTCAACATCAAAAATCTGTCGGTCCGAGCCCTCCTCATCTGTGGAGGCAAGAAATGTGCAAGAAATGCCCCCGAGAACTCGTCCCAAACGGCTGGAAGTGCATTCTCTCCCCGGGACAGCTTCCACGAATCAAACCAGTCGACTGCGGTATCACGCGCGATGCGAACCTAAGACCACCGACTTCGGTCTCCGAAGCCTTGATCACTCTCATGATCCATTGAATCGCCGGATGAACTCCTGCGGATCATCCTCGTGCCTCGACGTAGAACTCGCGGGCTACATCTCAGAAAGTCCTGTAGCCTCAAACTCTCCGATCTAGGGTAAACCATCGTGCTCGAATGGGCCAGGCTGCGTCAACTATCCTCATATCTGCCACGACCGGCCAAAGAATCGCCATCTCCTTGTACCTATCTCATCTCCGGTTGTGGGGAGGACCGAGGCTCTTGCATGGTCTCAGCAGCCATCGCGGCTCTAAACTCTCTTTGGGCGGCGTCGCAAAACTCGCCGTCAAGCACAATCTTAGTCTTGGACTGCGCCTCGTACTCCTCTGTATCTCACTAGCAAGCACCCTCGGCCGCCTTGCCCTTCTCGCTCTGGTTGCTTGCGCGGAGGCATAACGGTAAAACGAGATACGTCGGAGGGTCCAACTTACAACATGACTCTAAGGCACGATCTCGTAATGAGAAGGATGGAAACCAATCCTAAATGTCCTATAGCCTCCTGATTATAGATGTGGTGCACAACACACCGATAATCAAGACTCTACTAGACACGGTCTGTAGACACTTTCTGAGGATTAACTGCTCTGATACCACTTTTGTCACGACCGGATCCCGGGCCCTTGACTGGTGCCTTACCCCGGGCACCCTAGTGATACAACATCAGAGAAAACCAGCGGAAAATAAAACTTAACAAGAAACAAGATATATGATCATAAAAGCAGGCCAACCAAAGCGGTTACGCTTCAAATAAAATATATATAAACAACTCTTTCAAAGCGAGCAGTTTAATCCTTTTACAAACCACGCCACAAAGATTACTACAGACCTCTAAGAGTTTTTATACAACATGACGGGACAGGCCCGCCATACCACAGAATGTACAAGAACCTACAACTCGTGGTAACATACTAAAAGATAAGCCTCCGAGAACGGAGCTTCCCAACGTGGCGTGATCCTAAGAGCGAGGATCAACTAGATGTACTCCTACTGCGGCATGAGCGGCCCGAAGGAGTTCAAGATAACAGTACCAAGTATGTGGCGAAAAATCTGCGGTTAAATCATAACGATCTACATAAAGCGGGAGACATGTATGATAACAAAAATACGACGCAACATAAAAGCGATCAAGTCGAGGACTCACGCCTCAACGTCATCACTCGATATAACTATGGGTCTCACGCCCATAACATCAATCATGTTCGCATCATGGCGCGTGCCCGAAATTCGTCGGTGTAGACATGTCAATGATGCAACAATAATAACAATGCCGCGTGGCCACGCCCGGAATTCGCGCCGGTGTAGACATGTCCATGTAATATCAACAACAATATCTTTGGGTGATCAACCCGCGCATGGCCACATGCCGGACCGTGCATCGGTGTAGACATGTCCATGTAGCAATAATAACAATATATCTCACAGCCAGGCTATCACAAGCAAGCACAAGCAAATTACTATACTTCTAGACTTTCATAAAAAGATCCATTCTTTATCAAGAAGTCACCTGATATCAACATTTGCACAACAAAGGCTATCTCAACAAGCATAGGCGAGTTACACAACAACAAGCATAGGCGAGTTACACAACAACAAGCATAGGCAAGTTATACATAACTCAAGGTACTTCCATTTTATATCAAAGTCCGGGTTTTAACCCTAAAGTACTACGTACGTTAAATTCCTTTTAAAGAGATCCATTCCTTTTATAAAGGTCACCCGATACCCGTAGTATAAAAATAGAGTGACTCACATTTTTAGGTAAACCAAAACACTTTCCTTTTCAACAACATTCTTTCCCCTAAAGTTCCAGTTTGCCTAATTTCAATTACTCAGGTCTCTTTATTTTAGAAAAGTTTCATAGTTCATAGTCTTAATCATTTAAGAATATAATTCTCTTTTAAACAATCTGAGAAACATATGTCTTATACTTGAGCCGTTTTTTCTTGTTTACAACAATCTTGTTACTGACCATGATCTAGGAAATGTAATACAATTTTGTCTTATCTTAGCTTCTATGCGGATGGAGGTTTCTCTTGGTTTTAATAACAATTAGTTATTTGTCAATACACTTTCCTTTATTAAGCGCTTTGTGGTTTGCTCGACACTTATTCTCATTTCCGAAATCAGTAAAACATTATTCTTTTTAAAACCAAGTACTCATTACTCGCGAATGAGGTTTCACAACACTTTTAACAAAATGTTAATAACCAAGTAAAACAAGTTAAGTCTCTTATCTTTCAAGATCAAGTCTCTTAACTCCTACAATCAATAAACCAATCTTTTACCTACATAGAGTCGTTATAACTAACTTCCCATAAAGCTATCATAACACCCTATGTTTTAAACCAACCAACTCATTTAGCACGTATGCGTCTACCGTACTACATAGTTTACAAAGCATCATGCTAGAAAGGATAGGAAGTGGTTCACATACCTCGCGACGATTATCGACAATAAGCAAAAACGCTCACGATCAGTAACGGCTAGCCTTTTCCACTCTTCAAGTAGAATACGCTACTCGTAGTACTTCCACCTATAAGGCCACGGCGTCATTAACTTCTAACCGCATGGTTCTATATTCTACAGAAAATTCGGCACCTCCCTCCCCGCATGGCCGTAAATCTCCTACTCTATCGGGTAGGCTACCAAGCCAACCAGGGGGGTTATCGCCTAACCGGACGTATACAATTCTACTACAGAATACCACACAAGTCTCATGTCTGATCCTATGTAATTACGATTCGATTCTCTTCTTTATATTCAGGCTTAAGTCAAAAGACATTGCCGCAAAGCTATGTTCAGTTCTATATATAGTATACTTCAACTATATAATCCTACAACATGTAATTTCCAATTACAATAAGGGGACAAGAGTATTTACCTCGATAAGCCCAAAATTATCCAAGTTATAATGTCGATCCTGAGCAAGGTTTAGCTCCTACTCCGTGCGCTCTAATCCGCTCCAAACAACCCTTATAAGTTCTAACCAACTTCTACTTAAATACTTCAACTCGCTATGAAGATTTCCTTAGGGTTTCGATTTGAGACTAAAAGGACAAAAGGCAGTATTTCCGGGCTCTACGTATAGAGGTAACTTTTGGAATACTACAAGGTATAAGGCTAAGGTATTTAGGGCATTATAACAATACTTGGAGAGTATTTCTACCAAGAGGGGTGTATTATACGAAACAACTAGGCTGGGGTACCCTCTGGCAGACACTACAAAGGGGAGGAGGCCTCTCGGCCAAAGCTTCTCAAAGGGGGGGGGGGGGAGACCTCTTGGACGAGAACACAACACAAGAGGGGAGGGAGGATTTCAAGACTTAGTGAAATTTAGGATGAAGAAGTCTTCCACAAGGGAGGGGTATTTATAGGGAAACCAATGGCCTTGATCAAGCCAAGTGCAAGGCAAGTGTAAGGCCAAGATCAAGCCAAGTGCACCCTAACCCTACACCCCAAAACAAGGCACAAAACATGGCACCAAACATGGCACAAAGTAAGGCACAAAACAAGGCCAAAACAAGGCACCAATCGGCCAAGGCCAAACCGCCCCTTAGGCGTCCACTTGAGGGTGACAAGTGTCACCCTCTCGTTGGTCCAAAATGTTTCGTCTCCCGGAAAAATCCGCAAAAATCGCAAATGACATAGCCGGAATTTTTCCCTTCGCAAGTTCTGTAAAACGTTTCGTCGAAAAACGATCCCAATCGGGTGTTGTGCACAAATTTCGAACCTATGCCAAACTTTAAGTCTCAAATTGTCGTACGTACGTCCTTACGTATATACTCTGAAAATACGGGGTATAACATACTTCAAGATTCTTATTATTCAGGCTTAAGTCAAAAGACATTGCCGTAAAACTACGTTCAGTTAGCACACGTACGTCTACCGTACTATATATATATTCTTTTAAAATATCATGCTCAAGAGGATAGGAAGAATCACATACCTCGCTACGATTATCGACTATTAGCAAAACGCTCCACGGCTATAACCCGGCTAGCCTTGTCCACCTTTCAAGTAGTACATGCTACTCGCAGAACATTCAACCTATAAAGGTTATATAAGTCTATCAACTTCTACATAAATGTTCTTCTGATGTGATTTCAGTTCAAGTCTTTTCTGTAATATCCTTCTATTTCAGTTCAAATCTCTTCTATGAATCTTATATTCATTTCTATACAACTACATTATGTAATTTTCAATTACAATAGAAGGATAGGATTATTTACCTCGGTAAGTCCAAAATTATCCAAGTTAAAATGTCGATCCTGAGCAACGTTTAGCTCCTTCTCTGGGCGCTCCAACCCGCTCCAAACAACCCTTTAGAAGTTCTACGCAACTTCTTCTTAACTTCAACCAACTGTGAAGATTTTTCATTAGGGTTTCGTTTAGTGACTGAAGGGAAGTATAAGTGTAACCTTGGAATACTACAAGGTATTTGGGCCAAGGTATTTTGTGTCACGACCCGACCTCGGGCCCGCGACTGGTGCCTTACCCCGGGCACCCTAGTGATACAACATCAGAGAAAATCAGCGGAAATAAAAACTTAAACAGGAAACAAGATACATCATAAGAAAATAGGCCGACCAAAACGGTCGCCTTCATGTATATACATAACTGAACAGTTAAATCCTTTACAACCCCGCCACAACAAGATTACATGCACTTCTAAGAATGTAATAACAACTATGACGGACAGGGCCCGCCATACCACGAATGTACAAGTACCTACAATAACAGGGGACTATACCAAAAGATAAGCCTCCGGAGAAACGGAGCTTCCCAACGCTGAACTACTACCCTATGAGCGAGGATCAACAACTGGTTTACCTCTACCTGCGGCATGAACGCATCCCGGCGAGGTCGACAACAGTACCAAGTATGTGAAATCGAAAATACCGTAATGAAATCACATTTCATCATTTTATAAAACCATTTTGCGATAAGTAAATGCTTGATTATGCCAAGTAAGGGACGATATCCCCGAATAGTCACTCACACATAACTATGGGTCTCACGCCCATAATATCACTCATGCCCGTGGAACTCATTCCTCACCGCCATAGCATATGATGTAAAACAACACCCATATGTGAACTCGAACACTAGATCCTGCGTCGTCAAACCGACGCCAAGTAGAATCGCCTATACCAGTTCCAAAAGCTAGTCATAAAACTTCACGAGCAAGGTACTAAGCTAATTACGGATCCAAAAGCTAGCCACGAATCGCCGAGGCAAGTACCAAAGCTAACGCATTCTAGCCAACCGTCTCACGAGATATGGCCGAGGCAAGTATCTCGAGCTATCTACCAAGAACTGCGATACACGAAATGACCAGACAAGTATCTAAAGTGTGCTCAGAACCACATGTACAAATCAAGCCCGTGATCGCCGTCACCGCGCAAGCTTCATGGATTAGCGGTCCATGGACTACTAACAAAACTCTCACAATGACCGCATGCCCCGATCTTACCTCGAAAGCATGGCCATGAAACCATCCCATCGACGACGCCGTGGATCATCCATCGCGTCAAGATGTCCAAAGGAAAATAACAAGATAATACTCAAGGTGGGCGATACTGCTGGTCACCCAACGCGTCGATATGTCCAAAAGGAATAACCGATAATACTCAATAGTGGGCGATACTCGTGGACCATCCAACGCGTCAAGATGTCCAAACAATCAATCGATAGCCGCCCTCCCGAGAGACACTGGTACGTAATCAAAACACTTGCACAACAAAGCTATCACAACAAGCATAGGCAAGTTCAACGTACTTTTATTTTATGTCAACAATACGGGTTTCAACCCAAAATACTACATACTTTCCTTCTTTCAAAAAGACCCATCTTTATGTAAAAGCCACACAATACTAATACTCGTAGTATTAAAACACGTTTCCTTTTTAAACCAAATTACTACACCTTCAGAAAATCTTTACAAGCTTTTAAAATCAAGTACTCTATACTTTTTTAAACCAAGTGCTTCTCTTTTTAAAACAACAACAAGTGTTCTTTTAAAACCTAAACAACTTTACTCTTTTCAAAACAAGTAACCTATACTTAAATCAAGTTACTTCTCTTTTTCCAAAAACAAGTCGTTATAAGTCAAGTCTCTTGTCTTTCAAGATCAAGTCTCTTAACTTTCAAAATCAAGTCGTTTCACTGTCAAAATCAAACCTTTCTTTTATCCTCATAAAGTCGTTATAACTAACTTCCCATAAAGCCATTATAACACTTTATGTTTTAAACAACAAAATTCATTTCACACACGTACGTCTACCATACTATATAGTTCACAACAATCATGCTCAAGAGTATAGGAAGAATCACATACCTTTTTAGCTTAAACCACAAGCCAAGTCAAGTATGCCGCGCGTAGAAGATCCACCTATAATAATCACAACAATCTATCAACCTCTAAATCTCTTTGTAGTATAATCTAAGTAAACAGTTCCCTTTTCTACGGAAAATTCGGCAGCACCTCCCCCCCCCCGCTATCACATAAATCTCCTCCCGCTACCAGGCCAACAACTCCCAGGGGATTACACGTCTAACCGGACGTGTTCAATTCTGCTTTACAATAATACTACACAAGTCTACTGTAAGTACAGTCCAATGTAAATACAGTTCAAACCTTTATAAGCATCCTTCCAATATAATATACTCAAGTATAACTACTACAACATGTAATAGCCAATTACAATAGGGGGACATAGATCATTACCTCGATAAGCCCAAAATTATCCAAGATTATAAGTCGATCCTGAGCAACGTTTAGCTCCAACTCCTTACGCTCCAACCCGCTCCAAGCGACCCTTAGAAGTTTCCAAACAACTTCTCTAAATACTTCAACCAAGCTAGGAAGATTTTTCTAGGGTTTCGTTTTGCGACTATTGGAATAAAGTAGCATTTTCGGGCTCCTAGTATTGAAATAACTTTGGAATACTACTAGGGATACTAGGCCAATGTATTTGGGATTATACAATAATACTCCAAGTATTTTCTACACAAGTGGGGGAGGGGGGACGAAAACTACTCAAGGGAGGGGACATTTTTTTGCCTTGGAAAGTCTTTAAGTGGATGAAGATTATGTCTTGCACTATGGGGTATTTATAGAAGAGTCAAGGGCCAAGATCAATATAAGTGTATGGTCAAGATTGGGCCATGTGTGTGTGGGTCCCACCACACCACATGGCCAACGAATTCAATGCCAAGTGTTAGGGCCATTTCGGCCAAGGGGACAAGTGGCTAGCCACTTGTCCCTCCAATTTCGAACAAGTGACACATGGGGGTGACACGTGTCGCCCCCCGATTCGTCCAAAATATTTCGTCTTCCGAAAATATCCAAAATAACGAAAATCTCAAAAACAAAGCGGGACCCACAAAACCGTAAATTTCTCCCGTGGGTCCCACGTGACCATTTCCGAAAATAAAATCTCATAATTCTAAAATAATCCAAGAAGTCCAAATACCAAATCTGGGAATCCAATTCCCATTAACGAACCTTTTCCTTCACAAAAACCGGAACTTTTCCGTCGAAAAATCACATCTTCGTTTCTTTCCAAAATTTCTGTCGTATTCTCGTACGTACATCCTTACATACATACCCTGGAACTACGGGGTATAACATTTTGGAATAGTAACAATACTTGGAGAGTATTTCTACCAAGATGGGGGGTAGTATTCTACGAGACAACTCAAGGTAGGGGGGGTGTGTCTCGGCCAAGGGCCACTCAAAGGAGGGGGGCGGGGTTTCGGCCAAAGCCTCACCAAGGGCTTGGACGAGAACCTAGCTAAGAGGGGAGGGAGATTTCAAGACTTAGAACAATTTGGGGATGAAGAAGATCTTCAACTAAGGGGGGTATTTATAGGCCAACCAATGGCCAAGATCAAGACAAGTGGTAGGCAAGTGTAAGGTCATGATTTGGACAAGTGTTTGTGGGTCCCACTTGCTCATCAACTACACAAAAATATCTACAAATATCCTACCAACTCCAAGGCAACAAAAACGTGCCAAGGATGGCCTTTGTCGCTCACTTGAGGTGACACATGTCACCCTCCCGTTGGTCCAAAATATTTTATCTCTCGGAAAAATCCGCAAAAATTATAAATGACATAGCCGTTGTTATACCCCGTAAATCCAGAGTATGTACGTGTGGGCGTACGTAGAAAAGTTTGGGCCTTAAAGTTAGGCAAGTTTCGAAATTTGTACACAACCCCCGTAAAGAGTCGTTTTTCGACGAAACGTTTTACGTAACTCATGAAGGGAAAATTCCGGCTATGTCATTTATAATTTTTGCAGATTTTTCCGAGAGATGAAATATTTTGGACCAACGAGAGGGCGACACTTGTCACCCTCAAGTGGACGGTCAAGTGGCCTTTGGCTTTCACGGTTTGGACGATTTTGTGCCTTGTTTTGTGCCTTGTTTGGTGCCTTGTTTTGTGCCTTGTTTTGTGGAGTAGGGTTAGGGTGCACTTGGCTTGATCTTGGCCTTACACTTGCCTTGCACTTGGCTTGATCATGGCCCTTGGTTTCCCTATAAATACCCCTCCCTTGTTGAAGACTTCTTCATCCTAAATTGTTTCTAAGTCTTGAAATCTCCCTCCCCTCTTCTTGTTGTGTTCGTCCAAAGCCTCTCCCCCTCCCCCTTTGAGAGGCCTTGTGGCCGAGAGGGTACCCCCTCCCCCTCCTAGTGGTGTTGGCCGAGGGGTACACCCCCCCTCTTGCCTTGTATGGTTCTCGTATAATACCCCCTTTTTGGTAGAGAAATACTCTCCAAGTATTGTTACTATACCCAAAATACCTTGGCCTTATACCTTGTAGTATTCCAAAAGTTACCTCTATACGTAGAGCCCGGAAATACTACCTTTTGTCCTTTTAGTCTCAAACCGAAACCCTAAGGAAAAATCTTCATAGCAAGTTGAAGTATTAAGTAGAAGTTGTGTAGAACTTCTAAGGGTTGTTTGGAGCGGGTTGGAGCGCCCAGAGTTGGAGCTAAACGTTGCTCAGGATCGACATTTAAACTTGGATAATTTTGGGCTTATCGAGGTAAATACGCTTGACCTTCTTTTGTAATTAGAGTACATACTGTTAAGTATAAGAATTAAGTATAAGTTATATACCAGGAAGGTATATAAGAAGGGAACTGAACTATACTTACATAGGACTGTATTTACAGTAGACTTGTGTAGTTTGGCGGGTAGGGAAGTGCTGCCCAATTTTCCGTAGAATTATTTTACAGATAGTCTAGTCGTTGATAGACTTGTGTGACCATTATAGGGTGAAGTACTGCGAGTAGCGTATTCTACTCGAAGAAGTGAAAAGGCTAGCGGATTACGATTTGGAGCTATTTGCTGATAGTCGATAATCGTCGCGAGGTATGTGATTCTTCCTATACTCTTGAGCATGATATTTTAAAGGAATATATATATAGTACGGTAGACGTACGTGTGGCAATGTCTTTTGACTTAAGCCTGAATAATAAGAATCTGGAAGTATTTTACAAGCATATATATATAGTACGGTAGACGTACGTGTGGCAATGTCTTTTGACTTAAGCCTAAATAATAAGAATCTTGAAGTATTTCAAAGGAATTAAGAATCCTTTTTGAAAGAAGAATAATACTTGGTTTGAAAGCTTAAGAGTTATACCAGCTTTATGGGAAGTTAGGTATAACGACTTAAGAGAGATAAAAAGAATGGTTTATTGCTTTTAAGAAGTTAAGAGACTTGATCTTAAAAGATAAGAGACTTGACTTAATTGAAATGATGTGAAAGTTGTTAAGAAGTGTGAAACCTCATTCGTGAGTAATGAGTACTTGGTTTTTAAAAGAATAATGTTTCTTGATTTGAAATGAGGATAAGTAAGGAACTTGATTTCTAAAGGAGACTTGAGGAAATTAAAGAGTTTTTGGTTTAAAAGAAAGGCATTGTTTTGTCTTAAAAATTGGTTTAAAACATAAAGTGTTATAACAGCTTTATGGGAAGTTAGTTATAACGACTTTATAAAAATGAAAGAATGGTTTTATCATTGGTTTTAAAGTGGTAACTTGACTTTAAAAGGAGAAGTGTTTTGGTCTAAAAAAGAAGGCATGGTATTGCCTTAATTCGGTTTACTTAAAAGATGTTAATCACCTTATTTTGATACTACGGGTATCGGGTGACTTTTGTAAAAGAAATGGATCTTCTAAAAGAATTTAACGTACGTAGTACTTTGGGGATTAAAACCTGGACCTTGTCATAAAATGAAAGTATCTTGAGTTGTGTGTAGCTTGCCTATGTTTGCGTGTGATAGCCTTGTTGTGCAAATGTTGTATCCTTATGTTACCGCGTCTCTCGATGGAGGGCCGGTCGTGTTATTCTTGATCATTTTGGACATACTGACACGATGGGTGGCCCACGGGTATGCTTCCATTATGATAGTTCATGGGCATACTGACTCGATGGATGGTCCACTGTATGCGCCATGATGAGGGTTCGTTTCCTGTGATAGTGTTATTCCATGGACTAGCTCTCCATGAGGTTTCTTCGATTCGCCTTGGTATCCGTGGTCGCCAGACTTGCCCCGCCTCGTGGCTGATTCGCCTTGGTACCGTAGTTAGCCCTCGACTTGCCCCGCTCGGTTTAGTGACGAAGTCTCATGATACGCTTGGTATCCGTGGTTAACCTCAGATTGCCGGCCGCCACGTGACACGCCTTGGTATCCGTAGTCGGCCAGACTTGCCCGTGACGCCTTCGTGGTTTGGATGTTTTGTGACGGTCTCGTGACACGACCTTGGTATCGGTAGTTAGCCCTCGTATTTGCCCCGATCACACGCGGACACGCCTTGGTATCCGTAGTCGGCCAGACTTGCCCCGTGACGCTCCGTGGTTTGATTGTATAGTATTGTTAGTACGCACTTGGTGTTCATGTGTACTCGGTGGTGTTGTTATATCATAGATCACGGCGGAAGGTATTCCACGCATGATTGATGCGGGCGTGAGACCCATAGTTATATTTGAGTGATGGCTCGAGGCGTGAGTCCCCGACTTACATGATCGCTATTTATCAGGAATCGTAATTTGGTTATCATACGTGCCCCCGCTTTATATAGACTATTATGATTTCATTTACGATTTTCTGATTTCACATACTTGGTACCTGTTGTACTGACCTCCTTCGGGGGGCTGCGTTCATGCCGCAGGTAGAGGTACATCGGTTGCTGATCCTCGCTCTTAGGATCACAGTTCAGCGTTGGGAAGCTCCGTTTCTCCGGAGGCTTATCTTTGGTATGTTACCCTGAGTTGTAGGTTCTTGTACATTCAGGGGTATGTCGGGGCCCTGTCCCGTCAGGTTGTATAAAAACTCTTAGAGGTCTGTAGTACTGTTGTGGCCAGGGTTTGTAAAAAGGATTAAACTGTTCGGTTTGAAAGAGTTGTATATATATTTTATTGGAAGGTAACCGTTTGGTTGGCCTGTTTTATGATCTGATCTCTTGTTTCATGTTTAAAGTTTTATTTCCGCTGATTTTCTCTGATGTTGTATCACTAGGGTGCCCGGTAGGCACGACCACGCCCGGATCGGTCGTGACAAAAGTGGTATCGGAGCGATTAATCCTCGGAAAGTGTCTGCTGCATCGTGTCTTGTAGAGTCTTGATTATCGGTGTGTTGTGCACCACATCTATAATCGTGAGGTCGCAGACATTTAGGATTGGTTTCTTCTTCTCATTCTAAGATCGTGTCGTAGTCAGTTGTAAGTTGGACCCTCCGACGTATCTCGCTTTTACCGCTATGCTCCGCAGGCAACCCGCCAGTGGGCCGGAAGTCGAGGGAGCGCTAGTGAGATACGAGGAGTACGAGGCGCAGCCCGGCCGACTGAGATCAGGCTTCGACGACGAGTTTTGTGACGCCACCGCCCAAAGCAGAGTTTAGAGCCGCAGCGGTGGTCACGAGACAACATTACCCGAGCCTCACCCACACCGGAGCAGAGGAGATGGGTTACAAAGAGATGGCCCGCCATCGCCGTGATCGTGGCCGCACATGAGGATAGCCGGACGCAGCGGCCCGGAAGCACCCGTGGTTCACCCAGATCGGATAGTTTGAGCCTCACGGACTTTCGAGTCAGAGCCCGCCGCAGTTCTACGGTCGAGGCACGAGGATGATCCGCAGGAGTTCATCCGGCGATTCTGGTCATGAGAGTGATCAAGGCTTCGGAGACCGAAGGTGGTCTGGTTCGCGACGGCCGCGTGATCTCGCAATGACCGTTTGATTCGTGAGCTGTCCCGGGAGAGTATGCACTTCCACCGTATGGAACGAGTTCTCGTGAGGCATTTCTTGCACATTTCTTACCTCCACAGCGGCGAGGGCTCGGGCCGAGATTTTTGGTGTTGAGGCGAGCGCGCACGGCTCGGGAGTACAATGTGGAGTTCGACTCATTGGCTCGGTATGTCCCCGCGTTAGTAGCCAGTATAGAGGACAGAGTGCACCGCTACGTCACCGGGATAGATGACTACTTGGCAGAGGCTTGTTCGGGTGTAGCTCTTCAGCCGGGCATGGACATTGCCCGCATGCAGGCTTATGCACTGGGATGTGAGGAGCGGAGAGGTCGGCGAATGACCAAGATCGCAGAAGAGGCCGTAACAGCAGGTCCTTTGATAACTTCGAGGCGGACCGCCTCAGCAGCAGACTAGTTATGTACCTCCGCCAGTACAGGGTGGTCCTCCACAGCCTTCGGGACCTTCGGGCGTTCAGAGCAGTCGTGGCTCCTGTGTTTCAGATTTTCGGGAGTAGAGTGCTCACCGGATGAGGTCGCCTTGTCTCGGTGGCCGTTGTGGAAAACTTCATAAGGGAGAGTGTCGTACTAACTTGGGAGATTGTTATTCTTGCGGCCAACAGGGCCATTTGGCGAGAGATTGTCCGACCAGGGGTAGCACTAGTAGGATAGCACAGACTACGAGATCAG
Organism: Przewalskia tangutica; assembly: GCA_029844215.1. Classification (NCBI taxonomy): domain Eukaryota; kingdom Viridiplantae; phylum Streptophyta; class Magnoliopsida; order Solanales; family Solanaceae; genus Przewalskia; species Przewalskia tangutica. Next base: position 78,971,288 of record CM056725.1, read on the forward strand.
TTGCAGGTTCCTCACCTTCCATAGCTAGGCAGGATGTTCATACACCGGCAGGCCACGCCAGAGGTCGCGGTGGAGGTTCCCAGTTTTAGCGGTCCTTTGAACCGCCTATCTTTTCAGGTATATCCTTAACCCTCTAGAGTTTTGCATGCGTGATACGATGATTGTATGTTGAGTGCTATGTACAGATAGCTTTGTGTGTATTGTGGTTTAGAGACATGGATAGTCGAAAGAATAAGTGTGGGGTCAGGGAAGGTATGAACCTTAGAATTTTACACATTGAGACCTTAGAGGTAAGGCCGGCTTGAATAAAAGATTTTACGGTTAGTCTTTGGCGAAATACTTGGTTTGCATATAAATGTATTGTGGGATATTTCCGTAAGCCGTGTTAAATGAAAGTGGTAGCTTTCATGATGTGAATTAGTAAGATTGTTCCGTATCGTGGAGAAAGAGTTGGCGCGACGGAGGGTCGGATTGAGGGCGTATTGCGGGTCAACCCGTAGCCCGGATCTAGGTGGGGTCAGTTCTGGGTGGTCCCGCCAGATGGTAGGGTCACGAGGGTGCTAGGCCCAAGTTTAGATGACCATCGTATGAGTTCGTGGATATGTTCGACCAGAATCGGGTCGTGAAGGACGGGAATGGCCTTAAGGGATATTGCGGTGAGTAAGATGACCAAGTTTGGAGGTGGTGACTCCAGAGATTTTGAGAACTGAAATAATGACTAAAGTATGGTACGTATACTGGGAGAGTTCAAGTGATTACAACGAGTAAGGAAAGAAGTGAACGTGTGTTAGCAGAATAAAAGAGATCATTTTGTTGTAAAGTGAAGATGCGAAGGGGGGTGTCCTTTAGACCAGGGTGGAAGCTTTTTGTGATGTTAGGGGTGATTCCTCGTAGACTTGGATTAAGTATTGGAGCGTGTGTTATTTTGTGGCCATGTGTGGCATTGGCAACTTGTTTAGTTATGAAGAACTTTGTCGTTATCTGTTTCGAGAAGGAACATTCGGGACGAATGTTTCTAAGGAGGGGAGAATGTTATACCCCGTAATTCCATAGTATGTACGTGTGGGCGTACGTAGAAAAGTTTGGGCCTTAAAGTTAGGCAAGTTTCGAAATTTGTACACAACCCCCGTAAAGAGTCGTTTTTCGACGAAACGTTTTACAGAACTTGCGAAGGGAAAATTCCGGCTATGTCATTTATAATTTTTGCGGATTTTTCCGAGAGATGAAATATTTTGGACCAACGAGAGGGCGACACTTGTCACCCTCAAGTGGACGGTCAAGTGGCCTTTGGCTTTCACGGTTTGGACGATTTTGTGCCTTGTTTTGTGCCTTGTTTGGTGCCTTGTTTTGTGCCTTGTTTTGTGGAGTAGGGTTAGGGTGCACTTGGCTTGATCTTGGCCTTACACTTGCCTTGCACTTGGCTTGATCATGGCCCTTGGTTTCCCTATAAATACCCCTCCCTTGTTGAAGACTTCTTCATCCTAAATTGTTTCTAAGTCTTGAAATCTCCCTCCCCTCTTCTTGTTGTGTTCGTCCAAAGCCTCTCCCCCTCCCCCTTTGAGAGGCCTTGTGCCCGAGAGGGTACCCCCCCCCCCCTCCTAGTGGTGTTGGCCGAGGGGTATACCCCCCCCCCCTTGCCTTGTATGGTTCTCGTATAATACCCCCTTTTTGGTAGAGAAATACTCTCCAAGTATTGTTACTATACCCAAAATACCTTGTAGTATTCCAAAAGTTACCTCTATACGTAGAGCCCGGAAATACTACCTTTTGTCCTTTTAGTCTCAAACCGAAACCCTAAGGAAATGTTATACCCCGTATTTCCAGAGTATGTACGTGAGGGCGTACGTATAAAATTTGAGCCTTAAAGATTTGGCAAGTTCGAAATTTGGGCACAAGTGCCGAAAAGAATCGTTTTTCGACGAAACGTTTTACTAAACTTGAGAAGGGAAAATTCCGGCTATGTCATTTATAATTTTTACGGATTTTTCCGAGAGACGAAACATTTTGGACCAACGGGAGGGTGACATGTGTCACCCTCACATTGGATAAAGTGTCACGACCCGTTCCGGGGCCCGTGACTGGTGCCTTACCCGGGCACCCAAGTAGTCATACATCAGAGAAAATCAGCGGAATATAAAATAAGACATGAATCAAATGAAAGTTTTAGACACATTTTATATGAGAAAAAGTCGCCTTTCGGCATAATATATATAAACCAAAATCTGGCAGTTTACATCCTTACTGCATAACAGACTACTGCACTTCTAAGGAAGTAACAACTATGGCGACAGTGGCCCGCCATACCCTCGACAAGACAAAACTATCTACAACAGGAGATCATACCCAAAAGTAGAGCCTCCTAGAAGATGGAGCTCGACACCAACGCAAAGATCCTAAGGATGCGGATCTAGCACTCGCTGCCTTACCTACTGCAGATGAACGCAGCCCCAAGGAGGTCGAGACAACAGTACTAAGTATATGAAATCAGAAGTACATAAATGAAATCATATCTTTTTAAAACCAGTTTACAAATATGTATGACACACCCAAGGAAACCGCACCTAGTGCCACATCACAAACAAGAGCCACAATAGGTAAATCAGAATAGTCTTTTCTAGGTGCGAATGATCGAGCAGGCCACTCGCCATATTATCATTCTCGCAAGCCTAATCCGACTCCCGTAGTCCGCATAGGCCACTCACATGGGCCCGCATGAGGTATAACCCCGCATCGAGGGTAGCTACTCCTCGGCAACGTCCTGGACTCGTAGTCCGCATGGCCACATAGACCGCATGAGGCATAACCCCGCACACTAACCTGGAACTCTCGTAGCTCCACATAGGCCCCCTGGACCCGCATGAGGTATTCTCGAATCATGGTCCCAGACCGCCTGAGTCTACCCCGCATCGGAGGGCAGCTTAACCCCCGGTATCATCTCAAGAGGTGAGTGGTATAGTACTAACACAACAGCTTATAGTTTAAACAACATAAGCATAAGTAAGACTGACCTCTTTACACAAACGTTACAGGATACTAACACATAGCATCACAATATGTCTACTCATCAAAACCATCTTATTATACCTTTCAGAAAGCAATACAAGTCTTTTATAAACATATAAGTAAATTGTTCCTTTTTATAAAACTTAAGCCGTTATACTTAACTTCCCATAAAGCTAGTATAACCCTTAAGCTTCTTGTTTTAAAAACAACTATTCTTCTTCTTTCAAAACTGTGTTATAATTCTTTTGAAAGACTTTTTAAGATCTTTATTATTTAGGCTTAAGTCGCAAGACATTGCCGTAAGTATTATTCAGGCTTAAGTCAAAAGACATTGCCGTAGTTATTATTCAGTTAACACGTGTACGTCTACCGTACTATATATTTTAAAATATCATGCTTTAGGAAGAATCACATACCTTCTCGGCGAAAACCTCCTGCCAAGTTGAATATGTCGCGCGCAGAGAATCAGCCTATAATAGTCAGAGACATCTATCAAAGTCTAGACTACTCTGAAGGTCATTCTAAACAGAGGGTTCACAATTCTACGGAAAGTCGGGCAGCACTTCCCTACCCGGTGAGCTATATAAGTCTACTGTGAAAACAGTCCTATGTAAGTATAGTTCAATTATTCTTCTTTTATACCCTTCTACTGTGATAACAGTTCAATTCTATTCTGTAATATTCTTCTAAGTATTTAATACTTATTCTTATACTTCTACAGTATGTATTCTCTAATTACAAAGGAAGGATAAGTTTATTTACCTCGGTAAGCCCAATAATATCCTAGATAAAAGTCGCGCCTGAGCAAGGTTTAGCTCCTAAGTTAGACGCCCAGAGCTCCAAGTAAACCTTATAAGTTCTTCACAACTTCTAATAAGGACTAAGGGATTTGGGCTATGGTATTTTGGGCATTATAACAATACTAGAAGGCAACTTTTCTACCAAGGGAGGGGGGGTAGATTTCGGCTAGGCTAGGGGGGGAATAGCCTCGGCTAAGCTTCTCAAGGGGGGGGGGGTGTTTGGACGAAAAGGCTCAAGGGAGAGGTGTCAAGACCCGAACCCGGGCCCGTGACTGGTGCCTTACCCCGGGCACCCTAGTGATACAACATCAGAGAAAATCAGCGGAAATAAAAAAACATGAACATGAATTAAGAGACATGATAAATAAACAGGCCAACCAAAACAGTTGCCTTCAGTATATATACATAAATACCCGAACAGTTATCCTTATACAGACTCTGCCCACAACAAGATTACAGCACTTCTAAGAAGTGACAACAACTATGACGACAGGCCCCGCCATACCCTGAATGTACAAGAACCTACTGCACTGTGGTAACATACCAAAGATAAGCCTCAAGGAACGGAGCTTCCCAACACGCGAAATGTGATCCTATAAGCGGGGATCGACAATCGATGTACCTCACCGCGGCATGAACGCACTCGGAGGTCAAGATAACAGTACCAATTATGTGAAATCAGAAATATCAGAAATGAAATCATAATAGTCTATATAAAGCAGAGACATGTATGATAACCAAACTACGATCACAACATAAAAGCGATCATGTCAAGTCGGGACTCACGCCCTCAAAGTCATCCCTCATGCCCGTGGAACTCCTTCCTCACTGCCGGCAGTCTAGGTACAAATCATGTGATACGTATAACAGGTCTCGGCCCATCTTATGGACCCAATATAGAAACGTGTGGGATACATTCCTGTTCATCCTACGAACCGTGGTCGAGTGAATACATTCGGATGAACCCAGAGTCGAGTGAAATACATTCCGGATGAACCGTGGTCGAGTGAAATACATTCCCGGATGAACCGGTAGTCGGGTGAAGTACATTCCCGGATGAACCGGTAGTCGAGTGAAATACATTCCCGGATGAACCGGTAGTCGAGTGGAATACATTCCCGGATGAACCGGTAGTCGAGTGGAATACATTCCCGGATGAACCGGTAGTCGGGTGGAATACATTCCCGGATGAACCGGTAGTCGGGTGAAATACATTCCCGGATGAACCGGTAGTCGAGTGAAATACATTCCTGGATGAACCGGTAGTCGAGTGGAATACATTCCCGGATGAACCGGTAGTCGAGTGGAATACATTCCCGGATGAACCGGTAGTCGAGTGAAATACATTCCCGGATGAACCGGTAGTCGGGTGAAATACATTCCTTGTACAGCAAGTCTATCATACGCAAACATAGGCAAGTTACACACAACTTAAAGTACTTTCATTTTATGACAAAGCCCGGGTTTTAACCCTAAAGTACTACATACGTTAAATCCTTTTAAAAGATCCATTCCTTTTTCAATAAGTCACCCAATACCCGTAGTATAAGAATAGAGTGACCCACATTTTTAAGTAAACCAACCCACATTCTTTTAAAGTCAAGTAACAACATTCCTTTTTCCTAAAGTTCCAGTTTGCCTAGTTTCAGTTACTCAAGTCCCATTTTTGAAAGATTTCATAGTTCATAGTCTTAATCCTTTAAAACATAATTCTCTTTTAAACGATTTAAGAAACATATGTCTTATATGTGAGTAGGTTATTCTTGTTTATAATCCATCTTATTAAGCAGCCATGATCTAGGAAATGTAATATCATTTTGTCTCATCTTAGCTTCTATGCAGATGGAGGTTTCTACTGGTTTTAATAATACTTCATTATTCAATACATTTTCCTCTATTAACGCTGCAGTGGTTTGTCGATACACATTCTGATTTCCAAATCAGTAAAACATTATTCCCCTTTTTTTTTTAAACCAAGTACTCATTACTTACGAATGAAGTTTCACACAAAACTCATATTAATTCATTCAAGTCAAGTCTCTTATCTTTTAAGACCAAGTCTCTTAACTTTTGAAATTAATAAACCATTCATTTTACCACCCTTAAGACGTTATACCTAACTTCCCATAAAGCTAGTATAACACTTATGTTTTCAAAACCAAGTATTACTCTTCTTTAAAAAAAAAAAGGATTCTTAATCTTTCGAAATACTTCAAGTTCTTTATGGTCACACATTAAGTCAGTTATAAGTCAAATCAGTTGTCTTTTAAAAACCACAAAACATTTTCTTACTTACATAAAGCTGTTATAACCAACTTCCCATAAAGTCGTTATAACACTTCCTGTTTTAAAACAACCAAATACAGTTAACACATGTACGTCTACCGTACTACATAGCTCACACATATCATGCTAGAAAAGATAGGAAGAGGTTCACATACCTCGCGACGATTATCGACTAATAGCAAAACGCTCCAAGTAACTCGAACCGTCGTCTACTCCTTAAGTCAAGTAGATCACGCCATACGTAGTACTTCAACCTATAGAGGCCACAAGGCGCCTATTAACATCCTAGATCTCAATGTAGAATATTCTACAGAAAATTCGCAAAGACTCTCCCCGCGTAAATCTCCTCCTCTATCGAGGCCGGCTACCAAGCCAACCAGGGGGGGTTAACACGGCTAACCGGACGTGTACAATTCTACTACACAGGAATGCTACACCAGTCTACTGTAATACACCCTATGTAATTACAGCTTCTCTTATTTAAATTCAGCTTAAGTCAAAAGACATTGCCGCACAACTATGTTCAATTCTATATATAGTATACTTCAACTATATATTCCAACAACATGTAATTTCCAATTACAATAGAAGGTCAAGAGTGTTTACCTCGATAAGCCCAAAATTATCCGAGTTTAAATGTCGATCCTGAGCAAGGTTTAGCTCCTACTCCAGGCGCCCGACCCGCCCCAACCAACCCTTAGAAGTTCTAACCAACTTCTACTTATAACTTCAACTACGGTGAAGATTTACTTAGGTTTTCGTTTTGGATCGAGGAAGTATAATAGTATTTTCTGGGCTTTTGTATAAGTGTAACCTTGGGAATACTACAAGGTATTTGGGCCAAGGTATTTGGGCATTATAACAATACTAGGAGAGTATTTCTATACCACAAAAGGGGGGTATTATACGAAAACAACTAGGCTAGGGGTACCCTACCGCTAACCACTACAGCTGAGGGGAAGCTCTCGGCAAAGGGCCTTCTCAAGGGCGGGGGTGGTGGACGAAAGAACAAGAGGGAGGGAGTATTTTGAGACTTAGATAGATTGCTCAAGTGAGGATGAAGAAAGTCTTCAACTTAGAGGGGTATTTATAGGTCAAGTGAAGGCCAACCAATGGCCAAGATGAAGACAAGTGTATAGCAAGTGTAAGGCCAAGATTTAGCCATGTGCAACCTTATCCATCTACACAAAAATATCCTACCTAACCCTTGACCAAGGGAAAGGCAAGAAAATCGTCCAAACTAGCCCATTTTTGCCGTCCAATGAGGGTGACAAGTGTCACCCTCCCGTTGGTCCAAAATATTTCATCTCTGAAAAATCCGCAAAATAATAAATGACATAGCCGAATTTTCCCTACGTAAGTCGTGGAAACGCTTCGCCGGAAAACGACTCTAATCGGGTGTTGTGTACAAAGTGAATTTCGCCCTTACACTTTAAGCTTCAATTTCTACGCACGCCCCACGCATACTCTGGAAATACGGGGTATAACATTCTCCCCTCCTTAGAAACATTCGTCCCGAATGTTCCTTCTCAAGACGGATAACGATAAAGTTCCTCCAGCAAGTCGTCAACGCCACACCTGGCCACGAAATAACACATGCGCGCAAATACTTAAATCTAGGCCAACGAGGAACCACCTCGATGATAAAAAAAAAAGTTCCCACCAAGGTCTAAAATATACTCCCTTCGCACCTTCATTTCACAAAAGAAACGATCACACACGTTCACTTCTCCCCTATCTCGTTGTACCCTTCTCGAACACTCGAACTCTTTCTAGTATCCGTACCACACTTCCGTCAACGCTTCTGTTTCCAACCCTTGGAGTCACTACCTCCAAACTTGGTCATCTTACTAACCTCGATTTCCTCTAAGGCCATTCCCGGCCTTCACGAGCTGACTCTGGTCGAACGTATCCACCAACTCTTACGATGGTTATCTAAACTTGGGCCTAGCATCCTCGTGATCCTACCACCTGGCGGGACCACTCGGACTGACCTCACCACATTCCGGCCACGGTTGACCCGCGAATGGTCCTCAACCCGACCCGTAATCGTGCCAACTTTCTCGTTCCTCGCCCTGCAACATTCTTACTAATTTGCGTCATGAAAGCTACCACTTTCACCTCACACAACCCAATGAATTTCCCACAATACATTTTACGCATACCAAGTATTTCAACAAAGACTAACCGCAAGAATCTCTCCTTTAAGACGACCTTACCTCTAAGGTCTCAACATGAAATATTCTAAGGTTCACACTTCCCATGCCCCCATACTTATCCTTCCAACTAACCATGTTTTCTAACTCACAAATAACACAACGCTATTCGTATATAGCACATAAATATAAGGTCATCATATCACGCATACAAATCTCTGAGGGTTAAGAATATACCCGGCTACCGCTCCACTCTAATCATAGGCACTGCGCAGGCGCATAATCGTAGGCGCGATGAACTCGCCATCGATCCGTAGGCTGCGTCATCTGCCGGTATTCTCCTATAAGCACGCCTTCGTCACATGGCTCGACGGCCGCAGTGAAACAAGCACCGCAAAAAGACGACATTCTCGGGATGGCGCCGCCACATCGTGCACACCGAGGGGACATGAATCTCGCCGCTAGAACTTACGTAACCTCAGAAACTAAGCCACCGAGCTCGACCAGCCCGAATACCGAACGCCCGAAGATCGTGGAGGACCACTCATCTTGGCGGAGGTACATAACTAGCTCGCCGCTGAGGCACCCGCCGAAGCTACCAAAGGACCTCATTGCTCGCCCTCTTCTGCCGATCTCTGGCCATTCCGTCGACTCCTCCGCCTCACCTCCCGGCATAAGCTGCGTGCGGGCAATGTCCATGCCCGGCTGAAGAGCTACACCCGAGCAACTCTCTGCTAGATAATCGTCAAGCCCAGTGACATATCGGTGCACTCTATCCTCCATGGTCGCCACTAAAGCGGGGACATATCGAGCCAATGAGTCGAACTCCACATTATACTCTCTAACCGCCCGCCCGCCCCGCTTCAACGCCAAAACTCGCCCGAGCCTCTCATCGGTGGAGGTAAGAAATGTGCAAGAAACGCCCCTGAGAACTCGGTCCAACCTGCTGGAAGCGCATGCTCTCCCCGGGACAGCTCCCACGAATCAAACCAGTCGACTGCAGTATCACGCAGCTGATGCGAACCTAAGACCACCGACTCGGTCTCCAAGCTTGATCACTCTCATGATCCGTGAATTGCGGATGAACTCCTGCGGATCATCCTCGTGCCTCGACCCATAAAACTCGCGTTACATCTCGTAAAATCCCGTAGTCTCAAACCGCTCGCCGGTGAACTACGGTGCTCGAATCACGATCCATTTATCCTCATATTCGTCACGACCGCCAAGAATCGCCATCTCTTGTACCCCATCTCATCTGCTCCAGCCGTGGGACCGAGGCTCGTATTGTAGCCTCGCAGCCCATCGCCGCGCTTAAACTCTACTGCGCCGCTTGCGTCGCAAAACTAGCCGTCAAGCACTATCTCAGTCTTCGACGCTCGCGCTCGTACCTCTCAGATCTCACTAACAGACTCCTCGATCGCTTTGCCCATCCTGGCTCGGTTTTACGCGAGGCATAATCGTAAAGGAAAGGAATACGTCGGAGGGTCCAACTTATCACATGCCTCTAAGGCACGATCTCGGAATGAGAAGAATGGAAACTAATCCTAAATGTCTGCAACCTCCGATTATAGATGTGGTGCACAACACACCGATAATCAAGACTCTACTAGACACGGTGCAGACACTTTCCGAGGACTAATCGCCTCGATACCACTTTGTCAAGACCAACCTGGCCCGCGGATCGTGCCTTACCCTGCACCCTGGTGATACAACATCGAGAAAATCAGCGAAATAAAAACATGAACATGAATTAAGAGACATGATAAATAAACAAAGCAACCAAAACAGCTTTTCAGATATAAACATAAATACCGAACGCTTATCCTTTTACGCATCGCCACAACAAGATTACTGCACCTCTAAGAAGTGACAACAACTATGACGGACAGGCTCTCGTCATACCTCGAATGTACAAGAACTCTGCACTCGTGGTAACATACCAAAGATAAGCCTCAAGGAACGAGCTTCCCAACACGCTGAAATGTGATCCTATAAGCGGGGATCGATCGATGTACCTCTACTGCGGCATGAACGCAGCCCCAAGGAGGTCGAGACAACAGTACCAAGTATGTGAAATCAGAAATATCAGAAATGAAATCATAATAGTCTATATAAAGCAGAGACATGTATGATAACCAAACTACGATTCACAACATAAAAGCAAATATGTCAAGTCGTGACTCACGCCTCAAAGTCATCCTCACGCCCGTGGAACTTCTTCCTCACCGCGGCCTAGGTACAAATCATGTGATACGTATAATGTGTCTCGACCCATCTTATGGACCCGATAGAAACGTGGGATACATTCTGCTCATCCCATGAACCGTAGTCGAGTGAAATACATTCCGGATGAACCAGAGTCGAGTGAAATACATTCCGGATGAACCCAGAGTCGAGTGAAATACATTCCCGGATGAACCGGTAGTCGGGTGAAATACATTCCCGGATGAACCGGTAGTCGAGTGAAATACATTCCCGGATGAACCGGTAGTCGAGTGGAATACATTCCCGGATGAACCGGTAGTCGAGTGGAATACATTCCCGGATGAACCGGTAGTCGGGTGAAATACATTCCCGGATGAACCGGTAGTCGAGTGAAATACATTCCCGGATGAACCGGTAGTCGAGTGGAATACATTCCCGGATGAACCAGTAGTCGAGTGGAATACATTCCCGGATGAACCGGTAGTCGAGTGAAATACATTCCCGGATGAACCGGTAGTCGGGTGAAATACATTCCTTGTACAGCAAGTCTATCATACGCAAACATAGGCAAGTTACACACAACTTAAAGTACTTTCATTTTATGACAAAGCCCGGGTTTTAACCCTAAAGTACTACATACGTTAAATCCTTTTAAAAGATCCATTCCTTTTTCAATAAGTCACCCAATACCCGTAGTATAAGAATAGAGTGACCCACATTTTTAAGTAAACCAACCCACATTCTTTTAAAGTCAAGTAACAACATTCCTTTTTCCTAAAGTTCCAGTTTGCCTAGTTTCAGTTACTCAAGTCCCATTTTTGAAAGATTTCATAGTTCATAGTCTTAATTCTTTAAAACATAATTCTCTTTTAAACGATTTAAGAAACATATGCCTTATATGTGAGTAGGTTATTCTTGTTTATAATCCATCTTATTAAGCAGCCATGATCTAGGAAATGTAATATCATTTTGTCTCATCTTAGCTTCTATGCAGATGGAGGTTTCTACTGGTTTTAATAATACTTCATTATTCAATACATTTTCCTCTATTAACGCTGCAGTGGTTTGTCGATACACATTCTGATTTCCAAATCAGTAAAACATTATTCCCCTTTTTTTTTTTAAACCAAGTACTCATTACTTACGAATGAGGTTTCACACAAAACTCATATTAATTCATTCAAGTCAAGTCTCTTATCTTTTAAGACCAAGTCTCTTAACTTTTGAAATTAATAAACCATTCATTTTACCACCCTTAAGACGTTATACCTAACTTCCCATAAAGCTAGTATAACACTTATATTTTCAAAACCAAGTATTACTCTTCTTTAAAAAAAAAAAGGATTCTTAATCTTTCGAAATACTTCAAGTTCTTTATGGTCACACATTAAGTCAGTTATAAGTCAAATCAGTTGTCTTTTAAAAACCACAAAACATTTTCTTACTTACATAAAGCTGTTATAACCAACTTCCCATAAAGTCGTTATAACACTTCTGTTTAAAACAACCAAATACGATTAACACGTATGCGTCTGCACTACATAGCTCACACATATCATGCTAGAAAAGATAGGAAGAGGTTCACATACCTCGCGACGATTATCGACTAATAGCAAAAGCGCTCAAGTAACTCGAACGTCGGCTACTCGGCCAAGTAGATCACGCCATACGTAGTACTTCAACCTATAGAGGCCACAAGGCGCTATTAACATCCTAGATCTCAATGTAGAATATTCTACAGAAAATTCGGCACCTCCCGCCCCGCAGCGTAAATCTCCTCTCTATCGGTAGCTACCAAGCCAACCGAGGGTTAACACGCCTAACGGACGTGTACAATTCTACTACAAGAATGCTACACAAGTCTCATGTCTGATACACCTATGTAATTCTGATTCGATTCTCTTATTTAAATTAAGGCTTAAGTCAAAAGACATTGCCGCACAACTATGTTCAATTCTATATATAGTATACTTCAACTATATATTCCAACAACATATAATTTCCAATTACAATAGAAGGTCAAGAGTGTTTACCTCGATAAGCCCAAAATTATCCGAGTTTAAATGTCGATCTGAGCAAGGTTTAGCTCCTACTCAGTGCGCTCAGGCCGCATGACCAACCCTTAGAAGTTCTAACCAACTTCTACTTATAACTTCAACTACGGGTGAAGATTTACTTAGGTTTTCGTTTTGTAGTGAGGAAGTATAATAGTATTTTACGGGCTTTTGTATAAGTGTAACCTTGGGAATACTGCAAGGTATTTGGGCCAAGGTTTTTGGGCATTATAACAATACTAGGAGAGTATTTCTATACCACAAAAAGGGGGGGTATTATACGAAAACAACTAGGCTAGGGGTACCCACGCTAACCACTACAAAGGGGAGGAAGCTCTCGGCCAAGGGCCTTCTCAAGGGGAGGGGTGTGGTGGACGAAAGAACAAGAGGGAGGAGTATTTTGAGACTTAGATAGATTGCTCAAGTGAGGATGAAGAAAGTCTTCAACTTAGAGGGTATTTATAGGTCAAGTGAAGGCCAACCAATGGCCAAGATGAAGACAAGTGTATAGTAAGTGTAAGGCCAAGATTTAGCCATGTGCAACCTTATCCATCTACACAAAAATATCCTACCTAACCCTTGACCAAGGGAAAGGCAAGAAAATCGTCCAAACTAGCCCATTTTGCCGTCAATGAGGTGACAAGTGTCACCCTCCGTTGGTCCAAAATATTTCATCTCTCGGAAAAATCCGCAAAAATAATAAATGACATAGCGAATTTTCCTACGTAAAATTGTGGAAACGTTTCGTCGGAAAACGACTCTAATCGGGTGTTGTGTACAAAGTGAATTTCGGCCCTTACACTTTAAGCTTCAATTTCTCTACGTACGTCCTTACGTACATACTCTGGAAATACGGGGTATAACAAGAGGGAAGGATTTTCAAGACTTGGAAAGGAATTTGTGGATGAAGAACTCTTCATCTTAAGGGGGGTATTTATAGGTCAAGACATGGCCAACCAATGGCCAAGATTTAGCCAAGTGCTAGGCAAGTGTAAGGTCAAGATTAGGGCAAGTGTACCTAGCCAACTTGCACACAAAATATCCTACCAACTACTTGACAAAATTGGCTCTCCAATTCGGTCCAATTCCGCCACAAGTCCATCAATTGGAGGGTGACAAGTGTCGCCCTCCCGTTGGTCCAAAATGTTTCGTCTCTCGGAAAAATCCGCAAAAATTAGAAATGGCATAGCCGGAATTTATCCTACGCGAGTTGTGTAAAACGTTTCGTCGGAAAACGATTCTTTTAGTGAGTTGTGCCCAAGTATTTTCGTCCAAGCCTAACTTTTAAGGCTAAACTTTTGTACGTATTCCCTTACGTACATACTCTGGAAATACGGGGTATAACATAAAGTTGTGGGCGGAAATGGACGATTGGGTCAAGGGGGGTTGGTAGGATATTTTGTGCAAGTGGTTGTGGTAGATGGATAAGGTGCACTTGGCTAAAATCTAGCCCTACACTTGCACCACACTTGTCTTCATCTTGGCCATTGGTTGGCCTTTGGTTAGCCTATAAATACTCCCCTTACTTGAAGACTTTCTTCATCCAAAAACTTGAGCAATCTTTCTAAGTCTCAAATACTCCCTCCCTCTTGTTTGCTTTCGTCCAAAGCCCCCTCCCCCTTTGAGAAAGGCCCTTGGCCGAGAGCCTCCCCCTCTGTTATACCCCGTATTTCCAGAGTATGTACGCGGGGACGTACGTAGAAAAGTTTGTGCCTTAAAGTGCTTGGCCGAATTTTATTTGTGCATAACACCCGGTTAGAGTCGTTTTAGTGAAAGCGTTTTCCAACTTTCGTAGGGGAATTTCCGGCTATGTCATTTCTTATTTTGCGGATTTTTCCGAGAGACGAAACATTTTGGACCAACGAGAGGCGACACTTGTCACCCTCTCATCATTGATGGAGTGTGGGCGGTCAAGCTTGGACGATTTGGGTGAGTTTTGTCAAGTAGTTGGTAGGATATTTTGTGGGTAGATGGATAAGGTGCACTTGGCATGATCTTGGCCCTACACTTGCATAGCACTTGGCTAGATCTTGACCATTGGTTGGCCTTGGCTTGTACTATAAATACCTCCCCTTTGGAAGACTTATTCATCCTAAAATGTTCTAAGTCTTAGAAACCCTCCCCTCCCTTCATGTTGTTCTCGTCCTCCCCCTTGTGAGGCTTAGCCGAGAGTTCCTTCCCACCCCGTCGAGAGTACCCCCCCTAGTGGGGTAGGCCGAGGGGTATACACCCCCCCCTTGTGGTGTTGTCTCGTATATATACCCCCTTCTTGGTAGAAATACTCTCAAAAGTATTGTTATAATGCCCAAATTACCTTAGCCATATACCTTGTATTATTCTAAGGATACCTATACGAAAAGCCCAGAAAATACTATTATACTTCCGTCAGTCACAAAACCGAAACCCTAGGAAAATCTCCATAGTCCGTTGGAGTATTGTGTAGAAGTTGGTTAGAACTTCTAAGGGTGGTTTAGAGCGGGTTGGGCGCTGAGTGGAGCTAAACGATTGCCCAGGATCGACTTTATACTTGGATAATTATGGGCTTATTGAGGTAAATATCTTGTCCCTCTATTGTAATTGGAAATTACATATTGTTAGAATATATAGTTGAAGTATACTATATATAGAACTGAACGTAGTTATTGGCAATGTCTTTTGACTTAAGCCTGAATAATACTTACAGAATGTCTTGCGACTTAAGCCCGAATTTAAAGAAGATTATCGAACAGTAATTACTTAGGTCAGACATGAGACTTGTGAAGTAGTACCGTGGAGTAGAATTGTACCCGTTAGGGTTAGATGTATAACCCCCCCTGGTTGGCTTGGTAGCCGGCCTCGATAGAGGAGGAGATTTACGCTGTTGCGGGGGGGGGAGGTGCTGCCGAATTTTCTGTAGAATGTTCTACGAAGAGACCTTATGTTAATAAGCGCCTGGTGGCCTGATAGGTGGAAGTACTATGCGTGGCGCGCTCTACGTGGCGTAGGGAGTAGCCGGTTTGAGGTACTGGAGCGTTTTGCTATTAGTCGATAATCGTCGCGAGGTATGTGAACCTCTTCCTATCTCTTCTAGCATGATATGTGTGAACTATGTAGTACGGTAGACGCATACGTGCTAAATGTATGTGATTGGTTTAAACATAAAGTGTTATAACGACTTTATGGGAAGTTGGTTATAACGACTTTATGTTGGTAAGAAAATACATGTGGTTTTTAAAAGGTCTTGATTTGAACTATAAGCGGCTTGTTATGTGTTAATAAAGAACTTGAAGTATTTCAAAAGATTTTGAATCATTTTGAAAGAAGAAGTAATACTTGGTTTTGAAAAACTTAAGAGTTATACTAGCTTTATGGGAAGTTAGGTATAACGCTTAAGAATGTTTTCTTGATTTCGAAATCGAATGTGTATCGACAAACCACCTAGCGTTAATAAAAGGAAATGTTTTGACTAATTAAGTATTATTAAAACCAGAGAAACTTCCATCCGCATAGAAGCTAAGATGAGACAAAATGATATTTCCTAGATCATGGTCAGTAATAAGATTGTTATAAACAAGAATATCCTACTCACATATAAGACTTATGTTTCTCGGATAGTTTTAAGGAGAATTATATTCTCAAATGAATAAGACTATGAACTACGAAACCTTTCTAAAATGAGAAACTTGAACATTGGAAATTAGGCAAACTTGATCATTGGAAAAGAATGTTGCTACTTGATTTTACAAAGAGAAGTAATTGATTTACTTTAAAAGGATAGTCACTCTATTTTATACTACGTATTGTGTGACATTGTGAAAGTAACGTATCTTTTAAAGAGTTGATGTATGAAGTACTTTGGGGATAAAACCCGATTTTGTTAATCATATAGTAGAAGGTACCTTGTGTGAACAACTTGATTGTATTGGTTTGTGATAGCCTTGTAATACTTTCTTGATTGCGTTGATAAGTAAACGTGTTGGGATGCTACGTGTGTTAGTATCTTGTGATGTTTGTGTGAAGGGGTTTCTTGATTGTGCTTATTAACTATCGTCGTTATGATAGTATTGTGGCATTCATCTCTTGAGATGATTCCGGTTAAGTCGCCTCCGACGCGGGTAGACTCAGCGTCGATGGACCTATGATTCGAGAATACCTCACGCAGTCCCGGCCTATGCGAGCTACGAGTTCCGTGTTAGTGTCGCCTTTATGGGCATGCGGTCCATGTGGCCACGCGGATGCGAAGTCCGGGGCGATGCCGGAGTAGCTACCGATGCGGGAATACCTCATGCGGGCGATGAGATTGGCCTATGCGAGTCAGCGGAGTTCCGGGGTTAGACGCGCGTACATCGATATCGCGCAAGCGCCAGCTTTGATCATGTGACGGTCTAGACAGATCTTATGATACAGTTCATGACCTTGTTGGTACTGTGGGTTTTTAGTAGTCGGCTATGCCTTCGTACTTACCCCGTACAGTTTTATTATGACACAGGTGGGACCTGGTGTTCATGTGTGTTCCTTGGTGCTTTTATATCATAGACTGCCGGCAGTGAGGAAGGTATTCCACGGGCATGATTGATGTTGTGGGCCAGAGACCCATTGTTATACTTGAGTGAAGACTTGAGGGCGTGAGTCCCTAACTAGACATGACTGCTTTTTAGTAAATTGTAGTTTGGTTATCATACATGTCTCCTGCTTTATATGAAAGCTATGATTTCATTTACGTGATGTATTTTCGTTTCACATACTCTTGCACTGCCAGATCGACCTTCGGGGCCGTTCATGCCGCGAGTTGAGGTACACCGCCGTTGATCCTAGCTCTCGTGGTCACGATTTAGCTTGGGAAGCTCCGTTTCTCCGGAGGCTTATCAGTGGTATAGTCCCCTGTCGTCGTAAGTGTTTACATTCAGGGGTTTGGCGGGGCCCTGTCCCGCCATTGTTGTCGTATCATTCTTAGAGGTCTGTAGTACTGTTGTGGGCAGGGTTTGTAAAAAGGATTAAACTGTTCATGTTGAAAAAGTTGCTATTTATATATATACTGAAGGTAACCGTTTTTGGTTAGCCTGTCTTCTTATTTCACTGGTTTCATGTATTGTCTTTATGTTCGTGATTACTGATGTATGTCTACTTGGGTGCCCGGTAAGGCACGACCACGCCCGGTTCGGTCGTGACAAAAGTGGTATCGGAGCGATCCTCGGAAAGTGTCTGCAGACCGATCCAGAATCTTGATTATCGGTGTTGTGCACCACACCAATAATCGTGAGGCTATAGGGTATTTAGGATTGGTTTCTATTCTTCTCACTCGAGATCGTGCCTTAGAGCCGTGTTGTAAGTTAGACCTCGACGTATTTCTTTCCTACCGCTATGCCTCCGCGTGGCAACCCGGCCCAGAGGGCAAGGCAGCGGCGGAGCTGCGAGTAGAGTTCGAGAGGGTTGCGAGGGCACAGCCCACCTTTACCTAGGTAGTGCTTCATTCGGGATTTCTGCGGCGTCACTAGCCCAGTGAGTTTGGCACGGCGATGCACCTCATCGCGCCATGATATATGAACCTTCGCCCACACGAACAGAGAATTTAGATTGCAAAGAGGCGACCACATTAGCTATAGATTTGGCTACGAGTATACCGATGTACCGCGAGTCTTGAGGACTATCTAAAAGAGGTTGTGCAAGAGTAATTCTTCGCTAGGCTTGAGCATAGCCTGTATGCGGGCTTATGCGCAGCAGCCGAGACGTAGAGATCGGCAGTTAACGAAGGACACCGTAAGAGGCCGAGCAAAGAAGGTCCTTTAGTAACTTTTGAGGCGAGTCGCCACCACAGATTAGATTATGCACATCCACCGCACCGAGGTCCTCCACGAATTTCGGGACGTTCGGGGTATGCGGAGTTGGTCGAGCTCGAGCTTCCGTTCACGCCTACACGTAGGTTCCACCATCCGGATTCGCTTTTTCTCGGTGTTCACATGTGGCGCGCCATCGTGGAATGTCGTCTTTTAGTTGGTACGTGTTGTACCTATGACCGTCGTGGTCATTGTCGAAAGAGTGTCCTCGGGAGGACTTAGCCTTCGTGATCGGTGGGTAGTTCGTCATCTCCTTAGCTATGCGCCTACAGGCGAGTTTGATTAGAACGACTAAGGAGTGAAGATGAGACATAGATCTATCCTTAACCTCTAGAGTTTTGTATAGGTGATAAGGTGAGTATACCTTAGGTGCTATGTTTTGATAGCAATGTGTTAGTTGTGATTTGAAATCATGGTTGTTTAACCGAGTAAGATTTTGGGGATAGAGAAAGTGAGCCTTAGAGCTTTATACGTAGAGACCTTAGAGGTGAGGCCATCTCGAGAAAAAGGTGTAGTGTTATGTTTGACCCTTATCGGAGTGCATAGTGCACGTGAGTTATGTTGGGACAGTCCCTAGTAGTGTGGAATGAAAGAGGGTAGTTGAGCTAAGAAGACCGCTAGGTTTTCGTAACGTGATTAGTGAGATTGTTCGGTTCGGGAGCTAGTATGATGCGCGTTGCCGTCGGGTTGAGGCCACGTTGCGGGTCAACCCGCGGCAGTTTGGTGGTGGTCGGGCGTGGTCCCGCCTGTGGTAGGTCACGAGGTGTTAGGCCCGTGTTCGGTTAACCAACAGACGAGTTCGTGGATCGTTCGACCGGTGGTGGTCGATGGGGCAGCCCATCGTGTTCTTCGTTCGACCGCTTACTCGGCTATGTTGAGTTATCCGAAGGGTTGAAAGGCTGCGGGGTGCCTACCTTCACCTTATGTCGCATGAAGCCCGAGTTGTGGCTATTTTCGTTTTCTAAAAGTTTACCAGCGGGGTTAGGAACTCGGTGAGTCTCGACCGCGTTCGCCTCGCCGTTGTTTGGATTTCGAGGATAGTTGTGGGATTGTTGTCTCTGTGGAGGTAGTGTTTGATCTACCATTTCGTGTTCGGATATCGCCTTATGAAGCCTTGTAAGAGGCGGAAGTGTAAGTTGTCGGTCGATTGGTTCGATGTTGGCAAGGTTCGGTTAGGTCGCTTGTTCCGGCAGATGTGGATAGTGAGAAGCTTTTCTAGAAGAGGTTCCGCGGCTCGAGGAATCGTGCGGATAATCGGCGACGACGCTTAGAGTTGAGGTTGGCCTTCTTCAAAGTACCACCCGGGTTGGTGCGGCGAGTTTTGGGAAACAGAGGAACTTAGCCCAGTTACTTTGGGCCTTTGTGAGTTCATGTGAAGGATAGGCCGTTGCCTATATGTTAGCATTTGTCATCCGACGTAGAGGAAGCGAGGCGTCCGGTCTTTTCAGATTGTGATGTTCGGGAAATATCGAAGATCCATCCGAGTGTTCACGATTAATGATGACCACGTTAGAGATAGTAACCCCGAGTTTTGGAACAAGCGATCGAAATGTGGAAAGAGTTCGGTATACGACATCCTCGAGGATCGCATGTAGTCCGGCACCATTTATTGGGTCGTCGGGCAAGGCTCGCGACAAAGTGACAAAAGTGGTACCATTTGTTGGGTCGCCGAGAAGGTTAATGCCTCGAGCAAAGTGACAAAGTGGTATCTACGAGTAAAGAGAAGCGAGCATGTATGGCGGCATAGATGTGATCATTTCTTTTTGTAAAGAGAAGGTGCGAAGGAAGTATATTTTAGACCCCGGTGAGAAGTGTTTTGTGGTGATGATTAGAGGTGTTTTCCTCGTGGGCTTAGATAGAAGTATGTGCGCGGGTGTTTCTGTGGCCAGGTGTGGCAGGATTGTTCTCGTAAGTATAGTAGTGAAGACTATACTGGCGCGTTTGTTTTGAGACTTAGAAGGAACATTCGGGACGAATGTTTCTAAGGAGGGGAGAATGTTATACCCCGTATTTCCAGAGTATGTACGCGGGGACGTACGTAGAAAAGTTTGTGCCTTAAAGTGCTTGGCCGAATTTTATTTGTGCATAACACCCGGTTAGAGTCGTTTTTCGGCGAAACGTTTTCACAGCTTTCGTAGGGGAATTTCCGGCTATGTCATTTCTTATTTTTGCGGATTTTTCCGAGAGACGAAACATTTTGGACCAACGAGAGGGCGACACTTGTCACCCTCTCATTGATGGAGTGTGGGCGGTCAAGCTTGGACGATTTGGGTGAGTTTTGTCAAGTAGTTGGTAGGATATTTTGTGGGTAGATGGATAAGGTGCACTTGGCATGATCTTGGCCCTACACTTGCATAGCACTTGGCTAGATCTTGACCATTGGTTGGCCTTGGCTTGTACTATAAATACCCCCCCCCCTTTGGAAGACTTATTCATCCTAAAATGTTCTAAGTCTTAGAAACCCTCCCCCTCCCTTCATGTTGTTCTCGTCCTCTCCCCCTTGTGAGGCTTAGCCGAGAGTTCCCTTCCCACCCTCGTCGAGAGTACCCCTAGTGGGTAGTAGGCGGGTATACACCCCCCCCCCTTGTGGTGTTGTCTCGTATATATACCCCCTTCTTGGTAGAAATACTCTCAAAAGTATTGTTATAATGCCCAAATTACCTTAGCCATATACCTTGTAGTATTCTAAGGATACCTATACGAAAAGCCCAGAAAATACTATTATACTTCCGTCAGTCACAAAACCGAAACCCTAGAAAAATCTCCATAGTCCGTTGGAGTATTGTGTAGAAGTTGGTTAGAACTTCTAAGGGTGGTTTAGAGCGGGTTGGAGCGCTCGGAGTTGGAACTAAACGATTGCCCAGGATCGACTTTATACTTGGATAATTATGGGCTTATTGAGGTAAATATCTTGTCCCTCTATTGTAATTGGAAATTACATATTGTTAGAATATATAGTTGAAGTATACTATATATAGAACTGAACGTAGTTATTGGCAATGTCTTTTGACTTAAGCCTGAATAATACTTACGGCAATGTCTTGCGACTTAAGCCTGAATTTAAAGAAGATTACTGAACTGTAATTACTTAGGGCTGTATTACAGTAGACTTGTGAAGTAGTACCGTGGAGTAGAATTGTACCCGTTAGGGTTAGATGTATAACCCCCGGTTGGCTTGGTAGTAGCCCGATAGAGAGAGGAGATTTACGCTGTTGCGGGAGAGTCTTTGCGAATTTTCGTAGAATGTTCTACAAGAGACCTTATGTTAATTAGCGCCTTGTGGCCGTCTGGGTGGACGTACTTTGCGTGGCGCGATCTACTTGGCTTAGGAGTAGCCGCGGTTTGAGGTACTGAGCGTTTTGCTATTAGTCGATAATCGTCGCGAGGTATGTGAACCTCTTCCTATCTCTTCTAGCATGATATGTGTGAACTATGTAGTACGGTAGACGTACATGTGCTAAATGTATGTGATTGGTTTAAAACATAAAGTGTTATAACGACTTTATGGGAAGTTGGTTATAACAGCTTTATGTTGGTAAGAAAATACATGTGGTTTTTAAAAGGTCCTGATTTGAACTATAAGCGCTTGTTATGTGTTAATAAAGAACTTGAAGTATTTCAAAAGATTTTGAATCATTTTGAAAGAAGAAGTAATACTTGGTTTTGAAAAACTTAAGAGTTATACTAGCTTTATGGGAAGTTAGGTATAACGGCTTAAGAATGTTTCTTGATTTCGAAATCGAATGTATCGACAAACCATCGCAGTTAATAAAAGGAAATGTTTTGACTAATTAAGTATTATTAAAACCAGTAGAAACTTCCATCTGCATAGAAGCTAAGATGAGACAAAATGATATTTCCTAGATCATGGTTGCTGTAATAAGATTGTTATAAACAAGAATATCCTACTCACATATAAGACTTATGTTTCTCAGATAGTTTTAAGGAGAATTATATTCTCAAATGAATAAGACTATGAACTACGAAACCTTTCTAAAATGAGAAACTTGAACATTGGAAATTAGGCAAACCTGATCATTGGAAAAGAATGTTGCTACTTGATTTTACAAAGAGAAGTAATTGATTTACTTTAAAAGGATAGACACTCTATTTTATACTACGGGTATTGTGTGACATTGTGAAAGTAACGTATCTTTTAAAGAGTTGATGTATGAAGTACTTTGGGGATAAAAAAAAACCCGATTTTGTTAATCATATAGTAGAAGGTACCTTGTGTGAACAACTTGATTGTATTGGTTTGTGATAGCCTTGTAATACTTTCTTGATTGCGTTGATAAGTAAACGTGTTGGGATGCTACGTGTGTTAGTATCTTGTGATGTTTGTGTGAAGGGTTTCCTTGATTGTGCTTATTAACTATCGGTCGTTATGATAGTATTGTGGCATTCATCTCTTGAGATGATTCCGGGTTAAGCCGCCTCCGACGCGGGTAGACTCAGCGGGTCGATGGACCTATGATTCGAGAATACCTCACGCAGTCCCGGGCCTATCGCGAGCTACGAGTTCCGAGTTAGTGTCGTCCTTTATGGGCATGCGGTCCATGTGGCCATGCGATCGCGAAGTCCGTGACGACGCCGGAGTAGCTACCTCGACGCGGAATACCTCACGCGGGCCGATGAGATTGGCCTACGCGGAGTCGCGGAGTTCCGGGGTTAGACGCAGCATATCGATATCTGCGCAAGCGCCGGCTTTGATCATGTGACGCCTAGACAGATCTTATGATACGATTCATGACCTTGTTGGTACCGTGGGTTTTTAGTAGTCGGCTATGCCTTCGCATTTACCCCGCATGCTTTATTATGACACAGTGGGACCCGTGTTCATGTGTGTTCCTTGGTGCTTTATATCATAGATCGCCGCGGTGAGGAAGGTATTCCACGCATGATTGATGTTGTGGGCACGAGACCCATTGTTATACTTGAGTGATGACTGAGGGCGTGAGTCCCTAACTTGACATGATCGCTTTGTTGTAAATCGTAGTTTGGTTATCATACATGTCTCCGCTTTATATGATCGCTATGATTTCATTTACGTGATGTATTTTCGCCACATACTTGCACTGCCAGATCGACCTTCGGGCCGTTCATGCCGCAGTTGAGGTACACCCGCCGTTGATCCTAGCTCTCGTGGTCACGGCCATTTGGGAAGCTCCGTTTCTCGAGGCTTATCGATGGTATAGTCCCCGTCGTCGTAAGTGTTTACATTCGGGGGTTTGGGCCCCGTCCCGCCATTGTTGTCGTATCATTCTTAAGTCCGTAGTACCGCTGCAAGGTGGTTTGTAAAAAGGATTAAACTGTTCATGTTGAAAAAGTTGCTATTTATATATATACTGAAGGTAACCGTTTTTGGTTACTGTCTTCTTATTTCACTGTCTTATTACTGGTTTCATGTATTGTCTTTATGTTCCGCTGATTACTCTGATGTATGTCTACTTGGGTGCCCGGGGTAAGGCACCAACAGTCTTGTTGGTCGTGACACCCTCCCCTTTGTGGTGCCACTAAGGGTACCCCTAGCCTAGTTGTTTTCATATAATACCCCTTGTTGTGGTATAGAAATACTCTCCTAGTATTGTTATAATGCCCAAATACCTTGTAGTATTCCCAAGGTTACACTTCTACAAAAGCCCAGAAAATACTATTATACTTTCTTTAGCCACTAAACGAAACCCTAAGGAAAACCTTCATAGTCGGTTGAAGTGTTAAGTAGAAGTTGCGTAGAACTTCCAAGGGTTGTTTGGAGCGGGTTGGAGCACTCGGAGTTTGCTCAGGAGCGACATTATACTTGGATAATTTTTGGGCTCATCGAGGTAAATACTACTGTCCTTCTATTGTAATTAGAAATTACATACTGTAGTAGTATAGAAATGAATATAAGATTCATAAGAGATTTGAACCGTAATAGAAGGATATTACGAAAAGGATTGAATGAAATCACTTAAGAAAATAAGTAGAAGTTTAACTCACTTACATAGATCAGACATACAGAGATGATAACCTTTATTGGTTAAATGTGTTGCAAGTAGCATGTGTTACTTAGAAGGTGGACAAGGCTAGCCGGGTTATAGCCGTGGAGCGTTTTGCTTATAGTCGATAATCGTCGTGAGGTATGTGATTCTTCCTATACTCTTGAGCATGATATTTTAAAGGAAGATATATATAGTACGACAATGTCTTTTGACTTAAGCCTGAATAATATATAGTACGGTAGACGTACGTGTGCTAATTGAACGTGGTTATGCGCAATGTCTTTTGACTTAAGCCTGAATAATATATAGTACGGTAGACGTACGTGTGCTAATTGAACGTAGTTGTACGGCAATGTATTTTGACTTAAGCCTGAATAACAAGAAACTTGAAGTATGTCACAAGAGTTAAGAAACCATTTTTGAAAGAAGAGTAACACTTAGTTTTAAAGGTTTTAAAAAGAGTTATACTAGCTTTATGGGGAGTTAGGTATAACGTCTTAAGAGAGGTAAAGAAAATGGTTTACTGATTTTAGAAGTTAAGAGACTTGATCTTATAAGATAAGAGACTTAACTTAAATAAATTAATATGAGTTTTGTGTGAAACCTCATTCGTGAGTAATGAGTACGTGGTTTTTAAAAGGAATAATGTTTTACTGATTTGAAATCGAATGTGTATCGACAAACCATCGCAGCGTTAATAAAGGAAAATGTATTGAATAATGAAGTATTATTAAAACCGAGAAACCTCCATCTGCATAGCTAAGATGAGACAAAATGATATTACATTTTCTAGATCATGGTTGCTTAATAAGATTGATTATGAACAAGAATAACCTACTCGCCTATGGCATATGTTACTCAATTGTTTTAAAAAGAGATTAAGACATTGAACTATGAAACTTTTCTAAAAAGAGACTTGCGTAATTGAAATTAGGCAAACTGGAACTTTAGGGAAAATAAGGGCATTGTGTTGTCTTAAAATGGTTTAAAACATAAAGTGTTATAACAAGCTTTATGGGAAGTTGGTTATAACGACTTTATGAAAACAAAAAAAAGGGTTTTATCATTGGTTTTAATGTGGTAACTTGACTTTAAAAAGAGAAGTGTTTTGGTCTAAAAAGAAGGCATGGTATTACCTTAAATTGGGTTTTAAAAAGGAAAGTATGGAAATTGTTTTGGTTTACTTAAAAGCTGTAAGTCACTCTCTTTTATACTACGGGTATTGAGTGACTTTTATAAAAGGAATGGATCTCTTAAAAGGAATTTAACGTACGTAGTACTTTAGGGTTAAAACCCGGACTTTGACATAAAAGAAAGTACTTTGAGTTGTGTATAACTTGCCTATGATTGTTGTTGTGAAACCTGCCTATGCTTGTTGTCATAGCCTTGTTGTGCAAGTACTTGTATTTTCGACTACGGTTCATAGGATGAACCGAATGTATTCCACGATCACGGTTCATGGGATGAACCGAATGTATTCCACGACTACCGGTTCATAGGATGAACCGAATGTATTCCACGACTAGGTTCATGGATGAGCCGAATGTATTCCACCCGACTACAGCGTTAATGGGATGAACCGGTAATTTAATCCACACGACTACCGCGTCGTAGGATGAACCGAATGTATTTCACTCGACTACCGCGTTTCAGGATGAACCGAATGTATTTCACTCGACTACCGCGTCCGTGGATGGACCAGAATGTATTCTATCCGACTCCGAGTTCATGAGATGAGCAGAATGTATTCCACACGTTTATACTGTGGTCCATGAGATGGGCCGAGACATGTTAAACGTATCACATGGTTTGTACCTAGACTGCCGGCAGTGAGGAAGTAGTTCCACGGGCATGAGGGATGACTTTGAGGGCGTGAGTCCCTGACTTGACATGACTGCTTTATATTGTGAACTGTAGTTTGGTTATCATACATGTCTCCTGCTTTATATAGACTATTATGATTTCATTTACAGTATTTTACAGTTTCACATACTTGGTACCTGTTGTCGACTTTCGGGGCCGCGTCATGCCGCAGTAGAGGTACATCGATCGATCCTCGCTTAGGATCACATTTCAGCGTGTTGGGAAGCTCCGTTCCTTTGGAGGCTTGTCTTTGGTATGTTACCCTGAGTCTGTAGGTTCTTGTACATTCAGGGGTATGGCGGGGCCCTGTCCCGTCATAGTTGTTGTAAATATCTTAGAGGTGCAGTAATTGTGGGCGGGGTTGTAAGGATTGATCGCTCAAATGTTTATATTTATATCTTTGAAAGGCAACCGCTTGGTTGGCCTATTTTCTTTATCTTGATCCATGTCTATTGGTATGTTTAAGTTTTTTTATTTCCATGGTTTTCTCCGATGATTGTATCACTAGGGTGCCCGGTAGGCACGATCACGCCCGAAGTTCGGTCGTGACAAAAAGTGGTATCGAGCGATTAATCCTCGGAAAGTGTCTGACCGTGTCTAGTAAGTCTTGATTATCGGTGTGTTGTGCACCACATCTATAATCGTGAGGCTATAGGACATTTAGGATTGGTTTCCATTCTTCTCATTCGAGATCGTGCCTTAGAGTCATGTGATAAGTTGGACCCTCTCGACGTATTCCTTTCCTTTACCGCTATGCCTCGCGTAAGGCAACCCGGGCCCAGATGGGCAAGTCGATCGAGGAGTCATAGTGAGATCTGAGGAGTACGAGGCGCAGCCCGGCCAAGACTGAGAGTGCCGATGGCGAGTTTCGCGACGCCGCCAAAGACCAGCCGAGTTTAGAGCCGCAGCGATGGCCGCCGAGACTCTGATACTGAGCCTCCATCCCACACCGAGCGGATGAGATGGGGTACAAGGAGATGGCGCCATCGCCGTGGTCGTGGCGATATGAGATAGGCCGACGCAGCAGCCAGGCCCCAGAGCACCGTAGTTCACCCCGAGCGCATTTGAGACTACGGATTTTCCGAGATGTAACGCGAGTTTTATGGGTCGAGGCACGAGGATGATCCGCAGGAGTTCATCCGGCGATTCTGGGTCGCGAGTGATCAAGGCATCGGAGACCGAGTCGGTGGTCCTAGGTTCGCATCGGCCGCGCGTGATACCGCAGCCGATCGTTTGATTCGTGAGCCGCCCGGGAGAGAATGCACTTCCACCATATGGGACGAGTTCTCAAAGGCATTTCTTGCACACTTCTTGCCTCCACAGATGAGGAGGGCTCGGCCGATGATTTACGGCGTTGAAGCGGGGCAGGCGGACGGTTAGAGAGTACAATGGAGTTCGACTCATTAGCAGATGTCCTCCAGAGTAGCCGATATGGAGGGCCAGTACACCGCCACGTCACCGGGCTAGATGATTACTTGGCGAGGCTTGTGCGGTGTAGCTCTTCACCGGGCATGGACATTGCCCGCATGCAAGCTCATGCACTAGGATGTGAGGCACGAGAGGTCGACGGAATGGCCGAGATCGCCAGAAGAGGCCGGGACAACAGGTCCTTTGGTAACTTTCGAGGCGGACCGCCTCCAGAAAGAGTTATGTACCTCCGCCGATCGGTGGTCCTCCACGCCTTGTGGCGTTCGGTATTCGGAGCTGGTCGAGCTCCGTGCACGTGAAGTTCTAGCCGCAGGATTCATGCCCTCGGTGTACGATGTGGCGACGTCATCCCGAGAATGTCGCTTTTTATTGGTGCTTGTTTCACCCGCGTCGGGCCATGTGACGAGATCAGGCTTATAGGAGAGGTACCGGCAGCGCGCAGCCTCACGGATCGCGGGTTCATCGCTTCTATACGGTACCGCAGTGCGTGCCTATGATTAGAGTGGAGCGGTAGATTCAGGTATATCCTTAACCCTCTAGAGTTTTGCATACGTGATGCAATGATTATATGTTGTGTACTGTGTACAAAATTTTGCAAGTGATCTTTGTCAGAATGTGTAAGTATACGTGGAGTGATGGTGGGAAAATCCTTGGGTAGTGTAAAATGGAAGTGGTAGCTTTCATGACCTGTATAGGTAAGATTGTTCCGGATCGGGAAACAAGAGCTTGATGCGTTAGGTGGGTCGGGTTGGGGCCATGTTGCGGGCCAACCCGCGGCCTGTTTCGAGGTGGGGTCAGCTCTGGGTGGTCCCGCCAGGTGGTAGGGTCACGAGAGTGCTAGGCCCAAGTTTAGAGGACCATCGTATGAGTTCGTGGATGCGTTCGACCAGAAGCGGATCGTAAAGGCCGGGAATGGCCTTAAGGGAGATTGAGGCTAGTAAGATGACCAAGTTTGGAGGTGGTGCCTCCAAAGTTTTGGAAACTGGCGGCGATCGAAGTGTGGTGCGATATCTTTGGAAGAGTTCAAGTGTTCGGAAGGCACGACGAGTAAGGAAGGAAGAGAACGTGTGTTGTTTCGTGGCCAGTTGTGGCGTTGGCAACTTGTTAGAAGAACTTCATCTTTGTCCGTCTTGAGAAGGAACATTCGGGACGAATGTTTCTAAGGAGGGGAGAATGTTATACCCCGTATTTCCAGAGTATGTACGTGAGGGCGTACGTATAAAATTTGAGCCTTAAAGATTTGGCAAGTTCGAAATTTGGGCACAAGTGCCGAAAAGAATCGTTTTTCGACGAAACGTTTTACTAAACTTGCGAAGGGAAAATTCCGGCTATGTCATTTATAATTTTTACGGATTTTTCCGAGAGACGAAACATTTTGGACCAACGGGAGGGTGACATGTGTCACCCTCACATTGGATAAAGTTGTGGGCGGAAATGGACGATTGGGTCAAGGGGGGTTGGTAGGATATTTTGTGCAAGTGGTTGTGGTAGATGGATAAGGTGCACTTGGCTAAAATCTAGCCCTACACTTGAACCACACTTGTCTTCATCTTGGCCATTGGTTGGCCTTTGGTTAGCCTATAAATACTCCCCTTACTTGAAGACTTTCTTCATCCAAAAACTTGAGCAATCTTTCTAAGTCTCAAATACTCCCTCCCTCTTGTTTGCTTTCGTCCAAAGCCCCCTCCCCCTTTGAGAAAGGCCCTTGGCCGAGAGCCTCCCCCTCCCCCCTTTGTGGTGCCCTAGCCGAGGGGTACCCCCCCTAGCCTAGTTGTTTTCGTATAATACCCCTTGTTGTGGTATAGAAATACTCTCCTAGTATTGTTATAATGCCCAAATACCTTGTAGTATTCCCAAGGTTACACTTCTACAAAAGCCCAGAAAATACTATTATACTTTCTTTAGCCACTAAACGAAACCCTAAGGAAAACCTTCATAGTCGGTTGAAGTGTTAAGTAGAAGTTGCGTAGAACTTCCAAGGGTTGTTTGGAGCGGGTTGGAGCACTCGGAGTAGGAGCTTAACGTTGCTCAGGAGCGACATTATACTTGGATAATTTTTGGGCTCATCGAGGTAAATACTACTGTCCTTCTATTGTAATTAGAAATTACATACTGTAGTAGTATAGAAATGAATATAAGATTCATAGAAGAGATTTGAACTGTAATAGAAGGATATTACAGAAAAGGATTGAACTGAAATCACTTCAGAAGAAAATAAGTAGAAGTTTAACTGTACTTACATAGGACTGTATTACAGTAGACTGATAACCTTTATTGGTTAAATGTGTTGCAAGTAGCATGTGCTACTTAGAAGGTGGACAAGGCCAGCCGGGTTATAGCCGTGGAGCGTTTTGCTTATAGTCGATAATCGTCGTGAGGTATGTGATTCTTCCTATACTCTTGAGCATGATATTTTAAAGGAAGATATATATAGTACGGCAATGTCTTTTGACTTAAGCCTGAATAATATATAGTACGGTAGACGTACGTGTGCTAATTGAACGTAGTTGTACGGCAATGTCATTTGACTTAAGCCTGAATAATATATAGTACGGTAGACGTACGTGTGCTAATTGAACGTAGTTGTACAGCAATGTCTTTTGACTTAAGCCTGAATAACAAGAAACTTGAAGTATGTCACAAGAGTTAAGAAACCATTTTTGAAAGAAGAGTAACACTTGGTTTTAAAGGTTTTAAAAAGAGTTATACTAGCTTTATGGGGAGTTAGGTATAACGTCTTAAGAGAGGTAAAGAAAATGGTTTACTGATTTTAGAAGTTAAGAGACTTGATCTTATAAGATAAGAGACTTAACTTAAATAAATTAATATGAGTTTTGTGTGAAACCTCATTCGTGAGTAATGAGTACGTGGTTTTTAAAAGGAATAATGTTTTACTGATTTCGGAAATCAGAATGTGTATCGACAAACCACTGCAGCGTTAATAAAGGAAAATGTATTGAATAATGAAGTATTATTAAAACCAGTAGAAACCTCCATCTGCATAGAAGCTAAGATGAGACAAAATGATATTACATTTTCTAGATCATGGCTGCTTAATAAGATTGATTATGAACAAGAATAACCTACTCGCCTATGGCATATGTTACTCAATTTTTTTAAAAAGAGATTAAGACATTGAACTATGAAACTTTTCTAAAAAGAGACTTGCGTAATTGAAATTAGGCAAACTGGAACTTTAGGGAAAAGAAGGGCATTGTGTTGTCTTAAAATGGTTTAAAACATAAAGTGTTATAACAAGCTTTATGGGAAGTTGGTTATAACGACTTTATGAAAACAAAAAAAGGGTTTTATCATTGGTTTTAATGTGGTAACTTGACTTTAAAAAGAGAAGTGTTTTGGTCTAAAAAGAAGGCATGGTATTACCTTAAATTGGGTTTTAAAAAGGAAAGTATGGAAATTGTTTTGGTTTACTTAAAAGTTGTAAGTCACTCTCTTTTATACTACGGGTATTGAGTGACTTTTATAAAATGAATGGATCTCTTAAAAGGAATTTAACGTACGTAGTACTTTAGGGTTAAAACCCGGACTTTGACATAAAAGAAAGTACCTTGAGTTGTGTATAACTTGCCTATGATTGTTGTTGTGAAACCTGCCTATGCTTGTTGTCATAACCTTGTTGTGCAAGTACTGTATTTTACTCGACTACCGGTTCATGGGATGAACCGGGAATGTATTCCACCCGACTACCGGTTCATGGGATGAACCGGGAATGTATTCCACCCGACTACCGGTTCATGGGATGAACCGGGAATGTATTCCACCCGACTACCGGTTCATGGGATGAACCGGGAATGTATTCCACCCGACTACCGCGTTCATGGAATGAACCGGGAATGTATTCACCCGACTACCGCGTTCGTGGGATGAACCGGGAATGTATTTCACTCGACTACCGCGTTCATGGGATGAACCGGGAATGTATTTCACTCGACTACCGCGTCCATGGGATGGACCGGGAATGTATTCTATCCGACTACCGAGTTCATGAGATGAACCGGGAATGTATTCCACACGTTTCTATACAGGGTCCATGAGATGGGCCGAGACATGTTAAACGTATCACATGGTTTGTACCTAGATCGCGGTGAGGAAGTAGTTCCACGGGCATGAGGGATGACTTTGAGGGCGTGAGTCCCTGACTTGACATGACTGCTTTATATTGTGAACTGTAGTTTGGTTATCATACATGTCTCCTGCTTTATATAGACTATTATGATTTCATTTACAGTATTTTACAGTTTCACATACTTGGTACCTGTTGTACTGACCTCCTTCGGGGGGCTGCGTTCATGCCGCAGGTAGAGGTACATCGACTGTCGATCCCCGCTTTTAGGATCACATTTCAGCGTGTTGGGAAGCTCCGTTCCTTCGGAGGCTTGTCTTTGGTATGTTACCCTGAGTCTGTAGGTTCTTGTACATTCAGGGGTATGGCGGGGCCCTGTCCCGTCATAGTTGTTGTAAAAATCTTAGAGGTCTGTAGCACTGTTGTGGGCAGGGTTGTAAGGATTGTAACTGTTCAAATGTTTATATTTATATGCTGAAAGGCAACCGTTTTGGTTGGCCTATTTTCTTTTATCTTGATCCATGTCTATTGGTATGTTTAAGTTTTTTTTATTTCCGCTGGTTTTCTCTGATGATTGTATCACTAGGGTGCCCGGGGTAAGGCACCAGTCACGGGCCCGGGTTCGGGTCGTGACAGGAAAAATCTTCATAGCAAGTTGAAGTATTAAGTAGAAGTTGCGTAGAACTTCTAAGGGTTGTTTGGAGCGGGTTGGAGCGCCCAGAGTTGGAGCTAAACGTTGCTCAGGATCGACATTTAAACTTGGATAATTTTGGGCTTATCGATGTAAATACGTTTGACCTTCTTTTGTAATTAGAGTACATACTGTTAAGTATAAGAATTAAGTATAAGTTATATACCAGGAAGGTATATAAGAAGGGAACTGAACTGTACTTACATAGGACTGTATTTACAGTAGACTTGTGTAGTTTGGCGGGTAGGGAAGTGCTGCCCAATTTTCCGTAGAATTATTTTACAGATAGTCTAGTCGTTGATAGACTTGTGTGACCATTATAGGGTGAAGTACTGCGAGTAGCGTATTCTACTCGAAGAAGTGAAAAAGGCTAGCAGGATTACAGTACTTTGGAGCTATTTGCTGATAGTCGATAATCGTCGCGAGGTATGTGATTCTTCCTATACTCTTGAGCATGATATTTTAAAGGAATATATATATAGTACGGTAGACGTACGTGTGGCAATGTCTTTTGACTTA
This sequence comes from Przewalskia tangutica, assembly GCA_029844215.1. Taxonomy (NCBI): domain Eukaryota; kingdom Viridiplantae; phylum Streptophyta; class Magnoliopsida; order Solanales; family Solanaceae; genus Przewalskia; species Przewalskia tangutica. The sequence continues at coordinate 79,004,174 of CM056725.1, forward strand.
AGCCTAAATAATAAGAATCTTGAAGTATTTCAAAGGAATTAAGAATCCTTTTTGAAAGAAGAATAATACTTGGTTTGAAAGCTTAAGAGTTATACCAGCTTTATGGGAAGTTAGGTATAACGACTTAAGAGAGATAAAAAGAATGGTTTATTGCTTTTAAGAAGTTAAGAGACTTGATCTTAAAAGATAAGAGACTTGACTTAATTGAAATGATGTGAAAGTTGTTAAGAAGTGTGAAACCTCATTCGTGAGTAATGAGTACTTGGTTTTTAAAAGAATAATGTTTTACTGATTTCAGAAATGAGGATAAGTAAGGAACTTGATTTCTAAAGGAGACTTGAGGAAATTAAAGAGTTTTTGGTTTAAAAGAAAGGCATTGTTTTGTCTTAAAAATTGGTTTAAAACATAAAGTGTTATAACAGCTTTATGGGAAGTTAGTTATAACGACTTTATAAAAATGAAAGAATGGTTTTATCATTGGTTTTAAAGTGGTAACTTGACTTTAAAAGGAGAAGTGTTTTGGTCTAAAAAAGAAGGCATGGTATTGCCTTAATTCGGTTTACTTAAAAGATGTTAATCACCTTATTTTGATACTACGGGTATCGGGTGACTTTTGTAAAAGAAATGGATCTTCTAAAAGAATTTAACGTACGTAGTACTTTGGGGATTAAAACCTGGACCTTGTCATAAAATGAAAGTATCTTGAGTTGTGTGGCTGCCTATGTTTGCGTGTGATAGCCTTGTTGTGCAAATGTTGTATCCTTATGTTACCGCGTCTCTCGATGGAGGGTCGGTCGTGTTATTCTTGATCATTTTGGACATACTGACACGATGGGTGACCCACGGGTATGCTTCCATTATGATAGTTCATGGGCATACTGACTCGATGGATGGTCCACGGGTATGCGGCCATGATGAGGGTTCGTTTCCCTGTGATAGTGTTATTCCATGGACTAGCTCTTCATGAGGTTTCTTACTGATTCGGCCTTGGTATCTGGTGGTCGGCTTTCGTACTTGCCCCGTCTCGTGGCTGATTCGCCTTTGCACAGTAGTTAGCCCTCGCACTTGCCCCGCTCGGTTTAGTGGCGAAGTCTCGTGATACGCCTTGTATCTGGTGGTTAGCTCGTACTTGCCCGGCCACCACGTGACACGCCTTGGTATCTGGTAGTCGACTTTCGTACTTGCCCGTGACGCTTCGTGGTTTGGATGTTTTGTGAAGTCTCGACACGCTTGGTATCTGGTAGTTAGCCCTCAGACTTGCCCGGCCATTTCGTGACACGGCCTTGGTATCTGGTAGTCGGCTTTCGTACTTGCCCCGTATCAGCTCCGTGGTTTGATTGTATAGTATTGTTAGTACAGACTTGGTGTTCATGTGTACTCAGTGGTGTTGTTATATCATAGATCGCGGTGAGGAAGGTATTCCACGGGCATGATTGATGTTGCGGGCGTGAGACCCATAGTTATATTTGAGTGATGGCTCTGAGGGCGTGAGTCCCTGACTTACATGACTGCTTATTTATTGTGAACTGTAATTTGGTTATCATACATGTCTCCTGCTTTATATAGACTATTATGATTTCATTTACTGATTTTCTGATTTCACATACTTGGTACTGTTATCGACCTCCTTCGGGCCGCGTTCATGCCGCAGTAGGTACATCGATTCGATCCTCGCTCTTAGGATCACAGTCGTTAGGAAGCTCCGTTTCTCCGGAGGCTTATCTTTGGTATGTTACCCTGAGTTGTAGGTTCTTGTACATTCAGGGGTATGGCGGGGCCCTGTCCCGTCAGGTTGTATAAAAACTCTTAGAGGTCTGTAGTACTGTTGTGGGCAGGGTTTGTAAAAAGGATTAAAATCTAGAGCCTACCGTACCAACTATGCTATAAAACTGACCGGGGCAAGTACGAAGGCATAGCTACCAGAACCAGCCTGCGTCGCGCATCCTTTTAAAATCAAGGCACTCACACCTTTTAAAATCAAGCCACTTATACTTTTCAAAATAAGTAACCTATACTTTTAAATCAAGTTACTTCTCCTTTCCCAAAATCAAGTCGTTTATAAGTCAAGCACAAAGAGGAGTTAGAGAGATGTTTCTCTCACTAGGCGAAAATGCTCTCAACATTTTTTCCTAGTTGCTCTTCTACGTCTCCCTTCTTCTATGATTTTCATCAACTGATATACTACACGGATTGTTCTTTGATCTAATCCATTCTACGTTGAAGTCTGTGTGTTCATTTCACGTTCACTTTAATCGATTTGTTATAGAGTGAGTTATCTTCCTTCTAGCCATGAGAAAGAATATAAAGATTTCAGCCAAAAGAAAGGAAGAGATTAGTTTGATTATTCAAGATTTGAATTTGAAGAGTGCATTTCCGGGCGGCAGCGGTGGCGGTTGCTTCTGAACTTTGTGGAGTATTCAGGTCAGGCGGGTATTGCAGGGTTGTTAGTAGGTCAGGAGGGTGATCTTGGTGTGCATGAGGGTCATGTTGGTGGTCCTGGGCCGAGGATGCAGCTCTTTGTTTCTCCCAACTTTCCGGTGGCATCCTCAACTGGTGTTCCAGTTGGAAAACTTGACACTGGAAGGCATACGGGTCTTGACGGATATCCCGGGTCATTTACGGGTATGATGGGTGGTCCCGGGTTGCAGGAGGGTAGTGATGGTGATAAGGGGTTGTGGTTGAAACCCATGTGTCACCGTTCTATAGTGTTTAAATCTAGTGTGGCTTTTCCGGCAGCTCTCGAAGTCGGAAGGCATGCGTTCCGTGAGCTCTCGACTGGGGATCGCGGATCTTGATAGGGATCCCGGGTCGAAAGTGGGTATGGAGGGTGGTCCCGGGTTGCAGGAGGGTGGTGTTGATGTTCATGATTTGTGGTTTGAACCCTTGGGTTGCCGATCCTTGGTTTCTGAGTACAAAGAGGTTTTTCCGGCGGGCACTTTGGATGCCAAGGTGAAAGCGGGTCTCAAGGTTAGTCTCGGGTTGTTTGCGGGTCAGGTGGGTGGGCATGGGTCTTGGGTGAAGTCCATGGGTCACCAGTCTTTGGTTGTTGAGTCTGAGATAACTTCTATTCCAATTGGCCTTGGAAATGCTAAGGTTACGGAAGCCAAGGAGTTTTTTATCCAAAAGAGGTCTAGTAATTTGATGCATTCAATTGTTGCGGATGTCAATGGCACGCCTCATTCATTAGGTGCTACCACCGAAGCTGCTCCAAATCCCATGGTTCTTGGGATTGTCAAGCCATCTCATTTAAGGCGACTTCGAAATTCGATTTCGGTGGGAACCGGTTTTGACAATAGCACGCCTCATTCAATGGGTGCTACAATCGAAATTGCTCCTATTCCAACGAATCTTGGTAAGGCAAAAGTTGCGGAAGCTGAGGGGTTTTCTCTCCAAAAGATGCCTATTAACTCAACACTTTTAATTGGCATGGGGAATGTAGAGTCATCTCGTTTAAATGAACTTCATAACTCGATTTGGGGGGCAACCGGTGTTGCCAAAACCGAGAGCCCTAGGAACTCTAATGCATTAATTGATAATGCATTAATACAAAAAAAGACTTCTGGAACACCAAATCCCAATGATACACGTTTTTTGACTTCATTTGCGGGAACCAACAATTTTCATGGTGGTCCCTATACGATTAGAAGTGCTATGGGTATCGTGAATACGCCGAGTGTGTACATGCAAACACCACTTTGTGCGGATAATGATGGATGGCCAGAAGTTACTTCAAGGAAGAATTGTATCAAGTACAAAGCCAAGCATCAATTTTGAGAAGTGAAAAGAGTATTTCAACCTTCCAAGATTGAGTTTATGATTTAATCCCCTCATGTAACGTCACCTTTGTGTGAACGCCCCATCCCCCCACTCTTTCATTTCGTGTTTATGCTTACGTTGAGGATTGAGAACCCTCAACGACTGATTGTAGCTCCCTGTTCTTTTCGTTTTTTCTTTTATAATATTTGCATTTACCTGGAAAAAAAAAAGTCTCTTATCTTTCAAGATCAAGTCTCTTAACTTTTAAAATCAAGTCTCTTATCTTTTTAGAATAATCAAACCATTCTTTTATCTTCATAAAGTAGCTATAACTAACTTCCCATAAAGCTATTATAACACTTTATGTTTTAAACCAACCAAAGACAACTAAACTCATTTAACACACGTACGTCTACCGTACTATATATTTCACAAATAATCATGCTCAAGAGAATAGGAAGAATCTGTTATACCCCGTATTTCCAGAGTATGTACGTGAGGGCGTACGTATAAAAGTTTAAAGCCTTGTGTAGGCAAAGTGGCTTGGCCGAATTAAATTTGTTCACAACACCCGATTAGAGTCGTTTTTCGACGAAACGTTTTCACAGCTTTCGTAGGGGAATTTCCGGCTATGTCATTTTTATTTTTTGCGGATTTTTCCGAGAGACGAAACATTTTGGACCAACAAGAGGGCGCCACTTGGCACCCTCTCATTGGTGGCGGTAGATTGGACGAATTGGGCTAGTAAGGCACGTTTTTTGTGCCTTGGCTAAAGTCAAGGGTTGGTAGGATATTTGTGTGTAGTAAATCCTAGCCCTACACTTGCCTAACACATGGATTGATCTTGGCCTTTGGTTGGCCATCCCTTGACCTATAAATACCCCTCTAAGGTTGAAGACTTCTTCATCCAAAATGCCTAAGTCTTGAGAGCCTTCCCCCTCCCCCTTTTCGTGAGACCTCTTGGCCGAGAGATGTCCCTCCCCCTTGCCTAGTGGCTCTCGGCCGAGAACCCCCTCCCCCTCCTAGTAGTGTGGCCGTGGGGTACCCCCCCCAGCCTAGTTGCTTTCGTATAATACCCCCCCCCCTTTGTGGTGTAGAAATACTCTCAAAAGTATTGTTATAATGCCCAAAATACCTTAGCCTTATACCTTGTAGTATTCTAAGGATATACCTATACGAAAAGCCCAGAAATACTATTATACTTCCCGTCCGTCACAAAACCGAAACCCTAGGAAAATCTCCATAGTCCGTTGGAGTATTGTGTAGAAGTTGGTTAGAACTTCTAAGGGTGGTTTAGATGGTTGGGCGCTGAGTTGGAGCTAAACGATTGCCCAGGATCGACTTTAAGCTAGGATAATTATGGGCTTATCGAGGTAATTATCTTGTCCCTCTATTGTAATTGGAAATTACTTGTTGTTAGATTATATAGTTGAAGTATGCTATATATAGTACTGAACATAGTTATCGGCAATGTCTTGCGACTTAAGCTGAATTTAAAGAATCTTCAATCAGTAATTACATAGGCAGTATTCATGAGACTTGTGTAGTAGTACCGTGGAGTAGAATTGTACCTGGGGTTAGGCGTATAACCCCTCGGTTGGCTTGGTAGCCTCGATAGAGGGGTAGATTTACGCTGTTGCGGGAAAGGTGCCGAATTTTCTGTAGAATGTTCTACGGCGGATCTAAATGTTAATAAGCGCCTGTGGCCTTATAGGTTGAAGTACTACGTGTGGCGCGATCTACTTGGCAGGAGTAGCCGACGGTTGGAAGTACTTGGAGCGTTTGCTATTAGTCGATACTCGCGAGGTATGTGAACCTCTTCCTATCTCTTCTAGCATGATATGTGTGAACTATGTAGTACGGTAGACGTACATGTACTAAATGTATTTGATTGGTGTAAAACATAAAGTGTTATAACGGCTTTATGGGAAGTTGGTTATAACATCTTTATGTTGGTAAGAAAATACATGTGGTTTTTAAAAGATAACTGAATTGAACTATAACTGGCTTGTTATGTGTTAATAAAGAACTTGAAGTGTTTCAAAAGATTTTTGAATCATTTGGAAAGAAGAAGTAATATTTGGTTTTTGAAAACTTAAGAGTTATACTAGCTTTATGGGAAGTTAGGTATAACGGCTTAAGAATGTTTTACTGGTTTCGGAAATCAGAATGTGTATCGACAAACCACTGCAGCGTTAATAAAAGGAAATGTTTTGAATAATTAAGTATTATTAAAACCAGTAGAAACTTCCATCTGCATAGAAGCTAAGATGAGACAAAATGATATTTCCTAGATCATGGTTGCTGTAATAAGATTGTTATAAACAAGATATCCTACTCACACATAAGGCTTATGCTTCTCAGATTGTTTAAAGGAGAATTATATTCTTAAATGAATAAGACTATGAACTACGAAACCTTTCTAAAAATGAGAAACTTGAACATTGGAAATTAGGCAAACTTGAACATTGGAAATGAGAAACTTGAACATTGGAAAAGAATGTTGCTACTTGATTTTACAAAGAGAAGTAATTGATTTACTTTAAAAAGATAATCACTCTATTTTCATATACTACGAATTATTGTGTGCCTTTTGTGAATGTAACGTATCTTTTAAAGAGTTAATGTATGAAGTACTTAGGGATAAAACCCGATCCTGTTAATCATATAGTAGAAAGTACCTTGTGTGAACAACTTGATTGTATTGGTTTGTGATAGCCTTGTAATACTTTCTTGATTGCTTTGATAAGTAAACGTGTTAGGATGCTACGTGTGTTAGTATCTTGTGATGTTTGTGTAAAGGGTTTCCTTGATTGTGCTTATTAACTATCGATCGTTATGATAGTATTGTGGCATTCATCTCTTGAGATGATTCCGGTTAAGCTGCCCTCCACGCGGGGTAGACTCAGCGGTCGATGGACCTATGATTCGAGAATACCTCACGCAGTCCCGAGGGCCTATGCGAGCTACGAGAGTTCCGTGTTAGTGTCGTCCTTTATGGGCATGCGGTCCATGGCCATGCGGTTGCGAAGTCGGGGCGATGCCGGGAGTAGCTACCCGACGCGGAATACCTCATGCGGCCGATGAGATTGGCCTATCGCGAGTCTGCGGGAGTTCCGAGGTTAGACGCGCATATCGATATCTGCGGGCAAGTGGCGGCTTTGATCACGTGACGGTCTGACAGATCTTATGATACGCATGACCTTGTTGACTGTAGGTGTTAGTAATCGGCTATGCCTTCGTACTTACCCGCACGGTGTTATTATGGCACAGTGGGACCCGTGTTCATATGTGTTCCTTGGTGCTTTTATATCATAAGCCAGCTGGCGGTGAGAAGGTATTCCACGCATGATTGATGTTGTGGCGTGAGACCCATTGTTATATTTGAGTGATGACTTTGAGGGCGTGAGTCCCTGACTTGATATGACTGCTTGTTTATTGTGAACAGTAGTTTTGTTATCATACATGTCTCCTGCTTTATATAGACTACTATGATTCCATTTACGATTTATTTTCGATTTCATACTCGGCACTGTTATGCGACCTCCTTCGAGGCCGTTCATGCCGCAGGTAAAGGTACACCAGTCGTTGATCCTCGCTCTTAGGGTCACAGTTCAGCTTTTGGGAAGCTCCGTTTCTCCGGAGGCTTATCTTGGTATAGTCCCCTGTTGTTGTAAGTGCTTACATTCAGGGGTATGACGGGGCCCTGTCCCGTCGTTGTTGTCGTATCATTTCTTAAGTGCAGTAGTGTTGTTGTGCGGTGTTTGTAAAAGGATTAAAGCTTCTTTTGTAAAAGTGGTTATTTATATATGCCGAAAGGCAAGTTTTCCTCAGATTTCTATTTTGTACTTCACTTGTTTCATGTATGTGTTTTATGTTCCGCTGATTACTCTGATGTTGTGTCACTAGGGTGCCCGGTAGGCACGCCACGCCCGCCGGTCGTGACAAAAGTGGTATCGAGCGATTAATCCTCGGAAAGTGTCTACGCACCGTATCCGATGAGTCTTGATTATCGGTGTGTTGTGCACCACACCAATAATCAGGAGGCTATAGGGTATCTAGGATTGGTTTCTATTCTTCTCACTCTGAGATCGTGCCTTAGAGCTGTGTTGTAAGTTGGACCCTCTGACGTATTTCTTTCCCTTACCGTTATGCCTCGCGTGAGGCAACCCGCCGGGAGGCAAAGCGGCCGAGGCTGCGAGTAGAGTTCAGAGGGTTGCGAGGGCACAGTCCCAATCTTTACCTAGGGTAGTGCTTCATTCGGGGATTTCTGCGACGTCACTAGCCCCAACAGAGTTTAGCACGGCGCGGCGATTCCTCTGCGCCATGATATTTGAACCTTCGCCCACGATCGGGAACAGAGATTATGGATTGCAAAGGCGACCATTAGCTATAGATTTGGCTACCGAGAGTATACCGATGTATCGCAAGTCTTGATGACTACCTAAGAAGGTTGTGCAAGAGTAATTCTTGATTAGCGAGCATGGCACACGTATGCGGGCTTATGCGCAGCCGAGAAACGTAGAGATCGGCGGGTTAACGGCGACGAAGAGGCCGAGCGGCAAGGTCCTTTGGTAACTTTCGAGGCGAGTCGCCTCACCAAAGATTTGATATGCACCTCCGCCATCTGAGTGGTCTTCCACGGATGTCGGGGCGTTCGAGTATGCAGAGTTGGTCGTAACTCCGTGGCTTCCGCATTGATGATGACGTCATCCCGGAATGTCGTCTTTTAGTTGGTACTTGTTGTACTGCGCCGCCGTACCATGTGTCGAGAGTGTCCTCAGGAGGACTTAGCCTTCGTGATTGGTGGGTAGTTCGTCATCTTCCTTAGCTATGCGCCTACGAGGCGAGTTTGGTTAGAACGACTAAGGGAGTGAAGCGAGAGTATAGATATATCTTTAACCCTCTAGAGATCAGTATGTGTGATAAGGTGAGTATACCTTAGGTGCTATGTTCTGATAGCAGTGTGTTAGTGGTGATTTGAAATCATGGTTGTTTAACCGAGTAAGATTTTGGGGGATAGAGAAAGTGTGAGCCTTAGAGCTTTATACGTAGAGACCTTAGAGGTGAGGCCATCTCGAGAAAAAGGTGTAGTGTTATGTTTGACCCTTATCGGAGTGCATAGTGCACGTGAGTTATGTTTTTGGGATAAGTCCCCGAGTAGCGTAATATGAGAGAGGGTAGTTGAGCTAAGAAGACCGCTAGGTTTTCGTAACGTGATTAGTGAGAGTTTTCCTCCGGGAAGCTAGTGTTTTGCGCGTTGCCGGGTCGGGTTGAGGCCACGTTGCGGGTCAACCCGCGGTAGGTTTGGTGGTGGGGTCAGGTTGTGGTGGTTCCGCCTTGTGTTAGGGTTGTGAGGGTGTTAGGCCCCAGTTTAGTTAACCAGCGTACGCGTTCGTGGATGCGTTCGACCAGTAGTCGGGCCAATGGGGGCAGCCCATCGTGTCTTTCGGTCGGGCCGCTGCGGCGGTGATGTTAGGTCGAAAGGTTGAAAGGCTGCACGGGTGCCTACCTTCACCTTATGTCGATGAGTGGAGCCGAGTAGAATTTGTTGTTTCTGGAAGTTTTGCCAAGCATGTGTTAAGAACTCGTGAGTCTCGAATCGCATTCGCCTCGGGCGGTGTTTGGATTTGAGGATAGTTGTGGATTGTTGTCTCTGTGGAGGTAGTGTTTAAGCTACCATTTCGGTGTTCGGATGTCGCTTTGAAGCCCTGGTAGGCGGAAGTGTAAGTTGCGTTGATTGGTTCGATGTTGGCAAGGTGCGATAGTTAGTTCGAGCTTGTTCCACAGACTGTGGATAGGGGGAAGCTGTCTAGGAGAGGTTTTGGCAGCTCAGAGAAATCGTGCGGATAATCGGCGACGACGCTTAGAGTTCAGGTTGACGGTCGGTCTTCTTGAAGGTACCACCCCGGTTTGGGTGCGACGAGTTTTGGAACAGAGGGAACTTAGCCCGAGTTACTTTGGGCCTTTGTGAGTTCATGTGAAGGATAGGCCAGGTTGCCTATATGTTAGCATTTGCCGTCCGACGTAGGAGGCAGTGCGTCCGGTCTTTCGTATTGTGATGTTCGGGGAAGTATCGAAGATCCATCCAGAGTGTTCCCAGTTATGATGACCACGTTAGAGATAGTAACCCCGAGTTTTGGAAACTGAAGCAGTATCAGAAATGTGGTAAGAGTTCGAGTGTACGACAGCCTCAGGGATCGCATGTAGTCCGGTACCATTTGTTGGGTCGCCGGAGTGACACTAGAACCTCGCGGCAAAGTGACAAAAGTGGTATCAGGAAGAAGCGAGCATGTATGGCGAGCATTGATGTGACCATTTATTTTGTTTGGAAAAGTGTGGAAGAAGTATATTTTAGACCCCGGAGAGAGGTGTTTGTGGTGATGTTAGAGGTGATTCCTCGTGGACTTGGATGTAAGTATTTTGCGCAGTTGTTTCTGTGGCCATTGTGGCAGGATTGTTTCGTAAGTATGGTAGTGAAGACTATACTGGCGCGCGTTTGTCTTGAGATTTAGAAGGAACATTCGGGACGAATGTTTCTAAGGAGGGGAGAATGTTATACCCCGTATTTCCAGAGTATGTACGTGAGGGCGTACGTATAAAAGTTTAAAGCCTTGTGTAGGCAAAGTGGCTTGGCCGAATTAAATTTGTTCACAACACCCGATTAGAGTCGTTTTTCGACGAAACGTTTTCACTTTTCGTAGGGAATTTCCGCTATGTCATTTTTATTTTTTGGATTTTTCAGAGGCGAACATTTTGGACCAACAAGAGGCGCCATGGCACCCTCTCATTAGTGTGATAGATTGGACGAATTGGGCTAGTAAGGCACGTTTTTGTGCCTTGGCTAAAGTCGAGGTTGGTAGGATATTTGTGTAGTAAATCCTAGCCCTACACTTGCCTAACACATGGATTGATCTTGGCCTTTGGTTGGCCATCCCCGACCTATAAATACCCCTCTAAGGTTGAAGACTTCTTCATCCAAAATGCCTAAGTCTTGAGAGCCTTGCCCCTCCCCTTCGTGAGACCTCTTGGCCGAGATGTCCCTCCCTTGCTAGTGGCTCTCGGCCGAGAACCCTCCCCTCCAGTAGTGTGGCCGCATGTTCCCCACCCTAGTTGTTTTCGTATAATAACCCCCGTTGTGGTGTAGAAATACTCTCAAAAGTATTGTTATAATGCCCAAAATACCTTAGCCTTATACCTTGTAGTATTCTAAGGATATACCTATACGAAAAGCCCAGAAATACTATTATACTTCCCGTCAGTCACAAAACCGAAACCCTAGGAAAATCTCCATAGTCCGTTGGAGTATTGTGTAGAAGTTGGTTAGAACTTCTAAGGGTGGTTTAGAGCGGGTTGGAGCGCTCGGAGTTGGAGCTAAACGATTGCCCAGGATCGACTTTAAGCTAGGATAATTATGGGCTTATCGAGGTAATTATCTTGTCCCTCTATTGTAATTGGAAATTACATGTTGTTAGATTATATAGTTGAAGTATGCTATATATAGTACTGAACATAGTTATCGGCAATGTCTTGCGACTTAAGCCTGAATTTAAAGAAGAATACTGAACTGTAATTACATAGGGTCAGACATGAACTTGTGTAGTAGTGCAGTGGAGTAGACTTGTACCCGTTAGGGTTAGGCGTATAACCCCCGTTGGCTTGGTAGTAGGCCTCGATAGAGGAGGAGATTTACGCCATGTTGCGGGGAGGTCTTTGCGAATTTTCTGTAGAATGTTCTACGAAGGGATCTAAATGTTAATAAGCGCTGCGTGGCCTTATAGGTTGAAGTACTACGTGTGGCGCGATCTACTTGGCAGGAGTAGCCGACGGTTGGAAGTACTTGGAGCGTTTTGCTATTAGTCGATGCTCGTCGCGAGGTATGTGAACCTCTTCCTATCTCTTCTAGCATGATATGTGTGAACTATGTAGTGCGGAGACGCATACGTACTAAATGTATTTGATTGGTGTAAAACATAAAGTGTTATAACGGCTTTATGGGAAGTTGGTTATAATGACTTTATGTTGGTAAGAAAATACATGTGGTTTTTAAAAGATAACTGAATTGAACTATAACTGGCTTGTTATGTGTTAATAAAGAACTTGAAGTGTTTCAAAAGATTTTTGAATCATTTGGAAAGAAGAAGTAATATTTGGTTTTTGAAAACTTAAGAGTTATACTAGCTTTATGGGAAGTTAGGTATAACGGCTTAAGAATGTTTTACTGGTTTCGGAAATCAGAATGTGTATCGACAAACCAACTGCGGCGTTAATTAAAAGGAAATGTTTTGAATAATTAAGTATTATTAAAACCAGTAGAAACTTCCATCTGCATAGAAGCTAAGATGAGACAAAATGATATTTCCTAGATCATGGTTGCTGTAATAAGATTGTTATAAACAAGATATCCTACTCACACATAAGGCTTATGCTTCTCAGATTGTTTAAAGGAGAATTATATTCTTAAATGAATAAGACTATGAACTACGAAACCTTTCTAAAAATGAGAAACTTGAACATTGGAAATTAGGCAAACTTGAACATTGGAAATGAGAAACTTGAACATTGGAAAAGAATGTTGCTACTTGATTTTACAAAGAGAAGTAATTGATTTACTTTAAAAAGATAATCACTCTATTTTCATATACTACGGGTATTGTGTGCCTTTTGTGAATGTAACGTATCTTTTAAAGAGTTAATGTATGAAGTACTTAGGGATAAAAACCCGATCCTGTTAATCATATAGTAGAAAGTACCTTGTGTGAACAACTTGATTGTATTGGTTTGTGATAGCCTTGTAATACTTTCTTGATTGCTTTGATAAGTAAACGTGTTAGGATGCTACGTGTGTTAGTATCTTGTGATGTTTGTGTAAAGGGGTTTCCCTTGATTGTGCTTATTAACTATCAGTCGTTATGATAGTATTGTGGCATTCATCTCTTGAGATGATTCCGGTTAAGCGCCCTCCGACGGGGGTAGACTTCGGCGGGTCGATGGACCTATGATTCGAGAATACCTCATGCAGTCCCGGGGCCTATGCGGAGCTACGAGTTCGAGTTAGTGTCGTCCTTTATGGGCATGCGGTCCATGTGGCCATGCGGACTGCGAAGTCCAGGACGATGCCGGGGAGTAGCTACCCTCGATGCGGGGAATACCTCATGCGGGCCGATGAGATCGGCCTATGCGGAGCTGCGGGAGTTCCAGGGTTAGACGCGTACATTGATACTGCGGGCAAGTGGCCAGCTTTGATCACGTGACGGTCTAGACAGATCTTATGATCTGATTCATGACCTTGTTGATGTGCAGGTGTTAGTAGTCGGCTATGCCTTCGTACTTACCCCGTACGGTGTTATTATGGCACAGGTGGGACCTGGTGTTCATATGTGTTCCTTGGTGCTTTTATATCATAAACTGCCGGCAGTGAGGAAGGTATTCCACGGGCATGATTGATGTTGTGGGCGTGAGACCCATTGTTATATTTGAGTGATGACTTTGGCGTGAGTCCACGACTTGATATGATTGCTTGTTTATTGTGAATCGTAGTTTTGTTATCATACATGTCTCTGCTTTATATAGACTACTATGATTCCATTTACGATTTATTTTCAGTTTCACATACTGCACTGTTATGCGACTCCTTGGGGCTGCGTTCATGCCGCAGGTAAAGGTACACCAGTCGTTGATCCTCGCTCTTAGGGTCACAGTTCAGCTTTTGGGAAGCTCCGTTTCTCCGGAGGCTTATCTTGGTATAGTCCCCTGTTGTTGTAAGTGCTTACATTCAGGGGTATGACGGGGCCCTGTCCCGTCGTGGTTGTCGTATCATTTCTTAGAGGTCTGTAATCTTTGTGGGCGGTGGTTTGTAAAAGGATTAAACGTTTCTTTTGTAAAAGTGGTTATTTATATATGCCGAAAGGCAAGTTTTCCTCGATTGCTTTGTACTTCACTTGTTTCATGTATGTGTTTTATGTTCCGCTGATTACTCTGATGTTGTGTCACTAGGGTGCCCGGGGTAAGGCACCAGTCACGGGCCCAGTTTCGGGTCGTGACAGAATCACATACCTCTTCGGCTTAATCCACTAGCCAAGTCGAGTATGTCGCGCGTAGAATATCCACCTATAACAACCATAACACATCTATCAACTTCTAGATCTCTTAGTGGAATATTTTTAAGTAAATCGTCTCTTATTCTACGGAAAATCGGGCAGCACTTCCCCTGTAACTACGTACTTTTCCACCCTTTTTCAAGGCCCGATATCAATAGCCAACATGCCACATTTAAGGCGCAACAATTCAACAACTAAAGAAGGGGATTACACGCCTAAACGGACGTATAAAATTCTGCCCCTTTAAACAACCAAAACTGAAATGGAAACAAGTCCATAGTCCAAAGTAAATACAGTCTAATGTAAATACAGTCCAATGTAAATACAGTCCAAAGTAAATACAGTCCAATGTAAATACAGTCCATTAGTTGGTGTTCTTGGCCAACTACTATAATCAAACTTATCCAATTTTTGGCTAGCATGCCGGAATTACTTCTTTAATCCTCCAACTTATATTCCAATCCTTATATAAGTTATAATTACTTTGTTATTACTGTTGACAGGTAATAGATACGTTTTTACCATTTTAATGGCTAACATGCCAATTTCCATTTCAACAAGCTTACAAGATCCAAATCTTTCCAACCTTCATTCCACATATCTCATACTCCATAATATACTACCAACATAAATAATATCCAACTTCACAAGGAGGACAAAGTTCATTACCTCAAAAAGCCCAAAAATATCCAAGAACTTAAAGTAGCTCCTTAGCAAGTTTAGCTCCAAATCCTTACGTTCCAATCCGCTACAAGCAACCCGTAGAAGCTCCTAAACAACTTCTCTTCAAAATCCAACTCCAAAAAGTGAAGAACACTTACGGTTCAAACTTGTCAAGTTTCAGCCAAGAGGTTCTTTAAAGACTAGGGGTGTGAAATCTTGTCTAACTCTTGGTTCACAATCTTTCTAACACCTTAAGGAATAACACTTAAAAGTTTAAGAATTATTGGACAAATCTTGCTCAAGAAATCATGGCTTGGCCGAGAGCAACAATGGAGGAGGAGTGAGGATTTTCAAGTCTTGAAATGTTCTAAGTGTGGAAGATTTCATCAACTAAGGGTGCATATATAAGACAACCAAGGGCTAGGATTAAAACAAGTGTGGTTGAGATTGGGGACAAGTGTGTGCCCACAAGCCACTTGTCCAAACAAGACAAACTTGAGACAAGTGGCTAGCCACATGTCACACCAAATCGGCCACATGCCACCTAAGGGGGTGACACGTGTCGCCCTCTAATTCGTCCAAAATATTTCATCTCCCGAAAACATCCATAATAGCCAAAATCACGAAAACAATGTGGGCCCCACAAAACCGTAAATATTTCCCCGTGGGCCCCACGTGACCAAATCCGGAAATAAAATTCCATAATTCTCTAATATTCCAAGAAGTCCAAATACCAAATCTGGGAATCCAATTCCCATTTACGAACCTTTTTCCTTCACAAAATCCAGAAAATTTTCCGTCGGAAAATCAAATCTTTCTTCCTTTCCAATCTTAATGTTGTATTCTCGTACGTACGTCTTTACATACAAACCCTGGAACTACGGTGTGTAACATATATAATCGGCGTCGACACTTGGAGTTTGAGATAGATGATTGGGTCTTCCTGAAGGTATCACCCATGAAGGGTGTGATGATTTTTGGGAAGAAGGGGAAACTTAGCCCAAGGTACATTGGGCCTTATCAGATTGTCCGTAGGGTAGGCAAGGTTGCCTATGAGTTGGATCTGTCGTCCGATCTGGAGGCAGTACATCCAGTTTTTCATGTGTGTCTATGTTGCGGAGGTGTATCGGAGATACATCTAGAGTGCACTCAATTTGTGATGTCCAGGTGTGTCACGACCCGTTCCGGGGCCCGTGACTGGTGCCTTACCCGGGCACCCAAGTAGTCATACATCAGAGAAAATCAGCAGAACATAAAACAATTAACATGAAGCCAATGTAGTAAGACAGTGAAATAAGAAGACAGCTAACCAAAAACGGTTACCTTCAGTATATATATGAATGACAATTTGAACAGTTACATCCCTTTCTACAACTCTGCCCACAACAGTACTACAGACCTCTAAGAATGATATGACAACAATGGCGGGACAGGGCCCCGCCATACCCCTGAATGTAAATACCTACAACGACAGGGGACTATACCACTGATAAGCCTCCGGAGAAACGGAGCTTCCCATCTGTTGAATTGTGACCACTAAGAGCGAGGATCAACACG
This sequence comes from Przewalskia tangutica, assembly GCA_029844215.1. Taxonomy (NCBI): domain Eukaryota; kingdom Viridiplantae; phylum Streptophyta; class Magnoliopsida; order Solanales; family Solanaceae; genus Przewalskia; species Przewalskia tangutica. Next base: position 79,020,250 of record CM056725.1, read on the forward strand.
GTGTACCTCTACCTGCGGCATGAACGCGGCCCGGCGAGGCCAAGATAACAGTACCAAGTATTTGAAACTGAAAATATCAGAATGAAATCATAGCAGTCTATATAAAACAGGAGACATGTATGATAACCAAACTACAGTTCACAATAAATAAGCAGTCATGTCAAGTCAGGGACTCACGCCCTCAAAGTCATCACTCAAATACAACTATGGGTCTCACGCCCACAACATCAATCATGCCCGTGGAATGCCTTCCTCACTGCCGGCAGTCTATGATATAAAAGCACCAAGGAATACACATGAACACCAGGTCCCACCTGTGTCATCATAAAACCGTACGGGGTAAGTACGAAGGCATAGCCGACTACTAAAACCCACAGTACTAACAAGGTCATAAACTGTATCATGAGATCTGTCTAGACCATCACATGATCAAAGCTGGCCACTCGCCCGCAGTATCTAATGTGCGCGTCTAGCCCTGGAACTCTCCGCAGCTCCGCATAGGCCAATCTCATAGGCCCGCATGAGGTATTCCCCGCATCGAGGGTAGCTACTCCCCGGCATCCGCCTGGACTTCGCAGTCCGCATGGCCACATAGACCGCATGACCATAAAGGCCGCACACTAACTCGAACTCGTAGCTCGCATAGGCCCACAGGACCCGCGTGAGGTATTCTCGAATCATAGGTCACATGCACTCCGCTGAGTCTACCCCGTCGGAGGCGGCAACCTCGGAATATGTCAAGGTGAGTGGTACAATACCCACATAACGGCTGATAGTTTAAACAACTTAAGCGCAATCAAGGGAAAACCACTTTACACAAACATCACAAGATACTAACACACGTAGCATCCTAGCATGTTTACTTATCAAATTAACAAGAAAGTATTACAAGGCTATCACAAACCAAAACAATCAAGTTATACACACAAGGTACTTTCTACTATATGTTTAACAAGGTCGGGTTTTTATCCCCAAAGTACTTCATACATTAACTCTTTAAAAGATCTGTTTCTTTCACAAAAGTCACACAATACGTAGTATAAAAATAGAGTTACTATCTTACAAGTAAATCAAAATACTTCTTTTAGCAAAATCAAGTAACAACATTATTTTCCAAACGTTCAAGTTTGCCTAATTTCAAATGTTCACGTTTCTTATTTTAGAAAGGTTTCATAACTCATAGTCTTAATCCCTTTTAAAAACAATTGAGTAACATATGTCTTATGTGTGAGTAGGTTATTCTTGTTCATAATCAATCTTATTAAGCAGCCATGATCTAGGAAATGTAATATCATTTTGTCTCATCTTAGCTTCTATGCAGATGGAGGTTTCTACTGGTTTTAATAATACTTCATTAATTAAAACATTTCCCTTTATTAACGCTGCAGTGGTTTGTCGATACTCATTCTGATTTCCGAAATCAGTAAAACATTATTCTTTTAAAACCAAGTACTCATTACCCGCGAATGAGGTTTTACAACATTTTTAACAAATGTTAATTACCAAGTAAAACAAGTTAAGTCTCTTATCTTACAAGATCAAGTCTCTTAACTTCTACAATCAATAAACCATTCTTTTACCTACATAGAGTCGTTATAACTAACTTCCCATAAAGCTATTATAACACCCTATGTTTTAAACCAACCAACTCATTTAGCACATGTACGTCTACCGTACTACATAGTTTACAAAACATCATGCTAGAAAGGATAGGAAGAGGTTCACATACCTCGCGACGATTATCGACTAATAGCAAAACGCTCCAAGTACCTCAAACCGTCGGCTACTCCTTAAGCCAAGTAGATCACGCCATACGTAGTACTTCAACCTATAGGCCACAAGGCGCGCCTATTAACATCTAGATCTCAACGTAGAATATTCTACGTAAAATTCAGCATTCTCCCGCAACCACGTAAATCTCTCCTCTATCGAGGCCGGCTACCAAGCCAACGGGGAGGGCTTATACGCCTAACCGGACGTGTGCGTTCTACTTCACGAATGCTACACAAGTCTATGTCTGATCTATGTAATTACTGATTCGATTCTCTTTCTTTAAATTCAGGCTTAAGTCAAAAGACATTGCCGACAAACTACGTTCAGTTTTAACCAATATTCATTCTATATATAGTATACTTCAACTATATATTCTAACAATCATGTAATTTCCAATTACAATAGGGGAACAAGATATTTACCTCGATAAACCCAAAATTATCCAAGTTATAATGTCGATCCTGAGCAAGGTTTAGCTCCTACTCCGTGCGCTCCAATCCGCTCCAAACAACCCTTAGAAGTTCTAACCAACTTCTACTTAAATACTTCAACCAACTATGAAGATTTCCTTAGGGTTTCGGTTTGAGACTAAAAGGACAAAAGGTAGTATTTCCGGGCTCTACGTATAGAGGTATCTTTGGAATACTACAAGGTATACGGCTAAGGTATTTTGGGTATAGTAACAATACTATGGAGAGTATTTCTACTAAGAGGGGGGTATATATACGAGACAACACCACAAGGGGAGGGGTGTATACCCCTCGGCCTACCCCACTAGGAGGGGGGGTACTCTCGGCCAAGGGGGGAGGGGTTCTCGGCCAAGGGCCTCACCAAGGGGGGGAGGGACGAGAACACTACAAGAGAGGGGGGGAGGTTTTTAGACTTAGGAAATTTATTTGGATGAAGAAGTCTTCAAAGGGGGAGGGTATTTATAGGGCAAGCAAAGGCCAACCAATGGCCAAGATCTAGCCAAGTGGGGGGCAAGTGGAGGGCCAAGATATGCCCAAGTGCCCCCTAGACCCTACTCCTTAAAACCCTCACAAATATCTACCAAAATATCTTACCCACTTGACTTGCAACTCGTGCAAGTTGCCGCCCCACTTTTCCGCCAATGAGAGGGTGCCAAGTGGCGCCCTCTCGTTGGTCCAACACGTTTCGCCTCTCGGAAAAATCCGCAAAAATTAGAAATGACATAGCCGTAATTTACCCTACGCGAGTTGTGTAAAACGTTTCGTCGAAAAACGACTCTAACCGGGTGTTGTGCACAAAAATTATTCGGCCAAGCCAACTTTTAAGCCCAAACTTTTCTACGTACGTCCTTACGTACATACTCTGGAAATACGGGGTATAACATTCTCCCCTCCTTAGAAACATTCGTCCCGAATGTTCCTTCCAAGCCTCAAAACAAACGCGCGCCAGTATAGTCTTCACTACTATACTTACGAGAATAATCCTGCCACACCTGGCCACAGAAACACCCGCGCAAATACTTCCATCCAAGTCCACGAGGAAACACCTCTAAAATCACCACAAATACCTCTCTCCGGGGTCTAAAATATACTTCCTTCGCACCTTCTCTTTACAAAAGAAATGATCACATCTATGCTCGCCATACATGCTCGCTTCTTCCCTTACGTGTCGTACCCTTCTTGTACACTCGAACTCTTACCACATTTCTGTTACTTCTTCCGTTTCCAAAACTCGTCACACCCTTTCCGGGGTGGTACCTTCAAGAAGACCCACCGTCAACCTGAACTCTAAGCGTTGTCGCAGATAATCCGCACGACTTCTGTTGACTCTGAGCTGCCAATAACCTCTTCTGGATAAGCTTCACCCTATCCCCATCCTGCTGAACACGTATGAACCAACTATCTGAACCTTGCCAACGTCGAACCAATCGACCGGAAACTTACACTTCCGCCCCCACAAGGCGTCACAAGGCGATATCCGAACACTGAGATGGTAGCTAAAAACACTCCCTCGACAGGAGACAACAATACTCACATCTACCCCTGAAATCAAAACACTGGCCCGAGGACAAATACAATACGGAGACTCACCTGAGTTCCTAACCCTGCCTGGTAAAACTTTCAGAAAACGAAAATAGCCACAACCTGGGCTTCACTGTCTGTCATAAGGCGAAGGTAGGCACCCCGTGCAGCCTTACAACCTTTCTGAAATAATCATCTCGCAACTTACTACCGAGTACACGGTTTGACTAAAAGATAAGACGGGCTGACCTCATCGGCCCGACTACTGGTCGAACGCATCCACGAACTCGTACGCTGGTTAACGAAACTTGGGCCTAACACCCTCGTGACCCTACCACAAGGCGGGATCACCACAAACTGACCCCACCACCATACAGGCCGCGGGTTGACCCGCCACGTGGCCTCAACCCGACCCGGCAACGCGCAAAACACTAGCTCCCCGAAGGAACCATCTCACTAATCCACGTTACGAAAACCTAGCGGTCTTCTTAGCTCAACTACCCTCTTTCATTTCACACTACCCAGGGACTTATCACACAATATAACTCACGTGCACTATGCACTCCGATAAGGGTCAAACATAACAATACATCTTTACTCGAGAGGGCCTCGCCTCTAAGGTCTCCACGTAAAAAGCTCTAAGGCTTATACTTTCTCTATCCCCCAATCTTACTCGGTTAACTAACCATGATTTCTAATCACAACTAACACACTTCTATCAGAACATAGCACTTAAGATATACTCATCTTATCACACAATACTAATCTCTAGAGGGTTAAGGATATACCTGTATCTACTGCTTCACTCCCCTTAGTCGTTCTAATCAAATCTACCCCGTAGGGCGCATAGCTAAGGAAGGTGACGAACTGGTCACTGATCATGAAGGCTGAGTCCTCCTACTTGCATCCCTCCTATTAGGACATCCTTACGACACATGGCCCTGACGGCCGTCGGTAAAACGAGCACCAACAAAAGACGACATTCTCCGAGATGACATCTGCCACCCTGTGAAAACTGAGGGCAAAACTGAATTCGGCTGGCTGGAGCCTACGTGTAGCTGTGAACCGAAAACTCTGGAGTTCTGACCAACTCCTGCATACCCCGAACGTCCTGAACCCCGTGGAGGACCTCTCTGCACTGGTGGAGGTGCATAATCTAATCCGCTGGTGAGGCGACTCGCCTCGAAAGTTACCAAAGGACCTTGCTGTTCTGGCCCTCTTCTGCTGTCCTTCATTAACCCGGCGATCTCTACGTTTCTCGGCCTGCTGCGCATAAGCCCGTACACAGGCCATGCTCAAGCCTAACTGAAGAATTACTCTTGCACAACCCTCTCTTAGCTAATCATCAAGACTCGCGGTACATCGGTATACTCTCGACCAAATCCATAGCTAATGTGGTCGCTTTTGCAATCTATATTCTCTGCTCTGGCCGTGGAATCAAGGTTCAAATATCATGGCCGCAGAGGAATCGCCGCTGCTAAACTCTGTGGGGCTAGTGGCGTCGCATAACTCCTCGAATGAAAACACCACCCGGTGATGATCGAGCATGTGCCTCAGAACCCTCTCGAACTCTACTCGCGGCTCCTTGCGCCTCCCCGGGCGGGTTTGCCCTACGCGGAGGCATAACGGTAAGGGAAAGAAATACGTTAGAGGGTTCAACTTACAACACAGCTCTAAGGCACGATCTCAGAGTGAGAAGAATAGGAACCAATCCTAAATATCCTATAGCCTCCTGATTATTGGTGTGGTGCACAACACACCGATAATCAAGACTCTACTGGATACGGTCTGTAGACACTTTCCGAGGATTAACTGCTCTGATACCACTTTTGTCACGACCCGTTCCGGGGCCCGTGACTGGTGCCTTACCCGGGCACCCAAGTAGTCATACATCAGAGAAAATCAGCGGAACATAAAACAATTAACATGAAGCCAATGTAGTAAGACAGTGAAATAAGAAGACAGGCTAACCAAAAACGGTTACCTTCAGTATATATATGAATGACAATTTGAACAGTTACATCCCTTTCTACAACTCTGCCCACAACAGTACTACAGACCTCTAAGAATGATATGACAACAATGGCGGGACAGGGCCCCGCCATACCCCTGAATGTAAATACCTACAACGACAGGGGACTATACCACTGATAAGCCTCCGGAGAAACGGAGCTTCCCATATGCTGAACTGTGACCCTAAGAGCGAGGATCAACACTGGTGTACCTACTGCGGCAGATGAACGCGGCCCGAAGGAGGTCGATACAACAGTACCAAGTATGTGAAACGAAAATATCAGAATGAAATCATAGCGATCTATATAAAATAGAGACATGTATGATAACCAAACTACGATTCACAATAAATAGCGAATATGTCAAGTCGTGGACTCACGCCTCAAAGTCATCACTCAAATACAACTATGGGTCTCACGCCCACAACATCAATCATGCGTGGAATGCCTTCCTCACCGCCGGCGCTATGATAAAAAGCACCAAGGAATACACATGAACACCGGGTCCCACTGTGTCATCATAAAACCGTCACGGTAAATGCGAAGGCATAGCCGACTACTAAAACCCACAAGACTAACAAGGTCATAAATCGTATCATGAGATCTGTCTGCCGTCACATGATCAAAGCCGCCACTCGCCGCATGATCTAATGTGCGCGTCTAGCCTCGAACTCTCCGCGACTCCGCATAGGCCAATCTCATAGGCCCGCATGAGGTATTCCGCGTCGAGGGTAGCTACTCCCGGATCCGCCGACTTCGCGATCGCATGGCCACATAGACCGCATGACCATAAAGGCCGCACACTAACCTGGAACTCTCGTAGCTCCGCATAGGCCCCAGGACCCGCATGAGGTATTCTCGAATCATAGGTCACACAGACCCGCCTGAGTCTACCCCGCATCGGAGGGCAGCTTAACCTCCGGAATATGTCAAGGTGAGTGGTACAATACCCACATAACGGCTGATAGTTTAAACAACTTAAGCGCAATCGAGGAAAACCACTTTACACAAACATCACAAGATACTAACACACGTAGCATCCTAGCATGTTTACTTATCAAATTAACAAGAAAGTATTACAAGGCTATCACAAACCAAAACAATCAAGTTATACACACAAGGTACTTTCTACTATATGTTTAACAAGGTCGGGTTTTTATCCCCAAAGTACTTCATACATTAACTCTTTAAAAGATCTGTTTCTTTCACAAAAGTCACACAATACCCGTAGTATAAAAATAGAGTTACTATCTTCTGAAGTAAATCAAAATACTTCTTTTAGCAAAATCAAGTAACAACATTATTTTCCAAACGTTCAAGTTTGCCTAATTTCAAATGTTCACGTTTCTTATTTTAGAAAGGTTTCATAACTCATAGTCTTAATCCCTTTTAAAAACAATTGAGTAACATATGTCTTATGTGTGAGTAGGTTATTCTTGTTCATAATCAATCTTATTAAGCAGCCATGATCTAGGAAATGTAATATCATTTTGTCTCATCTGTTATACCCCGTATTTCCAGAGTATGTACGTAAGGACGTACGTAGAAAAATTTGAACTTTAAAGTGGCTTGGACGATTTATTTTGTGCACAACACCCGGTTAGAGTCGTTTTTCGACGAAACGTTTTACTAAACTTGCGAAGGGTAAATTCCGGCTATGTCATTTTTATTTTTGCGGATTTTTCCGAGAGACGAAACATTTTGGACCAACAAGAGGGCGACACTTGGCACCCTCTCATTGGTGGGCTTTGGGGCGGCAACATGGACGATTTCCTTGACATTTTTGTCAAGTAGTAGGTAGGATATTTTGTGGTAGATGGATAAGGTGCACATGGATGAATCTTGGCCCTACACTTGCCTTGCACTTGGCATGATCTTGGCCATTGGATGGTCTTTGCTTGACCTATAAATACCCCCCCCCCCCCCTTTGAAGACTTATTCATCCTAAAATAAATTCCAAGTCTTGAAATCCTTCCCCCCTCTCTTGTGGTGTTCTCGTCCCCCTGGTGAGGCCCTTTGGCCGAGAGTCCTCCCCTCGTCGAGAGTACCCTCCTAGTGGGGTAGGCCGAGGGGTATACACCCCCCCCTTGTGGTGTTGTCTCGTATAAATATACCCCCCCTCTTGGTAGAAATACTCTCCATAGTATTGTTACTATACCCAAATTACCTTGGCCCTAATACCTTGTAGTATTCCAAGGTTATACCTATACGAAAAGCCCAGAAATACTATTATACTTTCCACAATACAAAAACGAAACCATTAGGAAAATCTCAATAGTTAGTTTGATTATTAATTATAAGTTGGTTAGAACTTCTAAGGGTTGATTGGAGCGCACGGAGTTGGAGCTAAACCTTGCTCAGGATCGACTTTTATCTCGGATAATTTTGGGCTTATCGAGGTAAATAATCTTGTCCCCCTATTATAATTGGAAATTACATGTTGTAGGAATATATAGTTGAAGTATACTATATATAGAACTGAACATAGTCTTGCGGCAATGTCTTTTGACTTAAGCCTGAATTTAAAGAAAGAGAATCGAATCAGAATTACATAGATCAGACATGAGACTTGTGTAGCTTTTCTGTGAAGTAGAATTGTATACGACCGGTTAGATGTATAAACCCCCCCCCCCTGGTTGGCTTGATAGCCGGCCTCGATAGAGGAGGAGATTTACGCGGTTTGCGGGGAGGTGCTGCCGAATTTTCTGTAGAATGTTCTACGATAAGATCTAAATGTTAATAAGCGCCTTGTGGCCTTATAGGTTGAAGTACTATGTGTGGCGCGATCTACTTGGCTTAAGGAGTAGCCGACGGTTTGAGGTACTTGGAGCGTTTTGCTATTAGTCGATAATCGTCGCGAGGTATGTGAACCTCTTCCTATCTTTTCTAGCATGATATGTGTAATAACTATGTAGTACGGTAGACGTACATGTGTTAAATGTATTTGATTGGTTTAAAACATAAAGTGTTACAACGGCTTTATGGGAAGTTGGTTATAACAGCTTTATGTAGGTAAGAAAATGCTTTGTGGTTTTAAAAACTTAAGAGTTATAATAGCTTTATGGGAAGTTAGGTATAACGGCTTAAGAGAGATAAAATGAATGATTTATTGATTTTAGAAGTTAAGAGACTTGATCTTAAAAGATAAGAGACTTGACTTAATTAAATTAATATGAATTTTGTGTGAAACCTCATTCGTGAGTAATGAGTACTTGGTTTTTAAAAGAAATAATGTTTTACTGATTTCGGAAATCAGAATGAGTATCGACAAACCACTGCAGCGTTAATAAAAGGGAAATGTTTTGATTAATGAAGTATTATTAAAACCAGTAGAAACCTCCATCTGCATAGAAGCTAAGATGAGACAAATGATATTACATTTCCTAGATCATGGCTGCTTAATAAGATTGATTATGAACAAGAATAACCTACTCACATATAAGGCATATGTTTCTCAGATTGTTTAAAAGAGAATTATATTCTTAAATGAATAAGACTATGAACTACGAAACCTTTCAAAAATAAGAAACGTGAACATTTGAAATTAGGCAAACTTGAACGTTTGGAAAATAATGTTGTCACTTGATTTTACAAAGGGAAGTGTTTTGGTTTACTTAAAAAGATAGTCACTCTATTTTATACTACGAGTATTGTGTGACTATTTGTGAAAGAACAGATCTCTTAAAGAGTTATTGTATGAAGTACCTTGGGGATAAAAACCCGATCTTGTTAATCATATAGTAGAAAGTACCTTGTGTGCATAACTTGATTGTGTTGGTTTGTGATAGCCTTGTAATACTTTCTTGTTGATTTGATAAGTAAACATGCTAGGATGCTACGTATGTTATTATCTTGTGATGTTTGTGTAAATGGGTTTTCCCTCGATTGCGCTTAAGTTGTTTAACTATCAGCCGTTATGTTGGTATTATACCACTCACCTTGACATCATCCCGGAGGTTAAGCTGCCCTCTGATGCAGGGTAGACTCAGGCGGGTCTGTGTGACCTATGATTCGAGAATACCTCATGCGGGTCCCGGCCTATGCGAGCTGCGGGAGCTCCGTGTTAGTGTGCGGCCTTTATGGTCATGCGCGGTCATGTGGCCATGCGGATCGCGAGTCGGCGGATCGGGGAGTAGCTACCTCGATGCGGGAATACCTGCGGGCCTATGAGATTGGCCTATCGCGAGTGCGGGAAGTTCCGTGGCTAGACGCGCACATTAGATACTGCGCGAATGGCGGCTTTCATCATGTGACGGCCTAGACAGATCTCGTGATACGCTTTATGACCTTGTTGGTACTGCGTGGTTTTAGTAGTCGGCTATGCCTTCGCATTTACCCCGACGGTTTTATGATGACACAGTGGGACCCGTGTTCATGTGTATTCCTTGGTGCTTTTATATCATAGATCGCAGCGATGGAAGGTATTCCACGCATGATTGATGTTGTGGGCGTGAGACCCATTGTTATATTTGAGTGATGATGAGGCGTGAGTCCCCGACTTGACATGATCGCTATTTATCATGAATCGTAGTTTGGTTATCATACATGTCTCCCGCTTTATATAGACTACTATGATTTCATTTACGTATTTTCGCCACATACTTGGTACTGTTATCGACCTCATTCGGGCCGCGTTAAATGCCGCAGGTTGAGGTACACCAGTCGTTGATCCTAGTTCTCAGGGTCACAGTTCAGTGTTTGGGAAGCTCCGTTTCTCCGGAGGCTTATCAGTGGTATAGTCCCCTGTCGTAGTAGATGCTTACATTCAGGGGTATGGCGGGGCCCTGTCCCGCCATTGTTGTCATATCACTCTTAGAGGTCTGTAGTACTGTTGTGGACAGAGTTGTATTTGGGATGTAACTGTTCGGATTTAAGTTTTCATATATATATGCCGAAAGGCAATCTTTCTCAGATTACTGTTTCTTACTTCATTATATTTTTATGTCTTGCTTTATGTTCCGCTGATTACTCTGATGTATGTGTTACACCCCGTAAATTCTAGAGGATAGATAAGTTGGCAAACATGTGTTGGAAGGATTTTGAGTTTACCTTTGAGTATTGGACCCCAGTTGTTAAGGATTGTAAGGTGTTTAAAAGGCCTAGTGTGTAGTCCGTTGAATCTAGGTCCCAACGCAACCAACCGCTCGCCGATTGGACATCGAGTCAAAAGTTATGGAAGTTTCAAGTTTGGCGCGATCAAAGCGATGACTTGATTCGGGGTTCAGCGCGGCCGGAGAGCGTGCAGCGCGCCGATTGTACCGAGGGTCTGCGGTGTTGGCGCCGCGCGCCGGATGCGTGGTCGCGCGCCGACGCTGCAATTATTTTCTCGAGTGTTAGCGCGCCGGCGGCGGGCGCGCGCCGAGGCGGGATTTTCATGTAAAGGAGAAAAATCGGGGATATTTTTATAAGGAGCCTATGGGAGGGTGACAAGTGTCCTCCCATCCTTTGACCAAATGATAGAAGTTTATTTTAGGCCAAGTCTTGGAAGACTTGGCCATTTCATTTCAAACCCTCCCAAGAGAAAACCCTCTCCCTTCTCTCTAGGTTTTTGAGAAACCCGCCTTAGGGAACCGCTGAGCGCGGCAAGAAGGAAAAAGTGTTGGTGAACTTGTGGGAAGCGCCGTGGTTGAGTTGACGGAAGAAGTGGTAGGAAAGGGCTTTGTGGGCTTTTCTAAAAGGTAAGAGTTTCTTCTCCGGTTTTGAGTTAGTACTTGTGATAGTAGTATAGATCTGTGAGCCCGAGGTCATTATATTTAGAGTTTGAATAGATTTGTGAGCCCGAGGTCATTATAGTTAAGTTTGTATAGATTTGTGAGCCTGAGGCTGTTATAGTTAAGTTGGCTTAGATTTGGATCTTGTAGCCTTGTTGATTTCGGCCTTGTGAAAGGTGGCAAGTTAATAGAAACAAAGGAAGTTCTGTCCAATTTCCGTAGAATGTAGGGGCCTTGTACTTAGTTTACTCTACGTCGAAACTAGAGTTTGATAGACGCTATGGCCCTTATAGGATTGAAGTACTACGTGTAGCATATTCTTCTTAAGGAGATAGTATCGTGGAGCATTTTGCTTAGTGTCGACAATCGTCGCGAGGTATGTGATTCTTCCTATCCTCTTCAAAGATGACTATTTGTGAAATATATAGTGCGTTGACGACGTGCTAAAGGAAATTGATTTTCCAAATTGTGTCTTGACTTGTTATGAAGTGTAAAGGGCTTCATTATGTGTAAGAGTAGTAAGTCTTATCCGTTAGTAATGGGCACTCGGTGCTTAAAGAATGAGCCCTCTTGGTCTCATAAATGTTTATGTGGTAATTGGTTGGTTTAAAACATAAAAGAGGTTATAACGGCTTTATGGGAAGTCAGTTATAACAACTTTATGTGAGTAAAAGAACGGTTGTTGATTGGTAGAAGTTAAGAGACTTGATCTTGTAAGATAAGAGACTTAACTTAGAATTGTGAAAGTTGTGTAATGTATTCAAAAGTTGTAAAACCTCATTCGTGAGTAATGAGTGATACTTGGTTTTTGAAAACTTAAGAGTTATACTAGCTTTATGGGAAGTTAGGTATAACGGCATAAGAATGTGAAATGGATTTCGAAAGTGGGAACAAGTATCGAACACACCATCAGCTACTAATAAAGGAAATGGTTTCACTAATTGATTATATTAAAACCAGTAGAAACCTCCATCTGCATAGAAACTAAGATAAGACAAAATGATATTACATTTCCTAGATCATGGCTGCTTAAATGAGAATCATTGATAACAAGTTCTGACTTTTCTTAAAATTCCAAAGAATGAACTTAATGGATTGCAAAGGATAATGTACTGGATTTTGGAAAAGAGAAGTAACTTGAGTTTGAAAGTATAAATCACTTGTTTTCAGATATCGAACTTTTCTTAAGGGAAAAGTAAATGACTTGGTTTTAAAAGGTAGGAATACTTGACCTTAAAGGAGTTAATTACTTGGACTTTTAAAAGGTATACTTGACGTTATGTTAATTGTGTTTGAAGTACGTGTTTTAAACATGAATGTGTGTGATACTATTGTGATAGTATCGTATGGTTTCTACGTAAAGAGAGGTCTTTGAAGGTAGGAAAGAATGTAGTATTTTGGGGTTGGAACCCGGTTTGTTGACTTAAACGAAGGTACTTTGAGTTGTGTGTAACCTGTCTGTGCTTGTGGTGATAGTTTTGTTGTTGTGCAAGTGTTTGACTTTGTGCTACCGAGTCTATCGACGAGGGCCTGATATCGGGTGGTATGATGGACATATCGACACGCTGGGTAGCCCACGGTATGCTTCCACTATATTGATCCTTTGGGACATATCGACACGCTGGGTAGCCCACGTATGCTTCCATTGTGAGTGTTATCTTGTAAACCGGTTTGGACATACCGACACGTTGGGTAGCCCACGAGTACGCGCCCACAGCGAGTATTATCTGGTATTTGTTTGGACATACTGACACGTTGGGTAGCCCACGAGTATGCGTCCACTGAGTATTATCTCGGTATTTGTTTGGACATACCGACACGCTGGGTAGCCCACGGTATGCGCCCACAGTGAGTATTATCTGGGTATTTGTTTGGACATACCGACACGCTGGGTAGCCCACGGTATCGCCCACAGTGAGTATTGTCTGGTATTTGTTTGGACATACCGACACGCCGTAGCCCACGCAGTATGCGTCCACGCGAGTATTATCTTGTTATCGTCGACATACCGACACGCTGGGTAGCCCACGAGTATCGCCCACTTTGAGTAATGATCTTTCGCGTGAGTCCTCGACTTGAAGTGGTTTGATTTGACCGATCAGATATACGTGGTGTATCGTAGTTTGGTTATCATACATGTCTCCTGCTTTCCTTATAGACTATTATGATTTCATTTACGATTTTTCTGCTTCGCATACTCGCACTGTTGTGATCGACTTCTTCGGGCCGCTCATGCCGCAGTTGAGATACATCGCTTGTTGATCCGCACTTTGGATCGCTGTTCGCCTCGTAAAGCTCCATTCCTTCTGAGACTTTGTCACTTGGTACGGTTCTCAAGTTGTAGAACTTTTTGTACATTCGTGGTATGGCGGGCCCCGTCCCGTCGAGATGTTATAAAAATTCTTAGAGGTCCAGTAGTATCGATGTAAGGCGATTGTAAATCGCTCAGTGTTAGTTATTTTTCGTAAAAGGTAACCGCCGTTAGCCTGCTTTCTCTTTTCATTGGTTATCATGTATGAGTTTTAATTTCCGCTGATTTTCTCTCGATGTTGTTTGACTACTTGGGTGCGGGTAAGGCACCGCGCCGCTTCCGGTCGTGGCGTGTATGGTATCGAGCGCTTAGTCCTCGGAAAGTGTCTACGCACCGTGTCTAAGTAGAGTCTTGATTATCGATGTGTTGTGCACCACATCTATAATCGTGAGGTCGCGAGACATTTAGGATTGGTTTCTATTCTTCTCATTCGAGATCGTGCCTTAGAGCCGTGTTGTAAGTTGGACCCTCCGACGCGTGTTCGTTTTACCGATTATGCCTCGCGAAGGCAACCAGTGGCCCGAAGCGGCAAGGCAACAGAGGAGTCGCGAGTAGAGCAAATGGCGCCAGTCTCTACGAGACCACAAGACACGAGCCTCCACCCCACCGTGCAGGAGCAGGAGATGGGTTACAAGGAGTTGGCCCGCTTATTGGCCGTGGTTGTGGCGACACGAGGATAGGCCGACGCAGCCGCTTCGAAGCACCATGGTTCACCCGAGATCGGATAGTTTGAGGTCGCGGACTTTCGAGTTGTAGCCCGCCAGAGTTCTACGTCGAGGCACGAGGATGATCCGCAGGAGTTCATCCGACGCCATTCCGATCATGAGAGTGATCAAGGCATCGGAGACCGAGTCGGTGGTCCTAGGTTCGCATCGGCCGCGTGATACCGCTGATCGGTTTGATTCGTGGAGCTGTCCCGGGAGGGCATGCACTTCAGAGATGGGACGAGTTCTCGGAGGCATTTCTTGCACATTTCTTGCCTCCACGATGAGGAGGACTCGGGCCGATTTTTGATGTTGAGGCGAGCGCGACGGTTCGCGAGTACAACGTGGAGTTTAACTCACTAGCTCGACGCCCCGCGTTAGTAGCCGACATGGAGGACAGAGTGCACCGCTATGTCACGGGGCTTGATGACTATTTGGCGAGAGTTGCTCGGGAGTAGCTCTTCACCGCATGGACATTGCCCGCACGCAGCTCGTGCACTTGGATGTGAGGCACGAGAGTCGACGGAATGACCAAGATCGCAGAGTAGGGCCAAGGCGCAGGTCCTTTGGTGACCTTCGGCGGCAGCCTTTCAAGAAGAGTTAGTTATGCGCCTCCGCCCAAGACGGAGTGCTCCACCTCGCCGCCGGGGCGTCGAAAAATTCGGGAAGCGGTCGGGGCTCCAAGGTTTGAGTTTTTGGGGATCGAGGATGTTAGTCGGATGGGACCACCCTTACCTCGTTGTGACCATTGTGGTAGGCTCCACGATGGGAGTGTCGTGCTAATAGGGAATCTGCTTTACATGCGGCCGCCACCGCCATTTTGCAAGGAATTGTCCCAGAGATAGCGAAGGTTGAGATTCAGCCGGGATCGATGACGATTCACCTCCTCCTTTGTGCGTCGTCGGAAAGAACATGAGTAGAACGACAAGAAGGGAAGTGAAGCAATAGTTCTGGTATGTTCTTAACCCTCTGAGTATTGTATGCTTTGATGTTGTGGTGATGTGTTGAGTGCTATGTTCGGTAGCTTTGTGTATATAATGTGATTTGGAAGCATGGTTAATAAAGAGGTAAGTTGGGGATGAGAAAAATTTTGAAACTTAGAATTTATAACAGTTGAGACCTTAGATGTAAGGCCGTCTTGGGTAGAAGCCTTTACTGTTAATCCTTGTCTGAGTGTAGGGTATACATGGAGTTTTGTGTGATGATTCCATGGGTAGTTTGCGATGGAAGTGGTAGCTTCCATGACGTGGATTAGTAAGATGGACGAGTTGGAGGTAGTGACTCAAGGTGGTAGAACAAGCAGTGGATCAATTGTTGAACGTGTACTAGAGATGGGTGTGAGTGTACAAGGAATGTACGCCGAGTAAGGATAGTATCCTTTAGACCAAGGGAGGAGAAAATAGTGATGTTTGCACGTTAGAGGTGATTTCCCGTTAGTGGAATTGAGACGCGTGATTTCTATATTATGGCCATGAGAGGCATAAATGAGTTTTGTAGGTATAGTAGTGAAGACTATACCGCGCATGTGTTCAAGACTTAGAAGGAACATTCGACGAATGTTTCGAGGGAAGAATGTTACACCGTAAATTCTAGAGGATAGATAAGTTGGCAAACATGTGTTGGAAGGATTTTGAGTTTACCTTTGAGTATTGGACCCAGTTGTTAAGGATTGTAAGGTGTTTAAAAGGCCTAGTGTGTAGTCCGTTGAATCTAGGTCCCAACGCAACCAACCGCTCGTCGATCGACATCGGAGTCAAAAGTTATGGAAGTTTCAAGTTTGGCGCGATCAAGCAAAGCACTTGATTCGGGGAGTTCAGCGCGCACGGAGAGCGTGGCCGCGCGCCGATTGTACCGAGGGTCTGCGGTGTTGGCGCGCGCTGAATGCGTGGCGCGCGCCGTGCGCTGCAATTATTTTCGAAAGTGCGCCATGGCCGCGGGCGGGCGCCGAGGCGGGATTTTCATGTAAAGGAGAAAAATCGTGATATTTTTATAAGGAGCCTATGGGAGGGTGACAAGTGTCCTCCCATCCTTTGACCAAATGATAGAAGCCTATTTTAGGCCAAGTCTTGGAAGACTTGGCCATTTCATTTCAAACCTCCCAAGAGAAAACCCTCTCCCTTCTCTCTAGGTTTTTGAGAAACCCGCCTTAGGGAACCGCTGAGCGCGGCAAGAAGGAAAAAGTGTTGGTGAACTTGTAGAAGCGCTGTGGTTGAGTTGACGGAAGAAGTGGTAGGAAAGGGCTTTTGTGGGCTTTTCTAAAAGGTAAGAGTTTCTCTCCGGGTTTTGAGTTAGTACTTGTGATAGTAGTATAGATCTGTGAGCCCGAGGTCATTATATTTAGAGTTTGAATAGATTTGTGAGCCCGAGGTATTATAGTTAAGTTTGTATAGATTTGTGAGCCCGAGGTCATATAGTTAAGTTGGCTTAGATTTGGATCTTGTAGCCTTGTTGATTTCGGCCTTGTGAAGGTGGCAAGTTAATAGAAACAAAGGAAGTTCTCAATTTCCGTAGAATGTAGGGGCCTTGTACTTAGTTTACTCTACGTCAAACTAGAGTTTGATAGACGTTTTATGGCCCTTATAGGATTGAAGTACTACGTGTAGCATATTCTTCTTAAGGAGATAGTCGTGGAGCATTTTGCTTAGTGTCGACAATCGTCGCGAGGTATGTGATTCTTCCTATCCTCTTCAAAGATGACTATTTGTGAAATATATAGTGCGGTTGACGCACGTGTGCTAAAGGAAATTGATTTTCCAAATTGTGTCTTGACTTGTTATGAAGTGTAAAGGGCTTCATTATGTGTAAGAGTAGTAAGTCTTATCCGTTAGTAATGGGCACTCGGTGCTTAAAGAATGAGCCCTCTTGGTCTCATAAATGTTTATGTGGTAATTGGTTGGTTTAAAACATAAATGGGTTATAACGGCTTTATGGGAAGTCAGTTATAACAACTTTATGTGAGTAAAAGAACGGTTGTTGATTGGTAGAAGTTAAGAGACTTGATCTTGTAAGATAAGAGACTTAACTTAGAATTGTGAAAGTTGTGTAATGTATTCAAAAGTTGTAAAACCTCATTCGTGAGTAATGAGTGATACTTGGTTTTTGAAAACTTAAGAGTTATACTAGCTTTATGGGAAGTTAGGTATAACGGCATAAGAATGTGAAATGGATTTCGAAAGTGGGAACAAGTATCGAACACACCACTGCAGCGCTAATAAAGGAAATGGTTTCGACTAATTGATTATATTAAAACCAAGAGAAACCTCCATCTGCATAGAAACTAAGATAAGACAAAATGATATTACATTTCCTAGATCATGGCTGCTTAAATGAGAATCATTGATAACAAGTTCTGACTTTTCTTAAAATTCCAAAGAATGAACTTAATGGATTGTAAAGGATAATGTACTGGATTTTGGAAAAGAGAAGTAACTTGAGTTTGAAAGTATAAATCACTTGTTTTCAGATATCGAACTTTTCTTAAGGGAAAAGTAAATGACTTGGTTTTAAAAGGTAGGAATACTTGACCTTAAAGGAGTTAATTACTTGGACTTTTAAAAGGTATACTTGACGTTATGTTAATTGTGTTTGAAGTACGTGTTTTAAACATGAATGTGTGTGATACTACGTGTGATAGTATCGTATGGTTTCTACGTAAAGAGAGGTCTTTGAAGGTAGGAAAGAATATAGTATTTTGGGGTTGGAACCCGGTTTGTTGACTTAAACGAAGGTACTTTGAGTTGTGTGTAACCTGTCTGTGCTTGTGGTGATAGTTTTGTTGTTGTGCAAGTGTTTGACTTTGTGCTACCGAGTCTCTCGACGGAGGGCCGGATATCGGGTGGTATGATGGACATATCGACACGCTGGGTAGCCCACGTATGCTTCCACTATATTGATCCTTTGGGACATATCGACACGTTAGGTAGCCCACGTATGCTTCCATTGTGAGTGTTATCTTGTAAACTGGTTTGGACATACCGACACGTTGGGTAGCCCACGGTATGCGTCCACGTGAGTATTATCCGGTATTTGTTTGGACATACCGACACGCTGGGTAGCCCACGAGTATGTCCACGATGAGTATTATTCGGGTATTTGTTTGGACATACCGACACGCTGGGTAGCCCACCAGTATGCGTCCCACAATGAGTATTATCCGGGTATTTGTTTGGACATACCGACACGCTGGGTAGCCCACGAGTATGCGTCCACAGTGAGTATTATCTGGGTATTTGTTTGGACATACTGACACGTTGGGTAGCCCACGAGTATGCGTCCACAGTGAGTATTATCTTGTTATTGGGTTGGACATACTGACACGTTGGGTAGCCCACGAGTATGCGTCCACTTTGAGTAATGATCTTTCGGGCGTGAGTCCCTGACTTGAAGTGGTTTGATTTGACTGATCTGTATATACGTGGTGTACTGTAGTTTGGTTATCATACATGTCTCCTGTTTTCCTTATAGACTATTATGATTTCATTTACAGTATTTTTCTGTTTCGCATACTCGCACTGTTGTTATCGACCCTTCGGGCCGCTCATGCCGCAGTTGAGATACATCGCTTGTTGATCCGCACTTTGGATCGCTGCTCTCGAAAGCTCCATTCCTTCGAGACTTTGTCACTTGGTACGGTTCTCAAGTTGTAGAACTTTTGTACATTCGTGGTATGGCGGGCCCCGTCCCGCCGAGATGTTATAAAAATTCTTAGAGGTCCGTAGTAATCGATGTGCGCGATTGTAATCGCTCGTGTTAGTTATTTTTCGTAAAAGGTAACCGCTTAGCCTGCTTTTCTTTTCATTGGTTATCATGTATGAGTTTTAATTTCCGCTGATTTTCTCGATGTTGTTTGACTACTTGGGTGCCCGTAAGGCACCGCCGCGTCTTGCCGGTCGTGATAAGATGGCTACTGGGTGCCGGGTAGGCACTACCACGCCCAGTGCGGTCGTGACAAAAGTGGTATCGAGCGCTTAATCCTCGGAAAGTGTCTACGCATCAGATCCAGAGTCTTGATTATCGCGTGTTGTGCACCACACCAATAATCAGGAGGCTATAGGATATTTAGGATTGGTTTCTATTCTTCTCACTCTGAGATCGTGCCTTAGAGCTATGTTGTAAGTTGGACCCTCTAACGTATTTCTTTCCCTTACCGTTATGCCTCCGCGTAGGGCAAACCCGGGCCCAGGAGGGCAAGGCAGCCGAGGGAGCTGTGAGTAGAGTACAGAGGGTTACGAGGGCACAGGCCCAATCATCACCTGAGTTAGGTGCTCAGTCGGGGAGTTATGCTACGTCACCAGCCCCAGCAGAGTTTAGCACGGCGGCAGCAGTTCCGCCTGCGGCCATGATATTTGAACCTTTAGTTCCACGACCGGGGACAGAGAATATAGATTGCAAAGAGACGACTCTGTTACTAGCTATGGACTTGGCTACCAGAGAGTATACCGATGTACCGCGAGTCTTGATGACTATCTAAGAGAGGGTTGGACAAGAGTAATTCTTCAGTTAGGCGTGAGCATGGCCGGTGTACGGGCTTATGCGCAGCAGGCCAAGAAACGTAGAGATCGACGGGTTAACCAAGGACAGCAGAAGGGGGCCAGAACAGCAAGGTCCTTTGGTAACTTTCGAGTCGAGTCACCTCACCAGCAGATTAGATTATGCACATCCACCAAGCAGAGGTCCTCCACAGGTTCGGGACGCTCGGTATGCAGGAGTTGGTCGAGCTCCAGCTTCCGCTCACCTACACGTAGGTTCCGGCCCACCGATTCGCTTTTTCCCGATGTTCACAATGTGGCGACGCCATCCCGGAATGTCGCTTTTTGGTGCTCGTTTACCGACTACCGCCGTGTGTCGTAAGGATGTCCTAGTAGGAGGGATGCAAGTAGGAGGACTCAACCTTCATGATCAGTGACCAGTTCGTCACCTTCCTTAGCTGCGCCTACGGCGTTTGATTAGAACGACCGCGAGGAAGAAAGAGATAGAGGTATATCCTTAACCCTCTAGAGATTAGTATTGTGTGATAAGATGAGTATATCTTAAGTGCTATGTTCTGATAGCAGTGTGTTAATTGTGATTAGAAATCATGGTTAGTAACCGGGAAAGATTGGGGGATAGGAAAAGTGTGAGCCTTAGAGCTTTTTTACGTGGAGACCTTAGAGGCAAGGAAATCTTGAGAAAAAGATTACATTTGTGTTTGACCCTTATCGGAGTGCATAGTGCACGTGAGCTATGTTTGGGATAAGTCCCTGAGTAGTGTGGAATGAAAGAGGGTAGTTGAGCTAAGAAGACCGCTAGGTTTTCGTAACATGGATTAGTGAGATTGTTCCGGATAGGGGAGCAAGTGTTGTACGCGAGAGTGGGTCGGGTTGAGGCCATGCCGCGGGTCAACCCGCGACCTGTTTTATGGTGGGGTCAATTTGTGGTGGTCCCGCCAGGTGGTAGGGTCACGAGGGTGTTAGGCCCAAGTTTAGTTAACCATCGTACAATTCGTGGATGCGTTCAACCAGTAGTCGGGCCGATGGGTCACCCATCCGTCTTCTAGTCGACCGGTTACTCGCAGAGGTTAGCGAGTTGTTACATCGTAAAGGTTGTAAGGTCATGGGGTGCCTACCTTCACCTTATGATGCATGAAGCGAGTTGTGGCTATTTTCATTTTCTCGAAATTTTACCAGCAGGTTAGAACTCGTGAGTCTCAGATCGTATTCGCCCCTGCCGTTGTTTTGATTTCAGGTAGTTGTGAGGATTGTTGTCTCTGTTGAGAGTGTTTTTAGCTACCATTTCGGTGTTCGGATATCGCCTTGCGACGCCTTGCAGGGCGGAAGTGTAAGTTGTCCGATTGGTCTGACGCCGCAAGGTTCGAGATAGTTGGTTCATACGTGTTCAAGGATGGAGATAGGGTGAAGCTTATCCGTAAGAGGTTATTGGCAACTCGTAGTCAATGAAGTCGTGCGGATAATCTGCGACAACGCTTGAGTTCGTGTTGACGGTGGTCTTCAAGGTACCACCGCAACGGGCGTGACGAGTTTTGGAAAACAGAGGAAACTTAGCCCGAAAGTTGGGCCTTTTTAGGTCAAAGTAATAGTAGGCCAGGTTGCCTATATATTAGCTTTTGCCGTCCGACTTGGGAGGCAGTATGTCCGGTCCTTCATGTTGTTAGGTTCGGAAAAGTATCGGAGATCCATCCAGCGTTTTCCCAGTTATGATGATCAAGTTGGAGGCAGAACCTGTAGACTTTTTTGAAATTGATGCGAATGTAAACATGGTAAGTTATGAGAAAGAGTTCGAGTGTACGAGAAGGGTACGACACGTAAAGGAAGAAGCGAGCATGTATGGCGAGCATAGATGTGATCATTTCTTTTGTAAGGAGAAGGTGCGAAGGAAGTTTATATTTTAGACCTCGAATAAGGGCTTTTGTGATGTTAGAGGTGTTTCCTCATGGACTTGGATGTAAGTATTTTGCGCAGGTTTTTCTGTGGCCAGGTGTGGCAGGATTGTTCTCGTAAGTATAGTAGTGAAGACTATATCGGCGCCGCTTGTTTTGAGACTTAGAAGGAACATTCGACGAATGTTTCTAAGGAGGAGAATGTTATACCCGTATTTCCAGTATGCGTGGGACGTACGTAGAAAAATTTGAACTTTAAAGTGGCTTGGACGATTTATTTTGTGCACAACACCCGGTTAGAGTCGTTTTTCGACGAAACGTTTTACTAAACTTGCGAAGGGTAAATTCCGGCTATGTCATTTTTATTTTTTGCGGATTTTTCCGAGAGACGAAACATTTTGGACCAACAAGAGGGCGACACTTGGCACCCTCTCATTGGTGGGCTTTGGGGCGGCAACATGGACGATTTCCTTGACATTTTTGTCAAGTAGTAGGTAGGATATTTTGTGGTAGATGGATAAGGTGCACATGGATGAATCTTGGCCCTACACTTGCCTTGCACTTGGCATGATCTTGGCCATTGGATGGCCTTTGCTTGACCTATAAATACCCCCTCCCTCCCCCCCCCTTTGAAGACTTATTCATCCTAAAATAAATTCCAAGTCTTGAAATCCTTCCCCCCTCTCTTGTGGTGTTCTCGTCCCCTTTGGTGAGGCCCTTTGGCCGAGAACCCCTCCCCCCTTGGCCGAGAGTACCCCCCTTCCTAGTGGGGTAGGCCGAGGGGTATACACCCCCCCCTTGTGGTGTTGTCTCGTATAAATATACCCCCCCTCTTGGTAGAAATACTCTCCATAGTATTGTTCCCAAATTACCTGGCCCTAATACCTTGTAGTATTCCAAGGTTATACCTATCTAAAAGCCCGTAAATACTATTATACTTTCCACCACAAAAACGAAACCCTAAGGAAAATCTCCATAGTTAGTTGGAGTATTAAGTAGAAGTTGGTTAGAACTTCTAAGGGTTGATTGAGCGCATGAGTCGAGCTAAACCTTGCTCAGATCGACTTTTATCTCGGATAATTTTGGGCTTATCGAGGTAAATAATCTTGTCCCCTATTATAATTGGAAATTACATGTTGTAGGAATATATAGTTGAAGTATACTATATATAGAATCAACATAGTCTTCAAGGCAATGTCTTTTGACTTAAGCACGAATTTAAAGAAAGAGAATCAATCAGTAATTACATAGATCAGACATGAGACTTGTGTAGCTTATCATGAAGTAGAATTGTATACGTCCGTAGACGATAAACCCTCGGTTGGCTTGATAGCCGCCTCGATAGAGAGGAGATTTACGCCATGTGCGGGGAGGTGCGAATTTTCTCAGAGAATGTTCTACGATAAGATCTAAATGTTAATAAGCGCCTGGCCTTATAGGTTGAAGTACTATGTGTGGCGCGATCTACTTGGCTTAAGGAGTAGCCGACGGTTTGAGGTACTTGAGCGTTTTGCTATTAGTCGATAATCGTCGCGAGGTATGTGAACCTCTTCCTATCTTTCTAGCATGATATGTGTAATAACTATGTAGTACGAGACGCATACGTGTTAAATGTATTTGATTGGTTTAAAACATAAAGTGTTACAACGGCTTTATGGGAAGTTGGTTATAACAGCTTTATGTAGGTAAGAAAATGCTTTGTGGTTTTAAAAACTTAAGAGTTATAATAGCTTTATGGGAAGTTAGGTATAACGGCTTAAGAGAGATAAAATGAATGATTTATTGAATTTAGAAGTTAAGAGACTTGATCTTAAAAGATAAGAGACTTGACTTAATTAAATTAATATGAATTTTGTGTGAAACCTCATTCGTGAGTAATGAGTACTTGGTTTTTAAAAGAAATAATGTTTCTTGATTTCTAAATCAGAATGAGTATCGACAAACCACTGCAGCGTTAATAAAAGGGAAATGTTTTGATTAATGAAGTATTATTAAAACTAGTAGAAACCTCCATCTGCATAGAAGCTAAGTGGTTTTAATAATACTTCATTAATTAAAACATTTCCCTTTATTAACGCTGCAGTGGTTTGTCGATACTCATTCTGATTTCCGAAATCAGTAAAACATTATTCTTTTAAAACCAAGTACTCATTACCCGCGAATGAGGTTTTACAACATTTTTAACAAATGTTAATTACCAAGTAAAACAAGTTAAGTCTCTTATCTTACAAGATCAAGTCTCTTAACTTCTACAATCAATAAACCATTCTTTTACCTACATAGAGTCGTTATAACTAACTTCTCATAAAGCTATTATAACACCCTATGTTTTAAACCAACCAACTCATTTAGCACATGTACGCTCACCGCATTACTCATAGTTTACAAAACATCATGCTAGAAAGGATAGGAAGAGGTTCACATACCTCGCGACGATTATCGACTAATAGCAAAACGCTCCAAGTACCTCAAACCGTCGGCTACTCCTTAAGCCAAGTAGATCACGCCATACGTAGTACTTCAACCTATAGAGGCCACAAGGCGCCTATTAACATCTAGATCTCAACGTAGAATATTCTACAGAAAATTCGGCAGCACCTCCCCCCCCCGCAACCACGTAAATCTCCTCCTCTATCGAGGCCGGCTACCAAGCCAACCAGGGGGGGCTTATACGCCTAACCGGATGTGTACAGTTCGACACTTGGAGTTTGAGATAGATGATTGGGTCTTCCTGAAGGTATCACCCATGAAGGGTGTGATGATTTTTGGGAAGAAGGGGAAACTTAGCCCAAGGTACATTGGGCCTTATCAGATTGTCCGTAGGGTAGGCAAGGTTGCCTATGAGTTGGATCTGTCGTCCGATCTGGAGGCAGTACATCCAGTTTTTCATGTGTGTCTATGTTGCGGAGGTGTATCGGAGATCCATCTAGAGTGCACTCAATTTGTGATGTCCAGGTGTGTCACGACCCGTTCCGGGGCCCGTGACTGGTGCCTTACCCGGGCACCCAAGTAGTCATACATCAGAGAAAATCAGCAGAACATAAAACAATTAACATGGCCAATGTAGTAAGACAAAGGAAATAAGACAAAGCTAACCAAAAACGGTTACCTTCAGTATATATATGAATGACAATTTGAACAGTTACATCCCTTTCTACAACTCTGCCCACAACAGTACTACAGACCTCTAAGAATGATATGACAACAATGGCGGACAGGCCCCGCCATACCCCGAATGTAAATACCTACAACGACAGGACTATACCACGATAAGCCTCCGAGAAACGGAGCTTCCCATACGCTGAATCGTGACCTAAGAGCGAGGATCAACACCGCGTACTCTACTGCAGATGAACGCAGCCTCTGGCGAGGTCAAGACAACATGTACCAAGTATGTGAATCAAAATATCAGAAATGAAATCATAGCGACTATATAAAATGAGACATGTATGATAACCAAACTACGCTTCACAATAAATAAGCAAATATGTCAAGTCGTGACTCACGCCCTCAAAGTCATCACTCAAATACAACTATGGGTCTCACGCCCACAACATCAATCATGCCCGTGGAATGCCTTCCTCACTGCCGGCAGTCTATGATATAAAAGCACCAAGGAATACACATGAACACCAGGTCCCACCTGTGTCATCATAAAACCGTACGGGGTAAGTACGAAGGCATAGCCGACTACTAAAACCTACGCATTAACAAGGTCATAAATCAGATCATGAGATCTGCCTGCACCATCACATGATCAAAGCCGCCACTCGCCGCAGATCTAATGCGCGCGTCTAGCCTGGAACTCTCCGCAGCTCCGCATAGGCCAATCTCATAGGCCCGCATGAGGTATTCCCCGCATCGAGGGTAGCTACTCCCCGGCATCCGCCTGGACTTCGCAGTCCGCATGGCCACATAGACCGCATGACCATAAAGGCCGCACACTAACCTGGAACTCTCGTAGCTCCGCATAGGCCCCTGGGACCCGCATGAGGTATTCTCGAATCATAGGTCACACAGACCCGCCTGAGTCTACCCCGCATCGGAGGGCAGCTTAACCTCCGGAATATGTCAAGGTGAGTGGTACAATACCCACATAACGGCTGATAGTTTAAACAACTTAAGCGCAATCAAGGGAAAACCACTTTACACAAACATCACAAGATACTAACACACGTAGCATCCTAGCATGTTTACTTATCAAATTAACAAGAAAGTATTACAAGGCTATCACAAACCAAAACAATCAAGTTATACACACAAGGTACTTTCTACTATATGTTTAACAAGGTCGGGTTTTTATCCCCAAAGTACTTCATACATTAACTCTTTAAAAGATCTGTTTCTTTCACAAAAGTCACACAATACCCGTAGTATAAAAATAGAGTTACTATCTTCTGAAGTAAATCAAAATACTTCTTTTAGCAAAATCAAGTAACAACATTATTTTCCAAACGTTCAAGTTTGCCTAATTTCAAATGTTCACGTTTCTTATTTTAGAAAGGTTTCATAACTTATAGTCTTAATCCCTTTTAAAAACAATTGAGTAACATATGTCTTATGTGTGAGTAGGTTATTCTTGTTCATAATCAATCTTATTAAGCAGCCATGATCTAGGAAATGTAATATCATTTTGTCTCATCTTAGCTTCTATGCAGATGGAGGTTTCTACTGGTTTTAATAATACTTCATTAATTAAAACATTTCCCTTTATTAACGCTGCAGTGGTTTGTCGATACTCATTCTGATTTCCGAAATCAGTAAAACATTATTCTTTTAAAACCAAGTACTCATTACCCGCGAATGAGGTTTTACAACATTTTTAACAAATGTTAATTACCAAGTAAAACAAGTTAAGTCTCTTATCTTACAAGATCAAGTCTCTTAACTTCTACAATCAATAAACCATTCTTTTACCTACATAGAGTCGTTATAACTAACTTATCATAAAGCTATTATAACACCCTATGTTTTAAACCAACCAACTCATTTAGCACATGTACGTCTACCGTACTACATAGTTTACAAAACATCATGCTAGAAAGGATAGGAAGAAGTTCACATACCTCGCGACGATTATCGACTAATAGCAAAACGCTCCAAGTACCTCAAACCGCCTGGCTACTCCTTAAGCCAAGTAGATCACGCCATACGTAGTACTTCAACCTATAGAGGCCCCAAGGCGCCTAGTCCCATCTAGATCTCAACGTAGACTATTCTACGTAAAATTCGCAAAGACCTCCCTCCCGCAACCGCGTAAATCTCCTCCTCTATCGAGGCCGGCTACCAAGCCAACCAGGGGGGGTTTATACGCCTAACCGGACGTGTACAGTTCTACTTCACAGTAATGCTACACAAGTCTACTGTAATACAGTCCTATGTAATTACAGTTCAGTTCTCTTTCTTTAAATTCAGGCTTAAGTCAAAAGACATTGCCGACAAACTACGTTCAGTTTTAACCAATATTCATTCTATATATAGTATACTTCAACTATATATTCTAACAATCATGTAATTTCCAATTACAATAGGGGGACAAGATATTTACCTCGATAAGCCCAAAATTATCCAAGTTATAATGTCGATCCTGAGCAAGGTTTAGCTCCTACTCCGTGCGCTCCAATCCGCTCCAAACAACCCTTAGAAGTTCTAACCAACTTCTACTTAAATACTTCAACCAACTATGAAGATTTCCTTAGGGTTTCGGTTTGAGACTAAAAGGACAAAAGGTAGTATTTCCTGCTCACGATAGAGGTATCTTTGGAATACTACAAGGTATACTGGCTAAGGTATTTTGGGTATAGTACCAATACCATGGAGAGTAGTTCGACTAAGCGGGGGGGTATATATACGAGACCACACCACCAGGGGAGGGGTGTATACCCCTCGGCCTACCCCACTAGGAGTGGTACTCTGGCCATGGGGAGGGGTTCTCGCCAAGGGCCTCACCAAGGGGGGAAGGGACGAGAACACTACAAGAGAGGGGGGGAGGTTTTTAGACTTAGGAAATTTATTTGGATGAAGAAGTCTTCAAAGGGGGAGGGTATTTATAGGGCAAGCAAAGGCCAACCAATGGCCAAGATCTAGCCAAGTGGGGGGCAAGTGGAGGGCCAAGATATGCCCAAGTGCCCCCTAGACCCTACTCCTTAAAACCCTCACAAATATCTACCAAAATATCTTACCCACTTGACTTGCAACTCGTGCAAGTTGCCGCCCCACTTTTCCGCCAATGAGAGGTTGCCAAGTGGCGCCTCTCGCTGGTCCAACACGCCGCCTCGGAAAAATCCGCAAAAATTAGAAATGACATAGCCGTAATTTACTCTACGCGAGTTGTGTAAAACGTTTCGTCGAAAAGCGACTCTAACCGGGTGTTGTGCACAAAAATTATTCGGCCAAGCCAACTTTTAAGCCCAAACTTTTCTACGTACGTCCTTACGTACATACTCTGGAAATACGGGGTATAACAAGGTGACAGAGGGGTTATCGTATGAGGAGAGTCCCATAGCGATACTCGATCATCGTGTTAGCGATCGCGACGAAGGACGTGGCTTCCGCTAGCGTCTTATGGCGGAACGAGAACAAAGAGGAAATGACATGGGAAGCAGAGGAGGACATGATATCCTCACTTATTCCCTACACCTCCAGGTAACTCACTTTCCTACTTGTTGATTTTATTTGACATATATACTTAAGTGTTGTTATGACTATGTATGGCGTTCTTATTTCCGAGGGGTATAGTTAAGAGGGACTATGTCGATAGCTGTTTTGATTAAACATAGAAGGAACATTCGGGACGAATGTTTCTAAGGGGGAGAGAATGTTACACCCCGTAGTTCCAGAGTACGTATGTGAGGACGTACGTACGAGTGTATAACCCTAAATACGTAAGGGATGAAAATTTTGAATTTCCGACGGAAAATATTCCGAACCTCGTGAAGGAAAAATGTTTATTATTGGGAATTGGATTCTCAAAATTGGTAGTTGAGACTTGTAGAATTTATAAGAATTATGGATTTTATTTTTCGGAATTGGTCACGTGGGGCCCACGGGAAAATTTACGGTTTTGTGGGGCCCACATTATTTTTTCGAGATTTTGGACATTATGGATATTTTCGGGAGATGAAATATTTTGGACAAATAGGAGGGCGACACATGTCACCCCCATATGGCCATGTGGCCGAAATGGTGTGCCATTTGGCAAGTTGGCTGTTTTTGTGAGACATGTGGCAAGACATATGTCTCAAGTTTTTGTGGGACATGTGGTTTGTGGGGCCCACACACACATGTCCCCAATCTAAACCACACACTTGCTTTCATCCTAGCCTTTGGTTGGCCTATAAATACACCCCTTAAGCTTGCAAGACTTCTTCATCACTTAGAGAAATTCCAAGACAAAATAATACTCCCTCCTTTGTTAAGCTCTCGGCCAAACACCCCTCTTGTGAAGAAATTCTTCAATTGTTGTTGTTTTATCCCAAATACCTTAGCCTAGTGTCCTTAGTAGTGTTCTAAAGTTATCCCAAAACAAAGATCCCGGAAATACTACGTTATTCTAATAGTCGCAAAAATGAAACCCTAGGGTAATCTTCATATTTTGGATGAATTGTTAAGAGAAGTTGGTTAGGAACTTCTAAGGGTTGCTTGGAGTGGATTAGAGCGTAAGGAATATGAGCTAACGTTGCTAAGGATCGACTTATTAATCTTGGATAATTTTGGGCTTATCGAGGTAATGATCTTTGTCCTTTTTATTATAATTGGAGATTACATATTGTAGTAGTTTATAATTGAGTATATGATATGTGGAAGGAAGATTAAAAAGAAATAGACTGTTTAGGTTTATTGTGGGGCAGGATTTTACACGTCTAGTTAGGCGTGTAATCCCCTTTGAGTTGTTGGCTGTTACACCCCGTAGTCCGGATCATGCATATGAGAACGTACGAAAGGAATTAAGATTTAAATTTTTGGAAAGATAAGTTGACAGAATGTTTTGGGCAGGTTTTTAGTCAACTTTGGGGAGTTTTATGTCCAGTTATATTAGGAGTTCTTAGGTGTTTCAAAAGCCTAGTGTGAAGTACGTTGAGTCTAGTTTCCAACGCAACAAACCGCTCGTCGATAGGACATCAGAGTAGAAAGTTATGGACGTCACAAGTTCACCGGCAGCAACAGAAAATGTTGCCAAATAGCACCACAGCGCCACGGCCGGGCCGCAGGTCACAAGCGCCGTAAGTCCTGAAACTTTCTGAAGTTACAGTGCCGCGGCGCCAAGGCAGGATTTTTCGCGGAAAAAGGGTAAAAATCAGAAGATATTTTTGTAGGGGAACTAGGGGAAGACGACAAGTGTCCCCCCAATTGGTGGATCAAGATAAGGCCATTCCACACTTATGGGTCATCCAAAACACTTGATCTTCCCTCTCAAAAGTTGATAAAACTTTAAGCCAAAGATGAAATTATCGGAAAGGGGGCAAGAAGGAAGTATGTTGGCAAGCTTGTAGGAGGTTCGAAGAGGTGATTTTAACGTGAAGAGGAATTGTGGAAAAGGGCAAGTGGGCGTGTTTTTGGACTGTTTTGGGCGAATTCAAAGGTAACAATTCATTCTCCTTTTGAAGTAAATTATGTCGCATGTTAAGGAAGGAAGGACTTGTAGTTGTCGATATTGTTATTAGGTATATAACATGTGGGAATAACGATTTGGATTTGAAAGGATTGGATAGGGATAATATGTGAGCATGTTGTAGCCGAGCAATTGCCTTAAACTTATTGGATTGTTTAATATGAAATGTGGGGCAGAATTTTACACGTCCGGTTAGGCGTGTAATCCCCTTGTATTACTGAATTGTTGGGCCTTGAATGTGGCATTTGGTTATTGATTTCGGGCCTTGAAAAAGGTGAAAAAGTACGTAGAAACGAAGGAAGTGTTGTCCATTTTTTCGTAGGATAAGTAACTGTACACTTAGAGTATTCTACGAAGAAAACTAGAAATTGATAGACGTTTTATGGTTATTATAGGTTGATACTCTATGCACGTCATATTCTACTTGGTAAATGGATTTAGCCGAGGAGGTATGTGATTCTTCCTATCCTCTTGAGCATGATTGTTGTGAAATATATATACGGTAGACGTACGTGTGTTAAATAAATTTGGTTTCACTTTGATGTCCTTGACTTGAGTTCTAAATGATAAAAACCTTGAAATATGTTAAAAAGAGTTATGAAGCATTATTCGGAAGGAAATTGGTCCTTGGTTTTAAAAAGAATAGGTTCTCTTGGTTTTCCAAACGAATATGGTTGTTTTGAATTATTAAAAAGTATAAGTGTTATGATAACTTTATGGGAAGTTAGTTATAACGACTTAAGGAAGATAAAAAGAACGGTTTACTTACTTGTTTATAAAAGCCTTATTGTGATTTCTGAAGGTGTGGTAAGTTGGTTTTATAAGTAAACATGCTATGATACTACGGGCGTTAGTGCCTTGAGAATTTCGTGTTAAGGGGGTTTTCTTGTTGGGCTTATGTTGTTTACGATAAGTTTGTGCCAGCTTACATTATATCACTTACCCCGACTTGTTACGTGATTCATATGCCGCGTTAGCTACCCCGATGCGAGGAATACCTCACGCGGGTCCATGAGAACTACGCGACTACGATAGTCCGTGAATCACTCCGGTGTTACGCCGATGCGAGGAATACCTCACGCGGTCCACGCGTGGCGCGATTGCGGAGTCCAGAAATGTCGCGTTAGCTACCCCCGACGCGAGGAATACCTCACGCGATCCACGTGACCTATGCGACTACTAGAGTCCAGATTAGGACTCGCACAATGATACTAGGGCGAATGGCCCTACTCGATCATCAAGGCGGTCTAGAAAAGACCTGGGTTACACCTATTTGCTCTTATATATATCAGGCACTATGTATCGTTAATTGGTTTGTTTCATACATGTCTCAGGATTGGTTTTTAAAATGTTATGATTTCATTTCAAGATTTCAGCCACATACTTGGTACCAGATCGACTTCCTTCGGGATGCGTCATGCCGCAGTAGAGGTACATCGGTTGTCGATCCTCGCCATAGATCACCGCTCGCTTTGGAAAGCTCCGTTTCTCCGGAGGCTTATCTTTTGGTATGATTCCCTGTCATTGTATGTTCATGTACATTCAGGGGTATGGCGGGGCCCTGTCCCGTCATAGTTGTTACAAACTCTAGAGGTTTGTAGTCATGTTGTAAATTGGGTTTGTAAAGGATGTAACTGTTCAGGTTTTGTTATATATATGCAGAAAGGTGACCGTTTTGGTTAGCCTGTTTCTTATTTTATATTGTTCTATGTCTATGAGTTTATTTCCGCTGGTTTTTCTCTGATGTAGTATCACTAGGGTGCCCGGGGTAAGGCACCAGTCGGGTCGTGACAAAAGTGGTATCAGAGCAGTTAATCCTCGGAAAGTGTCTACAGACCGTATCTAGTAGAGTCTTGATTATCGGCGTGTTGTGCACCACACCTCTAATCAGGAGGCTACAGGATATTTAGGATTGGTTTCCATTCTTCTCACACTGAGATCGTGCAATAGAGTTGTGTTATAGGTTGAATTCCCTCTGACATATTCTTATGTACCAGTTATGCATCCACGTAAGGCAACCTGTGCCCGTGGCGGCAAGGCAAATGGCGGGTCGCTAGTAGGAAGCAGAGGGTTACGAGGGCACATGCCCAGTCTTTACCTGAGGTGATGCTTCAGACGGCGAGTTCCACGACGCCGCCAGCCCCAGCAGAGTTTAGAGCAGCAGCAGTGGCTACTGAGACCACGGTACCTGAGCCTCCAGTCCCACAGCCAGGAGCAGAGGATATGGAATGACAAGGAGATGGCCCAGTTATTAGCCAGGATCGTGGCAAGACATGAGGACAGACGGGAGACAGCGGTTCCGGTTGTACCCGTATTTTATCCCATATCTGATAGTTTGAGACTTCGGGACTTTTTGAGTTGGAGCCCACCAAAGTTCTATGGGTCGAGGACTGAGGATGATCCTCAGGAGTTTATACGACAGTTGCAGCGGATCATGAGAGTGATCAAGGCCTCGGAGACAGAGTCGGTGGTATTGGGTTCACATCGGCTGCGTGATACATCGCAATGATCGTTTGATCTACGGAACCGCCCCGGGAGCATGCGCTTCCAGCTGTTTGGGACGAGTTTTGAGAGGCGTTTCTTAGCCATTTCTTGCCTCCACAGATGAGGAGAGCTCGGGCCGATAGATTTCCGATGTTGAGACAGAACGGGCGAACGGTCCGGGAGTACAATGTAGAGTTTGACTCGTTGGCCCGGTACGTCCCCGCTTTAGTGGCAGACATGGAGGACAGAGTGCACCGCTATGTCACAGGGATCGATGATTACTTAGCAGAGGGTTGCTCGGGTGTTATACCCCGTATTTCCAGAGTATGTACGTGAGGGCATACGTACAAAAGTTTAGCCTTAAGTTAGGCATTATGGACGAAAATTGTGCACAACCCACGAAACAGATGGTTTTCCGACGAAACGTTTTACAAAACTTGTGTAGGGTAAATTACGGCTATGCCATTTCTAATTTTTGCGGATTTTTCCGAGAGATGTAACATTTTGGACCAACGAGAGGGTGACACTTGTCACGCTCATGGGACGGCAACGGGGAGGCCACGGGTGGCCTGTAATTGGGGCTTACAACTTGGGTCAATGTTTTGTGAGGGATTTGTGGAGTAGGTTAGGGTGCACTTGTGCAAATCCCCACCATCCACTTGCCCTCCACTTGCCCTCATCCTAGCCCTTAAAAGCCCTATAAATATCCCCCCCCCCTTGATGAAGAGTTCTTCATCCACAAATCAAACTTTCCAAGTCTAAAATCCCTCCCTCCCTTTGTGTTGTGTTCGTCCAAGCCTCCCTTCCTCTTGAAAAGACTTTTGCCGAAACCACCCCCTCCCCTTTGTGGTGTTCTAGCCGAGACCTACCCCCTTGGTAGAAAGTTGTCTTCCAAGTATTGTTACTATTCTCAAATACTTTAGCCTATACCTTGTTGTATTTCCAAAGTCACCTCTATACTAAAAAGCCTAGAAATACTACCTTATCTCCATTGTCACTAAACGAAACCCTAAGAAAAACTTCATTGTTGGTTGAAGTGGAAGTAGAAGTTGTTAGAAACTTCTAAGGGTTTCTCGAGCTATCGGAGCGCAAATAAGGAGCTAAACCTTACTCAGGATCGACATTTAACTTGGATAATTTTGGGCTTATCGAGGTAAATACTCTTGTCCTTCTATTGTAATTGGATATTACATATAAGAATAGTTAAGACTTGAGTATAAGGTATAGAAGGATATTAAAGAATAGAATTGAACTGTAATCACAATAGAAGGGTATAACAGAAGAAGAATTAAACTGTGCTTACATAGGACTGTATTTACAGTAGACTTGGGTAACTTGGCGGGTAGGGAAGTGCTGCCCAAATTTTCCGTAAAATAAAGAACCCTCTGTTTAGAATATCCTACAGAATAGTCTAGACGTTGATAGACGTATTTGACTATTATAGGTTGATACTCTGCGAGCGACATATTCGACTTGGCAGGTGGATTTCGCCAAGAAGGTATATGATTCTTCCTACACTCTTGAGCATGATATTTTAAAGTATATATATAGTACGGTAGATGTACGTGTGTTAACTGAACGTAGCTTTACGGCAATGTCTTTTGACTTAAGCCTGAATAATAAAGATCTTATAGTCTTTCAAAAGAATTATAAATCAGTTTTGAAAGAAGAAGAATATTTGTTTTTAAAACAAGAAGCTTAAGAGTTATACTAGCTTTATGGGAAGTTAAGTATAACGACTTAAGAAAGATAAAAGGAACAGTTTACTTATGTGTTTATAAAAGACTTATATTGATTTATGGAAAGTATAATAAGATGGTTTGATAAGTAGACATAATATGATGCTATGTGTGTTAGTGTCTTGTAACGTTTGTATAAGAGGGTATTCTTGTGGTGCTTATGTTGTTTAACGATAAGCTGTTATGTTAGTATTATATCACTCACCTCTTGACATGATACCGGGGGTTAAGTTGCCCTCCGACGCGGGTAGACTCAGCGTCCAGGACCATGATTCGAGAATACCTCACGCGGGTCCAGGGACCTATGCGAGCTACGAGTTCCGTGTTAGTGCGGGTTATACCTCACGCGGTCTACGTGGCCACGCGACTACGAGTCCAGATCGATGCCGAGGAGAGCTACCCTCGATGCGGGAATACCTCATGCGGCCTATGTGAGTGGCCTATGCGACTACGGAGTCCGTGATTAGGCTTGCATAATGATACTATGGGCGATTGGCCTTGCTTCGATCATTCGCAGCCTAGAAAAGACTCACATAGCTTAATTGCTATTACTCTTGTTTGTAATGTGGCACTATGTGCGGTTACATTCGTTGTTTCGCATATATTTGTAAAATTGGTTTTGAAATGATATGATTTCATTTAAGTACTTTCACATACTTAGTACTGCGTCAGACCTCCTTCTGGGGCCGCTCATGCCGCAGGTGGCAAGCAGTGCTAGATCCGCATCCTTAGGATCTTTTGCGTTGGTGTCGGAGCTTCATCTTCTCCGAGGCTCGACTTTTGGGTATGATCTCCTCAGTAGATAGTTTTGTACTGAGTGGTATGGCGGCCTCCCGCCATAGTTGTTTATTTCCTAGAGGTTCAGAGTCCTATTGCATACTGGGATGTAATCGCGATTTTGGTGTATATATATTATGCCGAAGGCGACTTTTCTCATATAAACCGTGTCTCAATTTACATTGTTTCATGTCTTGTTTTTATATTCACGATTTTCTCTCGATGTATGACTACTGGGTGCCCGTAAGGCACTACCACGCCCTAACGGGTCGTGACAAAAGTGGTATCGCAGCGCTAATCTCGGAAAGTGTCTACTGCATCGTATCTAGTAGAGTCTTGATTATCGTGTGTTGTGCACCACACCAATAATCGTGAGGCTATAGGATATTTAGGATTGGTTTCCATTCTTCTCACTCGAGATCGTGCCTTAGAGTCAGTGTTATAAGTCGATGTCACGACCCTGCCCGGCTCGTGGATCGTGCCTTACCCGGGCACCCAAGTAGTCATACATCAGAGTAATCAGCGGAATATAAAACAAGACATGAAACAGTTGTAAAAAGAGACACAGTTTTATGTGAGAAAAATGTCGCCTTATCAAACCATTTTATTATTCTTTCATAAATCAATATAAGTCTGTTATAAACACATAAGTAAATTGTTCCTTTTATCATTCTTAAGTTGTTATACCTAACTTCCCATAAAGCTAATATAACTCTTAAGCTTGATGTTTAAAAACCAATTAGTTCTCTTCTGTAAGAAAATGATTCAATATTCTTTTGAAATGCTTTAAGATCCTTATTATTCAGGCTTAAGTCGCAAGACATTGCCGTAAGTATTATTCAGGCTTAAGTCAAAAGACATTGTCGTAGTTATTATTCAGTTAACACATGTATGTCTACCGTACTACATATATATTTTAAAATATCATGCTTTAGGAAGAATCACATACCTTCTCAGCGAAAACCACCTGCCAAGTTGAATATGTCGCGCGCAGAGAATCAACCTATAATAGTCAGACACGTCTATCAACGTTCAGACTACTCTGAAAACAGTTCTAAGCATAGGGTTCTCTATCCTACGGAAAATTGGGCAGCACTTCCTACCCGGTGAGCTACTCAAGTTCATCAGAAAACAAATTCTAAGTAAGTACATTGATTATTCTTCTTTAAACCCTTCTACCGTGATAACAGCTTCAATTCTATTCTTTAATATCCTTCTAAGTATTTATACTTATTTCTATACTTCTACAAGATGTATTCTCTAATTACAAAAGAAGGACAAGTTTATTTACCTCAGTAAGCCCAATAATATCCTAGATAAAAGTCGCACCGAGCAAGGTTTAGCTCCTAAGTTGTACGCCCAGAGCTCCAAGAAAACCTTAGTTCTTCACAACTTCTACTAAGGACTAAGGGATTTGGGCTAGGTATTTTGGGCATTATAACAATACTAGAAGGCAACTTTTCTACCAAGGGAGGGGGTAGATTTCTGCTAGGCAGTGGGAATAGGCTGGCTAAGCTTCCTGGCGTGGGAGGTGTTGGGACGAAAAGCTACAAGGAGAGGGAAGGATTTTCAAGACTTGGAAAGGAATTTGTGGATGAAGAACTCTTCATCTTAAGGGGGTATTTATAGGTCAAGACATGGCCAACCAATGGCCAAGATTTAACCCAGTGCTAGGCAAGTGTAAGGTCAAGATTAGGCAAGTGTACCTAGCCAACTTGCACACAAAATATCCTACCAACTACTTGACAAAATTGGCTATCCAATTGGCCCCAACGGACGCCTCAAGTCCACCAATCGGAGGGTGACAAGTGTCGCCTCCCGCTGGCCCAAAGTGTTTCGCCTCTCGGAAAAATCCGCAAAAATTAGAAATGACATAGCCGGAATTTATCCTACGCGAGTCAGGTAAAACGCTTCGCCGGAAAACGATTCTTTTAGTGAGTTGTGCCCAAGTATTTTCGCCCAAGCCTAACTTTAAGGCTAAACTTTTGACGTATTCCCTTACGCATACTCCAGAAATACGGTATAACATTCTCTCTCTTAGAAACATTCGTCCCGAATGTTCCTTCCCAAGACAGATAACGATAAGGTTCTTCATAACTTAAATGCTTGCAAATGCCACACACGGCCACAAAACAACACTTAGGCATAAACGATAATGAAAATTTACAAGTAGGAAAGTGAATTACCCGAGGTGTGGGAATAGGTGAGGATACTTCGCCTCATGTCCTCTCGCCTTCCCACGCCATCTCCTCCTAAGCCTGCTCCGCCACAAGACTTTGACGGAAGCCACGTCCTTCGTCCGCAGACGCCTAACCTGATGATCGATTATCGCTATGGGAACCTCCTCATACGATAACCCCTCGGTCACATGGACATCGTCAATCGGGTGTACCCTAGATGGATCCCCGATACATCTCCTCAGCATAGATACGTGAAAAACCGGATGCACTGCCTCCAGATCGGACGGCAGATCCAACTCATAAGCAACCTTGCCTACCCTGCGGACAATCTGAAACGGCCCAATGTACCTTGGGCTGAGTTTCCCCTTCTTCCCGAATCTCATCACACCCTTCATGGGTGACACCTTTAGGAAAACCCAATCATGGACCTCGAACTCTAGATGCCGACGACGATGATCTGCATATGACTTCTGTCGACTCTGAGTTGTCAGCAACCTCTCCTGGATAAGCTTCACCTTATCCATCGCCGCACCAAATCCGTCCCACTAATCGCACTCTCGCCACATCGAACCAGCCTATAGGCGATCTGCACTTCCTCCCATACAAGGCCTCATAAGGCGCCATCTGAATACTGGAGTGGTAGCTATTATTGTATGCAAACTCAACTAGAGGCAAATGATCCTCCCAGCTACCCCTGAAGTCGATAACAAAGGCTCGCAGCATATCCTCAAGAGTCTGGATAGTGCGCCAACTCGTCCGCTCACTGCGGATGGAATGCAGACTCGTGCTCACTGCGTCCCAAACCCTTCTCGAAAGACCTCCGTGTTAGCCGTAAACCGGCTCTCGTCTGATATGATCGAAGTAGGGACTCCATGCATCGACTATCTCTGATGTAAAGTCCGCATAATCCTCACCAAAAGTCGCCCCGACGGAAGAAAGTGGGCTGATTTCACACCGCCGACGATAACCCATATAGAATCATGTCTCCTCCGAGTGCGAGGCAATCCCGTGATGAAGTCCATGTTGATCACCTCCCACTTCCGTGCGGGATCTCTATCGTCAGAACAAACCACCGTGCCTCCGTGCTCTACCTTCACCGCCGACAACACGCACCGAGCTACGAACTCGCAACGCCCTCTTCAAGCCATCCCACCAATACACGGATCTAAGGTCGTGGTACATCTTGGTCGACCACGGATGGATAGAGTAACGCGCGCCAGGTGCTTCCCCAAGAACTCGCCGCCAAGTCCTCAAACATCCGAACACACAACTCGCCTCAAACCTTAGCACCCCATCATGTGCTACCTCAAAAGGACCCTTGTCCTCATGAAGAGTTGTATCACGATAACGTGTCAAAACTGGATCCTCGAACTGTTGCCTCTTCACCTCCTCGACGATGGAAGACTCGGCAACCTCACGAACTCGAACCCCACTGCTATCAGAATCAACCAAACGGACACCAAGGCTCGCTAACTGATGCAAATCACGAACCATGTCCCTCCTTTCTAGCTGCACATCTGATAGGCTCCCCATCGACCTACGACTAAGAGCATCTGCCACAACATGGCCTTCCCCGTGGTACAGATATCAACATCGTAATCCTTAAGCAACTCTAACCACCGCCTCTCGCCGTAAGTTTAGCTCCTCCGGTCGAAGATATACCGAGGCTCTGTGGTCAGATAAATATCCACATGAACCCCATACAAATAGTGCCTCCAGATCTTCAAGGCGTGAATCACCGCGCTAACTCCAAATCATGGGTGGGTAGTTCCTCTCGTGTTTCTTCACCGGGATGCATACGTTATAACCTTGCCTCGCCGCATCAACACACATCCCAACCCGATGCCCGACGATCACAATACACGACATAACCGTCTCGACCTCTGGAAGAGTAAGAACGGGCGGCCGCCGCCTCCTTCAAGAATCGAAGCCCCGCCACAAGCATCACCATCAAACTTAGCCGCTTCCGAGTCACCTAGTCAATGGTGCGAAGATAGAAGCAAACTTCTACGAACCGATAATAACTCGCAAGGCCTAAAATCGCGAACCTCAGCCGAGTACTAGTTCAGGCCAAGTCCCGATCGCTTCGATCTTGGCCGATTCCACTGAATGCCATCACCCATAATATGCCCAAGAAAAGCCACCGGTTAACCAAAACTCACATTTGGAAAACTTGGCGATAATCACTGGTCTCGAGAATCACAAGATAGCCTCAAATGCTCGCATGCTCCTCGCCCGGCGTGAATAAACCAAGATATCATCAATGAACACTATCACAAACGTGTCCAAAATGGTTTGAACACTCGTTCATCAAATCCATGAATACCACGAGCGTTGGTCAAACCAAACGACATAACCCTAAACTCGTAGTGCCTGCATCGGTCCGAATGCATCCTGGGATGTCCGACTCTCGACTCGCACTGATGATAGCCCGACCAGATCAATTTTGGAGAAACATCTCGCACTCGCAACCGGGTCGAACAAATCATCAATCCCGGAAGCGGTATTCTGTTTAATGGTCACCTTGTTCACCGCCAGATCAACACACATGCGCAGCTGCCCCATCCTTCTTCTTCACGAACAATACCGCGCTTCCCTGGGAGAAACACTAGGTCTGATGAAGCCCTTCTCCAAAGAAGTCTCTAAGCCGATCCTTCAACTCTCTCAACTCGGCAGTGCCATTCTCAGATGGCGGAATGGAAATAGCCGAGTGTCCGCAACACATCTATACAAAACTCGATCTCCTCTCGTGAGGATACCCGGAGGTCGCCCGAAACACGCCCGGGAACTCTCGACCATCGAATCGATCAAAATCGCATCGCAAATCTCGTGATCAAACACCCGAACGAGATGGTAGATGTACTTCTTCGCATTATCTTCCTAGCCTTGAGGTAGGAAATAAACCTACCCCTACGATACCGCGTTCTCCCACTCAACAACCGCTCTTCAGAAATCGAACCGCACTACTCTCTCCTCGCAGCTACATTGGCGTAGCAGAAGCTAGCCAATTATACATGATCATGTCGGTCAATCATATCCAACTCTATCAAGTCGGCCAGGGTCCGACGATCAAATGGTCACCGACAAGCCCTATATACCCGCCGAGCTACCACCGAATCACCCATCGCGTAGCTACCTCGAAAGGGTCTATGGACCCGTGCTCTATCCCTATCCTACTAGCAATAAGTGGAGATATATAGATGAGTAGAACCCGATCTATCAAGGCATACACATCAAACCCAGAACCGATAAGGTACCGCGACGACATCGGTGAGGCCTCCGATCCCGCTTACCGGATAAAGCATAAATGCGCTCGAGGACCGCTAATCGACCCGCGCCACGACTGCCGCGACTGGTCCATGAGTACCTTGCCTCCGGGCGAGTACCGCTGGGGATGAAGACCCGGAAAGAACTCGTAGGTCGACTTACCATCAAGACGCCTTGGCCTGACGGTTCCGCGATAGTGACCCGCCGCCACAATCAAACAAGCTCCCGTAGCAGCACCACAACTCCCGGGATCTACCGCGACGCCACACCGGCGTGGTGGTCCCGACGCCAAGACTACCGCTCGACGCTCAAGTCCTGGGCCCCGGTTCGCCTCAAATATCCCGGCCCCGAGGACGGTGCAGAGTGCTCGAGCCGGCCGTGGTGCAAATCTCGACCGCCGAGGCCGCCACCACGATAGCCACCAAAAGACCTGTCTCCGGTCTTCTCGCCGCTCACAACCCGCTTCTGCCTCACGCCTCGCATCCAAGAGCATGAGCTCGCATGCGGGTAATGTCCATACCACCAAGAGAAACACCCGCACAAGATTCGCCATATAATCATCTAGCCCTGACGTAGCGGTGCACCCTATCCTCTATATCTCGCTACCAACGCTGGACATATCGAGCCAATGAATCAAACTCGACATTGTACTCCCTAACAGCAAGGCCCTTCGCCTCGAATAAAAAATCACACCGCGCCTCCTCATCCGTGGAGGCAAGAAGTGAGTGAGGAAAGCCTCGAGAACTCATCCCAAGTAGTTGGGACGCGTGCTCTCCCGATAACTCCCATGAATCAAACCAATCGATCGCGTATCACGCAGCTTATGTGAACCAAGATCACGACTCGGTCTCCGACGCCCGATCACTCTCATAATCCTTCAGAGCCGACGGATGAACTCCTGCGATCATCCTCCGCCGACCAGTAAAACTCGCGGCTACAACTCAGGAAATCTCGTAGCCTCAAACTATCTGCCCTCGGGTGAACCACGGTGCTATCGGGCCGAATCGAACCGCCGTGATCCACTTCCTCATGTCCGCCACGATCCCGCCGAATCGGGTCATCTCTCAGAACCCATCTCATCTGCTCCAGGCTGTGGGACCGGAGGTGTAGGTACTGTGGTCTCATCGCCCATCGCCGCGCCCTAAACCCTCTCGGGTCGGCGTCGTAGAACTCGCCGTCTCTGGTATAGACTGGGCCCGAGCCCTCGTGACTCTAGGTGTCCCACTAGCAGCTCCCTCGGCTGCCTTGCCCTTCTGGGCCCGGGTTGCCTTACGTGGAGGCATAACTGTTACAGAAAAAGGGATACGTTAGAAGGGTCCGACTTATAACACAGCTCT
Source organism: Przewalskia tangutica (assembly GCA_029844215.1). Classification (NCBI taxonomy): domain Eukaryota; kingdom Viridiplantae; phylum Streptophyta; class Magnoliopsida; order Solanales; family Solanaceae; genus Przewalskia; species Przewalskia tangutica. Next base: position 79,062,522 of record CM056725.1, read on the forward strand.
AAGGCACGATCTCAGAATGAGAAGAATGGAAACCAATCCTAAATATCCTATAGCCTCCTGATTATTGGTGTGGTGCACAACACACCGATAATCAAGACTCTACTAGATACGGTCTGTAGACACTTTCCGAGGATTAACTGCTCTGATACCACTTTTGTCACGACCCGTTCCGGGGTCCGTGACTGGTGCCTTACCCGGGCACCCAAGTAGTCATACATCAGAGTAATCAGCGGAATATAAAACAAGACATGAAACAGTTGTAAAATGAGACACAGTTTTATGTGAGAAAAATGTCGCCTTATCAAACCATTTTATTATTCTTTCATAAATCAATATAAGTCTGTTATAAACACATAAGTAAACTGTTCCTTTTATCATTCTTAAGTTGTTATACCTAACTTCCCATAAAGCTAGTATAACTCTTAAGCTTGATGTTTAAAAACCAATTAGTTCTCTTCTGTAAGAAAATGATTCAATATTCTTTTGAAATGCTTTAAGATCCTTATTATTCGTGCTTAAGTCGCAAGACATTGCCGTAAGTATTATTCAGCTTAAGTCAAAAGACATTGCCGTAGTTATTATTCGCTTAACACATGTACGTCTACCGCATTTACATATATATTTTAAAATATCATGCTTTAGGAAGAATCACATACCTTCTCAAATAAAACCACCGCCAAGTTGAATATGTCGCGCAGAGAATCAACCTATAATAGTCGACACGCCTATCAACGCTCGGACTACTCAAAACAAATAAGCAGAGGGTTCTCTATCCTACGGAAAATTGGGCGCAAGACTTCCCTACCCGTGAGCTACTCAAGTTCATCAGGAAAACAAATTCCTAAGTAAGTACTGATTTGATTATTCTTCTTTAAACCCTTCTACCGTGATAATAGTTCAATTCTATTCTTTAATATCCTTCTAAGTATTTATACTTATTTCTATACTTCTACAGATGTATTCTCTAATTACAAAAGAAGGACAAGTTTATTTACCCTGTAAGCCCAATAATATCCTAGATAAAAGTCGCTGAGCAAGGTTTAGCTCCTAAGTTGTACGCTCAGAGTCTAAGAAAACCTTAGAAGTTCTTCACAACTTCTACTAAGGACTAAGGGATTTGGGCTAGGTATTTTGGGCATTATAACAATACTAGAAGGCAACTTTTCTACCAAGGAGGGGGTAGATTTCGCTAGGCTAGAGGGGAATAGCCCCTCGGCTAAGCTTCTCTGGGGGAGGTGTTTGGACTAAAAGCTACAAGGAGAGGGAAGGATTTTCAAGACTTGAAAGGAATTTGTGGATGAAGAACTCTTCATCTTAAGGGGGTATTTATAGGTCAAGACATGGCCAACCAATGGCCAAGATTTAGCCAAGTGCTAGGCAAGTGTAAGGTCAAGATTAGGCAAGTGTACCTAGCCAACTTGCACACAAAATATCCTACCAACTACTTGACAAAATTGGCTATCCAATTCGTCCCCAATGGACGCCAAGTCCACCAATTGGAGGGTGACAAGTGTCGCCTCCCATTGGCCCAAAGTGTTTCGCCTCTCGGAAAAATCCGCAAAATTAGAAATGACATAGCCGGAATTTATCCTACGCGAGTTGTGTAAAACGCTTCGTCCGGAAAACGATTCTTTTAGTGAGTTGTGCCCAAGTATTTTCGCCCAAGCCTAACTTTTAAGGCTAAACTTTTGCACGTATTCCTTACGCATATACTGGAAATACGGTATAACATCGACCTCTAATGTATTCCTTTCAGAATGCTTATGCTCCACGTAGGCAACCCGCCCGTAGGGCAAGGCACCGAGGAGCCGCTAGGGACACCTAGAGTCACGCGGCACATGCCCGGCCTATACCCGAGACGGCGAAGTTCCACGACGCCGCCGACCCCGTGAGGGTTTAGGCCGCAGCGGGGCCGATGAGACCACGCACTGCACTCTCCCCTCACCGGAGCGCATTTAGATGGGTTACAAGGAGATGGGCCCGCCATCGCCGTGATCGTGGCGCATACGAGGATAGTTTGATGCAGCAGCCTCAGCCCACTGCGTGGTTCACCCGAGATCGCATACTTGAGGCTACAGGATTTTCTGAGTTGTAGCCCGCCAGAGTTCTACGGGTCGAGGCCTGAGGATGATCCGCAGGAGTTCATCCGTCAGTTGCAGAGGATCATGCGAGTGATCAAGGCTTCAGAGACCGAGTCTGTGGTTTCAGCTCACATAGGCTGCGTAATACCGCAGTCGATTGGTTTGATTTGTGGGAGTTATCTCGGGGAGAGCGCGCGTCCCCAGCTACTTGGGACGAGTTCTCGGAGGTCTTTCTCACTCATTTCTTGCCTCCACAGATGAGGAGGGCATGGGCCGACAGATTTTTGTTGCTGAGACAGAGAGGACGCACAGTTAGAGAGTACAACGTTGAGTTTGATTCGTTGGCTCGATATGTCCCTGCGTTGGTAGCAGATATGGAGGACAGGGTGCATCGTTACGTCACCGGGCTAGATGATTATATGGCCGAGTCTTGTGCGGGTGTGGCTCTTCAGCCAGGTATGGATATTACCCGCATGCAGGCTCATGCACTTGGATGCGAGGAGCGTAGGGGCCGACGGGTTGACAGACATCAGGAGAAGAAGACCAGGACGGCAGGGTCTTTTGGTAGCTATCGTGGTGGGCGGCCTTAGCAGCAGTCTAGATTTGCACCACATCCAGCTCAGAGCACTCCTACACCGCCCTCGGGATGTACCAGATATTCGAGGGCGCATCAGGCCCCGTGACTTCAGACGTCCAGCAAAGAGGCATCGCCGACGGACCACCTCGCAGGCCGGCCGATGCTGTAGTTCCCACTTCGGGAATTGTGGTATCGCACGGAGTTTGTTACGATTGGCCAGCAGGTCACTTTGCGGAACCGTCCACCAAGGGCGCGCAGATGGTAGGGTCACCGTAGGTTCTTTCACGTCTTCTTCATCTCCTACTTACTCGCCCGAGGGCAAGGTACTCATGGGCCAGGTCGCGGCAGGTCGTGGCGCGGTCCTGGCCTAGCGGTCCTCAAAACCGTATTTATGCCTTGTCCACCGACAGATCGTGAGGCCTCACCGATGTCGTCGCCAGTACCTTATCGGGCTGGATTTGATGTGTATGCCTTGATAGATCCGGTTCTACTCCCTATATATCTCCCTTATTGCTAGTAGGATAGGGATAGAGCCCGAGTCCATAGACCTTTCGAGGTAGCTACGCCAATGGGTGATTCGGTGGTAGCTCGGCGGTATATAGGGCTTGTCCAGGACTATATACGCCGTCGCACCTAGCCGACTTGATAGAGTTGGATATGACCGATTTCGACGTGATCATGGGTATGGATTGACTAGCTTGCTACGCCAATGTAGATCGCAGGAGAGAGTAGTACGGCTCCAGCTTCGGCGAGCCGTTGTTGCTGAGTGGGAGGAACATCAGACGACAAGGGTAGGTTTATTTCTACCTCAAGGCGTCACGACCAACCTGCCCGTGATCGTGCCTTACCCGGACACCCAAGTAGCCATACATCAGAGTAATCAGCGGAACATAAAACAAGACATGAAAATATTATGAAGTAAGAAACAGTAATCTGAGAAAAACTTGCCTTTCGGCATATATATAAATCAATTTAAAATCAATGCTACATCCTTATTACAACTCGCCACAACAAGATTTCATGCACTTAAGAATGATACAACAACAATGGCGGGACAGGGCCCCGCCATACCCCTGAATGTAAATACCTACAACGACAGGGGACTATACCACTGATAAGCCTCCGGAGAAACGGAGCTTTCCCAAACGCTGAACTGTGACCCTAAGAGCGAGGATCAATGACTGGTGTACCTTTACCTGCGGCATGAACGCAGCCCAAGGAGGTCGATAACAGTGCAAAGTATGTGAAATCAAAATAAATACTGTAAATGAAATCATAGTAGTCTATATAAAGCAGGAGACATGTATGATAACCAAACTACGATTCAATAAATAAGCAGTCATGTCAAGTCAGGGACTCACGCCCTCAAAGTCATCACTCAAATATAACTATGGGTCTCACGCCCACAACATCAATCATGCCCGTGGAATACCTTCCTCACTGCCGGCAGTCTATGATATAAAAGCATCAAGGAATACACATGAACACCAGGTCCCACCTGTGTCCTAATAAAACCGTACAGGGTAAGTACGAAGGCATAGCCGACTACTAAAACCTACAAGACTAACAAGGTCATAAATCAGATCATGAGATCTGTCTCGCCACACATGATCAAAGCTGGCCACTCGCCCGCAGTATCTAATGTGCGCGTCTAGCCCTGGAACTCTCCGCAGCTCCGCATAGGCCAAACTCATAGGCCCGCATGAGGTATAACCCCGCATCGAGGGTAGCTACTCCCCGGCATCCGCCTGGACTCGCAGTCCGCATGGCCACATAGACCGCATGACCATAAAGGCCGCACACTAACCTGGAACTCGTAGCTCGAATAGGCCCCGGACCCGCATGAGGTATTCTCGAATCATAGGTCACACTGCACTGAGTCTACCCCAGACGGAGGGCACAACCTCCGGAAACAAGTCAAGGTGAGTGGTACAATACCAACATAACGGCTGATAGTGAAACTATTTAAGCGCAATCGAGGGGAAACCCCTTTACACAAACATCACAAGATACTAACACACGTAGCATCCTAGCATGTTTACTTATCAAATAAACAAGAAAGTATTACAAGGCTATCACAACCCAACACAATCAAGTTATACACACAAGGCACTTTCTACTATATGATTAACAAGATCGGGTTTCTATCCCCAAAGTACTTCATACATTAACTCTTTTAAAAGATACGTTACTTTCACAAAAGTCACACAATACCCGTAGTATATGAAAATAGAGTGATTATCTTTTGAAGTAAATCAAAACACTTCTCTTTGTAAAATCAAGTAACCACATTCTTTTCCAAACGTTTCAAGTTTGCCTAATTTCAATTACTCAAGTTTCTCATTTTCGAAAGGTTTCGTAGTTCATAGTCTTATTCATTTAAGAATGTAATTCTCTTTTAAACAATCGGAGGAACATAAGCCTTATATGTGAGTAGGATATTCTTGTTTATAACAATCTTATTACAGCAGCCATGATCTAGGAAATATCATTTTGTCTCATCTTAGCTTCTATGCAGATGGAAGTTTCTACTGGTTTTAATAATACTTAATTATTCAATACATTTTCCTTTATTAACGCTGCAGTGGTTTGTCGATACACATTTCGATTTCCAAATCAAGAAACATTATCCCTTTTAAAAACCAAGTACTCATTACTCACGAATGAGGTTTCACACAAAATTCATATAATTTATTTAAGTTAAGTCTCTTATCTTACAAGATCAAGTCTCTTAACTTCTAAAATAAATAAATCATTCGTTTTATCCCTCTTAAGCCATTATACCTAACTTCTCATAAAGCTAGTATAACTCTTAAGATTTTAAAACCAAGTATTACTCTTCTTTTAAAAACAGTTCTTAATTCTCTTGAACTACTTCAAGATTATTATTATTCGAGCTTAAGTCAAAAGACATTGCCGCATAACCACGCTCAATTAACACACGTACGCCTACCGTACTACATAGTTATACACATATCATGCTAGAAGAGATAGGAAGAGGTTCACATACCTCGCGACGATTATCGACTATTAGCAAATCGCTCCACGGCTATAACCCGGCTAGCCTGGTCCACCTTCTCAAGTAGCACATGCCACTCAGTAACATTCAACCTATACAGTTATACAAGTCTATCAAAGTCTAGACTACTCGGTAGAATAAATCTAGATACAAGATCCTACGGAAATTGGGCAGCCCTTCCCTACCCACAAACTTACACAAGTCTATCAGAATACATCCCACGTAATTACTGATTCGATTCTCTTCTTTAAATTCAGCTTAAGTCCAAAGACATTGCCACAAAACTAGGTTCATTCTATATATAGTATACTTCAACTATATATTCTAGCAACATGTAATTTCCAATTACAATAGGGGGACAAGATATTTACCTCGATAAGCCCATAATTATCCAAGTATAGATGTCGATCCTGGGCAACGTTTAGCTACAACTCCGTGCGCTCCAACCCGCTCCAAACCACCCTTAGAAGTTCTAACCAACTTCTACATAATACTCCAACTAACTATGAAGATTTTCCTTGTGGTCGGTTTGGACCGACGGAAGTATAATAGTATAACGGGGCTTTTCAGATAGGTATAACCTTAGAATACTACAAGGTACGGCTAAGGTAATTTGGGTATAGTAACAATACTTTGAGAGTATTTCTACCAAGAGGGTATTTATACGAGACAACACCACAAGGGGTGTATACCCTCGCCTACCCCACTGGGGGTACTCTCGCCAAGGGAGGGGCTCTCGGCCAAGGGCCTTCTCAAAGGGGGGAGGGGGAGGCTAGGACGAGAACCATACTACAAGGGAGGGAGGATTTTAACACTTAGGAAATTTTAGTAATGGATGAAGAAGTCTTCCAAGGGGGGGTATTTATAGGTCTAGCAAAGGCCAACCAATAGCCAAGATCATGCCAAGTGCACCTTATCCATCTACCACAAAATATCCTACCTACTCCCACTACTCCATTCGTCCAACCTCACCGCCCAACGTGCTCCAATGAGAGGGTGACAAGTGTCGCCCTCTCGTTGGTCCAAAATGTTTCGTCTCTCGGAAAAAGCCGCAAAAAATAGAAATGACATAGCCGGAATTTTCCCTTCGCAAGTTGTGTAAAACGTTTCGTCGAAAAAACGACTCTAATCGGGTGTTGTGCACAAAATAAAATCGGCCAAGCCTACTTTAAAGCCCAAACTTCTACGCACGCCCCACGCATACATACTCAGAATACGGTATAACAAAGGCTAGGAAGATGGTGCGAAGGGTATATTTACCATCTCATTCGGTGTTTGATATCGAGGCGGTACTGCATTTTCATCCGTTCCAAGAGTCGAGAGTTCCCGCACGTGTTTCCGACGACCTCCGTATCCTCCCGAGAGGAGATAGAGTTTTGTATCGATGTCTTTGCGGACACTCTACTTATTTCCATTCCGCCATACGTAATGGCACCGCCGAGTTGAGAGAGTTGAAGGACCACCGAGGATTTCTTTGGAGAAGGCTTCATCGTGCCCAGTGTTTCTCCTCGGGAGCGGCTTTGTTCGTGAAGAAGAAGGACGGACGCAGCTGCGCATGTTAATTACAAACGGTGAACAAGGTGACCATTAAGAACAGATACCCCCTTCCCAGGATTGATGATTTGTTCGACCAGTTGCAGGGTGCGAGATGTTTCTCCAAGATTGATCTGCGATCGGGCTATCATCAGGTGCGTGTTAGAGAGACAGATGTCCCTAGTACTGCATTCCGGACCCGATACGGGCACTATGAGTTCAGGGTTATGTCTTTCGGGTTGACCAATGCTCTGGCGGTATTCATGGATTTGATGAACCGAGTGTTCAAACCATTTTTGGACACGTTTGTGATAGTGTTCATTGATGATATCTTGGTTTATTCTCGCTCAGAGCAGGAGCATGCGGAGCATTTGAGGACTGTGCTGAGAGTTCTCCAGGACCAGCAGTTATACGCCAAGTTTTCCAAATGTGAGTTTTGGTTGGCTTCGGTGGCTTTTCTTGGGCATATTGTCGGGGCTTATGGTATTCGGGTGGATACGGCCAAGATCGAGGCATCGAGACTTGCCGAGACCTCATCACACGACCAACCCGCCCGTGGATCGTGCCTTACCCCGGGCACCCTAGTGATACAACATCAGAGTAATCAGCGGAACATAACACAACAACAAGAAATAACAAGAAGTGTACAACAGTTATCTTAGAAAACTTGCCTTTCGGCGTATATATATAAATCAACTTAAAACCGAACAGTTACATCCTTTTTACAACCCTGCCCACAACAGTACTACAGACCTCTAAGAATGATCCGACAACAATGGCGGGACAGGGCCCCGCCATACCCCTGAATGTAAGTACCTACAACGACAGGGGACTATACCACTGATAAGTCTCGGGAGAAACGGAGCTTCCCAAACGCCGAATCATGACCCTATGGCGAGGATCAACATCGGTGTACCTCTACTGCAGATGAACGCAGCCGGGCGAGGTCGATAACAGGTACCAAGTATGTGAAACTGAAAAATACTGTAAATGAAATCATAGTAGTCTATATAAAGCAGGAGACATGTATGATAACCAAACTACAGTTCACAATAAAACAGTCATGTCAAGTCAGGGACTCACGCCCTCAAAGTCATCACTCAAATATAACTATGGGTCTCACGCCCACAACATCAATCGTGCCCGTGGAATACCTTCCTCACTGCCGGCAGTCTATGATATAAAAGCACCAAGGAATACACATGAACACCAGGTCCCACCTGTGTCCAAATAAAGCGATGCAGGTAAGGCACGAAGGCATAGCCGACTACTAACACCCACAGTACTAACAAGGTCATAAACTTGTATCATGATATCTGTCTAGACCGTCACATGATCAAAGCTGGTCACTCGCCCACAGTATCAAATGTGCGCGTCTAGCCCTGGAACTCTCCGCAGCTCCGCATAGGCCAACCTCATAGGCCCGCATGAGGTATAACCCCGCATCGAGGGTAGCTACTCCCCGGCATCCGCCTGGACTCGCAGTCCGCATGGCCACATAGACCGCATGACCATAAAGGTCGCACACTAACCTGGAACTCTCGTAGCTCCGCATAGGTCCCCGGGACCCGCATGAGGTATTCTCGAATCATGGTCCTGCATCACCGAAGTCTACCCCGCACGGAGGCGCCTTAACCCCCGGAAACATGTCAAGGTGAGTGGTACAATACCAACATATCGGCTGATAGTTAAACAATTTAAGCGCAATCGAGGGGAAACCCCTTTACACTAACATCACAAGATACTAACACACGTAGCATCCTAGCATGCTTACTTATCAAATCAACAAGAAAGTATTACAAGGCTATCACAAACCAACACAATCAAATTATTCACACAAGGTACTTTCTACTATATGATTAACAAGATCGGGTTTTTATCCCCAGAGTACTTCATACATTAACTCTTTAAAAGATACGTTACTTTTCACAAAAGTCACACAATACCCGTAGTATATCAAAATAGAGTGATTATCTTTTGAAGTAAATCAAAACACTTCTCTTTGTAAAATCAAGTAACAACATTCTTTTCCAAACGTTCAAGTTTGCCTAATTTCAACTTACTCAAGTTTCTTATTTTCGAAAGGTTTCGTAGTTCATAGTCTTATTCATTTAAGAATATAATTCTCTTTTAAACAATCTGAGAAAGATATGCCTTATATGTGAGTAGGTTATTCTTGTTCATAATCAATCTTATTAAGCAGTCATGATCTAGGAAATGTAATATCATTCTGTCTCATCTTAGCTTCTATGCAGATGGAGGTTTCTACTGGTTTTAATAATACTTCATTAATTAAAACATTTCCCTTTATTAACGCTGCAGTGGTTTGTCGATACTCTTTCTGATTTCCTAAATCAGTAAAACATTATTCCTTTTACAAACCAAGTACTCATTACTCACGAATGAGGTTTCACACAAAATTCATATTAATTAAGTCAAGTCTCTTGTCTTTTAAGATCAAGTCTCTTAACTTCTAAAATCAATAAATCATTCATTTATCTCTCTTAAGCCGTTATACCTAACTTCCCATAAAGCTATTATAACACTTAAGTTTTTAAAACCACAAAGCATTTTCTTACCTACATAAAGCTGTTATAACCAACTTCCCATAAAGCCGTTATAACACTTTATGTTTTAAACCAATCAAATACATTTAACGCATGTACGTCTACCGTACTACATAGTTATTACACATATCATGCTAGAAAAGATAGGAAGAGGTTCACATACCTCGCGACGATTATCGACTAATAGCAAAACGCTCCAAGTACCTCAAACCGCTACTCCTTGCCAAGTAGATCGCGCCACACATAGTACTTCAACCTATAAGGCCACAAGGCGCTTATTAACATTTAGATCTTATCGTAGAACATTCTACGTAAAATTCGACAAGACCTCCCCGCAACCGCGTAAATCTCCTCCTCTATCGAGGCCGGCTATCAAGCCAACCAGGGGGGGGTTTATACGTCTAACCGGACGTGTACAATTCTACTTCACAGTAATGCTACACAAGTCTACTGTAATACAGTCCTATGTAATTACAGTTCAGTTCTCTGTCTGTAAATTCAGGCTTAAGTCAAAAGACATTGTCGAAAAACTACGTTCAGTTCTATTCAATATTCATTCTATATATAGTATACTTCAACTATATATTCTAACAACATGTAATTTCCAATTACAATAGGGGGACAAGATATTTACCTCGATAAGCCCAAAATTATCCAAGTTTAATGTCGCTCCTGAGCAAGGTTTAGCTCCTACTCCGTGCGCTCCAACCCGCTCCAAACAACCCTTAGAAGTTCTACGCAACTTCTACTTAACACTTCAACCGACTTATGAAGGTTTTCCTTAGGGTTTCGGTTTGAGACAAAAAGGACATTTAGGTAGTATTTCCGGGCTCTACGTATAGAGGTATCTTTGGAATACTACAAGGTATACGGCTAAGGTAATTTGGGTATAGTAACAATACTTTGGAGAGTATTTCTACCAAGAGGGTATTTATACGAGACAACACCACAAGGGGCTGTATACCCCTCGGCCAACCCCACTAGGAGGGGGGGTACTCTCGGCCAAGGGGGGGAGGGGTGCTCTCGGCTAAAGCCTCACAAGGGGGGGGGGGATGAGAACAACACTACAAGGGAGGGAGGATTTATAGACTTAGAAATTATTTTAGGATGAATAAGTCTTCAAAGGGGAGGGGTATTTATAGGTCAAGCAAAGGCCAACCAATGGCCAAGATCATGCCAAGTGCTAAGCAAGTGTAGGGCCAAGATTCATCCATGTGCACCTTATCCATCTACCACAAAAATATCCTACCAACTACTTGACAAAAAAGCCAAGGAATTCGTCCAAGCTTTACCGCCCACTCCCACCAACTAGAGGGTGACAAGTGTCGCCCTCTTGTTGGTCCAAAATGTTTCGTCTCTCGGAAAAATCCGCAAAAATTAGAAATGGCATAGCCGGAATTTTCCCTTCGCAAGTTGTGTAAAACGTTTCGTCGAAAAACGACTCTAACCGGGTGTTGTGCACAAAAATATTTCGGCCAAGCCTACTTTAAAGCCCAAATTTTTCTACGTACGTCCTTACGTACATACTCTGGAAATACGGGGTATAACATTTTCCCCTCCTTAGAAACATTCATCCCGAATGTTCCTTCTAAGTCTCAAAACAAACGTGCGCCAGTATATTCTTCACTACTATACTTACGAGAACAATCCTGCCACAACTGGCCACAGAAACACCTGCGCAAGTACTTACATCCAAGTCCACGAGGAAACACCTCTAACATCACAAAAGCACTCACCCGAGGTCTAAAATATACTTCCTTCGCACCTTCTCCATACAAAAGAAATGATCACATCTATGCTCGCAATACATGCTCGTTTCTTCCCTTACGCTGCCGCATCTTTCTCGTACACTCAATTCTTTCTCATAACTTACCATATTTTCATTCGCTTGATTTCCAAAATCTCTGGGTTACTATCTCCAACTTGGTCATCATTAACTGGGAACACTCTGGATGGATCTCCGACACTTTCCCGAACATAACAATCACGAAAAACTGGACGCACTGCCTCCCACGTTGGACGGCAATGCCAACAATAGGCAACCTGGCCTATCCTTCATATCATCTGAAAGGCCCAAAGTAACTCGGGCTAATTTTCCTCAGTCTTCCAAAACTCGTTGCACCCTAACCACATTCTGCTGAAACAGGTATGAACCAACAATCTGAACCTTGCCAACATCGAACCAATCGACCGGCAACTTACACTTCCGCCTCTAAGGCTTCATAAGGCAAAAACCGAACACTGAAATGGTAGCTAAAAACACTCCCTCAACAGGAGACAACAATCCTCACAGCTACCCCTGAAATCAAAACACTGGCCCGAGGACGAATACGATACGGAGACTCACCTGAGTTCCTAACTCTGCCTGGTAAAACTTTCAGAAAACGAAAATAGCCACAACCTGGGCTTCACTGTCTGTCATAAGGTGAAGGTAGGCACCCCGTGCAACCTTACAACCTTTCTGATATAACATCTCGCATAACCCTCTGCCGAGTAAACGGTCTTGACTGAAATACACGACGGGCTGACCCCATCGGCCCGACTACTGGCTGAACGCACCCACGAACTCGTACGATGGTTAACTAAACTTGGGCCAAACACCTTCGTGACCCTACCACCCGGCGGGACCACCACAAACTGACCCCACCACCATACAGGCCGCGGGTTGACCCGCAACACGGCCTCAACCCGACCCGGCCACGCGCAAAACACTAGCTCCCCAATCCGGAACAATCTCACTAATCACGTTACGAAAACCTAGCGGTCTTCTTAGCTTAGCTACCTTCTTTCATTCCACACTACTCAGGGACTTATCCCACAAACTTAGCTCACGTGCACAATGTACTCTGGTAAGGGTCAAACACAAAATAAATCCTTCTCTCGAGATGGCCTTGCCTCTAAGGTCTCTACGTATAACATTCTAAGGCTCACACTTTTCCTATCCCCCAATCTTTCCCGGTTACTAACCATGATTTCTAATCACAACTAACACACTGCTATCAGAACATAGCACTCATGATATACTCGTCTTATCACACATACTGATCTCTAGAGGGTTAAGGATATATCTGAATCTACTGCTTCGCTCCCCTTAGTCGTTCTAATCAAATCTACCCCGTAGGGCGCATATCTAAGGAAGGTGACGAGCTGGTCACTGATCATGAAGGCTGAGTCCTCCTACTAGGACGTCCTTTCGACCCATGGCCCTGACGGCCGTCGGTAAAACGAGCACCAACAAAAGACGACATTCCCCGGGATGACATCTGCCACACCGCGGAATACCGAGGAAAAATCAATCCACCGGCCGAGCCTACGTAGCCGTGGAACCGAACTCGAGTTCTCGACCAACTCCTGCATACCCGAACGCCCCGAACCCCGTGGAGGACCTCTTCGCATCGTGGATGTGCATCGATCTGCCGAGGCGATTTGCCTCGAAAGTTATCAAAGGACCTGCTCGCCTTCTTCGTCGCCCTTCGTTAACCCGCCGATCTCTACGCTTGGCTCGCCGCGCATAAGCCCGCATACGTGCCATGCTCAAGCCTAACTGACAAGCTATTCTTGCACCACCCTCTCTTAGATAGTCATCAAGACCCGCGATAAATCGATACATCATATACCCTCTGGTAGCTACATCCTTAGCTAGTAATAGGGTCGCATCTTTGCAATCTATATTCTCTGTTCCCGGTCGTGGAACTGAAGGTTCAAATATCATGGCCGCAGTAGGAACTGCCGCCGCCGTGCTAAACTCTGCTGGGGCTGGTGACGTAGCATAACTCCCTGAATGAAACACCACCCCAGGTGATAATTGGGCCTGTGCCCTCGTAACCCTCTGTACTCTACTCGCAGCTCCCTCGGCTGCCTTGCCCTCCTGGGCCCTGGTTGCCTTACGCGAAGACATAACGATAAGGGAAAGAATTACGTTAGAGGGTCCAACTTACAACACAGCTCTAAGGCACGATCTCAGAGTGAGAAGAATAGAAACCAATCCTAAATATCCTATAGCCTCCTGATTATTGGTGTGGTGCACAACACGCCGATAATCAAGACTTCATCGGATACGGTGCGTAGACACTTTCCGAGGATTAATCGCTCGATACCACTTTTGTCACGACCGAACCGGTCCGTGATCGTGCCTTACCCGCACCCTAGTGATACAACATCGAGTAATCACGAACATAACACAACAACAAGAAATAACAAGAAGTGTACAACGCTTATCTTAGAAAACTTGCCTTTCGGGCGTATATATATAAATCAACTTAAACCGAATAACATCCTTTTACAACTCGCCACAACAAGATTACGTACATCTAAGAATGATACGACAACAATGGCGGACAGGTTCCCGCCATACCCTCGAATGTAAGTACCTACAACGACAGGACTATACCACCGATAAGTCTCCTGAGAAACGGAGCTTCCCAAACGCCGAATCAGGCTCCTATGAGCGAGGATCAACATCGTGTACCTCTACCGCAGATGAACGCACTTCAAGGAGGTCGATAACAGTACCAAGTATGTGAAATCGAAATATCAGAAATGAAATCATAGTAGTCTATATAAAGCAGAGACATGTATGATAACCAAACTACAGCTCACAATAAAATAAATATGTCAAGTCGTGACTCACGCCTCAAAGTCATCACTCAAATATAACTATGGGTCTCACGCCCACAACATCAATCGTGCGTGGAATACCTTCCTCACCGCCGATCTATGATATAAAAGCACCAAGGAATACAAATGAACACCAGGTCCCACCTGTGTCCAAATAAAACAGTACAGGGTAAGTACGAAGGCATAGCCGACTACTAACACCCACAGTACTAACAAGGTCATAAACTTGTATCATGATATCTGTCTAGACCGTCACATGATCAAAGCTGGTCACTCGCCCGCAGTATCAAATGTGCGCGTCTAGCCTCGAACTCTCTCGCACTCCGCATAGGCCAACCTCATAGGCCCGCATGAGGTATAACCCCGCATCGAGGGTAGCTACTCCCCGGCATCCGCCTGGACTCGCAGTCCGCATGGCCACATAGACCGCATGACCATAAAGGCCGCACACTAACCTGGAACTCTCGTAGCTCGCACAGTCCCGGGACCCGCATGATGTATTCTCGAATCATGGTCCTGCATCACTGAGTCTACCCCGCGACGGAGGCGCCTTAACCCCTAAACATGTCAAGGTGAGTGGTACAATACCAACATATCGGTGATAGTTAAACAATTTAAGCGCAATCGATGGAACCCCTTTACACTAACATCACAAGATACTAACACACGTAGCATCCTAGCATGCTTACTTATCAAATCAACAAGAAAGTATTACAAGGCTATCACAAACCAACACAATCAAATTATTCACACAAGGTACTTTCTACTATATGATTAACAAGATCGGGTTTTTATCCCCAAAGTACTTCATACATTAACTCTTTAAAAGATAATGCTATTTTCACAAAAGTCACACAATACCCGTAGTATATCAAAATAGAGTGATTATCTTTTGAAGTAAATCAAAACACTTCTCTTTGTAAAATCAAGTAACAACATTCTTTTCCAAACGTTCAAGTTTGCCTAATTTCAATTTACTCAAGTTTCTTATTTTCGAAAGGTTTCGTAGTTCATAGTCTTATTCATTTAAGAATATAATTCTCTTTTAAACAATCTGAGAAAGATATGCCTTATATCTGAGTAGGTTATTCTTGTTCATAATCAATCTTATTAAGCAGCCATGATCTAGGAAATGTAATATCATTTTGTCTCATCTTAGCTTCTATGCAGATGGAGGTTTCTACTGGTTTTAATAATACTTCATTAATTAAAACATTTCCCTTTATTAACGCTGCAGTGGTTTGTCGATACTCTTTCTGATTTCCTAAATCAGTAAAACATTATTCCTTTTACAAACCAAGTACTCATTACTCACGAATGAGGTTTCACACAAAATTCATATTAATTAAGTCAAGTCTCTTGTCTTTTAAGATCAAGTCTCTTAACTTCTAAAATCAATAAATCATTCATTTTATCTCTCTTAAGCCGTTATACCTAACTTCCCATAAAGCTATTATAACACTTAAGTTTTTAAAACCACAAAGCATTTTCTTACCTACATAAAGCTGTTATAACCAACTTCCCATAAAGCCGTTATAACACTTTATGTTTTAAACCAATCAAATACATTTAACACATGTACGTCTACCGTACTACATAGTTATTACACATATCATGCTAGAAAAGATAGGAAGAGGTTCACATACCTCGCGACGATTATCGACTAATAGCAAAACGCTCCAAGTACCTCAAACCGCTCTACTCCTAAGTCAAGTAGATCGCGCCACACATAGTACTTCAACCTATAAGGCCACAAGGCGCTTATTAACATCTAGATCTTATCGTAGAACATTCTACAGAAAATTCGGCAGCACCTCCCCCCCCGCAACCGCGTAAATCTCCTCCTCTATCGAGGCCGGCTATCAAGCCAACCAGGGGGGGTTTATACGTCTAACCGGACGTGTACAATTCTACTTCACGAATGCTACACAAGTCTATCAGAATACCCCATGTAATTACAGATTCGCTTCTCAGTAAATTCAGGCTTAAGTCAAAAGACATTGTCGAAAAACTACGTTCAGTTCTATTCAATATTCATTCTATATATAGTATACTTCAACTATATATTCTAACAACATGTAATTTCCAATTACAATAGGGGGACAAGATATTTACCTCGATAAGCCCAAAATTATCCAAGTTTAATGTCGCTCCTGAGCAAGGTTTAGCTCCTACTCCGTGCGCTCCAACCCGCTCCAAACAACCCTTAGAAGTTCTACGCAACTTCTACTTAACACTTCAACCGACTTATGAAGGTTTTCCTTAGGGTTTCGGTTTGAGACAAAAAGGACATTTAGGTAGTATTTCCGGGCTCTACGTATAGAGGTATCTTTGGAATACTACAAGGTATACGGCTAAGGTAATTTGGGTATAGTAACAATACTTTGGAGAGTATTTCTACCAAGAGGGGGGGTATTTATACGAGACAACACCACAAGGGGGGTGTATACCCCTCGGCCAACCCCACTAGGAGGGGGGGTACTCTCGCCATGGGAGGGTGCTCTACTAAAGCCTCACAAGGGGATGAGAACAACACTACAAGTGAGGGAGGATTTATAGACTTAGAAATTATTTTAGGATGAATAAGTCTTCCAAGGGGAGGGGTATTTATAGGTCAAGCAAAGGCCAACCAATGGCCAAGATCATGCCAAGTGCTAAGCAAGTGTAGGCCAAGATTCATCCATGTGCACCTTATCCATCTACCACAAAATATCCTACCAACTACTTGACAAAAAGCCAAGGAATTCGTCCCAAGCTTTACCGCCACTCCCACCAACTGTAGGGTGACAAGTGTCGCCTCTTGTTGGTCCAAAATGTTTCGTCTCTCGGAAAAATCCAAGAAAATTAGAAATGGCATAGCCGAATTTTCCCTTCGCAGTTGTAAAACGTTTCGAAAAACGACTCTAACCGGTGTTGTGCACAAAAATATTTCGCCAAGCCTACTTTAAAGCCCAAACTTTTCTACGCACGCCCCACGCATACTGAAATACGGTATAACATTCTCCTCCTTAGAAACATTCGTCCCCGTTCTTACTCTTCCGCAGGGTCCGCGGTTATGTTGTGTATTGTGATCGCCAGCGCCGGCTCGGATGTGTGTTGATGCACTGGTAAGGTTTTAGCGTCGCATCCCGACTTAAGAAGCATGGCAGGAACTACCCCACCCATGATTTGGAGTCGCGTGGTGATTCACGCTTTGAAGATCCTGAGGCACTATTTGTATGAGGTTCATGGATATTTATACGCACCACAAGAGCCTCCAAAGATATCTTCACCGGAGGAGCTGAACTTACGACAGAGACGGTGGTTAGAGTTGCTTAAGGATTATGATGTCGATATCCTGTACCACCCGGGGAAGGCCAATGTTGTGGCAGATGCCCTTAGTCGTAGGTCGATGTTATACCCCGTATTTCCAGAGTATGTACGTGAGGGCGTACGTATATAATTTGAGCCTTAAAGTTAGGCTAGGTTCGAAATTTGGGCACAAGTGCCGAAAGGAGTCGTTTTTCGACGAAACGTTTTACTAAACTTGCGAAGGGAAAATTCCGGCTATGTCATTTCTAATTTTTGCGGATTTTTCTGAGAGACGAAATATTTTGGACCAACGGGAGGGTGACATGTGTCACCCTCACATTGGAAGGGCTTGGGGCGGCAACTTGGACGATTGGGTCAAGGGGAGTTGGTAGGATATTTTGTGATATTTTGGTGGTAGATGGATAAGGTGCACATGGCTTAATCCTAGCCCTACACTTGACTAACACTTGGAAGAATCTTGGCCATTGGTTGGCCATTTCTTGACCTATAAATACCCCCCTTGTTGAAGAGTTATTTCATCCAAACTTGCGCAATCTTTCTAAGTCTCACAATACTCCTCCTCTTGATATTTCGTCCAAGAGCACCTCCCCTCTTTGAAGCCTTGCCGAGAGCCTCCCTCGAGTGAGGCTTGGCCGAGAGGGTACCCCCCCTAGCCTAGTTGTTTTCGTATAATACCCCTTGTTGTGGTATAGAAATACTCTCCTAGTATTGTTATAATGCCCAAATACCTTGGCCCAAATACCTTGTAGTATTCCCAAGGTTACACTTATACAAAAGCCCAGAAAATACTATTATACTTTCTTTAGCCACTAAACGAAACCCTAAGGAAAACCTTCATAGTCGGTTGAAGTGTTAAGTAGAAGTTGCGTAGAACTTCTAAGGGTTGTTTGGAGCGGGTTGGAGCACTCGGAGTAGGAGCTAAACGTTGCTCAGGAGCGACATTAAACTTGGATAATTTTGGGCTCATCGAGGTAAATACTACTGTCCTTCTATTGTAATTGGGAATTACATACTGTAGTGGTATATAAATGAATATAAGATTCATAGAAGAGATTTGAACTGTAATAGAAGGATATTACAGAAAAGGATTAAACTAAAATCACTTCAGAAGAATATTAAAGTAGAAGTTAAACTGTACTTACATAGGACTGTATTACAGTAGACTGATAACCTTTATTGGTTGAATGTTTTGCAAGTAGCATGTGCTACTTAGAAGGTGGACAAGGCTAGCCGGGTTATAGCCGTGGAGCGTTTTGCTTATAGTCGATAATCGTCGCGAGGTATGTGATTCTTCCTATACTCTTGAGCATGATATTTTAAAGGAAGATATATATAGTACGGCAATGTCTTTTGACTTAAGCCTGAATAATATATAGTACGGTAGACGTACGTATGCTAATTGAACGTAGTTGTACGGCAATGTCTTTTGACTTAAGCCTGAATAATAAGAAACTTGAAGTATGTCACAAGAGTTAAGAAACCATTTTTGAAAGAAGAGTAACACTTGGTTTTAAAGGTTTTAAAAAGAGTTATACTAGCTTTATGGGGAGTTAGGTATAACGTCTTAAGAGAGGTAAAGAAAATGGTTTACTGATTTTAGAAGTTAAGAGACTTGATCTTATAAGATAAGAGACTTAACTTAAATGAATTAATATGAGTTTTGTGTGAAACCTCATTCGTGAGTAATGAGTACGTGGTTTTTAAAAGGAATAATGTTTTACTGATTTCGGAAATCAGAATGTGTATCGACAAACCACTGCAGCGTTAATAAAGGAAAATGTATTGAATAATGAAGTATTATTAAAACCAGTAGAAACCTCCATCCATAGAAGCTAAGATGAGACAAAATGATATTACATTTCCTAGATCATGGTCGCTTAATAAGATTTATGAACAAGAATAACCTACTCATTATGGCATATGTTACTCAATTGTTTTAAAAGAGATTAAGACATTGAACTATGAAACTTTTCTAAAAAGAGACTTGAGTAATTGAAATTAGGCAAACCGGAACTTTAGGAAAAGAAAGGCATTGTGTTGTCTTAAAATGGTTTAAAACTTAAAGTGTTATAACAGCTTTATGGGAAGTTGGTTATAACGACTTTATGAAAACAAAAGAAGGGTTTTTATCATTGGTTTTAATGTGGAAACTTGACTTTAAAAAGAGAAGTTGTTTTGGTTTGCTTAAAAGATGTAAGTCACTCTATTTTATACTACGTATCGGGTGATTTTCATAAAAGGATGGATCTCTTAAAAGGAATTTAACGCACGTAGTACTTTAGGGTTAAAACCCGACTTTGACATAAAATGAAAGTACTTAGAGTTATGTATAACTTGCCTATGCTTGTTGTTGTGTAACTTGCCTATGCTTGTTGTTGTGTAACTTGCCTATGCTTGTTGTTGTGTAACTTGCCTATGCTTATTGAGATAGTCTTTGTTGTGCAAGAATTGTGTTTCTATTCTACCGCGTCTCGATGGAGGCCGCTGACTTGTCGAGAACTTACTTGACGCATCTGCGTGGACGGAGATTCCACGTATGCTTCCATTAGCATTAGTACATGGGCATGTCTACACCGTTGATGGATTCGTGGACGTGACCATTTTTGGTTATGGCGAAGCATCGTGACTTACGGTTGTGATCGCGCGTAGCTTACTTGCCCCGCCGCCTACGTGGCGCAGTGGATCTAGTACGTGTTGCACTTACCACGTGTCGCCTTCGCGCGAAGTATCGTGACTTACGGTTGTGATCGGTGCGTAGCTTGTATACTTGCCCCCGTCAGCTACGTGGCGCAGGTGGATCGGGTATAGGTTATTGCACTTGCCACGTGTCAGCTTCGAGAGTCAGTATAGTGACGAGGTCTCGTGGTACGGCTTTGGCATCGGTAGGACTTGGTGTTCGTGTACTCGTGTTGTTATATCATCGCCAGGCGGTGAGGAAGGAATTCCACGCACGAGTGATGATTTGGATGGCGTGAGTCCACGACTTGATATGACCGTTATATGTTGTATCGTAGTTTGGTTATCATACATGTCTCCCGCTTTATATAGATCGCTATGATTTCATTTATAGTACTTTACGCTTTCACATACTTGGTACTGTTATCGACCTCCTTCGGGGCCGCGTTCACGCCGCAGTAAGACATCATTGTCGATCCCCGCTAGGATCTCATTTCAGCAGATTGAAGCTCCGTTCCTTCGGAGGCTTATCTTTGGTATGTTACCCTGAGTCTGTAGGTTCTTGTACGTTCAGGGGTATGGCAGGGCCCTGTCCCGTCATAGTTGTTGAAAAAAAATCTTAGAGGTCTGTAGTAATCGCTGTGGGCGTAGGATCAGAATCGCTCAAATGTTTATATATATATATGTTGAAAGGCAACCGCTTTGGTTGGCCTGCTTTTCTTTCATCTTGATCCATGTCTATTTGCATGTTTAAGTTTTTATTTCCGCTGGTTTTCTCTGATGTTGTATCACTAGGGTGCCCGGTAGGCACGATCACGGCCCGGTTGGTCGTGACAAAAGTGGTATCGAGCGATTAGTCCTCGGAAAGTGTCTACGCATCCGTGTTCAGTAGAGTCTTGATTATCGATGTTGTGCACCACATCTATAATCGTGAGGCCGCAGGACGTTTAGGATTGGTTTCTATTCTTCTCATTCTGAGATCGTGCCTTAGAGCTGTGTGATAAGTTGGACCCTTCTGACGTATCTCGTTTTTACCAGTTATGCCTCCGCGCAAGGCAACCCGCCCGTAGGCAAGGCAAAGCGGAGTCGCGAGTAGAGCGGCAGAGACCACAAGACGAGCCTCGAGCCTCCCGCACCGGAGCAGCAGGAGATGAGTTACAAGGAGTGGGCCCGCGATGGCCGTGGTCAGGCTGACTTGAGGATAGCCGGACGCAGTTCCAGTGAGCACCATGGTTCACCCTAGATCAGATAGTTCGAGGCTACGGGATTTTCTGAGTTGTAAACCGCCAGAGTTTTATAGGTCGAGGCCTGAGGATGATCCGCAGGAGTTCATCCGAAGCGATTCGGATCACGAGAGTGATCAAGGCATCGGAGACCGAGTCGGTGGTCCTAGGTTCGCATCGGCCGCGTGATACCGCGATGATCGGGTTTGATTCGCGAGCCGTCCCGGGAGAGAATGCACTTCCGCCTATATGGGACGAATTCTCGAGGCATTTCTTGCACATTTCTTGCCTCCCGGATGGGAGGGCTCGCCGATAGATTTTTGGTGTTGCAGAATCCGCGCACGGTTCGGGAGTACAATGTGAGTTCGACTCATTGGCCCGTGACGCCCGCGTTAGTAGCTAGTATGGAGGATCGAGTGCACCGATATGTTACAGGCTCGATGATTGCCTAGCAGAGTTGTTCGGTAGCTCTTCACCGCATGGACATTGCCCGCATGCAGCTTATGCACTGGATGTGAGGAGCGAGAAATCGACGAATGATCGAGATCAGCCAGAAGGGCTAGAACGGCAGGTCCTTTGGTGACTTTCGAGGCGGACCGCCCAAAGAAGAAAGCTTATGCGCCTCGCCCAGCAAGTGGTCCCCACCGCCGTCGGGACGTTTGGAATATTCAGAGCAGCCGGCTCCTGTGTTTCAGATTTTGCGAGTAAGTGCTCACGGATGAGGCCACCCGTATCTCGGTGTGACCATTGTGGTAAAGCCCATAGGGAATGTCGTCTGGTTTGGGAGATTGCTATACTTGCCGACAGGCCATTTGACGGAGATCGTCCACTGTGGTAGCATCGTGGGATAGCACAGACTACTAGATCGCCATGTTCTTCACCTCCCATAGCTAGGCAGGATGTTCATTCACCGGCTGGCCACGGTAGAGGTCGCGGTTGAAGTTCCCAGTTTTAGCGGTCCTTTGAACCGCCTAGTTTCAGGTATATCCTTAACCCTCTAGAGTTTTGTATGTATTGATATTGATGATGTGTTTAGTGTTATGTTCGGATAGCTTTGTGCTAAAATGTGATTTAGAAATCTGGTTAGTGAAAAAGGGTAAGCCTGGGGGTGAGAAATGATGAACCTTAGAATATTACAGTTGAGCCCTTAGATGTAAGTGCCGTCGAGTACGCAGTTTTGCAAGTGATCCTTGTCGGAGTGCATTTTATGCCTAGAATGTATTGTGTAATAATTCCTTGGGTAGTGTAAAATGGAAGTGGTAGCTTTCATGACCTGTATAGGTAAGATTGTTCCGGATAGGGAAACAAGAGCTTGATGCGTTAAGTAGGTCGGGTTGGGGCCATGTTGCGGGCCAACCCGCTCGACGGTGGGTCACCGGGTGGTCCCGCCAGGTGGTAGGTCACGAGGGTGCTAGGCCCAAGTTTAGGTGACCATCGTATGAGTTCGTGGATGTGTTCGACCGTATGGTCGTGAAGGCCGAATGGTCTTAAGGGAGATCGGCTAGTAAGATGACCAAGTTTGGAAGTGGTGACTCCAAAGTTTTGGAAACTAAAGTGATGATCAAGTGCACGATACTAGAAGAGTTCAAGTGTTCGAGAAGCGGCACGACGAGTAAGGAAGAGAACGTGTGTTATTTCGTGGCCAGGCGTGGCGTTGGCAACTTGTTAGAAGAACTTTATCATTATCCGTCTTGAGAAGGAACATTCGGGACGAATGTTTCTAAGGAGGGGAGAATGTTATACCCCGTATTTCCAGAGTATGTACGTGAGGGCGTACGTATATAATTTGAGCCTTAAAGTTAGGCTAGGTTCGAAATTTGGGCACAAGTGTCGAAAGGAGTCGTTTTTCGACGAAACGTTTTACTAAACTTGCGAAGCGAAAATTCCGGCTATGTCATTTCTAATTTTTGCGGATTTTTCCGAGAGACGAAACATTTTGGACCAACGGGAGGGTGACATGTGTCACCCTCACATTGGAAGGGCTTGGGGCGGCAACTTGGACGATTGGGTCAAGGGGAGTTGGTAGGATGTTTTGTGATATTTTGGTGGTAGATGGATAAGGTGCACATGGCTTAATCCTAGCCCTACACTTGCCTAACACTTGGAAGAATCTTGGCCATTGGTTGGCCATTTCTTGACCTATAAATACCCCCCTTGTTGAAGAGTTATTTCATCCAAACTTGAGCAATCTTTCTAAGTCTCACAATACTCCTCCTCTTGATATTTCGTCCAAGAGCACCTCCACTTCTCTTGAAGCCTTGGCGAGAGCCTTCCCCTCGAGTGAGGCTTGGCCGAGAGGTACCCCCTAGCCTAGTTGTTTTCGTATAATACCCTTGTTGTGGTATAGAAATACTCTCCTAGTATTGTTATAATGCCCAAATACCTTGCCCAAATACCTTGTAGTATTCCCAAGGTTACACTTATACAAAAGCCCGTAAAATACTATTATACTTTCTTTAGCCACTAAACGAAACCCTAAGGAAAACCTTCATAGTCGGTTGAAGTGTTAAGTAGAAGTTGCGTAGAACCTCTAAGGGTTGTTTGGAGCGGGTTGGAGCACTCGAGTAGAGCTAAACGCTGCTCAGGAGCGACATTAAACTTGGATAATTTTGGGCTCATCGAGGTAAATACTACTGTCCTTCTATTGTAATTGGGAATTACATACTGTAGTGGTATATAAATGAATATAAGATTCATGTAAGAGATTTGAATCGTAATAGAAGGATATTACAGAAAAGGATTAAACTAAAATCACTTCAGAAGAATATTAAAGTAGAAGTTAAACTGTACTTACATAGGACTGTATTACAGTAGACTGATAACCTTTATTGGTTGAATGTTTTGCAAGTAGCATGTGCTACTTAGAAGGTGGACAAGGCTAGCCGGGTTATAGCCGTGGAGCGTTTTGCTTATAGTCGATAATCGTCGCGAGGTATGTGATTCTTCCTATACTCTTGAGCATGATATTTTAAAGGAAGATATATATAGTACGGCAATGTCTTTTGACTTAAGCCTGAATAATATATAGTACGGTAGACGTACGTGTGCTAATTGAACGTAGTTATACGGCAATGTCTTTTGACTTAAGCCTGAATAATAAGAAACTTGAAGTATGTCACAAGAGTTAAGAAACCATTTTTGAAAGAAGAGTAACACTTGGTTTTAAAGGTTTTAAAAAGAGTTATACTAGCTTTATGGGGAGTTAGGTATAACGTCTTAAGAGAGGTAAAGAAAATGGTTTACTGATTTTAGAAGTTAAGAGACTTGATCTTATAAGATAAGAGACTTAACTTAAATGAATTAATATGAGTTTTGTGTGAAACCTCATTCGTGAGTAATGAGTACGTGGTTTTTAAAAGGAATAATGTTTTACTGATTTCGGAAATCAGAATGTGTATCGACAAACCACTGCATCGTTAATAAAGGAAAATGTATTGAATAATGAAGTATTATTAAAACCAGTAGAAACCTCCATCTGCATAGAAGCTAAGATGAGACAAAATGATATTACATTTCCTAGATCATGTCTGCTTAATAAGATTTATGAACAAGAATAACCTACTCGCATATGGCATATGTTTCTCAATTGTTTTAAAAAGAGATTAAGACATTGAACTATGAAACTTTTCTAAAAAGAGACTTGAGTAATTGAAATTAGGCAAACTGGAACTTTAGGGAAAAGAAAGGCATTGTGTTGTCTTAAAATGGTTTAAAACTTAAAGTGTTATAACAGCTTTATGGGAAGTTGGTTATAACGACTTTATGAAAACAAAAGAAGGGTTTTTATCATTGGTTTTAATGTGGAAACTTGACTTTAAAAAGAGAAGTTGTTTTGGTTTGCTTAAAAGATGTAAGTCACTCTATTTTATACTACGGGTATCGGGTGATTTTCATAAAAGGATGGATCTCTTAAAAGGAATTTAACGTACGTAGTACTTTAGGGTTAAAACCCGGACTTTGACATAAAATGAAAGTACTTAGAGTTATGTATAACTTGCCTATGCTTGTTGTTGTGTAACTTGCCTATGCTTGTTGTTGTGTAACTTGCCTATGCTTGTTGTTGTGTAACTTGCCTATGCTTATTGAGATAGTCTTTGTTGTGCAAGAATTGTGTTTCTATTCTACCGCGTCTCTCGATGGAGGGCCGGTTGACTTGTTGAGAACTTACTTGGACGTCTGCGGTGACGGAGATTCCACGGTATGCTTCCATTAGCATTAGTACATGAGCATGTCTACACCGTTGATGGATTACGTGGACAGTGACCATTTTGGTTATGGCGAAGTATCGTGACTTACGGTTGTGATCAGTGCGAGCTGTTTACTTGCCCCGTCGCCACGTGGCGCGGTGGATCTGGGCAGTTGTTGCACTTACCACGTGTCGCCTTCGCGGCGAAGTATCGTGACTTACGGTTGTGATCGGGTGCGTGGCTTGATACTTGCCCCGCCGCCACGTGGCGCAGGTGGATCGGGTATAGGTTATTGCACTTGCCACGTGTCAGCTTCGCGAGTCAGTATAGTGACGAGGTCTCGTGGTACGGCTTTGGCATCAGGTAGGACTTGGTGTTCAGGTGTACTCCTTGGTGTTGTTATATCATAGACTGCCGGCAGTGAGGAAGGAATTCCACGGGCACGAGTGATGATTTGGAGGGCGTGAGTCCCTGACTTGATATGACTGTTTATATGTTGTGTACTGTAGTTTGGTTATCATACATGTCTCCTGCTTTATATAGACTGCTATGATTTCATTTATAGTACTTTACAGTTTCACATACTTGGTACCTGTTGTACTGACCTCCTTCGGGGGGCTGCGTTCATGCCGCAGGTAGAAGTACATCGGCTGTCGATCCCCGCGTTTAGGATCTCATTTCAGCGTATTGGGAAGCTCCGTTCCTTCGGAGGCTTATCTTTGGTATGTTACCCTGAGTCTGTAGGTTCTTGTACGTTCAGGGGTATGGCGGGGCCCTGTCCCGTCATAGTTGTTGAAAAAAAATCTTAGAGGTCTGTAGCACTGTTGTGGGCAGGGTTGTAAGGATTGTAACTGTTCAAATGTTTATATATATATATATGTTGAAAGGCAACCGTTTTGGTTGGCCTGTTTTCTTTCATCTTGATCCATGTCTATTTGCATGTTTAAGTTTTTATTTCCGCTGGTTTTCTCTGATGTTGTATCACTAGGGTGCCCGGGGTAGGCACGATCCACGGGCCCGGTTCGGTCGTGACGATCGATGGGTAGCCTATCGGATGTGCAATGAGGAGGAGGCATGGTTCGCGATTTGCATCGATTAGCGAGCCTTGGTGTCCGCTTGATTGATTACGATAGCGGTGGGGTTCGAGTTCTAGAGGTTGCCGAGTCTTCCATCGCCGTCGAGGTGAAGAGGCAATTTGAGATCCGCTTTGACACGCATCGTGATACGACTCTTCGTGAGGAAGGATCATTTGAGTAGCACCGATGTGCTAGGTTTGAGGGCGAGGTTGTGTTCCGGATATTGCGGGACTTCTGGCGGAGTTCTTGGGGAAGCACACCACAAGGCGTTCATCCATCCGTGGTCGACCAAGATGTACCACGACCTTAGATCCGTGTATTGGTGGGATGGCTTGAAGAGGACGTTGCGAGTTTGTAGCTCGGTGCCGTGTTGTCGCAGTGAAGGTAGAGCACCGCAGGCACGGTGGTTTGTTGCGACGATTGAGATCCCGACCGAAGTGGGAGGTGATCAACATGGACTTTATCACGGGATTACCTCGCACTCGGAGGAGACATGATTCTGTATGGGTTATCGTCGGCAGTGAAAATCAGCCCACTTTCTTCCGTCGGGACGACTTTTCTACCGAGGATTATGCGAACTTTACATCCAGAGATCGTCGATCGCATGAGTCCCTATTTCGATCATATCGCATGCAGGAGCCCGGGTTTGGCTAACTTGGAGGTCTTTCCGTAGGGTTTAGGGGACGCAGTGAGCACAGCACGCATTCCATCCACGCAGGCAGACAGCAGAGCGCACTATCCGCACTCGAGGATATCTGCGAGCCTGTTATCGACTTCAGGGTAGCGGGAGGATCATTTGCCTCTAGTTGAGTTTGCGTATAATAATAGCTACCACCCAAGATTCGGATGGCGCCTTATGAGGCCTTGTATGGAGGAAGTGCGATCGCGATAGGCTGGTTTGATGTGGCGAGGTGCGATTAGTAGGACGATTTGGTGCAGCAGCGATGGATAAGGTGAAGCTTATCCGGAGCTTGGCGATTCGCAGTCGGCGAAGTCATATCATACGCATCATCGTCGGCATCCGGAGTTCGAGGTTGATGATTGGTTTTCTGAAGGTGTCACCCATGGCGGTGTGATGAGATTCGTAAGAAGAAACTTCGCGTACATCGGGTCGTATCGATTGTCCGCAGGGTAGGCAAGGTTGCCTATGAGTTGGATCTGCCGTCCGATCTGGAGGCAGTGCATCCGGTGTTTCATGTTTCTATGCTGAGGAGATGTATCGGGGATCCATCTAGGGTACACCCGATTGACGATGTCACGACCCGACCTCGGGCCCGCGACTGGTGCCTTACCCCGGACACCCTAGTGATACAACATCAGAGAAAATCAGCGGAAATAAAAACTAAAACATGAGACAAGACATAAAGTATGAAACATGCTAACCAAAATGGTCACCTTCCTGAATATATACATATATATATATCAAACTGAACAGTTAAATCCTTTTACAAACCCTGCCCACAACAGTACTACAAACCTCTAAGAATGTAACCATAACTATGACGGGACAGGGCCCCGCCATACCCCTGAATGTACAAGTAACTACACTGACAGGGGACTATACCAAAGATAAGCCTCCGGAGAAACGGAGCTTCCCAAAACGCTGAACGGTGATCCTATGAGCGAGGATCCACAACCGATGTACCTCTACCTGCGGCATGAACGCAGCCGAAGAGGTCGATAACAGTACTGTATGTGAAATCGAAAATATCGTAAATGAAATCATAGTAGTCTATATAAAACAGAGACATATATGATAACCAAACTACGATATAATATGTAAGCGATACGTCAAGTCGTGACATCACGCCCTCAAAGTCATCACTCAAATATAACTATGGGTCTCACGCCCACAACATCAATCATGCCCGTGGAATACCTTCCTCACTGCCGGCAGTCTATGATATAATAACACCAAGAAGTACACATGAACACTAGGTCCCACCTGTGTCATAAAATCCGTACGGGGCAAGTACGAAGGCTAACTACCAGATACCAAAGCCGCATCATCAACTGACCGGGGCAAGTACGAAAGCCAACTACCAGATACCAAAGTCGTACCAACAAATCTACATAACCATACCACGGCGACCTGGCGACGAAAGCCAACTACGGATACTAAGCTGCGCCACGTAGCTGGCCGGGGCAAGTACGAAGACTAACTACCAGATACCAAGCCGGAATCACGAGACTTCGTCACAAAACTGAACGGGGCAAGTACGAAAGCCAACTACCAGATACCAAGCCGAATCAAGAAAACCTCATGGAGAGCCAGTCCATGGAATAATCCTAATGGAAGCATACCCGTGGGCCACCCATCGTGTTAGTATGTCCAAAGGAAATAACAAAGTAACAATCAAAGTGGAAGCATACTCGTGGGCCACCCATCGTGTCAGTATGTCCATCAATCAACCAGATAGCCAGCCCTCCAACGAGGGACGCGGTAGCACAGAAATACAACACTTGCACAACAAAGGCTATCACCACAAGCATAGGCAAGTTCAACATACTTTTAGACATTCTTTTTATTACAACAAAACCAGATTTTAACCCCAAGGTACTACGTATTTTAACTCTTTTCAAAAAGATCTCTTTTTACGTAAAAACAACTCGATACTATTATCCGTAGTACCAAACACGTTCATGTTTAAATCAAGTACTTTATACTTTTTAAACCAAGTGGCTTACACTTTTAAAACAACGTCAAGTATACATTTAAAAACCCAAGTAACCAACTCTTTTAAGATCAAGGTATTCCTACCTTTTAAAACCAAGTCACTTATATTTTCTCATCAAGAAAAGTTCGATATTTGAAAATAAGTTACTTATACTTTTAAACTCAAGTTACTTCTCTTTTCCCAAAATCAAGTTACCATTTTAAATCCAATAATAAAACCATTCTTTTGTTTCCATAAAGTCGTTATAACTATCTTCCCATAAAGCTATTATAACACTTTATGTTTTAAATCAACCAAAATTCGTTTAGCACACGTACGTCTACCGTACTACATAGTTCACAACATCATGCTAGAAAAGATAGGAAGAGGTTCACATACCTCGCGACGATTATCGACAATTAGCAAATAGCTCCAAAGTACTGTAACCCTGCTAGCCTTTTCCGCCCTTCTAGTAGAATACGCTACTCGTAGTACTTCAACCTATAAAGGCCACAAAACGTCTATCAACCTCTAGATCTCTTCGTAGAATAATTCTAAGTACAAGGTTCTTTATTCTACGAAAAATTCAGAAGACCTCCCCACAACCACATAAATCTCCTCTTCCACCAAGGCCCGCTACCAAGCCAACAACTCCAAGGGGGGGTTACACGTCTAACCGGACGTGTACAACACTGCCCCACAATAATACTACAACATGTAATATCCAATTACAATAGGGGGACATAGATCATTACCTCGATAAGCCCAAAATTATCCAAGATTATAAGTCGATCCTGAGCAACGTTTAGCTCCAATTCCTTACGCTCCAACCCGCTCCAAGCAACCCTTAGAAGTTTCTAAACAACTTCTCTTCAAGATCCAACTCCAAAAAGTGAAGAACACTTAGGCTCAAACTATGGCAAGTTTCGGCCAAGGCAAGGTTTCTAGGCTAGGGGTGTGAAATCTTTTCCAACTCTTGGTACACAATCTTCCTAACACCCTAAGGAAGAACACTTAAAAGTTTAAGAATTTTTGGACAACATTAGCTCCTAAAATCAGCCCATGGCCGAGAGCTACACTCAAGAGGGAGGGAGTATTTTTGTCTTGGAAATTATCTCAAGAATGGATGAAGAAGTCTTGCAAGCTTAAGGGTCTATTTATAGAGAAATAAATGGCCAAGATCAAGGCAAGTGTGTGGGGAGATCTTGGGACATGTGTGTATGGATTTAACCAACCATATGTCTACCACAAAAAGTGGACAAGTGGCACAAAAAACGTCCAAGTGGCCCCTAATTTCGGCCATAGGGCCACATGGGGGTGCCATGTGTCGCCCTCCTACTCGTCCAAAATATTTCATCTTCCGAAAATATCCGGAATGCCAAAAATCCGAAAATAAAGTGGGCCCCACAAAACCGTAAATTTTCCCCGTGGGCCCCACGTGACCAATTCCGGAAATAAAATTCCATAATTCTTAAATATTCCAAAAAGTCCAAATACCAAATCTGGGAATCCAATTCCCTTTAACGAACATTTTTCCTTCACAAAATTCGGAAACTTTTCCGTCGAAAAATCACATCTTTCTTCTTTTTTTTATTTTTTTATTTTAAATGTTGTAATTACAAGGAGTTAGAGAGAAGTTTCTCTCACTAAGGAAAACGCTCTCAACGTTTTGCCTTAGTTGCTCCTTCGGTTGTTCTTCCCCCCCCCCCCCCTATGCTAAACGATTGTACCCCCATGGTTTGAAGTTTGAAGTTTTTCCGTTCTTAATATGAAGAAATCTAAACGTTACACACGTTCCAACAATGATTCAGGAGGTTCAGGAAGTTCGACGAAGGCTAGAACAAGGAAAAAGAAAAAGAATGGAGGCAGTCCTATAATTGCCGAAGAAAATCTCATTCCGCGACTTCGCACTTTCCGTGTTGGTCCATGTCCGCCGGACTCACGTATCCTCTAGAAAATGTAATAGATGATGCTACGCTTCAAAATATTCATGAATGGGGCAAAAGCATTGATTCAAAACTTGGATATTAGGGTATTTGAAGGTGGGAAACTACTTGCTACTATGGTGGTTGATCCTACCACGGTCAACTAGTTGATTCTCAGGATTCCCACTAAGGCATCGGGCGATCACGCAGCCTTTAGTACCAACACTACCCGGCAATTTGCTCGTGCATGCCGAAAAGGGATAATTTCTCGGGCCGCATAACGTGATTGATGCAAAGGAGTGATGGGCTACTCGTCGAACCGTATGGGCGCGGTCGAAGTTCAAGACGGGTCGTGAGGATGTCAATGGGTCCGATGCTATTCACGCTTTGCATTCCAAGTCGGTGGATAGCATTGATGATTCTCCCATTCCCAAAGATTCATCGCGGTGTCAAGGCTCCTTACATTATTGCCGGAAACAATGTGACCCTCCCATTCGGCCTGGGGCGTGGTCATAATGCTAAGGGTATGACGGTAGTCCATACATCCGAGTTTATACCCATGATGTTAAGATCGAGGTCTGTTCTTTGGACTCAAGGAAGTCTCCATCCCCAAAGAGCAAAGCATTAATTTTGAAGGAGCCGAGGCGTCTCAATTAATATCATGCGTACCAACGACCTCTTTCAATTACGGATCTTTATGATTATCGACTACCAAGGCGGTCGAGGGCACCCAGGGATCATTGATTACCCCCGTTATTCAAGGAGTGAAGTCAGTTGTGGGAAAGGAGCCTGGCATTAATATTGTGATAGCCGAGGCGTCACAATTAAAGGCCGCGGATACCTATGGGTCTCTCTTAAAGACGGGTCTTAATGATGGTCGATTGCAAGCGGATGCGAGGGTGCCCATGGGTCATTTATCTTTCCCGTTATACAAGGATCAAAGTCGGTTGAGAAACAAAACGAATTCTATTTCCAAGGAGCCTAGGAACTACAAGTCCATTAATAACGCGGAGCCAAGAGGTGCAATTTAATGTCACGGATCCAAC
This sequence comes from Przewalskia tangutica, assembly GCA_029844215.1. NCBI lineage: Eukaryota > Viridiplantae > Streptophyta > Magnoliopsida > Solanales > Solanaceae > Przewalskia > Przewalskia tangutica. Next base: position 79,095,018 of record CM056725.1, read on the forward strand.
GTGCCTCTCGTGTAGTTAGACACCAACCCCGTAACTCTCTAAGTGTAACTAATGATGCCTTCCTCTTTAAGAAGTGTGCTTGAAGAGCAACTATCAAGAACATAAATAAACCATTAGTCTTTAACTCTTCCTCGAGCACAAACATAGACTTTAACAAACACCCTCTCTCAACCAATACCCTCACTACTCCTCGATTTACACAACACCTCACCTCTTCTTTCTTCCCTTCCTTCTTTACCTACCAAAACCCAAGACACATTCCCTACCCTACCTAATGGCACGAATTCTTTCTCCTATCATGCCCAAGCACAAATCCTCTACCCACCCTCTGTCTATACCTCCGTAAATGCCTCCCAATGATTTACACACAAATGCTTCTTCAAAACAATATCATAAACCACCATGGATCCGCTCCTAAGAACCACCCCGGATCATGGCAAAGGTCCCACCTCCAAAAAGACTTATGCAGAGTCTTTGCGGGTACTAGGATTGAAGCAAAAGGAATGAAGTTGCAATTTATTGAACAGCAAGGTAAGGAAGTAGACATTGAAGTGGAGGATGAAGTCCCATTCATAGAAACTTGGGGTTATTGCTTAATTGGTTGCTTCACGGGTCCCTTCCCTGGAAGAGATGCATTGAACACCATTGTGAAGGGATGGGGAGTGAAATGCCGGATCATACCATATGGCAAAGGTTGGACAGTGTTCAAGTTCATGACGGAAGAAGAGCGCACTAATGTACTTCATGGTGGCCCTTATATGGTCTACGGGAAGACTATGATGCTCAAAGCTATCAATAAAGGAGTTCTCATAACGGATGAGTTGTTTATGGACATTCCTATTTGGGTCACTTTCCCGGACATTCCCCTTTCCATCTGGAGTGCAACGGGCCTTAGTAAGATTGCTTCCCGTGTAGGAATACCTCTTTACACGGATCAATTCACTAAGGAAAGATCTAAAATGAACTATGCTAGAGTTCTTGTAGAAGTGAATGTCAGCAAGGAGCCTACAAGTGAGTTTATTGTCAATCTTCCCGATGGCAGAAGGTACACTCAAAGGGTTAACTATGAAAATTATCCGGACTTTTGCTTTCATTGTGCGGCTTTTGGACACAACCATATGAAGTGTAAAATTCTGGGATATGATGCCAACATGGAAGCTGCTCCTAAGAAGCGCAATTCTGTGGTTCCTCCTCACAATAAGGAAGTTCCTACTTGTGCTAATGCCAGAGGCGCTGATGGTGCCACTCCACACACAACTTATCAAACAACCTCCATACATCGAGCATATACCGAATACTTGATGGATATTGAAGATAATGAGCATACAACTCCTCCTGGTCCCGGTTGTGCGCAGGATGCCCCGTGATTCTCGCGGCCCGGTTTGGGTAATCCCGCCCAAAGAACGTTGCGGAAACCACATGCTATGCCTCAGGCCCACCACGGGAAGGCAATGCACAAGCCGATAGGTGCGTTATAAGTCTATGCATTCTGATCCTGCAGTTCCATTGAACCCGCAACCTTCCTCGGACGAAGGTACTAACACGGGGTTAAGAGTGTCCTCGCGGCGTCTAAGAGTGTTACCTTTGAACGCGGGGAGCATAGCTTGGCTGATACACACGCTATGGCTTCCGGCAGGAAAGATGATGGCTGGAAAGAAGTTATGCCAAAGAAGTTCATGTCAAAGGTCAGTGGAAAGACTAAGGCAAAGCGCGAGTCGGAAAACCTCCTTTGTTTCCTAATGAAAATACTTTGTTGGAATGTCCGCGGTCTTTGCGGACTAAGGATGAGGCAGCCACGCAAGCTCTAGTGTGTAGTCTCACTAAACAAAGATGATGTGGCATTGATTTGTCTTCTGGAAACAAAACTCTCTAAGGAAAGGATTGAGTCTTTCTCTTCTAAAAGATTCAAAGGTTGGAATTTATGCTCAAATCTGGAATTCATCGATGGTGGAAGAATGCTACTCTTGTGGGATCCTCTAGTGGTCATTGTGAAGTGCTTGGAATGGATTCTCAACATATCCATGTTCGTGCAAGTTGTAAGATTACTCAAGTGTCCTTCCTGCAACATTCGTGTATCCGTTTATAGCATCACGGATAGGAGGATCCTTTGGCATCACCTTTCTCACGGGCATCGGCATCACTAAACCTTGGATGATTATGGGAGATTTCAACACTTACTGCTACCCTCAAGATAAGGCGGGAGGCCCTCCTCTAACGCCGTATGCACTTAAGGACCTTGGAGATTTCAGGAATGCTCATGGACTAGAAGACACTCCATCTTCCGGTTCTTTCTACACTTGGACAAATGGTTCGATTTGGTCCAAGCTTGATAAGTAATGATGAATCAAAATTGGGGCGATTTGACCTTAGAATGCACACCAATTGCATGCCTATGGAACTGTCTCGACCACCGCCCCGTGATGGCTACTGCTATCGTGATCCTATAATATTGGGAAGCGGCCTTTCAAGTTCATGAATATGTGGCTTTCTCACACCGCTTTTGACAACATTATGACTTCATGCTGGAGACAAGACATTCTAGGTACTGCTCAATTCGTTCTAGCATCGAAACTGAAAGCCTTGAAACAACCACTGAGGGCATTGAATATAAGTGAGTTCCTAAAGATTGATCAAAGAGCGAAGGAGGCAAACATGGAGTTTAAGGAGGCTATTAGTGCACATATGGGAGACCCCTTTGATGAGGAGCTTAAATCCAAGGTTAAGTCCTCAAGAGTTAAAGCCAACACCTTAATGGAAGGAGAGACATTTCATTAGGCAAAAGTCGAGACGAAACACTTGATTGGAAGTGATAAATGCTCCAAATACTTCCATAGCTTGATCAAGAGAAGTAATGTCAAGAACTCCATCAACTTTCTTGTCAAAACTAATGGTGTTATCACTACATCACCAGGGGAGGTAAGAAAGCTTCTAGAGGAATTTTACAAGGATCTTCGCACATCTCGACCCACATCGAACTTTGATCCTGAAGTGTGCAACTTTGGCCCGGCTAAGCGAAGAGGATCTACAACTTTTGACTTCAGATCCCCAAAGGAGATTTGGGAAGCTCTTTCCGATATTGGAAATGATAAAGCTCCCGGACCGGATGGGTATTCGCAGCCTTCTTCAAGAATAGATGGAGAGATGTGGGACATGATGTAGTAAGAAAGCGCGGCAGAGTTCTTCTCTTCGTGGGTTATTTTGAAACAACTTAATCATACCATCATTGCCTTGCTGCCCAAGACCGATAGGACCCTAAGGTAACTGATTTTAGGCCTATTGGATTGACTAATGGTCTATAAGATTATTACAAAGATTCTAGCTAACGTAATGGCAAAGATTCTTCCTTCTATCGTTGACAAATCACAAGGGGCTTTTGTGAAAGGGAGAAATATGATGGACAATGTCTATATAGCACAGAGCTTGTGAGAGGATTTAATAGAGCCGAGTCTCACCTAGGTGCATGCTCATGGTGGATCTTAGGAAAGCTTTTGACACGGTCTCTTGGAGTTTCCTTGATTCAAGATAAGAGGCCTCAACTTTCCGCATATTTGTCGGTGGATCATGGAGTGTGTTTGCTCAACGCCCTTCTCTCTTTCTATCAACGGTGAGTTGCATGGTTACTTCAAGGGTAAGCGCGACTTAGACAAGGTGATCCTATGTCCCCAACGCTCTTTATCTTGTGTATGGATTACCTTTCGAGGATGCTTAAAATGAGGACCGAGGCTAGAGCTTTCTCTTATTATCCAAAATGTAAAAGGATGGGTATTACTCATCTTGCCTTTGCGGACGACCTCATACTCTTTGCCAAAGGTGATATTTCTTCTGGTTGAGATTCTTATGAACTGTCTAGAGGAGTTGGAGGATGTCTCTGGTTAACTCTTAATCCATCCAAATCCTCCGTCTACTTAGCAGAGTACATGATGAGGTCGTGATTTGATCTTGGCCGTGGTTGGATTCGGCATTGGTAGCTTTCCAGACGCAGATTGGGGATCCCTTTGTCCCCAATTTCAGTCTCGGTGGGACAATTTGCTCCTTTCACTAATGCTATTTCGAATTACATTCAGAAACGGGACACCACACTCTTTCCTATGCGGGCAAGCTAGAGCTTATTAGGTCGATCATCCAAGGGTTGAGAGTTTTGGTTCCGGCCCTTCCTATTCCGCCATCAGACTCAACAAGGTAAGGTCTGTCAGATCCAGCTTCTTATGGGGTGGGAAACCACCAAGAGTTGCTTGGGAGACTATTTGCCTGCCTCAATCGGAAGGAGGTTTGGGCCTTATGAATATCAAGGATTGGAACCATGCCCTGCTATCCCGGTCTATATGGCAAACCCACACAGAAGCACTCACTGGGTCCAATGGATCAACCTTTTATTTGAGAGGCGCTTCTTTTGGGACTACGAGGTACGCCCTAGAGACTCCCCTATTCGTAAAGATTTGCGGGATACGCGACAAACTTGTTTCCATCTTTGGTAGCCAAGGAGTTGCAATTGCCGGATTAGCAAAGTGTTGTACTAACCAGAAATTTGATTCAAGCCTCAGATATGAGATCTTGCGCTCTAAGCAAGATAAAAGCCTGGATGTCACAACCTGGAGAGGATTCATCCCCCCTAAGTTCTCGTTCACCATGTGGATAAATTGTAGAAAGCGGTTAGCTACAAAGGACACCCTTTCCTATCTCAACCTGGAGGATAAGTCTTGTGGGTTCTGCAAGCAAGCAAATGAAACAAGAGAGCACCTCTTCTTCACATGCCCCTACACCCGTTTGATTTGGAAAAGCATAAGAGACTGGTTGGGAATTAAGAGAGAAATGACCACTGTTGAAAGTTCTCTCAAATGGATTAAAAAAGACTACCGCGGAACAGGCATCCGAGCAAAAGCAACCTTAATTGCCTTCTGCATTATGGTCTATGAGATTTGGAGGACAAGGAACACACTGCTCTTTGAAGGCACAAACTCACCGGCAGAAGAGGTCATTACCAAGATTAAAACAACATCCTATAGAGTACTCTATGATTTTATCCCTTCTTGTAATGACACCTTCGAGTGACAACTCCTTACTCCCCCGTTTCTTCTTTAAATTACGTTGAGGACTGAGAACCCTCAATGATTGATTGTAGCCACTTTTCTTTCAGTTTCTAGTAATAATATTTGCATTTACCTAAAAAAAAAATTAAATGTTGTAATCTCGTACGTACGTCCCCACATACATACCCTGGAACTACGGGGTGTAACATTCTTCCCCCCTTAGAAATATTCGTCCCGAATGTTCCTTCTAAGTCTCAAAACATACATGCGCCGGTATAGCCTTCACTTCTATACTTACCAAACCAAACATGCCACCAATGGCCATAGTATAACATACGCGCAAAACTCAATCCAAGCCAACGAGGAATCACCTCTAACGTGTATAACAACACAAAAGCTTCCACCCATGGTCTAAAGGATACTCCCTTCGCATCTTCACTTCACCACAAAATGATCTCTTTTATTCTGTTAACACATGTTCCTTCTTTCCTTACTCGTCGCACTTTCTCGCAGACACCCGAACTCTCTCTAGTACACGCACCATACTCGATATCGCTTCGCTTTCCAAAACTCGAGTCACTACCTCCAAACTTGGTCATCTACAAGCCTCTCATTCCCTTAAGGCCATTCCCGGCCTTCACGACCCGATTCTGGTCGAACACATCCACGAACTCATGCGATGGTTACCTAAACTTGGGCCTAGAACCCTCGTGACCCTACCACCTGGCGGGACCACCTCAAACTGACCCCACATCATTCCGGGCTGCGGGTTGACCCGCGATCTGGCCTCAACCCGACCCGCTATCGCGCCAAACTCTCTCGTTCCCCGATCCGGAACAATCTTACTAATTCACGTCATGGAAGCTACCACTTCTATCTCACACTACCCATGGAATTATCCCACAATATATTTCACGCATACCAAGTACTTCGACAAAGACCAACCGTAAAATCATCCACTCAAGACGGCCTTGCATCCAAGGTCCTAACTGTTATAAATTCTAAGGTTCACAATCGTCTCGTCTCCAGACTTACCCATTTTCAACTAACCCATGTTTTCTAATTCACACTTAACACAATGTTATCCGTACCTAGCACTTAACATGTATCCACCATAACAACATAAACCCGTCTCCTAAGGGCTGAAGATATCTCTGCAACCATCGCCTCACTTTCCTTTGTCGCACTAATCATAATCCTTCGCAGGCGCCTAGCTATAAGGCGATGAACCACCACCGATCCCGGCGTCGAGTCTCTACATCTGTGCTACCTCTGGTCGGACAAACTCTCACCAAATGGCCCTGTTGGCCGCAAGCATACAAGCTGTCGAAGTAGTACGACACTCCCTATAATGGAGTCTATCACGACGACCACAACGAGGTAGGGGTGACCTCATCTGACTAACACCCCTTCTCCCGAACAATCAACTCGCAATCGACCCTGGCCGAGTCATCCTCTCAGATCCTCCTACTTGGACATCCTCCCATCCCATGGCCCTGACGGCCACAGGTATAACAATCTCCCAAACTAGCACGACACCCTGATGATCATCCTCAGCTCTCTATCCATAGAACTTTGGCGAACTGCAACTCAAGAAATCCCGAAGTCTCAGACTAACGGATCTAGGGTGAATCATCGGCCGGAACCACCGGCCTCCGTCCTCATTCCCACCACCACTTAGCTAGTAATCGGGCCATCTCCTTCTAACTCATATCTCGGCCCCGGCCGTGGCACCGAGGCTCGTATCGTGGCCTCGTGAGAAATCGCCGCCGCCTAAACTCTGCTTTGGCTAGCGCCATAAAACTCGTTATGCAAGTACTATCTCGTAATGACCAAGCTTGTGCCCTCAGAACCCCTCGTGCTCTACTCGCGTCTCCTTCACGCCTCGCCTATCCGGGCCCCGGTTGCCTGCGTAGAGGCATAACGGGTACATAAGAATACGCCGAGGAGTCCAACTTATAACACACTCTAAGGCACGATCTCGAGTGAGAAGAATGGAAACCAATCCTAAATATCTCGTAGCCTCCTCGATTATAGATGTGGTGCACAACACACCGATAATCAAGACTCTACTAGACACTGCTCAGAGACACTTTCCGAGGATTAATCGCTCGATACCACTTTTGTCACGACTCCGACCTGGACCGCGATCGTAACTTACCCTGCACCCTAGTGATACAACATCGTGAGAAAATCAATGAAATAAAAACTAAAACATGAGACAAGACATAAAGTATGAAACATGCTAACCAAAACGGTCACCTTCCTGAATATATACATATATATATCAAACTGAACAGTTAAATCCTTTTACAAACCCCGCCACAACAAGATTCTGCACTTCTAAGAATGTAACCATAACTATGACGGACAGTGGGCCGCCATACCCCTGAATGTACAAGTAACTACACTGACAGGGGACTATACCAAAGATAAGCCTCCGGAGAAACGGAGCTTCCCAAAACGCTGAACTGTGATCCTATGAGCGAGGATCCATAACCGATGTACCTCTACCTGCGGCATGAATGCAGCCCCCGAAGGAGGTCGATAACAGTACCAAGTATGTGAAATCAAAATATCAGAATGAAATCATAGTAGTCTATATAAAATAGGAGACATATATGATAACCAAACTACGATACATAATATGGGCAATACGCGTCAAGTCGTGACTCACGCCCTCAAAGTCATCACTCGAATATAACTATGGGTCTCACGCCCACAACATTAATCATGCCCGTGGAATACCTTCCTCACTGCCGGCAGTCTATGATATAATAACACCAAGAAGTACACATGAACACCAGGTCCCACTTGTGTCATAAAATCCAGACGGCAAGTACGGCGCTAACTACCGGATACCAAAGCCGCGTCATCAATCGATCGGCAAGTACGAAAGCCAACTACCGATACCAAAGTCGTACTAACAAATCTACATAACCATACCACGGCCGACCCAGTGGCACGAAAGCCAACTACGGATACTAAGCTGCGCCACGTATGGCCGGGCAAGTACGAAGACTAACTACCGATACCAAGCGGAATCACGAGACTTCACACAAACCGGCAAGTACGAAAGCCAACTACCAGATACCAAGCCGAATCAGGAAAACCTCATGGAGAGCTAGTCCATGGAATAATCCTAATGGAAGCATACCCGTGGGCCACCCATCGTGTCAGTATGTCCAAAGGAAATAACAAAGTAAAAATCAAAGTGGAAGCATACTCGTGGGCCACCCATCGTCGCGATGTCCATCAATCAACGGATAGCCTACTCCAACGAGGACGCCAGAGTACGTAAATACAACACTTGCACAACAAAGGCTATCACCACAAGCATAGGCAAGTTCAACATACTTTTAGACATTCTTTTTATTACAACAAAACCAGATTTTAACCCCAAGGTACTACGTATTTTAACTCTTTTCAAAAAGATCTCTTTTTACGTAAAAACAACTCGATACTATTATCCGTAGAACCAAACACGTTCATGTTTAAATCAAGTACTTTATACTTTTTAAACCAAGTGGCTTACACTTTTAAAAAAACGTCAAGTATACATTTAAAAACCCAAGTAACCAACTCTTTTAAGATCAAGGTATTCTTACCTTTTAAAACCAAGTCACTTATATTTTCTCATCAAGAAAAGTTCGATATTTGAAAATAAGTTACTTATACTTTTAAACTCAAGTTACTTCTCTTTTCCCAAAATCAAGTTACCATTTTAAATCCAATAATAAAACCATTCTTTTGTTTCCATAAAGTCGTTATAACTAACTTCCCATAAAGCTATTATAACACTTTATGTTTTAAATCAACCAAAATTCGTTTAGCACACGTACGTCTACCGTACTACATAGTTCACAACATCATGCTAGAAAAGATAGGAAGAGGTTCACATACCTCGCGACGATTATCGACAATTAGCAAATAGCTCCAAAGTACTGTAACCCTGCTAGCCTTTTCCGCCCTTCCAGTAGAATACGCTACTCGTAGTACTTCAACCTATAAAGGCCACAAAACGTCTATCAACCTCTAGATCTCTTCGTAGAATAATTCTAAGTACAAGGTTCTTTATTCTACGGAAAATTCTAAAGACCTCCCCGCAACCACATAAATCTCCTCTTCCACCAAGGCCCGCTACCAAGCCAACAACTCGAGGGGTTACACGCCTAACTGCACGTAAAACACCGCCCACAATAATACTACAACATGTAATATCCAATTACAATAGGGGGACATAGATCATTACCTCGATAAGCCCAAAATTATCCAAGATTATAAGTCGATCCTGAGCAACGTTTAGCTCCAATTCCTTACGCTCCAACCCGCTCCAAGCAACCCTTAGAAATTTCTAAACAACTTCTCTTCAAGATCCAACTCCAAAAAGTGAAGAACACTTAGGCTCAAACTATGGCAAGTTTCGGCCAAGGCAAGGTTTCTAGGCTAGGGGTGTGAAATCTTTTGCAACTCTTGGTACACAATCTTCCTAACACCCTAAGGAAGAACACTTAAAAGTTTAAGAATTTTTGGACAACATTAGCTCCTAAAATCAGCCCATGGCCGAGAGCTACACTCAAGAGGAGGAGTATTTTTGTCTTGGAAATTATCTCAAGAATGGATGAAGAAGTCTTGCAAGCTTAAGGTCTATTTATAGAGAAATAAATGGCCAAGATCAAGGCAAGTGTGTGGGAGATCTTGGGACATGTGTGTATGGATTTAACCAACCATATGTCTACCACAAAAAGTGGATGTTGGCTTGCCACTTGTCCACCACAAAAACGCCCAAGTGGCCCTAATTTCGCCATAGGCCACACGGGGTGCCATGTGTCGCCTCCTACTCGTCCAAAATATTTCATCTTCCGAAAATATCCGGAATGCCAAAAATCCGAAAATAAAGTGGGCCCCACAAAACCGTAAATTTTCCCCGTGGGCCCTACGTGACCAATTCCGGAAATAAAATTCCATAATTCTTAAATATTCCAAAAAGTCCAAATACCAAATCTGGGAATCCAATTCCCTTTAACGAACATTTTTCCTTCACAAAATTCGGAAACTTTTCCGTCGAAAAATCACATCTTTCTTCTTTTTATTTTAAATGTCGTAATCTCGTACGTACGTCCCCACATACATACCCTGGAACTACAGGGTGTAACAGACGATGTCTAGGTGACCGAGGGGTTATTGTATGAGGAGATCCCCATAGCGATAATCAATCGTCAGGTTAGGCGTCATGACGCGTCGTGGCTTCACAAAGTCTTGTGGCGAAACGAGCTCAGGGAGGAGATGACGTGGGAAGCTGAGGAGGACATGAGGCGGAAGTATCCTCACCTATTCCCCACACCTCCAGGTAACTCACTTTCCTACTTGTAAATTTTTCATTAACATATTTGCTTAAGTGCCGTATTGTGGCCATGTGTGGCATTTGCAAACTGTTTTAAATTGTGGAGGACTTCTTCGTTGTCTGTCTTGGGAAGGAACATTCGGGACGAATGTTTCTAAGGAGGGGAGAATGTTATACCCCGTATTTCCAGAGTATGTACGTGAGGGCATACGTACAAAAGTTTAGCCTTAAGTTAGGCATTATGGACGAAAATTGTGCACAACCCACGAAACGGATGGTTTTCCGACGAAACGTTTTACAAAACTTGCGTAGGGTAAATTACGGCTATGCCATTTCTAATTTTTGCGGATTTTTCCGAGAGATGTAACATTTTGGACCAACGAGAGGGTGACACTTGTCACCCTCATTGGCCGACAAATGGAGGCCACGGTTGGCATGAAATTGGGGCTTAAAACTTGGGTCAATGTTTTGTGAGGGATTTGTGGAGTAGGTTAGGGTGCACTTGTGCAAATCCCCACCATCCACTTGCCCTCCACTTGCCCTCATCCTAGCCCTTAAAAGCCCTATAAATACCCCCCCCCCCCCCCTTGATGAAGAGTTCTTCATCCACAAATCAAACTTTCCAAGTCTAAAATCCCTCCCTCCCTTTGTGTTGTGTTCGTCCAAGCCTCCCCCTTCCCTCTTGAAAAGGCTTTTGCCGAAACCACCCCCTCCCCCTTTGTGGTGTTATAGCCGAGACCTACCCCCCCCCCCCCCCCTTGGTAGAAAGTTGTCTTCCAAGTATTGTTACTATTCCCAAATACTTTAGCCTATACCTTGTTGTATTTCCAAAGTCACCTCTATACTAAAAAGCCTAGAAATACTACCTTATCTCCATTGTCACTAAACGAAACCCTAAGAAAAACTTCATTGTTGGTTGAAGTGGAAGTAGAAGTTGTTAGAAACTTCTAAGGGTTTCTTGGAGCTATCGGAGCGTGCAAATAAGGAGCTAAACCTTACTCAGGATCGACATTTAACTTGGATAATTTTGGGCTTATCGAGGTAAATACTCTTGTCCTTCTATTGTAATTGGATATTACATATAAGAATAGTTAAGACTTGAGTATAAGGTATAGAAGGATATTAAAGAATAGAATTGAACTGTAATCACAATAGAAGGGTATAACAGAAGAAGAATTAAACTGTGCTTACATAGGACTGTATTTACAGTAGACTTGGGTAACTTGGCGGGTAGGGAAGTGCTGCCCAAATTTTCCGTAGAATAAAGAACCCTCTGTTTAGAATATCCTACAGAATAGTCTAGACGTTGATAGACGTATTTGACTATTATAGGTTGATACTCTGCGCGCGACATATTCGACTTGGCAGGTGGATTTCGCCAAGAAGGTATGTGATTCTTCCTACACTCTTGAGCATGATATTTTAAAGTATATATATAGTACGGTAGACGTACGTGTGTTAACTGAACGTAGCTTTACGGCAATGTCTTTTGACTTAAGCCTGAATAATAAAGATCTTATAGTATTTCAAAAGAATTATAAATCAGTTTTGAAAGAAGAAGAATATTTGTTTTTAAAACAAGAAGCTTAAGAGTTATACTAGCTTTATGGGAAGTTAAGTATAACGACTTAAGAAAGATAAAAGGAACAGTTTACTTATGTGTTTATAAAAGACTTATATTGATTTATGGAAAGTATAATAAGATGGTTTGATAAGTAGACATAATATGATGCTATGTGTGTTAGTGTCTTGTAACGTTTGTATAAGAGGGTATTCTTGTGGTGCTTATATTGTTTAACGATAAGCTGTTATGTTAGTATTATATCACTCACCTCTTGACATGATACCGGGGGTTAAGCTGCCCTCCGATGCGGGGTAGACTCAGCGATGCAGGACCATGATTCGAGAATACCTCATGCGGGTCCAGGGACCTATGCGAGCTACGAGTTCCAGTTAGTGTGCGAGGTTATACCTCATGCGCCTATGTAGCCATGCGGACGACGAGTCCAAGACGATGCCGAGGAGGAGCTACCCTCGCTGCGGGAATACCTCACGCGGGCTATGTGAGTGGCCTACGGACTACGGAGTCCGAGATTAGGCTTGCATAATGATACTATGGGCGATTGGCCTTGCTTCGATCATTCGCACCTAGAAAAGACCTCATAGATTTACTGCTATTACTCTTGTTTGTAATGTGGCACTATGCGCGCTACATTAGTTGTTTCGTATATATTTGTAAAATTGGTTTTAAAATGATATGATTTCATTTAAGTACTTTACGATTTCACATACTTAGTACTGTCAGATCGACTCCTTCGGGCCGCGTCATGCCGCAGGCGGCAAGCAGTGATAGATCCGCATCCTTAGGATCTTTGCGTTGGTGTCGTGAGCTCCATCTTCTCCGAGGCTCGACTTTTGGGTATGATCTCCTGTTGTAGATAGTTTTGTATAGTCGGTATGGCGGGCCCGTCCCGCCATAGTTGTTTATTTCCTTAGAGGTCTCAGTAGTCCTATTGCATACTGGGATGTAATCGCGATTTTGGTGTATATATATTATGCCGAAAGCGACTTTTCTCATATAAAGCGTGTCTCAATTTACATTGTTTCATGTCTTGTTTTTATATTCCACGATTTTCTCGATGTATGATGACTACTGGTGCCCTGGGCACTACCACGGCCCCGGAACGGGTCGTGACATCGGGTGTAGCTCTTCAGCCGGGCATGGACACTGCCCGCATGCAGGCTTATGTACTTGGGTGTGAGGAACGTAGAGGCCGACGGATTGACAGATATCAGCAGAAGAGGCTGTGGCAGTGGTCCTTTGGTAGCTTTCGAGGCGACAAATTTCGTGAGCACTAGATTTGCACCTCACCGCCAGAGCTCCTCCACCGTCTTTGGAACGTCCAGGGTATTCGGGGGCAAGTCAGGGCCCCAAGGCTTCGGTCTTCCAGGGAAGCAGGGATCCTAAGCGATCGAGACCACCCTCCTCTCGGTGTGGCCGATGTGGTAGATCCCATTACGGGAGTTGTGGTAATACTTTGGGAGCTTGTTACACTTGCGGCTAGCAGGGTCATATTTCGAGGGACTGTCCGACCAGAGGCAACACAGATGGTAGGGTTCAGCCTGCGGTCGCTCGTCGGCCTCATCTCCTACTGATTTACTCGCCCCGAGGCAGGGTGCTCATGGGCCAGCAGGTCGCGGCAGAGGTCGTGGCAAGGGTCCTAGTTCCAGCGGTCCTCAGAACCACATTTATGCCTTGTCCAGCCGCCAGGACCAGGAGGCGTCACCGGATGTCGTCACAAGTACATTATTGGTTTCATGTTGTGACGTATATGCTTTGATAGATACGGGTTCTACCTTGTCCTATATATCTCCTCATATTGCTGGTAGAATAGGGATATAGCCTGAGTCCATAAAACCTTTTGAGGTAGCTACGCCATGCAGTGATTCGTGGTAGCCGGGTATATAAGGCTTGCCCAGTGACTATATACAGTCGTCAGACCCTAGCCGACTTGATAGAGTTGGATATGACAAACTTTGATGTGATTATGGGTATGGATTGGTTGGCTTCTTGCTACGCCAATGTGGACTGTAGGGAGAGATTGCACGGTTCCGGTTTCGGAGCCAGCATCGAGTGGGAGGAATACCGTGTCGCCGGTGGTAGGTTTATTTCTTACCTCAATGCTAGGAAGATGGTGCGCAAGGGTACATCTATCATCCGTTCGTATTCGATACTGGTGAGGTGCCATCTATTCATCGGCCCGGTGGTTAGAGAGTTTCGGATGTATTCCTGCACGATCTCCCTGTATCCTCCCGAGAGGAGATTGAGTTTTGTATTGATATGTCGCCAGACACTCGGCCTATATCTATTCCGCCATACAGGATGGCACCTGCTGAGTTGAGGAAGTTGAAGGACCAGCTGAAAAATTTGCTGGAAAAAGGCTTTATTAGGCCTAGTGTTTCTCCCTGGGGAGCGCCGGTTTTATTTGTAAAGAAGAAGGATGGGACGCTGCGTATGTGTGTTGATTACAGGCAGCTGAATAAGGTAACTATCAAGAACAGATACCCCCTCCCCAGGATTGATGATTTGTTTGACCAGTTGCAGGGTGCGAGGTGTTTTTCCAAGATAGACCTGCGGTCTGGTTATCATCAGGTGCGAGTTAGAGAGGCAGATATCCCAAAGACTGCATTCAGGACCCGGTATGGGCACTATGAGTTCAGGGTGATGTCTTTCGGTTTGACCAACGCTCCAGCGGTATTTATGGATTTGATTAACCGGGTGTTCAAGCCATTTTTGGATACGTTTGTTATAGTATTCATTGATGACATCCTGGTTTATTCGCGCACTGAGCAGGAGCATGCAGATCACTTGAGGACGGTACTTGGGGTCCTCCGGAGCCGCAGCTTGTTCGCCAAATTCTCCAAGTGTGAGTTTTGGTTGGCCTCGTGGCATTCCCGGGCACATTATCGGGCGATGGTGTTCGAGTTGATACGACAAAGATTGAGGCGGTCAAGTCTTGGCCGAGACCTACTATCCGACGAGGTGCGCAGCTTAGAATGGCGCAAAGTTATTATCGTAGGTTTGTGGAGCAGTTTGCTTCGATATCAGCACCATTGACTAAGCTGACTCAGAAAGCAGCTAAGTTCCAGTGGATAGAAGCTTGTGAGAAGGGCTATAAGTGTTACACCCCGTAAATTCAAGGAGTTAAGATAAGAACATACCAAGGAATATAAGGTTTGAAAGTTGATGGATAAGTTGGCAAACATGTGTTGGACGGATTTTGAGTTTACCTTGGAGTGTTGTACCCCAGTTGTTAAGAATTTCGAGGTGTTTAAAAAGCCTAGTGTGTAGTCCGTTAAATCTAGTTCCCAACGCAACGAACCGTTCGTCGATAGGACATCGGAGTCAAAAGTTATGGAAGTTTCAAGTTTGCGCGCAGCGCAAGCGATTTATTCAGGTGCAGTACAAGCGCCGGACGCAGGCGCGCCGGTTGTACCGAGTCCATGGTTGCAGTGGCCGCGGCCGACGCGGCAGCGCGAATGCTGGAACTTTTCTGAGGAGCGCGCATGGCGCGCGGCATGGCGCGCCAAGGCAGGATTTTTCACGATAAAGGGCTGAAAGCAGGGGATATTTTGTTTTAAAACCTATGGGAGGGTGACAAGTGTCCCTCCCATCCTTTTTACCAGAAAGTGGTCCTATTTTAGGGCCAAGTCTCCGGCGGCGGGGCCGCGGCGCCAAGGCGGGATTTTTCGCGATAAAGGGCTGAAAGCAGGGGATATTTTGTTTTAAAACCTATGGGAGGGTGACAAGTGTCCCTCCCATCCTTTTTACCAGAAAGTGGTCCTATTTTAGGGCCAAGTCTTGGAAGACTTGGCCATTTCATTTCAAAACCCTTCCATGGAAATCCTCTCCCTTTCTCTCTAGTTTTTGATGAAAACCTAGCTTAAGAGGAAACTGTTGGAGCGGCGGCAAGAATGAAAAGTGTGGGAAAACTTGTGGGAAGCACGGGTGGACGAGTTTGACGGATAAGAAGTGGAAGAAAGGGGCTTTTGTGGGCTTTTCCAAAAGGTAAAAGTTTCCCCTTCTCTTGGAATTGAGTTATACTTATTTTAGTAGTTTAGAATTGAGCCTGAGGCTGTTATATTTTAGTAGTTTGGAATTGAGCCTGAGGCTGTTATATTTGAATAGATTTGGATCTTGTTGTCTTGTTGAAACCGAAATGGGCATGTTAACCTTAAGATTGTAACTTCAATTGGATTTCTAATTTGGTCGTCACATGTTGTAAAGGGGGAAATTGTAATTGTTGAAGATGTCTAAGGCTAGATATCATGTTAGACCTAAGAACTTGAATTGGAAGAGTTGGAAAGGGGTTTAGGATTGGTTTATTGTTGGCCAAGAATGGCATGGAAATTATTGGTTTATTTTGTATCATTGTGGGGCGGAATTTTACGCGTCCTGTAAAGGCGTGTAATCCCCTTTGTGGTTAGCTGAATTGTGTGCCTTAAATGTGGCGTTGGTTATTGAAATTCGGCCTTGAAAGAGGTGGCATAGTAAGTAGAAACAAAGGAAGTGTTGTCCGACTTTCCGTAGAATGTAGGGACCTTGCACTTAGTTATTCTACGTTCGAAGCTAGAGATTGATAGACGTTTTATGACCCTTATAGGATTGAAGTACTACGGTAGCATATTCTACTTAAGGGGAAAGTCATGGAGCATTTTGCTAACCGTCGATAATCGTCGCGAGGTATGTGATTCTTCCTATCCTCTTCAGCATGACTATTTGTAAAATATATAGTGCAGTAGATGCACGTGTGTTAAAGGAATTTGATTTCCCTTGTTGTGCCTTGACTTGATATGAAGTGTAAAAGTCTCGATTGTGTGTAAAAGTAGGAAAATATTATTCGTTGGTAATGGGTACTCGGTGGTTAAAGAATAAGCCCTCTTGGTCTCATAAGGGCTTATAGTTGTAATTGGTTGGTTTAAAACATAAAGTGTTATAACGGCTTTATGGGAAGTTGGTTATAACCACTTTATGTAGGTAAAAGAATGGTTTGTTGATTTCAAAAGATAAGAGACTTGACTTATAATTGACCTAAATGGTGTTGAAATGTGTGAAACCTCTTTCGTGAGAAATGAGTACTTGGTTTTTAAAAAAAGAATTATTGAAATCAAGTTTTGATTTTCTTAAAAATTCCAAAGTAAGGAACTCGATTTCTAAAAGAAAAGAGACTTAAGGATTTGAAGTGTTTTGGTTTAAAAGCAAGGCAGGGTTTCGTCTTGACTTGTTTTAAAACATAAAGTGTTATAATAGCTTTATGGAAAGTTAGTTATAACGACTTTATGGAAAATAAAGAAATGGATTCATTATTGGATTTAGAATGGTAACTTGATTTTGGAAAAAGAGAAGTAACTTGTTTTCAAATATTGAACTCCTTGTGATGGAAAAACATAAGTGGCTTGGTTATAAAAGGTAGGAGTACCTTGATCTTAAAGGGGTTAGATACTTGGGGTTTAATGGTATACTTGACGCGTGCTAAGAAGTGTTTAAAGTACCTTGAGTCGTGTGTAACTTGTCTATGCTTGTTGTGATAACCTTTGTTGTGCAAGTGTTTGATTGTGTGCTACCGAGCCTCTCGATGGAGGCTATCCGTTGATTGATGGACATACTGACACGTTGGGTAGCCCACGGGTATGCTTCCACTATATCGATCCTCTTGGACATACTGACACGTTGGGTAGCCCACGGGTATGCTTCCATTAGGAGTGTTATCTTGTAGTTTTTTGGACATACTGACACGTTGGGTGGCCCACGAGTATGCGTCCACAGTGAGTATTATCTTGAATTTGTTTGGACATACTGACACGTTGGGTGGCCCACGAGTATGCGTCCACAGTGAGTATTATCTTATATTTGTTTGGACATACTGACACGTTGGGTAGCCCACGGGTATGCTTCCGTAGTGAGTGTTATCTTGTTAGTGGATTGGACATACTGACACGTTGGGAGGCCCATGGGTATGCTTCCATTAGGGGTGTTATTATTGTTATTTGATTGGACATACTGACACGTTGGGTAGCCCACGGGTATGCTTCCACAGTGAGTAGTATATTGTTATTTGATTGGACATACTGACACGTTGGGTAGCCCACGGGTATGCTTCCACAGTGAGTAGTATCTTGTTATTTGATTGGACATACTGACACGTTGGGTAGCCCACGGGTATGTGTCCCGGCCCATCCCGTGGGACTCGGTGAAGAATCAGATGGAATACGTGTCCCGGCCCATCTCATGGGACTCAGTGAAGAATCATTCATAACAAATCAGCCGGCCCTCCATCGAGAGACGCGGTGGTATAGAATACTGATTTGCACAACAAGGCTATCCCACGCAAACATAGGCAAGTTACACACAACTCAAGGTACTTTCATTTTATGACAAGTCCAGGTTCTGACCCCAAAGTATTACGTACGTTAAATTCCTTTTAGAAGATCCATTTCTTTTATAAAGGTCACCCGATACCCGTAGTATTAAAATGGAGTGACTCACATTTTTAGGTAAACCAAAACACTTTCCTTTTTAACATCAAGTAACAACATTCTTTTACATAAGTTCAAGTTTGCCTAATTTCAAGTACTTAAGTCTCTTATTTTAGAAAGGTTTCGTAGTTCATAGTCTTAATCACTTAAGAATATAATTCTCTTTTAAACAATTTTGAGAAACATATGCCTTATATGTGAGTAGGTTATTCTTGTTCATAATCAATCTTATTAAAGCAGCCATGATCTAGGAAATGTAATACAATTTTGTCTTATCTTAGCTTCTATGCAGATGGAGGTTTCTACTGGTTTTAATATAATTCATTAGTCAATACATTTCCTTTATTAACGCTGCAATGGTTTGTTCGATACTTATTCTCATTTCCGAAATCAGTAAAACATTATTCTTTAAAAGCCAAGTACTCATTACTCACGAATGAGGTTTCACAACTTTTTAACAAAATTCATAGTCCTTAATCATTTCATAAAACGTCATTTATAAGTTAAGTCTCTTATCTTTTAAGATCAAGTCTCTTAACTTCTAAAATCAATAAACCATTCTTTTACCTACATAAAGTCGTTATAACTAACTTCCCATAAAGCTATTATAACACCTTATGTTTTTAAACCAACCAAAACTCGTTTAGCATAATGCGTCTACCGTACTACATAGTTCACAACAATCATGCTAGAAAAGATAGGAAGAGGTTCACATACCTCGCGACGATTATCGACAAATAGCAAAACGCTCCAAGTACTTCAACCCGTCGGCTACTCCTTAAGCCAAGTAGATCACGCCACACGTAGTACTCCACTCCTAAAATGGTCATAGTACTTCTATTAAACCTTTCTTACCATTGAAGACTTATACCAATAAAAAGCCCTCTAATTCTACGGAAAATTGGGCAGCACTTCCCCCGTTTTTACTCACTTTTCCATCTTTCTCCAAGGCCCGAATAACCGTAATATATATACCATATATATGGCGTAATAATTAAACAACATAAAGAAGGGGATTACACGCCCAAACGGAACGCGATTGAACAATCTTCCCCTTAACAGAAATGTAAATACAGTCCAAAGTAAATACAGTCCTTAAGTTGGGGTCCTTGGCCAACTTTGTCCATTTTACTTATCCAAATTACTCATTAGTCATCCAACTTATATTTCCATTCTTAATATAAGTTATAGTTACTTTGTTATTAGCTTCTTAGCAAGTAAGATACGTTTTTACCATTTTAATGGCTAACGGCCAATCCTTTCTTTTAACAAGTTAACAAGATCCAACACTTCCAAACTTTACTCCATATATTATATAATCCATAATATACTTATAATATATGTATAATGACCAATTCACAAAGAGGTTTAAGATTCACTACCTCAAATAGCCCAAAATTATCCAAGAACTTAATGTCGCTCCAAGCAAGTCTTAGCTCCAAATCTTTTGTGTTCCAACCCACCACAAATCACCCTAAGAAGCTCCTAACCATCATCTCTTCAAGAACCAACTCAAACAAGTGAAGAACACTAAGGTTATCCTTCCAAGAGCTCTCGGCCAAGGTGGCTTTTTGTGGCTAGGGATGTGAAATCTTTCCTAACTTTTGGTTAAAAGTGTTATACCCCGTATTTCCAGAGTATGTACGTGAGGACGTACGTAGAAATTTTGGGCTTTAAAGATTAGGCAAGGACGAAATTTTGTTCACAAGTACCGAAAAGAGTCGTTTTTCGACGAAACGTTTTACAAAACTTGCGAAGGGAAAATTCCGGCTATGTCGTTTATTATTTTTGCGGATTTTTCCGAGAGACGAAACATTTTGGACCAACGGTAGGGTGACATGTGTCACCCTCATGTTGGACGTCTTTTGGGGCGGCAAGTGCACGAATTGGGGGGTCAAGGGTTGGTAGGATATTTGTGAGGGATTTGAGGAGTAGGGACTAGGGGGCACTTGGGCAAATCTTGGCCCTCCACTTGCCCCCCCACTTGGCTTGATCATGGCCATTGGTTTCCCTATAAATACCCCCCCCCCCTTTGAAGACTTCTTCATCCATTCCAAAAATCTCCAAGTCTTGAGAGCCCTTGTTATACCCCGTAGTTCCAGGGTATGTATGCAAGGACGTACGTACGAGAATACGACAGAAAGATTGGAAAGGAAGAAAGAGGTGAATTTTCCACGGAAAAGTTTCCGGTTTTTGTGAAGGAAAAAGGTTCGTTTATGGGAATTGGATTCCCAGATTTGGTATTCGGACTTCCTGGAATATTAGAGAATTATGGAATTTTATTTTCGAAAATGGTCACGTGGGCCCACGAGAAATTTACGGTTTTGTGGGGCCCGCTTTGATTTTGAGATTTTGGCCGTTTTGGATATTTTCTAAGACGAAATATTTTGATTTAATCGGGGCGACACGTGTCACCCCATGTGGCACCTTTGGTAGAAATATGTTTGTGCACAACACCGGTTAGAGTCGTTTTCGACTAAACGCTCTACCTAACTTCGAGAAGGGTAAATTACGGCTATGTCATTTATTATTTTTGCGGATTTTTACGAGAGACGGAACAATTTTGACCAAAGAGAGGGCGGCACTTTGCACCCTCTCATTTGTGGGCAAAGTGGGCGCATACGGACGATTTTGGGAAGGCAAGTGGTAGATATTTTGGTAGATATTTTGTGTGCAAGTTGGCTAGGTACACATGGGTGAATCTTGGCCCTACACTTGCCTAACACTTGGCTAGATCTTGGCCATTGGTTGGCCTTGGCTTGTGCTATAAATACCCCTCTCCTTTGATGAACTTCTTCATCCAAAATGCCTTAGTCTTGTGAGCCTTCCTCCCCTTTCTTGAGGCCCTCGCCGAGAGTTCCCCTAGTGGGGTAGCCGAGGGTAGCCACCCCTCCTGTGGTGTGTGGCACCCCGCCCCTAGCCTAGTTTGTTTTCATATAATACCCCCTCTGGTAGAAATACTCTCAAAAGTATTGTTATAATGCCCAAATTACCTTAGCCATATACCTTGTAGTATTCTAAGGTTATACCTTCAAAAAGCCCAGTTATACTATTATACTTCCCAACTACAAACCGAAACCCTAGGAAAATCTCCATAGTCCGTTGGAGTATTGTGTAGAAGTTGGTTAGAACTTCTAAGGGTGGTTTAGAGCGGTTGAGCGCCGGAGTCGAGCTAAACGATTGCCCAGGATCGACTTTATACTTGGATAATTATGGGCTTATCGAGGTAAATATCTTGTCCCTCTATTGTAATTGGAAATTACATATTGTTAGATTATATAGTTGAAGTATACTATATATAGAACTAAGCTTAGTATCTTGGCAATGTCTTTTGACTTAAGCTCAAGAATCGAATCGAATCAATCGAATCGAATCAGAATTACATAGGGTGTATCTGATGAGACTTGTAGTAGTAGTGGAGTAGAATTGTACCCGTTAGGGTTAGATGTATAACCCCTGGTTGGCTTGGTAGCCTCGATAGAGGAGGAGATTTACGCCATGCGGGGAGGTCTTACGAAATTTACGTAGAAAGTTCTACGATGAGACCTAAATGTTAATAAGCGCCGTGGCCTTATAGGTGGATGTACTACGTGTGGCGCGATCTACGCGCTTAGGGTAGCCGACGTTTGGAAGTACTTGGGCGTTTTGCTATGAGTCGATACTCGTCGCGAGGTATGTGAACCTCTTCCTATCTCTCTAGCATGATATGTGTGAACTATGTAGTGCGGTAGACGTACGTGCTAAATGTGTTTGAATGGTTTAAAACATAAAGTGTTATAACGGCTTTATGGGAAGTTGGTTATAACACTTTATGTTAGTAAGAAAATACATGTGGTTTTTAAAAGGTAATCGATTTGAACTATAATCGCTTGTTATATGATAAGAAAGAACTTGAAGTATTTTCAAAAGATTTTTGAATCATTTTGAAAGGAGAAGTAATACTTGGTGTTTGAAAACTTAAGAGTTATACTAGCTTTATGGGAAGTTAGGTATAACGCTTAAGAATGCTTTCTTGATTTGAAATCGTAATGTGTATCGACAAACCACCGCAGCTAATAAAAGGAAATGTTTTGAATAATTAAGTATTATGAAAACCGAGAAACTTCCATCCGCATGTAAGCTAAGATGAGACAAAATGATATTTCCTAGATCATGGTCATTGTAATAAGATTGTTATAAACAAGAATATCCTACTCACATATAAGGCTTATGTTTCTCAGTTGTTTAAAAGAGAATTATATTCTTAAATGAATAAGACTATTAACTACTAAACCTTTCTAAAAATAAGAAACGTGAACATTTGAAATTATGCAAACTTGTACGTTTGAAAAATAATGTTGTTACTTGATTTTACAAAGGTAATAGTATTGGTTTTCTTAAATGGACAGTCAATCTATTTTATTCTTAGGGTATTGTGTGACTTATGTGAATGATACAGATCTTTTTTTAGATTTTTATGTGTGAAGTACTTTGGGGTTAGATACCCGAACTTGTTAGTAGAAAGTACATTTTGTGAATAACTTGATTGTATTGGTTTGTGATAGCCTTGTAATACTTTCTTGTTGCTGTGATAAGTAAACGTGTTAGGATGCTACGTGTGTTAGTATCTTGTGATGTTTGTGTAAAGGGTTTCTTGATTGTGCTTATTAACTATCATCGTTATGATAGTATGGTGGCATTCTTCTTTTGAGATGATTCCGGGTTAAGCCGCCTCCGACGGGGTAGACTCGCGCGATGCAGGACCATGATTCGAGGATACCTCATGCGGTCCCGGGGCCTATCGCGAGCTACGAGTTCCGTGTTAGTGTCGCCCTTATGGGCATGCGGTCCTTGCGCTGCGGACTGAAAGTCGGGGCGATGCCGGAGTAGCTACCGATGCGGGAATACCTCACGCGGCCGATGAGATTGGCCTATGCGGAGTCGCGAAGTTCGGGACTAGACGCGCATTAGATATCATCGGCAAGTGGCCGCTTTGATCATGTGACGGCCTAGACAGATCTTATGATACGCTATGACCTTGTTGCTGTAGGTGTTAGTAGTCGCTATGCCTTCGTCGCATTACCCCGCAGCTTTATTAGGACACAGCGGACTGGTGTTCATGTATTCTGGTGCTTGTATATCATAAATCCGGCAGGTGAGGAAGGTATTCCACGCACGATTGATGTTGTGGCGTGAGACCCATTGTTAAATTAAGTGATGACTTGAGGCGTGAGTCCACGACTTGACACGATCGCTTATTTATGGTGAATCGTAGTTTGGTTATCATACATGTCTCTGCTTTGTATAGACTACTATGATTTCATTTACTGATTTATTTTTAGTTTCACATACTCGCATTTTTTATCGACTCCTTCGGGGCCGCGTCATGCCGCAGTTGAGGTACATCGATCGTTGATCCTAGCCTCGTGGTCAGTTCAGCGTTTGGGAAGCTCCGTTTCTCCGGAGGCTTATCAGTGGTATAGTCCCCTGTCGTAGTAAGTGTTTACATTCAGGGGTTTGGCGGGGCCCTGTCCCGCCACTATGGTCGTATCATTCTTAGAGGTCTGTAGTACTGTTGTGGGCAGGGTTGGTAAAAAGGATTAAGCTGTTCATTTGTAAAAGAGTTGATGGTTATATATATGCCGAAAGGCAAGTTTTCACAGATTATTGTTTTATATTTCTGTTATCTCATGTTGTTGTTTTATGTTCCGCTGATTACTCTGATGTTGTGTCACTAGGGTGCCCGGGGTAAGGCACCAGTCACGGGCCCAGTTTCGGGTCGTGACAAAAGTGGTATCAGAGCAGTTAATCCTCGGAAAGTGTCTACAGACCGTATCCAGTAGAGTCTTGATTATCGGTGTGTTGTGCACCACATCAATAATCAGGAGGCTATAGGATATTTAGGATTGGTTTCTATTCTTCTCACTCTGAGATCGTGCCTTAGAGCTGTGTTGTAAGTTGGACCCTCTGACGAAATTCATTCCCTTATCGTTATGCCTCCGCGTAGGGCAACCCGGGCCCAGGAGGCGAGGCCGGCGAGCTGCGAGTTGAGTTCGAAGGTGGCGAGGGCACAGCCCAATCATTACCTAGGTAGTGCTTCATTCGGGAGTTTTGCGGCGTCACTAGCCCCAAATAGAAGTTTAGCACGGCGGAAAGGCCTACAATGACCATAATATTTGAACCTTCAGTTCCACGACCGGGAACAGAGAATATAGATTGCCAAGAGACAACCTTGTTACTAGCTATGGATTTGGCTACCAGAGAGTATACCGATGTATCGCGAGTCTTGATGACTACCTAAGAGAAGGTTGTGCAAGAGTAATCCTTGATTAGGCTTCGAGCATGGCACGTATGCGGGCTTATGCGCGGCAGCCGAGAAACGTAGAGATCGGCGGTTAACGAAGGACAACGTAAGAGGCCAGAGCGAGGTCCTTTGGTAACTTTCAAGGTGAGTATACCTTAAGTGCTATGTTACGATAGCAGTGTGTTAGTTGTGATTAGAATCATGGTGGGTTAACCGAGTAAGATTTTGGGGGATAGAGAAGGTGTGAGCCTTAGAGTGTTATACGTAAAGACCTTAGAGGTAAGGCCCTCTCGAGAAAGGTGTAGTGTTATGTTTGACCCTTATAGGAGTGCATAGTGCACGTGAGCTATGTTCGTGGGATAAGTCCCAGAGTAGCGTGATTTGAAAGAAGGTAGTCGAGCTAGGAAGACCGCTAGGTTTTCGTAATATGATTTGTGAAATTATTCCTTCGGAGCTAGTGTTTTGCGCACACGGTCGGGTTGAGGCCGTGTTGCGGGTCAACCCGCCGCGTATGGTGGTGGGGTCGGTTGTGGTGGTCCTCTTTGTGTTAGGGTCATGAGGTGTTAGGCCCATGTTTAGTTAGCCAAGGCAAGTTCGTGGATGCGTCGACCGGTGGTCGGGCCGATGGGGCAGCCTATCGTGTTCTTCTCCGTGGTCGCTCCTCGGCGGTGTTGATGTTATCCGAAAGGTTGTGAGGTTGCAGGGTGCCTACCTTCACCTTATGACTGATGGAGCCAGTGGTACTACCGCTTTCTTCTCGAGTTTGTACGAGCAGGCTAGGAACTCGGTGAGTCTCAGACGCGTTCGCCCTCGCCGATGTTTTGATTTCGAGGGTAGTGTGAGGATCGTTGTCTCGGTTGGGAGTGTTTAAGCTACCATTTCAAGTTCGGATGTCGCCTTGCGACGCCTTAGGAAGCGTAAATGCAAGTTGCACGGCCGATTGGTTCGATGTTGGCGGGGTTCAGATAGTTGGTTCGAGCTTGTTCCGGCAGATGTGGATAGTGAAGCTTGTCTGAAGAAGTTCGGCACTGCAGGAATTGTGCGGATAATCGGCGACGACGCTTAGAGTTCGTGCCGACGGTCGGTCTTCTGAAAGTACCACCCCGGTTAAGTGTGACGAGTTTTGGAAACAAGGAACTTAGCCCGAGTTACTTTGGGCCTTTGTGAGTTCATGAAGAATAGGCCGAGTTTATATGTTAGCATTTGCCGTCCGACTTAGGAAGAAGGGCGTCCCGGTCTTCGTATTGTTATGTTCGGAAAGTATCGAAGATCCATCCGAATGTTCCCGATTAATGATGACCACGTTAGAGATAGTAACCGAGTTTTGGATACTAAGCGATGTCGAAATGTGGTAAGGGTTGAGTGTACGGCGAACGATGATCGTGCGGCCGGTACCATTTGTTGGGTCGTTGGAGCAAGGCTCGCGACAAAGTGACAAAAGTGGTATTATTTGTGGTGATGTTAGAGGTGTTTCCTCGTAGACTTGGATCTAAGTATGTTGCGCAGGTATTTCTGTGGCCAGGTATGGCAGGATTGTTTCGTAAGTATAGTAGTGAAGACTATCTTGGCGCACGCTTGTTTTGAGACTTAGAAGGAACATTCGACGAATGTTTCTAAGAGGAAGAATGTTATACCCGTAGTTCCGTGGTATGTATGCAGGGCGTGCGTGCGAGAATACAGTAAAGATTGGAAAGGAAGACAGAGGTGAAGTTTCCACGGAAAAGTTTCCGGTTTTTGTGAAGGAAAAAGGTTCGTTTATGGGAATTGGATTCCCAGATTTGGTATTCGGACTTCCTGGAATATTAGAGAATTATGGAATTTTATTTTGAAAATGGTCACGCTGGGCCCACGGAGAAATTCTACTTTGTGGGGCCCGCTTTGATTTTGAGATTTTGGCCGTTTTGGATATTTTCTAAGACGAAATATTTTGATTTAATCGGGGCGACACGTGTCACCCCATGTGGCACCTTTGGGTAGAAATATGTTTGTGCACAACACCTTGCTAGAGTCGTTTTTTAAACGTTCTACCGAACGTGCGGAGGGTAAATTACCGCTATGTCATTTATTATTTTTTGGGCTTTTTCAGAGTGACGGAACAATTTGGACCAACGAGAGGGCGGCACTTGGGACCCTCTCATCAGCGGCAAAGTGGCACATGGACGATTTTGGGAAGGCAAGTGGGAGATATTTTGGTAGATATTTTGTGTGCAAGTTGGCTAGGTACACATGGGTGAATCTTGGCCCTACACTTGCCTAACACTTGGCTAGATCTTGGCCATTGGTTGGCCTTGGCTTGTGCTATAAATACCCCTCTCCTTTGATGAACTTCTTCATCCAAAATGCCTAAGTCTTGAGAGCCTTCCCCCTCCCCTTTTCGTGAGGCCCCCTTGGCCGAGAGTTCCCCCCCCTAGTGGGGTAGGCCGAGGGGTAGCCACCCCCCCTCCTTTGTGGTGTGGCCGTGGGGTACCCCCCCCCCTAGCCTAGTTTGTTTTCATATAATACCCCCCCCTCTTGGTAGAAATACTCTCAAAAGTATTGTTATAATGCCCAAATTACCTTAGCCATATACCTTGTAGTATTCTAAGGTTATACCTTTACAAAAAGCCAGTTATACTATTATACTTCCCGTCGATCAAAACCGAAACCACAGGAAAATCTCCATAGTCAGTTGGAGTATTGTGTAGAAGTTGGTTAGAACTTCTAAGGGTGGTTTAGAGGGTTGGGCGCTCGGAGTTGGAGCTAAACGATTGCCGGGATCGACTTTATACTTGGATAATTATGGGCTTATCGAGGTAAATATCTTGTCCTCTATTGTAATTGGAAATTACATATTGTTAGATTATATAGTTGAAGTATACTATATATAGAACTAAGCTTAATCTTTGCAATGTCTTTTGACTTAAGCTCAAGAATCGAATCGAATCAATCGGCCCAATCAGTAATTACATAGGGCGTATTACTGAGACTTGTGTAGTAGTGCAGTGGAGTAGAATTGTACCCGTTAGGGTTAGATGTATAACCCACATGGTTGGCTTGGTAGGCCTCGATAGAGGAGGAGATTTACTGTTGTTGCGGGGAGGTCTTTGCGAAATTTACGTAGAAAGTTCTCTGATGAGACCTAAATGTTAATAAGCGCCTTGTGGCCTTATAGGTGGATGTACTACGTGTGGCGCGATCTACGTGGCTTAAGGGTAGCCGACGTTTGGAAGTACTTGAGCGTTTTGCTATGAGTCGATACTCGTCGCGAGGTATGTGAACCTCTTCCTATCTCTCTAGCATGATATGTGTGAACTATGTAGTGCGGTGAGCGTACATGTGCTAAATGTGTTTGAATGGTTTAAAACATAAAGTGTTATAACGGCTTTATGGGAAGTTGGTTATAATGACTTTATGTTAGTAAGAAAATACATGTGGTTTTAAAAGGTAATCGATTTGAACTATAAGCGGCTTGTTATATGATAAGAAAGAACTTGAAGTATTTTCAAAAGATTTTTGAATCATTTTGAAAGAAGTAATACTTGGTGTTTGAAAACTTAAGAGTTATACTAGCTTTATGGGAAGTTAGGTATAACGGCTTAAGAATGCTTTCTTGATTTGAATCGAATGTGTATCGACAAACCACTGCGGCGTTAATAAAAGGAAATGTTTTGAATAATTAAGTATTATGAAAACGGTAGAAACTTCCATCTGCATGAAGCTAAGATGAGACAAAATGATATTTCTAGATCATGGTCTTTGTAATAAGATTGTTATAAACAAGAATATCCTACTCACATATAAGGCTTATGTTTCTCAGTTGTTTAAAGAGAATTATATTCTTAAATGAATAAGACTATGAACTACGAAACCTTTCTAAAAAATAAGCGTGAACATTTGAAATTAGGCAAACTTGGGCGTTTGAAAAATAATGTTGTTACTTGATTTTACAAAGGTAAGAGTTTTAGTTTTCTTAAAAGGACAGTCACTCTATTTTATACTACGTATTGTGTGACTTATGTGAAAAAGCAGATCTTTTTTAGATTTTAATGTGTGAAGTACTTTGGGGATAGATACGAACTTGTTAGTAGAAAGTACCTTGTGTGAATAACTTGATTGTATTGGTTTGTGATAGCCTTGTAATACTTTCTTGTTCTTTGTGATAAGTAAACGTGTTAGGATGCTACGTGTGTTAGTATCTTGTGATGTTTGTGTAAAGGGTTTCCCTTGATTGTGCTTATTAACTATCGGTCGTTATGATAGTATGGTGGCATTCATCTCTTGAGATGATTAGGGTTAAGCGCCCTCCGATGCGGGGTAGACTCGGTGATGCAGGACCATGATTCGAGGATACCTCACGCGGGTCTGAGGGCCTATCGAGCTACGAGTTCGTGTTAGTGTCGTCCTTTATGGGCACGCGGTCCTTGTGGCCATGCGGACTCGAAAGTCGGGGCGATCAGGGAGTAGCTACCCTCGATGCGGGAATACCTCATGCGGGCGATGAGATTGGCTATCGCGGAGTCTGCGGGAAGTTCGAGGACTAGGCAGCGCGCATTAGATCTGCGGGCAAGTGGCGGCTTTGATCATGTGACGGTGCAGACAGATCTTATAATCTGATTTATGACCTTGTTGATGCGTAGGTGTTAGTAGTCGGCTATGCCTTCGTGCTTACTGTCATGATTTTATTAGGACACAGTGGGACTCGTGTTCATGTGTATTCCTTGGTGCTTGTATATCATAAAGCTGGCGGTGAGGAAGGTATTCCACGGGCACGATTGATGTTGTGGCGTGAGACCCATTGTTAAATTAAGTGATGACTTGGCGTGAGTCCACGACTTGACATGACGCTTATTTATGGTGAATCGTAGTTTGGTTATCATACATGTCTCTGCTTTGTATAGACTACTATGATTTCATTTCTGATTTATTTTTAGTTTCACATACTGCATTTTTGTTATGCGACCTCCTTGAAGTGCGTTCATGCCGCGAGTTGAGGTACATCGATCGTTGATCCTAGCTCTCGAGTCACGATTCGGCGTTTGGGAAGCTCCGTTTCTCGGAGGCTTATCGATGGTATAGTCCCCGTCGTAGTAAGTGTTTACATTCGGGGTTTGGCGGGCCTGTCCGCCACTATGTCGTATCATTCTTAGAGGTGCAGTAATCTTGTTGTGGCGGGGTTGGTAAAAAGGATTAAGCCGTTCATTTGTAAAAGAGTTGATGGTTATATATATGCCGAAGGCAAGTTTTCCTGATTATTGTTTTATATTTACATTTATCTCATGTTGTTGTTTTATGTTCGTGATTACTGATGTTGTGTCACTAGGGTGCAGGGTAAGGCACGATCCACGGCCAGCTGGTCGTGTGACCCTCTCCCACCCCTTGGTGTTGTGTTTCTCGTCCAAGAACACACCTCCCTTCGTGAGGCCATGGCCGAGGTACACCTCCCACTCCACAGGGGTGCTAGCCGAAACCTACCCCCCCTTCCTGTGGTGTTGTCTCGTATAAATACCCCCCCTCTTGGTAGAAATACTCTCCAAGTATTGTTACTATACCAAAATACCTTAGCCTTATACCTTGTAGTATTCCAAAAGTTACCTCTATACGTAGAGTCCGGAAATACTACCTTATGTCCTTTTTGTCTCAAAACGAAACCCTAAGAAAATCTTCATAGCCGGTTGAAGGATTAAGAAGAAGTTGCGTAGAACTTCTAAAGGGTTGTTTGGAGCGGGTTGGAGCGCCCAGAG
The DNA here is from genome assembly GCA_029844215.1 of Przewalskia tangutica. Taxonomy (NCBI): domain Eukaryota; kingdom Viridiplantae; phylum Streptophyta; class Magnoliopsida; order Solanales; family Solanaceae; genus Przewalskia; species Przewalskia tangutica. Next base: position 79,125,429 of record CM056725.1, read on the forward strand.
TAGGAGCTAAACGTTGCTCAGGATCGACATTTATACTTGGATAATTATGGGCTTATCGAGGTAAATATCTTGTCCCCCTATTGTAATTGGAAATTACATACTGTAGTAGTATGGTAATGAATATAAGATTCATAGAAGAGAATTGAACTGTAATAGAAGGATATTACAGAAAAGACTTGAACTGAAATCACATCAGAAAGAATAATCTACAGAGTAGTCTAGACATTGATAGACTTGTATAACCTTTATAGGTTGAATGTTCTGCAAGTAGCATGTACTACTTGAAAGGTGGACAAGGCTAGCCGGGTTATAGCCGTGGAGCGTTTTGCTAATAGTCGATAATCGTCGCGAGGTATGTGATTCTTCCTATACTCTTGAGCATGATATTTTAAAATATATATAGTACGGTAGACGTACGTGTGTTAACTGAATAATAATTACGGCAATGTCTTTTGACTTAAGCCTGAATAATAATTACGGCAATGTCTTTTGACTTAAGCCTGAATAATCTTGAAGTATTTCAAAAGAATACTGAATCATTTTTAACAGAAGAGTAATACTTGGTTTTAAAAGCTTAAGAGTTATACTAGCTTTATGGGAAGTTAGGTATAACGGCTTAAGAGCGATAAAAAGAATGATTTATTGATTTAAGAAGTTAAGAGACTTGATCTTAAAAGATAAGAGACTTGACTTAATTGAATTTTGTTAAAAAGTGTGAAACCTCATTCATGAGTAATGAGTACTTGGTTTTATTTAAAAAGGAATAATGTTTTACTGATTTCGGAAATCAGAATAAGTATCGAACAAACCACAGCAGCGCTAATAAAGGGGAAATGTATTGACTATTAAGTATTATTAAAACCAATAGAAACCTCCATCTGCATAGAAGCTAAGATGAGACAAAATGATATTACATTTCCTAGATCATGGCTGCTTTAATAAGATTGTTATAAACAAGAATAACCTACTCACATATAAGGCATATGTTTCTCAAATTGTTTTAAAGGAGAATTATATCATTAAGTGATTAATACTATGAACTACGAAACCTTTCGAAAAATGAGAAACTTGAGTAATGGAAATTAGGCAAACTTGAACGTTTGGAAAAGAATGTTGTTACTTGATTTTACAAAGAAAAGTGTTTTGATTTACTTCAAAAGATAGTCACTCTATTTTTATACTACGGGTATTGTGTGACTTTTGAGAAAGAAGCAGATCTTTTAAAGAGTTAATGTATGAAGTACTTTGGGGATAAAAACCCGATCTTGTTAATCATATAGTAGAAAGTACCTTGTGTGAATAACTTGATTGTGTTGGTTTGTGATAGTCTTGTAATACTTTCTTGTTGATTTGATAAGTAATCATGCTAGGATGCTACGTGTGTTAGTGTCTTGTGATGATTGTGTAAAGGGGTTTCCCTCGATTGCGCTTAAGTTGTTTAACGATCAGCCGTTATGTTGGTATTGTACCACTCACCTTGACATGATCCCGGAGGTTAAGCTGCCCTCCGATGCGGGGTAATACTCGAGCGATGCAGTGGACTATGATTCGAGGATACCTCATGCGGGTCCCGGGACTATGCGAGCTACGAGTTCAGTTAGTGTGCGGCCTATATGGTCATGCGGTCTATGTGGCCATGCGGACTGCGAGTCCAGGCGGATGCCGGGGAGTAGCTACCCTCGATGCGGGGAATACCTCATGCGGGCCTATGAGGTTGGCCTATGCGGAGCTGCGGGAAGTTCGGGGCTGACGCGCGCATTAGATCTGCGCGCGAGTGGCGGCTTTGATCATGTGGCATGCAGACGAGATCTCATGATCTGATTTATGACCTTGTTTGTCTGTAGGTTTTAGTAGTCGGCTATGCCTTCGTACTTACCGTGCGGTTTATGATGACACAGGTGGGACTCGTGTTCATGTATTCCTTGGTGCTTTTATATCATAGGCTGCGGTGAGGAAGGTATTCCACGGGCATGATTGATGTTGTGGGCGTGAGACCCATAGTTATATTTGAGTGATGACTTTGAGGGCGTGAGTCCCTGACTTGACATGACTTGTTATACCCCGTAGTTCCAGGGTATGTATGTGATTTTTTCGACGGAAAAGTTTCCAGTTTTTATGAAGAAAAAGGTTCGTTAATGGGAATTGGATTCCCAGATTTGGTATTTGGACTTCTTGGATTATTTTAGAATTATGAGATTTTATTTTCGGAAATGGTCACGTGGGGCCCACGGGAGAAATTTACGTTTTTGTGGGGCCCGCTTTGTTTTTGAGATTTTTCGGTATTTTGGATATTTTCGGAAGACGAAATATTTTGGACGAGTTAGGGGGCGACACGTGTCACCCCCATGTGGCACCTTGGCCGAAATGGTGGGACAAGTGGCTAGCCACTTGTCCCTTGGCCGAAATGGGTTAACAAGTGGCAAGCCACTTGGCCCTTGTTTTCGTTGGCCATGTGGTGTAGTGGGACCCACACACACATAGCCCAATCTTGACCCTACACTTACCTTGATCTTGGCCCTTGAATCCTCTATATAAACCCCCTTAAGTTGAAGAGTAATTCATCCCTCACTTGAAAACTTTCCAAGGCAAAATATTTCCCTCCCTTTGTAGTGCTTTTTCGTCCCCCTCCCCTCTTGTGTAGAAAATACTTGGTGTATTATTGTATAATCCCAAATACCTTGGCCTAGTATCCCTAGTAGTATTCCAAAGTTATTTCAATACTAGGAGCCCGGAAATACTACTTTATTCGATAGTAGTAAGTGAAACCCTAGAAAAATCTTCCTAGCTTGGTTGAAGTTTTTAGAGAAGTTGTTGGAAACTTCTAAGGGTCGCTTGGAGCGGGTTGGAGCGTAAGGACTTGGAGCTAAACGTTGCCCACGATCGACTTATAAACTTGGATAATTTTTGGGCTTATCGAGGTAATAATCTATGTCCCCCTATTGTAATTGGAAATTACATATTGTAGTAATATATAGTTGAGTATACTATATATAGAATGAGTATTGAAAAGAATTGAACTGTATTTACATAGATTTGTATTCTGATGTCGTTGTATTATTGTGGAGTAGAATTGTACACGTCAGGTTAGGCGTGTAATCCCTGAGTTGTTGTCACGGTAGCGGGCCGGATAGGGGAGGTTTTATGAGATAGCGGGGAGGTCTTTGGAATTTTACGTAGAATAAGGAATCTTGTATTTAGAATATTCTCTGAAGAGAACTAGAAATTGATAGATATATTGTGGCCTTTATAGGTGGATCTTCTACGCGCGGCATACTTGACTTGGCTTGTGGTTTAAGCTAAAAAGGTATGTGATTCTTCCTATACTCTTGAGCATGATTGTTGTGAACTATATAGTACGGTAGACGTACGTGTGTGAAATGAGTTTTGTTTGTTTTAAACATAAGGTGTTATAATGGCTTTATGGGAAGTTAGTTATAACGACCTTATGAAAATAAAAGAAAGATTTGATTTTGAAAGTTAAGAGACTTGATCTTGAAAGATAAGAGACTTGACTTATAAACGACTTGTTTTCGGAAAAGGAGAAGTATACTTGATGTTGTTCTAAAAGAAAAGCACTTGGTTTAAAAAGGTATAGAGTACTTGATTTTAAAAGCCTTGTAAAGATTTTTACGAAGGTGAAGTAATTTGGTATTAAAAGTAAAACGTGTTTTCTTTATATACTACGAGTATAAGTATCATGTGGCTTTTACGTAAAAAGAGGTCTTTTTGAAAGAATAAATGTATGTTGAACTTGCCTATGCTTGTTGTGATAGTTTTTGATGTGCAAGTGTTTTGTTGATATGCTGCCGTGACTCTCTGGGAGGGCCGACTATCTGATTGATTGATTGGACATATCGGCGTTGGGTGGCCACGGTATCGTCCACTTTGAGTATTGGTGGTTGTTTTCATGCTGCGTGACTCTGCAGGGCCGGCTATCGATTTATTTCCTTTGGACATCTTGTGCGATGGATGTTCCACGGGCGTCGTCGGTAGGATGGTTTCATGGCCATAACTTCAGGGTGAGATCTTGGGCATGCGGTCATTATGAGGTTGATTGTTAGTCCATGGACCGCTAATCCATGAAGCTTGCGCGTGACGGCGATCACGGGCTTGATTTATGCGTGTGGTTGAGGCGCTTTAGATACTTGTTCGGTCATTTTCTGGTATGCCGTAGCCTCAGTAGATAGCTTAAGATACTTGCCTCGATCATATCTTGTGAGCGGTAGGCTATTGTGCGTTAGCTTAAGATACTTGCCTCGGCGATTGCGTGGCTAGCTTTTGGGGTAGTAGTTGGCCGCACCTTGCCGTGATGGGATATGACTAGCTTTTGGGTGGTAGTTGGCTATTCTACTTGCGATCGGTTTGATAGCCGAGCGGGATTTAGTGTTCATGTTCACATATGGGTGTTGTTTTACATCATGTACTGCCGTGATGAGAATGAGTTCCACGGGCATGAGTGGTATTATGGCGTGAGACCCATAGTTATGTGAGTGATTATTCGGGATATCGTCCACTTGACATAGCTGTTTACTTATTGCGAAATGGTTTTATAAAATGATGAAATGTGATTTCATTACGATATTTTCGATTTCACATACTTGGTACTGTTATCGACCTCCTTGAAGTGCGTTCATCTGCGGTAGAATACATCGGTTGTGGATCCTCGCTCATGGATCCTGATTCGGCATATTGGGAAGCTCCGTTTCTCGGAGGCTTATCTTTTGGTATGTTTCCACTGAGTTGTAGGTTCTTGTACATTCGGGGTATGGCGGGGCCCTGTCCGTCATAGTTGTTATTACACTCTTAGAAGTGCAGAATCTTGTTGTGGGCGGGGTTGTAAAGGATTATGCGTTCGGTTATGTATATATATATACATGAAAGCGGCCGTTTTGGTTGGCCTATTTTCTTATGATGTATCTTGTTTCTGTTTAAGTTTTATTTCCGCTGATTTTCTCGATGTTTAGGGTGCGGGGTAAGGCACGATCACGGGCGAGTCGGGTCGTGACATATTTGCTGTTATTGTGAATCGTAGTTTGGTTATCATACATGTCTCACTTTATATAGACTACTATGATTTCATTTCTGATATTTTGATTTCACATACTTGGTACTGTTATCTTGACCTCGCCCGAGTGCGTTAAATCCGCGGTGAGGTACACGATCGTTGATCCTAGCTCTCGTGGTCACGATTGACGTTTGGGAAGCTCGTTTCTCGGAGGCTTATCGTGGTATAGTCCCTGTCGTTGTAGGTGCTTCTGTTATACCGTATTTCCGAGTATGTGCGGGGGCGTGCGTAGAAAAGTTTGTGCCTTAAAGTGCTTGGCGAATTTTATTTGTGCATAACACGGTTAGAGTCGTTTTTAGTGAAAGCGTTTTCCACGACTTTCGTAGGGAATTTCCGGCTATGTCATTTTAATTTTTGCGGATTTTTCCAGAGGCGAAACATTTTTGGCCAACGAGAGGCGACACTTGTCACCTCCCATTGGGCACGTTAGGCGGTAAAAGAGGTGGGCGAATTGGCCATTGTTGGTCAAGGGTTGGTAGGATATTTTGTGGTAGATGGATAAGGTGCACTTGGCAAGATCTTGGCCTACACTTGCCTTGCACTTGGCAAGATCTTGGCCATTGGTTGGCCTTTGCTGGCCTATAAATACCCACCCTTTGGAAGACTTATTCATCCTAAAATGTTCTAAGTCTTAGAAATCCTCCCCCTCCCCTCTTGTTTGACTCTCGTCCAAGAGCCCCACTCCTAGATAGGCCACTTGTGGCGAGCCTCCCTCCCCACTTTGTGGTGTGGTAGTGGGTACCCACTGCTAGTTGTTTCGTATAATACCCCCTCTTGATAGAAATACCCTCAAAAGTATTGTTATAATGCCCAAATTACCTTAGCCATATACCTTGTTGTATTCTAAGGTTATACTATCTGAAAAGCCCGAAATACTATTATACTTCCCTTAGTCACAAAACCGAAACCACAGGAAAAATCTCCATAGTCAGTTGGAGTATTGTGTAGAAGTTGGTTAGAACTTCTAAGGGTGGTTTAGAGCGGGTTGGGCGCTCGGAGTTGGAGCTAAGCGATTGCCGGGATCGACTTTATACTTAGATAATTATGGGCTTATTGAGGTAAATATCTTGTCCTCTATTGTAATTGGAAATTACATATTGTTAGAATATATAGTTGAAGTATACTATATATAGAATGAACGTAGTTATTGGCAATGTCTTTTGACTTAAGCTGAATAATACTTACAGCAATGTCTTGCGACTTAAGCTGTATTTAAAGAAGATTCTTGACTGTAATTACTTAGGGTGTATTCAGATGAGACTTGTGAAGTAGTGCAGTGGAGTAGAATTGTACCGTTAGGGTTAGATGTATAACCCCGTTGGCTTGGTAGCGGCCTCGATAGAGGAGGAGATTTACGTTGTTGCGGGAGGTCTTTGCCGAATTTTACGTAGAATGTTCTCTGAAGAGACCTTATGTTAATAAGCGCTTTGTGGCCTTATAGGTGGAAGTACTATGCGTGGCGCGATCTACTTGGCTTAGGAGTAGCCGCGGTTTGAGGTACTTGGGCGTTTTGCTATTAGTCGATAATCGTCGCGAGGTATGTGAACCTCTTCCTATCTCTTCTAGCATGATATGTGTGAACTATGTAGTGCGGTGAGCGTCGTGTGCTAAATGTATGTGATTGGTTTAAAACATAAAGTGTTATAACGGCTTTATGAGAAGTTGGTTATAACGACTTTATGTTGGTAAGAAAAATACATGTGGTTTTAAAGGTACCGATTTGAACTATAAGCGGCTTGTTATGTGTTAATAAAGAACTTGAAGTATTTCAAAAGATTTTGAATCATTTTGAAAGAAGTAATACTTGGTTTTGAAAAACTTAAGAGTTATACTAGCTTTATGGGAAGTTAGGTATAACGGCTTAAGAATGTTTCTTGATTTGGAAATCGAGAATGCGTGTCGACAAACCAACTGCGGCGTTAATAAAAGGAAATGTTTTGACTAATTAAGTATTATTAAAACCGTAGAAACTTCCATCTGCATAGAAGCTAAGATGAGACAAAATGATATTTCTAGATCATGGTGATGTAATAAGATTGTTATAAACAAGAATATCCTACTCACATATAAGACTTATGTTTCTCAGATAGTTTTAAGGAGAATTATATTCTCAAATGAATAAGACTATGAACTACGAAACCTTTCTAAAATGAGAAACTTGAACATTGGAAATTAGGCAAACTTGATCATTGGAAAAGAATGTTGCTACTTGATTTTACAAAGAGAAGTAATTGATTTACTTTAAAAGGATAGTCACTCTATTTTATACTACGTATTGTGTGACATTGTTAAAGTAACTTATATTTTAATTAGTTAATGTATGATGTAGTTTGTGGATATAAACGCGATTTTGTTAATCATATAGTAGAAGGTACCTTGTGTGAAGAACTTGATTGTATTGGTTTGTGATAGCCTTGTAATACTTTCTTGATTGCGTTGATAAGTAAACGTGTTGGGATGCTACGTGTGTTAGTATCTTGTGATGTTTGTGTGAAGGGTTTCCTTGATTGTGCTTATTAACTATCGGTCGTTATGATAGTATTGTGGCATTCATCTCTTGAGATGATTCAGGGGTTAAAGCCTCCGTCGGGGTAGACTCGAGCGGGTCGATGGACTATGATTCGAGAATACCTCATGCAGTCCGGGGCCTATCGCGAGCTCTGAGTTCGAGTTAGTGTCGTCGCTTTATGGGCATGCGGTCCGTGGCCGTGCGGCTGCGAAGTCGGGGCGATCGGGGAGTAGCTACCCTCGATGCGGGGAATACCTCATGCGGGCGATGAGATTGGCCTATGCGGGCTGCGGGAGTTCGAGGTTAGGCAGCGTACGTGATCTGCGGGCAAGTGGCGGCTTTGATCATGTGACGGTCTAGACAGATCTTATGATCTGATTCATGACCTTGTTGATGCGTGGGTTTTTAGTAGTCGGCTATGCCTTCGTACTTACCGTCTGTTTTATTATGACACAGTGGGACTGGTGTTCATGTGTGTTCCTTGGTGCTTTTATATCATAGGCTGGCGGTGAGAAGGTATTCCACGGCGTGATTGATGTTGTGGGCACGAGACCCGTTGTTATACTTGAGTGATGACTTGAGGCGTGAGTCCACAACGACATGGCTTGCTTTGTTGTAAGCGTAGTTTGGTTATCATACATGTCTCTGCTTTATATGACTGCTATGATTTCATTTCTGATATGTATTTTGATTTCACATACTAAATTTTTGTTATCTTGACCTCGCCCGAGTGCGTTCATCTGCGAGTTGAGGTACACGATCGTTGATCCTAGCTCTCGAGTCCAGATTTGTTTGGGAAGCTCCGTTTCTCCGAGGCTTATCGATGGTATAGTCCTGCGTCGTAAGTGTTTACATTCGGGGTTTGGCGGGGCCATCCGCCATTGTTGTCGTATCATTCTTAAGTGCAGTATCTTGTTGTGGGCGGGGTTTGTAAAAGATTAAAGCTGTTCATGTTGAAAAAGTTGCTATTTATATATATCTTGAAGGTAGCCGTCTTTGGTTATCATGTCTTCTTATTTCCTTTGTCTTATTACTGGTTTCATGTATTGTCTTTATGTTCCGCTGATTACTCTGATGTATGGCTACTTGGGTGCCCGGGGTAAGGCACCAGTCACGGGCCCGGGTTCGGGTCGTGACACTTACATTCAGGGGTATGACGGGGCCCTGTCCCGTCGTTGTTGTCATATCATTCGTAGAGGTGCAGTATCTTGTTGTGGGCGAAGCGTAAAAAAAGGATGTCATTGTTCTAGTTGATATTTATATATCGCATGAGCAACTTTCTCAGATTATTGTTTCATACTTCATGTCATTTCGTGTTATTGTTTTATATTCCGCTGATTACTCTGATGTTATATCACTAGGGTGCCCGGGGTAAGACACCAGTCACAGGCCCGGGTTCGGGTCGTGACAAAAAGTCTTCCTAATACACTAGGGAAGAACACTTAGGAGCTTAGGAATTATTGGACAAAGTTAGGTTAGAGAGGGAGGGGTTCGACGAGAGCTAGGAGAGAGGGAGGGAGATGAAAATATTTCTCAAGTCTTGAAATATCTAAGTGTGCAAGATTTCATCAACAAAGGGTGCATATATAGGACAACCAAGGGCTAGGATGAAGGCAAGTGTGTGGTTGAGATTGGGGACAAGTGTGTGTGGGCCCCACAAGCCACTTGTCCAACTAAAATATCTTGCAAGACTTGGCCACTTGTCACATGAATTTCGGCCAACCTAGGGTGACACGTGTCGCCTCCTATTAGTCCAAAACATTTCATCTTCGAAAATATCCATAAAGGCCAAAATCTTGAAAACAAAGTGGGCCACAAAGCAGTAAATTTCTCCGTGGGCCCACGTGACCAATTCCGAAATAAAATTCCATAATTCTAATATAATTCAAGAAGCCCAAATACCAAATCAGGGAATCCAATTCCCATCAACGAACCTTTTCCTTCACAAAACCCGAAACTTTTCCAGTGAAAAATCACATCTTTCTTTCTTTCCAATATTTACGTATTCTGTTCGCGTGCGTCGTCCTCACATACATACCACGGAACTACGGGTATAACATTCTTCCCCTTAGAAACATTCGTCCGAATGTTCCTTCTAAGTCTCCAAAGCGTACTTGCGTCGGTATAGTCTTCACTACTATACTTACAAAACCGATCATGCCACCAATGGCGAGGATATAACGTGTGCGCAAAACTCAAATCCAAGCGATGAGGAATCATTTCTAATCTCACAACAAAGCTCCACTAGCAATTTACTCTAAGGCCATTCCGGCGCCCGATCCGACTCGGTCGAGCGCGTCCACGAACCCGTCACGATGGTTACCTAAACACGGGCCTAGCGCCCTCGTGACCTACCACTGGCGGGACCACGAACCGGCCCGCATATTCCGGCTGCGGTTGACCGCGAATGGTCCTCAACCCGACCATAACGCGCCCAAAATCTTGTTTCCGATCCGAATAATCTCACTAATCAAGTCACGAAAACCTAGTGGTCTTCTTAGCTCAACTACCCTCTTATAATTCACACCACTCAGGGACTTATCACACAATTATACCCCTCGTATACTATGCTCTCTGACAAAGGTCAATCGTAAACAAAATCTTTTACCCAACTTCCCCTTACCAACCTGGCCCCTAAATCACTATTTAACAAAACGCTATCGGAACATAATACATAGCACATCATCATATCAACAACGCATACCAGTCTCTAGAGGGGTAAGAATATACCTGTATCAACTGCTTCATTTTCCTTCGTCGCTCTAATCATAATCCTGCCTGCCGCGCATAGCTATAGAAGGCGATGAACACGCCATCGACCGGGGGTGAGTCATTCATCTGCATCCTTCCTATTAGAACGATTCCTCATCACATGGCCACGACGGCGCGAGCAAAACAAGCACCGATAAAAAGCGACATTCCTCGATGATGCACGCCCACATCGTGCACCGAGGAAACATGAACCCGTGGCTAGAACCGTATATGCACGTGAACGAAGCCACGGATCTCGACCGGCTCCGAATACCGAGCGTCACGAAGGCGCGGAGGACCACTCTGTCTTGGCGGAGGTGCATAACTAACTTTGCGGCGGCGGCGCCTCGAAGTTACCAAGGACCTGCTGTTACGGCCCTCTTCTGCGATCTCGGTCGTTCCGTCGACCCATCCGCTCCTCCATCAGTGCATGAGCTGCGTGCGGGCAATGTCCATGCCGGTGAAGAGCTACACCGAACAAGACTCTGCCGGTAATCATCGAGCCGGTGGCGTGGCGGTGCACTCGTCCTCCATATCGTCACTAAAGCGGGGACATACCGAGCGATAAGTCAAACTCCACGTTGTACTCCTGGCAAATGCGCTCGGTGCGCTTTAACGTCAAAAATGCGCCGGCCCGAGCCTCGCTCATGCGTGGAGGCAAGAAATGTGCAAGAAATGCCGCCGAGAACTTCGTCCCAACTGCTTTGGGGCGCGTGCTCCTCGGGGCGATTCCGTAGAATCAAACGATCGATTGCCGTATCGCGCGGCCGATGTGAACCTAGGACTCCGACTCGGTCTCCAAGCTCGATCACTCTCATGATCCTGTAGCGTCGGATGAACTCATGCGGATCATCCTCGTGCCTCGACCCATAAAACTCGCGGTGCAACTCGTAAAGTCCGCGATCTCAAACTATCCGATCTCGGGTGAACTACGGGTACTACTCTGCATCTGCAGGAATTGCTGCGATCCGGCCTATCCTCGTGCCTTGCCACTATCACGGCCAATAAGCGGGCCGTCTCCTTGTAACCCGTCTCTCGTTCCTTGCGGTAGATTACGGCGTCTCGGTGCGTGGCCTCGGTAGACGCGCTACTCGCTCGCGGCTCCTCACGCCTTGCGCGCACCGGGCCCGGTGCCTTGCGTGGAGGCATAATCGGCACATAAGAATACGTCGGAGAGTCCAACTTACAACGGCTCTAAGGCACGATCTCGTAATGAGAAGAATGGAAACCAATCCTAAATATCTGTAGCCTCCGATTATAGATGTGGTGCCTGACACCGATAATCAAGACTACTAGATACGGTCTGTAGACACTTTCCGAGGATTAATCGCTCGATACCACTTTTGTCACGACCAAACAGGGGCGTGGATCGTGCCTTACCGGGCACCCTAGTGATACAACATCGTAGAAAATCAGCGGAAATAAAAACATGAACATGAAACAAGAGATATGATAAAAAAGCAGGCAACCAAAGCGGTTGCGCCTTTGCGTATATATCTGAGAATCTGAGCGATTACATCCTTTACAACCCCGCCACAATGCTACGGACCTGCAAGAAAGTGACAACAACTATGACGGGACGGGGCCCGCCATACCACAGAATGTACAAGAACCTCTGGACTCGTGGTAACATACCAAGATAAGCCTCCAAGAAGCGGGGCTTCCCAACCTGTTGAACTATGATCCTATGGCGAGGATCCACAACCGATGTACCTCTACTGCGGCATGAACGCGGCCCGAAGGAGGTCGACAACAGTACCAAGTATGTGGCGAAATCGTAAATGAAATCATGACAGTCTATATAAAACAGGAGACATGTATGATAGCCAAACTACAGTTTACAACATAAAAGTAGTCATGTCAAGTCAGGGACTCACACCCTTGAAGTCATCCCTCATGCCCGTGGAACTCCTTCCTCACTGCCGGCAGTCTAGGTATGCCCGTGGAACTCCTTCCTCACTGCCGGCAGTCTAGGTATAAATCGTATGATACGTATAACATGTCTCGGCCAATCCCATGGGACTCGATAAGAATCGTGTGGAATACATGTCTCGGCCCATCTCATGGGACTCGATAAAGAATCATTCATAACAAATCAGCCGGCCCTCCATCGAGAGACGCGGTGGTATAGAAATACAGTACTTGCACAACAAGGCTATCCCACGCAAACATAGGCAAGTTACACACAACTCAAGGTACTTTCATTGTATGACAAGTCCGTGTTACCCCCAAAGTATTACGTACGTTAAATTCCTTTTAGAAGATCCATTTCTTTTATAAAGGTCACCCGATACCCGTAGTATTAAAATGGAGTGACTCACATTTTTAGGTAACCCAAAACACTTTCCTTTTTAACATCAAGTAACAACATTCTTTTACATAAGTTCAAGTTTGCCTAATTTCAAGTACTTAAGTCTCTTATTTTAGAAAGGTTTCGTAGTTCATAGTCTTAATCACTTAAGAATATAATTCTCTTTTAAACAATTTTGAGAAACATATGTCTTATATGTGAGTAGGTTATTCTTGTTCATAATCAATCTTATTAAAGCAGCCATGATCTAGGAAATGTAATACAATTTTGTCTTATCTTAGCTTCTATGCAGATGGAGGTTTCTACTGGTTTTAATATAATTCATTAGTCAATACATTTCCTTTATTAACGCTGCAATGGTTTGTTCGATACTTATTCTCATTTCCGAAATCAGTAAAACATTATTCTTTAAAAGCCAAGTACTCATTACTCACGAATGAGGTTTCACAACTTTTTAACAAAATTCATAGCCCTTAATCATTTCATAAAACGTCATTTATACGTTAAGTCTCTTATCTTTTAAGATCAAGTCTCTTAACTTCTAAAATCAATAAACCATTCTTTTACCTACATAAAGTCGTTATAACTAACTTCCCATAAAGCTATTATAACACCTTATGTTTTTAAACCAACCAAAACTCGTTTAGCATACGTACGTCTACCGTACTACATAGTTCACAACAATCATGCTAGAAAAGATAGGAAGAGGTTCACATACCTCGCGACGATTATCGACAAATAGCAAAAGCGCTCAAGTACTTCAACGTCGGCTACTCCTTAAGCCAAGTAGATCACGCCACACGTAGTACTCCACTCCTAAAATGGTCATAGTACTTCTATTAAACATTTCTTACCATTGAAGACTTATACCAATAAAAAGCCCTCTAATTCTACGGAAAATTGGGCGACTTCCGTTTTACTCACTTTTCCATCTTTCTCAAGGCGAATAACAGTAATATATATACCATATATATGGCGTAATAATTAAACAACATAAAGAAGGATTACACGCCCAAACGACGCGATTGAACAATCTTCCCTTAATGAAATGTAAATACACCAAGTAAATCTGATCCTTAAGTTGGGGTCCTTGGCCAACTTTGTCCATTTTACTTATCCAAATTACTCATTAGTCATCCAACTTATATTTCCATTCTTAATATAAGTTATAGTTACTTTGTTATTAGTTTCTTAGCAAGTAAGATACGTTTTTACCATTTTAATGGCTAACGGCCAATCCTTTCTTTTAACAAGTTAACAAGATCCAACTCTTCCAAACTTTACTCCATATATTATATAATCCATAATATACTTATAATATATGTATAATGACCAATTCACAAAGAGGTTTAAGATTCACTACCTCAAATAGCCCAAAATTATCCAAGAACTTAATGTCGCTCCAAGCAAGTCTTAGCTCCAAATCCTTTGTGTTCCAACCCACCACAAATCACCCTAAGCTCCTAACCATCATCTCTTCAAGAACCAACTCAAACAAGTGAAGAACACTAAGGTTATCCTTCCAAGAGCTCTCGGCCAATGTGGCTTTTTGTGGCTAGGGATGTGAAATCTTTCCTAACTTTTGGTTAAAAGTCTTCCTAATACACTAGGGAAGAACACTTAGGAGCTTAGGAATTATTGGACAAAGTTAGGTTAGAGAGGGAGGGGTTCGACGAGAGCTAGGAGAGAGGGAGGGAGATGAAAATATTTCTCAAGTCTTGAAATATCTAAGTGTGCAAGATTTCATCAACAAATGGTGCATATATAGGACAACCAAGGGCTAGGATGAAGGCAAGTGTGTGGTTGAGATTGGGGACAAGTGTGTGTGGGCCCCACAAGCCACTTGTCCAACTAAAATATCTTGCAAGACTTGGCCACTTGTCACATGAATTTCGGCCAACCTAGGGGTGACACGTGTCGCCCTCCTATTGGTCCAAAACATTTCATCTTCCGAAAATATCCATAAAGGCCAAAATCTTGAAAACAAAGTGGGCCCCACAAAACCGTAAATTTCTCCCGTGGGCCCCACGTGACCAATTCCGGAAATAAAATTCCATAATTCTAATATAATTCAAGAAGCCCAAATACCAAATCTGGGAATCCAATTCCCATCAACGAACCTTTTTCCTTCACAACACCCGGAAACTTTTAGTCGAAAAATCACATCTTTCTTTCTCTTGATATTTACATGATTCTCGTGCGTGCGTCCTCACATACATACCCTGGAACTACGGGGTATAACATTCTTCCCCCCTTAGAAACATTCGTCCCGAATGTTCCTTCTAAGTCTCCAAACGTACTTGCGTCGGTATAGTCTTCACTACTATACTTACAAAACCGATCATGCCACCACTGGCCAGGATATAACGTGTGCGAAAAACTCAAATCCAAGCCAACGAGGAATCATTTCTAATCTCACAACAGCTCCCACTAGCTTCAATTTACTCTAAGGCCATTCCCGGCCTTGATCCGACTTCAGTCGAACGCGTCCACGAACGTCACGATGGTTACCTAAACCTGGGCCTAGCGCCCTCGTGACCCTACCACCTGGCGGGACCACCACGAACTGACCCCACCATATTCCGGGCTACGGGTTGACCCGCGAATGGTCCTCAACCCGACCCATAACCGCGCCAAACTCTTGTTTCCCCCGATCCGGAATAATCTCACTAATCAAGTCACGAAAACCTAGTGGTCTTCTTAGCTCAACTACCCTCTTATAATTCACACCACTCAGGGACTTATCACACAATTATACCCCTCGTATACTATGCTCTCTGACAAAGGTCAATCGTAAACAAAATCTTTTACCCAACTTCCCCTTACCAACCTGGCCCCTAAATCACCATTTAACAAAATGCTATCGGAACATAATACATAGGACGTCATCATATCAACAACGCATACCAGTCTCTAGAGGGGTAAGAATATACCTGTATCAACTGCTTCATTTTCCTTCGTCGCTCTAATCATAATCCTGCCCTGCCGGGCGCATAGCTATAGAAGGCGATGAACCTGCCACTAACCGAGGCCGAAGTCGTCTGCGCATCCTTCCTATTAGGACAGACTCATCACACGGCCCACGGCGGCGCAGCAAAACAAGCACCGATAAAAACGACATTCCGGGATGGCGCACGCCACATCGTGCACTGCGGGAAACATGAACCCGGCGCTAGAACCCATGTATACCGTGAACCGAAGCCTGGATCTCGACCGGCTCGAATACCGAGCGTCACGAAGGCGCGGAGGACCACTGCATCTTGGCGGAGGTGCATAACTAACCTGAGGCGTGCCCGCCTCGAAAGTTACCAAGGACCGCTGTTACGGCCTCTTCGCTGATCTCGGCCATTCCGCCGACCCATCCGCTCTCACATCAGTGCATGAGCTGCGTGCGGGCAATGTCCATGCCGGCTATGAAGCTACACCGAACAAGCCTCGCCAAGTAATCATCGAGCCGGTGGCGTGGCGGTGCACTCGCCCTCCATATCGTCACTAAAGCGGGGACATACCGAGCCAACGAGTCAAACTCCACGTTGTACTCCTAAATGCGCCGCGATGCGCCTTAACGTCAAAAATGCATACCGGCGAGCCCTCCTCATCTGTGGAGGCAATAAATGTGCAAGAAATGCCCTTGAGAACTCGTCCCAACCTGCTGGGAGCGCGTGCTCCCTAGGGACAGTTCCCATGAATCAAACCAGTCGACTGCCGTATCGCGCAGCCGATGTGAACCTAGGACTACTGACTCGGTCTCCGAAGCTCTGATCACTCTCATGATCCAGAATCGTCGGATGAACTCCTGCGGATCATCCTCGCCTCGACCCATAAAACTCGCGGGCTGCGGCTCGTAAAGTCCGCCTCAAACTATCCGATCTCGGGTGAACTACGGGTACTACCGGTACCGTAATTGCTGCATCCAGCCTATCCTCGTGCCTTGACACTATCCTGGCCAATAACTGGGCCATCTCCTTGTAACCCATCTCCTATGTTCCTTGCCGTGGGTCTGACATCTCGTATCGTGGCCTCGGTGAGACCGCGCTACTCACTCGCAGCCTCCTCCTGCGCCTTGCGCACAGGCCGGTGCCTTGTGTGGATGCATAACTGGCACATAAGAATACGTCAGAGGGAGTCCAACTTACAACACAGCTCTAAGGCACGATCTCACAATGAGAAGAATGGAAACCAATTCTAAATATCCTGTAGCCTCCTGATTATAGATGTGGTGCACAACACACCAATAATCAAGACTCTACTAGATACGGTCTGTAGACACTTTCCGAGGATTAACTGCTCTGATACCACTTTTGTCACGACCCGAACCGGGGCCCGTGACTGGTACCTTACCCCGGGCACCCTAGTGATACAACATCAGAGAAAATCAGCGGAAATAAAAATATGAACATGAAACAAGAGATATGATAAAAAAACAGGCCCAAACAAGCGGTTGCCTTCTTGCGTATATACAGAATGCGAGCTACATCCTTTACAACCACGCCACAACGGTACTACAGACCTCAAGAAAGTGACAACAACTATGACGGACAGGGCCGCCATACCTCAATGTACAAGAACCAATGGACTGGGTAACATACCACAAGATAAGCCTCAGAAGAAATGGGGCTTTCAACCACGTGACTGATCACATGGCGAGGATCCATGGCCGATGTACCTCTACTGCGGCATGAACGGCCCGAAGGAGGTCGATAACAGGTACCAAGTATGTGAAACTGAAATACTGTAAATGAAATCATGACAGTCTATATAAAACAGGAGACATGTATGATAGCTAAACTACAGTTTACAACATAAAAGTAGTCATGTCAAGTCAGGGACTCACACCCTTGAAGTCATCCCTCATGCCCGTGGAACTCCTTCCTCGCCAGGCCTAGGTATAAATCGTATGATACGTATAACATGTCTCGGCCCATCCCATGGGACTCGATAAGAATCGTGTGGAATACATGTCTCGGCCCATCTCATGGGACTCGATAAAGAATCATTCATAACAAATCAGCCGGCCCTCCATCGAGAGATGCGGTGGTATAGAAATACAGTACTTGCACAACAAGGCTATCCCACACAAACATAGGCAAGTTACACACAACTCAAGGTACTTTCATTTTATGACAAGTCCAGGTTCTGACCCCAAAGTATTACATACGTTAAATTCCTTTTAGAAGATCCATTTCTTTTATAAAGGTCACCCGATACCCGTAGTATTAAAATGGAGTGACTCACATTTTTAGGTAAACCAAAACACTTTCCTTTTTAACATCAAGTAACAACATTCTTTTACATAAGTTCAAGTTTGCCTAATTTCAAGTACTTAAGTCTCTTATTTTAGAAAGGTTTCGTAGTTCATAGTCTTAATCACTTAAGAATATAACTCTCTTTTAAACAATTTTGAGAAACATATGCCTTATATGTGAGTAGGTTATTCTTGTTCATAATCAATCTTATTAAAGCAGCCATGATCTAGGAAATGTACTACAATTTTGTCTTATCTTAGCTTCTATGCAGATGGAGGTTTCTACTGGTTTTAATATAATTCATTAGTCAATACATTTCCTTTATTAACGCTGCAATGGTTTGTTCGATACTTATTCTCATTTCCGAAATCAGTAAAACATTATTCTTTAAAAGCCAAGTACTCATTACTCACGAATGAGGTTTCACAACTTTTTAACAAAATTCATAGTCCTTAATCATTTCATAAAACGTCATTTATAAGTTAAGTCTCTTATCTTTTAAGATCAAGTCTCTTAACTTCTAAAATCAATAAACCATTCTTTTACCTACCTAAAGTCGTTATAACTAACTTCCCATAAAGCTATTATAACACCTTATATTTTTAAACCAACCAAAACTCGTTTAGCATACGTACGTCTACCGTACTACATAGTTCACAACAATCATGCTAGAAAAGATAGGAAGAGGTTCACATACCTCGCGACGATTATCGACAAATAGCAAAACGCTCCAAGTACTTCAACCCGTCGGCTACTCCTTAAGCCAAGTAGATCACGCCACACGTAGTACTCCACTCCTAAAATGGTCATAGTACTTCTATTAAACCTTTCTTACCATTGAAGACTTATACCAATAAAAAGCCCTCTAATTCTACGGAAAATTGGGCAGCACTTCCCCCGTTTTTACTCACTTTTCCATCTTTCTCAAGGCGAATAATCGTAATATATATACCATATATATGGCGTAATAATTAAACAACATAAAGAAGGGGATCACACGCCCAAACGGAACGCGATTGAAAAATCTTCCCCTTAACAGAAATGTAAATACAGTCCAATGTAAATCTGATCCTTAAGTTGGGGTCCTTGGCAACTTTGTCCATTTTACTTATCCAAATTACTCATTAGTCATCCAACTTATATTTCCATTCTTAATATAAGTTATAGTTACTTTGTTATTAGCTTCTTAGCAAGTAAGATACGTTTTTACCATTTTAATGGCTAACGGCCAATCCTTTCTTTTAACAAGTTAACAAGATCCAACTCTTCCAAACTTTACTCCATATATTATATAATCCATAATATACTTAAAATATATGTATAATGACCAATTCACAAAGAGGTTTAAGATTCACTACCTCAAATAGCCCAAAATTATCCAAGAACTTAATGTCGCTCCAAGCAAGTCTTAGCTCCAAATCTTTTGTGTTCCAACCCACCACAAATCACCCTAAGAAGCTCCTAACCATCATCTCTTCAAGAACCAACTCAAACAAGTGAAGAACACTAAGGTTATCCTTCCAAGAGCTCTCGGCCAAGGTGGCTTTTTGTGGCTAGGGATGTGAAATCTTTCCTAACTTAGTCTTCCTAATACACTAGGGAAGAACACTTAGGAGCGTAGGAATTATTGGACAAAGTTAGGTTAGAGAGGGAGGGGTTCGACGAGAGCTAGGAGAGAGGGAGGGTGATGAAAATATTTCTCAAGTCTTGAAATATCTAAGTGTGCAAGATTTCATCAACAAAGGGTGCATATATAGGACAACCAAGGGCTAGGATGAAGGCAAGTGTGTGGTTGAGATTGGGGACAAGTGTGTGTGGGCCCCACAAGCCACTTGTCCAACTAAAATATCTTGCAAGACTTGGCCACTTGTCACATGAATTTCGGCCAACCTAGGGGTGACACGTGTTGCCCTCCTATTGGTCCAAAACATTTCATCTTCCGAAAATATCCATAAAGGCCAAAATCTTGAAAACAAAGTGGGCCCCACAAAACCGTAAATTTCTCCCGTGGGCCCCACGTGACCAATTCCGGAAATAAAATTCCATAATTCTAATATAATTCAAGAAGCCCAAATACCAAATCTGGGAATCCAATTCCCATCAACGAACCTTTTTCCTTCACAAAACCCGGAAACTTTTCCGTCGAAAAATCACATCTTTCTTTCTCTTCAATATTTCTGTCGTATTCTCGTACGTACGTCCTCACATACATACCCTGGAACTACGGGGTATAACATTCTTCCCCCCTTAGAAACATTCGTCCCGAATGTTCCTTCTAAGTCTCCAAACGTACTTGCGTCGGTATAGTCTTCACTACTATACTTACAAAACCGATCATGCCACCAATGGCCAGGATATAACGTGTGCGAAAAACTCAAATCCAAGCCAACGAGGAATCATTTCTAATCTCACAACAGCTCCCACTAGCTTCAATTTACTCTAAGGCCATTCCCGGCCTTCGCAATCCGACTCAGGTCGAACGCATCCACGAACCCGTACGATGGTTACCTAAACCTGGGCCTAGCGCCCTCGTGACCCTACCACCTGGCGGGACCACCACGAACTGACCCCACCATATTAGGACTCACGGGTTGACCCGCGAATGGTCCTCAACCCGACCCATAACCGCGCCAAAATCTTGTTTCCCCCGATCCGGAATAATCTCACTAATCAAGTCACGAAAACCTAGTGGTCTTCTTAGCTCAACTACCCTCTTATAATTCACACCACTCAGGGACTTATCACACAATTATACCCCTCGTATACTATGCTCTCTGACAAAGGTCAATCGTAAACAAAATCTTTTACCCAACTTCCCCTTACCAACCAGGCCCCTAAATCATCATTTAACAAAACGCTATCGGAACATAATACATAGCACATCATCATATCAACAACGCATACCAGTCTCTAGAGGGGTAAGAATATACCTGTATCAACTGCTTCATTTTCCTTCGTCGCTCTAATCATAATCACCTTACTGCGCATAGCTATAGAAGGCGATGAACACCTTGACGGGAGAGGTGAGTCATTCTATCTGCATCCTTCCTATTAGGGCGTTCCTCATCACACGTGCCACGACGGCGCAGCAAAACA
The DNA here is from genome assembly GCA_029844215.1 of Przewalskia tangutica. Classification (NCBI taxonomy): domain Eukaryota; kingdom Viridiplantae; phylum Streptophyta; class Magnoliopsida; order Solanales; family Solanaceae; genus Przewalskia; species Przewalskia tangutica. The sequence goes on from CM056725.1 coordinate 79,146,407, forward strand.
AGCACCGATAAAAGCGACATTCCCGGGATGACGCGCCACATCGTGCCATGGAGAAACATGAACCGATCGCTAGAACCCGTATACCGTGAACGAAGCCACGGATCTCGACCGGCTCGAATACCCGAGCGTCACGAAGGCGCGGAGGACCACTGCATCTTGGAGGAGGTGCATAACTAACCTGCCGCTGAGGCGGCCCGCCTCGAAAGTTACCAAAGGACCCTGTTGTTCTGGCCCTCTTCTGCTGATCTCGGTCATTCCGTCGACCCATCCGCTCCTCACATCCAAGTGCATGAGCCTGCATGCGGGCAATGTCCATGCCCGGCTGAAGAGCTACACCCGAACAAGCCTCTGCCAAGTAATCATCGAGCCCGGTGACGTAGCGGTGCACTCTGTCCTCCATATCTGTCACTAAAGCGGGGACATACCGAGCCAACGAGTCAAACTCCACGTTGTACTCCTGGTGCGCGGTGCGCTTAACGTCAAAAATCGCCGGCGAGCCCTCATCATGGAGGCAAGAAATGTGCAAGAAATGCACTTGAGAACTCGTCCCAACCTGCTGGGAGCGCGTGCTCCCTCGGGACAGTTCCCATGAATCAAACCAGTCGACTGCCGTATCGCGCAGCCGATGTGAACCTAGGACTACTGACTCGGTCTCCGAAGCTCTGATCACTCTCATGATCCGCTGTAACTGTCGGATGAACTCCTGCGGATCATCCTCAGGCCTCGACCCATAAAACTCTGGCGGTGCGGCTCGGAAAAGTCCCGCGATCTCAAACTATCCGATCTCGGGTGAACTACGGTACTACCGTCGGAATTGCTTTGCGTCGGCTTATCCTCGTGCCTTGCCACTATCACGGCCAATAATCGGGCCATCTCGCGTAACCCATCTCCTATGTTCCTTGCCGGTAGGTGCGGCGTCTCGGTGCGTGGCCTCGATGAGACCGCGCTACTCCACTCGCGACTCCTGCCTCTGCGCGCACTTTGGCCCCCGATTGCCTTGTGTGGAGGCATAACTGGCACATAAGAATACGCCAGAGGGAGTCCAACTTACAACACAGCTCTAAGGCACGATCTCACAATGAGAAGAATGGAAACCAATCCTAAATATCCTGTAGCCTCCTGATTATAGATGTGGTGCACAACACGATAATCAAGACTCTACTAGATACGGTCGTAGACACTTTCCGAGGATTAAGCGCTCGATACCACATTTGTCACGACCGACGGGGCGTGGATCGTACCTTACCGGGCACCCTAGTGATACAACATCGAGAAAATCGTGAAATAAAAATATGAACATGAAACAAGAGATATGATAAAAAAGCAGGCCAACCAAAGCGATTGCCTTCTTGCGTATATATGAGAATCTGAACAGTTACATCCTTTTACAACCACGCCACAAAGATTACTACAGACCTCTAAGAAAGTGACAACAACTATGGCCAGGCGGGGCCGCCATACCCCTGAATGTACAAGAACCTACAGACTCAGGGTAACATACCAAAAGATAAGCCTCCGAAGAAACGGGGCTTCCCAACACGCTGAGCTGTGATCCTATGAGCGAGGATCCACAACCGATGTACCTCTACCTGCGGCATGAACGCAGCCCCCCGAAGGAGGTCAGTACAACAGGTACCAAGTATGTGAAACTGAAATACTGTAAATGAAATCATGACAGTCTATATAAAACATGAGACATGTATGATAGCCAAACTACAGTTTACAACATAAAAGTAGTCATGTCAAGTCAGGGACTCACACCCTTGAAGTCATCCCTCATGCCCGTGGAACTCCTTCCTCACTGCCGGCAGTCTAGGTATAAATCGTATGATACGTATAACATGTCTCGGCCCATCCCATGGGACTCGATAAGAATCGTGTGGAATACATGTCTCGGCCCATCTCATGGGACTCGATAAAGAATCATTCATAACAAATCAGCCGGCCCTCCATCGAGAGACGCGATGGTATAGAAATACAGTACTTGCACAACAAGGCTATCCCACACAAACATAGGCAAGTTACACACAACTCAAGGTACTTTCATTTTATGACAAGTCCAGGTTCTGACCCCAAAGTATTACGTACGTTAAATTCCTTTTAGAAGATCCATTTCTTTTATAAAGGTCACCCGATACCCGTAGTATTAAAATGGAGTGACTCACATTTTTAGGTAAACCAAAACACTTTCCTTTTTAACATCAAGTAACAACATTCTTTTACATAAGTTCAAGTTTGCCTAATTTCAAGTACTTAAGTCTCTTATTTTAGAAAGGTTTCGTAGTTCATAGTCTTAATCACTTAAGAATATAATTCTCTTTTAAACAATTTTGAGAAACATATGCCTTATATGTGAGTAGGTTATTCTTGTTCATAATCAATCTTATTAAAGCAACCATGATCTAGGAAATGTAATACAATTTTGTCTTATCTTAGCTTCTATGCAGATGGAGGTTTCTACTGGTTTTAATATAATTCATTAGTCAATACATTTCCTTTATTAACGCTGCAATGGTTTGTTCGATACTTATTCTCATTTCCGAAATCAGTAAAACATTATTCTTTAAAAGCCAAGTACTCATTACTCACGAATGAGGTTTCACAACTTTTTAACAAAATTCATAGTCCTTAATCATTTCATAAAACGTCATTTATAAGTTAAGTTTCTTATCTTTTAAGATCAAGTCTCTTAACTTCTAAAATCAATAAACCATTCTTTTACCTACATAAAGTCGTTATAACTAACTTCCCATAAAGCTATTATAACACCTTATGTTTTAAACCAACCAAAACTCGTTTAGCATACGTACGTCTACCGTACTACATAGTTCACAACAATCATGCTAGAAAAGATAGGAAGAGGTTCACATACCTCGCGACGATTATCGACAAATAGCAAGCGCTCCAAGTACTTGACGTCGGCTACTCTTAAGCCAAGTAGATCACGCCACACGTAGTACTCCACTCCTAAAATGGTCATAGTACTTCTATTAAACCTTTCTTACCATTGAAGACTTATACCACTAAAAAGCCCTCTAATTCTACGGAAAATTGGGCGACTTCCCCGTTTTACTCACTTTTCCATCTTTCTCCAAGGCCCGAATAACCGTGATATATATACCATATATATGGCGTAATAATTAAACAACATAAAGAAGGGGATTACACGCCCAAACGGAACGCGATTGAACAATCTTCCCCTTAACAGAAATGTAAATACAGTCCAAAGTAAATACAGTCCTTAAGTTGGGGTCCTTGGCCAACTTTGTCCATTTTACTTATCCAAATTACTCATTAGTCATCCAACTTATATTTCCATTCTTAATATAAGTTATAGTTACTTTGTTATTAGCTTCTTAGCAAGTAAGATACGTTTTTACCATTTTAATGGCTAACGGTCAATCCTTTCTTTTAACAAGTTAACAAGATCCAACTCTTCCAAACTTTACTCCATATATTATATAATCCATAATATACTTATAATATATGTATAATGACCAATTCACAAAGAGGTTTAAGATTCACTACCTCAAATAGCCCAAAATTATCCAAGAACTTAATGTCGCTCCAAGCAAGTCTTAGCTCCAAATCTTTTGTGTTCCAACCCACCAAAAATCACCCTAAGAAGCTCCTAACCATCATCTCTTCAAGAACCAACTCAAACAAGTGAAGAACACTAAGGTTATCCTTCCAAGAGCTCTCGGCCAAGGTGGCTTTTTGTGGCTAGGGATGTGAAATCTTTCCTAACTTAGTCTTCCTAATACACTAGGGAAGAACACTTAGGAGCGTAGGAATTATTGGACAAAGTTAGGTTAGAGAGGGAGGGGTTCGACGAGAGCTAGGAGAGAGGGAGGGTGATGAAAATATTTCTCAAGTCTTGAAATATCTAAGTGTGCAAGATTTCATCAACAAAGGGTGCATATATAGGACAACCAAGGGCTAGGATGAAGGCAAGTGTGTGGTTGAGATTGGGGAAAAGTGTGTGTGGGCCCCACAAGCCACTTGTCCAACTAAAATATCTTGCAAGACTTGGCCACTTGTCATATGAATTTCGGCCAACCTAGCCCACCTAGGGGTGACATGTGTCGCCCTCCTATTGGTCCAAAACATTTCATCTTCCGAAAATATCCATAAAGGCCAAAATCTTGAAAACAAAGTGGGCCCCACAAAACCGTAAATTTCTCCCGTGGGCCCCACGTGACCAATTCCGGAAATAAAATTCCATAATTCTAATATAATTCAAGAAGCCCAAATACCAAATCTGGGAATCCAATTCCCATCAACGAACCTTTTTCCTTCACAAAACCCGGAAACTTTTAGTCGAAAAATCACATCTTTCTTTCTCTCGATATTTACGCCGTATTCTCGCACGCACGTCCTCACATACATACCACGGAACTACGGGGTATAACATTCTTCCTTTAGAAACATTCGTCCGAATGTTCCTTCTAAGTCTCCAAGCGTGCTTGCGTCGGTATAGTCTTCACTCTTATACTTACAAACCGATCATGCCACCAATGGCGAGGATATAACGTGTGCGAAAAACTCAAATCCAAGCCAACGAGGAATCATTTCTAATCTCACAACTCACTAGCTTCAATTTACTCTAAGGCCATTCCGGCCCGCAATCCGACTCGGTCGAACGCGTCCACGAACCCGTCACGATGGTTACCTAAACTGGGCTAGCGCCCTCGTGACCTACCACTGGCGGGACCACCACGAATCGACCCACCGTATTCAGGCTGCGGGTTGACCGCGGTGTCCTCAACCCGACCCATAACCGCGCCAAACTCTTGTTTCATGCGGGCAATGTCCATCTCCGGCTGAAGAGCTACACCCGAACAAGCCTCTGCCAAGTAATCATCGAGCCCGGTGACGTAGCGGTGCACTCTGTCCTCCATATCTGTCACTAAAGCGGGGACATACCGAGCCAACGAGTCAAACTCCACGTTGTACTCCCTGGCAAATGCGCGATGCGCCTTAACGTCAAAAATCATGGCCGAGCCCTCGCCATCTGTGGAGGCAAGAAATGTGCAAGAAATGCCCGAGAACTCGTCCCAACTGCTGGGAGCGCGTGCTCCTCGGGGCGATTCCGTGAATCAAACCGATCGGCTAGCCGTATCGCGCGGCCGATGTGAACCTAGGACTCTCGACTCGGTCTCGGCTCGATCACTCTCATGATCCGTATCGCTTGGATGAACTCTGCGGATCATCCTCGTGCCTCGACCCATAAAACTACGGCGGCTGCACTCGAGAAAGTCCGCGATCTCAAACTATCCGATCTCGGGTGAACTACGGGTACTACTGATCACGGATTGCTGCGTCGGCCTATCCTCGTGCCTTGCCACTATCACGGCCAATAATCGGGCCATCTCGCGTAACCCATCTCCTATGTTCCTTGCGGTAGTCCGACGTCTCGGTCGTGGCCTCGGTAGAGACCGCGCTACTCTCGCTCGACTCCGCCTGCCTTGCCCGCTGGGCCGTTGCCTTGTGTGGAGGCATAAGCGGCACATAAGAATACGTCGGAGGAGTCCAACTTACAACACGACTCTAAGGCACTCACAATGAGAAGAATGGAAACCAATCCTAAATATCCTGTAGCCTCACGATTATAGATGTGGTGCACAACACGATAATCAAGACTACTAGATACGATGCGTAGACACTTTCAGGATTAAGCGCTCACGATACCACTTTTGTCACGACCGAACGGGGCGTGGTAGTACCTACCGGGCACCCTAGTGATACAACATCGGAGAAAATCACGGAAATAAAAATATGAACATGAAACAAGAGATATGATAAAAAAGCAGGCCAACCAAAGCGGTTGCCTTTGCATATATCTGAGAATCTGAGCGGTTACATCCTTTACAACCACGCCATGGCGATACTCTGAGAATGCGAGCGATTACATCCTTTACAACCTTTTTCCTTCACAAAACCCGGAAACTTTTCCGTCGAAAAATCACATCTTTCTTTCTTTCCAATATTTCTGTCGTATTCTCAAATGCGTCGTGTTATACCGTATTTCGATTGTATATGCGTAAGGGCGAGCGTAGAAAAGTTTGGGCTTTAAAGTGGCTTGGCGATTTTATTTTGTGCACTGACACGATTAGAGTCGTTTTTTTGAAGCGTTTTACAACTTTCGAAGGGAAAAATCCGGCGATGTGATTTTTGATTTTTTCGGATTTTTAGAGGCGGGCGTGTTGGACCAACGAGAGGGCGCCACTTGGCACCCTCTCATTGGCGGAAATTGTGGGCGTCCCTTTGGACGATTTGGGCTATGTAGTTGGTAGGATATTTTGTGTTGGTTGGTAGGGTAGATGGATAAGGTACACATGGGTACATCCTAGCCCTACACTTGCCTACTACTTGGCATGATCTTGGCCATTGGTTGGCCTTTGCTTGACCTATAAATACCCCTCCCCTTTGAAGACTTCTTCATCCAAAAATCTCTAAGTCTTGAGAGCTTTCCCCCCCTTTGTGTTTGAGGTCTCGTCTAGCCTCCCCCTCCCCCCTTTTGAGAGGCCCCTTGGCCGAGAGTTCCCTCTCCCCCTTGGCCGAGAGTACCCTCCCCCTCCCCCCTTTTGAGAGGCCCCTTGGCGAGAGTTCCCTCCCTCGGCGAGTACCCCTGGGGTTGGCGAGGGTATACACCCCCCACTTGTGGTGTTGTCTCGTATAAATATACCCCCCTCTTGGTAGAAATACTCTCCATAGTATTGTTACTATACCCAAATTACTTTAGCCCAAATACCTTGTAGTATTCCAAAGATACCTCTACGTAGAGCCCGGAAATACTACCTTATGTCCTTTGTGTCTCAAACCGAAACCCTAAGGAAAACCTTCATAAGTCGGTTGAAGTGTTAAGTAGAAGTTGCGTAGAACTTCTAAGAGTTGTTTGGAGCGGGTTGGAGCGCACGGAGTAGGAGCTAAACCTTGCTCAGGATCGACTTTTATCTCGGATAATTTTGGGCTTATCGAGGTAAATATTCTTGTCCCCTATTGTAATTGGAAATTACATGTTGTAGGATTATATAGTTGAAGTATACTATATATAGAACTGAACGTAGTTTTTAGCAATGTCTTTTGACTTAAGCTGAATATAAAGAAGAGAAGCGACTGTAATTACATAGGGTTGTATCAGATGGACTTGTGTGTAGCATTCGTGGGTAGAAGCGTACCGCGTCAGGTTAGATGTATAAACCCCATGGTTGGCTTGATAGCCGGCCTCGTTAGAGGAGGAGATTTACGCGGTTGCGGGGGGGGAGGTGCTGCCGAATTTTCTGTAGAAAGTTCTACGATAAGATCTAGATGTTAATAAGCGCCTTGTGGCCTTATAGGTTGAAGTACTATGTGTGGCGCGATCTACTTGGCTTAAGGAGTAGCCGACGGTTTGAGGTACTTGGAGCGTTTTGCTATTAGTCGATAATCGTCGCGAGGTATGTGAACCTCTTCCTATCTTTTCTAGCATGATGTGTATTTAACTATGTAGTACGGTAGACGTACATGTGTTAAATGTATTTGATTGGTTTAAAACATAAAGTGTTATAACGGCTTTATGGGAAGTTGGTTATAACAGCTTTATGTAGGTAAGAAAATGCTTTGTGGTTTTAAAAACTTAAGAGTTATAATAGCTTTATGGGAAGTTAGGTATAACGGCTTAAGAGAGATAAAATGAATGATTTATTGATTTTAGAAGTTAAGAGACTTGATCTTAAAAGATAAGAGACTTGACTTAATTAATTAATATGAATTTTGTGTGGAACCTCATTCGTGAGTAATGAGTACTTGGTTTTTAAAAGGAAGAATGTTTTACTGATTTCGGAAATCAGAATAAGTATCGACAAACCACTGCAGCGTTAATAAAGGGAAATGTTTTAATTAATGAAGTATTATTAAAACCAGTAGAAACCTCCATCTGCATAGAAGCTAAGATGAGACAAAATGATATTACATTTCCTAGATCATGGCTGCTTAATAAGATTTATTATGAACAAGAATAACCTACTCACATATAAGGCATATGTTTCTCAGATTGTTTAAAAGAGAATTATATTCTTAAATGAATAAGACTATGAACTACGAAACCTTTCTAAAATAAGAAACGTGAACATTTGAAAGTAGGCAAACTTGAACGTTTGGAAAATAATGTTGTTACTTGATTTTACAAAGGGAAGTGTTTTGGTTTACTTAAAAGAACGATCACTCTATTTTATACTACGGGTATTGTGTGACTTCGTGAAAAAGCGGATCCTTTAAAGAGTTAATGTATGAAGTACTTTTGGGATAGATACCCAAACTTGATTAGCATAAAGTACCTTGTGTGAATAACTTGATTTTGTTGGTTTGTGATAGCCTTGTAATACTTTCTTGTTGATTTGATAAGTAAACATGTTAGGATGCTACGTGTGTTAGTATCTTGTGATTGTTATGTAAGGGGTCTCTCTTGTTGTGCTTACGTTGTTAAGCGTTAAGCGGATTATCTTGTTATTGTATCACATACCCCTTGACTTATTATCACCGGGCTTGCCACCGCGATGCGGTCTATACGGCCTATGCGGTCTGAGACTATGCGGGCGGCGGTATGCTCGAGTTGATCATTCCGGTGTTTAGCCGTCACGGGGATGCCCTATGCGGTCTTTGAGGGATCACGGTCTTTGAGGACTATGCGGGCTGCGGGAGTCGGCGGATCTGAGGTTAAGCGCCTTCGATCGGGGTATACCTCGGTGATGCAGGACGAGATTCGAGGAATACCTCATGCGGGTCTATGTGTGACCTATCGCGAGTGCGGTAAGTTCGAGAATAGACGCGCGCATTGATCTGCGAGCGAGTGGCGGCCGATCATGTGGTGCGGTCTAGAAAGACCTCGTGATACAGTTTTATAGCATTGTTGGTACTGTGGGTTTTAGTAGTCGGATGTGCCTTCGTACTTACCCCGTACGGTTTTATTATGACACAGGTGGGACCTGGTGTTTATGTGTATTCCTTGATGCTTTTATGTCATGGACTGCCGGTAGTGAGGAAGGTATTCCACGGGCATGATTGATGTTATGGGCGTGAGACCTATTATTATACTTGAGTAATGACTTGAGGGCGTGAGTCCCTGACTTGACATGACTGCTTATTTATTGTGAACTGTAGTTTGGTTATCATACATGTCTCCTGCTTCATATAGACTACTATGATTTCATTCTGATATTTTACTTTCTGATTTCACATACTTGGTACTGTTGTCTTGACCTCGCCCGAAGTGCGTTAAATCTGCGCGGTAAAGGTACACGATCGTTGATCCTCGCTCTTAGGGTCACGATTCAGCGTTTGGGAAAGCTCCGTTTCTCGGAGGCTTATCTTGGTATAGTCCCTGTTGTTGTAGGTGCTTACATTCGGGGTATGGCGAACCACTGTCCGTCGTTGTTGTCATATCATTCGTAGAAGTGCAGTAATCTTGTTGTGGCGGGGTTGTAATGGGATGTAACTGTTCAAATTGTTATTTATATATTACGAAGGTAACCGTTTTTAGTTGCTTTGTCTTCTTATTTCACTGTCTTATTGTATTGGCTTCATGATATTGTTTTATGTTCGCTGATTTTCTCGATGAATGACTACTTGGGTGCGGGTAAGGCACGATCCACGAGCCGGAGCAGTCGTGGCGATCGTCCTCACATACATACCACAGGAACTACGGGGTATAACGGTATGCTTCCACGGTGAGTATTGTTTTGTTAGTTGTTTGGACATCTTGACCGTTGGGTAGCCGGGTATGCTTCCCTGAGGATTGTTATCTTGTTATCTCCTTTGGGCATACCGACACGTTGGATGGTCCACGGGTATGAGCCCACTAGGGCGGTTCGAGGCCATGCTTATACCGAGGTGAGATCTTGGGGCATGCGGCCATTCTGAGTTAAATTCGGATTGTATTTGAGTGATGATTTCACGGGCATGAGTCCCTATCTTGATATGGCCGCTTATATGTTGTGGTCTTTGTAGTTTGGTTATCATACATGTCTCCCGCTTTATATAGACTATTATGATTTCATTTCTGATATTTTTGATTTCACATACTTGGTACTGTTATCGACCTCCTTGAGGCTGCGTTCATCTGCGAGTTGATGAACATAACTGGCGATCCGCTCTTAGGATCGCTGTTCGGTTCTCGAAAAGCTCCATATCTCCGGAAGCTTGTCACGTGGTACGGTTCCACAGTAGTAGACTTTTGTATATTCGGGGCATGGCGGGGCCTGTCCGTCATTATGGTTTCAAAATTCTTAGAGTGCATGCTTTGTTGTGGCGAGTTTGTAAGGGATATGCTGTTCAAGTTTTAATTTATGTACAAAAGGTAAGTTTGGGTTAGCCTTTGCTTTCTTATTTCCTTTGTTTTCTTTCTTGAGTTTTTATTTCCATTGGTTTTCTCGATGTTGTATCACTAGGGTGCGGGGTAAGGCACGATCCACGGGCGGGTTGGTCGTGACAAAAGTGGTATCGAGCGATTAATCCTCGGAAAGTGTCTACTGAACCGTATCTAGTAAGTCTTGATTATCGGTGTGTTGTGCACCACATCTATGTCGAGAGGCCCAGGATATTTAGGATTGGTTTCCATTCTTCTCATTCTAAGATCGTGCCTTAGAGGCGTGTTATAAGTTGGACTCCAGCGTATTCTTTGTATACCGGTGATGCCTCCATGAAGGCAACGAGCCGAAGGGCAAAGCGGCGAAGGAGGCTGCGAGTAGAAGCGGCGGCGGTCTCTGCGAGACCACGTCACTGAGCCTCGATCCCGCGGCACAGAGGCGAGAGGAGATGGGTTACGGAGATGGCGATTATCGGCCAAGATCGTGGCTGAAACACGAGGATAAATTTGGATCACGGCAATTCGATTCGATAGTACGGGGTTCACGAGGTCGAGATAGTTTGAGACTACGGGATTTTCTAAGTTGCGGCCACACGAGTTCTACGGTCGAGGCACGAGGATGATCGCGAGGAGTTCATCCAAGCGATTCTGACGGATCGTAGAGTGATCAAGGCTTGAGACCGAGTCGGTGGTTTTGGGTTCACATCGGCCGCGTGATCTGCGATCGGTTTGATTCGTGGGAGCTGTCCCGGGAGCATGCACCTCCGGTGGTTGGGGTGAGTTCTCGGAGGCTTTCTTGGCCATTTCTTGCCTCTCTGGATGAGGAGGACACGCGGTAAACCAGTTTTGATCTTTGAGACAAAGAGGCGCCTGATTCGGGAGTACAATGTAGAGTTTGACTCATTGGCTCGGTATGTCCCGCTCGGTGGCGATATGGAGGATAGAGTGCACCGTTATGTCACGGGCTCGATGACTACTTAGCGAGAGAGTTGCAGGAGTAGCCGCCGGGCATGGATATTGCCGCGTGCGAGCTTATGCGCAGGTGTGAGGCGTAGGGTCGGCAGAATAACCAAGATCGAGAAGAGGCCGGGACAGCGAGGTCCTCTGGTGACCTTCGAGGCGGCCTCAACAGCCGAGACTAGTTATGCGCCTCGCCCGATGCGGAGTGCTCCACGATCTTGAGGACATTCGGAGATTCGGGGCGGTCGGGGCTCGAGTTTGAGTTTTTGGGGGAGCAGGGACGTTAGTCAGATGGGACCACCCCTACCTCGTTGTGGTCGTTGTGGTAGGCTCCATAATGGAGAGTGTCGTGCTGGAATGGGAGTTTGTTTTGCATGCGGCCAGCAGGGCCATTTTGCGAGAAATTGTCCAACCAGAGGTAGCGCGGATGTAGAGACTCAGCCTTCGGGATCAGTGGCTGATTCACCTCATCCTTTTGTGCGCCGTGCAGGGAAGGAACATGAGTAGAACGACAAAAAGGGAAGTGAAGTAATAGTTACAGGTATATTCTTAACCCTCTAGAGACTAGTATGCATTGATGTTATGGTGATGTGTTAAGTGTTATGTTCGGATAACTTTATGTTAAAATGTGGTTTGAAAATCCTGGTTAGTGAAAAAGGGTAAGTCTGGGGACGAAAAATTTTGAACCTTAAAATTTATAACAATCGAGACCTTAGAGGTAAGGCCGGCTAGAGTAAAAGATTTTACAGTGATCCTTGTCGGAAGTACATAGTATGCGGGGAGTATTTTTTCGGGTGATAAGTCCATGAGGGGCATAACTGATTCTTTTGTGAGTGGAGTGGTGAAGACTATACCGGCGTCTGCGTTTTGGAGACTTAGAAGGAACATTCGGGACGAATGTTTCTAAGGGGGGGAGAATGTTACACCCCGTAAATTCAAGGAGTTAAGATAAGAACATACCAAGGAATATAAGATTTGAAAGTTTATGGATAAGTTGGCAAACATGTGTTGGACGGATTTTGAGTTTACCTTGGAGTGTTGTACCCCAGTTGTTAAGAATTTCGAGGTGTTTAAAAAGCCTAGTGTGTAGTCCGTTAAATCTAGTTCCCAACGCAACGAACCGTTAAATCGATAGGACATCAGTCAAAAGTTATGGAAGTTTCAAGTTTGGTGCAATCGGGCAAGCGGCGATTTGATTCAGTGCAGCGCGCGGCCGAATGCGAGGGCATGGCGCGGTTATCTTGAGAGTCCATGGGGTTGCGCGCCATGGCCGAATCTTGGAACTTTTTCGGAAGTGGAAGCGCGCGCTAAGGGATTTTTCGCGATAAAGTGGCAGGGGATATTTTGTTTTAAAACCTATGGGAGGGTGACAAGTGTCCCTCCCATCCTTTTTACCAGAAAGTGGTCCTATTTTAGGGCCAAGTCTTGGAAGACTTGGCCATTTCATTTCAAAACCCTTCCATGGAAATCCTCTCCCTTTCTCTCTTGTTTTTGATGAAAACCTAGCTTAAGAGGAAACTGTTGGAGCGGCGGCAAGAAGGCAAAGTGTGGGAAAACTTGTGGGAAGCACGGGTGGACGAGTTTGGCGGATAAGAAGTGGAAGAAAGGGGCTTTTGTGGGCTTTTCCAAAAGGTAAAAGTTCCCCCTTCTCTTGGAATTGAGTTATACTTATTTTAGTAGTTTAGAATTGAGCCTGAGGCTGTTATATTTTAGTAGTTTGGAATTGAGTCTGAGGCTGTTATATTTGAATAGATTTGGATCTTGTTGTCTTGTTGAAACCGAAATGGGCATGTTAACCTTAAGATTGTAACTTCAATTGGATTTCTAATTTGGTCGTCACATGTTGTAAAGGGGGAAATTGTAATTGTTGAAGATGTCTAAGGCTAGATATCATGTTAGACCTAAGAACTTGAATTGGAAGAGTTGGAAAGGGGTTTAGGATTGGTTTATTGTTGGCCAAGAATGGCATGGAAATTATTGGTTTATTTTGTATCATTGTGGGGCGGAATTTTACGCGTCCTGTAAAGGCGTGTAATCCCCTTTGTGGTTAGCTGAATTGTGTGCCTTAAATGTGGCGTTGGTTATTGAAATTCGGCCTTGAAAGAGGTGGCATAGTAAGTAGAAACAAAGGAAGTGCTGTCCGACTTTCCGTAGAATGTAGGGACCTTGCACTTAGTTATTCTACGTTCGAAGCTAGAGATTGATAGACGTTTTATGACCCTTATAGGATTGAAGTACTACGGTAGCATATTCTACTTAAGGGAAAATGCGTGGAGCATTTTGCTAGCAAATCGATAATCGTCGCGAGGTATGTGATTCTTCTTATCCTCTTGGCATGACTATTTGTAAAATATATAGTCTGATAGATGCACGTGTGTTAAAGGAATTTGATTTCCCTTGTTGTGCCTTGACTTGATATGAAGTGTAAAAGTCTCGATTGTGTGTAAAAGTAGGAAAATCTTATTCGTTGGTAATGGGTACTCGGTGGTTAAAGAATAAGCCCTCTTGGTCTCATAAGGGCTTATAGTTGTAATTGGTTGGTTTAAAACATAAAGTGTTATAACGGCTTTATGGGAAGTTGGTTATAACCACTTTATGTAGGTAAAAGAATGGTTTGTTGATTTCAAAAGATAAGAGACTTGACTTATAATTGACCTAAATGGTGTTGAAAGGTGTGAAACCTCTTTCGTGAGAAATGAGTACTTGGTTTTTAAAAAAAGAATTATTGAAATCAAGTTTTGATTTTCTTAAAAATTCCAAAGTAAGGAACTCGATTTCTAAAAGAAAAGAGACTTAAGGATTTGAAGTGTTTTGGTTTAAAAGAAAGGCAGGGTTTCGTCTTGACTTGTTTTAAAACATAAAGTGTTATAATAGCTTTATGGGAAGTTAGTTATAACGACTTTATGGAAAATAAAGAAATGGATTCATTATTGGATTTAGAATGGTAACTTGATTTTGGAAAAAGAGAAGTAACTTGTTTTCAAATATTGAACTCCTTGTGATGGAAAAACATAAGTGGCTTGGTTATAAAAGGTAGGAGTACCTTGATCTTAAAGGGGTTAGATACTTGGGGTTTAATGGCATACTTGACGCGTGCTAAGAAGTGTTTAAAGTACCTTGAGTCGTGTGTAACTTGCCTATGCTTGTTGTGATAGCCTTTGTTGTGCAAGTGTTTGATTGTGTGCTACCGAGCCTCTCGATGGAGGTAGGCTATCCGTTGATTGATGGACATCGACACGTTGGGTAGCCACGGGTATGCTTCCACTATATCGATCCTCTTGGACATCTTGACACGTTGGGTAGCCCGGGTATGCTTCCATTAAGTGTTATCTTGTAGTTGTTTGGACATCTTGACACGTTGGGTGGCCACGGTATCGTCCACGGTGAGTATTATCTTGAATTTGTTTGGACATCTTGACACGTTGGGTGGCCCGCGGTATCGTCCACGGTGAGTATTATCTTATATTTGTTTGGACATCTTGACCGCGTTGGGTAGCCCACGGGTATGCTTCCGTAGTGAGTGTTATCTTGTTAGTGGATTGGACATACTGACACGTTGGGAGGCCCACGGGTATGCTTCCATTAGGGGTGTTATTATTGTTATTTGATTGGACATACTGACACGTTGAGTAGCCCACGGGTATGCTTCCACAGTGAGTAGTATATTGTTATTTGATTGGACATACTGACACGTTGGGTAGCCCACGGGTATGCTTTCACAGTGAGTAGTATCTTGTTTTTGATTGGACATACTGACACGTTGGGTAGCCCACGGGTATGCTTCCACAGTGAGTATTGTTTTGTTAGTTGTTTGGACATACTGACACGTTGGGTAGCCCACGGGTATGCTTCCACAGGGATTGTTATCTTGTTATCTCCTTTGGGCATACCGACACGTTGGATGGTCCACGGGTATGAGCCCACTAGGACGGTTCCAGGACCATGCTTATACCGAGGTGAGATGCCGGGGCATGCGGCCATTCTGTGGGTTAAATTCCCGGATTGTATTTGAGTGATGATTTCACGGGCATGAGTCCCTATCTTGATATGACTGCTTATATGTTGTGGTGCTGTAGTTTGGTTATCATACATGTCTCCTGCTTTATATAGACTATTATGATTTCATTTCTGATATTTTGATTTCACATACTTGGTACTGTTGTCTTGACCTCCTTGGGGCTGCGTTCATCTGCAGTTGAGGTACATAACTGGCGATCCGCACTCTTAGGATCGCTGTTCGGTTCTCGGAAAGCTCCATATCTCCGGAAGCTTGTCCTGTGGTACGGTTCCCTGAAGTAGTAGACTTTTGTATATTCAGGGGCATGGCGGGGCCCTTGTCACGACCCGAACCCGGGCCCGTGACTGGTGCCTTACCCGGGCACCCAAGTAGCCATACATCAGAGTAATCAGCGGAACATAAAGCAAGACATGAAAATATAATGAAGTAAAGCGATGTCGAGAAAGATTGCCTTTCGGCATATATATGAAAACTTAAATCCGACGATTACATCCCATATACAACTCGCCCCTGTGATTACTACGGACCTCTAAGAGTGACATGACAACAATGGCGGGACGGGGCCCGCCATACCTGAATGTAAGCACCTACTACGACGGGGACTATACCTGATAAGCCTCGAGAAGCGGAGCTCCCCAATGACGTGACCACGAGAGCTAGGATCAACGATCGTGTACCTCAACTGCGGCATGAACGGCCCCGAAGGATGTCGATTACAACAGTACCAAGTATGTGAAGCGAAAAATCAGTAAATGAAATCATAGTAGTCTATGTAAAGCGGGAGACATGTATGATAACCAAACTACGATTCCTGATAAAGCGATCATGTCAAGTCGGGACTCGCGCCTCAAGTCATCACTCAAATATAACTATGGGTCTCACGCCCACAACATCAATCATGCGTGGAATACCTTCCTCATGGCGATCTATGATATAAAGCACCAAGGAATACATATGAACACGTGTCCCACGTGTTCTAATGAAACCGTCTGAGGGTAAATGCGAAGGCATAGCCGACTACTAACACCCATAGTACTAACAAGGTCATAAAGCGTATCATGAGATTTGTCTGAACCGTCACATGATCAAAGCAGTCCACGCGCTGCGGTATCCAATGTCGCGTCTAGCCACGGAACTCCTCGCGACTCGCGTAGGCCAACCTCATAGGCCCGCGTGAGGTATAACCCGCATCGGTAGCTACTCCCGGCGTCCGCTGGACTCGCGATCCGCATGGCCACATGAACCGCGTGACCATAAAGGCCGCACACTAACACGGAACTCGTAGCTCGCATAGGTCCCTGGACCCGCGTGAGGTATTCTCGAATCATGGTCCTGCATCGCTGAGTCTACCCCGCATCGGAGGGCAGCTTAACCTCCGGAAACATGTCAAGGTGAGTGGTACAATACCAACATAACGACTGATAGTTAAACAACTTAAGCGCAGTCGAGGGGAAACCCCTTTACACAAACATCACAAGATACTAACACACGTAGCATCCTAGCATGTTTACTTAACAAATCAACAAGAAAGTATTACAAGGCTAATACAAACCAACACAATCAAGTTATACATACAAGGTACTTTCTACTATATGATTAACAAGATCGGGTTTTATCCCCAAAGTACTTCATACATTAACTCTTTAAAAGATACATTACTTTCACAAAAGTCACACAATACCCGTAGTATATGAAAATAGAGTGATTATCTTTTGAAGTAAATCAAAACACTTCTCTTTGTAAAATCAAGTAACAACATTCTTTTCCAAACGTTCAAGTTTGCCTAAATTTCATTTACTCAAGTTTCTCATTTTCGAAAGGTTTCGTAGTTCATAGTTCTAATCCTTTAAAACAATTTGAGAAACATATACCTTATGTGTGAGTAGGTTATTCTTGTTCATAACAATCTTATTACAGCAGTCATGATCTAGGAAATGTAATATCATTTTGTCTCATCTTAGCTTCTATGCGGATGGAAGTTCCTACTGGTTTTAATAATACTTTATTAGTCAAAACATTTCCCTTTATTAGCGCTGCTGTGGTTTGTTCGATACTTATTCTGATTTCCGAAATCAGTAAAACATTATTGCTTTTAAAAACCAAGTACTCATCACTCACGAATGAGGTTCCAC
Source organism: Przewalskia tangutica (assembly GCA_029844215.1). Taxonomy (NCBI): domain Eukaryota; kingdom Viridiplantae; phylum Streptophyta; class Magnoliopsida; order Solanales; family Solanaceae; genus Przewalskia; species Przewalskia tangutica. The sequence continues at coordinate 79,163,862 of CM056725.1, forward strand.
ACTTTTTAACAAAATTCAATTAAGTCAAGTCTCTTTATCTTTTAAGATCAAGTCTCTTAACTTCTTAAATCAATAAATCATTCTTTTTATCTCTCTTAAGCCGTTATACCTAACTTCCCATAAAGCTAGTATAACTCTTAAGCTTTTAAAACCAAGTATTACTCTTCTTTCAGAATGATTCTTTTGAAATACTTCAAGTTCTTTATCAAGTCAGTTATAAGTCAAATCAGTTACCTTTTAAAACCACAAAGCATTTCCTTACCTACATAAAGGTATTATAACCAACTTCCCATAAAGCCGTTATAACACTTGATGTTTTAAACCAATCAAATACATTTAACACGTATGCGTCTCATGCTACATAGTTATACACATATCATGCTAGAAAAGATAGGAAGAGGTTCACATACCTCGGCGATTATCGACTAATAGCAAAACGCTCAAGTACCTCAAACCGTCGGCTATTCCTTAAGCCAAGTAGATCACGCCATCGTAGTACTTCAACCTATAAGGCCACAAGGCGCTTATTAACATCTAGATCTTATCGTAGAACTTTCTGAGAAAATTCGACTCATCCACATGCGCGCAAATCTCTCTCTATCGAGGCCGCCATCAAGCCAACCGGGGTTTATACGTCTAACGGACGTGTACAATTCTACTTCACGGTAATGCTACACAAGTCTCATGTCTGATCCTATGTAATTACTGATTGATTCTCTTTCTTTAAATTCAGCTTAAGTCAAAAGACATTGCCGCAAAACTATATTGATTCTATATATAGTATACTTCAACTATATAATCCTACAACATGTAATTTCCAATTACAATAAGGGACAAGATTATTTACCTCGATAAGCCCAAAATTATCCGAGATAAAAGTCGATCTGAGCAAGGTTTAGCTCTAAAGCGCACGCACCAGCTCCAAACAACCCTTAGAAGTTCTACGCAACTTCTACTAAACACTTCAACCAATTATGAAGGTTTTCCTTAGGGTTTCGGTTTGAGACAAAAAGGACATAAGGTAGTATTTTCGGGCTCTACGTATAGAGGTATCTTTGGAATACTACAAGGTATCTGACTAAGGTATTTGGGTATAAGTAACAATACTTTGGAGAGTATTTCTACCAAGAGGGGGTATTTATACGAGACAACACCACAAGGGGGTGTATACCCTCGGCCAACCCCACTAGGAGGGTACTCTCGGCGAGGGGAGGGCTCTCGGCCAGGGGCCTCACGAGGGAGAGGGACTCTCGGCCAAGGGCCTTCACGAAATGGGGGAGGGGTTTCAAGACTTGAGGAAGTGAGGAGTGGATGAAGAAAGCTTCACAAAGGGAGGGGTATTTATAGGGAAATCAAGGGTCAAGATCTATCCAAGTGGGGTCAAGTGGAGGGCCAAGATATGCCCAAGTGCCCCCTAGACCCTACACCTTAAAACCCTCACAAATATCTTGCCCAATCTTATCTTGAAATCGTCCCATGTGCCGCCCACTGGCGCCACTATGAGGGTGACACTTGTCACCCTCCCGTTGGTCCAAAATGTTTCGTCTCTCGGAAAAATCCACAAAAATTTAAAATGACATAGCCGGAATTTTCCCTTCGCAAGTTATGTAAAACGTTTCGTCGAAAAACGACTCTAATCGGGTGTTGTGCACAAATAAAATCGGCCAAGCCTACTTTAAAGTCCAAACTTTTCTACGTACGTCCTTATGTACATACTCTGGAAATACGGGGTATAACATTCTCCCCTCCTTAGAAACATTCGTCCCGAATGTTCCTTCTAAGTCTCAAAACAAACGCGCGCCAGTATAGTCTTCACTACTATACTTACGAGAACAATCCTGCCACACCTGGCCACAGAAACACCCGCGCAAATACTTCCATCCAAGTCCACGAGGAAACACCTCTAACATCACCACAAATACCTCTCTCCGGGGTCTAAAATATACTTCCTTCGCACTTTCTCTTTACAAAAGAAATGATCACAACTATGCTCGCCATACATGCTCGCTTCTTCCCTATCCACAGTCTGCTGGAACAAGCCTGAACCAACTATCTGAACCTTGCCAACATCGAACCATTCGACCGGCAACTTACACTTCCGCCCCTACAAGGCTTCATAAGGCGACATTCGAAAACCGAAATGGTAGCTATAAAACACTCCCTCAACAGGAGACAACATTCCTCACAACTACCCCTGAAATACAAACACTGGCCCGAGGGCGAATGCGATTCTGAGACTCACCTGAGTTCCTAACCCTGCCTGGTAAAACTTCGGAAAAAGCAGTAGTACCACTGGCTCCATGCTGTCATAAGGTGAAGGTAGGCACCCCGTGCAGCCTTACACCATTTCTGATATAACGTCTCGCATAACCCTCTGCCGAGTAAACGGTCTTTATTAGAAGACAAGACGGGCTGACCTCCTCGGCCCGACTACTGGTCGAACGCATCCACGAACTTCGTCTGGGTTAATCGAACTTGGGCCAAACACCCGTGACCCTACCACCGGCGGGACCACCACAACCGACCCCCACCATACGGGCGCGGGTTGACCGTGGCGCCGCAAAACACTAGCTCCCCGATCCGGAACAATTTCACTAATCACGTTACGAAAATCTTCTTAGCTCAACTACCCTCTTTCATTCCACACTACTCAGGGACTTATCCCACAAACATAGCTCACGTGCACTATGCACTCCGATAAGGGTCAAACACAAATGAAATCTTTTACTCAAGATTGCCTCGCCTCTAAGGTCTCCACGTATAAAGCTCTAAGGCTTACACTTTTCCTATCCCCCAATCTTACCCTTATTACTAACCATGATTTCTAACCACAATTTACACAATGCTATCTGAATATAACACCTAAGGTATACTCACCTTAACACACAACATATCTCATTTCATCATACGTACTAATCTCTAGAGGGTTAAGGATATATCTATATCTACTGCTTCACTCCCCTTAGTCGTTCTAATCAAACCTGCCCCGTAGGGCGCATAACTAGGGAAGATGACGAACTACCCACCGATCCTGAAGGCTGAGTCCTCCTACTAGGACATCCTTTCGACACATGGCCCTGACGGCCGCCGGTAAAACGGGCACCAACAAAGGACGACATTCCCCGGGATGACATCTGCCACACTGTGAATGCGAGGAAAAAGCGAATCGGTGTTTGGAACCTCGTGTAGGCGTGAGCGGAAACTCTGGAGCTCTGACCAACTCCGGCTTACCCCCAACGTCCTGAACTCTGTGGAGGACCTCTCTGCACTGGTGGATGTGCATATCATTCTGCCGCCGAGGCGGTTCGCCTCGAAAGTTACTAAAGGACCCTGCTGTTCTGGCCCTCTTCTGCTGTCCTTGGTTAACCCGTCGATCTCTACGTTTCTTGGCCTGCTGCGCATAAGCCCGTACACAGGCCATGATCAAGCCCAACTGAAGAATTACTCTTGTACAACCCTCTCTTAGATAGTCATCAAGACTCGCGGTACATCGGTATACTTTCTGGTAGCCAAATCCATAGCTAGTAACAGGGTCGCCTCTTTGCAATTTATATTCTCTGTTCCCGGTCGTGGAACTGAAGGTTCATATATCATGGTCGTAGTAGGCACTGCTGCCGCTGTGCTAAACTCTGCTGGAGCTGGTGACGTAGCATAACTCCCCGAATGAAACACCACCCCAGGTGATGACTGGGCCTGTGCCCACGTAACCCTCTGCTCTCTACTCGCAGCTCCCTCGGCTGCCTTGCCCTCCTGGGCCCGGGTTTGCCCTACGCGGAGGCATAACGGTAAGGGAAAGAAATACGTTAGAGGGTCCAACTTTACAACACCACTCTAAGGCACGATCTCATAGTGAGAAGAATGGAAACCAATCCTAAATATCCTATAGCCTCCTGATTATTGATGTGGTGCACAACACACCGATAATCAAGACTCTACTAGATACGGATGCGTAGACACTTTCAGAGGATTAATCGCTCGATACCACTTTTGTCACGACCGAACCGGGCGTGGTCGTGCCTTCTCGGGCACCCAGTAGCCATACATCGTAGTGTCAGCGGAACATAAAGCAAGACATGAAAATATAATGAAGTAAAGCGATGTCGAGAAAGATTGCCTTTGGCATATATATATGAAAACTTAAATCCGACGATTACATCCATATACAACTCGCCCAACATTACTACGGACCTCTAGAGTGACATGACAACAATGGCGGGGCGGGGCCCGCCATACCCACGAATGTGCACTACTACGGCGGGAATATACGTGATAAGCCTCCGAGAAAGCGAGCTCCCAAACGCGTGACCACGAGAGATAGGATCAACGGCGGTGTACCTCAACTGCGGCATGAACGCAACCCACGAAGGAGGTCGATAACAGTACCAAGTATGTGGCCCGAAAAATCAGTAAATGAAATCATAGTAGTCTATGTAAAGCGTAAGACATGTATGATAACCAAACTACGATTCACAATAAAGAAGCGATCAAGTCGGGGACTCACGCCTCAAGTCATCACTCAAATATAACTATGGGTCTCACGCCCACAACATCAATCATGCGTGGAATACCTTCCCATGCCGGCGATCTATGATATAAAAGCACGAGGAATACATATGAACACGAGTCCCACTGTGTTCTAATGAAACCGTCTGAGGGTAGTACGAAGGCATAGCCGACTACTAACACCCATAGTACTAACAAGGTCATAAACTGTATCATGAGATCTGTCTAGACCGTCACATGATCAAAGCAGGTCACACGCCTGCAGTATCCAATGTGCGCGTCTAGCCCTGGAACTCCTCGCAGCTCCGCATAGGCCAACCTCATAGGCCCGTGAGGTATAACCCGCATCGAGGGTAGCTACTCCCGGCGTCCGCTGGACTCGCGATCCGCATGGCCATGTAGGCGTGACCATAAAGGCGCGCTAACACGGAACTCTCGTAGCTCGCATAGGTCCCTGGACCCGCGTGAGGTATTCTCGAATCATGGTCCTGCATCGCTGAGTCTACCCGCGTCGGAGGCGACAACCTCCGGAAACATATCAAGGTGAGTGGTACAATACCAACATAACGGCTGATAGTTAAACAACTTAAGCGAAGTCGAGGGGAAACCCCTTTACACAAACATCACAAGATACTAACACACGTAGCATCCTAGCATGTTTACTTAACAAATCAACAAGAAAGTATTACAAGGCTAATACAAACCAACACAATCAAGTTATACATACAAGGTACTTTCTACTATATGATTAACAAGATCGGGTTTTATCCCCAAAGTACTTCATACATTAACTCTTTAAAAGATACGTTACTTTCACAAAAGTCACACAATACCCGTAGTATATGAAAATAGAGTGATTATCTTTTGAAGTAAATCAAAACACTTCTCTTTGTAAAATCAAGTAACAACATTCTTTTCCAAACGTTCAAGTTTGCCTAAATTTCATTTACTCAAGTTTCTCATTTTCGAAAGGTTTATGATTCATAGTTCGATCCTTTAAAACAATTTGAGAAACATATACCTTATGTGTGAGTAGGTTATTCTTGTTCATAACAATCTTATTACAGCAGCCATGATCTAGGAAATGTAATATCATTTTGTCTCATCTTAGCTTCTATGCAGATGGAAGTTCCTACTGGTTTTAATAATACTTTATTAGTCAAAACATTTCCCTTTATTAGCGCTGCTGTGGTTTGTTCGATACTTATTCTGATTTCCGAAATCAGTAAACCATTATTGCTTTTAAAAACCAAGTACTCATCACTCACGAATGAGGTTCCACACTTTTTAACAAAATTCAATTAAGTCAAGTCTCTTTATCTTTTAAGATCAAGTCTCTTAACTTCTTAAATCAATAAATCATTCTTTTTATCTCTCTTAAGCCGTTATACCTAACTTCCCATAAAGCTAGTATAACTCTTAAGCTTTTAAAACCAAGTATTACTCTTCTTTCAGAATGATTCTTTTGAAATACTTCAAGTTCTTTATCAAGTCAGTTATAAGTCAAATCAGTTACCTTTTAAAACCACAAAGCATTTCCTTACCTACATAAAGCTATTATAACCAACTTCCCATAAAGCCGTTATAACACTTTATGTTTTAAACCAATCAAATACATTTAACACATGTACGTCTACCGTACTACATAGTTATACACATATCATGCTAGAAAAGATAGGAAGAGGTTCACATACCTCGCGACGATTATCGACTAATAGCAAAACGCTCAAGTACCTCAAACCGTCGGCTACTCCTTAAGCCAAGTAGATCACGCCATACGTAGTACTTCAACCTATAAGGCCACAAGGCGCTTATTAACATCTAGATCTTATCGTAGAACTTTCTACAGAAAATTCGGCACCTCCCCGCAATGGCCGCAAATCTCTCTCTCTATCGAGTAGCCGCCATCAAGCCAACCAGGGGGTTTATACGTCTAACCGGCGTGTACAATTCTACTTCACGGTAATGCTACACAAGTCTCATGTCTGATCTATGTAATTCTGATTCAGTTCTCTTTCTTTAAATTCAGGCTTAAGTCAAAAGACATTGCCGCAAAACTATGTTCAGTTCTATATATAGTATACTTCAACTATATAATCCTACAACATGTAATTTCCAATTACAATAAGGGACAAGATTATTTACCTCGATAAGCCCAAAATTATCCGAGATAAAAGTCGATCCTGAGCAAGGTTTAGCTCCTAAACTGCACGCACCAACCCGCTCCAAACAACCCTTAGAAGTTCTACGCAACTTCTACTTAACACTTCAACCAACTATGAAGGTTTTCCTTAGGGTTTCGGTTTGAGACAAAAAGGACATAAGGTAGTATTTCCGGGCTCTACGTATAGAGGTATCTTTGGAATACTACAAGGTATACGGCTAAGGTATTTGGGTATAGTAACAATACTTTGGAGAGTATTTCTACCAAGAGGGGGGGTATTTATACGAGATAACACCACAAGGGGGGGTGTATACCCCTCGGCCAACCCCACTAGGAGGGGGGTACTCTCGGCCAAGGAGGGAGGGGCTCTCGGCCAAGGGGCCTCACCAAGGGGGAGAGGGGACTCTCGGCCAAGGGCCTTCACGAAATGGGGGAGGGGTTTCAAGACTTGAGGAAGTGAGGAGTGGATGAAGAAAGCTTCACAAAGGGAGGGGTATTTATAGGGAAATCAAGGGTCAAGATCTAGCCAAGTGGGGGGCAAGTGGAGGGCCAAGATATGCCCAAGTGCCCCCTAGACCCTACACCTTAAAACCCTCACAAATATCTTGCCCAATCTTGTCTTGAAATCGTCCCATGTGCCGCCCACCACAACGCCCACTATGAGGGTGACACTTGTCACCCTCCCGTTGGTCCAAAATGTTTCGTCTCTCGGAAAAATCCGCAAAAATTTAAAATGACATAGCCGGAATTTTCCCTTCGCAAGTTATGTAAAACGTTTCGTCGAAAAACGACTCTAACCGGGTGTTGTGCACAAATAAAATCGGCCAAGCCTACTTTAAAGTCCAAACTTTTCTACGTACGTCCTTACGTACATACTCTAGAAATACGGGGTATAACAGCCCTGTCCCGTCATTATGGTTTCAAAATTCTTAGAGGTCTGTAGCACTGTTGTGGGCAGGTTTGTAAGGGATGTAACTGTTCAAGTTTTAATTTATGTACAAAAGGTAACCGTTTGGGTTAGCCTGCTTTCTTATTTCACTGTTTTCTTTCTTGAGTTTTTATTTCCGCTGGTTTTTCTCTGATGTTGTATCACTAGGGTGCCCGGGGTAAGGCACCAGTCACGGGCTCGGGTTCGGGTCGTGACAATAAGTTACTGAAGGAAAAGTTGACGACGGCTCCAGTTCTTACTCTTCCTGAGGGGTTAGAGGGATACGTGATTTATTATGATGCCTCGGGTATCGGGCTAGGGTGCGTTTTGATGCAGCACAGCAAGGTTATTATAGCCTATGCTTCCCGGCAGTTACGGAAGCATGAGAGGAATTACCCTACCCACGACTTAGAGTTGGCCGCAGTTATTCATGCCTTGAAGATTTGGAGACATTATTTATATGGGGTTCAGGTGGATATTTATACAGACCACAAGAGCCTCCAGTACATCTTCAGGCAGAGGGAGCTGAACTTGCGGCAGAGGCGGTGGTTAGAGTTGTTGATGGATTATGATGTTGACATCCTATACCATCCGGGAAAAGCCAACGTGGTTGCAGATGCTTTGAGTCGTAGATCGATGGGGAGTCTGTCAGAGTTGCATCCAGAAAGACAGGACATGGTCCGTCAGATCCATCAGCTAGCGAGCCGTGGGGTTCGATTGGTCGATACCGATGATAGTGGGGTACGGGTTCGTGAGATTGTCGAGTCTTCTATCGTTGATGAGGTGAAGAGGCGACAGTATGAGGACCCAGTTATGATACGGTATCGAGATACGGCTCTTCGAGAGGAGAAGAGTCTATTTGAGGTAGCGCCTGATAGGGTGCTAAGATTTGAGGGCAGTTTGTGTGTTCCCGATGTAGCAGGACTTCACGGCAGATTCAGGGAGGCCTGCGGTGCTCGTTACTCTATTAATCCGGGGTCGACTAAGATGTACCATGACCTCAGATGTATGTATTTGTCACGACCCGACCCCGGGCCCGCGACTGGTGCCCTACCTGGGCACCCTTACAGGTACACATCAGAGATAATCAGCGGAACATACATGAAACAGATAAAATAAAACAACAAGAATTTAAACAACAGGTTAGCCGATAAGGCCACCTCCCTGGACACATATACATATACTTAAACAACCGCATTTACATCCTTCTTTTTTTACAAACCGACCCACAAGATATGACTACAGACCTCTAAGAATTACAACTGTGGCGGGACAGGGCCCCGCCATACCCCTGAATGTACATAATCTACAATATCAGGGAAACCATACCCAAAAGATAAGCCTCCTGAGTGAATGGAGCTTCTTCCCAAAAACTGAACAGAGATCACCAACCTGTGTACCTAACACCTGCGGGCATGAACGCAGCCAGAAGTCGATTACAACAGTGCAGAGTATAGAACAGAAATAAGGTACGATAACCAAATCATAACTGTATAAAAAAAATGACAGGGGCAAGTATAAAAATGAAATACCAGATCCTATCGTGCCATTTTAACTCCTGAAATCAATCGTATATTAACCGTTCTTTTCCTTCTTTCAATAAAAATTAACTTCATATTCTTACATACTTACTTTAAGGATTTAATCAAGTATTTCCACATAACTTACATATCTTACATAACATAATCCGGCCCTTTATGGAGGGACTTCTTATTTGGGAGCTTACTTTGATCATCCATACGTGATAACGTAATCCGGCCCATTTGCGGGACACGGTGTACTGATGAATCATGTGACATAATCCGGCCCTCCTGTGGAGCTCGGTGTACTGTGGAATCATGTAGCATAATCCGGCCTGCCTGTGGAGCTCAGTGTACTGTGGAATCATGTAGCATAATCCGGCCCGCCTGTGGAGCTCGGTGTACTGTGGAATCATGTAGCATAATCCGGCCCGCCTGTGGAGCTCAGTGTACTGTGGAATCATGTAGCATAATCCGGCCCGCCTGTGGCACTTACGTTTTATATAAAAATCCGGGATTTTAACCCTAAGTACTACGTACTTCCACTCTTTTCAAAAGACTCATTTTTATATAAAACCCCAAGATACTAACACCCGTAGTATCAAGGCATGTCTATTTTTCAAACTAAGTTACTACATCTTTAGAAATTCATTTCAAGACTTGAAATGAAGTAACTTCTAATTTCACAACCTAGGCAACTCGTACCTATCAATCAAAATAGACAACTTTCTTAACCTTCCATAAAGCCGTTATAACCCTTTATGGTTTTAGACCAATTCCTTCCTTTTTATATCCAAGAGACTTACACTTTTAAATCCAAGTATCACATACTTACAAAATCAAGTCACTTCTCTTAAATCATGTCATTTCTCCTCTTTTAAATCAATTAAGTAAATCACTCCTTTGACTCCCCTAAAGTCGTTATAACAACCTTTAGGTTTTGAAACTAAGGCACTATCCAAAAGATTTGGAAACTACTTCCCTTTTCAAGACTCTATGTACTTCAAGTAAAATACTTTCACTTTTGAAAATCCAAACTTCATCAAGGTAATGGATTATAACAACTTCCAATTTAAACATCCAAATTACATCAAGGAAGTATATAGAACAACTTCTATATTAGGCAATCCAAGTACAAACAAGGAGTGGATCATTTAAGGAGTAGGAATTACTTACTTTACCATAAGGAATCATGCTAGAAGAAGAGGAGACGGTTCACATACCTTTTCGGCTTAATCCACAAGCTAAGTCGAATACGCCGCACGTAGAAGTGTCAACCTATAATGGCCACAACATGACTATCAACTTCTAGTTTCTAACGTAGAATAATACTAAGTATACGGTCTCTTATTCTACGGAAAATTGGGCAGCACCTCCTTTGTTTCTACATACTTTGCCACCTTTTTCAAGGCCGAATTCAATAACCAACCATGTCACATTTAAGGCTCAACATACCAACCAATCAAAGGGGATTACACGCCTTACAATACGTGTAAAATTCTGCCCCACAATTCATACGAAGTAGTTTAATAACCAAAGCCATTCTCGGCTATATAAACACCAATTCAAAGTCTTTTCCAATTCTTTTCCAATTCCAAGTTCTAAGGTCAAACATGTTATATAGTCATAAACAACTTAACAACTAATATTCCTTCTTTATATAACATGTGACAACTTAAACTAACAATCAACTTGAATTGCAATCTTAAGGGCTAAACATGCTAGTTTTCTGTTATACCCCGTATTTCCAGAGTATGTACGTGAGGGCGTACGTATAAAAGTTTAAGCCTTAAGTTAGGCAAGGACCGGAAATTTTGTGCACAACCCCCAAAAAGAATCGTTTTCCGACGAAACGTCTTCCAAAGCTTGCGTAGGGAAAATTACGGCTATGTCATTTATTATTTTTGCGGATTTTTCCGGGAGATGAAATATTTTGGACCAACGAGAGGGCGACACTTGTCACCCTCAAATTGGCGGATTCTTGGGCGTCAATTGGACGAATTGAAGCTTGGAGTTGGTAGGATATTTTTTGTGATATTTTGTGTGGTAGATGGATAAGGTGGGACCCACACACTTGTCCAAATCCACACCCTTCACTTGCCTACCACTTGTCTTGATCTTGGCCATTGGTTGGCCTATAAATACCCCCCTTAGTTGAAGATCTTCTTCATCCACAAATTGTTTCTAAGTCTTGAAATCTCCCTCCCCTCTTAGCAAGGCTCTCGTCCAAGCCCTTGGTGAGGCTTTGGCCGAAACCCCCCCTCCTAGAGGGCTAGCCGAAACATACACCCCCCCCTCTTGAGTTGTTCTCGTGAAATACCCCTCCCCCCTTTTTGGTAGAAAAGTATTCTCCAAGTATAGTTACTATTCCAAAATACCTTGGCCCAAATACCTTGTAGTATTCCAAGGTTACACTTATACTAAAAGCCCAGAAATACTACTATACTTCCCTTCAGTCACAAAACGAAACCCTAAGGAAAATCTTCATAGCCGGTTGAAGTATTAAGAAGAAGTTGCGTAGAACTTCTAAGGGTTGTTTGGAGCGGGTTGGAGCACCCAGAGTAGGAGCTAAACGTTGCTCAGGATCGACATTTAACTTGGATAATTTTGGGCTTATCGAGGTAAATACTCTTGTCCTTATATATTGTAATTGGAAATTACATACGGCAGTAGTATAGAAATGAATATAAGATTCTTAGAAGAGAATTGAACTGTAATAGAAGGATATTACAGATAAGGCTTGAACTGAAATCACTTCAGAAGAATATTAAAGAAGAAGTTTGAACTGTACTTACATAGAATTTGTATTCTGATAGACTTGTGTAGTTTAACTTGGTAGGGAAGTCTTTGGATTTTCCGTAGAATAGATAAGCCTCTGCTTAGAATGTTCTACAGAGTAGTCTAGACATTGATAGACTTATATAACCGTTATAGGTTGAAGTACTGCGAGTAGCGTGATCTACTTGGAAGGTGGACAAGACTAGCCGAGTTATAGCGGTGGAGCGTTTTGCTAATAGTCGATAATCGTCGCGAGGTATGTGATTCTTCCTATCCTCTTGAGCATGATATTTTAAAGAATATATATATAGTACGGTAGACGTATGTGTGTTAACTGAACGTAGTTTTACGGCAATGTCTTTTGACTTAAGCCTGAATAATAAGAGTCTGGAAGTATTTCAAAAGAATTAAGAAACCTTTTTGAAAGAAGAGTAATACTTGGTTTTAAAAGCTTAAGAGTTATACTAGCTTTATGGGAAGTTAGGTATAACGACTTAAGAGAGATAAAAAGAATGGTTTATTGATTTTAGAAGTTAAGAGACTTGATCTTAAAAGATAAGAGACTTGACTTAATTAGTAAAATGAATTTTGTTAAAAAGTGTGAAACCTCATTCGTGAGTAATGAGTACTTGGTTTTTAAAAGGAATAATGTTTTACTGATTTCGGAAATCAGAATAAGTATCGAACGAACCACTGCAGCGTTAATAAAGGGAAATGTTTTGACTAATTAGTATTATTAAAACCAGTAGAAACCTCCATCTGCATAGAAGCTAAGATGAGACAAAATGATATTACATTTCCTAGATCATGGCTGCTTTGATAAGATTGTTATCAACAAGAATAACCTACTCACATATAAGGCATATGTCCTCAAATTGTTTTAAAGGAGAATTATATCATTAAGTGATTAAAACTATGAACTACGAAACCTTTCGAAAATGAGAAACTTGAGCATTTGAAATTAGGCAAACTTGAACGTTTGGAAAGTAATGTTGTTACTCGATTTTACAAAGGGAAGTGTTTTGGTTTACTTAAAAAGATAGTCACTCTATTTTTATACTACGGGTATTGTGTGACTTTTGTGAAAGAAACGGATCTTTTAAAGAGTTATTGTATGAAGTACTTTGGGGATAAAAACCCGAACTTGCTAATCATAAAGTAGAGAGTACCTTGTGTGAATAATTTGATTGTGTTGGTTTGTGATAGCCTTGTAATACTTTCTTGTTGATTTGATAAGTAAACATGTTAGGATGCTACGTGTGTTAGTATCTTCTGACGTTTGTGTAAAGGGGTTTCCCTTGTTGTGCTTATGTTGTTTAACGATAAGCTATTATATTAGTATTATATCACTCACCTCTTGACATGATTCCGGGGGTTAAGCTGCCCTCCGATGCGGGGTAGACTCAGGCGAGTCTGTGTGACCTATGATTCGAGAATACCTCATGCGGGTCTGTGTGACCCATGCGGAGCTACGAGTTCGAGTTAGTGTGCGGGGTTATACCTCATGCGGTCTATGTGGCCACGCGGATCGCGAGTGCGGGGCGTTGCCGGAGTAGCTACCGATGCGGGAATACCTCATGCGGGCCATTGGGTGGCCTATGCGGTGCGGAAGTTCGAGACTAGACGCGCACATTAGATCTGCGGGCGAGTGGCGGCCGATCATGTGGCGGTGCAGACAGATCTCATGATCTGATTTATGACCTTGTCGATCGCTGGTCTTAGTAGTCGGCTATGCCTTCGTACTTACCGTCACGGTTTTATTATGACAGGTGGGACACGGTGTTCATGTGTATTCCTTGGTGCTTTTATATCATAGATCGCAGCGGTGAGGAAGGTATTCCACGGGCATGATTGATGTTGTGGCGTGAGACCCATAGTTATATTTGAGTGATGACTTTGAGGCGTGAGTCCCGACTTGACATATCGCTTATTTATTGTGAATCGTTGTTTGGTTATCATATATGTCCCCGCTTTATATAGACTACTATGATTTCATTTCTGATATTTTGATTTCACATACTTGGTACTGTTATCTTGACCTCCTTGGGCTGCGTTCATGCCGCGGGAAGAAATACACGATCGTCGATCCTCGCTCTTAGGATCACGATTCGGCGTTTGGGAAGCTCCGTTTCTCGGAGGCTTATCGATGGTATAGTCCTGTCGTTGTAGGTACTTACATTCAGGGTATGGCGGGCCCCGCCCGCCATTGTTGTCATATCATTCTTAGAGTGCAGATCTTTGTTGTGGGCGAGTTTGTAAAAAAAGGATGAATCGTCGGATTTAAGTTTATATATATATATATGCCGAAAGACAACTTTTCTTCAGATAAACTGTGTCTCTTTTACATTGTTTCATGTTGTGTTTTATATTCCGCTGATTACTCTGATGTTGTATCACTAGGGTGCCCGGGGTAAGGCACCAGTCACAGGCCCGGGTTCGGGTCGTGACATTTTCGGATTAGGGTTCCAATAGTCAATACACTTATCAAACTTCATACTAAACATGTTATACCCCGTATTTCCAGAGTATATACGTAAGAACGTACGTACGACAATTTGAGACTTAAAGTTAGGCATAGGTTCGAAATTTGTGCACAACACCCGATTAGAATCGTTTTTTTGAAACGTTTCTGAGAACTTGCGTAGGGAAAATTCCGGCTATGTCGTTTTGTATTTTTGTGGATTTTTCCGAGCGACGGAATGTTTTGGACCAACGAGAGGGTGACACTTGTCACCCTCAAGTGGACGCCTAAGGGTCGGTTTGGCCTTGGCCGATTGGCTCCTTGTTTTGGCCTTGTTTTGTGCCTTGTTTTATGGCTTGTTTGGTGCCTTGTTTTGTGGAGTAGGGTTAGGGTGCACTTGGCTTGATCAAGGCCTTACACTTGCCTTGCACATGGCTTGATCTTGGCCATTGGTTGGCCCTTGGCTTCCCTATAAATACCCCCCCTTAGAGATGAACTTCTTCATCCACTCCTCACTTTGTCTAAGTCTTGAAATCCCTCCTCCTCTTGTGGCTCGTCCAAAGCCTCTCCCCCTCCCCCTCCTAGTGGCCTTTGGCCGAGAGGTTCCCCTCCCCCCTTGTGGTGTCTAGCCGAGGGGTACCCCCCCTCTTGGTAGAAATACTCTCCAAAGTATTGTTATAATGCCCAAAATACCTTAGCCTTTACCTTGTAGTGTTCCAAAAGTTACCTCTATCGTGAGGCAGGAAATACTACCTTTTGTCCTTTTAGTCTCAAACCGAAACCCTAAGGAAATCTTCATAGTTGGTTGAAGTATTTAAGTAGAAGTTGGTTAGAACTTCTAAGGGTTGTTTGGAGCGGATTGGAGCGCACGGAGTAGGAGCTAAACCTTGCTCAGGATCGACTTTTATCTCGGATAATTTTGGGCTTATCGAGGTAAATATTCTTGTCCCCTTATTGTAATTGGAAATTACATGTTGTAGGATTATATAGTTGAGGTATACTATATATAGATCTAAACATAGCTTTGCGGCAATGTCTTTTGACTTAAGCCTGAATATAAAGAAGAGAACTGAACTGTAATTACATAGGACTGTATTACAGTAGACTTGTGGTATTACTGTATAGTAGAATTGTATACGTCCGGTTAGACGTATAACCCCCCTGGTTGGCCGTGGCGGCCTCGATAGAGGAGGAGATTTCTGCGGTTGCGGGAAGTCTTTGCGAATTTTACGTAGAATATGGAACCGTGCGGTTAGAAGTTAATAGACGTTTGTGGCCTTATAGGTGGAAGTACTACGAGTAGCGTATTCTACTTGAAGAGTGGAAAAGGCTAGCCGGGTTACAGTACTGTGGAGCGTTTTGCTTATTGTCGATACTCGTCGCGAGGTATGTGAACCTCTTCCTATCCTTTCTAGCATGATGTTTTGTAAACTATGTAGTACGGTGAGCGTCATATGCTAAATGAGTTGGTTGGTTTAAAACATAGGGTGTTATAATAGCTTTATGGGAAGTTAGTTATAACTAGGTGGCGATGGGCGGTCGACCGACCCGACCCGACCGACACGACAGGTATTAAAAAAAACGGGGCCGGGGCTCGAACCGGCGGGATAGGGTATGGTCGCGAGCCAGGCCACTGTGCCCCGATCCCGCCCGACCCCGCCCGCCCCAAATCCCGATTCGCCGCTTTGCACAAAATAGCCGTTGTCCAACGGCCATTTTATTTTGGCGTTGACAACGGCCATTTTAGGCCTCCCCCCCAACCCCCCTACCCCCTTTATATTTATTTTTAACCCCTATAAATACCTCATTCCTCTTCTTATTATTTTCACAAATCTTTCTACTCTCTAATCTCTCAATCAATCTCTAATTCTCTTATCTCTATACAACATTGTCTACATATTCAATCTATTTATTAATTTGAGAATTGGGAGTGAAGTTGGCAACTAGCTTGAGGATTATCTATCGAGCAAAGTTTCAATTTTCAACCTCTCGATTACACGTCGACTCTACGTCGGCGTTTGGTACATTCGTTCTCTCATTAAATTATTATTTTGTCTTTATTTCATTTAGCACATTTAATTTCATTATCTTTAACTATTTATTAGCATAATTAAAATGAAAGGACTAAGAGGCATGTTGGGTAAGGGTAAGGGTCAGGCTTCTTCTAGTAGGGGTGGTAACAAGGGCAAGGGTACTTCTTCTAGTATTCCTAGACAAGATGATTTTATAGATCCTGAAATGTTTCCTGAAATACCATATGATCTTGACACAAATGATTATCCTGAAATTGAAGAAGATTTTAATTTAGATGACACTCTAGTTGATGATACACCTATTAATGAAGATGATGATACACCCACTAGTGAAATGCCTCATATCCCCCCTACTATGAGACGAGGTCCGGCAAAACGACCATTAAAATCAGTTGTATGGAAATATTTTGACAGGGACGTAGCTAATCAAGTAGCTGTATGTAAAACTTGTAAAAATGTTTATTCTTTTAAAACTGGACAAGGTCATGGTGGGACGGGGGGTTTAGGAAGACACCTATTGCAAAAACACAAAGCCTTGCATGCTCAATACATTTTTGAAAAAGAAGGTGAGAAGACGTCCTCTCAATCGGGACAAGGTTCACATACTACTGTCCCGGAGAAAGTACAGGGTCAAATTAACCCTATGACGGGGGGAGTTGTAGGCCCTAAATACGATAAACCTAAAGATAGGGAAGCACTAGCAAAATTAGTTCTTTGTGGAGGGTTTGCCTTTTCATTTCTGAATCTCTGGTTTTATTCATTATATTAGAGATATGTATAATCCTGCTTATAAAGGTTTTCCTAGATCAAGCTAAAAGAGATGTATTTAAATTTGCACATGAATATCAACAGTATTTACGTTATGCATTATATCATTTAAATTGCAAAGTCGATTTAACTTCTGATATAGGTCGTAGTACTAACGGCCATGATTATTTAACGGTAACCTGTCATTGGATAGATTATAAATGGTCTATGCAAAAACGTATTTTAGCATATAGATATATAGATAGTAGGCACACTGGTGAGTTTATTTCAGAAAATATTTATTCAGTCGCCGATTATTACGGAATAACTGATAAAGTTATGAGTATTACATTAGATAATGCATCTTCTAACAATTCTGATATTAGTATTTTAAGAAATGTTTTAACTCCGTCTTTTCCAAAAAAAATTCATATCAAATGTGCGTGCCATATTTATAACTTAGTTGTAAAGGATGGTCTTTCACTTTTTCAAGATATTCTTGAAAAAATACAATTTGCTATACACTTTATTTTTAAAAATAATAGAATTCAACAAAGAAAAGAATATAAAAAAACTTGCCACGATTGTGGACTATCTTATAGAAAAATTCCCGAAGAAGTACCAACTAGGTGGAATTCTTTATATGACCAACTAGTTGTTGCTTATGACTATAGAAAACCTATTACTTTATTTTTTAACGCCCATAATCAAAATCCAAATGATATGATTGTGGATACTGATTGGGAGAAAATTAGAGAACTAATTGTATTTTTAGAAAATTTTCAACGAGCAACAAAAGAATTTTCTACTTTATATTATCCTACTATTTCAACTATGTTGTTTTATATAGCTATAATATTTTTACTTCTTAAATAATATATGGAAAAACACGCTTATCTTAGCTATTAAAAATGTTTATGAAATTAAAAAATATTTTATTCCTATTCCCCTATTTATATTATTGGTCGTATTAAACCCGACTATTAAAGTAGAGGTTTGTAAAAGTCTTATTGAAAATATATATAACTGTATGGACGTACTACCACCTCCAACTCCCAAAAATTTAAATGTTGAACCACCTATTGAACTAACGGTAGAAGAAGTGTTGAATAGCGTAGAAGATGAATGCAAAAAAGTATATCGGCATTACCGTGAAAGTGCTAGTAACCAACCGACTTTTGTATCATCTTCTTCTTCAACACAACCTAAAAAGACAAGCGGTTTACGTGGCTAGGCCTAATATTAATTCTATTGAAAGCCTCGTAAATAAAATGTGCGGTGTAGCGATGCTAACCAAATTAGTGAGTTCGATGTTTTTGTTTTGCAGGTAATTTACCTTACCAAGCGCTTATCAATGAAGAAGGAAAGAAAGACTTGTGAAATATTGGAGCGAGAATGAGAAGACATTTCGACACTTTCAATGATGGCGAGATATTTTGAACATTCTGCGTCATCGATCGAAGCGCTTTTTCGCAGCAGATTTCAAATAGGAGAGCACAGACACTCATTAGCGGAGCGGCTTGGAGATGGCGGTACTATTCAGAGATTGGATACGAGCGGGGCGAAGGAGGTCTGATCGACGAGATTAACGAAGAAGATGGCGACAACTACAACGACATTTTATCGAAGGCATGAGTAGCGGCGTGGAACAATTTGATCAAGATATACCAATTCCAACCAAGAACCACAAGAAATTATAAAGAAATTAGAAAAATATTTTCAAATTGGTAATTTATTTCATTGCAATTTTTAAATTTTTCTATGTCTTTCACTCTTTTGCAATTTTTTCAACAACGATTACACTACAATGTAATTTTGAATCTTGTATATTTGATATTTCAATGAAATTAATAATATAAAGGCACAAAAAACAACCTTGGGATGTTTTTTTTACACTATTCTTGTCTTTGTTTAATTATTTAGTTTATAACTTTATACTTTATACTTTATAGTTTATAGTTTATACTTTATAAATATATTATATATATGAGTATAATACTATAATACTATAATTATAAATTATAATACTATAAGTCTATAATATTATAGTATATGTATATGACATTATGACTATATGACAAGTATATGTTAATGTTACTTTGTTAGTACTTAGTAATTTATTATTTTTAATTTAGTGAAAAATAAAAAATAAAAAATAAAAAACCACAACCCGTCCGTCCGACCCGACCCCGTCAGGCCCACTGCCGGACGGGATCGGGGCGGGACATGGTATGGTCACGCCCGACCACTCCAGGCCGCCTGACCGACCACTTTTCTCCGCCCGGCCCGCCGACTCCCGCCAAACCCGACCACTGGTGGGCGTCCGCCACCGCCAGCCTTGGTTATAACGACTCTATGTAGGTAAAAGATTGGTTTATTGATTGTAGAAGTTAAGAGACTTGATCTTGAAAGATAAGAGACTTAACTTGTTTTACTTGGTAATTAACATTTTGTTAAAAGTGTTGTGAAACCTCATTCGCAAGTAATGAGTACTTGGTTTTAAAAAGAATAATGTTTTACTGATTTCAGAAATGAGAATAAGTGTCGAAAAAACCACAGCAACGCTAATAAAGGAAAGTGTATTGACAAATAACAAATTGTTATTAAAACCAGTAGAAACCTCCATCTGCATAGAAGCTAAGATAAGACAAAATTGTATTACATTTCCTAGATCATGGTCAGTAATAAGATTGTTGTAAACAAGAATAAACGGCTCACGTACAAGACATATGTTACTCAATTGTTTTAAAAGAGATTAAGACTATGAGTTATGAAACCTTTCTAAAATGAGAAACTTGGGCATTTGAAATTAGGCAAACTTGAACGTTTGGAAAATAATGTTGTTACTTGATTTTACAAAGGGAAGTATTTTGGTTTACTTAAAAAGATAGTCACTCTATTTTTATACTACGGGTATTACGTGACTTTTGTGAAAGGAACGGATCCTTTAAAAAGAGTTAATGTATGTAGTACTTGGGGTTAAAACCCGGAATTGTTGTAATAAAATATAAGTCTATGAATTTGTTGAACTTGCCTATGCTTGTTGTGATAGCCTTTGTTGTGCAAGTGTTGTATCTACGTATTCTGGCGCCTCGTTGGAGGGCCGCTATCTGGTTGAGAAGTTACTTGGGCGTCTTGCGGTGTGGAGAATTCCAGATGCGCTCCTGTTGATAAATGTTATTTTTGCTAATCGCTTTGGACATACTGACACGATGCGTGGCGCACGGGTATGGTTCCATTTTGATTTCTGTCTAGTTGTTTCCTCTTGGACATACTGACACGATGCGTGGCGCACGGGTATGGTTCCATTGGGATTGCTGTCTTGTTATTGGCTTGGACATCGACCGACGATCGTGGCGCCGCGGGTATGGTTCCATTTCGATTGTTATCTGGATATTTCCTTTGGACATCGACACGATGTGTGGCGCGGGTATGCTTCCATTGGGATGGTTCCATGGCCATGCTTATACCGAGGTGAGATCGCCGGCATGCGGCCGTTGTGCGAGTTAAATTCGGGTTATATTTGAGTGATGACTTTGGCGTGAGTCACGACTTGACATATCGCTTTTATGTTGTGAATCGTAGTTTTGTTATCATACATGTCTCTGCTTTTATATAGACTGTTATGATTTCATTTCTGATATTTTGATTTCACATACTTGGTACTGTTGTCTTGACCTCCTTGGTGTGCTCATGCCGCAGTAAGGTACACCAGTGTTGATCCTCGCTCTTAGGGTCACAGTTCAGCGTTGGGAAGCTCCGCTTCTCCGGAGGCTTATCTTTGGTATGTTACCCTGAGTTGTAGGTTCTTGTCTGATCGGTATGGCGGGGCCCTGTCGTCATGTTGTATAAAAACTCTTAGAGTGCAGTAATCTTGTTGTGGCGGGGTTTGTAAAAAGGATTAAACTGTTCGTTTTGAAAGAGTTGTTTATATATATTTTATTGGAAGGTAACCGTTCGGTTGGCCTATTTTATGATTATATATCTTGTTTCTTGTTTAAGTTTTATTTTCCGCTGGTTTTCTCTGATGTTGTATCACTAGGGTGCCCGGGGTAAGGCACCAGTCACGGGCCCGGGATCGGGTCGTGACAAAAGTGGTATCGTGAGCGATTAATCCTCGGAAAATGTCTACAGACCGTGTCTAGTAGAGTCTTGATTATCGATGTGTTGTGCACCACATCTATAATCAGGAGGCTGCAGGACATTTAGGATTAGTTTCCATTCTTCTCATTCTGAGATCGTGCCTTAGAGCTGTGTTGTAAGTTGGACCCCTCTGACGTATCTCGTTTTTACCAGTTATGCCTCCGCGCAAGGCAACCCGGGCCCAGAAGGGCAAGGCAGCCGAGGGTGCTGCTAGTGAGATCTGAGAGTACGAGCGCGAGCCGGTGAGACTGAGATTGTGCTTGAGCATCGAGTTTTTGCGGCCGCCCGGCTCAGCGAGTTTAGAACGCAGCGATTCTTTGTGAGACCACGCACTGAGCCTCCAGTCCCGGCACAGGCGAGGAGTTGGGGTACAAGGAGATGGCCCGATTCTTTGGCGAGTCGTGGCGGATATGAGATAAATTTGAATCACGGCAATTCCAGTTCGATAGCACCGATGGTTCACCCCGGCGAATAGTTTGAGGCTACGGACTTTACGAGTTGTAGCCCGCCGAGTTTTATGGGTCAAGGCGAGGATGATCGCGGAGTTCATCCGGCGATTCTGACGTCGTGAGTGATCAAGGCCGGAGACCGAGTCGGTGGTCTTAGGTTCGCATCGGCTCGTGATACCGCAATGATCGGTTTGATTCGTGGGAGTTGTCGGGAGAGCATGCGCTTCCAGATATGGGGACGAGTTCTCGAGGCATTCCTCACTCACTTCTTGCCTCGCGGATGAGGAGAACGCGGTAAACGGATTTATGATGCTTAGGCAGAGAGGGTGTACGATTCGTGTTATACCGTATTTCCAGAGTATATGCGTAGGGAATACGTCAAAAGTTTGGCCTTAAAGTTAGCCTTGGGCGTTTTTTTGTACACAACTCACTAAAAGAATCGTTTTTCCGACGAAACGTTTCCACAACTTTCGTAGGAAAATTCCGATGCCATTACTAATTTTTGCGGATTTTTAGAGACGAAACATTTTGGACCAACGGGAGGCGACACTGACACCCTCCCATTGATGGACTTCAATCGCCCATTGGACGAAATTGGAGAGGAAGTGCGTTTTTGTGCCTTGTGCACAAGTCAAGGAGTTGGTAGGATATTTGTGTGGAGTACATCTTCACCCTACACTTGCCTTGCACTTGTCTTAATCTTGGCCATTGGTTGGCCACTTCTTGACCTATAAATACCCCCCTTAAGATGAAGAGTTCTTCATCCACAAAGTTATCTTCCAAGTCTAAAAATCCTCTCCTCTCCCGAGCCATTTCGTCAAACACCTTCCCCCCGAGTAGTTGGCGAGGCTTCCTCCCCTAGCCTAGCCAAAACCTACCCCTCCCTTGGTAGAAAAAGTTGCCTTCTTGTATTGTTATAATGCCCAAAATACCTAGCCCAAATACCTTAGTACTTAGTAGAAGTTGTGAAGAACTTCTAAGGTTTCTCGAGCATACAACTTAGGAGCAAAACCTTGCTCAGTGCGACTTTATCTAGGATATTATTGGGCTTACTGAGGTAACTAATCCTAACCCTCTTTTGAATTAGAGAATACTTACTGTTGTAGTATTAGAATAAGTATTAAATACTTAGAAGAATATCACAGAATAGAATTGAACTGTTACCACAGTAGAAGGGTTTAAAAGAAGAATAATCAAACTGTACTTACATAGAATTTGTTTTCTGATGAACTTATATAGCTCACGGGTAGGGAAATCGCCCAACTTTCCATAGAATTGTGAACCCACTGTTTAGAATGACCTTCGAGTAGTCTTTGATAGATGTCGTGACTATTATAGGTGACTCTGCTGCGCGACATATTGACTTGGCGGTGGTTTATTTGAGAAGGTATGTGATTCTTCCTAAAGCATGATATTTTACAATATATATAGTACGGTAGACGTACATGTGTTAACTGAATAATAACTACGGCAATGTCTTTGACTTAAGCCTGAATAACACTTACGGCAATGCCTCACGGCTTAAGCCTGAATAACACTTACGGCAATGCCTCACGGCTTAAGCCTGAATAATAAAGATCTGAAAGCATTTCATAAGAATACTGAATCATTTTTAACAGAAGAGAACTAAGCGGTTTTAAAACAGAAGCTTAAGAGTTATACTAGCTTTATGGGAAGTTAAGTATAACCACTTAAGATTGATAAAAGAAACAAGTTTGCCTATGTGTTTATAACAGACTTATGTTGAATTGTGAAAAGAATAATAAGATGGTTTGATAAGTAGACATGATATGATGCTATGTGTGTTAGTATCTTGTAACGTTTGTATAAGAGAGTATCCTTGTTGTGCTTATATTGTTTAAAGATAAGCTGTTATGTTAGTGTACTATCACTCACCTCTTGAGATGATCACAGGGGTTAGCGCCTCCGATCGGGGTAGACTCAGCGATGCAGGACCATGATTCGAGAATACCTCATGCGGGTCCGAGGGCCTATGCGAGCTACGAGTTCGAGGTTAGTATGCGGGTTATTCTCATGCGGTCTATGTGGCCATGCGACAACGAGTCGGGGCGATGCCGAGGAGTAGCTACCCTCGATGCGGGGTTATACCTCATGCGGGCCCACGTGAGTGGCCTATGCGGACTCGAGTCCGTGATTACGCTGCGAGTGATAATACGCGCGAGTGGCCTGCCGAATCATTCGCAGCCTAGAAAAGACCTATTACAGTTTACCTATTGTTGCTCTTGTTTTTGATGTGGCACTATGTGCGGTTCCCATGATTGCTTCATACATATTTGTAAACTGGTTTTAAAAAAAAAGTGTTATGATTTCATTTAAGTACTTTACGCTTCACATACTTAGTACTGTTGATCGACCTCCTTCAGGGCCGCGTTCATGCCGCAGTGGGCAAAGGTGTGCTAGATCCACATTCTTAGGATCTCTACGTTGGTGTCGAGCTCCATCTTCTCCGAGGCTCTACTTTTGGGTATGATCTCCCCGTTGTAGATAGTTTGGTACGAGGGTATGGCGGCCCTGTCCGCCATAGTTGTATATCTCTCAGAGGTCTGTAGTCATGTTGTACAAATGTCGGATGTAATCGCTAAACCATGTTTATATATATATGCCGAAAGGCGGTGTTTTCACATAAAGCGTGTCTTATTTTATAAATCGTTTCATGTCTTGCTTTATATTTCCGTGATTACTGATGTATGACTACTTGGGTGCCCCGTGAGCGCACGATCACGCCCCGAACGGGTCGTGACAAAAGTGGTATCGAGCGATTAATCCTCGGAAAGTGTCTACGCATCGTATCTAGTAGAGTCTTGATTATCGGTGTGTTGTGCACCACACCAATAATCGTGAGGCTATAGGATATTTAGGATTGGTTTCCATTCTTCTCATTCCGAGATCGTGCTTTAGAGTCGTGTTATAGGTTGGACCCTCTAACGTATTCCTTTCTGTATGATTATGCCTCCACGTAAGGCAACCCGGCCCGAAGGGCAAGGCACGAGGAGTCGCTAGCAGACACCCAGAGTCACGAGGGCTCGTGCCCGGCCTATACCGCAGACGGCGAGTTCTATGACGCCGCCCAAAGAGACCACAAGACCCACACCTCCGCCCCACACACCGGAGGAGTTAGGGTACAAGGAGATGGCCCAGCTATTGGCTAAAGTTGTGGCCCGATACGAGGAGAGATCGACGCGATTCCTGGGGCTCAGCCCACCCGCCGCACCCGTAGTGCACCCGAGGCGATAGTTTGAGACTACGGATTTCCTTAGTCAGAGCCCGCCGGAGTTTTACGGGTCGAGGCCGGAGGATGATCCGCAGGAGTTCATCCGTCAGCTACAGAGAATCATGAGGGTGATCAAGGCCTCGGAGACAGAGTCTGTGACCTTTGGTTCGCATCGGCTGCGTGATACCGCAGTCGATTGGTTTGATTCATGGGAGTTATCCCGGGGAGAGCACGCGTCCCCAGCTACTTGGGATGAGTTCTCAGAGGCTTTCCTCACTCACTTCTTGCCTCCACAGATGGCGAGGGCGCGGCCGATAGATTTTTACCATCGAGGCGCAGAGGACGACCGTCGTGAGTACAATGTCGAGTTTGATTCATTGGCTCGATATGTCCCAAAGATTGGTAGCAGATATGGAGGATAGGTGCACCGCTATGTCACCGGCCAGACGACTATATGGCCGAAATGTCAGCGGTGTTTCTCTCCACCGTATGGACATTACCCGCACGCAGCTCACGCCTCGATGCGGCGAGCGCAGAGGTCGACGGACAGATGGGCGAGAAGAAGGCCAGGACGGGAGGGTCTTCTGGTGGTTATCGTGGTGGGCGGCCTCAGCAGCAGTCTAGATTCGCACCGCACCACCTGAGCACTCGCACCGCCCTCAAAGACAACAGAGTTTTCGAGGCGCACTGTGGCCCTGTGGCTTCGACGCCCGCAGTAGCGAGGTATCGCCGACGACCACCACCAGGTGGCCGATGCGTAGATCCCATTACGGAAGTGTGGTACTATTTTTGGAGCTTGTTACATTGTGCCAGCAGGTCACTTTGCGAGATTGTCCGACCGGGCAACACGTGGTAGGGCTCACCTTTCAGTTCGTTGCCGCTTCATCATCTCCTACGATTACTCGCCCCGAGGGCGTGGTACTCGGGTCACAGGTCGCGCAGAGGTCGTGGCTCGTCCGCCTAGCGGTCCTCGAACCGCATTTATGCTTTGTCCACCGACAGATCGTGAGGCCTCACCGATGTCGCCACGGTACCTTATCGGGCTCGGGTTTGATGTATGCTTTGATAGATCCGGTTCTACTGCCCCATATATCTCCCTTGTTGCTAGTAGGATATGGATAGAGCACGAGTCCATAGACCCTTTCGAGGTAGCTACGCCAGCTGGGTGATTCGGTAGCTCGGGCGTATATAGAGCTTGTCCTGTGACCATTTACGTCGGACCCTGGCCGACTTGATAGAGTTGGAGATGATTGACTTCGGCGTGATTATGGGATGAATTGGCTAGCTTCTGCTACGCCAATGTAGACCGCAGAGAGAGAGTAATGCAGTTCCAGTTTCGGCGAGCCGGTTGTTGAGTGGGAGGAGCACCAGACGCCGGCGGTAGGTTTATTTCCTACCTCAAGGCTAGGAAGATGGTGCGAAGGGTATATCTACCATCTCGTTCGTGTTCGACATCAAGATGCGGTACCAGATTTTCCGTCGGCCCAGTGGTCGAGAGTTCCCGACGTATTTCGGGCGACCTCCCGTATCCTCCCGAGAGGAGATTGAGTTTTGTATTGACATATTGCCGCACACTCGCCTATTTCCATTCCGCCATACGTAATGGCACCCGCCGAGAGAGAGAGTGAAGGACCACCGAGAGATTTCTTGGAGAAGCGGTTTTATCGCCTAGTGTTTCTCCCGGGGCGCCAGATTGTTCGTGAAAGAAGGGCGGACGCCGCGCATGTGTGTTGACTACGGTGAACAAGGTGACCATTAAGAACAGATACCCCTTCCCGTGATTGATGATTTGTTCGACCATTCAGAGCGCGAGATGTTTCTCCAAGATTGATCTACGTTCGCTATCATCGTTCGTGTCGAGAGGTGGATGTCCCTAGATCGCATTCCGACCCGTGACGCATTATGAGTTCGTGGTCATGTCTTTGGTTGACCAATGCTCCGCAGATTCATGGATTTGATGAACCGAGTGTTCAAACCATTCTTGACACGTTTGTGATAGTGTTCATTGATGATATCTTGGTTTATTCTCGCCAGAGCGGGAGCACGCGAGCATTTCGGCGATCAGGCCGTGCTTCTCCAGACTAGCAGATTACGCCAAGTTTTCCAAATGTGAGTTTTGGTTGACTTGATGGCGTTTCTTGGGCATATTGTCGGGCTGATGGCATTCGAGTTGATACGCCAAGATCGGCGATCGAGACTTGGCCTAGACCTACTACTCCGGCGAGGTTCGCAGCTCGGGCCTTGCAGATATTATCGGCGGTTCGTAGAAGTTTGCTTCTATCTACGCACCATTGACTAGGCCGACTCGTGGCAAACAAGTTTGATGGATGATGCTTGTGGCGGGGTTTCCAGCTGAAAAGAGACTAACGACCGCCCCGTTCTTACTCTTCCGGAGGGTCCGATGGTTATGTCGTGTATTGCGATCGTCGGCATCGGGTTGGGATGTGTTGATGCAGATGGCGGGGTTATAGCATACGATCCCGACACCAAGAAACACGAGAGAACTACCCCACCCATGATTTGAGTTGGCGGTGTGATTCACGCCAAGATCTGGAGGCACTATTTGTATAGGGTTCACGTGGATATTTTTACGCACCACAAGAGCCTCCAGATATCTTCACCGGAGGAGTCGAACTTACGACAAAGACGGTGGTTAGAGTTGCTTAAGGATTACGATGTTGATATCCTGTATCACCCGGAAGGCCAATGTTGTGGCAGATGCTCTTAGTCGTAGGTCGATGGGGAGCCTATCAGATGTGCAGCCAGAGAGGAGGGACATGGTTCGTGATTTACATCATTTAGCGAGCCTTGGTGTCCATTTTATTGATTCTGATAGCAGTGGGGTTCGAGTTAGTGAGGTTGCCGAGTCTTCCATCGCCGAGAGGTGAAGAGGCAACAGCCGAGGATCCACCTTGATTCGATATCGTGATACAACTCTTCGTGAGGGCGCGGTCCTTGAGGTAGCACCGATGGGGTGCTAAGGTTTGAGGGCGGTGTGTGTTCCGGATGTTTCGTGACTTCGCAGCAGTTCTGGGGAAGCACACAAGCGTTACTCTATCCATCCGGTCGACCAAGATGTACCACGACCTTAGATCTGTATTGGTGGGATGGCTTGAAGAGGACGTTGCGAGTTCGTAGCTCAATGCCCGTGTTGTCGCAGTGAAGGTAGAGCACCGAGGCCCGTGGTTTGCTCAGCGATTGAGATCCCGACCGAAGTGGGAGGTAATCAACATGGACTTCATCACAGGATTACCTCGCACTCAGAGGAGACATGATTCTATATGGGTTATCGTCGACAGGCTGACGAAATCAGCCCACTTTCTTCCCGTCAGGACGACTTTTTCGGCTGAGGATTATGCCAGACTTTACATCCGAGAGATCGTCGATCGCATGGAGTCCCTACTTCGATCATATCGCATGCAGGAGCCCGGTTACGCTAACTCGAGGTCCTTCCAGAGGGGTTTAGGACGCGGTGAGCACGAGTAATCGTATTTCATCCACGCATGACGGACAGGCAGAGCGCACTATCCAGACTCTTGAGGATATGCTGCGAGCCTGTGTTATTGACTTCAGTGGTAGTTGGGAGGATCATTTGCCTCTAGTTGAGTTCGCGTATAATAATAGCTACCACTCCAGCATTCAGATGGCGCCTTATGAGGCCTTGTATGGGAGGAAGTGCGCATCGCCTATAGGTTGGTTCGATGTGGGCGAGTGCAATGCTAGTGGGACCAGATTTGGTACAGCAGATGGATAAGGTGAAGCTTATCCGAGAGCGGCTATTGACAGCCGTAGTCGCATGTAAGTCGATGCAGATCATCGTCGCGGCATCTTGAGTTCGAGGTTCATGATTGGGTTTTCCTAGCGTGTCACCCATGAAGCGGTGTGATGAGATTTGGGAAGAAGGGAAACTCACCAAGGTACATTGGGCCGCTTCAGATTGTCCGCAGGTAGGCAAGGTTGCCTATGAGTTGATCTGCCGTCCGATCCGGAGGCGGTGCATCCGGTTTTTCACGTATCTATCCGAGGAGATGTATCGGATCCATCTAGTGGTACACCGATTGACGATGTCCAGTGATCGAGGGTTATCGTATGAGGAGATTCCCATAGCGATAGTCGATCGTCGAGTTAGGCGTCTGCGGACGAAGGGCGTGGCTTCCACAAAGTCTTGTGGCGGAACGAGCTCGGGGAGGAGATGGCGGGAAGCCGAGAGGACATGAGGCGTAGTATCCTCACCTATTCCCCACACCTCCAGGTAATTCACTTTCCTACTTGTAAATTTCCATTATCATTTATGCCTAAGTGTTATTTTGTGGCCATGTGTGGCACTTACAAACTGTTTAAGCTTCATCGATAATCGTTTGAGAAGGAACATTCGGGACGAATGTTTCTAAGAGGAGAATGTTATACCCGATTTTCCAGTATGTACGTAAGGGAATACGTACAAAAAGTTTGGCCTTAAAGTTAGCCTTGGACGTTTTTTTTTTGTACACAACTCACTAAAAGAATCGTTTTCCGACGAAACGTTTCCACAGCTTTCGTAGGGAAAATTCCGGCTATGCCATTACTAATTTTTGCGGATTTTTCCGAGAGACGAAACATTTTGGACCAACGGGAGGGCGACACTTGACACCCTCCCATTGATGGACTTGAATCGTCCATTGGACGAAATTGGAGAGGAAGTGCACGTTTTTTGTGCCTTGTGCACAAGTCAAGGAGTTGGTAGGATATTTGTGTGGATTAAATCTCCACCCTACACTTGCCTTGCACTTGTCTTAATCTTGGCCATTGGTTGGCCACTTCTTGACCTATAAATACCCCCCTTAAGATGAAGAGTTCTTCATCCACAAAGTTATCTTCCAAGTCTAAAAATCCTCTCCTCTCCCTTGAGCCATTTCGTCCAAACACCTTCCCCTCCCCTTTGAAGTTGGCCGAGGCTTCCTCCCCCCCTAGCCTAGCCAAAACCTACCCCCCTCCCTTGGTAGAAAAAGTTGCCTTCTTGTATTGTTATAATGCCCAAAATACCCTAGCCCAAATACCTTAGTACTTAGTAGAAGTTGTGAAGAACTTCTAAGGTTTCTCGAGCATACAACTTAGAGCAAAACCTTGCTCAGCGCGACTTTTCTAGGATATTATTGGGCTTACCGAGGTAACTAATCCTAACCCTCTTTTGAATTAGAGAATACTTATCGTTGTAGTATTAGAATAAGTATTAAATACTTAGAAGAATATCACGTAATAGAATTGAACTGTTACCACAGAGAAGGGTTTAAAAGAAGAATAATCAAATCAGATTTACATAGGATCTGTTTTCACAATGAACTTATATAGCTCACCGGTAGGGAAGTACGCCCAACTTTCCATAGAATTGTGAACCCCTGCTTAGAATGACCTTGAGTAGTCTTTGATAGATGTCCGTGACTATTATAGTCGACTCTCTGCGCGACATATTCAACTCGGTGGTTTTCATTGAAGGTATGTGATTCTTCCTAAAGCATGATATTTTACAATATATATAGTACGGTAGACGCATACGTGTTAATCGAATAATAACTACGGCAATGTCTTTGACTTAAGCCTGAATAACACTTACGGAATGCCTCACGCTTAAGCCCGAATAACACTTACAGAATGCCTCACGGCTTAAGCCCTGAATAATAAAGATCCAAAGCATTTCATAAGAATCTTGAATCATTTTTAATGTAAAAGAACTAACTGGTTTTTAAAATGTGCTTAAGAGTTATACTAGCTTTATGGGAAGTTAAGTATAACCACTTAAGATTGATAAAAGAAACAAGTTTGCCTATGTGTTTATAACGGACTTATGTTGAATTGTGAAAAGAATAATAAGATGGTTTGATAAGTAGACATGATATGATGCTATGTGTGTTAGTATCTTGTAACGCTTGTATAAGAGTATCCTTGTTGTGCTTATATTGTTTAAAGATAAGTTCGTTATGTTAGTGTACTATCACTCACCTCTTGAGATGATACCGGGTTAAGCCGCCTCCGATGCGGGTAGACTCGCGGTGCAGGACCATGATTCGAGAATACCTCATGCGGGTCCGAGGGCCTATCGCGAGCTACGAGAGTTCCGAGTTAGTATGCGGGTTATTCTCACGCGGTCTATGCGCCATGCGACAACGAGTCCAGATTACGCCGAGGAGTAGCTACCGATGCGGGTTATACTCACGCGCCCACGTGAGTGGCCTATGCGGACTCGGAGTCCGTGATTAGGCTTGCAGAGTGATAATACGCGAGTGGCCCCGCTTCAATCATTCGCACCTAGAAAAGACCTATTACGCTTACCTATTGTTGCTCTTGTTTGTGATGTGGCACTATGCGCGTTCCTTGATTGCTTCATACATATTTGTAAACCGGTTTTAAAATGTTATGATTTCATTTAAGTACTTTACGCTTTCACATACTTAGTACTGTTATCGACTCTCTTCTGGGGCCGTTTATGCCGCAGGTAAGGGCAAGCAGGTGCTAGATCCACATTCTTAGGATCTCTACGTTGGTGTCGGGAGCTCCATCTTCTCCGGAGGCTCTACTTTTGGGTATGATCTCCCTGTTGTAGATAGTTTGGTACAGTCAGGGTATGGCGGGGCCCTGTCCCGCCATAGTTGTATATCTCCTTAGAGGTCTGTAGTCATGTTGTACAGTGTCGGATGTAACTGCTAAACCATGTTTATATATATATGCCGAAAGGCGGTGTTTTCTCACATAAACTGTGTCTTATTTTATAAACTGTTTCATGTCTTGCTTTATATTTCCGCTGATTACTCTGATGTATGACTACTTGGGTGCCGTGAAGGCACGATCCACGCCCCGAATGGGTCGTGATACCGAGTACAACGTGGAGTTTGACTCGTTGGCTCGGTATGTCCCCGCTTTAGTGGCAACCATGGAGGATAGAGTGCACCGCCACGTCACCGGCTAGATGATTACTGACAGAGGCTTGTTCGGTGTAGCTCTTCACCGGGCATGGACATTGCCCGCACGCAGCTCATGCACTAGGATGTGAGGTGCGGAGAGGTCGACGGAATGACTGGATCGCCAGAAGAGGCCGTGAAGCAGGTCTTTGGCGACTTTCGAGGCGGACCGCCTCAAGAAGAAAGTTATGTACCCCGCCAAGCTGAGTGGTCCTCCACCGTCTTCAGGAGCAGGTCAGGGCTCCAAGGGTTCAGATTTTCGTGAGAGCAGGGGTGTTAGCCAGCTGAAGCAACCCCTACCTCGTTGTGACCGTTGTGGTAGGCCCCATTTTGGGGAGTGTCGTGCTAATTTGGGAGTTTGTTTTGCATGCGGCCAGCAGGGCCATTTTGCGAGAAATTGTCCGACCAGAGGTAGCGCGGATGTAGAGACTCGGCCTTCAGGATCTATGGCTGGTTCATCACCTTCTACAGTTATGCGCCCTGCAGAACAGGCCTATGATTAGAGTAAAGCGGTGGATACAGGTATATCCTTAACCCTCTAGAGTTTTGGTATGCTTGTTATTATGACCTTATTATTGTGTGCTATGTACGGATAGCGTTGTGTTATTTGTGAGTTAGAAAACATGGTTAGTTGGAAGGATAAGTATGGGGGCATGGTAGGTGTGAACCTTAGAATATTTCACGATTGAGACCTTAGAGGTAAGGTCGTCTTGAGTAAAAGATTTATTTTATGTTTGACCTTTATCAGAGTGCGTAGTATACGTGGGAGATATTGTGTGATAAGTCCATGGGTTGTGTAAAATGAAAGTGGTGGCTTTCATGATGTGAATTAGTAAGATTGTTCCGTATCGAGGAGCAAGAGTTGGCGCGACGGAGGGTCGGGTTGAGGGCGTATTGCGGGTCAACCCGTAGCCCGGTTTTAGGTGGGGTCAGTTCGAGGTGGTCCCGCCAGGTGGTAGGGTCACGAGGATGCTAGGCCCGAGTTTAGTTAACCATAGTATGAGTTCGTGGATGCGTTCGACCAGAATCGGTTCGTGAAGGCCGGGAATGGCCTTGACGGAAAGTGAAGCTAGTAAGATGACCAAGTTTGGAGGTAGTGACTCACGCTTTGGAAAGCGAAGCAATGATCAAGTATGTGCATATCTTGGGAGAGTTCAAGTGTTCGAGGGGGGCACGACGAGTAAGGAAGGAAGAGAACGTGTGTTATTTCATGGCCATGTGTGGCGTTGGCAACTTGTTAGAGGAACTTTATCGTTATCCGTCTTGAGAAGGAACATTCGGGACGAATGTTTCTAAGGAGGGGAGAATGTTATACCCCGTATTTCCAGAGTATATACGTAAGAACGTATGTACGACAATTTGAGACTTAAAGTTAGGCATAGGTTCGAAATTTGTGCACAACACCCGATTAGAATCGTTTTTCGACGAAACGTTTTACAGAACTTGCGTAGGGAAAATTCCGGCTATGTCGTTTTGTATTTTTGCGGATTTTTCCGAGCGACGGAATGTTTTGGACCAACGAGAGGGTGACACTTGTCACCCTCAAGTGGACGCCTAAGGGTCGGTTTGGCCTTGGCCGATTGGCTCCTTGTTTTGGCCTTGTTTTATGGCTTGTTTGGTGCCTTGTTTTGTGGAGTAGGGTTAGGGTGCACTTGGCTTGATCAAGGCCTTACACTCGCCTTGCACATGGCTTGATCTTGGCCATTGGCTTCCCTATAAATACCCCCCCTTAGAGATGAACTTCTTCATCCACTCCTCACTTTGTCTAAGTCTTGAAATCCCTCCCCTCCCTCTTGTGGCTCTCGTCCAAAGCCTCTCCCCCTCCCCCTCCTAGTGGCCTTTGGCCGAGAGGTTCCCCTCCCCCCCTTGTGGTGTCTAGCCGAGGGGTACCCCCCCTCTTGGTAGAAATACTCTCCAAAGTATTGTTATAATGCCCAAAATACCTTAGCCTTTACCTTGTAGTATTCCAAAAGTTACCTCTATACGTAGAGCCCGGAAATACTACCTTTTGTCCTTTTAGTCTCAAATCGAAACCCTAATGAAATCTTCATAGTTGGTTGAAGTATTTAAGTAGAAGTTGGTTAGAACTTCTAAGGGTTGTTTGGAGCGGATTGGAGCGCACGGAGTAGGAGCTAAACCTTGCTCAGGATCGACTTTTATCTCGGATAATTTTGGGCTTATCGAGGTAAATATTCTTGTCCCCTTATTGTAATTGGAAATTACATGTTGTAGGATTATATAGTTGAGGTATACTATATATAGATCTAAACATAGCTTTGCGGCAATGTCTTTTGACTTAAGCCTGAATATAAAGAAGAGAATCGAATCAGAATTACATAGATCAGACATGAGACTTGTGGTATTATCAGATAGTATAATTGTATACGTCCGGTTAGACGTATAACCCTCCCCCCTGGTTGGCTGTGTAGCCGGCCTCGATAGAGGAGGAGACTTACGCGGCATGGGGAGGTCTTCCGAATTTTCTGTAGAATATGGAACCGTGCGGTTAGAAGTTAATAGACGTTTGTGGCCTTATAGGTGGAAGTACTACGAGTGGCGTATTCTACTTGAAGAGTGGAAAAGGCTAGCCGGGTTACAGTACTGTGGAGCGTTTTGCTTATTGTCGATAATCGTCGCGAGGTATGTGAACCTCTTCCTATCCTTTTTAGCATGATGTTTTGTAAACTATGTAGTACGGTGACGCGTACGTGCTAAATGAGTTGGTTGGTTTAAAACATAGGGTGTTATAATAGCTTTATGGGAAGTTAGTTATAACGACTCTATGTAGGTAAAAGATTGGTTTATTGATTGTAGAAGTTAAGAGACTTGATCTTGAAAGATAAGAGACTTAACTTGTTTTACTTGGTAATTAACATTTTGTTAAAAGTGTTGTGAAACCTCATTCGCAAGTAATGAGTACTTGGTTTTAAAAAGAATAATGTTTTACTGATTTCGGAAATGAGAATAAGTGTCGAACAAACCACAGCAGCGCTAATAAAGGAAAGTGTATTGACAAATAACAAATTGTTATTAAAACCAGTAGAAACCTCCATCTGCATAGAAGCTAAGATAAGACAAAATTGTATTACATTTCCTAGATCATGGCTGCTGTAACAAGATTGTTGTAAACAAGAATAAACGGCTCACGTACAAGACATATGTTACTCAATTGTTTTAAAAGAGATTAAGACTATGAGTTATGAAACCTTTCTAAAATGAGAAACTTGGGCATTTGAAATTAGGCAAACTTGAACGTTTGGAAAATAATGTTGTTACTTGATTTTACAAAGGGAAGTATTTTGGTTTACTTAAAAAGATAGTCACTCTATTTTTATACTACGGGTATTACGTGACTTTTGTGAAAGGAACGGATCCTTTAAAAAGAGTTAATGTATGTAGTACTTGGGGTTAAAACCCGGAATTGTTGTAATAAAATATAAGTCTATGAATTTGTTGAACTTGTCTATGCTTGTTGTGATAGCCTTTGTTGTGCAAGTGTTGTATCTCTGTGTTACCGCGCCTCTCGTTGGAGGGCCGGCTATCTGGTTGAGAAGTTACTTGGACGCACTGGCGACGAGAATTTCGTTATACCGTAGTTCCGTGGTATGTATGTGAGGACGCACGAGAATACGGCGTAAATTTTGGAAAGAAAGGAAGATGTGATTTTTTTCGACGAAAAGTTCCGTTTTGTGAAGAAAAAGGTTCGTTAATGGGAATTGGATTCCCAGATTTGGTATTTGGACTTCTTGGATTATATTAGAATTTTGAGGTTTTATTTTCGAAATGGTCACGTGGGACCCACGGAGAAATTTACGGTTTTGTGGGGCCCGCTTTGTTTTTGAGATTTCGTATTTTGGATATTTTCTAAGACGAAATATTTTGATTTGTGCCGGGGCGACACGTGTCACCCCATGTGGCACCTTGGCCGAAATGGTGGGACGTTGGCTAGCCACTGTCCCTCGCCGAATGGGTTGACAAGTGGCAAGCCACTGCCCTTAGCGTTGGCCATGTGGTGTGGTGGGACCCACACACACATGGCCCAATCTTGACCCTACACTTACCTTGATCTTGGCCCTTGAATCCTCTATATAAACCCCTTAAGTTGAAGAAGTAAATCATCCTCACTTGAAAGCTTTCCAAAGCAAATGTTTTCCCTCCCTTTGTGTAGATTTCGTCCCCTCCCTCTTGTGTAGAAAATACTTGGTGTATTGTTGTATAATCCCAAATACCTTGGCCTAGTATCCCTAGTAGTATTCCAAAGTTATTTCAATACTAGAGCCGGAAATACTACTTTATTCCAATAACAGAAACGAAACCCTAGAAAAATCTTCCTAGCTTGGTGGAAGTATTTAGAAGTTGTTTAGAAACTTCTAAGGGTCGCCGAGCGGGTTGGAGCGTAAGGATGGAGCTAAACGTTGCTCGTGATCGACTTATAACTTGGATAATTTTTGGGCTTATCGAGGTAATGATCTATGTCCCTATTGTAATTGGATATTACATGTTGTAGTAGTTATACTTGAGTATATTATATTCAAGGATGATTATAAAGGATTGAATCTGTATTTACATTGACTGTATTTCATGAGACTTGTAAGTATTATTGTAAAGCATATTTGAACACGTCCTGTAAGACGTGTAATCCCCTGGGAGTTGTTGGCCTGGTAGCGGGCCTGGTTAGGGGAGGAGATTTATGTGATTGCGGGGGGGGAGGTGCTGCCGAAATTTCTGTAGAATAAGGAATCTTGTGTTTAGAATATTCTACGGAGAGTGCTAGAAGTTGATTTTTATATTATGGTTGTTATAGGTGGATCTTTCTACGCGCGGCATACTTGACTTGGCTTGTGGTTTAAGCTAAAGGTATGTGATTCTTCCTATACTCTTGAGCATGATTGTTGTGAACTATATAGTACGGTAGACGTACGTGTGTGAAACGATTTTTGTTTGTTTTAAAACATAAAGTGTTATAATGGCTTTATGGGAAGTTAGTTATAACGACTTTATGAAGATAAAAGAAAGATTTGGTTTTGACAGTAAAACGACTTGATTTTGAAAGTTAAGAGACTTGATCTTGAAAGATAAGAGACTTGACTTATAACGACTTGTTTTCGGAAAAGGAGAAGTAACTTGATTTAAGTATAGGTTACTTGTTTTGAAAAGAGTAAGTTAATTGGGTTTTAAAAAGAGTATACTTGATGTTGTTCTAAAAGAAAAGCACTTGGTTTATAAAGTATAGAGTACTTGATTTTAAAAGCCTTGTAAAGATTTTTACGAAGGTGAAGTAATTTGGTTTTAAAAGTAAAACGTGTTTTCTTTATATACTACGAGTATTAGTATCATGTGGCTTTTACATAGAAAGAGGTCTTTTTGAAAGAAGGAAAGTATGTAGTATTTTGGGTTTGAAACCCGGATTGTTGATTAAAATGAATGTATGTTAAACTTGCCTATGCTTGTTGTGATAGTCTTTGATGTGCAAGTGTTTTGTTGATGTGCTTCCGTGACTCTCGGGAGGGCCGCTATCCGATTGATTATGGACATACCGGCGTTGGGTGGTCCACGAGTATCGTCCACTTTGAGTATTGATAGTTGTTTCAGATCGCCGCGTGACTCTGCGGGAGGGCCGCTATCCGATTTATTTCCTTGGGACATGCTGGCGTGATGGATGTTCCACGGGCATGCGTCCAGTAGGATGGTTTCATGGCCATGACTTCCGAGGTAAGATGCCGGGGCATGCGGTCATTGTGAGGTTCAGACTGTTAGTCCATGGACCGCTAATCCATGAAGCTTGCCGCGGTGACGAGCGATCACGGGCTTGGTTTGTACGTGGTTCGTGCACACTTTAGATACTTGTTCGTCATTTTCTCGCAGAGCCTCGGTAGATAGCTTAAGATACTTGCCTCGGTCATATCTTGTGAGACGGTAGGCTATTATGCGTTAGCTTAAGATACTTGCCTCGCCGCGATGCGTGGCTAGCTTTGAGGTAGTGGCTTCCGCATTTGCCCGTGATGGGATATGACTAGCTTTTGACCGGTAGTTGGCTATTCTACTTGCCCGACGGTTTTGATGACGCAGGCAGGATCTAGTGTTCAGGTTCACATATGGGTGTTGTTTTACATCATGTACTGCCGGCAGTGAGGAATGAGTTCCACGGGCATGAGTGGTATTATGGGCGTGAGACCCATGATTATGTGTGAGTGATTATTCTGGGGATATGCGTCCCCTTACTTGACATAACTGTTTACTTATTGCGAAATGGTTTTATAAAATGATGAAATGTGATTTCATTACGATTTTCGCCACATACTTGGTACTGTTGCATCGACTTCTGGGCTGCGTTCATGCCGCAGTGTAGGTACACCAGTTGGTTGATCTCGCTCATAGGATCGCAGTCATTAGGAAGCTCCGTTCCTCCGAGGCTTATCTTTTAGTATAGTCCCCTCATCATCAGAGGTACTTATACATTCGTGGTATGGCGGCCCTGTCCGTCATAGTTGTTGTATATCTTAAGTGCAGAGCATTGTAAGGTGGTTT
Organism: Przewalskia tangutica; assembly: GCA_029844215.1. Classification (NCBI taxonomy): domain Eukaryota; kingdom Viridiplantae; phylum Streptophyta; class Magnoliopsida; order Solanales; family Solanaceae; genus Przewalskia; species Przewalskia tangutica. Next base: position 79,202,280 of record CM056725.1, read on the forward strand.
GTAAAAGGATAAGCTGTCGGTTTTATGTATATATACCGAAGGCAACGGGTTGGGTTGCTTATTTATTTATGTCTCTCATTTCATGTGTAAAGTTTTTATTTCCATTGGTTTTCTCGATGTTGTATCACTAGGGTGCCCGGTAAGGCACCCGATGCCCGGTTGCGGGCGTCACAAGTGGTATCGAGCGATTAATCCTCGGAAAGTGTCTACGCACCGTGTCTAGTAAGTCTTGATTATCGGTGTGTTGTGCACCACATCGATAATCGTGAGGCTGCAGGACATTTAGGATTAGTTTCTATTCTTCTCACTCGAGATCGTGCCTTAGAGCGATGTTGTAAGTTGGACTCTTCCGGCGTGTTCTTTTACGCGATTATGCCTCCGCGCAAGGCAACCCGGGCCCAGAAGGGCAAGGCAGCGTGGGAGCTGCTAGTGGGACACAGAGGAGTACGAGGGCGCAGGCCCGGTCATTACCTGAGATAGTTCTTTAGACGGCGAGTTTTGCGACGCCACAAAGCGAGAGGTTAGGCCGCAGCGGTGGCTGCAGAGACCACGCAGACTGAGCCTCCAGTCCCACAGCCTGGAGCAGAGGAGATGGGTTACAAGGAGATGGCCCGATCGCCGGGATCGTGGCCGACACGGCGAGAGGCCGACGCAGCAGCCTCCAGTAGCCCGTAGTTCATCCCGCATCGGATAGTTTGAGGCTACGGATTTTCGAGTTGTATCCCGCCGAGTTCTACGGTCGAGGCACGAGGATGATCCGCAGGAGTTCATCCGCCGATTCTGAAGGATCATGCGAGTGATCAAGGCTTCGAGACCGAGTCCGTGATTTTCGGTTCGCGGCCGCGCGTGATACCGCAGCCGATCGTTTGATTCACGAGCTGTCCCGGGGAGCATGCGCCACCGCTTTGGGGACGAGTTCTCGGAGGCATTTCTCACCATTTCTTGCCGCCGCAGATGAGAGGCACGCCGGCAGTGTTTCGATCTTTGAGACGAGGGAGGACGCATTGGGAGTACAACGTAGAGTTCGACTCGTTGGCTCGATATGTCCCTCGTTAGTAGCTAATATGGAGGACGAGTGCACCGCTACGTCACAGGCTTGATGACTACTTGGCGAGTCTTGTTGGTGTATCGCTTCACCGCATGGACATCGCCCGCACGCAGCTCATGCACTAGGGTGTGAGGCACGAGAGGCCGACGGATTGACCAATATCGCGAGAAGAGGCCGGGGACGGCAGGTCCTTTGGTAACTTTCAAGGCGGACCGCCTCAAAGAAGAGACTAGTTATACGCCGCCAAGACAGAGTGGTCCTCACGCCTTGAGGCCTCCAGTATTCGAGAGCAGTCGTGGCTCGAGGTTCGAGTTTTCAGGAGTTGAGTGCTGGCGGAGAAGCCACCCCGACCTAAGTGTAACCAGTGTAGTAAACCCCATTCGGGGGAGTGTCAGAGGACTTGTTTTACATGTGGCACGGGCCATTTTATGCGAAATTGTCCTACCAGAGGTAGCGGATGTTGAGACTCACCTTCGGATCGATGGCGGGTTCTTCGCCTTCGATAGCTAGCGGGGTGTTCATATCTGCAGCCGGGCGAGGTGGGTCGTGGTGGAAGTTCCCAGTTATAGCGGTCCTTGAAATCGCCTATTTGTTTTTGTGATATCAGGTATATCCTTGACCCTCTAAGAGGCTAGTATGCATTTGTATTAAGATAAGTATATTTCTAATTATTATGTTCTGATAGCATTATGTTGGTGTGATAATTCCATGGGTAGTGTAAGATGAAAGTGGTAGCTTTCATGACGTGAATTAGTAAGATTGTTAGGATCGGGAACGAGAGATTGGGCGCGATAATGGGTTGAGGCAGTCGCGGGTCAACCCGCGCCGGATTGGTGTCGGGTCGAGGTGGTCACGGGTGGTAGGGTCACGAGGGTGCTAGGCCCAAGTTTAGGTAACCATCGTATGAGTTCGTGGATGCGTTCGACCAGAATCGGATCGTGAAGGCCGGAGATAGGCCTTGGAGTAAATTGAAGCTAGTAGGAGCTGTTGTGAGATTAGAAATGATTTCCTCGTTAGTTTGGATTTGAGTTTTGCGCATATGTTATATTCTGGCCATTGGTGGCATGATCGGTTTTGTAAGTATAGTAGTGGAGACTATACCGGCACACGTTTGATTAGAGGCGTAGAAGGAACATTCGGGACGAATGTTTCTAAGGGGGGAAGAATGTTATACCCCGTAGTTCCAGGGTATGTATGTGAGGACGTACGTACGAGAATACGACAGAAATTTTGGAAAGAAAGGAAGATGTGATTTTTTTCGACGGAAAAGTTCCGGTTTTTGTGAAGAAAAAGGTTCGTTAATGGGAATTGGATTCCCAGATTTGGTATTTGGACTTCTTGGATTATATTAGAATTTTGAGGTTTTATTTTCAGAAATGGTCACGTGGGACCCACGGGAGAAATTTACGGTTTTGTGGGGCCCGCTTTGTTTTTGAGATTTCCGGTATTTTGGATATTTTCGGAAGACGAAATATTTTGATTTAGTCGGGGCGACACGTGTCACCCCATGTGGCACCTTGGCGAAATGGTGGGACAGTGGCTAGCCACGTCCCTGGCCGAATGGGTTGACAAGTGGCAAGCCACTTGGCCCTTGTTTCGTTGGCCATGTGGTGTGGTGGGACCCACACACACATGGCCCAATCTTGACCCTACACTTACCTTGATCTTGGCCTGAATCCTCTATATAAACCCCTTAAGTTGAAGAAGTAAATCATCCTCACTTGAAAGCTTTCCAAAGCAAATGTTTTCCCTCCCTTTGTGTAGATTTCGTCCCCTCCCCTCTTGTGTAGAAAATACTTGGTGTATTGTTGTATAATCCCAAATACCTTGGCCTAGTATCCCTAGTAGTATTCCAAAGTTATTTCAATACTAGGAGCCCGGAAATACTACTTTATTCCAATAGCCGTAAAACGAAACCCTAGAAAAATCTTCCTAGCTTGGTGGAAGTATTTAGAGAAGTTGTTTAGAAACTTCTAAGGGTCGCTTGGAGCGGGTTGGAGCGTAGGATGGAGCTAAGCGTTGCTCAGGATCGACTTATAACTTGGATAATTTTTGGGCTTATCGAGGTAATGATCTATGTCCCCCTATTGTAATTGGATATTACATGTTGTAGTAGTTATACTTGAGTATATTATATTCGAAGGATGATTATAAAGGATTGAACTGTATTTACATTGGACTGTACTTACAGTAGACTTGTGTAAGTATTATTGTAAAGCATATTTGAACACGTCCGGTTAGACGTGTAATCCCCTGGGAGTTGTTGGCCTGGTAGCGGGCCTGGTTAGGGGAGGAGATTTATGTGATCGCGGGGAGGTCTTTGAAATTTACGTAGAATAAGGAATCTTGTGTTTAGAATATTCTACGGAGAGTGCTAGAAGTTGATTTTTATATTATGGTTGTTATAGGTGGATCTTTCACGCGCATACTTGACTTGGCTTGTGGTTTAAGCTAAAGGTATGTGATTCTTCCTATACTCTTGAGCATGATTGTTGTGAACTATATAGTACGGTGGCGTGCGTGTGTGAAACGATTTTTGTTTGTTTTAAAACATAAAGTGTTATAATGGCTTTATGGGAAGTTAGTTATAACGACTTTATGAAGATAAAAGAAAGATTTGGTTTGATAAGAAACGACTTGATTTTGAAAGTTAAGAGACTTGATCTTGAAAGATAAGAGACTTGACTTATAACGACTTGTTTTTAAAAGGAGAAGTAACTTGATTTAAGTATAGGTTACTTGTTTTGAAAAGAGTAAGTTAATTGGGTTTTAAAAAGAGTATACTTGATGTTGTTCTAAAAGAAAAGCACTTGGTTTATAAAGTATAGAGTACTTGATTTTAAAAGCCTTGTAAAGATTTTTACGAAGGTGAAGTAATTTGGTTTTAAAAGTAAAACGTGTTTTCTTTATATACTACAGTATTAGTATCGTGTGGCTTTTACATAGAAAGAGGTCTTTTGAAAGAAGGAAAGTATGTAGTATTTTGGGTTTGAAACCCGGATTGTTGATTAAAATGAATGTATGTTAAACTTGCCTATGCTTGTTGTGATAGTCTTTGATGTGCAAGTGTTTTGTTGATGTCGCCTTAGTGACTCTGGGAGTAGGCTATCGATTGATTATGGACATCTCGGCGTTGGGTGGTCCACGGTATCGTCCACTTTGAGTATTGGTGGTTGTTTGCATCGCCGTGACTCTCAGGAGGGCCGGCTATCGATTTATTTCCTTGGGACATCTTGGCGTGATGGATGTTCCACGCATGCGTCGATGGGATGGTTTCATGGCCATGACTTCCGAGGTAAGATCTTGGGGCATGCGGTCATTGTGAGGTTGATCGTTAGTCCATGGACCGCTAATCCATGAAGCTTGCCGCGCGACGAGCGATCACGCTTGGTTTATGCGTGTGGTTCGAGCACACTTTAGATACTTGTTCGTCATTTTCTCGTACCGGTAGCCTCGGTAGATAGCTTAAGATACTTGCCTCGGTCATATCTTGTGAGACGGTAGGCTATTATGCGTTAGCTTAAGATACTTGCCTCGGCGATTCGTGGCTAGCTTTTGGGTAGTAGTTGGCTTCCGTACCTTGCCGTGATGGGATATGACTAGCTTTTGACCGTAGTTGGCTATTCTACTTGCCCGACGGTTTTGATGACGCAGCGGGATCTAGTGTTCGGTTCACATATGGGTGTTGTTTTACATCATGTATGCCGTGATGAGGAATGAGTTCCACGCATGAGTGGTATTATGGGCGAGACCCGTGATTATGTGTGAGTGATTATTCGGGATATCGTCCTTACTTGACATAATTGTTTACTTATTGCGAAATGGTTTTATAAAATGATGAAATGTGATTTCATTACAGTATATTTCGATTTCACATACTTGGTACTGTTCTTCCTGCCGAGTGCGTTCATCTGGCGGTAGAGTACACGATTGGTTGATCCTCGCTCATAGGATCGCGATTCGCGTTAGGAAGCTCAGTTCCTCCGAGGCTTATCTTTTGGTATAGTCCTGTCATCAGAGGTACTTATACATTCGGTGGTATGGCGGGCCCCGTCCGTCATAGTTGTTATATATCTTAAGTGCATGCTTGTTGTGGCGGGGTTTGTAAAAGGATAAGCGTCGGGTTTTATGTATATATACTGAAGGCAACGGTTGGGTTGGCCTGTTTATTTATTTATGTCTCTCATTTCATGTGTAAAGTTTTTATTTCCGCTGGTTTTCTCTGATGTTGTATCACTAGGGTGCCCGGGGTAAGGCACCAGTGACGGGCCCGGGTTGCGGGGCGTCACAAGTTCCACGGGTACGCTCCTGTTGATAAATGTTATTTTTGCTAATCGCTTTGGACATACTGACACGATGCGTGGCGCACGGGTATGGTTCCATTTTGATTTCTGTCTAGTTGTTTCCTCTTGGACATACTGACACGATGCTTGGCGCACGGGTATGGTTCCATTGGGATTGCTGTCTTGTTATTGGCTTGGACATACTGACACGATGTGTGGCGCACGGGTATGGTTCCATTTCGATTGTTATCTGGATATTTCCTTTGGACATCTCGACACGACGCGTGCGCGCGGGTATGCTTCCATTGGGATGGTTCCAGGGCCATGCTTATACCGAGGTGAGATGCCGGGGCATGCGGCCGTTGTGCGGGTTAAATTCCCGGGTTATATTTGAGTGATGACTTTGAGGGCGTGAGTCCCTGACTTGACATGACTGCTTTTATGTTGTGAACTGTAGTTTTGTTATCATACATGTCTCCTGTTTTTATATGCATTATGATTTCATTTACTGATATTTTCGATTTCACATACTTGGTACTGTCGACCTCCCGAAGCCGTTCATGCCGCAGTGAGGTACACCGTGTTGATCCTCGCTCTAGTGGTCAGCGTTGGGAAGCTCCGTTTCTCCGGAGGCTTATCTTTGGTATGTTACCCTGAGTTGTAGGTTCTTGTACAGTCAGGGGTATGGCGGGGCCCTGTCCCGTCATGTTGTATAAAAACTCTTAGAGGTCTGTAGTACTGTTGTGGGCAGGGTTTGTAAAAAGGATTAAACTGTTCGTTTTGAAAGAGTTGTTTATATATATTTTATTGGAAGGTAACCGTTTGGTTGGCCTGTTTTATGATCATATATCTTGTTTCTTGTTTAAGTTTTATTTTCCGCTGGTTTTCTCTGATGTTGTATCACTAGGGTGCCCGGGGTAAGGCACCAGTCACGGGCCCGGGATCGGGTCATGACAAAACATCTCATGCTTGTTAATATCCATAGCTACAACAATAAGTAAATCTTAATTGCTAAAACGACAAGATTTATACCTTTACAAGACCTTAAAATTTCCAAGATTCAAAGTCGCTCCTTAGCAATTCTTAGCTCCTTTTACGCTCCAATCCGCTATTTGAAGCTTCTAGAAGTTCACAACCAACTTCTCTTCAATTTCCAATCAAAACCTATGAAAATGCCTTAGGTTTTCGCCTTGCGACTAACGTGAAAACGCCGTTTTTCCGAGATCTTTCTATTAAGATATCCTTACAATACCCTTAGGGACCTTGGGTTTAAGTCTTGTGAATAATGGATCAAAACTACAAAAATTTTGTGTGGGAGATATCACCAACCCGAGAGCACTCCAGGCTAAGCTCAAAGTTCTCTAATTTTTCTAAGTGTGGAAGACCTTGTCTTGCTACTAGTGTGGTATATAAAACACAATGGAAGGCTTAGATTGCAACACTTGAGTGGCTAGGATGAAAGACACTTGGATAATTAGCCAAGTGGACAAGTTGACAAGTCAACAATCTCAAGCTTGAAGACTTATCATCCACAATGGTCAAATGACCATTCTAACCTTGAAATTTTCGTCCAAGGGAATGTGGGGGGAGGTTCCATGTGTCACCCTCTCATTCGTCCACAAAATTCAGTAACCCTCGTGGGCCCCGCAAAACGTAAAATTCCTCGGGGGGCCCCACGTGACCAAATCCATAAAAATAAATTTCCATAATGTTAATAAGTTCCATACTCTTCAAATAATGCATTTTGAGAATTCAATTCTCAACAACGAACATTTTTCCTTTCCGACGTTCGGAAGATTTTCCGTCGGAACAACAATTCTTCCTTTCGTACCAATTTCCAAGTCTTGATTTCTTACATACATTCTCTTATACATGTCCTGGACTTACGGGGTGTAACATGCATAGTCCGCTGTATCTGCCGAATAAACTCCTGAGGATCCTCCTCAGATCTCGAACCATAGAACTCGGGTGGACTACAACCCAGAAAATCCTGAATCCTCAAATTGTCCGCTCTAAGGTTAGCTACCTGCTCCTGTCGGCGCTGCCCTACCACTATGCAAGTCAATAACCTGATCTGCTCTCCATAATTTCTATACTCCGCCCGGCCGAGTGGATGGAGGCTCGTATCGTAACCCCGAGTTGCGCCGCCGCTTCCTCTAATACCGCCGCCAGAATCGAACTCGCCGCCTGGACCACAACCTCAGGCATAGTCTGGGCCTGAGTCCTAGTAATCCTCTGCGCACCACTAGCAGCTCCTGCTGCTGCCTTGCCCTTCTGGGCCCTGGTCGCCTTCCGTGGAGGCATAGCTGATTCATACACATAAGAATACGTCAGAGACGGATCAACCTAATAACACAACTTTATTGCACGATCTCAGAGTAAGAAGAATCTTAAATTTCCTGCAGCCTCCTGATTATAGATGTGGTGCACAACACACCGATAATCAAGACTCTACTAGACACGGTCTGCAGACACTTTCCGAGGACTAACTGCTCTGATACCACTTTTGTCACGACCCGACCCCAGGCTCGCGACTGGTGCCCTACCTGGGCACCCTTACAGGTACACATCAGAGATAATCAGCGGAACATACATGAAACTGATAAAATAAAATAACAAGAATTTAAACAACAGGTTAGCCGATAAGGCCACCTCCCTGGACACATATACATATACTTAAACAACCGCAGTTACATCCTTCTTTTTTTTACAAACCGACCCACAAGATATGACTACAGACCTCTAAGAATTACAACTGTGGCGGGACAGGGCCCCGCCATACCCCTGAATGTACATAATCTACAATATCAGGGAAACCATACCCAAAGATAAGCCTCGAGTGAATGGAGCTTCTTCCCAAAATCGAGCAGAGATCACCAACTGTGTACCTAACACTGCCGGCATTTGACGCGGCCGGGCGGTCAAGACAACAGTAAGTATGGAATGTAAATAAGGTCGATAACCAAATCATAACTGTATAAAAAAAATGACAGGGGCAAGTATAAAAATGAAATACCAGATCCTACCGTGCCATTTTAACTCCTGAAATCAATCGTATATTAACCGTTCTTTTCCTTCTTTCAATAAAAATTAACTTCATATTCCTACATACTTACTTTAAGGATTTAATCAAGTATTTCCACATAACTTACATATCTTACATAACATAATCCGACCCTTTATGGAGGGACTTCTTATTTGGGAGCTTACTTTGATCATCCATACGTGATAACGTGTCCGCCCATTTGGGACACGGTGTCTTGATGAATCATGTGACATAATCCGCCTCCCGCGAGCTCGATGCATCTTGTGGAATCATGTAGCATAATCTGGCCCGCCTGTGGAGCTCGGTGTACTGTGGAATCATGTAGTATAATCCGGCCCGCCTGTGGAGCTCGGTGTACTGTGGAATCATGTAGCATAATCTGGCCCGCCTGTGGAGCTCGGTGTACTGTGGAATCATGTAGCATAATCCGGCCCGCCTGTGGAGCTCGGTGTACTGTGGAATCATGTAGCATAATCCGGCCCGCCTGTGGAGCTCGGTGTAAGATGACGTAACCTGGACTATGTGTAGGCTCGGGGTAATATGGCGTAATCCGACCTATGTGTAGGCTCGGTGTATCTCATAACGTAATCTGGCCTATTTGTAGGCTCGGTGTATTTCATAACATAATCCGTCCTATTTGTAGGCTCGGTGTGTTTTTCCTTACATAACATTTTTAAACCATCTTTTCACTTCTTCTTAAGTCGTCATAACAACTTCCCATAAAGCTATTATAACAACCATTCATTTTAGAGAACTTAAGACACTTTTATTCTTACAACATTACGAAAACTAGACCCAAAAATACTACGTACAAACATATAAAAAGAATCATAAAACTCCTTTCTTTTTAAAGCTCAAGTCACACACTCTTTTGAAAACCATCTTCTTAACTTTTGAAATAAATTAAGAAGCCATACTTTTTAAAGTTTAGTCATTCCCACTCATAAAATCAAGGCTTATAGTATTAACCCCTCGTAGCATACACTCTTTAAAATCATATCGCTTAAAACTTCATAATCCTTAAAAGACAATCAAAGTTCGTAGTCTTAAAACTTCATAACATACATTCTTTAAAGTCCATTTACTTATACTTATAAAATAATATCATCTATACTTTAGAAATCAAGTCCCATAACTTGAAAAATAAAGTTTCATACACTTCCAAAACCAAGTAACTTATTCTCTTTAAAACCATATAACCTCCACTTTTAAAATCAATCCCCTTTTCACATATAAATTCAAGTCATTTTAAACTTGAAATCAACTTGCTTACTTTAAATAAATAAAGACACATAGCTTTAAATCAAATCTCATAACTTCCTAACCATTCTTACCAACATCTCCCATAAGACTTGGTAAGGACTTAGGACAATTTAAACAAACTTTTAACTTAGAATCAACAATGTGAATACTTCTTAACTTCTAAGAGTAGAAGGAATCATGAAATACTATCACATGGATATTTCATATGTAGGATCATGCCAAAGAAAGAAGAGGTTCACATACCTCGCGACGACTAGCGACAAGTTGCAAAATGCTCCCAAGTACTTTATCATTGCTATCTTTTCCACCCCTTCAAGTAGAATACGCTACTCGTAGTACTTCAACCTATAATGGCCATAATACGTCTATTAACCTCTAGCTTCAAACGTAGAATATTCTAAGTGTAAAGTCACCAAATTCTACGGAAAATCGGACAGCACTTCCTTTGTTTCTACGTACTTTTCCACTTTTTTCAATGCCCGAAAATCAATAACCAACATGCCACATTTAAGGCGCAAAAATCCAACAATTCAAAGGGGATTACACGCCTTAATAGGACGTGTAAAATTCTGCCCCACAATAATACAAAACAATCCAATAACCTTAGGCAATATTCGTCAATATCAAGGACAACAACAACATCTATTTCTTTCCAATTCCTTTCAATCCATAATGTCGTCCTAACATGTTATATAGTCGCAAACAATTCAAACAACTATAATCCCTTCTTTATATAACAAGCGACGACTAAAACTAATAACCAATTTGAATTACAATATTAGGGTTAATCATGCAACTTTCGGATTAGGGTTTCTAATATCCATACACTTATCAAACTTCATAATAAATACCTCATGCTTGCTAATATCCATAGCTACAACAATAAGTAATCTTAATTACTAAAACGATAAGATTTTTACCTTTATAAGCCCTTATAATTTCCAAGATTCAAAGTCGCTCCTTAGCAATTCTTAGCTCCTTTCCTTTACGCTCCAATACGCTATTTGAAGCCTTTAGAAGTTCAAAACCAACTTCTCTTCCATTTCCAATCCAAAACTATGAAACGACTTAGGTTTTCGCCTTGCGACTAACGTGAAAACGTCGTTTTTCCGAGATCTTTCTATTGAGATATCCTTACAATACCCTTAGGGACCTTGGGTTAAAGTCTTGTGAATAATGGACCAAAACTACAAAAATTTTGTGTGGAACTTATGCCAAACCCGAGAGCACCTACAAGTGAAGAACAAGGTTTCTAATTTTTCTAAGTGTTGAAGACAAGTCTTGCACTAGTGTAGTGTATATATAACACAATGGAGGGCTTAGATTACAACAAATGTGAGGCTAGGATGAAGAGCATTAATTAATTAGCCAAGTGGACAAGTTGACTTGGTCAATTTTCTCAAGCTTTGAAGACTTGATCTTCCACATAGGTCAATGACCATACTACCCTTGTCTTATTTCGTCCAAGTCCATTGGGGGGGGGTGCCACGTGTCGCCCTCCCATTCGTCCATAAATTTCGTAACCCTCATGGGCCCCACAAAACATAAAATTTCTCGGGTGGGCCCCACGTGACCAAATCCGTAAAAATAAATTTCCATAATGTTAATAAGTATCATACTCTTCAAATAACGCATTTTGAGAATCTAATTCTCATTAACGGATATTTTTCCTTTCCGACGTTCGGAAGATTTTCCTTCGGAAAAACAATTCTTCCTTTCGTACCAATTTTCAAGTCTTGTGTTCTTGCGTCTATTCTCGTATACTTGTCCTGAAATTCCGGGGTGTAACAGTATTGGTGGGATGGCCTGAAGAGGGATGTGGTAGGTTTTGTTGCTCAGTGTCCTAATTGTCGCCAGTCGGTTGAGCACCGAGCCGTGGCTATTGCAGGCTATTGATATTCCGAAATAGAAGTGGGAGGTGATCAACATGGACTTTATTATAGGGTTACCTCGCACTCAGAGGAAGGATGATTCCATCTAGGTTATTGTCGACAGGCTGACTAAATCAGCCCACTTTCTTTCAGTCAGGACTACGTATTCGGCTGAGGATTATGCTATATTGTATATCAGAGAGATTGTGAGACTGCACGGAGTTCCTATATCGATTATATCAGACAGAGGAGCCCAGTTTAAGGCTAACTTCTGGAGGTCTTTCCAGAAGGGATTAGGTACACATGTGAGTCTCAGTACTGCGTTTCATCCTCAGACCGACGGACAGGCAGAGTGTACTATCCAGACACTTGAGGATATGTTGCAGGTGTTACACCCCGTAATTCCAGGACATGAATAAGAGAATAGACGCGAGAACACAAGACTTGAAAAGGGCACGAAAGGAAGAATTGTTTTTCCGACGAAAATCTTCCGAACGTCGGAAAGGAAAAACGTTCGTTGTTAAGAATTAGATTCTCAAAATGCATTAATTGAGGAATATGGAACTTATTATCATTATGGAATTTTATTTTTATGGATTTGGTCACGTGGGGCCCACCCGAGAAATTTTACGTTTTGTGGGGCCCACGAGGGTTACAAATTTTATGGACGAATGGGAGGGCGACATGTGGCACCCCCACATGGTCTTGGACGAATTAAGTCAAGGGTAGAATGGTCATTGACCATTATGGATGAACAAGTCTTGCTAGCTTGAGAAAATTGATCAAGTCAACTTGACGCTTGGATAATTATTTAATGTTCTTCATCCTAGCCACACATATGTTGATATCTTGACCCTCCATTGTGTTATATATACACACTAGATGCAATACAAGCTCTTCAACACTTAGAAAAAAATTCACAACATTCTTGTTCTTGAGATTGCTCTCGGGTTTGCCTAATTTCCCACACAATTTTTTTGTAATTTTGGTCCATTAATCACAAGACTTTAACCCAAGGTCCCTAAGGGTATTGTAAGGATATCTCAATAGAAAGATTTCGGAAAAACGACGTTTTCACGTTAGTCGCAAGGCGGAAACCTAAGTCGTTTTGATAGTTTTGGATTGGAAATGGAAGAGAAGTTGGTTGTGAACTTCTAAAAGCTTCAAATAGCGGATTGGAGCGTAAAGGAAAGGATCTAAGAATTTCTAAGGAGCGACTTTGAATCTTGGAAATTATAAGGGCTTATAAAAGTAAAAATCTTGTCGTTTTAGTAATTAAGATTACATATTGTTGTAGCTATGGATATTAGAAAGCATGAGGTATTTATTATGAAGTTTGATAAGTGTGTGGATATTAGAAACCCTAATCCGAAAGTTGCATGATTAACCCTAAGATTGTAATTCAAATTGGTTATTAGTTTTAGTCGTCGCTTGTTATATAAAGAAGGGATTATAGTTGTTTGAATTGTTTGCGACTATATAACATGTTAGGACGACATTATGGATTGAAAGGAATTGGAAAGAAATAGATGTTGTTGTTGTCCTTAATATTGCCGAATATTGCCTAAGGTTATTGGATTGTTTTGTATTATTGTGGGGCAGAATTTTACACGTCCTATTAAGACGTGTAATCCCCTTTGAATTGTTGGATATTTGCGCCTTAAATGTGGCATGTTGGTTATTGATTTTCGGGCATTGAAAAAGGTGGAAAAGTACGTAGAAACAAAGGAAGTGCTGCCCGATTTTCCGTAGAATAAGTGACCTTACACTTAGTATGATTCTACTTTAAAAAGCTAGGAGTTGATAGACATGTTATGATTAATATAGGTTGAAGTACTACGAGTAGCGTATCTTACTTGAGGGTGGAAAAGCTAGCAAGGATTAAGTACTTGGGAGCATTTGCAACTTGTCGCTAGTCGTCGCGAGGTATGTGAACCTCTTCTTTATTTGGCATGATCCTACGTATGAAATATCCATGTGATAGTATTTCATGATTCCTTCTACTCTTAGAAGTTAAGAAGTATTCACGTTGTTGATTCTAAGTTAAATTACGTTTAAATTGTCCTAAGTCCTTACCAAGTCTTCAACACACATACGCAGCGTCCCATCCTTCTTCTTCACGAACAATACCGGCGCTCCCCAGGGAGAAACACTAGGCCTGATGAAGCCCTTCTCCAACAAACCTCTCAGCTGGTCCTTCAACTCTCTCAACTCTGCATGGCGGAATGGATATCGGTCGGGTATCAGGCAGAATGTCAATGCAAAACTCTATCTCCCTCTCAGGAGGGATACCCGGGAGGTCGTCTGGAAACACATCTGGGAACTCTCTGACTACTGGAACTGAATGAAGGTCTGGTATCTCGGCCTCAGTATCAAATACCCGAATGAGATGGTAGATATACCCCTTCTGCACCATCTTCCTGGCCTTGAGGTAAGAAATAAACCTACCCCTCGGCGACACAGTGTTCCCCTCCCACTCAATAACCGGCTCAGAAAGCGAACCGTACCACTCTCTCCCTACAGTCTACATTGGCGTAGCAGGAAGCTAGCCAATCCATACCCATAATCACGTCGAAGTCTGTCATATCCAACTCTATCAAGTCGGCTAGGGTCTGACGACTGCATATAGTCACTGGGCAAGCCCTATATACCCGCTCAGCTACCACCGAATCACCCACTGGCGTAGCTACCTCATAAGGGTCTATGGACTCAGACTCTATCCCTATCCTACTAGCAATAAGGGGAGATATATATGACAAGGTAGAACCCGGATCTATCAAGGCATGCACGTCACAACATGAAACTGATAAGGTACCTGTGACTACATCCGGTGATGCCTCCTGGTCCTGGCGGCTGGACATGGCATAAATGCGGTTCTGAGGACCGGCCGAATGGGACCCGTGCACGACCTGCCGCAACTGCTTTGGTCCATGAGTACCACGCCTCGGCGAGTAATCATAGGAGATGAAGACCGGCGAAGGACTCAGTAGGCCGCCCTACCATCTCGCGCCGCTCGCCTGACACCTGCAAAGTGACCCTTCTGACCGCACGCACAACAAACTCCTGAAGTAGGACCACAACTCCCGTAATGGGATCTACCGACGCCACACCGGCGGGGGTGGTCTCGACGGTTAGCACCTCTGCTACTGGAAGTCCAAGTCTGGGCCCTGACACGCCCGAATACCGGGTATCGAAGACGGTGTAGGAGTGCTCTGGGCTGGTGGTGGTGCAAATCTAGTCTGTTGCTGTCACGACCCGAACCCGGGCCCGTGACTGGTGCCTTATCCGGGCACCCTAGTAGCCATACATCAGAGAAAATCAGCGGAACATAAAACGAGACATGAAAATATTATGAAGTAAGAAACAGTAATCTGAGAAAACTTGCCCTTCGGCATATATATAAATCAACTTAAAACCGAACAGTTACATCCCATTACAACTCTGCCCACAACAGTACTACAGACCTCTAAGAGTGACATGACAACAATGGCGGGACAGGGCCCCGCCATACCCCTGAATGTAAGCACCTACTACGACAGGGGACTATACCATTAATAAGCCTCCGGAGAAACGGAGCTTCCCAAACGCTGAACTGTGACCCTGAGAACTAGGATCAACGACTGGTGTACCTCAACCTGCGGCATGAACGCGGCCGAGGAGGTCGATAACAGTACCAAGTATGTGGCGAAAATATCAGTAAATTAAATCATAGTAGTCTATATAAAGCAGGAGACATGTATGATAACCAAACTACAGTTCACAATAAATAAGCAGTCATGTCAAGTCAGGGACTCACGCCCTCAAAGTCATCACTCAATTATCACTATGGGTCTCACGCCCATAACATCAATCATGCCCGTGGAATACCTTCCTCACTGCCAGCAGTTTATGATATAAAAGCACCAAGGAATATACATGAACACCAGGTCCCACCTGTGTCATAATAAAACAGTACAGGGTAAGTACGAAGGCATAGCCGACTACTAACACCCACAGTACTAACAAGGTCATAAACTATATCATGATATCTGTCTAGACCGTCACATGATCAAAGCTGGTCACTCGCCCGCAGTATCAAATGTGCGCGTCTAGCCTGAACTCCGCGACTCGCGTAGGCCAACCTCATAGGCTGCGTGAGGTATAACCCCGCATCGAGGTAGCTACTCCCGGCGTCCGCTGGACTCGCGATCCGCATGGCCACATAGACCGCATGACCATAAAGGCCGCACACTAACCTCGAACTCGTAGCTCGCATAGGTCCTGGACCCGCATGAGGTATTCTCGAATCATGGTCCTGCATCGCTGAGTCTACCCCGTCGGAGGCGACAACCTCCAAAACATGTCAAGGTGAGTGGTACAATACCAACATAACGGTGATAGTTAAACAACTTAAGCGCGATCGAACCCCTTTACACAAACATCACAAGATACTAACACACGTAGCATCCTAGCATGTTTACTTAACAAATCAACAAGAAAGTATTACAAGGCTATCACAAACCAACACAATCAAGTTATACACACAAGGTACCTTTTACTATATGATTAACAAGATCGGGTTTTTATCCCCAAAGTACTTCATACATTAACTCTTTTAAAAGATACGTTACTTTCACAAAAGTCACACAATACCCGTAGTACATGAAAATAGAGTGATTATCTTTTGAAGTAAATCAAAACACTTCTCTTTGTAAAATCAAGTAACAACATTCTTTTCCAAACGTTTCAAGTTTGCCTAATTTCAATTACACAAGTTTCTCATTTTCGAAAGGTTTCGTAGTTCATAGTTTTTGTTATACCCCGTATTTCCAGAGTATGTACGTGAGGGTGTACGTACAAAAGTTAGCCTAAGTTAAAGACCTTGGACGAAAAAGTTTGTGCACAACTCACTAAAAGAATCGTTTTCCGACGAAACGTTTAACAAGACTCGCGTAGGGTAAATTCCGGCTATGTCATTTCTAATTTTTTTGGATTTTTCCGAGAGACGTGACACTTTGGACCAACGAGAGGGCGACACTTGTCACCCTCTCATTGATGGATGTGGGACGGCAATAGGGCCGATTGGAGTGACTATTTTGTCATGGAGTTGGTAGGATATTTTGTGTGCAAGTTGGATAAGGTACACTTGCCCTAATCTTGACCTTACACTTGCCTAGCACTTGGCTAAATCTTGGCCATTGGTTGGCCACTTCTTGACCTATAAATACCCCCCTTAAGATGAAGAGTTCTTCATCCACAAATCTTTCTCCAAGTCTTGAGAATCCTCCCATCTCCCTTGTGAGCCATTTCGTCCAATCCTCCCCCCCCTCCTTGAGAAAGCCTTGGCCGAATACCCTCTAAAGAAGCCCTAGCCGAAACACTACCCCCCCTCCCTTGGTAGAAAAGTTGTCTTCCAAGTGTAGTTACTATACCAAAATACCCTAGCCCAAATCCTTTAGTACTTAGTAGAAGTTGTGAAGAACTTCTAAGGGTTCATGGAGCTATCGGAGCGTACAACTTAGGAGCTAAACCTTGCTCAGGATCGACGTATATCTAGGATATTATTGGGCTTACCGAGGTAAATAAACTTATCCTTCTTTTTGTAATTAGAGAATACATACTGTAAAAGTATAGGAATAAGTATAAATACTTAGAAGGATATTACAGAATAGAATTGAACTGTTATCACAGTAGAAAGGTTTAAAAGAAGAATAATTGAACTATACTTACATAGGACTGTTTTCACAGTAGACTTATATAGCTCACCGGGTAGGGAAGTGCTGCCCGACTTTCCGTAGAATTGAGAACCCTCTGTTTAGAATGACCTACAGAGTAGTCTAGACTTTGATAGATGTCTGTGACTATTATAGGCTGATTCTCTGCGCGCGACATATTCGACTTGGCAGGTGGATTTTGCCAAGAAGGTATGTGATTCTTCCTATACTCTTGAGCATGATATTTTAAATATATATATAGTACGGTAGACGTACGTGTGTTAACTGAATAATAACTACGACAATGTCTTTTGACTTAAGCCTAAATAATACTTACGGCAATGTCTTGCGACTTAAGCCTGAATAATAAAGATCTTAAAAAGTCTTTCAAGAGAATTATAAAACAGTTTTGAAAGAAGAAGAATATTTGTTTTTAAAACAAGAAGCTTAAGGGTTATACTAGCTTTATGGGAAGTTAAGTATAACGGCTTAAGTTTTATAAAAAGGAACAGTTTACTTATGTGTTTATAAAAGACTTGTATTGATTTCTGAAAGGTATAATAAGATGATTTTGACGAGTAGACATATTGTGATGCTATGTGTTAGTATCTTGTAACGTTTGTGTAAAGAGGTCAGTCTTACTTATGCTTATGTTGTTTAAACTATAAGCTGTTATGTTAGTACTATATCACTCACCTCTTGAGATGATACCGGGGGTTAAGCTGCCCTCCGATGCGGGGTAGACTCGAGTGATGCAGGACCATGATTCGAGAATACCTCATGTGGGTCGGGGCCTATGCGAGCTACGAGAGTTCCGAGTTAGTGTGCGGGGTTATGCCTCATGCGGTCTATGTGGCCATGCGACAACGAGTCGGGGCGATGCCGAGGAGTAGCTACCGATGCGGGTTATACCTCATGCGGGCCTATGTGAGTGGCCTATGCGGACTACGGAGTCGAGATTAGGCTTGCGGAATGATAATATGGGCGAGTGGCCCTGCTTCGATCATTCGCAGCCTAGAAAAGACCTGTTACAGTTTACCTATTGTTGCTCTTGTTTATGATGTGGCACTATGTGCGGTTACATTAGTTGTTTCGTGCATATTTGTAAAATTGGTTTTTAAAGTGATATGATTTCATTTAAGTACTTTACAGTTTCACATACTTGGTACCTGTTGTACTGACCTCCTTCGGGGGGCTGCGTTCATGCCGCAGGTAAGGGCAAGCAGGTGCTAGATCCACATCCTTAGGATCTTTGCTTTGGTGTCAGGAGCTCCATCTTCTCCGGAGGCTCTACTTTGGGTATGATCTCCCTGTATTGTAGATAGTTTTGTACATTCAGGGTATGGCGGGGCCCTGTCCCGCCATAGTGGTTTACTTCTTTAGAGGTCTGTAGTCCTATTGTACATTTGGGATGTAACTGCAAAACTTGGGTTATATATATATGCCGAAAGGCAAGCTTTTCATCAGATAAACTGTTTCTATTTTTATAATGTTTCCTGTCTTGTCTTATGTTCCGCTGATTACTCTGATGTATGACTACTTGGGTGCCCGGGTAAGGCACGATCACGCCCCGAACAGTCGTGACAAAAGTGGTATCGAGCGATTAATCCTCGGAAAGTGTCTACAGGCCGTATCTAGTAAGTCTTGATTATCGTGTGTTGTGCACCACACCAATAATCGAGAGGCTATAGTATATTTAGGATTGGTTTCCATTCTTCTCACTCTGAGATCGTGCTTTAGAGTTGTGTTATAAGTTGGGCCCTCTAACGTATTCCTTTCTCATGTGATTATGCCTCACGTAAGGCAACCCGCCCGAAGGGCAAGGCAAGGCGGAGCTGCTAGTGGGACACCTAGAGTCACGAGGCTCGAGCCCGTCTATACCCGAGGCGGCGAGTTCTACGACGCCGCCGACCCTGAGGGTTTAGGGCAGCGGTGGGCGATGAGACCACAATACCTACACCTCCGCCCCACACTGGAAGCGGATGAGATGGGTTCTGAAGATGGCGATTATTGGCTAGGATTGTGGCGAACACGAGGATAGGCCGGATCTGGCGATTCAGATTCCACCCGGATCGTACCGTGGTTCACCCGAGGCGAATAGTTTGAGGCTACGAGATTTCTGAGTTGTAGCCCGCGAGTTTTACGGTCGAGGCCGGAGGATGATCCGCGAGTTCATCCGTCGATTCTGAAGGATCATGCGGGTGATCAAGGCTTCAGAGACCGAGTCTGTGACCTTCGGTTCTCATCGGCTGCGTGATACCGCAGTCGATTGGTTTGATTCGTGGGAGCTTTCTCGGGGAGAGCATGCGCCTCCAGCAGTATGGGACGAGTTTTTGGAGGCCTTTCTCACTCACTTCTTGCCTCCCCAGATGAGGAGGGCACGGGCCGATAGATTTTTGTTGCTGAGGCAGAGAGGACGCACAGTTAGGGAGTACAACGTTGAGTTTGATTCGTTGGCTCGATATGTCCCTGCGTTGGTAGCAGATATGGAGGACAGGGTGCATCGTTACGTCACCGGGCTAGATGATTATATGGCCGAGTCTTGTGCGGGTGTGGCTCTTGACGAGCATGGATATTACCGTATGCGAGCTCGCGCACTGATGCGGCGAGCGTAGAGGCGACGAGTTGACAGCAGCGAAGAAGGCGGGCCGGGAGAGGGTCTTTTGGTGGCTATCGTGGTGGGCGGCCTCAGCAGCAGTCTAGATTTGCACCACAGCCAGCTCAGAGCACTCCTGCACCGTCCTCAGCACAGCCAGAGTATTCGAGGCGGACCGGGCCCAGGGCTTGACGCGTCGAGCGGCGAGTCGCCGACGGGACCACCCGCCGGTGGCCGATCGGTAGATCCCATTACGGAAGTGTGGTATCGCCGGGAGCTTATTACGCCAGCGAGGTCACTGCGGATCGCCGGCCGGGCCGGTGGTAGGGCTCACCTACGGTGCTGCCGGTTCTTCGTCCCTACGATTACACGCCCGGGCGTGGTACTCGTGGACCAGCAGGTCGCGGCAGAGGTCGTGGCGCGGGTCCCAGTTCTAGCGGTCCTCAGAACCGCATTTATGCCTTGTCCAGCCGGCAGGATCAGGAGGCCTCACCTGATGTCGTCACAGGTACCTTATCAGTTTCTGGGTTTGATGTGTATGCCTTGATAGATCCTGGTTCTACTCTGTCCTATATATCTCCCCTTATTGCTAGTAGGATAGGGATAGAGCCTGAGTCCATAGACCCTTTCGAGGTAGCTACGCCAGTGGGTGATTCGGTGGTAGCTCGGCGGGTATATAGGGCTTGTCCAGTGACCATATACAGTCGTCAGACCCTAGGCGACTTGATAGAGTTGGACATGACTGATTTCGATGTGATCATGGGGATGGATTGGCTAGCTTCTTGCTACGCCAATGTAGGCCGGAGAGAGTAGTGCAGTTCCAGTTTCTGAGGAGCCGTTGTTGTGTGGGAGGAACATCAGACGCCAGAGGGTAAGTTTATTTCTTACCTCAAGGCTAGGAAGATGGTGCGAAGGGTATATCTACCATCTCGTCGTGTTTGATCACGAGGTGCGGTGCGATTTTCATCGGTTCAGAGTCGAGAGTTCCCGGGCGTATTTCGAGGCGACCTCGGGTATCCTCACGAGAGGAGATAGAGTTTTGTATCGATGTCTTTGCGGACACTCGGCCTATTTCCATTCCGCCATACGAATGGCACTGCCGAGTTGAGAGAGTTGAAGGACCGGTGAGAGATTTCTTTGGAGAAGGGCTTCATCGACCTAGTGTTTCTCCCAGAAGCGCCGTATTGTTCGTGAAGAAGAAGGGCGGGGCCATGCGCGTGTGTTGATTACGGTGAACAAGGTGACCATTAAGAACGAATACCCCTTCCCGGGATTGATGATTTGTTCGACCATTGCGAGCGCGAGATGCTTCTCCAAGATTGATCTGCGTCGCTATCATCAGTGCGAGTCGAGAGGTGGATGTCCCTAGGATCGCATTCCGACCCAGACGGGCATTATGAGTTCGTGGTCATGTCTTTTGGTTGACGATGCTCGTGGTATTCATGGATTTGATGAACCGAGTGTTCAAACCATTTTTGGACACGTTTGTGATAGTGTTCATTGATGATATCTTGGTTTATTCTCGCTCAGAGCAGGAGCATGCGGAACATTTGAGGACTGTGCTGACAGTTCTCCGGGACCAGCAGTTATACGCCAAGTTTTCCAAATGTGAGTTTTGGTTAGCTTCGGTGGCTTTTCTTGGGCATATTGTCGGGGCTGATGGCATTCGAGTGGATACGGCCAAGGTCGGCGATCGAGGACTTGCCTAGACCTACTACTCCGACAGAGGTTCGCGACTTTACGGGCCTCGCAGTTATTATCGGCGGATTCGTAGAGAAGTTTGCTTCTATCTCGCACCATTGACTAGGTGACTTAGAAGCGGCTAAGTTTGATGGTGATGCTTGTGGCGGGGTTTCGATTCTTTGAAAGAGAGACCGGCGCGCCCGTTCTTACTCTTCCGGAGGTCCGGATGGTTATGTCGTGTATTGTGATCGTCGGGCATCGGCTGGGATGTGTGTTGATCTGGCAGGGTAGAGTTATAGCGTCACGCATCCCGACACCTTAAGAAACACGAGAGGAACTACCCCACCCATGATTTGGAGTAGCGTGATGATTCACACTTTGAAGATCTGGAGGCACTATTTGTATGGGGTTCACGTGGATATTTATACGCACCACAAGAGCCTCAGATATCTTCACCAGAGGAGCTGAACTTACGACAGAGGCGGTGGTTAGAGTTGCTTAAGGATTACGATGTTGATATCCTGTACCACCCGGGAAAGGTCAATGTTGTGGCAGATGCTCTTAGTCGTAGGTCGATGGGAGCCTATCGGATGTGCGCTAGAGAGGAGGGCATGGTTCGTGATTTGCATCGATTAGCGAGCCTTGGTGTCCGTTTGATTGATTACGATAGCGGTGGGGTTAGAGTTCGTGAGGTTGCCGAGTCTTCCATCGTCGAGGAGGTGAAGAGGCAACAGTTCGAGGATCCGGTTTTGATTCGGTATCGTGATACGACTCTTCATGAGGGGAAGGGTCCTTTTGAGGTAGCACCTGATAGGGTGCTAAGGTTTGAGGGCAAGTTGTGTGTTCCAGATGTTTCAGGACTTGGCGAGTTCTAGGGAAGCACACAAATAGCGCGTTACTCTATCCATCCGTGGTCGACCAAAATGTACCACGACCTTAGATACGTGTATTGGTGGGATAGCTTGAAGAGGGCGTTGTAGAGTTCGTAGCTCGGTGCGTGTTGTCGCAGTGAAGGTAGAGCACCGGAGGCACGGTGGTTTGTTACTGACGATAGAGATCCCGACCGGAAGTGGGAGGTGATCAACATGGACTTTATCACGGGATTACCTCGCACTCGGAGGAGACATGATTCTATATGGGTTATCGTCGACGGTGTGAAATCAGCCCACTTTCTTCCGTTAGGGCGACTTTTTCGCCCGAGGATTATGCCGACTTTACATCAGAGATCGTCGATTGCATGAGTCCCTATTTCGATCATATCGCACGGCGAGCCCGGTTCTGGCTAACTTCTCGAGGTCCTTCCGAAGGAGTTTAGGACGCGGTGAGCACGAAATCTTGCATTCCATCCACGCAGCACGACAGCAGAGCGCACTATCCGGACTCTTGAGGATATCTTTGCGAGCTTTGTGTTATTGACCGAGGGTAGTGGGAGGATCATTTGCCTCTAGTAGAGTTCGCGTATAATAATAGCTACCACTCCGATTCGGATGGCGCCTTATGAGGCCTTGTATGGGAGAAGTGCGATCGATAGGCTGGTTCGATGTGGGCGAAATGCGATTAGTGGGACCGGACTTGGTGCGTGAGCGATGGATAAGGTGAAGCTTATCCGAGGCGCTATTGATTTCGAGTCGGCGAAGTCGTATGCAGATCATCGTCGGCATCCGAGTTCGCGATTGATGATTAGGTTTTCTGAAGGTGTCACCCATGAAGGTGTGATGAGATTCGGAAGAAAGGGAAAATCACCCAGTACATTGGGCCCTATCGATTGTCGCGCAGGTAGGCAAGGTTGCCTACGAGTTGGATCTGCCGTCCGATCTGAGGCGTGCATCCGTGTTTCACGTTTCTATCTTTGAGGAGGTGTATCGGGGATCCATCTAGTGGTACACCGATTGACGATGTCCAGTGACCAGGGGTTGTCGTATGAGGAGATTCCCATAGCGATAATCGATGCGTCGGAGTTAGGCGTCTGCGGACCAAAGCGTGGCTTCCACAAAGTCTTGTGGCGAACGAGCTCGAGGAGGAGATGGCGTGGGAAGGCGAGGAGGACATGAGGCGTATATCCTCACCTATTCCCCACACCTCCAGGTAACTCACTTTCCTTCTTATAAATTTTCATTATCATATATGCCTAAGTGTTGTTTTGTGGCCGTATGTGGCATTTGCAAACTGTTTAAATTATGAAGAACCTTATCGTTAACTGTCTTGGGAAGGAACATTCGGGACGAATGTTTCTAAGGAGGGGAGAATGTTATACCCCGTATTTCCAGAATATGTACGTGAGGGTGTACGTACAAAAGTTAGCCTAAGTTAAAGACCTTGGACGAAAAAGTTTGTGCACAACTCACTAAAAGAATCGTTTTCCGACGAAACGTTTAACAAGACTCGCGTAGGGTAAATTCCGGCTATGTCATTTCTAATTTTTGCGGATTTTTCCGAGAGACGTGACACTTTGGACCAACGAGAGGGCGACACTTGTCACCCTCTCATTGATGGATGTGGGACGGCAATAGGGCCGATTGGAGTGACTATTTTGTCATGGAGTTGGTAGGATATTTTGTGTGCAATTTGGATAAGGTACACTTGCCCTAATCTTGAACTTACACTTGCATAGCACTTGGCTAAATCTTGGCCATTGGTTGGCCACTTCTTGACCTATAAATACCCCCCTTAAGATGAAGAGTTCTTCATCCACAAATCTTTCTCCAAGTCTTGAGAATCCTCCCCTCTCCCTTGTGAGCCATTTCGTCCAAGCCTCCCCCCCCTCCTTGAGAAAGCCTTGGCCGAATACCCCCCCCCCCCTCTAAAAGAAGCCCTAGCAGAAACACTACCCCCCCTCCCTTGGTAGAAAAGTTGTCTTCCAAGTGTAGTTACTATACCAAAATACCCTAGCCCAAATCCTTTAGTACTTAGTAGAAGTTGTGAAGAACTTCTAAGGGTTCGTGGAGCTATCGGAGCGTACAACTTAGGAGCTAAACCTTGCTCAGGATCGACGTATATCTAGGATATTATTGGGCTTACCGAGGTAAATAAACTTATACTTCTTTTTGTAATTAGAGAATACATACTGTAAAAGTATAGGAATAAGTATAAATACTTAGAAGGATATTACAGAATAGAATTGAACTGTTATCACAGTAGAAAGGTTTAAAAGAAGAATAATTGAACTATACTTACATAGGACTATTTTCACAGTAGACTTATATAGCTCACCGGGTAGGGAAGTGCTGCCCGACTTTCCGTAGAATTGAGAACCCTCTGTTTAGAATGACCTACAGAGTAGTCTAGACTTTGATAGATGTCTGTGACTATTATAGGCTGATTCTCTGCGCGGGACATATTCGACTTGGCAGGTGGATTTTGCCAAGAAGGTATGTGATTCTTCCTATACTCTTGAGCATGATATTTTAAATATATATATAGTACGGTAGACGTACGTGTGTTAACTGAATAATAACTACGGCAATGTCTTTTGACTTAAGCCTAAATAATACTTACGGCAATGTCTTGCGACTTAAGCCTGAATAATAAAGATCTTAAAAAGTCTTTCAAGAGAATTATAAAACAGTTTTGAAAGAAGAAGAATATTTGTTTTTAAAACAAGAAGCTTAAGGGTTATACTAGCTTTATGGGAAGTTAAGTATAACGGCTTAAGTTCTATAAAAAGGAACAGTTTACTTATGTGTTTATAAAAGACTTGTATTGATTTCTGAAAGGTATAATAAGATGGTTTTGATGAGTAGACATATTGTGATGCTATGTGTTAGTATCTTGTAACGTTTGTGTAAAGAGGTCAGTCTTACTTATGCTTATGTTGTTTAAACTATAAGCTGTTATGTTAGTACTATATCACTCACCTCTTGAGATGATATCGGGGGTTAAGCTGCCCTCCGACGGGGTAGACTCGGTGATGCAGGACCATGATTCGAGAATACCTCATGCGGGTCGAGGGCCTATGCGGAGCTACGAGAGTTACAGTTTAGTGTGCCTGGTTATGACTCATGCTGTATATGTGGCCATGCGCACAACGAGTCAAGGACGATGCCGAGTAGAAGCTACCCTCGATGCTGCGTTATACCTCATGCGGGCCTATGTGAGTGGCCTATGCGGACTACGAGTCGAGATTAGGCTTGCGAATGATAATATGGGCGAGTGGCCTGCTTGATCATTCGCGGCCTAGAAAAGACCATTCTGATTTACCTATTGTTGCTCTTGTTTATGATATGGCACTATGTGCGGTTACATTGGTTGTTTCGTGCATATTTGTAAAATTGGTTTTTAAAGTGATATGATTTCATTTAAGTACTTTACAGTTTCACATACTTGGTACCTGTTGTACTGACCTCCTTCGGGGGGCTGCGTTCATGCCGCAGGTAAGGGCAAGCAGGTGCTAGATCCACATCCTTAGGATCTTTGCTTTGGTGTCAGGAGCTCCATCTTCTCCGGAGGCTCTACTTTTGGGTATGATCTCCCTGTATTGTAGATAGTTTTGTACATTCAGGGTATGGCGGGGCCCTGTCCCGCCATAGTGGTTTACTTCTTTAGAGGTCTGTAGTCCTATTGTACATTTGGGATGTAACTGCAAAACTTGGGTTATATATATATGCCGAAAGGCAAGCTTTTCATCAGATAAACTGTTTCTATTTTTATAATGTTTCCTGTCTTGTCTTATGTTCCGCTGATTACTCTGATGTATGACTACTTGGGTGCCCGGGTAAGGCACCAGTCACGGGCCCCGGAACGGGTCGTGACAGTTTTAATCCTTTAAAACAATTTGAGAAACATATACCTTATGTGTGAGTAGGTTATTCTTGTTCATAACAATCTTATTACAGCAGCCATGATCTAGGAAATGTAATATCATTTTGTCTCATCTTAGCTTCTATGCAGATGGAAGTTTCTACTGGTTTTAATAATACTTTATTAGTCAAAACATTTTCCTTTATTAGCGCTGCTGTGGTTTGTTCGACATTCCTTCTGATTTCCGAAATCAGTAAAACATTATTCCTTTTGAAAACCAAAATACTCATTACTCACGAATGAGGTTTCACACTTTTTAACAAAATTCACATTAATATAATTAAGTCAAGTCTCTTATCTTTTAAGATCAAGTCTCTTAACTTTTAAATCAATAAATCATTCTTTTTATCTCTCTTAAGCCGTTATACCCAACTTCCCATAAAGCTAGTATAACTCTTAAGCTTTTAAAACCAAGTGTTACTCTTCTTTCAAAAAGGTTTCTTCATTCTTTTGAAATACTTCAGATTCTTTTTTATTCAGGCTTAAGTCAAAAGACATTGTCGTATCACTACATTCATTTAACACACGTACGTCTACCGTACTATATATATAATCCTTCAAAATATTTCAAGATTCCTATTATTCAGGCTTAAGTCAAAAGACATTGCCACACGTACGTCTACCGTACTATATATATAATCCTTCAAAATATTTCAAGATTCCTATTATTCAGGCTTAAGTCAAAAGAAATTGCCACACGTACGTCTACCGTACTATGTATATATTCCTTTAAAATATCATGCTCAAGAGGATAGGAAGAATCACATACCTCGCGACGATTATCGACTATTAGCAAAACGCTCCACGGCTATAACCCGGCTAGCCTTGTTCACCTTTCTAGTAGCACAAGCTACTTGCAGAACATTCAACCTATAAAGGTTATACAAGTCTATCAAAGTCTAGACTACTCGGTAGAATAAATTTAGATACAAGATTCTACGGAAAATTGGGCAATACTTCCCTACCCGTCAAACTTCACAATACTACTGTAATACAGTCCTATGTAAGTACAGTTTACTTCCCTTCTTATATACTTTCCTTGTATATACTTATACTTATTCTTATACATCAATAGTATGCACACTTAATTACAAAAGGGAGACAAGATATTTACCTCGATAAGCCCATAATTATCCAAGTATAAATGTCGGTCCTGAGCAACGCTTAGCTCCTACTCCGGGTGCTCCAACCCGCTCCAAACAACCCTTTAGAAGTTCTACGCAACTTCTTCTTAAATACTTCAACCAACTGTGAAGATTTTCCCTAGGGTTTCGGTTTGAGACAAAAAGGACATACGATAGTATTTCCGGGCTCTACGTATAGAGGTATCTTTGGAATACTACAAGGTATACGGCTAAGGTATTTTGGGTATAGTAACAATACTTGGAGAGTATTTCTACCAAGAGGGGGGGTATTTATACGAGACAACACCACAAGGGTGTGTGTACCTACCAACCCCACTGGAGTGGGTACTCGCCAAGGGAGGGCTCTCGCCAAAGGGCCTTCTCAAAGGGGAGGGTGTTTGGACGAAACACTACAAGGAGAGGGGAGGATTTTAGACTTAGGACTGTTTTGGGGATGAAGAAGTCTTCAAAGGGGGAGGGGTATTTATAGGGAAATCAAGGGCCATGATCTAGCCAAGTGGGGGGCAAGTGGAGGGCCAAGATGTGCCCAAGTGCCCCCTAGTCCCTACTCCTTAAAACCCTCACAAATATCTACAAAAATATCTAACCCACTTGACTTGCAAATCGTGCAAGTTGCCGCCCCAAAAGACGTCCAACATGAGGGTGACACATGTCACCCTCCCGTTGGTCCAAAATGTTTCGTCTCTCGGAAAAATTCGTAAAATTTAAAAATGACATAGCCGGAATTTTCCCTTCGCAAGTTATGTAAAACGTTTCGTCGAAAAACGACTCTAACCGGGTGTTGTGCACAAAATAAAATCGGCCAAGCCTACTTTAAGCTTCAAACTTTTCTACGCACGCCCTACGCATATACCGAAATACGGTATAACATTCTCCTCCTTAGAAACATTCGTCCGAATGTTCCTTCTAAGTCTCAAACAAGCGTCGCCAAGATAGTCTTCGCTACTATACTTACGAGAACAAACACCGCCACACCGCCACGAAACACTGCAAATACTTACATCCAAGTCCACGAGGAAACACCTCTAACATCACAAAAGCCCTTACCCGAGGTCTAAAATATACTTCCTTCGCACCTTCTCCTTACAAAAGAAATGATCACATCTATGCCCGCCATACATGCCCGCTTCTTCCCTTACGTGTCGTACCTTTCTTGTACACTCGAACTCTTTCTCATAACTTACCACATTTCTGTTACTGCTTCAGTTTCCAAAACTCGTCACACCCTATCCGGGGTGGTACCTTCAAGAAGACCGACCGTCAACTTGAATTCTAAGCGTCGCTGCCGCTTATCCGCACGATTTCTCTGAGCTGCCAACAACCTCTTCTAGACAAGCTTCACCCTATCCACAGTCTGCTGGAACAAGCCTGAACCAACTATCTGAACCTTGCCAACATCGAACCAATCGACCGGCAACTTACACTCCCGCCCCTACAAGGCTTCATAAGGCGACATCCGAACACTGAAATGGTAGCTTAAAAACTCCCTCCACAGGAGACAACAATCCTCACGGCTACCCCTGAAATCAAAACACCGCCCGAGGATCGAATACGATACGAGACTCACTGAGTTCCTAACCCCGCTGGTAAAACTTCCAAAACGAAAATAGTAACACAGGCTCATTGCCGACATAAGGTGAAAGCAGGCACCTCGTGCAACCTTCCTGAAATAATCATCCCGCAACCTACTACCGAGTACACGGTCTTTACTAGAAGACAAGACGGGCTGACCTCCTCGGCCCGACTACTGGTCGAATGCATCCACGAACTCGTACGATGGTTAACCAAACATGGGCCTAACACCCTCATGACCCTATCACAAGGGACCACCACAACCGACCCACCACCATACGCATCGCGGGTTGACCCACAACGTGGCCTCAACCCGACCCGTAACGCCAAGAAACACTAGCTCCCCGATCTGGAAAACTCTCACTAATCACGTTATGAAAACCTAGCGGTCTTCTTAGCTCAACTACCCTCTTTCATTTCACACTACTCAGGGACTTATTATACAAACATAGCTCACGTGCACTATGCACTCCGATAAGGATCAAACATAACAATACATCTTTACCCGAGATGGCCTTACCTCTAAGGTCTCTACGTATAAAGCTCTAAGGCTCACACTTTTTCTTATCCCCCAATCTTACCCCTTTTTACTAACCATGGTTTCTAATCACAACTAACACACTGCTATCAGAACATAGCACTTATGATATACTCGTCTTATCACACACTGATCTCTAGAGGGTTAAGGATATACCTTTTTCTACTGCTTCGCTCCCCTTAGTCGTTCTAATAAAACCTGCCCCGTAGGGCGCATAGCTATGGAAGGTGATGAACTACCCACCGATCTTGAAGGCTGAGTCCTCCTACTAGGACACCCTTTCGACACCCGGCCCTTACGGCCGTAAGTACAACAAGTACCAACAAAAAGACGACATTCCCCGGGATGACGCCTGTCACACTGTGAACCGGAAGCCCTGGAGCTCTGACCAACTCCGGCATACCCGAGCGCCACGAAATCCGCGAGGACCACTCTGCACCGGAGGAGGTGTGTATCCAGTCTGCTGCTGAGGCGATTTGCCTCGAAAGTTATCAAAGGACCCTGCTGTTCTGGCCTTCTTCTGCTGTCCTTGGTTAACCCGTCGATCTCTACGTTCCTCGGCCTGCTGCGCATAAGCCCGTACACAGGCCATGCTCAAGCCTAACTGACGAGCTATTCTTGCACCACCCTCTCTTAGATAGTCATCAAGACCCGCGATAAATCGATACATCATATACCCTCTGGTAGCTACATCCTTAGCTAGTAATAGGGTCGCCTTTGCAATCTATATTCTCTGCTCGATGGCCGCGAATCAAGGTTCAAATGTCATGGCCGCAGTAGGAGCTGCTGCCGCCGTGCTAAACTCTGCTGGGGCTGGCGATGTCGCAGAACTCCCCAAATGAAGCACCACCCCAGGTGATGATTGGGCCTGTGCCCTCGTAACCC
Organism: Przewalskia tangutica; assembly: GCA_029844215.1. Taxonomy (NCBI): domain Eukaryota; kingdom Viridiplantae; phylum Streptophyta; class Magnoliopsida; order Solanales; family Solanaceae; genus Przewalskia; species Przewalskia tangutica. The sequence goes on from CM056725.1 coordinate 79,232,700, forward strand.
TCTCAGACTTACTCGCAGCCTCCCTGGCCGCTTGCCTCTCCCGGCCGGGTTGCCCTACGCGAGGCATAGCAGTGGAAAGAAATACGTTAGAGGGTCCAACTTACAACACAGCTCTAAGGCACGATCTCAGAGTGAGAAGAATGGAAACCAATCCTAAATATCCTATAGCCTCCTGATTATTGGTGTGGTGCACAACACACCGATAATCAAGACTCTACTAGATACGGTCTGTAGACACTTTCCGAGGATTAACTGCTCTGATACCACTTTTGTCACGAACCGAACCCGGGCCCGTGACTGGTGTCTTACCCGGGCACCCTAGTAGCCATACATCAGAGAAAATAAGCGGAACATAAAACGAGACATGAAAATATTATGAAGTAAGAAACAGTAATCTGAGAAAACTTGCCCTTCGGCATATATATAAATCAACTTAAAACCGAACAGTTACATCCCATTACAACTCTGCCCACAACAGTACTACAGACCTCTAAGAGTGACATGACAACAATGGCGGGATAGGGCCCCGCCATACCCCTGAATGTAAGCACCTACTACGACAGGGGACTATACCATTAATAAGCCTCCGGAGAAACGGAGCTTCCCAAACGCTGAACTGTGACCCAGAGAGCTAGGATCAACGACTGGTGTACCTCAACCTGCGGCATGAACGCAGCCCCCCGAAGGAGGTCGATAACAGTACCAAGTATGTGAAATCGAAATATCAGAAATGAAATCATAGTAGTCTATATAAAGCAGGAGACATGTATGATAACCAAACTACAGTTCACAATAAATAAGCAGTCATGTCAAGTCAGGGATCACGCCCTCAAAGTCATCACTCAATTATCACTATGGGTCTCACGCCCATAACATCAATCATGCTCGTGGAATACCTTCCTCACTGCCAGCAGTTTATGATATAAAAGCACCAAGGAATACACATGAACACCAGGTCCCACCTGTGTCCTAATAAAACAAGACAGGTAAATGCGAAGGCATAGCCGACTACTAACACCCACAGACTAACAAGGTCATAAAGCGTATCATGATATCTGTCTGCAGACCCACATGATCAAAGCCGGTCACTCGCGCGAGATCAAATGTGCGCGTCTAGCCCTCGAACTCCCGCGACTCGCATAGGCCAACCTCATAGGCTGCTCGAGGTATAACCCGCATCGAGGGTAGCTACTCCCATCCGCTGACTCAGTCCGCATGGCCACATAGACCGCATGACCATAAAGGCCGCACACTAACCTGGAACTCTCGTAGCTCCGCATAGGTCCCCTGGACCCGCATGAGGTAGTCTCGAATCCTGGTCCTGCATCGCTGAGTCTACCCCGCATCGGAGGGCAGCTTAACCTCCGGAAACATGTCTAGGTGAGTGGTACAATACCAACATAACGGCTGATAGTTAAACAACTTAAGTGCAGTCGAGGGGAAACCCCTTTACACAAACATCACAAGATACTAACACACGTAGCATCCTAGCATGTTTACTTAACAAATCAACAAGAAAGTATTACAAGGCTATCACAAACCAACACAATCAAGTTATACACACAAGGTACCTTTTACTATATGATTAACAAGATCGAGTTTTTATCCCCAAAGTACTTCATACATTAACTCTTTTAAAAGATACGTTACTTTCACAAAAGTCACACAATACCCGTAGTACATGAAAATAGAGTGATTATCTTTTGAAGTAAATCAAAACACTTCTCTTTGTAAAATCAAGTAACAACATTCTTTTCCAAACGTTTCAAGTTTGCCTAATTTCAATTACACAAGTTTCTCATTTTCGAAAGGTTTCGTAGTTCATAGTTTTAATCCTTTAAAACAATTTGAGAAACATATATCTTATGTGTGAGTAGGTTATTCTTGTTCATAACAATCTTATTACAGCAGCCATGATCTAGGAAATGTAATATCATTTTGTCTCATCTTAGCTTCTATGCAGATGGAAGTTTCTACTGGTTTTAATAATACTTTATTAGTCAAAACATTTCCCTTTATTAGCGCTGCTGTGGTTTGTTCGACATTCCTTCTGATTTCCGAAATCAGTAAAACATTATTCCTTTTGAAAACCAAAATACTCATTACTCACGAATGAGGTTTCACACTTTTTAACAAAATTCACATTAATATAATTAAGTCAAGTCTCTTATCTTTTAAGATCAAGTCTCTTAACTTTTAAATCAATAAATCATTCTTTTTATCTCTCTTAAGTCGTTATACCCAACTTCCCATAAAGCTAGTATAACTCTTAAGCTTTTAAAACCAAGTGTTACTCTTCTTTCAAAAAGGTTTCTTCATTCTTTTGAAATACTTCAGATTCTTTTTTATTCAGGCTTAAGTCAAAAGACATTGCCGTATCACTACATTCAGTTAACACACGTACGTCTACCGTACTATATATATAATCCTTCAAAATATTTCAAGATTTCTATTATTCAGGCTTAAGTCAAAAGACATTGCCACACGTACGTCTACCGTACTATATATATAATCCTTCAAAATATTTCAAGATTCCTATTATTCAGGCTTAAGTCAAAAGACATTGCCACACGTACGTCTACCGTACTATATATATATTCCTTTAAAATATCATGCTCAAGAGGATAGGAAGAATCACATACCTCGCGACGATTATCGACTATTAGCAAAACGCTCCACGGCTATAACCCGGCTAGCCTTGTTCACCTTTCTAGTAGCACAAGCTACTTGCAGAACATTCAACCTATAAAGGTTATACAAGTCTATCAAAGTCTAGACTACTCGGTAGAATAAATCTAGATACAAGATTCTACGGAAAATTGGGCAGTACTTTCACCACAAACTTCACAATACTCTTTGTCTGAATACACCCTATGTAAGTCTGATTTACTTCCTTCTTATATACTTTCCTTGTATATACTTATACTTATTCTTATACATCAATAGTATGCACACTTAATTACAAAAGGGAGACAAGATATTTACCTCGATAAGCCCATAATTATCCAAGTATAAATGTCGGTCCTGAGCAACGCTTAGCTCCTACTCCGGGTGCTCCAACCCGCTCCAAACAACCCTTTAGAAGTTCTACGCAACTTCTTCTTAAATACTTCAACCAACTGTGAAGATTTTCCCTAGGGTTTCGGTTTGAGACAAAAAGGACATACGATAGTATTTCCGGGCTCTACGTATAGAGGTATCTTTGGAATACTACAAGGTATACGGCTAAGGTATTTTGGGTATAGTAACAATACTTGGAGAGTATTTCTATCAAGAGGGGGGGTATTTATACGAGACAACACCACAAGGGGGTGTACCTCACCAACCCCACTAGGAGGGGGTACTCGCCAAGGGGAGGGGCTCTCGGCCAAAGGGCCTTCTCAAAGAGGGAGGGTGTTTGGGCGAAACACTACAAGGAGAGGGGAGGATTTTAGACTTAGGAAAGTTTTTGGATGAAGAAGTCTTCAAAGGGGGAGGGGTATTTATAGGGAAATCAAGGGCCATGATCTAGCCAAGTGGGGGGCAAGTGGAGGGCCAAGATGTGCCCAAGTGCCCCCTAGTCCCTACTCCTTAAAACCCTCACAAATATCTACAAAAATATCTAACCCACTTGACTTGCAAATCGTGCAAGTTGCCGCCCCAAAAGACGTCCAACATGAGGGTGACACATGTCACCCTCCCGTTGGTCCAAAATGTTTCGTCTCTCGGAAAAATTCATAAAATTTAAAAATGACATAGCCGGAATTTTCCCTTCGCAAGTTATGTAAAACGTTTCGTCGAAAAACGACTCTAACCGGGTGTTGTGCACAAAATAAAATCGGCCAAGCCTACTTTAAGCTTCAAACTTTTCTACGTACGTCCTTACGTACATACTCTGGAAATACGGGGTATAACAGTTGCTGAGACCGTCCACCCTGAGAGCTACCAAAATACCCTGCCGTCCTGGCCTTCTTCTGCTGCTGATATCTGACAACCCGCTGGCCTCTACGCTCCTCACATCCCAGTGCATACGCCTGCATGCGGGCAATGTCCATGCCCGGCTGAAGTGCTACACCCGAGAAAGCCTCTGCCAAGTAGTCATCTAACCCCGTGACGTAGCGGTGCACTGGATCCTCCATGTCTGCTACTAACGCAGGGACATATCGAGCCAAGGAGTCGAATTCCACGTTGTACTCCCGAATCGTACGCCCTCTCTATCTCAGCATCAAAAATCTGTCGGCCCGTGCTCTCCTCATCTATGGCGGCAAGAAATGGTCAAGGAATGCCTCAGAGAACTCGTCCCATACTGCTGGAGGCGCATGCTCTCCCCGGGATAGCTCCCACGAATCAAACCAGTCGACTGCGGTATCACGCAGCCGATGCGAACCCAAGACCACCGACTCGGTCTCTGAAGCCTTGATCACTCTCATGATCCGTCAGAATCGCTTCGGATGAACTCCTGCGGATCATCCTCGTGCCTCGACCAGAACTCGGGTGGCTGCGACTCGAAAAATCCCGTAGCCTCGCTATCCGATCGGGGTGAACCACGGGTGCTCTTTGGAATCGCAGATCCTATCCTTATGTCCGCCATGATCGACTAGTAATCGGGCCATCTCCTCAGAACCCATCTCCTCTCGCCTGTGTTGTGGACCGAGGCGCAGTCTTGTGGTCTCGTGAGCCTCTGCTGCGGCTCTAAACTCTGCTGGGGCTGGTGGCGTCATGGAACTCTCCGTCTGTAGCACCATCTCTGGTAAGGACTGGGCATGTGTCCTCGTGGCCTTCTATGTCCTACTAGAATCTCCCTCAGCTGCCTTGCCCTTCTGGGCCCGGGTTGCCTTGCGTGGAGGCTTAGCTGGTACATAAGAGTGTGTTAGAAAGAGTCCAACTTATAACATAGCTCTAAGGCACGATCTCAGAGTGAGAAGAATGGAAACCAATCATAAATATCCTGCAGCCTCCTGATTATTGGTGTGGTGCACAACACACCGATAATCAAGACTCTACTAGATACGGTCTGTAGACACTTTCGGAGGATTAACTGCTCTGATACCACTTTTGTCACGACCCGAACCCGGGCCCGTGACTGGTGCCTTACCCGGGCACCCAAGTAGATATACATCAGAGTAACCAGCAGAATATAAAAACAAAGACATGAGATAAAGAGTAAAATGAGAAACAGTCTATCCAAGAAAAAGTTGTCTTTCGGCATGTATATACATATCAAGTCTGACAGTTACATCCCAAAATTTACAACAGGACTACAGACCTCTAAGGAAGTAAATGTCACGACCCGAACCCGGGCCCGTGACTGGTGCCTTACCCCGGGCACCCTAGTGATACAACATCAGAGAAAATCAGCGGAAATAAAAACTTACACATGAAACAAGATATACCATAAGAAAAATAGGCTAACCAAAACGGTCACCTTTCTGTATATATAAATAAAAGCTTGAACAGTTACATCCTTTACAAACCCTGCCCACAACAGTACTACAGACCTCTAAGAATGTTATAACAACAACGACGGGACAGGGCCCCGCCATACCCCTGAATGCAAGTACCTACAACGACAGGGGACTATACCAAAGATAAGCCTCCGGAGAAACGGAGCTTCCCAAACATCAATCGTGATCCTATGAGCGAGGATCAACAATCGTGTACTCTACCGCGATGAACACACCGAAGGAGGTCGATAACAGTACCAAGTATGTGAAATCAGAAAGCATCAAATAAAATCAAAACGTTTTAAAACAAATAACAAATACGTACGACCAACCAAAATAAAAGCACATAGTGCCACAGCATAAACAAGAGCAAAATAGATATAACGTAACTGGTCTTTTCTAGGCCGCTAATGATCGAAGCAAGGCCAATCGCCCATAGTATCATTATGCGAGTCTAATCCTGGAACTCCCGCAGTCCGCATAGACCACCTAGGTCCGCATGAGGTATTCCTCGCATCGGGGGTAGCTAACCCGCGGCATCATCCTTGTTATACCACGTATTTCCAGAGTATGTACGTGTGGGCGTACGTAGAAAAGTTTGAGCCTTAAAGTTAGGCAGGATTCGAAATTTTGTGCACAACCCCCGTAAAGAATCGTTTTTCGACGAAACGTTTTACAAAACTTGCAAAGGGAAAATTCCGGCTATGTCATTTATTATTTTTGCAGATTTTTTCGAGAGATGAAATATTTTGGACCAACGAGAGGGCGACACTTGTCACCCTCAAGTGGCGGATGGTGGACGATTTTGGGACGTTTTTCTCCCTTGTTTTGTGGCTTGTTTTGTGGCATGTTTTGTGGCCTAATCCTTGGGTCTTTGTTTGTGAGGGATTTGTGGACTAGGGTTAGGGGCACTTGGGCAAATCTTGGCCCTCCACTTGCCCCCCACTTGGCTTGATCATGGCCCTTGGTTTCCCTATAAATACCCCCCACCCCTTTGTGAAGACTTCTTCATCCAAAAATGTTCTAAGTCTTGAAATCCTCCCTCCCTTCTTGTTGTGTTCGTCCAAAGCCTCCCCCCTTCCCCTTTGACATGCCCTTGGCCGAGAGTTTTCCCCCACTCCTAGTGGTGTTGGCCGAGGGGTACACTCCCCATTGCCTTGTTGTTCTCGTAAAGTACACCCCCCCCTTGGTAGAAAAGTATTCTCCAAGTATTGTTACTATACCAAAATACCTTAGCCTTATACCTTGTAGTATTCCAAAAGTTACCTCTACGTAGAGCCCGGAAATACTACCTTTTGTCCTTTTAGTCTCAAACCAAAACCCTAAGGAAAAATCTTCATAGCGAGTTGAAGTATTAAGTAGAAGTTGCGTAGAACTTCTAAGGGTTGTTTGGAGCGGGTTGGAGCGCCCAGAGTTGGAGCTAAACGTTGCTCAGGATCGACACTTAAACTTGGATAATTTTGAGCTTATCGAGGTAAATACGCTTGACCTTCTTTTGTAATTAGAGTTTACATACTGTTGAAGTATAAGAATTAAGTATAAGTTATATACAAGGAAGGTATATAAGAAGAGAATTGAACTGTACTTACATAGGACTGTGTCTACAGTAGACTTGTGAAGTTTGACGGGTAGAGAAGTGCTGCCCAATTTTCCGTAGAATCTTGTATCTAGAATTATCCTACCGAGTAGTCTAGACATTGATAGACTTGTATAGCCGTTATAGGTTGAAGTACTGCGAGTAGCGAATTCTACTCGAAGGGTGGAAAAGGCTAACAGGACTACAGTACTTTGGAGCTTTTTGCTAATAGTCGATAATCGTCGCGAGGTATGTGATTCTTCCTATACTCTTGAGCATGATATTTTAAAGAGTATATATATATAGTACGGTAGACGTACGTGTGTTAACTGAATATAGTTTTACGGCAATGTCTTTTGACTTAAGCCTGAATAATAAGAATCTTGAAGTATCTTAAAAGAGTATATATATATAGTACTGTAGACGTACGTGTGTTAACTGAATATAGTTTTACGGCAATGTCTTTTGACTTAAGCCTGAATAATAAGATTCTTGAAGTATTTCAAAAGAATTAAGAATCCTTTTTGAAAGAAGAATAATACTTGGTTCGAAAGCTTAAGAGTTATACTAGCTTTATGGGAAGTTAGGTATAACGACTTAAGAAAGATAAAAAGAATGGTTTATTGCTTTTAAGAAGTTAAGAGACTTGATCTTAAAAGATAAGAGACTTGACTTATTTGAATTGATGTGAAAGTTGTTAAGAAGTGTGAAACCTCATTCGTGAGTAATGAGTACTTGGTTTTTAAAGAATAATGTTTTACTGATTTCGGAAATAAGAATAAGTAAGGAACTTGATTTCTAAAAGAGACTTGAGGAAATTAAAGAGTTTTTGGTTTAAAAGGAAGGCATTGTTTTGTCTTAAAATTGGTTTAAAACATAAAGTGTTATAACAGCTTTATGGGAAGTTGGTTATAACGAATTTATGAAAACGAAAGAATGGTTTTATCATTGGTTTTAAAATTGTAACTTGACCTTAAAAGGAGAAGTGTTTTGGTCTAAAAAGAAGGCATGGTATTGCCTTAATTTGGTTTTAAAAGGAAAGTATGGAAGTTGTTTTGGTTTACTTAAAAGATGTTAGTCACTCTATACTGCAGGTATCGGGTGACCTTTGTAAAAGAAATGGATCCTTTAAAAATGTTACACCCCGTATTTCCAGAGTATGTACGTGAGGGCGTACGTATAAAATTTAAGCCTTAAAGTTGGCAAGGTTCGAAAATTTGGGCACAAGTGCCGAAAAGAATCGTTTTTCGACGAAACGTTTTACAAGACTTGCGAAGGGAAAATTCCGGCTATGTCATTTATTATTTTTGCGGAGTTTTCCGGGAGACGAAACATTTTGGACCAACGGGAGGGTGACAAGTGTCACCCTCACATTGGAAGAGGTTGGGCGGCAAAGTGGACGAAATGGGTGGCATGGGTTAGGTAGGATATTTTGTGCAAGTTGGTGTGGTAGATGGATAAGGTGCACTTGGCTTAATCCTAGCCCTACACTTGCCTAACACTTGGTTAGATCTTGGCCATTGGTTGGCCATTCCTTGACCTATAAATACCCCTCTAAGTGATGAACTTTCTTCATCCAAAAATCATTTCCTAAGTGTTAAAATCCTCCCCTCCTCTCTCTTGTTTGCTCTCGTCCTAGCCCTCTCCCCCCCCCCCCCCTTTTGAGAGCCTTGGCCGAGAGCCTCCCCTCCCCTTTAGTGCTTACTGGCAGAGGTACCCCTGCCTAGTTGGTTTCGTATAATACCCCCTTTGTGGTATAGAAATACTCTCCAAAGTATTGTTATAATGCCCAAATACTCTAGCCCAAATACCTTGTAGTACTTTCCAAAGTTACCTCAATACGTAGAGCCCGGAAATACTATTATACCTTCCTTTAGCCACTAAACGAAACCCTAAGGAAAACCTTCATAGTCGGTTGAAGTGTTTAGTAGAAGTTGCGTAGAACTTCTAAGGGTTGTTTGGAGCGGATTGGAGCACTCGGAGTAGGAGCTAAACGTTGCTCAGGATCGACGTTAAACTTGGATAATTTTGGGCTCATCGAGGTAAACACTCTTGACCTTCTATTGTAATTGGGAATTACATGTTGTAGAAATATATAGCTGAAGTATACTATATATAGAACTGAACATAGTTTTGTGGCAATGTCTTTTGACTTAAGCCTGAATTTAAAGAAGAGAATCGAATCGTAATTACATAGGGTGTATTCTGAGAATTGTGTAGCATTCTTGTGAAGTAGTATTGTACACGTCCGGTTAGGCGTAAACCCCGGTTGGCTTGGTAGCCTCGATAGAGGAGGAGATTTACGTTGCGGGAAGTGTCGCGAATTTTCTGTAGAATATTCTACGTTGAGATCTAGACGTTAATAGGCGCCTTGTGGCCTCTATAGGTTGAAGTACTACGTATGGCGTGATCTACTTGGCAAGGAGTAGCCGACGGTTTGAGGTACTTGGGCGTTTTGCTATTAGTCGATACTCGTCGCGAGGTATGTGAACCTCTTCCTATCTGTTCTAGCATGATATGTGTATAACTATGTAGTACGGTAGACGTACACGTGTTAAATGTATTTGATTGGTTTAAAACATAAAGTGTTATAACGGCTTTATGGGAAGTTGGTTATAATGACTTTATGTAGGTAAGAAAATGCTTTGTGGTTTTAAAAGGTAACTGATTTGAATTATAACTGACTTGAGGTGTGATAATAAAGAACTTGAAGTATTTCAAAAAGAATCATTTTGAAAGAAGAGTAATACTTGGTTTTGAAAACATAAGAGTTATACTAGCTTTATGGGAAGTTAGGTATAACGTCTTAAGAGAGGTAAAGAAAATGGTTTACTGATTTTTAGAAGTTAAGAGACTTGATCTTAAAAGATAAGAGACTTGACTTGAATGTATTAATATGAATTTTGTGTGAAACCTCATTCGTGAGTAATGAGTACTTGGTTTTTAAAAGGGAATAATGTTTTACTGATTTCGGAAATCAGAATGAGTATCGACAAACCACTGCAGCGTTAATAAAGGTAAATGTATTGAATGATAAGTATTATTAAAACCAGTAGAAACCTCCATCTGCATAGAAGCTAAGATGAGACAAAATGATATTACATTCCCTAGATCATGGCTGCTTAATAAGATTGATTATAAACAAGAATAACCTACTCACATATAAGGCATATGTTTCTCAAATCGTTTAAAGGAGAATTATGTTTTAAAGGATTAAAACTATGAACTACGAAACCTTTTCTAAAATGAGAAACTTGAGCATTTGAAATTAGGCAAACTTGAACGTTTGGAAAATAAGGTTGTTACTTGATTTTACAAAGGAAAGCATTTTGGTTTACTTAACAATGTTAGTCACTCTATTTTTATACTACGGGTATCGGGTGACCTTTGTAAAAGAAATGGATCATTAAAAGGAATTTAACGTACGTAGTACTTTAGGGTTAAAACCCGGACTTTGTCATAAAATGAAAGTACTTTAAGTTGTGTGTAACTTGCCTATGTTTGCGTGTGATAGACTTGTTGTGCAAGGAATGTATTTCACTCGACTACCGCGTTCATGGGATGAACCGGGAATGTATTTCACTCGACTACCGCGTCCACGGGATGGACCGGGAATGTATTCCATCCGACTACCGAGTTCATGAGATGAACCGGGAATGTATTCCACACGTTTCTATACTGGGTCTATGAGATGGGCCGAGACATGTTATACGTATCACATGATTTGTACCTAGACTGCCGGCAGTGAGGAAGGAGTTCCACGAGCATGAGGGATGACTTTGAGGGCGTGAGTCCCTGACTTGTCATGACTGCTTTTATGTTGTGAACTGTAGTTTGGTTATCATACATGTCTCCTGCTTTATATAGACTATTATGATTTCATTTACAGTATTTACAGTTTCACATACTTGGTACCTGTTGTACTGACCTCCTCCGGGGGGCTGCGTTCATGCCGCAGGTAGAGGTACATCGGTTGTCGATCCCCCGCGTTTAGGATCACATTTCAACGTATTGGGAAGCTCCGTTCCTTCGGAGGCTTATCTTTGGTATGTTACCCTGAGTTTGTAGGTTCTTGTACATTCAGGGGTATGGCGGGGCCCTGTCCCGTCATAGTTGTTGTAAAAATCTTAGAGGTCTGTAGCACTGTTGTGGGCAGGGTTGTAAGGATTATAATTGTTCAAATGTCTATGTATATATATATGCTGAAAGGCAACCGTTTTGGTTGGCCTGTTTTCTTTCATCTTGATCCATGTCTATTTATATGTTTGAAGTTTTTATTTCATTGGGTTTTCTCGATGTTGTATCACTAGGGTGCCCGAGGTAGGCACGATCACGCCCGGTTCGGTCGTGACAAAAGTGGTATCGAGCGATTAATCCTCGGAAAGTGTCTACGCACGTGTCTAGTAGAGTCTTGATTATCGGTGTTGTGCACCACATCTATAATCGTGAGGCTATAGGACATTTAGGATTGGTTTCCATTCTTCTCATTACGAGATCGTGCCTTAGAGGCGTGTGATAAGTTGGACCCTCTCGACGTATTCCTTTCCTTTACCGCTATGCCTCCGCGTAAGGCAACCTGTGCCCATGGGCAAGGCGATGAGGGAGCTGTTAGTGAGATACGAGGAGTACGAGCGCGAGCCCGGCCAAGACTGAGACAGTGCTTCCGACGGCGGGTTTCGCGACGCCGCCAGCACCAGCAGAGTTTAGTGCCGCAGCAGTGGCTGCTGAGACTACAGTACCTGAGCCTCCAGTCCCACAACCTGGAGCAGATGAGATGGGGTACAAGGAGATGGCGCCATCGCCGTGGTCGCGAATATGAGGTAGGCTGGATGGCAGCAGTCCCAGATGCACCCGTAGTTCACCCCGAGCGATAGTTTGAGACTACGGATTTTATGAGATGTAACGCCAGAGTTTTATGGGTCGAGGCACAAGATGATCCGCAGGAGTTCATCCGGCGATTCTGGGTCATGAGAGTGATCAAGGCATCGGAGACCGAGTCGGGTCCTAGGTTCGCATCGGCCGCGTGATACCGCAATCGATCGTTTGATTCGTGAGCTGTCCCGAGAGAATGCACTTCCACTATATGGGACGAGTTCTCAAAGGCATTTCTGCACACTTCTTGCCTCCACAGATGAGAGGGCTCGGGCCGACGATTGACGTTGAGGCGATCGCGACGGTTAGAGAGTACAATGTGGAGTTCTACTCATTAGCTCGGTATGTCCCCGCCAGAGTAGCCGATATGGAGGACGAGTACACCGCCACGTCACCGGCTAGATGATTACTTGGCGAGGCTTGTACGGATGTAGCTCTTCACCGGCATGGACATTGCCCGCATGCAAGCTCATGCACTAGGATGTGAGGCACGGAGAGGTCGGCGGAATGACCGAGATCGCGAGAAGAGGCCGGGATGCAGGTCCTTTGGTAACTTTCGAGGCGACCGCCAAAGAAAAGCTAGTTATGTACCTCCGCCAAGATGAGTGGTCCTCCACAATCTTGTGGCGTTCGGTATTCGGAGCTGGTCGAGCTCCGTGGCTTCCGTTCACGGTATACGTGAGTTCTAGCCGCAGGATTCATGTCCTCGCAGTGCACGATGTGGCGGCGTCATCCCGGAATGTCGCTTTTTATCGGGTGCTTGTTTCACTGCGGTCGTCGTGGCCATGTGACGAGAGATCGTGCTTATAGGAGGGTACCGCAGCTTGGCGCACTCACCGGATCGATGGCGTGTTCATCGCTTACCTGCATACGCGCAGGCGTGCCTATGATTAGAGTGAGCGGTAGATCTGTATATCCTTAACCTCTAGAGTTTTGCATGCTTGATATGATGATCTGTTGTTGTGTGCTATGAACGGACAGCGTTGTATTAGTTATGAGTTAGAAAACATGGTTAGTTGAAAGGATAAGTCCATGGGTAGTGTGAGGTGGAAGTGGTAGCTTTCATGACCTGTATAGGTAAGATTGTTCCGGATCGGGAAACAAGAGCTTGATGCGTTAAGTGGGTCGGGTTGGGGCCATGTTGCGGGCCAACCCGTGGCCTGTTTCGAGGTGGGGTCAGCTCTGGGTGGTCCCGCCAGGTGGTAGGGTCACGAGGGTGCTAGGCCCAAGTTTAGATGACCATCGTATGAGTTCGTGGGTGCGTTCGACCAGAAGCGGATCGTGAAGGCCGGGAATGGCCTTAAGGGAGATTGAGGCTAGTAAGATGACCAAGTTTGGAGGTGGTGACTCCAAAGTTTTGGGAACTAAAGCATTGATTGAAGTATGGTACGTATACTAGAAGAGTTCAAGTGTTCGAGGAGGGCACGATGAGTAAGGAAGGAAGAGAACGTGTGTTATGTTTGTGGCCATGTGTGGCATTGGAAACTTGTTTAAGTTAAGAAGAACTTTATCGTTATCCGTCTTGAGAAGGAACATTCGGGACGAATGTTTCTAAGGAGGGGAGAATGTTACACCCCGTATTTCCAGAGTATGTACGTGAGGGCGTACGTATAAAATTTAAGCCTTAAAGTTGGCAAGGTTCGAAAATTTGGGCACAAGTGCCGAAAAGAATCGTTTTTCGACGAAAAGTTTTACAAGACTTGCGAAGGGAAAATTCCGGCTATGTCATTTATTATTTTTGCGGATTTTTCCAGGAGACGAAACATTTTGGACCAACGGGAGGGTGACTGTCACCCTCACATTGGAAGAGGTTGGGCGGCAAAGTGGACGAAATGGGTGGCATGGGTTAGGTAGGATATTTTGTGCAAGTTGGTGTGGTAGATGGATAAGGTGCACTTGGCTTAATCCTAGCCCTACACTTGCCTAACACTTAGTTAGATCTTGGCCATTGGTTGGCCATTCCTTGACCTATAAATACCCCTCTAAGTGATGAACTTTCTTCATCCAAAAATCATTTCCTAAGTGTTAAAATCCTCCCCTCTCTTGTTTGCTCTCGTCCTAGCCCTCTCCCTCTTTGAGAGCCTTGGCCGAGAGCCTCCTCCCTTTAGTGCCTAGCAGGGTACCCCCCTTGCCTAGTTGGTTTCGTATAATACCCCCTTTGTGGTATAGAAATACTCTCCAAAGTATTGTTATAATGCCCAAATACTCTAGCCCAAATACCTTGTAGTACTTTCCAAAGTTACCTCAATACGTAGAGCCCGGAAATACTATTATACCTTCCTTTAGCCACTAAACGAAACCCTAAGGAAAACCTTCATAGTCGGTTGAAGTGTTTAGTAGAAGTTGCGTAGAACTCCTAAGGGTTGTTTGGAGCGGATTGGAGCACTCGGAGTAGGAGCTAAACGTTGCTCAAGATCGACGTTAAACTTGGATAATTTTGGGCTCATCGAGGTAAACACTCTTGACCTTCTATTGTAATTGGGAATTACATGTTGTAGAAATATATAGCTGAAGTATACTATATATAGAACTGAACATAGTTTTGTGGCAATGTCTTTTGACTTAAGCCTGAATTTAAAGAAGAGAATCAATCAGAATTACATAGATCAGATTAAGAGTGTCACGACTGTTCGGCCGTGGATCGTGCCTTACCCGGGCACCCAAGTAGTCATACATCAGAGAACATCAGCGGAAAATAAAACAAGACATGAATCAAATGAAAATTTAGACACGCTTATATGAGAAAAAGTCGCTTTCAAAGATAATATATATAAACCAAGTTTTGCAGTTACATCCCAAATGTACAATAGGACTACAGACCTCTAAAGAAGTAAACCACTATGGCGGGACAGGGCCCCGCCATACCCTGAATGTACAAAACTATCTACAATACAGGGGGATCATACCCAAAAGTAGAGCCTCCGGAGAAGATGGAGCTCCTGACACCAAAGCACAGATCCTAAGGATGTGGATCTAGCACTGCCACTTACTGCGGCATGAACGCAGCCCCAAGGAGGTCAAGACAACAGTACCAAGTATGTGAAAGCAGAAAGTACTTAAATGAAATCATATCACTTTAAAAACCAATTTTACAAATATGCACGAAACAACCAATGTAACCGCACATAGTGCCACATCATAAACAAGAGCAACAATAGGTAAACTGTAACATGTCTTTTCTAGGCTGCGAATGATCGAAGCAGGGCCACTCGCCCATATTATCATTCTGCAAGCCTAATCCTGGACTCCCGTAGTCCGCATAGGCCACTCACATAAGCCCGCATGAGGTATAACCCCGCATCGAGGGTAGCTACTCCTCGGCATCGCCCCGACTCGTTGTCCGCATGGCCACATAGACCGCGTGAGGCATAACCCCGCACACTAACACGAACTCTCGTAGCTCGCATAGGCCCCTGGACCCGCATGAGGTATTCTCGAATCATGGTCCTGCATCGCGAGTCTACCCCGTGGAGGGCAAACAACCCGGTATCATCTCAAGAGGTGAGTGATATGGTACTAACATAACAGCTTATAGTTTAAACAACATAAGCATAAGTAAGACTGACCTCTTTACACAAACGTTACAAGATACTAACACATAGCATCACAATATGTCTACTCATCAAAACCATCTTATTATACCTTTGAAATCAATACAAGTCTTTTATAAGCACATAAGTAAATCGTTTTTATAAAACTTAAGCTGTTATACTTAACTTCCCATAAAGCTAGTATAACCCTTAAGCTTCTTGTTTTAAAAACAAATATTCTTCTTCTTTCAAAACTGTTTTATAATTCTTTTGAAAGACTTTTTAAGATCTTTATTATTCAGGCTTAAGTCGCAAGACATTGCCGTAAGTATTATTCAGGCTTAAGTCAAAAGACATTGCGTAGTTATTATTCGATTAACACATGTATCGTCTGCATTATATATATATATATATATATATAAAATATCATGCTTTAGGAAGAATCACATACCTTCTCAGCGAAAACCACCTGCCAAGTTGAATATGTCGCGCGCAGAGAATCAACCTATAATAGTCAGACACGTCTATCAACGTTCAGACTACTCTGAAAACAGTTCTAGCGGAGGTCCTTTATTCTACGGAAAATCGGGCAGACTTCCCTACCCGGTGAGCTACTCAAGTCTCGTGAAAACGATTCTAAGTAAGTATAGTTCAATTATTCTTCTTTTAAACCCTTCTACTGTGATAACAGTTCAATTCTATTCTGTAATATTCTTCTAAGTATTTAATACTTATTCTTATACTTCTACAGTATGTATTTTCTAATTACAAAAGAAGGACAAGTTTATTTACCTCGGTAAGCCCAAATATTATCCAAGTTAAACGTCGCTCCTGAGCAAGGTTTAGCTCCTAAGTTGTACGCTCCGATAGCTCCAAGAACCCTTAGAAGTTCTTCACAACTTCTACTAAGTACTAAGGGATTTGGGCTAGGGTATTTTGGGCATTATAACAATACTAGAAGGCAACTTTTCGACCAAGGGAGGGGGGTAGATTTCGGCTAGGCTAGGGGGGGGTTGCCTCGGCCAAGCTTCAAAAGGGGAGGGGGGAAGTGTTTGGACGAAAAGGCTCAAGGGAGAGGGGAGGATTTTCAAGACTTGGAGAAGATTTGTGGATGAAGAACTCTTCATCTCAAGAGGGGTATTTATAGGTCAAGGGATGGCCAACCAATGGCCAAGATGATGCCAAGTGCAAGGCAAGTGTAAGGTCAAGATTAGGGCAAGTGTCCTTAGCCAACTTGCACACAAAATATCCTACCAACTCCATGACAAAAATAGTCATTCCAATCGGCCTCAATGCCGCCCCACATCCATCAATGAGAGGGTGACAAGTGTCGCCCTCTCGTTGGTCCAAAATGTTTCGTCTCTCGGAAAAATCCGCAAAAAATAGAAATGACATAGCCGGAATTTATCCTACGCGAGTTGTGTAAAACGTTTCGTCGGAAAACGATTCTTTTAATGAGTTGTGCCCAAAAAAACGTCCCATTGCCTACTTTAAGGCTAAACTTTCGTACGTACGCCCTCACGTACATACTCTGGAAATACGGGGTATAACAAGTAGAATTGTGTAGCATTACTGTGAAGTAGTATTGTACACGTCCGGTTAGACGTGTAACCCCCCCCCCCCCTGGTTGGCTTGGTAGCCGGCCTCGATAGAGGAGGAGATTTACGCTGCATGTGCGGGAGGTGCGAATTTTCTGTAGAATATTCTATGTTGAGATCTAGACGTTAATAGGCGCCTTGTGGCCTCTATAGGTTGAAGTACTACGTATGGCGTGATCTACTTGGCTTAAGGAGTAGCCGACGGTTTGAGGTACTTGGAGCGTTTTGCTATTAGTCGATAATCGTCGCGAGGTATGTGAACCTCTTCCTATCTGTTCTAGCATGATATGTGTATAACTATGTAGTACGGTAGACGTACATGTGTTAAATGTATTTGATTGGTTTAAAACATAAAGTGTTATAACGGCTTTATGGGAAGTTGGTTATAACAGCTTTATGTAGGTAAGAAAATGTTTTGTGGTTTTAAAAGGTAACTGATTTGACTTATAACTGACTTGAGGTGTGATAATAAAGAACTTGAAGTATTTCAAAAAGAATCATTTTGAAAGAAGAGTAATACTTGGTTTTGAAAACATAAGAGTTATACTAGCTTTATGGGAAGTTAGGTATAACGTCTTAAGAGAGGTAAAGAAAATGGTTTACTGATTTTTAGAAGTTAAGAGACTTGATCTTAAAAGATAAGAGACTTGACTTGAATGTATTAATATGAATTTTGTGTGAAACCTCATTCGTGAGTAATGAGTACTTGGTTTTTAAAAGGGAATAATGTTTTACTGATTTCGGAAATCAGAATGAGTATCGACAAACCACTGCAGCGTTAATAAAGGTAAATGTATTGAATGATAAGTATTATTAAAACCAGTAGAAACCTCCATCTGCATAGAAGCTAAGAGACAAAATGATATTACATTCCCTAGATCATGGCTGCTTAATAAGATTGATTATAAACAAGAATAACCTACTCACATATAAGGCATATGTTTCTCAAATCGTTTAAAGGAGAATTATGTTTTAAAGGATTAAAACTATGAACTACTAAACCTTTTCTAAAATGAGAAACTTGAGCATTTGAAATTAGGCAAACTTGAACGTTTGGAAAATAAGGTTGTTACTTGATTTTACAAAGGAAAGCATTTTGGTTTACTTAACAATGTTAGTCACTCTATTTTTATACTACGGGTATCGGGTGACCTTTGTAAAAGAAATGGATCATTAAAAGGAATTTAACGTACGTAGTACTTTAGGGTTAAAACCCGGACTTTGTCATAAAATGAAAGTACTTTAAGTTGTGTGTAACTTGCCTATGTTTGCGTGTGATAGACTTGTTGTGCAAGGAATGTATTTCACTCGACTACCGTTCATGGGATGAACCGAATGTATTTCACTCACTACCGCGTCCACGGGATGGACCGGGAATGTATTCCATCCGACTACCGAGTTCATGAGATGAACCGGGAATGTATTCCACACGTTTCTATACTGGGTCCATGAGATGGGCCGAGACATGTTATACGTATCACATGATTTGTACCTAGACCGCCAAGGTGAGGAAGGAGTTCCACGCATGAGGATGACTTTGAGGCGTGAGTCCACGACTTGTCATGATCGCTTTTATGTTGTGAATCGTAGTTTGGTTATCATACATGTCTCCCGCTTTATATAGACTATTATGATTTCATTTACGATTTTTACGATTTCACATACTTGGTACTGTTATCTTGACCTCTCGGCCGCGTTCATGCCGCAGTAGAGGTACATCACCGCCGATCCCGCGTTTAGGATCACATTTCAGCGTATTGAAGCTCAGTTTCCTGAGGCTTATCTTTTGTATGTTACCCGAGTCAGTAGGTTCTTGTACATTCGTGGTATGGCGGGCCCCGTCCGTCATAGTTGTTGTAAAAATCTTAGAGGTCCAGTAGCATGCAAGCGTGGTTGTAAGGATTATGAATCGCTCAAATGTCTATGTATATTATATATGCTGAAAGGCAACCGTTTTGGTTGACCTGTTTTCTTTCATTTGATCCATGTCTATTTATATGTTTAAAGTTTTTATTTCCGCTGGTTTTTCTTTGATGTTGTATCACTAGGGTGCCCGGGGTAAGGCACCAGTCACGGGCCCGGGTTCGGGTCGTGATAAAAAAGAGTTTAACATACGTAGTACTTTGGGGTTAAAACCTGGACTTTGGCATAAAATGAAAGTACCTTGAGTTGTGTGTAACTTTCCTATGTTTGATAGCCTTGTTGTGCAAAGTGTTGTATTCTTATGTTATTGCGTCTCTCGAATGGAGGGCCGGTCGTGTTATTCTTGATCATTTTGGACATACTGACACGATGGGTGGCCCACGGGTATGCTTCCACTATGATAGTCCATGGGCATACTGACTCGATGGATGGTCCACAGGTATGCGGCCATGATGAGGGTTCGTTTCCCTGTTGATAGTGTTATTCCATGGACTAGCTCTGTTATACCCCGTAGTTCCAGAGTATGTACGTGAGGACGTACGTAGAAAAGTTTGAGCCTTAAAGTAGGCAAGGGCCGAAAATTTTGTTCACAAGTACCGAAAAGAGTCGTTTTCCGGACTTTGCGAAGGGAAAAATACGGCTATGTCATTTATAATTTTTGCGGATTTTTCCGAGAGATGAAATATTTTGGACCAACGAGAGGGTGACAGTGTCACCCTCAAGTGGACGTGCAAGTTGGGACGAAACTTGGGCGGTTTGCCTTGGCTATTTTGTCAAGTAGTTGGTAGGATATTTTGTGTAGTTGATGAGCAAGTGGGACCCACAAACACATGTCCAAATCCCCACCCTACACTTGCCTACCACTTGGCTTGATCTTGGCCCTTGAATGTCCTATAAATACCCCCTTAGTTGAAGACTTATTCTTCATCCACACTCTTGAAATTCCAAGGAAAATACTCCCTCCCCTTTGTGTAGTTTTTCGTCCAAAGCCCCCCCCCCCTCCCCCTTGTGAGCCTTGGCCGAGAGTACCCCCCCCCCCTTTGCCTAGTTGTTTTTGTATAATACACCCCCCCCCCCTTGGTAGAAAAGTATTCTCCAAGTGTTGTTACTATTCCCAAATACTTTAGCCCAAATACCTTGTAGTACTTTCCAAAGTTACCTCTATACGAATGGCCCGGAAATACTACTATATTCCCTTAAGTCACAAAAACGAAACCCTAAGGAAAATCTTCACAGTTGGTTGAAGTATTAGGAAGAAGTTTCGTAGAACTTCTAAGGGTTGTTTGGAGCGGGTTGGAGCACCCGGAGTAGGAGCTAAACCTTGCTCAGGATCGACATTTAACTTGGATAATTTTGGGCTTACCGTGGTAAATACTCTTGACCTTCTATTGTAATTGGAAATTACATACTGTAGTAGTATAGAAATGAATATAAGATTCATAGAAGAGAATTGAACTGTAATAGAAGGATATTACAGAAAAGAATTGAACTGAAATCATCGTCAGAAGAATATTAAAGAAGAAGATTGAACTGTACTTACATAGGACCGATTTACAGAGACTTGTGTAGCTTAACGGGTAGGGAAGTCGCCCGATTTTCCGTAGAATAGAGAACCTACTGCTTAGAATATTCTACAGAGTAGTCTAGACTTTGATAGACTGGTATAACCTTTATAGGTTGAATGTTCTGCGAGTAGCATGTGCTACTTAAAAGGTGGACAAGGCTAGCCGGGTTATAGCCGTGGAGCGTTTTGCTAATAGTCGATAATCGTCGCGAGGTATGTGATTCTTCCTATCCTCTTGAGCATGATATTTTAAAGAATATATATATATAGTACGGTAGACGTACGTGTGTTAACTGAACGTAGTTGTACGGCAATGTCTTTTGACTTAAGCCTGAATAATAAGAATCTTGAAGTATTCCAAAGAATTAAGAAACCTGTTTGAAAGAAGAGTAATGCTTGGTTTTAAACGCCTAAGAGTTATACTAGCTTTATGGGAAGTTAGGTATAACGACTTAAGAGAGATAAAAAGAATGGTTTATTAATTTTTGAAGTTAAGAGACTTGATCTTAAAAGATAAGAGACTTGACTAAAATGAATTAATATGAATTTTGTGTGAAACCTCATTCGTGAGTAATGAGTACTGGGTTTTTAAAAGGAATAATGTTTCTTGATTTGGAAATCGAATGAGTATCGACAAACCACTGCAGCGTTAATAAAGGGAAATGTTTTGACTAATTAAGTATTATTAAAACCAGTAGAAACCTCCATCTGCATAGAAGCTAAGATGAGACAAAATGATATTACATTTCCTAGATCATGGCTGCTTTAATAAGATTGATTTTTTTAACAAGAATAACCTACTCACATATAAGACATATGTTTCTCAAATTGTTTAAAAGAGAATTATATTCTTAAGTGATTAAGACTATGAACTACGAAACCTTTCTAAAATAAGAGACTTAAATACTTGAAATTAGGCAAACTTGAACTTATGGAAAAGAATGTTGTTACTTGATGTTGAAAAGGAAAGTGTTTTGGTTTACCTAAAAATGTGAGTCACTCTATTTTAATACTACGGGTATCGGGTGACCTTTATAAAAGAAATGGATCTTTTAAAAAGGATTTAACGTACGTAATATTTTGGGGTCAGAACCTGGACTTTGGCATAAAATAACCTTGAGTTGTGTGTAACTTGCCTATGTTTGCGTTTGATAGCCTTGTTGTGCAATCGTATTTTTATACCACCGCTCTCTCGATGGAGAAGTACGATTTGTTATGAACGATTCTTCACCGAGTCCCACGGGATGGGCCGGGACACGTATTTCATCTGATTCTTCACCGAGTCCCACGGGATGGGCCGGGACACGTATTTCATCTGATTCTTCACCGAGTCCCATGAGATGGGCCGGGACACGTATTTCATCTGATTCTTCACCGAGTCCCATGAGATGGGCCGGGACACGTATTTCATCTGATTCTTCACCGAGTCCCATGGGATGGGCCGGGACACGTATTCTACATGATTCTTTACCGAGTCCCACGGGATGGGCCGGGACACGTATTCCACACGATTTATACCTAGATCACGGCGGTGAGGAAGGAGTTCCACGCATGAGGATGACTTGAGGTGTGAGTCCACGGCTTGACATGATCGCTTTTATGTTGTGAATCGTAGTTTGGTTATCATACATGTCTCCCGCTTTATATAGGCTATTATGATTTCATTTACGATTTTTTCTGATTTCACATACTTGGTACATGTTGTCTCGACCTCCTTGAAGCTGCGTTCATGCCGCAGTAGAGGTACATCGGTGGTGGATCCTCGCCATAGGATCACGATTCGGCGTGTTGGGAAGCCCCGCTTTCTGAGGCTTATCTTTTGGTATGTTACCACAGTCCGTAGGTTCTTGTACATTCGTGGTATGGCGGGGCCTGTCCGTCATAGTTGTTGTCACTTTCTTAGAGGTCAGTAATCTTGTTGTGGCGAGTTTGTAAAAAGGATAATCTGGGTTTTTATGTATATACGTAGGCAATTGCTTTGGTTAGCTTTGTTTATTTATCAAATCTCTTGTTACATGTTTATGTTTTATTTCGCTGATTTTCTCGATGTTGTATCACTAGGTGCCCGGGTAGGCACGATCCACGCCCGGTTCGGTCGTGACAAAAGTGGTATCGAGCGATTAATCCTGGAAAGTGTCTACAGACCGTGTCTAGTAGAGTCTTGATTATCGGTGTGTTGTGCACCACATCTATAATCAGGAGGCTGCAAGACATTTAGGATTGGTTTCCATTCTTCTCATTCTAAGATCGTGCCTTAGAGCCGTGTGATAAGTTGGACCCCTCTGACGTATTCCTTTCCTTTACCAGTTATGCCTCCGCGTAAGGCAACCCGCCCGAATGGCAAGGCGGTAGGAGCTGCGAGTAGAGCACGGAGGGTTATCACACGACCTGCCCGGGCCGTGGATCGTGCCTTACCCGGGCACCCAAGCAATCATACATCAGAGAAAATCAGCGGAATATAAAACAAGACATGAATCAATGAAAATTGAGACACAATTTATATGAGAAAAGTCGCCTTTCGGCATAATATATATAAACCCAAATTCGCGCTACATCCCAACTGCATAATAGACTACTGCACTTAAGGAAATAAACAACTATGGCGGGACAGGGCCCCGCCATACCCTGAATGGACATATATCTACAACTCAGGGAGAACCATACCAAAAGTCGAGCCTCCGGAAAAGATGGAGCTCCTGACACCAAAGCAAAGATCCTAAGGATGCGGATCTAGCACCTGCTTGCCCTTACCTGCGGCATGAACGCACTTCAAGGAGGTCGATAACAGTACCAAGTATGTGAAATCAGAAAGTACTTAAATGAAATCATATCATTTTAAACCAATTTTACAAATATGTACGAAACAACCAATGTAACCGCACATAGTGCCACATCACAAACAAGAGTAATAATGTAAATCGAATGTGTCTTTTCTAGGCTGCGAATGATCGAAGCAAGGCCAATCGCCCATAGTATCATTATGCAAGCCTAATCCTGGACTCCCGTAGTCCGCATAGGCCACTCACGTAGGCCCGCATGAGGTATTCCCCGCATCGAGGGTAGCCACTCCTCGGCATCGTCCTGGACTCGTAGTTCGCATGGCCACATAGACCGCATGAGGTATAACCCCACACACTAACCTGGAACTCTCGAAGTCCCGCATAGGTCCCCTGGACCCGCATGAGGTATTCTCGAATCATGGTCCTGCATCACCGAGACATACCCCGCATCGGAGGGCAGCTTAACCCCCGGTATCATGTCAAGAGGTGAGTGATGTAATACTAGCATAACAGCTTATTGTTAAACAACATAAGCACAAATAAGACTAACCTCTTTACACAAACGTTACAAGATACTAACACACATAGCATCATAATATGTCTACTCAACAAACCATTTTATCAGACTTTCCGTAAATCAATACAAGTCTTTTATAAACACATAAGTAAATTGTTCCTTTTATCTTGCTTAAGTCGTTATACTTAACTTCCCATAAAGCTAGTATAACTCTTAAGCTTCTTGTTTCAAATATTCTTCTTTCAAAACTGATTTATAATTCTTTTGAAAGACTTTAAGATCTTTATTATTCAGGCTTAAGTCAAAAGACATTGCCGTACAACTACGTTCAGTTAACACACGTACGTCTACCGTACTATATATATACTTTAAAATATCATGCTCAAGAGTATAGGAAGAATCACATACCTTCTCGGCGAAATCCACCTGCCAAGTCGAATATGTCGCGCGCAGAGAATCAACCTATAATAGTCAGATACGTCTATCAATATCTAGACTACTCTGAAGACTATTCTAAGCAGAGGGTTCTCTATTCTACGGAAAATCGGGCAGCACTACCCTACCCGGTAAGCTATACAAGTCTACTGTAAATACAGTCCTATGTAAGTACAGTTCAATTCTTCTTCTGTTTTACCCTTCTACTGTGATAACAGTTCACTTCTATTCTTTAATATCCTTCTATATCTTATACCCAAGTCTTAACTATTCTTATATGTAATATCCAATTACAATAGAAGGACAAGATATTTACCTCGATAAGCCCAAAATTATCCAAGTTAAAAGTCGATCCTGAGCAAGGTTTAGCTCCTAGTTTGCACGCTCCGATAGCTCCAAGAACCCTTAGAAGTTTCCAACAACTTCTACTTAAATACTAAAAGGGATTTGGGGCTAGGGTATTTTGGAATAGTGACTAAACTTGGAAGACAACTTTCTACCAAGGGGGAGGCCTCGCCAAAGCCACTAGGCTAGAGGGGAGAGTGGTGTTTGCCAGGCTTTCTAGAGTGGGAGAAGTGAGGCTTAGGATGAGAGCTCACAAGGGGGGGGGGGGGGAAGGAGGATTTTAGACTTGGAGATTTGTGATGAAGAAGTCTTCAAAGGGAGGGGTATTTATAGGGAAACCAAGGGCCATGATCAAGCCAAGTGGGGGGCAAGTGGAGGGCCAAGATTTGCCCAAGTGCCCCCTAACCTACTCCTCAAATCACTCCACAAACAATGGCCCATGTCTTAGGCCTCAAAACCCTCCCAATCGTCCAAGGCAAAAGCCCCTTTAGCCGTCCACTTGAGGGTGACAAGTGTCACCCTCTCGTTGGCCCAAAAAGGTTCCGTCGCTCGGAAAAATCCGCAAAAATTATAAATGACATAGCCGGAATTTTCCCCTCGCAAGTTTTGTAAAACGTTTCGTCGGAAAACCATTCGTTTTGTGAGTTGTGCACAAATTCGTCCAAAGTGCCTAACTTAAGGCTAAACTTTTTGTACGTACGCCCTTACGTACATACTCTGGAAATACGGGGTATAACATTCTCCCCTCCTTAGAAACATTCGTCCCGAATGTTCCTTCCCAAGACAGATAATGATAAGGTTTCTCATAACTTAAACAGTTAGCAAATGCCTCACATGGCCACAATACAACACTCAATCAGATATGTTAATGAAAAATTTACAAGTAGGAAAGTGAGTTACCTGGAGGTGTGGGGAATAGGTGAGGATACTTCTGCCTCATGTCCTCCTCAGCTTCCCACGTCATCTCCTCCCTGAGCTCGTTCCGCCACAAGACTTTGACGGAAGCCACGTCCTTGGTCCGCAGACGCCTAACTTGACGATCGATTATCGCTATGGGAATCTCCTCATACGATAACCCCTCGGTCACCTGGACATCGTCAATAGGATGCACTCTAGATGGATCCCCGATACATCTCCTCAGCATAGAAACATGAAACACCGGATGCGCTTGCCTCGGATCGGACGGCAGATCCAACTCATAGGCAACCTTGCCTACCCTGCGGACAATCTGAAACGGCCTAATGTACCTCGGGCTGAGTTTCCCTTTCTTCCCGAATCTCATCACACCCTTCATGGGTGACACTTTCAAGAAAATCCAATCACCAACCTCGAACTCCAGATGCCGACGACGATGATCTGTATATGACTTCATCGACTCACAAGAATCGATGCCGCTCTGGATAAGCTTCACCTTATCCACGACTCTGCGCCGTCTGGTCCCCACTAATCGCACCGCCATTATCAAACCAGATTTATCGCGATCTGCACTTCCTCCCATACAAGGCCTCATAAGGCGCCATCTGAATACTGGAGTGGTAGTTATTATTATACGCAAACTCAACTAGAGGCAAATGATCCTCCCAGCTACCTCTGAAGTCAATAACACAGGCTCGCAGCATATCCTCAAGAGTCCGGATTGTTATACCCCGTATTTCCAGATTATATACGTAAGGACGTACGTACGACAATTTGAGACTTTAAGTTTGGCATAGGTTCGAAATTTGTGCACAACACCCGGTTAGAGTCGTTTTTCGACGAAACGTTTTACATAGCTTGCGAAGGGAAAATTCCGGCTATGTCATTTAGTATTTTTGCGAATTTTTCCGAGAGACGAAATGTTTTGGACCAACGGGAGGGTGACACTTGTCACCCTCAAGTGGACGTTGGGTTGGCCGAATTGGTCACGTCTTCTTGGCCTATTGGCTCCTTGTTTTGGCCTTGTTTTGTGGCTTGTTTGGTGCCATGTTTTGTGCCTTGTTTTGTGGAGTAGGGGTTAGAGTGCACTTGGCTTGATCAAGGCCTTACACTTGCCTTGCACATGGCTTGATCTTGGCCATTGGTTGGCCCTTGGCTTCCCTATAAATACCCCCCCCTTTGAGATGAACTTCTTCATCCTAAATTTCACTAAGTGTTGAAATCCTCCCTCCCCTCCTTATGTGTTGTTCTCGTCCAAGAGGTCTTCCCCCCCCCCTAGCCTAGTTGTTTTCGTATAATACCCCCCTTTTTGTGGTATAGAAATACTCTCCAAGTATTGTTATAATGCCCAAAATACCTTGGCCTTATACCTTGTTGTATTCCAAAAGTTACCTCTATACGTAGAGCCCGAAAATACTACCTTTTGTCTCAAACCAAAACCACAGGAAAACCTTCATAGTCGGTTGAAGTGTTAAGTAGAAGTTGTTGGGAACTTCTAAGGGTTGTTTGGAGCGGGTTGGAGCGCCCGGAGTAGGAGCTAAACGTTGCTCAGGAGCGACTTGTATACTTGGATAATTTTGGGCTTATCGAGGTAAATACTCTTAACCTTCTTTTGTAATAAGAGTTTGCATACTGTTGAAGTATAAGAATTAAGTATAAGTATATACAAGGAAGGTATATAAGAAGGGAATTGAACTGTACTTACATAGGAATTTGTATTCTGATGAGACTTGAGAAATTTGACGGGTAGGGAAGTGCTGCCCAATTTACCGCAGAGTAGTCTAGACTTTGATAGACTGGTATAACCTGTATAGGTTGAATGTGCTACTTGAAAGGTGGACAAGGCTAGCCGGGTTATAGCCGTGGAGCATTTTGCTTATAGTCGATAATCGTCGCGAGGTATGTGATTCTTCCTATACTCTTGAGCATGATATTTTAAAGGAAGATATATATAGTACGGCAATGTCTTTTGACTTAAGCCTGAATAATATATAGTACGGTAGACGTACGTGTGCTAATTGAACGTAGTTGTACGGCAATGTCCTTTGACTTAAGCCCGAATAATAAGAATCTTGAAGTATTTCAAAAGAGTTAAGAAACCATTTTTGAAAGAAGATTAACACTTGGTTTTAAAAGGTTTTAAAAGAGTTATACTAGCTTTATGGGAAGTTAGGTATAACGTCTTGAGAGTGGTAAAGAAAATGGTTTGCTGTTTTTTTTAGAAGTTAAGAGACTTGATCTTATAAGATAAGAGACTTAACTTAATTGTCTTAATATGGATGTTTGTGTGAAACCTCATTCGTGAGTAATGAGTACTTGGTTTTTAAAAGGAATTATGTTTTACTGATTTCGGAAATCAGAATGTGTATCGACAGACCACTGCAGCGCTAATAAAGGAAAATGTATTGAATAATGATGTATTATATTAAAACCAGTAGAAACCTCCATCTGCATAGAAACTAAGATGAGACAAAATGATATTACATTTTCTAGATCATGGCTGCTGTAATAAGATTGTTATAAACAAGAATAACCTACTCACATATAAGGCATATGTTTCTCAGGTTGTTTAAAAGAGAATTATATTCTTAAGTGAATAAGACTATGAGTTATGGAACCTTTTTAAAATAAGTGACTTGAGCATTTGAAATTAGGCAAACTTGAACGTTTGGAAAATAATGTTGTTACTTAATTTTACAAAAGGGGAAGTGTTTTGTTTACTTAAAAAGATAGTCACTATTTTATACTACGGGTATTGTGTGACTTATGTGAAAGAAATGGATCTCTTTAAAAGGAAGTTAACGTACGTAGTACTTTAGGGTTAAAACCCAGACTTTGATATAAAATGAAAGTACTTTGAGTTGTGTATAACTTGCCTATGCTTGTTGTTGTGTAACTTGCCTATGCTTGTTGTTGTGTAACTTGCCTATGCTTGTTGTGATAGCCTTTGTTGTGCAAGAATTGGGTTTCTATACTACTGCGTCTCTCGATGGAGGGCCGGTTGACTTGTTGAGGACTTACTTGGACGTACTGGCGGTGTGGAAGATTCCACGGGTATGCTTCCATTATTGTTACATGGGCATGACTACACCGATGATGTGGACATGTGACCATTCTGGTTATTTACGGCGAAGTATCGTGACTTACGGTTGTGATCGGGTGCGTTGCCTGTTTACTTGCCCCCGTCAGCTACGTGACGCAGGTGGATCTGGTATAGGTTATTGCACCTGCCACGTGTCAGCTTCGCGAGTCAGTGTTTGGATGGAGCTTCGTGACTTACGGTTGTGATGCAGTGCGTGGCGATTCACTTGCCCCGTCGGCTACGTGGCGCAGTGGGCCGTGGAGGCTATTGCACTTGCCACGTGTCGACCATGATTGGTTATGCAGATATTATTGGTACGGTCGGATCTGGTAGTTATACTTGCCGTCACGGTTTTTATGACACAGTGGGACTCGTGGTCATGTATACTCCTTGGTGTTGTTATATCATGATCGCCGCGATGAGGAAGGAATTCCACGGGCACGAGTGATGATTTGGAGGGCGTGAGTCCCTGACTTGATATAACTGTTTATATGTTGTGTACTGTAGTTTGGCTATCATACATGTCTCCTGCTTTGTATAGACTGTTATGATTTCATTCTGATTTTTCTGATTTCACATACTTGGTACTGTTGTCTCGACCTCCTTCGGGGCTGCGTTCATGCCGCAGTAGAAGTACATCTACCGCCGATCCGCGTTTAGGATCTCATTTCAGCGTTTTGGGAAGCTCCGTTCCGTCGGAGGCTTATATTTGCATGTTACCACGAGTCCAGAGGTTCTTGTACATTCAGGGGTATGGCGGGGCCCTGTCCCGTCATAGTTGTTGTAAAAAAATCTTAGAGGTCTGTAGCACTGTTGTGGGCAGGGTTGTAAGGATTGTAACTGTTCAAATGTTTATATTTATATGTTGAAAGGCAACCGTTTTGGTTGGCCTATTTTATTTCATCTTGATCCATGTCTATTTACATGTTTAAGTTTTTATTTCCGCTGGTTTTTCTCTGATGTTGTATCACTAGGGTGCCCGGGGTAAGGCACTACCACGGGCCGGTTCGGTCTTGACATGGATAGTGCGCTCGGCTGTCCGTGCATGCGTGGATGGAATGCAACTCGTGCTCACTGCGTCCCCAAACCCTTCTGGAAAGACCTCCAGAAGTTAGCCATAAACTGGGCTCCTCTATCTGATATGATCGAAATAGGGACTCCATGCAGTCTGACGATCTCTCGGATATAAAGTCTGGCATAATCCTCGTGAAAAAGTCGCCCGATCGGAAGAAAGTGGGCTGATTTCGTCACTGTCGACGATAACCCAAATAGAATCATGTTTCCTCGGTGCGAGGTAATCCCGTGATAAAGTCCATGTTGATCACCTCCCACTTCCAAGTCGGGATCTCTATCTGCGCAATAAACCACCGGGCCTCGTGCTCTACCTTCACTCATCGACAACGGTGCATCGAGCTACAAACTCGCAACGTCCTCTTCAAGCCATCCCACCAATACGTATCTAAGGTCGTGGTACATCTTGGTCGACCCGGATGGATAGAGTAACGCGCGTGTGTGCTTCCTAGAACTCCGCCAAGTCCGAAACATCCGAACACACAACTCGCTCAAACCTTAGCACCCCATCAGGTGCTACCTCAAAGGACCATTCCCTCGCAAGAGCCGTATCACGATACGAATCAAAACGGGATCCTCAAATGTTGCCTCTTCACCTCCTCGACGATGGAAGACTGGCAACCTCTCGAACTCGAACCCCATCGCTATCGTAATCAATCAAACGGACACAAGGCTCGCTAATCGATGCAAATCACGAACCATGCCCCTCCTGCGTCGCACATCGATAGGCTACCCATCGACCTACGACTGGGGCATTCGCCAACATTGGCCTTCCCCGGGTGGTACAGGATATCAACGTCATAATCCTTGAGTAACTCTAACCACCGCCTATGTCGTAAGTTCAGCTCCCTCTGGCTGAAGATATACTGGAGGCTCTTGTGGTCTGTATAAATATCCACATGAACCCCATACAAATAGTGCCTCCAGATCTTCAAAGCGTGAATCACCGCTGCCAACTCCAAATCATGGGTGGGGTAGTTCCTCTCGTGTTTCTTAAGCTGTCGGGATGCGTACGCTATAACCTTACCCAGCTGCATCAACACACATCCGAGCCCAACACCTGACGTATCACAATACACAACATAACCGTCTGGACCTCCGGAAGAGTAAGAACGGGCGGTCGTCGATCTCTCCTTCAAGAATCGAAACCCCGCTCACACGCATCGATCCATCAAACTTAGCCGCCACGAGTCGGCTAGTCAATGGTGCGTAGATAGAAGCAAACTTCTCCACGAACCGCCGATAGTAACTCGCAAGGCCCGAAATCGCGCACTGCCGGAGTAGTAGGTCTAGGCCAACTCTGATCGCCTCGATCTTGGCGTATCCACCCGAATGCCATCGGCCCACAATATGCCCAAGAAAAGCCACCGGTTAACCAAAACTCACATTTGGAAAACTTGGCGTCAATCAGTCTGGAGAACTCGGCCAAGATCTCCAAATGCTCGCATGCTCCGCTCTGGCGAGAATAAACCAAGATGTCATCAATGAACACTATCACAAACGTGTCCAAAAATGACTTGAACACTCGGTTCATCAGATCCATAAATACCGCCGGAGCATTGGTCAACCCGAAAGACATAACCCTGAACTCATAATGCGTCACGTCCGAATGCAATCTAGGGACATCCGCCTCTCGACTCGTGCACGATAATAGCCCGATCGCGATCAATCTTGAGAAACATCTCGCGCCGCAATCGTCGAACAAATCATCAATCCTCAGGAAGGGGGTATTCGTTCTTAATGGTCACCTTGTTCACCGTAATCAACACACATGCGCGTCGCCCTTCTTCTTCACGAACAATACTGGCGCTCCCCAGGGAGAAACACTAGGCCTGATGAAGCCCTTCTCCAGCAAATCTCTCAGCTGGTCCTTCAACTCTCTCAACTCGGCCGGTGCCATCCTGTATGGCGGAATGGAAATAGGCCGAGTGTCTGGCAGCACATCGATACAAAACTCTATCTCCCTCTCAGGAGGGATACCCGGGAGGTCGTCTGGAAACACGTCTGGGAACTCTCTGACTCGGAATCGAATGAAAATCTGCACCGCACCTCGTTATCAAACACCCGAACGAGATGGTAGATGTACCCCTTCTGCACCATCTTCCTAGCCTTGAGGTAGGAAATAAACCTACCTCGTCTGATACAAAGTTTCCTCCCACTCAACAACCGGCTCCTCAGGAAACTGGAACCGTACTACTCTCTCCCTGCAGTCTACATTGGCATAGCAAGAAGCTAGCCAATCCATACCCATGATCATGTCGAAATCAGTCATATCCAACTCTATCAAGTCGGCTAGGGTCTGACGACTGTATATGGTCACTGGACAAGCCCTATATATCTGCCGAGCTACCACCGAATCACCCACTGGCGTAGCTACCTCGAAAGGGTCTATGGACTCAGGCTCTATCCCTATCCTACTAGCAATAAGGGGAGATATATGGGGCCAGTAGAACCGGATCTATCAAGGCGCATACATCATAACGAACCGATAAAGTACTGTGGCGACATCGGTGAGGCCTCCCGTCTGCCGTGGACAAGGCATAAATGCGATTCGAGGACCGCTAGAATCTGAGACCGCGCCACGACTCTGCGCGACCTGGCCCATGAGTACCTTGCCCTCCGGGGCGAGTAACTGTAGGAGATGAAGAAGACCGGCAAAGAGCACGTAGTGACCACCTACCATCTGCGCCGCCTTGGTGACAGTTCCGCCAAAGTGACCTGCTGGCCCAATCAGAACAAACTCCGTGAGCGATACCACACTTCCCGTAATGGGATCTACCGCATCTGCCACAATGAGGGGGGGTGGTCCCGATCGGTCCGCACCTCTGCTACGGACGTCAAGTCCGGGGCCCGGTCGTCCTCAAGACGGTGCAGAGTGCTCGAGTGGCGTGGTGCAAATCTAGGCTACGAGGCCGCCCACCCAGAACTACCAAAAGACCTGCCGTCCCGCCTTCTTCTGCATCGGCCGTCGGCCTGCGCTTACGCCTCGCATCCTAGTGCATGAGCCTGCATGCGGGTAATGTCCATACCCGGCTGAAGAGAAACACCCGCACAAGACTCGGCCATATAATCATCTAGCCCGGTGACGTAGCGGTGCACCCTATCCTCCATATCTGCTACCAACGCTGGGACATATCGAGCCAATGAATCGAACTCAACGTTGTACTCCCCGATCAGCGCCTCTGTCTCAAAGAACAAAAATTTGTCGGCCCGCGTGCCTCATCTGTGGAGGCAAGAAGTGAGTGAGGAAAGCCTCCGAGAACTCGTCCCAAGTAGCTGGGGACGCGTGCTCTCCCCGAGATAACTCCCACGAATCAAACCAATCGACTGCGGTATCACGCAGCCTATGTGAGCTGAAGACCACGGACTCGGTCTCTGAAGCCTTGATCACCCGCATGATCCTCTGTAACTGACGGATAAACTCCTGCGGATCATCCTCCGGCCTCGACCCGTAGAACTCTGGCGGGCTACAACTCAGAAAATCCCGTAGCCTCAAACTGTCTGATCTCGGGTGAACCACGAACGCTGCTTTGGGCTGAACTGAATCGCTGATCCGGCCTATCCTCGTTCGCCACGATCTCGGCGATGGGCCATCTCCTTGTAACCCATCTCATACGCTTCAGCCGGTGAGGATGGAGGTGCAGTGTGGTCTCATCGCCCACCGCCGCGCTCCTAAACCTCTCGGGGTCGGCGGCGTCGTGGAACTCGCTGCCTCGGGTATAGACGGGCTCGTGCCCTCGTGACTCTAGGTGTCCCACTAGCGGCTCCTCGCCGCCTTGCCGCCCGGGCGGGTTGCCTTACGTGGAGGCATAACTGTTACAGGAAAGGAATACGTTAGAGGGGTCCAACTTATAACACAGCTCTAAGGCACGATCTCAGAGTGAGAAGAATGGAAACCAATCCTAAATATCCTATATAGCCTCATGATTATTGGTGTGGTGCACAACACACCGATAATCAAGACTCTCATCGATACTGGTGCGTAGACACTTTCCGAGGATTAACTGCTCTGATACCACTTTTGTCACGACCCGTTCCGGGGCCCGTGACTGGTGCCTTACCCGGGCACCCAAGCAGTCATACATCAGAGAAAATCAGCGGAATATAAAACAAGACATGAATCAATGAAAATTGAGACACAGTTTATATGAGAAAAGTCGCCTTTCGGCATAATATATATAAATCCAAATTCTGGCAGTTACATCCCAACTGTACAATAGGACTACAGACCTCTAAGGAAATAAACAATTATGGCGGGACAGGGCCCCGCCATACCCTGAATGGACATATATCTACAACTCAGGGAGAACCATACCAAAAGTCGAGCCTCCGGAGAAGATGGAGCTCCTGACACCAAAGCAAAGATCCTAAGGATGCGGATCTAGCACCTGCTTGCCTTACCGCGGCATGACGCAGCCAGAAGAGGTCAAGATAACAGTACCAAGTATGTGAAATCAAAGTACTTAAATGAAATCATATCATTTTAAACCAATTTTACAAATATGTACGAAACAACCAATGTAATCGCATAGTGCCACATCACAAACAAGAGTAATAATAGGTAAATCAGAATGTCTTTTCTAGGTGCGAATGATCGAAGCAAGGCCAATCGCCCATAGTATCATTATGCAAGCCTAATCTCGACTCCGTAGTCCGCATAGGCCACTCACGTAGCCCGCATGAGGTATTCCCGTCGAGGGTAGCTACTCCTCGGCATCGCCCCGACTCGTAGATGCGCATGGCCACATGCACGCATGAGGTATAACCCGCACACTAACCTCGAACTCGTAGTCCCGCATAGGTCCCCTAGACCCGCATGAGGTATTCTCGAATCATGGTCCTAGACCGCCTGAGACATACCCCGCATCGGAGGGCAGCTTAACCCCCGGTATCATGTCAAGAGGTGAGTGATGTAATACTAGCATAACAACTTATTGTTAAACAACATAAGCACAAATAATACTAACCTCTTTACACAAACGTTACAAGATACTAACACACATAACATCATAATATGTCTACTCAACAAACCATTTTACTGTACTTTCCAGAAATCAATACAAGTCTTTTATAAACACATAAGTAAATTGTTCCTTTTATCTTGCTTAAGTCGTTATACTTAACTTCCCATAAAGCTAGTATAACTCTTAAGCTTCTTGTTTTAAAAACAAATATTCTTCTTTCAAAACTGATTTATAATTCTTTTGAAAGACTTTAAGATCTTTATTATTCAGGCTTAAGTCAAAAGACATTGCCGTACAACTACGTTCAGTTAACACACGACGCTCACCGTACTATATATATACTTTAAAATATCATGCTCAAGAGTATAGGAAGAATCACATACCTTCTCGAAATCCACCGCCAAGTCGAATATGTCGTACGCAGAATCAACCTATAATAGTCGACACGCCTATCAATATCTAGACTACTCAAGACTATTCTAAGCGTAGGGTTCTCTATTCTACGGAAAATCGGGCAGCACTACCCTACCCGTAAGCTATACAAGTCTCAGTAAATACACCCTATGTAAGTAATCTGATTCTTCTTCTGCTTTACCCCCTACTGTGATAATAGTTCACTTCTATTCTTTAATATCCTTCATATCTTATACCCAAGTCTTAACTATTCTTATATGTAATATCCAATTACAATAGAAGGACAAGATATTTACCTCGATAAGCCCAAAATTATCCAAGTTAAAAGTCGATCCTGAGCAAGGTTTAGCTCTAGTTTGCACGCTCCGATAGCTCAAGAACCCTTAGAAGTTTCCAACAACTTCTACTTAAATACTAAAAGGGATTTGGGGCTAGGGTATTTTGGAATAGTGACTAAACTTGGAAGACAACTTTCTACCAAGGGGAGGCCTCGCCAAAGCCATTAGGCTAGAGGAGGGGAGAGGGGTGTTTCGGCTAGGCTTTCTAGAGGGGGGGGGGGAGAAGTGAGGCTTAGGACGAGAGCTCACAAGGGGGGGGGGGGGAAGGAGGATTTTAGACTTGGAGATTTGTGATGAAGAAGTCTTCAAAGGGAGGGGTATTTATAGGGAAACCAAGGGCCATGATCAAGCCAAGTGGGGGGCAAGTGGAGGGCCAAGATTTGCCCAAGTGCCCCCTAACCTACTCCTCAAATCACTCCACAAACAATGGCCCATGTCTTAGGCCTCAAAACCCTCCCAATCGTCCAAGGCAAAAGTGTCACGACCCGAGCCGGGACCCGTGACTGGTGCCTTACCCGGGACCCCAGTAGTCATACATCAGAGAAATCAGCGGAATATAAAGACAATACCTGAAACCAATGTAGTAAGACAGTGAAATAAGACAAAGCAACTAAAAACGGTTACCTTCGGTATATATATGAATGACAATTTGAACGATTACATCCCTTTCTACAACTCGCCACAACGATTTACGCACTCTAAGAATGATACGACAACAATGGCGGGACGGGCCCCGCCATACCCTCGAATGTAAGTACTGCAACGACAGGACTATACCACCGATAAGCCTCGAGAAAGCGGGCTTCCCAAACGTTGAATCGTGACCAAGAGCGAGGATCAACACCGTGTACCTCTACTGCGGCATGAATGTCACGACCGAACCGGGCGTGGATCGTGCCTTACCGGACACCTAGTGATACAACATCGTAGAAAATCGGAAATAAAAACTTAAACAGAAACAAGATACATCAGAAAATAGGCCAACCAAAGCGGTCGCGCCATGTATATATACATATCCGAACGATTACAATCCTTTACAAACCACAACAAAGATTACAGACCTCTAAGAATGTAACAACAACCATGACGGACGGGGCCGCCATACCAGAATGTAACAACAACCATGACGACGGGGCCCCGCCATACCACGAATGTACAAGTACCTCTGACAGAGGACTATACAAAAGATAAGCCTCCGAGAAACGGAGCTTCCCAACGCCGACTGCGATCCTAAGAGCGAGGATCAACAATCGTGTACCTACTGCGGCATGACGCGGCCCGAAGGAGGTCGATAACAGTACCAAGTATGTGAAACGAAAATATCGTAATGAAATCACATTTCATCATTTTATAAAACCATTTGAAATAAGTAAACAATTATGTCAAGTAAGGGGACGATATCCCGAATAATCACTCACATAACTATGGGTCTCGCCCATAATATCACTCACGCCTGGGACTCATTCTCATCACGGCAGCACATGATGTAAACCACACCCATATGTGAACTCGAACACTAGATCCGCTGCGTCGTCAAACCGACGGGCAGTAGAATCGCTCTATACCGGTTCCAAAAGTTAGTCATAAAACTTCACGCAAGGTACGGAAGCTAATTACGGATCAAAAGCTAGCCACGCATCGGCCGAGGCAAGTACCAAAGCTAACGTACCCTAGCCAACCGTCTCACGAGATATGACCGAGGCAAGTATCTCAAGCTATCTACCAGCAGCCTGCCGATACACGAGAAATGACCACGACAAGTATCTAAAGTGTGCCTGTAACCACATGTACAAATCAAGCCCGTGATTGTTCATCACCGCGGCAAGTTTCATGGATTAGCGGTCCATGGATTAACAACCTGAACCTCACAATGACCGCATGCCCCGGCATCTCACCTCGGAAGTCATGGCCATGAAACCATCTGCGGGCGCGTGCGTGGAACATCCATCGCGTCGTGTCAAAGAAATAAATCGGATAAGCCGGCCCTCGGAGAGTCACGACAGATCTGAAACAACGATCGATACTCAAAGTGGACGCATACTCGTGGACCACCCAACGTCAGTATGTCCAATCAATCAATCGGATAATGGCCTCCAGAGTCACGACAAAGATATCAACAAAACACTTGCACATCAAAGACTATCACAACAAGCATAGGCAAGTTCAACATACATTCATTTTAATCAACAATCCGGGTTTCAAACCCAAAATACTACATACTTTCATTCTTTCAAAAAGACCTCTTTTTACGTAAAAGCCACATGATACTAATACTCGTAGTATATAAAGAAAACACGTTTTTCTTTTAAAACCAAATTACTTCACCTTCGTAAAAATCTTTACAAGGCTTTTAAAATCAAGTACTCTATACTTTTTAAACCAAGTGCTTTTCTTTTAGAACAACATCAAGTATACTCTTTTAAAACCCAATTAACTTACTCTTTTCAAAACAAGTAACCTATACTTAAATCAAGTTACTTCTCCTTTTCCGAAAACAAGTCGTTATAAGTCAAGTCTCTTATCTTTCAAGATCAAGTCTCTTAACTTTCAAAATCAAGTCGTTTTACTGTCAAAACCAAATCTTTCTTTTATCTTCATAAAGTCGTTATAACTAACTTCCCATAAAGCCATTATAACACTTTATGTTTTAAACAAACAAAATTCATTTCACATACGTACGTCTACCGTACTATATAGTTCACAACAATCATGCTCAAGAGTATAGGAAGAATCACATACCTTTTTAGCTTAAACCAAGCCAAGTCAAGTATGCAAGTAGAAGATCCACCTATAATAACCACACTACATCTATCAACTTCTAGCTCTCTTCGTAGAATATTCTAAATACAAGATTCCTTATTCTACAGAAAATTCGGCGACCTCCCCGCTATCACATAAATCTCCTCCTATCCAGGGCGCTACTGTGCCAACAACTCCAGGATCACACGTCTAACCGGACGTGTACAATTCTACTCCATAATAATACAACAGTCTACTGTAAATACAGCCCTATGTAAATACAGTTCAATTCTTTTCAATACTCATTCTATATATAGTATACTCAACTACATATTACTACAACATGTAATTTCCAATTACAATAGGGGGACACGATTATTTACCTCGATAAGCCCAAAATTATCCAAGTTTATAAGTCGATCCTGAGCAACGTTTAGCTCCAATTCCTTACGCTCCAACCCGCTCCAAGCGACCCTTAGAAGTTTCTAAACAACTTCTCTAAATACTTCCACCAAGCTAGGAAGATTTTTCTAGGGTTTCATTTTGCGACTATTGGAATAAAGTAGTATTTCCGGGCTCCTAGTATTAAAACAACTTTGGAATACTACTAGGGATACTAGGCCAAGGTATTTGGGATTGTACAATAATACTCCAAGTATTTCTACTCATGTGGGGAGAGGTGGACGAAAAGCATACAAAGGGAGGGAAATATTTGCCTTGGAAAGTATTCAAGTGGATGAATATAATGTCTTCAAGCTAAGGGGTATTTATAGAAGAACCAAGGGCCAAGATCAATATAAGTGTATGGTTAAGATTGGGCCATGTGTGTGTGGGTCCCACCACACCACATGGCCAACCGAAACTATGCCAAGTGTTAGCAAATCGGCGAGGACAGTGGCCTAGCCACTTGTCCACCAATTCGGCCACGTGGCCACACAAGGGTGACACGTGTCGCCCCGATTCTTCCAAAATATTTCGTCTTAGAAAATATCCAAAATACCGAAAATCTCAAAAACAAAGCGGGCCTACAAAATCAGTAAATTTCTCACGTGGGCCCAACGTGACCATTTCCGAAAATAAAATCTCATAATTCTAAAATAATCCAAGAAGTCCAAATACCAAATCTTGGAATCCAATTCCCATTAACGAACCTTTTTCTTCTCAAAAACCGGAAACTTTTCCGTCGAAAAAATCACATCTTCCTTTCTTTCCAAAATTTCTGTCGTATCCTCGTACATACGTCCTCACATACATACCCTGGAACTACGGGGTATAACAATGAACGCAGCCCCCCGAAGGAGGTCAGTACAACAGGTACCAAGTATGTGAAACTGAAAATACTGTAAATGAAATCATAGTAGTCTATGTAAAGCAGGAGACATGTATGATAACCAAACTACGATTCCTGATAAAGCAAGCCATGTCAAGTCGTGACTCACGCCTCAAGTCATCACTCAAATATAACTATGGGTCTCACGCCCACAACATCAATCATGCGTGGAATACCTTCACCGCCATGGCGATCTATGATATAAAAGCACCAAGGAATACATATGAACACCAGGTCCCACCTGTGTTCTAATAAAACCGTACAGGGTAAGTACGAAGGCATAGCCGACTACTAACACCCATAGTACTAACAAGGTCATAAATTGTATCATGAGATCTGTCTAGACCGTCACATGATAAAAAGCTGGTCACACGCGCAGATATCGATGTGCGCGTCTAGCCCCTGAACTCCTCGCGACTCGCGTAGGCCAACCTCATAGGCGCATGAGGTATAACCCCGCATCGAGGTAGCTACTCCGGCATCCGCCTGGACTCGCGATCCGCGTGGCCACATAGACCGCGTGACCATAAAGGCCGCACACTAACACGAACTCGTAGCTCGCATAGGTCCCCTGGACCCGCATGAGGTATTCTCGAATCATGGTCCTGCATCACTGAGTCTACCCGCGTCGGAGGGCGACAACCTCCGAAACATGTCAAGGTGAGTGGTACAATACCAACATAACGGCTGATAGTTAAACAACTTAAGCGCAGTCGAGGGGAAACCCCTTTACACAAACATCACAAGATACTAACACACGTAGCATCCTAGCATGTTTACTTAACAAATCAACTAGAAAGTATTACAAGGCTATCACAACCCAACACAATCAAGTTATACACACAAGGTACTTTCTACTATATGATTAACAAGATCGGGTTTTTATCCCCAAAGTACTTCATACATTAACTCTTTAAAAGATACGTTACTTTCACAAAAGTCACACAATACCCGTGGTATATGAAAATAGAGTGATTATCTTTTGAAGT
This sequence comes from Przewalskia tangutica, assembly GCA_029844215.1. NCBI lineage: Eukaryota > Viridiplantae > Streptophyta > Magnoliopsida > Solanales > Solanaceae > Przewalskia > Przewalskia tangutica. Next base: position 79,273,105 of record CM056725.1, read on the forward strand.
AAATCAAAACACTTCTCTTTGTAAAATCAAGTAACAACATTCTTTTCCAAACGTCCAAGTTTGCCTAATTTCATTTACTCAAGTTTCTCATTTTCGAAAGGTTTCGTAGTTCATAGTTTTAATCCTTTAAAACAATTTGAGAAACATATACCTTATGTGTGAGTAGGTTATTCTTGTTCATAACAATCTTATTACAGCAGCCATGATCTAGGAAATGTAATATCATTTTGTCTCATCATAGCTTCTATGTAGATGGAAGTTTCTACTAGTTTTAATAATACCTTATTTGTCAAAACATTTCCCTTTATTAGCGCTGCTGTGGTTTGTTCGATACTTATTCTGATTTCCGAAATCAGTAAAACATTATTCCTTTTAAAAACCAAGTACTCATTACTCACGAATGAGGTTTCACACTTTAACAAAATTCAATTAAGTCAAGTCTCTTTATCTTTTAAGATCAAGTCTCTTAACTTCTTAAATCAATAAATCATTCTTTGTCTATCTCTTATGCCGTTATACCTCACTTCCCTTAAAGCTAGTATTACTCTTAAGCTTTTAAAACAAGTATTACTCTTCTTTCAGAATGATTCTTTGAAATACTTCAAGTTCTTTATTATCACACATCAAGTCGCTTATAAGTCAAATCGCTACCTTTTAAAACCACAAAGCATTTTCTTACCTACATAAAGCTGTTATAACCAACTTCCCATAAAGCCGTTATAACACTTTATGTTTTAAACCAATCAGATACATTTAACACATGTACGTCTATCGTACTACATAGTTATACACATATCATGCTAGAAAAGATAGGAAGAGGTTCACATACCTCGCGACGATTATCGACTAATAGCAAAACGCTCCAAGTACCTCAAACCGTCGGCTACTCCTTAAGCCAAGTAGATCACGCCATACGTAGTACTTCAACCTATAGAGGCCACAAGGCGCCTATTAACATCTAGATCTCAACGTAGAATATTCTACAGAAAATTCGGCAGCACCTCCCCCCCCCGCAACCGCGTAAATCTCCTCTATCGAGGCCGGCTATCAAGCCAACCGGGGTTTATACGCCTACCGGGCGTGTACAATTCTACTTCACAGAATGCTACACAAGTCTCTTGTAATACATCCCATGTAATTACGATTGATTCTCTTCTTTAAATTCAGCTTAAGTCCAAAGACATTGCCGCAAAACTATGCTCGATTCTATATATAGTATACTTCAACTATATATTCCTACAACATGTAATTTCCGATTCTGATAGAAGGACAGTAGTATTTACCTCGATAAGCCCAAAATTATCCAAGTTAAATGTCGATCCTGAGCAACGCTTAGCTCCTACTCCGGGTGCTCCAACCCGCTCCAAACAACCCTTAGAAGTTCTACGCAACTTCTTTATAAATCCTTCAACCAACTGTGAAGATTTTCCTTAGGGTTTCGGTTTGAGACAAAAAGGACATACGGTAGTATTTCCGGGCTCTACGTATAGAGATATATTTGGAATACTACAAGGTATATGGCTAAGGTAATTTGGGTATAGTAACAATACTTTGGAGAGTATTTCTACCAAGAGGGGGGGTATTTATACGAGACAACACCACAATGGGGGGGGTGTATACCCCTCGGCCAACCCCACTAGGAGGGTACTCTCGGCAAGGGAGGGCTCTCGGCGAGGGCCTCACCAGGGGAGGGTTTCAAGACTAGAGGAAGTGAGGAGTGGATGAAGAAAACTTCACAAAGGGAGGGGTATTTATAGGGAAACCAAGGGCCATGATCTAGCCAAGTGGTGGGCAAGTGGAGGGCCAAGATGTGCCCAGTGCCCTAGTCCCTACTCCTTAAAACCCTCACAAATATCTTACCCAACCTTATCTTGAAATCGTCCACTTGACCGCCCAACTTCGCCAATGAGAGGGTGCCAAGTGGCGCCCTCTCGTTGGTCAACATGCTTCGTCTCTCGGAAAAATCCGCAAAAATAAAAATGACATAGCGGAATTTTCCTTCGCAAGTTATGCAAACGTTTCGTCAAAACGACTCTAACCGGTGTTGTGCACAAAATAATTGGTCGAAGCCTACTTTAAGCTTCAAACTTTTCTACGCACGTCCCCACGTACATACTGCGAAATACGGTATAACATTCTCCTCCTTAGAAACATTCGTCCGAATGTTCCTTCTAAGTCTCAAAACAAGCGCGCCAAAGATAGTCTTCACTACTATACTTACGAGAACAATCCTGCCACACCTGGCCACAGAAAACACCCGCGCAAATACTTCCATCCAAGTCCACGAGGAAACACCTCTAACATCACCATAAATACCACTCTCCGGGGTCTAAAATATACTTCCTTCGCACCTTTTTTTTTTCAAAAAAAAATGATCACATCTATGCTCGCCATACATGCTCGCTTCTTCCCTTACGTGTCGTACCCTTCTTGTACACTCGAACTCTTTCTCATAACCTACCACATTTCTGTTGAACAAGTATAAACCAACTATCTGAATCTTTGCCAACATCGAACCAATCGACCGGCAACTTACACTTTCGCCCCTACAAGGCTTCATAAGGCAAAAACCGAACACTGAAATGGTAGCTAAAAACACTCCCTCAACAGGAGACAACAATCCTCACAGCTACCCCTGAAATCAAAACACTGGCCCGAGGATGAATACGATACGGAGACTCACCTGAGTCCCTAACCCTGCCTAGTAAAACTTCCGAAAAAAAGCAGTAGTACCACTGGCTCCATGCGTCATAAGGTGAAGGTAGGCACCCCGTGCAGCCTTACCACCTTTCTGATGCAACATCTCGCATAACCTCTGCCGTAACCGGTCACGGCTAAAAGACCGGATGGGTGACCCCATCGGCCCGACCATCGTCGAACATCCACGAACTTGTACGGTTAATCGAACTTGGGCCAAACACCGCGTGACCCTACCACCCGGGACCACAAACTGACCCCACCATAAAACAGGTCGCGGGTTGACCCGCAACATGGCCTCAACCCGACCCGGCAACGCACAAAACACTAGCTCCCCGATCCGGAACAATTTCACTAATCCACGTTACGAAAACCTAGCGGTCTTCTTAGCTCAACTACCCTCCTTCATTTCACACTACCCATGGACTTATCACACAATATATCCCATGTGCACTATGCACTCCGATAGGGATCAAACATAACAATACATCTTTACTCGAGATGGCCTTACCTCTAAGGTCTCCACGTATAACATCTAAGGCTCACACTTTCTCTATCCCCCCAAATCTTCCCGGTTACTAACCATGATTTCTAATCACAACTAACACACTGCTATCAGAACATAGCACTTATGATATACTCATCTTATCACACATACTGATCTCTAGAGGGTTAAAGATATGCCTGAATCTACTGCTTCACTCCCCTATGTCGTTCTAATCAAACCTGCCCCGTAGGGCGCATAGCTAAGGAAGGTGACGAACTACCCATCGATATTGAAGGCTAAGTCCTCCTACTTGCATCCTCCTACTAGGACGTCCTTTCCACACATGGCCCTGTCGGCCGCAGGTAAAACAAGTACTAACTAAAAGACGACATTCCCCGGAATGACGCCTGTCGCATCGCGTGAACGGAAGCCCAGAGCTCGACTAACTCGCTTACCCCAATGTCACGAACCGCTGGAGGACCATTCTGCACTGGTGGATGTGCATAACCAATCTGCTGGTGAGGCGATTCGCCTCGAAAGTTACCAAAGGACCTTCATTGCTCGGCCTCTTCTCGCTTGGTTAACCCGTCGATCTCTACGTTTCTCGGCCTGCTGCGCATAAGCCCGTACACAGGCCATGCTCAGGCCTAACTGAAGAATTACTCTTTCACAACCCTCTCTTAGGAAGTCATCAAGACTCGCGGTACATCGGTATACCCTCTGGTAGCCAAATCCATAGCTAGTAACAGGGTCGCCTCTTTGCAATCTATATTCTCTGTTCCCGGTCGTGGAACTGAAGGTTCAAATATCATGGCGCGATGAGCTGCCGCCGCCGTGCTAAACTCTGCGGGCTAGTGGCGTCGCAGAACTCCCGAAAGAAGCACCTAACTCAGTGATGGTTGGGCTGTGCCTCGTAACCCTCTGCACTCTACTCGCGGCTCCGCCGGTGCCTTGCCTCTGGGCGGGTTTGCCTACGCGAGGCATAGCGGTAAGGGAAAGAAATACGTTAGAGGTCCAACTTACAACACAACTCTAAGGCACGATCTCGAGTGAGAAGAATGGAAACCAATCCTAAATATCCTATAGCCTCACGATTATTGGTGTGGTGCACAACACCGATAATCAAGACTCTTCGATACGGTCTGTAGACACTTTCAGGATTAATCGCTCACGATACCACTTTTGTCACGACGGCCGGGACCGTGGATCGTGCCTTACGGGCACCCCAGAGTCATACATCGTAGAAATCGCGGAATATAAAGACAATACACGAAACCAATGTAGTAAGACGGTGAAATAAGACAAAGCAACTAAAAAGCGGTTACCTTGATGCATATATGAATGACAATTTGAGCGATTACATCCCTTTCTACAACTCGCCCACAAGATTACGCACTTCTAAGAATGATACGACAACAATGGCGGGACGGGGCCGCCATACCCTGAATGTAAGTACCTGCAACGGCGAGGACTATACCGATAAGCCTCGAGAAACGGAGCTTCCCAAACTGACGTGACCCTAGAGCGAGGATCAACATCGGTGTACCTCTACTGCGGCATGAGCGGCCCGAAGGAGGTCGATAACAGTACCAAGTATGTAAATCGAAAATCGTAAATGAAATCATAGTAGTCTATGTAAAGCGGGAGACATGTATGATAACCAAACTACGATTCACAATAAAGAAGCGATGTCAAGTCGTGACTCTCACACCCTCAAGTCATCACTCAAATATAACTATGGGTCTCACGCCCACAACATCAATCATGCCCGTGGAATACTTTCCTCACTGCCGGCAGTCTATGATATAAAAGCACCAAGGAATACATATGAACACCAGATCCCACCTGTGTTCTAATAAAACCGTACAGGGTAAGTACGGAGGCATAGCCGACTACTAACACCCATAGTACTAACAAGGTCATAAACTGTATCATGAGATCTGTCTAGACCGTCACATGATCAAAGGCGGTCACACGCGCGCGATTCAATGCGCGTCTAGCCACGGAACTCCTCGCGACTCGCGTAGGCCAACCTCATAGGCCCGCATGAGGTATAACCTCGCGTCGGTAGCTACTCCGGCATCCGCCTCGACTAGCGATCCGCATGGCCACATGACCGCATGACCATAAAGGCCGCACACTAACTCGAACTCTCGTAGCTCGCATAGGTCCCCTGGACCCGCGTGAGGTATTCTCGAATCATGGTCCTGCATCACCGAGTCTACCCGCGTCGGAGGCGGCTTAACCTCCTAAACATGTCAAGGTGAGTGGTACAATACCAACATAACGGCTGATAGTTAAACAACTTAAGCGCAGTCGAGGGGAAACCCCTTTACACAAACATCACAAGATACTAACACACGTAGCATCCTAGCATGTTTACTTAACAAATCAACAAGAAAGTATTACAAGGCTATCACAACCCAACACAATCAAGTTATACACACAAGGTACTTTCTACTATATGATTAACAAGATCGGGTTTTTATCCCCAAAGTACTTCATACATTAACTCTTTAAAAGATACGTTACTTTCACAAAAGTCACACAATACCCGTGGTATATGAAAATAGAGTGATTATCTTTTGAAGTAAATCAAAACACTTCTCTTTGTAAAATCAAGTAACAACATTCTTTTCCAAACGTCCAAGTTTGCCTAATTTCATTTACTCAAGTTTCTCATTTTCGAAAGGTTTCGTAGTTCATAGTTTTAATCCTTTAAAACAATTTGAGAAACATATACCTTATGTGTGAGTAGGTTATTCTTGTTCATAACAATCTTATTACAGCAGTCATGATCTAGGAAATGTAATATCATTTTGTCTCATCTTTGCTTCTATGCAGATGGAAGTTTCTACTAGTTTTAATAATACCTTATTTGTCAAAACATTTCTCTTTATTAGCGCTGCTGTGGTTTGTTCGATACTTATTCTGATTTCCGAAATCAGTAAAACATTATTCCTTTTAAAAACCAAGTACTCATTACTCACGAATGAGGTTTCACACTTTAACAAAATTCAATTAAGTCAAGTCTCTTTATCTTTTAAGATCAAGTCTCTTAACTTCTTAAATCAATAAATCATTCTTTTTATCTCTCTTAAGCCGTTATACCTAACTTCCCATAAAGCTAGTATAACTCTTAAGCTTTTAAAACCAAGTATTACTCTTCTTTCAGAATGATTCTTTTGAAATACTTCAAGTTCTTTATTATCACACATCAAGTCAGTTATAAGTCAAATCAGTTACCTTTTAAAACCACAAAGCATTTTCTTACCTACATAAAGCTGTTATAACCAACTTCCCATAAAGTCGTTATAACACTTTATGTTTTAAACCAATCAGATACATTTAACACGTATGCGTCTGCGTACTACATAGTTATACACATATCATGCTAGAAAAGATAGGAAGAGGTTCACATACCTCGCGACGATTATCGACTAATAGCAAAAGCGCTCCAAGTACCTCAAACCGTCGGCTACTCCTTGCCAAGTAGATCACGCCATACGTAGTATACGTAACGCCGAACGGGCGATCGTGCCTTACCGGGCACCCTAGTGATACAACATCGAGAAAACCAATGGAAAATAAAACATGAATCATGAAACAAGAGATATAATAAATAGACAGCCAACCAAAAGCATTTGCCTTGGTATATACATAAAACGACAGTTTAATCCTTTTACAACCACACAACGATTCTACAGACCTTAAGATTTGCAACGACTATGACGGACAGGGCCCCGCCATACCACGAATGTACAAGAACCTGACTCGGGGAACACATACCAAAAGATAAGCCTCGAGAAACGGAGCTTCCCAAACATGGCGAGATCACGAGAGCGAGGATCCACGGCCGATGTACCTCTACTCGCGGCATGACGCAGCCACCGAAGGAGGTCGATAACAGTACAGTATGTGAAATCACAACATCAGTAAATGAAATCATAATAGCTTAACAAGCGGGAGACATGTATGATAACCAAAATACGATCGCAACATAAAAGCAGTCAGTCGGGGACTCACGCCCTCAAAGTCACCACTCAAATATAACTATGGGTCTCACGCCCATAACATCCATCATGTTCGCATCATGGCCGCATGCCCCCGGAATACTGCCTCGGTGTAGACATGTCCATGTTGCAGTAATAACAAGGCCGCGTGGCGCGTACCGGAATCTGCGTCGGTGTAGACATGCCCATGTAACCTCAATAAGAATATCTTGGTCAACCTGCCGCGTGGCCACATGCCCCGGAATCTGCGCCGGTGTAGAACGCCCATGTTGCAACAATAATAACAAGGCCGCATGGCGCGTACCGAATCTTGCATCGGTGTAGGCGTGTCCATGTTACCTCAATAACAATATCTTGGGTGGTCAACCGCCGCGTGGCCACATGCCGGAATCTTGCGTCGGTGTAGACATGTCCATGTGACATCAACAACAAGACGAGAATCAAAAATGGAAACATACGTGGAATTCTCCATCACCGCCGGACGCGTCCAAGTAAGTTCTCAACAAGTCAACGGCCTCTATCGAGAACACGGTAACGTAAATACCACCGACACAACAAAGGCTATCATCACAAGCATAGGCAAGTTTCACAACAACAAGCATAGGCAAGCTTCACACAACTCAAAGTACTTTCATATTATGCCAAAGTCCGGGTTTTTAACCCCAAAGTACTACATACGTTAAGTTCTTTTAAAGAGATCCATTACTTTTATAAAAGTCACCCGATACCCGTAGTATAAGAATGACCAACCCACATCCCTTTTCAAAATCAAGTAACAACATTCTTTTCCTAAGTTCCAGTTTGCCTAGTTTCAATTACTCAAGCTTCTCATTTTCAAATGGTTTCATAGTTCATAAACTTAATCACTTGATTCCTCTTTAGAACAATTGAGTAATATAAGTCTCACGTGAGAGTAGGTTATTCTTGTTTACAACATTCTTATTTCAGCAGCCATGATCTAGAAAATGTAATATCATTTTGTCTCATCTTAGTTTCTATGCAGATGGAGGTTTCTACTGGTTTTAATACAATTCATCATTATTCAATACATTTTCCTTTATTAACGCTGCGGTGGTGCAGCCGATACACATTCTGATTTCCGAAATCAGTAAAACATTATCCCTTTAAATAAAATCAAGTACTCATTACTCACGAATGAGGTTTCACACAAACATTCACATTAAAACAAATAAGTTAAGTCTCTTATCTTACAAGATCAAGTCTCTTAACTTCTAACATCAGTAAACCATTCTTAAGCCGTTATACCTAACTTCCCATAAGCTAGTATAACTCTTAAGTTTTCAAAGCACAATACTACACTTCTTTCAAACGATTCATAAATCTTTTGAAATACTTCAAGTTTTATTATAACGCCCCAAGCGCTTATAAATCAAATCAATTATCTTTTAAAAACCACAACCCATTTTCTTACCTACATAAAGCTTTTATAACCAACTTCCCATAAAGCCGTTATAACACTTTATGTTTCAAACCAATCAAATACATTAAACACGTATGCGTCTACCGCACTACATAGTTACACACATATCATGCTAGAAGAGATAGGAAGAGGTTCACATACCTCGCGGCGATTTAACGACAATAAGCAAAATGCTCCAAGTACTACAACCTTGCTAGCCCTTTCTCCGAGTAGAATACGCTACTCTTAGTACTTTCACCTATAAAGGCCACAAACGCGTCATTAAACATCTAGATCTCAACGTTCCATAATCTACGAGAAAATTCGAAGCACCTCCCCATGGCAGCGTAAATCTCCTCCTCTCTATCGAGGTGGCTACCAAGCCAACCGAGGGGTTAACACGCCTAACCTGACGCGTACAATTCTACTACACGGTAATGCTACACAAGTCTCTTATGTCTGATCTATGTAATTACTGATTCGATTGATTCGATTCTTAATTCTTGAGCTTAAGTCAAAAGACATTGCCATAATACTAAGTAGTTCTACATATAGTATACTTCAACTATATATTCAAACATGTAATTTCCAATTACAATAGAAGAACGATGAGTGTTTACCTCGATAAGCCCAAAATTATCCAAGTATAAAGTCGATCTGAGCAACGCTTAGCTCCTACTCGAGTGCTCCAATCCGCTCCAAACAACCCTTAGAAGTTCTAACCAACTTCTCTTAAGTACTTCAAACAACAATGAAGATTTTCTTAGGGTTTCGGTTTGAGACTAAAAGGACAAAAGGTAGTATTTCCTGCTCTACGTATAGAGTATCTTTGGAATACTACAAGGTACAAGGCTAAGGTATTTTTGGGCATTATAACAATACTAGGAGAGTATTTCTATACCTGACAAAGGGTATTATACGAAGTAACTAGGCTAGGGGGTACCACGCAAGCACCACTAGAGGGGTGTACCCTCGGCTAAGGGGAGGAGGCTCTCGGCTAGCTCACAAAAGAGGAGAGGAGCTCTTGGACGAGAGTCTACAAGAGAGGAGGAAGGGATTTATCACTTAGAACAATTTGTGGATGAAGAAAGTCTTCACAAAGGGAGCTATTTATAGGCCAAGCAAAGGCCAACGATGGCCAAGATCCATCCATGTGTAAGGCAAGTGTAAGGCCAAGATCAAGCCAAGTGCACCCACAAAACACTCCACAAAACACTCCACAAAACAAGCCACCAAACAAGGCACAAAAGGAGGGACCAATCGGCCAAGGCCAAGCCCCCCTCTTTGCCGTCCAATGAGGGTGACAAGTGTCACCCTCCCGTTGGTCCAAAAATGTTCCGTCGCTCGGAAAAATCCGCAAAAATACTAAATGACATAGCCGGAATTTTCCCAACGTAAGCTGTGGAAACGTTTCGTCAGAAAACGACTCTATTCGGCACTTGTGCCCAAATTTCGAACCAAAGCCAATTCTTAAGGCAAAAATTTTAATACGTACGCCCTCACGTACATACTCTGGAAATACGGGGTATAACATTCTTCCCCCCTTAGAAACATTCGTCCCGAATGTTCCTTCAAGGTCTCAAAACAACAGGCGTCAGTATAGTCTTCACTGCTATACGTACGAAAACAATCATGCCACACCTGGCCACCAAAAACACACGTTCACTTCTCCCCTTTCTCGCAGTACTCGTCACGAACACTCGAACTCGTTCTAGTGTCCGTACCACACTTCTGTCAACGCTTCTGTTCCCAACCCTTGGAGTCACTACCTCAAACTTGGTCATCTCACTAACCTCGATTCCCTAAGGCCATTCCGGCCTTCACGAATGATTACGATCGAACGTATCCACGAACTCATACGATGGTCATCTAAACTTGGGCCTAGCACCCTCGTGACCACCTGCCACTGGCGGGACCACCCAGCTGACCCTTCCTCAAAGCGGGGCGGGTTGGCCCGCAACATGGCCCAACCCGACCATCGTAGCGCCAACTCTCTAGTTCTTGATCCGAACAATCTTACCTCTACAGTCATGAAAGCTACCACTTCCATTTCACACTACCAGGACTTACCCTTTTCACTAACTGTGTTTCTAAATCACATTTTAGCACAAAGCTATCCAAACATATCATTAAACACATCAACAACATCAATACACACAAAACTCTAGAGGTTAAGGATATACACGAAACTAGGCGGTTCAAGGACCGCTAAATCGAACTTCCACCGCGACCTCTCCGTGGCCGAATCGCTGCTCTAGTAGTCAGGCTATCCTACCAGTGCTACCCACAGTCGGACGGTCTCTCGTCATATGGCCTGTTGGCGCCAAGAATAACAAGCTCCTTGGTACTACGACACTCCCAATGCGGTCTACCACATCGGCCACCGAGTAGGGGTGGCTGCGTCGCCAACACCCTACTTCCTCGATCATTCAAACACAGGAGCCACGACCGCTCCCGAATATCCCAAGGTCCCGAAAGTGCGGAGGACTACTCGCAATGGCGAGGTACATAACTAGTCTCTTCTTTGGCGGTCCGCCTCGAAAGTCGCAAAATATCCGACCGTCCCGGCGCCTTCTGGCGGTCCCTGCGTCGATCTGCGCTCGCCGCGCAGTGCATGAGCTCAATGCGGGCAATGTCCATGCCGGTGAAGAGAAACACCGAACAACTCTTCGCTAGGTAATCATCGAGCCTGTAACATATCGGTGCACTCGATCCTCCATACTAGCTACTAATGCGGAACATACGGCCAATGAGTCGAACTCACATTGTACTCCCGGCTATGCGCGCCTGCGCGCTTAACATCAAAAATCATCGGCCGAGCCCTCCTCATTTGTGGAGGCAAGAAATGTGCCGAAGGCCCAAAACTCGCCCCAAACGGTGAAGTGCATGCTCTCCCGAAAGCTCCACGAGTCAAACCAATCGACTGCGGTATCACGCAGCCGATGCGAACCAAAAGTCACAGACTCGGTCTACCAAGCCTTGATCACCGCGTGATCCTCTGCAGAATCGGATGAACTCCTGCGGATCATCCTCGGCCTCGACCAGTAAAACTTCAGCAAAGGGCTACAACTAAGGAAATCCGTAGCCTCAAACCATGCGCCTCGGGTGTACTACAGTCTTCTTTGGGCTCGGCTGCTGCGTCGCCTATCCTCATATCGGCCTGACCACGGCGATAATCGCCATCTCGCTGACCCATCTCTCGCTCGGTGTGGGGTGGAGGCTCGAGTCTTGTAGTCTCGGCCCACCGCTGCGGCTCTAAACTCTTTGGTCTTTGGCGGCGTCGCAAAACTTCGCCGTCAAGCACTACCTCAGTCTTGGCCGGGCTGCGCCTCGTACTCCTCTGAATCCACTAGCGACTCCTCGCTGCCTTGCCTCTGGGCCACTGGTTGCCTTCGCAGAGGCATAATCGGTAAAAGCGAAACACGTCGGAGGGTCCAACTTACAACACGGCTTCTAAGGCACGATCTCGGAATGAGAAGAATAGAAACCAATCCTAAATGTCCTATAGCCTCACGATTATAGATGTGGTGCACAACACACCGATAATCAAGACTACTAGACACAGTGCAGACACTTTCAGAGACTAATCGCTCGATACCACTTTGTAACGCCCGAACCGGGCGATTCGGTGCCTTACCCGGCACCCTAGTGATACAACATCGAGAAAACGGCGGAAAATAAAACATGAATCATGAAACAAGAGATATAATAAATAGACAGGCCAACCAAACCAGTTGCCTTCAGTATATACATAAAACCCGAACAGTTTAATCCTTTTACAACCCTGCCCACAACAGTTCTACAGACCTCTAAGATTTACAACGACTATGACGGGACAGGGCCCCGCCATACCAGAATGTACAAGAACCTACAACTCGGGGAACACATACAAAAGATAAGCCTCCGAGAAACGGAGCTTCCCAAACGCTGAATCGAGATCACGAGAGCGAGGATCCACGACCGATGTACCTCTGCGGCGTGAACGGCCACGAAGGAGGTCGATCTGGCAGTACAGTATGTGAAATCACAACATCGTAAATGAAATCATAATAGCTTAACAAGCGGGAGACATGTATGATAACCAAAATACAGTACGCAACATAAAAAGCGATCAAGTCGGGACTCACGCCTCAAAGTCACCACTCAAATATAACTATGGGTCTCACGCCCATAACATCCATCATGTTCGCATCATGGCGCGTGCCGGAATCGCTTCGGTGTAGACATGTCCACGATGCAACAATAATAACAAGGCGCGTGGCCACGTACCGAATCGCGACGGTGTAGATATGCCCATGTAACCTCAATAAGAATATCTTGGTCAACCTGCGCGTGGCCACATGCCGGAATCTGCGACGGTGTAGACACGTCCATGTTGCAACAATAATAACAAGGCGTGGCCACGTACCGAGAATCGCATCGGTGTAGACATGTCCATGTTACCTCAATAACAATATCTTGGGTGGTCAACCTCGCGCGTAGCCACGTGCCCCGGAATCTGCGTCGGTGTAGACATGTCCATGTGACATCAACAACAAGACGAGAATCAAAAATGGAAACATACGTGGAATTCTCCATCACCGCCAAAGACGTCAAGTAAGTTCTCAATAAGTCAACCGCCTCTATCGAGAGACACGGTAACACGTAAATACCACCGACACAACAAAGGCTATCATCACAAGCATAGGCAAGTTTCACAACAACAAGCATGGCAAGCTTCACACAACTCAAAGTACTTTCATATTATGCCAAAGTCGGGTTTTAACCCCAAAGTACTACATACGTTAAGTTCTTTTAAAAGAGATCCATTACTTTTATAAAAGTCACCGATACCGTAGTATAAGAATGACCAACCCACATCCCTTTTCAAAATCAAGTAACAACATTCTTTCCTAAGTTCGGTTTGCCTAGTTTCAATTACTCAAGCTTCTCATTTTCAAATGGTTTCATAGTTCATAAACTTAATCACTGATTCCTCTTTAGAACAATTGAGTAATATAAGTCTCACGTGAGTAGGTTATTCTTGTTTACAACATTCTTATTTCAAAGACCATGATCTAGAAAATGTAATATCATTTTGTCTCATCTTAGTTTCTATGCGGATGGAGGTTTCTCTTGGTTTTAATACAATTCATCATTATTCAATACATTTTCCTTTATTAACGCAGCGATGGTGCAGTCGATACACATTCTGATTTCCGAAATCAGTAAAACATTATCCCTTTAAATAAAATCAAGTACTCATTACTCACGAATGAGGTTTCACACAAACATTCACATTAAAACAAATAAGTTAAGTCTCTTATCTTACAAGATCAAGTCTCTTAACTTCTAACATCAGTAAACCATTCTTAAGCCGTTATACCTAACTTCCCATAAGCTAGTATAACTCTTAAGTTTTCAAAGCACAATACTACACTTCTTTCAAAACGATTCATAAATCTTTTGAAATACTTCAAGTTTTATTATAACGCCCCAAGCCAGTTATAAATCAAATCAATTATCTTTTAAAAACCACAACCCATTTTCTTACCTACATAAAGCTGTTATAACCAACTTCCCATAAAGCCGTTATAACACTTTATGTTTCAAACCAATCAAATACATTAAACACGTATGCGTCTGCACTACATAGTTACACATATCATGCTAGAAGAGATAGGAAGAGGTTCACATACCTCGCGGCGATTTAACGACAATAAGCAAAATGCTCCAAGTACTACAACCTTGCTAGCCCTTTCCACTCCTAGTAGAATACGCTACTCTTAGTACTTTCACCTATAAAGGCCACAAACGTCTATTAAACATCTAGATCTCAACGTTCCATAATCTACGTAAAATTCGAAGACCTCCCCCATGCAGCGTAAATCTCCTCCTCTATCGAGGTCGGCTACCAAGCCAACCAGGTGGTTAACACGCCTAACCGACGCGTACAATTCTACTACGGTAATGCTACACAAGTCTCATGTAATACTGATCCTATGTAATTACTGATTCGATTCGATTCGATTCTTAATTCTTCAGCTTAAGTCAAAAGACATTGCCATAATACTAAGTAGTTCTACATATAGTATACTTCAACTATATATTCAAACATGTAATTTCCAATTACAATAGAAGGACAGTAGTGTTTACCTCGATAAGCCCAAAATTATCCAAGTATAAAGTCGATCCTGAGCAACGCTTAGCTCCTACTCCGAGTGCTCGATCGCTCCAAACAACCCCTTAGAAGTTCTAACCAACTTCTCTTAAGTACTTCAAACAACAATGAAGATTTTCTTAGGGTTTCGGTTTGAGACTAAAAGGACAAAGGTAGTATTTCCGGACTCTACGTATAGAGGTATCTTTGGAATACTACAAGGTACAAGGCTAAGGTATTTTTGGGCATTATAACAATACTAGGAGAGTATTTCTATACCACAACAAGGGGTATTATACGAAAGTAACTAGGCTAGGGGGGGGGGTACCCCACGGCTAGCACCACTAGAGGGGGGGGTGTACCCCTCGGCTAAGGGGGGAGGGGGAGGCTCTCGGCTAGCTCACAAAAGAGGGGGAGAGGAGCTCTTGGACGAGAGTCTACAAGAGGGAGGGGAAGGGATTTATCACTTAGAACAATTTGTGGATGAAGAAAGTCTTCACAAAGGGGAGCTATTTATAGGCCAAGCAAAGGCCAACCAATGGCCAAGATCCATCCATGTGTAAGGCAAGTGTAAGGCCAAGATCAAGCCAAGTGCACCCACAAAACACTCCACAAAACACTCCACAAAACAAGCCACCAAACAAGGCACAAAAGGAGGGACCAATCGGCGGCCAAGCCCCTCTTTGCCGTCAACGAGGTGACAAGTGTCACCTCCCGTTGGTCCAAAAATGTTCCGCTCGGAAAAATCCATAAAAATACTAAATGACATAGCGGAATTTTCCCAACGTAAGTCGTGGAAACGTTTCGTCGAAAACGACTTATTAAAGACTTGTGCCCAAATTTCGAACCAAAGCCAATTCTTAAGGCAAAAATTTTAATACGTACGCCCTCACGTACATACTCTGGAAATACGGGGTATAACAACTTCAACCTATAGAGGCCACAAGGCGTCTATTAACATCTAGATCTCAACGTAGAATATTCTACAGAAAATTCGCATCTCCCGCGTAAATCTCCTCCTCTATCGAGGCCATCAAGCCAACCGGGGGTTTATACGTCTACCGGACGTGTACAATTCTACTTCACAAGAATGCTACACAAGTCTCATGTCAATACACCCATGTAATTCTGATTCGCTTCTCTTCTTTAAATTCAGGCTTAAGTCCAAAGACATTGCCGCAAAACTATGCTCAGTTCTATATATAGTATACTTCAACTATATATTCCTACAACATGTAATTTCCAGTTACAATAGAAGGACAGTAGTATTTACCTTGATAAGCCCAAAATTATCCAAGTTAAATGTCGATCCTGAGCAACGCTTAGCTCCTACTCCGGGTGCTCCAACCCGCTCCAAACAACCCTTAGAAGTTCTACGCAACTTCTTTATAAATCCTTCAACCAACTGTGAAGATTTTCCTTAGGGTTTCGGTTTGAGACAAAAAGGACATACGGTAGTATTTTCGGGCTCCGTATAGAGATATCTTTGGAATACTACAAGGTATATGGCTAAGGTAATTTGGGTATAGTAACAATACTTTGGAGAGTATTTCTACCAAGAGGGGGGGTATTTATACGAGACAACACCACAAGGGGGGGTGTATACCCCTCGGCCAACCCCACTAGGAGGGGGGGTACTCTCGGCCAAGGGGGGAGGGGCTCTCGGCCAAGGGGCCTTACCAAGGGGCGAGGGGTTTCAAGACTAGAGGAAGTGAGGAGTGGATGAAGAAAGCTTCACAAAGGGAGGGGTATTTATAGGGAAACCAAGGGCCATGATCTAGCCAAGTGGGGGGCAAGTGGAGGGCCAAGATGTGCCCAAGTGCCCCCTAGTCCCTACTCCTTAAAACCCTCACAAATATCTTACCCAACCTTATCTTGAAATCGTCCACTTGACCGCCCACAACTTCCGCCAATGAGAGGGTGCCAAGTGGCGCCCTCTCGTTGGTCCAACATGCTTCGTCTCTCGGAAAAATCCGCAAAAAATAAAAATGACATAGCCGGAATTTTCCCTTCGCAAGTTATGCAAAACGTTTCGTCGAAAAACGACTCTAACCGGGTGTTGTGCACAAAATAATTCGGTCAAGCCTACTTTAAGCTTCAAACTTTTCTACGTACGTCCTTACGTACATACTCTGGAAATACGGGGTATAACAAAAAGCCCCTTTAGCCGTCCACTTGAGGGTGACAAGTGTCACCCTCTCGTTGGCCCAAAAAGGTTCCGTCGCTCGGAAAAATCCGCAAAAATTATAAATGACATAGCCGGAATTTTCCCCTCGCAAGTTTTGTAAAACGTTTATCGGAAATCCATTCGTTTTGTGAGTTGTGCACAAATTCGTCCAAAGTGCCTAACTTAAGGCTAAACTTTTTGTACGTACGCCCTTACGTACATACTCTGGAAATACGGTATAGCGATTCTGCAGGCGAAGGCCCGTCGTTACTGAGATAGTGCTTGACGGCAAGTTTTGCGGCAGCCAATTGCAGAGTTTAGAGCGCGGCGGTGCCGAGACTACATTACGAGCCTCCAGTCCACTGGAAGCGAGATGAGATAAGTACAAGGAGATGGCGATTCGGCGAGTCGTGGCGAATATGAGATAAGTGGATCACGGCGATTCAGTCCAGTAGCACCGTAGTTCACCCCGAGCGATTTGGGACTACGGGACTTTACGAGTTGTAGCGCCCGGTGTTCTATGGATCGAGGCGAGGATGACCTCGGAGTTTATCAAGCGACTACACGGATCATGAGTGATCGAGCCTCGAGGCGATCGGTGGTATTGGGTTCGCATCACCGCGTGATCTGCGATCGTAGTTTGATTCGTGAGCTGTCGGGAGAGCATGCACTTCCACCGTATGGGATGAGTTCTCAAGGGCTTTTCTTGCACATTTCTTGCCCCACGGATGAGGAGGCTCGGGCGACAAATTTTTGACGCTGAGGCGGGGCGGGCGGGCGGTTAGAGAGTACAATGTGAGTTCGACTCATTAGCTCGGTATGTCCCCGTAGTAGCTAATATGGAGGACAGAGTACACCGCTACGTCACGGCTAGACGATTACTTGGCGAGGCTTGTGCAGGTGTAGCTCTTCCGGGCATGGGCATTGCCCGCATGCAAGCCATGCACTAGGATGTGAGGCACAGAGGTCGACGGAATGGCCGGGATCGCGAAGAGGCGAGCAGCGGGGTCCTTTGGTAACTTTCGGCGGGCGCCTCGGCCAGACTAGTTATGTACCCCGCCCGGTCAGAGTGGTCCTCCGCGATCTTGGGGCGTTCGGTATTCGAGGCTGATCGGGCTCGTGGCTTCGTTCGCGGTATACATGGGTTCTAGCCACGGATTCATATTTCCCTCGGTGTACGATGTGGCGACGCCATCCCGAGAATGTCGTCTTTTTGGTGCTTGTTTTTCTGCGTCGAGAAGCCATGTGACGAAACCGTCCTAATAGGAAGGATGCGGCGAGAATGACTCGACTCTGGTCGGTGGCGAGTTCATCGCCTTCTATAGCTATGCGCCTGCAGGTGTGATTATGGTTAGAGCGACGTAGGAAAATGAAGCGGTTGATACAGTATATTCTTACCTCTAAAGACTAGTATCGTTGATGATATGATGATGTGCTAAGTATTATGTTGGATAGCATTATGTTAAATTGTGATTTAAAGGCCTGGTTAGTAAAGGGTAAGGTTGGGGTACCTAGAAAGTGTGAGCCTTAGAGTTTTATACGTAGAAACCTTAGATGCGAGGCCATCTTGAGTAAAAGAATTATGTTTGTGTTGACCTTTAACAGAGTGCATAGTATACGTGGGATATAGTTGTGTGATAAGTCTCTGAGTGGTATGAAATGAAATAGGGTAGTTGAGCTAAGAAGACCACTAGGTTTTCGTGACTTGATTAGTGAGATTATTCCGGATCGGGGGGGAACAAGTGTTTAGCGCGATAGCGGGTCGGGTTGAGGGCGTGTGCGGGTCAACTGTAGCCGGTTTAAGGTGGGGTCGATTTTGGGTGGTCCCGCCAGGTGGTAGGGTCACGAGGGCGCCAGGCCCAAGTTTAGATGACCATCGTATGAGTTCGTGGATATGTTCGACCAGAATCGGATCGTGAAGGCCGGGAATGGCCTTAAAGGAGATTGAGGCTAGTAAGATGACCAAGTTTGGAGATAGTGACTCCAGAGATTGTGGGGAAGCGATGACTGAAGTATGGTACGTATACTAGAAAGAGTTCAAGTGTTCGAGAAGAGTACGACGAGTGAGGAAAGAAGAGAACATATGTTAGCAGAATAAAGGAGATCATTTTTGTTGTGAAGTGAAGATGCAAAGGGAGTATCCTTTAGACCAGGGTGGCAGTTTTTGAAATGCTAGAAGTGATTCCCCGTTGACGTGGGTTAAGTAATTGCGCGTGTGTATTTTGTGGCCAGGTGTGGCGTTGGCAACTTGTTAGAGAAACTTTATCGTTATCCGTCTTGAGAAGGAACATTCGGGACGAATGTTTCTAAGGAGGGGAGAATGTTATACCCCGTAGTTCCAGAGTATGTACGTGAGGACGTACGTAGAAAAGTTTGAGCCTTAAAGTAGGCAAGGGCAGAAAATTTTGTTCACAAGTACCGAAAAGAGTCGTTTTCCGACAAAACGTTTTCCGGACTTTGCGAAGGGAAAAATACGGTTATGTCATTTATAATTTTTGCGGATTTTTCCGAGAGATGAAATATTTTGGACCAACGAGAGGGTGACAAGTGTCACCCTCAAGTGGACGTGCAAGTTGGGACGAAACTTGGGCGGTTTGCCTTGGCTATTTTGTCAAGTAGTTGGTAGGATATTTTGTGTAGTTGATGAGCAAGTGGGACCCACAAACACATGTCCAAATCCCCACCCTACACTTGCCTACCACTTGGCTTGATCTTGGCCCTTGAATGTCCTATAAATACCCCCTTAGTTGAAGACTTATTCTTCATCCACACTTGTGAAATTCCAAGGAAAATACTCCCTCCCCTTTGTGTAGTTTTTCGTCCAAAGCCCCCCTCCCCCTTGTGAGCCTTGGCCGAGAGTACCCCCCTTGCCTAGTTGTTTTCGTATAATACACCCCCGCTTGGTAGAAAAGTATTCTAAAATTATTGTTACTATTCCCAAATACTTTAGCCCAAATACCTTGTAGTACTTTCCAAAGTTACCTCTATCTGAAGGGCAGAAAATACTACTATATTCCTTAAGTCACAAAAACGAAACCCTAAGGAAAATCTTCACAGTTGGTTGAAGTATTAGGAAGAAGTTTCGTAGAACTTCTAAGGGTTGTTTGGAGCGGGTTGGAGCACCCGGAGTAGGAGCTAAACCTTGCTCAGGATCGACATTTAACTTGGATAATTTTGGGCCCGAAAATACTACTATATTCCCTTAAGTCACAAAAACGAAACCCTAAGGAAAATCTTCACAGTTGGTTGAAGTATTAGGAAGAAGTTTCGTAGAACTTCTAAGGGTTGTTTGGAGCGGGTTGGAGCACCCGGAGTAGGAGCTAAACCTTGCTCAGGATCGACATTTAACTTGGATAATTTTGGGCTTACCGTGGTAAATACTCTTGACCTTCTATTGTAATTGGAAATTACATACTGTAGTAGTATATAAATGAATATAAGATTCATAGAAGAGAATTGAACTGTAATAGAAGGATATTACAGAAAAGAATTGAACTGAAATCATCGTCAGAAGAATATTAAAGAAGAAGATTGAACTGTACTTACATAGGACTGTATTTACAGTAGACTTGTGTAGCTTAACGGGTAGGGAAGTGCTGCCCGATTTTCCGTAGAATAGAGAACCTACTGCTTAGAATATTCTACAGAGTAGTCTAGACTTTGATAGACTGGTATAACCTTTATAGGTTGAATGTTCTGCGAGTAGCATGTGCTACTTAAAAGGTGGACAAGGCTAGCCGGGTTATAGCCGTGGAGCGTTTTGCTAATAGTCGATAATCGTCGCGAGGTATGTGATTCTTCCTATCCTCTTGAGCATGATATTTTAAAGAATATATATATAGTATGGTAGACGTACGTGTGTTAACTGAACGTAGTTGTACGGCAATGTCTTTTGACTTAAGCCTGAATAATAAGAATCTTGAAGTATTCCAAAGAATTAAGAAACCTGTTTGAAAGAAGAGTAATGCTTGGTTTTAAACGCTTAAGAGTTATACTAGCTTTATGGGAAGTTAGGTATAACGACTTAAGAGAGATAAAAAGAATGGTTTATTAATTTTTGAAGTTAAGAGACTTGATCTTAAAAGATAAGAGACTTGACTAAAATGAATTAATATGAATTTTGTGTGAAACCTCATTCGTGAGTAATGAGTACTGGGTTTTTAAAAGGAATAATGTTTCTTGATTTGGAAATCGAATGAGTATCGACAAACCAACTGCAGCGTTAATAAAGGGAAAGTTTTGACTAATTAAGTATTATTAAAACCAGTAGAAACCTCCATCTGCATAGAAGCTAAGATGAGACAAAATGATATTACATTTCCTAGATCATGGCTGCTTTAATAAGATTGATTTTTTTAACAAGAATAACCTACTCACATATAAGGCATATGTTTCTCAAATTGTTTAAAAGAGAATTATATTCTTAAGTGATTAAGACTATGAACTACGAAACCTTTCTAAAATAAGAGACTTAAATACTTGAAATTAGGCAAACTTGAACTTATGGAAAAGAATGTTGTTACTTGATGTTGAAAAGGAAAGTGTTTTGGTTTACCTAAAAATGTGAGTCACTCTATTTTAATACTACGGGTATCGGGTGACCTTTATAAAAGAAATGGATCTTTTAAAAAGAATTTAACGTACGTAATACTTTGGGGTCAGAACCTGGACTTTGGCATAAAATAACCTTGAGTTGTGTGTAACTTGCCTATGTTTGCGTTTGATAGCTTTGTTGTGCAAGTACTGTATTTCTATACCACCGCGTCTCTCGATGGAGGGCCGGCTGATTTGTTATGAACGATTCTTCACCGAGTCCCACGGGATGGGCCGGGACACGTATTTCATCTGATTCTTCACCGAGTCCCACGGGATGGGCCGGGACACGTATTTCATCTGATTCTTCACCGAGTCCCATGAGATGGGCCGGGACACGTATTTCATCTGATTCTTCACCGAGTCCCATGAGATGGGCCGGGACACGTATTTCATCTGATTCTTCACCGAGTCCCATGGGATGGGCCGGGACACGTATTCTACATGATTCTTTACCGAGTCCCACGGGATGGGTCGGAACACGTATTCCACACGATTTATACCTAGACTGCCGGCAGTGAGGAAGGAGTTCCACGGGCATGAGGGATGACTTGAGGGCGTGAGTCCACGGCAACATGATCGCTTTTATGTTGTGAGCTGTAGTTTGGTTATCATACATGTCTCTGCTTTATATAGGCTATTATGATTTCATTTCTGATTTTACGATTTCACATACTTGGTACTGTTGTCGCGACCTCCTTGAGGCTGCGTTCATGCTGCAGTAGAGGTACATCGGTGGTGGATCTCGCTCATAGGATCACGATTCGTGTTAGGAAGCCGTTTCTTGGAGGCTTATCTTTTGGTATGTTACCACAGTGCATAGGTTCTTGTACATTCGTGGTATGGCGAGCCCTGTCCGTCATAGTTGTTGTCACTTTCTTAAGTGCAGTAATGCTGTTGTGGGCGAGTTTGTAAAAGGATAAGCTGCTCGGTTTTTATGTATATATCTGACATTGTTTTGGTTAGCTGTTTATTTATCAAATCTCTTGTTACATGTTTATGTTTTATTTCACGATTTTCTCGATGTTGTATCACTAGGGTGCCGGGGTAAGTGTTATACCCGTAGTTTGTGGTATGTATGTGAGGATGTGCGTGCAGTATACGGGTAAATTTTGGAAAGAAAGAAAGATGTGATTTTTCGCGGAAAAGTTTTCGGTTTTGTGAAGAAAAGGTTCGTTAATGGGAATTGGATTCCCAGTTTGGTATTCGGACTTCTTGAATATTAGAGAATTATGGAATTTTATTTTGGAAATGGTCACGTGGGGCCCACGGGAGAAAATTTACGGTTTTGTGGGCCCACTTTGTTTTGAGATTTTGGCCATTGTGGATATTTTGGAAGATGAAATATTTTGGGCGAGTAGGAGGCGACACGTGTCACCCCCTAGGTGGCTTGGCGAATTTCACTTTGTGCCTTTGGACCGATTAGAGTCGTTTTTCGATAAACGTTTTACTAAACTCGCGTAGGATAAATTCCGCTATGTCATTTCTAATTTTTGCGGATTTTTAGAGACGAAACACTTTGGACCAACGAGAGGCGACACTTGTCACCTCTCATTGAGTGGACTTATGGCGAATTGAGGCCGATTGGATGGCTTAATTTGTCAAGTAGTTGGTAGGATATTTTGTGTGCAAGTTGGCTAGGTACACTTGCCCTAATCCTCACCCTACACTTGCCTTGCACTTGGCACCATCTTGGCCCTTGGTTGGCCATCCCTTTACCTATAAATACCCCTCTTAAGATGAAGAGTTCTTCATCCACAAAATCTTTCCAAGTCTTGAAAAATCCTCTCCTCTCCCTTAAGCCTTTTCGTCCAACACACCTCCCCCCCCTTGAGAAGCTTAGCCGAGGCTAATCCCCCTCTAGCCTAGCCGAAACACTACCCCCCGCCCGTGGTCGAAAGGGTGCCTGCTAGTCTTGTTATAATGCCCAAATTAGCCTAGCCCAAATCCCTTAGTCCTTAGTAGAAGTTGTGAAGAACTTCTAAGGTTTTCTTAGACTCTGGAGCGTGCAACTTAGGAGCTAAACCTTGCTCGGCGCGACTTTTATCTAGGATATTATTGGGCTTACCGGGTAAATAACCTTATCCTCCTTTTGTAATTAGAATATACGTCTTGTAGAAGTATAGGAATAAGTATTAATACTTAGAAGGATATTGAAGAATAGAATTGAGGATATCACGTAGAAGGGTTTAAAGAAGAATAATAGAACAGTACTTACATGGGATTTGTTTTCCTGATGAACTTGAGTAGCTCACGGGTAGGAAGTGCTGCCCAAATGTCCATAGAATAGCGAACCCTCGCTAGAGCTTTTATGCGATCTGATCAGACGTTGATAGACGTATTTGGTATTATAGGTCGATTCTCTGCGCGACATATTCAACTTGGCGGTGGATTTCGAGAAGGTATGTGATTCTTCCTATCCTCTTGAGCATGATATTTTAAAGAATATGTATATAGTACGGTAGACGTACGTGTGTTAACTGAATAATAATTACGGCAATGTCTTCGGACTTAAGCCTGAATAATAATTACGGCAATGTCTTCGGACTTAAGCCTGAATAATAATTACGGCAATGTCTTCGGACTTAAGCCTGAATAAAAAGAATGCAGTAGTTCAAAAGAATTAAGAAACCTTTTAAGAGTAACACTTTGTTTTAAAAGCTTAAGAGTTATACTAGCTTTATGGGAAGTTAGGTATAACGGCTTAAGAGTGATAAAAAGAATGATTTATCGATTTAAGAAAATAAGAGACTTGACTTAATTATACTAATGTGAAAAAGTGTGAAACCTCATTCGTGAGTAAATAGTATTTTTGGTTTTCAAAAGGAATGATGTTTTACCGATCGTAATGAATGTCGAACAAACCACAATGCGCTAATAAAGGGAAATGTTTTGACTAATAAAGTATTATTAAAACCAGTAGAAACTTCCATCTGCATAGGAGCTAAGATGAGACAAAATGATATTACATTTCCTAGATCATGGCTGCTGTAATAAGATTGTTATGAACAATAATAACCTACTCACACATAAGGTATATGTTTCTCAAATTGTTTTAAAGGATTAAAACTATGAACTACGAAACCTTTCGAAAATGGGAAACTTGAGTAATTGAAATTAGGCAAACTTGAGCGTTGGGAAAAGAATGTTGTTACTTGATTTTACAAAGAGAAGTGTTTTGATTTACTTCAAAAGATAATCACTCTATTTTTTACTACGGGTATTGTGACTTTTGTGAAAGAAACGGATCTTTTAAAAGAATAATACATGAAGTACTTTGGGGCTAAAAACCCGAACTTGTTAACATAATGTAGAAAGTACCTTGTGTGAATAACTTGATTGTATTGATTTGTGATAGTCTTGTAATACTTTCTTGTTGACTTGATAAGTAAACATGTTAGGATGCTACGTGAGTTAGTATCTTGTGATGTTTGTGTAAAGGGGTTTTCCCTTGTTGTGCTTAGGTTGTTTAACGATAAGCTGTCATGTTGATATTATATCACTCATGATTAGGGGTTAAGCGCCCTCCGATCTTTGGGTAGACTCGGCGGGTCTAGTGACCTATGATTCGAGAATACCTTATGCAGTGCAGATGGCCTATCTTGCGGAACTACGGAGTTCGGTGTTAGTATCGCGCCCTTGTGGTCATGCGGTCTTTGTGGCCATGCGGACGGCGAGTCCAGGGGCTGCCGGGAGTAGCTACCCTCGATGCGGGAATACCTCATGCGGGCCATTGGAGTGGCCCGTGCGAGCTACGGAAGTTCGGGGCTAGACGCGCGCATTAGATCTTTGCGAGCGAGTGGCGGCTTTGATCATGTGACGGTGCAGACAGATCTCATGATCTGATTCTGACCTTGTTTGTCTTGTGGGTTTTAGTAGTCGGCTATGCCCTCGCACTTACCGTGCGGTTTTATGATGACTTTGAGGCGTGAGTCCACGACTTGACATGACTTATTTATTGTGAATCGTAGTTTTGGTTATCATACATGTCTCCGCTTTATATAGACTACTATGATTTCATTTACAATATTTTGATTTCACATACTTGGTACTGTTGTCGACCTCCTTGAAGTGCGTTCATGCCGCAGTAAAGTACTCCTACCGTTGATCCGTTCTTAGGATCACCGTTTGACGTTGGGAAAGCTCGTTTCTCGGAGGCTTAGCATTTTGGTATAGTCCCCTTCGTTGTAGATATTTGCATTCGGGGTATGGCGGGGCCCTGTCCGCCATTGTTGTTTTAAACTCTTAGAGTGCAGAGACTGTTGTAAGGTTGGGATATAACTGTTCATTTTGGGGTACTTATATACATATATGCGAAAGGCAACTTTTCCAAGCGTGTCTTATTTATAATGTTTCATATCTTGGTTGTTTTATATTCGATTTCTCGATGTATGACTACTTGGGTGCCGGGTAAGGCACGATCCACGAACCGAGCAGTCGTGACAAAAGTGGTATCGAGCGATTAATCCTCGGAAAGTGTCTACGACAGTATCTAGTAGAGTCTTGATTATCGGTGTGTTGTGCACCACACCAATAATCGAGAGGCTATAGGATATTTAGGATTGGTTTCCATTTTCTCACTCGAGATCGTGCTTTAGAGCTGTGTTATAAGTTGGACCCCTCTAACGTATTCCTTTCCTTTACGAGTTATGCCTCCACGCTAGGCAACTCGGGCCCAGAAGCAAGGCGGCGAAGGAGGCTGCGAGTAAATCTGAGAGATTTAGAAGAGCGGGCCCAATCATCACTGAGGTGATGCTTGTCTGAGGAGTTACGAGGCGTCGCCAAGGCGGCGAGTTTGGTACGTGGCGGCGATTCTCTGCGGCCATGACATCTGAGCTTTCGGTTCCACGACTTGGAGCGAGAAAATATGGATTGGAAGAGAGCGGCCTGTACTAGCAAGGACTTGGCGGCGAGTATTTTATGTACCGGTATACCAAGGATATTGATGTTTATCTAAGAAGGGTTGTGAGGAAGTAGCTCTTGATCGAGAACGAGCGAACTTGCGTTCGAGATTATGTGCGTGGTGAGAGAGGTAGAATCGGCAGATTAAACAAGATCGTGAAGAGGGCCCGATTGGTAGGATCATTTGGTAACTCTCGAGGCGCCTCGGCGGCCAGACAGACATGCGCCTCGCCCGATGCAGTGTCCCTCACGGGGTTGATTTTCCTCGGTGTTCGCGATGTGGCGTCGTCATTCCCGAAATGCCGTCTTTTTACTGGTGCTTGTTTTATTTGCGGCCGTCAGGGCCATATGGCGAGGGAATGTTCTATGAGGAAGGATGCAAGTAGGAAGACTCGACCTACGGATCGATTGTGGATGCGATGGTTCGGAGAGGAGGGTGTTAGCGAGAGGCCACCCGCTTTCGGTGTGGCCGTTGTGGTCGATGTCGCCGTGGGAGTGTCATGCTGCGTCGACTTGTTATGTTTGCGGCCAGCAGGCCATTTGCGAGAAATTGTCCAACGAGTTGGCGGGGATGTAGGGACTCGGCGCCGGGATCGGTGGATAGTTCATCACCTTCCTGGTATGCACGCAGGCGGGATTGACTAGAACGACCTAGGGAAGTGCGGCGTAGATCTGGTATATCCTTAACCCTTTAGAGATTTATATGTGTAGCGAATATCTTAAGTGTTATTTTGGATAGCATTGTGTTAAGCGTGATTAGGAATCATGATTAGTTAGCAGGGAAAGATTGGGGATAGAAAAGTGAGCCTTAGAATATATACGTAGGGACCATAGGCGAGGCCATCTTGGGTAAAGAATTATTTCGTGTTTGACCCTTATCGAGGTGCATAGTATACGTGAGATATTTTTGTGGGATGAATCCCTGAGTGATGTGAAATGAAAGAGGGTAGTTGAGCTTAAAAGACCGCTAGGTTTTCGTAACGTGATAGGTGAGATTGTTCCGAATCAGGGAGCTAGTGTTTGCGCGTTGCCGGGTTGGGTTGAGGCCATGTGGCGGGTCGACCCGCGGCCTGTATGGTGGTGGGGTCAGTTTGTGGTGGTCCCGCTTTGTGTTAGGGTCACGAGGGTGTTAGGCCCAGGTTTAGTTAACCATCGCGTGCAATTCGTGGATCGTTCGACCGATAGTCGGTGATGGTCACCATCTTATCTTTTAGTCAAACCGTGTACTCGGTAGTAAGTTGCGAGATGATTATTTCAAGAAGGTTGTAAGGCTGCACGGTGCCTACCTTCACCTTATGGTGAGGAGTCAAGTTACGGCTGTTTCTTTTCTGGAAGAGTTACCAGGCAAGGTTAGGAACTCAGGTGAATCTCAGTATCGCATTCACCCTCGGGCAAGTGGTTGGATTTCGGGAGTAGCTGTAAGGACTCTTCGCCTCTTGTTGAGTTTGTATTATATAGCTACCGTTTCAGTATTCGGGTGTCGCCGTTTGGAGCCTTTTTATAAGCGCTAGTGTAAGAGTGCCGATCGACTGATTCGATGTAAGCAAGGTGCAGATAGTTGGTTCGTACTTGTTCAGCAGGGCGTGGATAGGGTGGAGCTTATCCAGAAGATATTATTGGCAGCTTGAGTCGGTGGAAGCGATGCGAAACATGGTAAGTTTTGATAAAGAGTTCGAGGATACGAGAAGGGTACGGCGAGTAAGGGAAGAAGCGAGCATGTATTACAGGCATAGGTGTGATCATTTCGTTTGTAAAGAGTAGGTGCGAAGGGAGTATCTTTTAGACCTCGAGTAGGAGCTTTTGTGATAGAGGTGATTCCTCGTGGACTTGGAGATAAGTATGTGCGCTTGTTGTGTTGTGGCCAGGTGTGGCATGGTTGTTTCCGTAAGTATAGCAGCGAGGACTATACTGGCGCCTGTTTGTTTTGAGACTTAGAAGGAACATTCGGGACGAATGTTTCTAAGGAGGGGAGAATGTTATACCCCGTAGTTTCAGGGTATGTATGTGAGGATGTACGTACGAGTATACGACAGAAATTTTGGAAAGAAAGAAAGATGTGATTTTTCGACGGAAAAGTTTTCGGTTTTTGTGAAGAAAAAGGTTCGTTAATGGGAATTGGATTCCCAGATTTGGTATTCGGACTTCTTGGAATATTAGAGAATTATGAAATTTTATTTTCGGAAATGGTCACGTGGGGCCCACGGGAGAAAATTTACGGTTTTGTAGCCACTTTGTTTTGAGATTTTGGCCATTGTGGATATTTTGGAAGATGAAATATTTTGGGCGAGTAGGAGGCGACACGTGTCACCCCACTGCGTGGCTTGGCGAATTTCACTTTGTGCAGGCCCGATTAAGTCGTTTTTTTAAACGTTTTACTAAACTCGCGTAGGATAAATTCCGGCTATGTCATTTCTAATTTTTAAGGATTTTTCCGAGAGACGAAACACTTTGGACCAACGAGAGGGCGACACTTGTCACCCTCTCATTGGTGGACTTGTGGCGGAATTGAGGCCGATTGGATGGCTTAATTTGTCAAGTGGTTGGTAGGATATTTTGTGTGCAAGTTGGCTAGGTACACTTGCCCTAATCCTCACCCTACACTTGCCTTGCACTTGGCACCATCTTGGCCCTTGGTTGGCCATCCCTTGACCTATAAATACCCCTCTTAAGATGAAGAGTTCTTCATCCACAAAATCTTTCCAAGTCTTGAAAAATCCTCTCCTCTCCCTTAAGCCTTTTCGTCCAACACACCTCCCCCCCCCCCTTGAGAAGCTTAGCCGAGGCTAATCCCCCTCTAGCCTAGCCGAAACACTACCCCCCTCCCTTGGTAGAAATGTTGCCTTCTAGTATTGTTATAATGCCCAAATTACCCTAGCCCAAATCCCTTAGTCCTTAGTAGAAGTTGTGAAGAACTTCTAAGGTTTTCTTAGACTCTGGGAGCGTACAACTTAGGAGCTAAACCTTGCTCAGGCGCGACTTTTATCTAGGATATTATTGGGCTTACCGAGGTAAATAACCTTATCCTCCTTTTGTAATTAGAATATACGTACTGTAGAAGTATAGGAATAAGTATTAATACTTAGAAGGATATTGAAGAATAGAATTGAACTGATATCACAGTAGAAGGGTTTAAAAGAAGAATAATAGAACTGTACTTACATGGGAATTTGTTTTCACTGATGAACTTGAGTAGCTCAGGGTAGGGAAGTGCTGCCCAAATGTCCATAGAATAGCGAACCCTGCGCTTAGAGCTTTATGCGATCTGATCTAGACGTTGATAGACGTATTTGACTGTTATAGGTCGATTCTCTGCGCGCGACATATTCAACTTGGCAGGTGGATTTCGCCGAGAAGGTATGTGATTCTTCCTATCCTCTTGAGCATGATATTTTAAAGAATATGTATATAGTACGGTAGACGTACGTGTGTTAACTGAATAATAATTACGGCAATGTCTTCGGACTTAAGCCTGAATAATAATTACGGCAATGTCTTCGGACTTAAGCCTGAATAATAATTACGGCAATGTCTTCGGACTTAAGCCTGAATAATAATTACGGCAATGTCTTCGGACTTAAGCCTGAATAAAAAGAATCTGAAGTAGTTCAAAAGAATTAAGAAACCTTTTTAAGAGTAACACTTTGTTTTAAAAGCTTAAGAGTTATACTAGCTTTATGGGAAGTTAGGTATAACGGCTTAAGAGTGATAAAAAGAATGATTTATCGATTTAAGAAAATAAGAGACTTGACTTAATTATACTAATGTGAAAAAGTGTGAAACCTCATTCGTGAGTAAATAGTATTTTTGGTTTTCAAAAGGAATGATGTTTCTGGATCGGAATGAATGTCGAACAAACCACGTAGCTAATAAAGGAAATGTTTTGACTAATAAAGTATTATTAAAACCAGTAGAAACTTCCATCTGCATAGGAGCTAAGATGAGACAAAATGATATTACATTTCCTAGATCATGGATGCTGTAATAAGATTGTTATGAACAATAATAACCTACTCACACATAAGGTATATGTTTCTCAAATTGTTTTAAAGTTAAAACTATGAACTACGAAACCTTTGAAAATGGGAAACTTGAGTAATTGAAATTAGGCAAACTTGGCGTTGGGAAAAGAATGTTGTTACTTGATTTTACAAAGAGAAGTGTTTTGATTTACTTGAAAGATAATCACTCTATTTTTACTACGGGTATTGTGTGACTTTTGTGAAAGAAGCGGATCTTTTAAAGAATAATACATGAAGTACTTTGGGGCTAAAAACCGAACTTGTTAACATAATGTAGAAAGTACCTTGTGTGAATAACTTGATTGTATTGATTTGTGATAGTCTTGTATACTTTCTTGTTGACTTGATAAGTAAACATGTTAGGATGCTCGTGAGTTAGTATCTTGTGATGTTTGTGTAAAGGGTTTTCCCTTGTTGTGCTTAGGTTGTTTAACGATAATTGTCATGTTGATATTATATCACTCATGATTAGGGGTTAAGGCGCCTCCGTCACGGGGTAGACTCGGTGGTCTAGTGACTATGATTCGAGAATACCTTATGCAGTGCAGATGGCCTATCTTGGAACTACGGGAGTTCGAGTTAGTATCGGCCGCTTGTGGTCATGCGGTCTTTGTGGCCACGCGGACGGCGAGTCGGGGCGGCTGCCGGAGTAGCTACCCTCGATGCGGGAATACCTCATGCGGGCCATTGGAGTGGCCCGTGCGGGCTACGGAAGTTCGGGGCTGACGCGCGCATTAGATCTTTGCGGGCGAGTGGCGGCTTTGATCATGTAATGATGCAGACGGATCTCATAATCTGATTCTGACCTTGTTTATCTTGTGGGTTTTAGTAGTCGGCTATGCCCTCGTACTTACCGTGCGGTTTTATGATGACTTTGAAGGCGTGAGTCCACGACTTGACATGGCTTATTTATTGTGAATCGTAGTTTTGGTTATCATACATGTCTCTGCTTTATATAGACTACTATGATTTCATTTCTGATATTTTCGATTTCACATACTTGGTACTGTTATCTTGACCTCCTTGAAGTGCGTTCATCTGCGCAGTAAAGGTACTCCTCCGTTGATCCGTTCTTAGGATCACCGTTTGTTGGGAAAGCTCGTTTCTCGGAGGCTTAGCATTTTGGTATGGTCCACTGTCGTTGTAGATATTTGCATTGAGGGTATGGCGGGGCCCTGTCGCCATTGTTGTTTAAACTCTTAGAAGTGCATGTAGACTGTTGTAAGGTTGGGATATGCTGTTCATTTGGGGTACTTATATACATATATGCGAAGGCAACTTTTCCCAGCGTGTCTTATTTATCTTGTTTCATATCTTGGTTGTTTTATATTCGATTTCTCGATGTATGACTACTTGGGTGCGGGTAAGGCACGATCCACGGGCCGAACAGTCGTGCGATAAGACACCGATCCACGGGCGGGTTGGTCGTGACAAGCTCTCCGTGAGGTTTTCTTGATCGGCCTTGGTATCGGTGGTGGCTTCGTGCTTGCCCGTCTCGTGGTGATTCGGCCTTGGTACGGTAGTTAGCCCTCGCACTTGCCGTTCGGTGTAGTGACGAAGTCTCGTGACCGGCCTTGGTACACAGTAGTTAGCCCTCGTACTTGCCCGATCGACTCGTGACACGGCGCGGTATCCGGTAGTCGGCTTTCGTGCTTGCCGTGTCGACCGTGGTTTGGTTGTATAGTATTGTTCGTACAGACTAGGTGTTCATGTGTACTCCGTGGTGTTGTTATATCATAGACTGCCGGCAGTGAGGAAGGTATTCCACGGGCATGATTGATGTTGCGGGCGTGAGACCCATAGTTATATTTGAGTGATGACTCTGAGGGCGTGAGTCCCTGACTTACATGACTGCTTACTTATTGTGAGCGTAGTTTGGTTATCATACATGTCTCTGCTTTATATGATTGCTATGATTTCATTTCTGATATTTTCGATTTCATATACTTGGTACTGTTATCTTGACCTCGCCCGAGTGCGTTCATGCCGCGGTAAGTACATCGGTTGTTGATCTCATTTGTTAGGATCACGGATTCAGCGTTAGGAAGCTCCGTTTCTCGGAGGCTTATCTTTGGTATGTTACCACGAGTTGTAGGTTCTTGTACATTGGGGTATGGCGAGCCTGTCGTCATGTTGTCTAAAAACTCTTAGAAGTGCAGTAATCTTGTTGTGGGCGGGGTTTGTAAAAAGGATTAAAGCTGTTCGGTTTGAAAGATTTGTATACATATATTTTTGGAAGGTAACCGTTTGGTTGCTTTGTTTATGATCTTATCTCTTGTTTCATGTTTAAGTTTTATTTTCCACTGATTTTCTCTGATGTTGTATCACTAGGGTGCCCGGGGTAAGGCACCGGTCACGGGCCCGGGATCGGGTCGTGACAAAAGTGGTATCGAGCGATTAATCCTCGGAAAGTGTCTCTGAACCGTGTCTAGTAGAGTCTTGATTATCGGTGTGTTGTGCACCACATCTATAATCGGAGTGCGAGACATTTAGGATTAGTTTCCATTTTCTCATTACGAGATCGTGCCTTAGAGTTGTGTTGTAAGTTGGACCGCTTTGACGTATCTCGTTTTACGATTATGCCTCGCGCCAGTGCAACCGAGCCCAGATGGGCAAGCGGCGAGGAGGCTGTAGTAAGTGCAGAGAATGCGGGCGCAGCCCGATCTTTACCGAGATAGTGCTTGAGACGGCGAGTTTTGCGGCGCCGCCACGGCCGATTGAGTTTAGAGCGCGGCGATGCTGCTGAGACCACGATACGATCTCGGTCCACGGCTGGAGCGGAGAGATGGGTTACAAAGAGATGGCGATTCTTGGCGTGATCGTGGCAGAACATGAGATAAGTGGGCCAGCGGCGATTCGAGCACCGTGGTTCACGAGATCGGATAGTTTGAGGCTACGGCACTTTACGAGTTGTAGCGCGAGTTCTGGTCGAGGCACGAGGATGATCGCGAGAGTTCATCAAGCGATTCTGACGGATCATGAAGTGATCAAGGCTTGGAGACCGAGTCGATGGTCTTGGGTTCGCGTCATTTGCGTGATCGTAGTCGATAGGTTTGA
Organism: Przewalskia tangutica; assembly: GCA_029844215.1. Taxonomy (NCBI): domain Eukaryota; kingdom Viridiplantae; phylum Streptophyta; class Magnoliopsida; order Solanales; family Solanaceae; genus Przewalskia; species Przewalskia tangutica. Next base: position 79,306,599 of record CM056725.1, read on the forward strand.
TTCATGAAGTTGTCGGGAGAGCATGCACTTCGGCCGTATGGAACGAGTTCTCGAGGCATTTCTTGCACATTTCTTACCTCGCGGCGAGAGGGCTCGGTAACAGTTTTTGGTGTTGAGCGGCAGCGGGCGTGCGGTTCGGGAGTACAATGTGAGTTCGACTCATTGGCTCGGTATGTCCCGCGTTAGTAGCGATATGGAGGGCGAGTGCACCGCTACGTCACCGGGCTCGATGACTACTTGGCGAGCTTGTTCGTGTGTAGCTCTTGGTAGGGCATGGACATTGCCGTGCGAGCTTATGCACTTGGATGTGAGGCGTGAGGTCGGCGGAATGACCAAGATCGGCGAAGAGGCGAACAACAGGTCCTTTGATAACTTTCAAGGCGGACCGCCTGTGTGAACTAGTTATGTACCTCCGCCCGATCTGAGTGGTCCTCCACGACGCCCGGGACGCCGGGATATTCGGGGCGGTCGGGGCTCCCGGGTTTCAGATTTTGGGAGTAAGTGCTCGCGGATGAGGTCGCCACTTGTCTCGGTGTGGCGTTGTGGAAAACTTCATAAGGAGAGTGTCGTACTAACTTGGGAGATTGTTATTCTTGCGGCCAGCGGGGCCATCTGGCGAGATCAGGCGAGGTAGCTTGGTAGGATAGCCTGACTACGAATCGATTGCGGGTTCTTCACCTTCCATAGCTAGGCAGGATGTTCATACACCGGCAGGCCACGGCAGAGGTCGCGGTGGAAATTCCCAGTTTTAGCGGTCCTTTGAACCGCCTATCTTTTCAGGTATATCCTTAACCCTCTAGAGTTTTGCATGCGTGATACGATGATTGTATGTTGAGTAATATGTACAGATAGCATTGTGTATATTGTGGTTTAGAGACATGGATAGTTGAAAGAATAAGTGTGGGGACAGGGAAGGTATGAACCTTAGAATATTATACGTTGAGACCTTAGATGTAAGGCCGGCTTGAATAATTTTTTTTTTTTTTACAGTTAGTCTTTGTCGAAATACTTGGTTTGCGTATAATGTATTGTGGGATAATTCCGTGAGTTGTGTAAAATGAAAGTGGTAGCTTTCTTGATGTGAATTAGTAAAATTATTCCGTATCAAGGAGCAAGAGTTGGCGCGACGGAGGGTCGGGTTGAGGCGTGTGCGGGTCAACCGTGGCGGTTAGGTAGGGTCGGTTAGGTGGTCCCGCCAGATGGTAGGGTCACGAGGGTGCTAGGCCCAAGTTTAGATGACCATCATATGAGTTCGTGGATATGTTCGACCAGAAGCAGATCGTGAAGGCCGGGAATGGGCTTAAAGAAGATTGAGGCTAGTAAGATGACCAAGTTTGGAGGTAGTGGCTCCAGAAATTTTAGGAACTGAAGTAATGACTGAAGTATGGTACGTATACTGGGAGAGTTCAAGTGATTACGACGAGTAAGGAAAGAAGTGAACGTGTGTTAAGCAGAATAAAAGAGATCATTTTGTTGTGAAGTGAAGATGCGAAGGGTTCCTTTAGACAAGGGTAGAAGCTTTTGTAATGTTAGAGGTGATTCCTCGTAGACTTGGATTAAGTATTGGAGCGTGTGTTATTTTGTGGCCATGTGTGGCATTGACAACTTGTTTAAGTTAAGAAGGAACTTCATCGTTATCCGTCTTGAGAATGAACATTCGGGACGAATGTTTCTAAGGAGGGGAGAATGTTATACCCCGTATTTCCAGAGTATGTACGTGTGGGCGTACGTAGAAAAGTTTGAGCCTTAAAGTTAGGCAGGATTCGAAATTTTGTGCACAACCCCCGTAAAGAATCGTTTTTCGACGAAACGTTTTACAAAACTTGCAAAGGGAAAATTCCGGCTATGTCATTTATTATTTTTGCGGATTTTTTCGAGAGATGAAATATTTTGGACCAACGAGAGGGCGACACTTGTCACCCTCAAGTGGCGGATGGTGGACGATTTTGGGACGTTTTTCTCCCTTGTTTTGTGGCTTGTTTTGTGGCATGTTTTGTGGCCTAATCCTTGGGTCTTTGTTTGTGAGGGATTTGTGGACTAGGGTTAGGGGCACTTGGGCAAATCTTGGCCTCCACTTGCCCCAGCTTGATCATGGCCCTTGGTTTCCCTATAAATACCCCTTTGTGAAGACTTCTTCATCAAAAATGTTCTAAGTCTTGAAATCCTCCCTCCCTTCTTGTTGTGTTCGTCAAGCCTCCCCTTCCCCTTTGAGAGGCCACTTGGCGAGAGTTCCCCCACTCCTAGTGGTGTTGGTAGAAGTACACCCCTTGCCTTGTTGTTCTCGTAAAGTACACCCCTTGGTAGAAAAGTATTCTCAAGTATTGTTACTATACCAAAATACCTTAGCCTTATACCTTGTAGTATTCCAAAAGTTACCTCTACGTAGAGCCCGGAAATACTACCTTTTTTCCTTTTAGTCTCAAACCAAAACCCTAAGGAAAAATCTTCATAGCGAGTTGAAGTATTAAGTAGAAGTTGCGTAGAACTTCTAAGGGTTGTTTGGAGCGGGTTGGGCGCCGAGTTGGAGCTAAACGTTGCTCAGGATCGACACTTAAACTTGGATAATTTTGGGCTTATCGAGGTAAATACGCTTGACCTTCTTTTGTAATTAGAGTTTACATACTGTTGAAGTATAAGAATTAAGTATAAGTTATATACAAGGAAGGTATATAAGAAGAGAATTGAAGTACTTACATGGGGGTGTCTCTGATGAACTTGTGAAGTTTGTGGTAGGAAGTCTTTGCCCAATTTTCCGTAGAATCTTGTATCTAGAATTATCCTACCGAGTAGTCTAGACATTGATAGACTTGTATAACCGTTATAGGTTGAAATCTTTGCGAGTAGCGAATTCTACTCGAAGGGTGGAAAAGGCTAACAGACTACGATGCTTTGGAGCTTTTGCTAATAGTCGATAATCGTCGCGAGGTATGTGATTCTTCCTATACTCTTGAGCATGATATTTTAAAGAGTATATATATATAGTACAGTGAGCGTCGTGTGTTAATCGAATATAGTTTCTGGCAATGTCTTTTGACTTAAGCTGAATAATAAGAATCTTGAAGTATCTTAAAAGAGTATATATATATAGTACGGTAGACGTACGTGTGTTAACTGAATATAGTTTTACGGCAATGTCTTTTGAATTAAGCCTGAATAATAAGATTCTTGAAGTATTTCAAAAGAATTAAGAATCCTTTTGAAAGAAGAATAATACTTGGTTGAAAGCTTAAGAGTTATACTAGCTTTATGGGAAGTTAGGTATAACGACTTAAGAAAGATAAAAAGAATGGTTTATTGCTTTTAAGAAGTTAAGAGACTTGATCTTAAAAGATAAGAGACTTGACTTATTTGAATTGATGTGAAAGTTGTTAAGAAGTGTGAAACCTCATTCGTGAGTAATGAGTACTTGGTTTTTAAAGAATAATGTTTTACTGATTTCGGAAATAAGAATAAGTAAGGAACTTGATTTCTAAAAGAGACTTGAGGAAATTAAAGAGTTTTTGGTTTAAAAGGAAGGCATTGTTTTGTCTTAAAATTGGTTTAAAACATAAAGTGTTATAACAGCTTTATGGGAAGTTGGTTATAACGACTTTATGAAAACGAAAGAATGGTTTTATCATTGGTTTTAAAATGGTAACTTGACCTTAAAAGGAGAAGTGTTTTGGTCTAAAAAGAAGGCATGGTATTGCCTTAATTTGGTTTTAAAAGGAAAGTATGGAAGTTGTTTTGGTTTACTTAAAAGATGTTAGTCACTCTATACTGCGGGTATCGGGTGACCTTTGTAAAAGAAATGGATCCTTTAAAAAGAGTTTAACATACGTAGTACTTTGGGGTTAAAACCTGGACTTTGGCATAAAATGAAAGTACCTTGAGTTGTGTGTAACTTTCCTATGTTTGATAGCCTTGTTGTGCAAAGTGTTGTATTCTTATGTTACCGCGTCTCTCGAATGGAGGGCCGGTCGTGTTATTCTTGATCATTTTGGACATCACGACACGATGGGTGGCCCGGGTATGCTTCCACTATGATAGTCCATGGGCATCTTGACTCGATGGATGGTCCGGGTATGCGGCCATGATGAGGTTCGTTTCCACGTTGATAGTGTTATTCCATGGACTAGCTCTCCGTGAGGTTTTTCTTGATCGGCCTTGGTATCCGTGGTCGGCTTTCGTACTTGCCCGCCTCGTGGTGATTCGGCCTTGGTACTGGTAGTTAGCCCTCGCACTTGCCGTTCGTGTAGTGAAGTCTCGTGACACGCGGTACACAGTAGTTAGCCCTCGTACTTGCCGGTCGACTACGTGACCACGCTTGGTATCCGTAGTCGGCTTCGTACTTGCCCGTGTCGACCGTGGTTTGGTTGTATAGTATTGTTAGTACAGACTTGGTGTTCATGTGTACTCCGTGGTGTTGTTATATCATAGACTGCCGGCAGTGAGGAAGGTATTCCATGGGCATGATTGATGTTGCAGGCGTGAGACCCATAGTTATATTTGGGTGATGACTCGAGGCGTGAGTCCACGACTTACATATTGCTACTTATTGTGAGCGTAGTTTGGTTATCATACATGTCTCACCTTTATATAGATCGCTATGATTTCATTCTGATATTTTGATTTCATATACTTGGTACTGTTATCGACCTTCTTGGCTGCGTTCATGCGCGGTAGAATACATCGGTTGTTGATCCTCGCTCTTAGGATCACGATTCGGCGTTAGGAAGCTCCGTTTCTCGGAGGCTTATCTTTGGTATGTTACCACGAGTTGTAGGTTCTTGTACATTCGGGGTATGGCGAGCCTGTCGTCATGTTGTCTAAAACTCTTAGAGGTGCATGTAATCTTTGTTGTGGCGGGGTTTGTAAAAAGATTAAAGCTGTTCGGTTTGAAAGATTTGTATACATATATTTTGGAAGGTAACCGTTTGGTTGCTTTGTTTTATGATCTTATCTCTTGTTTCATGTTTAAGTTTTATTTTCACGATTTTCTCGATGTTGTATCACTAGGGTGCGGGGTAAGGCACGATCCACGAACAGGATCGGTCGTGACAATCTGGACCCCGAAGTCGCATAGTCACCGGACGCGTGAGGTATTCTCGCGTCGGCGTAACACACGGAGTGATCAATCCTCGAACTCCGCACTCGCGTAGGTCGCGTGGACCCGCGTGAGGTATTCCTCGCATCGAGGTGGCAAATCCTCGGCATCATAACAAGTCGGGGTATGTGATATAATACCGAGATAACGGGCTTATCGTTTAACAACGTAAGCACAACAAGAATAACCGCACACAAACATCACAAGACACTAACACACGTAGCATCATAACATGTTTACTTATCAAACCAACAAGAAAGTATTACAAGGCTATCACAAGCCAACATAGTCAAGTTACTCACACAAAAGTCACACGATACTCGTAGTATCAAAATAGAGTAACTATCTTTTAAGTAAACCAAAACAATTTCCATACCTTCTTTTTAAACCAATCTTAAGACAAAAGCATGCCTTCCTTTTAAACCATTTTAAGACAAAACCATGCCTTCCTTTAAAACAAAGACACTTTTCCTTTTAAAGTCAAGTAGCAATATACTTTTAAAACCAAGTGTCTTACTCTTTTAAAAACAAGTAACCTATACCTTTAAATCAAGTTACTTCTCCTTTCCCAAAATCAAGTTGTTTATAAGTCAAGTCTCTTTACTTTCAAAAATCAGGCTCTTAATCTTTAAATCATATCTTTTAAGGAAACCAACCTCCAACCTTTAAATGTCAAGTTATCATTTTAAATCCAATGATAAAACCATTCTTTTGTTTTCATAAAGTCGTTATAAATAACTTCCCATAAAGCTATTATAACACTTTATGTTTTAAACCAACCAAGGACAACTATTCTTATTTTCGAAATCAAGATAACTTTATTCTTTAAAAGACCACACACCCATTACTCATGAGTGAGGTTTTACAACTTTTAACATAATTCAAGTCCTTAATATTTCATAACAAGTCACTTAACTTTGGAATCAAGTCAAGGACACAAAAGGAAAATCAAATTCCTTTAAACACACGTGCGTCTACCGCACTATATATATTTCACAAATATCATGCTAGAAAGGATAGGAAGAGGTTCACATACCTCGCGACGATTATCGACAATAAGCAAAATGCTCCAAAGTACTATAACCCTGCTAGCCTTTTCCACCCTTCAAGTAGAATACGCTACTCGTAGTACTTCAACCTATAATGGCCATAAAACGTTTATTAACTTCTAGATCCCTTCGTAGAATATTTCTAAGTACAAGGTTCCATATTCTACGGAAAATTTGGCAGCACCTCCCCCGCCCGTAACCACATAAATCTCCTCCTCTATCAAGGCCCGCTACCAAGACAACAACTCCTGGGGGGGTTACACGTCTAACCGGACGTGTACAACACCGCCCCACAATAATACTACAAGTCTACTGTAAATACAATCCAATGTAAATACAGTTCAATTCTTATCAATACTCATTCTATATATAGTATACTCAACTATACATTACTACAATATGTAATTTTCCAATTACAATAGGGGGATAAAGATCATTACCTCGATAAGCCCAAAATTATCCAAGATTTATAAGTCGATCCTGAGCAACGTTTAGCTCCAATTCCTTACGCTCCAACCCGCTCCAAGCAACCCTTAGAAGTTTCTAAACAACTTCTCTTAACACTTCAACTCCAAAAAGTGAAGAACACTTAGGCTTAAACCATGGCAAGTTTCGGCCAAGGGGGGGACTCTAGGGCTAGGGGTGTGAAATCTTTTCCAACTCTTGGTACATAATCTTCCTAACACCCTAAGGAAGAACACTTATAAGTTTAAGGATTTTTGGACAACTTTTGGCTAAGGGGGAGGGCTTAAAACCGAGAGCTCACAACAAGGGAAGGGAGGGAATTTTCAAGACTTGAAATATCTAAGTGTGGAATGAATGAAGTCTTGCAAGCTTAAGGGTCTATTTATAGAGAATTCAATGGCCAAGATCTAGGCAAGTGTGTGTTCTAGATTGGGCCATGTGTGTGTGGGTCCCTTTGTCTATCTACTCCACAAATATCTTTGCAAGACTTTGACCAAATGTTTTAGACCTTTAAAATGAAAAAAACGTGCAAGGCAAGCTTGTCCACTTGGGGTGACACATGTCGCCCTCCTATTGGTCCAAAATATTTCATCTTCCGAAAACAATATCCAAATGCCAAAAATCCGAAAATAAAGTGAGCCCCACAAAATCGTAAATTTTCCCCGTGGGCCCCACGTGACCAATTCTGGAAATAAAATTCCATAATTCTCAAATATTCCAAAAAGTCCGAATACCGAATCCGGGAATCCAATTCCCATAAACGAACCTTTTCCTTCACAAAATTCGGAAACTTTTCCGTCGAAAAATCACATCTTTCTTCCTTTTAATTTAAATGTCGTATTCTCGTACGTACGTCCTCATATACATACCCTGGAACTACGGGGTGTAACATTCTTCCCCCCTTAGAAACATTCGTCCCGAACGTTCCTTCTACGTCTCAAAACATACCTGCGCCGGTATAGTCTTCACTAATATACTTACCAAACCAATCATGCCACCAATGGCCATAGTATAACATACGCGCAAAAACTCAAATCCAAGCCAACGAGAAATCACCTCTAATGTGTATAACAACACTACAGCTTCTACCCTTGGTCCAAAGGATACTTTCTTCACATCTTTACCTTATAAAAAGGACACTTCCATCTTCTTAACACATCTTCGCCTCTTTTCTTACTTGTCGTACCCTCCTCGTACACTTGAACTCTTCCTAATAAACGTACCACATTTCTGTCATTGCTTCAGTTTCCAAAATCTCGGGGTTACTATCTCTAACTTGGTCATCATTAACTGGGAACACTCTGGATGGATCTCCGATACTCTTCCGAACATAGCAACATGGAATACCGGACGTACTGCCTCCTAAGTCGGACATCAGTGCTAACTTATAGGCAACCTGGCCTATTCTTCAACGATCTGAAAAGGCCCAAAGTACCTCGGGCTAAGTTTCCCCTGCTTTCCAAATCTTGTCACACCCATCTGGGGTGGTACCTTCAAGAAGACCCACCTTCAACCTGAACTCCAAGTGTCGACGACGATTATCCGCACGACTTCTGTTGACTCTGATCTGCTAATAACCTTTTCTGGATAAGCTTCACCTTATCCACATCCTGCTGAATCAAGTATGGACCAACTATCTGAACCTTGCAAACATCGAACCAATCGACCGGCAACCTACACTCCCGCCCATACAAGGCTTCATAAGGCACCATCCGAATACTGAAATGGTAGCTAGTATAATACTCACTCAACAAGAGGCAAATAATCCTCACAGCTACCCCTGAAATCAAAACACCGGCCCGTAACCTATCCTCAAATGTCTGGATAAAACGCGCTGTTTGTCCGTCAGCCCGAGGGTGAATGCAATACCGAGTCTCACCTGAGCTCCTAACCCCACCTGGTAAAACCTCTAGAAACAAAAGAAATAGCCGGAAGATGAAATATTTTGGACGAGTAGGGGGCGACACGTGTCACCCCATGTGGCCATGTGGCCGAATTGGTGAAGGACACTTGTCCTTGGACGGTTTGGTAGTGGACAAGTGGCTAGCCACTTGTCCAAATTTTGTGGTGGACATGTGGTTGGTAGAATCCACACCCACATGTCCCCAATCTACACCACACACTTGCCTAGATCTTGGCCATTGATTTCTCTATAAATACCCCTTTGTGCAAGACTAATTCTTCATCCACACTTGAAATAATTTCCAAGGCAAATTCTCCCTCCCCTTAGGTTTTCTCGTCCAACCCCCCCCCCCCCCCCCCACTTTGTGTAGAAATACTTCAAGTATTGTTGTATAAATCCCAAATACCTTAGCCTAGAATTCCTAGTAGTATTCCAAAGTTATTTCAATACTAAGAAGCCCGAAAATACTACTTTATTCCAATAGTCGCAAAATAAAACCCTAGAAAATCTGCATAGCTTGGATGAAGTGTTAGAGAAGTTGTCTAGAAACTTCTAAGGGTTGCTTGGAGCGGGTTGGAGCGTGAGGAATTGGAGCTAAACGTTGCTCAGGATCGACTTATAATCTTGGATAATTTTGGGCTTATCGAGGTAATGATCTATGTCCCCCTATTGTAATTGGATATTACATATTGTTGTAGTTTAGAATTGAGTATAAGATATATTGGAAGGACGATTATAAAGAATTGAATTGTATTTACATTGGACTGTATTTACAGTAGACTTGTAGTATTATTGTGGAGTAGAATTGTACACGTCCGGCTAGACGTGTAAACCCCCCCCCCCCCCTTGGAGTTGTTGGCTTGGTAGCGGGCCTTGATAGAGAATGATTTATTTGGTTACGGGGAGTGTTGCCAATTTTCCGTAGAATAAGGAACCTTGTACTTAGAATTGTTCTACGAAGAGATCTAGAAGTTGATAGACGTTTTATGGCCTTTATAGGTTGAAGTACTACGAGTAGCGTATTCTACTTGGAGGGTGGAAAAGGCTAGCAGGGTTACAGTACTTTGGAGCGTTTTGCTAATTGTCGATAATCGTCGCGAGGTATGTGAACCTCTTCCTATATTTTCTAGCATGATTGTTGTGAACTATGTAGACGTACGTGTGCTAAACGAATTTGGTTGGTTTAAAACATAAAGTGTTATAACGGCTTTATGGGAAGTTTGTTATAACAACTTTATGTAGGTAAAGAAATGGTCTGTGGTTTTTAAAAGATAAGAGACTTGACTTATAAATGACTTGATGTGAAATATTAAGGACTTGGTTTGTGTTAAAAAGTTGTGAAACCGCATTTATGAGAAATGGGTAATTGGGTTTTAAAAAGGAATAAGTTATATTGATTTCGGAAATGAGAATAAGTATCGAACAAACCACTGCAGCGTTAATAAAGGAAAATGTATTGACAAATAATTTATTTATATTAAAACCAGTAGAAACCTCCATCTGCATAGAAACTAAGATAAGACAAAATTATATTACATTTCCTAGATCATGGTTGCTTTAATAAGATCATTAATAACAAGTATTGATTTTTCTTAAATTCCAAAGTAAGGAACTTGTTTTCTAAAAGAAAAGAGACTTGAGGAAATTAAAGTGTTTTGGTTTTAAAGAAATGCATGGTTTTGTCTTAAAATGGTTTAAAAGGAAGTCATGGTGTTGTCTTAAATTGGTTTATTCGAAAAGAAGATATGGAAATTGTTTTGGTTTACTTAAAAAGATAGTTACTCTATTTTGATACTACGGGTATCGTGTGACTTTTTGTGAAAGAAATGGATCTTTTAAAGAGTTAAAATACGTAGTACCTTGGGGTTAAAATGCGGATTTGTTGTAATAAAATGAAAGTCTATGAGTATGTTGAACTTGCCTATGCTTGTGGTGATAGCCTTTGTTGTGCAAGTGTTGTATTTCTGTGCTACCGCGTCTCTCGTTGGAGGGCCGGCTATCTGGTTGATTGATGGACATACTGACACGATGGGTGGCCGGGTATGCTTCACTATATCGATCCTTTTGGACATACCGACATGATGGGTGGCCGGGTATGCTTCCATTAGGAGTGTTATCTTGTTATTTGCTTTGGACATACTGACACGATGGGTGGCCCACGAGTATGCTTCCATTATGATTGTTATCTTGTTATTTCCTTTTGGACATACTGACACTATGGGTGGCCCACGGGTATGCATCAATTAGGTGTGGTATCTTGTTATTTGCTTTGGACATTCGACCACGATGGGTGGCCGAGTATGCTTCCATTATGATTGTTATCTTGTTATTTCCTTTTGGACATCGACACGATGGGTGGCCACGGGTATGCTTCCATTAGGAGTGTTATCTTGATATTTGCTTTGGACATACTGACACGATGGGTGGCCCACGAGTATGCTTCCATTATGATTGTTATCTTGTTATTTGCTTTGGACATACTGACACGATAGGTGGCCCACGGGTATGCTTCCATTAGGATGGTTCCATGGCCATGCTTATACCGAGGTAAGATGCCGGGGCATGCGGCCGTTGTGCGGGTTAAATTCCCGGGTTATATTTGAGTGATGACTTTACGGGCGTGAGTCCCTGACTTGACATGACTGCTAATATATATTGTGAATTGTAGTTTGGTTATCATACATGTCTCCTGTTTTATATAGACTGTTATGGTTTCATTCTGATATTTTTCAGTTTCACATACTTGGTACCTGTTGTACTGACCTCCTTCGGGGGGCTGCGTTCATGCCGCAGGTAGAGGTACACCGGTTGTTGATCCTCGCTCATAGGATCACAGTTCAGCGTTTGGGAAGCTCCGTTTCTCCGGAGGCTTATCTTTTGGTATGTTTCCCTGAGTTTGTAGGTTCTTGTACATTCAGGGGTATGGCGGGGCCCTGTCCCGTCATAGTTGTTATAAAAACTCTTAGAGGTCTGTAGTACTGTTGTGGGCAGGGTTTGTAAAAAGGATGTAACTGTTCAGGTTTAATCATTTATATATATATGCAGAAAGGTGACCGTTTTGGTTAGCCTGTTTTCTTATATTTTATCGTTTCATGTCTTTGAGTTTTTATTTCCGCTGGTTTTTCTCTGATGTTGTATCACTAGGGTGCCCGGGGTAAGGCACCAGTCACGGGCCCGAGGTCGGGTCGTGACAAAAGTGGTATCAGAGCAGTTAATCCTCGGAAAGTGTCTACAGACCGTGTCTAGTAGAGTCTTGATTATCGGTGTGTTGTGCACCACATCTATAATCAGGAGGCTACAGGATATTTCGAATTGGTTTCCATTCTTCTCACTCTGAGATCGTGCCTTAGAGCTGTGTTATGAGTTGGACTCCCTCTGACGTATTCTCTTGTACGGTGATGCCTCGCGCCAAAGCAACCGAGGCCCGAAGGGCAAGGCGTGAGAGGAGCTGCGAGTAAACCTGAGAGGTTCTGAGGCACATGCCCGATCTTTACGAGGTGGTGCTACAGACGGCGGATTTTACGATACCGCCAGCCCTAGCAGAGTTTAGAAGCGGTAGCTACCGAGGCCACGATATCGAGCCTCCATCCTACGGCGAGCAGAGGATATAGGTTACAAGAGATGGCCCGATTACTAGTTAGGTTTATGGCGAGACTTGAGGCGACGGGGCGGTGGTGCCGTGTGCACCCAGGCCGATAGTTGGAGACTTGGGACTTCTTAAGTTGCGATCCACGATGTTCTATGGATCGAGGCACGAGGATGATCCGCAGGAGTTCATCCAAGCGATTCTGATGGATCGAGAGTGATCAAGGCTTGGAGACCGAGTCGGTGGTCTTAGGTTCGCATCGGCCGCGTGATCTGCGATCGGCGGTTTGATTCGTGGAGCCGTCCTGGGAGCATGCGCCTCGGTATTTGGGACGAGTTCTCGAGGCATTTCTCGGCCATTTCTTGCCTCCGCAGATGAGAGAAACGCGGGCGATTTACGATCTTTGAGGCGAGAGGCGTGCGGTTCGGGAGTACAACGTGGAGTTCGACTCGTTGGCTCGATATGTCCCCTGCGTTAGTGGCAAATATGGAGGGCGAGTGCACCGCTACGTCACGGCTCGATGACTACTGGCGAGGCTTGCTCGGGTGTAGCTCTTGGTAGGGCATGGACATGCCCGTATCTGAGCTTATGCGAGAAGGGATGGAGGAACGTAGAGGCGGCGTAGGGACCATGATCGGCATAAGAGGGCGAGACAGCAGGTCCTTTGGTAACTTTCGGCGCACCTCCGCGTGACGAATATATACCTCATCCAGTTGAGTGGTCCTCCACGCCTTGGGACGTCGGGAGTATTCGAGGCGGTCGAGCTCGAGGTTCAGATTTTGGGGAAGCGGGTGTTAGCGGATGAATCCACCCTACCGTTGTGGATTGTGGTAGGCTCCATTGTGGGAGTGTCGTGCTAGTTTGGGAGTTTGTTTTACATGCGGCGGCGAGGCCATTTGCGGAAACCGTCCAGGCAGTGGCACTGGTGGGATAGCACAGACTACGGGATTAGTTGCAGGTTCTTCACCTTCCATAGCTAGGCAGGATGTTCATACACCGGCAGGCCACGGCAGAAGTCGCAGTGGAAGTTCCCAGTTTTAGCGGTCCTTTGAACAGCCTATTTGATTTTCAGGTATATCCTTAACCTCCTGAGACTAGTTTATTTTGATGTTATGATGATGTGTTTAGTATTATGTTTGGTTGGATTGTGGTAAAATATGAGTTAGAAGCCTGGTTAGAAAAAGGGTAAGTCTGGGGATGAGACAATTGTGAACCTTAGAATTTTTGACAGTTGAGACCTTAGATGTAAGGTCGTCTTGAGTAAAAGACTTTACGGTTAATCTTTGTCGGAGTGCATAGTATACGTGGAGTTTTGTGTGATAATTCCATGGGTAGTTTGAGATAGAAGTGGTAGCTTTCATGACGTGAATTAGTAAGATTGTTCCGGATCGGGGAACGAGAGGGTTTGGCGCGATAGCGGGTCGGGTTGAGGCGGATCGCGGGTCAACCGCGGCCGGAATGAGGTGGGGTCGATTCGAGGTGGTCCGTCGGTGGTAGGATCACGAGGTGCAAGGCCCAAGTTTAGGTAATCGTTGTGCGAGTTCGTGGATGCGTTCGACCGAATCGGATCGTGAAAGGCGGGAAGGGCCTTAAAGGAATTTGAGGCTAGTAAAATGACCAAGTTTGGAGGTAGTATCGCAAGGTTTTAGAAAGCCCAAGCGATGTGAGTATGGTACGTGTACTAGAGAGAGTTCGGGTGTACGAGAAGGGTATGACGAGTAAGGAAAGGAGTGAACGTGTCACGACTCGTTCCAGGGCCCGTGACTGGTGCCTTACCCGGGCACCCAAGTAGTCATACATCAGAGTAATCAGCGGAACATAAAAATAAAACATGAAACAACTGTAAAATGAGACACATTTTATCTGAGAGAAAATCGCCTTTCGGCATATATATATAAAACTAAAACTTGAATAGTTTAATCCTTTTTACAACCCTGCCCACAACAGTACTACAGACCTCTAAGATTTACAACAACTATGACGGGACAGGGCCCCGCCATACCCCTGAATGTACAAGAACCTACAACTCAGGGAACACATACCAAAAGATAAGCCTCCGAAGGAACGGAGCTTCCGTCTGTGAAAGGTGATCCTAAAAGCGGGGATCGACAACGATGTACTTCTACTGCGGCATGAACGGCCCCGAGGAGGTCGATTGGCAAGTACAGTATGTGGCGAAAATCTGCGCTTAACTCATAACAGTCTATATAAAGCAGGAGACATGTATGATAACCAAAATACAGTTCACGATAAACAAGCAGTCATGTAAGTCAGGGACTCACGCCCTCAAAGTCGTCACTCAAATATAACTATGGGTCTCTCGCCCACAACATCAATCATGTTCGCATCATGGCCACATGCCCCCGGAATTCTGCATCGGTGTAGACATGTCCATGATGCAACAATAATAATAACAATGCCGCATGGCCACATGCCCCCGGAATTCTGCATCGGTGTAGACATGTCCATGTGACATCAACAACAATATATCGGGTGATCAACCCGCGCGTAGCCATGCCCCGAATGCCTCGGTGTAGACATGTCCATGTAACCACAATAACAATATATCGGGTAATCAACCCTGCCGCATGGCCACATGCCCCCGGAATTCTGCATCGGTGTAGACATGTCCATGTAACCACAATAAGTCAACCGGCCCTCCAACGAGAGGCGCGGTAGTATAGAAACACAATTCTACAACAAAGGCTATCACAACAAGCATAGGCAAGTTACACAACAACAAACATAGGCAAGTTATACACAACTCGAGGTACTTCCATTTTATATCAAAGTCCGGGTTTTAACCCTAAAGTACTACGTACGTTAAATTCCTTTTAAAGAGATCCATTCCTTTTATAGAAGTCACCCAATACCCGTAGTATAAAATAGAGTGACTCACATTTTTAGCAAACCAAAACACTTCTCTTATTAAAGCCAAGTTATCACATTAAAACCAATGATAAAACCCTTCTTTTGTTTTCATAAAGTCGTTATAACTAACTTCCCATAAAGCTGTTATAACACTTTATGTTTTAAACCAATTTAAGACATAACAATGCCTTTCTTTTTCCTAAGGTTCCAGTTTGCCTAATCCCAATTACTCAAGTCTCCTTTTAGAAAGGTTTCATAGTTCAATGTCTTAATCTCTTTTAAAACAATTGAATAACATATGCCATATGTGTGAGTAGTTTATTTTATAACCATCTTTATTAAAGCAGCCATGATCTAGGAAATGTAATATCATTTTGTCTCATCTTAGCTTCTATGCAGATGGAGGTTTCTACTGGTTTTAATAATACTTCATTATTCATTACATTTTCCTTTATTAACGCTGCAGTAGTTTGTCGATACTCATTCTGATTTCCGAAATCAGTAAAACATTATTCCCTCTTTAAAAACCAAGTACTCATTACTCACGAATGAGGTTTCACACAAAACTCATATTAATTCATTTAAGTTAAGTCTCTTATCTTATAAGATCAAGTCTCTTAACTTCTAACAATCAGTAAACCATTCTTTTTATCTCTCTTAAGACGTTATACCTAACTTCCCATAAAGCTAGTATAACTCTTATGTTTTCAAAACCAAGCATTACTCTTCTTTCAAAAAGGTTTCTTAATTCTGTTGAAATACTTCAAGATTCTTTATTATTCAGGCTTAAGTCAAAAGACATTGCCATAATACTACATTCAGTGTACGTCTACCGTACTATATATATGTTCCTTTAAAATATTTCAAGGTTCTTATTATTCAGGCTTAAGTCAAAAGACATTGCCGTACAATTATATTCAGTTAGCACACGTACGCCTACCGTACTATATATATATATTATTCAGGCTTAAGTCAAAAGACATTGCCACACGTACGTCTACCGTACTATATATATATACTTTTAAAATACTTCATGCTCAAGAGTATAAGAAGAATCACATACCTCGCGACGATTATCGACTATAAGCAAAACGCTCCACGGCTATAACCCGGCTAGCCTTGTCCACCTTCTAAGTAACACAGGCTACTTGCAAAACATTCAACCAATAAAGGTTATCAGTCTACTGTAATACAGTCCTATGTAAGTACAGTTTAACTTCTACTTGCATTCTTCTGAAGTGATTTCAGTTCAATCCTTTTCTGTAATATCCTTCTATTACAGTTCAATTCTCTTCTTATGAATCTTATATTCATTTCTATACTACGATAGTATGTAATTTCCAATTACAATAGAAGGACAGTAGTATTTACCTCGATGAGCCCAAAATTATCCGAGTTTAAAGTCGCTCCTGAGCAACGCTTAGCTCCTACTCCGAGTGCTCCAATCCGCTCCAAACAACCCTTAGAAGTTCTAACCAACTTCTACTTAACACTTCAACCGACTATGAAGGTTTTCTCTTAGGGTTTCGTTTTTGCGACTGAGGGAAGTATAATAGTATTTCTGGGCTTTTGTAAGTGTAACCTTGGGAATACTACAAGGTATTTGGGCCAAGGTATTTGGGCATTATAACAATACTAGGAGAGTATTTCTATACCACAAAAGGGGGGTATTTATACGAGATAACTAGGCTAGGGGGGGTACCCCACGGCTAGACACCACAAAGGGGGGAGGGGGTGGCTCTCGGCCAAGGCTCACTCGAGGGAGACTCTTTGGACGAACTACAAACAAGAGGGAGGGAGTATTTGAGACTTAGAAAGATTGCTCAATTTAGGATGAAATAACTCTTCAACAAGGGGGGTATTTATAGGTCAAGGAATGGCCAACCAATGGCCAAGATTCATCCAAGTGTAAGGCAAGTGTAGGGCTAGATTTATGCCAAGTGCACCTTATCCATCTACCACACCAACTTGCACAAAATATCCTACCAACTAAAGCCATCTTTTTCGTCCCTTTGCCGTCCCACTTCCTTCCAATGTGAGGGTGACACATGTCACCCTCCCGTTGGTCCAAAATGTTTCGTGTCTCAGAAAAATCCGCAAAAATTAAAAATGATATAGCCGTATTTTTCCTTTCGCAAGTTTAGTAAAACGTTTCGTCGAAAAACGACTCCTTTCGGCACTTGTGCCCAAATTTCGAACTTGTCAAATCTTAAGGCTCAAATTTTAAATACGTACGCCCTCACGTACATACTCTGGAAATACGGGGTATAACATTCTCCCCTCCTTAGAAACATTCGTCCCGAATGTTCCTTCTCGAAACAGATAACGAAGAA
Source organism: Przewalskia tangutica (assembly GCA_029844215.1). Lineage (NCBI taxonomy): Eukaryota > Viridiplantae > Streptophyta > Magnoliopsida > Solanales > Solanaceae > Przewalskia > Przewalskia tangutica. Next base: position 79,323,892 of record CM056725.1, read on the forward strand.
GTTCCTTCTAACAAGTTGTCAACGCCACACCCTGCCACGTAATAACACACGTTCTCTTCCTTCCTTACTCGTCGTGCCCTTCTCGAACACTCGAACTCTTCTTAGTACACGTACCACATTTCAGTCAACGCTTCTGTTCCCAAGACTTTGGAGTCACCACCTCCGAACTTGGTTATCTTACTAGCCTCAATCTCCCTTAAGGCCATTCCCGGCCTTCGCGAACCGATTCTGGTCGAACGCATCCACGAACTTATACGATGGTTATCTAAACTTGGGCCTAGCACCCTCGTGACCCTACCACCTGGCGGGACCACCCAGAGCTGACCCTACCTCTAAACAGGCCGCGGGTTGGCCCTCAACATGGCCCCAACCCGACCTACTTAATGCATCACGCTCTTGTTCCCCGCTCCGGAACAATCTTACCTCTACAGGTCATGAAAGCTACCACTTCCATTTCACACTACCCAGGGACTTATCACACAATACATTCTAGGCATAAATGCTCTCCGACAAGGATTACTTGCAAACTCACACTCAAGACGGCGCTACATCTAAGGTCTCAATTGTAATATTCTAAGGTTCATCATTTCCTCACCCTGTGCTTACCGTTTACACTAACGAGTTTCTAAATCACATTTTAGCACAAGCTATCCGAACATAACACTTAACACATTATCATAGCATCAATACATACAAGTCTCTAGGGTTAAGGATATACTGTCTCTACCGCTTTTCTAATCACGGTCTACCTGCAGGCGCATAGCTAGTGAAGGCGATGAACCACCATCGATCCGAAGGTGAGTCGTAACATCCGTACTACCTTGGTCGACGATTCCTCGTAAAATGGCCTGCTGCCGCAAAAATAACAAGCTCCCTTGGCACCACGACATTCCCAAAATGCGGTCTACCACATCGACCACCGAGGTAGGGGTGTGCACTGCCAACACCTCTACTCTCGCGGAAACTTGAACCCACGGGCTCGACCGCTCTGAATACTCTGGATGCCCGAAGGTTGTGGAGGACCACTCATCTTGGCGGAGGTACAAAACTAGAGGCTGGCGAGGCGGTCCGCTCGAAAGTCACCAAAGGACCTGCTGCGGCCCTCTTCTGGCGATGCTCGGTCATTCGTCGATTTCTCGCCTCACATCCAAGTGCATAAGCTGCATGCGGGCAATGTCCATGCGGTGAAGGGCTACCAACAACTCTCTGCTAGGCAATCGTCAAGCCCTGTAATATATCGGTGCACTCGATCCTCCATATTAGCTACTAATGCGGGAACATACCGGGCCAATGAGTCGAACTTCACATTGTACTCCCGAACTGTACGCCCGTTCTGCCTCAACATCAAAAATCTGGCGGCCCGAGCCCTCTCATCTCGTGGAGGCAAGAAATGTGCCGAGAAGGCCCCGAAACTCGTCCCAAACGGTGGAAGTGCATTCTCTCCCGGGCGGCTCCACGAATCAAACGATCATTGCGGTATCACGCGGCCGTCGAACCAAGACCACCGACTCGGTCTCAAGCCTTGATCACTCTCGCGACCAGAATCGCCGGATGAACTCCTGCGGATCATCCTCGTGCCTCGACCGTAGAACTCGGCGGGCTACATCTCGTAAAGTCTCAGCCTCAAACTATCGATCTAGGGTGAACCACGGGCGCCATCGGGCTGCTGCGTCGGCCCTATCCTCATATCGGCCACGACCACGGCGATGGCGGGCCATCTCTTTGTAACCCATCTCTTACGCCCCTGCATCGCGGGATGGGGCTCAGTACCGTAGTCTCTCAGCCCATCTGCTGCGGCTCTAACTTCTTTGGTCTTTGTGGCGTCGCGAAACTCGCCGTCGGAAGCACTGCCTCAGTCTTGGCCGCTGCGCCCTCGTACTCCTCAGATCCCACTAATAGCTCCCTCGCCTTGCCCGTCCGGGCTCGCAGGTTTGCACTACGCGGAGGCATAACGGTAAAGGAAAGGAATACGTCGAGAGGGTCCAACTTATCACACTCTAAGGCACAATCTCGTAATGAGAAGAAATGGAAACTAATCCTAAATGTCCTGCAGCCTCACGATTATAGATGTGGTGCACAACACACCGATAATCAAGACTACTAGACACGCGATGCGTAGACACTTTCCAGGATTAATCGCTCGATACCACTTCATCACGACCGTTCGGCCCGTGGATCGTGTCTTACCCGCACCCAAGTAGTCATACATCAGTGTCAGTGAACATAAAAATAAAACATGAAACAATCGTAAAATGAGACACATTTTATCGAGAGAAAATCGCCTTTCGGCATATATATATAAAACTAAAACTTGAGCAGTTTAATCCTTTTTACAACCACACGCCAAGATTACTACTGCACCTCTAAGATTTACAACAACTATGACGGACGGGCTTCGCCATACCCCAGAATGTACAAGAACCTACAACTCGGGGAACACATACAAAAGATAAGCCTCAAGGAACGGAGCTTCGATCTGTTGAAAGGTGATCCTAAAAGCGGGGATCGGCGACGATGTACTTCTACTGCGGCATGAACGCATCCCCGAAGGAGGTCGATCTGGCAAGTACCAAGTATGTGGCGAAAATCTGCGATTAACTCATAACAGTCTATATAAAGCAGGAGACATGTATGATAACCAAAATACAGTTCACGATAAACAAGCAGTCATGTAAGTCAGGGACTCACGCCCTCAAAGTCGTCACTCAAATATAACTATGGGTCTCACGCCCACAACATCAATCATGTTCGCATCATGGCCACATGCCCCCGGAATTCTGCATCGGTGTAGACATGTCCATGATGCAACAATAATAATAACAATGCCGCATGGCCACATGCCCCCGGAATTCTGCATCGGTGTAGACATGTCCATGTGATATCAACAACAATATATCGGGTGATCAACCCTGCCGCATGGCCACATGCCCCCGGAATTCTGCATCGGTGTAGACATGTCCATGTAACCACAATAACAATATATCGGGTAATCAACCCTGCCGCATGGCCACATGCCCCCGGAATTCTGCATCGGTGTAGACATGTCCATGTAACCACAATAAGTCAACCGGCCCTCCAACGAGAGGCGCGGTAGTATAGAAACACAATTCTACAACAAAGGCTATCACAACAAGCATAGGCAAGTTACACAACAACAAGCATAGGCAAGTTATACACAACTCGAGGTACTTCCATTTTATATCAAAGTCCGGGTTTTAACCCTAAAGTACTACGTACGTTAAATTCCTTTTAAAGAGATCCATTCCTTTTATAGAAGTCACCCAATACCCGTAGTATAAAATAGAGTGACTCACATTTTTAGCAAACCAAAACACTTCTCTTATTAAAGCCAAGTTATCACATTAAAACCAATGATAAAACCCTTCTTTTGTTTTCATAAAGTCGTTATAACTAACTTCCCATAAAGCTGTTATAACACTTTATGTTTTAAACCAATTTAAGACATAACAATGCCTTTCTTTTTCCTAAGGTTCCAGTTTGCCTAATCCCAATTACTCAAGTCTCCTTTTAGAAAGGTTTCATAGTTCAATGTCTTAATCTCTTTTAAAACAATTGAATAACATATGCCATATGTGTGAGTAGTTTATTTTATAACCATCTTTATTAAAGCAGCCATGATCTAGGAAATGTAATATCATTTTGTCTCATCTTAGCTTCTATGCAGATGGAGGTTTCTACTGGTTTTAATAATACTTCATTATTCATTACATTTTCCTTTATTAACGCTGCAGTAGTTTGTCGATACTCATTCTGATTTCCAAATCAAGAAACATTATTCCTCTTTAAAACCAAGTACTCATTACTCACGAATGAGGTTTCACACCAAACTCATAGTACTTCAGTTAAGTTATGTCTCGTATCTTATACGTTCCAGTCTCGTAACTTCTAACCATCAGAAACCATTCTTTTATCTCTCTTAAGACGTTATACCTAACTTCCCATAAAGCTAGTATAACTCTTATGTTTTCAAAACCAAGCATTACTCTTCTTTCAAAAAGGTTTCTTAATTCTGTTGAAATACTTCAAGATTCTTTATTATTCGTGCTTAAGTCAAAAGACATTGCCATAATACTACATTCGATTAACACACGTCACGCCTACCGCATATATATATGTTCCTTTAAAATATTTCAAGGTTCTTATTATTGTGCTTAAGTCAAAAGACATTGCCGTACAATTATATTCAGTTAGCACACGTACGCCTACCGTACTATATATATATATTATTCAGGCTTAAGTCAAAAGACATTGCCACACGTACGTCTACCGTACTATATATATATACTTTTAAAATACTTCATGCTCAAGAGTATAAGAAGAATCACATACCTCGCGACGATTATCGACTATAAGCAAAACGCTTCACGGCTATAACCCGGCTAGCCTTGTCCACCTTCTAAGTAACAGCTACTTGCAAAACATTCAACCAATAAAGGTTATCGATCTCATGTCTGATCCTATGTAAGTACAGTTTAACTTCTACTTGCATTCTTCTGAAGTGATTTCAGTTCAATCCTTTTCTGTAATATCCTTCTATTACAGTTCAATTCTCTTCTTATGAATCTTATATTCATTTCTATACTACGATAGTATGTAATTTCCAATTACAATAGAAGGACAGTAGTATTTACCTCGATGAGCCCAAAATTATCCGAGTTTAAAGTCGCTCCTGAGCAACGCTTAGCTCCTACTCCGAGTGCTCCAATCCGCTCCAAACAACCCTTAGAAGTTCTAACCAACTTCTACTTAACACTTCAACCGACTATGAAGGTTTTCCCTTAGGGTTTCGTTTTTGCGACTGAGGGAAGTATAATAGTATTTCTGGGCTTTTGTAAGTGTAACCTTGGGAATACTACAAGGTATTTGGGCCAAGGTATTTGGGCATTATAACAATACTAGGAGAGTATTTCTATACCACAAAAGGGGGGTATTTATACGAGACAACTAGGTTAGGGGGGGGTACCCCACGGCTAGACACCACAGGAGGGAGGGTGGCTCTCGGCAAGGCTCACCTCGAGGGAGACTCTTTGGACGAACTACAAACAAGAGGGAGGGAGTATTTGAGACTTAGAAAGATTGCTCAATTTAGGATGAAATAACTCTTCAACAAGGGGGGTATTTATAGGTCAAGGAATGGCCAACCAATGGCCAAGATTCATCCAAGTGTAAGGCAAGTGTAGGGCTAGATTTATGCCAAGTGCACCTTATCCATCTACCACACCAACTTGCACAAAATATCCTACCAACTAAAGCCATCTTTTTCGTCCCTTTGCCGTCCCACTTCCTTCCAATGTGAGGGTGACACATGTCACCCTCCCGTTGGTCCAAAATGTTTCGTCTCTCGGAAAAATCCGCAAAAATTAAAAATGACATAGCCGTATTTTTCCTTTCGCAAGTTTAGTAAAACGTTTCGTCGAAAAACGACTCCTTTCGGCACTTGTGCCCAAATTTCGAACTTGTCAAATCTTAAGGCTCAAATTTTAAATACGTACGCCCTCACGTACATACTCTGGAAATACGGGGTATAACAGAACGTGTGTTAACAGAATAAAAGGGATCATTTTGTTGTGAAGTGAAGATGCGAAGGGTCCTTTAGACCCTAGGTGGAAGATTTTGTGATGTTAGAGGTGATTCCTCGTTGGCTTGGATTGGAGTTTTGCGCATGTGTTATATTATGTCCAGGTGTGGCATAAGTGGTTTTGTAAGTATAGTAGTGAAGACTATACCAGTGCATGTATGTTTTAAGACTTAGAAGGAACATTCGGGACGAATGTTTCTAAGGGGGAAGAATGTTACACCCCATAGTTCCAGAGTATGTATATGAGGACGTACGTACGAGAATACGACAGAAAAATTGGAAAGGAAGAAAAATGTGATTTTTCGACGGAAAAGTTTCCGGATTTTGTGAAGGAAAAAGGTTCGTTAATGAGAATTGGATTCCAAGATTTGGTATTCGGACTTTTTGGAATATTTGAGAATTATGGAATTTTATTTCCGAAATTGGTCACGTGGGGCCCACGGGAGAATTTACGGTTTTGTGGGGCCCACTTTATTTTCGGATTTTTGGCATTACGGATATTTTCGGAAGATGAAATATTTTGGACGAGTAGGGGGGCGACACGTGTCACCCCCATGTGGCCATGTGGCCGAATTGGTGAAGGACACTTGTCCTTGGACGGTTTGGTAGTGGACAAGTGGCTAGCCACTTGTCCAAATTTTGTGGTGGACATGTGGTTGGTAGAATCCACACCCACATGTCCCCAATCTACACCACACACTTGCCTAGATCTTGGCCATTGATTTCTCTATAAATACCCCTTTGTGCAAGACTAATTCTTCATCCACACTTGAAATAATTTCCAAGGCAAATTCTCCCTCCCTCCCCTTAGGTGTTCTCGTCCAACCCCCCACTTTGTGTAGAAATACTTCAAGTATTGTTGTATAAATCCCAAATACCTTAGCCTAGAATTCCTAGTAGTATTCCAAAGTTATTTCAATACTAAGAAGCCCGGAAATACTACTTTATTCCAATAGTCGCAAAATAAAACCCTAGAAAATCTGCATAGCTTGGATGAAGTGTTAGAGAAGTTGTCTAGAAACTTCTAAGGGTTGCTTGGAGCGGGTTGGAGCGTGAGGAATTGGAGCTAAACGTTGCTCAGGATCGACTTATAATCTTGGATAATTTTGGGCTTATCGAGGTAATGATCTATGTCCCCCTATTGTAATTGGATATTACATATTGTTGTAGTTTAGAATTGAGTATAAGATATATTGGAAGGACGATTATAAATAATTTAATTGTATTTACATTGGACTGTATTTACAGTAGACTTGTAGTATTATTGTGGAGTAGAATTGTACACGTACGGTTAGACGTGTAAACCCCTGGGAGTTGTTGGCCTGGTATCGGGCCTTGATAGAGAGTGATTTATGTGGTTGCGGGAAAGTCTTCTAATTTTCCGTAGAATAAGGAACCTTGTACTTAGAATTGTTCTACGAAGAGATCTAGAGGTTGATAGACGTTTTGTGGCCTTTATAGGTTGAAGTACTACGAGTAGCGTATTCTACTTGAAGGGTGGAAAAGGCTAGCAGGGTTATAGTACTTTGGGCGTTTTGCTAATTGTCGATAATCGTCGCGAGGTATGTGAACCTCTTCCTATCTTTTCTAGCATGATTGTTGTGAACTATGTAGTACGGTGAGCGTCGTGTGCTAAACAATTTGGTTGGTTTAAAACATAAAGTGTTATAACGGCTTTATGGGAAGTTTGTTATAACAACTTTATGTAGGTAAAGAAATGGTCCGTGGTTTTAAAAGATAAGAGACTTGACTTATAAATGACTTGATGTGAAATATTAAGGACTTGGTTTGTGTTAAAGTTGTGAAACCGCATTTATGAGAAATGGGTAATTGGGTTTTAAAAAGGAATAAGTTATATTGATTTCGGAAATGAGAATAAGTATCGAACAAACCACTGCAGCGTTAATAAAGGAAAATGTATTGACAAATAATTTATTTATATTAAAACCAGTAGAAACCTCCATCTGCATAGAAGCTAAGATAAGACAAAATTGTATTACATTTCCTAGATCATGGTTGCTTTAATAAGATCATTAATAACAAGTATTGATTTTTCTTAAATTCCAAAGTAAGGAACTTGTTTTCTAAAAGAAAAGAGACTTGAGGAAATTAAAGTGTTTTGGTTTTAAAGAAATGCATGGTTTTGTCTTAAAATGGTTTAAAAGGAAGTCATGGTGTTGTCTTAAATTGGTTTATTCGAAAAGAAGATATGGAAATTGTTTTGGTTTACTTAAAAAGATAGTTACTCTATTTTGATACTACGGGTATCGTGTGACTTTTTGTGAAAGAAATGGATCTTTTAAAGAGTTAAAATACGTAGTACCTTGGGGTTAAAATCCGGATTTGTTGTAATAAAATGAAAGTCTATGAATATGTTGAACTTGCCTATGCTTGTGGTGATAGCCTTTGTTGTGCAAGTGTTGTATTTACGTGCTCTGGCGTCTCGTTGGAGGGCTATCCGGTTGATTGATGGACATCTTGACACGATGGGTGACCCACGGGTATGCTTCCACTATATCGATCCTTTTGGACATACTGACACGATGGGTGGCCCACGGGTATGCTTCCATTAGGAGTGTTATCTTGTTATTTGATTTGGACATACTGACACGATGGGTGGCCCACGAGTATGCTTCCATTATGATTGTTATCTTGTTATTTCATTTTGGACATACTGACACGATGGGTGGCCCACGGGTATGCTTTCATTAGGAGTGTTATCTTGTTATTTGCTTTGGACATACTGACACGATGGGTGGCCACGGTATGCTTCCATTATGATTGTTATCTTGTTATTTCCTTTTGGACATACCGACACGATGGGTGGCCACGTATGCTTCCATTAAGTGTTATCTTGATATTTGCTTTGGACATACCGACACGATGGGTGGCCGAGTATGTTTCCATTATGATTGTTATATTGTTATTTCCTTTGGACATACCGACATGATGGGTGGCCCGGGTATGCTTCCATTAGGATGGTTCCATGGACATGCTTATACCGAGGTAAGATCTTGCGGGCATGCGGCCGTTGTCGGAGTTAAATTCGGGTTATATTTGAGTGATGACTTTACGGGCGTGAGTCCCTGACTTGACATGACTGCTAATATATATTGTGAACTGTAATTTGGTTATCATACATGTCTCCTGTTTTATATAAACTGTTATGGTTTCATTCTGATATTTTTGATTTCACATACTTGGTACTGTTGTCTTGACCTCGCCCGAAGCTGCGTTCATCTGCGGTAGAGGTACACCGGTTGTTGATCCTCGCTCATAGGATCACAGTTCAGCGTTTGGGAAGCTCCGTTTCTCTGGAGGCTTATCTTTTGGTATGTTTCCCTGAGTTTGTAGGTTCTTGTACATTCAGGGGTATGGCGGGGCTCTGTCCCGTCATAGTTGTTATAAAAACTCTTAGAGTGCATGTAATCTGTTGTGGGCGGGGTTTGTAAAAAGGATATGCTCGTTGAGTTTAATCATTTATATATATATGCGAGAAAGGTGACCGCTTTGGTTAGCTTTGTTTTCTTATATTTTATCGTTTCATGTCTTTGAGTTTTTATTTCCGTTGGTTTTCTCGATGTTGTATCACTAGGGTGCACAGGGTAAGGCACGATCCGCGAGGTCGGTCGTGACAACAACCTTCCGATAACATCTCGCATAACCCTCCGCGAGTATGCGATCTGATCGAAAGACAAGATGGTGACCTCATCGGCGACCATCGGTTGAGCAACGTCCACGAACTCGCGATCGTTACCTAAACTTGGGCCTAACACACTCGTGACCCTATCATCTAGCGGGACCTCAAACCGACCCACCACATTCCGGCCGCGGGTTGACTCATGATATGGCCTCAACCGACCCACTTCGTACTAAACTCTCGTTCCGATCCGAACAATCTTACGATTCACGTCATGAAAGCTACCACTTCCATCTCACACTACCCATGGAATTATCCCAATATATATCACGCATACCAAGTACTTGACAAAGACCAACCGTAAAATCATCCACTCGGGACGGCTTGCATCCAAGGTCCCAGCGTTATAAATTCTAAGGCTCCCGTTTTCGTCCGGACTTACCCTTTTCAACTACCCGGGTTTTCTAATTACAACTTACACAATGCTAACCGAACATAGCACTCCACGTGTATCTACCATAACGGCTAAACAAGTCTCTTAAGGTGAAGATATCTCTCAGTAACTCTTGCCTCACTTTCCCTTCGCTTCTAATCAAATCCTGCTCTGGGCGCATAACTCTGAAGGTGATGAACCGACCACCGATCCGAAGGTGAGTCGTAACATCCGCGCCACCTGCAGTCGGACAATTTCTCGCAAAATGGCCTGCGTCAAGCCTAACAAGCTATCTAAGTAGTACGACACTCCCATAAGAGCACTACCACAACGACCATACCGAGGGTGGGGTGGCCTCCTCAGCTAACACCCTTCCTTTCCGAACCACTTAATCCATGGCCCGACTTGGTAGGCTAAGTCGTCCCACCGTATCCCCCTACTAGGACATTCTCTCCTCACACGGCCACGGCATTGGTAAAACAAGCACCCGTAAAAAGACGACATTCCCCGGGATGACGCCTACCACATAGGGAACACTGAGGGAAAACCGAATCTGGCTGGCTAGAACCTATGTAAATCTGTGAACCTGTTATACCCCGTAGTTCTGACCCTACGTATGAGAGCGTACGAAAGCATGTAAGACTTAAAAAAAAATCTAAAGATAGGTTGACGGATTGTTCCGTATGGGTTTTAGTCAACTTTGAGGCGGGTTATGACCCGATACATTAAGAATTCCTAAGTGTTTCAAAGGCCCAGGGCGTAGTTCGTTGAGTCTATGTTATACCCCGTAGTTCCAGGGTATGTATGTGGGGACGTACGTACGAGAATACGACAGAAATTTTGGAAAGAAAGAAAGGTGTGATTTTTCGACGGAAAAGTTTCCGGGTTTTGTGAAGGAAAAAGGTTCATTAATGGGAACTGGATTCCCAGTTTTGGTATTTGGACTTCGTGGATTATTTTAGAATTTTGGGATTTTATTTTCAGAAATGGTCACGTGGGGCCCACGGGAGAAATTTACGGTTTTGTGGGGCCCGCTTTGTTTTTGAGATTTTCGGTATTTTGGATATTTTCGGGAGACGAAATATTTTGGACGAATCGGGGGGCGACACGTGTCACCCCCTTGTGTGGCCATGTGGGCCGAAATTGGTGGACAAGTGGCTAGGCCACTTGTCCCTTGGCCGAAATGGCCACTACACTTGGCATAGTTTTCGTTTGGCCATGTGGTGTGGTGGGACCCACACACACATGGCCCAATCTTGACCACCCACTTAACTAGATCTTGACCCTTGAATCCTCTATATATACTCCCTTGGTTGAAGACCAAATTCATTCCACACTTAAGCTTTCCAAGGCTAAAAATACTCCCCTCCCTTTAAGGTGTTTTCGTCCCTCCCCCCTTGTGTGTAGAAAATACTTTGTGTATTGTGGTATAATCCCAAATACCTTGGCCTAGTATCCCTAGTAGTATTCCAAAGTTGTTTTAATACTAGGAGCCCGGAAATACTATTTTTTTTATTCCAAAGTCGCTAAACGAAACCCTAGAAAAATCTTCATAAGCTTGGTTGAAGTGTTAAGAGAAGTTGTTTAGAAACTTCTAAGGGTCGCTTGGATCGGGTTGGAGCGTAAGGAATTGGAGCTAAACGTTGCTCAGGATCGACTTTAATCTTGGATAATTTTGGGCTTATCGAGGTAAATAATCTTGTCCCCCTATTGTAATTGGAAATTACATGTTGTGGTAATATATAGTTGAGTATACTATATATAGAATGAGTATTGAAAAGAATTGAAGTATTTACATGAAATTTGTATTCTGATGTATCGTTGTATTATTGTGGAGTAGAATTGTACGTCAGGTTAGGCGTGTAATCCCCAGGAGTTGTTGGCACATTAGCGGGCCCGGATAGGAGGCGATTTATGTGATAATGCGGGGAGGTCTTTGCGAATTTTCTGTAGAATAAGGAATCTTGCAGTTAGAATATTCTACGAAGAGATCTAGGAGTTGATAGGCGTTTTGTGGCCTTTATAGGTTGCAGTACCACGAGTAGCGTATTCTACTTGAAGAGTGGAAAAGGCTAGCAGGGTTACAGTACTGTGGAGCATTTTGCTAATAGTCGATAATCGTCGCGAGGTATGTGAACCTCTTCCTATCTTTTCTAGCATGATTGTTGTGAACTATGTAGTACGGTGAGCGTACATGTGCTAAGTGATTTGGTTGGTTTAAAACATAGGGTGTTATAATAGCTTTATGGGAAGTTAGTTATAACGACTTTATGTAGGTAAAAGAATGGTTTATTGATTGTAGAAGTTAAGAGACTTGATCTTCAAAGATAAGAGACTTGACTTATAAACGACTTGATTTTGAAAGTTAAGAGACTTGATCTTCAAAGATAAGAGACTTGACTTATAAACGACTTGATTTTGAAAGTTAAGAGACTTGATCTTGAAAGATAAGAGACTTGACTTATAACGACTTGTTTTCGGAAAAAGAGAAGTAACTTGATTTTAAGTATAGGTTACTTGTTTTGAAAAGAGTACATTAATTGGGTTTTAAACGAATACTTGTTGTGGTTTTAAAAGAAAAGAGACTTGTGGAATTGAAGAGTTTTCGGTTTAAAAGAAGGCATTGTTTTGTCTTAAGTTGGTTTAAAACATAAAGTGTTATAACAGCTTTATGGGAAGTTAGTTATAACGACTTTATGAAAACAAAAGAATGGTTTTATCATTGGTTTTAAAGTGGTAACTTGACTTTAAAAGGAGAAGTGTTTTGGTCTAAAAAGAGGGCATGGTATTGCCTTAATTTGGTTTTAAAAGGAAAGTATGGAAGTTGTTTTGGTTTACTTAAAAATGTTAGTCACTTTATTTTGATACTACGGGTATCGGGTGACTTTTGTAAAAGAAATGGATCTTCTAAAAGAATTTAACGTACGTAGTACTTGGGGATTTAAAAACCTGGACTTGTCATAAAATGAAAGTACATTGAGTTGTGTGTAGCGTGCCTATGGTTGCTTGTGATAGCCTTGTAATGTTTCTTGTTGATTTGATAAGTAAACATGTTAGGATGCTACGTGTGTTAGTATCTTGTGATGTTTGTGTAAAGGGGTTTTCCCTTGTTGTGCTTATGTTGTTTAACGATAAGCTGTTATGTTAGTATTATACATCACTCACCTCTTGACATGATTAGGGGTTGCGCCTCCGTCACGGGGTAGACTTCGGTAGTCTGTGTGACCTATGATTCGAGAATACCTGCGGGTGCATGTGACTATGCGCGAGCTACGAGAGTTCCGGTTAGTGTGCGGCCTTTATGGTCATGCGGTCTATGTGGCCATGCGGTCGCTAGTCGGGGCGTTGGGAGTAGCTACCTCGATGCGGGAATACCTCATGCGGGCCATCGAGTGGCCTATGCGGGCTGCGGGAAGTTCGAGGACTAGACGCGCGCATTAGATCTTCGCGCGAGTGGCGGCCGATCATGTGGCGGTCTAGACAGATCTCATGATACAGTTTATGACCTTGTTGGTACTGTGGGTTTTAGTAGTCGGCTATGCCTTCGTACTTACCCCGTACGGTTTTATTAGGACACAAGTGGGACCTGGTGTTCATGTGTATTCCTTGGTGCTTTTATATCATAGATTGCCGGCAGTGAGGAAGGTATTCCACGGGCATGATTGATGTTGTGGGCGTGAGACCCATTGTTATACTTGAGTAATGACTTTGAGGGCGTGAGTCCCTGACTTGACATATTTGTTTATATATTATGGATCGTAGTTTGGTTATCATACATGTCTCCGCTTTATATAGACTATTATGATTTCATTTACGATATTTCTGATTTCACATACTTGGTACTGTTATCGACCTCGCCCGAGGCTGCGTTCATCCGCAGTAGAGGTACATTGGTTGTGGATCCTCGCTCTTAGGATCACAGTTCAGCGGTTTGGGAAGCTCCGTTTCTCCGGAGGCTCATCTTTGGTATAGTCCCCTGTCAGTGTAGTTACTTGTACATTCAGGGGTATGGCGGGGCCCTGTCCCGTCATAGATATTGTTACATTCTTAGAGGTCTGTAGTACTGTTGTGGGCAGGGTTTGTATAAGGATTTAACTGTTCAAGTTGATATATATATGTATATATTCAGGAAGGTGACCGTGTTGGTTAGCCTGTTTCATACTTTAACTCTTGTTTCATGTTTAAGTTTTTATTTCCGCTGATTTTCTCTGATGTTGTATCACTAGGGTGCCCGGGGTAAGGCACCAGTCACGGGTCCGGGATCGGGTCGTGACAAAAGTGGTATCAGAGCAGTTAGTCCTCGGAAAGTGTCTACAGACCGTGTCTAGTAGAGTCTTGATTATCGGTGTGTTGTGCACCACATCTATAATCAGGAGGCTGCAGGACATTTAGGATTGGTTTTCATTCTTCTCACTCTGAGATCGTGCCTTAGAGCTGTGTTATAAGTTGGACTCCCTCTGGCGTATTCTTATGTACCCGTTATGCCTCTGCGAAAGGCAACCAGGGCCCAGACGGGCAAGGTAGCAGAGGGAGCTACGAGTAGAACACAGAGGGTTACGAGGGCACAGGCCTGGTCATTTCCTGAGATAGTACTTCAGACGACGAGTTTTATGACGTCGCTAGCCCCAGCAGAGTTTAGAACGGCAGCAGTTTCTACGGAGGCCACGATACCTGAGCCTCCAGTATCACGGCCAGGAGCCGAGGATATGAGTTCAAGGAGATAGCCCAGTTACTAGCTAGGCTTGTGGCTAGGAATGAGGACAGACGGGAGCCGGTGGTACCGGTAGTGCACCCTAGATCCGATAGTCTGAGACTTCGGGATTTCTTGAGTTGCAGTTCGCCAGAGTTCTATGGATAGAGAGCTGAGGATGATCCTCAGGGTGTCGTGCTAGTTAGGGAGATTATTATACCTATGGCCGTCAGGGCCATGTGATGGGAGGATGTCCTAGTAGGAGGGATACAGGTAGGAGGACTCGACCCAAGGTTAGTTGCGGATTCAGTGGTTCGGAGAGGAAGGGGTGTTAGCCAGGAGAGGCCACCCCCACCTCGGTGTGGCCGTTATGATAGGCGTCATGGTGGGGAGTGTCGTACTGCTTCGACAACTTGTATGCTTACGGCCAACAGGGTCATTTGGTGAGAGTTTGTCCGACCAGAGGTAGCACAGATGTAGAGACTCAGCCTTCGGGATCGATGGCTGGTTCATCGCCTTATATAGCTAGGCGCCCTGCAGGGCAGGATTATGGTTAGAGCGACAAGGGGAAAGTGAGGCAGTAGTTGCAGAGATATCTTTAGCCCTTAAGAGACTTGTTTATGTTGTTATGGTGGGTACATGTTAGGTGCTATGTACGGATAGCATTGTGTTAAAGTGTGAATTAGAAAACATGGGCAGTTGAGAAAGAGTAAGTCTGGAGACGAGACGATTATGAGCCTTAGAATTTATAACAGTTAGGACCTTGGGTGCAAGGCCGTCTTGGGTAAAAGATTTTGTTTACAATTTGATCTTTGTCGGAGTACATTGTATACGTGGAGTATAATTGTGTGATAAGTCCCGGAGTGGTGTGATTTATAAGAGGGTAGTTGAGCTAAGAAGACCATTAGGTTTTCGTGACTTGATTAGTGAGATTGTTCCGAATCGGGGAACGAGAGAGTTGGCGCGATAATGGGTCGGGTTGAGGCAAGGTTGCGTGTCAACCCGCAGCCCAGTTTGGGGTGGGGTCAGTTTGTGGTGGTCCCGCTTTGTGATAGGGTCACGAGGGTGCTAGGCCCAAGTTTAGGTAACCATCGTACGGGTTCGTGGATGCGTTCGACCAGAATCGGTTCGTGAAGGCCGGGAATGGCCTTAGAGGAAATTGAAGCTAGTAAGATGACCAAGTTTGGAGGTAGTGACTCCAAAGTTGGGAAACTGAAGCGATGACTGAACTATATACGTGTAATAGAAGAGTTCAGGTGTACGAGAAGAGTACGACGAGTAAGAAGAGAAGCGAACAATGTGTTATGAGAACGGAAGTGATCATTTCTTTTGTGAAGTGAAGATGCGAAGGGAGTATCCTTTAGACCATGGGTGTGAGCTTTTTGTGATGATTAGAGGTGATTCCTCGTTGGCTTGGATTTGTATGTTATACTATGGCCATTGATGGCATGGTTGGTTTCGTAAGTATAGTAGTGAAGACTATACCGGCGCATGTGTGCTTGGAGACTTAGAAAGAACATTCGGGACGAATGTTTCTAAGGGGGGAAGAATGTTATACCCCGTAGTTCCAGGGTATGTATGTGGGGACGTGCGTACGAGAATACGACAGAAATTTTGGAAAGAAAGAAAGGTGTGATTTTTCGACGGAAAAGTTTCCGGGTTTTGTGAAGGAAAAAGGTTCATTAATGGGAATTGGATTCCCAGTTTTGGTATTTGGACTTAGTGGATTATTTTAGAATTTTGGGATTTTATTTTCAGAAATGGTCACGTGGGGCCACGGAGAAATTCTGATTTTGTGGGGCCGCTTTGTTTTGAGATTTTCGGTATTTTGGATATTTTGGAGACGAAATATTTTGGGCGAATCGGGCGACACGTGTCACCCCTCGTGTGCCATGTGGTAGAAATTGGAGGACAAGTGGCTAGGCCACTTGTCCCTTGGCCGAAATGGCCACTACACTTGGCATAGTTTTCGTTTGGCCATGTGGTGTGGTGGGACCCACACACACATGGCCCAATATTGACCACCCACTTAACTAGATCTTGACCCTTGAATCCTCTATATATACTCCCTTGGTTGAAGACCAAATTCATTCCACACTTAAGCTTTCCAAGGCTAAAAATACTCCCCTCCCTTTAAGGTGTTTTCGTCCCTCCCCCCTTGTGTGTAGAAAATACTTTGTGTATTGTGGTATAATCCCAAATACCTTAGCCTAGTATCCCTAGTAGTATTCCAAAGTTGTTTTAATACTAGGAGCCCGGAAATACTATTTTTTTTTTATTCCAAAGTCGCTAAACGAAACCCTAGAAAAATCTTCATAAGTTTGGTTGAAGTGTTAAGAGAAGTTGTTTAGAAACTTCTAAGGGTCGCTTGGAGCGGGTTGGAGCGTAAGGAATTGGAGCTAAACGTTGCTCAGGATCGACTTTAATCTTGGATAATTTTGGGCTTATCGAGGTAAATAATCTTGTCCCCCTATTGTAATTGGAAATTACATGTTGTAGTAATATATAGTTGAGTATACTATATATAGAATGAGTATTGAAAAGAATTGAACTGTATTTACATAGAAATTTGTATTCTGATGAAGCTGTATTATTGTGGAGTAGAATTGTACACGTCCGGTTAGACGTGTAATCCCCTGGGAGTTGTTGGCCTGGTAGCGGGCCTGGATAGGGGAGGCGATTTATGTGATAGCGGGGAGGTCTTTGCGAATTTTCTGTAGAATAAGGAATCTTGCAGTTAGAATATTCTACGAAGAGATCTAGGAGTTGATAGGCGTTTTGTGGCCTTTATAGGTTGCAGTACCACGAGTAGCGTATTCTACTTGAAGAGTGGAAAAGGCTAGCAGGGTTACAGTACTGTGGAGCATTTTGCTAATAGTCGATAATCGTCGCGAGGTATGTGAACCTCTTCCTATCTTTTCTAGCATGATTGTTGTGAACTATGTAGTACGGTAGACGTACATGTGCTAAGTGATTTGGTTGGTTTAAAACATAGGGTGTTATAATAGCTTTATGGGAAGTTAGTTATAACGACTTTATGTAGGTAAAAGAATGGTTTATTGATTGTAGAAGATAAGAGACTTGATCTTCAAAGATAAGAGACTTGACTTATAAACGACTTGATTTTGAAAGTTAAGAGACTTGATCTTCAAAGATAAGAGACTTGACTTATAAACGACTTGATTTTGAAAGTTAAGAAACTTGATCTTGAAAGATAAGAGACTTGACTTATAACGACTTGTTTTCGGAAAAAAAGAAGTAACTTGATTTTAAGTATAGGTTACTTGTTTTGAAAAGAGTACATTAATTGGGTTTTAAACGAATACTTGTTGTGGTTTTAAAAGAAAAGAGACTTGTGGAATTGAAGAGTTTTCGGTTTAAAAGAAGGCATTGTTTTGTCTTAAGTTGGTTTAAAACATAAAGTGTTATAACAGCTTTATGGGAAGTTAGTTATAACGACTTTATGAAAACAAAAGAATGGTTTTATCATTGGTTTTAAAGTGGTAACTTGACTTTAAAAGGAGAAGTGTTTTGGTCTAAAAAGAGGGCATGGTATTGCCTTAATTTGGTTTTAAAAGGAAAGTATGGAAGTTGTTTTGGTTTACTTAAAAATGTTAGTCACTTTATTTTGATACTACGGGTATCGGGTGACTTTTGTAAAAGAAATGGATCTTCTAAAAGAATTTAACGTACGTAGTACTTGGGGATTTAAAAACCTGGACTTGTCATAAAATGAAAGTACCTTGAGTTGTGTGTAGCGTGCCTATGGTTGCTTGTGATAGCCTTGTAATGTTTCTTGTTGATTTGATAAGTAAACATATTAGGATGCTACGTGTGTTAGTATCTTGTGATGTTTGTGTAAAGGGGTTTTCCCTTGTGGTGCTTATGTTGTTTAACGATAAGCTGTTATGTTAGTATTATACATCACTCACCTCTTGACATGATTCCGGGGGTTATGTCACGACCCGTTCCGGGGTCCGTGACTGGTGCCTTACCCGGGCACCCAAGTAGTCATACATCAGAGTAATCAGCGGAATATAAAACAAGACATGAAACAGTAGTAAAATGAGACACAGTTTATCTGATGAAAAGCTTGCCTTTCGGCATATATATATATATATAACCCAGTTTTTGCGATTACATCCCAAATGTACAATAGGACTACAGCACCTCAGGAATGTAAACAACTATGGCGGGACGGGGCCGCCATACTGACAGACAAAACTAATTACAACAGGAGAGCATACCCAGCAGTAGAGCCTCGGAGAAGATGGAGCTCACGACACCAATGCAAAAGAGATCCTAAGGATGTGGATCTAGCACACCTTTGCCACCTGCGGCGTGACGCGGCCCCGAAGGAGGTCGATAACAGTACTAAGTATGCGAAAGCGTAAAAATCTTGAAATGAAAGCATATCATTTTAAAACCGGTTTACAAATATGTATGAAACAACCAGAAACCGCGCATAGTGCCACATCACAATTAAGAGCAACAATAGGTAAGCATGCGAGTCTTTTCTGAGCTGCGAATGATCGAGCGGGCCAATTGCGTAGTATCACCATGCAAGCCTAATCACGGACTCCGTAGTCGCATAGGCCACTCACATAGGCGCGTAAGTACATAACCGCGTCGAGGAAGCTACTCCTCGGCGTCGTCCCCGACTCGTGGTCCGCGTAGCCACATAGACCGCGTGAGGTATAACCGCATCACTAACACGGAACTCCGTAGCTCCGCATAGGTCCCTGGACCCGCGTGAGGTATTCTCGAATCATGGTCCTGGATCGCTGAGTCTACCGCGTGGAGGCGCTTAACCCGTGTAATATGTCAAGAGGTGAGTGATATTACACTAACATAACAAATTATCGTTAAACAACATAAGCCACAACAAGAATACTCTCTTATACAAACGTTACAAGACACTAACACACATAGCATCATATCATGTCTACTTATCAAACCATCTTATTATTCTTTTCATAATTCAATATAAGTCTGTTATAAACACATAGGCAAACTGTTTCTTTTATCATTCTTAAGTGGTTATACTTAACTTCCCATAAAGCTAGTATAACTCTTAAGCTTCTGTTTTAAAAACCAATTAGTTCTCTTACATTAAAAATGATTCGAGATTCTTTTGAAATGTTTTGAATCCTTATTATTCGGGCTTAAGTCGCGAGACATTGCCGTAAGTATTATTCAGGCTTAAGTCAAAAGACATTGCCGTAGTTATTATTCAGTTAACATATGTACGTCTACCGTACTACATATATTTTGTAAAATATCATGCTTTAGGAAGAATCACATACCTTCTCAGCGAAAACCTCCTGCCAAGTTGAATATGTCGCGCGCAGAGAATCAGCCTATAATAGTCACAGACATCTATCAATGTCTAGACTGTGCTGTATAAAGCTCTAAGCAGAGGGTTCTATATTCTGTGGGAATTTGGGCAGCACTTCCCTACCCGGTGAGCTACTCAAGTCTACTGTGAAAACAGTCCTATTCTATTCTGTAATATTCTTCTAAGTATTTAATACTTATTCTTATACATCTACAGTATGTATTCTCTAATTACAAAAGAAGGACAAGTTTATTTATCTCGGTAAGCCCAATAATATCCTAGATGAAAGTCGCGCCTGAGCAAGGTTTAGCTCCTAAGTTGTACGCTCCGGTAGCTCCAAGAAAACCTTAGAAGTTCTTCACAACTTCTACTAAGGACTAAGGGATTTGGGCTAGGGTATTTTGGGCATTATAACAATACTAGAAGGCAACTTTTCTACCAAGGGAGGGGGGTAGTGTTTCGGCTAGGCTTCTTTTAGAGGGGGGGGGGGGGGGGGGGTATTCGGCCAAGACTTAACAAGGGGGGGGGGGGGAGAAATGAGGCTTAGGACGATGGCTCACACGCGGGAAGGAGGATTTAGGCTTGGAAATTTGTGATGAATAAGTCTTCAAAGAGAGGGGTATTTATAGGGAAACCAAGGGCCAAGATCAAGCCAAGTGGGGGGCAAGTGGAGGGCAAAGATTTGCCCAAGTTCCCCCTAACCTACTCCTCAAATCACTCCACAAACAAAGGTCCATGTTCTAAGCCCCAAAGCCTCCCAATCGTCCGAGGCAAAAGGCCACGGCGTCCACTTGGTGACAAGTGTCACCTCTCGTTGGTCAAAAGGTTAATCGCTCGGAAAAATTCGCAAAAATTAGAAATGACATAGCCGGAATTTACCCTACGCGAGTCGTGTAAAACGTTTCGTCGGAAAACGATTCTTTGTGTGAGTTGTGCCCAACAAAACGTCCTAGGCCTAAACTTTTAAGGCTACACTTTCGTACGTACGCCCTTACGTACATACTCTGGAAATACGGGGTATAACATTCTCCCCTCCTTAGAAACATTCGTCCCGAATGTTCCTTCCCAAGATAGCTAACGATAAGGTTCCTCATAACTTAAACAGTTGCAAATGCCACACACGGCCACAGAACATCACTTAGGCACAAACGATAACGACAATTTATAAGTAGGAAAGTGAATTACCTGGAGGTGTGGGGAATAGGTGAGGATATTTCTGCCTCATGTCCTCCTCAGCTTCCCACGTCATCTCCTCCCTGAGCTCGTTCGCCACGTAACTTTGTGGAAGCCACGTCATTGGTCCGCAGACGCCTAATCTGACGATCGATTATCGCTATGGGAATCTACTCATTCGATAACCCTCGGTCACACGGACATCGTCAATCGGGTGTACCACTAGATGGATCCGATACATCTCGCCGGCGTAGATACGTGAAAAAGCGGGATGCTTTGCCTCCGGTCGGACGGCAGATCCAACTCATAGGCAACCTTGCCTACCTGCGGACAATCGAAATGGCCCAATGTACCTTGGTGAGTTTCCCTTCTTCCGAATCTCATTACACCGCCGTGGGTGACACCTAGGAAAACCCAATCATGAACCTCGAACTCCGGATCTGAAGCGGCGATGATCTGCATATGACTTCATCGACTCGGTGTCGGCAACCTCCTGGATAAGCTTCACCTTATCCACTGCTGTGCACCAAATCTGGTCCCACTAATCGCACTCGCCACATCGAACCAGGCTATAGGCGATCTGCACTTCCTCATATAATGCCTCGTAAGGCGCCATCGAATCTTTGGGTGGTAGCTATTATTGTATGCAAACTCAACTAGAGGCAAATGATCCTCGGCTACCCACGAAGTCGATAACACGGGCTCGCACATATCCTCGAAGTGCGGATAGTGCGCTCGACTGTCGTGCATGCGTGGATGGAATGCGATGCTCGTGCTCACTGCGTCCCAAACCCTTACGGAAAGACCTCGAAGTTAGCGAAATGCGGCTCCTGCATGCGATATGATCGAAATAGGGACTCCATGCAGTCTGAAGATCTCTCGGATATAAAGTCTGGCATAATCCTCAGCCGAAAAAGTCGTCCTGACGGGAAGAAAGTGGGATGATTTTGTCAGCCTGTCGACGATAACCCATATAGAATCATGTCTCCTCTGAGTGCGAGGCAATCGTGATGAAGTCCATGTTGATCACCTCCACTTCGGTCGGGATCTCTATCGTCGTAACAAACCACGGGCCTCGGTGCTCTACCTTCACTGCGACAACACGGGCGAGCTACGAACTCGCAACGTCCTCTTCAAGCCATCCCACCAATACGGATCTAAGGTCGTGGTACATCTTGGTCGACCACGGATGGATGAAGTAACGCGGCGTGTGTGCTTCCCAGAACCTGCTGCGAAGTCTGAAACATCCGGAACACACAACGCCCTCAAACCTTAGCACCCATCGTGCTACCTCAAAGGACCGCGCCTCACGAAGAGGCGTATCGCGATAACGTGTCAAAACTGGATCCTCGAACTGTTGCCTCTTCACCTCTTCGACGATGGAAGACTCGGCAACCTCACGAACTCGAACCCCACTGCTATCAGAATCAATCAAACGGACACCAAGGCTCGCTAACTGATGCAAATCACGAACCATGTCCTCTCTCTAGCTGCACATCGATAGGCTCCCGTTGACCTACGACTAGGCATCCGCCAACATTGGCTTTCCCGGGTGGTACGGGATATCAACATCGTAATCCTTAAGCAACTCTAACCACCGTCTCGTCGTAAGTTCGGCTCCTCTGGTGAAGATATCTGGAGGCTCTTGTGGTGCGTATAAATATCCACATGAACCCATTACAAATAGTGCCTCCGGATCTTCAGGCGTGAATCACCGCGCCAACTCCTAATCGTGGGTGGGGTAGTTCCTCTCGTGTTTCTTCAATCGGGATGCATCGCTATAACCTTGCCATCTTTGCGTCAACACACATCCCAACCCGATGCACGACGACGCAATACACAACATAACCGTCTGGACCCTGCGGAAGTAAGAGCGAAGCGGTCGTCGATCTCTCTTTCCAAGAATCGAAACCACCTCAAGCATCGATCCATCAAACTTGGCGCTTCGAGTCGGCTAGTCAATGGTGCGAAGATAGAAGCAAACTTCTCTACGACGTAGATAATAACTGCGAGGCCCGAGCTGCGAACCTCTGTCGGAGTAGTAGGTCTAGGCCAACTCCGGACTGCCTCGATCTTGGCCGTATCTACTTGAATACCATCGGCCCCGACAATGTGCCCAAGAAAAGCCACCGAAGTTAACCAAAACTCACATTTGGAAAACTTGGCGTCTGTTCTTGGTCGGAGAAGCGTCGGCCAAGATCCTCAAATGCTCCGCATGCTCCTGCTCTGAGCGAGAATAAACCAAGATATCATCAATGAACACTATCACAAACGTGTCCAAAAATGGTTTGAACACTCGGTTCATCAAATCCATGAATACCGCCGGAGCATTGGTCAACCCAAAAGACATGACCCTGAACTCATAATGCCCGTACCGGGTCCGGAATGCAGTCCTAGGGACATCCGCCTCTCTGACTCGCACCTGATGATAGCCCGACCGTAGATCAACCTTGGAGAAACATCTCGCGCCCTGTAACTGGTCGAACAAATCATCAATCCTGGGAAGGGGGTATCTGTTCTTAATGGTCACCTTGTTCAGCTGCCTGTAATCAACACACATGCGCAGCGTCCTTCTTCACGAACAATAGCGCTCCCGGGAGAAACACTAGGCTGATGAAGCCCTTCTCTAGCAAATCCCTGCCGATCCTTCACTCTCTCAACTCGGCGGTGCCGTTACGTATGGCGAGAATGGAAATAGGCGAGTGTCCGCAATATGTCTATACAAAACTCAATCTCTCTCGGGAGGATACGGGAGGTCGTCAGGAAACACGTGCGGGAACTCTCGACTCTCTGGGCCGGTGAAAATCGCGCTGCGGCCTCGAGATCAAACACGAACGAGATGGTAGATATACCCCTGCACCATCTTCCTAGCCTTGAGGTAGGAAATAAACCTACCACCGGCGTCTGGTGCTCCCACTCCACTCAACAACGGCTCCTCAGAAAGCTGGAACCGTACTACTCTCTCTGCGGTCTACATTGGCGTAGCAAGAAGCTAGCCAATCCATCCCGTGATCACGTCGAAGTCAATCATCTCCAACTCTATCAAGTCGGCTGGAGTCGGCGATGTAAATGGTCACAGACAAGCTCTATATACGCCGAGCTACCACCGAATCACCAGCTGGCGTAGCTACCTCGAAAGGGTCTATGGACTCGTGCTCTATCCCTATCCTACTAGCAACAAGGGAGATATATAGGACATAGTAGAACCGGATCTATCAAAGCATACACATCAAACCCAGAACGATAAGGTACTGTGGCGACATCGGTGAGGCCTCACGATCTGTCGGTGGACAAAGCATAAATGCGGTTACGAGGACCGCTAGGCTGGACCGCGCGCCACGACCTCTGCGCGACCTGCTGGTCCATGAGTACCTTGCCCTCGGGCGAGTAGGCTGTCGAGGATGAAGAGACCGTGAAAGAACTCAGTGGTGACCCTACCATCAGCCTCGCCCTTGGTGGACGATTCCTCGCATAGTGACCTGCGGCCCTGGCCCGAAACAAGCTCCGTAGCGGCACCACAACTCGAAGTGGGATCTACGCGTCGGCCACCGGCGAGGGTGGTCCGTCGTCGATACCTGCTGCTCACGGGCGTCCGAAGTCTGAGGCCTGAGTGCGCCTCGAATATCTGGTGTCTTGAGGCGGTGCGAGGAGTGCTCGAGTGGGCGTGGTGCAAATCTAGGCTAGCTGCGAGGCCGCCACCACGATAGCCACCAAAAGACCTGCCGTCTGGTCTTCTTACCTGCTTTGCTGTCGACGTCGGTCTCTCGCTCGCCGCATCCAAGAGCATGAGCTGCGTGCGGGTAATGTCCATACCGGTGAAGAGAAACACCGCACATGACTCGACCATATAATCATCTAGCCGGTGGCGTAGCGGTGCACCTATCCTCCATATCTGCTACCAAAGTGGGACATATCGAGCCAATGAATCAAACTCGACATTGTACTCACGACGGTCGTCCTCTGCGCCTCGGCGGTAAAAATCTATCGGCCGCGCCCTCGCCATCTGTGGAGGCAAGAAGTGAGTGAGAAAGCCTCGAGAACTCATCCCAGTAGGCGGGGACGATGCTCTCCCCGGGATAACTCCCATGAATCAAACCAATCGATCGCGGTATCCGCGCGACCTATGTGAACCAAAGATCACGGACTCGGTCTCGACGCCCGATCACCTCAAAATCCTCTGTGGCGGCGGATGAACTCCTGCGGATCATCCTCGGCCTCGATCCGTAAAACTACGGCGGGCTACAACTCGGAAGTCTCGTAGCCTCAAACTCTACGCCTCGGGTGAACCACGAATACGGCCCGGGTGGGGCTGGCTGCTGCATCCGGCTGTCCTCGTATGCAGCCCACGATCACGGCGATGGCGGGCCATCTCCGTACCTATCTCCTCCGCCCGGTGTGGGGCGGGAGGTGTAGGTGCTGTGGTCTCATCGGCGGCTGCTGCGTACTAAACCTCTCACGGGGTCGGCGTCGTAGAACTCGCCGTCTCTGCAGTATAGGCCCGGGCTCGAGCCCTCGTGACTCTAGGTGTCCCACTAGCGGCTCCGCCTGCCTTGCCGCCAGGCGGGTTGCCTTACGTGGAGGCATAAGCTATTCTGAGAAAGGAATACGTTAGAAGGGTCCGACTTATAACACAGCTCTAAGGCACGATCTCAGAATGAGAAGAATGGAAACCAATCCTAAATATCCTATAGCCTCCTGATTATTGGTGTGGTGCACAACACACCGATAATCAAGACTCTACTAGATACGGCGTAGACACTTTCAGAGGATTAATCGCTCGATACCACTTTTGTCACGACCCGTTCGAAGTCCGTGGTCGTGCCTACCCGGGCACCCAAGTAGTCATACATCAGAGTAATCAGCGGAATATAAAACAAGACATGAAACAGTAGTAAAATGAGACACAGTTTATCTGATGAAAAGCTTGCCTTTCGGCATATATATATATATATAACCCAAGTTTTTGCAGTTACATCCCAAATGTACAATAGGACTACAGACCTCTAGGAATGTAAACAACTATGGCGGGACAGGGCCCCGCCATACCCTGACTGTACAAAACTAATTACAACAGGGAGAGCATACCCAACAGTAGAGCCTCCGGAGAAGATGGAGCTCCTGACACCAATGCAAAAGAGATCCTAAGGATGTGGATCTAGCACCTGCTTGCCCTTACCTGCGGCATGAACGCAGCCCCCCGAAGGAGTCGATAACAAGTACTAAGTATGCGAAAGCGTAAAAATCAAATGAAAGCATATCATTTTAAAACCGGTTTACAAATATGTATGAAACAACGAGAAACGCGCATAGTGCCACATCACAATTAAGAGCAACAATAGGTAAAGCGTAGCGAGTCTTTTCTAGGCTGCGAATGATCGGCGAGGCCAATTGCGTAGTATCACCATGCAAGCCTAATCACGGACTCCGTAGTCGCATAGGCTACTCACATAGGCCCGCATAGGGTACATAACCCGCATCGAGGGCTACTCCTCGGCGATCACCGACTCGTAGTCCGCATGGCCACATAGACCGCGTGAGGTATAACCCCGCATCACTAACACGGAACTCCGTAGCTCCGCATAGGTCCCTGGACCCGCATGAGGTATTCTCGAATCATGGTCCCCGGACCTTTGAGTCTACCGCGTCGGAGGCGGCTTAACCCCGGTAATATGTCAAGAGGTGAGTGATATTACACTAACATAACAGCTTATCGTTAAACAACATAAGCACAACAAGAATACTCTCTTATACAAACGTTACAAGACACTAACACACATAACATCATATCATGTCTACTTATCAAACCATCTTATTATTCTTTTCATAATTCAATATAAGTCTGTTATAAACACATAGGCAAACTGTTTCTTTTATCATTCTTAAGTGGTTATACTTAACTTCCCATAAAGCTAGTATAACTCTTAAGCTTCTGTTTTAAAAACCAATTAGTTCTCTTCTGTTAAAAATGATTCAGTATTCTTTTGAAATGTTTTCAGATCCTTATTATTCAGGCTTAAGTCGCGAGACATTGCCGTAAGTATTATTCAGGCTTAAGTCAAAAGACATTGCCGTAGTTATTATTCAGTTAACATATGTACGTCTACCGTACTACATATATTTTGTAAAATATCATGCTTTAGGAAGAATCACATACCTTCTCAGCGAAAACCTCCTGCCAAGTTGAATATGTCGCGCGCAGAGAATCAGCCTATAATAGTCACAGACATCTATCAACGTCTAGGCGTCTTTGTATAAAGCTCTAGCGAGAGGGTTCTATATTCGTGGGAATTTGGGCACAACTTCCCTACCGGTGAGCTACTCAAGTCTCTTTGTGAAAGCAGTCTATTCTATTCGTAATATTCTTCTAAGTATTTAATACTTATTCTTATACATCTACGATGTATTCTATATTTAAAAAATAAGGTCAAGTTTATTTACATCGGTAAGCCCTATAATATCCTAGATGAAAGTCGCACTGAGCAAGGTTTAGCTCTAAGTTTATGCGCTCAGTAGCTCCAAGAAAACCTTAGAAGTTCTTCACAACTTCTACTAAGGACTAAGGGATTTGGGCTAGGGTATTTTGGGCATTATAACAATACTAGAAGACAACTTTTCTACCAGGAGGGGGTAGTGTTTGGCTAGGCTTCTTTTAGAGGGGGTATTCGCCAAGACTTCACAAGGGGAGAAGTGAGGCTTAGGACGATGGCTCACAAGGAAGAAGGATTTAGGCTTGGAAATTTGTGATGAATAAGTCTTCAAAGAGAGGGTATTTATAGGAAACCAAGGGCCAAGATCAAGCCAAGTGGGGGGCAAGTGGAGGGCCAAGATTTGCCCAAGTGCCCCCTAACCTACTCCTCAAATCACTCCACAAACAAAGGTCCATGTTCTAAGCCCCTAAAGCCTCCCAATCGTCCAAGGCAAAAGGCCACTTGGCCGTCCACTTGAGGGTGACAAGTGTCACCCTCTCGTTGGTCCAAAAAGGTTCCGTCGCTCGGCAAAATTCGCAAAAATTAGAAATGACATAGCCGGAATTTACCCTACGCGAGTCGTGTAAAACGTTTCGTCGGAAAACGATTCTTTGTGTGAGTTGTGCCCAACAAAACGTCCTAGGCCTAAACTTTTAAGGCTACACTTTCGTCGTGCGCCTACGTACATACTGGAAATACGGTATAACGAGTTAAGCGCCTCCGTCGCGGTAGACTTCGGTAGTCCGTGTGACCTATGATTCGAGAATACCTCAGCGGGTGCGTGTGACCTATGCGAGCTACGAGTTTCGTGTTAGTGTGCGGCCTTTATGGTCATGCGGTCTATGTGGCCATGCGGATGCGAGTCGGGGCGTTGCGGGAGTAGCTACCCTCGATGCGAGGAATACCTCATGCGGGCCATTGGGTGGCCTATGCGGGCTGCGGGAAGTTCGAGGACTAGGCGCGCATTAGATCTGCGCGCGAGTGGCGGCCGATCATGTGGCGATCAGCGGATCTCATGATCTGATTTATGACCTTGTTGGTACTGTGGGTTTTAGTAGTCGGCTATGCCTTCGTACTTACCCCGTACGGTTTTATTAGGACACAGGTGGGACCTGGTGTTCATGTGTATTCCTTGGTGCTTTTATATCATAGACTGCCGGCAGTGAGGAAGGTATTCCACGGGCATGATTGATGTTGTGGGCGTGAGACCCATTGTTATACTTGAGTAATGACTTTGAGGGCGTGAGTCCCTGACTTGACATATTTGTTTATATATTATGGGTGTAGTTTGGTTATCATACATGTCTCCCGCTTTATATAGACTATTATTATTTCATTTCTGATATTTTCTGATTTCACATACTTGGTACTGTTGTCTTGACCTCCTTGAAGCTGCGTTCATGCCGCAGGTAGAGGTACATTGGTTGTGGATCCTCGCTCTTAGGATCACAGTTCAGCGGTTTGGGAAGCTCCGTTTCTCCGGAGGCTCATCTTTGGTATAGTCCCCTGTCAGTGTAGTTACTTGTACATTCAAGGGTATGGCGGGGCCCTGTCCCGTCATAGATATTGTTACATTCTTAGAAGTGCATGTAATCGTTGTGGCGGGGTTTGTATAAGGATTTAAGCTGCTCAAGTTGATATATATATGTATATATTCGGAAGGTGGCAAGTGTTGGTTAGCTTTGTTTCATACTTTAACTCTTGTTTCATGTTTAAGTTTTTATTTCCGCTGATTTTCTCTGATGTTGTATCACTAGGGTGCCCGGGGTAAGGCACCAGTCACGGGCCCGGGATCGGGTCGTGACAGTCTAGATTCCAACGCAACCAACCGTTCGTCGATAGGACGTCAGAGTAGAAAGTTATGGGAGTTACAAGTTCGGTCTTGTGACGGGTAAATGCGTTTGTGCAAAACAGCGGCCGCGACACGGATGTAGGGCGCGGCGCGGAAATCGAGGGCGCTGAAGTTGCAGCGCCGCGGCGCCGAAAGTTCAGAGAAGCTGCGGAGGTTTCAGTGCGCAGCCGGAAATAGAAGCGTGGCGCGGGAAGCGAGATAGGCGGCGGAAAAACTTAGGAAAATCTGATTTTCTCTTTTAAAAAGACCTTGGGAGGGTGACAAGTGTCCCCATCTTATTTTGCATGCATTATATTGACCAAGTCTTCAAGACTTGGTCATATTTCATCTCTCTCTCTTAGACAAAAGCTCCTCCTTCTCTCTAAAATCCCAAGAGACATTCTAGCCTTAGGAAAAATCTGAACAAGTAAAAGCAAGAGGGAAGCTTGTGGCTAGCTTATGAAGGTTGTTGTGGTGGTATTCTTGAAAAGGAAGCTAGCAAGTGGTTGGAAAAATTTGGCTAAAGCTTTAAGGTAACATTTCTTCCTTTAGAATTAGTTTCTAGTGTTGCATGTTAAGAAGGAAGAACTTGTGGTAGTAAATAATGCTCTTAGAGCCATTGCATGCAAGAAATGTGGTTTGGATATGAAAGAATTGGTTAAGAAGATTGTGTGAGCATGTTGTAGCCTAAAAACTACCTTAGACTTGTTAAGTTAGTTGTTTTACCTTTTTGGGGCAGAATTTTACACACCCAAGTTTAGGTGTGTAATCCCCTTGAGATGTTTGGATTGTTGGGCCTAAGAAGTGGCGTTTGGATGTTGAATTCGGACCTTAAAAAGGTGGCAAAGTATGTAGAAACAAAGGAAATGCTGCCCAATTTTCCATAGAATTTAGGGGCTTTGAACTTAGATTATTTCTACATTGAAATTAGAGGTTAATAAACGTATTATGGTTATTATAGGTTGGCATATTACTTGCGGTAGTTTGAGCTTAGCAGGTGGATTGACCGAAGAGGTATGTGGAAACTTTCTTATCTTTTGAGCATGAGTAGTTATAACTATATAGTACGGTAGACGTACGTGTTTTGAATGAAGTAAATCCTTTTGTTATACTTGACTTGTTTTAAGGAAATGTCTAAGTTGGTTGGGTTAAGAAGTTAACCCGCTTGTTCTTAAGGAATGGTTTATCCTAAATAAGGTAGACAAGGATTTCTTGACATAATGAAGTATAGAGTACTTTTTGGTGTGAAAGTATTAAATATTGAATTATTCTAAAAGATAAGAGACTTAAATTTTTGAGGTAAGAAACTTGTTTTCTAAAGGATAAGAGGCTTGAAGTATTTTGAAAATTGTATGAATTTGTTTGAAGTATAAGTCTCTTGGTTAGTAAAAGAACGAAATGGTTTATAAGGAGTTATAACGGCTTTATGGGAAGTTAGTTATAATGGCCTTATGAATGGATAAGGATGTCGTAAATTTCTAAAGCATAAAGTTAGTATAACGGCTTTATGGGAAGTTGGTTATAATAACTTTATGGAAGGTTATGAAAGTTGTCTATTTTGATTAATGAGCATAAATTTTCTAGATTGTGGAAAAATTGAAGTTACTTGGTGTAGTAACTTACTTTGAAAAATAGACACGCCTCGATACTACGGGTGTTAGTATCTTGGATTTTACATAAAAAGGAGGCTTTCGAAAAGAATGTACGTACATAGTACTTTGGCTTGTTTAATTGAGAATTATTCTATATGTGCCTTGATAAGTACTTTGGCTTGCTTAAATAAGAATTCTCTTGGTTTATGTGAAAAGAAGGCATGGTAATTGTCTTGGTTTTGTCACGACCCGAACCCGGGCCCGTGACTGGTGCCTTACCCCGGGCACCCTAGTGATACAACATCAGAGTAATCAGCGGATCATAAAATAAGACATGAAAATATTATGAAGTAAGAAACAATTCATCTGAGAAAACTTGCCTTTCGGCATAATATATAACAACTAGAACAGTTACATCCCCTTTTTTTTTTTTTTACAACTCTGCCCACAACAGTACTACAGACCTCTAAGAATGATATGACAACAATGGTGTCCCGCCATAACCCTGAATGTAAACACTTACAACGACAGGGAACTATACCACTGATAAGCCTCCGGAGAAACGGAGCTTCCCAAACGCTGAACTGTGACCCTAAGAGCGAGGATCAACACTGGTGTACCTCTACCTGCGGCATGAACGCGGCCGAAGGAGGTCGATAACAGTACCAAGTATGTGAAATCAAATTACAGAAATGAAATCATAGTAGTCTATATAAAGCGGAGACATGTATGATAACCAAACTACGATTCAAAATAAATAGCGATCATGTCAAGTCGTGACTCACGCCTCAAAGTCATCACTCAAATACAACTATGGGTCTCACGCCCACAACATCAATCATGCGTGGAATACCTTCCCGCCAGCTGCGATCTATGATATAAAAGCACCAAGGAATACACATGAACACGGGTCCCACTGTGTCATAAATAAACCGTGCGGGGGTAAGTGCGAAGGCATAGCCGACTACTAACACCCGGTACCAACAAGGTCATAAAGCGTATCATGAGATCTGTTTGAACCGTCGCATGATCAAAGCTGGTCACTCGCGCAATATCAAATGTGCGCGTCTAGCCACCGAACTTCCGCGACTCGCGTAGGCCAACCTCATAGGCGCGTGAGGTATTCCGCATCGAGGGTAGCTACTCCCGGCGTCGCCCCGACTCGCGATCGCATGGCACATAGACCGCGTGACCATAAAGGCGCGCTAACACGGAACTCGTAGCTCGCATAGGTCCGGGACCGCATGAGGTATTCTCAAATCATGGTCCTGCATCACTGAGTCTACCCGCATCGGAGGCGGCAACCTCCGGGATCATGTCAAGGTGAGTGGTACAATACCAACATAACGGTTGATAGTTAAACAACTTAAGCGCAATCGAGGGGAAACCCCTTTACACAAACATCACAAGATACTAACACACGTAGCATCCTAGCATGTTTACTTATCAAATCAACAAGAAAGTATTACAAGGCTATCACAAACCAACACAATCAAGTTATACACACAAGGTACTTTCTACTATATGTCAACAAGTTCGGGTTTTTATCCCCAAAGTACTTCATACATTAACTCTTTAAGAGATCTGTTTCTTTCACAAAAGTCACACAATACCCGTAGTATAAAAAAAAGAGTGACTATCTTTTGAAGTAAATCAAATACTTCTCTTTGTAGAATCAAGTAACAACATTCTTTTCCAAACGTTCAAGTTTGCCTAATTTCAAATACTCAAGTTTCTCATTTTTCGAAAGGTTTCGTA
Organism: Przewalskia tangutica; assembly: GCA_029844215.1. NCBI lineage: Eukaryota > Viridiplantae > Streptophyta > Magnoliopsida > Solanales > Solanaceae > Przewalskia > Przewalskia tangutica. The sequence goes on from CM056725.1 coordinate 79,356,413, forward strand.
GTTCATAGTTTTAATCCTTTAAAACAATTTTGAGAAACATATGCCTTATGTGTGAGTAGGTTATTCTTGTTCATAACAATCTTATTACAACAGCCATGATCTAGGAAATGTAATATCATTTTGTCTCATCTTAGCTTCTATGCAGATGGAAGTTTCTACTGGTTTTAATAATACTTTATTAGTCAAAACATTTCCCTTTATTAGCGCTGCTGTGGTTTGTTCGATACTTATTCTGATTTCCGAAATCAGTAAAACATTATTGCTTTTAAAAACCAAGTACTCATTTCTCACGAATGAGGTTTCACACAAAATTCATATTAATTTAATTAAGCCAAGTCTCTTATCTTTTAAGATCAAGTCTTCTAAAATCAGTTGTTATACCCCGTATTTCCAGAGTATGTACGTAAGGACGTACGTAGAAAGGTTTGGGCTTTAAAGTGGCTTGGCCGATTTTACTTTGTGCACAACACCCGGTTAGAGTCGTTTTTCGACAAAACGTTTTACACAACTTGCGAAGGGAAAATTCCGGCTATGTCATTTTTATTTTTTGCGGATTTTTCCGAGAGACGAAACGTGTTGGACCAACGAGAGGGCGACACTTGGCACCCTCTCATTGGTGGAGTGTGGGGCGGTGAAGTGGCCGATTGGGAGGATAAGGTTTGGTAGGATATTTGTGAGGGTTTTAAGGAGTAGGGACTAGGGGGCACTTGGGCATATCTTGGCCCTACACTTGCTTAGCACTTGGCATGATCTTGGCCATTGGTTGGCCTTTGCTTGCCCTATAAATACTCTCCCCCTTTGAAGACTTCTTCATCCAAATAAATTTCCTAAGTCTAAAAACCTCCCCCCCCCCTCTCTTGTAGTGTTCTCGTCCCTCCCCTGGTGAGGCCTTGGCGAGAACCCTCCCCTTGGCCGAGTACCCCACTCCTAGTGGGGTAGTAGAGGGTATACCCCTTGTGGTGTTGTCTCGTATATATACCCCCTCTTGGTAGAAATACTCTCCATAGTATTGTTACTATACCCAAAATATCTTAGCCTTATACCTTGTAGTATTCCAAAGTTACCTCTATACGTAGAGCCCGGAAATACTACCTTTTGTCCTTTTAGTCTCAAACCGAAACCCTAAGGAAATCTTCATAGTTGGTTGAAGTATTTAAGTAGAAGTTGGTTAGAACTTCTAAGGGTTGTTTGGAGCGGATTGGAGCGCACGGAGTAGGAGCTAAACCTTGCTCAGGATCGACATTATAACTTGGATAATTTTGGGCTTATCGAGGTAAATATCTTGTCCCCCTATTGTAATTGGAAATTACATGATTGTTAGAATATATAGTTGAAGTATACTATATATAGAATGAATATTGAATAGAACTGAACGTAGTTTTTCGGCAATGTCTTTTGACTTAAGCCTGAATTTAAAGAAGAGAACTGAACTGTAATTACATAGGGTGTATTCAGACATGGACTTGTGTAGCATTCTTGTGAAGTAGAAGCCTGCGTCGAGTTAAGCGTATAAACCCCCACTGGTTGGCTTGGTAGCGGCCTCGATAGAGAGGAGATTTCTGTGATTTGCGGGGAGGTCTTTGCGAATTTTCTGTAGAATATTCTACGTTGAGATCTAGATGTTAATAGGCGCCTTGTGGCCTCTATAGGTTGAAGTACTACGTATGGCGTGATCTACTTGGCTTAAGGAGTAGCCGACGGTTTGAGGTACTTGGAGCGTTTTGCTATTAGTCGATAATCGTCGCGAGGTATGTGAACCTCTTCCTATCTTTTCTAGCATGATATGTGTAATAACTATGTAGTACGGTAGACGTACATGTGTTAAATGTATTTGATTGGTTTAAAACATAAAGTGTTATAACGGCTTTATGGGGAGTTGGTTATAACAGCTTTATGTAGGTAAGAAAATGCTTTGTGGTTTTAAAAACTTAAGAGTTATAATAGCTTTATGGGAAGTTAGGTATAACGACTTAAGAGAGATAAAATGAATGATTTATTGATTTTAGAAGTTAAGAGACTTGATCTTAAAAGATAAGAGACTTGACTTAATTAAATTAGTATGAATTTTGTGTGGAACCTCATTCGTGAGTAATGAGTACTTGGTTTTTAAAAGGAAGAATGTTTCTTGATTTGAATCAGAATGAGTATCGACAAACCACTGCAGCGTTAATAAAGGGAAATGTTTTAATTAATGAAGTATTATTAAAACCAGTAGAAACCTCCATCTGCATAGAAGCTAAGATGACACAAAATGATATTACATTTCCTAGATCATGGCTGCTTAATAAGATTGATTATGAACAAGAATAACCTACTCACATATAAGGCATATGTTTCTCAGATTGTTTAAAAGAGAATTATATTCTTAAATGAATAAGACTATGAACTACGAAACCTTTCTAAAATAAGAAACGTGAACATTTGAAATTAGGCAAACTTGAACGTTTGGAAAATAATGTTGTTACTTGATTTTACAAAGGGAAGTGTTTTGGTTTACTTAAAAAGATAGTCACTCTATTTCATACTACGGGTATTGTGTGACTTCTGTGAAAGAAACGAATCTTTTAAAAGAGTTAATGTGTGAAGTACTTTGGGGATAAAAACCCGATCTTGTTAATCATATAGTAGAAAGTACCTTGTGTGTATAACTTAATTGTGTTGGTTTGTATTAGCCTTGTAATACTTTCTTGTTGATTTGTTAAGTAAACATGCTAGGATGCTACGTGTGTTAGTATCTTGTGATGTTTGTGTAAAGGGGTTTCCCCTCGACTGCGTTTAAGTTGTTTAACTATCAGCCGTTATGTTGGTATTGTACCACTCACCTTGACATGTTTCCGGAGGTTAAGCGCCCTCCGTCTGCGGGGTAGACTTCGGTGATGCGGACCATGATTCGAGAATACCTCATGCGGGTCCGGGGACTATGCGAGCTACGAGTTCGAGGTTAGTGTGCGGCCTTTATGGTCATGCGGTGCATGTGGCGTGCGGATGCGAGTCGGCGGATCTGGGAGTAGCTACCCTCGATGCGGGGTTATACCTCATGCGGGCCTATGAGGTTGGCCTATGCGGAGCTGCGAGGAGTTCCAGGGCTAGACACGCACATTGGATAACTGCGAGCGTGTGACTGCTTTGATCATGTGACCTGCAGACAGATCTCATGATACGATTTATGACCTTGTTAGTACTATGGGTGTTAGTAGTCGACTATGCATTCGTACTTAACCTGTACGGTTTTATTAGAACACAGGTGGGACCTGGTGTTAATATGTATTCCTTGGTGCTTTTATATCATAGGCTAGGCGGTGAGGAAGGTATTCCACGGGCATGATTGATGTTGTGGGCGTGAGACCCATAGTTATATTTGAGTGATGACTTGAGGCGTGAGTCCCTAACGACATATTTGCTTATTTATTGTGAGCGTAGTTTGGTTATCATACATGTCTCTGCTTTATATAGACTACTATGATTTCATTTCTGATTTATTTTCGATTTCACATACCGGTACTGTTATCGACCTCCTTCGGGCTGCGTTAAATCTGCGCAGTAAAAGGTACACCGATCGTTGATCCTCGCTCTTAGGAGTCACGCATTGCGTTTGGGAAAGCTCCGTTTCTCGGAGGCTTATCTTGGTATAGTCCCTGTTGTTGTAGGTGCTTACATTCGAGGGTATGGCGAGCCTGTCCGTCGTTGTTGTCATATCATTCGTAGAGTGCAGTAATCTTGTTGTGGCGGGGTTTGTAAAAAGATTAAACTGTTCATTTTGAAAGAGTTGTTATTTATATATTTCTTAGAAAGGCAACTTTTCTTCAGATAAACATGTGTCTTCTTTTCATTGTATCATGTATTGTTTTATATTTCGCTGATTACTCTGATGTTGTATCACTGGGGTGCTCGGGGTAAGGCACCAGTCACGGGCCCGGGTTCGGGTCGTGACAAAAGTGGTATCAGAGCAGTTAATCCTCGGAAAGTGTCTGACCGTATCGATGAGTCTTGATTATCGATGTGTTGTGCACCACGCAATAATCGAGAGGCTATAGGATATTGAGGCTTGGTTTCTATTCTTCTCACTCTGAGATCGTGCCTTAGAGCTGTGTTGTAAGTTGGACCGTCTAACGTATTTCTTTCCCTTACCGTTATGCCTCCGCGTAGGGCAACCCGGGCCCAGGAGGCAAGCGACCAAAGGAGGCTGCGAGTAAATCTGAGAGGTTACGAGGGCACAGCCCAACCATCACCGAGTTAGGTGCTCATTCGGGAGTTATGCTCGTCGCGGCCCAGTGAGTTTAGCAGCGGCCAGATTCCCTCTGCGGCCATGATATTTGAACCTCGGTTCCACGGCCAGGGAGCAGAGAATATAGATTGCGAGGCGACCGCTGTTACTAACTATGGATTTGGCTACGAGAGAATATACCAATGTCCGCAAGTCTTGATGACTATCTAAGAGAGGATTGTGCAAGAGTAATTCTTGATTAGGCTTGAGCATGGCACGTATGCGGTGATGCGGCGAGAAGCGTAGAGATCGGCGGGTTAACCAAGGGCGCGAAGAGGGCGAGCAGCCAAGGTCCTTTGGTAACTTTCGGCGAATCGCCTCACGGCCAGATTGATTATGCACATCCATCGGTCTGAGTGGTCCTCGCGAGGTAGGCGGGAGTTGGTGAGCTCAGGACTTCCGGTTCACGATGTGGCGGCGTCGTCGGGAATGTCGTCTTTTAGTTGGTACTTGTTTCTGGCGTCGAGCCATGTGTCGAAAAGGGTGACCTAGTAGGAGGTTGTAAGTAGGGAGACTTAGCCTTCAAGATCGATGGGTAGTTCGTCACCTTCCTTAGCTATGCGCCCTACGGGGCAGGTTTGACTAGAACGACATAGGGGAGTGAAGCAGTAGATTCAGGCATATCTTTAACCCTCTAGAGATCAGTATGTGTGATAAGATGAGTATATCATAAGTGCTATGTTACGATAGCGATGTGTTAGTTGTGATTAGATCATGGTTAGTGCAGGGAAAGATTGGGGATAAGAAAAGTGTGGGCCTTAGAGTTACATCGTAGAGACCTTAGAGGTAAGGCCATCTCGAGTAAAAGACGTATGTTTATGTTTGACCCTTATCGGAGTGCATCGTGCACGTGAGCTATGTTTGGGATAAGTCCCTAAGTAGGGTGGATTGAAAGGGGGTAGTGAAGCTAAAAAGGCCGCTAGGTTTTAAATAGCGTGGATTAGTGAGATGGTTCCTTCGGGGAGCTAGTGTTTCTTGCGCATTCTTAGGGTCGGGTTGAGGCCGCGTGGCGGGTCAACCGCGGCTGTATGGTGGTGGGGTCGGTTGTGGTGATCGCCAGTGGTAGGGTCACGAGGTGGTAGGCCCAAGTTTAGTAAACCGATTATGCGAGTTCGTGGATGCGTTCGACCCGATGGTCGGGCGATGAGGTCGGCCCATCTTGTCCTTGAGCGGGGACTTTACTCGACAGAGATATTATTTATCAGGAAGGTTGTAAGGCTGCACGAGGTGCCTACCTTCACCTTATGGCAGACAGTGGAGCCCAGGTTGTGGCTATTTTTCGTTTTCTGAAAGTTTTACCAGGCAGAGTTAGGAACTCAGGTGAGTCTCCGTGTCGTATTAAATCCTCGGGCGATGTTTTGATTTGAGGGTATTTGTGAGGATTGTTGTCTCCTGTTGAGGGAGTGTTTTTAGCTACCATTTCAGTGTTCGGTTTTTTCCTTATGAAGTCTTGTAGGGGCGGAAGTGTAAGTTGTCGGTCGATTGGTTCGACGTTGGCAAGGTTCAGATAGTTGGTTCATACGTGTTCAGCAGGATGTGGATAGGGTGAAGCTTATCCAGGAGAGGTTATTGGCAGCTCAGAGTCAACAGAAGTCGTGCGGATAATTTGCGACAACGCTTGGAGTTCGAGTTGGCGGTGGGTCTTCTTGAAGGTACCACCGGAAAGGGTGTGACGAGTTTTGAAGCTGAGCGATGCGAGGAATGTGGTAAGAGTTCGAGTGTACGAGAAGGTACGACACGTAAGGGAAGAAGCGAGCATGTATGGCGAGCAGATGTGATCATTTCTTTTGTAAGGAGAAGGTGCGAAGGAAGTATATTTTAGACCTCGGGTAAGGGTTTGTGGCGATGTTAGAGGTGTTTCCTCGTGGACTTGGATGTAAGTATTTGCGCAGGTGTTTCTGTGGCCAGGTGTGGCAGGATTGTTCTCGTAAGTATAGTAGTGAAGACTATACCGGCGCACGTTTGTTTTGAGACTTAGAAGGAACATTCGGGACGAATGTTTCTAAGGAGGGGAGAATGTTATACCCCGTATTTCCAGAGTATGTACGTAAGGACGTACGTAGAAAGGTTTGGGCTTTAAAGTGGCTTGGCCGATTTTACTTTGTGCACAACACCCGGTTAGAGTCGTTTTTCGACAAAACGTTTTACACAACTTGCGAAGGGAAAATTCCGGCTATGTCATTTTTATTTTTTGCGGATTTTTCCGAGAGACGAAACGTGTTGGACCAACGAGAGGGCGACACTTGGCACCCTCTCATTGGTGGAGTGTGGGGCGGTGAAGTGGCCGATTGGGAGGATAAGGTTTGGTAGGATATTTGTGAGGGTTTTAAGGAGTAGGGACTAGGGGGCACTTGGGCATATCTTGGCCCTACACTTGCTTAGCACTTGGCATGATCTTGGCCATTGGTTGGCCTTTGCTTGCCCTATAAATACCCTCCCCCTTTGAAGACTTCTTCATCCAAATAAATTTCCTAAGTCTAAAAACCTCCCCCCCTCTCTTGTAGTGTTCTCGTCCCTCCCCCCCTTGGTGAGGCCCTTGGCCGAGAACCCCTCCCCCCTTGGCCGAGAGTACCCCCCCTCCTAGTGGGGTAGGCCGAGGGGTATACACCCCCCCTTGTGGTGTTGTCTCGTATATATACATCCCCTCTTGGTAGAAATACTCTCCATAGTATTGTTACTATACCCAAAATACCTTAGCCTTATACCTTGTAGTATTCCAAAGTTACCTCTATACGTAGAGCCCGGAAATACTACCTTTTGTCCTTTTAGTCTCAAACCGAAACCCTAAGGAAATCTTCATAGTTGGTTGAAGTATTTAAGTAGAAGTTGGTTAGAACTTCTAAGGGTTGTTTGGAGCGGATTGGAGCGCACGGAGTAGGAGCTAAACCTTGCTCAGGATCGACATTATAACTTGGATAATTTTGGGCTTATCGAGGTAAATATCTTGTCCCCCTATTGTAATTGGAAATTACATGATTGTTAGAATATATAGTTGAAGTATACTATATATAGAATGAATATTGAATAGAACTGAACGTAGTTTTTCGGCAATGTCTTTTGACTTAAGCCTGAATTTAAAGAAGAGAAGCTGTAATTACATAGGGTGTATTCAGATGAGACTTGTGTAGCATTCTTGTGAAGTAGAAGCGTACGTCGAGTTAAGCGTATAAACCCCCACGGTTGGCTTGGTAGCGGCCTCGATAGAGGAGGAGATTTCTGTGCGGTTGCGGGGGAGGTCTTTGCCGAATTTTCGTAGAATATTCTACGTTGAGATCTAGATGTTAATAGGCGCCTTGTGGCCTCTATAGGTTGAAGTACTCGTATGGCGTGATCTACTTGGCTTAAGGAGTAGCCGAAGCGGTTTGAGGTACTTGGGCGTTTTGCTATTAGTCGATAATCGTCGCGAGGTATGTGAACCTCTTCCTATCTTTTCTAGCATGATATGTGTAATAACTATGTAGTACGGTAGACGTACATGTGTTAAATGTATTTGATTGGTTTAAAACATAAAGTGTTATAACGGCTTTATGGGGAGTTGGTTATAACAGCTTTATGTAGGTAAGAAAATGCTTTGTGGTTTTAAAAACTTAAGAGTTATAATAGCTTTATGGGAAGTTAGGTATAACGACTTAAGAGAGATAAAATGAATGATTTATTGATTTTAGAAGTTAAGAGACTTGATCTTAAAAGATAAGAGACTTGACTTAATTAAATTAATATGAATTTTGTGTGGAACCTCATTCGTGAGTAATGAGTACTTGGTTTTTAAAAGGAAGAATGTTTTACTGATTTCGGAAATCAGAATGAGTATCGACAAACCATTGCAGCGTTAATAAAGGGAAATGTTTTAATTAATGAAGTATTATTAAAACCAGTAGAAACCTCCATCTGCATAGAAGCTAAGATGACACAAAATGATATTACATTTCCTAGATCATGGCTGCTTAATAAGATTGATTATGAACAAGAATAACCTACTCACATATAAGGCATATGTTTCTCATATTGTTTAAAAGAGAATTATATTCTTAAATGAATAAGACTATGAACTACGAAACCTTTCTAAAATAAGAAACGTGAACATTTGAAATTAGGCAAACTTGAACGTTTGGAAAATAATGTTGTTACTTGATTTTACAAAGGGAAGTGTTTTGGTTTACTTAAAAAGATAGTCACTCTATTTCATACTACGGGTATTGTGTGACTTCTGTGAAAGAAACGAATCTTTTAAAAGAGTTAATGTGTGAAGTACTTTGGGGATAAAAACCCGATCTTGTTAATCATATAGTAGAAAGTACCTTGTGTGTATAACTTGATTGTGTTGGTTTGTATTAGCCTTGTAATACTTTCTTGTTGATTTGTTAAGTAAACATGCTAGGATGCTACGTGTGTTAGTATCTTGTGATGTTTGTGTAAAGGGGTTTCCCCTCGACTGCGTTTAAGTTGTTTAACTATCAGCCGTTATGTTGATATTGTACCACTCACCTTGACATGTTTCCGGAGGTTAAGCTGCCCTCCGTCTGGGGTAGACTCGGTGATGCAGGACCATGATTCGAGAATACCTCATGCGGGTCGAGGACCTATGCGAGCTACGAGAGTTCGAGTTAGTGTGCGGCCTTTATGGTCATGCGGTCTATGTGGCCATGCGGACTGCGAGTCCAGGCGGATGCCGGGGAGTAGCTACCCTCGATGCGGGGTTATACCTCATGCGGGCCTATGAGGTTGGCCTATGCGGAGCTGCGAGGAGTTCCAGGGCTAGACGCGCACATTGGATACTGCAGGCGTGTGACCTGCTTTGATCATGTGACGGTCTAGACAGATCTCATGATACAGTTTATGACCTTGTTAGTACTATGGGTGTTAGTAGTCGGGTATGCCTTCGTACTTACCCTGTACGGTTTTATTAGAACACAGGTGGGACCTGGTGTTCATATGTATTCCTTGGTGCTTTTATATCATAGACTGCCGGCAGTGAGGAAGGTATTCCACGGGCATGATTGATGTTGTGGGCGTGAGACCCATAGTTATATTTGAGTGATGACTTGAGGGCGTGAGTCACGACTTGACATATTGCTTATTTATCAGGAATCGTAGTTTGGTTATCATACATGTCTCTGCTTTATATAGACTACTATGATTTCATTTCTGATTTATTTTCGATTTCACATACCGGTAAATTTTTGCTGACCTCGCCTTGAAGCTGCGTTCATCTGCGCGAGTAAAGGTACACGATCGTTGATCCTCGCTCTTAGGGTCCACGATTCGGCGTTTGGGAAAGCTCCGTTTCTCGGAGGCTTATCTTGGTATAGTCCCTGTTGTTGTAGGTGCTTACATTCGGGGTATGGCGGACCACTGTCCGTCTGTCACGACCGAACCGGGCCGAGGCGGTGCCTTACCCCGGGCACCCTAGTGATACAACATCAGAGAAAAACCAGCGGAAATAAAAACTCAAGAATGAAAACAATGAAGTAAGAAAGCAGGCTAACCCAAACGGTTACCTTTTGTACATAAATTAAAACTTGAGCGATTACATCCTCACCAACACGCCTGATAGTGCTCTGGACCTCTAAGAATTTTGAAACCATAATGACGGGACGGGGCCGCCGTACCTGAATAAACAAAAGTCTACTACTGCAGGAACTGTACCACGGGACAAGCTTAGGAGATATGGAGCTTTCAGAAGCGAGCGGCGATCCAGAGGCGGATCGACAAGCTATGTACCTCAACTGCGGCATGAGCGCGGCCCGAAGGAGGTCGATTACAACGGTACCAAGTATGTGAAGCGTAAAATCGTAAATGATATCATAATAATGTATATAAAGCGAGACATGTATGATAACCAAACTACGATTACCTGACACCTATGATCATGTCAAGTCGGGGACTCACGCGTAAAGTCATCACTCAAATACAACCGAGTTTAACCGCTGATGGCCACGTGCCCGGCGTCTCACCTCGGTATAAGCATGGCCATGGAACCATCCTAGTGGGCCTATGCGTGGACCATCCAGCGTGTCGGTATGCCCAAAGGAGTCAACAAGATAACAATCCCTGTGGAAGCATACCCGTGGGCTACCCAACGTGTCAGTATGTCCAAACAACTATCAAAACAATACTCACTGTGGACGCATACCCGTGGGCTACCCAACGTGTCAGTATGTCCAAACAAGTAACCGGATAACACTCTAATGGGAACATACCGTGGGATACCCAGCGTGTCGGTATGCCCATCAATCAACCGAATAAGCGGTCCTCGTGAGAGATTCGGTAGCACACAACCAAACACTTGCACAACAAGGCTATCACAACAAGCATAGGCCAGTTACACACCACTCAAGGTACTATAATTACTTCTTAACACAACGTCAAGTATACCATTTAAAACCCAAGTATTTAACCCCTTAAAGATCAAGGTACTCATACCTTTTATAAACAAGTCACTTATGTTTTTCCATCACAAGGAGTTCAATATTTGAAAACGAGTTACTTCCCTTTTCCAAAAATCAAGTTACCATTTTAAATCTAATAAGGAAACCATTCCTTTATTTTCTTAAAGTCGTTATAATTAACTTCCCATAAAGCTATTATAACACTTTATGTTTTAAAACAATACAAGACAAAACCATGCCTTTCTTTTAAAACAAAACACTTCCAATTCTTAAGTCTCTTTTCTTTTAGAAATCGAATTCCTTACTTTGAAATTTTTAAGAAGATCAAAACTTGATTTCAATAGTTCTTATTAGAGCAGCCATGATCTAGGAAATGTAATACAATTTTGTCTTATCTTAGCTTCTATGCAGATGGAGGTTTCTACTGGTTTTAACATGATTGAATGTCATTACTATTTCCTTTATTAACGCTGCATTGACTTGTTCGATTCTTCTTCCCATTTCCGAAATTTGGGTAACATTATTCTTTTTTTTAAAAAAACCAAGGACTCATTTCTCACGAATGAGGTTTCACACTTTTCGACACCATTTAAGTCAAATCACTTGTCCTTTGAAATCAACAAAACATTCTTTTACTTACATAAAGTGGTTATAACAAACTTCCCATAAAGCCGTTATAACACTTTATGTTTTAAACCAACCAATTACTACTATAAGCCCTTATGAGACCAAGAGGGCTTATTCTTTAACAACCAAGCACTTATTACTAACGAATAAGATTTTCCTACTCTTTTCTTCAAACAATCAAGACCCTTACACTTCATATCAAGTCAAGGCACAAAAGGGAAATTTAATTCCTTTAACACACGTGCGTCTACCGCTATATATTTCACAAATAGTCATCTTTGAAGAGGATAGGAAAAATCACATACCTCGCGACGATTGTCGACAATAAGCAAAATGCTCCACGATCTTATCGCCCTTAAGTAGAATATGCTACCGTAGTACTTCAATCCTATAAGGGTCATAAAACGTCTATCAAACTCTAGCTTCGAACGTAGAATAACTAAGTGCAAAGTCCCCAAATTCTACGACAATTTGGACGGCACTTCCTTTGTTTCTACTAACTTGCCACCTTTGTTAAGGTCGAATTCAATAACCCAACGCCCCACAATAAACCAATCTTAAACCCCTTTCAAATCTTTCCAATCCAAGTTCTTAGGTCTAACATGATATCTTGCCCTAGACATCTTCAACAATTACAATCTCCCTTTACAACATGCGACGTCCCAATTAGAAATCCAATTGTAGTTACAATCTTAAGGCTAACATGCCCATTTCAGTTTTTAACAAGACAACAAGATTCAAATCTATACAATATACAACAGCCTCAGGCTCAACTCTAAACTACTAAAATAAAAGCGACCTCGAGCTCACATCTATACTACTAAAATAAAAAGCGACCTTAGGCTCATAACCAAGAGAAAGGAAACTTTTACCTTAAGGAATAGCCACAAAGCCCTTTTTCTTCCACCTCTTTCGTCAAAATCGCCCACTGTTACCACGAGTTTACCCACACTTTTTCTTCTTGCCGCCGCTCCAACAATCTCCTCTAAAGCTAGGTTTTCTTCCAAAAAACTAGAGAGAAGGGAGAGGGTTTTTCTTAGGAGGGTTTTGAAATGAAATGAAATGAAATGGCCAAGTCTTCCAAGACTTGGCCCTAAAATAGGACCACTTACTGATAAAAAGGATGGGAGGGACACTTGTCACCCTCTCATAGGTTATAAACGAAATATCCCCTGTTTTTCGTCACTTCTTTGCAAAATCCGCCTCAGCGCGGTCACTTGCGCCGTGCCAGCTCCACTTCAAAATAAATCTTCGCGTATGCTGCGGCGCCTGCATTCGGCGCGGCGCTGCAACCCTGTGACCCCGGTACAAGCGCGGCGCGTGCGATCCGCGGCAGCGCGACGCGCATGTACCATCGAGCAAGGCGACGCATTGCGGCACTGCGCTTGTAACTTCCATAACTTTTGACTCGATGTCCAATGTGAGCGGTTTGTTGCGTTGGGATCTAGATTTAACGGACTACACATTAGGCCTTTTAAACACCTCGAAATTCTTAACAACTGGGGTACAACACTCCAAGGTAAACTCAAAATCCGTCCAACACATGTTGTCAACTTATCTATCAACTTTTCACATCTTAAATTCCTTGGTATGTTCTTATCTAACTCCTTGAATTTACGGGGTGTAACACCGTCGTTGTTGTCATATCATTCGTAGAGGTCTGTAGTACTGTTGTGGGCAGGGTTTGTAAAAAGGATTAAACTGTTCATTTTGAAAGAGTTGTTATTTATATATTTGCCGAAAGGCAACTTTTCTTCAGATAAACATGTGTCTTCTTTTCATTGTATCATGTATTGTTTTATATTCCGCTGATTACACTGATGTTGTATCACTGGGGTGCCCGGGGTAAGGCACCAGTCACGGGCCCGGGTTCGGGTTGTGACATCAGTAAACCATTCCTTTTACTACTCTTAAGTCGTTATACCTAACTTCCCATAAAGCTAGTATAACTCTTAAGCTTTTAAAACCAAGTGTTACTCTTCTTACAAAAAGGTTACTTAATTCTTCTGAAATACTTCAGATTCTTTTTATTCAGGCTTAAGTCAAAAGACATTGCCGTAAAACTACGTTCAGTTAACACACGTACGTCTACCGTACTATATATATTCTTTAAAATATCATGCTCAAGAGTATAGGAAGAATCACATACCTCGCGACGATTATCGACTATTAGCAAAACGCTCCACGGCTGTAACCCGGCTAGCCTTGTCCACCTTTCAAGTAGTACATGCTACTCGCAGAACATTCAACCTCGGTAAGCCCATAATTATCCAAGTATAAATGTCGATCCTGAGCAACGTTTAGCTCCTACTCTGGGCGCTCCAACCCGCTCCAAACAACCCTTTAGAAGTTCTACGCAACTTCTTCTTAATCCTTCAACCGGCTATAAAGATTTTCCTAAGGGTTTCGTTTTGAGACAAAAAGGACATAAGGTAGTATTTCCGGGCTCTACGTATAGAGGTATCTTTGGAATACTACAAGGTATACGGCTAAGGTATTTTGGTATAGTAACAATACTTTGGAGAGTATTTTCTACCAAGAGGGGGTGTATTTTGAGAACAACTAGGCAAGTGGGGGGGGTACCCCACGGCTTAGCACCACTAGAAGGGGGGGGGGTGTGTCTCGGCCACACCATAAGGAGGGGGGGTGTGTCTCGGCCACACGATAAGGAGGGGGGGGTGACAACTCTCGGCCAAGGGGGCCTCACGAAATGGGGGAGGGGTTTTCAAGACTTAAGGAAGTGAGGAGTGGATGAAGAAAGCTTCACAAAGAGGGGGGGGGGGGTATTTATAGGGAGTTCAATGGCCAAGATCTAGCCAAGTGGGGGGCAAGTGGAGGGCCAAGATTTGCCCAAGTGCCCCCTAGTCCCTACTCCACAAATCCCTCACAAATATCCTACCAACTATGACCCTTAAATCGTGCAAGTTGCCGTCCCACACTCCACCAACTTGAGGGTGACAAGTGTCGCCCTCTCGTTGGTCCAAATATTTCGTCTCTCGGAAAATCCGCAAAAATTAAAAATGACATAGCCGGAATTTTCCCTTCGCAAGTTTTGTAAAACGTTTCGTCGAAAAACGATTCTAATCGGGTGTTCTGCACAAAATATTTTTGTCCAGGCCTACTTAAAGTTCAAACTTTTCTACGTACGTCCCCACGTACATACTCTGGAAATACGGGGTATAACATTCTCCCCTCCTTAGAAACATTCGTCCCGAATGTTCCTTCTAAGTCTCAAAACAAACATGCGCCAGTATAGTCTTCACTGCTATATTTACGAAAACAATCACGCCACGCCTGGCCATCAAATAACACATGCGCAAATACTTAATCCAAGTCCACGAGGAATCATCTCTAGTATAACAAAAGCTCCCACCCCAAAGTCTAAAATATACTCCCTTCGCACCTTCTCTTTACAAACGAAATGATCACATCTGTGTTCTCAACACATGCTCGCCTCTCCCCTTACTCGTCATACCCTTCTCGTACATTCGGACTCTTTCTCATGACTTACCACATTTTCTCGCTTGATTTCAAAATCTCGGGTTTACTATCTCCAACTTGGTCATCATTAACTGGGAACACTCTGGATGGATCTCCGATACTTTCCCGAACATAACAACACGAAAGACTGGACGTACTGCCTCCTAAGTCGGACGACAATGCTAACTATAGGCAACCTGGCCTATTCTTCACATGATCTGAAAAGGCCCAAAGTAACTCGGGCTAAGTTTCCTCTGTTTTCCAAAACTCGTCACACCCTAACCACATTCTGCTGAAACAGGTATGAACCAACAATCTGAACCTTGCCAACATCGAACCAATCGGCCGTGACTTACACTTCCGCCCTACAAGGCGTCCTGGCGACATCCGAATCTGAAATGATAGCTATTAAAACACTCCCTCAACAGGAGGCAACCATCCTCACAGCTACCCCTGAAATCCAAACACTGGCCCGAGGGCGAATGTGATATTGAGACTCACCTGAGTTCCTAACCCTGCCTGGTAAAACTTCCAGAAAAAAGGCAGTAGTAACACAGGCTCCATGCGCCATAAGGTGCAAGTAGGTACCTCGTGCAACCTTACAACCTTCCTGATATAACATCTCGCATAACCCTCTGCCGAGTAAACGATTTTTTACTGAAAGACAAGAGGGACTGACCTCATCGGCCCGACTACTGGTCGAATGCATCCACGAACTCGTACGATGGTTAACTAAACTTGGGCCTAACACCCACATGACCCTACTACCTGGAGGGACCACCACAAACTGACCCCACCATAAAACAGGTCGCGGGTTGACCCGCGGCATGGCCTCAACCCGACCCACTCTCGCGTAAAACGCTTGCTCCCCGATCCGGAACAATCTCACTATCAAGTTACGAAAATCTAGCGGTCTTCTTAGCTCAACTACCCTCTTTCATTTCACACAACTCAGGGACTTATATACAAATATATCTCACGTGCACTATGCACTCCGATAAGGGTCAAACACAAATGTAATATTTTACTCAAGATTGCCTTGCCTTCAAGGTCTCCACGTATAAAGCTCTAAGGCTCACACTTTTCCTATCCCCCAATCTTTCCCGGTTACTAACCATGATTTCTAATCACAATTTACACAATGCTATCAGAATATAACACTTAAGGTATACTCATCTTACATACCAATCTCTAGAGGGTTAAGGATATACCTGTATCTCTTACCGCTCCTTAGTCGTTACAATCAAACTGCCCGTGAGTGCATAGCTAGGGAAGATGATGAACTGATCACCGATCATGAAGGCTGAGTCCTCCTACTTACATCCTTCCTACTAGGACATCCTTTCGACACATGGCCCTGACGGCCGCCGGTAAAACAAGTACCAATTAAAAAACGACATTCCCCGGGATGACGCCTGCCACATTGTGAACATTGGGGAAAAACTGAATCCGGCTGGCTGGAACCTTCGTGTAGCTGTGAATCGGAAGCTCTGGAGTTCTGACCAATTCCTGCATACCCCGAACGTCCTGAACCCTGTGGAGGACCACTCTGCACTGGTGGATGTGCATATCTAATCTGCTGGTGAGGCGATTCGCCTCGAAAGTTATCAAAGGACCTTCATTACGGCGCCTTAACTGCGTCGCTTGGTTAACCGTCGATCTCTACGTTTCTCGGCTTGCTGCGCATAAGCCCGCATACGTGCCATGCTCGAGCCTGGCGAAGAACTACTCTTGCACAACCCTCTCTTAGATATTTATCAAGGCCCGCGATAAATCGGTACATCATATACCCTCTGGTAGCTTAAATCCCTAGCTAGTAACAGGGTCGCCTCTTTGCAATCTATATTCTCTGTTCCCGGTCGTGGAACTGAAGGTTCATATATCAAGGTCGCAGTAGGCACTGCTGCCGCCGTGCTAAACTCTGCTGGGGCTGGTGACGTCGCAGAACTCCCCAAATGAAGCACCACCCCAGGTGATGATTGGGCGTGCCACGTAACCCTCTGTACTCTACTCGCGGCTCCTCGCCTTGCCTTGCCTGGGCGGGTTGCCTTACGCGGAGGCATAGCGGTAAGGGAAGAAATACGTTAGAGGTCCAACTTATAACACGACTCTAAGGCACGATCTCGAGTGAGGCGAATGGAAACCAATCCTAAATATCCTATAGCCTCACGATTATTGGTGTGGTGCACAACACACCGATAATCAAGACTTCTACTAGATACGGTGCGTAGACACTTTCAGGATTAATCGCTCTGATACCACTTTTGTCACGACCGAACCGGGCGTGGTCGTGCCTACCAGGCACCCTAGTGATACAACATCAGAGTAATCAGCGGATCATAAAACAAGACATGAAAATATTATGAAGTAAGAAACAATTCATCTGAGAAAACTTGCCTTTCGGCATAATATATAACAACTAGAACAGTTACATCCCCTTTTTTTTTTTTTTACAACTGCGCCAACAGCGATACTACGGACCTAAGAATGATATGACAACAATGGCGGGGCGGGGCCGCCATACCACGAATGTAAACACTTACAACGACAGGAACTATACCACTGATAAGCCTCCGAGAAACGGAGCTTCCCAACGACGCTGACCCTAAGGCGATGATCAACATGGTGTACCTCTACTGCGGCATGAGCGGCCCGAGGTCGATAACAACGTACCAAGTATGTGGCGAAATGCGTAAATGAAATCATAGTAGTCTATATAAAGCGAGGAGACATGTATGATAACCAAACTACGATTCAAAATAAATAGCGATCATGTCAAGTCGGGACTCACGCCTCAAAGTCATCACTCAAATACAACTATGGGTCTCGCCCACAACATCAATCATGCGTGGAATACCTTCCTCACCGCCGTGATCTATGATATAAAAGCACCAAGGAATACACATGAACACGGGTCCACATGTCATAAATAAACCGTCTGGGGTAAATGCGAAGGCATAGCGACTACTAACACCCCAGTACCAACAAGGTCATAAAGCGTATCATGAGATCTGTCTGAGTCACATGATCAAATGGTCACTCGCGCAGATATCAAATGTGCGCGTCTAGCCACAGAACTTCCGCGACTCGCGTAGGCCAACCTCATAGGCGCGTGAGGTATTCCCGCGTCGGTAGCTACTCCGGCATCGTCACGGACTTGCGATCGCGTGGCGCATAGATCGCGCATGACCATAAAGGCGCGCACTAACCTGGAACTCTCGTAGCTCCGCATAGGTCCCCGGGACCCGCATGAGGTATTCTCGAATCATGGTCCCAGACCGCCTGAGTCTACCCCACATCGGAGGGCAGCTTAACCCTCGGGATCATGTCAAGGTGAGTGGTACAATACCAACATAACGGCTGATAGTTAAACAACTTAAGCGCAATCGGGAAACCCTTTACACAAACATCACAAGATACTAACACACGTAGCATCCTAGCATGTTTACTTATCAAATCAACAAGAAAGTATTACAAGGCTATCACAAACCAACACAATCAAGTTATACACACAAGGTACTTTCTACTATATGTCAACAAGTTCGGGTTTTTATCCCCAAAGTACTTCATACATTAACTCTTTAAGAGATCTGTTTCTTTCACAAAAGTCACACAATACCCGTAGTATAAAAAAAAGAGTGACTATCTTTTGAAGTAAATCAAATACTTCTCTTTGTAGAATCAAGTAACAACATTCTTTTCCAAACGTTCAAGTTTGCCTAATTTCAAATACTCAAGTTTCTCATTTTTCGAAAGGTTTCGTAGTTCATAGTTTTAATCCTTTAAAACAATTTTGAGAAACATATGCCTTATGTGTGAGTAGGTTATTCTTGTTCATAACAATCTTATTACAGCAGCCATGATCTAGGAAATGTAATATCATTTTGTCTCATCTTAGCTTCTATGCAGATGGAAGTTTCTACTGGTTTTAATAATACTTTATTAGTCAAAACATTTCCCTTTATTAAGCTATTTGTGGTTTGTTCGATACTTATTCTGATTTCCGAAATCAGTAAAACATTATTGCTTTTAAAAACCAAGTACTCATTTCTCACGAATGAGGTTTCACACAAAATTCATATTAATTTAATTAAGCCAAGTCTCTTATCTTTTAAGATCAAGTCTTCTAAAATCAGTAAACCATTCCTTTTACTACTCTTAAGTCGTTATACCTAACTTCCCATAAATCTAGTATAACTCTTAAGCTTTTAAAACCAAGTGTTACTCTTCTTACAAAAAGGTTACTTAATTCTTCTGAAATACTTCAGATTCTTTTTATTCAGGCTTAAGTCAAAAGACATTGCCGTAAAACTACGTTCAGTTAACACACGTACGTCTACCGTACTATATATATTCTTTAAAATATCATGCTCAAGAGTCTAGGAAGAATCACATACCTCGCGACGATTATCGACTATTAGCAAAACGATCCACGGCTGTAACCCGGCTAGCCTTGTCCACCTTTCAAGTAGTACATGCTACTCGCAGAACATTCAACCTCGGTAAGCCCATAATTATCCAAGTATAAATGTCGATCCTGAGCAACGTTTAGCTCCTACTCTGGGCGCTCCAACCCGCTCCAAACAACCCTTTAGAAGTTCTACGCAACTTCTTCTTAATCCTTCAACCGGCTATGAAGATTTTCCTAAGGGTTTCGTTTTGAGACAAAAAGGACATAAGGTAGTATTTCCGGGCTCTACGTATAGAGGTATCTTTGGAATACTACAAGGTATACGGCTAAGGTATTTTGGTATAGTAACAATACTTTGGAGAGTATTTTCTACCAAGAGGGGGTGTATTTTGAGAACAACTAGGCAAGGGGTACCCACGACACTTGCACTAGAAGGGGGTGTGTCTCGCCACACCATAAGGAGGGGGTGTGTCTCGGCCACACCATAAGGAGGGGGGTGACAACTCTCGGCCAAGGGGGCCTCACGAAATGGGGAGGGTTTTCAAGACTTAAGGAAGTGAGGAGTGGATGAAGAAAGCTTCACAAAGGGGGGGGGGGTATTTATAGGGAGTTCAATGGCCAAGATCTAGCCAAGTGGGGGGCAAGTGGAGGGCCAAGATTTGCCCAAGTGCCCCCTAGTCCCTACTCCACAAATCCCTCACAAATATCCTACTAACTATGACCCTTAAATCGTGCAAGTTGCCGTCCCACACTCCACCAACTTGAGGGTGACAAGTGTCGCCCTCTCGTTGGTCCAAAATATTTCGTCTCTCGGAAAAATCCGCAAAAATTAAAAATGACATAGCCAGAATTTTCCCTTCGCAAGTTTTGTAAAACGTTTCGTCGAAAAACGATTCTAATCGGGTGTTGTGCACAAAATATTTTCGTCCAGGCCTACTTAAAGTTCAAACTTTTCTACGTACGTCCCCACGTACATACTCTGGAAATACGGGGTATAACAGGTTTATATGAAGGCATGGTATTGCAATTCGAATTAAAAGCATGTAGTTATGAGTCTATTTGGGCGTACCGTCAGTGATGGAGGATTCCACGGGTATGCGGCCATGATGAGGGTTCGTTTTCCCTGTTGACAGTATTATTCCATAGATTAGCTCTCCATAAGGTCTACTGATGCAGGGTGGATCTAGTAGTTAGCCCTCGTACTTGCCCCGGTCAGAGACGTGATGCAGGGTGGATCTGGTAGTTGGCTTTCGTACTTGCCCCGGTCAGGGTTAGGGCGAAGTGGTGTGATGCAGGGTGGATCTGGTGGTTAGCCTGCGTACTTGCCCCGGTCAGCGATGTGACGCAGGGTGGATCTGGTAGAGGCTATCGCACTTGCCCGGTCGGCCGTGATTTCGATTATAGTATTGTTTTTACGGGTGGATCTGGTAGCTGGCTTTCTTACTTGCCGATCGATTGAGGATGCAGGTGGATCGGTAGCTATGCGCCGTACTTGCCTCGTGCGGTTCTTATGATCTGAGTGGAATCTAGTATTCATGTGTACTCCTTAGTGTTGTTATATCATAGACTGCCGGCAGTGAGGAAGGAATTCCACGGGCACGATTGATATTATGGGCATGAGACCTATGGTTATATTTGAGTGATGACTTAGAGGGCGTGAGTCCCTGACTTGACATGGCTGCGTATATGTTGTGTACTGTAGTTTGGCTATCATACATGTCTCCTGCTTTATATATATATGCTATTATGATTTCATTACAGTATTTTCAGTTTCACATACTTAATACTGTTATCGACCTCGCCGAATTTGCGTTCATCTGCAGTCGAGATACGTAGCTTGCTGGTCCGCTCTCTTAGGATCATTGTTCAGTTCTTGGAAAGCTCCATCTCTCCGGAGGCTTTGTCTTTTTGGTATGATTCCCTGAGGTTATAGACTTTTGTACATTCAGGGGTATGGCGGGGCCCTGTCGCCACGATTGTTATTCTAAGTGCGTAGTCACGTTTGTGGTTTGGGCTGTAAGAATAAGTTGTACTTCTGATTAAGTATGTTTTATGGAAGGCAGCCTTATCGGCTGGCCATCGATGTTTACCTTTTTATAAGTTATGTGTTATGTATGTTCATTGCTATTCTCGACATATACGACGTGGTACCGGCAGGTACGATCGCGGCCCGGGTGGTCGTGACAAAAGTGGTATCGAGCGATTAGTCCTCGAAAAGTGTCTGAGCCGTGTCTAGTAAGTCTTGATTATCGGTGTGTTGTGCACCACATCTATAATCGAGGTCGGGACATTTAGGATTGGTTTCCATTCTTCTCTCTGAGATCGTGCGATGAGAGTTGTCCTACTAGGTTGAATCCTCGACCTCTTCTTATGTACGATTATGCCTCACGGAAGCGGCGAGCCAGAAGGGCAAAGCGTGGCGAGGCGCGATGCTGTGAGTTACGAGGACTCGGGCACGCACTATGCACGAGGTAGTAGTAGTCGGCGAGTTCAGCTCTGCCGGCGATATTAGAAGCCGAGGCGGCGGTAGCTCGAGAGGCTCGTGCACCGAGCCTCGATTCCGCGGCCGGCGAGTATAGGGATTACGGAGAGCAGATCAGGTTGTTGACTAGCATCGTGGCAGGGCAGCACCGCCAGGGGCCGGTGGCTAACCCTAGGGCCGATTTAAGGATTCGGACTTTACGAGTTGTAATCCACGAGTTCTATGGTTCGAGGTCCGAGGAGAATCCTCGGGAGTTTATTCGACAAGGCGGACTACGCAGGTGCTTAGGGCCTCGGAGACGGAGTCCGTTGTGTTAGCTTCTTACCGGTTACGCGATATTGCGTTGAACTGGTTTGAGTCATGGGAATTGTCTAGAGGGGAGTGTCACGACCCGATCCCGGGCCCGTGACTGGTGCCTTACCCCGGGCACCCTAGTGATACAACATCAGAGAAAAATCAGCGGAAATAAAACTTAAACATGAAACAAGAGATAAGATCATAAAACAGGCCAACCAAACGGTTACCTTCCAATAAAATATATGTATACAAATCTTTCAAACCGAACAGTTTAATCCTTTTTACAAACCCTGCCCACAACTGTACTACAGACCTCTAAGAGTTTTTATACAACATGACGGGACAGGGCCCCGCCATACCCCTGAATGTACAAGAACCTACAACTCAGGGTAACATACCAAAGATAAGCCTCCGGAGAAACGGAGCTTCCCAATGCTGAACGGTGATCCTAAGAGCGAGGATCTACAACCGATGTACCTCTACCTGCGGCATGAACGCAGCCCCCCGAAGGAGGTCAGTACAACAGGTACCAAGTATATGGCGAAAAATCAGTAAATGAAATCATAGCAGTCTGTATAAAGCAGGAGACATGTATGATAACCAAACTACAATTCACCATAAATAGCGATATGTAATTCGGGGACTCGCCTCGAGTCATCACTCAAATATAACTATGGGTCTCACGCGCAACATCAATCATGCGTGGAATACCTTTCTCACCGCTGCGATCTATGATATAATAACACCACAGAGTACACATGAACACCAAGTCTGTATTATCAATACTATACAACCAAACCACGAAGCTGACACGGGGCAAGTACGAAAGCCGACTACCAGATACCAAGGCCGTGTCACGTAGCTGACCGGGGCAAGTACGAGGGCTAACTACCAGGTACCAAGGCCGTGTCACGAGACTTCGTCACTACACTGAACGGGGCAAGTGCGAGGGCTAACTACCAACCTACCAAGGCCGAATCACCCACGAGACGGGGCAAGTACGAAAGCCGACCACCAGATACCAAGGCCGATCAGTAAAACCTCATGGAGAGCTAGTCCATGGAATAACACTATCAACAGGGAAACGAACCCTCATCATCGTGGTGCATACGTGGACCATCCATCGAGTCAGTATGCCCATGGACTATCATAGTGGAAGCATACCCGTGGGCCACCCATCGTGTCAGTATGTCCAAAATGATCAAGAATAACACGACCGACCCTCCATTCGAGAGACGCGGTAACATAAGAATACAACACTTTGCACAATCAAGGCTATCATACACAAACATAGGAAAGTTACACACAACTCAAGGTACTTTTTATTATATGCCAAAGTCCAGGTTTTAACCCCAAAGTACTACGTATGTTAAACTCTTTTTAAAGGATCCATTTCTTTTACAAAGGTCACCCGATACCCGCAGTATAGAGTGACTAACATCTTTTAAGTAAACCAAAACAACTTCCATACTTTCCTTTTTTAAAACCAAAACTAAGGCAATACCATGCCTTCTTTTTAGACCAAAACACTTCTCCTTTTAAAGTCAAGTTACTACTTTAAAACCAATGATAAAACCATTTCTTTGTTTTCATAAAGTCGTTATAACTAACTTCCCATAAAGCTGTTATAACACTTTATGTTTTAAACCAATTTTTAAGACAAAACAATGCCTATTCTTTTAAACCAAAGACTCTTTAATTTCCTCAAGTCCCTTTTAGAAATCAAGTTCCTTACTTATTCTCATTTCCGAAATCAGTAAAACATTATTCTTTAAAAACCAAGTACTCATTACTCACGAATGAGGTTTCACACTTCTTAACAACTTTCACATCAATTCAATTAAGTCAAGTCTTCTTAACTTCTTAAAAGCAATAAACCATTCTTTTTATCTCTATTAAGTCGTTATACCTAACTTCCCATAAAGCTAGTATAACTCTTAAGCTTTCAAACCAAGTATTATTCTTCTTTCAAAAAGGATTCTTAATTCTTTTGAAATACTTCAAGATTCTTATTATTCAGGCTTAAGTCAAAAGACATTGCCGTAAAACTATATTCAGTTAACACACGTACGTCTACCGTACTATATATATATATTCTTGTAAAATACTTCCAGATTCTTATTGTTCAGGCTTAAGTCAAAAGACATTGCCACACGTACGTCTACCGTACTATATATATATATTCCTTTAAAATATCATGCTCAAGAGTATAGGAAGAATCACATACCTCACGACGATTATCGACTATCAGCAAATAGCTCCAAAGTACTGTAATCCTGCTAGCCTTTTTCACTTCTTCGAGTAGAATACGCTACTCGCAGTACTTCACCCTATAATGGTCACACAAGTCTATCAACGACTAGACTATCGTAAATAATTCTCTACGGAAAATTGGGCGACTTAGCTACCCGCCAAACTACACAAGTCTCAGTAAATACGGTCTATGTAAGTAAATCTGATTCGGTTCCCTTCTTATATACCTTCCGGTATATAACTTATACTTAATTCTTCTACTTGACGGTATGTAAACTCTAATTACAAAAGAAGGTCAAGCGTATTTACCTCGATAAGCCCAAAATTATCCAAGTTTAAATGTCGATCGACCAACGTTTAGCTCTACTCTGGGAGCTCGACCCGCTCAAACAACCCTTAGAAGTTCTACGCAACTTCTACTTAATACTTCAACTCGCTATGAAGATTTTCCTTAGGGTTTCGGTTTGAGACTAAAAGGACAAAAGGTAGTATTTCCGGGCTCTACGTATAGAGGTAACTTTTGGAATACTACAAGGTATAAGGCTAAGGTATTTTGGTATAGTAACAATACTTTGAGAGTATTTCTCTACCAAAAAGGGGGTATTATACGAGAACAACAAGGCAAGGGGTGTACCCTCTAAACACCACTAGGAGGGGGGGAATAACTCTCGGCCAAGGGGCCTCACGAAAGGGGGAGGGGGGTGTTCTTGGATGAGAACACTACACTTAAGAGGGGGAGAAGACTTTCAAGACTTAGAGACAATTTTTGGATGAAGAAGTTCAACAAGGGAGGGGTATTTATAGGCCAACCAATGGCCAAGATGAAGCCAAGTACAAGGCAAGTGTAAGGCCAAGATCAAGCCAAGTGCACCCTAACCCTACTCCACAAAACAAGGCACAAAATAAGGCACAAAACATGCCACGAAAATGGGCACCAATCGGCCAAGAGAAACCGTCAACTTGAGGGTGACAAGTGTCGCCCTCTCGTTGGTCCAAAATATTCCGTCTCTCGGAAAAATCCGCAAAAATTATAAATGACATAGCCGGAATTTTCCCTACGCAAAGTTCGGAAAACGCGTTTAGTCGGAAAGCGACTCTTTTAGGGGTTGTGTACAAATTTCGAATCTTGCCTAACTTTAAGGCTCAAACTTTTCTCGTGCCCACACGTACATACTCTGGAAATACGGGGTATAACATTCTCCCCTCCTTAGAAACATTCGTCCCGAATGTTCCTTCTCGAAACAGATAACGACAAAGTTCTTCATAACTTAAACAAGTTGCCAATGCCACAAAATAACACCCGCGCAAATGCTTAACCCAAGTCAACGAGGAATCACTCCTACATCACAAGAGCTTCCACCCTGGTCTAAAGGATACTCCCTTCGCATCTTAACTTCACAACAAAATGACCTCTTTTATTCTGCTAACACACGTTCACTTCTTTCCTTATTCGTCGTAATCACTTGAACTCTCCCAGTATACGTATCATACTTCAGTCATTACTTCAGTTCCCAAAATTTCTGGAGCCACTACCTCCAAACTTGGTCATCTTACTAGCCTCGATCTTCTTTAAGGCCATTCCCGGCCTTCACGATCCGCTTCTGGTCGAACATATCCACGAACTCATACGATGGTCATCTAAACTTGGGCCTAGCACCCTCGTGACCCTACCATCTGGCGGGACCACCAGCCGACCCACCTACATCCGGGCTACGGGTTGACCCGCAATACGCCCTCAACCCGACCCTCCGTCGCGCCAACTCTTGCTCCTCGATACGGAACAATCTTACTAATTCACATCAGGAAAGCTACCACTTTCATTTTACACAACTCACGGAATTATCCCACAATACATTATACGCAAACCAAGTATTTCGACAAAGACTAACCGTAAAATCTTTTATTCAAGTCGGCCTTACGTCTAAGGTCTCAACGTGTAATATTCTAAGGTTCATACCTTCCCTGTCCCCACACTTATTCTTTCAACTAACCAAGTCTCTAAACCAAAATATACACAATGCTATCTGTACATAGTACTGAACATACAATCATCGTATCACACATGCAAAACTCTCGAGGGTTAAGGATATACCTGAAAAGATAGGCGGTTCAAAGGACCGCTAAATCTGGGAACTTCCACCGCGACCTGCGTGGCTCACGGTGTATGAACATCCCGCCTAGCTATGGAAGGTGAATAACCCGCAATCGATCTCGTAGTCTGCGCTATCCTACCGGTGCTACCCACAGTCGGGACGATCTCTCGCTAGATGGCCTGTTGGCGCAAGAATAACAATCTCCCAAGTTAGTACGACACTCTCCCTTATGAAGTTTTCCACAACGCCACATCGAGACAAGAGGCGACCTCATCCGACGAGCACTCCTACTCGCAAAATCTGAAACACAGGAGCCACGACTGCTCCGAATATCCCGAAGGTCCCGAAGGCGTGGAGGACCACTGCATCTTGGCGGAGGTACATATCTAGTCTCTTGGCGGTCCACCTCGAAAGTTATCAAAGGACCTGCTTGCAGCCTCTTCTCTGTGATCTTGGTCATTCCGTCGACCTCTCTTGTCACGACCGAACCGGGCCGTGGTCGTGCCTACCGGGCACCCAGTAGACATACATCAGAGTAATCAACGGAACATAAAACAAGACATGAAATATCAAGAAGTGTAAAGCAGATTATCGAGAAAATTTGCCTTTCGCATAATATATAAAACTTAAATCCGAAACGATTACATCCCTTTTACAACTCGCCCACAAGATTACTACGCACCTAAGAGTGACATGACAACAATGGCGGACGGGGCCCGCCATACCCCGAATGTAAGCACCTACTACGACGAGGACTATAACACTGATAAGCCTCGAGAAACGGAGCTTCCCAAACGCCTGTGACCACGAGAGCTAGGATCAACGATCGTGTACCTCAACTCGCGGCATGAACGCGGCCCCAAGGAGGTCGATAACAGTACCAAGTATGTGGCGAAAAATCGTAAATGAAATCATAGTAGTCTATATAAAGCAGAGACATGTATGATAACCAAACTACGATTCACAATAAATAGCGATCATGTCAAGTCGTGACTCATGCCTCAAAGTCATCACTCAAATATCACTATGGGTCTCACGCCCATAACATCAATCATGCGTGGAATACCTTCCTCACCGCCGATCTATGATATAAAAGCACCAAGGAACACACATGAACACGGGTCCCACTGTGTCATAAGAAAACCGTACGGGGTAAGTACGAAGGCATAGCCGACTACTAAAACCCCCAGTACCAACAGGGTCATAAACTGTACCATGAGATCTGTCTAGACCGTCACATGATCAAAGGCCGCCACTCGCCGCGATATCTAATGTGGCGTCTAGCCTGGAACTTCCGCGCACTCGCATAGGCCAACCTCATAGCCCGCATGAGGTATTCCCGCATCGGTAGCTACTCCCGGCGTCCGCTGGACTCGCGATCGCGTAGCCACATGACCGCGTGACCATAAAGGCCGCACACTAACTCGAGCTCGTAGCTCTGCATAGGCCGGGACCCGCATGAGGTATTCTCGAATCATAGGTCACACAGACGCTTTGAGTCTACCCGCGTCGGAGGCGACTTAACCTCCGGGATTATGTCAAGGTGAGTGGTATAATACCAACATAACGGCTGATAGTTAAACAACTTAAGCGCAATCGAGGGAGAACCCCTTTACACAAACATCACAAGATACTAACACACGTAGCATCCTAACATGTTTACTTATCAAACCAACAAGAAAGTATTACAAGGCTATCACAAACCAACACAATCAAGTTATTCACACAAGATACTTTCTACTTTATGTTAAACAAGTTCGAGTTTTTATCCCCAAAGTACTTCATACATTAACTCTTTAAAAGATACGTTACTTTCACAAAAGTCACACAATACCCGTAGTATAAAAATAGAGTGACTATCTTTTAAGTAAACCAAAATACTTCCCTTTGTAAAATCAAGTAACAACATTATTTTCCAAACGTTCAAGTTTGCCTAATTTCAAATGTTCAAGTTTCTCATTTTTTGAAAGGTTTCGTAGTTCATAGTTTTAATCCATTAAAACAATTTGAGAAACATATACCTTATGTGTGAGTAGGTTATTCTTGTTCATAACAATCTTATTACAATGACCGTGATCTAGGAAATGTAATATCATTTTGTCTCATCTTAGCTTCTATGCACTGGAAGTTTCTCTTGGTTTTAATAATACTTTATTAGTCAAAACATTTCCCTTTATTAAGCTTTGTGGTTTGTTCGATACTTATTCGATTTAGAAATCGTAAACATTATTGCTTTTAAAACCAAGTACTCATTTCTCACGAATGAGGTTTCACTCAAAATTCATATTAATTTAATTAAGTCAAGTCTCTTAACTTCTTAAATCAATAAATCATTCTTTTATCTCTCTTAAGCCGTTATACCTAACTTCCCATAAAGCTAGTATAACTCTTAAGCTTTTAAAACCAAGTATTACTCTTCTGTTAAAAATGATTCAGTATTCTTTTTGAAATACTTCAAGATTATTCAGGCTTAAGTCAAAAGACATTGCCGTAATTATTATTCAGGCTTAACTCAAAAGACATTGCCGTAATTATTATTCAGTTAACACACGTACGTCTACCGTACTATATATATTTTAAAATATCATGCTCAAGAGTATAGGAAGAATCACATACCTCGCGACGATTATCGACTATTAGCAAAACGCTCCACGGCTATAACCCGGCTAGCCTTGTCCACCTTTCAAGTAGTACATGCTACTTGCAGAACATTCAACCTATAAAGGTTATACAAGTCTATCAATGTCTAGACTACTCGGTAGAATAAATCTAGATACAAGTTTCTAAGGAAAATTGGGCAGCCCTTCCCTACCCGTCAAACTTCACAAGTCTACTGTAATACCGTCCTATGTAAGTACAGTTCAATTCCCTTCTTATATACCTTCCTTGTATATAACTTATACTTAATTCTTATACTTCAATAGTATGCAAACTCAATTACAATAGGGAGACAAGATATTTACCTCGGTAAGCCCATAATTATCCAAGTATAAATGTCGATCCTGAGCAACGTTTAGCTCCTACTCTGGGCGCTCCAACCCGCTCCAAACAACCCTTTAGAAGTTCTACGCAACTTCTTCTTAATCCTTCAACCGGCTATGAAGATTTTCCTAAGGGTTTCGTTTTGAGACAAAAAGGACATAAGGTAGTATTTCCGGGCTCTACGTATAGAGGTATCTTTGGAATACTACAAGGTATAAGGCTAAGGTATTTTGGGTATAGTAACAATACTTGGAGAGTATTTTCTACCAAGGGGGGGTGTTTCATGAGAACAACACTCAAGAGAGGGGGGGTACTTCTCGGCCAAAGGCCACTAGGAAGGGGGGGAAGGGTTTCGGCCAAGGGCCTCCTCAAAGGGGGAGGGGGACTCTTGGACGAGACACTACACTAAGGGGGAGGAAGAGAGCTTTCAAGACTTAGAAGTTTGGATGAAGAAGTCTTCACAAAGGGGGGTATTTATAGGGAAACCAATGGACAAGATCAAGCCATGTGGGGGGGCAAGTGGAGGGCCAAGATCAAGCCAATTTCACCCTAACCCTACTCCACAAAACAAGGCACAAAACAAGGCACCAAACATGGCACAAAATAAGGCACAAAACATGGCCAAAAACCGTGACCCATCGGCCAACTAGCACGCCCACTTGAGGGTGACAAGTGTCACCCTCCCGTTGGTCCAAAATATTTCGTCTCTCGGAAAAATCCGCAAAAATTATAAATGTCATAGCCGCATTTTTCCCCTCGCAAGCTTTGTAAAACATTTCGTCGAAAAACGATTCTAATCGGATGTTGTGCACAAAATATTTTCATCCAAGCCTACTTAAAGTTCAAACTTTTCTACGTACGTCCTCACGTACATACTCTGGAAATACGGGGTATAACATTCTCCCCTCCTTAGAAACATTCGTCCCGAATGTTCCTTCTAAGTCTCAAAACAAACATGCGCCAGTATAGTCTTCACTGCTATATTTACGAAAACAATCACGCCACGCCTGGCCATCAAATAACACATGCGCAAATACTTAATCTAAGTCCACGAGGAATCATCTCTAGTATAACAAAAGCTCCCACCCCAAAGTCTATAATATACTCCCTTCGCCACTTTCTCTTTACAAACGAAATGATCACATCTGTGTTCTCAACACATGCTCGCCTCTCCTTACTGCATACCCTTCTCGTACATTCGGACTCTTTCTCATAACTTACCACATTCCTGTTACTGCTTCAGTTTCCAAAACTCTGGGTTACTACCTCTAACTTGGTCATCATTAACTGGGAACACTCTGGATGGATATCCGATACTCTTCCGAACATAGCAACATGAAAGATCGGACGTACTGCCTCCTACGTCGGACGACAATACTAACATATAGGCAACCTGACCTACTCTTCACATAATCTGAAAAGGCCCAAAGTAACTCGGGCTAAGTTTCCTCTATTTTCCGAAACTCGTCACACCCTTCCGGGGTGGTACCTTCGAGAAGACCCACCGTCAACCTGAACTCCAAGCGTCGTCGCCGATTATCCGCACGACTTCTGTTGACTCTGAGCTGCCGATAACCTCTCCTGGATAGGCTTCACCCTATCCACATCCTGCCGAAATAAATATGAACCAACTATCTGCACCTTGCCAACCTCGAACCAATCGACCGGCAACTTACACTTCCGCCCCTACAAGGCGTCACAAAGCGACATCCTAATACTGAAATGATAGCTATTAAAACACTCCCTCAACAGGAGGCAACTATCCTCACAGCTACCCCTGAAATCCAAACACTGGCCCGAGGGCGAATGTGATATTGAGACTCACCTGAATTCCTAACCCTGCCTGGTAAAACCTCCAGAAAAAGAAACAGTGCACTGGCTCCACTGTCATGCCATAAGGTGAAGGTAGGCACCGTGCGACCTTACAACCTTTCTCGATATATCATCCGCCAAGCAACGGTCTGATCGAAAGATACGATGGTGACCCATCGCCCGATCTTCGTGAATCGTCCACGAACTCATACGATGGTTAACTAATCTTGGGCCTAACACCCTCGTGACCCTACCACCTGGCGGGACCACCACAAACTGACCCCACCATAAAACAGGTCGCGGGTTGATCCGCGGCATGGCCTCAACCCGACCCACTCTCGCGTAAAACACTTGCTCCCCGATCCGGAACAATTTCACTAATCACGTTACGAAAACCTAGCGGTCTTCTTAGCTCAACTACCCTCTTTCATTTCACACAACTCAGGGACTTATATACAAATATATCTCACGTGCACTATGCACTCCGATAAGGGTCAAACACAAATGTAATCTTTTACTCAAGATTGCCTTGCCTTCAAGGTCTCCACGTATAAAGCTCTAAGGCTCACACTTTTCCTATCCCCCAATCTTTCCCGGTTACTAACCATGATTTCTAATCACAATTTACACAATGCTATCAGAATATAACACTTAAGGTATACTCATCTTACATGCTAATCTCTAGAGGGTTAAGGATATACCTGTATCTATTGCTTCACTCCCCTTAGTCGTTCTAATCAAACCTGCCCCGTAGGGCGCATAGCTAGGGAAGATGATGAACTGGTCACTGATCATGAAGGCTGAGTCCTCCTACTTACATCCCTCCTACTAGGACATCCTTTCGACACATGGCCCTGACGGCCGCAGGTAAAACAAGTACCAACTAAAAGATGACATTCCCCGGGATGACGCCTGCCACACTGTGAACCGGAAGCCCTGGAGCTCTGACCAACTCCGGCATACCCCAACGTCCTGAACCCTGTGGAGAACCACTCTGCTCTGGCGGAGGCGCATAACCAATCTGCTGCTGAGGCGGTTCGCCTCGAAAGTTACCAAAGGACCTTGCTGTTATGGCCCTCTTCTACTGTCCTTGGTTAACCCGTCGATCTTTACGTTTCTTGGCCTGAGGCGCATAAGCCCGTACACAGGCCATGCTCAAGCCTAACTGAAGAATTTCTCTTGCACTACCCTCTCTAAGATAGTCGTCAAGACCCGTGATAAATCGATACATCATACTCTCTGGTAGCTACATCCTTAGCTAGTAACAGGGTCGCCTCTTTGCAATCTATACTCTCTGGCCGCGAATCAAGGTTCATATATCATGGCCGCAGAGAATCGCTGCCGCTGTATAAACTCTTTGAAGGTGGCGACGTCGCAGAACTCCCCGAATGAAGCACTATCCTAGGTGATAATTGGGCATGTGCCCTCGTAACCCTCTGTGCACTAGTCGCAGCCTCTGCGCTTGCCCTTCGTGGCGGGTTGCTTTACGCGAGGCATAACGGTGAGGAAAGAAATACGTTAGAGGGTCCAACTTATAACACGGCTCTAAGGCACGATCTCGGTGTGAGAAGAATGGAAACCAATCCTAAATATCCTATAGCCTCGATTATTGGTGTGTGCACAACACACCGATAATCAAGACTCTAATGGATACGATGCGTAGACACTTTCCGAGGATTAAGCGCTTCGATACCACTTTTGTCACAACCCGAACCGGCCGTGATCGTGCCTTACCCGGCACCCAAGTACATACATCGAGTAATCATGAACATAAAACAAGACATGAAATATCAAGAAGTGTAAAACAGTTATTCGAGAAAATTTGCCTTTCGGCATAATATATAAAACTTAAATCCGAATTACATCCCTTTACAACTCGCCACAACAGCATTACTGCACTTAAGAGTGACATGACAACAATGGCGGACGGGCCCCGCCATACCCTGAATGTAAGCACCTACTACGACGGGGACTATACCACCGATAAGCCTCCGAGAAACGGAGCTTCCCAAACGCTGAATCAGGACACGAGCTAGGATCAACGATCGCGTACCTCAACTGCGGATGAACGCAGCCCGGCGAGGTCGCGACAACAGTACCAAGTATGTGAAATCGAAAAATCGTAAATGAAATCATAGTAGTCTATATAAAACAGGAGACATGTATGATAACCAAACTACAGTTCACAATAAATAAGCAGTCATGTCAAGTCAGGGACTCACGCCCTCAAAGTCATCACTCAAATATCACTATGGGTCTCACGCCCGCAACATCAATCATGCCCGTGGAATACCTTCCTCACTGTCGGCAGTCTATGATATAAAAGCACCAAGGAACACACATGAACACCGTGTCCCACTGTGTCATAAGAAAACCGTCACGGTAAGTACGAAGGCATAGCCGACTACTAAAACCCACGCATCAACAGGTCATAAAGCGTACCATGAGATCTGTCTAGGCATCACATGATCAAAGCCGCCACTCGCCCGCAGATCTAATGTCGCGTCTAGCCCTCGAACTTCCCGCAGCTCGCGTAGGCCAACCTCATAGGCCCGCATGAGGTATTCCGCATCGAGGTAGCTACTCCCGCATCCGCTCGACTCGCGATCGCATGGCCACATAGACCGCATGACCATAAAGGCCGCACACTAACCTGGAGCTCTCGTAGCTCCGCATAGGCCCCCGGGACCCGCATGAGGTATTCTCGAATCATAGGTCACACAGACCCGCCTGAGTCTACCCCGCATCGGAGGGCAGCTTAACCTCTGGGATTATGTCAAGGTGAGTGGTACAATACCAACATAACGGCTGATAGTTAAACAACTTAAGCGCAATCGAGGGAAAACCCCTTTACACAAACATCACAAGATACTAACACACGTAGCATCCTAACATGTTTACTTATCAAACCAACAAGAAAGTATTACAAGGCTATCACAAACCAACACAATCAAGTTATTCACACAAGATACTTTCTACTTTATGTTAAACAAGTTCGGGTTTTTATCCCCAAAGTACTTCATACATTAACTCTTTAAAAGATACGTTACTTTCACAAAAGTCACACAATACCCGTAGTATAAAAATAGAGTGACTATCTTTTAAGTAAACCAAAATACTTCCCTTTGTAAAATCAAGTAACAACATTATTTTCCAAACGTTCAAGTTTGCCTAATTTCAAATGTTCAAGTTTCTCATTTTTCGAAAGGTTTCGTAGTTCATAGTTTTAATCCATTAAAACAATTTGAGAAACATATACCTTATGTGTGAGTAGGTTATTCTTGTTCATAACAATCTTATTACAGCAGCCATGATCTAGGAAATGTAATATCATTTTGTCTCATCTTAGCTTCTATGCAGATGGAAGTTTCTACTGGTTTTAATAATACTTTATTAGTCAAAACATTTCCTTTATTAGCGCTTTTGTGGTTTGTTCGATACTTATTCTCGATTTCAAATCAAGAAACATTATTGCTTTTAAAAACCAAGTACTCATTTCTCACGAATGAGGTTTCACTCAAAATTCATATTAATTTAATTAAGTCAAGTCTCTTATCTTTTAAGATCAAGTCTCTTAACTTCTTAAATCAATAAATCATTCTTTTATCTCTCTTAAGCCGTTATACCTAACTTCCCATAAAGCTAGTATAACTCTTAAGCTTTTAAAACCAAGTATTACTCTTCTGTTAAAAATGATTCAGTATTCTTTTTGAAATACTTCAAGATTATTCAGGCTTAAGTCAAAAGACATTGCCGTAATTATTATTCAGGCTTAAGTCAAAAGACATTGCCGTAATTATTATTCAGTTAACACACGTACGTCTACCGTACTATATATATTTTAAAATATCATGCTCAAGAGTATAGGAAGAATCACATACCTCGCGACGATTATCGACTATTAGCAAAACGCTCCACGGCTATAACCCGGCTAGCCTTGTCCACTTTTCAAGTAGTACATGCTACTTGCAGAACATTCAACCTATAAAGGTTATACAAGTCTATCAATGTCTAGACTACTCGGTAGAATAAATCTAGATACAAGTTTCTAAGGAAAATTGGGCAGCCCTTCCCTACCCGTCAAACTTCACAAGTCTACTGTAATACCGTCCTATGTAAGTACAGTTCAATTCCCTTCTTATATACCTTCCTTGTATATAACTTATACTTAATTCTTATACTTCAATAGTATGCAAACTCAATTACAATAGGGAGACAAGATATTTACCTCGGTAAGCCCATAATTATCCAAGTATAAATGTCGATCCTGAGCAACGTTTAGCTCCTACTCTGGGCGCTCCAACCCGCTCCAAACAACCCTTTAGAAGTTCTACGCAACTTCTTCTTAATCCTTCAACCGGCTATGAAGATTTTCCTAAGGGTTTCGTTTTGAGACAAAAAGGACATAAGGTAGTATTTCCGGGCTCTACGTATAGAGGTATCTTTGGAATACTACAAGGTATAAGGCTAAGGTATTTTGGGTATAGTAACAATACTTGGAGAGTATTTTCTACCAAGGGGGGGGGGGGTGTTTCACGAGAACAACACTCAAGAGAGCGGGGAGGGTACTTCTCGGCCAAAGGCCACTAGGAAGGGGGGGAAGGGTTTCGGCCAAGGGCCTCCTCAAAGGGGGAGGGGGACTCTTGGACGAGACACTACACTAAGGGGGAGGAAGAGAGCTTTCAAGACTTAGAAGTTTGGATGAAGAAGTCTTCACAAAGGGGGGTATTTATAGGGAAACCAATGGACAAGATCAAGCCGTACGGGGCAAGTGGAGGGCCAAGATCAAGCCAAGTGCACCCTAACCCTACTCCACAAAACAAGGCACAAAACAAGGCACCAAACATGGCACAAAATAAGGCACAAAACATGGCCAAAAACCGTGACCCATCGGCCAACTAGCACGCCCACTTGAGGGTGACAAGTGTCACCCTCCCGTTGGTCCAAAATATTTCGTCTCTCGGAAAAATCCGCAAAAATTATAAATGTCATAGCCGCATTTTTCCCCTCGCAAGCTTTGTAAAACGTTTCATCGAAAAACGATTCTAATCGGGTGTTGTGCACAAAATATTTTCGTCCAAGCCTACTTAAAGTTCAAACTTTTCTACGTACGTCCTCACGTACATACTCTGGAAATACGGGGTATAACATCTACGCTCCTCACATCCAAGTGCATAAGCCTGCATGCGGGCAATGTCCATGCCCGGCTGAAGAGCTACACCCGAACAAGCCTCTGCCAAGTAGTCATCGAGCCCGGTGACGTTGCGGTGCACTCTGTCCTCCATACTGGCTACTAACGCGGGGACATACCGAGCCAATGAGTCGAACTCCACATTGTACTCCCGAACCGTACACCCGCTCTGCCTCAACACCAAAAATTGCACCCGAGCCTCTCGCCGCTGTGGAGGTACGAAATGTGCAAGAAATGCCTCGAGAACTGCTCCATACGGCCGGAAGTGCATGCCTCCCGACAGCTCCCACGAATCAAACCGGGCCGATCGCAGATCACGCAGCCGATGCGAACCCAAGACCACCGACTCGGTCTCCAAGCCTTGATCACTCACGACCACAGAATCGCCGGATGAACTCCTCGCGATCATCCTCGTGCCTCGACCCGTAGAACTCGCGGGCTACAACTCGTAAAGTCCCGTAGCCTCAAACTATCCGATCTCGGGTGAACCACGGTGCTTTCGAATCTGCTGGCCCACTTATCCTCATGTCGGCCACGATCACGCCAAGAATCGGGCCATCTCTTTGTAACCCATCTCCCGGCTCCAGCCGTGGGACTGAGGCTCGTATCGTTGTCTCATCGCCCACCGCTGTGGCTCTAAACTCTTGCTGGCGGCGGCGCAAAACGCGCCGTCAAGCACTATCTCAGTCTTGGACAGGCTGCGCTGCACTCTCAGATCTCACTAGCGCCTCCGCTGCCTTGCCCATCTGCCCGGTTGCTGGCGCGAGGCATAATCGTAAAAACGAGATACGTCAGAGGGGTCCAACTTACAACACAACTCTAAGGCACGATCTCAGAATGAGAAGAATGGAAACCACTCCTAAATGTCTCAGAACCTCACGATTATAGATGTGGTGCACAACACATCGATAATCAAGACTCTACTAGACACGGTCAGACACTTTCCGAGGATTAATCGCTCGATACCACTTTTGTCACGACCGATCCTGGGCGTGATCGTGCCTTACCCCGCACCCTAGTGATACAACATCGAGAAAAATCAGCGGAAATAAAACTTAAACATGAAACAAGAGATAAGATCATAAACAAAGCAACCAAACGGTTACCTTCCAATAAAATATATGTATACAAATCTTTCAAACCGAACAGTTTAATCCTTTTACAAACCCCGCCACAATCGCATTTACATGCACCTCTAAGAGTTTTTATACAACATGACGGGACAGGGCCCCGCCATACCCTTGAATGTACAAGAACCTACAACTCAGGGTAACATACCAAAAGATAAGCCTCCGGAGAAACGGAGCTTCCCAATGCTGAACGGTGATCCTAAGAGCGAGGATCAACAACCGATGTACCTCTACTGCGGCATGAACGCAGCCCAAGGAGGTCGATAACAGTACCAAGTATATGAATCGAAATATCAGAAATGAAATCATAGCGATCAGATAAAGCGAGAGACATGTATGATAACCAAACTACGATCACCATAAATAGCGAATATGTAAGTCGTGGACTCACGCCTCGTAGTCATCACTCAAATATAACTATGGGTCTCACGCCCGCAACATCAATCATGCCCGTGGAATACCTTTCTCACCGCTAGCCTATGATATAATAACACCACGTAGTACACATGAACACCAAGTCTCAGATATCAATACTATACAACCAAACCACGGCGCGACACGGCAAGTACGAAGCCGACTACGGATACCAAGGCCGTGTCACGTGCTGACCGGGCAAGTACGAGGGCTAACTACTGTGTACCAAGTAGTGTCACGAGACTTCGTCACTACACTGAACGGGGCAAGTGCGAGGGCTAACTACCAGGTACCAAGGCCGAATCACCCACGAGACGGGGCAAGTACGAAAGCCGACCACCAGATACCAAGGCCGATCAGTAAAACCTCATGGAGAGCTAGTCCATGGAATAACACTATCAACAGGGAAACGAACCCTCATCATGGTTGCATACCCGTGGACCATCCATCGAGTCAGTATGCCCATGGACTATCATAGTGGAAGCATACCCGTGGGCCACCCATCGTGTCAGTATGTCCAAAATGATCAAGAATAACACGACCGACCCTCCATTCGAGAGACGCGGTAACATAAGAATACAACACTTTGCACAATCAAGGCTATCATACACAAACATAGGAAAGTTACACACAACTCAAGGTACTTTTTATTATATGCCAAAGTCCAGGTTTTAACCCCAAAGTACTACGTATGTTAAACTCTTTTTAAAGGATCCATTTCTTTTACAAAGGTCACCCGATACCCGCAGTATAGAGTGACTAACATCTTTTAAGTAAACCAAAACAACTTCCATACTTTCCTTTTTAAAACCAAAACTAAGGCAATACCATGCCTTCTTTTTAGACCAAAACACTTCTCCTTTTAAAGTCAAGTTACTACTTTAAAACCAATGATAAAACCATTCCTTTGTTTTCATAAAGTCGTTATAACTAACTTCCCATAAAGCTGTTATAACACTTTATGTTTTAAACCAATTTTTAAGACAAAACAATGCCTATTCTTTTAAACCAAAGACTCTTTAATTTCCTCAAGTCCCTTTTAGAAATCAAGTTCCTTACTTATTCTCATTTCCGAAATCAGTAAAACATTATTCTTTAAAAACCAAGTACTCATTACTCACGAATGAGGTTTCACACTTCTTAACAACTTTCACATCAATTCAATTAAGTCAAGTCTTCTTAACTTCTTAAAAGCAATAAACCATTCTTTTTATCTCTCTTAAGTCGTTATACCTAACTTCCCATAAAGCTAGTATAACTCTTAAGCTTTCAAACCAAGTATTATTCTTCTTTCAAAAAGGATTCTTAATTCTTTTGAAATACTTCAAGATTCTTATTATTCAGCTTAAGTCAAAAGACATTGCCAGTAAAACTATATTCGATTAACACACGACGCTCACCGTACTATATATATATATTCTTGTAAAATACTTCCAGATTCTTATTGTTCAGGCTTAAGTCAAAAGACATTGTCACACGTACGTCTACCGTACTATATATATATATTCCTTTAAAATATCATGCTCAAGAGTATAGAAAGAATCACATACGTCGCGACGATTATCGACTATCAGCAAATAGCTCCAAAGTACTGTAATCCTGCTAGCCTTTTTCACTTCTTCGAGTAGAATACGCTACTCGCAGTACTTCACCCTATAATGGTCACACAAGTCTATCAACGACTAGACTATCTGTAAAATAACTCTACGGAAAATTGGGCAAGACTACACCGCCAAACTACACAAGTCTCATCAGAATACAATCCATGTAAGTGATTCGCTTCCTTCTTATATACCTTCCTGGTATATAACTTATACTTAATTCTTCTACTTCAACAGTATGTAAACTCTAATTACAAAAGAAGGTCAAGCGTATTTACCTCGATAAGCCCAAAATTATCCAAGTTTAAATGTCGATCCTGAGCAACGTTTAGCTCCTACTCTGGGCGCTCCAACCCGCTCCAAACAACCCTTAGAAGTTCTACGCAACTTCTACTTAATACTTCAACTCGCTATGAAGATTTTCCTTAGGTTTCGGTTTGAGACTAAAGGACAAAAGGTAGTATTTCCTGCTCTACGATAGAGGTAACTTTTGGAATACTACAAGGTATATACTAAGGTATTTTGGTATAGTAACAATACTTGGAGAGTATTTCTACCAAAAAGGGGTATTATACGAGAACAACAAGGCAAGGGTGGGGGGTGTACCAACACCACTGTGAGGGGAATAACTCTCGCCAAGGGCCTCACGAAAGGGGGAGGGGGGGTGTTCTTGGACGAGAACACTACACTTAAGAGGGGGAGAAGACTTTCAAGACTTAGAGACAATTTTTGGATGAAGAAGTCTTCAACAAGGGAGGGGTATTTATAGGCCAACCAATGGCCAAGATGAAGCCAAGTGCAAGGCAAGTGTAAGGCCAAGATCAAGCCAAGTGCACCCTAACCCTACTCCACAAAACAAGGCACAAAACAAGGCACCAAACAAGGCACAAAATAAGGCACAAAACATGCCACGAAAATGGGCACCAATCGGCCAAGAGAAACCGTCAACTTGAGGGTGACAAGTGTCGCCCTCTCGTTGGTCCAAAATATTCCGTCTCTCGGAAAAATCCGCAAAAATTATAAATGACATAGCCGGAATTTTCCCTACGCAAAGTTCGGAAAACGTTTCGTCGGAAAACGACTCTTTTCGGGGGTTGTGTACAAATTTCGAATCTTGCCTAACTTTAAGGCTCAAACTTTTCTACGTACGCCCACACGTACATACTCTGGAAATACGGGGTATAACAGGGAGGGTGCTCTTCCAGCGGTTTGGGAGGAGTTCACAGAGGCCTTCCTGGATCACTTCTTGCCTCCTGAGTTGAGGAGAGCCCGCGTGGATAGATTCTTGACCTTGAGGCAGAATGGGAGGACCATCAGAGAGTACAC
This sequence comes from Przewalskia tangutica, assembly GCA_029844215.1. Classification (NCBI taxonomy): domain Eukaryota; kingdom Viridiplantae; phylum Streptophyta; class Magnoliopsida; order Solanales; family Solanaceae; genus Przewalskia; species Przewalskia tangutica. Next base: position 79,397,165 of record CM056725.1, read on the forward strand.
TGAGTTTGACTCTTTGGCCGTGTATGCACACTATTGTAGCCGACATGGCGCATGAGTTCATCGCTATGTGATGGGGCTAGACCGTCATATGATTATCGTGCTTGGAGTAGCTCTTCACCGGTATGGATATCGCCAGATGCAGCATATGCGCAGGGATAGAGGAGAGAGCGAGGGTCGGCTTGACTCAAAGCCCAAGAGTGTCACGACCCGCCCGGCCCGTGATCGTGCCTTACCCGCACCTGCGATCATACATCAGAGAAAATCAGCGGAATATAAATACATAAGACATGAAACAATTGTAAAATAGACACATTTTATCTCGAGAGTGCGGCGCTTTTCATATATATATATCAAAATCGCGTTTACATCCCAACTGCATAATAGGACTACATACCTCTGGAAGTAAACAACTATGGCGACAGGCCCCGCCATACCCTAATCATAAGACTATCTCGCAATGGAGATCATACCCAAAGTCGAGCCTCCGAGAAGATGGAGCTCACGACACCAACGCAAAAGATCCTAAGGATGCGGATCTAGCACTGCCGCTCTTACCGCAGATGAACGCACTTCAAGGAGGTCGATAACAGTACTAAGTATGTGAAACTGTAAAGTACTTAAATGAAATCATATCATTTTAAAACCAATTTTTCAAATATGTACGAAACAACCAATGTAACCGCACATAGTGCCACATCACAAACAAGAGTAATAACAGGTAAACAGTAATAGGTCTTTTCTAGGCTGCGATTGATCGAAGCAAGGCCAATCGCCCATAGTATCATTATGCAAGCCTAATCCTGGACTCCCGTTGTTATACCCCGTATTTTCAGTGTATGTACGTGAGGACGTACGTAGTAAAATTGGAACTTTAAAGTTGGCTTGGCCGAATAATTTTTGTGCACAACACCCGGTTAGAGTCGTTTTTCGACGAAACGTTTTACAAGACTTGCGAAGGGAAAATTCCGGCTATGTCATTTTAAATTTTTGCGGATTTTTCCGGGAGACGAAACATTTTGGACCAACGAGAGGGCGACACTTGTCACCCTCAAGTTGGTGGAGTGTGGGGCGGTAATAGCTTGGACGATTGGGGTGTCAAGTGGGCAAGATATTTGTGAGGGTTTTAAGGAGTAGGGACTAGGGGGGCACTTGGGCATATCTTGGCCCTACACTTGCATAGCACTTGGCTAGATCTTGGCCATTGGTTGGCCTTTGCTTGGCCTATAAATACCCTCCCCCTTTGAAGACTTCTTCATCCAAAATAATTTCCTAAGTCTAAAATCCTCCCCCCCTCTCTTGTAGTGTTCTCGTCCCTCCCCCCATTGGTGAGGCCCCTTGGCCGAGAACCCCTCCCCCCCCCCTTGGCCGAGGGGTATACACCCCCCCCTTGTGGTGTTGTCTCGTATAAATACCCCCCTCTTGGTAGAAATACTCTCCAAAGTATTGTTACTATACCCAAATTACCTTAGCCATATACCTTGTAGTATTCCAAAGATACCTCTATACGTAGAGCCCGGAAATACTACCTAATGTCCTTTTTGTCTCAAACCGAAACCCTAAGGAAAACCTTCATAGTTGGTTGAAGTGTTAAGTAGAAGTTGCGTAGAACTTCTAAGGGTTGTTTGGAGCGGGTGGGAGCGTGCAGTTTAGGAGCTAAACCTTGCTCAGGATCGACTTTTATCTCGGATAATTTTGGGCTTATCGAGGTAAATAATCTTGTCCCCTATTGGAATTGGAAATTACTTGTTACTGTAATATATAGTTGAAGTATACTATATATAGAACTGAACATAGTTTTGCGGCAATGTCTTTTGACTTAAGCCTGAATTTAAAGAAAGAGAATCGAATCAGTAATTACATAGGGTATCTGATGAGACTTTTGTAGCATTACTGTGACGTTGTATTGTACACGTCCGTTAGGCGATAACCCCCTGGTTGGCTTGATAGTCGGCCTCGATAGAGAGGAGATTTACGCGGCCATGTGCGGGAGTCTTCTTAATTTTCTGTAGAAAGTTCTACTATAAGATCTAGATGTTAATAAGCGCCTTGTGGCCTTATAGGTTGAAGTACTACGTATGGCGTGATCTACTTGGCTTAAGGAGTAGCCGACGGTTTGAGGTACTTGGAGCGTTTTGCTATTAGTCGATAATCGTCGCGAGGTATGTGAACCTCTTCCTATCCTTTCTAGCATGATGTTTTGTAAACTATGTAGTACGGTAGACGTACATGTGCTAAATGAGTTGGTTGGTTTAAAACATAGGGTGTTATAATAGCTTTATGGGAAGTTAGTTATAACGACTCTATGTAGGTAAAAGAATGGTTTATTGATTGTAGAAGTTAAGAGACTTGATCTTGTAAGATAAGAGACTTAACTTGTTTTACTTGGTAATTAACATTTTGTTAAAAATGTTGTAAAACCTCATTCGCGGGTAATGAGTACTTGGTTTTAAAAGAATAATGTTTTACTGATTTCGGAAATCAGAATGAGTATCGACAAACCACTGCAGCGTTAATAAAGGGAAATGTTTTAATTAATGAAGTATTATTAAAACCAGTAGAAACCTCCATCTGCATAGAAGCTAAGATGAGACAAAATGATATTACATTTCCTAGATCATGGCTGCTTAATAAGATTGATTATGAACAAGAATAACCTACTCACACATAAGATATATGTTACTCAATTGTTTTAAAAGGGATTAAGACTATGAGTTATGAAACCTTTCTAAAAAGAGAAACTTGAGCATTTGAAATTAGGCAAACTTGAACGTTTGGAAAATAATGTTGTTACTTGATTTTTACAAAGGGAAGTATTTTGGTTTACTTAAAAAGATAGTCACTCTATTTTATACTACGGGTATTGTGTGACTTCTGTGAAAGAAACGAACCTTTTAAAAGAGTTAATGTATGAAGTACTTTGGGGATAGATACCCGAACTTATTAGCATAAAGTACCTTGTGTGAATAACTTGATTTTGTTGGTTTGTGATAGCCTTGTAATACTTTCTTGTTGATTTGATAAGTAAACATGTTAGGATGCTACGTGTGTTAGTATCTTGTGATTGTTATGTAAGGGGGTCATTCTTGTTGTGCTTACGTTGTTAAACGTTAAGCCCGTTGTACTGTTATTGTATCACATACCCCCTTGACTTATTATACCGAGGGCTTGCCACCCTTGATGCGGGTCTATACGGCCTATGCGATCTATGAGACTATGCGGAGCAGCGGTATGCTCCAGGATTGATCATTCTGGATGTTTAGCCCGATGCGGGGGATGCCCTATGCGGTCTTTGAGGGACTATGCGGTCTTTGAGGGACTATGCGGCCGCGAAGTCCAGCGGATACTGGGGTTAAAGTCGCCTCCGATGCGGGGTATACCTCGGTGATGCAGGACCGTGATTCGAGGAATACCTCACGCGGTGCATGTGTGACCTATGCGAGTCGCGGTAAGTTCGAGGATAGACGCCGCGCGGTGATACCGCGAGCGAGTGGCGGCCTTCGATCATGGTGCGGTCTAGAAAGACCTCGTGATACATTTTTGCCATTTTTGCATGGGTCTTAGTAGTCGGCTATGCCTTCGCATTTACCCCGCATTTCTATTGTGATGATTTTGAGGCGTGAGTCCACGACTTGACATGATCGCTATTTATCAGGAATCGTAGTTTGGTTATCATACATGTCTCCCGCTTTATATAGACTACTATGATTTCATTTACGATTTATTTTCGATTCACATACTCTGCACTGCATCGACTCCTGGGCCGTTCATGCCGCAGTAAAGGTACACCGCCGTTGATCCTCGCTCTTAGGGTCACAGTCGTTTGGGAAAGCTCCGTTTCTCCGAGGCTTATCTTCGTATAGTCCCTGTTGTTGTAGTGCTTACATTCGTGGTATGACGGCCCCGCCCCGTCGTTGTTGTCATATCATTCGTAGAGGTGCATAGTATCGCTGTGGGCAGGTTGTAATGGGATGTAATCGTTCAAATTGTTATTTATATATACCGAAGGTAACCGCTTTTGGTTAGCTTTGTCTTTCTTATTTCACTGTCTTATTGCATTGGCTTCATGTTATTGTTTTATGTTCCGCTGATTTTCTCTGATGTATGACTACTTGGGTGCCCGGGTAAGGCACCAGTCACGGGCTCCGGAACGGGTCGTGACACCCGTAGTCCGCATAGGCCACTCACATAGGCCCGCATGAGGTATTCCCCGCATCGAGGGTAGCTACTCCTCGGCATCGTCCTGGACTCGTAGTCCACATGGCCACATAGACCGCATGAGGTATAACCCCGCACACTAACCTGGAACTCTCGTAGCTCCGCATAGGTCCCCTGGACCTGCATGAGGTATTCTCGAATCATGGTCCTGCATCACCGAGTCTACCCCGCATCGGAGGCGACTTAACCCCGGTGATCATGTCAAGAGGTGAGTGATATAATACTAACATATAATTATCGTTAAACAACATAAGCACAACAAGAATACCCTCTTATACAAACGTTACAAGACACTAACACACATAGCATCATATTATGTCTACTTATCAAACCATCTTATTATACTTTCCATAAATCAATATAAGTCGTTTATAAACACATAAGTAAACTGTCCCTTTTCTTTCTTAAGTCGTTATACTTAACTTCCCATAAAGCTAGTATAACTCTTAAGCTTCTTGTTTTAAAAACAAATAATCTTCTTCTTTCAAAACTGATTTATAATTCTTTTGAAACACTTTAAGATCTTTATTATTCAGGCTTAAGTCAAAAGACATTGCCGTAAAGCTACGTTCAGTTAACACACGTACGTCTACCGTACTATATATATATATACTTTAAAATATCATGCTCAAGAGTATAGGAAGAATCACATACCTTCTCGGCGAAATCCACCTGCCAAGTCGAATATGTCGCTACAGGAATCAACCTATAATAGTCGACACGCCTATCAATGTCTAGACTACTCGTAGACTATTCTAAGCGAGGGTTCTTAATTCTACGGAAAATCGGGCAGCACTTCCTACCCTAAGCTACCCAAGTCTCTGTTAAAACAAATTCTATGTAAGCACGCTTAATTCTTCTTCTCATATACCCTTCATCGTGATTACAGTTCACTTCTATTCTTTAATATCCTTCTTTATCTTATACTCAAGTCTTAACTATTCTTATATGTAATATCCAATTACAATAGAAGGACAAGATATTTACCTCGATAAGCCTAAAATTATCCAAGTTAAATGTCGATCCTGAGCAAGGTTTAGCTCCTAGTTTTGCACGCTCCGATAGCTCCAAGAACCCTTAGAAGTTTCCAACAACTTCTACTTAAATACTAAAAGGGATTTGGACTAGGGTATTTTGGAATATTGGCTATACTTGGAAGACAACTTTCTACCAAAGGGGGGGGAGGCTCTCGGCCAAAGCCACTAGGCTAGAGGAGGGAAAGAGGGGTGTTTCGGCTAGGCTCTCTAGAGGGGGGGAAGTGAGGCTAGGACGAGAAGCTCACAAGGGGGGAAGGAGGATTTTTAGACTTGGAGATTTGTGATGAAGAAGTCTTCAAAGGGGGGGGGGGGTATTTATAGGGAAACCAAGGGCCATGATCAAGCCAAGTGGGGGGCAAGTGGAGGGCCAAGATTTGCCCAAGTGCCCCCTAACCTACTCCTCAAATCACTCCACAAACAATGGCCCATGTCTTAGGCCCCAAAACCCTCCCAATCGTCCAAGGCAAAAGCCCCCATTGCCGTCCACTTGAGGGTGACAAGTGTCACCCTCTCGTTGGCCAAAAAATGCTCTGTCTCTCGGAAAAATCCGCAAAAATTAGAAATGGCATAGCCGTAATTTACCCTACGCAAGTTTTGTAAAACGTCCTTGGTCCGCAGCTTCCCACGTCATCTCCTCCCTGAGCTCGTTCCGCCACAAGACTTTGACTGCCACGCCTCGTCCGCAGACGCCTAACACGACGATCGATTATCGCTATGGAATCTCTCATACGATAACCCCTGGCCACCGACATCGTCAATCGGGTGCACTCTAGATGGATCCCCGATACATCTCCTCAAGATAGAAACATGAAACACGGATGCATCGCCTCCGGATCGGATGGCGGATCCAACTCATAGTAACCTTGCCTACCTCGCGACAATCTGAAACGGCCCAATGTACCTCGGGCTGAGTTTCCCTTTCTTCCCGAATCTCATCACACCCTTCATGGGTGACACCTTCAGGAAAACCCAATCACCAACCTCGAACTCCAGATGCCGACGACGATGATCTGCATATGACTTCTGTCGACTCAGCCGCCAAGAACCGCCTCGGATAAGCTTCACCTTATCCATCGCTCACGCACCAAATCTGGTCCCACTAACTGCACCTCGCCCACATCAAACCAGCCTATCGGCGATCTGCACTTCCTCCCATACAAGGCCTCATAAGACGCCATCTGAATATTGGAGTGGTAGCTATTATTATACGCAAACTCAACTAGAGGCAAATGATCCTCCCAGCTACCCCTGAAGTCAATAACACAGACTCGCAGCATATCCTCAAGAGTCTGGATAGTGCGCTCACCGTCCCGTGCTCGTGGATGGAATGCGATCTCGTGCTCACTGCGTCCCCAAACCCTTCTCGAAAGACCTCCGAAGTTAGCCGAACCGGGCTCTCCTCGGATATGATCGAAATAGGGACTCCATGCGATCGACGATCTCTGATATAAAGTCCGCATAATCCTCGTGAAAAAGTCGTCTGATGGCGTAGTGGGCTGATTTTGTCGACCGTCGACGATAACCCATATAGAATCATGTTTCCTCTGAGTGCGAGGTAATCCTGTGATAAAGTCCATGTTGATCACCTCCCAATTCCAGGTCGGGATCTCAATCGTCTGCAACAAACCACCAGGCCTCTGGTGCTCTACCTTCACCGCCGACAACACGCACCGAGCTACAAACTCGCAACGCCCTCTTCAAGTCATCCCACCAATACACGGATCTAAGGTCGTGGTACATCTTGGTCGACCGATGGATAGAGTAACGCGCGCGTGTGCTTTCCCTGAACTCTGCCAAGTCCTGCAATATCCGGAACACACAACTCGCCTCAAACCTTAGCACCCCATCGTGCTACCAAAAGGACCCTTTCTCACGGCGGCGATTACCGCATCGCCAAAATGGATCCTCAAACAAGCCTCTTCACCTCTCGACGATGGAAGACTCGGCAACCTCTCGAACTTCGGACCACCGCTATCGTAATCAATCAAGCGGACACCAAGGTTCGCTAATCGATGCAAATCGCGAACCATGCCTCCTCTCCGGCCGCACATCCGATAGGCTACCCATCGACCTACGACTAAGGGCATACGCCACAACATCGCCTTCCCGGGTGGTACAGATATCAACATCATAATCCTTAAGCAACTCTAACCACCGCCTCGCCGTAAGTTCAGTCCTCCGTGAAGATATACCGAGGCTCTTGTGGTGCAGATATATCCACATGAACCCCATACAAATAGTGCCTCCGGATCTTGGCGTGAATCACCGCCGCTAACTCCAAATCATGGGTGGGGTAGTTCCTCTCGTGTTTCTTAAGGTGTCGGGATCGTGCGCTATAACCTTCTCGGCTGCGTCAACACACATCCGAGCCCGACGCTGACGATCACAATACACAACATAACCGTCTGACCTCCGGAAGAGTAAGAACGGGCGGCGGTCGTCTCTCTTTTCAAAGAATCGAAACCCTACTCACAAGCATCACCATCAAACTTAGCCGCTTTCCGAGTCACCTAGTCAATGGTGCGTAGATAGAAGCAAACTTCTACGAACCGATAATAACTCGCAAGGCCTAAAATCGCGCACTGCCGGAGTAGTAGGTCTAGGCCAACTCGATCGCTTCGATCTTGGTCGTATCCACCGAATGTCATCACCCACAATATGCCCAAGAAAAGCCACCGGTTAACCAAAACTCACATTTGGAAAACTTGGCGTATAAACCGCAGTCTGGAGAACTCTCAAAGATCCTCAAATGCTCCGCATGCTCCTGCTCTGAGCGAGAATAAACCAAGATATCATCAATGAACACTATCAACAACGTGTCCAAAAATGGTTTGAACACTCGGTTTATCAAATCCATGAATACCACGAGCATTGGTCAACCCGAAAGACATAACCACGAACTCATAATGCCCGCACGTCCGAATGCGATCTAGGGATATCCGCCTCTAACACGCACTGATGATAGCCCGATCGCAGATCAATCTTGAGAAACATCTCGCGCTCGCAATCGGTCGAACAAATCATCAATCACGGAAGGGGTATTCGTTTAATGGTCACCTTGTTCACCGTCAGAATCAACACACATGCGCAGCGTCCCGTCCTTCTTCTTCACGAACAATACCGGCGCTCCCCAGGGAGAAATACTAGGCCTGATGAAGCCCTTCTCCAGCAAATCTCGCAGCTGGTCCTTCAACTCTCTCAACTCGGCAGGTGCCATTCTGTATGGCGGAATGGAAATAGGCCGAGTGTCACGACCCGTTCCGGGGCCCGTGACTGGTGCCTTACCCGGGCACCCAAGTAGTCATACATCAGAGTAATCAGCGGAATATAAAACAAGACATGAAACAGTTGTAAAAAGAGACACAGTTTATCTGATGAAAAGCTTGCCTTTCGGCATATATATATAAATAACCCAAGTTTTGCAGTTACATCCCAACTGTACACTAGGACTACGCACTCTGGCGAAGTAAACAACTATGGCGGGACAGGGCCCCGCCATACCCTGAATGTACAAACTATCTACAATACAGGGAGATCATACCAAAAAGTAGAGCCTCCGGAGAAGATGGAGTTCCTGACACCAATGCAAAGAGATCCTAAGGATGTGGATCTAGCACTGCCGCTCTTACCTGCGGCATGAACGCACCCAAGGAGGTCGACAACAGTACCAAGTATGTGAAACTGTAAGTACTTAAATGAAAACATATCATTTTACAATCAGTTTACATATATGTATGAAACAACCAAGGTAACCGCACATACACATCATAAACAAGAGCAACAATAGGTAACCGTGATGTGTCTTTTCTAGGCCGCGAATGATCGAGCAGGCCAATTGCGTAGTATCACCATGCAAGCCTAATCCTCGACTCCGTAGTTCGTGATAGGCCACTCACGTAGGCCCGCATAGGGTATATAACCCCGCATCGAGGGTAGCTACTCCTCGGCATCGTCCTGGACTCGTAGTCCGCATGGCCACATAGACCGCATGAGGTATAACCCCGCACACTAACCTGAAACTCCCGTAGCTCCGCATAGGTCCCCTGGACCCGCATGAGGTATTCTCGAATCATGGTCCCAGACCGCCTGAGTCTACCCCGCATCGGAGGGCAGCTTAACCCCCGGTAACACGTCAAGAGGTGAGTGATATTATACTAACATAATAGCTTATCGTTAAACAACATAAGCACAACAAGAATACTCTCTTATACAAACGTTACAAGACACTAACACACATAGCATCATATCATGTCTACTTATCAAACCATCTTATTATTCTTTTCCCAAATCAATATAAGTCTGTTATAAACACATAGGTAAATTGTTCCTTTTATTATTCTTAAGTGGTTATGCCTAACTTCCCATAAAGCTAGTATAACTCTTAAGCTTCTGTTTTAAAAACTAATTAGTTCTCTTCTGTTAAAAATGATTCAGTAATCTTTTGAAATGCTTTCAGATCCTTATTATTCAGGCTTAAGTCGCGAGACATTGCCGTAAGTATTATTCAGGCTTAAGTCGAAAGACATTGCCGTAGTTATTATTCAGTTAACACATGTACGTCTACCGTACTACATATATATTTTAAAATATCATGCTTTAGGAAGAATCACATACCTTCTCGGCGAAAACCTCCTGCCAAGTTGAATATGTCGCGCAGAGAATCACCTATAATAGTCACAGCATCTATCAAAGTCTAGACTACTCAAGGTCATTCTAAACAGAGGGTTCACAATTTTACGGAAAGTCGGCAAGACTTCCCTACCCATGAGCTATATAAGTTCATCAGAAAACATCCTATGTAAGTACTGATTTGATTATTCTTCTTTAAACCCTTCTACTGTGATAACAGTTCAATTCTATTCAGAATATTCTTCTAAGTATTTAATACTTATTCTTATACTACTACGGATGTATTCTCTAATACAAAAGAGGGTTAGGATTATTTACCTCGGTAAGCCCAATAATATCCTAGATAAAAGTCGCTACTGAGCAAGGTTTAGCTCCTAAGTTGTACGCCTCCAGAGTCTAAGAAAACCTTAGAAGTTCTTCACAACTTCTACTAAGGACTACGGGATTTGGGCTAGGGTATTTTGGGCATTATAACAATACTAGAAGGCACCTTTTCTACCAAGGGAGGGGGGGTAGATTTCGGCTAGGCTAGGGGAGGGTTGCCTCGCCAAGCTCACTCAAAAGGAGTGTGTTGGACGAAAAGGCTACAAGGGAGAGGAAGGATTTTCAAGACTTGGAAAGGAATTTGTGGATGAAGAACTCTTCATCTTAAGGGGGTATTTATAGGTCAAGACATGGCCAACCAATGGCCAAGATTTAGCCAAGTGCTAGGCAAGTGTAAGGCCAAGATTTGGGCAAGTGTACCTAGCCAACTTGCACACAAAATATCCTACCAACTACTTGACAAAGTTGGCACTCCAATCGCCCTAATGCCGCCCACACATCCACCAAGGAGGGTGACAAGTGTCGCCTCTCGTTGGTCCAAAGTGTTTCGTCTCTAAAAATCCGCAAAATTAGAAATGACATAGCCGTAATTTATCCTACGCGAGTTGTGTAAAACGTTTCGTCGGAAAACGATTCTTTTAGTGAGTTGTGCCTAATTATTTTCGTCCAAGCCTAACTTTTAAGGCTAAACATTTGTACGTATTCCCTTACGTACATACTCTGAAAATACGGGGTATAACATTCTCCCCTCCTTAGAAACATTCGCCCCGAATGTTCCTTCCCAAGACAGATAACGATAAGGTTCTTCATAACTTAAACAGTTTGCAAATGCCACATACGGCCACAAAAACAACACTTAGGCATAAACGATAATGAAAATTTACAAGTAGGAAAGTGAATTACCTGGAGGTGTGGGGAATAGGTGAGGATACTTCTGCCTCATGTCCTCCTCAGCTTCCCACGTCATCTCCTCCCTGAGCTCGTTCCGCCACGTAACTTTGTGGACTGCCACGCCCTGGTCCGCAGACGCCTAACCCGACGATCGACTATCGCTATGGAATCTCCTCATACGATAACCTCACACCGACATCGTCAATCGGGTGTACCCTAGATGGATCCCCGATACATCTCTCAAAGATAGATACGTGAAAACCGGATGCACGCCTCCAGATCGGACGGCAGATCCAACTCATAGGCAACCTTGCCTACCCTCGGACAACTAAACGCCCAATGTACCTTGGGCCGAAGTTTCCTTCTTCCCGAATCTCATCACACCCTTCATGGGTGACACCTTTAGAAAACCCAATCATGAACCTCGAACTCCATGCCGACGACGATGATCCGTATATGACTTGCCGACTCGAGCCGCCAAGAACCTCTCCGGATAAGCTTCACCTTATCCATCGCTCACGCACCAAATCGTCCCACTAGCCGCACTTCGCCCACATCGAACCAACCTATAGGCGACCGCACTTCCTCCCATACAAGGCCTCATAAGGCGCCATCCGAATACCGGAGTGTTAGCTATTATTGTATGCAAACTCAACTAGAGGCAAATGATCCTCCTACCACTCGGTCAATAACACAGCTCGCAGATATCCTCGAGTCCGGATAAGGCTCGCTCGTCCGTCTCTGCGTGGATGGAATGCGATTGTGCTCACTCGCCCCTAAACCTCTCTCGAAAGACCTCCGTAAGTTAGCCAGAACCGGGCTCTCGTCTCGATATGATCGAAATAGGGACTCATGCGCACCGACGATCTCTGATGTAAAGTCCGCATAATCCTCGGTAGAAAAGTCGCCCCGACGGAAGAAAGTGGGCTGATTTCACAAATCGTCGACGATAACCCATATAGAATCATGTCTCCTCCGAGCGAGGTAATCCCGTGATGAAGTCCATGTTGATCACCTCCCACTTCCGTGTCGGGATCTCTATCGTCGCAACAAACCACCGTGCCTCCGTGCTCTACCTTCACCGCCGACAACACGCACCGAGCTACGAACTCGCAACGCCCTCTTCAAGCCATCCCACCAATACACGATCTAAGGTCGTGGTACATCTTGGTCGACCGACGGATAGAGTAACGCGCACCGTGTGCTTCCCAAGAACTCGCCAAGTCCTCAAACATCCGAACACACAACTCGCCTCAAACCTTAGCACCCCATCAAAGTGCTACCTCAAAAGGACCCTTGCCTCACGAAGAGTCAGATTACAATAACGTGTCAAAATCGATCCTCGAATCAAGCCTCTTCACCTCCTCGACGATGGAAGACTCGCAACCTCACGAACTCGAACCCCACCGCTATCGTAATCAATCAAACGGACACCAAGGCTCGCTAATCGGTGCAAATCACGAACCATGTCCCTCCTCTCTAGCCGCACATCCGATAGGCTCCCATCGACCTACGACTAAGAGCATCCGCCACAACATTGGCTTTCCCCGTGGTACAGATATCAACATCGTAATCCTTAAGCAACTCTAACCACCGCCTCGCCGTAAGTTCGGCTCCTCCGTCGAAGATATACCGAGGCTCTTGTGGTCAGTATAAATATCCACATGAACCCCATACAAATAGTGCCTCCGATCTTCAAGGCGTGAATCACCGCCGCTAACTCCAAATCGCGCGGGTAGTTCCTCGTGTTTCTTCACCGTCGGGATGCATATACTATAACCTTGCCATGCCGCATCAACACACATCCCAACCCGATGCCCGACGATCGCAATACACAACATAACCGCTGGACCTCCGAAGAGTAAGAACGGGCGCCGATCTCTCTTTCAAGAATCGAAACCCCGCCACAAGCATCACCATCAAACTTGGCCGCTTTCGAGTCGACCTAGTCAATGGTGCGTAGATAGAAGCAAACTTCCACGAACCGCCGATAATATCCTGCAAGGCCCGAAATCGCGAACCTCTGCCGGAGTAGTAGGTCTAGGCCAAGTCTCGATCGCCGATCTTGGCCGTATCCACTGAATGCCATCACCGGCAATATGCCCAAGAAAAGCCACCAAGTCAACCAAAACTCACATTTGGAAAACTTGGCGCATAATCGCTGTCTGGAGAACTCGCACAGTCCTCAAATGCTCCGCATGCCTCGCCTCGAGCGAATAAACCAAGATATCATCAATGAACACTATCACAAACGTGTCCAAAAATGGTTTGAACACTCGGTTCATCAAATCCATGAATACCGCCGGAGCATTGGTCAACCCAAAAGACATGACCCTGAACTCATAATGCCCGTACCGGGTCCGGAATGCAGTCCTAGGGACATCCACCTCTCTGACTCGCACCTGATGATAGCCCGATCGCAGATCAATCTTGGAGAAACATCTCGCACCCTGCAACTGGTCGAACAAATCATCAATCCTGGGAAGGGGGTATCTGTTCTTAATGGTCACCTTGTTCAGCTTCCTGTAATCAACACACATGCGCAGCGTCCCGTCCTTCTTCTTCACGAACAATACCGGCGCTCCCCAGGGAGAAACACTAGGCCTGATGAAGCCCTTCTCCAGCAAATCCCTAAGTTGATCCTTCAACTCTCTCAACTCGGCAGGTGCCATTCTGTATGGCGGAATGGAAATAGGCCGAGTGTCTGGCAATATGTCTATACAAAACTCAATCTCCCTCTCAGGAGGGATACCCGGGAGGTCGTCTGGAAACACGTCTGGGAACTCTCGACCATCGAATCGACGGAAAATCTGTACCGCAGCCTTCAGATCAAACACCCGAACTAGATGGTAGATATACCCTTCGCACCATCTTCCTAGCCTTGAGGTAGAAATAAACCTACCTCTACGATACCGCGTCTCTCCCACTCAACAACCGGCCTCGTGATATCGAACCGCACCACTCTCTCTCTCAGCTTCACATTGGCGTAGCAAGAAGCTAGCCAATCCATCCCCATGATCACGTCGAAGTCAATCATCTCCAACTCTATCAAGTCGCCAGGTCCGACGATCAGAATGGTCACAGACAAGCTCTATATACCCGCCGAGCTACCACCGAATCACCCATCGCGTAGCTACCTCGAAAGGGTCTATGGACTCAGGCTCTATCCCTATCCTACTAGCAACAAGGGGAGATATATAGGACAGAGTAGAACCCGGATCTATCAAAGCATACACATCAAACCCGGAAACTGATAAGGTCCCTGTGACGACATCGCGAGGCCTCCGATCTGTCGGTCCGACAAAGCATAAATGCGTTCGAGGACCGCTAGAATCGGGACCCGCGCCACGACCTGCCGCGACCTGCTGGTCCATGAGTACCTTGCCTCCGGCGAGTAGTCGCTCGGGATGAAGAAGACCGGCGAAAGAACTCGTAGTTGACTTACCATCAAGATCGCCTTGGTCTGACAGTTCCTCGCATAGTGACTCGCCGCCACAATCAAACAAGCTCCCGTAGCGGCACCACAACTCTCGGTGGGATCTACCGACGGCCACACCGGCGGGTGGTCCCGATCGCCGCACTTCTCGCCGCTCGACGCTCAAGTCCTGGGCCCCGGTGCGCCTCGAATATCTCCGGGCCAGGCCGAGGACGGTGCAGAGTGCTCAGCCGGGCCGTGGTGCAATCTAGATCGCTGCCGAGGCCGCCACCACGATAGCCACCAAAAGACCGCCGCCCCGGCCTTCTTCTCGCCGCCAACCCGCTTGCCTACGCCTCGCATCCAAGAGCATGAGCTCGCACGCGGTAATGTCCATACCCTGAAGAGAAACACCCGCACATGACTCGCCATATAATCATCTAGCCCTGGCGTACGGTGCACCCTATCCTCCATATCGCTACCAACGCCGGGACATATCGAGCCAATGAATCAAACTCGACATTGTACTCCCGACAAGGCGTCCTTCTCGCCTCCAGAAAAATCTATCACCGCGCCTCCTCATCCGTGGAGGCAAGAAGTGAGTGAGGAAAGCCTCGAGAACTCATCCCAAGTAGTTGGGACGCGTGCTTTCCCGATAACTCCCACGAATCAAACCAATCGATCGCGGTATCACGCACCTATGTGAACCAAAGATCACGGACTCGGTCTCCGACGCCCGATCACTCTCAAAATCCTCTCAGAGCCGACGGATGAACTCCTGCGGATCATCCTCCGCCTCGACCAGAAATTCGCGGCTACAACTCGTGAAGTCTCGTAGCCTCAAACTCTCTCGCCGGGTGAACCACGGTACGATCGGGCTGGACTGAATCGCCGCGATCCGGCTGTCCCATGTTCGCCACGATCTCGCAAGAATCGCCATCTCTCAGTACCTATCTCTCCGCCTGTGCCGCGGGACAGAGGTGTACTGAGTCTCGCTGGATCAAGGCGTCGTGGAAGGCCTCCTTTCCTTACTCGTTGGTTTGAGTGCTTTATCGAAGGATTGATATAGAGAAAAAATTCCTATATTTCTTATCTAAGCCCACCTAACTCGCCGTCTCTGGTATAGACTGGGCCCGAGCCCTCGTGACTCTAGGTGTCCCACTAGCAGCTCCCTCGGCTGCCTTGCCCTTCTGGGCCCGGGTTGCCTTACGTGGAGGCATAACTGTAACAGAAAAAGGGATACGTTAGAAGGGTCCGACTTATAACACAGCTCTAAGACACGATCTCAGAATGAGAAGAATGGAAACCAATCCTAAATATCCTATAGCCTCCTGATTATTGGTGTGGTGCACAACACACCGATAATCAAGACTCTACTAGATACGGTCTGTAGACACTTTCCGAGGATTAATCGCTCGATACCACTTTTGTCACGACTGCCCGGCCGTGGATCGTGCCTTACCCGGGCACCCAAGTAGTCATACATCAGAGTAATCAGCGGAATATAAAACAAGACATGAAACAGTTGTAAAAAGAGACACAATTTATCTGATGAAAAGCTTGCCTTTCGGTATATATATATAAATAACCCAACTTTTGCAGTTACATCCCAACTGTACACTAGGACTACAAACCTCTAAGGAAGTAAACAACTATGGCGGGACAGGGCCCGCCATACCCTGAATGTACAAACTATCTACAATACAGGGAGATCATACCAAAAAGTAGAGCCTCCGGAGAAGATGGAGTTCCTGACACCAATGCAAAGAGATCCTAAGGATGTGGATCTAGCACCTGCTTGCCCTTACCTGCGGCATGAACGCAGCCCCCCGAAGGAGGTCAGTACAACAGGTACCAAGTATGTGAAACTGTAAGTACTTAAATGAAAACATATCATTTTAAAATCAGTTTACATATATGTATGAAACAATCAAGGTAACCGCACATAGTGCCACATCATAAACAAGAGCAACAATAGGTAACTGTAACAGGTCTTTTCTAGGTTGCGAATGATCGAAGCAGGGCCAATTGCCCGTAGTATCACCATGCAAGCCTAACTCGCACTCAGAGTCCGCATAGGCCACTCACGTAGGCCCGCATAGGTATATAACCCCGCATCGAGGGTAGCTACTCGGCATCGCCCCGACTCGTAGTCCGCATGGCCACATAGACCGCATGAGGTATAACCCCGCACACTAACCTGAAACTCCCGTAGCTCCGCATAGGTCCCCTGGACCCGCATGAGGTATTCTCGAATCATGGTCCTGCATCACCGAGTCTACCCCGCACGGAGGGCCTAACCCCAGAACATGTCAAGAGGTGAGTGATATTATACTAACATAATAGCTTATCGTTAAACAACATAAGCACAACAAGAATACTCTCTTATACAAACGTTACAAGACACTAACACACATAGCATCATATCATGTCTACTTATCAAACCATCTTATTATTCTTTTCACAAATCAATATAAGTCTGTTATAAACACATAGGTAAATTGTTCCTTTTATTATTCTTAAGTGGTTATACCTAACTTCCCATAAAGCTAGTATAACTCTTAAGCTTCTGTTTTAAAAACTAATTAGTTCTCTTCTGTTAAAAAAATGATTCAGTATTCTTTTGAAATGCTTTCAGATCCTTATTATTCAGGCTTAAGTCGCGAGACATTGCCGTAAGTATTATTCAGGCTTAAGTCGAAAGACATTGCCGTAGTTATTATTCAGTTAACACATGTACGTCTACCGTACTACATATATATTTTAAAATATCATGCTTTAGGAAGAATCACATACCTTCTCGGCGAAAACCTCCTGCCAAGTTGAATATGTCGCAGAGAATCAACTATAATAGTCACACGCACATCTATCAAAGTCTAGACTACTCAAGGTCATTCTAAACAGAGGGTTCACAATTTTACGGAAAGTCGGGCAGACTTCCTACCCGTGAGCTATATAAGTCTCATCAGTGAAAACAAATTCTATGTAAGTACAGTTTGATTATTCTTCTTTAAACCCTTCTACTGTGATAATGTTCAATTCTATTCTCAGAATATTCTTCTAAGTATTTAATACTTATTCTTATACTACTACAGATGTATTCTCTAATATAAAAGAGGGTTAGGATTATTTACCCTCGAAGCCCAATAATATCCTAGATAAAAGTCGCGCCTGAGCAAGGTTTAGCTCCTAAGTTGTACGCTCCGGTAGCTCCAAGAAAACCTTAGAAGTTCTTCACAACTTCTACTAAGGACTAAGGGATTTGGGCTAGGGTATTTTGGGCATTATAACAATACTAGAAGGCAACTTTTCTACCAAGGGAGGGGGGGTAGATTTCGGCTTGGGAGGGTTGCCTCGCCAAGCTCACTCAAAAGGGTGTGTTGGACTAAAAAGGCTACAGGGAGAGAGAAGGATTTTCAAGACTTGGAAAGGAATTTGTGGATGAAGAACTCTTCATCTTAAGGGGGTATTTATAGGTCAAGACATGGCCAACCAATGGCCAAGATTTAGCCAAGTGCTAGGCAAGTGTAAGGCCAAGATTTGGGCAAGTGTACCTAGCCAACTTGCACACAAAATATCCTACCAACTACTTGACAAAGTTGGCACTCCAATCGGCCCTAATGCCGTCCACACATCCACCAAGGAGAGGGTGACAAGTGTCGCCCTCTCGTTGGTCCAAAGTGTTTCGTCTCTCGAAAAAATCCGCAAAAATTAGAAATGACATAGCCGTAATTTATCCTACGCGAGTTGTGTAAAACGTTTCGTCGGAAAACGATTCTTTTAGTGAGTTGTGCCCAATTATTTCCGTCCAAGCCTAACTTTTAAGGCTAAACATTTGTACGTATTCCCTTACGTACATACTCTGGAAATATGGGGTATAACACCGAGTGTCTGGCAGCACATCGATACAAAACTCTATCTCCCTCTCAGGAGGGATACCCGGGAGGTCATCTGGAAACACGTCTGGGAAATCTCTGACTACAGGAACTGACTGAAAATCTGGTACCGCAGCCTCAGTATCGAACACCCGAATGAGATGGTAGATATACCCCTTCTGCACCATCTTCCTAGCCTTGAGGTAGGAAATAAACCTACCTCCGCGTCTGATGTTCCTCCCACTCAACAACCGGCCTCAGAAACTAGAACTGCATTACTCTCTCCTCGCGGCTACATTGGCGTAGCAAGAAGCTAGCCAATCCATACCCATGATCACGTCGAAATCAGTCATGTCTAACTCTATCAAGTCGGCTAGGGTCTGACGACTGTATATGGTCACTGGACAAGCCCTATATACCCACCGAGCTACCACCGAATCACCCACTGGCGTAGCTACCTCGAAAGGGTCTATGGACTCAGGCTCTATCCCTATCCTACTAGCAATAAGGGGGGGATATATAGGACAGAGTAGAACCCGGATCAATCAAGGCATACACATCATATCCAGAAACTGATAAGGTACTGCGGATTTACATCGTGAGGCCTCCGTCCCGCCTACCGGACAAGGTATAAATGCGCTCGAGGACCGAGAACTAGACCCGCGCCACGACCTGCCGCGACTGGCCGCCCATGAGTACCTTGCCCTCCGGGGCGAGTAACCGTAGTAGATGAAGAAGACCCGGCGAAAGAACCTGTAGGCTGACCCCTACCATCTCGCGCCTCGCCTGACAAGCCGCAAAGTGACCCGCCGCCAATCGTAACAAACTCCCGTAGCGCACCACAATTCCTCGTGGGATCTACCGACGGCCACACCGGCGGGTGGTCCCGATCGCCGATCACTTCGCCGCTGGACGTCTGAAGTCCTGGGGCCCTGGTCTGCCCTCGAATATCCCGGCTGTCCTGAGGACGGTGCAGGAGTGCTCTGAGCTGGCTGTGGTGCAAATCTAGACTGCTGCTGAGGCCGCCCACCACGATAGCTACCAAAAGACCCTGCCGTCCTGGTCTTCTTCTGCTGCTGTCTGTCAACCCGTCGGCCTCTACGCTCCTCGCATCCAAGTGCATGAGCCTGCATGCGGGTAATATCCATGCCTGGCTGAAGAGCCACACCCGCACAAGACTCGGCCATATAATCATCTAGCCCGGTGACGTAACGATGCACCCTGTCCTCCATATCTGCTACCAACGCAGGGACATATCGAGCCAACGAATCAAACTCAACGTTGTACTCTCTAACTGTGCGTCCTCTCTGTCTCAGCAACAAAAATATGTCGGCTCGTGCCCTCCTCATCTGTGGAGGCAAGAAATGAGTGAGAAAGGCCTCCGAGAACTCGTCCCAAGTAGCTGGGGACGCGTGCTCTCCCCGGGATAACTCCCACGAATCAAACCAATCGACTGCGGTATCACGCATCCGATGCGAACCGAAGGTCACGGACTCGGTCCTTGAAGCCTTGATCACCCGCATGATCCTCTGTAACTGACGGATGAACTCCTGCGGATCATCCTCAGGCCTCGACCCGTAGAACTCTGGCGGGCTACAACTCAGGAAATCCCGTAGCCTCAAACTATCTGCTCTCGGGTGAACCACGGGTACTACCGGGCTGAATCGAATCGCCGTGATCCACTCCTCATGTTCGGCCACGATCTCGCCGATCGGGCCATCTCTCAGAACCCATCTCATCTCGCTTCCAGCCGTGGATGGAGGTGTAGGTACTGGTCTCATCACCATCGCTGCGCCTAAACCTCTCGCAGGGCGGCGTCGTGGAACTCGCCGTCGGGTATAGATCGGGCACGAGCCCTCGTGACTCGGTGTCCCACTAGCGCCTCCTCGCTGCCTTGCCCTTCTCGCCCGGTTGCCTTACGTGGAGGCATAATCATTCTGAAAAGGAACACGTTAGAGGTCCAACTTATAACACGCCTCTAAGGCACGATCTCGAGTGAGAAGAATGGAAACCAATCCTAAATATCCTATAGCCTCACGATTATTGGTGTGGTGCACAACACACCGATAATCAAGACTCTACTAGATACGGTCTGTAGACACTTTCCGAGGATTAATCGCTCGATACCACTTTTGTCACGACTGCTCGGTTCGTGGATCGTGCCTTACCCGCACCCAAGCGATCATACATCGAGAAAATCACGGAATATAAAACATAAGACATGAAACAATTGTAAAAGAGACATTTTATCTGAGAAAAGTGGCGCTTTCGCATATATATATCAAAATCGCGCTTACATCCCAACTGCATAATAGGACTACAGACTTCTAAGGAAGTAAACAACTATGGCGGACAGGCCCCGCCATACCCTCGATCGCATAAGACTATCTGCAGCGGGAGATCATACCCAAAAGTCGAGCCTCCGGAGAAGATGGAGCTCCTGACACCAACGCAAAAGATCCTAAGATGCGGATCTAGCACCTGCTTGCCCTTACCTGCGGCATGAACGCAGCCCCCCGAAGGAGGTCAGTACAACAGGTACTAAGTATGTGAAACTGTAAAGTACTTAAATGAAATCATATCATTTTAAAACCAATTTTTCAAATATGTACGAAACAACCAATGTAACCGCACATAGTGCCACATCACAAACAAGAGTAATAACAGGTAAACAGTAATAGGTCTTTTATAGTCGCGAATGATCGAAGCAAGGCCAATCGCCCATAGTATCATTATGCAAGCCTAATCACGACTCGTAGTCCGCATAGCCACTCACATAGGCCCGCGTGAGGTATTCCGCATCGGGGTAGCTACCTCGGCATCGCCCCGACTCGTAGTCGCATGGCCACATAGACCGCGTGAGGTATAACCCCGCACACTAACACGGAACTCGTAGCTCGCATAGGTCCCTGGACCCGCATGAGGTATTCTCGAATCATGGTCCTGCATCACCGAGTCTACCCCGCATCGGAGGGCAGCTTAACCCCCGGTATCATGTCAAGAGGTGAGTGATATAATACTAACATAACAGCTTATCGTTAAACAACATAAGCACAACAAGAATACCCTCTTATACAAACGTTACAAGACACTAACACACATAGCATCATATTATGTCTACTTATCAAACCATCTTATTATACTTTCCATAAATCAATATAAGTCGTTTATAAACACATGTAAACTGTCCCTTTTCTTTCTTAAGTCGTTATACTTAACTTCCCATAAAGCTAGTATAACTCTTAAGCTTCTTGTTTTAAAAACAAATAATCTTCTTCTTTCAAAACTGATTTATAATTCTTTTGAAACACTTTAAGATCTTTATTATTCAGGCTTAAGTCAAAAGACATTGCCGTAAAGCTACGTTCAGTTAACACACGTACGTCTACCGTACTATATATATATACTTTAAAATATCATGCTCAAGAGTATAGGAAGAATCACATACCTTCTTGGCGAAATCCACCTGCCAAGTCGAATATGTCGCGCGCAGGGAATCAACCTATAATAGTCAGATACGTCTATCAATGTCTAGACTACTCTGTAGACTATTCTAAGCAGAGGGTTCTTAATTCTACGGAAAATCGGGCAGCACTTCCCTACCCGGTAAGCTACCCAAGTCTACTGTTAAAACAGTCCTATGTAAGTACAGTTTAATTCTTCTTCTGTTATACCCTTCTACTGTGATTACAGTTCACTTCTATTCTTTAATATCCTTCTTTATCTTATACTCAAGTCTTAACTATTCTTATATGTAATATCCAATTACAATAGAAGGACAAGATATTTACCTCGATAAGCCCAAAATTATCCAAGTTAAATGTCGATCCTGAGCAAGGTTTAGCTCCTAGTTTTGCACGCTCCGATAGCTCCAAGAACCCTTAGAAGTTTCCAACAACTTCTACTTAAATACTAAAAGGGATTTGGACTAGGGTATTTTGGAATAGTGGCTATACTTGGAAGACAACTTTCTACCAAAGGGGAGGCTCTACCAAAGCCACTAGGCTAGAGGGGAAAGAGGGTGTTTCGGCTAGGCTCTCTAGAGGAGTGAGGCTAGGACGAGAAGCTCACAAGGGAAGGAGGATTTTTAGACTTGGAGATTTGTGATGAAGAAGTCTTCAAAGGGGTATGTATAGGGAAACCAAGGGCCATGATCAAGCCAAGTGAGGGGCAAGTGGAGGGCCAAGATTTGCCCAAGTGCCCCCTAACCTACTCCTCAAATCACTCCACAAACAATGGCCCATGTCTTAGGCCCCAAAACCCTCCCAATCGTCCAAGGCAAAAGCCCCCATTGCCGTCCACTTGAGGGTGACAAGTGTCACCCTCTCATTGGCCCAAAAATGCTCCGTCTCTCGGAAAAATCCGCAAAAATTAGAAATGGCATAGCCGTAATTTACCCTACGCAAGTTTTGTAAAACGTTTCGTCGGAAAACCATCCGTTTTGTGAGTTGTGCCCAAAATCGTCCATAATACCTAACTTAAGGCTAAACTTTTTGTACGTACGCCCCTACGTACATATTCTGGAAATACGGGGTATAACAAAGAGGGCCAGGACAACAGGGTCTCAAGGCAGCTTTCGAGGCGGACCGCCAGAAGAAGCTAGTTACGCGCCTACCAAGACGGATTACTCCACCACCGTCTTCGGGCGTTGGGTGCGGGCGGGGCTCCGCGGTTCGGTTGTCGGGAGAGTAGGGGTGTTAGTCTTAGGAAGCCACCTCTACCGGTGTAGCGATGTGGTAACACCCATTATGGGAGTGTCGTGCTAGTTTGGGTAATTGCTATGCATGCGACAGGCCATTATGCGAGGAACTGTCCGACCAGAGATAGCACGGATGTAGAGATTCAGCCTTCGGGATCAGTGGCTGGTTCATCGCCTTCTTTTGTTATGCGCCGTGCAGGGCAGGATCATGATTAGAACGACAAGGGGAGTGTGAAGCAATAATTACAGGTATATCTTTGACCCTTTAGAGATTAGTATGCATGATAGGATTGTTGTATGATTTAGTGTTATGAACAGAGGATATTGAGACTGTGTACATGTGATAGAATGAGTGGTAAATACGAACGGGCAATTCTGTCAGGCAGTGAACGGGGGTAAAGTAGTAATGGTTCATATGTTGGGTTCGTTTTCTGTTTGACTTACGGTGAATGGGTATGCGTGTGCGATATCTTAGGGTCATAGGTGGCATAATGAAGTTCCATTAGTATATAGTACGAGGATGTACCGAGGAATAGTAGTTTTGCTCCAAAAGAACATTCGGGGGCGAATGTTTCTAAGGGGGGGAGAATGTTATACCCCGTAGTTCTGACCCTACGTATGAGAGTGTACGAAAGCATGTAAGACTTAAAAAAATTTCTAAAGATAGGTTGACGGATTGTTCCGGATGGGCTTTAGTCAACTTTGAGGCGGGTTATGACCCGATACATTAAGAATTCCTAAGTGTTTCAAAGGCCCAGGGCGTAGTTCGTTGAGTCTAGATTCCAACGCAACCAACCGTTCATCGATAGGACGTCGGAGTAGAAAGTTATGGGAGTTACAAGTGCAGTGCGCAGACGGACAAAAATGCGTTTCAGGCAAAATGCGCGGCGCCGGATGCGAGCAGCGCGCCGAAGTACCGAGGGGCCGCTGAGCGTAGCCGCGCCAGAAAGGTGTCGCGGTGCCGAAAGTTCGAGAGGCTCGGAGGTTTCAGCGCAGTCACGGGAAGCAGGGCCGCAGCGCCGAGGCGGGATTCTGGGCGGAAAAACTTAGGAAAATCTGATTTTCTCTTTTAAAAAGACCTTGGGAGGGTGACAAGTGTCCCCCCCATCTGATTTTGCATGCATTATATTGAAGACTTGGTCATATTTCATCTCTCTCTCTTAGACAAAAGCTCCTCCTTCTCTCTAAAATCCCAAGAGACATTCTAGCCTTAGGAAAAATCTGAACAAGTAAAAGCAAGAGGGAAGCTTGTGGCTAGCTTGTGAAGGTTGTTGTGGTGGTATTCTTGAAAAGGAAGCTAGCAAGTGGTTGGAAAAATTTGGCTAAAGCTTTTAAGGTAACATTTCTTCCTTTAGAATTAGTTTCTAGTGTTGCATGTTAAGAAGGAAGAACTTGTGGTAGTAAATAATGCTCTTAGAGCCATTGCATGCAAGAAATGTGGTTTGGATATGAAAGAATTGGTTAAGAAGATTGTGTGAGCATGTTGTAGCCTAAAAACTAACTTAGACTTGTTAAGTTAGTTGTTTTACCTTTTTGGGGCAGAATTTTACACACCCAAGTTTAGGTGTGCCCTTGAGCTGTTTGGATTGTTGGGCCTAAGAAGTGGCGTTTGGATGTTGAATTCGGACCTTAAAAAGGTGGCAAAGTATGTAGAAACAAAGGAAATGCTGCCCAATTTTCCATAGAATTTAGGGGCTTTGAACTTAGATTATTTCTACATTGAAATTAGAGGTTAATAAACGTATTATGGTTATTATAGGTTGGCATATTACTTGCGGTAGTTTGAGCTTAGCAGGTGGATTGACCGAAGAGGTATGTGGAAACTTTCTTATCTTTTGAGCATGAGTAGTTATAACTATATAGTACGGTAGACGTACGTGTTTTGAATGAAGTAAATCCTTTTGTTATACTTGACTTGTCTTAAGGAAATATCTAAGTTGGTTGGGTTAAGAAGTTAATCCGCTTGTTCTTAAGGAATGGTTTATCCTAAATAAGGTAGACAAGGATTTCTTGACATAATGAAGTATAGAGTACTTTTTGGTGTGAAAGTATTA
Organism: Przewalskia tangutica; assembly: GCA_029844215.1. Lineage (NCBI taxonomy): Eukaryota > Viridiplantae > Streptophyta > Magnoliopsida > Solanales > Solanaceae > Przewalskia > Przewalskia tangutica. The sequence goes on from CM056725.1 coordinate 79,422,304, forward strand.
AATATTGAATTATTCTAAAAGATAAGAGACTTAAATTTTTGAGGTAAGAAACTTGTTTTCTAAAGGATAAGAGGCTTGAAGTATTTTGAAAATTGTATGAATTTGTTTGAAGTATAAGTCTCTTGGTTAGTAAAAGAACGAAATGGTTTATAAGGAGTTATAACGGCTTTATGGGAAGTTAGTTATAACGGCCTTATGAATGGATAAGGATGTCGTAAATTTCTAAAGCATAAAGTTAGTATAACGGCTTTATGGGAAGTTGGTTATAATAACTTTATGGAAGGTTATGAAAGTTGTCTATTTTGATTAATGAGCATAAGTTGTCTAGATTGTGGAAAAAATTGAAGTTACTTGGTTTCAAGCTTTGAAATGAGTTTTCTAAAGGTGTAGTAACTTACTTTGAAAAATAGACACGCCTCGATACTACGGGTGTTAGTATCTTGGATTTTACATAAAAAGGAGGCTTTCGAAAAGAATGTACGTACATAGTACTTTGGCTTGTTTAATTGAGAATTATTCTATGTGTGCCTTGATAAGTACTTTGGCTTGCTTAAATAAGAATTCTCTTGGTTTATGTGAAAAGAAGGCATGGTAATTGTCTTGGTTTATATAAAGGCATGGTATTGCAATTCGAATTAAAAGCATGTAGTTATGAGTCTATTTGGGCGTACCGTCAGTGATGGAGGATTCCACGGGTATGCGGCCATGATGAGGGTTCGTTTTCCCGCTGATGATTATTCCATGGATTAGCTCTTCATAAGGTCATCGATGCAGTGGATCTAGTAGTTAGCCCTCGTACTTGCCCGCCGAGACGTGATGCGAGGTGGATCCGTAGTTGGCTTTCGTACTTGCCGGTCGGGGTTAGGCGAAGTGGTGTGATGCAGGTGGATCTCGGTGGTTAGCTCGCGTGCCCCGCCGATGTGACGCAGGGTGGATCTGGTAGAGGCTAGCGCACTTGCCCCGGTCAGCTTCATGATTTCAGTTATAGTCTTGTTGGTACGGGTGGATCTGGTAGCTGGCTTTCGTACGCCGGCGATTGAGGACGCAGTGGATCTCGTAGCTATGCCTTCGCATTGCCTCGCAGTTCTTGATACAGTGGGATCTAGTATTCATGTGTACTCCTTAGTGTTGTTATATCATGATCCGGCAGTGAGGAAGAATTCCACGCACGATTGATATTATGGGCATGAGACCTATGGTTATATTTGAGTGATGACTTAGAGGCGTGAGTCCCCGACTTGACATGGTCACAGATATGTTGTGTACTGTAGTTTGGCTATCATACATGTCTCCTGCTTTATATATATGCTATTATGATTTCATTACAGTATTTTCAGTTTCACATACTTGGTACCTGTTGTACTGACCTCCTTCGGAGGGTTGCGTTCATGCCGCAGGTCGAGATACGTAGCTTGCTGGTCCGCTCTCTTAGGATCACTGTCTTCTGAAAGCTCTATCTCTCCGGAGGCTTTGTCTTTTTGGTATGACTCCATGAGGTTATAGACTTTTGTGCATTCAGGGGGTATGGCGGGGCCCTGTCCCGCCACAGTTGTTATTCCTAGGTCCAGAGTCACGTTTGTGGTTTGGGTAAGAATAAGTTGTACTTCTGATTAAGTATGTTTTATGGAAGGCAGCCTTATCGGCTGGCCAGCGATGTTTACCTTTTTATAAGTTATGTGTTATGTATGTTCCGCTGATATTCTCTGACATATACCTGACAGGGTACCCCGTAGGTACCGGCCGCGCCTCGGTCGGTCGTGATGTAACTAAACCCCGAGTTCACCAACTCCCGCATACCCCGAACGTCCCGGCTCGTGGAGGACCACTCAGATCGCGGAGGCGCATAACCATCTCTGCCGAGAAGGTCCGCCTCGAAAGTTACCAAAGGACTCGCTGTTTTGGCCTCTTCGCCGATCTTGGTTAATTGCCGATCTCTACGTTTCTCAATCTGCCGCGCGATAAGCTCGTTCGCGGCAACGCCCATGCCCTACAAGAGCTACACCCGAGCAAACCTCTCGCCAAATAGTCATCGAGCCCCGCGGACGTGGCGGTGGACCACGCCCTCCATATCTCGCCACTAACGCAGGGACATATCGAGCCAACGAGTCGAACTCCACGTTGTACTCCCGAACCGCACGCCTTTCCGCCTCAAAGATCGTAAATCTGCTTACCGCGTTTCCTCATCCGCGAGGCAAGAAATGGTCGAGAAATGCCTCCGAGAACTCGTCCCACACACCGAGGCGCATGCTCCCCGACAGCTCCCACGAATCAAACCACGATCGGGCAGATCACGCAGCCGATGCGAACCTAAGACCACCGACTGGTCTCTAAAGCCTTGATCACTCATGATCCGTCAGAATCGAATAAACTCCCGAGGATCTTCCCGCCCGATCCATAGAACTCGTGGACTACAACTCGAAGTCCCGCCTCAAAACTATCGGATCTAGGGTGAACCATCGTATCACGGAACTACGGCCTCGTCCGTCCTCATTCCCAGCCACCAGACTAGCTAGTAACTGGGCCATCTCCTTGTAACTCATATCCTCGGCTCCTGGCCGTGGACTGGAGACTCAGGTATCGTAGTCTCGAGAAATCGCCGCCGCTCTAAACTCTGATGGGGCTAGCGGCGTCATAAAACTCATCGTCTGAAGTACTATCTCAGGTAATGACCAGGCCTGTGCCCTCGTAACCCTCCGTGTTATACTCGTAGCTCCCTCCACTGCCTAACCCATCTGGGCCCTGGTTGCCTTGCGTAGAGGCATAACTAGCACAAACGAATACGCCAGAGGGAGTCCAACTTATAACAAAACTCTAAGGCACGATCTCAGAGTGAGAAGAATGGAAACCAATCCTAAATATCCTGCAGCCTCCTGATTATAGGTGTGGTGCACAACACGCCGATAATCAAGACTCTACTAGATACGGTTCAGAGACACTTTCCGAGGATTAATCGCTCGATACCACTTTTGTCACGACCAACCTCGGCCCGTGGATCGTGCCTTACCCTGCACCCTAGTGATACAACATCGAGAAAATCAATAAATAAAACTTACACATGAAACAAGATATACCATAAGAAAAATAGGCTAACCAAAACGGCCACCTTTCTCAGATATATAAATAAAAGCTTCAATAGCTTACATCCTTTACAAACCACGCCACAACAAGATTACATACCTCTAAGAATGTTATAACAACAACGACGGGACAGGGCCCCGCCATACCCCTGAATGCAAGTACCTACAACGACAGGGGACTATACCAGAGATAAGCCTCCGGAGAAACGGAGCTTCCCAAAACGTTGAACTGTGATCCTATGAGCGAGGATCAACAATCGCGGTGTCTACCGCGGATGAACGCAACCTCAAGGAGGTCGATAACAGTACCAAGTATGTGAAATCAGAAAGCATCAAATAAAATCATAACATTTTAAAACCAATTACCAATACGCATTTAACAACCAATTTAATCGCATAGTGCCACATCATAAACAAGAGCAAAATAGATATAACGTAACTGGTCTTTTCTAGGTCGCTAATGATCGATGCAAGGCCAATCGCCCATAGTATCATTATGCGAGCCTAATCCTGGAACTCCCGCAGTTCGCATAGACCACCTAGGTCCGCATGAGGTATTCCTCGCATCGGGGGTAGCTAACCCGCGGCATCATCCTGGACCCCAAGTCCGTGATAGTCACCGGACCGCATGAGGTATTCTCGTGACGGCGTAACACACCCGAGTGATCAATCCCGAACTCCCGCAGCTCGCATAGGTCGCATGGACCCGCATGAGGTATTCTCGCATCGGAGGTGGCAAATCCTCGGCATCATAACAAGTCAGGGGGGTATGTGATATAATACCAGTACAACGGGCTTATCGTTTAACAACGTAAGCACAACAAGAATAACCCCCTTACACAAACATCACAAGACACTAACACACGTAGCATCATAACATGTTTACTTATCAAACCAACTAGAAAGTATTACAAGGCTATCACAAGCCAACATAGTCAAGTTACTCACACAAAAGTCACACGATACCCGTAGTATCAAAATAAAGTAACTATCTTTTAAGTAAACCAAAACAATTTCCATACCTTCTTTTTAAACCAATCTTAAGACAAAAGCATGCCTTCCTTTTTAAACCATTTTAAGACAAAACCATGTCTTCCTTTAAAACAAAGACACTTTTTCCTTTTTAAAGTCAAGTAGCAATATACTTTTAAAACCAAGTGTCTTACTCTTTTAAAAACAAGTAACCTATACCTTTAAATCAAGTTACTTCTCCTTTCCCAAAATCAAGTTGTTTATAAGTCAAGTCTCTTTACTTTCAAAAATCAGGCTCTTAATCTTTAAATCATATCTTTTAAGGAAACCAACCTCCAACCTTTAAATGTCAAGTTATCATTTTAAATCCAATGATAAAACCATTCTTTTGTTTTCATAAAGTCGTTATAAATAACTTCCCATAAAGCTATTATAACACTTTATGTTTTAAACCAACCAAGGACAACTATTCTTATTTTCGAAATCAAGATAACTTTATTCTTTAAAAGACCACACACCCATTACTAATGAGTGAGGTTATACAACTTTTTAACATAATTCAAGTCCTTAATATTTCATAACAAGTCACTTAACTTTGGAATCAAGTCAAGGACACAAAAGGAAAATCAAATTCCTTTAAACACACGTACGTCTACCGCACTATATATATTTCACAAATATCATGCTAGAAAGGATAGGAAGAGGTTCACATACCTCGCGACGATTATCGACAATAAGCAAAATGCTCCAAAGTACTATAACCCTGCTAGCCTTTTCCACCCTTCAAGTAGAATACGCTACTCGTAGTACTTCAACCTATAATTGCCATAAAACGTTTATTAACTTCTAGATCCCTTCGTAGAATATTTCTAAGTACAAGGTTCCATATTCTACGGAAAATTCGGCAGCACCTCCCCCCCCCCCCGTAACCACATAAATCTCCTCCTCTATCAAGGCCCGCTACCAAGCCAACAACTCCTAGGGGGGGTTACACATCTAACCGGACGTGTACAACACCGCCCCACAATAATACTACAAGTCTACTGTAAATACAGTCCAATGTAAATACAGTTCAATTCTTATCAATACTCATTCTATATATAGTATACTAAACTATACATTACTACAACATGTAATTTTCCAATTACAATAGGGGGATAAAGATCATTACCTCGATAAGCCCAAAATTATCCAAGATTTATAAGTCGATCCTGAGCAACGTTTAGCTCCAATTCCTTACGCTCCAACCCGCTCCAAGCAACCCTTAGAAGTTTCTAAACAACTTCTCTTAACACTTCAACTCCAAAAAGTGAAGAACACTTAGGCTTAAACCATGGCAAGTTTCGGCCAAGGGGGGGATTCTAGGGCTAGGGGTGTGAAATCTTTTCCAACTCTTGGTACATAATCTTCCTAACACCCTAAGGAAGAACACTTATAAGTTTAAGGATTTTTGGACAACTTTTGGCTAAGGGGGAGGGCTTAAAACCGAGAGCTCACAACAAGGGAAGGGAGGGAATTTTCAAGACTTGAAATATCTAAGTGTGGAATGAATGAAGTCTTGCAAGCTTAAGGGTCTATTTATAGAGAATTCAATGGCCAAGATCTAGGAAAGTGTGTGGTCTAGATTGGGCCATGTGTGTGTGGGTCCCTTTGTCTATCTACTCCACAAATATCTTTGCAAGACTTTGACCAAATGTTTTAGACCTTTAAAATGAAAAACGCAAGGCAAGCTTGTCCACTGGGGTGACACATGTCGCCTCCTATTGGTCCAAAATATTTCATCTTCCAAAACAATATCCAAATGCCAAAATCCAAAATAAAGTGAGCCCCACAAAATCAGAATTTTCCCCGTGGCCCCACGTGACCAATTCTCGAAATAAAATTCCATAATTCTCAAATATTCCAAAAGTCCGAATCGAATCCGAATCCAATTCCATAAACGAACCTTTTTCCTTCACAAAATCCGAAACTTTTCCGAAAAATCACATCTTTCTTCCTTTAATTTAAATGTCGATTCTCGCACGCACGCCCTCATATACATACCCTAGAACTACGGGGTGTAACATTCTTCCCCCCTTAGAAACATTCGTCCCGAATGTTCCTTCTACGTCTCAAAACATACCTGCGCCGGTATAGTCTTCACTAATATACTTACCAAACCAATCATGCCACCAATGGCCATAGTATAACATACGCGCAAAAACACAAATCCAAGCCAACGAAATCACCTCTAATGTATAACAACACTACGCCTTCTACCCTGGTCCAAAGGATACTTTCTTCACATCTTTACCTTATAAAAGGACACTTCCATCTTCTTAACACATCTTCGCCTCTTTTCTTACTGTCGCATCTCTCCTCGCACACTCGAACTCTTCCTAATAAACGCACCACATTTCGCCATTGCTTGCTTTCCAAAATCTCGGGGTTACTATCTCTAACTTGGTCATCATTAACTGGGAACACTCTGGATGGATCTCCGATACTCTTCCGAACATAGCAACATGGAATACCGGACGTACTGCCTCCTAAGTCGGACGGCAGTGCTAACTTATAGGCAACCTGGCCTATTCTACAACGATCTGAAAAGGCCCAAAGTACCTCGGGCTAAGTTTCCCCTGCTTTCCAAATCTTGTCACACCCATCCGGGGTGGTACCTTCAAGAAGACCCACCGTCAACCTGAACTCCAAGTGTCGACGCCGATTATCCGCACGACTTCTGTTGACTCTGATCTGCTAATAACCTCTTCTGGATAAGCTTCACCTTATCCACATCCTGCTGAATCAAGTATGGACCAACTATCTGAACCTTGCCAACATCGAACCAATCGACCGGCAACCTACACTCCCGCCCATACAAGGCTTCATAAGGCACCATCCGAATACTGAAATGGTAGCTAGTATAATACTCACTCAACAAGAGGCAAATAATCCTCACAGCTACCCCTGAAATCAAAACACCGGCCCGTAACCTATCCTCAAATGTCTGGATAAAACGCGTTGTTTGTCCGTCGGCCCGAGGGTGAATGCAATACCGAGTCTCACCTGAGCTCCTAACCCCGCCTGGTAAAACCTCCAGAAACAAAAGAAATAGCCGAAAACTGGGCTCCACTGCCTGTCATAAAAAGTAGGAATCCCGTGCAGCCTTACAACCTTCCTGATAACATCTCGCATAACCCTCCGCCGAGTAAGGCGGCCCGATCGAAGACAAGATGGGCTGACCTCATCAGCCCGACTACTGGTTGAACGCATCCACGAACTCGTACGATCGTTACCTAAACTTGGGCCTAACACCCTCGTGACCCTATCATCTAGCGGGACCACCTCAAACTGACCCCACCACATTCCGGGCTACGGGTTGACTCGCGATATGGCCTCAACCCGACCCACTTCGTACTAAACTCTCGTTCCCCGATCCGGAACAATCTCATTATTCAAGTCATGAGAACATAGTGGTCTTCTAAGCCCAACTACCCACTTCCCTTTCACACCACTCATGGACTTATCACCTGAATATACTCCACGTATCCAACGTACCCCGACAACGATCAAACGTACAATCTTTTACTTAAGACGACCTTGCATCTAAGGTCTCCACGTGTAATATTCTAAGGCTCACACCTACCATGTCCCCATACTTACCTTTCTAACTACCTCTGTTTTTTTTTTAATCTCAACTAACACAACGCTATTCGTACATAGCGCCCCACATGTATCTACCATAACGACATAAACAGGTCTCTTAAGGGCTGAAGATATCTCTGTAACTACTGCCTCACTTTCCCTTTGTCGTTCTAATCATAATCCTGCCCTGCAGGGCGCCTAGCTATAGAAGGTGATGAACCAGCCGCTGATCCCGAAGGCTGAGTCGTAAATCCGCGCCACCTCTGGTCGAACAATTTCTCGCAAAATGGCCCTGCTGGCCGCAAGCATATCAAGCTATCGAAGTAGTACGACACTCCCCTCAATGACACCTACCACATAGTGAACACTTGAGGAAAAATTGAATCTGGCTGGCTAAAACCTATGTAATCTGTGAACTAAACCCCGAGCTCGACCAACTCCTAAATACCGAACGCCCCGAGCTCGGAGGACCACTCAGATCGGGCGAGGCGCCTAACGATCTGCTGCGAGAAGGTCCGCCTCGAAAGTTACCAAAGGACCTCAGCTCGCCCTCTCTCGCCGATCTTGGTTAATCCGCCGATCTCTACGCTCTCGCACCGATGCGCATAAGTGCAGACGCGGCAACGCCCATGCCCTACCAAGAGCTACTCTGTACAACTTCTACTAGATAATCATCAAGTCCTGTGACATATCGGTGCACTCTATCCTCCATGTCTGCCACTAAAGCGGGGACATAACGAGCCAATGAGTCAAACTCTATACTGCATTCTCGAACCGTCCGCCCGTTCTGCCTCAACCTCAAAAATCTATGCGCCGAGCTCTCTCATCCGCGAGGCGCAAGTGTGTAAGAAATGCCTCGGAGGTCTTGATCACTTTCATGATCCGCCAGAATCGTCGAATAAACTCCACGAGGATCTTCTCGCTTCAATCCATAGGACTCGGGTGGACTGCAACTCAAGAAGTCCCGAAGTCTCAAAACTATCGGATCTAGGGTGAACTACTGGTACTGCCGGAACCACCGGCTCCCGTCCGTCCTCATTCCCAGCCACCAGACTAGCTAGTAACTGGGCCATCTCATTGTAACTCATAACCTCGGCTCCTGGCCGTGGACTGGAGACTCATGTATCGTAGTCTCAGTAGAAACTGCTGCCGCTCTAAACTCTGATGGGGCTAGCGGCGTCATAAAACTCGTCGTCTGAAGTACTATCTCAGGTAATGACCAGGCCTGTGCCCTCGTAACCCTCCGTGTTCTACTCGTAGCTCCCTCTGCTGCCTTGCCCATCTGGGCCCTGGTTGCCTTGCGTAGAGGCCTAACTAGCACATACGAATATGCCAGAGGGAGTCCAACTTATAACACAGCTCTAAGGCACGATCTCAGAGTGAGAAGAATGGAAACCAATCCTAAATATCCTGCAACCCCCTGATTATAGGTGTGGTGCACAACACGCCGATAATCAAGACTCTACTAGATACGGTCTGTAGACACTTTCCGAGGATTAACTGCTCTGATACCACTTTTGTCACGACCCGATCTCGGGCCCGCGACTGGTGCCTTACCCCGGGCACCCTAGTGATACAAATCAAAGAAAATCAGCGGAAATAAAAACTTACACATGAAACAAGATATACAATGAGAAAAATAGGCTAACCAAAACGGTCACCTTTCTGCATATATATATAAAAAAGATTAAACTCGAATTACATCCCTTTACAAACCCCGCCCACAACAAGACTGCACTTCTAAAAATGTTATAACAACAATGACGGGACAGGGCCCCGCCATACCCCTGAATGTAAGTACCTACAACGACAGGGGACTATACCAAAGATAAGCCTCCGGAGAAACGGAGCTTCCCAAAACGCTGAACTGTGATCCTATGAGCGAGGATCAACAATCGTGTACTCTACCGCAGATGAACGCAGCCTCCGGGCGAGGTCATTACAACAGTACCAAGTATGTGAAATTGAAAATATCAGAAATGAAATCATAATAGTCTATATAAAATGTAAGACATATATGATAACCAATTTACGATACACCATGTGTAAGCAGGCATGTCAAGTCAGGGACTCACGCCCTCAAAGTCATCACTCAAATATAACCATGGGTCTCATGCCCACAATATCAATCATGCCCGTGGAATTCCTTCCTCACTGCCGGCAGTCCATGATATAAAAACACCAAGGAATACACATGAACACCAGGTCCCACTTGTGTCATAATAAAACCGTACGGGGTAAGTACGAAGGCATAGCCAACTATTAGAACCCACCGTACCAACAATGCTATAAAACTGTATCACGAGGTCTTTCTAGACCGCCACATGATCGGCGCCACTCGCCTCGCATCAATGTGCGTCTAACCCTGGAACTCACCGCAGCTCCGCATAGGCCACATAGGCCCGCATGAGGTACTCCTCGCATCGGGGGTAGCTAACCCGCGACATCAACCTGGACCCCCGAAGTCCGCATAGCCACACATGGACCGCATGAGGTATTCCTCGCATTGGCGTAACACACCCGGAGTGATCATCCTGTCCTGGAACTCCCGCAGCTCCGCATAGGTCACATGGACCTGCATGAGGTATTCCTCGCATCGGGGGTAGCTAACCTGCGGCAACATAACAAGTCAGGGGGGTATGTGATATAATACCAGTACAACGGGCTTATCGTTAAACAACGTAAGCACAACAAGAATAACCCCCTTACACAACATCACAAAATACTAACACACGTAGCATCATAATATGTTCACTTTATCAAACCGACAAGAAGTATTACAAGGCTATCACAGGCAAATCATAGGCAAGTTACTCACACAAGGTACTTTTATTTGATGCCAACAAATCCGGGTTTTAACCCCAAAGTACTACATACTTTAACTCTGTAAAAAGATTCATTTCTTTCACAAAAGTCACACGATACTCGTAGTATCAAAATAGAGTAACTATCTTTTTAAGTAAACCAAAACAATTTCCATACCTTCTTTTTAAACCAATCTTAAGACAAAAGCATGCCTTCCTTTTTAAACCATTTTAAGACAAAACCATGCCTTCCTTTAAAACAAAGACACTTTTCCTTTTTAAAGTCAAATAGCAATATACTTTTTAAACCAAGTGTCTTACTGTTACACCCCGTAGTTTCAGGGTATGTATACGAGCACGTACGTACGAGAATACGACATTAAAATTGGAAAGGAAGAAAGATGTGATTTTTCGACGGAAAAGTTTCCGGATTTTGTGAAGGAAAAAGGTTCGTTAATGGGAATTGGATTCCCAGATTTGGTATTCGGACTTTTTGGGATATTTGAGAATTATGGAATTTTATTTCCAGAATTGGTCACGTGGGGCCCACGGGGAAAATTTACGGTTTTGTGGGGCCCACTTTATTTTCGGATTTTTGGCATTACGGATATTTTTGGAAGATGAAATATTTTGGACGAGTAGGGGGGCGACACGTGTCACCCCCATGTGTCCATGTTGGCCGAATGGCTAGAGGACATGTGGTCTTGGACGTTTTTAGTGGACAAGTAATTTTTGTGGTGGACATGTGCTTGGTAGAATCCACACCCACATGTCCCCAATCTACACCACACACTTGCCTAGATCTTGGCCCTTGATTTCTCTATAAATAACCCCTTGTTTTCAAGACTTTATTCATCCACACTTAGAGAAATTCCAAGGCAAAATTCTTCCTTCCTCCTTAGGTGTTCTCGTCCAAACACACCCCCCCCCCACCTTGTGTAGAAATTCTTCAAGTGTTGTTATTATTCCAAATACCTTAGCCTAAATCACTTGTAGTATTCCAAAGTTATCCCTACATAAGAGCCCGGAAATACTACTTTATTCCAATAGTCGTAAAACGAAACCCTAGGAAAATCTTCATAGATGGGTGAAGTGTTAAGAGAAGTTGTTTAGAAACTTCTAAGGATTGCTTGGAGCGGGTTGGAGCGTAAGGAAGTGGAGCTAAACGTTGCTCAGGATCGACTTATAAATCTTGGATAATTTTGGGCTTATCGAGGTAATGATCTTTATCCCCCTATTGTAATTGGAAATTACATGTTGTAGTAATGTATAATTGAGTATATGATTTATGGAAGGATGATTAAAAAGAATTGAACTATATTTACATTGGACTGTATTTACAGTAGACTTGTAGTATTATCAAGGCGTAATTGTACACATCCGGTTAGACGTGTAATCCCCTCTGAGTTGTTGGCTTGGTAGCGGGCCTAAATAGTGGAGGTTATTTATGTGGTTACGGGGGGGGAGGTGCTGCCGAATTTTCCGTAGAATATGGAACCTTGTTCTTAGAAATGTTCTACGAAGAGATCTAGAAGTTAATAGACGTTTTGTGACCTTTATAGGTTGAAGTTCTACGAGTAGCGTATTCTACTTGAAGGGTGGAAAAGGCTAGCAGGGTTATAGTACTGTGGAGCGTTTTGCTAATTGTCGATAATCGTCGCGAGGTATGTGAACCTCTTCCTATCCTTTCTAGCATGATTTTTGTGAACTATGTAGTACGGTAGACGTACGTGTGCTAAACGAATTAAGTTGGTTTAAAACATAAAGTGTTATAATGGCTTTATGGGAAGTTAATTATAACGACTTTATGAAGGTAAAAGAATGGGTTATTGGTTTTAAAAGATAAGAGACTTGATTTATATTTGACTTAATATAATATGTGAAGAACTTGAATTGTGTAGAAAGTTGTGAAACCTCATTCATGAGTAATGAGTACTTGGTTTTTAAATAATAATGTTATATTGATTTCGGAAAGGGGAAAGAATATCGAACAAGCCAATGCAGTGTTATTAAAGGAAAAGGTAATGACTATTAATTAACTTAAAACAAGTAGAATCTTCCATCTGCATAGAAGCTAAGATAAGACAAAATTGTATTACATTTCCTAGATCATGGCTGCTTTAATAAGATCATTAATAAACAAGTTTTGATTTTCTTAAAAATTACAAAGTAAGGACTTGATTTATAAAAGAGAAAGACTTAAGAATTTGAAGTGTTTTCGTTTAAAAGGAAGGCATGCTTTCGTCTTAAGTTGGTTTAAAAAGACGGTATGGAAATTGTTTTGGTTTACCTAAAAAGATAGTTGCTCTATTTTGATACTACGGGTATCGTGTGACTTTTGTGAAAGACATGGAACTTTTTTTAAAAGAATTAAAGTATGTAGTACTTTAGGGTTAAAAACCCGGATTTGTTGACATGTAATAAAAGTACCTTGTGTGAGTAACTTGCCTATGTTTTGCCTGTGATAGTCTTGTAATACTTTCTTGTCGGTTTGATAAAGTGAACGTGTTATGATGCTACGTGTGTTAGTGTCTTGTGACGTTTGTGTAAGGGGGTTTTCTTGTTGTGCTTATGTTGTTTAACGATAAGCAGTTATGCTGGTATTATATCACTTACCCCCCTGACTTGTTATGCCGAGCGTTAGCCGCCCCCGATGCGAGGAATACCTCATGCGGGTCCATGTGACCTATGCGGAGTCGCGGAGTTCGGGATGATCACTCCGCGTGTTACGCCGATGTGAGAATACCTCACGCGTCCATGTGACTATGCGGTGCGGAGTCGAGTTGATGCCGAGGTTAGCTACCCCGATGCGAGGAATACCTCATGCGGACCTAGGTGGTCTATGCGGACTGCGGAAGTTCCAGGATTAGGCTCGCATAATGATACTATGGGCGATTGACCTTGCTTCGATCATTAGCGGCCTAGAAAAGACCAGTTACGTTATACCTATTTTTGCTCTTGTTATGCTGTGGCACTATGTGCGGTTAAATTGGTTGTTCGTACGTATTTGTAATTGGTTTTAAAATATTATGATTTTATTTCAAGATTTACGCTTCACATACTTGGTACTGTTCGACCTCCTTGGGCTGCGTTCATGCCGCAGTAGGTACACCGATTGTCGATCCTCGCCTTAGGATCACGATTCAAGATTTTGGGAAGCTCCGCTTTCTCGAGGCTTATCTTTTCGTATAGTCCTGCCGTTGTAGGTACTTACATTCGTGGTATGGCGGCCCCGTCCCGTCGTGGTTAATTACATTCTTAGAGATCTGTAGTACTGTTGTGGGCAGGGTTTGTAAAAGGGATGTAACTGTTCAGGTTTAATCATTTTTATATATATGCAGAAAGGTGACCGTTTTGGTTAGCCTATTTTTTTTCTTATTGTATATCTTGTTTCATGCGTAAGTTTTTATTTCCGCTGATTTTCTCTGATGTTGTATCACTAGGGTGCCCGGGGTAAGGCACCAGTCACGGGTCCGGGGTCGGGTCGTGACACTTACTCTTTTAGAAACAAGTATCCTATACCTTTAAATCATATCTTTTAAGGAAACCAACCTCCAACTTTTTAAATGTCAAGTTATCATTTTAAATCCAATGATAAAACCATTCTTTTGTTTTCATAAAGTCGTTATAAATAACCTCTCATAAAGCTATTATAACACTTTATGTTTTAAACCAACCAAGGACAACTATTCCCATTTTCGAAATCAAGATAACTCTATTCTTTAAAAGACCACACACCCATTACTCATGAATGAGGTTTTACAACTTTTTAACATAATTCAAGTCCTTAATTTTTCATAACAAGTCACTTAACTTTGGAATCAAGTCAAGGACACAAAAGGAAAATCAAATTCCTTTAAACACACGTGCGTCTACCGCACTATATATATTTCACAACAATCATGCTAGAAAGGATAGGAAGAGGTTCACATACCTCGCGACGATTATCGACAATAAGCAAAATGCTCCAAAGTACTATAACCCTGCTAGCCTTTTCCACCCTTCAAGTAGAATACGCTACTCGTAGTACTTCAACCTATAATGGCCATAAAACGTTTATTAACTTCTAGATCCCTTCGTAGAATATTTCTAAGTACAAGGTTCCATATTCTACGGAAAATTCGGCAGCACCTCCCCCCCGTAACCACATAAATAACATCCACTAACAAGGCCCGCTACCAGGCCAACAACTCCCAGGGGATTACACGTCTAATCGGACGTGTACAATTCTGCCCTACAATAATACTACAAGTCTACTGTAAATACAGTCCAATGTAAATACAGTTCAATTCTTATCAATATTCATTCTATATATAGTATACTCAACTATTACTACAACATGTAATCTCCAATTACAATAGGGGGATAAAGATTATTACCTCGATAAGCCCAAAATTATCCAAGATTTATAAGTCGATCCTGAGCAACGTTTAGCTCCACTTCCTTACGCTCCAACCCGCTCCAAGCAACCCTTAGAAGTTTCTAAACAACTTCTCTTAACATTTCATCCATCTATGAAGGTTTTTCCTAGGGTTTCATTTTGCGACTATTGGAAAAAAAGTAGTATTTCCGGGCTCTTATGTTGGGATAACTTTAGAATACTACTAGGGATACAAGGCTAAGGTATTTGGGACTATACCAACACTTGAAGAATTTTCTACACAAAGGGGGGGTGTTTGGACGAGAACAACTAAGGGGGGAGGGAGAATTTTTGCCTTGGAAACTCTTAAGTGGATGAATAAAGTCTTGCACACAAGGGGGGTATTTATAGGCCAACCAATGGCTAGGATCAAAGCAAGTGTAAGGTGAGGATTTGGTCCAAGTGGGAGTGGAGTCTTCCAACCAAGTGTCCACCACAACAATGGGACATATGTCCACCACAAAAATGGGACAAGTGGCTTGCCACTTGTCCACTAAAACGTCCAAGACCACATTCCTCTAGCCATTCGGCCAACATGGCCACATGGGGGGTGACACGTGTCGCCCCCCTACTCGTCCAAAATATTTCATCTTCCGAAAATATCCGTAATGCCAAAAATCCGAAAATAAAGTGGGCCCCACAAAACCAGAATTTTCCCGTGGCCCCACGTGACCAATTCCGGAAATAAAATTCCATAATTCTCAAATATTCTAAAAAGTCCGAATACCAAATCTGGGAATCCAATTCCCATTAACGAACCTTTTTCCTTCATAAAATCCGGAAACTTTTCCGTCGAAAAATCACATCTTTCTTCCTTTCCAATTTTTGTGTCGTATTCTCGTACGAACGTCTTCGTATACATACCCTGAAACTACGGGGTGTAACATGCACTTCCTCCCATATAAGGCCTCATAAGGCGCCATCTGGATACTGGAATGGTAGCTGTTATTATACGCAAACTCTACTAGCGGCAAATGATCCTCCCAGCTACCCCTGAAATCAATAACACAGGCTCGCAGCATATCCTCAAGTGTCTGGATAGTACGCTCTGCCTGTCCGTCTGTCTGAGGATGGAATGCAGTACTGAGGCTCACCTGCGTCCCTAATCCCTTCTGGAAAGACCTCCAGAAGTTAGCTGTAAACTGGGATCCTCTGTCCAATATGATAGAAATAGGGACCCCATGCAGTCTCACGATCTCTCGGATATAAAGTCTAGCATAATCCTCAGCCGAAAAAGTCATCCTGACGGGAAGAAAGTGGGCGGATTTTGTCATCCTGTCGACGATAACCCAGCTAGAATCATGCTTCCTCGGAGTGCGAGGTAACCCTGTAATAAAGTCCATATTGATCACCTCCCACTTCCACGCCGGAATCTCTATAGCCTGCAACAACCCACCAGGCCTCTGGTGCTCCACTGACTACCGACAACTCGCACATCGAGCAACAAACTCTGCAACGTCCCTCTTCAGGCCATCCCACCAATACACAGATCTGAGGTCGTGGTACATCTTTGTCGACCCCGGATGGATAGAGTAACGTGCGTTGTGTGCCTCCCCTAGAACCTGCTGTCGAAGTCCTACAACATCTGGAACACACAACCTGCCCTCAAACCTTAGCACCCTATCAGGTGCTACCTCAAATGGACACTTCCCCTCACGAAGAGTCGTATCACGATACCGTGTCAAAATCGGATCCTCATACTGTCGCCTCTTCACCTCCTCGACGATGGAAGACTCGGCAACCTCTCGAACCCGAACCCCACTACTATCAGAACCAATCAATCGGACTCCAAGGCTCGCTAGCTGATGTAACTCGCGGACCATGCCCCTCCTCTCTGGCTGCACCTCTGATAGACTACCCATCGACCTACGACTAAGGGCATCTGCCACTACATTGGCCTTCCCTGGGTGGTATAGGATATCGACATCATAATCCTTGAGTAGCTCTAACCACCGCCTCTGTCGTAAGTTCACTCTCCTCGTGAAGATATACTTGAGGCTCTTGTGGTCCGTAAATATCCACATGAACTCCATACAAATAATGTCTCCGCATCTTCGGCGTGAATCACCACGCCAACTCTAAGTCATGTGTGGGGTAGTTCTTCTCATGCTTCTTGAGCCGCCGAGATGCAAGCTATGACCTTGCCCCGCCGCATCAGCACACATCCAAGCCCGATGCCTGACGCATCACAATACACCACATAGCCGTCTGGACCCTCTGGAAGAGTAAGAACTGGGGCGGTCGTCAACCTCTCCTTCAGTAACTGGAAGCCCTCCTCACAAGCATCCGTCCACTGAAACTTAGCTGCCTTCTGAGTCAGCTTAGTCAAAGGTGCCGAAATAGAAGCAAACTGCTCCACGAACCTCCGATAATACCTGCAAGGCCCGAAGTCGCGCACTGCCGGTGTAGTAGGTCTAGGCCAAGTCTTGATCGCCTCGATCTTTTGCCGTATCCACCGAATACCATCGGCCCCACAATGTGCCCTAAGAACGCCACCGAAGCCAACCAAAACTCACACTTCGAAAACTTGGCGTACAACCGCTGGTCCTGGAGAACTCTCAACACAGTCCTCAAATGCTCCGCACGCCTCGCCTCGAGCGAATAAACCAAGATGTCATCAATGAATACTATCACAAACGTATCCAAAATGGCTTGAACACTCGGTTCATTAAATCCATAAATCGCCGAGCATTGGTCGCCGAAAGACATGACCACTGAACTCATAGTGCACGTCTGGTCGAATGCAGTCCTAGGGACATCCGTCTCCCTAACTCGCACCTGATGGTAACCAGATCGCAGGTCTATCTTGGAGAAACATCTCGCACCCTGCAACTGGTCGAACAAATCGTCAATCCTAGGGAGGGGTATCTGTTCTTAATAGTCACCTTGTTCACCGCCGAATCAACACACACATACGCAGCGTCCCATCCTTCTTCTTCACGAACAATACCAGCGCTCCCCGCGGAGAAACACTAGGCCTGATGAAGCCCTTCTCCAGCAAATCTCTCAGCTGGTCCTTCAACTCTCTCAACTCTGCAGGTGCCATTCTGTATGGCGGAATGGATATAGGTCGAGTATCAGGCAGAATATCAATGCAAAACTCTATCTCCCTCTCAGGAGGGATACCCGGGAGGTCGTCTGGGAACACATCTGGGAACTCTCTGACTGAAGGTCTGGTATCTCGGCCTCAGTATCAAATACCCGAATGAGATGGTAGATATACCCCTTCTGCACCATCTTCCTGGCCTTGAGGTAAGAAATAAACCTACCCCTCGGCGACACAGTGTTCCCCTCCCACTCAATAACCGGCTCCCCAGGAAACTGGAACCGTACCACTCTCTCCCTACAGTCTACATTGGCGTAGCAGGAAGCTAGCCAATCCATACCCATAATCACATCGAAGTCTGTCATATCCAACTCTATCAAGTCGGCTAGGGTCTGACGACTGCATATAGTCACCGGGCAAGCCCTATATACCCGCTCAGCTACCACCGAATCACCCACTGGCGTAGCTACCTCAAAAGGGTCTATGGACTCAGGCTCTATCCCTATCCTACTAGCAATAAGGGGAGATATATATGACAAGGTAGAACCCGGATCTATCAAGGCATACACGTCACAACAAGAAACTGATAAGGTACCTATGACGACATCCGGTGATGCCTCATGGTACTGACGGCTGGACAGGGCATAAATGCGGTTCTGAGGACCGCTGGAACTGGGACCCGTGCCACGACCTCTGCCTCGACCTGCTGGTCCATGAGTACCACGCCTCGGCGATGTAATCAGGAGATGAAGACCAAGAAAAGACCGTAGGTGACCCCTACCATCTGCCGCCTCGCCTGACAGCCGCAAAGTGTATCACGACTGCTCGGCCCGTGGATCGTGTCTTACCCGCACCCAAGTAGTCACACATCGAGAAAATCATGGAACATAAAACACAACATGAAATAATGCAAAGGAAACACATGTTTATTCAAGAAAAGTTGCCTTCGGCATATATATATATATAAAAACTTAGATCCGACGAGCATCCCATTACAACCCTCGCCTACAACAAGATTCTGCACCTCTACGAATGATATGACAACAACGACGGGACAGGGCCCCGTCATACCCCTGAATGTAAGCACCTACAACAACAGGGGACTATACCAAGATAAGCCTCCAGAGAAACGGAGCTTCCCAAACGCTGAACTGTGACCCTAAGAGCGAGGATCAACGACTGGTGTACCTTTACCTGCGGCATGAACGCACTTCGGCGAGGTCGACAACAGGTACCAAGTATGTGAAACTGAAAATACTGTAAATGAAATCATAGTAGTCTATATAAAGCAGGAGACATGTATGATAACCAAACTACAGTTCACAATAAATAAGCAGTTATGTCAAGTTAGGGACTCATGCCCTCAAAGTCATCACTCAAATATAACTATGGGTCTCACGCCCATAACATCAATCATGCCCGTGGAATACCTTCCTCACTGCCGGCAGTCTATGATATAAAAGCACCAAGGAATACACACGAACGCCAGGTCCCACCTGTGTCATCATAAAACCGTACGGGGTAAGTACAAAGGCATAGCCGACTACTAAAACCCACAGTACAAACAAGGTCATAAACTGTATCATGAGATCTGTCTAGACCGTCACATGATCAAAGCTGGCCACTCGCCCGCAGATCTAATGCGCGTCTAGCCTCGAACTTCCGCGACTCCGCATAGGCCACCCCAATGGCCCGCATGAGGTATTCCCGCATCGAGGGTAGCTACTCCGGCATCCGCCGACTCGCGATCCGCATGGCCACATAGACCACATGACCATAAAGGCCGCACACTAACACGAACTCGTAGCTCGCATAGGTCCCTGGACCCGCATGAGGTATTCTCGAATCATGGTCCTGCATCGCTGAGATATACCCCGTCGGAGGCGCCTTAACCCCCGGGATCATGTCAAGGTGAGTGGTACAATACCAACATAACGGCTGATAGTTAAACAACATAAGCGCGATCGAGGGAAAACCCCTTTACACAAACATCACAAGATATTAACACCCGTAGCATCCTAACATGTTTACTTATCAAACCAACAAGAAAGTATTACAAGGCTATCACAAACCAACGCAATCAAGTTATTCACACAAGATACTTTCTACTTTATGATAAACAAGTTCGGGTTTTTATCCCCAAAGTACTTCATACATTAACTCTTTAAAAGATACGTTACTTTCACAAAAGTCACACAATACCCGTAGTATGAAAATAGAGTGACTATCCTTTTAAGTAAACCAAAACACTTCCCTTTGTAAAATCAAGTAACAACATTATTTTCCAAACGTTCAAGTTTGCCTAATTTCAAATGTTCAAGTTTCTCATTTTCGAAAGGTTTCGTAGTTCATAGTTTAAATCCTTTAAAACAATTTGAGAAACATATACCTTATGTGTGAGTAGGTTATTCTTGTTCATAACAATCTTATTACAGCAGCCATGATCTAGGAAACGTAATATCATTTTGTCTCATCTTAGCTTCTATGTAGATGGAAGTTTCTACTGGTTTTAATAATACTTTATTAGTCAAAACATTTCCCTTTATTAGCGCTGCTGTGGTTTGTTCGATACTTATTCTGATTTCCGAAATCAGTAAAACGTTATAGCTTTTAAAAACCAAGTACTCATTTCTCACGAATGAGGTTTCACAAAATTCATATTAATTAACCAAGTCAAGTCTCTTATCTTTTTAAGATTAAGTCTCTTAATCTTCTTAAAGTCAATAAACCCTTCTTTTTATCTTTCTTAAGTCGTTATACCTAACTTCCCATAAAGCTAGTATAACTCTTAAGCTTTTAAAACCAAGTATTACTCTTCGTTAAAAATGGTTCAAGATTCTTTTGAAATACTTCAAGATTATTCAGCTTAAGTCAAAAGACATTGCGTAATTATTATTCAGCTTAAGTCAAAAGACATTGCCGTAATTATTATTCGATTAACACACATACGCTCACCGACTATATATACTTTAAAATATCATGCTCAAGAGTATAGGAAGAATCACATACCTCGCGACGATTATCGACTAGTAGCAAAACGCGCCAAAGTACTGTAGTCCGGCTAGCCTTTGCCCCCCGCCGAGTAGAATACGCTACTCGCAGTACTTCAACCTATAACGGTTATACAAGTCTATCAAAGTCTAGACTACTCTGCAGGTTAATCTTCTGATGTGATTTCAGTTCAAGTCTTTTCTGTAATATCCTTTTATTACAGTTCAATTCTCTTCTATGAATCTTATATTCATTTCCATATTACTACAGTATGTAATTTCCAATTACAACAGGGGGACAAGATATTTACCTCGATAAGCCCATAATTATCCAAGTATAATGTCGATCCTGAGCAACGTTTAGCTCCTACTCCGGGTGCTCCAACCCGCTCCAAACAACCCTTAGAAGTTCTACGCAACTTCTTCTCAATACTCCAACCAACTATGGAGATTTTCCTTAGGGTTTCGGTTTGAGACAAAAAGGACATAAGGTAGTATTTCCGGGCTCTATGTATAGAGGTATCTTTGGAATACTACAAGGTATACGGCTAAGGTAATTTGGGTATAGTAACAATACTTGGAGAGTATTTCTACCAAAAGGGGGGTGTATTTTACGAAAACAACTCAAGGTAGGGGGGGTACCCCTCGGCCAAGGCCACTAGGAGGGGGGGTGTACCCCTCGGCCAAGGGCTTCCTCAAAGGGGGAGGGGTGCTCTCGGCTAGAGCTCTCAAGAGAGGGGGGGAAGGGCTTTCAAGACTTGGAGATTTGTAGAATGGATGAAGAAGTCTTCAAAGGGGGGGGGGGGGGTATTTATAGGCCAACCAATGGCCAAGATCATTCCAAGTAGTAGGCAAGTGTAGGGTCAAGATTTGGACAAGTGTGTGTGGGTCCCACTTGCTCACCTTCCACACAAAATATCTACAAAATATCCTACCAACTCTTGTCTTCCAATCGTCCAAAAGCCGCCCCACCTCCACCAACTTGAGGGTGACAAGTGTCGCCCTCTCGTTGGTCCAAAATATTTCGTCTCTCGGAAAAATCCGCAAAAATTAGAAATGACATAGCCAGAATTTTCCCTTCGCAAGTTGTCTAAAACGTTTCGTCGAAAAACGACTCTAATCGGGGGGTTGTGCACAAAATAAAATCGGGCAAGCCTACTTTAAGCTTCAAACTTTTATACGTACGCCCCACGCATATACTGGAAATACGGGTATAACGGTGACTCGCCGCCGCAAGTGTAACAAGCTCCCGGAGTAGTACCACAACTCCCGTAATGGGATCTACCGCATCGGCCACACTGAGAGGGGGGTGGTCTCGATCGGTTAGCACCTCGCTACCTCGAAGTCCAAGCCCCGGCCCCGACCGCCCGAATACCCTCGCCGCTCAAGACGGTGTGGGAGTTCTCTGAGCTGGCTGAGGTGCAAATCTAGTCTGCTGCTGAGACCGTCCGCCAAGAGAGCTACCAAAAGACCGCCGCCCCGGCCTTCTTCTCGCCGCGATATCTGTCAACCCGCCGGCCTCTACGCTCCTCACACCCAAGTGCATGAGCCTGCGTGCGGGCAATGTCCATGCCCGGCTGAAGAGCTACACCCGAGCAAGACTCTGCCAAATAATCATCGAGCGGTGGCGTGGCGGTGCACTCGCCCTCCATATCGCTACTAACGCAGGACATATCGAGCCAACGAATCGAACTCAACGTTGTACTCCAACCGCACGCCTCTCTCTGCCTCAAAGATCAAAATCTACCCGTGCTCTCATCTGCGGCGGCAAGAAATGGCCAAGGAAAGCCTCTGAGAACTCGTCCCACACAGCTGGAGGCGCATGCTCTCCCCGGGACAACTCCCACAAATCAAACGATCGCAGATCACGCAGCCGCGAACCTAAGACCATCGATGTCACGACCAACCTGCGTGGATCGTGCCTACCCCGCACCCAAGTAGACATACATCGAGTAATCACGAACATAAAACAAGACATGGAATAACAAGAAGTGTAAAGCTTATTCGAGAAAACTTGCCCTTCGATATATATAAATCAACTTAAAACCGAGCTACATCCCATTACAACTCGCCACAACAAGCATTACTGCACTTCTGAAGGATATGACAACAATGGCGGACAGGGCCGCCATACCTGAATGTAAATACCTACAACGACGGGGACTATACCATCGATAAGCCTCCGAGAAACGGAGCTTCCCAAAACGCCAATCGCGATCCTAAGAGCGAGGATCAACATCGTGTACCTCTACCGCGCATGAACGCACCCAAGCGAGGTCGATAACAGTACCAAGTATGTGAAACTGAAAAATACTGTAAATGAAATCATAGTAGTCTATATAAAACAGGAGACATGTATGATAACCAAACTACAGTTCACAATAAATAAGCAGTCATGTCAAGTCAGGGACTCACGCCCTCAAAGTCATCACTCAAATATCACTATGGGTCTCACGCCCATAACATCAATCATGCCCGTGGAATACCTTCCTCACTGCCGGCAGTCTATGATATCAAAGCACCAAGAAATACACATGAACACCAGGTCCCACCTGTGTCATAATAAAACCGTACGGGGTAAGTACGAAGGCATAGCCGACTACTAACACCCACAGTACTAACAAGGTCATAAACTGTATCATGAGATCTGTCTAGACCGCCACATGATCGAAGCTGGCCACACGCCCGCGGTATCAAATGTGCGCGTCTAGCCCTGGAACTTCCGCGACTCGCGTAGGCCAACCTCATAGGCCCGCATGGTATTCCCGCATCGAGGTAGCTACTCCAGCATCCGCTGGACTCGCGATCCGCGTAGCCACATGCACCGCATGACCATAAAGGCCGCACACTAACACGAACTCGCAGCTCGCATAGGTCCGGGACCGCGTGAGGTATCCTCGAATCATAGTCACATGCATCGCTCGAGTATTACCCCGCGTGGAGGCGCAACCTCCGGATCATGTCAAGGTGAGTGGTACAATACCAACATAACGGCTGATCGTTAAACAACTTAAGCGCAATCGAGGGAAACCCCTTTACACAATCATCACAAAATACTAACACACGTAGCATCCTAGCATGATTACTTATCAAATCAACAAGAAAGTATTACTAGACTATCACAAACCAACACAATCAAGTTATTCACACAAGGTACTTTCTACTATATGATTAACAAGATCGGGTGTTTATCCCCAAAGTACTTCATATATTAACTCTTTTAAAAGATCTGTTTCTTTCACAAAAGTCACACAATACCCGTAGTATATAAAAAATAGAGTGACTATCTTTTTAAATAAACCCAAACACTTCCTTCTGTAAAATCAAGTAACCACATTATTTTCCAAACGTTCAAGTTTGCCTAATTTCAAATGCTCAAGTTTCTCATTTTCGAAAGGTTTCGTAGTTCATAGTTTTAATCACTTAATGATGTAATTCTCCTTTAAAACAATTTGAGAAACATATACCTTATATGTGAGTAGGTTATTCTTGTTTATAACAGCAGCCATGATCTAGGAAATGTAATATCATTTTGTCTCATCTTAGCTTCTATGCAGATGGAGGTTTCTACTGGTTTTAATAATACTTGATTAGTCAATACATTTCCCTTTATTAGCGCTACGTGGTCCTGCTCGATAATTATTCGATTTCAAATCAAGAAACATTATTCCTTTTAAAAACCAAGTACTCATTAGTCACGAATGAGGTTTCACACTTTTTAACAAAAGTCATATTAATTAACCAAGTCAAGTCTCTTATCTTTTTAAGATTAAGTCTCTTAACTTCTTAAAATCAATAAACCATTCTTTTTATCTTTCATAAGCCGTTATACCTAACTTCCCATAAAGCTAGTATAACTCTTAAGCTTTTAAAACCAAGTATTACTCTTCTGTTAAAAATGATTCAGTATTCTTTTGAAATACTTCAAGATTATTCAGGCTTAAGTCAAAAGACATTGCCGTAATTATTATTCAGACTTAAGTCAAAAGACATTGCCGTAATTATTATTCAGGATTAAGTCAAAAGACATTGCCGTAATTATTATTCAGTTAACACACGTACGTCTACCGTACTATATATATTTTAAAATATCATGCTCAAGAGTTTAGGAAGAATCACATACCTCGCGACGATTATCGACTATTAGCAAAACGCTCCACGGCTATAACCCGGCTAGCCTTGTCCACCTTTCAAGTAGAACATGCTACTTGAGAACTTTCAACCTATAAAGGTTATACAAGTCTATCAACGTCTAGACTACTCGGTAGAATAAATCTAGATACAAGATTCTACGGAAAATTGGGCAGCACTTCCCTACCCGTCAAACTTCACAAGTCTACTGTAAATACAGTCCTATGTAAGTACAATTCAATTCCCTTCTTATATACCTTCCTGGTCTATACTTATACTCAATTCTTATACTTCAATAGTATGTAAACTCAATTACAATAGGGAGACAAGATATTTACCTCGATAAGCCCATAATTATCCAAGTTAAAATGTTGATCCTGAGCAACGTTTAGCTCCTACTCCGTGCACTCCAACCCGCTCCAAACAACCCTTAGAAGTTCTACGCAACTTCTACTTAACACTTCAACCAACTATGAAGGTTTTCCTTAGGGTTTCAGTTTGAGACAAAAAGGACATAAGGTAGTATTTCCGGGCTCTACGTATAGAGGTAACTTTTGGAATACTACAAGGTATAAGGTATTTTGGGTATAGTAACAATACTTGGAGAGTATTTCTACCAAGAGTGGTACCTCTACCACACCACTAGGAGGGGGTGTGTACCCTCGGCCAAGGCCTCAGGAGGGTGTACCTGCCAAGGCCTCACGAAAAGGGGGGAGGGGGGGAGACTCTTTGGACGAGAGATCTTCAAGAGGGGGGGGGAGAGGATTTCAAGACTTAGAACAATTTGGGATGAAGAAGTCTTCAAGTTAGGGGGGGTATTTATAGGGAAACCAATGGACAAGACTGCCTGGAGGCCAAGATCAAGCCAAGTGCATCCTAACCCTACTCCACAAAACAAGGCACAAAACAAGGCACCAAACATGGCACAAAATAAGGCACAAAACAAGGCCAACCGCGTGACCCAAATCGTCCACTAGGACGCCACTGGAGGGTGACAAGTGTCGCCCTCTCGTTGGTCCAAAATATTTCGTCTCTCGGAAAAATCCGCAAAAATTATAAATGACAGAGCCGGATTTTTCCTTCGCAGTTTTGTAAAACGCGTTTAAAAACGATTCTAATCGGGGTTGTGAACAAAATTTCGGTCCTATGCCTAACTTAAGGCTCAACTTCCGTGCGCACGCCCCTTACGCATATACTGAAATACGGTATAACAACCGACTCGGTCTCCAAGCCTTGATCACTCATGATCCGTCAGAATCGCCGGATGAACTCCTCGCGATCATCCTCAGGCCTCGACCCGTAGAACTCAGGTGGGCTGCAACTCAGAAAATTCCGTAGCCTCAAGCTATCCGATCTGGGGTGAACCACGGGTGCTCGAATCGGCCAGATTCAAATTTATCCTCGTGTCGGCCAAGATCTCGGCTAGTAATCGGGCCATCTCTCAGAACCCATCTCCTCATGTGCCGGGACTGGAGGCGCAGTATCGTGGTCTCGTGAGCCTCTGCTGCGGCTCTAAACTCTGCTGGGGCTGGTGGCGTCGTGGAACTCGCCGTCAGAGCACCACCGTAAGGATCGGGCATGTGCCCTCGTGGTCCTCGTGTCCTACTAGCGACTCCTCACCGTCTTGCCCTTCTGGGCCCGGGTTGCCTTGCGTGGAGGCATAACTGGTACAAAAAGAAATACGTCAGAGGGGGTCCAACTTAATACACAACTCTAAGGCACGATCTCAGAGTGAGAAGAATGGAAACCAATCCTAAATACCCTGCAGCCTCCTGATTATTGGTGTGGTGCACAACACGCCGATAATCAAGACTCTACTAGATACGGTCTGTAGACACTTTCCGAGGATTAACTGCTCTGATACCACTTTTGTCACGACCCGATCCCGGGCCCGTGACTGGTGCCTTACCCGGGCACCTAAGTAGATATACATCAGAGTAACCAGCGGAATATAAACTTACAAACAGAAAACTGTGTAAACTGAGAGACAGTTTATCCAAGAAAGTTGTCTTTCGGCATGTATATAAATACCCAAAGTGAACAGTTACATCCCAAATTTACAACAGGACTACAGACCTCTAAGAATGAAATCAACTATGACGGGACAGGGCCCCGCCATACCCTGAATGTACATAAACCTACAACGACAGGGAAATCATACCCAAAAGACAAGCCTCCGGAGAAACGGGGCTTTCCCAAAAGCAGAACGGTGATCCTAGGAGCGGGGATCAACAACTGGAGTACCTCTACCGCGCATGAACGCACTTCAAGGAGGTCGATGACAACAGTACCAAGTATGTGAAATCAGAAGCATCAAATGAAATCATTGCATTTTTAAAACCAATTACAAATACGTATGCACAACCAATTTAACCGCACATAGTGCCACAGCATAAACAGGAGCAAAATAGATATAATGTAACTGGTCTTTTCTAGGCCGCTAATGATCGAAGCAAGGCCAATCGCCCATAGTATCATTATGCGAGCCTAATCTCGAACTCCCGCACCGCATGTAGACCACCTAGGTCCGCATGAGGTATTCCTCGTGACGGTAGCTAACCCCGGCATCAACCTGGACTCCCGCAGTCCGCATGGTCACATGGACCGCATGAGGTATTCCTCGCATCGGCGTAACACACCGAGTGATCATCCCGAGCTCCCGCACTCGCATAGGTCACATGGACCGCGTGAGGTATTCCTCGTGACGGTGGCTAGCCCTCGGCTCGTAACAAGTCAGGGGGGGTAAGTGATATAATATCAGCACAACTGCTTATCGTTAAACAACATAAGCACAACAAGGAAACCCCCTTTACACAAACGTCACAAGACACTAACACACGTAGCATCATAGCATGTCTACTTATCAAACCAACTTACCACACCTTCAGAAATCATTACAAGGCTTTTATAAACAAATAAGTAAACCGTTTCCTGTTATCTTTCTCAAGTCGTTATACCTAACTTCCCATAAAGCTAGTATAACACTTAAGTTTTTTGAAAAACCATGTATTACTTTTCTTCCAAAAATGATTCATAACTCTTTTGAAATACTTCAAGATTCTTATTATTTAAAACTCAAGTCACAAGACATCAAAGTAAAACCAAATTTAGTTAACACACGTACGTCTACCGTACTATATATATTTCACAAATATCATGCTCAAGAGGATAGGAAGAATCACATACCTCC
Organism: Przewalskia tangutica; assembly: GCA_029844215.1. Classification (NCBI taxonomy): domain Eukaryota; kingdom Viridiplantae; phylum Streptophyta; class Magnoliopsida; order Solanales; family Solanaceae; genus Przewalskia; species Przewalskia tangutica. The sequence goes on from CM056725.1 coordinate 79,450,558, forward strand.
TCGGCTAAATCCACCTGCCAAGTCGAATATGTCGCGCGCAGAGTATCAACCTATAATAGTCAAATACGTCTATCAACGTCTAGACTACTTCGTAGAATATTCTAAGCAGAAGGTTCTTTATTTTACGGAAAATTGGGCAGCACCTCCCTCCCCGTAATACTACACAAGTCTACTGTAAATACAGTCCAATGTAAATACAGTTCAATTCTCTTCTTTATATCAACCTTCTATATATTTTATACTCAATTCTAAACTACTACAATATGTAATCTCCAATTACAATAGAAGGACAAAGATTATGTCACGACTGCCCGGTTCGTGGATCGTGCCTTACCCGCACCTGCGATCATACATCGAGAAAATCAATGGAATATAAAAACATAAGACATGAAACAATTGTAAAAGACACATTTTATTCGAGAAAAGGCGCTTTTGCATATATATATATATATCAAAATCGCGCTTCATCCCAACTGCATAATAGGACTACAGACCTCTAAGGAAGTAAACAACTATGGCGGGACAGGCCCGCCATACCGATCAGACAAAACTATCTACAACAGGAGATCATACCAAAAGTCGAGCCTCCTGAGAAGATGGAGCTCGACACCAACGCAAAAGATCCTAAGGATGCGGATCTAGCACTTGCCCTTACCTGCGGCATGAACGCAGCCCCCCGAAGGAGGTCAGTACAACAGGTACCAAGTATGTGAAACTGTAAAGTACTTAAATGAAATCATATCATTTTAAAACCAATTTTTACAATTATGTATGAAACAACCAAAGTAACCGCACATAGTGCCACATCATAAACAAGAGCAACAATAGGTAAACTGTAACAGGTCTTGTCTAGGCTGCGAATGATCGAAGCAAGGCCAATCGCCCATAGTATCATTATGCATGCCTAATCTCGACTCGCACCGCATAAAGGCCACTCACGTAGCCCGCATTGGGTATCCCCGCGTCGAGGGTAGCTACTCCTCGGCATCGCCCCGACTCGTAGTCCGCATGGCCACATAGACCGCATGACCACAAAGGCCGCACACTAACTCGAACTCGTAGCTCCGCATAGGCCCTCAGACCCGCATGAGGTATTCTCGAATCATAGTCACGCATCGCTCGAGCAATACCGCACGGAGGCGACTTAACCCCCGATATCATGTCAAGAGGTGAGTGATATAATACTAACATAACAGCTTATCGTTAAACAACATAAGCACAACAAGAATACCCTCTTATACAAACGTTACAAGACACTAACACACATAGCATCATATCATATCTACTTATCAAACCATTTTGTTATACTTTCCAGAAATCAATATAAGTCTTTTATAAACTCATAAGTAAACTGTTCCTTTTATCATTCTTAAGTCGTTATACGTAACTTCCCATAAAGCTAGTATAACTCTTAAGCTTCTTGTTTTAAAAACAAATATTCTTCTTCTTTCAAAACTGATTTATAATTCTTTTGAAAGACTTTTTAAGATCTTTATTATTCAGGCTTAAGTCAAAAGACATTGCCGTAAAGTTACGTTCAGTTAACACACGTACGTCTACCGTACTATATATACTTTAAAATATCATGCTTAAGAGTGTAGGAAGAATCACATACCTTCTTGGCGAAATCCACCTGCCAAGTTGAATATGTCGCGCGCAGAGAATCAACCTATAATAGTCAGATACGTCTATCAATGTCTAGACTACTCTGTAGACTATTCTAAGCAGAGGGTTCTTAATTCTAAGGAAAATCGGGCAGCACTTCCCTACCCTAGTAGCTATACAAGTCTCATCAGAATACAAATGTAAGCAGTTCAATTCTTCTTCTGTTTTACCCTTCTACTGTGATTACATTTCACTTCTATTCTTTAATATCCTTCTATATCTTATACTCAAGTCTTAACTATTCTTATATGTAATATCCAATTACAATAGAAGGACAAGATATTTACCTCGATAAGCCCAAAATTATCCAAGTTAAATGTGTCGATCCTGAGCAAGGTTTAGCTCCTAGTTTGCACGCTCCGATAGCTCCAAGAAACCCTTAGAAGTTTCCAACAACTTCTACTTAAATACTAAAAGGGATTTGGGGCTAGGGTATTTTGGAATAGTGACTACACTTGGAAGACAACTTTCTACTGGGGGCTCTCGGCAAAGCCTAGGCTGTAGGGAGAGGGTGTTTCACTAGGCTCACTAGAGGGGAGAGGGTGTTTCACTAGGCTCACTAGAGGGGGGGAGTGAGGCTAGGACGAGAAGCTCACAAGGGGGGAAGGAGGATTTTTAGACTTGGAGATTTGTGATGAAGAAGTCTTCAAAGAGGGGGGGGGGGGTATTTATAGGTAAACAAATGGCCATGATCAAGCCAAATTGGGGGCAAGTGGATGGCCAAGATTTGCCCAATTGCCCCCTATCCCTACTTCCTAAATCACACGACCGATCCTGCCCGTGGATCGTGTCTTACCCTGCAACCTAGTGATACAACATCAAAGAAAATCAGCGGAAATAAAACTTTAAACATGAAACAAGAGATAAGATCATAAAAACAGGCCAACCAAACGGTTACCTTCCAATAAATATATGTATACAAATCTTTCAAACCGAACAGTTTAATCCTTTTTACAAACCCCCGCCTACAACAAGATTTCATGCACCTCTAAGAGTTTTTATACAACATGACGACGGGGCCCGCCATACCCACGAATGTACAAGAACCTACAACTCGTGGTAACATACCAAAGATAAGCTGCGGAGAAACGGAGCTTCCTAACGCCGAATCAGTGATCCTAAGAGCGAGGATCGGCAATCGATGTACCTCTACCGCATGAACGCAGCTTCGAGGAGGTCGATAACAGTACCAAGTATATGAAATCGAAATATCAGAAATGAAATCATAGCGATCTATATAAAGCAGAGACATGTATGATAACCAAACTACGATCACGATAAATAAGCGATCATGTAAGTCGTGACTCACGCCTCGTAGTCATCACTGAAATATAACTATGGGTCTCACGCCCGCAACATCAATCATGCCCGTGGAATACCTTCCTCACTGCCGGCAGTCTTATGATATAATAACACCACGGAGTACACATGAACACCAATTCTGTACTAACAATACTATACAACCAAACCAACGGCGACACGGGGCAAGTACGAAAGCCGACTACCAGATACCAAGGCCGTGTAACGTAGCTGACCGGGGCAAGTACGAGGGCTAACTACCAGGTACCAAGGTCGTGTCACGATACTTCGTCACTACACTGAACGGGGCAAGTGCGAGGGCTAACTACCAGGTTCCAAGGCCGAATCAGCCACGAGACGGGGCAAGTACGAAGCCACCACCGATACCAAGGCCGATCAGTAAAACCCTCATGGAGAGCTAGTCCATGGAATAACACTATCAACAGGGAAACGAACCCTCATCATGGCCGCATACCCGTGGACCATCCATCGAGTCAGTATGCCCATGGACTATCATAGTGGAAGCATACCCGTGGGCCACCCATCGTGTCAGTATGTCCAAAATGATCAAGAATAACTCGACCGGCCCTCCATTCGAGAGACGCGGTAACATAAGAATACAACACTTGCACAACAAGGCTATCACACGCAAACATAGGCAAGTTACACACAACTCAAGGTACTTTCATTTTATGCCAAAATCCAGGTTTTAACCCCAAAGTACTACGTATGTTAAACTCTTTTTAAAGGATCCATTTCTTTTACAAAGGTCACCCGATACCCGCAGTATAGAGTGACTAACATCTTTTAAGTAAACCAAAACAACTTCCATACTTTCCTTTTTAAAAGCCAAATTAAGGCAATACCATGCCTTCTTTTTAGACCAAAACACTTCTCCTTTTAAAGTCAAGTTACCACTTTAAAACCAATGATAAAACCATTCTTTCGTTTTCATAAAGTCGTTATAACTAACTGTTATACCCCGTATTTCCAGAGTATGTACGTGAGGGCGTGCGTATAAAAGTTTAAGCCTTAAGTTAGGCTAGGACCGAAAATTTTGTGCACAACACACGAAAAGAATCGTTTTCCGACGAAACGTTTTCCAAACTTTGCGAAGGGAAAATTACGGCTATGTCTTTTATTATTTTTGCGGATTTTTCCGAGAGATGAAATATTTTGGACCAACGAGAGGGCGACACTTGGCCCTCAAGTGGACGACAAAGCCATGGGAGTTCTTGCACGTTTTTTGTGTTGATTTTTGGTCAAGGGGTTAGGTAGGATATTTGTGAGATATTTGTGTGGTAGATGAGCAAGTGGGACCCACTTAACACATGTCCTAATCCACACCATCCACTTGCCCCCCACTTGTCTTGATCTTGGCCATTGGTTGGCCTATAAATACCCCCCTTAGTTGATGAACTTCTTCATCCACACTTAGACATTTCCAAGTCTTAAAAATCCCTCCCTCCCTTGTAGTATAGTTCTCGTCCAAGCCCCCCCCCCCTTGAGAAGGCTTTGGCCGAGAGGTACCCCCCCTACCTTGAGTTGTTCTCGTAAAATACACCCCCCCACCCCCTTGGTAGAAAAGTATTCTCCAAGTATAGTTGCTATTCCAAAATACCTTGGCCCAAATACCTTGTAGTATTCCAAGGTTACCCCTATACTAAAAGCCCAGAAATACTATTATACTTCCTTGATCAAAAACGAAACCCTAAGGAAAATCTTCATAGCCGGTTGAAGTATTAAGAAGAAGTTTCGTAGAACTTCTAAGGGTTGTTTGGAGCGGGTTGGAGCACCCGGAGTAGGAGCTTAACCTTGCTCAGGATCGACATTTATACTTGGATAATTTTGGGCTTATCGAGGTAAATAATCTTGTCCTTATATTGTAATTGGAAATTACATACTGTAGTAGTATCGAAATGAATATAAGATTCATAGAAGAGAATTGAACTGTAATAGAAGGATATTACAATAAAGACTTGAACTGAAATCACATCAGAAGAATATTAAAGGAGAAGATTAAATCAGACTTACATAGATCAGATTTACAGTAGACTTGTGAAGTTTGACGGGTAGGGAAGTGCTGCCCAATTTTTCCGTAGAATCTTGTATCTAGATTTATTCTACCGAATAGTCTAGACATTGATAGACTTGTATAACCTTTATAGGTTGAAAGTTCTGCAAGTAGCATGTTCTACTTGAAAGGTGGACAGGGCTAGCCGGGTTATAGCCGTGGAGCGTTTTGCTAATAGTCGGTAATCGTCGCGAGGTATGTGATTCTTCCTATCCTCTTGAGCATGATATTTTAAAGAATATATATATAGTACGGTAGACGTACGTGTGTTAACTGAATGTAGTTTTACGGCAATGTCTTTTGACTTAAGCCTGAATAATAAGAATCTTGAAGTATTTAAAGAGAATTAAGAAACCTTTTTGAAAGAAGAGTAATACTTGGTTTTAAAAGCTTAAGAGTTATACTAGCTTTATGGGAAGTTAGGTATAACGGCTTAAGAGAGATAAAAAGAATGATTTATTGATTTTAGAAGTTAAGAGACTTGATCTTACAAGATAAGAGACTTGACTTAATTAAATTAATATGAGTTTTGCTAATAAGTGTGAAACCTCATTCGTGAGTAATGAGTACTTGGTTTTTAAAAGGAATAATATTTTACTGATTTCGGAAATCAGAATAAGTATCGAACAAACCACTGCAGCGTTAATAAGGGAAATGTATTGACTAATTAAGTATTATTAAAACCAGTAGAAACCCCCATCTGCATAGAAACTAAGATGAGACAAAATGATATTACATTTTCTAGATCATGGCTGCTTTAATAAGATTGTTATAAACAAGAATAACCTACTCACATATAAGGCGTATATTTCTCAAATCGTTTTAAAGGAGAATTATATCATTAAGTGATTAAAACTATGAACTATGAAACCTTTCGAAAATGAGAAACTTGAGCATTTGAAATTAGGCAAACTTGAACGTTTGGAAAATAATGTTGTTACTTGATTTTACAAAGGAAAGTGTTTTGGTTTACTTAAAAAGATAGTCACTATATTTTTATACTTAGTGTATTGTGTGACTTTTGTGAAAGAAACGGATCTTCTAAAGAGTTAATGTATGAAGTACTTTGGGGATAAAAAAACCCGAACTTGTTAACATAAAGAAAGTACCTTGTGTGAATAACTTGATTGTGTTGGTTTGTGATAGCCTTGTAATACTTTCTTGTTGATTTGATAAGTAAACATGTTAGGATGCTACGTGTGTTAGTATCTTGTGATGTTTGTGTAAAGGGGTTTCCCTTGTTGTGCTTATGTTGTTTAACGATAAGCTGTTATGTTAGTATTATATCACTCACCTATTGACATGATTCCGGGGGTTAAGCCGCCCGACGCGGGTAGACTCAAAGCGGTCCGTGTGACCTATGATTCGAGAATACCTCATGCGGTCCAGGTGACCCGTGCGAGCTACGAGAGTTCCGGTGTTAGTGTGCGCCTTTGTGGTCATGCGGTCTATGTGGCCATGCGGATCGCGAGTCCGGGGCGCCACGGGAGTAGCTACCTCGATGCGAGGAATACCTCACGCGGGCCTATGTGAGTGGCCTGCGCGAGTCGCGGAAGTTCCAGACTAGACGCGCACATTAGATATCGCGGGCGAGTGGCCTTCGATCATGTGGCGGTCTAGACAGATCTCATGATCTGATTTATGACCACTGTTGGTACCGTGGGTTTTAGTAGTCGCCATGCCTTCGCATTTACCCCGTAGTGTTTTATTATGACGCAGTGGGACACGTGTTCATGTGTGTTCCTTGGTGCTTTTATATCATAGATCGCGGTGAGGAAGGTATTCCACGGGCATGATTGATGTTGTGGGCGTGAGACCCATAGTTGTATTCGAGTGATGACTTTGAGGCGTGAGTCCACGACTTGACATATTCGCTTATTTATCATGAATCGTAGTTTAGTTATCATACATGTCTCTGCTTTATATAGACTACTATGATTTCATTTATAGTACTTTCGCCACATACTTGGTACTGTTGTCGACTCCTTCGGGGCCGCGTTCATGCCGCAGAAGAAGTACACCATCGTCGATCCTCGCTCTTAGGATCACGAGCGTTTGGGAAGCTCCGCTTTCCGAGGCTTATCGATGGTATAGTCCTGTCGTTGTAGGTACTTACATTCAGGGTATGGCGGGCCCCGTCCCGCCATTGTTGTCATATCATTCTTAGAGGTCTGTAGTATCTTTGTGGCGAGTTTGTAAAAATGATGTATCGTTTCGGATTTAAGTTTTTATATATATATGCCAAAGGCAACTTTTCTTCGAATAAAGCGTGTCTCTTTACATTGTTTCATGTTGTGTTTTATATTCCACGATTACTGATGTTGTATCACTAGGTGCCCGGTAGGCACCATCACGGGCCGGTTCGGTCGTGACAAAAGTGGTATCGAGCGATTAATCCTCGGAAAGTGTCTACGCACCGTATCTAGTAGAGTCTTGATTATCGGTGTGTTGTGCACCACACCAATAATCGTGAGGCTATAGGATATTTAGGATTGGTTTCCATTCTTCTCACCGAGATCGTGCTTAGAGTTGTGTTATAAGTTGGACCTCTAACGTATTTCTTTCCTCACCGTTATGCCCACGCAGGCAACCCGCCTGAAGGGCAAGGCAATGGCGAGCTGCGAGTAGAGCACGAGGGTTACGAGGGCACATGCCCAATCATCACCTAGGTGGTGCTTCATTCGGGAGTTCTGCGACGCCACCAATGAGTTTAGCACAACGGCGGCGATTCCTCTGCGCCATGATATATGAGCCTTCGCCCACGGCCGGGAGCAGAGAATATGGATTACAAAGGAATGGACTCACATTAGCTATGGAGTTAGCAACCGAGAGTATATTATGTATCGATTTATCACGGTCTTGATGACTATCTAAGAGAGGTTGTACAAGAGTAGCTCTTGATCGAGCATGGATATTGCCCACGAGCTTACGCGGCATGCGCTGATACGTAGGAACGTAGATCGACGGTTAACGAAGATCGGCGAAGAGGCCGAAGCAGGGTCCTTTGGTAACTTTCGAGGCGGATCGCCTCAGCAGCAGACTGGATATACACCTCCGCCAGTGCAAAGTGGTCCTCCACAGACTTCAGGACGTTCGGGGTATGCCGGAGTTGGTCAGAACTCCAGGGCTCCTGATTCACAGCTATACGTAGGTTCTAGCCACCGGTTCGCTTTTTCCCAGTGTTCACAGCAGACAAAGCGTCATCCCGGGGAATGTCATCTTGTTGTAGGTGCTTGTTTTACCTGCGGCCGTCAGGGCCATATGTCGAAAAGATGTCCTAGTAGGAGGACTCAACTTACCAGATTAGTTGCGGATTCAGTGGCTCGGAGAGGAAAGATTGTTAGCCAGAGGAGGCCACCCCCACCTCGGTGTGGCCGTTGTGGTAGATGTCATTGTGGGGAGTGTCGTACTTCTTCGACAGCTTGTTTTGCTATGCGCCCAACAGGGCAGGATTGAGTGGAACGACAGAGGGTAGTGAAACAGTAGATACAGGTATATCTTTAACCCTCTAGAGATTAGTATATAAGATGAGTATATCTTAAGTGTTATGTGCAGATAACATGGTGTTAATTGTGATTAGAATTCATGATTAGTTAAAAGGGTAATATTGGGGATAGGGAAAGTGTGAGCCTTAGAGTTTTATACGTAGAGACCTTAGAGGTAAGACCATCTTGAGTAAAAGATTTTTGTTATGTTAACCTTTATCGGAGTGCATAGTACACGTGAGATATGTCTGTGTGATAAGTCCCGGGTGGTAATGAAAGAGGGTAGTTGAGATAAGAAGACCACTAGGTTTTCGTGACTTGATTGTGGGATTGTTCCGGATCGGGGAGCAAGTGTTTGGCGCGATAGCGGGTCGGGTTGCGGACCGATTGCGGGTCAAACCGCGGCCTGTATGGTGGTGGGGTCAGTTTGGGGTGGTCCCGCTTTGTGAAAGGGTCAGGACCGTCTACTCGGCAGAGGGTTATGCGTGATGTTATATCAGAAAGGTTGTAAGGCTGCACGAGGTGCCTACTTTCACCTTAGGCGAGCGATGGAGCCAGTGTTACGGCTGTTTCTTTTCTGGAGGTTTTACCAGGCAGGGTTAGGAACTCAGGTGAGTCTTAGTATCGCATTCGCCCTCGGGCCAGTGTATGGATTTCAGGGGTAGCTATGAGGATTGTTGCCTCCTGTTGAGGGAGTGTTTTATAGCTACCATTTCAGTATTCAGATATCGCCTTATGACGCGCGCTTGAGGCGGAAGTGTAAGTTGTCGGTCGATTGGTTCGATGTTGGCAAGGTTCAGATAGTTGGTTCATACTTGTTTCGGCAGGATGTGGATAGGGTGAAGCTTATCCGGAAGAGGTTATTGGCAGCTCAGAGTCAACAGAAGTCGTGCGGATGATCTGCGACGACGCTTGGAGTTCGTGGCGGTGGTCTTCTTGAAGGTACCACCCCGGAAAAGGGTGTGACGAGTTTTGGAAAACAGAGGAAACTTAGCCCGAGTTACTTTGGGCCTTTTCAGATCATGTGAAGAATAGGCCAGGTTACCTATATGTTAACTTTGCCGTCCGACGTAGGAGGCAGTATGTCCGGTCTTTCATGTTGTTATGTTCGGAAAAGTATCGGAGATCCATCCAGAGTGTTCCCAGTTAATGATGACCAAGTTGGAGTTAGTAACCTAGGGATTTTGGAAACTGAAGCAGTAACAGAAATGTGGTAAGTTATGAGAAAGAGTTCGAGTGAACAAGAAGGGTACGACGAGTAAGGGAAGAAGCGAGCATGTGTTACGAGCATAGATGTGATCATTTCTTTTGTAAAGTGAAGGTGCGAAGGGAGTATATTTTAGACCTCGAGTGGGAGTTTTTGTAGTGATGGAGGTGATTCCTCGTGGACTTGAATGTAAGTATTTGCGCGTGTTGTATTGTGGCCAGGTGTGGCATGATTGTTTTCGTAAGTATAGCAGTGAAGACTATACTGGCGCATGGTTGTTTTGAGACTTAGAAGGAACATTCGGGACGAATGTTTCTAAGGAGGGGAGAATGTTATACCCCGTATTTCCAGAGTATGTACGTGAGGGCGTGCGTATAAAAGTTTAAGCCTTAAGTTAGGCTAGGACCGAAAATTTTGTGCACAACACACGAAAAGAATCGTTTTCCGACGAAACGTTTTCCAAACTTTGCGAAGGGAAAATTACGGCTATGTCTTTTATTATTTTTGCGGATTTTTCCGAGAGATGAAATATTTTGGACCAACGAGAGGGCGACACTTGGCCCTCAAGTGGACGGCAAAGCCATGGGAGTTCTTGCACGTTTTTTGTGTTGATTTTTGGTCAAGGGGTTAGGTAGGATATTTGTGAGATATTTGTGTGGTAGATGAGCAAGTGGGACCCACTTAACACATGTCCTAATCCACACCATCCACTTGCCCCCCACTTGTCTTGATCTTGGCCATTGGTTGGCCTATAAATACCCCCCTTAGTTGATGAACTTCTTCATCCACACTTAGACATTTCCAAGTCTTAAAAATCCCTCCCTCCCTTGTAGTATAGTTCTCGTCCAAGCCACCCCTCCCCCCTTGAGAAGGCTTTGGCCGAGAGGTACCCCCCCCTACCTTGAGTTGTTCTCGTAAAATACACCCCCCCCCTTGGTAGAAAAGTATTCTCCAAGTATAGTTGTTATTCCAAAATACCTTGGCCCAAATACCTTGTAGTATTCCAAGGTTACCCCTATACTAAAAGCCCAAAAATACTATTATACTTCCCTTCAGTCACAAAAACGAAACCCTAAGGAAAATCTTCATAGCCGGTTGAAGTATTAAGAAGAAGTTTCGTAGAACTTCTAAGGGTTGTTTGGAGCGGGTTGGAGCACCCGGAGTAGGAGCTAAACCTTGCTCAGGATCGACATTTATACTTGGATAATTTTGGGCTTATCGAGGTAAATAATCTTGTCCTTATATTGTAATTGGAAATTACATACTGTAGTAGTATCGAAATGAATATAAGATTCATAGAAGAGAATTGAACTGTAATAGAAGGATATTACAATAAAGACTTGAACTGAAATCACATCAGAAGAATATTAAAGGAGAAGATTAAAGCAGATTTACATAGATCATTTACTGATGAACTTGTGAAGTTTGTGGTAGGGAAGTCTTTGCCAATTTTTCCGTAGAATCTTGTATCTAGATTTATTCTACCGAATAGTCTAGACATTGATAGACTTGTATAACCTTTATAGGTTGAAAGTTCTGCAAGTAGCATGTTCTACTTGAAAGGTGGGCGATGTGGCTAGCCAAGTTATACCGTGGAGCGTTTTGTTAATAGTCGATCGTCGCGAGGTATGTGATTCTTCCTATCCTCTTGAGCATGATATTTTAAAGAATATATATATAGTACGGTAGACGTACGTGTGTTAACTGAGCGTAGTTTTACGGCAATGTCTTTTGACTTAAGCCTGAATAATAAGAATCTTGAAGTATTTCAAGAGAATTAAGAAACCTTTTTGAAAGAAGAGTAATACTTGGTTTTAAAAGCTTAAGAGTTATACTAGCTTTATGGGAAGTTAGGTATAACGGCTTAAGAGAGATAAAAAGAATGATTTATTGATTTTAGAAGTTAAGAGACTTGATCTTAAAAGATAAGAGACTTGACTTAATTAAATTAATATGAGTTTTGCTAATAAGTGTGAAACCTCATTCGTGAGTAATGAGTACTTGGTTTTTAAAAGGAATAATGTTTTACTGATTTGAAATCGTAATAAGTATCGAACAAACCAACTGCGTTAATAAGGGAAATGTATTGACTAATTAAGTATTATTAAAACCAAGAGAAACCCCCATCCGCATAGAAGCTAAGATGAGACAAAATGATATTACATTTCCTAGATCATGGTCGCTTTAATAAGATTGTTATAAACAAGAATAACCTACTCACATATAAGGCATATGTTTCTCAAATCGTTTTAAAGGAGAATTATATCATTAAGTGATTAAAACTATGAACTATGAAACCTTTCGAAAATGAGAAACTTGAGCATTTGAAATTAGGCAAACTTGAACGTTTGGAAAATAATGTTGTTACTTGATTTTACAAAGGAAAGTGTTTAGGTTTACTTAAAAGATAGTCACTCTATTTTTATACTACTGTATTGTGTGACTTTTGTGAAAGAAACGGATCTTCTAAAGAGTTAATGTATGAAGTACTTTGGGGATAAAAAAATCCGAACTTGTTAACATAAAGAAAGTACCTTGTGTGAATAACTTGATTGTGTTGGTTTGTGATAGCCTTGTAATACTTTCTTGTTGATTTGATAAGTAAACATGTTAGGATGCTACGTGTGTTAGTATCTTGTGATGTTAGTATAAAGGGTTTTCCCGTGTTGTGCTTATGTTGTTTAACGATAAGTTGTTATGTTAGTATTATATCACTCACCTATTGACATGATTAGGGGTTAAAGCGCCTCCATGTGGGGTAGACTCGATCAGTGCGTGTGACCTATGATTCGAGAATACCTCACGGTGCATGTGACCCGTGCGAGCTACGAGTTCCGGGTTAGTGTGCGGCCTTGTGGTCATGCGGTCTATGTGGCCATGCGGATCGCGAGTCCGGGGCGTTGCGGGAGTAGCTACCGATGCGAGGAATACCTCACGGGCCTATGTGAGTGGCCTATGCGAGTGCGGAAGTTCGAGACTAGACGCGCACATTAGATATCATGCGCGAGTGGCGGCCGATCATGTGGCGGTCTAGACAGATCTCATGATACAGTTTATGACCCTGTTGGTACTGTGGGTTTTAGTAGTCGGCCATGCCTTCGTACTTACCCCGTAGTGTTTTATTATGACGCAGGTGGGACCTGGTGTTCATGTGTGTTCCTTGGTGCTTTTATATCATAGACTGCCGGCAGTGAGGAAGGTATTCCACGGGCATGATTGATGTTGTGGCGTGAGACCCATAGTTGTATTCGAGTGATGACTTTGAGGCGTGAGTCCACGACTTGACATGATCGCTTATTTATCAGGAATCGTAGTTTAGTTATCATACATGTCTCGCTTTATATAGACTACTATGATTTCATTTATAGTACTTTCGGGCCACATACTGTAATTGCCACCGACTTCGGGGCCGTTCATGCCGCAGGAAGAAGTACACCAGTCGTCGATCCTCGCTCTTAGGATCACAGTTCAGCGTTTGGGAAGCTCCGTTTCTCCGGAGGCTTATCAGTGGTATAGTCCCATGTCGTTGTAGGTACTTACATTCAGGGGTATGGCGGGGCCCTGTCCCGCCATTGTTGTCATATCATTCTTAGAGGTCTGTAGTACTGTTGTGGGCAGAGTTTGTAAAAAATGATGTAACTGTTCGGATTTAAGTTTTTATATATATATGCCGAAAGGCAACTTTTCTTCAGATAAACTGTGTCTCTTTTACATTGTTTCATGTTGTGTTTTATATTCCGCTGATTACTCTGATGTTGTATCACTAGGGTGCCCGGGGTAAGGCACCAGTCACGGGCCCGGGTTCGGGTCGTGACACTAACTTCCCATAAAGCTGTTATAACACTTTATGTTTTAAACCAATTTTAAGACAAAACAATGCCTTTCTTTAAAACAAAAAACTCTTTAATTCTTCAAGTCTCTTTTAGAAATCAAGTTCCTTACTTATTCTCATTTCCGAAATCAGTAAAACATTATTCTTTTTAAAAACCAAGTACTCATTACTCACGAATGAGGTTTCACACTTCTTAACAACTTTCACATCAATTTAATTAAGTCAATTCTCTTATCTTTTAAGATCAAGTCTCTTAACTTCTTAAAAGCAATCAACCATTCTTTTTATCTCTCTTAAGTCGTTATACCTAACTTCCCATAAAGCTAGTATAACTCTTAAGCTTTCAAACCAAGTATTATTCTTCTTTCAAAAAGGATTCTTAATTCTTTTGAAATACTTCAAGATTCTTATTATTCAGGCTTAAGTCAAAAGACATTGCCGTAAAACTATATTCAATTAACACACGTACGTCTACCGTACTATATATATATTCTTGTAAAATACTTCCAGATTCTTATTTATTCAGGCTTAAGTCAAAAGACATTGCCACACGTACGTCTACCGTACTATATATATTCCTTTAAAATATCATGCTCAAGAGTATAGGAAGAATCACATACCTCGCGACGATTATCGGCTATCAGCAAATAGCTCCAAAGTACTGTAATCCTGCTAGCCTTTTTCACTTCTTCGAGTAGAATACGCTACTCGCAGTACTTCACCCTATAATGGTCACACAAGTCTATCAACGACTAGACTATCTCAGAAATAATTCTACGGAAAATTGGCAGACTTCCTACCCGCCAAACTACATAAGTCTCATCAGAATACAAATTCTATGTAAATACAATTCATTCCTTCTTATATACCTTCCTGGTATATAACTTATACTTAATTCTTATACTTCAACAGTATGTAAATTCTAATTACAAAAGAAGGTCAAGCGTATTTACCTCGATAAGCCCAAAATTATCCAAGTTTAAATGTCGATCCTGAGCAACGTTTAGCTCCAACTGGCGCTCAACCCGCTCCAAACAACCCTTAGAAGTTCTACGCAACTTCTACTTAATACTTCAACTCGCTATGAAGATTTTCCTTAGGGTTTCGGTTTGAGACTAAAAGGACAAAAGGTAGTATTTTCGGGCTCTACGTATAGAGGTAACTTTGGAATACGACAAGGTATAAGGCTAATGTATTTTGGTATAGTAACAATACTTGGAGAGTATTTTCTACCAAAAAGGGGGGTTTTATACGAGAACAACAAGGCAAGGGGGTGTACCCTACCAACACCACTAGGAGGGGGGGGGGATAACTCTCGGCCAAGGGGGCCTCACGAAAGGGGGAGGGGGTGTTCTTGGACGAGAACACTACACTTAAGAGGGGGAGAAGGCTTTCAAGACTTAGAACCAATTTTTGGATGAAGAAGTCTTCAACAAGGGAGGGGTATTTATAGGCCAACCAATGGCCAAGATGAAGCCAAGTGCAAGGCAAGTGTAAGGCCAAGATCAAGCCAAGTGCACCCTAACCCTACTCCACAAAACAAGGCACAAAACAAGGCACCAAACAAGGCACAAAATAAGGCACAAAATCGTGCCATCCAAGCCTTCATTGCCGTCCATATGAGGGTGACAAGTGTCACCCTCTCGTTGGTCCAAAATATTTCATCTCTCGGAAAAATCCGCAAAAATATAAAAGACATAGCCGGAATTTTCCCTTCGCAAGTTCTGTAAAACGTTTCGTCGAAAAACGATTCTTTTCGGGGGTTGTGTACAAATTTCGAATCTTGCCTAACTTTAAGGCTCAAACTTTTCTACGTACGCCCACACGTACATACTCTGGAAATACGGGGTATAACATTCTCCCCTCCTTAGAAACATTCGTCCCGAATGTTCCTTCTCGAAACAGATAACGACAAAGTTCTTCATAACTTAAACAAGTTGCCAATGCCACAAAATAACACCCGCGCAAATACTTAACCCAAGTCAACGAGGAATCACTCCTACATCACAAAAGCTTCCACCCTGGTCTAAAGGATACTCCATTCGCATCTTCACTTCACAACAAAATGACCTCTTTTATTCTGCTAACACACGTTCACTTCTTTCCTTACTCGTCATAAACACTTGAACTCTCCCAGTATACGTACCATACTTCAGTCATTAATTCAGTTCCCAAAATTTCTGGAGCCACTACCTCCAAACTTGGTCATCTTACTAGCCTCGATCTGCTTTAAGGCCATTCCCGGCCTTCACGATCCGCTTCTGGTCGAACATAACCACAAACTCATACGATGGTCATCTAAACTTGGGCCTAGCACCCTCGTGACCCTACCATCTGGCGGGACCACCTAACCGACTTCACTCCAAGACACGGTTGACCCGCAACACGTCCTCAACCCGACCCGGAACAATCTTACTAATTTACATCATGAAAGCTACCACTTCATTTTACACAACTCACGGAATTAACCCACAATACATTATACGCAAACCAAGTATTTCGACAAAGACTAACCGTAAAATATTTTATTCAAGACGGCCTTACATCTAAGGTCTCTACGTGTACTATTCTAAGGTTCATACCTTCCCTGTCCCCACACTTATTCTTTCAACTATCCATGTCTTTAAACTACGATACACACAAAGCTATCGGTACATAGCACTCAACATACAATCATCGTATCACGCATGCAAAACTCTAGAGGGTTAAGGATATACTTGAAAAGATTGGCGGTTCAAAGGACCGCTAAATCTGGGAACTTCCACCGCGACCTCCGTGGCTGTAGGTGTATGAACATCCCGCCTAGCTATGGAAGGTGAAGAACCCGCAATCGATCTCGTAGTCAGGCTATCCTACTGCTACCCAGGCCTGGACGCCTCGCCAAATGGCCCTGTTGGCCGCAAGCATAACAATCTCCCAAGTTAGTACGACACTCTCCCTTATGAAGTTTTCCACAACGGCCACACTGAGACAAGGGCGACCTCATTCGACGAGCACTTACTCCTCAAAATCTGAAACACAGGAGCCACGACCGCTCTGAATATCCCGGCGTCCCGGCGTGGAGGACCACTGCATGCGGGCGAGGTACATAACTAGTCTCACTGAGGCGGTGCGCCTCGAAAGTTATCAAAGGACCTCGCTGCTCGCCCTCTTCGCGATCTTGGTCATTCCGCCGACTCTACGCCTCACATCCAAGTGCATAAGCCTGCATGCGGGCAATGTCCATGCCCGCCTGAAGAGCTACACCCGAACAAGCCTCTGCCAAGTAGTCATCGAGCCCGGTGACGTAGCGGTGCACTCTGTCCTCCATACTGGCTACTAACGCGGGACATACCGAGCCAATGAGTCGAACTCCACATTGTACTCCCGAACCGTACGCCCGCTCTGCCTCAACACCAAAAATCGTCGGCCCGAGCCCTCCGCCGCTGTGGAGGTAAGAAATGTGCAAGAAATGCCTCGAGAACTCGTTCCATACGGTGGAAGTGCATGCTCTCCCGACAGCTCCATGAATCAAACCGGCCGATCGCAGATCACGCACCGATGCGAACCCAAGACCACCGACTCGGTCTCCAAGCCTTGATCACTCTCATGATCCGTCAGAATCGCTTGATGAACTCCTGTGGATCATCCTCAGGCCTTGATCCGTAGAACTCTGGCGGGCTACAACTCAGAAAGTCCCGTAGCCTCAAACTATCCGATCTCGGGTGAACCACGGGTCTTCTTTGGGCTGCTGCCCAAACTATCCTCATGTTCGCCACGATCACGGCGAATCGTCCATCTCCTTGTAACCCATCTCCTCTCGCCCTGTGCCGTGGACTGAGGCTCAGTACTTGTTATACCCGTATTTTCGTGAGTATATACGTATGACGACGCATTTACAATTTGAGACTTAAAGTTTGGCATAGTTTCGAAATTTTTGTGCACAACCCCCGTAAAGAATCGTTTTTCGACGAAACGTTTTACAGAACTTGCGAAGGGAAAATTCCGGCTATTTCATTTGCGATTTTTGCGGATTTTTCCGGGAGACGAAACATTTTGGACCAACGAGAGGGTGACACTTGTCACCCTCAAGTGGACGCCTAAGGGGCGGTTTGGCCTTGGCCGATTGGTGCCTTGTTTTGGCCTTGTTTTGTGCCTTACTTTGTGCCATGTTTGGTGCCTTGTTTTGTGCCTTGTGCCTTGTTTTGGGGTGTAGGGTTAGGGTGCACTTGGCTTGATCTTGGCCTTACACTTGCCTTGATCAAGGCCATTGGTTTCCCTATAAATACCCCTCCCTTGTGGAAGACTTCTTCATCCTAAATTTCACTAAGTCTTGAAATCCTCCCTCCCCTCTGGGGTTGTGTTCTCGGCCACGAGGTCCCCGCCTCTTTGAGAAGCTTTGGCCGAGAGGCCTCCCCCTCCCCCTTTGTAGTGTCTAGCCGAGGGGTACCCCCCCCTTGCCTTGTTGTTCTCGTATAATACCCTCTTGGTAGAAATACTCTCCAAGTATTGTTATAATGCCCAAAATACCCTAGCCGTATACCTTGTAGTATTCCAAAAGTTACCTCTATACGTAGAGCCCGGAAATACTACCTTTTGTCCTTTTAGTCTCAAACCGAAACCCTAAGGAAATCTTCATAGTTGGTTGAAGTATTTAAATAGAAGTTGGTTAGAACTTCTAAGGGTTGTTTGGAGCGGATTGGAGCGCACGGAGTAGGAGCTAAACCTTGCTCAGGATCGACATTATAACTTGGATAATTTTGGGCTTATCGAGGTAAATATTCTTGTCCCCTTATTGTAATTGGAAATTACATGTTGTAGGACTATATAGTTGAAGTATACTATATATAGAACTGAACATAGCTTTGCGGCAATGTCTTTTGACTTAAGCCTGAATATAAAGAAGAGAATCGAATCAGTAATTACATAGGATCAGACATGAGACTTGTGTGGTATTATCAGATAGTAGAATTGTATCGTCCGATTAGGCGTATAACCCCCGTTGGCTTGGTAGCGGCCTCGATAGAGGAGGAGATTTACGCGGCCATGCGGGGAGGCTTCGAATTTTCTGTAGAATATGGAACCATGCGGTTAGAAGTTAATAGACGTTTGTGGCCTTATAGGTGGAAGTACTACGAGTAGCGTATTCTACTTGAAGAGTGGAAAAGGCTAGCCGGGTTACAGTACTGTGAAGCGTTTTGCTTATTGTCGATAATCGTCGCGAGGTATGTGAACCTCTTCCTATCCTTTCTAGCATGATTCTTTGTAAACTATGTAGTACGGTAGACGTACATGTGCTAAATGAGTTGGTTGGTTTAAAACATAGGGTGTTATAATAGCTTTATGGGAAGTTAGTTATAACGACTCTATGTAGGTAAAAGATTGGTTTATTGATTGTAGAAGTTAAGAGACTTGATCTTGAAAGATAAGAGACTTAACTTGTTTTACTTGGTTATTAACATTTTGTTAAAAGTGTTGTGAAACCTCATTCGCGAGTAATGAGTACTTGGTTTTAAAAAGAATAATGTTTTACTGATTTCGGAAATGAGAATAAGTGTCGAGCAAACCACAGCAGCGCTAATAAAGGAAAGTGTATTGACAAATAACTAATTGTTATTAAAACCAGAGAAACCTCCATCCGCATGTAAGCTAAGATAAGACAAAATTGTATTACATTTCCTAGATCATGGTCAGTAATAAGATTGTTGTAAACAAGAATAAACGGCTCACGTATAAGACATATGCTTCTCAGATTGTTTAAAAGAGAATTATATTCTTAAATGATTAAGACTATGAACTATGAAACTTTTCTAAAATAAAGAGACCTGAGTAATTGAAATTAGGCAAACTGGAACTTTAGGGGAAAAATGTTGTTGAAAAGGAAAGTGTTTTGGTTTACCTAAAAATGTGAGTCACTCTATTTTTATACTACGGGTATCGGGTGACCTTTATAAAAGGAATGGATCTCTTTAAAAGGAATTTAACGTACGTAGTACTTTAGGGTTAAAACCCGGACTTTGATATAAAATGGAAGTACCTTGAGTTATGTATAACTTGCCTATGCTTGTTGTTGTATAACTTGCCTATGCTTGTTGTTGTGTAACTCGCCTATGCTTGTTGAGATAGCCTTTGTTGTGCAAATGTTGATATCAGGTGACTTCTTGATAAAGAATGGATCTTTTTATGAAAGTCTAGAAGTATGGTAATTTGCTTGTGCTTGCTTGTGATAGCCTGGCGGTGAGATATATTGTTATTATTGCTACATGGACATGTCTACACCGATGCAGAATTCCGGGGGCATGTGGCCATGCGGCAGGGTTGATTGCCCGATATATGGTTATTATTGTTACGTGGGCGTGTCTGCACCGATGCAGAATTCCGGGGGCACGTGGCCATGTGGCAGGGTTGACCACCCAGTATATTGTTGTTGATGTTACATGGACATGTCTGCACCGTCGCATTCCGGCATGTGGCCATGCGGCATTGTTTTTATTGTTGCATCATGGACATGCTCGCACCGATGCGATTCCGGGGGCATGTGGCCATGATGCGAACATGATTGATGTTGTGGGCGTGAGACCCATAGTTATATATTGAGTGATTTCTTTGAGGGCGTGAGTCCCTGACTTGACTGCTTTTATGTTGCGTACTGTATTTTGGTTATCATACATGTCTCCTGCTTTATATTGACTGTTATGATTTAACTGCAGTATTTTCAGTTTCACATACTTGGTACATGTTGTACTGACCTCCTTCGGGGGGCTGCGTTCATGCCGCAGGTAGGAGTACATCGGTAGTTGATCCTCGCTCTTAGGATCACGATTCGGCGTTAGGAAGCTCGCTTCTCCGAGGCTTATCTTTGGTATGTTACCCTGAGTTGTAGGTTCTTGTACATTCAGGGGTATGGCGGGGCCCTGTCCCGTCATGTTGTATAAAAACTCTTAGAGGTCTGTAGTACTGTTGTGGGCAGGGTTTGTAAAAAGGATTAAACTGTTCGTTTGAAAGAGTTGTTTATATATATATATTTTATTGGAAGGTAACCGTTTGGTTGGCCTGTTTTATGATCATATATCTTGTTTCTTGTTTAAAGTTTTATTTTCCGCTGGTTTTCTCTGATGTTGTATCACTAGGGTGCCCGGGGTAAGGCACCAATCACGGCCCGTGTCGGTCGTGGATGATCGTGGTCTCAGCAGCCCACCGCCGCGCTCTAAACTCGCTGGGCCGGTGGCGTCGCAAAACTCGCCGTCAAGCACAATCTCGGCCATCGACTGCTCGCGCTCGCATTCTCTCAGATCTCACTAGCGCCTCGGCTGCCTCGCACACCTGGGCCCGGGTTGCCTTGCGCGGAGGCATAACTGGTAAAAACGAGATACGTCAGAGGGGTCCAACTTACAACACAGCTCTAAGACACGATCTCAGAATGAGAAGAAGGGAAACCAATCCTAAATGTCCTGCAGCCTCCTGATTATAGATGTGGTGCACAACACACCGATAATCAAGACTCTACTAGACACGGTCTGTAGACACTTTCCGAGGATTAACTGCTTTGATACCACTTTTGTCACGACCCTTTCCCGGGCCCGTGACTGGTGCCTTACCCCGGTCACCCTAGTGATACAACATCAGAGAAAATCAGCGGAAATAAAACTTTAAACATGAAACAAGAGATAAGATCATAAAACAGGCCAACCAAACGGTTACCTTCCAATAAATATATGTATACAAATCTTTCAAACCGAACAGTTTAATCCTTTTACAAACCCCGCCACAACAAGATTACTGCACCTCTAAGAGTTTTTATACAACATGACGACAGTGGCTTCGCCATACCTCGAATGTACAAGAACCTACAACTCAGTGGTAACATACCAAAGATAAGCCTCCGAGAAACGGAGCTTCCTAACGCTGACCGTGATCCTAAGAGCGAGGATCGAATCGATGACCTCTACCGCGCATGAACGCACTCGGGCGAGGTCAAGACAACAGTACCAAGTATATGAAATCGAAAATATCAGAAATGAAATCATAGCGCTATATAAAGCAGAGACATGTATGATAACCAAACTACAGTTCACAATATATAAGCAGTCATGTAAGTCAGGGACTCACGCCCTCAGAGTCATCACTCAAATATAACTATTGGTCTCACGCCCGCAACATCAATCATGCCCGTGGAATACCTTCCTCACTGCCGGCAGTCTATGATATAATAACACTACGGAGTACACATGAACACCAAGTCTGTACTAACAATACTATACAACCAAACCAAGGCGACACGGCAAGTACGAAGCCGACTACCAGATACCGCGCCGTGTCACGAGGCGACCGGCAAGTACGAGGGCTAACTACGTGTACCAAGGTCGTGTCACGAGACTTCACTACACCGAACGGGGCAAGCGCGAGGGCTAACTACTGTGCACCAAGGCCGAATCAGCCACGAGACGGGGCAAGTACGAAAGCCGACCACCAGATACCAAGGCCGATCAGTAAAAACCTCATGGAGAGCTAGTCCATGGAATAACACTATCAACAGGGAAACTAACCCTCATCATGGCCGCATACCCGTGGACCATCCATCGAGTCAGTATGCCCATGGACTATCATAGTGGAAGCATACCCGTGGGCCACCCATCGTGTCAGTATGTCCAAAATGATCAAGAATAACTCGACCGGCCCTCCATTAGAGAGACGCGGTAACATAAGAATACAACACTTGCACAACAAGGCTATCACACGCAAACATAGGCAAGTTACACACAACTCAAGGTACTTTCATTTTATGCCAAAGTCCAGGTTTTAACCCCAAAGTACTAAGTATGTTAAACTCTTTTTAAAGGATCCATTTCTTTTACAAAGGTCACCCGATACCCGCAGTATAGAGTGACTAACATCTTTTAAGTAAACCAAAACAACTTCCATACTTTCCTTTTTAAAAGCCAAATTAAGGCAATACCATGTCTTCTTTTTAGACCAAAACACTTCTCCTTTTAAAGTCAAGTTACCACTTTAAAACCAATGATAAAACCATTCTTTCGTTTTCATAAAGTCGTTATAACTAACTTCCCATAAAGCTGTTATAACGCTTTATGTTTTAAACCAATTTTAAGACAAAACAATGCCTTTCTTTAAAACCAAAAACTCTTTAATTCTTCAAGTCTCTTTTAGAAATCAAGTTCCTTACTTATTCTCATTTCCGAAATCAGTAAAACATTATTCTTTTTAAAAACCAAGTACTCATTACTCACGAATGAGGTTTCACACTTCTTAACAACTTTCACATCAATTTAATTAAGTCAAGTCTCTTATCTTTTAAGATCAAGTCTCTTAACTTCTTAAAAGCAATCAACCATTCTTTTTATCTCTCTTAAGTCGTTATACCTAACTTCCCATAAAGCTAGTATAACTCTTAAGCTTTCAAACCAAGTATTATTCTTCTTTCAAAAAGGATTCTTAATTCTTTTGAAATACTTCAAGATTCTTATTATTCAGGCTTAAGTCAAAAGACATTGCCGTAAAACTATATTCAATTAACACACGTACGTCTACCGTACTATATATATATTCTTGTAAAATACTTCCAGATTCTTATTTATTCAGGCTTAAGTCAAAAGACATTGCCACACGTACGTCTACCGTACTATATATATTCCTTTAAAATATCATGCTCAAGAGTATAGGAAGAATCACATACCTCGCGACGAATATCGACTATCAGCAAATAGCTCCAAAGTACTGTAATCCTGCTAGCCTTTTTCACTTCTTCGAGTAGAATACGCTACTCGCAGTACTTCACCCTATAATGGTCACACAAGTCTATCAACGACTAGACTATCTGTAAAATAATTCTACGGAAAATTGGGCAGCACTTCCCTACCCGCCAAACTACACAAGTCTCATCAGAATACAAATCCTATGTAAGTACATTCGCTTCCTTCTTATATACCTTCCTGGTATATAACTTATACTTAATTCTTATACTTCAACAGTATGTAAATTCTAATTACAAAAGAAGGTCAAGCGTATTTACCTCGATAAGCCCAAAATTATCCAAGTTTAAATGTCGATCCTGAGCAACGTTTAGCTCCTACTCTGGGCGCTCCAACCCGCTCCAAACAACCCTTAGAAGTTCTACGCAACTTCTACTTAATACTTCAACTCGCTATGAAGATTTTCCTGTGGTTTCGGTTTGAGACTAAAAGGACAAAAGGTAGTATTTAGGCTCTCATGTCACGACCGAACCGGCCCGTGGATCGTGCCTTACCCCGGGCACCCTAGTGATACAACATCAGAGAAAAACCAGCGGAAATAAAAACTTAAACATTTAAATAGACATGGATCAAGATAAAAGAAAATAGGCCCACCAAAACGGTTGCCTTTCAACATATATATATATCGACCTTTGAACAGTTACAATCCTTACAACCCTGCCCACAACAGTGCTACATACCTCTAAGATTTTTACAACAACTATGACGGGACAGGGCCCCGCCATACCCCTGAATGTACAAGAACCTACAGACTTAGGGTAACATACCAAAGATAAGCCTCCGAAGGAACGGAGCTTCCCAATACGCTGAAATGTGATCCAAAAAGCGGGGATCGACAGCCGATGTACCTCTACCTGCGGCATGAACGCAAACCCGTAAGGAGGTCGATAACAGTACCAAGTATGTGAAATCAGAATATCAGAAATGAAATCATAAGAGTCTATATAAAGCAGGAGACATGTATGATAACCAAACTACAGTACACACATATAACAGTTATATCAAGTCAGGGACTCACGCCCTCCAAATCATCACTCGTGCCCGTGAAATTCCTTCCTCACTGCCGGCAGTCTATGATATAACAACAACAAGGAGTATACATGAGCACCAGGTCCCACCTGTCATAAAACCGTGACGGCAAGTATAACTACCGGATCCGACCGCACCAATAATATTGTACAATCATATCATGGTGACACGCGGCAAGTGCAATAGCCTCCACCGCCTCCTTCCTCGCGCCACGTGGTCGACGGGGCAAGTGAATCGCCACGCACTGCATCACAACCGTAAGTCACGAACCTCCATCCAAACACTCACTCGCGAAGCTCACACGTGGCAAGTGCACTAGCCTCCACCGCCTCCTCGCGCCACGTAGCCGACGGGGCAAGTGAATCGCCAGCACCGATCACAACCGTAAGTCACGATACTCGCCGCGGGCGACACGTGGCAAGTGCAATAACCGCTACCAGATCCACCTGCGTCACGTAGCTGACGGGGGCAAGTAAACAGGCTACGCACCCGATCACAACCGTAAGTCACGATACTTCGCCATAACCATAATGGTCACATGTCCACAGAATCCATCAACGGTGTAGACATGCCCATGTAACAATGCTAATGGAAGCATACCTGGAATCTCCCACACCGCTTAGACGCCCAAGTAAGTTCTCAACAAGTCAACCGGCCCTCCATCGAGAGACGCGGTAGTATAGAAACACAATTCTTGCACAACAAAGACTATCACCATGAGCATAGGCAAGTTACACAACACCAATCATAGGCAAGTTACACAACAACAAGCATAGGCAAGTTATACACAACTCAAGGTACTTTCATTTTATATCAAGTCCGGGTTTTAACCCTAAAGTACTACGTACGTTAAATTCCTTTTAAAGAGATCCATTCCTTTTATAAAAGTCACCCGATACCCGTAGTATTAAAATAGAGTGACTCACATTTTTAGGTAAACCAAAACACTTTCCTTTTCAACAACATTCTTTTCCCTAAGTTCCAGTTTGCCTAATTTCAATTACTCAAGTCTCTTTATTTTAGAAAAGTTTCATAGTTCAATGTCTTAATCTCTTTTAAAACAATTGAGTAACATATGTCATATGTGTGAGCAGTTTATTCTTGTTTATAACCATCTTATTAAAGCAGCCATGATCTAGAAAATGTAATATCATTTTGTCTCATCTTAGCTTCTATGCAGATGGTGGTTTCTACTGGTTTTAATAATACTTCATTATTCAATACATTTTCCTTTCTTAACGCTGCAGTGGTTTGTCGATACTCATTCTGATTTCCGAAATCAGTTAAAACATCATTCCTTTTAAAAACCAAGTACTCATTACTCACGAATGAGGTTTCACACAAATTTCATATAAATTCTTTTAAGTCAAGTCTCTTATCTTTTAAGATTAAGTCTCTTAACTTCTAGAAATCAGTAAACCATTCTCTTTATCTCTCTTAAGACGTTATACCTAACTTCCCATAAAGCTAGTATAACTCTAATGTTTTCAAAACCAAGTATTACTCTTCTTTCAAAAAGGTTTCTTAATTCTTTTGAAATACTTCAAGATTCTTATTATTCAGGCTTAAGTCAAAAAACATTGCCGTACAACTACGTTCAGTTAGCACACGTACGTCTACCGTACTATATATATATATTTTATTCAGGCTTAAGTCAAAAGACATTGCCGTACAACTACGTTCAGTCAACACACGTACGTCTACCGTACTATATATATATATCTTTAAAATATCATGCTCAAGAGTATAGGAAGAATCACATACCTCGCGACGATTATCGACTATAAGCAAAACGCTCCACGGCTATAACCCGGCTAGCCTTGTCCACCTTCCAAGTAGTTCATGCTACTCGCAGAACATTCAACCAATAAGGTTATAAGTCTCATCAGAATACAAATCCTATGTAAGTACAGTTTAATCTTCTACTTATTTTCTTCTGAAGTGATTTCAGTTCAAGTCTATTCTGTAATATCCTCCTATTACAGTTCAAATCTCTTCTATGAATCTTATATTCATTTCTATACAACTACAGTATGTAATTCCCAATTACAATAGAAAGACAGTAGTATTTACCTCGATGAGCCCAAAATTATCCAAGTATATAAGTCGCTCCTGAGCAACGTTAAGCTCCTACTCCGAGTGCTCCAACCCGCTCCAAACAACCATTAGAAGTTCTACACAACTTCTACTTAACACTTCAACCGACTATGAAGGTTTTCCTTAGGGTTTCGTTTAGTGTCTAAAGGAAGTATAATAGTATTTTGCGGGCTCTACGTATAGAGGTAACTTTGGAAAGTACTATAAGGTATATGGGCTAAGGTATTTAGGGCATTATAACAATACTTGGAGAGTATTTCTATACCACAAAGGGGGGTATTATACGAAACAACTAGGCAAAGGGGGGGTGTATTCTCACGACCACTGGGAGGAGCACCCTCTCGGCCAAGGCTTCTCAAAAGAGGGGGGGGAGGGGGAAGGCTTTGGACGAAATATCAAGAGGGAGGGAGTATTTTGAGACTTAGAAAGAATGCTCAAGTTTGGATGAAATAACTCTTCAACAAGGGGGGTATTTATAGGTCAAGAAATGGCCAACCAATGGCCAAGATCCATCCAAGTATAAGGCAAGTGTAGGGCTAGATTTTAACCATGTGGACCTTATCCATCTACCACAACAACTTGCACAAAATTCCTACCAACTTTGACCCACCTTTCGTCCACTTGCCGCCCAACCTCACGTCCAATGTGAGGGTGACACATGTCACCCTCCCGTTGGTCCAAAATGTTTCGTCTCTCGGAAAAATCCGCAAAAATTAAAAATGACATAGCCGTATTTTTCCCCTCGCAAGTCTAGCAAAACGTTTCGTCGAAAAACGACTCTTTTTGGTACTTGTGCACAAATTTCGATTCTTTCCAATCCTTAAGGCTTAAATTTTTATACGTACGCCCTCACGTACATACTCAGGAAATACGGGGTATAACATTCTCCCCTCCTTAGAAACATTCGTCCCGAATGTTCCTTCTCAAGACGGATAACGATCAAGTTCCTCTAACAAGTTGTCAACGCCACACCTGGCCACGTAATAACACACGTTCTCTTCCTTCCTTACTCGTCGTGTCCTTCTCGAATACTTGAACTCTTCTAGTATACGTACCACACTTCAGTCATCGCTTCAGTTTCCAAAACTTTGGAGTCACCACCTCCAAACTTGGTCATCTTACTAGCCTCAATCTCCCTTAAGGCCATTCCCGGCCTTCACGGTTCGCTTCTGGTCGAACATATCCACGAACTCATACGATGGTCATCTAAACCTGGGCCTAGCACCCTCGTGACCCTACCACCTGGCGGGACCACCCATAGCTGACCCTACCTCGAAACAGGCCGCGGGTTGGCCCGCAACATGGCCCCAACCCGACCCACTTAACGCATCAAGCTCTTGTTTCCCGATCCGGAACAATCTTACCTATACAGGTCATGAAAGCTACCACTTCCATTTTACACCACCCAAGGAATTTTCCCACAATTACTCCACGTATACTTATACATTCTGACAAAGATCACCCGCAAAATCTTGTACTCAAGACGGCCTTACATCTAAGGTCTCAACTGTAATATTCTAAGGTTCATCATTTTCTCACCCCCAGACTTACCCTTTTCACTAACCAGGCTTCTAAATCACATTTTAGCACAAAGCTATCCGAACATAACACTAAACACATCATCAAAACATCAATTCATACAAAACTCTAGAGGGTTAAGGATATACCTGAAAATAGGCGGTTCAAAGGACCGCTAAAACTGGGAACCTCCACCGCGACCTCTACCGTGGCCTGCCGGTGTATGAACATCCTGCCTAGCTATGGAAGGTGAGGAACCCGCAACTGATCTAGTAGTCCGTGCTATCCCACCAGTGCTACCCCTGGTCGGACAGTCTCCCGTCGAATGGCCCTGTCGGCCGCAAGTATAGCAATATCCCAAACCAGTATGACATTCCCCTCTATGGGCTTTACCAAAACGGTCACACTGAGATACGGGTGGCCTCATCCGGCGAGCACTCCTACTCCCCTGAAAATCTGAACCCTGGGAGCCCTGACCTGCTCCTGAATATCCCAAACGTCTCGACGACGGTGGGGGACCACTTGGTACTGGCGTTGACGCATAATCGCCTTCACGAGGCGGTCCGCCCGAAAGTCACCAGGACCTCGCGTGCGCCCTTTCTGCGATCTTGGTCATTCCGCCGATTTCTCCGCTCACATCCCAGGCATAAGCTGCGCACGCGGCAATGTTTATGCGGTGAAGAGCTACACCAACAACTTTTCGCTAGGTAATCATCGAGCCTCAGAACATATCGGTGCACTCGATCCTCCATACTAGCTACTAACGCGGGACGTCACGCCAATGAGTCGAACTCCACATTGTACTCCCGAACCGTCGTCCGATTCACTGCAACACCAAAAATCTGTTTACCGAGCCTCCTCATCTGGAGGCAAGAAATGTGCAAGAAATGCCCACGAGAACTCGTCCCATATACCGGAAGTGCATTCTCTCCCCGAGACAGCTCCCACGAATCAAACCAGTCGACTGCGGTATCACGCAGACGATGCGAACCTAGGACCACTGACTCGGTCTCCGAAGCCTTGATCACTCTCATGATCCGTCAGAATCGCTTGGATGAACTCCTGGATCATCCTCGGGCTTTGACCCATAAAACTCGCGCCTACAACTCAGAAAATCCCGTAGCCTCAAACTATCCGATCTGGGTGAACCATCGGTGCTCTTCGAACCGCTGCGTCCACCTATCTCAAGTCCTGCCACAACTCGCCATTAATCGGGCCCACTTTGTAACCCATCTCTTCTCGCTCCGCATCGCGGATCGAGGCTCGTATTGTGGTCTCTGAGAGATCGCCGCCGCTTACTCGCAGCTCCTTCGCCGCTTTGCCCTTCTCGGGCCGGTTACTTGCGCGAGGCATAATCGTGAAATGAAATACGTCGGAGGGTCCAACTTACAACAAAGCTCTAAGGCACGATCTCAGAATGAGAAGAATAGAAACCAATCCTACATGTCCTATAGCCTCCTGATTATAGATGTGGTGCACAACACATCGATAATCAAGACTCTACTAGACACGTGCGTAGACACTTTCCGAGGACTAATCGCTCGATACCACTTTTGTCACGACGAACCCGCCCGTGGATCGTGTCTTACCCCGCACCCTAGTGATACAACATCGAGAAAACCAATGAAATAAAACTTAAACATTTAAATAGACATGGATCAAGATAAAAGAAAATAGGCCCACCAAAACGGTTGTCTTTCAACATATATATATATCGACCTTTGAACAGTTACAATCCTTACAACCCTGCCCACAACAAAGGCATGCACTTAAGATTTTTACAACAACTATGACGGGACAGGGCCCCGCCATACCCCTGAATGTACAAGAACCTACAGACTCAGGGTAACATACCAAAGATAAGCCTCCGAAGGAACGGAGCTTCCCAATACGCTGAAATGTGATCCAAAAAGCGGGGATCGATAGCCGATGTACCTCTACCTGCGGCATGAACGCAGCCCCCCGAAGGAGGTCTATACAACAGGTATCAAGTATGTGAAACTGAAAATACTGTAAATGAAATCATAATAGTCTATATAAAGCAGGAGACATGTATGATAACCAAACTACAGTACACACATATAACAGTTATATCAAGTCAGGGACTCACGCCCTCCAAATCATCACTCGTGCCCGTGGAATTCCTTCCTCACTGCCGGCAGTCTATGATATAACAACACCAAGGAGTATACATGAGCACCAGGTCCCACCTGTGTCATAAAAACCGTACGGGGCAAGTATAACTACCAGATCCGACCGTACCAATAATACTGTACAATCATATCATGAAGGCGACACGCAAGTGCAATAGCCTCCACCAGCCTCCTCCTGCGCCACGTGAATGACGGGGCAAGTGAATCGGCTACGCACCAGATCACAACCGTAAGTCACGAAGCTCCATCCAAACACTGACTCGCGAAGCTGACACGTGGCAAGTGCACTAGCCTCCACCAGCTCCTCCCTGCGCCACGTAGCTGACGGGGGCAAGTGAATCGGCCAGGCACCCGATCACAACCGTAAGTCACGATACTTCACCGAAGGCGACACGCGGGTGCAATAACCGCTACCAGATCCACCTGCGTCACGTAGCTGACGGGGGCAAGTAAACAGGCTACGCACCCGATCACAACCGTAAGTCACGATACTTCGCCATAACCATAATGGTCACATGTCCACAGAATCCATCAACGGTGTAGACATGCCCATGTAACAATGCTAATGGAAGCATACCCGTGGAATCTCCCATCACTGCCGGTACGTCCAAGTAAGTTCTCAACAAGTCAACCGGCCCTCCATCGAGAGACACGGTAGTATAGAAACACAATTCTTGCACAACAAAGACTATCACCATGAGCATAGGCAAGTTACACAACACCAATCATAGGCAAGTTACACAACAACAAGCATAGGCAAGTTATACACAACTCAAGGTACTTTCATTTTATATCAAGTCCGGGTTTTAACCCTAAAGTACTACGTACGTTAAATTCCTTTTAAAGAGATCCATTCCTTTTATAAAAGTCACCCGATACCCGTAGTATTAAAATAGAGTGACTCACATTTTTAGGTAAACCAAAACACTTTCCTTTTCAACAACATTTTTTTCCCTAAGTTCCAGTTTGCCTAATTTCAATTACTCAAGTCTCTTTATTTTAGAAAAGTTTCATAGTTCAATGTCTTAATCTCTTTTAAAACAATTGAGTAACATATGCCATATGTGTGAGCAGTTTATTCTTGTTTATAACCATCTTATTAAAGCAGCCATGATCTAGAAAATGTAATATCATTTTGTCTCATCTTAGCTTCTATGCAGATGGAGGTTTCTACTGGTTTTAATAATACTTCATTATTCAATACATTTTCCTTTATTAACGCTGCAGTGGTTTGTCGATACTCATTCTGATTTCCGAAATCAGTTAAAACATCATTCCTTTTAAAAACCAAGTACTCATTACTCACGAATGAGGTTTCACACAAATTTCATATAAATTCTTTTAAGTCAAGTCTCTTATATTTCAAGATTAAGTCTCTTAACTTCTAGAAATCAGTAAACCATTCTCTTTATCTCTCTTAAGACGTTATACCTAACTTCCCATAAAGCTAGTATAACTCTTATGTTTTCAAAACCAAGTATTACTCTTCTTTCAAAATGATTCTTTTGAAATACTTCAAGTTCTTTATTGTCATACATCAAGTCAGTTATAAGTCAAATCAGTTACCTTTTAAAAACCACAAAGCATTTTCTTACCTACATAAAGCTGTTATAACCAACTTTCCATAAAGCTGTTATAACACTTTATGTTTTAAACCAATCAAATACATTTAACACATGTACGTCTACCGTACTACATAGTTATACACATATCATGCTAGAAAAGATAGGAAGAGGTTCACATACCTCGCGACGATTATCGACTAATAGCAAAACGCTCCAAGTACCTCAACCCGTCGGCTACTCCTTAAGCCAAGTAGATCACGCCACACGTAGTACTTCAACCTATAGAGGCCACAAGGCGCCTATTAACATCTAGATCTCAACGTAGAATATTCTACAAAAATTGCAAAGACTCTCCCGCAAATCACAGAAATCTCCTCCTCTATCGAGGCCTGCTAACAGGCCGACAACTCCCGAGGGGGGGGGGGGGGTTGTACGTCTAATCCGGACGTGCACAATTCTACTTCACAGAAATGCTACACAAGCCTACTGTAATACAGTCCTAAGTAATTACAGTTCAGTTCTCTTCTTTAAATTCAGGCTTAAGTCAAAAGACATTGCCACAAGACTATGTTCAGTTCTATATATAGTATACTTCAACTATATATTTCTACAACATGTAATTTCCAATTACAATAGAAGGTCAAGAGTGTTTACCTCGATAAGCCCAAAATTATCCAAGTTATATGTCGATCCTGAACAATGTTTAGCTCCTACTCCGAGCGCTCCAACCCGCTCCAAACAACCCTTAAAAGTTCTAACCAACTTCTACTCAAATACTTCAACTACCAATGAAGATTTCCTTAGGGTTTCGTTTAGTGGCTAAAGGAAGTATAATAGTATTTTCCGGGCTCTACGTATAGAGGTAACTTTGGAAAGTACTACAAGGTATATGGGCTAAAGTATTTTGGCATTCCAACAATACTAGGAGAGTATTTCTATACCACAAAGGGGGGGGTATTATACGAAAACAACTACGCTAGGGGGGGTTTTCTCGGCCGAAGGCCTCTCAAGGGGGAGGGGGGGTGTGGCGGACGAAACTCAAGAGGGAGGGAGTAGTGTGAGACTTAGAGAAATGCTCAAGTTTGGATGAAGAAAGTCTTCAACTTAGAGGGGTATTTATAGGTCAAGAAATGGCCAACCAATGGCCAAGATTCATCCAAGTGTTAGGCAAGTGTAGGGCTAAGATTAAGCCATGTGCACCTTATCCATCTACCACACCAACTTGCACAAAATATCCTACCTAACCCATTGCCCTCTTTTTCGTCCCTTTGCCGCCCCACTTCTTCCAATGTGAGGGTGACACATGTCACCCTCCCGTTGGTCCAAAATGTTTCGTCTCTCAGAAAAATCCGCAAAAATTATAAATGACATAGCCGGAATTTTCCCTTCGCAAGTTTAGTAAAACGTTTCGTCGAAAAACGACTCCTTTTGGCACTTGTGTACAAATTTCGAAACTTGCCAAATCTTAAGGCTTAAATTTTCTACGTACGTCCTTACGTACATACCCTGGAAAATACGGGGTATAACAAACTCAAAGTCTTTTCCAACCCTTTTCCAATTCCAAGTTCTAAGGTCTAACATGTTATATATAGTCATAGACAACTTCAACAACTACAATTTCCTTCTTTAAACAACATGCGGCGACTTAAACTAATAATCAACTTGAATTGTAATCTTAAGGCTAAACATGCTAGTTTTCGGATTAGGGTTCCAATAGCCAATAAACTTATCAAACTTCATACTATATATCTCATGCTTGCTAATATCCATAGCTACAACAATAAGTAAACCTTAATTTCTAAAACGACAAAATTTATACCTTTACAAGCCCTTAAAATTTCCAAGATTCAAAGTCGCTCCTTAGCAATTCTTAGCTCCTTTCCATTACGCTCCAATCCGCTATTTGAAGCCTTTAGAAGTTCACAACCAACTTCTCTTCCATTTCCAATCCAAAACTAGGAAAACTACTTAGGTTTTTGCCTTGCGACTAATGTGAAAACGTCCTTTTTCCGCAATCTTTCTATTGAGATATCCTTAAAATACCCTTAGGGACCTTGGGTTAAAGTCTTGTGAATAATGGATCAAAACTACAAAATTTTTGTGTGGACAATAGGGTGAACCCGAGAGCAAGTTTTAAGAACAAGAAAATGTTGTGATTTTTCTAAGTGTTGGAGACTTAGTCTTGCACTAGTGTAGCATTTATAACACAATGGAGGGCTTAGATTAAAACACTTGTGGGCTAGGATGAAGGACAATTAATGTTAAGCCAAGTGGACAAGTTGACAAGTCAACAATCTCAAGCTAGCAAGACTTGATCTTCTACCATGGTCAATGACCATTTTACCCTTGAAAATTTTCGACCAAGACCATGTGGTGGAGGTGCCACATGTCGCCCTCTCATTCGTCCATAAAATTCCGCAACCCTCGTGGGCCCCGCAAAACGTAAAATTCCTCGGGTAGGCCCCACGCGACCAAATCCGTAAAAATAAATTTCCATAATGTTAATAAGTTCCATACTCTTCAAATAATACATTTTGAGAATCCAATTCTCATCAACGAACATTTTTCCTTTCCGACGTTCGGAAGATTTTCCGTCGGAAAAAAACAATTCTTCCTTTCGTACCAATTTCAAGTCTTGTGTTCCTTACGTACCTTCTCTTATACATGTCCTGGACTTACGGGGTGTAACACCTGACCTGCTCCTGAATATTCTGGATGCCCTGAAGACTGTAGAGGACCACTCTGTACTGGCGGAGGCGTATAACTAGTCTGCTGCTGAGGCGGTCCGCCTCGAATGTTACCAAAGGACCCTGCCGTCCTGGCCTTCTTCTGCTGGTATTGGTCAATCCGTCGGTCTCTCTGTTCCTCACACCCAAGTGCATAAGCCTGCATGCGGGCAATGTTCATGCCCGGCTGAAAAGCAACACCCGAGCAAGCCTCTGCCAAGTAGTCATCGAGCCCCGTGACGTAGCGGTGCACTCGGTCCTCCATATCTGCCACTAACGCAGGGACATATCGAGCCGACGAGTCGAACTCCACGTTGTACTCCCGAACCGTACGCCCTCTCGTCTCAAAGATCGTAAATTTGTCGGCCGCGTTTCCTCATCTGCGGAGGCAAGAAATGGCTGAGAAATGCCTCCGAGAACTCGTCCCAAACAGCTGGAGGCGCATGCTCCCCGGACAGCTCACGAATCAAACCCGATCAGAGTATCACGCACCGATGCGAACCTAAGACCATCGACTCGGTCTCAAGCCTTGATCACTCATGATCCGTCAGAATCGCTTCGGATGAACTCTGCGGATCATCCTCGTGCCTCGACCAGAACTCAAAGTGGTCGCAGCCAAAAGTCCCGTAGTCTCAAACTATCCGATCCGGGGTGAACTACGGTGCATCGAACCTCCGACTCGCCCGTCCTCGTGTCTAGCCACAATCCTAGCTAGTAACTGGGCCATCTCCTTGTAACCCATATCCTCTCTTCCTGGCCGTGGGACTGGAGGCTCAGTCTTGTGGCCTCGAGAGACCGTTCTGCTTCTACTCGCAGACTCCTCTCGCCGCTTGCCCTTCTGGGCCCTGGTTGCCTTGCGTGGAGGCATAGCTGGTACAAAAAAGATACGTCAGAGGGAGTCCAACTTATAACACAGCTCTAAGGCACGATCTCAGAGTGAGAAGAATGGAAACCAATCCTAAATATCCTGTAGCCTCCTGATTATTGGTGTGGTGCACAACACGCCGATAATCAAGACTCTACTAGATACGGTCTGTAGACACTTTCCGAGGATTAACTGCTCTGATACCACTTTTGTCACGACCCGACCTCGGGCCCGCGACTGGTGCCTTACCCCGGGCACCCTAGTGATATAACATTAGAGGAAATCAGCGGAAATAAAACTTAAACAGGAAACAAGATATAACATAAAAAAACAGGCTAACCAAAGTGGTCACCTTCTGTACATAAATTAAAACTTGAACAGTTACATCCTTTACAACCCTGCCCACAACAATACTACAGACCTCTAAGAGTTTTATAACAACAATGACGGGACAGGGCCCCGCCATACCCCTGAATGTACAAGAACCTACAATCTCAGGGAATCATACCAAAGATAAGCCTCCGGAGAAACGGAGCTTCCCAAACGCTGAACTGCGATCCTATGAGCGAGGATCAACAACTGGTGTACCTCTACCTGCGGTATGAACGCGGCCAGGAGGTCGATAACAGTACCAAGTATGTGAAATCGAAATATCAGAATGAAATCACATTTCATCATTTTATAAAACCATTTCGCAATAAGTAAACAGTTATGTCAAGTAAGGGACGCATATCCTCAAAATCATCACTCACATATAACTATGGGTCTCACGCCCACAATATCAATCATGCCCGTGGAACTCCTTCCTCACTGCTGACAGTACATGATGTAAAACAACACCCATATGTGAACCTGAACACTAGATCCTGCCTGCGTCATCAAACCGATCGGGCCAAGTAGAATAGCCAACTACCAGATCCGAAGGCTAGTCATAAAAGTTCACGGGCCAAGTACGGAAGCCAACTACCAGATCCAAAACCAGCCACGCAACTGGCTGAGGCAAGTATCTTAAGCTAACGTACCAGAGCCTACCGTCTCACAAGATATGACCGTGGCAAGTATCTTAAGCTATCTACCAGAGCCTGCCGATACACGAGAAATGACCAGGACAAGTATCTAAAGTGTGCCTGTAACCACATGTACAAATCAAGCCCGTGATCGCTCGTCACCGCGGCAAGCTTCATGGATTAGCGGTCCATGGACTAACAACATAACCCTGGACTTTAACCCTCACAATGACCGCATGCCCCGACATCTTACCTCGGTATAAGCATGGCCATGAAACCATCCTACTGGACGCATACCCGTGGACCATCCATCGTGTCAGTATGTCCAAAGGAAATAACAAGATAATACTCAAAGTGGACGCATAACCGTGGGCCACCCAATACTCTATACTTTTTAAACCAAGTGCTTTTCTTTTAAAACAATATCAAGTATACTTTTAAAACCCAAATAACTTACTCTTTTCAAAACAAGTAACCTATACTTAAATCAAGTTACTTCTCCTTTTCCGAAATCAAGCCGTTTATAAGTAAAGTCTCTTATCTTTCAAAATCAAGTCTCTATTTTATCTTCATAAAGTCGTTATAACTAACTTCCCATAAAGCTATTATAACACTTTATGTTTTAAATAAACCAAATTATTTCATACACGTACGTCTACCGTACTATATAGTTCACAACAATCATGCTCAAGAGTATAGGAAGAATCACATACCTCTTCGCAATCCACAAGCCAAGTCGGTATGTCGTCAGAGAAAATCCACCTATAACAACCACAATACATCTATCAACTTCTAGTTCTCTTTGTAGAATAATTCTAAGTACAAGGATCCTTATCCTACGGAAAATTCGGCAGCACCTCCCCCCCGCAATCACATAAATAACCTCCCATAACAAGGCCTGCTACCAAGCCAACAACTCCAAGGGGATTACACGTCTAACCAGACGTGTACAATTCTGCCTCACAATAATATTACACAAGTCTACCGTAAATACAGTTCAATTCTTTTTAATCATCCTTCCATATATCTTATACTCAATTATAAACTACTACAATATGTAATATCCAATTACAATAGAAAGACATAGATCATTACCTCGATAAGCCCAAAATTATCCAAGATTTATAAGTTGATCCTGAGCAACGTTTAGCTCTAATTCCTTACGCTCCAACCCGCTCCAAGCAACCCTTAGAAGTTTCTAAACAACTTCTCTTAACACTTTGTCACGACCCGACCTCGGGCCCGTGACTGGTGCCTTACCCCGGGCACCCTAGTGATACAACATCAGAGAAAAACCAGCGGAAATAAAAACTCAAAGACATGAAACGATAAAATATAAGAAAACAGGCTAACCAAAACGGTCACCTTTCTACATATATATATAAATAATTAAACCTGAACAGTTACATCCTTTTTACAAACCCCGCCACACAACAAGATTACATGCACTTCTAAGAGTTTTTATAACAACTATGACGACAGTGGCTCCGCCATACCCCGAATGTACAAGAACCTACAAACTCGTGAAACATACCAAAAGATAAGCCTCCGAGAAACGGAGCTTCCCAAACGCCGAATCGTGATCCTATGAGCGAGGATCAACAACTGTACCTCTACTGCAGATAAACGCAGCCCCAAGGAGGTCAAGACAACAGTACCAAGTATGTGAAATCGAAAATATCAGAATGAAACCATAATACTATATAAAACAGAGACATGTATGATAACCAAACTACGCTCACAATATATATTAGCGATATGTCAAGTCGTGACTCACACCGTAAAGTCATCACTCAAATATAACCCGAATTTAACTCGCACAACGGCCGCATGCCCAAGATCTTACCTCGGTATAAGCATGGCCATGGAACCATCCTAATGGAAGCATACCCGTGGGCCACCCATCATGTCAGTATGTCCAAAGGAAATAACAAGATAACAATCATAATGGAAGCATACTCGTGGGCCACCCATCGTGTCAGTATGTCCAAAGCAAATATCAAGATAACACTCCTAATGGAAGCATACCCGTGGGCCACCCATCGTGTCAGTATGTCCAAAAGGAAATAACAAGAGAACAATCATAATGGAAGCATACTCGTGGGCCACCCATCGTGTCGAGAAGTCCAAAGCAAAAACAAGATAACACTCCTAATGGAAGCATACCCGGCCACCCATCGTGTCAGTATGTCCAAAAGGAAATAACAAGATAACAATCATAATGGAAGCATACTCGTGGGCCACCCATCGTGTCAGTATGTCCAAAGCAATTAACAAGATAACACTCCTAATGGAAGCATACCCGTAGGCCACCCATCGTGTCAGTATGTCCAAAAGGAAATAACAAGATAACAATCATAATAGAAGCATACTCGGGGGCCACCCATCGTGTCGATGTCCAAAAGGATCGATATAGTGGAAGATACCCGCGGCCACCCATCGTGTCGGTATGTCCAAAAGGATCGATATAGTGGAAGCATACCCGGCCACCCATCGTGTCGATGTCCAAAAGGATCGATATAGTGGAAGCATACCCGTGGGCCACCCATCGTGTCGATGTCCATCAATCAACCAGATAGCCTACCTCTAACGAGACGCCAGAGTACGTAAATACAACACTTGCACAACAAAGGCTATCACCACAAGCATAGTCAAGTTCAACATACTCATAGACTTTCATTTTATTACAACAAATCCGGATTTTAACCCCAAGGTACTACGTATTTTAACTCTTTAAAAGATCCATTTCTTTCACAAAAAGTCACACGATACCCGTAGTATCAAAATAGAGTAACTATCTTTTTAAGTAAACCAAAACAATTTCCATATCTTCTTTTCGAATAAACCAATTTAAGACAACACCATGACTTCCTTTTAAACCATTTTAAGACAAAACCATGCATTTCTTTAAAACCAAAACACTTTAATTTCCTCAAGTCTCTTTTCTTTTAGAAAACAAGTTCCTTACTTTGGAATTTAAGAAAAATCAATACTTGTTATTAATGATCTTATTAAAGCAACCATGATCTAGGAAATGTAATACAATTTTGTCTTATCTTAGCTTCTATGCAGATGGAGGTTTCTACTGGTTTTAATATAAATAAATTATTTGTCAATACATTTTCCTTTATTAACGCTGCAGTGGTTTGTTCGATACTTATTCTCATTTCCGAAATCAATATAACTTATTCCTTTTTAAAACCCAATTACCCATTTCTCATAAATGCGGTTTCACAACTTTTTAACACAAACCAAGTCCTTAATATTTCACATCAAGTCATTTATAAGTCAAGTCTCTTATCTTTTAAAAACCACAGACCATTTCTTTACCTACATAAAGTTGTTATAACAAACTTCCCATAAAGCCGTTATAACACTTTATGTTTTAAACCAACCAAATTCGTTTAGCACACGTACGTCTACCGTACTACATAGTTCACAACAATCATGCTAGAAAAGATAGAAAGAGGTTCACATACCTCGCGACGATTATCGACAATTAGCAAAACGCTCCAAAGTACTATAACCCTGCTAGACTTTTCCACCCTTCAAGTAGAATACGTTACTCGTAGTACTTCAACCTATAAAGGCCACAAAACGTCTATCAACCTCTAGATCTCTTCGTAGAACAATTCTAATTACAAGGTTCCTTATTCTATGGAAAATTCGGCAGCACCTCCCCCCTCGCAACCACATAAATCTCCTCCTCTATCAAGGCCCGCTACCAAGCCAACAACTCCAAGAGGGGGGGGGGGGTTTACACGTCTAACCGGACGTGTACAATTCTACTCCACAATAATACTACAAGTCTACTGTAAATACAGTCCAATGTAAATACAATTCAATTCTTTATAATCGTCCTTCCAATATATCTTATACTCAATTCTAAACTACAACAATATGTAATATCCAATTACAATAGGAGGACATAGATCATTACCTCGATAAGCCCAAAATTATCTAAGATTATAAGTCGATCCTGAGCAACGTTTAGCTCCAATTCCTCACGCTCCAACCCGCTCCAAGCAACCCTTAGAAGTTTCTAGACAACTTCTCTAACACTTCATCCAAGCTATGCAGATTTTTTAGGGTTTTATTTTGCGACTATTGGAATAAAGTAGTATATCCGGGCTTCTTAGTATTGAAATAACTTTGGAATACTACTAGGAATTCTAGGCTAAGGTATTTGGGATTTCTACACAAAGTGGGGGGGGGGGGGTTGGACGAGAACACCTAAGGGGAGGGAGGGAGAATTTGCCTTGGAAATTATTTCAAGTGTGGATGAAGAATTAGTCTTGCACAAAGGGGTATTTATAGAGAAATCAATGGCCAAGATCTAGGCAAGTGTGTGGTGTAGATTGGGGACATGTGGGTGTGGATTCTACCAACCACAAAATTTGGACAAGTGGCTAGCCACTTGTCCACTACCAAACCGTCCAAGGACAAGTGTCCTTCACCAATTCGGCCACATGGCCACATGGGGTGACACGTGTCGCCCCCCTACTCGTCCAAAATATTTCATCTTCCGAAAATATCCGTAATGCCGAAAATCCGAAAATAAAGTGGGCCCCACAAAACTGTAAATTCTCCCGTGGGCCCCACGTGACCAATTTCGGAAATAAAATTCCATAATTCTCAAATATTCCAAAAAGTCCGAATACCAAATCTGGGAATCCAATTCTCATTAACGAACCTTTTTCCTTCACAAAATCCGGAAACTTTTCCGTCGAAAAATCACATCTTTCTTCCTTTCCAATTTTTCTGTCGTATTCTCGTACGTACGTCCTCATATACATACTCTGGAACTACGGGGTGTAACACACTTCATCCAAGCTATGAAGATTTTTCTCTAGGGTTTTATTTGCGACTATTGGAATAAAGTAGTATTTTCGGGCTCTAATGTTGGGATTACTTTAGAATACTACTAGGGATACTAGACTAAGGTATTTGGGATTATACAACAACACGTGAAGTATTTTCTACACAAAGTGGGGGGGGGGGGGGTGGACGAGAACAACCTAAGGGAGGGAGTATATTTTGCCTTGGAAACTATCTCAAGTGTGGATGAAATTAAGTCTTGCACTAAGGGGGTATTTATAGAGAAATCAAAGGCCAAGATCATAGCAAGTGTGTGGTCTAGATTGGGCCATGTGTGTGTGGGCCCCACCACACCACATGGCCAACAAAAACAAGAGCCAAATGTCATGGCCATTTCGCCAGCGGATGCCGGGCTAGACACTGCCCCACCACTCCGCCACATGGCCACCTAAGGGGGTGACACGTGTCGCCCCCTTACTCGTCCAAAATATTTCATCTTTCGAAAATATCCAAAATATCGAAAATCTCGAAAACAAAGTGGGCCCCACAAAATCGTAAATTTCTCCCGTGGGCCCCATGTGACCATTTCCAAAAATAAAATTCCATAATTCTAATATAATCCAAGAAGTCCAAATACCAAATCTGGGAATCCAATTCCCATTAACGAACATTTTTCCTTCACAAAACCCGGAAAATTTTCCGTCGAAAAATCACATCTTTCTTTCTTTCCAATATTAATGTCGTATTCTCGTACGTACGTCCTCACATACATACCCTGGAACTACGGGGTGTAATAGGCGCTCCCCAGGGAGAAACACTAGGCCTGATGAAGCCCTTCTCCAGCAAATCTCTCAGCTGGTCCTTCAACTCTCTCAACTCGGCAGGTGCCATTCTGTATGGCGGAATGGATATAGGTCGAGTATCAGGCAGAATATCAATGCAAAACTCTATCTCCCTCTCAGGAGGGATACCCGGGAGGTCGTCTGGAAACACATCTGGGAACTCTCTGACTCGAATCGATCAAGGTCCGTATCTCGGCCTCAGTATCAAATACCCGAATGAGATGGTAGATATACCCCTTCTGCACCATCTTCCTGGCCTTGAGGTAAGAAATAAACCTACCCCTCGGCGACACAGTGTTCCCCTCCCACTCAATAACCGGCTCCCCAGGAAACTGGAACCGTACCTCTCTCCCTACAGTCTACATTGGCGTAGCAAGAAGCTAACCAATCCATACCCATGATCATATCAAAATCGGTCATGTCCAACTCTATCAAGTCGGCTAGGGTCTGACGACTGCATATAGTCACTGGGCAAGCCCTATATACCCGCACAGCTACCACCGAATCACCCACTGGCGTAGCTACCTCAAAAGGGTCTATGGACTCAGGATCTATCCCTATCCTACTAGCAATATGGGGAGATCTATCAAGGCATACACGTCACAACATGAAACTAATAATGTACTGCGGACGACATCCGCGACGCCCCGTCCCGGCGGTGGACATGGCATAAATGCGCTCGAGGACCGCCGAACTAGGACCCTGCCACGACCTGCCTCGACTGGCCGCCCATGAGCACCCCGCCCGGCGAGTAATCGTAGGAGGAGATGAAGACCCGAAAAGACCGTGTAGGTGAACCCTACCATCTGCCGCCTCGCCTGACGTCTCTCATAAAATGACCCTGATGGTCGCAAGTGTAACAAACTCCCGAAGTAGAACCACAACTCCCGTAATGGGATCAACCGCATCGGCCACACTGAGAGGGGGGTGGTCTCGATCGGTTAGTATCCCTGCTACCCTGGAAGTCCGAAGCCCTGGGGCCCTGACCGCCTCAATACCTCGCCGCCAAGAAGGCGGTAGGAGTGCTCTGAGCTGGCTGAGGTGTGAATCTAGTTCGCATCGAGGCCGCCCGCCGAGAGCTAAAGGACCTGCCGCCCCGCCTTCTTCTGCTGATATCTGACAACCCGCTGGCCCCTACGCTCCTCACATCCTAGTGCATAAGCCTGCATGCGGGCAATGTCCATGCCCGGCTAAAGTGTTACACCCGAGCAACCCTCTGCCAAATAGTCATCGAGCCCGGTGACGTAGCGGTGCACTCTATCCTCCATGTCTGCCACTAACGCAGGGACATATCGAGCCAACGAGTCGAACTCCACGTTGTACTCCCGAACCGTACGCACTCTCTGTCTCAGCATCAGAAATCTATCGGCCCGTGCTCTCCTCATCTGTGGTGGGAAGAAATGGCCCAAGAATGCCTCTGAGAACTCGTCCCAAACAGTTGGAGGCGCATGCTCTCCCCGGGACAGCTCCCACGAATCGAACCAGTCTACTGCAGTATCACGCAGCCGATGCGAACCTAAGACCACCGACTCGGTCTCCGAAGCCTTGATCACTCATGATCCGTCAGAATCGCTTGATGAACTCTCGCGATCATCCTCTCGCCTCGACCGTAGAACTCGTGGCCGCAACTCGAAAGTCCCGTAGTCGCAAACTATCCGATCTGGGGTGAACCACGGTGCATCGAATCGATGATCCAAATTATCCTCGTGTCCGCCACGATCACGCTAGTAATCGGGCCATATCCTCAGAACCATCTCTCTCGCTTCCAGCCGTGGGACCGAGGCGCAGTATCGTGGTCTCGTAGCCTCTGCTGCGCCAAAACTCGTTGGGCCGGTGGCGTCGTGGAACTCGCCGTCTGTAGCACCACCTCGTGGCCCTCTGTGTCCTACTAGCAGCTCCCTCAGCTGCCTTGCCCTTCTGGGCCCGGGTTGCCTTGCGTGGAGGCATAGCTGGTACATAAGAA
The DNA here is from genome assembly GCA_029844215.1 of Przewalskia tangutica. Classification (NCBI taxonomy): domain Eukaryota; kingdom Viridiplantae; phylum Streptophyta; class Magnoliopsida; order Solanales; family Solanaceae; genus Przewalskia; species Przewalskia tangutica. The sequence continues at coordinate 79,494,452 of CM056725.1, forward strand.
TGTGTTAGAAAGAGTCCAACTTATAACATAGCTCTAAGGCACGATCTCAGAGTGAGAAGAATGAAAACCAATCCTAAATATCTCAGCCTCTGACATCGATGTGGTGCACAACACGCCGATAATCAAGACTCTACTAGATACGGTTTGTAGACACTTTCCGAGGATAACCTGGCTCTGATACCACTTTTGTCACGACCCGATCCCGGGCCCGTGACTGGTGCCTTACCCGGGCACCCAAGTAGATATACATCAGAGTAACCAGCGGAATATAAACTTATCAACAGAAAACAGTGTAAAATGAGAAACAGTTTAATCAAGGAAAAGTTGCCTTTCGGCATGTATATATAAATCAAAGTCTGGACAGTTACATCCCAAATTTACAACAGCACTACAGACCTCTAAGAGTGTAACCAACTATGACGGGACAGGGCCCCGCCATACCCCTGAATGTACATAAATCTACAATGACAGGGAAATCATACCCAAAAGATAAGCCTCCGGAGAAATGGGGCTTTCCCAAAAGCGAGCTGATCCTAGAGCGGGGATCAACAACCGAGTACTTACCGCGCAGATGAACGCAACCCCGGCGAGGTCGATAACAGTACCAAGTATGTGAAATCAGAATCAAATAAAATCATAACATTTTAAAACCAGTTCACAAATACGTACGAAACAACCCAATTTAACCGCAATAGTGCCACAACATAAACAAGAGCAAAATAAATGTAACATAACTGGTCTTTTCTAGGCCGCTAATGATCGAAGCAAGGCCAATCGCCCATAGTATCATTATGCGAGCCTAATCTCGAACTCCCGCACCGCATAGGCCACCTAGGCCCGCATGAGGTATTCTCGCATCGGGGTAGCTAACCCCAGATCGCCCCGACTCCCGCATCCGCATGGCCATACGGACCGCATGAGGTATTCCTCGCGACGGCGTAACACACCCGAGTGATCATCCCGAACTCGCAGCCGCGATAGGTCACATGGACCCGCATGAGGTATTCCTCGCATCGGGGGTGGCTAACCCTCGACTCGTAACAAGTCAGGGGGGTAAGTGATATAATACCAGCACAACTGCTTATCGTTAAACAACATAAGCACAACAAGAAACCCCCTTACACAAACGTCACAAGACACTAACACACGTAGCATCATAACATGTTTACTTATCAAACCAACTTACCACACCTTCAGAAATCATTACAAGGCTTTTATAAACAAATAAGTAACCGTTCCTTTTATCTTTCTTAAGTCGTTATACCTAACTTCCCATAAAGCTAGTATAACACTTAAGCATATAATAAATCAAAACATTCTCATTTGTTTGGAAAATCAAAAGAACTTATTCTTTTAAAACCAAGTATAAATTTTCTTCCAAAAATGATTCATAACTCTTTTTGAAATACTTCAAGATTCTTATTATTTAAAACTCGAGTCAAAAGACATCAAAGGGAAACCAAATTTAGTTAACACACGTACGTCTACCGTACTATATATATTTCACAAATATCATGCTCAAGAGGATAGGAAGAATCACATACCTCCTCGGCTAAATCCACTTGCCGAGTTGAATATGTCGCGCGCAGAGTGTCAACCTATAATAGTCAAAACACGCTTATCAACTTCTAGTTTTACGTAGGATTCTTCTAAGTAAGATCTCTTATTCTACGGAAAATTGGGCAGCACTTCCCCCGTTTCTACTCACTTTTTGTTATACCCCGTATTTCCAAAGTATGTACGTGTGGGCGTACGTAGAAAAGTTGAGCCTTAAAGTTAGGCAAGTTTCGAATTTTGTGCACGGGTAAAGAGTCGTTTTTCGATAAACGCTTTCTGAGAACTTCATGGCGGAAAAATTCCGGCTATGTCATTTATTATTTTTGCGGATTTTTCCGAGAGATGAAATATTTTGGACCAACGGGAGGGTGACACTTGTCACCCTCATATGGACGGCAATGAAGGCTTGGATGGCACGATTTTGTGCCTTGTTTTGTGCCTAATTCATGGGTCAATGTTTTGTGAGGGATTTGAGGAGTAGGGTTAGGGGCACTTGGGCAAATCTTGGCCCTCCACTTGCCCCCCACTTGGCTTGATCTTGGCCCTTGGTTGTCCTATAAATACCCCTCCTTAGTTGAAGACTTCTTCATCCACAAATGTGTTCCAAGTCTTGAAATTCCTTCCCCCCTTCTTGATGCTCTCGTCCTTGAGCACCCCTCCCCCTTTGTGAGGCCCCTTGGCCGAGAGTCTCCCCCCCTCCCTAGTAGAGGCCCCTTGGCCGAGAGTATACCCCCCTCTTGTGAAGTTATCGTGAAATACACCCCCCCCCCTTGGTAGAAAGTATTCTCCAAGTATTGTTACTATACCAAAATACCTTAGCCTTATACCTTGTCGTATTCCAAAGTTACCTCTATACGTAGAGCCCGGAAATACTACCTTTTTGTCCTTTTTGTCTCAAACCGAAACCCTAAGGAAATCTTCATAGCTAGTTGAAGTATTAAGTAGAAGTTGCGTAGAACTTCTAAGGGTTGTTTGGAGTGGGTTGGAGCGCCCAGAGTTGGAGCTAAACGTTGCCCAGGATCGACATTTAAACTTGGATAATTTTGGGCTTATCGAGGTAAATATCTTGTCCCCTTATTGTAATTAAGTTTACATCTTCAAGTATAAGAATTAAGTATAAGTTATATACCGAAGGTATATAAGAAGGGAATTGAACTGCATTTACATAGGATCGTATTTACTGAGACTTGTGAAGTTTGACTAGTGGTAAATACGCCCAATTTTCCGTAGAATAAAGGAATCTGTATCTAGAATTATTTTACAGAATAGTCTAGACGTTGATAGACTTGTATAACCGTTATAGGTTGAAGTACTGCGAGTAGCGAATTCTACTCGAAGGGTGGAAAAGGCTAACAGGACTACAAGATTTGGAGCTATTTGCTGATAGTCGATAATCGTCGCGAGGTATGTGATTCTTCCTATACTCTTGAGCATGATATTTTAAAGGAATATATATAGTACGGTAGACGTACGTGTGGCAATGTCTTTTGACTTAAGCCTGAATAATAAGAATCTGGAAGTAGTTTACAAGAAGATATATATAGTACGGTAGACGTACGTGTGTTAACTGAATATAGTTTTACGGCAATGTCTTTTGACTTAAGCCTGAATAATAAGAATCTTGAAGTATTTCAAAAGAATTAAGAATCCTTTTTGAAAGAAGAATAATACTTGGTTTGAAAGCTTAAGAGTTATACTATCTTTATGGGAAGTTAGGTATAACGACTTAAGAGAGATAAAAAGAATGGTTTATTGCTTTTAAGAAGTTATGAGACTTGATCTTAAAAGATAAGAGACTTGACTTAATTGAATTGATGTAAAAGTTGTTAAGAAGTGTGAAACCTCATTCGTGAGTAATGAGTACTTGGTTTTTAAAGAATAATGTTTTACTGATTTCGGAAATGAGAATAAGTGAGGAACTTGATTTCTAAAAGAGACTTGAAGAAATTAAAGAGTTTTTGGTTTTAAAGAAAGGCATTGTTTTGTCTTAAAATTGGTTTAAAACATAAAGTGTTATAACAGCTTTATGGGAAGTTAGTTATAACGACTTTATGAAAACGAAAGAATGGTTTTATCATTGGTTTTAAAGTGGTAACTTGACTTTAAAAGGAGAAGTGTTTTGGTCTAAAAAGAAGGCATGGTATTGCCTTAATTTGGTTTTAAAAAGGAAAGTATGGAAGTTGTTTTGGTTTACTTAAAAGATGTTAGTCACTCTATACTGCGGGTATCGGGTGACCTTTGTAAAAGAAATGGATCCTTTAAAAAGAGTTTAACATACGCAGTACTTTGGGGTTAAAACCTGGACTTTGGCATAAAATAAAAAGTACCTTGAGTTGTGTATAACTTTCCTATGTTTGTGTATGATAGCCTTGTTGTGCAAAGTGTTGTATTCTTATGTTACCGCGTCTCTCGAACAGAGGGCCGGTCGTGTTATTCTTGATCATTTTGGACATACTGACACGATGGGTGGCCACTGTATGCTTCCACTATGATAGTCCATGGGCATACTGACTCGATGGATGGTCCACGGGTATGCGGCCATGGTGAGGGTTCGTTTCCCTGTTGATAGTGTTATTCCATGGACTAGCTCTCCATGAGGTTTTACTGATCGGCCTTGGTATCCGTGGTCGCTTCGTACTTGCCCCGCCTCATGGCTGATTCGCCTGTACCAGTAGTTAGCCCTCGCGACTTGCCCCTGCTCGCAGAGTGACGGTCTCGTGGACACTACTGGTACCAGTAGTTAGCCCTCGTATTGCCCCGGCCACCACGTGACACGGCCTTGGTATCTGGTAGTCGGCCAGATTGCCTGGCCACCACGTGACACGGCTTGGTATCCGTAGTCGGTTTTCGTACTTGCCCGTGTCGCCTTCGTGGTTTGGTTGTATAGTATTGTTAGTACGCACTTGGTGTTCATGTACTCGTGGTGTTATTATATCATAGATCGCCAGTGATGAGGAAGGTATTCCACGGGCATGATTGATGTTGCGGGCGTGAGACCTATAGTTATATTTGGGTGATGACTCTGAGGGCGTGAGTCCCTGACTTACATGACTGCTTACTTATTATGAATTGTAGTTTGGTTATCATACATGTCTCGCTTATATAGATCGCTATGATTTCATTTACGATTTTTCGATTCATATACTTGGTACTGTTGTCTTGACTTCCCGGGCCGCGTTCATGCCGCAGTAGAGGTACATCGGTTGTTGATCCTCGCCTAGGATCACAAGCCAAGATTGGGAAGCTCCGCTTTCCGAGGCTTATCTTTGGTATGTTACCCTGAGTTGTAGGTTCTTGTACATTCAGGGGTATGGCGGGGCCCTGTCCCGTCATGTTGTATAAAAACTCTTAGAGGTCTGTAGTACTGTTGTGGGCAGGGTTTGTAAAAAGGATTAAACTGTTCGGTTTGAAAGATTTGTATACTTATATTTTATTGGAAGGTAACCGTTTGGTTGGCCTGTTTTATGATCTTATCTCTTGTTTCATGTTTAATTTTTATTTTCCGCTGATTTTCTCTGATGTTGTATCACTAGGGTGCCCGGGGTAAGGCACCACGCCGGGATCGGGTCGTGACAAAAGTGGTATCAGAGCAGTTAATCCTCGGAAAGTGTCTACAGACCGTGTCTAGTAGAGTCTTGATTATCGGTGTGTTGTGCACCACATTTATAATCAGGAGGCTGCATGTTATACCCCGTACTTCCAGAGTATGTACGTGAGGACGTACGTAGAAAAGTTGAAGCTTAAAGTATGCAAGGGCCGAAATTATTGTACACAAGTACCGAAAAGAATCGTTTTCCGATGAAACGTTTTACAAAACTCGCGTAGGGTAAATTACAGCTATGTCATTTCTAATTTTTGCGGATTTTTCCGAGAGACGAAACATTTTGGACCAACAAGAGGGCGACACTTGTCACCCTCTAATTGGTGGACGTTGGGGCGGCAATAGGGGACGAAAAGTGTGGCTTTTTGTCAAGGAGTTGGTAGGATATTTTTGTGTAGTAGATAGAATGGACACTTGCCTAAATCCTCACCCTACACTTGCATAGCACTTGGCTTCATCTTGGCCATTGGTTGGCCTATAAATACCCCCCTAACTTGAAGAGTTCTTCATCCACAAATCAAACTTTCCAAATCTTGAAATTTCCTCCCCTCTCTTGAAGTATTTCGTCCAACACCCTCTCCCCCCCTCTAGACTAGTGGCTTGGCCGAGAGCTCCCCCACTCTAGCCTAGTAGTCCTAGCCGAAATCTACCCCCCCTCCCTTGGTAGAAATGTTGTCTTCCAAGTATAGTTACTATTCCTAAATACCCTAGCCCAAATCCCTTATAGTATTTAAGTAGAAGTGGTGTAGAACTTCTAAGGGTTCTTGGAGCTATCGGAGCGTGCATTTAGGAGCTAAACCTCGCTCAGGATCGACGTTTATACTTGGATAATATTGGGCTTATCGAGGTAAATAATCTTATCCTCCTTTTGTAATTAGAATATACATACTGTAGAAGTATAGGAATAAGTATAAAATACTTAGAAGGATATTACAGAATAGAATTGAATTGTTATCACTGTAGAAGGGTATAAAAGATGAATAATTGAACTGTACTTACATAGGACTGTATTTACAGTAGACTGTATAGTTTACCGGGTAGGGAAGTGCTGCCCAAATTTCCATAGAATAGAGAACCATCTGCTTAGAGCTTTGTACAAGATGCCTAGACGTTGATAGACGATTTGATCATATAGGTCGATTCTCTGCGCGCGACATATTCGACTTGGCAGGTGGATTTCGCCGAGAAGGTATGTGATTCTTCCTATACTCTTGAGCATGATATTTTAAAGGAAATATATATAGTACGGTAGACGTACGTGTGTTAACTGAACGTAGTTTATTGGCAATGTCTTTCGACTTAAGCCTGAATAATAAAGAATCTTGAAGTATTTCAAAAGAGATAAGAAACCTTTTTGAAAGAAGAGTAATGCTTGGTTTTAAAAAGTTATACTGACTTTATGGGAAGTTAGGTATAACGACGTAAGAGAGATAAAAAGAATGGTTATTGATTTTAGAAGTTAAGAGACTTGATCTCATAAGACAATAGACTTGACTTAATTGAATTAACATGAAGTTTGTTAAAAAGTGTGATACCTCATTCGTGAGTAATGGGTACTTGGTTTTTAAAAGGAATAATCTTTTACTGATTTCGGAAATCAGAATAAGTATCGAACAAACCACTGCGGCGCTAATAAAAGGAAATGTACTGAATAATGAAGTATTATTAAAACCAGTAGAAACCTCCATCTGCATAGAAGCTAAGATGAGACAAAATGATATTTCCTAGATCATGGCTGCTTTAATAAGATTGTTATAAATAAGAATAACCTACTCACATATAAGGCATATGTTTCTCAAATCTTTTTAAAGGAGAATTATATCATTATGTGATTAAAACTATGAACTACTAAACCTTTCAAAATGAGAAACTTGAGCATCCAAATTAGGCAAACTTGAGCGTTTAGAAAAGAATGTTGTTACTTGATTTATAAAAAGGAAAGTGTTCTGGTTTACTTAAAAATGTTAGTCACTCTATTACTACGGGTATCGGGTGACCTTTATAAAAGAAATGGATCTCTTAAAGAATTAATGTATGTAGTACTTTGGAGTTAGAACTTGGTTTTGTTAACGTAAACATTAAAGTACCTTGTGTGGTTAGCTTGTCTATGTTTTTGCTGGTATTGGCCTTGTGATACCTTCCTGCCGTTTGATAAGTGCCCATGTTATGATACTACGTGTTAGTGTCTTGTGATGTTATTCTTGTTGTGCTTACGTTGTTAAACGTTAAGCCCGCAGATCGTTATTATATCACATACCCTCGACTTATTATACCGGGCTTGCCACCCTGATGCGGTCTCTACTACGGCCTATGCGGTTCGTGTGACTATGCGGAGCAGCGGTATGCTCCGTGATTGATCATTCCGTGTATTAGCCCGACGCGGGATGCCCTATGCGGTGCAATGTGACTATGCGGTCTATCGAGACTATGCGACCGCGGAGTCCGCGAGGTACCGGTTGGCTACCCCCGATGCGAGAATACCTCATGCGGTCTATGTGTGACCTATGCGATCGCGGAGTCGAGGTTAGCGTGCATAATGATACTATGGGCGATTGACCTTGCTTCGATCATTCGCGCCTAGGAAAGACACATTCTGATTTACCTATTATTGCTCTTGTTTGTGATATGGCACTATGTGCAAATTGAACTAATTGTATTTACAAATGGTTTTAAATACTTTGATTTCATTTAAAGTACTTTACGCTTCACATACTTGGTACTGTTATCGACCTCCTTGGGGCCGCTCATGCCGCAGTAGAGGTACTCCTACCGTTGATCCTCGTTCTAGGATCACCGCTTTGGCTGGGAAAGCTCCGTTTCTCCGAGGCTTAGCATTTGGTATGGTCCCCGTCGTTGTAGGTATTTGCATTCAGGTATGGCGGCCCCGCCCGCCATTGTTGTTATAAACTCTTAGAGGTCTGTAGTCCTGTTGTAAAGTTGGGATGTAACTGTTCATTTTGGGTATTTATATATATATGCCGAAAGACAACTTTTCCCCAGAAACTGTGTCTCATTTATATTGTCTCATGTCTTGTTTTATATTCCGCTGATATCTCTGATGTATGACTACTTGGGTGTTCGGGTAAGGCACCAGTCACGGGCCCCGGGACGGGTCGTGACAAAAGTGGTATCAGAGCAGTTAATCCTCGGAAAGTGTCTACAGACCGTATCTAGTAGAGTCTTGATTATCGGTATGTTGTGCACTATACCAAATAATCAGGAGGCTATAGGATATTTATGATTGGTTTCCATTCTTCTCACTCTGAGATCGTGCTTTAGAGCTGTGTTATAAGTTGGACCCCTCTAACGTATTCCTTTCCTTTACCAGTTATGCCTCCGCCAGCAACTCGCCCGAGGCAAGGCGCAGAGGAACCGCGAGAGTAGCAGAGAGTTAGAAGGCACAGCCCAATCATCACCAGGTGATGCTTCATTCGGGAGTTCGAGACGCCGCCCAAAGCGAGTTTGGCACAATGGCGATAGCTCCATCGCGCCATGACATCTGGACCTTCGCCCACGACTAGAGCGTAAAATATGGATTGCAAGGAGACGGCCGTTACTAGCAAGGATTTGGCAACGAGTATTGTATGCACCGATATATCAAGGGTATTGATGATTATCTAAGAAGGGTTGTGAAGAAGTAGCTCTTGATCGGGAATGAGCTTGGCTTCGAGCTTATGCGGCAGCAGTGAGAGACATAGAGATCGACATATTAACCAAGATCAGCAGAAGAGGGCCCGATTGGCAGGATCATTTGGTAACTCTCGAGGCGAACCGCCTCAGCAGCAGACAGACATGCGCCCGCCGCGCAGAGTGTCCTCCACAGGTTCGATTTTCTCGGTGTTCACGATGTGGCAGCGTCATCCCGGAATGTCGTTTTTGATGGTTCTTGTTTTACTGCTACCGCCGTGGCCATGTGACGAGGGAATGTTCTATGAGGAAGGGTGCAAGTAGGAGGACTCACCATCGATCGCATGATTCAAATGGTTCGGAGGAAGGCGTTAGCGAGAGGCCACCCCACCTCGGTGTGGCGTTGTGGTAGGTGTCATTCGGGAGTGTCGACTACTGACGCTTTTTTTTTGGGCACACAGGCCATTTTTGCGAGGAATTGTCCCAAGGGTGGTGCGGATGTGGAGACTCACCTTCGGGATCGGTGGCTAGTTCATCACCTTCCCACTATGCACAGGCGGGTTTGATTAGAACGACAGCGAGAGTGAAGGGGAGACACAGGTATATCCTTAACCCTCTAGAGATTTGTATGTATAGTAAGATGCGAATATCTTAAGTATTATTTTCGGATAGCATTGTGTTAATTGTGATTAGAAATCATGGTTAGTAACCGGGAAAGATTGGGGGATAGGAAAAGTGAGCCTTAGAGCTTTACGTGGAGACCTTAGAGGCAAGGCAATCTTGAGTAAAAGATTACATTTGTGTTTGACTTTATCGGAGTGCATAGTGCACGTGAGATATATTTGTATAATAAGTCCCTGAGTAGTGTGAAATGAAAGAGGGTAGTTGAGCTAAGAAGACCGCTAGGTTTTCGTAACGTGATTAGTGAGATTGTTCCGGATCGGGGAGCTAGTGTTTTGCGCGTTGCCGGGTCGGGTTGAGGCCATGTTGCGGGTCGACCCGCGGCCTGTATGGTGGTGGGGTCAGTTTGTGGTGGTCCCGCTTTGTGTTAGGGTCACGAGGGTGTTAGGCCCAAGTTTAGTTAACCATCGTACGAGTTCGTGGATGCGTTCGACCAGTAGTCGGGCCGATGAGGTCAGCCCGTCTTATCTTTTAGTCAAACCGTGTACTCGGTAGTAAGTTGCGAGATGATTATTTCAGGAAGGTTGTAAGGCTGCACGAGGTGCCTACCTTCACCTTATGACGCATGTGGAGCCCAAGTTACGATCGCTTTTTCTGGAGGTTTTACCAGGCAAGGTTAGGAACTCAGGTGAGTCTCAGTATCGCATTCACCCTCGGGCCAGTGTTTGGATTTCAGGGGTAGCTGTAAGGACTATTCGCCTCTTATTGAGGGCCTCTTGTTGAGTGTGTATTATAATAGCTACCGTTTCAGTATTCGGATGTCGCCGTATGAAGCCTTTTTATAAGCGCTAGTGTAAGATTGCCGGTCGATTGATTCGATGTAAGCAAGGTTCAGATAGTTGGTTCGTACTTCTTCAGCAGGGCGTGGATAGGGTGAAGCTTATCCAGAAGAGGTTATTGGCAGCTCAGAGTCAGCGGGAAGCAGTACCAGAAACATGGTAAGTTATGAGAAAGAGTTCGAGTGTACGAGAAGGGTACGACGAGTAAGGGAAGAAGCGAGCATGTGTAAGGACATAGATGTGATCATTTCGTTTGTAAAGAGTAGGTGCGAAGGGAGTATCTTTTAGCCCCCGGGGGGGAGATTTTGTGATGTTAGAGGTGATTCCTCGTGGACTTGGATGTAAGTATTTGCGCAGGTGTTTCTGTGGCCAGGTGTGGCAGGATTGTTCTCGTGAGTATAGTAGTGAAGACTATACTGGCGCATGTTTGTTTTGAGACTTAGAAGGAACATTCGGGACGAATGTTTCTAAGGAGGGGAGAATGTTATACCCCGTACTTCCAGAGTATGTACGTGAGGACGTACGTAGAAAAGTTGAAGCTTAAAGTATGCAAGGGCCGAAATTATTGTGCACAAGTACCGAAAAGAATCGTTTTCCGACGAAACGTTTTACAAAACTCGCGTAGGGTAAATTACGGCTATGTCATTTCTAATTTTTGCGGATTTTTCCGAGAGACGAAACATTTTGGACCAACAAGAGGGCGACACTTGTCACCCTCTAATTGGTGGACGTTGGGGCGGCAATAGGGGACGAAAAGTGTGGCTTTTTGTCAAGGAGTTGGTAGGATATTTTTGTGTAGTAGATAGAATGGACACTTGCCTAAATCCTCACCCTACACTTGCATAGCACTTGGCTTCATCTTGGCCATTGGTTGGCCTATAAATACCCCCCTAACTTGAAGAGTTCTTCATCCACAAATCAAACTTTCCAAGTCTTGAAATTTCCTCCCCTCTCTTGAAGTATTTCGTCCAACACCCTCTCCCCCCCTCTAGCCTAGTGGCTTGGCCGAGAGCTTCCCCCCCTCTAGCCTAGTAGTCCTAGCCGAAATCTACCCCCCTCCCTTGGTAGAAATGTTGTCTTCCAAGTATAGTTACTATTCCTAAATACCCTAGCCCAAATCCCTTATAGTATTTAAGTAGAAGTGGTGTAGAACTTCTAAGGGTTCTTGGAGCTATCGGAGCGCAGATTTAGGAGCTAAACCTCGCTCAGGATCGACGTTTATACTTGGATAATATTGGGCTTATCGAGGTAAATAATCTTATCCTCCTTTTGTAATTAGAATATACATACTGTAGAAGTATAGGAATAAGTATAAAATACTTAGAAGGATATTACAGAATAGAATTGAATTGTTATCACTGTAGAAGGGTATAAAAGATGAATAATTGAACTGTACTTACATAGGACTGTATTTACAATAGACTGTATAGTTTACCGGGTAGGGAAGTGCTGCCCAAATTTCCATAGAATAGAGAACCCTCTGCTTAGAGCTTTATACAAGCATCTAGACGTTGATAGGCGATTTGATCGTTATAGTCGATTCTCTGCGCGACATATTCGACTTGGCAGGTGGATTTCGCCGAGAAGGTATGTGATTCTTCCTATACTCTTGAGCATGATATTTTAAAGGAAATATATATAGTACGGTAGACGTACGTGTGTTAACTGAACGTAGTTTATTGGCAATGTCTTTCGACTTAAGCCTGAATAATAAAGAATCTTGAAGTATTTCAAAAGAGATAAGAAACCTTTTTGAAAGAAGAGTAATGCTTGGTTTTAAAAAGTTATACTGACTTTATGGGAAGTTAGGTATAACGACGTAAGAGAGATAAAAAGAATGGTTATTGATTTTAGAAGTTAAGAGACTTGATCTCATAAGACAATAGACTTGACTTAATTGAATTAACATGAAGTTTGTTAAAAGTGTGATACCTCATTCGTGAGTAATGAGTACTTGGTTTTTAAAGGAATAATCTTTTACTGATTTCGGAAATCAGAATAAGTATCGAACAAACCATCAAGCGCTAATAAAAGGAAATGTCTTGAATAATGAAGTATTATTAAAACCAGTAGAAACCTCCATCTGCATAGAAGCTAAGATGAGACAAAATGATATTTCCTAGATCATGGCTGCTTTAATAAGATTGTTATAAATAAGAATAACCTACTCACATATAAGGCATATGTTTCTCAAATCTTTTTAAAGGAGAATTATATCATTATGTGATTAAAACTATGAACTACGAAACCTTTCGAAAATGAGAAACTTGAGCATCTGAAATTAGGCAAACTTGAACGTTTAGAAAAGAATGTTGTTACTTGATTTATAAAAAGGAAAGTGTTCTGGTTTACTGAAAAATGTTAGTCACTCTATTACTACGGGTATCGGGTGACCTTTATAAAAGAAATGGATCTCTTAAAGAATTAATGTATGTATTACTTTGGAGTTAGAACTTGGTTTTGTTAACGTAAACATTAAAGTACCTTGTGTGGTTAGCTTGTCTATGTTTTGGCCGGGTAATAGCCTTGTGATACCTTCCTGCTGGTTTGATAAGTGCCCATGTTATGATACTACGTGTGTTAGTGTCTTGTGATGTTATTCTTGTTGTGCTTACGTTGTTAAACGTTAAGCCCGTTGTACTGTTATTATATCACATACCCCCTTGACTTATTATACCGAGGGCTTGCACCCTTGATGCGGGTCTATACGGCCTATGCGGTCTGTGCGACTATGCGGAGCAGCGGTATGCTCCAGGATTGATCATTCCGGGTGTATTAGCCCGATGCGGGGGATGCCCTATGCGGTCTGTGTGACTATGCGGTCTATTAAGACTATGCGGATCGCGGAGTCCGTGAGGGTACCGGGTTGGCTACCCCGATGCGAGGAATACCTACGCGGGTCTATGTGTGACTATGCGATCGCGAGTCCGTGGTTAGCGTGCATAATGATACTATGGGCGATCGCCTTGCTTCGATCATTCGCGGCCTAGGAAAGACCTGTTACAGTTTACCTATTATTGCTCTTGTTTGTGATATGGCACTATGTGCAAATTGAACTAATTGTATTTACAAATGGTTTTAAATACTTTGATTTCATTTAAAGTACTTTACAGTTTCACATACTTGGTACCTGTTGTACTGACCTCCTTCGGGGGGCTGCGTTCATGCCGCAGGTAGAGGTACTCCTACCGTTGATCCCCCGTTCTTAGGATCACCGTTTCAGCGTTTGGGAAAGCTCCGTTTCTCCGGAGGCTTAGCATTTTGGTATGGTCCCCTGTCGTTGTAGGTATTTGCATTCAGGGGTATGGCGGGGCCCTGTCCCGCCATTGTTGTTATAAACTCTTAGAGGTCTGTAGTCCTGTTGTAAAGTTGGGATGTAACTGTTCATTTTGGGTATTTATATATATATGCCGAAAGGCAACTTTTCCCCAGAAACTGTGTCTCATTTATATTGTCTCATGTCTTGTTTTATATTCCGCTGATATCTGTGATGTATGACTACTTGGGTGTCCGGGTAAGGCACGACCACGCCCCGGACGGGTCGTGACAAAAGTGGTATCGAGCGATTAATCTCTGAAAGTGTCTACTGCACCGTATCTAGTAAGTCTTGATTATCGATCGCCGGGATCGTGGCGCATACGAGATAGCCGGACGCAATAGCTCGAAAGAGCACCCGTGGTTCACTCGAGATCGGATAGTTTGAGGCTATGGGACTTTCTGAGTTGTAGCCCGCCAGAGTTCTACGGGTCGAGGCCACGAGGATGATCCGCAGGAGTTCATCCGAAGCGATTCTGGATCATGAGAGTGATCAAGGCTTCGAGACCGAGTCGGTGGTCTGGTTCGCGATCGGCCGCGTGATCTGCAATGATCGGTTTGATTCATGGGAGCTGTCCCGGGGAGAGCATGCACTTCCAGCCGTATGGAACGAGTTCTCAGAGGCATTTCTTTCACATTTCTTACCTCCACAGCGGCGAGGCTCGCCGACAAATTTTTGGTGTTGAGGCGAGCCGCGCGGTTCAGGAGTACAATGTGGAGTTCGACTCATTGGCTCGGTATGTCCCCGCGTTAGTAACCAGTATGGAGGACAGAGTGCACCGCTACGTCACCGGGCTCGATGACTACTTGGCAGAGGCTTGTTCGGGTGTAGCTCTTCACCGGCATAGACGCGTACCGCACGCAGCTTATGCACTTGGATATGAGGAGCGTAGAGGTCGACGGAATGACCAAGATCAGCAGAAGAGGGCCAGAACAGCAGGGTCCTTTGATAACTTTCGAGGTGGACCGCCTCAGCAGCAGACTAGTTATGTACCTCCGCCAGTACAGAGTGGTCCTCCACAGCCTTCGGGACCTTGGTTATTCGAAGCGGTCGGGGCTCCTGTGTTTGATTTTCGGAGTAAGTGCTCGCGGATGAGGTCGCCTCTTGTCTCGGTGTGGCCGTTGTGGAAAACTTCATAAGGGAGAGTGTCGTACTAACTTGGGAGATTGTTATTCTTGCGCCAACAGGCCATCCGCGAGAGATCGTCCGACTGTGGTAGCACGGCGAGATAGCACTGACTACGAGATCGATGGCCGGGTTCTTCACCTTCCATAGCTAGGCAGATGTTCATACACCGCAGCCACAGAGGTCGCGGTGGAAGTTCCCAGATTTAGCGGTCCTTTGAACCGCCTATCTTTTCAGGTATATCCTTAACCCTCTAGAGTTTTGCATGCGTGATACGATGATTGTATGTTGAGTGCTATGTACAGATAGCTTTGTGTGTATTGTGGTTTAGAGACTTGGATAGTTGGAAGAATAAGCGTGGGGACAGGGAAGGTATGAACCTTAGAATAGTACACGTAGAGACCTTAGATGTAAGGTCGGCTTGAATAAAAGATTTTACGGTTAGTCTTTGTCGGAATACTTGGTTTGCGTATAATGTATTGTGGGATAATTCCGTGAGTTGTGTAAAATAAAAGTGGTAGCTTTCATGATGTGAATTAGTAAGATTGTTCCGTATCGATGAGCAAGAGTTGGCGCGATGGAGGGTCGGGTTGAGGGCGTATTGCGGGTCAACCCGTAGCCCGGATGTAGGTGGGTCGATTAGGTGGTCCCGCCAGATGGTAGGGTCACGAGGGTGCTAGGCCCAAGTTTAGATGACCATCGTATGAGTTCATGGATATGTTCGACCAGAAGCGGATCGTGAAGGCCGGGAATGGCCTTAAAGAAGATCGAGGCTAGTAAGATGACCAAGTTTGGAGGTAGTGGCTCCAGAAATTTTGGGAACTGAAGTAATGACTGAAGTATGATACGTATACTGGGAGAGTTCAAGTGATTACGACGAGTAAGGAAAGAAGTGAACGTGTGTTAGCAGAATAAAAGAGATCATTTTGTTGTAAAAGTGAAGATGCGAAGGGAGTATCCTTTAGACCAGGGTGGAAGCTTTTGTGATATTAGAGGTGATTCCTCGGGGACTTGGAATAAATATTTGCGCGGGTGTTATTTTATGGCATTGGCAACTTGTTTAAGTTATGAAGAACTTTGTCGTTATCTGTTTCGAGAAGGAACATTCGGGACGAATGTTTCTAAGGAGGAGAGAATGTTATACCCCGTATTTCCAGAGTATGTACGTGTGGGCGTACGTAGAAAAGTTGAGCCTTAAAGTTAGGCAAGTTTCGAATTTTGTGCACAACCCCCGTAAAGAGTCGTTTTTCGACGAAACGTTTTACAGAACTTGCGAAGGGAAAAATTCCGGCTATGTCATTTATTATTTTTGCGGATTTTTCCGAGAGATGAAATATTTTGGACCAACGGGAGGGTGACACTTGTCACCCTCATATGGACGGCAATGAGGGCTTGGATGGCACGATTTTGTGCCTTGTTTTGTGCCTAATTCATGGGTCAATGTTTTGTGAGGGATTTTAGGAGTAGGGTTAGGGGCACTTGGGCAAATCTTGGCCCTCCACTTTCCCCCCACTTGGCTTGATCTTGGCCCTTGGTTGTCCTATAAATACCCCTCCTTAGTTGAAGACTTCTTCATCCACAAATGTGTTCCAAGTCTTGAAATTCCTTCCCCCCTTCTTGATGCTCTCGTCCTTGAGCACCCCTCCCCCTTTGTGAGGCCCCTTGGCCGAGAGTCTCCCCCCCTCCCTAGTAGAGGCCCCTTGGCCGAGAGTATACCCCCCCCTCTTGGGAAGTTATCGTGAAATACACCCCCCCTTGGTAGAAAGTATTCTCCAAGTATTGTTACTATACCAAAATACCTTAGCCTTATACCTTGTCGTATTCCAAAGTTACCTCTATACGTAGAGCCCGGAAATACTACCTTTTTGTCCTTTTTGTCTCAAACCGAAACCCTAAGGAAATCTTCATAGCTAGTTGAAGTATTAAGTAGAAGTTGCGTAGAACTTCTAAGGGTTGTTTGGAGCGGGTTGGAGCGCCCAGAGTTGGAGCTAAACGTTGCCCAGGATCGACATTTAAACTTGGATAATTTTGGGCTTATCGAGGTAAATATCTTGTCCCCTTATTGTAATTAAGTTTACATACTGCTGAAGTATAAGAATTAAGTATAAGTTATATACCAGGAAGGTATATAAGAAGGGAATTGAACTGTACTTACATAGGACTGTATTTACAGTAGACTTGTGAAGTTTGACGGGTAGGGTAGTGCTGCCCAATTTTCCGTAGAATAAAGGAATCTGTATCTAGAATTATTTTACAGAATAGTCTAGACGTTGATAGACTTGTATAACCGTTATAGGTTGAAGTACTGCGAGTAGCGAATTCTACTCGAAGGGTGGAAAAGGCTAACAGGACTACAGTACTTTGGAGCTATTTGCTGATAGTCGATAATCGTCGCGAGGTATGTGATTCTTCCTATACTCTTGAGCATGATATTTTAAAGGAATATATATAGTACGGTAGACGTACGTGTGGCAATGTCTTTTGACTTAAGCCTGAATAATAAGAATCTGGAAGTATTTTACAAGAAGATATATATAGTACGGTAGACGTACGTGTGTTAACTGAATATAGTTTTACGGCAATGTCTTTTGACTTAAGCCTGAATAATAAGAATCTTGAAGTATTTCAAAAGAATTAAGAATCCTTTTTGAAAGAAGAATAATACTTGGTTTGAAAGCTTAAGAGTTATACTAGCTTTATGGGAAGTTAGGTATAACGACTTAAGAGAGATAAAAAGAATGGTTTATTGCTTTTAAGAAGTTATGAGACTTGATCTTAAAAGATAAGAGACTTGACTTAATTGAATTGATGTAAAAGTTGTTAAGAAGTGTGAAACCTCATTCGTGAGTAATGAGTACTTGGTTTTTAAAGAATAATGTTTTACTGATTTCGGAAATGAGAATAAGTAAGGAACTTGATTTCTAAAAGAGACTTGAAGAAATTAAAGAGTTTTTGGTTTTAAAGAAAGGCATTGTTTTGTCTTAAAATTGGTTTAAAACATAAAGTGTTATAACAGCTTTATGGGAAGTTAGTTATAACGACTTTATGAAAACGAAAGAATGGTTTTATCATTGGTTTTAAAGTGGTAACTTGACTTTAAAAGGAGAAGTGTTTTGGTCTAAAAAGAAGGCACGGTATTGCCTTAATTTGGTTTTAAAAAGGAAAGTATGGAAGTTGTTTTGGTTTACTTAAAAGATGTTAGTCACTCTATACTGCGGGTATCGGGTGACCTTTGTAAAATAAATGGATCCTTTAAAAAGAGTTTAACATACGTAGTACTTTGGGGTTAAAACCTGGACTTTGGCATAAAATAAAAAGTACCTTGAGTTGTGTATAACTTTCATATGTTTGTGTATGATAGCCTTGTTGTGCAAAGTGTTGTATTCTTATGTTACCGCGTCTCTCGAACAGAGGGCCGGTCGTGTTATTCTTGATCATTTTGGACATACTGACACGATGGGTGGCCCACGGGTATGCTTCCACTATGATAGTCCATGGGCATACTGACTCGATGGATGGTCCACGGGTATGCGGCCATGGTGAGGGTTCGTTTCCCTGTTGATAGTGTTATTCCATGGACTAGCTCTCCATGAGGTTTTACTGATCGACCTTGGTATCTGGTGGTCGGCTTTGCTTGCCGCCTCTGAGTGGTGATTCGACCTTGGTACCGGTAGTTAGCCCTCGCGTTGCCGTTCGATGTAGTGGCGAAGTCTCGTGACACGCGACGCGGTACTGGTAGTTAGCCCTCGTACTTGCCCCGGTCGACTCGTGACACGGCCTTGGTATCCGTAGTCGGCTTTTCGTGCTTGCCGATCACGTGACACGGCCTTGGTATCGGTAGTCGGTTTCGTACTTGCCGTGTCGACCGTGGTTTGGTTGTATAGTATTGTTAGTCTGCACTTGGTGTTCATGTGTACTCTGTGGTGTTATTATATCATTGACTGCCGGCAGTGAGGAAGGTATTCCACGGGCATGATTGATGTTGCGGGCGTGAGACCCATAGTTATATTTGGGTGATGACTCGAGGCGTGAGTCCACGACTTACATGTTGCTTACTTATTATGAGCGTAGTTTGGTTATCATACATGTCTCACGCTTTATATGACCGCTATGATTTCATTTCTGATATTTTGATTTCATATACTTGGTACTGTTGTCTTGACCTCGCCCGGCTGCGTTCATCTGCGCGGTAGAGTACATCGGTTGTTGATCCTCGCTCTTAGGATCACGATTCGTTAGGAAGCTCCGTTTCTCGGAGGCTTATCTTTGGTATGTTACCCTGAGTTGTAGGTTCTTGTACATTCGTGGTATGGCGAAGCCACTGTCGTCATGTTGTATAAAAACTCTTAGAGTGCATGTAATCTTGTTGTGGCAGGGTTTGTAAAAAGGATTAAACTGTTCGGTTTGAAAGATTTGTATACTTATATTTTATTGGAAGGTAACCGTTTGGTTGGACTGTTTTATGATCTTATCTCTTGTTTCATGTTTAATTTTTATTTTCCGCTGATTTTCTCTGATGTTGTATCACTAGGGTGCCCGGGGTAAGGCACCAGTCAAGGGCCCGGGATCGGGTCGTGACACTTTTCCATCTCTTTCAAGGCCCGATAACCGTAATTAACATACTATATTTAAGATGCAATAATTCCGAAATTTAAAGAAGGGGATCACACGCCCAAACGGAACGCGATTAACAATCTTCCCCTTAACAACAACAATAATTAAAGAAGGGGATCACACGCCCAAACGGAAAGCGATTAATAATCTTCCCCTTAACAACAACAATAATTAAAGAAGGGGATCACACGCCCAAACGGAACGCGATTAACAATTTTCCCCTTAACAACAACAATAATTAAAGAAAGGGATCACACGCCCAAAAGGAACGCGATTAACAATCTTCCCCTTAACAACAATGTAAATACAGTCCAAAGTAAATACAGTCCAAAGTAAATACAGTCCTTAAGTTGGGGTCCTTGGCCAACTTTTACATTTTTACTTATCCAATTACTTCATTAGTCTTCCAACTTATATTCCAATCTTAATATAAGTTATAGTTTCTTTGTTATTAACTTCTTAGCAAGTAATGGATACATTTTTACCATTTTAATGGCTAACATGCCAATTCTTCTTTTAACAAGTTAACAAGATCCAAATCTTTCCAAACCTTACTCCATATATCTTATACTCCATAATATACTTCCAATATACATAAATATTCAACTTCACAAAGAGGTCAAGGTTCATTATGTTACACCCCGTAGTTCCAGGGTATGTATGTGAGGACGTACGTACGAGAATACGACAGAAATTTTGGAAAGAAAGAAAGATGTGATTTTTCGACGGAAAAGTTTCCGGTTTTTGTGAAGAAAAAGGTTCGTTAATGGGAATTGGATTCCCAGATTTGGTATTTGGACTTCTTGGATTATTTTAGAATTTTGGGATTTTATTTTCAGAAATGGTCACGCGGGACCCACGGGAGAAATTTACGGTTTTGTGGGGCCCACTTTGTTTTTGAGGTTTCCGGTATTTTGGATATTTTCGGAAGACAAAATATTTTGGACGAATCGGGGGGCGACACGTGTCACCCCCATGTGGCACACTTGGCCGAAATTGGTGGACAAGTGGCCTTGGCCGAAATGGCCACTACACTTGGCATAGTTTTCGTTTGGCCATGTGGTGTGGTGGGACCCACACACACATGGCCCAATCTTGACCCTACAGTTACCTTGATCATGGCCCTTGGTTCTTCTATAAATACCCCTTAGCTTGAAGAGTAAAATCATCCACACTTGAAAGTCTTCCAAGGCAAAATATCCCTTTCCCTTTAGAGGTGTTTTCGTCCCTCCCCCTACTTGTGTAGAAAAATACTTGGAGTATTAGTGTATAATCCCAAATACCTTGGCCTAGTATCCCTAGTAGTATTCCAAAGTTGTTTTAATACTAGGAGCCCGGAAATACTACTTTTTTTCCAATAGCCGTAAAGTGAAACCCTAGAAAAATCTTCCTAGCTTGGTTGAAGTGTTTAGAAACTTCTAAGGGTCGCTTGGAGCGGGTTGGAGCGTAAGGAATTGGAGCTAAACGTTGCCCAAGATCGACTTATAAACTTGGATAATTTTTGGGCTTATCGAGGTAATGATCTATGTCCCCCTATTGTAATTGGAAATTACATATTGTAGTAATATATAGTTGAGTATACTATATATAGAATGAGTATTAAAAAGAATTGAACTGTATTTACATGAAATTTGTATTCTGATGGTATTGTTTTATTGTGGAGTAGAATTGTACACGTCCGGTTAGACGTGTAATCCCCTGGGAGTTGTTGGCCTGGTAGCGGGCCTGGATAGGGGAGGAGTTTTATGAGATAGCGGGGGGGGGGGGGGAGGTGCTGCCGAATTTTCTGTAGAATAAGGAATCTTGTATTTAGAATATTCTACGAAGAGAACTAGAGATTGATAGATATATTGTGGCCTTTATAGGTGGATCTTCTACGCGCGGCATACTTGACTTGGCTTGTGGTTTAAGCTAAAAAGGTATGTGATTCTTCCTATACTCTTGAGCATGATTGTTGTGAACTATATAGTACGGTAGACGTACGTGTGTGAAATGAGTTTTGTTTGTTTTAAACATAAGGTGTTATAATGGCTTTATGGGAAGTTAGTTATAACGACCTTATGAAAATAAAAGAAAGATTTGATTTCGAAAGTTAAGAGACTTAATCTTGAAAGATAAGAGACTTGACTTATAACGACTTGTTTTCGGAAAAGGAGAAGTAACTTGATTTAAGTATAGGTTACTTGTTTTGAAAAGAGTAAGTTAATTGGGTTTTAAAAGAGTATACTTGATGTTGTTCTAAAAGAAAAGCACTTGGTTTAAAAGTATAGAGTACTTGATTTTAAAAGCCTTGTAAAGATTTTTACGAAGGTGAAGTAATTTGGTGTTAAAAGTAAAACGTGTTTGTTATACCCCGTATTTCTAGAGTATGTACGTAAGGACGTACGTAGAAAAGTTTGGGCTTTTAAGTAGGCTTGGCCGATTATTTTTGTGCCTGACACGATTAGAGTCGTTTTTAGTGAAATGTTTTACATAACTTGCGAAGGAAAATTCCGGCTATGTCATTTTTAATTTTGCGGATTTTTCCGAGAGGCGAAACATGTTGGACCAACGAGAGGCGACACTTGGCACCTCTCATTGGCGAAATTGTGGCGTCCACTTTGGACGATTTGGGCAATATAGTTGGTAGGATATTTTGTGTTGGTTGGTAGGGTAGATGGATAAGGTACACATGGGTACATCCTAGCCCTACACTTGCCTACTACTTGGCATGATCTTGGCCATTGGTTGGCCTTTGCTTGACCTATAAATACCCCCCTTTTGAAGACTTATTCATCCTAAAAATGTTCTAAGTCTTAGAAATCCTCCCCCTCCCTTCTTGTTGCTCTCGTCCTAGCCTCCCCCTCCCCCTTTGAGAAGGCCCTTGGCCGAGAGTACCCCCCCTCCTAGTGGGGTAGGCCGAGGGGTATACACCCCCCCCTTGTGGTGTTGTCTCGTATAAACATACCCCCCTCTTGGTAGAAATACTCTCCAAAGTATTGTTACTATACCCAAATTACCTTAGCCATATACCTTGTAGTATTCCAAAGATACCTCTATACGTAGAGCCCGGAAATACTACCGTATGTCCTTTTTGTCTCAAACCGAAACCCTAAGGAAAATCTTCACAGTTGGTTGAAGTATTTAAGTAGAAGTTGCGTAGAACTTCTAGGGGTTGTTTGGAGCGGGTTGGAGCGCCCAGAGTAGGAGCTAAACGTTGCTAAGGACCGACATTTTAAACTTGGATAATTTTGGGCTTATCGAGGTAAATATCTTGTCCCCCTATTGTAATTGGAATTACATGTTGTAGGAATATATAGTTGAAGTATACTATATATAGAACTGAACGTAGTTTTTCGGCAATGTCTTTTGACTTAAGCCTGAATTTAAAGAAAGAGAACTGAACTGTAATTACATAGGACTGTATTACGATGAGCTTGTAGCATTCTTTGAAGTAGAATTGTACACGCGTCGGTTAGGCGTATAAACCCCCACTGGTTGGCTTGATGGCCGGCCTCGATAGAGGAGGAGATTTCTGCGGTTGGGAGAAAATGCTGAATTTTACGTAGAATGTTCTACGATAAGATCTAGATGTTAATAAGCGCCTTGTGGCCTTATAGGTTGAAGTACTATGTGTGGCGCGATCTACTTGGCTTAAGGAGTAGCCAGCGGTTTGAGGTACTTGGGCGTTTTGCTATTAGTCGATAATCGTCGCGAGGTATGTGAACCTCTTCCTATCTTTTCTAGCATGATATGTGTATAACTATGTAGTGCGGTGAGCGTACGTGTGTTAAATGTATTTGATTGGTTTAAAACATAAAGTGTTATAACGGCTTTATGGGAAGTTGGTTATACGACTTTATGTAGGTAAGAAAATGCTTTGTGGTTTTAAAAACTTAAGAGTTATAATAGCTTTATGGGAAGTTAGGTATAACGGCTTAAGAGATAAAATGAATGATTTATTGATTTTAGAAGTTAAGAGACTTGATCTTAAAAGATAAGAGACTTGACTTAATTAAATTAATATGAATTTTGTGTGAAAGCGTTATACCGTAGTTCCGGTATGTATGCAGGGCGTGCGTGCGAGAATCTGACGAAAGATTGGAAAGGAAGAAAGAGGTGAATTTTCCACGGAAAAGTTTCGGTTTTGTGAAGGAAAAAGGTTCGTTTATGGAATTGGATTCCCAGTTTGGTATTCGGACTTCTGGAATATTAGAGAATTATGGAATTTTATTTTGAAAATGGTCACGTGGGGCCCACGGAGAAATTTACTGATTTTGTGGGGCGCTTTGATTTTGAGATTTTGGCCGTTTGGATATTTTGGAAGGCGAAATATTTTGGGCCGAATCGAGGGCGACACGTGTCACCCCATGTGGCACCTTTGGGCGAAATATGTTTGTGCACAACACGGTTAGAGTCGTTTTTCGACTAAATGTTTTCCTGACTTTCGTAGGGAATTTCCGCTATGTCATTAAGTATTTTTGCGGATTTTTAGAGGCGGAACATTTTGGACCAACGAGAGGCGGCAGCACCTCGTTGGTGGGCAAAGTGGGCGGCGTGGACGATTTGGGGAGGGCAAGTGGGAGATATTTTTGGTAGATATTTTGTGTGCAAGTTGGCTAGGACACTTGGGTGAATCTTGGCCTACACTTGCTAGGCACTTGGCTAGATCTTGGCCATTGGTTGGCCTTGGCTTGTGCTATAAATACCCTCTCCTTTGATGAACTTCTTCATCCAAAATGCCTAAGTCTTGAGAGCCTTCCCCCTCACCGTGAGGCCCCTTGGCGAGAGTTCCCACAGTGGGGTAGGCGAGGTAGCCACCCTCCTTTGTGGTGTGGCGTGGGGTACCCACTGCCTAGTTTGTTTTCATATAATACCACTCTTGGTAGAAATACTCTCAAAAGTATTGTTATAATGCCCAAATTACCTTAGCCATATACCTTGTAGTATTCTAAGGTTATACCTTTACAAAAAGCCGGTTATACTATTATACTTCCGTCGGTCCACAAAACCACAGGAAAATCTCCATAGTCAGTTGGAGTTTTGTGTAGAAGTTAGTTAGAACTTCTAAGGGTGGTTTAGAAGCGGGTTGGGCGCTCGGAGTTGGAGCTAAGCGATTGCCCGGGATCGACTTTAAACTCGGATAATTATGGGCTTATCGAGGTAATTATCTTGTCCCTATTGTAATTGGAAATTACATGTTGTTAGATTGTATAGTAGAAGTATACTATATATAGTCTTGACTGTAATTACATAGGGGTATTATTCTGATGAACTTGTGTAGTAGTACCGTGGAGTAGAATTGTACCAGTTAGGGTTAGAAGTATAACCCCCCCTGTTTGGCTTGGTAGCCGTCCTCGGTAGAGGAGGAGGTTTCTGTTGTTGCGGGGAGGTCTTTGAAATTTACGTGAAAGTTCTACGATGAGAACTAAATGTTAATAAGCGCCTTGTGGCCTTATAGGTTGAAGTACTACGTGTGGCGCGTTCTACTTGGCTTAAGGAGTAGCCAACGGCTTGAGGTACTCGGAGCATTTTGCTATTAGTCGATAATCGTCGCGAGGTATGTGAACCTCTTCCTATCTCTCTAGCATGATATGTGTGAACTATGTAGTATGCGGTAGACGTCATGTGCTAAATGTGTTTGAATGGTTTAAAACATAAAGTGTTATAACGGCTTTATGGGAAGTTGGTTATAACGACTTTATGTTAGTAAGAAAATACATGTGGTTTTTAAGAGGTAATCGATTTGAACTATAAGCGGCTTGTTATATGATAAGAAAGAACTTGAAGTATTTTCAAAAGATTTTGAATCATTTTGAAAGGAAGTAATACTTGGTGTTTGAAAACTTAAGAGTTATACTAGCTTTATGGGAAGTTAGGTATAACGGCTTAAGAATGCTTTCTTGATTTGGAAATCGGGATGTGTATCGACAAACCAACTGCGGCGTTAATAAAGGAAATGTTTTGAATAATTAAGTATTATGAAAACCGGTAGAAACTTCCATCTGCATAGAAGCTAAGATGAGACAAAATGATATTTCTAGATCATGGTCATTGTAATAAGATTGTTATAAACAAGAATATCCTACTCACATATAAGGCTTATGTTTCTCAGTTGTTTAAAGAGAATTATATTCTTAAATGAATAAGACTATGAACTACTGAAACCTTTCTAAAAATAAGAAGCGTGAACATTTGAAATTAGGCAAACTTGGGCGTTTGAAAAATAATGTTGTTACTTGATTTTACAAAGAGAAGTAATTGATTTACTTTAAAAGGATAGTCACTCTATTTTATACTACGGGTATTGTGTGACATTGTGAAATAACGTATCTTTTAAAGAGTTGATGTATGAAGTACTTTGGGGATAAAAACCGATTTTGTTAATCATATAGTAGAAGGTACCTTGTGTGAACAACTTGATTGTATTGGTTTGTGATAGCCTTGTAATACTTTCTTGATTGCGTTGATAAGTAAACGTGTTGGGATGCTACGTGTGTTAGTATCTTGTGATGTTTGTGTGAAGGGTTTCCTTGATTGTGCTTATTAACTATCGGTCGTTATGATAGTATTGTGGCATTCATCTCTTGAGATGATTAGGGGGTTAAAGCGCCCTCCGTCTGGGGTAGACTTCGGTGGTCGATGGACCTATGATTCGAGAATACCTCATGCAGTCCCGGCCTATGCGGAACTACGAGTTCGAGTTAGTGTGCGTCCTTTATGGGCATGCGGTCGCTTGTGGCGTGCGGTGCGAAGTCGGGGCGATGCGAGGGTAGCTACCCTCGATGCGGGGATGCCTCATGCGGGCGATGAGATTGGCCTATCGCGGAGCTGCGGGAAGTTCGGGACTAGACGCGCGCATTAGATACTGCGGGCAAGTGGCGGCTTTGATCATGTGACGGTGCAGAGCGAATCTTATGATCTGATTCATGACCTTGTTGGTGCGTAGGTGTTAGTAGACGGCTATGCCTTCGTACTTACCGTCACGGTGTTATTATGGCACAGTGGGACACGGTGTTCATGTGTGTTCCTTGGAACTTTTATATCATAAAGCTGCCGCGGTGAGGAATGTGTCCCGGGCACGATTGATGTTGTGGGCGTGAGACCATGTTATATGTTCTTTGGTGATGACTTGAGGCGTGAGTCACGACTTGATATATCGCTTAGTTATTGTAAAAGCGTAGTTTGGTCATCATACATGTCTCCGCTTTATAGACTATTATGATTTCATTTGCGGTATTTTTAGTTTCACATACTCGGTACTGTTATCGACCTCGCTTGAAGTGCGTTCATGCGCGAGTTGAGGTACACGATCGTTGATCCTAGCTCTCGTGGTCACGATTCAGCGTTTGGGAAGCTCCGTTTCTCGGAGGCTTATCGATGGTGTAGTCCACATGCGTAGTAAGTGTTTACATTCGGGGTTTGGCGGGGCCCTGTCCGCCATTGTTGTCATATCATTCTTAGAAGTGCAGTAATCTTGTTGTGGGCATGGTTTGTAAAAGGATTAAAGCTGCTCATGTTAAAAGTTGTCATTTATATATATGCCGAAAGCAAGTTTCCAGATTATTGTTTTATACTACATTATCTCATATGGTTGTGTTTGTTCGTGATTACTCGATGTATGTCTACTTGGGTGCGGGGTAAGGCACGATCCACGAACCGGTTGGTCGTGACAAAAGTGGTATCGAGCGATTAATCCTCGGAAAGTGTCTACAGACCGTATCGATGAAGTCTTGATTATCGGTGTGTTGTGCACCACATCAATAATCGTGAGGCTATAGGATATTTAGGATTGGTTTCTATTCTTCTCACTCGAGATCGTGCCTTAGAAAGTGTTGTAAGTTGAACCCTCGACGAAATCTTTTCCCTTATCATTATGCCTCGCGTAGGGCAACCGAGCCCGGGAGGGCAAAGCGGCCAGGAGGCTGAGTAGAGTTCGGAGGGTGGCGAGGGCACAGCCCAATGATTACCTAGGGTAGTGCTTCATTCGGGGATTTCTGCGGCGTCACTAGCCCCAAAGAGTTTAGCACGATGGCGGCGGTTCCTCTGCGTCCACGATATTTGAACGCCGGTTCCACGGCCAGGAGCAGTGAATATAGATTTCAAAAGCGACCACATTTACTAGCTATAGATTTGGCTACGGAAGATTATACCGATGTACCACGAGTCTTGATGACTACCTAAGAGAGGTTGTGCAAGAGTAATTCTTGATTGGGCTTGAGCATGGCACGTATGCGGGCTTATGTACAGCAGTCGAAAACGTAGAGATTGTGGGTTAACCAAGGGCGAGAAGAGGGCGGGCGGCGTGAGTCGCGGTAACTTTCAAGGTGAGTATACCTTAAGTGCTATGTTACGATAGCGATGTGTTAGTTGTGATTAGAATCATGGTGGGTTAGCAGGAGTAAGATTTGGGGGATAGAGAAGGTATGAGCCTTAGAGTGTTATACGTAAAGACCTTAGAGGTAAGGCCATCTCGAGAAAGGTGTAGTGTTATGTTTGACCCTTATAGGAGTGCATAGTGCACGTGAGCTATGTTCGTGGGATAAGTCCCGAGTAGCGTGATTTGAGGGAAGGTAGTCGAGCTAAGAAGACCGCCGTGTTTTCGTAACGTGTTTAGTAAGATTGTTCCTTCGGGAGATGGTATTTTGCGCGCTAGGGTCGGGGTTGAGGCTACGTCTTGGTCAACCGCGGTAGGTTTTGGTGGTGGGTCGGTTGTGGTGGTCCCTCTTTGTGTTAGGGTCGCGAGGTGTTAGGCCCATGTTTAGTTAGCCGTGCAAGTTCGTGGATGCGTTCGACCCGGTGGTGCGGCCGATGGGGCGACCTATCGTGTTCTTCGGTCGAGTCGTTCCTCGGCGGTGTTGATGTTATCGAAAAGGTTGTGAGGTTGCACGGGTGCCTACCTTCACCTTGACGAACGATGGAGCCCGAGTGCGGTGTTTCTCTTTCGGGAGTTTGTACGGCGGGGCTAGGAACTCGGGTGAGTCTCCTGACGCATTCGCCTCGGGCGTGTTTTGATTTGAGTAGCGTGAGGATCGTTGTCTCCGGTTGGGGAGTGTTTAAGCTACCATTTCGGTGTTCGGATGTCGTCTTGCGGCGCCAGAAGCGTAAATGCAAGTTGCGGTCGATTGGTTCGATGTTGGCGGGGTTGAGATAGTTGGTTCAGCTTGTTCCGGTAATGTGGATAGTGAAGCTTGTCTAGAAGAAGTTACGGCTCGGAGGAATTGTGCGGATAATCGGCGACGCGGCAGAGTTCGAGTTGACGGTCGGTCTTCTTGAAAGTACCACCCGGGCGGTGTGACGAGTTTGGAAAGCGAAGGAACTTAGCGAGTTACTTTGGGCCTTTGTGAGTTCATGTGAAGAATAGGCCAGTTGCCTATATGTTAGCATTTGCCGTCGACTTAGGAGGAAGGGCGTCCGGTCTTCGTATTGTTATGTTCGGAAAGTATCGAAGATCCATCGAGAATGATCGATTAATGATGACCACGTTAGAGATAGTAACCCGAGTTTTGGATACTAAAGCGATGCTCGAAATGTGATAAGAATCCGAGTGTACAACAACCGATGATCGCGTGCGGCCGGTGCCGTTTGTTGGGTCGTCGGAGCAAGGCTCGCGACAAAGTGACAAAAGTAGTATTATTTGTGGTGATGTAGAGTGTTTCCTCGTGGACTTAGATGTAAGTGTTGCGCGGTATTTACGTGGCGGTATGGCGGGATTGTTTCGTAAGTATAGTAGTGAAGACTATCTTGGCGCACGCTTGTTTGAGACTTAGAAGGAACATTCGGGACGAATGTTTCTAAGGAAGAATGTTATACCCGTAGTTCGAGTATGTATGCAGGGCGTGCGTGCGAGAATACGGCGAAAGATTGGAAAGGAAGAAAGAGGTGAATTTTCCACGGAAAAGTTTCCGTTTTGTGAAGGAAAAAGGTTCGTTTATGGAATTGGATTCCCAGTTTGGTATTCGGACTTCTGGAATATTAGAGAATTATGGAATTTTATTTTGAAAATGGTCACGTGGGGCCACGGAGAAATTCTGATTTTGTGGGGCCCGCTTTGATTTTGAGATTTTGGCGTTTGGATATTTTCGAAGACGAAATATTTTGGGCGAATCGGGGCGACACGTGTCACCCCATGTGGCACCTTTGGGCGAAATATGTTTGTGCACAACACCGGTTAGAGTCGTTTTTCGGAAAGCGTTTTCCACGACTTTCGTAGGAATTTCCGGCTATGTCATTAAGTATTTTTGCGGATTTTTCCGAGAGGCGGAACATTTTGGACCAACGAGAGGCGGCGCGCACCTCATTGGTGGGCAAAGTGGGCGGCATGGACGATTTGGGAGAGGCAAGTGGGAGATATTTTTGGTAGATATTTTGTGTGCAAGTTGGCTAGGACACTTGGGTGAATCTTGGCCTACACTTGCTAGGCACTTGGCTAGATCTTGGCCATTGGTTGGCCTTGGCTTGTGCTATAAATACCCTCTCCTTTGATGAACTTCTTCATCCAAAATGCCTAAGTCTTGAGAGCCTTCCCCTCCCTTTCGTGAGGCCCCCTTGGCGAGAGTTCCCACAGTGGGGTAGGCGAGGTAGCCACCCACTCCTTTGTGGTGTGGCCGTGGGGTACCCACTGCCTAGTTTGTTTTCATATAATACCCCTCTTGGTAGAAATACTCTCAAAAGTATTGTTATAATGCCCAAATTACCTTAGCCATATACCTTGTAGTATTCTAAGGTTATACCTTTACAAAAAGCCGGATTATACTATTATACTTCCGTCGGTCCACAAAACCGAAACCTAGGAAAATCTCCATAGTCATTGGAGTTTTGTGTAGAAGTTAGTTAGAACTTCTAAGGGTGGTTTAGAGCGGGTTGGGCGCTCGGAGTTGGAGCTAAGCGATTGCCCGGGATCGACTTTAAACTCGGATAATTATGGGCTTATCGAGGTAATTATCTTGTCCCTATTGTAATTGGAAATTACATGTTGTTAGATTGTATAGTAGAAGTATACTATATATAGTCTTGATCGTAATTACATAGGGTGTATTCAGATAGACTTGTGTAGTAGTGCAGTGGAGTAGAATTGTGCAGTTAGGGTTAGATGTATAACCCCGGTTGGCTTGGTAGCCGCCTCGTTAGAGGAGGAGGTTTCTGTTGTTGCGGGGAGGTCTTTGCGAAATTTCTGTAGAAAGTTCTACGATGAGACCTAAATGTTAATAAGCGCCTTGTGGCCTTATAGGTTGAAGTACTACGGGTGGCGCGTTACTTGGCTTAAGGAGTAGCCGACGACTTGAGGTACTCGGAGCATTTTGCTATTAGTCGATAATCGTCGCGAGGTATGTGAACCTCTTCCTATCTCTCTAGCATGATATGTGTGAACTATGTAGTACGGTAGACGTACATGTGCTAAATGTGTTTGAATGGTTTAAAACATAAAGTGTTATAACGGCTTTATGGGAAGTTGGTTATAACAGCTTTATGTTAGTAAGAAAATACATGTGGTTTAAGAGGTAACTGATTTGAACTATAACTGGCTTGTTATATGATAAGAAAGAACTTGAAGTATTTTCAAAAGATTTTTGAATCATTTTGAAAGGAGAAGTAATACTTGGTGTTTGAAAACTTAAGAGTTATACTAGCTTTATGGGAAGTTAGGTATAACGGCTTAAGAATGCTTTACTGATTTCGGAAATCAGAATGTGTATCGACAAACCACTGCAGCGTTAATAAAAGGAAATGTTTTGAATAATTAAGTATTATGAAAACCAGTAGAAACTTCCATCTGCATAGAAGCTAAGATGAGACAAAATGATATTTCCTAGATCATGGTCTTTGTAATAAGATTGTTATAAACAAGAATATCCTACTCACATATAAGGCTTATGTTTCTCAGATTGTTTAAAAGAGAATTATATTCTTAAATGAATAAGACTATGAACTACGAAACCTTTCTAAAAATAAGAAACGTGAACATTTGAAATTAGGCAAACGTGGACGTTTGAAAAATAATGTTGTTACTTGATTTTACAAAGAGAAGTAATTGATTTACTTTAAAAGGATAGTCACTCTATTTTATACTACGGGTATTGTGTGACATTGTGAAAGTAACGTATCTTTTAAAGAGTTGATGTATGAAGTACTTTGGGGATAAAAAACCCGATTTTGTTAATCATATAGTAGAAGGTACCTTGTGTGAACAACTTGATTGTATTGGTTTGTGATAGCCTTGTAATACTTTCTTGATTGCGTTGATAAGTAAACGTGTTGGGATGCTACGTGTGTTAGTATCTTGTGATGTTTGTGTGAAGGGTTTCCGCGATTGTGCTTATTAACTATCGGTCGTTATGATAGTATTGTGGCATTCATCTCTTGAGATGATTCCGGGTTAAGCGCCCTCCGTCACGGGGTAGACTCGGCGGGTCGATGGACCTATGATTCGAGAATACCTCATGCAGTCCCGGGCTATGCGAACTACGAGTTCGAGTTAGTGTCGTCGCTTTATGGGCATGCGGTCGCTTGTGGCCGTGCGGTGCGAAGTCGGGGCGATCGGGAGTAGCTACCTCGATGCGGGGATGCCTCATGCGGGCGATGAGATTGGCCTATGCGAGTGCGGGAAGTTCGGGACTAGACGCGCACATTAGATCTGCGGGCAAGTGGCGGCTTTGATCATGTGACGGTGCAGAGCGGATCTTATGATCTGATTCATGACCTTGTTGGTACTGTAGGTGTTAGTAGACGGCTATGCCTTCGTACTTACCCGTCGGTGTTATTATGGCACAGTGGGACACGTGTTCATGTGTGTTCCTTGGAACTTTTATATCATAAAGCTATGGCGGTGAGGAATGTGTCCCACGCACGATTGATGTTAATGGCGTGAGACCAGCTGTTATGTTCTTTGGTGATGACTTGAGGCGTGAGTCCACGACTTGATATATTTGCTTAGTTATTGTAAAAGCGTAGTTTGGTCATCATACATGTCTCCGCTTTATAGACTATTATGATTTCATTTGCGGTATTTTTAGTTTCACATACTGCATTTTTGTTATCGACCTCCTTGAAGCTGCGTTAAATGCCGCGAGTTGAGGTACACGATCGTTGATCCTAGCTCGAGTCCAGATTCAGCGTTTGGGAAGCTCCGTTTCTCGGAGGCTTATCGGTGGTGTAGTCCCTGCGTAGTAAGTGTTTACATTCGGGGTTTGGCGGGGCCCTGTCCGCCATTGTTGTCATATCATTCTTAAGTGCAGTAATGCGTTGTGGGCATGGTTTGTAAAAGGATTAAACTGTTCATGTTAAAAGTTGTCATTTATATATATGCCAAAGGCAAGTTTTCCTGATTATTGTTTTATATACATTTATCTCATATGGTTGTGTTTGTTCGTGATTACTCGATGTATGTCTACTTGGGTGCGGGGTAAGGCACGATCCACGGGCCGGTTGGTCGTGATGAAACCTCATTCGTGAGAATGAGTACTTGGTTTTAAAAGGAATAATGTTTCGATTTGGAAATCGAATGAGTATCGACAAACCACTGCAGCGTTAATAAAGGGAAATGTTTTGATTAATGAAGTATTATAAAAACCAGTAGAAACCTCCATCTGCATAGAAGCTAAGATGAGACAAAATGATATTACATTTCCTAGATCATGGCTGCTTAATAAGATTGATTATGAACAAGAATAACCTACTCACATAAAAGGCATATGTTTCTCAGATTGTTTAAAAGAGAATTATATTCTTAAATGGATAAGACTATGAACTACGAAACCTTTCTAAAATAAGAAACATGAACATTTGAAATTAGGCAAACTTGAACGTTTGGAAAATAATGTTGTTACTTGATTTTACAAAGGGAAGTGTGTTGGTTTACTTAAAAAGATAGTCACTCTATTTTATACTACGTATTGTGTGACTTCCGTGAGAAAGCGGATCTTTTAAAGAGTTAATGTATGAAGTACTTTGGGGATAGATACCCGAACTTGTTAGCATAAAGTACCTTGTGTGAATAACTTGATTGTGTTGGTTTGTGATAACCTTGTAATACTTTCTTGTTGATTTGATAAGTAAACATGTTAGGATGCTACGTGTGTTAGTATCTTGTGATTGTTATGTAAGGGGGTCACTCTTGTTGTGCTTACGTTGTTAAACGTTAAGCCAGTTATCTTGTTATTGTATCACATACCCGACTTGGTATCTGAGGGCTTGCCACCGCGATCTTGGTCTCTACGGCTTTACGCGGTCTGATGACTATGCGGAGCGGCGGTATGCTCGAGATTGATCATTCCGGTGTTTTTAGCCCGTCTGAGGATGCCTATGCGGTCTGTTGGGACTATGCGGTCTTTTGAGACTATGCGGCTGCGGTAGTCGGCGGATCTGGGGTTGCCGCCTCCGACGCGGTATACCTCAGCGGTCTAGGACCATGATTCGAGGAATACCTCATGCGGTGCGTGTGTGACCTATGCGGAGTCTGCGGTAAGTTCGTGGATAGGCCGCGCGGTGATCTGCGGGCGAGTGGCGGCCTCGATCATGTGGTGCGGTCTAGAAAGACCTCGTGATACGATTTATGGCATTTTTGATGCGTGGGTTTTAGTAGTCGGCTATGCCTTCGTACTTACCGTGCATTTCTATTGTGATGACTTTGAGGCGTGAGTCTACGACTTAACATGGCGCTTATTTATTGTGAATCGTAGTTTGGTTATCATACATGTCTCGCTTTATATAGACTACTATGATTTCATTTCTGATTTATTTTGATTTCACATACTCGTACTGTTATGCGACCTCCTTGGCTGCGTTCATGCCGCAGTAAAGGTACACGATCGTTGATCCTCGCTCTTAGGGTCACAGTTCAGCGTTTGGGAAAGCTCCGTTTCTCCGGAGGCTTATCTTGGTATAGTCCCCTGTTGTTGTAGGT
Organism: Przewalskia tangutica; assembly: GCA_029844215.1. NCBI lineage: Eukaryota > Viridiplantae > Streptophyta > Magnoliopsida > Solanales > Solanaceae > Przewalskia > Przewalskia tangutica. The sequence goes on from CM056725.1 coordinate 79,528,633, forward strand.
ACTTACATTCAGGGGTATGACGGGGCCCTGTCCCGTCGTTGTTGTCATATCATTCGTAGAGTGCAGTAATCTTGTTGTGGCGGGGTTTGTAAAAAGGATTAAACTGTTCATTTTGAAAGAGTTGTTATTTATATATACTGAAGGTAACCGTTTTTGGTTAGCCTGTCTTCTTATTTCACTGTCTTATTGCATTGGCTTCTTGTTATTGTTTTATGTTCCGCTGATTTTCTCTGATGTATGACTACTTGGGTGCCCGGGTAAGGCACGATCCACGGGCCGGGCAGTCGTGACAAAAGTGGTATCGAGCGATTAATCCTCGGAAAGTGTCTACGAGCCGTATCGATGGAAGTCTTGATTATCGGTGTGTTGTGCACCACACCAATAATCGTGAGGCTATAGGATATTTAGGATTGGTTTCCATTATTCTCACTCGAGATCGTGCCTTAGAGTCATGTTGTAAGTTGGACCTCTAACGTATTTCTTTCCCTTACCGTTATGCCTCCGCGTAGGCAAACCCGGGCGGGAGGGCAAGGCGAAGGAGCTGCGAGTAGAGTTCAGAGGGTTACGAGGGCACAAGCCCAATCATCACCTGGGGTGGCGTTTTATTCGGGGAGTTATGCTACGTCACTAGCCCAGCAGAGTTTAGCATGGCGGCAGCAGTTCCTACTGCGGCCATGATATTTGAACCTTCAGTTCCACGACCGGGAACAGAGAATATAGATTGCAAAGATGCGACCCTATTACTAGCTAAGGATGTAGCTACCAGAGGGTATATGATGTATCGATTTATCGCGGGTCTTGATGACTATCTAAGAGAGGGTGGTGCAAGAATATCTTGTCAGTTAGGCTTGAGCATGGCCTGTGTACGGGCTTATGCGCGTGAGCCAAGAAACGTAGATCGACGGGTTAACGAATGGCGAAGAAGGCGAGCAATGAGGTCCTTTGATAACTTTCGAGGCAAATCGCCTCAAGAAGCAGATCGATGCATCCACCGGTCTGAAGAGGTCCTCCACGGGGTTCAGGACGTTCGGGGTATGCAGGAGTTGGTCAGAACTCCAGAGTTTCCGGTTCACAGCTACACGTAGGCTCCAGCCAGCCGGATTCAGTTTTTCCCTCAGTATTCACAGTGTGGCAGATGTCATCCCGGGGAATGTCGTCTTTTGTTGGTGCTCGTTTTACCGACGGCCGTCAGGGCCATGTGTCGTAAGGATGTCCTAGTAGGAGGGATGCAAGTAGGAGGACTCAGCCTGCATGATCAGTGACCAGTTCATCACCTTCCTTAGCTATGCGCCCTACGGGGTAGATTTGATTAGAACGACTAAGGGGAGTGAAGCAGTAGATAAAGGTATATCCTTAACCCTCTAGAGATTAGTATTGTGTGATAAGATGAGTATATCTTAAGTGCTATGTTCTGATAGCAGTGTGTTAGAAATCATGGTTAGTTAACCGAGTAAGATTGGGGGATAGAGAAAGTGTGAGCCTTAGAACTTTATACGTAGAGACCTTAGAGGTAAGGCCATCTCGAGTAAAAGAAGTATTTTATGTTTGACCCTTATCGGAGTGCATAGTGCACGTGAGCTATGTTTTTGGGATAAGTCCCTGAGTAGAGTGATATGAAAGAGGGTAGTTGAGCTAAGAAGACCGCTAGGTTTTCGTAACGTGATTAGTGGGATTGTTCCGGATCGGGGAGCAAGTGTTTTACGCGAGAGTGGGTCGGGTTGAGGCCATGTCGCGGGTCAACCCGCGACCTGTTTTATGGTGGTCGGTTGTGGTGGTCCCGGTGGTAGGTCACGAGGGTGTTAGGCCCAAGTTTAGTTAACCAGTCTGAGTTCGTGGATCGTTGACGATGGTCGGGCGATGGGGCAGCCCATCGTGGTTTTCGTCGGGGCCGTGTACTCAGCAGTTGTTGATTTACGAGAAAGGTGTAAAGCGGCAGGGTGCCTACCTTCACCTTATGATGCATGTGGAGCCAGTGCACTTGTTTCTTTTCTAGAGATTTTACGAGCAGGTTAGGAACTCGTAAGTCTCCAGACGCATTCGCCCTCGGGCGTTGTTTGGATTTCGGGGTAGTTGTGAGGTTTGTTGTCTCTGTTGGGGAAGTGTTTAAGCTACCATTTCGGTGTTCGGATGTTGCCTTATGAAGCCTTGTAGGGCGGAAGTGTAAGTTCTTGCCGATTGGTTCGATGTTGGCAAGGTTCAGATAGTTGGTTCAGGCTTGTTCCAGCAGACTGTGGTTAGGGTGAAGCTTGTCTAGAAGGGGTTATTGGCAGCTCAGAGAAATCGTGCGGATAATCGGCAACGACGCTTAGAGTTCAGGTTGACGGTCGGTCTTCTTAAAGGTACCACCCCGGTTAGGGTGTGACGAGTTTTGGAAAGCGATAGCGTAAATGTGGTAAGTTATGAGAAAGAGTTCGAGTGTACAAGAAGGGTACGACACGTAAGGGAAGAAGCGAGCATGTATGGCGAGCATAGATGTGATCATTTCTTTTGTAAAGAGAAGGTGCGAAGGAAGTATATTTTAGACCCCGGAGAGAGGTGTTTGTGGTGATGTTAGAGGTGTTTCCTCGTGGACTTGGATGTAAGTATTTTGCGCAAGTTGTTTCTGTGGCCCATGTGTGCAAGGGACTGTTCGTAAGTATAGTAGTGAAGACTATACTGGCGCACGTTTGTTTTGAGACTTAGAAGGAACATTCGGGACGAATGTTTCTAAGGAGGGGAGAATGTTATACCCCGTATTTCCAGAGTATGTACGTAAGGACGTACGTAGAAAAGTTTGGGCTTTTAAGTAGGCTTGGCCGATTATTTTTTTGTGCACAACACCCGATTAGAGTCGTTTTTCGGCGAAATGTTTTACATAACTTGCGAAGGGAAAATTCCGGCTATGTCATTTTTAATTTTTGCGGATTTTTCCGAGAGACGAAACATGTTGGACCAACGAGAGGGCGACACTTGGCACCCTCTCATTGGCGGAAATTGTGGGCGTCCCTTTGGACGATTTGGGCAATATAGTTGGTAGGATATTTTGTGTTGGTTGGTAGGGTAGATGGATAAGGTACACATGGGTACATCCTAGCCCTACACTTGCCTACTACTTGGCATGATCTTGGCCATTGGTTGGCCTTTGCTTGACCTATAAATACCCCCCCCCCCCTTTTGAAGACTTATTCATCCTAAAAATGTTCTAAGTCTTAGAAATCCTCCCCCTCCCTTCTTGTTGCTCTCGTCCTAGCCTCCCCCTCCCCCTTTGAGAAGGCCGCGGCAGTACCCCCTCCTAGTAGGGTAGGCCGAGGGGTATACACCCCCTTGTGGTGTTGTCTCGTATAAATATACCCCCCTCTTGGTAGAAATACTCTCCAAAGTATTGTTACTATACCCAAATTACCTTAGCCATATACCTTGTAGTATTCCAAAGATACCTCTATACGTAGAGCCCGGAAATACTACAGATGTCCTTTTGTCTCAAACCGAAACCCTAAGGAAAATCTTCACAGTTGGTTGAAGTATTTAAGTAGAAGTTGCGTAGAACTTCTAGGGGTTGTTTGGAGCGGGTTGGAGCGCCCAGAGTAGGAGCTAAACGTTGCTAAGGACCGACATTTTAAACTTGGATAATTTTGGGCTTATCGAGGTAAATATCTTGTCCCCCTATTGTAATTGGAATTACATGTTGTAGGAATATATAGTTGAAGTATACTATATATAGAACTGAACGTAGTTTTTCGGCAATGTCTTTTGACTTAAGCCTGAATTTAAAGAAAGAGAACTGAACTGTAATTACATAGGACTGTATTACAGTAGACTTGTGTAGCATTACTGTGAAGTAGAATTGTACACGTCCGGTTAGACGTATAAACCCCCCCCTGGTTGGCTTGATAGCCGGCCTCGATAGAGGAGGAGATTTACGCGGTTGGGGGGGGGGGGAGGTGCTGCCGAATTTTCTGTAGAATGTTCTACGATAAGATCTAGATGTTAATAAGCGCCTTGTGGCCTTATAGGTTGAAGTACTATGTGTGGCGCGATCTACTTGGCTTAAGGAGTAGCCGACGGTTTGAGGTACTTGGAGCGTTTTGCTATTAGTCGATAATCGTCGCGAGGTATGTGAACCTCTTCCTATCTTTTCTAGCATGATATGTGTATAACTATGTAGTACGGTAGACGTACATGTGTTAAATGTATTTGATTGGTTTAAAACATAAAGTGTTATAACGGCTTTATGGGAAGTTGGTTATAACAGCTTTATGTAGGTAAGAAAATGCTTTGTGGTTTTAAAAACTTAAGAGTTATAATAGCTTTATGGGAAGTTAGGTATAACGGCTTAAGAGAGATAAAATGAATGATTTATTGATTTTAGAAGTTAAGAGACTTGATCTTAAAAGATAAGAGACTTGACTTAATTAAATTAATATGAATTTTGTGTGAAACCTCATTCGTGAGAATGAGTACTTGGTTTTTAAAAGGAATAATGTTTTACTGATTTCGGAAATCAGAATGAGTATCGACAAACCACTGCAGCGTTAATAAAGGGAAATGTTTTGATTAATGAAGTATTATAAAAACAAGTAGAAACCTCCATCTGCATAGAAGCTAAGATGAGACAAAATGATATTACATTTCCTAGATCACGGCTGCTTAATAAGATTGATTATGAACAAGAATAACCTACTCACATAAAAGGCATATGTTTCTCAGATTGTTTAAAAGAGAATTATATTCTTAAATGGATAAGACTATGAACTACGAAACCTTTCTAAAATAAGAAACATGAACATTTGAAATTAGGCAAACTTGAACGTTTGGAAAATAATGTTGTTACTTGATTTTACAAAGGGAAGTGTGTTGTTTTACTTAAAAAGATAGTCACTCTATTTTATACTACGGGTATTGTGTGACTTCTGTGAAAGAAACAGATCTTTTAAAGAGTTAATGTATGAAGTACTTTGGGGATAGATACCCGAACTTGTTAGCATAAAGTACCTTGTGTGAATAACTTGATTGTGTTGGTTTGTGATAACCTTGTAATACTTTCTTGTTGATTTGATAAGTAAACATGTTAGGATGCTACGTGTGTTAGTATCTTGTGATTGTTATGTAAGGGGGTCACTCTTGTTGTGCTTACGTTGTTAAACGTTAAGCCCGTTGTACTGTTATTGTATCACATACCCCCTTGACTTGGTATACCGAGGGCTTGCCACCCTTGATGCGGGTCTCTACGGCCTATGCGGTCTGTATGACTATGCGGAGCAGCGGTATGCTCCAGGATTGATCATTCCGGGTGTTTTAGCCCGATGCGGGGGATGCCCTATGCGGTCTGTTGGGACTATGCGGTCTTTTGAGACTATGCGGGCTGCGGTAGTCCAGGCGGATATCGGGGGTTAAGCTGCCTCCGATGCGGGGTATACCTCAGGCGGTCTAGGACCATGATTCGAGGAATACCTCATGCGGGTCTGTGTGTGACCTATGCGGAGCTGCGGTAAGTTCCAGGGATAGACGCGCACAGTGATACTGCGGGCGAGTGGCGGCCGATCATGTGGTGCGGTCTAGAAAGACCTCGTGATACAGTTTATGGCATTTTTGGTACTGTGGGTTTTAGTAGTCGGCTATGCCTTCGTACTTACCCCGTACGGTTCTATTGTGATGACTTTGAGGGCGTGAGTCCCTGACTTGACATGACTGCTTATTTATTGTGAACTGTAGTTTGGTTATCATACATGTCTCCTGCTTTATATAGACTACTATGATTTCATTTACGATTTATTTTGATTTCACATACTGCACTGTTATCGACCTCCTTGAAGTGCGTTCATGCCGCAGTAAAGGTACACAGTCGTTTTTCCTCGCTCTTAGGGTCACATTTCAGCGTTTGGGAATTCTCCGTTTCTCCGGAGGCTTATCTTGGTATAGTCCCCTGTTGTTGTAGGTACTTACATTCGGGGTATGGCGAACCTCCGTCGTTGTTGTCATATCATTCGTAAGTGCATGTAATCTTGTTGTGGGCAGGGTTTGTAAAAAGGATTAAACTGTTCATTTTGAAAGAGTTGTTATTTATATATACTGAAGGTAACCGTTTTTTGTTAGCCTGTCTTCTTATTTCACTGTCTTATTGCATTGGCTTCTTGTTATTGTTTTATGTTCCGCTGATTTTCTCTGATGTATGACTACTTGAGTGCCCGGGTAAGGCACCAGTCACGGGCCCTGGAACGGGTCGTGACAGTGTTTTCTTTATATACTACGAGTATTAGTATCATGTGGCTTTTACGTAAAAAGAGGTCTTTTTGAAAGAATAAATGTATGTTGAACTTGCCTATGCTTGTTGTGATAGTCTTTGATGTGCAAGTGTTTTGTTGATATGCTGCCGTGACTCTCTGGGAGGGCCGACTATCTGATTGATTGATTGGACATACTGACGTTGGGTGGTCCACGAGTATGCGTCCACTTTGAGTATTGGGTTGTTTTTGCATGCCGTGACTCTGCAGGAGGCCGGCTATCGATTATTTCCTTTGGACATGCTGATGCGATGGATGTTCCACGGGCATGCGTCCAGTAGGATGGTTTCATGGCCATGACTTCCGAGGTGAGATTCTGGGGCATGCGGTCATTATGAGGTTCAGATTGTTCGTCCATGGACCGCTAATCCATGAAGCTTGCGCGGTGACGGCGATCACGGGCTTGATTTATGCGTGTGGTTCGTGCACACTTTAGATACTTGTTACGGTCATTTTCTCGTGTACGAGCCTCCGGTAGATAGCTTAAGATACTTGCCTCGGTCATATCTTGTGAGACGGTAGGCTATTGCGTTAGCTTAAGATACTTGCCTCGGCGATTGCGTGGCTAGCTTTTGGGTAGTAGTTGGCTTCCGCATCTTGCCGTGATGGGATATGACTAGATTTTGGACTGGTAGTTGGCTATTCTACTTGGCCCGATCGGTTTTGATGACGCAGGCAGGATCTAGTGTTCAGGTTCACATATGGGTGTTGTTTTACATCATGTACTGCCGGCAGTGAGGAATGAGTTCCACGGGCATGAGTGATATTATGGGCGTGAGACCCATAGTTATGTGTGAGTGATTATTCTGGGGATATGCGTCCCCTTACTTGACATAACTGTTTATTTATTTCGAAATGGTTTTATAAAATGATGAAATGTGATTTCATTCTGATATTTTGATTTCACATACTTGGTACTGTTGTGCGACCTCCTTGGCCGCGTTCATCTGCGCAGGTAGAGGTACATCGGTTGTGGATCCTCGCTCATAGGATCACAGTTCAGCATATTGGGAAGCTCCGTTTCTCCGGAGGCTTATCTTTTGGTATGTTTCCCTGAGTTGTAGGTTCTTGTACATTCAGGGGTATGGCGGGGCCCTGTCCCGTCATAGTTGTTATTACACTCTTAGAGGTCTCTAGTACTGTTGTGGGCAGTGTTTATAAAGGATTGTAACTGTTCGATTATATGTATATACATGAAGGCGACCGTATTGGTTGGCCTGTTTTCTTATAATGTATCTTGTTTCCTGTTTAAGTTTTTATTTCCGCTGATTTTCTCTGATGTTGTATCACTAGGGTGCCCAGGGTAAGGCACGATCCACGGGCAGTCGGTCGTGACAAAAGTGGTATCAGAGCAGTTAATCCTCGGAAAGTGTCTACAGACCGTATCTAGTAGAGTCTTGATTATCGGCGTGTTGTGCACCACACCTATAATCAGGAGGTTATGGGATATCTAGGATTGGTTTCTATTTCTTCTCACTCTGAGATCGTGCCTTAGAGCTGTGTTGTAAGTTGGACTCCTTCTGACGTATTCTTTTCTGTCAGCTATGCCTCCGCGCAAGGCAACCCGGGCCCAGAAGGGCAAGGCAGCCGTAGGAGCTGCTAGTAGGATACAGAGGAGTACGAGGGCGCAGCCGATCGAAGACTGAGATAGTGCTTGACGGCGAGTTTTGTAGCGCCGGCCCAGCGAGTTTAGAGCGCGGCGGTGGCTACGAGACCATGGTACACGAGCCTCGGTCCACGGCTGGAGCGAGAGAGATGGGTTACAAGGAGATGGCCCGATTCTGCGGGATCGTGGTCGAACACGAGGATAAATTTGAATCGCTGATTCGATTCAGTAGCCCCGTAGTTCACCCGGTCGGATAGTTTGAGGCTACGGGATTTTCGAGTTGTATCCGCGAGTTTCGGGTCGAGGCACGAGGATGATCGCGAGTTCATCCGTCGATTCTGAAGGATCATCACAGTGATCAAGGCTTGGAGATCGAGTCCGTGATTTTTGGTTCGCATCGGTGCGTGATACCGATCGGTGGTTTGATTCGTGGGAGCTGTCGGGAGCATGCGCCTCCGGTATTTGGGGCGAGTTCTGGAGGCATTTCTCGGCCATTTCTTGCCTCCGCGAGATGAGGAGAACGCGGTAAGCAGGTTTCGATCTTTGAGGCGAGAGGGGCCTTGATTCGGGAGTACAACGTAGAGTTCGACTCGTTAGCTCGATATGTCCCTGCGTTAGTAGCTAATATGGAGGACCGAGTGCACCGCTACGTCACAGGGCTTGATGACTACTTGGCAGAGTCTTGTTCGGGTGTATCTATCACGACCCGAACCCGGGCCCGTGACTGGTGCCTTACCCCGGGCACCCTAGTGATACAACATCAGAGAAAATCAGCGGAAATAAAACATAAACATAAAACAAGAGACATGTTATATAAACAGGCCAACCAAACGGTTACCTTCCAATAAAAATATATATATAACTCTTTCAAAACGAACAGTTTAATCCTTTTACAAACCACACGGTACTACAGGACCTCTAAGAGTTTTTATACAACATGGCGGGACGGGGCCCGCCATACCACGACAGTACAAGAACCTACAACCCGAGGTAACATACCAAAGATAAGCCTCGTAGAAGCGGAGCTTCCCAACGCTGAATCGTGACCTAGAGCGAGGATCAACACTGGTGTACCTCTACTGCGGCATGAGCGGCCCAAGGAGGTCGATCTAACATGTACCAAGTATGTGAAATTGAAAATCGTAAATGAAATCATAATCTATATAAAAGCAGAGACATGTATGATAACAAAACTACGATTCACAACATAAGCGATCATGTCAAGTCGAGGACTCACGCCTCAAAGTCATTACTCAAATATAACCGGGAATTTAACGCCGTGACGGCGCGTGCCGGCGTCTCACCTCGGTATAAGCGTGGCCATGGAACCATCCCAATGGAAGCATACGTGGGCCACCCATCGTGTCGGTATGTCGAAGGAAATATCCGGATAACAATCGAAATGGAACCATACTTGTGGGCCACCCATCGTGTCGGTATGTCAAAGCGAATAACAAGATAACAATCAAAATGGAACCATACGTGCGCCGCGCATCGTGTCGGTATGTCGAGCCAATAACAAGACAATCCCAATGGAACCATACGATGCGCCACGCGTCGTGTCGATATGTCGGGAGGAAACAACTAGACAAAGAATCAAAATGGAACCATACCCGCGCGCGCATCGTGTCGATATGTCCAAAGCGATTAGCATAAATAACACTATCAGCGAGGCGTGCGTGGAATTCTCCGTCGCTGTAACGCGTCAGTAAGTTCTCAATCAGATAAGCCCTCGATGAGGCGCGGTAACACAGAGATACAACACTTGCACAACAAAGGCTATCACAACAAGCATAGGCAAGTTCAACAAATTCATAGACTTATATTTTATTACAACAAATCCGGGTTTTAACCCCAAAGTACTACCTACATTAACTCTTTTTAAAGGATCCGTTCCTTTCACAAAAGTCACATAATACCCGTAGTATAAAAATAGAGTGACTATCTTTTTAAGTAAACCAAAATACTTCCCTTTGTAAAATCAAGTAACAACATTATTTTCCAAACGTTCAAGTTTGCCTAATTTCAAATGCTCAAGTTTCTCATTTTAGAAAGGTTTCATAACTCATAGTCTTAATCTCTTTTAAAATAATTGAGTAACATATGTCTTATACGTGAGCCATTTATTCTTGTTTACAACAATCTTGTTACAGGAGCCATGACCTAGGAAATGTAATACAATTTTGTCTTATCTTAGCTTCTATGCAGATGGAGGTTTCTACTGGTTTTAATAACAATTAGTTATTTGTCAATACACTTTCCTTTATTAGCGCTGCTGTGGTTTGTTCGACACTTATTCTCGTTCCGAAATCAGTAAAACATTATTCTTTTAAAACCAAGTACTCATTACCCGCGAATGAGGTTTTACAACATTTTTAACAAAATGTTAATTACCAAGTAAAACAAGCTAAGTCTCTTATCTTTCAAGATCAAGTCTCTTAACTTCTACAATCAATAAACCAATCTTTTACCTACATAGAGTCGTTATAACTAACTTCCCATAAAGCTATTATAACACCCTATGTTTTAAACCAACCAACTCATTTAGCACGTATCGTCTACCGTACTACATAGTTTACAAAGCATAATGCTAGAAAGGATAGGAAGAGGTTCACATACCTCGCGACGATTATCGACAATAAGCAAAAGCGCTCCACGATCAGTAACGGCTAGCCTTTTCCACTCTTCAAGTAGAATACGCTACTCGTAGTACTTCCACCTATAAGGCCACAAACGTCATTAACTTCTAACCGCGGTTCCATATTCTACTGAAAATTGGCGGCCTCCCCCGCCGCGTAAATCTCCTCTCTATCGAGGCCGCTACCAAGCCAACTAGGGGGGTTATACGTCTAACCGGACGTATACAATTCTACTATACAGCAATACCACACAAGTCTCATGTCTGATCCTATGTAATTACGATTCGATTCTCTTCTTTATATTCAGGCTTAAGTCAAAAGACATTGCCGCAAAGCTATGTTCAGTTCTATATATAGTATACTTCAACTATACAATCCTACAACATGTAATTTCCAATTACAATAAGGGGACAAGAATATTTACCTCGATAAGCCCAAAATTATCCAAGTTAATGTCGATCCTGAGCAAGGTTTAGCTCCTACTCCGTGCGCTCCAATCCGCTCCAAACAACCCTTAGAAGTTCTAACCAACTTCTACTTAAATACTTCAACCAACTATGAAGATTTCCTTAGGGTTTCGGTTTGAGACTAAAAGGACAAAAGGTAGTATTTCCGGGCTCTACGTATAGAGGTAACTTTGGAATACTACAAGGTATAAGGCTAAGGTATTTTGGGCATTATAACAATACTTGGAGAAGTATTTCAATACCACAAGGGAGGGGGTATATTCTCGAAACAACTAGGCTAGGGGGGGTACCCCTCGGCTAGAACACCACCAAGGGGGGAGGGTACCCCTCTCGGCCAAAGACTTACACGAAAAGGGGGGGGGGGGCTAGTGTTTGGACGAGAGCCACAAGAGGGAGGGGAGGGATTTCAAGACTTAGACAAAGTGAGGAGTGGATGAAGAAGTTCATCACTAAGGGGGTATTTATAGGAAGCGAGGGCCAACCAATGGACAAGATCAAGCCATGTGCAAGGCAAGTGTAAGGCCAAGATCAAGCCAAGTGCACCCTAACCCCTACTCCACAAAACATGGCACAAAACAAGGCACCAAACATGGCACAAAATAAGGCACAAAACAAGGCCAAAGATCAAGCCAAATCGTCCCACTTGGACGCCCACCAACGTCCCATGTGAGGGTGACACATGTCACCCTCCCGTTGGTCCAAAATATTTCCTCTCTCGGAAAAATCCGCAAAAATACTAAACGACATAGCCGGAATTTTCCCTTCGCAAGTTCTGTAAAACGTTTCGTCGAAAAACGATTCTTTACGGGGGTTGTGCACAAAATTTCGAAACTAGCCAAACTTTAAGTCTCAAATTGTCGTACGTACGTCCTTACGTATATACTCTGAAAATACGGGGTATAACATTCTCCCCTCCTTAGAAACATTCGTCCCGAATGTTCCTTCTCAAGACGGATAACGATAAAGTTCCTCTAACAAGTTGCCAACGCCACACATGGCCATAAAATAACAACCGCACAAATACTTAAACCCAAGCCAACGAGGAACTACCTCTAACATCACAACAAGCCTCCACCTATGGTTTAAAGAGTGCTCCCCTCGCACCCTCACTTCACAAAAGAAATGATCACTTCCGTTCTCATAACACAGGTTCGCTTCCTTTCTTACTCGTCGTACCCTTCTCGTACACTTGAACTCCTTCTAGTACACGTACCATACTCTAGTCATCGCTTCAGTTTCCAAAATCTCTGGAGTCACTACCTCCAAACTTGGTCATCTTACTAACCTCAATCTTCTTTAAGGCCATTCCCGGCCTTCACGAACCGCTTCTGGTCGAACATATCCACGAACTCATACGATGGTCACCTAAACTGGGGCCTAGCACCCTCGTGACCCTACCATCTGGCGGGACCACCCAGAACTGACCCCACCTAAAGCCGACTCTGGGTTGACCCGTCGCCCTCAACCCGACCCTCCGTCGCGCCAACTCTTGCTCCTCGATACGGAACAATCTTACTAATTCACATCATGAAAGCCACCACTTTCATTTTACACAACCCATGGACTTATCACACAAATATCTCCCACGTATACTACGCACTCTGATAAAGGTCAAACATAAAATAAATCTTTTACTCAAGACGACCTTACCTCTAAGGTCTCAATCGTGAAATATTCTAAGGTTCACACTTACCATGCTCCCATACTTACCCTTCCAACTAACCATGTTTCTAACTCACAAATAACACAACGCTATCCGTACATAGCACACAATAAGAAGATCATAATATCAAGCATACCAAAACTCTAGAGGGTTAAGGATATACCTGTATCCACCGCTTCACTCTAATCATAGGTCCGTAAATGCGCGCGTAAGCGTAGAAGGTGATGAACCACCATAGATCCCGAAGGCGAGTCTCTACATCCGCGCTACCTGCGTCGGACAATTTCTCGCAAAATGGCCTGCTGTCGCATGTAAAACAAACTCCCAAATTAGCACGACACTCCCAAAATGGAGCCTACCACAACGGTCCAACGAGGTAGGGTGGCTTGGTGGCTAACACCCTGCTCTCCGAAAATCTGAACCCTTGGAGCCCTGACCTGCTCCCGAAGACGGTGGAGAACCACTCTGTACTGGCGGGGGTACATAACTACCCTGCTGCTGAGGCGGTCCGCCTCGAAAGTCGCCAAAGACCTGCTGTCTGGCCTCTTCTGTGATCCAGTCATTCCGTCGACCTCTCCGTGCCTCACATCCTAGTGCATGAGCCTGCATGCGGGCAATGTACATGCCCGGATGAAGAGCTACACTCGAACAAGCCTCTGTCAAGTAATCATCTAGCCCGGTGACGTAGCGGTGCACTCTATCCTCCATGGTTGCCACTAAAGCGGGGACATACCGAGCCAGCGAGTCAAACTCACGTTGCACTCCGAACCGTCGCCTCTGCGTCTAAGCATCATAAATCACATCGGCCCGTGCCCTCGCCATGCGGAGGCAAGTGAGTGAGAATGCCTCAGAGAACTCGTCCCATACTGCTGGAAGCGCATGCTCTCCCCGGGACAACTCCCACGAATCAAACCAGTCGACTGCGGTATCACGCAGCCGATGCGAACCTAAGACCACCGACTCGGTCTCCGAAGCCTTGATCACTCTTATGACCCGCTGTAACTGCCGGATGAACTCCTGCGGATCATCCTCAGGCCTCGACCCATAAAACTCTGGCGGGCTACAACTCAGAAAGTCCCGTAGCCTCAAACTATCTGCTCGGGGGTGAACCACTGGTGCTCTGGGCCAGGCTGCTGCGTCCGGCCTATCCTCATGTCAGCCCACGATCTTGGCGATGGCTGACCATCTCCTTGTACCCAACTCCTGCGCGGTGTGGGGTGGAGGCTCAGTGCGTGGTCTCAGCGGCTGCTGCGACTCTAACTCTCTTTGGGGTGGCGTCGCAAAACTCGCCGTCTGAAGCTCAATCTCAGGTAGTGACCGGGCGTGCGCCCGCGTACTCCTCTTTCTCTCTCTAGAAGCACCCTCGGCTTCCTTGCCTTAGGCTCTGGTTGCCTTGCGGAGGCATAAGCGGTAAGCGAGATACGTCGGAGGGTCCAACTTACAACACAACTCTAAGGCACGATCTCGGAATCGGAAGAATGAAACCAATCCTAAATGTCCTATAGCCTCACGATTATAGATGTGGTGCACAACACACCGATAATCAAGACTTACTAGACACGGTGCATAGACACTTTCCGAGGACTAAGCGCTCGATACCACTTTTGTCACGACCGAACCGGGCGTGGTCGTGCCTACCGGGCACCCTAGTGATACAACATCAGAGAAAATCAGCGGAAATAAAACATAAACATGAAACAAGAGACATGTTATATAAACAGGCCAACCAAACGGTTACCTTCCAATAAAAATATATATATAACTCTTTCAAAACGAACAGTTTAATCCTTTTTACAAACCCTGCCCACAACAATACTACAGACCTCTAAGAGTTTTTATACAACATGACGGGACAGGGCCCCGCCATACCCCTGACTGTACAAGAACCTATAACCCAGGGTAACATACCAAAGATAAGCCTCCGGAGAAACGGAGCTTCCCAATGCTGAACTATGACCCTAAGAGCGAGGATCAACACTGGTGTACCTCTACCTGCGGCATGAGCGGCCCGAAGGAGGTCGATGCAATGTACCAAGTATGTGAAGCGAAAATCAGTAAATGAAATCATAACGATCTATATAAAAGCAGAGACATGTATGATAACAAAACTACGATTCACAACATAAGCGATCATGTCAAGTCGGGACTCACGCCTCAAAGTCATTACTCAAATATAACGGGAATTTAACCCGCTGTGACGCGTGCCGGCATCTCACCTCGGTATAAGCATGGCCATGGAACCATCCCAATGGAAGCATACCCGTAGGCCACCTATCGTGTCAGTATGTCCAAAGAAAATATCCATATAACAATCGAAATGGAACCATACTCGTGGGCCACCCATCGTGTCAGTATGTCCAAAGCGAATAACAAGATAACAATCAAAATGGAACCATACCCGTGCGCCACACATCGTGTCAGTATGTCCAAGCCAATAACAAGACAACAATCCCAATGGAACCATACCCGTGCGCCACGCATCGTGTCAGTATGTCCAGGAGGAAACAACTACACATCAATCAAAATGGAACCATACGTGCGCGCGATCGTGTCAGTATGTCCAAAGCGATTAGCATAAATAACACTATCAGCGGAGGCGTGCGTGGAATTCTCCGTCCTTGCCGACGTCAAGTAAGTTCTCAACGGATAGCCGGCCTCCAACGAGGCGCGGTAACACGGAGATACAACACTTGCACAACAAAGGCTATCACAACAAGCATAGGCAAGTTCAACAAATTCATAGACTTATATTTTATTACAACAAATCGGGTTTTAACCCCAAAGTACTACTACATTAACTCTTTTTAAAGGATCCGTTCCTTTCACAAAAGTCACATAATACCGTAGTATAAAAATAGAGTGACTATCTTTTAAGTAAACCAAAATACTTCCCTTTGTAAAATCAAGTAACAACATTATTTTCCAAACGTTCAAGTTTGCCTAATTTCAAATGCTCAAGTTTCTCATTTTAGAAAGGTTTCATAACTCATAGTCTTAATCTCTTTTAAAACAATTGAGTAACATATGTCTTATCGTGAGCCGTTTATTCTTGTTTACAACAATCTTATTCTGTGACCATGATCTAGGAAATGTAATACAATTTTGTCTTATCTTAGCTTATGCAGATGGAGGTTTCACTGGTTTTAATAACAATTAGTTATTTGTCAATACACTTTCCTTTATTAGCGCTGCTGTGGTTTGTTCGACACTTATTCTCGTTCCGAAATCAGTAAAACATTATTCTTTTAAAACCAAGTACTCATTACCCACGAATGAGGTTTTACAACATTTTTAACAAAATGTTAATTACCAAGTAAAACAAGCTAAGTCTCTTATCTTTCAAGATCAAGTCTCTTAACTTCTACAATCAATAAACCAATCTTTTACCTACATAGAGTCGTTATAACTAACTTCCCATAAAGCTATTATAACACCCTATGTTTTAAACCAACCAACTCATTTAGCACGTATGCGTCACCGCACTACATAGTTTACAAAGCATCATGCTAGAAAGGATAGGAAGAGGTTCACATACCTCGCGATTATCGACAATAAGCAAAACGCTCCACGATCAGTAACGGCTAGCCTTTTCCACTCTTCAAGTAGAATACGCTACTCGTAGTACTTCCACCTATAAGGCCACAAACGTCTATTAACTTCTAACCGCGGTTCCATATTCTGAGAAAATTGGCGACCTCTCCGCCGCGTAAATCTCCTCCTCTATCGAGGCCGGCTACCAAGCCAACCAGGGGGGGGGGGGTTATACGTCTAACCGGACGGATACAATTCTACTATACAAAGATACCACACAAGTCTCTGTGTCTGATCTATGTAATTACAGATTGATTCTTCTTTATATACAGGCTTAAGTCAAAAGACATTGCCGCAAAGCTATGTTCAGTTCTATATATAGTATACTTCAACTATATAATCCTACAACATGTAATTTCCAATTACAATAAGGGGACAAGAATATTTACCTCGATAACCCAAAATTATCCAAGTTAATGTCGATCCTGAGCAAGGTTTAGCTCCTACTCCGTGCGCTCCAATCCGCTCCAAACAACCCTTAGAAGTTCTAACCAACTTCTACTTAAATACTTCAACCAACTATGAAGATTTCCTTAGGGTTTCGGTTTGAGACTAAAAGGACAAAAGGTAGTATTTCCGGGCTCTACGTATAGAGGTAACTTTGGAATACTACAAGGTATAAGGCTAAGGTATTTTAGGCATTATAACAATACTTGGAGAAGTATTTCAATACCACAAGAGAGGGGGTATATTCTCGAAACAACTAGGCTAGGGGGGGTACCCCTCGGCTAGAACACCACCAAGGGGGGAGGGTACCCCTCTCGGCCAAAGACTTACACGAAAAGGGGGGGTTAGTGTTTGGACGAGAGCCACAAGAGGGAGGGGAGGGATTTCAAGACTTAGACAAAGTGAGGAGTGGATGAAGAAGTTCATCACTAAGGGGGGGGGGGTATTTATAGGGAAGCCAAGGGCCAACCAATGGACAAGATCAAGCCATGTGCAAGGCAAGTGTAAGGCCAAGATCAAGCCAAGTGCACCCTAACCCCTACTCCACAAAACATGGCACAAAACAAGGCACCAAACATGGCACAAAATAAGGCACAAAACAAGGCCAAAGATCAAGCCAAATCGTCCCACTCGCGCCACCAACGTCGTGTGAGGTGACACATGTCACCTCGTTGGTCCAAAATATTCCCTCTCTCGGAAAAATCCGCAAAAATACTAAACGACATAGCCGGAATTTTCCCTTCGCAAGTTCTGTAAAACGTTTCGTCGAAAAACAATTCTTTACGGGGGTTGTGCACAAAATTTCGAAACTAGCCAAACTTTAAGTCTCAAATTGTCGTACGTACGTCCTTACGTATATACTCTGAAAATACGGGGTATAACAGTATCGCTTCAGCCGGGCATGGACATTGCCCGCATGCAGGCTCATGCACTAGGGTGTGAGGCACAGAGAGACCGACGGATTGACCAATACCAGCAGAAGAAGGCCGGGGCAGGTCGCTGGTGACTTTCAAGGCGGACCGCGCAGCGAACTAGTTATATGTCGCCGCCCGGATGCAGTGGTCCTCTACGATCTTGAGGCCTCGAGCATTGAGGCGGTCGGGGCTCGAGGTTGAGTTTCGGGAGTTAAGTCTTGGCGGATGAAGCCACCCCGACCTAAGTGTAGCCAGTGTGGTAAACCCCATTCGGGGGAGTGTCAGAGGACTTGTTTTACATGTGGCCAGCGGGGCCATTTTGCGAGAAATTGTCCGACCAGGGGTAGCGCGGATGTTGAGACTCGGCCTTCGGGATCTGTTGCGGGTTCTTCGCCTTCGATAGCTAGGCAGGGTGTTCATATCTGCAGCGAGCGAGAAGTCGTGGTGGTAGTTCGATTCTAGCGGTCCTTGAAACCGCCTATTCTTTTGATATCAGGTATATCCTTGACCCTCTAGAGACTAGTATGCATTTGTGTTAAGATGAGTATATTTTAATTGTTATGTTCTGATAGCATTATGTTGTTGTGATTAGAAAACATGGGCAGTTGAGAAAGGGTAAGTGCAGGGGCGTGAAAGTTTTGAACCTTAGAATATTATACGTTGAGACCTTAGATGTAAAGGCGTCGTGAGTAAAGATTTTTCGGTTGATATTGGTCGAAGTACGTTATATGCGTGGTGTATTGGTGTGATAATTCCATGGGTAGTTTAAGATGGAGGTGGTTGGTTTAATGACGTGAATTAGTAAGATTGTGCGGGATCGGGGAACTATAGAGTTTGGGCGGTATAGGGGGTGGGTTTGAGGCCAAGGCGCGGTTCAACCCGCAGCCCGGTTTGTGGTGGGGTCGATTCGAGGTGGTCGCCGGTGGTAGGGTCACGAGGTGCTAGGCCAAGTTTAGGTAACCATCGTATGAGTTCGTGGATGTGTTCGACGAGTGGATCGTGAAGTAGGAGATAGGCCTTAGAGTAAATTGAAGCTAGTGGGAGCTGTTGTGAGATTAGAAATGATTTCCTCGTTAGCTTGGATTTGTATGATATACTATGGCCATTGATGGCGTGATTGGTTTCGTAAGTATAGTAGTGAAGACTATACCGGCACACGTTTGTTTGGAGACTTAGAAGGAACATTCGGGACGAATGTTTCTAAGGGGGGAAGAATGTTACACCCCGTAGTTCCAGGGTATGTATGTGAGGACGTACGTACGAGAATACGACAGAAATTTTGGAAAGAAAGAAAGATGTGATTTTTCGACGGAAAAGTTTAGGTTTTGTGAAGAAAAAGGTTCGTTAATGGGAATTGGATTCCCAGATTTGGTATTTGGACTTCTTGGATTATTTTAGAATTTTGGGATTTTATTTTCAGAAATGGTCACGCGGGACCCACGGGAGAAATTTACGGTTTTGTGGGACCCACTTTGTTTTTGAGGTTTCCGGTATTTTGGATATTTTCGGAAGACGAAATATTTTGGACGAATCGGGGGGCGACACGTGTCACCCCCATGTGGCACACTTGGCCGAAATTGGTGGACAAGTGGCTAGGCCACTTGTCCCTTGGCCGAAATGGCCACTACACTTGGCATAGTTTTCGTTTGGCCATGTGGTGTGGTGGGACCCACACACACATGGCCCAATCTTGACCCTACACTTACCTTGATCATGGCCCTTGGTTCTTCTATAAATACCCCTTAGCTTGAAGAGTAAAATCATCCACACTTGAAAGTCTTCCAAGGCAAAATATCCATTTCCCTTTAGAGGTGTTTTCGTCCCTCCCCCTACTTGTGTAGAAAAATACTTGGAGTATTAGTGTATAATCCCAAATACCTTGGCCTAATATCCCTAGTAGTATTCCAAAGTTGTTTTAATACTAGGAGCCCGAAAATACTACTTTTTTTCCAATAGCCGTAAAGTGAAACCCTAGAAAAATCTTCCTAGCTTGGTTGAAGTGTTTAGAGAAGTTGTTTAGAAACTTCTAAGGGTCGCTTGGAGCGGGTTGGAGCGTAAGGAATTGGAGCTAAACGTTGCCCAGGATCGACTTATAAACTTGGATAATTTTTGGGCTTATCGAGGTAATGATCTATGTCCCCCTATTGTAATTGGAAATTACATATTGTAGTAATATATAGTTGAGTATACTATATATAGAATGAGTATTAAAAAGAATTGAACTGTATTTACATAGTGTATTCTGATGGTATTTGTTTTATTGTGGAGTAGAATTGTACACGTCCCAGGTTAGGCGTGTAATCTCTGAGAGTTGTTGGCACAGTAGCGGGCTGGATAGGAGGAGTTTTATGAGATAGCGGGGAGGTCTTTGCGAATTTTTACGTAGAATACGAAATCTTGTATTTAGAATATTCTACGAAGAGAACTAGAGATTGATAGATATATTGTGGCCTTTATAGGTGGATCTTCTACGCGCGGCATACTTGACTTGGCTTGTGGTTTAAGCTAAAAAGGTATGTGATTCTTCCTATACTCTGGAGCAGGATTGTTGTGAACTATATAGTGCAGTAGACGTCGTGTGTGAAATGAGTTTTGTTTGTTTTAAACATAAGGTGTTATAATGGCTTTATGGGAAGTTAGTTATAACGACCTTATGAAAATAAAAGAAAGATTTGATTTGAAAGTTAAGAGACTTAATCTTGAAAGATAAGAGACTTGACTTATAACGACTTGTTTACGGAAAAGGAGAAGTAACTTGATTTAAGTATAGGTTACTTGTTTTGAAAAGAGTAAGTTAATTGGGTTTTAAAAGAGTATACTTGATGTTGTTCTAAAAGAAAAACACTTGGTTTAAAAAGTATGAAGTACTTGATTTTAAAAGCCTTGTAAAGATTTTCGAAGGTGAAGTAATTTGGTGTTAAAAGTAAAGCGTGTTTTCTTTATATACTACGAGTATTAGTATCATGTGGCTTTTACGTAAAGAGGTCTTTTGAAAGAATAAATGTATGTTGAACTTGCCTATGCTTGTTGTGATAGTCTTTGATGTGCAAGTGTTTTGTTGATATCTTTGTCGTGACTCTGCAGGAGGCGGCTATCGATTGATTGATTGGACATATTGACGTTGGGTGGTCCACGAGTATGCGTCCACTTTGAGTATTGGTGGTTGTTTACGCTGCGTGACTGCAGGGAGGCCGACTATCGATTTATTTCCTTTGGACATCTTGTGCGATGGATGTTCCGCAGGCGTCGTCGGTAGGATGGTTTCATGGCCATGACTTCCGAGGTGAGATGCCGGGGCATGCGGTCATTATGAGGTTCATATTGTTAGTCCATGGACCGCTAATCCATGAAGCTTGCCGCGGTGACGAGCGATCACGGGCTTGATTTGTACGTGTGGTTCAGGCACACTTTAGATACTTGTTCTGGTCATTTTCTCGTGTACCGGTAGCCTCTGGTAGATAGCTTAAGATACTTGCCTCGGTCATATCTTGTGAGACGGTAGGCTATTGTACGTTAGCTTAAGATACTTGCCTCGGCGATTCGTGGCTAGCTTTTGGGTAGTAGTTGGCTTAGTACCTTGCCCGTGATGGGATATGACTAGCTTTTGGACTGGTAGTTGGCTATTCTACTTGGCCCGATCGGTTTTGATGACGCAGGCAGGATCTAGTGTTCAGGTTCACATATGGGTGTTGTTTTACATCATGTACTGCCAGCAGTGAGGAATGAGTTCCACGGGCGTAGGTGATATTATGGGCGTGAGACCCATAGTTATGTGTGAGTGATTATTCGGGATATCGTCCCTTACTTATGCTTGTTTATTTATTTCGAAATGGTTTTATAAAATGATGAAATGTGATTTCTGTTATACCCCGTAGTTCCAGGGTATGTATGCGAGGAAGTACGTACGAGAGCACGACAGAAAAATTGGAAAGGAAGAAAGAGGTGATTTTTCCACGGAAAGAGTTTCCGGTTTTTGTAAAGAAAAATGTTCGTTGATGGGAATTGGATTCCCAGATTTGGAATATGGGCTTCTTAAATTATATTAGAATTTTGAGATTTTATTTTCGGAAATGGTCACGTGGGGCCCACGGGAGAAATTTACGGTTTTGTGGGGCCCGCTTTGATTTTGAGATTTTGGCCATTATGGATTTTTTTCGGAAGATGAATTATTTTGGTCAAATAGGAGGGCGACACGTGTCACCCCCCCCCCCTAGGTGGCTTGGCCGAATTATCTTTGTGCACAACACCCGGTTAGAGTCGTTTTTCGACGAAACGTTTTGCATAACTTGCGAGGGGAAAATTCCGGCTATGTCTTTTCTTATTTTTGCGGATTTTTCCGAGAGACGAAACATTTTGGACCAACGGGAGGGTGACATGTGTCACCCTCACATTGGAAGCAAGTGGGGGCGGCTTAGGGCCGATTGGATGGGCAAGTGGAGGGCCAAGATATGCCCAAGTGCCCCCACATGGCTTGATCTTGTCCATTAAACTCCCTATAAATACCCCTCCCTTGTGAAGACTTCTTCATCCCAAAACTTCTAAGTCTTGAAAGCTTTCTTCCTCCCCCTTAGTGTAGTGTCTTGGCCGAGAGTCCTCTCCCTGTGAGGCCTTTGGCCGAGAGCACCCTCCCCTGGTCGAGAATACCCCTCCTAGTGGGGTTGGCCGAGGGGTACACACCCCTTGTGGTGTTGTCTCGTATAAATACCCACTCTTGGTAGAAATACTCTCAAAAGTATTGTTGTTATACCCAAAATTACCTTAGTAGTATACCTTGTAGTATTCCAAAGATACCTCTATCGTAGAGCAGGAAATACTACAGTATGTCCTTTGTCTCAAACCGAAACCCTAAGGAAAATCTCCATAGTTGGTTGGAGTATTAAGAAGAAGTTGCGTAGAACTTCTAAGGGTTGTTTGGAGGGGGTTGGAGCACCCGGAGTAGGAGCTAAGCGTTGCTAAGGATCGACATCTATACTTGGATAATTATGGGCTTATCGAGGTAATTATCTTGTCCCCCTATTGTAATTGGAAATACATGTTGTAGGAATATATAGTTGAAGTATACTATATATAGAATCAACATAGTTTTGCGGCAATATCTTTGGACTTAAGCACAATCTAAAGAAGAGAACTGATCAGTAATTACGTAGGATTTGTATTCTGATGAGACTTGTGTAGTTTGTGGATAGGAAGTCTTTGCCCGATTTTCCGTAGGATCTTGTATCTAGATTTATTCTACCGAGTAGTCTAGACCTTGATAGACTTGTATAACTTTGTATAGGTTGAATGTTCTGCGAAGGCGTGTACTCTTGAGAAGGTGGACCAGGCTAGCCGGGTTATAGCCGTGGAGCGAATTGCTAATAGTCGATAATCGTCGCGAGGTATGTGATTCTTCCTATACGCTGAGCATGATATTTTAAAGAAGTATATATAGTACGGTAGACGTCACGTGTTAATCGAACGTAGTTGTCGGCAATGTCTTTTGACTTAAGCACGAATGATAAGAACTTTGAAGTATTTCAAAAAGTATTAAGAAGCATTTTGAAAGAAGAGTAACACTTGGTTTTGAAAACATAAGAGTTATACTAGCTTTATGGGAAGTTAGGTATAACGTCTTAAGAAAGATAAAATGAATGATTTATTGATTATAGAAGTTAAGAGACTTGATCTTAAAAGATAAGAGACTTGACTTAAATGAATTGATATGAATTTCGTGAAACCTCATTCGTGAGTAATGAGTACTTGGTTTTAAAAGGGAATAATGTTTCTTGATTTGAAATCAGAATGTGTATCGACAAACCACTACAGCGTTAATAAAGGAAAATGTAATGAATAATTAAGTAGTATTAAAACCAGTAGAAACTTCCATCTGCATAGAAGCTAAGATGAGACAAAATGATATTTCCTAGATCATGGCTGCTGTAATAAGATTGTTATAAACAAGAATATCCTACTCACATATAAGGCTTATGTTTCTCAGATTGTTTAAAAGAGAATTATATTCTTAAATGAATAAGACTATGAACTACGAAACCTTTCTAAAATAAGAAACGTGAACATTTGAAATTAGGCAAACTTGGACGTTTGGAAAATAATGTTGTTACTTGATTTTACAAAGGTAAGTGTTTTGGTTTACTTAAAAAGACAGTCACTCTATTTTTTACTACGGGTATTGTGTGACTTATGTGAAAGAAACGGATCTTTTAAAGATTTAATGTATGAAGTACTTTGGGGATAGATACCCGAACTTGTTAGTAGAAAGTACCTTGTGTGAATAACTTGATTGTATTGGTTTGTGATAGCCTTGTAATACTTTCTTGTTGATTTGATAAGTAAACATATTAGGATGCTACGTGTGTTAGTATTCTGTGATATTTGTGTAAAGGGGTTTCCCTTGTTGTGCTTATGTTGTTTAACGGTAAGCCGTTGTGCTAGTATTACATCACTCACCTCTTGACATGTTTCCGGGGGTTAAGCTGCCCTCCGATGCGGGGTAGACTCAGGCGGTCTGGGACCATGATTCGAGAATACCTCATGCGGGTCCTGGGGGCCTATGCGGAGCTACGAGAGTTCCAGGTTAGTGTGCGGCCTTTATGGTCATGCGGTCTATGTGGCCATGCGGACTGCGAGTCCAGGACGTTGCCGGGGAGTAGCTACCCTCGATGCGGGGAATACCTCATGCGGGCCATTGGAGTGGCCTATGCGGAGCTGCGGGAAGTTCGTGGCTGAACGCGCATATTAGATCTGCGGCGAAGTGGCGGCTTTGATCATGTGACGGTCTAGACAGATCTCATGATACAGTTTATGACCTTGTTTGTACTGTGGGTTGTAGTAGTCGGCTATGCCTTCGTACTTACCCTGTACGGTTTTATGAGGACACAGGTGGGACCTGGTGTTCATGTGTATTCCTTGGTACTTTTATATCATAGACTGCCGGCAGTGAGGAAGGTATTCCACGGGCATGATTGATGTTGTGGGCGTGAGACCCATAGTTATATTTGAGTGATGACTTTGAGGGCGTGAGTCCCTGACTTGACATGACTGCCTAATTATTGTGAACTGTAGTTTGGTTATCATACATGTCTCCTGTTTTATATAGACTGCTATGATTTCATTTCTGATATTTTGATTTCACATACTTGGTACTGTTATCGACCTCCTTCGGGGTGCGTTCATGCCGCATGTAAAGGTACACCATCGTTGATCCTCGCTCTTGGAGTCACGATTCGGCGTTTGGGAAGCTCCGTTTCTCGGAGGCTTATCTTGGTATAGTCCTGTTGTTGTAGGTGCTTACATTCGAGTATATGGCGTGCTGTCCCGTCGTGATTGTCATATCATTCGTAAGTGCAGTAATCGTTGTGGGCAGGGTTTGTAAAAAGGATTAAACTGTTCGGTTTGAAAGAGTTGTTATTTATATATATGCCGAAAGGCAAGTTTTCTAAAGATAACTGTTGTACACTTCTTGTTATTTTATGTTGTTGTGTTATGTTCCGCTGATTACTCTGATGTTGTATCACTAGGGTGCCCGGGGTAAGGCACCAGTCACGGGCCCGGGTTCGGGTCGTGACAAAAGTGGTATCAGAGCAGTTAATCCTCGGAAAGTGTCTCTGACGTATCGATTCGAAGTCTTGATTATCGGTGTGTTGTGCACCACACCAATAATCATGAGACTATAGGATATTTAGGATTGATTTCTATTCTTCTCACTCTGAGATCGTGCCTTAGAGCTGTGTTGTAATTTGGACCCTCTAACGTATTTCTTTCCCTTACCGTTATGCCTCCGCGTAGGGCAAACCCGCCCGGAAGGCAAGCGGCGAGGAGCTGCGAGTTGAGCACAGAGGGTTACGAGGGCACAGGCCAAATCATCAGCTGGGGTGGTGTTTCATTCAGGGAGTTCTGCGACGTCACTAGCCCCAGCAGAGTTTAGCACGGCGGCGGCAGTTCCTACTGCGGCCATGATATTTGAACCTTCAGTTCCATGACCGGGAACAGTGAATTTAGATTGCAAGAAGGCGACCCTGTTACTAGCTATGGATTTGGCTACCAGAGAGTATACCGATGTCTGCGAGTCTTGATGAATATCAACGAGAGGTTGTGCAAGAGTAGTTCTTGATTAGGCTTGAGCATGGCTTGTATGCGGGCTTATGCACGAGCCGAAACGTAGAGATCGACGGGTTAACGAGGGCGAGAAGGGCGTAAGCAGCGTCCTTTGGTAACTTTCGAGGCGAGTCACCTCACGTGATTAGATTATGCACATCCACGGTGCAGTGGTCCTCGCGGGGTTCGTGACGTTCGGGGTATGCAGGAGTTGGTTAGAGCTCCAGGACTTCCGGTTCACAGTGTGACAGACGTCATTCCGGGGAATGTCGTCTTTTTGTTGGTACTCGTTTTACCAGCGGCCGTCAGGGCCAGGTGTCGAATGGGTGACCTAGTAGGAGGACTTAGCCGAGGATCGATAGGTGGTTCGTCACCTTCCTTAGCTATGCCTGCAGGCGTGTTTGATTAGAACGACTAAGGGAGTGAAGCGAGAAATCTGAGATAGATCTTTAACCCTCTAGGGATTAGTATGTGTAATAAGGTGAGTATACCTTAAGTGTTATATTCTGATAGCATTGTGTAAATTGTGATTAGAAATCTTGGTTAGTTAACCAAGTAAGATTTGGGGGATAGAGAAGGTGTGAGCCTTAGAGTTTTATACGTGGAGACCTTAGAGGTAAGGCCATCTCGAGTAAAGGTGTAGTGTTATGTTTGATCCTTATCGGAGTGCATAGTGCACGTGAGCTATGTTTGGGATAGGTCCCTAAGTAGTGTGGAATGAAAGAGGGTAGTTGAGCTAAGAAGACCGCTAGGTTTTCGTAACGTGATTAGTGAGATTGTTCCGGATCGGGGAGCTAGAGTTTTGCGCGTTGCCGGGTCGGGTTGAGGCCATGTTGCGGGTCAACCCGCGGCCTGTTTGTTGGTGGGGTCAGTTCGTGGTGGTCCCGCTTTGTGTTAGGGTTATGAGGGAGTTAGGCCCAAGTTTAGTTGGCCATCGTACGAGTTCGTGGATGCGTTCGACCAGAACCGGATCGTTAAGGTCGGGAATAGCCTTAAAGGAATTTGAGGCTAGTAAGTCACCAAGGGTGGAAGCGGTAGTGTTGTGATACACATTTGAGGTGACTTCGTTGGTTTGGATTTGGGTTTGTGGCGTATGTGATATTATGGCCATGTGTGGCATAATTGGTTTAAATAAGTATAGCGATGGAGGCTATATATCGGTACCGTATGGTTGGAGACTTAGAAGGAACATTCGACGAATGTTTCTAAGGAAGAATGTTATACCGTAGTTCCAGGGTATGTATGCGAGGGCGTGCGTGCGAGCACGCTGAAAAATTGGAAAGGAAGAAAGAGGTGATTTTTCCACGGAAAGAGTTTCGGTTTTGTAAAGAAAAATGTTCGTTGATGGGAATTGGATTCCCAGTTTGGAATATGGGCTTCTTAAATTATATTAGAATTTTGAGATTTTATTTTCTAAATGGTCACGTGGGGCCCACGAGAAATTCTGTTTTGTAGGGCCGCTTTGATTTTGAGATTTTGGCCATTATGGATTTTTCGGAAGATGAATTATTTTGGTCAAATAGGAGGCGACACGTGTCACCCCCACTGGTGGCTTGGCGAATTATCTTTGTGCACAACACGGTTAGAGTCGTTTTTAAAACGTTTTACATAACTTGCGAGGGAAAATTACGCTATGTCTTTTCTTATTTTTGCGGATTTTTCCGAGAGACGAAACATTTTGGACCAACGGGAGGGTGGCGTGTGTCACCTCACATTGGAAGCAAGTGGGGCGGCTTAGATTGGATGGGCGTGGAGGGCAAGATATGCCCAGTGCCCCACGGCTTGATCTTGTCCATTAAACTCCTATAAATACCCCTCCTTGTGAAGACTTCTTCATCCCAAAACTTCTAAGTCTTGAAAGCTTTCTTCCTCCCCTAGTGTAGTGTCTTGGCGAGAGTCCCTCTCCTCTGTGAGGCCTTTGGCGAGCACCCACTCCCCTTGGCGAGAATACCCCTCCTAGTGGGGTTGGCCGAGGGGTACACACCCCCCCTTGTGGTGTTGTCTCGTATAAATACCCCCCCTCTTGGTAGAAATACTCTCAAAAGTATTGTTGTTATACCCAAAATTACCTTAGCCGTATACCTTGTAGTATTCCAAAGATACCTCTATCGTAGAGCAGGAAATACTCAGTATGTCCTTTTTGTCTCAAACCGAAACCCTAAGGAAAATCTCCATAGTTGGTTGGAGTATTAAGAAGAAGTTGCGTAGAACTTCTAAGGGTTGGAGCACCCGGAGTAGGAGCTAAGCGTTGCTAAGGATCGACATCTATACTTGGATAATTATGGGCTTATCGAGGTAATTATCTTGTCCCCCTATTGTAATTGGAAATACATGTTGTAGGAATATATAGTTGAAGTATACTATATATAGAACTGAACATAGTTTTGCGGCAATATCTTTGGACTTAAGCCTGAATCTAAAGAAGAGAACCGACGTAATTACGTGGGGTGTATTCATGGACTTGTAGTTGTGGATAGGAAGTCTTTGCGATTTTCCGTAGGATCTTGTATCTAGATTTATTCTACCGAGTAGTCTAGACCTTGATAGACTTGTATAACCTGTATAGGTTGAATGTTCTGCGAGTAGCATGTGCTACTTGAGAAGGTGGACCAGGCTAGCCGGGTTATAGCCGTGGAGCGAATTGCTAATAGTCGATAATCGTCGCGAGGTATGTGATTCTTCCTATACGCTGAGCATGATATTTTAAAGAAGTATATATAGTACGGTAGACGTACGCGTGTTAACTGAACGTAGTTGTACGGCAATGTCTTTTGACTTAAGCCTGAATGATAAGAACTTTGAAGTATTTCAAAAAGTATTAAGAACTGTTTTTGAAAGAAGAGTAACACTTGGTTTTGAAAACATAAGAGTTATACTAGCTTTATGGGAAGTTAGGTATAACGTCTTAAGAAAGATAAAATGAATGATTTATTGATTATAGAAGTTAAGAGACTTGATCTTAAAAGATAAGAGACTTGACTTAAATGAATTGATATGAATTTCGTGTGAAACCTCATTCGTGAGTAATGAGTACTTGGTTTTAAAAGGGAATAATGTTTTACTGATTTCGGAAATCAGAATGTGTATCGACAAACCACTACAGCGTTAATAAAGGAAAATGTAATGAATAATTAAGTAGTATTAAAACCAGTAGAAACTTCCATCTGCATAGAAGCTAAGATGAGACAAAATGATATTTCCTAGATCATGGCTGCTGTAATAAGATTGTTATAAACAAGAATATCCTACTCACATATAAGGCTTATGTTTCTCAGATTGTTTAAAAGAGAATTATATTCTTAAATGAATAAGACTATGAACTACGAAACCTTTCTAAAATAAGAAACGTGAACATTTGAAATTAGGCAAACTTGGACGTTTGGAAAATAATGTTGTTACTTGATTTTACAAAGGTAAGTGTTTTGGTTTACTTAAAAAGACAGTCACTCTATTTTATACTACGGGTATTGTGTGACTTATGTGAAAGAAACGGATCTTTTAAAGATTTAATGTATGAAGTACTTTGGGGATAGATACCCGAACTTGTTAGTAGAAAGTACCTTGTGTGAATAACTTGATTGTATTGGTTTGTGATAGCCTTGTAATACTTTCTTGTTGATTTGATAAGTAAACATATTAGGATGCTACGTGTGTTAATATTCTGTGATATTTGTGTAAAGGGGTTTCCCTTGTTGTGCTTATGTTGTTTAACAGTGGCCGTTGTGCTAGTATTACATCACTCACCTCTTGACATGTTTCCGGGGGTTAAGCTGCCCTCCGATGCGGGGTAGACTCAGGCGGTCTGGGACCATGATTCGAGAATACCTCATGCGGGTCTTGGGGGCCTATGCGGAGCTACGAGAGTTCCAGGTTAGTGTGCGGCCTTTATGGTCATGCGGTCTATGTGGCCATGCGGACTGCGAGTCGGGGCGTTGCGGGAGTAGCTACCCTCGATGCGGGAATACCTCATGCGGGCCATTGGGTGGCTGAGGAGTCTGCGGAAGTTCGAGGCTAGACGCGCACATTAGATCTGCGGCGAGTGGCGGCTTTGATCATGTGACGATGCAGACAGATCTCATGTCTGATTTATGACCTTGTTTGTACTATGGGTCGTAGTAGTCGGCTATGCCTTATTTACCTGCATGCGGTTTTATGAGGACACAGTGGGACACTCGTGTTCATGTGTATTCCTTGGTACTTTTATATCATAGCTGGCGGTGAGGAAGGTATTCCACGGGCATGATTGATGTTGTGGGCGTGAGACCCATAGTTATATTTGAGTGATGACTTTGAGGCGTGAGTCACGACTTGACATGTCGCCTAATTATTGTGGAACGTAGTTTGGTTATCATACATGTCTCTGTTTTATATAGCGCTATGATTTCATTTCTGATATTTTGATTTCACATACTTGGTACTGTTATCTGACCTCCTTGAGGCCGTTACATGCCGCAGTAAAGGTACACCGATCGTTGATCCTCGCTCTTAGGTCACAGATTCGGCGTTTGGGAAGCTCCGTTTCTCCGAGGCTTATCTTCGTATAGTCCCTGTTGTTGTAGGTGCTACATTCGGGGTATGACGAACCCCGTCGTCGTGATTGTCATATCATTCGTAGAGTGCAGTAATCGTTGTGGCGGGGTTTGTAAAAGGATTAAACCTTCGGTTTGAAAGAGTTGTTATTTATATATATGCCGAAAGGCAAGTTTTCTAAAGATAAGCTGTTGTACACTTTGTTATTTTATGTTGCTTTGTGTTATGTTCACGATTACTCGATGTTGTA
The DNA here is from genome assembly GCA_029844215.1 of Przewalskia tangutica. Classification (NCBI taxonomy): domain Eukaryota; kingdom Viridiplantae; phylum Streptophyta; class Magnoliopsida; order Solanales; family Solanaceae; genus Przewalskia; species Przewalskia tangutica. The sequence goes on from CM056725.1 coordinate 79,559,094, forward strand.
TCACTAGGGTGTCCGGTAAGGCACCGATCACGGCTCGTTCGGTCGTGACAATTTCATTCTGATATTTTGATTTCACATACTTGGTACTGTTATCGACCTCCTTGGGGCTGCGTTCATGCCGCAGTAGAGGTACATCGGTTGTGGATCCTCGCCATGGATCACATTCAAAGATATTGGGAAGCTCCGTTTCTCCGGAGGCTTATCTTTTGGTATGTTTCCCTGAGTTGTAGGTTCTTGTACATTCAGGGGTATGGCGGGGCCCTGTCCCGTCATAGTTGTTATTACACTCTTAGAGGTCTGTAGTACTGTTGTGGGCAGGGTTTGTAAAGGATTGTAACTGTTCGATTATATGTATATACATGAAGGCGACCGTTTTGGTTGGCCTGTTTTCTTATAATGTATCTTGTTTCCTGTTTAAGTTTTTATTTCCGCTGATTTTCTCTGATGTTGTATCACTAGGGTGCCCAGGGTAAGGCACCAGTCACGGGCCCGAGGTCGGGTCGTGACACATTACCTCAAATAGCCCAAAAATATCCAAGTACTTAAAGTCGCTCCTAAGCAAGTTTTAGCTCCAAATCTTTATGTTCCAAACCACCACAAGTCACCCTTAGAAGCTCCTAACCAACTTCTATTCAAGAATTAACTCCAAAAAGTGAAGAACACTAAGGTTTTAAAGATGGCATGTCTCGGCCAAGGTGTGGTTTAGGGGCTAGGGATGTGAAATATTGTCTAACTCTTGGTTACTAATCTTCCTAATACATCAAGGAAGAACACTTAGAAGTTTAAGAATTATTGGACAATAATTTCTCAAGGAAGGGGGGGGGGGGGGGGGTTTGGAAGAGAACAAGGTGAAGGGAGAGGAAAGATATTTTCAAGTCTTGAAATATACTAAGTGTGGAAGATTTCATCAACTAGAGGGGTTTATATAGGACAACCAAGGGCTAGGATAGAAGCATGTGTATGGTGTAGATTGGGGACATGTGTTTGTGTGGGTCCCTCTTGCCCACTTGCCCAACAAATATCTTGCAAGACTTGGCCACTTGCCTTGGCCACTTGTCCACTAAATTTCGTCCAACATGTGCCACCTAGGGGTGACACATGTCGCCCTCCTATTGGTCCAAAATATTTCATCTCTCGAAAAAATCCGTAATTGGTTAAAAATATTAAAAACGTAAAATTTCCTTCACAAGGTTCGGAATATTTTCCGTCGGAAAACAAATCTTTTATCCTTAACCTAATTAGGGCTATACATTCGTACGTACGTCCTCACATACATACTCTGGAACTACGGGGTATAACATTCTCCCCCCTTTAGAAACATTCGTCCTGAATGTTCCTTCTAGATTCAATTAATTCAGATAACGGCATAGTTCCTCATAACTTTAAATAATTTGCAAATGCCACACATAGCCACAATACCAAACTTAAGTACATACGTCGAATAACACTTAAGCATATATGTCAATTAAAATCAGCGAGTAGGAAAGTGAGTTACCTGGAGGTGTGGGGAATAAGTGAGGATACTTCTGTCTCATGTCCTCCTCTGCTTCCCACGTCATCTCCTCTCTGTTCTCGTTCCGCCATAAGACCTTGACGGAAACCACATCATTTGTCCGCAGTCGCCTAACCTGACGATCGAGTATCGCTATGGGACTCTCCTCATACGATAACCCCTCCGTCACCTGGACATCATCAATCGGGTGCACTCTAGATGGATCTCCGATACATCTCCTCAGCATAGAAACATGAAAAACCGGATGCACTGCCTCCAGATCGGACGGCAGATCCAACTCATAGGCAACCTTGCCTACCCTACGGACAATCTGATAAGGCCCAATGTACCTTGGGCTGAGTTTCCCCTTCTTCCCAAATCTCATCACACCCTTCATGGGTGACACCTTCAGGAAAACCCAATCATCAACCTCAAACTCCAAATGTCGACGCCGATGATCTGCATACGACTTATGTCGACTCTGAGCTGTCAATAACCGCTCCTGGATAAACTTCACCTTATCCACTGCCTGTTGTATCAAGTCCGGCCTGACTAACCTCGCCCACATCGAACCAGCCTATCGGTGACCTGCACTTCCTCCCATATAAGGCCTCATAAGGCGCCATCTGGATACTGGAATGGTAGCTGTTATTATACGCAAACTCCACTAGCGGCAAATGATCCTCCCAGCTACCCCTGAAATCAATAACACAGGCTCGCAGCATATCCTCAAGTGTCTGGATAGTACGCTCTGCCTGTCCGTCGGTCTGAGGATGGAATGCGATCGAGGCTCACCTGCGTCCCTAAACCCTTCTGGAAAGACCTCCAGAAATTAGCCGTAAACTGGGCTCCTCTGTCTGATATGATAGATATAGGGACCCCATGCAGTCTCACGATCTCTCGGATGTAAAGTCTAGCATAATCCTCGGCCGAAAAAGTCGTCCTGACGGGAAGAAAGTGGGCGGATTTCGTCAGCCTGTCAACGATAACCCAGATAGAATCATGCTTCCTCTGAGTGCGAGGTAACCCTGTAATAAAGTCCATATTGATCACCTCCCACTTCCACGTCGGAATCTCTATCATCTGCAACAACCCACCAGGCCTCTGGTGCTCCACCTTGACCTGCTGACAACTCGGGCACTGAGCAACAAACTCTGCAACGTCCCTCTTCAGGCCATCCCACCAATACACAGATCTGAGGTCGTGGTACATCTTTGTCGACCCCGGATGGATAGAGTAACGCGCGCTGTGTGCTTCCCCTAGAACCTGCTGTCGAAGTCCTGCAATATCTGGAACACACAACCTGCCCTCAAACCTCAGCACCCCATCAGGTGCTACCTCAAATGGACCCTTCCCCTCACGAAGAGCCGTATCTCGATACCGTGTCATAATCGGATCCTCAAACTGTCGCCTCTTCACCTCCTCGACGATGGAAGACTCGGCAACCTCTCGAACCCGAACCCCACTACTATCAGAACCAATCAATCGGACTCCAAGGCTCGCTAGCTGATGTAACTCGCGGACCATGCCCCTCCTCTCTGGCTGCACATCTGATAGACTACCCATCGACCTACGACTAAGGGCATCTGCCACTACATTGGCCTTCCCTGGGTGGTATAGGATATCGACATCATAATCCTTGAGTAGCTCTAACCACCGTCTCTGTCGTAAGTTCAGCTCCCTCTGGCTAAAGATATACTGGAGGCTCTTGTGGTCTGTGTAAATATCCACATGAACTCCATACAAATAATGTCTCCAGATCTTCAAGGCATGAATCACTGCTGCCAACTCTAAGTCATGCGTGGGGTAGTTCTTCTCATGCTTCTTGAGCTGTCGAGATGCGTAAGCTATAACCTTACCCTGCTGCATCAGCACACACCCAAGCCCGATGCCCAATGCATTACAATAAACCACGTAGCCGTCTGGACCCTTTGGAAGAGTAAGAACTGGGGCGGTCGTCAATCTCTCCTTCAGCAACTGGAAGCCCTCCTCACAAGCATCCGTCTGACGAAACTTAGCCGTCTTACAGTCGGCTTAGTCAAAGGGCTGAAATAAGCAAACTTCTCCACGAACCTCAGATAATAACATGAGGCCCAGAAGCTGCGCACTCTGCCGGTGTAGTAGGTCTAGACCAAGTCTGGCGCCTCGATCTTTCCGTATCCACCGAATACCATCGGCCCGAACAATGTGCCTAAGAATGCCACGAAGCCAACCAAAACTCACGAAAACTTGGCATACAATCGCTGGTCATGGAGAACTCTCAGCACCGTCCTCAAATGCTCCGCATGCTCCTGCTCTGAGCGAGAATAAACCAAGATGTCATCAATGAATACTATCACAAACGTATCCAAAAATGGCTTGAACACTCGGTTCATCAAATCCATAAATACTGCCGGAGCATTGGTCAAGCCGAAAGACATGACCCTGAACTCATAGTGCGTCTGGGTCGGAATCTGATCTAGGGACATTCGTCTCCCTAACTCGCACCTGATAGTAACCAGATCGCAGGTCTATCTTGGAGAAATACCTCACGCCCTGCAACTGGTCGAACAAATCATCCATCCTGGGGAGGGGGTATCTGTTCTTAATAGTCACCTTGTTCAGCTGCCTGTAATCAACACACATACGCAGCGTCCCATCCTTCTTTTTCACAAACAATACCGGCGCTCCCCAGAGAGAAACACTAGGCCTGATGAAGCCCTTCTCCAGCAAATCTCTCAGCTGGTCCTTCAACTCTCTCAACTCGGCAGGTGCCATTCTGTATGGCGGAATGGATATAGGTCGAGTATCAGGCAGAATATTAATGCAAAACTCTATCTCCCTCTCAGGAGAGATACCCGGGAGGTCGTCTGGAAACACATTTGGGAACTCTCGACTCTGGGCGGCGAAGGTGCAGTATCTCGGCCTCAGTATCAAATACCCGAATGAGATGGTAGATATACCCCTTCTGCACCATCTTCCTGGCCTTGAGGTAAGAAATAAACCTACCCTTCGGCGACACAGTGTTCCTCTCCCACTCAATAACCGGCTCCCCAGGAAACTGGAACCGTACCACTCTCTCCCTACAGTATACATTGGCGTAGCAAGAAGCTAACCAATCCATACCCATGATCACATCAAAATCGGTCATGTCCAACTCTATCAAGTCGGCTAGGTCGACGATTGCGTATAGTCACGGGCAAGCCCTATATACCATGCGGCTACCACCGAATCACCCAGCCGTAGCTACCTCAAAGGGTCTATGGACTCGTGCTCTATCCTATCCTACTAGCAATATGGGAGATATATAGGACAAGGTAGAACCGGATCTATCAAGGCATACACGTCACAACATGAAACTAATAATGTACTGTGGCGACATCCGTGACGCCTCACGGTCTGGCGGTGGACATGGCATATATGCGGTTCTGAGGACCGCTGGAACTAGGAACCCTGCCACGACCTCTGCCACGACCTGCTGGCCCATGAGCACCCCGCCTCGGGGCGAGTAATCTAGGAGATGAGACCGCGAAAGACCACATGGTGAACCCTACCATCTGCGCTGCCTCTGGTCGGACAGTCTCTCGCAAAATGACCCTGTTGACCGCAAGTGTAACAAACTCCCGAAGTAGGACCACAACTCCCATAATGGGATCAACCGCATCGGCCACACTAAGAGAGGGGTGGTCTCGATCGGTTAGTACCCCTGCTACCACAAGTCAAAGCCACAGGGCCCCGACCGCCCCAGAATACCCTGGCTGCCCTGAAGACGGTGTAGGAGTGCTCTGAGCTGGCTGAGGTGTGAATCTAGTCTGCCGTGAAGTGCCGCCGAGAGCTACTAAAGGACCCTTCTGTCCTGGCCTTCTTCTGCTGATATCTGACAACCCGCTGGCCCCTACGCTCCTCACATACTAGTGCATAAGTGTTACACCCCGAAGTTCCAGGGTATGTATGTGAGGACGTACGTACGAGAATACGACACAAAAATTGGAATGGAAGAAAGATGTGATTTTTCGACGGAAAAGTTTCCGGATGTTGTGAAGGAAAAAGGTTCGTTAATGGGAATTGGATTCCCAGATTTGGTATTTGGACTTCTTGGAATATTAGATAATTATGGAATTTTATTTCCGGATTTGGTCACGTGGGGCCCACGGGAGAAATTTACGGTTTTGTGGGGCCCACTTTGTTTTCGAGATTTTGGCCGTTGTGGATATTTTCGGAAGATGAAATATTTTGGACGAATAGGAGGGCGACACGTGTCACCCCCCTAGGTGGCCGAAATTTGCTTGACAAGTGGCAAGACAAGTGGCCTTGTCTTGCAAGATATTTTTAGTGTGGACAAGTGGCTTGTGGGGCCCACACACACTTGTCCCCAATCTCAACCACACACTTGCCTTCATCCTAGACCTTGGCTGTCCTATATATGCACCCTTAGTTGATGAAATCTTCCACACTTAGGTTATTTCAAGACTTGAACAAATACTCTCTCCCTTGCCTTGTGGTTTCGGCCATGACCTAATTCCTTGACCTAAATTTGTCCAACAATTCTTAAACTCTTAAGTGTTCTTCCCTAAGGTGTTAGGAAGATTGTGAACTAAGAGTTAGACAAGATTTCACACCCCTAGCCCCTAAAACACACCTTGGCCGAAAGTTGTGAAGTTTGGAACCTAAGTGTTCTTCACTTTTTGGAGTTGATTCTTGAAGAGAAGTTGGTTAGGAGCTTCTACGGGTTGCTTGTAGCGGATTGGAACGTAAGGATTTGGAGCTAAACTTCCTAAGGAGCGACTTTAAGTTCTTGGATATTTTTGGGCTTTTTGAGGTAATGAACTTTGTTCTCTTTGTGAAGTTGGATATTATGTATATTGGAAGTATATATATGAGTATGAGATATGTGGAATGAAGATTGGAAAGACTTGGAACTTGTTAAGTTGCAAAAATGGAAATTGTCAAGTAAGCCATCAAAATGGTAAAAACGTATCTTACTTGTTGAAAGCTAATAACAAAGTAACTATAACTTATATGAAGATTGGAATATAAGTTGGAAGATTAAAGAAGTAATTCTGGCATGATAGCCGAAAAAGTGGATAAGTGTAATTATTGTAAGTTGGCCAAGAACACCAACTAGTGGACTAATGGACTGTATTTACTTTGGACTGTATTTACATAGTCGTATTTACATTGGACTGTCTTTACTTTGGACTATGGACTTGTTCCATTTCGGTTTTTAAGTTGTTGTTGTTTTAAGGGGAAGATTGTTTAACACGTCCGTTTGGGCGTGTGATCCCCTTCTTTAGTTGTTGAATTGTTGCGCCTTAAATGTGGCATGTTGGTTACTGTTATCGGGCCTTGAAAAAGGTGGAAAAGTACGTAGAAACAGGGAAAGTGCTGCCCGATTTTCCGTAGAATTAGAGGGCTATTAATTGGTATAAGTCTTCAATGGTAAGTAAGGTTTGATAGAAGTACTATGGCCATTTTAGGATTGAAGTACTACGTGTGGCGTGATCTACTTGGCTTAAGGAGTAGCCGACGAAGTTGAAGTACTTGGAGCGTTTTGCTATTTGTCGATAATCGTCGCGAGGTATGTGAACCTCTTCATATCTGTTATACCCCGTATTTCCAGAGTATGTACGTAAGGGCGTACGTACGAAAGTTAAGCCTTAAAGTTTAGGCATGGGACGTTTTTTTTGGGCACAACTCACACAAAGAATCGTTTTCCGACGAAACGTTTTACAAGACTCGCGTAGGGTAAATTTCGGCTATGTCATTTCTAATTTTTGCGGATTTTTCCGAGAGACGAAACATTTTGGACCAACGAGAGGGCGACACTTGTCACCCTCTCATTGATGGATGTGGGGCGGCAATAGGGCCGATTGGAATGGCTATTTTGTCATGGAGTTGGTAGGATATTTTGTGTGATAGTTGGATAAGGTACACTTGCCCTAATCTTGACCTTACACTTGCCTAGCACTTGGCTTAATCTTGGCCATTGGTTGGCCATTTCTTGACCTATAAATACCCCCCTTAAGATGAAGAGTTCTTCATCCACAAACAAACTTTCCAAGTCTAAAATCCCTCCCTCTCCCTTGTGAGCTTTTCGTCCAACACTCCCCCCTCCCCTTGTGAAGGCCTTGGCTGAAACACCCCCCCTCTAGCCTAGTAGCCCTAGCCGAAACCTACCCCCCCTCCTTTGGTAGAAATGTTGTCTTCCAAGTATAGTTACTATTCCTAAATACCCTAGCCCAAATCCCTTAAGTACTTAGTAGAAGTTGTGAAGAACTTCTAAGGGTTCTTGGAGCTATCGGAGCGTACAAATTAGGAGCTAAACCTTGCTCAGGAGCGACTTTTAACTTGGATAATTATTGGGCTTATCGAGGTAAATAAACTTATCCTTCTTTTGTAATTAGAGAATACATACTGTAGAAGTATAGGAATAAGTATTAAATACTTAGAAGGATATAAAAGAATAGAATTGAACTGTTATCACAGTAAGAAGGGTTTTAAAGAAGAATAATTGAACTACTTACATATGACTGTTTTCACAGTAGACTTGAGTAGCTTGGCGGGTAGGAAGTCTTGCCCAATTTTCCGTAGAATAGAGAACCTCTGCTTAGAATTTCTGAGAATAGTCTAGACGTTGATAGGCGTATTTGACTATTATAGGTGATTCTCTGTACGACATATTCGACTTGGCGGTGGTTTTCGTAGAAGGTATGTGATTCTTCCTATACTCTTGAGCATGATATTTTAAAATATATATATAGTACGGTGACGTCGTGTGTTAAGCGAGTAATAATTACGGCAATGTCTTTTGACTTAAGCTGAATAATCTGAGATCTTAAAAAGTCTTTCAAAAGAATTATAAATCGATTTTGAAAGAAGAAGAATATTTGTTTTTAAACAAGAAGCTTAAGAGTTATACTAGCTTTATGGGAAGTTAAGTATAACGACTTAAGAATGATAAAAGAACAGTTTACTTATGTGTTTATAAAAGACTTATATTGATTTGAAAGTATAATATAAAATGGTTTGATGAGTAGACATAATATGATGCTATGTGTGTTAGTGTCTTGTAACGTTTGTAAAAAAGGGTATTCTTGTTGTGCTTATGTTGTTTAACGATAAGTTGTTATGTTAGTATAATATCACTCACCTCTTGACATGATCTGGGGTTAAGGCCCTCCGTCTGGGGTAGACTCGGTGATGCAGGACCATGATTCGAGAATGCCTCATACGGGTCGGGGACCTATGCGGAGCTACGGAGTTCAGGTTAGTGTGCGGGGTTATACCTCATGCGGTCTATGTGGCCATGCGGACTACGAGTCCAGGACGTTGTCGAGGAGTAGCTACCCTCGATGCGGGGTTATGCCTCATGCGGGCCTATGTGAGTGGCCTATGCGGACTACGGGAGTCCAGGATTAGGGTTGCATAATGATAATATGGGAGAGAGGCCCTGCTTCGATCATTCGCAGCCTAGAAAAGACCGGTTACAGTTCACCTATTGTTGCTCTTGTTTATGATGTGGCACTATGTGCGGTTACATTGGTTGTTTCGTGCATATTTGTAAAATTGGTTTTAAAGTGATATGATTTCATTTAAGTACTTTCTGATTTCACATACTTAGTACTGTTATCTTGACCTCCTTGAGTGCGTTAAATCCGCGAGTAAGGGCAGCAGTGCTAGATCCACATCCTTAGGATCTTTGCTTTGGTGTCGGGAGCTCCATCTTCTCCGGAGGCTCTACTTTTTGGGTATGATCTCCCTGTATTGTAGATAGTTTTTGTACATTCGTGGTATGGCGGCCCTGTCCGCCATAGTTGTTTACTTCCTTAGAGGTGCAGTAGTCTATTATGCAGTTGGGATGTAAAGCTGCGGACTTTGGTTTTATATATATATGCGAAAGGCACCCTTTCTCGAAGCGTGTATCATTTACAATTGTTTCATGTCTTGTGTTTTTATATTCCGCTGATTTTCTCTGATGTATGACTACTTGGGTGCCCGGGTAAGGCACGATCACGAGCCGGGCAGTCGTGACAAAAGTGGTATCGAGCGATTAATCCGGAAAGTGTCTGAACCGTATCTAGTAGAGTCTTGATTATCGGTGTGTTGTGCACCACACCAATAATCAGGAGGCTATAGGATATTTAGGATTGGTTTCCATTCTTCTCACTCTGAGATCGTGCTTTAGAGTTGTGTTATAGGTTGGACCCTCTAACGTATTCCTTTCTATGCTGATTATGCCTCGCGTAAAACCCGGGCCCAGAAGGGCAAAGCGGCCGAGAGGCTGCTAGTGGGACACCGAGTCACGAGGGCTCGTGCCCGATCTATACCCGACGGCGAGTTCCACGACGCCGCCGACCTGAGAGGGTTTAGGGCGCGGCGATGGCGATGAGACCACGCACCTACACCTCAAGTCCCACGGCTGGAGCGGATGAGATGGGTTCTGAGAGATGGCCCGATTCGCGGGATCGTGGCGAACATGAGGCAGCCGATCTGGCGATTCGATTCTAGCCCGGTCGTACCGTAGTTCACCCGAGGCGAATAGTTTGAGGCTACGGGATTTCTGAGTTGTAGCCCGCCGAGTTTTACGTCGAGGCGAAGGATGATCCGCGAGTTCATCCGTCGATTCTGAAGGATCATCACGGGTGATCAAGGCTTGAGACCGAGTCTGTGACCCGGTTCTCATCGGTGCGTGATACGCGATCGATTGGTTTGATTCGTGGGAGCTTTCCCGGGGAGAGCATGCGCCTCCAGCAGTATGGGACGAGTTTTCGGAGGCCTTTCTCACTCACTTCTTGCCTCCACAGATGAGGAGAGCACAGGCCGATAGATTTTTGTTCTTTGGCGAGAGAGGACGCCTGATTAGGTAGTACAACGCGTTGAGTTTGATTCGTTGGCTCGATATGTCCCTGCGTTGGTAGCGAATGGAGGGCGAGTGCATCGTTACGTCACGGGCTAGATGATTATATGGCGAGTCTTGTGCGGGTGTGGCTCTTGACCGAGCATGGATATTACCGCGTGCGAGCTCATGCACGTCAGGCTGCGAGGCGTAGAGGCCGACGGGTTGTGACAGCGGCGAAGAAGACCAGGACGGCAGGGTCTTTTGGTGGCTAACGTGGTGGGCGGCCTCAACAACAGTCTAGATTTGCACCACGGCCCAGAGCACTCGCGCGCACCTCGCGGCCCAGAGTATTCGAGCGGCGGCCGGGCCCTGTGGCTTTAGACGTCGAGCGGCGAAGTGCGGCGATCGGGACCACCCCTCGGTGTGGCCGTCGGTAGATCCCACCGGGGTGTGAGTGCGCTACGGGAGTTTGTTACGATTGTGGCCAGCGAGGTCACTTTGCGGCCCATCAGGCAAGGCGGTGCTAATGGTAGGGTCGACCCTGAGTTCTTTCGGTCTTCTTCATCCCCGACAGTTACTCGCCCCGGAGGGCAAGGTACTCATGGACCAGCGGGTCGCGGCAGAGGTCGTGGCGCGGGTCCCAGTTCTAGCGGTCCTCAGAACCGCATATATGCCTTGTCCAGTCGGCAGGACCAGGAGGCCTCACCTGATGTCGTCACAGGTACCTTATCAGTCTCCGATTATGATGTGTATGCCTTGATAGATCCGGGTTCTACTCTGTCCTATATATCTCCCCTTATTGCTAGTAGGATAGGGATAGAGCATGAGTCCATAGACCCTTTCGAGGTAGCTACGCCAGTGGGTGATTCGGTGGTAGCTCGGCGGGTATATAGGGCTTGTCCAGTGACCATATCTGATCGTCGGACCTGGCCGACTTGATAGAGTTGGACATGGCGATTTCGGCGTGATCATGGGTATGGGTAGCTGGCTTCTTGCTACGCCAATGTAGCTGCGAGGAGAGAGTAGTGCGGTTCCAGTTTCTGAGGAGCCGGTTGTTGAGTGGGAGGAACACCGTATCGCCGAGGGTAGGTTTATTTCCTACCTCGAGGCTAGGAAGATGGTGCGAGAAGGGTACATCTACCATCTCGTTCGGGTGTTTGATCGAGGTGCGGTGCGATTTTGATCGATTCGATGGTCGAGAGTTCCCGGGCGTGTTTCAGACGACCTCGGTATCCTCCCGAGAGGAGATAGAGTTTTGTATCGATGTCTTTGCGGACACTCGGCTATTTCCATTCCGCCATACGTAATGGCACCGCCGAGTTGAGAGAGTTGAAGGACCAGGTGAGAGATTTCTTTGGAGAAAGGTTTCATCGACCTAGTGTTTCTCCCGAGAGCGCCGGTATTGTTCGTGAAGAAGAAGGGCGGACGCTGCGCATGTGTTGATCTGACATCCGAACAAGGTGACCATTAAACGAATACCCTTCCCGTGATTGATGATTTGTTCGACCGATTGCGAGTGCGAGATGTTTCTCAAGATTGATCTGCGATCGGGCTATCATCAGTGCAGTCGAGAGGCGGATGTCCCTAGGGCGCATTCGGACGTCACGCATTATGAGTTCGTAGTCATGTCTTTTGGGTTGACCAATGCTCGCGGTATTCATGGATCGATGAACCGAGTGTTCAAACCATTTTTGGACACGTTTGTGATAGTGTTCATCGATGATATCTTGGTTTATTCTCGCTCGAGCGAGAGCATGCGAGCATTTGAGGCTGTCTTGTGATTCTCGGGACCAGCGATTATCGCCAAGTTTTCCAAATGTGAGTTTTGGTTAGCTTGGTGGCTTTTCTTGGGCATATTGTCGGGCGATGGTATTCAGTGGATACTGCCAAGATCGGCGATCGAGACTTGCCTGGACCTACTACTCCGGCTGAGGTTCGCGACTTTACGGGCCTTGCGAGTTATTATCGGTTCGTAGAAGTTTGCTTCTATCTACGCACCATTGACTAGGGTGACTCGGAAAGCGGCTAAGTTTGATGGGTGATGCGTGTGGCGGGGTTTCCAATTGTTGAAGGAGAGATCGGCCGCCCCGTTCTTACTCTTCCGGAGGTCGACGGTTATGTCGTGTATTGTGATCGTCGGACATCGGGTTGGGATGTGTGTTGATCAGCGAGGCAAGGTTATAGCGTATGCATCCCGACGGTGAAGAAACACGAGAGGAACTACCCCACCCATGATTTGGAGTTAGCGCGGTGATTCACGCCAAGATGCGGAGGCACTATTTGTATGGGGTTCATGTGGATATTTATACGCACCACAAGAGCCTCGGATATCTTCGGCGTAGGAGGCGAACTTACAGCAGACGGTGGTTAGAGTTGCTTAAGGATTACGATGTTGATATCCTGTACCACCGGGAAGGCCAATGTTGTGGCGAATGCTCTTAGTCGTAGGTCGATGGGAGCCTATCGGATATGCACGGCAGAGAGGAGGGACATGGTTCGTGATTTGCATCGATTAGCGAGCCTTGGTGTCCGCTTGATTGATTACGATAGCGATGGGGTTCGAGTTCGTGAGGTTGCGAGTCTTCCATCGTCGAGGAGGTGAAGAGGCAACGATTCGAGGATCCGATTTTGACACGTTATCGTGATACGGCTCTTCGTGAGGAAGGGTCCTTTTGAGTAGCACGATGGGGTGCTAAGGTTTGAGGAAGGTTGTGTTCCGGATGTTTGAGGACTTGGCGGAGTTCTAGGGAAGCACCACGGCGCGCGTTACTCTATCCATCCGGTCGACCAAGATGTACCACGACCTTAGATACGTGTATTGGTGGGATGGCTTGAAGAGGGGCGTTGCGAGTTCGTAGCTCGATGCGTGTTGTCGGCGGTGAAGGTAGAGCACCGGAGGCACGGTGGTTTTATTCTGACGATAGAGATCCGACACAGAAGTGGGAGGTGATCAACATGGACTTTATCACAGATTACCTCGCACTCCGAGGAGACATGATTCTATCTGGGTTATCGTCGGCCGGTGTGAAATCAGCCCACTTTCTTCCGTCGGGGCGACTTTTCGGTGAGGATTATGCGCACTTTACATCGAGAGATCGTCGGTGCATGGAGTCCCTATTTCGATTATATCAAGCGAGGAGCCCGGTTCTGGCTAACTTACGGAGGTCTTTCGAGAAGGTCTAGGGGCCTTGGTGAGCACAGTCGCATTCCATCCACGCAGAGACGGACAGCGAGCGCACTATCCGCACTCTTGAGGATATCTTTGCGAGCTGTGTTATTGACCGAGGGTAGGGAGGATCATTTGCCTCTAGTTGAGTTTGCGTATAATAATAGCTACCACTCCGATTCGGATGGCGCCTTATGAGGCCTTGTATGGGAGGAAGTGCGGTCGCCGATAGGCTGGTTTGATGTAGGCGAGGTGCAGTTAGTGGGACCAGATTTGGTTCAGCAGGCAGTGGATAAGGTAAAGCTTATCTAGAAGCGATTCTTGTGACTCGAGTCGGCGAAGTCATATCACAGATCATCGTCGTCGGCATCCGAGTTCGAGGTTGATGATTGGGTTTTCTGAAGGTGTCACCCATGAAGGTGTGATGAGATTCGGGAAGAAAGGAAACTCGGCCAAGGTACATTAGGCCTATCAGTTGTCGCGAGGTAGGCGAGGGTTACTACGAGTTGGATCTGCCGTCCGTCTGAGGCGATGCATCCGGTGTTTCATGTTTCTATCTTTGAGAGATGTATCGGGGATCCATCTAGGGTACACCCGATTGACGATGTCCAGGTGACCGAGGGGTTATCGTATGAGGAGATTCCCATAGCGATAATCGATCGTCAGGTTAGGCGTCTGCGGACTAAGGACGTGGCTTCCGTCAAGGTCTTGTGGCGGAACGAGCTCAGGGAGGAGATGACGTGGGAAGCTGAGGAGGACATGAGGCAGAAGTATCCTCACCTATTCCCCACACCTCCAGGTAATTCACTTTCCTACTTGTAAATTTTCATTATCGTTTATGCCTAAGTGTTGTTTTGTGGCCGTGTGTGGCATTTGCAAACTGTTTAAGTTATGAGGAACCTTATCGTTAACGGTCTTGGGAAGGAACATTCGGGACGAATGTTTCTAAGGAGGGGAGAATGTTATACCCCGTATTTCCAGAGTATGTACGTAAGGGCGTACGTACGAAAGTTAAGCCTTAAAGTTTAGGCATGGGACGTTTTTTTGGGCACAACTCACACAAAGAATCGTTTTCCGACGAAACGTTTTACAAGACTCGCGTAGGGTAAATTCCGGCTATGTCATTTCTAATTTTTGCGGATTTTTCCGAGAGACGAAACATTTTGGACCAACGAGAGGGCGACACTTGTCACCCTCTCATTGATGGATGTGGGGCGGCAATAGGGCCGATTGGAATGGCTATTTTGTCATGGAGTTGGTAGGATATTTTGTGTGATAGTTGGATAAGGTACACTTGCCCTAATCTTGACCTTACACTTGCCTAGCACTTGGCTTAATCTTGGCCATTGGTTGGCCATTTCTTGACCTATAAATACCCCCCTTAAGATGAAGAGTTCTTCATCCACAAACAAACTTTCCAAGTCTAAAATCCCTCCTCTCCCTTGTGAGCTTTTAGTCCAACACTCCTCACTTGTGAAGGCCTTGGCGAAACACCCCCTCTAGCCTAGTAGCCCTGGCAGAAACCTACCCCCTCCCTTGGTAGAAATGTTGTCTTCCAAGTATAGTTACTATTCCTAAATACCCTAGCCCAAATCCCTTAAGTACTTAGTAGATGTTGTGAAGAACTTCTAAGGGTTCTTGGAGCTATCGGAGCGTACAAATTAGGAGCTAAACCTTGCTCAGGAGCGACTTTTAACTTGGATAATTATTGGGCTTATCGAGGTAAATAAACTTATCCTTCTTTTGTAATTAGAGAATACATACTGTAGAAGTATAGGAATAAGTATTAAATACTTAGAAGGATATAAAAGAATAGAATTGAACTGTTATCACAGTAAGAAGGGCTTTAAAGAAGAATAATTGAACTACTTACATAGGACTGTTTTCACAGTAGACTTGAGTAGCTTGGCGGGTAGGGAAGTGCTGCCCAATTTTCCGTAGAATAGAACCTCTGCTTAGAATTTTACAGAATAGTCTAGGCGTTGATAGGCGTATTTGACTATTATAAATTTGATTCTCTTGTGCGACATATTCGACTTGGCAGGTGGTTTTCGCCGAGAAGGTATGTGATTCTTCCTATACTCTTGAGCATGATATTTTAAAATATATATATAGTACGGTAGACGTTCGTGTGTTAACTGAATATAGTTTTACGGCAATGTCTTTTGACTTAAGCCTGAATAATAAGAATCTTGAAGTATTTCAAAAGAATTAAGAATCCTTTTTGAAAGAAGAATAATACTTGGTTTGAAAGATTAAGAGTTATACTAGCTTTATGGGAAGTTAGGTATAACGACTTAAGAGAGATAAAAAGAATGGTTTATTGCTTTTAAGAAGTTAAGAGACTTGATCTTAAAAGATAAGAGACTTGACTTAATTGAATTGATGTGAAAGTTGTTAAGAAGTGTGAAACCTCATTCGTGAGTAATGAGTACTTGGTTTTTAAAGAATAATGTTTTATTGATTTCGGAAATGAGAATAAGTAAGGAACTTGATTTCTAAAAAGAGACTTGAGGAAATTAAAGAGTCTTTGGTTTAAAAGAAAGGCATTGTTTTGTCTTAAAATTGGTTTAAAACATAAAGTGTTATAACAGCTTTATGGGAAGTTAGTTATAACGACTTTATGAAAACAAAGAAATGGTTTTATCATTGGTTTTAAAGTGGTAACTTGACTTTAAAAGGAGAAGTGTTTTGGTCTAAAAAGAAAGCATGGTATTGCCTTAATTTGGTTTTAAAAGGAAAGTATGGAAGTTGTTTTGGTTTACTTAAAAGATGTTAGTCACTCTATACTGCGGGTATCGGGTGACCTTTGTAAAAGAAATGGATCCTTTAAAAAGAGTTTAACATACGTAGTGCTTTGGGGTTAAAACCCGGACTTTGACATAAAATGAAAGTACCTTGAGTTGTGTATAACTTGCCTATGCTTGTTGTTGTGAAACTTGCCTATGCTTGTTGTGATAGCCTTTGTTGTGCGGTGTGTTTCTATACTCTGCGTCTCTCGGTGGAGTCGGTTGACTTGTTGAGGACTTACTTAGACGCGTCTTGGCGTGTGGAGAATTCCGCACGCGCTCGCTGATAGTGTTATTCCATGGACTAGCTCTCCATAAGGTTTTCTTTGTTCGGCCTTGGTATCCGTGGTCGGCTTTCGTACTTGCCGTCTCGTGGTGATTCGGCCTTGGTACAGTAGTTAGCCCTCGCTTGCCCGCTCGATGTAGTGACGAAGTCTCGTGATCTGACCTTGGTACACAGTAGTTAGCCCTCGTACTTGCCGTCGCCACGTGGCCGGCCTTGGTATCTGGTAGTCGGCTTTCGTACTTGCCCCGTGTCAGCTTCGTGGTTTAGTTGTATAGTATTGTTAGTACAGACTTAGTGTTCATGTGTACTCTGTGGTGTTGTTATATCATAGACTGCCGGCAGTGAGGAAGGTATTCCACGGGCATGATTGATGTTGCGGGCGTGAGACCCATAGTTATATTTGAGTGATGACTCTGAGGGCGTGAGTCCACGACTTACATATTCACGATTTATTGTGATCGTAGTTTGGTTATCATACATGTCTCGCTTTATATATGCTATGATTTCATTCTGATATTTTTGATTTCATATACTTGGTACTGTTATGCGACCTCCTTCAGTGCGTTCATCCGCGGTAGAGGTACATCGATTGCTGATCCTCGCTCTTAGGATCACAGTTCAGCGTTGGGAAGCTCCGTTTCTCCGGAGGCTTATCTTTGGTATGTCACCCTGAGTTGTAGGTTCTTGTACATTCAGGGGTATGGCGGGGCCCTGTCCCGTCATGTTGTATAAAAGCTCTTAGAGGTCTGTAGTACTGTTGTGGGCAGGGTTTCTAAAAAGGATTAAACCGTTCAGTTTGAAAGATTTGTATACATATATTTATTGGAAGGTAACCGTTTGGTTGACCTGTTTTATGATCTTATCTCTTGTTTCATGTTTAAAGTTTTATTTCCGCTGATTTTCTCTGATGTTGTATTACTAGGGTGCCCGGGGTAAGGCACCAGTCACGGGCCCGGGATCGGGTCGTGACAAAAAGAATGGTTTATTGATTTTAGAAGTTAAGAGACTTGATCTTAAAAGATAAGAGACTTGACTTAATTGAGGTAATCTGAATATTGTTAAAAAGTGTAAAACCTCATTCGTGAGTAATGAGTATTTTGGTTTTCAAAAGGAATGATGTGTTACTGATTTCGGAAATCAGAATAAGTGTCGAACAAACCACAGCAGCGCTAATAAAGGGAAATGTATTGACTAATAAAGTATTATTAACAACCAGTAGAAACCTCCATCTGCATAGAAGCTAAGATGAGACAAAATGATATTACATTTCCTAGATCATGGCTGCTTTAATAAGATTGTTATAAACAAGAATAACCTACTCACATATCAGACATATGTTTCTCAAATTGCTTTCAAAGAGAATTATATCATTAAGTGATTAATACTATGAACTACGAAACCTTTCGAAAATGAGAAACTTGAGTAATTGAAATTAGACAAACTTGAACGTCTGGAAAAAAATGTTGTTACTTGATTTTACAAAGAGTAGTGTTTTGTTTTACTTCAAAAGATAGTCACTCTATTTTTATACTACGGGTATTGTGTGACTTTTGAGAAAGAAGCAGACCTTTTAAAGAGTTAATGTATGAAGTACTTTGGGGATAAAAACCCTATCTTGTTAATCATATAGTAGAAAGTACCTTGTGTGCATAACTTGATTGTGTTGGTTTGTGATAGCCTTGTAATACTTTCTTGTTGATTTGATAAGTAAACATGCTAGGATGCTACGTGTGTTAGTATCTTGTGATGTTTGTGTAAAGGGGTTTTCCTCGATTGCGCTTAAGTTGTTTAACGATCAGTCGTTATGTTGGTATTATACCACTCACCTTGACATGATCCCGGGGGTTAAGCTGCCCTCCGATGCGGGATAGACTCGGTGATGCAGGACCATGATTCGAGAATACCTCATGCGGGTCCCGGGACTATGTGGAGCTACGAGTTCGAGTTAGTGTGCGGCCTTTATGGTCATGCGGTCTATGTGGCCACGCGGATCGCGAGTCGGGGCGATGCCGGGGAGTAGCTACCCTCGATGCGGGAATACCTCATGCGGGCGATGAGGTTGGCCTATCGCGAGTCTGCGGGAAGTTCGAGGGCTAGACGCGCATTTGATACTGCGCGCGTGTGGCGGCCGTTCATGTGGCGGTCTGCAGATCTTATGATCTGATTTATGACCTTGTTAATCGTAGGTGTTAGTAGTCGGCTATGCCTTCGTACTTACCGTGCGGTTTTATTATGACACAGTGGGACACTCGTGTTCATGTATTCCTTGGTACTTTTATATCATGAGCTGGCGGTGAGGAAGGTATTCCACGCATGATTGATGTTGTGGCGTGAGACCCATTGTTATATTTAAGTGATGACTTTGAGGCGTGAGTCCACGACTTGACATATTGCTTATTTATTGTGATCGTAGTTTGGTTATCATACATGTCTCTGCTTTATATAGACTACTATAATTTCATTTATAGTATTTTGATTTCCACATACTTGGTACTGTTATCGACCTCGCTTGAATTTGCGTTCATGCCGCGGTAGAGGTACACCGTTGATCCTCGCTCTTAGGATCGCATTCGGCGTTTGGGAAGCTCCGTTTCTCGGAGGCTTATCGATGGTATAGTCCCTGTCGTTGTAGGTATTTACATTCGGGGTATGGCGGGCCTGTCCGCCATTGTTGTCATATCATTCTTAGAGGTGCATGTAATCTTGTTGTGGCGAGTTGTAAATGGATGTAATCGTTCGTTTTAAGTTGATTTATATATATGCCGGGCGGCAAGTTTTCTCAGACATCGTTTTACACTTCATTCATGTCTTGTTTTATGTTCGTGATTTCTCCGATGTATGTCTACTTGGGTGCGGGGTAAGGCACGATCACGGGTTCGGTCGTGACATTTACTGCTTTGTGGGGCACTTTGTTTTTGAGATTTTGGCGTTGTGGATATTTTCTAAGATGAAATATTTTGGGACGAATAGGAGGCGACACGTGTCACCCCTAGGTGGCCTCAGGGCGAAATTTGCTTGACAAGTGGCAAGACAAGTGGCCTTGTCTTGCAAGATATTTTTAGTGGACAAGTGAAATGCGGCTTGCGCCCACACACTTGTGTCAATCTTGTCCACACACTTGCCTTCATCCTAGCCCTTGGTTGTCCTATATATGCACCCTTAGTTGATGAAATCTTCCACACTTAGGTTATTTCAAGACTTGAACAAATACTCTCTCCCTTGCCTTGTGGTTTCGGCCATGACCTAATTCCTTGACCTAAATTTGTCCAACAATTCTTAAACTCTTAAGTGTTCTTCCCTAATGTGTTAGGAAGATGGTGAACCAAGAGTTAGACAAGATTTCACACCCCTAGCCCCTAAAACACACCTTGGCCGAAAGTTGTGAAGTTTGGAACCTAAGTGTTCTTCACTTTTTGGAGTTGATTCTTGAAGAGAAGTTGGTTAGGAGCTTCTACGGGTTGCTTGTAGCGGATTGGAACGTAAGGATTTGGAGCTAAACTTGCTAAGGAGCGACTTTAAGTTCTTGGATATTTTTGGGCTTTTTGAGGTAATGAACTTTGTTCTCTTTGTGAAGTTGGATATTATGTATATTGGAAGTATATATATGAGTATAAGATATGTGGAATGAAGATTGGAAAGACTTGGAACTTGTTAAGTTGCAAAAATGGAAATTGGCAAGTAAGCCATCAAAATGGTAAAAACGTATCTTACTTGTTGAAAGCTAATAACAAAGTAACTATAACTTATATGAAGATTAGAATATAAGTTGGAGGATTAAAGAAGTAATTCCGACATGATAGCCGAAAAAGTGGATAAGTGTATTTATTGTAAATTGGCCAAGAACACCAACTAGTGGACTGTATTTACTTTGGACTGTATTTACTTTGGACTGTATTTACATTGAACTGTATTTACATTGGACTGTCTTTACTTTGGACTATGGACTTGTTCCTTTTCGGTTTTTAAGTTGTTGTTGTTTTAAGGGGAAGATTGTTTAACACGTCCGTTTGGGCGTGTGATCCCCTTCTTTAGTTGTTGAATTGTTGCGCCTTAAATGTGGCATGTTGGTTACTGTTATCGGGCCTTGAAAAAGGTGGAAAAGTACGTAGAAACAGGGGAAGTGCTGCCCGATTTTCCGTAGAATTAGAGGGCTATTAATTGGTATAAGTCTTCAATGGTAAGTAAGGTTTGATAGAAGTACTATTGCCAATTTAGGATTGAAGTACTACGTGTGGCGTGATCTACTTGGCTTAAGGAGTAGCCGACGAAGTTGAAGTACTTGGAGCGTTTTCTATTTGTCGATAATCGTCGCGAGGTATGTGAACCTCTTCCTATCCTTTCTAGCATGATTGTTGTGAACTATGTAGTACGGTAGACGTACGTGTGCTAAACAAATTTGGTTGGTTTAAAACATAAGGTGTTATGTTATAATAGCTTTATGGGAAGTTAGTTATAACGACTTTATGTAGGTAAAAGGATGGTTTGTTGATTTTAGAAGTTAAGAGACTTGATTTTAAAAGGTAAGAGACTTGACTTATATTTGACTTGTTATAATGTTAAGAACTTGAATTGTGTTAAAAAGTTATGAAACCGCATTCATGAGTAATGGGTACTTGGTCTTTAAAAGGAAAATGTTATATTGATTTCGGAAATGGGAATAAGTATCGAACAAGTCATTGCAGCGTTAATAAAGGAAAATGTAATGACAAATAATTAATTATATTAAAACAAGTAGAAACCTCCATCTGCATAGAAGCTAAGATAAGACAAAATTGTATTACATTTCCTAGATCATGGCTGCTTTAATAAGATCATTATAAACAAGTACTGATTTTCTTAAATTCCAAAGTAAGGAACTTGATTTCTAAAGGAAAGGAGACTTGAGGAATTGAAGTGTTTTTGGTTTAAAAGGAAGGCATGGTTTTGTCTTAAATTGGTTTAAAAAGAAGGTATGGAAATTGATTTTGGTTTACTTAAAAAGATAGTTACTCTATTTTTGATACTACAGGTATCGTGTGACCTTTATAAAAGAAATGGATCTTTTGAAAGAATTTAAGTACGTAGTACCTTGGGTTAAAACCCGGATTTGTTGAAATAAAATGAAAGTCTATGAGTACGTTGAACTTGCCTATGCTTGTTGTGATAGCCTTTGTTGTGCAAGTGTTTTGATTCTGTGCTACCGAGTCTCTCGATGGAGGGCCGGCTATCTGGTTGATTGGTGGACATACTGACACGATGGGTGGCCCACGGGTATGCTTCCACTAGGAGTGTTATCTTGTTTTTTGCTTTGGACATACTGACACGATGGGTGGCCCACGAGTATGCTTTCATTATGAGTGTTATCTTGTTATTTTCCTTTTGGACATACTGACACGATGGGTGGCCCACGGGTATGCTTCCACTAGGAGTGTTATCTTGTTATATCCTTGGACCTACTGACACGTTAGGTGGCCCACGGGTATGGTTCCATTAGGATTGTTGTTCCATGGACTAGCTCTCCATGAGGTCTTACTGATTCGGCCTTGGTATCTGGTAGTTGGCTCTCATACTTGCCCCGGTCGTGGCTGATTCGGCTTTGGTATCTGGTAGTTAGCCTTCGTACTTGCCCCGTTCAGTTTTGTGGCGAAGTCTCGTGATTATGGCCTTGGTATCTGGTAGTTGGCTCTCGTACTTGCCCCGGTCGTGGCTGATTCAGCTTTGGTATCTGGTAGTTAGCTTTCGTACTTGCCCCGTTCAGTTTTGTGGCGAAGTCTCGCGATTACGGCCTTGGTATCTGGTAGTTGGTCTACGTACTTGCCCCGGTCGGCGTGACGCAGGTGGATCTGGTAGAGCCTTCGTATTTGCCGTGTCGCCGTGAGTCGGTGTTTGGACGGTTTCGTGATCAGGTGGATCCGTGGTTAGCCTATGTACTTGCCCGGCCGACGTGATGCAGTGGATCCGTAGAGGCTATCGTACTTGCCGGCCACCGTGATATAGTTGTTTAGTATTGTTGGTACGGCTTTGGTATCTGGTAGTTGGCTTTCGTACTTGCCCCGGTCAGTTGATGATGCAGGCTGGTTCTGGTAGCTATGCCTTCGTACTTGCCCCGTATGGTTTTTATGACACAGGTGGGACCTGGTGTTCATGTGTACTCCTTGGTGTTCTTATATCATAGACTGCCGGCAGTGAGGAAGGAATTCCACGGGCATGATTGATATGGTGGGCGTGAGACCCATGGTTATAATTGAGTGATGACTTGAGGGCGTGAGTCCCTGACTTGACATGACTTCTTATATGTTGTGTACTATAGTTTGGCTATCATACATGTCTCCTGCTTTATATATACTGTTATGATTTCATTACAGTATTTTTAGTTTCACATACTTGGTACCTATTGTACTGACCTCCTTCGGGGGTTGCGTTCATGCCGCAGGTAGAGGTACACCAGTTGTTGATCCTCGCTCATAGGATCACGATTTTGCGTATTGGGAAGCTCCATTTCTCCGGAGGCTTATCTTTTGGTATAGTCCCCTGTCATTGTAGGTACTTGTACATTCAGGGGTATGGCGGGGCCCTGTCCCGTCGTTGTTGTTATAAAATTCTTGGAGGTTTGTAGTACTGTTGTGGGCCGGGTTTGTAAAGGATATAACTGTTCGGGTTTTATGTATATATACAGAAAGGTGACCGTTTTGGTTAGCCTGTTTCTTATTGTATATCTTGTTCCATGTTTAAGTTTTTTTATTTCCGCTGATTTTCTCTGATGTTGTATCACTAGGGTGCCCGGGGTAAGGCACCAGTCGCGGGCCCGAGGTCGGGTCGTGACAATAAGCCTGCATGCGGGCAATGTCCATGCCCGGCTGAAGTGCTACACCCGAGCAACCCTCTGCCAAATAGTCATCGAGCCCGGTGACGTAGCGGTGCACTCTATCCTCCATGTCTGCCACTAACGCAGGGACATATCGAGCCAACGAGTCGAACTCCACGTTGTACTCGCAACCGCACATGCGTCTCGGCGTCAATCGTCGGCCCGTTCTCTCTCATCGTGGTGGCAAGAAATGGCGAATGCCTCGAGAACTCGTCCCAAACAATCGAGGCGCATGCTCTCCCGGGCGGCTCCCACGATCGAACCGATCGACTACGATTCACGCGGCCGTGCGAACCTAAGACCACCGACTCGGTCTCGAAGCCTTGATCACTCTTATGATCCGTCAGAATCGCTTGATGAACTCCTGCGGATCGACCTCGCCTCGACCGTAGAACTTCGGGTGGCCGCAACTCGTAAAGTCCCGTAGTCGCAAACTATCCGATCTGGGTGAACCACGGTGCTCTCGAATCTGCGTCGGCCTATCCTCATGTCGCCACGATCCGGCTAGTAATCGCCATCTCCTCAGAACCCATCTCTCTGCTCGGTGTGGGGTGGGCGCAGTCTTGTGGTCTCGGTAGCCTCGCGGCTCTAGCTTCTGGCTGGTGGCGTCGTGGAACTCGCCGTCTCGCCACCACCGTAAGGACCTCGCCTCGTGGCCTCTCTGTGTCCTACTAGACTCCTCCTCACCGCCGCTCTTCTTGCCTTGCGCCACGTGGAGGCATAGCTGGTACATAAGAATGTGTTAGAAAGAGTTCAACTTATAACATAGCTCTAAGGCACGATCTCAGAGTGAGAAGAATGAAAACCAATCCTAAATATCCTGCATCCTCCTGATTATCGGTGTGGTGCACAACACGCCGATAATCAAGACTCTACTAGATACGGTCTGTAGACATTTTCCGAGGATAACCTGGCTCTGATACCACTTTTGTCACGACTCGATCCCGGGCCCGTGACTGGTGCCTTACCCGGGCACCCAAGTAGATATACATCAGAGTAACCAGCGGAATATAAACTTATCAACAGAAAACAGTGTAAAATGAGAAACAGTTTAATCAAGGAAAAGTTGCCTTTCGGCATGTATATATAAATCAAAGTCTGAACAGTTACATCCCAAATTTACAACAGGACTACAGACCTCTAAGAGTGTAACCAACTATGACGGGACAGGGCCCCGCCATACCCCTGAATGTACATAAATCTACAATGACAGGGAAATCATACCCAAAAGATAAGCCTCCGGAGAAACGGGGCTTTCCCAGCGAGCAGCGATCCTGGGAGCGGATCAACAACCGAGTACCTCTACCGCGGCATGAACGCAGCATCGGAGGAGGTCGATCTAACAGTACCAAGTATGTGAAATCAGAAAAATCAAATAAAATCATAACATTTTAAAACCAATTCACAAATACGTACGAAACAACCGAATTTAACCGCACATAGTGCCACAACATAAACAAGAGCAAATAGTTGTATCGTAACTGGTCTTTTCTAGGCCGCTAATGATCGAAGCAAGGCCAATCGCCCATAGTATCATTATGCGAGCCTAATCCTAGAACTCTCGCAGTCCGCATAGGCCACCTAGGCCCGCATGAGGTATTCCTCGCATCGGGGGTAGCTAACACGCGGCATCGTCCTGGACTCCCGTAGTCCGCATGGCCACATGGACCGAATGAGGTATTCCTCGCATCGGCGTAACACACCCGGAGTGATCATCCTGGAACTCCCGTAGCTCTGCATAGGTCACATGGACCCGCATGAGGTATTCCTCGCATCGGGGGTGGCTAACCCTCGGCTCGTAATAAGTCAGGGGGTAAGTGATATAATACCAGCACAACTGCTTATCGTTAAAAAACATAAGCACAACAAGAAAACCCCCTTACACAAACGTCACAAGACACTAACACACGTAGCATCATAACATGTTTACTTATCAAACCAACTTACCATACCTTTATAAATCATTGCAAGACTTTTATAAACAAATAAGTAAACCGTTCCTTTTATCTTTCTTAAGTCGTTATACCTCACTTCCCATAAAGCTAGTATAACACTTAAGCTTTTTAAAACCAAGTATTTCTTTTCTTCTAAAAATGATTCATAACTCTTTTAGAAATATTCAAGATTCTTATTATTTAGAACTCAAGTCCAAAGACATCAAAGTGAAACCAAATTTAGTTAACACACGTACGTCTACCGTACTATATATATTTCACAAATATCATGCTCAAGAGGATAGGAAGAATCACATACCTCCTCGGCTAAATCCACTTGCCGAGTCGAATATGTCGCGCACAGAGTGTCAACCTATAATAGCCAAAACACGCTTATCAACTTCTAGTTCTACGTAGGATTCTTCTAAGTAAGATCTCTTATTCTACGGAAAATTGGGCAGCACTTCCCCCGTTTCTACTCACTTTTCCATCTCTTTCAAGGCCCGATAACCGTAATTAACATACTATTTTTAAGGTGCAATAATTCCGAAATTTAAAGAAGGGGATCACATGTCACGACCCGATCCCGGGCCCGTGACTGGTGCCTTACCCCGGGCACCCTAGTGATACAACATCAGAGAAAATCAGCGGAAATAAAAACTTAAACATGAAACAAGAGTTAAAGTATGAAACAGGCTAACCAACACGGTCACCTTCCTGAATATATACATATATATATCAACCTGAACAGTTAAATCCTTTTACAAACCCTGCCCACAACAGTACTACAGACCTCTAAGAATGTAACCATAACTATGACGGGACAGGGCCCCGCCATACCCCTGAATGTACAAGTAACTACACTGACAGGGGACTATACCAAAGATAAGCCTCCGAAGAAACGGAGCTTCCCAAAAAGCTGAACAGTGATCCTAAGAGCGCGGATCCACAACCGATGTACCTCTACCTGCGGCATGAACGCAGCCCCCCGAAGGAGGTCAGTACAACAGGTACCAAGTATGTGAAACTGTAAAATACTGTAAATGAAATCATAATAGTCTATATAAAGCAGGAGACATGTATGATAACCAAACTACAGTCCATAATATATAAACAGTCATGTCAAGTCAGGGACTCACGCCCTCAAAGTCATTACTCAAGTATAACAATGGGTCTCACGCCCACAACATCAATCATGCCCGTGGAATACCTTCCTCACTGCCGGCAGTCTATGATATAATCACACCAAGAAGTACACATGAACACTAGGTCCCACCTGTGTCATAACAACCGTACTAACAATACTATACAACCAAACCACGAAGCTGACACGGGGCAAGTACGAAAGCCAACTACGGATACAAGCTGCGCCCGCGGTGGCGGCAATCTGAAGGCTAACTACCGGATACCAAGGCGTATCACGAGACTTCGCCACTACTGGAGCGGGGCAAGTGCGAAGGCTAACTACCAGTACGAGCGAATCAGCCACGAGACGGGGCAAGTACGAAAGCCAACCACCAGATACCAAGGCCGAATCAGTAAACCTCATGGAGAGCTAGTCCATGGAACAACAATCCTAATGGAACCATACCCGTGGGCCACCCATCGTGTCAGTATGTCCAAAAGGAAACAACAAGACAACAATCAAAATGGAAGCATACTCGTGGGCCACCCATCGTGTCAGTATGTCCAAAGTGATTAACAAAATAACACTCCTAATGGAAACATACCCGTGGGCCACCCATCGTGTCAGTATGTCCATCAATCAAGAATAACATGACCGGCCCTCCATCGAGAGACGCGGTAACATAAGAATACAACACTTGCACAACAAGGCTATCACACGCAACCATAGGCACGCTACACACAACTCAAGGTACTTTCATTTTATAACAAGTCCAGGTTTTTAATCCCCAAGTACTACGTACGTTAAATTCTTTTTAGAAGATCCCTTTCTTTTACAAAAGTTACCCGATACCCGTAGTATCAAAATAAAGTGACTAACATTTTAATTAAACCAAAACAACTTCCAGACTTTCCTTTTTAAACCAAATTAAGACAATACCATGCCTTCTTTTTAGACCAAAACACTTCTCCTTTTAAAGTCAAGTTACCATTTTAAAACCAATGATAAAAACCATTCCTTTGTTTTCATAAAGTCGTTATAACTAACTTCCCATAAAGCTGTTATAACACTTTATGTTCTAAACCAAAAACTCTTTAATTCCACAAGTCTCTTTTCTTTTAAAACAACAACAAGTATTCTTTTAAAACCCAAATAACTTACTCTTTTTCCGAAAACAAGTCGCTATAAGTCAAGTCTCTTATCTTTCAAGATCAAGTCTCTTAACTTTCAAAATCAAGTCGTTTATAAGTTAAGTCTCTTATCTTTTAAGATCAAGTCTCTTAACTTCAAAATCAAGTCGTTTATAAGTCAAGTCTCTTATCTTTCAAGATCAAGTCTCTTAACTTCTATAATCAATAAACCATTCTTTTACCTACATAAAGTCGTTATAACTAACTTCCCATAAAGCTATTATAACACCCTATGTTTTAAACCAACCAAATCACTTAGCACATGTACGTCTACCGTACTACATAGTTCACAACAATCATGCTAGAAAAGATAGGAAGAGGTTCACATACCTCGCGACGATTATCGACAATTAGCAAACGCTCCCAAGATCAGAACCACGCTAGCCGTTTCCACTCTTCAAGTAGAATCTACTACTCGTAGTACTGCAACCTATAAAGGCCACAAAACGCCTATCAACTCCTAGATCTCCTCGTAGAATATTCTAACTGCAAGATTCCTTTTTCTACAGAAAATTCGGCAGCACCTCCCCCCCGCTATCACACAAATCTCCTCCCCTACCAAGGCCCGCTACCAGGCCAACAACTCCCAGGGGATTACACGTCTAACCGAACGTGTTCAATTCTGCTTCACAATATACAACAAGTCATCAGAAATACAGTCAATGTAAATACGCTTAATTCTATCAATCTCCATTCTATATATAGTATACTCAACTATACATTATAACAACATGTAATAACCAATTACAATAGGGGAACATAGATCATTACCTCGATAAGCCCAAAATTATCCAAGTTTATAAGTCGATCCTGAGCAACGTTTAGCTCCAAACTCCTTACGCTCCAACCCGCTCCAAACAACCCTTAGAAGTTTCTAAACAACTTCTCTTAACACTTCAACCAAGCTAGGAAGATTTTTCTAGGGTTTCACTTTGCGACTATTGGAATAAAGTAGCATTTCCGGGCTCCTAGTATTAAAACAACTTTGGAATACTACTAGGGATACTAGGCCAAGGTATTTGGGATTATACTACAATACACAAAGTATTTCTACTCAAGTGGGGGAGGGGGACGAAAACTATACAAAGGGAAAGGGATATTTTTGCCTTGGAAAGCTCTTAAGTGGATGAAATAATAAGTCTTGCACTATGGGGTATTTATAGAACAATCAAAGGCCAAGATCAAGGCAAGTGTGTGGTGATGTTATACCCCGTATTTCCAGAGTATGTACATAAGGACGTACGTAGAAAAATTTGAACTTTAAAGTGGCTTGGACGATTTATTTTTGTGCACAACACCCGGTTAGAGTCGTTTTTCGACGAAACGTTTTACTAAACTTGCGAAGGGTAAATTCCGGCTATGACATTTCTAATTTTTGCGGATTTTTCCGAGAGACGAAACATTTTGGACCAACGAGAGGGCGACACTTGGCACCCTCTCATTGGTGGGCTTTGGACGGCATTTGGGACGAAATGGGTGAGTGGGAGTAGGTAGGATATTTTGTGATATTTGTGTGGTAGATGGATAAGGTGCACTTGGCTTGATCTTGACCCTACACTTGCCTTGCACTTGGCATAATCTTGGCCATTGGTTGGCCATTTCTTGACCTATAAATACCCCCCTTAAGTGATGAACTTCTTCATCCTAAAATCATTTCCAAGTCTTGAAATCCCTCCCCCTTGCCTTGTAGCTTTCGTCCGCCACCACCCTCCCCCCCTTTGTGAGCCCTTGGCCGAGAGCCTCCCCCTTCCCCTTTGTAGTGTTCTAGCCGTGGGGTACCCCCCCCTAGCCTAGTTGTTTTCGTATAATACCCCCTTTTGTGGTATAGAAATACTCTCCAAGTATCGTTATAATGCCCAAATACCTTGGCCCAAATACCTTGTAGTATTCCCAAGGTTACACTTTTACAAAAGCCCAGAAATACTATTATACTTCCCTCAGTCACAAAAACGAAACCCTAAGGAAAACCTTCATAGTCGGTTGGAGTGTTTAGTAGAAGTTGCGTAGAACTTCTAAGGGTTGTTTGGAGCGGATTGGAGCACTCGGAGTAGGAGCTAAGCGTTGCTCAGGAGCGACTTTAAACTCGGATAATTTTGGGCTCATCGAGGTAAATACTACTGTCCTTCTATTGTAATTGGAAATTACATACTGTCGTAGTAGAAATGAATATAAGATTCATAGAAGAGAATTGAACTGTAATAGAAGGATATTACAGAAAAGGATTGAACTGAAATCACTTCAGAAGAATATAAGTAGAAGTTAACTGTACTTACATAGGACTGTATTACAGTAGACTGATAACCGTTATTGGTTGAATGTTTTGCAAGTAGCATGTGCTACTTAGAAGGTGGACAAGGCTAGCCGGGTTATAGCCGTGGAGCATTTTGCTTATAGTCGATAATCGTCACGAGGTATGTGATTCTTCCTATACTCTTGAGCATGATATTTTAAAGGAAGATATATATAGTACGGCAATGTCTTTTGACTTAAGCCTGAATAATATATAATACGGTAGACGTACGTGTGCTAATTGAACGTAGTTGTACGGCAATGTCTTTTGACTTAAGCCTGAATAATAAAGAACTTGAAGTATGTCAAAAGAGTTAAGAAACCATTTTTGAAAGAAGAGTAACACTTGGTTTTAAGGGTTTTAAAAAGAGTTATACTAGCTTTATGGGGAGTTAGGTATAACGTCTTAAGAGAGGTAAAGAAAATTGTTTACTGATGTTAGAAGTTAAGAGACTTGATCTTATAAGATAAGAGACTTAACTTAAATGAATTAATATGAGTTTTGTGTGAAACCTCATTCGTGAGTAATGAGTACTTGGTTTTTAAAAGGGAATAATGTTTTACTGATTTCGGAAATCAGAATGAGTATCGACAAACCACTGCAGCGTCAATAAAGGAAAATGTAATGAATAATGAAGTACTATTAAAACCAGTAGAAACCTCCATCTGCATAGAAGCTAAGATGAGACAAAATGATATTACATTTCCTAGATCATGGCTGCTTTAATAAAGATGGTTATAAAATAAACTACTCACACATATGACATATGTTATTCAATTGTTTTAAAAGAGATTAAGACATTGAACTATGAAGCTTTTCTAAAAAAGAGACTTGAGTAATTAGAATTAGGCAAACTGGAACTTTAGGAAAAAGGGAAAGGCATTGTTATGTCTTAAATTGGTTTAAAACATAAAGTGTTATATGACTTTATGGGAGTTAGTTATAACGACTTTATGAAAACAAAGAAGGGTTTTATCATTGGTTTTAATGTGATAACTTGGCTTTAAAAGGAGAAGTGTTTTGGTTTGCTAAAAATGTGAGTCACTCTATTTTATACTACGGGTATCGGGTGACTTTTATAAAAGGAATGGATCTCTTTAAAAGGAATTTAACGTACGTAGTACTTTAGGGTTAAAACCCGGACTTTGATATAAAATGGAAGTACCTTGAGTTGTGTATAATTTGCCTACACTTGTTTTTGTATAACTTGCCTATGCTTGTTGTTGTGTAACTCGCCTATGCTTGTTGTGATAGCCTTTGATTGTAGGATTGTGTTTCTATACTCTGGCGCCTCGTTGGAGGGCGGTTGACTTGTTGAGAACTTACATGGACATGTCTACCGATGTAAATTCCGGCATGTGGCCATGCGGCGGGGTTGATTACCCGATATATTGTTATTGTGGTTACATGGACATGTCTACCGATCTGGTCGGGGCATGTGGCTACGCGGCGGGGTTGATCACCCGATATATTGTTGTTGATGTTACATGGGCGTGTCTACACCGTCACGAGTCGGGGCATGTGGCCATGCGGCATTGTTATTATTGTTGCATCATGGACATGTCTGCCGTCGCACTCCGGGCATGTGGCCATGATGCGAACAGGATTGATGTTGTGGGCGTGAGACCCATAGTTATATTTGAGCGATGACTGTGAGGGCGTGAGTCCCTGACTTGACTGCTTTTATGTTGCGTACTGTATTTTGGTTACCATACATGTCTCTGCTTTATATAGATCTTATGATTTAATCTGCAGATTTTCGATTTCACATACTGCACATTGTCTCGACCTCCTTGAAGTGCGTTCATGCCGCAGTAGAAGTACATCGGTGTTGATCTCATTTTAGGATCACCTTTCAACGTATTGGGAAGCTCCGTTCTTTCGAGGCTTATCTTTTGGTATGTGTTCACAGTGGTGGGTTCTTGTACATTCGGGTATGGCGGAGCCTGTCCGTCATAGTTGTTGTAAATCTTAAGTGCATGTAATCTTGTTGTGGCGGGGTTGTAAAAGGATTAAAGCTGTTGAGTTTTATGTATTAATATCTTGAAGGCAACCGCTTTGGTTGCTTTGCTTATTTATCATGTCTTTTGATTTATGTTCATGTTTTTATTTCCATTGATTTTCTCGATGTTGTATCACTAGGGTGCCCGGTAAGGCACGATCCACGGGCGGATCGGTCGTGACAAAAGTGGTATCGAGCGATTAATCCTCGGAAGGTGTCTACGATCGTATCGATGAAGTCTTGATTATCGGTGTGTTGTGCACCACGCCAATAATCAGGAGGCTATAGGATATTTAGGATTGGTTTCTATTCTTCTCACTCTGAGATCGTGCCTTAGAGCTGTGTTGTAAGATTGGACCCTCTAACGTATTTCTTTCCACCGCTATGCCTCGCGTAGGGCCAATCCGCCCGGGAGAGGCAAAGCGAGGAGGCTGCGAGTTGAGTCTGAGAGGGTTACGAGGCACAGCCCAACTATCACCCGAGTTAGGTGCTTCATTCGGGAGTTATGCTACGTCACCACCACAGAGTTTAGCACTCGGCGTCGATTCCTACTGCGGCCATGATATTTGAACCTTCAGTTCCACGACCGGGGACAGAGAATATGGGTTGCAAAGAGGCGACCCTGTTACTAACTATGGGTTTGGCTACTAGAGAGTACCGATGTACCGCGAGCCTTGATGACTATCTAAAAGAGGGATGCAAGAGTAATTCTTGATTAGGCTTGAGCATGGCACGTATGCGGGCTTATGCGCGGTAGAAACGTAGAGATCGACGCGTTAACGAAGGAAAGCAGAAGAGGGCCAGAGCAGTAAGGTCCTTTGGTAATTTTCGAGGCGAGTCACCTCACCAGCGGATTTGATTATGCACATCCACGGTCGAGAGGTCCTCCGGGGTTCGTGACGTTCGGGTAGGCGGGAGTTGGTGAGCTCGTGGCTTCCAGTTCACAATGTGACAGACGTCATCCCGGGAAATGTCGTCTTTTTGTTGGTACTTGTTGTACCTGCGGCCGTCAGGGCCAGGTATCGAAAGGGTGTCCTAGTAGGAGGGATGCAAGTAGGAAGACTCAGCCTTCAGGATCGGTGGGTAGTTCGTTACCTTCCCTAGCTATCGCCTGCAAGTGAGTTTGATTAAAACGACTAAGGGGAGTGAAGCAGTAGATATAGATATATCCTTAACCCTCTAGAGATCAGTATGTGTGATAAGATGAGTATACCTTAAGTGTTATATTCTGATAGCATTATGTAGATTGTGATTAGAAATCTTGGTTAGTTAACCAAGTAGGATTTGGGGGATAGAGAAGGGTGAGCCTTAGAGTTTTATACGTAGAGACCTTAGAGGTAAGGCCATCTCGAGTAAAGGTATAGTGTTATGTTTGATCCTTATCGGAGTGCATAGTGCACGTGAGATATATTGTGTGATAAGTCCCTGAGTAGTGGGGAATGAAAGAGGGTAGTTAAGCTAAGAAGACCGCTAGGTTTTCGTAACATGATTAGTGAGAGTTTTCCCGGATCGGGGGGCTAGAGTCTCGCGCGTTGTCGGGTCGGGTTGAGGCCACGTTGCGGGTCAACCCGCGGCCTGTTTGGTGGTGGGGTCAGTTTGTGGTGGTCCCACCTTGTGATAGGGTCACGAGGGTGTTAGGCCCAAGTTTAGTTAACCAGCGTACGAGTTCGTGGATGCGTTCGACCAGTAGTCGGGCCAAGGAGGTCAGCCCGTCGGCCTATGTCTCGTTGGAGGGCCGGTTGACTTGTTGAGAACTTACATGGACATGTCTACACCGATGCAGAATTCCGGGGGCATGTGGCCATGCGGCAGGGTTGATTACCCGATATATTGTTATTGTGGTTACATGGACATGTCTACACCGTCTGGCAGGGGCATGTGGCCACGCGGCGGGTTGATCACGATATATTGTTGTTGATGTTACATGGGCGTGTCTACACCGTCTGCAGTCGGGGCATGTGGCCATGCGGCATTGTTATTATTGTTGCATCATGGACATGTCTACACCGATGCAGAATTCCGGGGGCATGTGGCCATGATGCGAACATGATTGATTTTGTGGGCGTGAGACCCATAGTTATATTTGAGTGATGACTTTGAGGGTGTGAGTCCCTGACTTGACTGCTTTTATGTTGCGTACTGTATATTGGTTACCATACATGTCTCCTGCTTTATATAGACTGTTATGATTTAACTGCAGTATTTTCAGTTTCACATACTTGGTACCTGTTATCGACCTCCTTCGGCCGCGTTCATCGCCGGTAGAAATCGTTGCCGATCCCCGCTTTTAGGATCACCTTTCAGCGTATTGGGAAGCTCCGTTCCTTCGGAGGCTTATCTTTTGGTATGTGTTCCCTGAGTGGTAGGTTCTTGTACATTCAGGGGTATGGCGGGGCCCTGTCCCGTCATAGTTGTTGTAAATCTTAGAGGTCTGTAGTACTGTTGTGGGCAGGGTTGTAAAAAGGATTAAACTGTTCAGGTTTTTATGTATTAATATACTGAAGGCAACTGTTTTGGTTGGCCTGTTTATTTATCATGTCTTTTGATTTATGTTCATGTTTTTATTTCCGCTGATTTTCTCTGATGTTCTATCACTAGGGTGCCCGGGGTAAGGCACCAGTCACGGGCCCGGGATCGGGTCGTGACAGGTGAGATCTTGGGACAAGTGTGTGTGGGTCCCACCCTCCAAATGGCTTCACAAAACTTGGGACAAGTGGCTTGCCACTTGTCCCTACCATTTCGGCCAAGCCAAGTGTCACTCAAGAAACGGCCAACCATGGCCACATGGGGGTGACACGTGTCGCCCCCCTACTCGTCCAAAATATTTCGTCTTCCGAAAATATCCAAAATACCGAAAATCTCAAACACAAAGCGGGCCCCACATAACCGTAAATTTCTCCCGTGGGCCCCACGTGACCATTTCTGAAAATAAAATCCCAAAATTCTAATATAATCCAAGAAGTCTAAATACCAAATCTGGGAATCCAATTCCCATTAACGAACCTTTTTCTTCACAAAAACCGGAAACTTTTCCGTCGAAAAATCACACCTTTCTTTCTTTCCAAATTTTCTGTCGTATTCTCGTACGTACGTCCCCACATACATACCCTGGAACTACGGGGTATAACATCACACGCCCAAACGGACGCGATTAACAATCTCCCCTTAACAACAATAAATAATTAAAGAAGGGGATCACACGCCCAAACGGACACGATTAACAATCGTCCCCTTAACAACAACAATAATTAAAGAAGGGGATCACACGCCCAAACGGACGCGATTAACAATCTTCCCCTTAACAACAATGTAAATACAGTCCAAAGTAAATACAGTCCTTAAGTTGGGGTCCTTGGCCAACTTTTACAATTTTACTTATCCAATTACTTCATTAGTCTTCCAACTTATATTCCAATCTTAATATAAGTTATAGTTACTTTGTTATTAACTTCTTTGCAAGTAATGGATACATTTTTACCATTTTAATGGCTAACATGCCAATTCTTCTTTTAACAAGTTAACAAGATCCAAATCTTTCCAAACCTTACTCCATATATCTTATACTCCATAATATATATCCAATATACATAATAATCAACTTCACAAAGAGGACAAGGTTCATTACCTCAAAAAGCCCAAAAATATCCAAGAACTTAAAGTCGCTCCTAAGCAAGTTTTAGCTCCAAATCTTTATGTTCCAAACCACCACAAGACACCCTTAGAAGCTCCTAACCAACTTCTATTCAAGAACCAACTCAAAAAAAGTGAAGAACACTTAGGTTTTAGGCCTCACAGCTCTCGGCCAAGGGGTGTTCTTGAGGTTAGGGTGTGAAATTTTGTCTAACTCTTGGTTACTAATCTTCCTAATACATCTAGGAAGAACACTTAGAAGTTTAAGAATTATTGGTCAACAATTGCTCAAGACAAAGGGGTGTTGGACGAGAACAATGTAGTGAAGGAGGGAGAGGGAGGATATTTTTCAAGTCTTGAAATATACTAAGTGTGGAAGATTTTGTTATACCCCGTATTTCCAGAGTATGTACGTGAGGGCGTACGTATAAAAGTTTAGCCTTAAGTTAGGCACTTTGGGCGAAATTTGTGCACAACTCACAAAACGAAGGGTTTTCCGATAAAACGTTTTACAAAACTTGCGAAGGGAAAATTCCGGCTATGTCATTTATAATTTTTGCGGGTTTTTCCGAGAGATGGAACATTTTGGGCCAACGAGAGGGTGACACTTGTCACCCTCAAGTGGATGGCATAGGGGGCTTTTGCCTTGGACGATTGGCAAGGTTTTGGGGCATAAAACATGGATCATTGTTTGTGGAGTGATTTGAGGAGTAGGGGTAGGGGGCACTTGGGCACATCTTGGCCCTCCACTTGCCCCCCACTTGGCTTGATCATGGCCATTGGTTTCCCTATAAATACCCCCCCCCCCCTTTGAGGACTTCTTCATCCACTCCACAAATCTCTAAGTCTTGAAATCCCTTCTTTCCCCCCCTTGTGAGCTTCTCGTCCTAGCCTCACTTCCCCCCCCCCCCTCTAGAGAGCTTAGCCGAGACACCCCTCTCCCCCTCTCTAGCCTAGTGGCTTTGGCCGAGAGCCCCCCCCCCTAGTAGAAGTTGTTGGAAACTTCTAAGGGTTTCTTGGAGCTATCGGAGCGTGCAAATTAGGAGCTAAACCTTGCTCAGGATCGACATTTAACTTGGATAATTTTGGGCTTATCGAGGTAAATATCTCGTCCTTCTATTGTAATTGGATATTACATATAAGAATAGTTAAGACTTGAGTATAAGATATAGAAGGATATTAAAGAATAGAAGTGAACCGTAATCACAAGATGAAGGGTATATGAAGAAGAATTAAATTGTACTTACATAGGACTGTATTTACAGTAGACTTGGGTAACTTGGCGGGTAGGGAAGTGCTGCCCAAATTTCCGTAGAATAAAGAACCCTCTGCTTAGAATAGTGTCACGACCCGATCCCGGGCCCGTGACTGGTGCCTTGCCCCGGGCACCCTAGTGATACAACATCAGAGAAAATCAGCGGAAATAAAACTTTAAACATGAAACAAGAGATAAGATCATAAATCAGGCCAACCAAACGGTTACCTTCCAATAAATATATGTATAAAAATCTTTCAAACCGAACAGTTTAATCCTTTTTACAAACCCTGCCCACAACAGTACTACAGACCTCTATGAGTTTTTATACAACATGACGGACGGGGCCGCCATACCCACGAATGTACAAGAACCTACAACTCGGGTAACATACCAAAGATAAGCCTCCGAGAAACGGAGCTTCCAACGCCGAATCGTGATCCTAGAGCGAGGATCGGCAATCGATGTACTCTACTGCGGCATGAACGCGGCCCAGGAGGTCAAGATGCAACAGTACCAAGTATATGGCGAAAATCAGTAAATGAAATCATAGCGATCATATAAAGCGGGAGACATGTATGATAACCAAACTACGATTCACAATAAATAGCGATCATGTAAGTCGTGACTCACGCCTCGAGTCATCACTCAAATATAACTATGGGTCTCACGCCGCAACATCAATCATGCGTGGAATACCTTCCTCACTGCAGCGATCATGATATAATAACACCACGGAGTACACATGAACACCAAGTCCGTACTAACAATACTATACAACTAAACCACGAAGGCGATGCACGGCAAGTCTGCCGACTACCGGATACCAAGCCGTGTCACGTGGTGGCCGGGCAAGTACGAGGGCTAACTACCAGGTACCAAGGCCGTATCACGAGACTTCGTCACTACACTGAACGGGGCAAGTGTGAGGGCTAACTACCAGGTACCAAGGCCGAATCAGCCACGAGACGGGGCAAGTACGAAAGCCGACCACCAGATACCAAGGCCGATCAGTAAAACCTCATGGAGAGCTAGTCCATGGAATAACACTATCAACAGGGAAACGAACCCTCATCATGGCTGCATACCCATGGACCATCCATCGAGTCAGTATGCCCATGGACTATCATAGTGGAAGCATACCCGTGGGCCACCCATCGTGTCAGTATGTCCAAAATGATCAAGAATAACACGACCGGCCCTCCATTCGAGAGACGCGGTAACATAAGAATACAACACTTTGCACAACAAGGCTATCAAACATAGGAAAGTTACACACAACTCAAGGTACTTTCATTTTATGCCAAAGTCCAGGTTTTAAC
Organism: Przewalskia tangutica; assembly: GCA_029844215.1. Classification (NCBI taxonomy): domain Eukaryota; kingdom Viridiplantae; phylum Streptophyta; class Magnoliopsida; order Solanales; family Solanaceae; genus Przewalskia; species Przewalskia tangutica. Next base: position 79,597,238 of record CM056725.1, read on the forward strand.
CCCAAAGTACTACGTATGTTAAACTCTTTTTAAAGGATCCATTTCATTTACAAAGGTCACCCGATACCCGCAGTATAGAGTGATTAGCATCTTTTAAGTAAACCAAAACAACTTCCATACTTTCCTTTTAAAACCAAATTAAGGCAATACCATGCCTTCTTTTTAGACCAAAACACTTCTCCTTTTAAAGTCAAGTTACCACTTTAAAACCAATGATAAAACCATTCTTTCGTTTTCATAAAGTCGTTATAACTAACTTCCCATAAAGCTGTTATAACACTTTATGTTTTAAACCAATTTTAAGACAAAACAATGCCTTTCTTTTAAACCAAAAACTCTTTAATTTCCTCAAGTCTCTTTTTAGAAATCAAGTTCCTTACTTATTCTCATTTCAAATCAAGAAACATTATTCTTTAAAAACCAAGTACTCATTACTCACGAATGAGGTTTCACACTTCTTAACAACTTTCACATCAATTCAATTAAGTCAAGTCTCTTATCTTTTAAGATCAAGTCTCTTAACTTCTTAAAAGCAATAAACCATTCTTTTTACCTCTCTTAAGTCGTTATACCTAACTTCCCATAAAGCTAGTATAACTCTTAAGCTTTCAAACCAAGTATTATTCTTCTTTCAAAAAGGATTTTTAATTCTTTTGAAATACTTCAAGATTCTTATTATTCAGGCTTAAGTCAAAAGACATTGCCGTAAAACTATATTCGCTAACCCACGTCTGTAGTACTATATATATATTCTTGTAAAATACTTCCAGATTCTTATTATTCGTGCTTAAGTCAAAAGACATTGCCACGCACGTCGCTACCGTACTATATATATTCCTTTAAAATATCATGCTCAAGAGTATAGGAAGAATCACATACCTCGCGACGATTATCGACTATTAGCAAAAGCTCCAATCAGTAGTCCGCTTAGCCTTTTCCACCCTTCGAGTAGAATTCGCTACTCGCAGTACTTCAACCTATAACGGTTATACAAGTCTATCAATGTCTAGACTACTCGGTAGAATAAATCTAGATACAAGATTCTTACGGAAAATTGGGCGACTTCCCCTGCACAAACTTCACAAGTCTACTGTAGATACAGTCCTATGTAAGTACAGTTCAATTCTCTTCTTATATACCTTCCTTGTATATAACTTATACTTCAACAGTATGTAAACTCTAATTACCAAAGAAGGTCAAGCGTATTTACCTCGATAAGCCCAAAATTATCCAAGTTTATAATGTCGATCATGAGCAACGTTTAGCTCCTACTCTGGGCGCTCCAACCCGCTCCAAACAACCCTTAGAAGTTCTACGCAACTTCTACTTAATACTTCAACTCGCTATGAAGATTTTCCTTAGGGTTTTGGTTTGAGACAAAAAGGACATAAGGTAGTATTTGCGGGCTCTACGTATAGAGGTAACTTTGGAATACGATAAGGTATAAGGCCAAGGTATTTTGGTATAGTAACAATATTTGGAGAATACTTTTCTACCAAGGGGGGGTGTACTTTACGAGAACAACAAGGCAAGGGGGGGTGTACCCCTCGGCCAACACCACTAGGAGGGTGTACCTCGCCAACACCACTAGGAGTGGAAACTCTCGGCCAAGGGCCTCAAAGGAAGGGGAGGCTTTGGACGAACACAACAAGAAGGGAGGGAGGATTTCAAGACTTAGAACAATTTGGATGAAGAAATCTTCACAAAGGTGGGTATTTATAGGGAAACCAAAGGCCATGATCAAGCCAAGTGGGGGGCAAGTGGAGGGCCAAGATTTGCCCAAGTGCCCCTAACCCTACTCCACAAATCCCTCACAAACAAAGACCCAAGGATTAGGCCACAAAACATGCCACAAAACAAGCCACAAAACAAGGGAGAAAAACGTCCTAAAATCGTCCACCATCCGCCACTTGAGGGTGACAAATGTCGCCCTCTCGTTGGTCCAAAATATTTCATCTCTCGGAAAAATCCGCAAAAATTATAAAAGACATAGCCGGAATTTTCCCTTCGCAAGTTCTGTAAAACGTTTCGTCGAAAAACGATTCTTTTCGGGGGTTGTGTACAAATTTTCGAATCTTGCCTAACACTTTAAGGCTCAAACTTTTCTACGTACGCCCACACGTACATACTCTGGAAATACGGTGTATAACATTCTCCCCTCCTTAGAAACATTCGTCCCGAATGTTCCTTCTCAAAACAGATAATGATGAAGTTCCTTCTTAACATAAACAAGTTGCCAATGCCACACATGGCCACAAAATAACACACGCTCCAATACTTAATCCAAGTCTACGAGGAATCACCTCTAACATCACAAAAGCTTCCACCCTGGTCTAAAGGATACTCCCTTCGCATCTTCACTTCACAACAAAATGATCTTTTTTATTCTGCTTAACACACGTTCACTTCTTTCCTTACTCGTCGTAATCACTTGAACTCTCCCAGTATACGTACCATACTTCAGTCATTACTTCAGTTCCTAAAATTTCTGGAGCCACTACCTCCAAACTTGGTGTTACACCCCGTAGTTCCAGGGTATGTATGCGAGGACGTACGTACGAGAATACGGCAGAAATTTTGGAAAGAAAGAAAGATGTGATTTTTCGACGGAAAAGTTTCCGGTTTTTGTAAAGGAAAAGGTTCTTTAATGGGAATTGGATTCCCAGATTTGGTATTCGGACTTCTTAGAATATTTGAGAATTATGGAATTTTATTTCCGGAAATGGTCACGTGGGGCCCACGGGTGAAATTTACGGTTTTGTGGGGCCCGCTTAGTTTTTGAGATTTTGGTCATTATGGATATTTTCGGGAGATGAAATATTTTGGACGAGTAGGAGGGCGACACGTTTCACCCCCCTAGGTGGCCCTTGGCCGAAATTAGCTAGACAAGTGGCAAGACAAGTGGCCTTGTCTTGCTAGATATTTTGTGTGGACAAGTGGCCAAGTCTGGCTAGATATTTTGTGTGGACAAGTGGCTTGTGGGACCCACACACACTTGTCCCCAATCTCAACCACACACTTGCCTTCATCCTAGCCCTTGGTTGTCCTATATATGCACCCTTAGTTGATGAAAACTTCCACACTTAACCATTTCAAGACAAGAAATTCCCTCCCTTCTCCCTTGACCTTGCTCTCGTTTTTGAGCCCATTTCTTGACCTAAATTTGTCCAACAATTCTTAAACTCTCAAGTGTTCTTCCGTAAGGTATTAGGAAGATTGTGTACCAAGAGTTGGAAAAGATTTCACACCCCTAACCTATTGGTCATGCCTTGGCCGAAACTTACTAGTTGGAAACCCTAAGTGTTCTTCACTTTTTGGAGTTGAATCTTGAAGAGAAGTTGGTTAGGAGCTTCTATGGGTTGCTTGTAGAGGATTGGAACGTAAAGATTGGAGCTAAGACTTGCTTGGAACGACATTAAGTTCTTGGATAGATTTTGGGCTATTTGAGGTAGTAAATCTTAACCTCTTTGTGAATTGGTCATTATACATATATTATAAGTATATTATGGAGTATATAATATATTGAGTAAAGTTTGGAAGAGTTGGATCTTGTTAACTTGTTAAAAGAAAGGATTGGCCGTTTGCCATTAAAATGGTAAAAACGTATCTTACTTGTGAAGAAGTAATTAACAAAGTAACTATAACTTATATTAAGATGGAATATAAGTTGGATGACTAATGAAGTAATTGGATAAGTAAAATGGACAAAGTTGGCCAAGGACCCCAACTTAAGGACTGTATTTACTTTGGACAGTATTTACTTTGGACTGTATTTACATTTCTGTTAAGGGGAAGATTGTTCAATCGCGTTCCGTTTGGGCGTGTGATCCCCTTTTTAATTATTGTATTGTTATGGAGGCGTGATAGTAAACCGCGTTACCGTTTGGGCGCGTAATCCCCTTCTTTTACTTTTTGTTATTATGGAGGCGTGATAGTAAACCGCGTTACCGTTTGGGCGTGTAATCCCCTTCTTTATGTTGTTTAATTATTACGCCTTATATATATATGGTATATATATTACGGTTATTCGGGCCTTGGAGAAAGATGGAAAAGTGAGTAAAAGCGGAAGTCTTTGTAGAATTTTCCGTAGAATTAGAGGGCTTTTTATTGGTATAAGTCTTCAATGGTGAGAAAGGTTTGATAAAAGTACTATGACCGTTTTAGGAGTGGAGTACTACGTGTGGCGTGATCTACTTGGCTTAAGGAGTAGCCGACGGGTTGAAGTACTTGGAGCGTTTTGCTATTTGTCGATAATCGTCGCGAGGTATGTGAACCTCTTCCTATCTTTTCTAGCATGATTGTTGTGAACTATGTAGTACGGTAGACGTACATGTGCTAAGTGATTTGGTTGGCTTAAAACATAGGGTGTTATAATAGCTTTATGGGAAGTTAGTTATAACGACTTTATGTAGGTAAAAGAATGGTTTATTGATTGTAGAAAGTTAAGAGACTTGATCTTGAAAGATAAGAGACTTGACTTATAAACGACTTGATTTTGAAAGTTAAGAGACTTGATCTTGAAAGATAAGAGACTTGACTTATAAACGACTTGATTTTGAAAGTTAAGAGACTTGATCTTGAAAGATAAGAGACTTGACTTATAAACGACTTGATTTTGAAAGTTAAGAGACTTGATCTTGAAAGATAAGAGACTTGACTTAGTTTGACTTGTTATGAATTTTGTTAAAATGTTGTAAAAACCTCATTCGCGAGTAATGAGTAGTTGGTTTTAAAAGAATAATGTTTTCCTGATTTCGGAAATGAGAATAAGTGTCGAACAAAACCATGCGGCGTTAATAAAGGAAAATGTATTGACAAATAACTGATTGTTATTAAAACCAGTAGAAACCTCCATCTGCATAGAAGCTAAGATAAGACAAAATTGTATTACATTTCCTAGATCATGGCTGCTGTAGCAAGATTGTTATAAACAAGAATAAACGGCTCACGCATAAGACATATGTTACTCAATTGTTTTAAAAGGGATTAAGACTATGAGTTATGAAACCTTTCTAAAATAAGAAACTTGAGCATTTGAAATTAGGCAAACTTGAACGTTTGGAAAATAATGTTGTTACTTGATTTTACAAAGGGAAGTGTTTTGGTTTACTTAAAAAGATAGTCACTCTATTTTTGATACTACGGGTATCGGGTGACTTTTGTGAAAGAAACGGATCTTTTTAAAGAACTTAACGTACGTAATACTTTGGGGGTTAGAACCTGGCCTTCGGCATAAAATGGAAGTACTTCGAGTTGTGTGTAACTTGCCTATGTTTGCGTGTGATAGCCTTGTTGTGCAAGTATTGTATTTCTATACCACCGCGTCTCTCGATGGAGGGCCGGCTGATTTGTTATGTATGATTCTTTATCGAGTCCCATGAGATGGGCCGAGACACGTATTCCACCTATCGAGTCCCATGAGATGGGCCGAGACACGTATTCCACCTATCGAGTCCCATGAGATGGGCCGAGACACGTATTCCACCTATCGAGTCCCATGAGATGGGCCGAGACACGTATTCCACATGATTCTTTATCGAGTCCCATGAGATGGGCCGAGACACGTATTCCACCTGATTCTTTATCGAGTCCCATGGGATGGGCCGAGACACGTATTCCACATGATTTATACCTAGACTGCCGGCAGTGAGGAAGGAGTTCCACGGGCATGAGGGATGACTTTGAGGGCGTGAGTCCCTGACTTGACATGACTGCTTTTATGTTGTGAACTGTAGTTTGTTATCATATACGTCTCGCTTTATATAGATCGTCATGATTTCATTTCTGATATTTGATTTCACATACTTGGTACTGTTATCGACTTCCTTGGGCCGTTCATGCCGCAGTAGAGGTACATCGGTTGTGGATCCTCGCCATAGGATCACATTGACGTGTTGGAAGCCCGTTTCTTGAGGCTTATCTTTTGGCATGTTACCACAGTCAGAGGTTCTTGTACATTCGTGGTATGGCGGGTCCTGTCCGTCATAGTTGTTGTCACTTCTTAGGTCCATGTAATCGTTGTGGGCGAGTTTGTAAAAAGATAAGCGTCGTATTTATGTATATATACTGAAGGCAACTGTTTTGGTTGGCCTGTTTATTTATCATGTCTCTTGATTCATGTTCATGTTTTTATTTTCGCTGATTTTCTCTGATGTTGTATCACTAGGGTGCCCGGGGTAAGGCACCAGTCACGGGCCCGGGTTCTGGTCGTGACAAAAGTGGTATCAGAGCAGTTAGTCCTCGGAAAGTGTCTACAGACCGTATCTAGTAGAGTCTTGATTATCGATGTGTTGTGCACCACATCTATAATCAGGAGGCTGCAGGATATCTAGGATTGGTTTCCATTCTTCTCACTCTGAGATCGTGCCTTAGAGCTGTGTTATAAGTTGGACTCCCTCGGACGTATTCGTTTGTACCAGTTATGCCTCTGCGAAAGGCAACCTGGGCCCAGATGGGCAAGGCAGCAGAGGGAGCTACGAGTTGAACACCGAGGGTTGCGAGGGCACAGGCCTGGTCATTACCTGAGATAGTACTTCAGACGACGAGTTTTATGACGCCGCTAGCCCCAGCAGAGTTTAGAGCGACAGCAGTTTCTACGGAGGCCACGATACCTGAGCCTCCAGTTCCACGGCCAGGAGCCGAGGATATGAGTTACAAAGAGATGGCCCAGTTACTAGCTGGGGTCATGGAAGGTGTGAACTTTAGAATATTATACGTGGAGACCTTAGATGCGAGGCCGTCTTGAGTAAAAGATTTGTTTACGATTGACCTTTGTCGAAGTACATAGTATATGAGGGGTAAAATCTTGTGATAAGTCCCTGAGTTGTGTGAATTATAAGAGGGTAGTTGAGCTAAGAAGACCACTAGGTTTTCGTGACTTGATTAGTGAGATTGCTCCGGATCGGGGGAAACAAGAGTTTTGGCGCGGTTATGGGTCGGGTTGAGGACCATTCGCGGGTCAACCCGTAGCCCGGAATGTGGTGGGGTCAGTTCGAGGTGGTCCCTCCAGGTGGTAGGGTCACGAGGGTGCTAGGCCCAAGTTTAGGTAACCATCGTACGAGTTCGTGGATGCGTTCAACCAGAATCGGATCGTGAAGGCCGGGGATGGCCTTAAAAGAATTTGAGGCCAGTAAGATGACCAAGTTTGGAGGTAGTGACTCCAAGGTTTTGGAAACTGCAGCGATGACGAAAATATGGTACGTGTACTAGAAAGAGTTCGGGTGTACGAGAAAGGTACGACGAGTAAGAAAGGAAGCAAACATGTGTTAAGAGGATGGAAGTGATCATTTTTGTGAAGTGAAGGTGCGAGGAGAGTATCCTTTGGACCAGGAGTGAGAGTTAGTGTTGTTTTACATCTTAGAGGTGATTCCTCGATAGTTTGGAATTGGGTTTCGCGCGTATGTGATATTATGGCCACGTGTGGCATAATTGATTTTGTAAGTATAGTAGTGAAGACTATACCAGCGCATGTGTGATTATGGAGACTTAGAAGGAACATTCGGGACAAATGTTTCTAAGGGGGGAAGAATGTTACACCCCGTAGTTCCAGGGTATGTATGCGAGGACGTACGTACGAGAATACGGCAGAAATTTTGGAAAGAAAGAAAGATGTGATTTTTCGACGGAAAAGTTTCCGGTTTTTGTAAAGGAAAAGGTTCGTTAATGGGAATTGGATTCCCAGATTTGGTATTCGGACTTCTTAGAATATTTGAGAATTATGGAATTTTATTTCCGGAAATGGTCACGTGGGGCCCACGGGTGAAATTTACGGTTTTGTGGGGCCCGCTTAGTTTTTGAGATTTTGGCCATTATGGATATTTTCGGGAGATGAAATACTTTGGACGAGTAGGAGGGCGACACGTGTCACCCCCTTAGGTGGCCCTTGGCCGAAATTAGCTAGACAAGTGGCAAGACAAGTGGCCTTGTCTTGCTAGATATTTTGTGTAGACAAGTGGCCAAGTCTTGCTAGATATTTTGTGTGGAAAAGTGGCTTGTGGGACCCACACACACTTGTCCCCAATCTCAACCACACACTTGCCTTCATCCTAGCCCTTGGTTGTCCTATATATGCACCCTTAGTTGATGAAAACTTCCACACTTAACCATTTCAAGACAAGAAATTCCCTCCCTTCTCCCTTGACCTTGCTCTCGTTTTTGAGCCCATTTCTTGACCTAAATTTGTCCAACAATTCTTAAACTCTCAAGTGTTCTTCCCTAAGGTGTTAGGAAGATTGTGTACCAAGAGTTGGAAAAGATTTCACACCCCTAACCTATTGGTCATGCCTTGGCCGAAACTTACTAGTTGGAAACCCTAAGTGTTCTTCACTTTTTGGAGTTGAATCTTGAAGAGAAGTTGGTTAGGAGCTTCTATGGGTTGCTTGTAGCGGATTGGAACGTAAAAATTGGAGCTAAGACTTGCTTGGAACGACATTAAGTTCTTGGATAGATTTTGGGCTATTTGAGGTAGTAAATCTTAACCTCTTTGTGAATTGGTCATTATACATATATTATAAGTATATTATGGAGTATATAATATATGGAGTAAAGTTTGGAAGAGTTGGATCTTGTTAACTTGTTAAAAGAAAGGATTGGCCGTTTGCCATTAAAATGGTAAAAATGTATCTTACTTGTGAAGAAGTAATTAACAAAGTAACTATAACTTATATTAAGATGGAATATAAGTTGGATGACTAATGAAGTAATTGGATAAGTAAAATGGACAAAGTTGGCCAAGGACCCCAACTTAAGGACTGTATTTACTTTGGACAGTATTTACTTTGGACTGTATTTACATTTCATTAAGGAAGATTGTTCAATCGCGTTCCGTTTGGGCGTGTGATCCCCTTTTTAATTATTGTATTGTTATGGAGGCGTGATAGTAAACCGCATTACCGTTTGGGCGCGTAATCCCCTTCTTTTACTTGTTGTTATTATGGAGGCGTGATAGTAAACCGCGTTACCGTTTGGGCGTGTAATCCCCTTCTTTATGTTGTTTAATTATTACGCCATATATAAGGTATATATATTACGGTTATTCGCGCCTTGGAGAAAGATGGAAAAGTGAGTAAAAAGCGGGAAGTCTTTGAATTTTCCGTAGAATTAGAGGGCTTTTATTGGTATAAGTCTTCAATGGTGAGAAAGGTTTGATAAAAGTACTATGACCGTTTTAGGAGTGGAGTACTACGTGTGGCGTGATCTACTTGGCTTAAGGAGTAGCCGACGGGTTGAAGTACTTGGAGCGTTTTGCTATTTGTCGATAATCGTCGCGAGGTATGTGAACCTCTTCCTATCTTTTCTAGCATGATTGTGGTGAACTATGTAGTACGGTAGACGTACATGTGCTAAGTGATTTGGTTGGTTTAAAACATAGGGTGTTATAATAGCTTTATGGAAAGTTAGTTATAACGACTTTTTGTAGTAAAAAGAATGGTTTATTGATTGTAGAAAGTTAAGAGACTTGATCTTGAAAGATAAGAGACTTGACTTATAAACGACTTGATTTTGAAAGTTAAGAGACTTGATCTTGAAAGATAAGAGACTTGACTTATAAACGACTTGATTTTGAAAGTTAAGAGACTTGATCTTGAAAGATAAGAGACTTGACTTAGTTTGACTTGTTATGAATTTTGTTAAAATGTTGTAAAAACCTCATTCGCGAGTAATGAGTAGTTGGTTTTAAAAGAATAATGTTTTCCTGATTTCGGAAATGAGAATAAGTGTCGAACAAAACCACTGCAGCGTTAATAAAGGAAAATGTATTGACAAATAACTGATTGTTATTAAAACCAGTAGAAACCTCCATCTGCATAGAAGCTAAGATAAGACAAAATTGTATTACATCTCCTAGATCATGGCTGCTGTAGCAAGATTGTTATAAACAAGAATAAACGGCTCACGCATAAGACATATGTTACTCAATTGTTTTAAAAGGGATTAAGACTATGAGTTATGAAACCTTTCTAAAATAAGAAACTTGAGCATTTGAAATTAGGCAAACTTGAACGTTTGGAAAATAATGTTGTTACTTGATTTTACAAAGGGAAGTGTTTTGGTTTACTTAAAAAGATAGTCACTCTATTTTTGATACTACGGGTATCGGGTGACTTTTGTGAAAGAAACAGATCTTTTAAAGAACTTAACGTCGTAATACTTTGAGGTTAGAACCCGCCTTCGCATAAAATGGAAGTACTTGAGTTGTGTGTAACTTGCCTATGTTTGCGTGTGATAGCCTTGTTGTGCAAGTATTTTATTTCTATACCACCGCGTCTCGATGGAGGCCTGATTTGTTATGTATGATTCTTTATCGAGTCCCATGAGATGGGCCGAGACACGTATTCCACCTATCGAGTCCCGAGATGGGCCGAGACACGTATTCCACCTATCGAGTCCCACGAGACGGGCGAGACACGTATTCCACATGATTCTTTATCGAGTCCCACGAGATGGGCCGAGACACGTATTCCACCGATTCTTTATCGAGTCCCACGGGATGGGTCGAGACACGTATTCCACATGATTTATACCTAGATCAGCTGCGGTGAAGGAGTTCCACGCATGAGGATGACTTTGAGGCGTGAGTCCCCGACTTGACATATCGCTTTTATGTTGTGAATCGTAGTTTGTTATCATATACGCCTCTGCTTTATATAGACTATCATGATTTCATTTACGTGATTTCGCCACATACTTGGTACTGTTATCGACCTCCTTCGGGGCCGCGTTCACGCCGCAGTAAGGTACATCGGTTGTGGATCCTCGCCATGGATCACAATTCGCGTGTTAGGAAGCCCCGCTTCTTGAGGCTTATCTTTTGGTATGTTACCACGAGTGCAGAGGTTCTTGTACATTCGTGGTATGGCGGCCCTGTCCATCATAGTTGTTGTCACTTCTTAGAGGTGCAGTAATCGTTGTGGCGAGTTTGTAAAAAGGATAATTGTTCGTATTTATGTATATATCAAGGCAACTGTTTTGGTTGGCCTGTTTATTTATCATGTCTCTTGATTCATGTTCATGTTTTTATTTCCGCTGATTTTCTCTGATGTTGTATCACTAGGGTGCCCGGGGTAAGGCACCAGTCACGGGCCCGGGTTCGGGTCGTGACACTTGGTCATCTTACTAGCCTCGATCTTCTTTAAGGCCATTCCCGGCCTTCACGATCCGCTTCTGGTCGAACATATCCACGAACTTATATGATGGTCATCTAAACTTGGGCCTAGCACCCTCGTGACCCTACCATCCGGGACCACCACCCGACCACCTAAATCCGGGCTACGGGTTGACCCGCAATACGCCCTCAATCCGACCCTCCATCGCGCCAACTCTTGCTCCTCGATACGAAACAATCTTACTAATTCACATCATGAAAGCTACCACTTTCATTTTACACAACTCACGGAATTATCCCACAATACATTAAACGCAAACCAAGTATTTCGACAAAGACTAACCGTAAAATCTTTTATTCAAGCCGGCCTTACATCTAAGGTCTCAACGTGTAATATTCTAAGGTTCATACCTTCCCTGTCCCCACACTTATTCTTTCAACTATCCATGTCTTTAAACTACAATACACACAAAGCTATCTGTACATAGCACTCAACATACAATCATCGTATCACGCATGCAAAACTCTAGAGGGTTAAGGATATACCTGAAAAGATAGGCGGTTCAAAGGACCGCTAAAACTGGGAACTTCCACCGCGACCTCTGTCGTGGCCTGCCGGTGTATGAACATCCTGCCTAGCTATGGAAGGTGAAGAACCCGCAACTGATCTCGTAGTCTGTGCTATCCTACCCATACCTACCCACAGTGGACAGTCTCGCCGATGGCCCTGTTGGCCGCAAGAATAACAATCTCCCAAGTTAGTACGACACTCTCCCTTATGAAGTTTTCCACAACGGCCACACTGAGACAAGGGCGACCTCATCCGGCGAGCACTCCTACTCCCCTGAAAATCTGAAACCTGGGAGCCCTGACCTGCTCCTGAACATCCCGAAGGTCCCGAAGGCTGTGGAGGACCACTCTGTACTGGCGGAGGTACATAACTAGTCTTCTTTGGCGGTCCGCCTTGAAAGTTAACAAAGGACCTGCTGTTACGCCTCTTCGCCTGATCTTGGTCATTCCGTCGACCTCTACGTTCCTCACATCCAAGTGCATAAGCCTGCATGCGGGCAATGTCCATGCCCGACTGAAGAGCTACACCAACAAGCTTACGCCAAGTAGTCATCGAGCCCGGTGGCGTGGCGGTGCACTCGCCCTCCATATCGCTACTAACGCGGGGACATACCGAGCCAATGAGTCGAACTCCACATTGTACTCCCGAACCGTGCGCGCTCGCCTCAACACCAAAAATCATCGGCGAGCCTCCTCGCTGTGTAGGTAAGAAATGTGCAAGAAATGCCTCTCGAGAACTCGTTCCATACGGCCGAAGTGCATGCTCTCCCGGGCGACTCCATGAATCAAACCGATCATTGCGGATCACGCAGCCGATGCGAACCCAAGACCACCGACTTCGGTCTCGGCCTCGATCACTCATGATCCAGAATCGCTTGGATGAACTCCTGCGGATCATCCTCAGGCCTCGACCCGTAGAACTCTGGCGGGCTACAACTCAGAAAGTCCCGTAGTCTCAAACTATCCGATCTCGGGTGAACCACGGGTGCTACTGGAACTGCTGCGTCCAGCCTATCCTCATGTCTGGCCACGATCCTGGCTAGTAACTGGGCCATCTCTTTGTAACCCATCTCCTCTGCTCCAGTGCCGGATGGAGGCTCGTGTCTTGTTGTCTCACCACCATCTGCGGCTCTAAATCTGCTGGGTGGCGGCGCAAAACTCGCCGTCTCAAGCACAATCTCAGTCTTGGCTCGCGCTCTGTCACGACCAACCGGCCCGTGGATCGTGCCTTACCTCGCACCTCGTGATACAACATCGAGAAAATCACGGAAATAAAAACATAAACATGAAACAAGAGACATGATAAATAAAGCAACCAAAGCAGTTGTCTTCAGATATATACATAAAAACCCGACAGCTTATCCTTTTACAAACTCGCCCATAACAACATTACCTCTAAGAAGTGACAACAACTATGACGGACAGGCCCGCCATACCCCGAATGTACAAGAACCTGCTGCACTCGGGTAACATACCAAAAGATAAGCCTCCGAAGAAACGGGGCTTCCCAACACGCTGAACTGTGATCCTATGAGCGAGGATCCACAACCGATGTACCTCTACCTGCGGCATGAACGCAGCCCCCCGAAGGAGGTCAGTACAACAGGTACCAAGTATGTGGCGAAATCAATCAGAATGAAATCATGACAGTCTATATAAAACAGGAGACATGTATGATAACCAAACTACAGTTTACAACATAAAAGTAGTCATGTCAAGTCAGGGACTCACGCCCTCAAAGTCATCCCTCATGCCCGTGGAACTCCTTCCTCACTGCCGGCAGTCTAGGTATAAATCATGTGGAATACGTGTCTCGGCCCATCCCATGGGACTCGATAAAGAATCAGGTGAAATACGTGTCTCGGCCCATCCCATGGGACTCGATAAAGAATCATGTGGAATACGTGTCTCGGCCCATCTCATGGGACTCGATAAAGAACCAGGTGGAATACGTGTCTCGGCCCATCCCATGGGACTCGATAAGAATCATACATAACAAATCAGCCGGCCCTCCATCGAGAGACGCGGTGGTATAGAAATACAATACTTGCACAACAAGGCTATCACACGCAAACATAGGCAAGTTACACACAACTCGAAGTACTTCCATTTTATGCCGAAGGCCAGGTTCTAACCCCCAAAGTATTACGTACGTTAAGTTCTTTTAACAGATCAATTTCTTTCACAAAAGTCACACAATACCCGTAGTATAAAAATAGAGTGACTATCTTTTTAAGTAAACCAAAACACTTCCCTTTGTAAAATCAAGTAACAACATTATTTTCCAAACGTTCAAGTTTGCCTAAATTCAAATGCTCAAGTCTCTTATTTTAGAAAGGTTTTATAACTCATAGTCTTAATCTCTTTTAAAACAATTGAGTAACATAAGTCTTATGTGTGAGCCGTTTATTCTTGTTTATAACAATCTTGTTACAGCAGCCATGATCTAGGAAATGTAATACAATCTTGCCTTATCTTAGCTTCTATGCAGATGGAGGTTTCTACTGGTTTTAATAACAGTCAATTATTTGTTAATACATTTTTCTTTATTAACGCTGCAGTGGTTTTGTTCGACACTTATTCTCATTTCCGAAATCAGGAAAACATTATTCTTTTAAAACCAACTACTCATTACTCGCGAATGAGGTTTTTACAACATATTAACAAAATTCATAACAAGTTAAACTAAGTCAAGTCTCTTATCTTTCAAGATCAAGTCTCTTAACTTTCAAAATCAAGTCGTTTATAAGTCAAGTCTCTTATCTTTCAAGATCAAGTCTCTTAACTTTCTACAATCAATAAACCATTCTTTTACCTACATAAAGTCGTTATAACTAACTTCCCATAAAGCTATTATAACACCCTATGTTTTGAACCAACCATACTCATTTAGCACGTATGCGTCACCGCATTACATAGTTTACAAAACATCATGCTAGAAAGGATAGGAAGAGGTTCACATACCTCGCGACGATTATCGACAAATAGCAAACGCTCAAGTACTTCAACCCGTCGGCTACTCCTGCCAAGTAGATCACGCCACACGTAGTACTCCACTCCTAAAACGGTCATAGTACTTTTATCAAACCTTTCACCATTGAATACTTATACCAATAAAAGCCCTCTAATTCTACGGAAAATTCGCAAAGACTTCCCCGTTTTACTCACTTTTCCATCTTTCTCCAAGGCAGAATAACCGTAATATATATACCATATATATATATATAAGGCGTAATAATTAAACAACATAAAGAAGGGATTACACGCCCAAACGGTAACGCGGTTTACTATCACGCCCATAATAACAATAAGTAAAAGAAGGAGATTACGCTACCAACCGTGCGCGGTTTACTATCACGCCTTCATAACAATACAATAATTAAAAAGGGGATCACACGCCCAAACGGAACGCGATTGAAAAATCTTCCCCTTAACAGAAATGTAAATACAGTCCAATGTAAATACAGTCCAAAGTAAATACAGTCCTTAAGTTGGGGTCCTTGGCCAACTTTGTCCATTTTACTTATCCAATTACTCATTAGTCATCCAACTTATATTTCCATTCTTAATATAAGTTATAGTTACTTTGTTAATTACTTCTTCACAAGTAAGATACGTTTTTACCATTTTAATGGCAAACGGCCAATCCTTTCTTTTAACAAGTTAACAAGATCCAACTCTTCCAAACTTTACTCCATATATTATATAGTCCATAATATACTTATAATATATGTAAAATGACCAATTTACAAAGAGGTTAAGATTTACTACCTCAAATAGCCCAAAATCTATCCAAGAACTTAATGTCGATCCAAGCAAGTCTTAGCTCCAATCTTTGAGTACAAACCCACCACAAATCACCCTAAGAAGCTCCTAACCATCATCTCTTCAAGAACCAACTCAAACAAGTGAAGAACACCTAGACTTTTCCTCCAAGAGCTCTCGGCCAAGGTGTCTTTTTAAGGCAAGGGATGTGAAATCTTTTCTATCTTTTGGTTAAGAGTCTTCCTAATACACTAGGGAAGAACACTTAAGAGTTTAGGAATTATTGGACAATGTTTGGTTAGGGAGGGAGGAGATTGACGAGAGCTAGGGAGAGAAGGAGGGTGAGGGAAATATTTTTCAAGCCTTCAATTCTCTAAGTGTGCAAGATTTCATCAACTAAGGGTGCATATATAGGACAACCAAGGGCTAGGATGAAGGCAAGTGTGTGGTTGAGATTGGGGACAAGTGTGGGTGGGACCCACAAGCCACTTGTCCACACAAAATATCTTGCAAGACTTGGCCACTTGTCTTGGCCACTTGTCACACAAATTTCGGCCACAAGGCCACCTAGGGGGGTGACACGTGTCGCCCTCCTACTCGTCCAAAATATTTCATCTTCCGAAAATATCCCTAATGGCCAAAATCTCAAAAACAAAGCGGGCCCCACAAAACCGTAAATTTCACCCGTGGGCCCCACGTGACCAATTCCGGAAATAAAATTCCATAATTCTAATATAATTCAAGAAGTCCGAATACCAAATCGGGGAATCCAATTCCCATTAACGAACCTTTTTCCTTCACAAAACTCGGAAACTTTTCCGTCGAAAAATCACATCTTTCTTTCTTTCCAAAATTTCTGTCGTATTCTCGTACGTATATCCTCACATATATACCCTGGTACTACATGGTATAACATTCTTCCCCCCTTAGAAACATTCGTCCCGAATGTTCCTTCTAAGTCTCCATAATCACACATGCGCCGGCATAGTCTTCACTACTATACTTACAAAACCAATTATGTCACACATGGCCATAATATCACATACGTGCGAAACCCAAATCCAAACTAACGAGGAATCACCTCTAAGATGTAAAACAACACTTCAGTCATCACTACCTCCAAACTTGGTCATCTTACTAGCCTCAAATTTCTTTAAGGCCATTCCCGGCCTTCACGATCCGATTCTGGTCGAACTCACCCACGAACTCGTACAACGGTTATCTAAACTTGGGCCTAGCACCCTCGTGACCCTGCCACCTGGCGGGACCACCTCGAACTTACCCCACCTCATTCTGGGCTGCGGGTTGACCCGCAAATGGCCCTCAACCCGACCCCTAAACGCGCCAACTCTTGTTCCCGATCCGGAACAATCCTACTAATTTACGTCATGAAAGCTACCACTTACATCTCACACCCCTCATGTACTTATATCACAATATTTTTCACGCATTTCAAGTATTTCGACAAATACTAACCGTAAAAATCACCCACTCAAGACGGCCTTGCATCCAAGGTCCTAACTGTTATAAGTTCTAAGGCTCACAATTTGTCTCTTACCCTTTTTCTAACCAGTTTTCTAAATCACAATTTAACATAATGCTAACTGTTATACCCCGTAGTTCCAGGGTATGTATGTGAGGACGTACGTACGAGAATACGACAGAAATTTTGGAAAGAATGAAAGATGTGATTTTTCGACGGAAAAGTTTCCGGGTTTTGTGAAGGAAAAAGGTTCGTTGATGGGAATTGGATTCCCAGATTTGGTATTTGGGCTTTTTGAATTATATTAGAATTATGAGATTTTATTTCCGGAATTGGTCACGTGGGGCCCACGGGAGAAATTTACGGTTTTGTGAGGCCCACTTTGTTTTCGAGATTTTGGCCTTTATGGATATTTTCGGAAGATGAAATATTTTGGACGAATAGGAGGGCGACACGTGTCACCCCCCTAGGTGGCTCTTGGCCGAAATCCCTTGACAAGTGGCAAGACAAGTGGCCAAGTCTTGCTAGATATTTTGTGTGGAAAAGTGGCTTGTGGGACCCACACACACTTGTCCCCAATCTCAACCACACACTTGCCTTCATCCTAGCCCTTGGTTGTCCTATATATGCACCCTTAGTTGATGAAATCTTCCACACTTAGACATTTGAAGACTTGAAAAACCCTCCCTTCTCCCTTGACCTAGAGCTCTCGGTTTTGCCCCCATTTCTTGAGCAAAATTTGTCCAACAATTCTTAAACTCTCAAGTGTTCTTCCCTAAGGTGTTAGGAAGATTGTGTACCAAGAGTTGGAAAAGATTTCACACCCCTAGCCTTGAAGGGATGCCTTGGCCGAAAGTTGTCATCTTGAAAAAGTGTTCTTCACTTTTTGGAGTTGAATCTTGAAGAGAAGTTGGTTAGGAGCTTCTATGGGTTGCTTGTAGCGGATTGGAACGTAAAGATTTGGAGCTAAGACTTGCTTGGAGCGACTTTAAGAACTTGGATATTTTTGGGCTATTTGAGGTAGTGAAGCTTAAACCTCTTTGTGATTTGGTCAATATACATATATTATAAGTATATTATGAATATATAATATATGGAGTAAAGTTTGGAAGATTTTGATCTTGTTAACTTGTTAAAAGAAAGGATTGGCCGTTTGCCATTAAAATGGTAAAAACGTATCTTACTTGTGAAGAAGTAATTAACAAAGTAACTATAACTTATATTAAGAATGGAAATATAAGTTGGATGACTAATGAGTAATTTGGATAAGTAAAATGGACAAAGTTGGCCAAGGACCCCAACTTAAGGACTGTATTTACTTTGGGCCGTATTTACTTTGGACTGTATTTACATTGGACTGTATTTACATTTCTGTTAAGGGGAAGATTTTTCAATCGCGTTCCGTTTGGGCGTGTGATCCCCTTTTTAATTATTGTATTGTTATGAAGGCGTGATAGTAAACCGCGTTACCGGTTGGGCGCGTAATCCCCTTCTTTTACTTATTGTTGTTATGAAGGCGTGATAGTAAACCGCGTTACCGTTTGGGCGTGTAATCCCCTTCTTTATGTTGTTTAATTATCACGCCTTATATATATATATATATGGTATATATATTACGGTTATTCGGGCCTTGGAGAAAGATGGAAAAGTGAGTAAAACTGGAAGTCTTCTTAATTTTCCGTAGAATTAGAGGGCTTTTTATTGGTATAAGTCTTCAATGGTGAGTAAGGTTTGATAGAAGTAATATGACCATTTTAGGAGTGGAGTACTACGTGTGGCGTGATCTACTTGGCTTAAGGAGTAGCCGACGGGTTGAAGTACTTGGAGCGTTTTGCTATTTGTCGATAATCGTCGCGAGGTATGTGAACCTCTTCCTATCTTTTCTAGCATGATTGTTGTGAACTATGTAGTACGCATAGACGTGCTAAGTTATTTGGTTGGTTTAAAACATATGGTGTTATAATAGCTTTAAGGGAAGTTAGTTATAAAAACTTAATGTAGGTAAAATAATGGTTTATTGATTGTAGAAAGTTAAGAGACTTGATCTTAAAAGATAAGAGACTTGACTTATAAACGACTTGATTTTGAAAGTTAAGAGACTTGATCTTGAAAGATAAGAGACTTGACTTATAACGACTTGTTTTCGGAAAAAGAGAAGTAACTTGATTTTAAGTATAGGTTACTTGTTTTGAAAAGAGTAAGTTATTTGGGTTCTAAAAGAATACTTGTTGTTGTCTTAAAAGATAAGAGACTTAACTTATAAATGACGTTTTATGAAATGTTAAGGACTATGAATTTTGTTAAAAAGTTGTGAAACCTCATTCGTGAGTAATGAGTACTTGGCTTTTACAAGAATAATGTTTTACTGATTTCGGAAATGAGAATAAGTATCGAACAAACCATTGCAGCGTTAATAAAGGAAATGTATTGACTAATTGTTATTAAAACCAGTAGAAACCTCCATCTGCATAGAAGCTAAGATAAGACAAGATTGTATTACATTTCCTAGATCATGGTCAGAATAAGATTGTTATAAACAAGAATAAACGGCTCACACATAAGACTTATGTTACTCAATTGTTTTAAAAGAGATTAAGACTATGAGTTATGAAACCTTTCTAAAATAAAGAGACTTGAGCATTTGAAATTAGGCAAACTTGAACGTTTGGAAAATAATGTTGTTACTTGATTTTTAAAAAGAAAGTGTTCGTTTACTTGAAAATGTTAGTCACTCTATGTTAATACTACGGTATCGGATGACCTTTGTAAAAGAATCGATCTTTTAAAAGAATTTAACGATGTAGTACTTTGGGGTTAAAACCCGACTTTGACATAAAATGAAAGTACCTTGAGTTGTATGTTGAACTTGCCTATGCGTGTGGTGATAGCCTTTGTTGTGCAAGTGTTGTATTTACGTACCGCGTCTCGATGGAGGGCGGCTGATTTGTTATGAATGATTCTTTATCGAGTCCCATGAGATGGCCGAGACACGTATTCCACCTATCGAGTCCCACGAGATGGGCGAGACACGTATTCCACCTATCGAGTCCCGTGAGATGGGCGAGACACGTATTCCACCGATTCTTTATCGAGTCCCATGGGATGGGCGAGACACGATTCCACATGATTTATACCTAGATCGCCGAAGCGGTGAGGAAGAAGTTCCACGGGCGTGAGGATGACTTTGAGGCGTGAGTCACGACTTGACATATTCGCTTTTATGTTGTGAATCGTAGTTTGTTATCATATACGTCTCTGTTTTATATAGATCGTTATGATTTCATTTCTGATATTTTCGTTTCACATACTTGGTACTGTTATCGACCTCCTTCGGGGTGCGTTCATGCCGCAGTAGAGGTACATCGGTTGTGGATCCTCGCCATAGGATCACGATTCGGCGTGTTGGGAAGCCCGTTTCTTGAGGCTTATCTTTTGGTATGTTACCACAGTCAGTAGGTTCTTGTACATTCGTGGTATGGCGGGGCCCTGTCCGTCATAGTTGTTGTCACTCTTAGAGGTCAGCATGAAATCTTGTTGTGGCGAGTTTGTAAAAGGATAACTGTTGGGTATTTATGTATATATCTTAAGGCAACTATTTTGGTTGCTTTGCTTATTTATCATGTCTCTTGATTCATGTTCATGTTTTTATTTCACGATTTTCTCGATGTTGTATCACTAGGGTGCCCGGTAAGGCACCTACCACGCCCGGTTCGGTCGTGACAAATCTCTGAGGGTTAAGGATATACTGTATCTACCGCTTCACTCTAATCATAGGCACGCCTGCAGGCATTCTTTGTAGAAGGTGATGAACCCGCCATCGACCGTAAGGTCGAGTCCTGCCGCATGTATCCTTCCTATTAGGGCGGTTTCGTCACATGGCCACGATGGCGCAGTAAAACAAGCACCGATAAAAGACGACATTCCCGGGATGACGCCGCCGCATCGTGCACCGAGGAAACATGAACCCCCGGCTAGAACCCATGTATACCGTGAACTAAGCCCGAGCTCGACCAGGCCCCGAATACCAACGCCCCAAGATCGCGGAGTACCACCTGCATCACGGAGGTGCATAACTAGCTCGCCCGAGGCGTCCGCCTCGCAAGTTACCAAAGGACCTGCTGCTCGCCTTTTTCACCGATCCCGGTCATTCCGTCGACCTCTCCGTGCCTCACATCCTAGTGCATGAGCCTGCATGCGGGCAATGTCCATGCCCGGCTGAAGAGCTACCCCCGAACAAGCCTCCGCCAAATAGTCATCGAGCCCGGTGACGTAGCGGTGCACTCTGTCCTCCATATCTGTCACTAAAGCGGGGACATACCGAGCCAACGAGTCAAACTCCACGTTGTACTCCGCATCGCACGCCGCCCGCCTCAACGCCAAAAATCGGCCTGCGCCTCTCCTCATCCGCGGAGGCAAGAAATGTGCAAGAAATGCCCGAGAACTCGTCCCAAATCGGGGAGCGCATGCTCCCTGACGATTCCCATGAATCAAACCGCCGATCGCAGATCACGCACCGACGCGAACCGGCGTCACCGACTCGGTCTCAAGCCTTGATCACTCATGATCCGGTGAATCGCTTGATGAACTCTGCGGATCATCCTCGTGCCTCGACCCATAGAACTCGCGGCTGCGCACTGAAAGTCCCGCACCTCAAACTATCAGCTCGGGGTGAACTCATCGTGCTACGGAATCGAATCTGCCGATCCAAATTTATCCTCATATCGCCACGACCGCCAAGAATCGCCATCTCTTGTACCCATCTCCTCCGCTCCCGGCCGGGACCGAGGCTCAGTATCGTGGTCTCAGCAGCCTCCGCCGCGCTCTAAACTATCTTTGGGCCGCGGCGCAAAACTCGCCGCTTAAGCATCGCTCAGTCGACGGCGCTCGCGCATTCTCTCAGATCCCACTAGCGGCACTCTCGCCTTTGCCCTCCTGGGCTGTGGTTGCACTGCGGAGGCATAATCGTAAAACGAAATACGTCGGAGGGTCCAACTTATCACACTCTAAGGCACGATCTCGTAATGAGAAGAATGGAAACTAATCCTAAATGTCCGCAGCCTCCCGATTATAGATGTGGTGCACAACACACCGATAATCAAGACTCTACTAGACACGGTGCTCAGACACTTTCCGAGGACTAATCGCTTCGATACCACTTTTGTCACGACTAACCGGCCCGTGGATCGTGCCTTACCCCGGCACCTCGTGATACAACATCGAGAAAATCAGAAATAAAAACATAAACATGAAACAAGAGACATGATAAATAAACAAAGCAACCAAAACAGTTGCCTTATATATACATAAAAACCGAACAATTATCCTTTTTACAAACTCGCCATAACAATACTACATGCACTCTAAGAAGTGACAACAACTATGACGGACAGGCCCCGCCATACCCACGAATGTACAAGAACCTACTGCACTCGGGTAACATACCAAAAGATAAGCCTCAAGAAACGGCTTCCTAACACGCCGAATCGTGATCCTATGGCGAGGATCCACAACCGATGTACTTACTGCGGCATGAACGCACTTCAAGGAGGTCGATAACAGTACCAAGTATGTGAAATCGAATATCAGAATGAAATCATAATACTATATAAAACAGAGACATGTATGATAACCAAACTACAGTTTACAACATAAAAGTAGTCATGTCAAGTCAGGGACTCACGCCCTCAAAGTCATCCCTCATGCCCGTGGAACTCCTTCCTCACCGCCAGTCTATGTATAAATCATGTGGAATACGTGTCTCGCCCATCCTACGGGACTCGATAAAGAATCAGGTGAAATACGTGTCTCGGCCCATCCCATGGGACTCGATAAAGAATCATGTGGAATACGTGTCTCGCCCATCTCATGGGACTCGATAAAGAACCAGGTGGAATACGTGTCTCGGCCCATCCCATGGGACTCGATAAGAATCATACATAACAAATCAGCCGGCCCTCCATCGAGACGCGGTGGTATAAATACAATACTTGCAACAAGGCTATCACACGCAAACATAGGCAAGTTACACACATGTTATAAAAGATTGGAAAGGAAGAAAGAGGCGATTTTTCCACGGAAAAGTTTCGGTTTTTGGAAGAAAAAGGTTCGATTCCCAGTTGTGTCCGACTTCCGAATATTAGAGAATTATGGAATTTTATTTAATGGTCACGTGGGGCTGAGAAATTTGATTTTGAGATTTTGGCGTTTTGGATATTTTAATATTTTACACGTGTCACCCCATGTGGCACCTTTCTGGAAATTATGTTTGTTCATTTAGTATTTTTATGATTTTTCCGAGAGGAACATTTTGGACCAACGAGGAGGCGTGCACTTGCTCTCTCATTCAAAGTGCATGATGGGCGCGCTAGTGGGTGGGGAGAGGCAAGTGAGATAGTAGATATTGGCCTTCCCCTTGTCGAGAGCAGTGTAGAAATACTCTCTTATAATGCCCAAATTACCTTAGCCTTATACCTTGTTGTATTCTAAGGTTATACGGAAAATCTCCTAAATGATTGGAGCGCTGCTGGTGAGCTAAACGATTGCCGATCGACTTTATACTTGGATAATTATGGGCTTATCGAGGTAATTATCTGGATATTACATGTTGTTAGAATATATAGTTGAAGTATACTATATATCTTTTGACTTAAGGAATGATCCACTGGGCTTAGGGAGTACGGTGAACCTCTTCCTATCTCTTGTTTGATTGTTGTAAAACATAAAGTGTTATAACTTTATGGGAAGTTGGTTATAGGTAAGAAAATGGGTTGTGGTTTTGGATTTGATTATAATCGACTTGTTATGTGTTAATGAAGAACTTGAAGTATTTCAAAGGTTTATAAATCATTTTGAAAGAATATGTGTAGTAATGTATTTTTGAAAACTTAAGAGTTATACTAGCTTTATGGGAAGTTAGGTATAACGCTTAAGAATGATTTTGGAAATCAAGGAAGTGTTTTGAATAATTAAGTATGATTAAAACTAGATAAGACAAAATGATATTTCCTAGATCATGGCCGGTGTAATAAGATCGTTATAAATAAGAATAACCTACTTACATAAGGCTTATGTTTCTCAATTGGTTAATAAAAAGGATTATATTCTTGAATGAATAAGACTATGAACTACGAAACCTTTTAAAATAAGACATTTGAAATTAGGCAAACTCGAACGCTTGGAAAATAATGTTGTTACTTGATTTTACAAAGGTAAGTGTTTTGGTTTACATTTTATACTTGACTTATGTGATAATCTTTTGAAGATTTAATGAACTTGTTAGTAGGAACAACTTGATTGTATTGGTTTGTGATAGCCTTGTAATACTTTCTTGTTGATTTGATAAGTAAACAGTTAGTATCTTGTGATTTTACATTGTTAAAAGGTAAGTCCATTATCAGATTTATTATATCACCTACCCTCGATCGTATACCGGTGGCTTGCCACCTGCTCCGATCATTCCGGTGTTTAGGGACTATGGTATATTCGAGGAATACCGACCTATGCGAGTCAGAAGTTCGGTCTTAGTAGTCGGCTATGCCTTCGCATTTTCTTACCCCGTTGTGATGACTTTGAGGCGTGAGTCCCCGACTTGACATATGATTTCAAGCATAAGATTACGCGATCCTAGCTCCATTCTTTCATTTGTAAAAGAGTTGATGGTTATATATATGCAAGTTTTCACGATTATTGTTTTATATTTCGTTATCTCATGTTGTTGTTTTATGTTCGCCGATGTTGTGTCACTAGGGTGCCCGACAAAAGTGGTATCTAATCCTGAAAGTGTCTCATCAATAATCGTGAGGCTATAGGATATTTAGGATTGGTTTCTATTCTTCTCACCGAGATCGTGCCAATCCTTTCCTTATCGTTATGCCTCGCGTAGAACAGTTCAGAGGGTGGCGAGGCACAGCCCAATCATTACCTGAGTTTTGCCATGATATTTGAACCTTCGCCCCACGGCATCGACAGAATATAGATTGTAGCTATAAATTTGGCTACAGTAATTAGTATACCTTAAGTGCTATGTTCGATTGTGATTAGAATCAGGTTATCCGAGTAAGATTTTGGGGATAGAGAAAGTGTGAGCCTTAGAGCTTTATGAAAGGTGTAGTGTTATGTTTGACCGCCATAGGAGTGCATGATAAGTCCCCGAGTAGCGTGATTTGAAAGAAGGTAGTCGAGCTTAATATGATTTGTGAAATTATTCCTTCGGGAGCTAGTGTTTCTGCGCATGCGGTCGGGTTGTCAACCCGCCCTTTTGGTGGTGGGGGTCAGTGGTGGTAGTTTAGTTAACTCGACCGGTGGTGGGCCGACGGGGGCAGCAGTCCCCGTTACTTGCTGTTCGGAAGTTATACGAGTCTCGACCCGCATTCGCCAGCGGGCTTTTGATTTCGCGGTAGCAGAGGGCTACCATTTTAGTGTTCAATGCAAGTTCTTGTCGATTGGTTCGATGTTGGCGGGGGAAGTACCACCGGACGAGTGTGTGCGAGATTTTAAACTGTTATGTTCGAAAGTATCAAGATCCATATTAATGATGACCACGTTAGAGATAGTAACCCCACAAAGTGACAAAAGTAGTATTATTTGTGGTGATGTAGAGGTGTTTCTCGTGGACTTAGATGTAAGTTTGATTGTTTCGTAAGGGAAGAATGTTATAAGTTCCGGTATGTATAAGAAAGAGGCGATTTTTCCACAAAGTTAAGGAAAAGGTTCGACTTCCGAATATTAGAGAATTATGGAATTTTATTTTAGAAATTTACTTTGAGATTTTGGATATTTTCAAGACGAAATATTTTGAGGGAATTTCCGCTATGTCATTTAGTATTTTTTTTTCCGAGAGACGAACATTTTGGACCAACGAGAGGGCGGTGACTTGCACCTCTCTTCAGGGAGATATTTTGGTAGATATTTTGTGTGCAAGTTGGCTAGACACATGGGTGAATCTTGCCCTACACTTGCTAGGCACTTTATAAATACCCTCTAAGGTTGATGAACTTCTTCATCCATTCCTAAATGTTTCTAAGTGTAAAATCCTCTCCTCCTCCCCCTTGTGTGAGAGCACCCCCTCTGAGGTGTGCTAGGTAGCGCCTAGGTTGAAATACTCTCAAAAGTATTGTTATAATGCCCAAATTACCTTAGCCTTATACCTTGTTGTATTCTAAGGTTATACCTTACGAAAAGCCCGTAAATACTATTATACTTACCACCAAACCGAAACCCTAGGAAAATCTCCAGTTAGAACTTATCGACTTTATACTTGGATAATTATGGGCTTATCGAGGTAATTATCTTGTATTGTAATGGATATTACATGTTGTTAGAATATATAGTTGAAGTATACTATATATATGTCTTTTGACTTAAGAATTGTGCCGTAGCTAGGTTAGATGGCCTTATAGGTTGGGATGCTACGTGTGGAATGATCCACGCTATTAGTCGATACTCGCCGCGAGGTATGTGAACCTCTTCCTATCTCTCCTAGCATGATATGTGTGAACTATGGTTTGATTGTTGTAAAACATAAAGTGTTATAACGGCTTTATGGGAAGTTGGTTATAACGACTTTATGTAGGTAAGAAAATGGGTTGTGGTTTTTTGATTATAATCGACTTGTTATGTGTTAATGAAGAACAAGTATTTCAAAAGGTTTATAAATCATTTTGAAAGAATATGTAGTAATGTATTTTTGAAAACTTAAGAGTTATACTAGCTTTATGGGAAGTTAGGTATAACGGCTTAAGAATGTTTTTACCGATTTTGGAAATCGGGATGTGTATCGACAAACCAAAAGGAAGTGTTTTGAATAATTAAGTATGATTAAAACCGAAACTTCCATCAGATAAGACAAAATGATATTTCCTAGATCAAATAAGATCGTTATAAATAAGAATAACCTACTTACATGTAAGGCTTATGTTTCAATTGGTTAATAAAAAGGATTATATTCTTGAATGAATAAGACTATGAACTACGAAACCTTTTAAAATAAGAACCGAACATTTGAAATTAAACGCTTGGAAAATAATGTTGTTACTTGATTTTACAAAGGTAAGTGTTTTGGTTTACTTAAAAGACAACACTCTATTTTATACTACGTATTGTGTGACTTATGTGATAATCTTTTGAAGATTTAATGGAACTTGTTAGTAGAAAGTACCTTGTGAACAACTTGATTGTATTGGTTTGTGATAGCCTTGTAATACTTTCTTGTTGATTTGATAAGTAAACATGTTAGGATGCTACTTGTGTTAGTATCTTGTGATTGTTATGTGGGGTCATTCCTTACATTGTTAAAAGGTAAGTCCATCAGATCATATTATATCACCTACCCTCGGCTTGCCACCCTTGATGCGGGTCTATGAGACTAATCATTCCGGTGTTTAGATTCGTCTCCGGGGACTATGCGCGGGCTAGTTAAGTGCGCTTCCGGTCGCGGTATACCTCGAATACCTTACGCGGGTGCAGTGTGACCGCGAGTTCCAGAATAGACGCGACATTGATAGAGACCTCGTGATATTTGTGGTCTTAGGCTATGCCTTCCTTATTGTGATGACTTTGGCGTGAGTCCTCGACTTGACATGATCGCTAGTTGTTGTGAATCGTAGTTTGGTTATCATACATGTCTCCCGCTTTATATAGACTACTATGATTTCGTACATCGCCGTTGATCCTAGCTCTCGTGGTCAGGAAGCTCCGAGGCTTATCACGTATAGTCCCGTAAGTGTTTACATTCTGGTAAAAAGGATTGCCGCTCATTTGTAAAAGAGTTGATGGTTATATATATGCCAAAGGCAAGTTTTCTTATTGTTTTATATTTCTTATCTCATGTTGTTGTTTTATGTTGTGCCCGGTAAGGCACCAACACGCCCGCCGGTCGTGACAACACAACTCGAAGTACTTCCATTTTATGCCGAAGGCCAGGTTCTAACCCCCAAAGTATTACGTACGTTAAGTTCTTTTAACAGATCCATTTCTTTCACAAAAGTCACACAATACCCGTAGTATAAAAATAGAGTGACTATCTTTTTAAGTAAACCAAAACACTTCCCTTTGTAAAATCAAGTAACAACATTATTTTCCAAACGTTCAAGTTTGCCTAAATTCAAATGCTCAAGTCTCTTATTTTAGAAAGGTTTCATAACTCATAGTCTTAATCTCTTTTAAAACAATTGAGTAACATAAGTCTTATGTGTGAGCCGTTTATTCTTGTTTATAACAATCTTGTTACAGCAGCCATGATCTAGGAAATGTAATACAATCTTGTCTTATCTTAGCTTCTATGCAGATGGAGGTTTCTACTGGTTTTAATAACAATCAGTATTTGTTAATACATTTTCCTTTATTAACGCTGCAGTGGTTTTGTTCGACACTTATTCTCATTTCCGAAATCAGGAAAACATTATTCTTTTAAAACCAACTACTCATTACTCGCGAATGAGGTTTTTACAACATATTAACAAAATTCATAACAAGTTAAACCAAGTCAAGTCTCTTATCTTTCAAGATCAAGTCTCTTAACTTTCAAAATCAAGTCGTTTATAAGTCAAGTCTCTTATCTTTCAAGATCAAGTCTCTTAACTTTCTACAATCAATAAACCATTCTTTTACCTACATAAAGTCGTTATAACTAACTTCCCATAAAGCTATTATAACACCCTATGTTTTGAACCAACCATACTCATTTAGCACATGTACGTCTACCGTACTACATAGTTTACAAAACATCATGCTCGAAAGGATAGGAAGAGGTTCACATACCTCGCGACGATTATCGACAAATAGCAAAACGCTCCAAGTACTTCAACCCGTCGGCTACTCCTTAAGCCAAGTAGATCACGCCACACGTAGTACTCCACTCCTAAAACGGTCATAGTACTTTTATCAAACCTTTCTCACCATTGAAGACTTATACCAATAAAAGGCCCTCTAATTCTACGGAAAATTCGGCAGCACTTCCCCCGTTTTTACTCACTTTTCCATCTTTCTCCAAGGACCGAATAACCGTAATATATATACCATATATATATATAAGGCGTAATAATTAAACAACATAAAGAAGGGGATTACACGCCCAAACGGTAACGCGGTTTACTATCACGCCTCCATAATAACAATAAGTAAAAGAATGGGATTACGCGCCCAACCGGTAACGCGGTTTACTATCACGCCTTCATAACAATACAATAATTAAAAATGGGATCACACGCCAAACTAACGCGATTGAAAAATCTTCCCTTATGTAAATGTAAATACAATCAATGTAAATACAAATCAAAGTAAATACAAATTAAGTTGGGGTCCTTGGCCAACTTTGTCCATTTTACTTATCCAATTACTCATTAGTCATCCAACTTATATTTCCATTCTTAATATAAGTTATAGTTACTTTGTTAATTACTTCTTCACAAGTAAGATACGTTTTTACCATTTTAATGGCAAACGGCCAATCCTTTCTTTTAACAAGTTAACAAGATCCAACTCTTCCAAACTTTACTCCATATATTATATAGTCCATAATATACTTATAATATATGTAAAATGACCAATTTACAAAGAGGTTAAGATTTACTACCTCAAATAGCCCAAAATCTATCCAAGAACTTAATGTCGATCCAAGCAAGTCTTAGCTCCAATCTTTGCGTACAAACCCACCACAAATCACCCTAAGAAGCTCCTAACCATCATCTCTTCAAGAACCAACTCAAACAAGTGAAGAACATCTAGACTTTTCCTCCAAGAGCTCTCGGCCAAGGTGTCTTTTTAAGGCAAGGGATGTGAAATCTTTTCTATCCTTTGGTTAAGAGTCTTCCTAATACACTAGGGAAGAACACTTAAGAGTTTAGGAATTATTGGACAATGTTTGGTTAGGGAGGGAGGAGATTGACGAGAGCTAGGGAGAGAAGGAGGGTGAGGGAAATATTTTTCAAGCCTTCAATTCTCTAAGTGTGCAAGATTTCATCAATTAAGGGTGCATATATAGGATAACCAAGGGCTAGGATGAAGGCAAGTGTGTGGTTGAGATTGGGGACAAGTGTGGGTGGGACCCACAAGCCACTTGTCCACACAAAATATCTTGCAAGACTTGGCCACTTGTCTTGGCCACTTGTCACACAAATTTCGGCCACAAGGCCACCTAGGGGGGTGACACGTGTCGCCCTCCTACTCGTCCAAAATATTTCATCTTCCGAAAATATCCCTAATGGCCAAAATCTCAAAAACAAAGCGGGCCCCACAAAACCGTAAATTTCACCCGTGGGCCCCACGTGACCAATTCCGGAAATAAAATTCCATAATTCTAATATAATTCAAGAAGTCCGAATACCAAATCGGGGAATCCAATTCCCATTAACGAACCTTTTTCCTTCACAAAACTCGGAAACTTTTCCGTCGAAAAATCACATCTTTCTTTCTTTCCAAAATTTCTCATTATTCTCGCACGTATATCCTCACATATATACTCAGTACTACGGTATAACACCTCGCACTCTCTCAGATCTCACTAGCACTCCTACCGCCTTGCCCATCTGGGCCCGGTTGCTGGCGCGAGGCATAATCGGTAAAACGAGATACGTCGGAGGGTCCAACTTACAAAACAACTCTAAGGCACGATCTCGTAATGAGAAGAATGGAAACCAATCCTAAATGTCTCAGATCCTCCGATTATAGATGTGGTGCACAACACATCGATAATCAAGACTTACTAGACACGGCTCAGACACTTTCCGAGGATTAACTGCTCTGATACCACTTTTGTCACGATCCGATCCCGGGCCCGTGACTGGTGCCTTGCCCCGGGCACCCTAGTGATACAACATCAGAGAAAATCAGCGGAAATAAAACTTTAAACATGAAACAAGAGATAAGATCATAAATCAGGCCAACAAAACTGTTACCTTCAAATAAATATATGTATACAACTCTTTCAAACCGAACAGTTTAATCCTTTTACAAACCCCGCCACAACAAGATTACAGCACTTATGAGTTTTTATACAACATGACGGGACAGGGCCCGCCATACCCTCAATGTACAAGAACCTACAACTCGTGGTAACATACCAAAGATAAGCCTCCGAGAAACGAGCTTCCTAACATCGAATCGTGATCCTAAGAGCGAGGATCGAATCGATGTACCTCTACTCTGCGGATGAACGCAGCCCCAAGGAGGTCAAGACAACAGTACCAAGTATATGAAATCGAAATATCAGAAATGAAATCATAGCGAATATATAAAGCAGAGACATGTATGATAACCAAACTACGCTCACAATAAATAGCGAATATGTAAGTCGTGACTCACGCCTCGAGTCATCACTCAAATATAACTATGGGTCTCACGCCCGCAACATCAATCATGCCCGTGGAATACCTTCCTCACCGCTTCAGCCTATGATATAATAACACCACTGAGTACACATGAACACCAAGTCCAGTACTAACAATACTATACAACTAAACCACGGTCGACACGGCAAGTACGAAGCCGACTACCGATACCGCGCCGTGTCACGTAATGACCGGGCAAGTACGAGGGCTAACTACTGTGTACCGCGTCAGACACGAGACTTCACACTACACCGAACAGGGCAAGTGCGAGGGCTAACTACCAGGTACCAAGGCCGAATCAGCCACGAGACGGGGCAAGTACGAAAGCCGACCACCAGATACCAAGGCCGATCAGTAAAACCTCATGGAGAGCTAGTCCATGGAATAACACTATCAACAGGGAAACGAACCCTCATCATGGCCGCATACCCGTGGACCATCCATCGAGTCAGTATGCCCATGGACTATCATAGTGGAAGCATACCCGTGGGCCACCCATCGTGTCAGTATGTCCAAAATGATCAAGAATAACACGACCGGCCCTCCATTCGAGAGACGCGGTAACATAAGAATACAACACTTTGCACAACAAGGCTATCAAACATAGGAAAGTTACACACAACTCAAGGTACTTTCATTTTATGCCAAAGTCCAGGTTTTAACCCCAAAGTACTACGTATGTTAAACTCTTTTTAAAGGATCCATTTCTTTTACAAAGGTCACCCGATACCCGCAGTATAGAGTGATTAGCATCTTTTAAGTAAACCAAAACAACTTCCATACTTTCCTTTTAAAACCAAATTAAGGCAATACCATGCCTTCTTTTTAGACCAAAACACTTCTCCTTTTAAAGTCAAGTTACCACTTTAAAACCAATGATAAAACCATTCTTTCATTTTCATAAAGTCGTTATAACTAACTTCCCATAAAGCTGTTATAACACTTTATGTTTTAAACCAATTTTAAGACAAAACAATGCCTTTCTTTTAAACCAAAAACTCTTTAATTTCCTCAAGTCTCTTTTTAGAAATCAAGTTCCTTACTTATTCTCATTTCCGAAATCAGTAAAACATTATTCTTTAAAAACCAAGTACTCATTACTCACGAATGAGGTTTCACACTTCTTAACAACTTTCACATCAATTCAATTAAGTCAAGGCTCTTATCTTTTAAGATCAAGTCTCTTAACTTCTTAAAAGCAATAAACCATTCTTTTTACTTCTCTTAAGTCGTTATACCTAACTTCCCATAAAGCTAGAATAACTCTTAAGCTTTCAAACCAAGTATTATTCTTCTTTCAAAAAGGATTTTTAATTCTTTTGAAATACTTCAAGATTCTTATTATTCAGGCTTAAGTCAAAAGACATTGCCGTAAAACTATATTCAGTTAACCCACGTACGTCTACCGTACTATATATATATTCTTGTAAAATACTTCCAGATTCTTATTATTCAGGCTTAAGTCAAAAGACATTGCCACACGTACGTCTACCGTACTATATATATTCCTTTAAAATATCATGCTCAAGAGTATAGGAAGAATCACATACCTCGCGACGATTATCGACTATTAGCAAAAAGCTCCAAAGCATCAGAGTCCAGCTTAGCCTTTTCCACCCTTCGAGTAGAATTCGCTACTCGCAGTACTTCAACCTATAACGGTTATACAAGTCTATCAATGTCTAGACTACTCGGTAGAATAAATCTAGATACAAGATTCTTACGGAAAATTGGCAAGACTTCCCTACCACAAACTTCACAAGTTCATCAGAGATACAAATCCTATGTAAGTACAGTTCAATTCTCTTCTTATATACCTTCCTTGTATATAACTTATACTTCAACAGTATGTAAACTCTAATTACAAAAGAAGGTCAAGCGTATTTACCTCGATAACCCAAAATTATCCAAGTTTATAATGTCGATCCTGAGCAACGTTTAGCTCCTACTCTGGGCGCTCCAACCCGCTCCAAACAACCCTTAGAAGTTCTATGCAACTTATACTTAATACTTCAACTCGCTATGAAGATTTTCCTTAGGGTTTTGGTTTGAGACAAAAAGGACATAAGGTAGTATTTTCGGGCTCTACGTATAGAGGTAACTTTGGAATACGATAAGGTATAAGGCCAAGGTATTTTGGTATAGTAACAATATTTGGAGAATACTTTTCTACCAAGGGGGGGTGTACTTTACGAGAACAACAAGGCAAGTGGGTGTACCCTACCAACACCACTAGGAGGAACTCTCGCCAAGGGCCTCTCAAAGGAAGGGGTGGGGCTTTGGACGAACAAAACAATAAGGGAGGGAGGATTTAAATACTTAGAAAATTTTTGGATGAAGAAATCTTCACAAAGGGGGGGGGGGTATTTATAGGGAAACCAAGGGCCATGATCAAGCCAAGTGGGGGGCAAGTGGAGGGCCAAGATTTGCCCAAGTGCCCCTAACCCTACTCAACAAATCCCTCACAAACAAAGACCCAAGGATTAGGCCACAAAACATGCCACAAAACAAGCCACAAAACAAGGGAGAAAAACGTCCCAAAATCGTCCACCATCCGCCACTTGAGGGTGACAAGTGTCGCCCTCTCGTTGGTCCAAAATATTTCATCTCTCGGAAAAATCCGCAAAAATTATAAAAGACATAGCCGGAATTTTCCTTCGCAAGTTCTCAGAAACGCTTCACAAAAACGATTCTTTTCGGGGGTTGTGTACAAATTTTCGAATCTTGCCTAACTTTAAGGCTCAAACTTTTCTACGTACGCCCACACGTACATACTCTGGAAATACGGGGTATAACAAATAGTCTACAGAGTAGTCTAGACATTGATAGACGTATCTGACTATTATAGGTTGATTCTCTGCGCGCGACATATTCGACTTGGCAGGTGGATTTCGCCGAGGAGGTATGTGATTCTTCCTATCCTCTTGAGCATGATATTTTAAAAGAATATATATATAGTACGGTAGACGTACGTGTGTTAACTGAATGTAGTTCTACGGCAATGTCTTTTGACTTAAGCCTGAATAATAAGAATCTTGAAGTATTTCAAAAGAATTAAGAATCGTTTTTTAAAGAAGAATAACACTTGGTTTTTAAACAAGCTTAAGAGTTATACCAGCTTTATGGGGAGTTAGGTATAACGACTTAAGAATGATAAAAGGAACGGTTTACTTATTTGTTTATGAAAGTCTTGTAGTGATTTCTGAAAAGTATAGTAAGATGCTTTGATAAGTAACCATGTTATGATGCTACGTGTGTTAGTGTCTTGTGTTGTTGTGTAAGGGGGTTATTCTTGTTGTGCTTACGTTGTTAGACGTTAAGACCATTGTACTGTTATTATATCACATACCCCCTTGACTTGTTATACCGAGGGCTTGCCACCCTTGATGCGGGTCTATACGGCCTATGCGGTCTGTGCGACTACGCGAGTCGCGGAGTTCCGTGATTGATCATTCCGGTGTATTTATCCCGATGCGAGGAGCCTTACGCGGTGCAGGTGACTATGCGATCGGAGTCCGAGAGGTACCGGGCTAGCTACTCGACGCGCCTATACGGCCTATGCGGGTCTATGTGTGACCTACGCGGGCTGCGGAAAGTCCAGGATTAGGCACGCATAATGATACTATGAGCGATTGGCCTTGCTTCGATCATTAGCGGCCTAGAAAAGACCAGTTACAGTATATCTATTTTGCTCTTGTTTATGTTGTGGCACTATGCGCGCTTAACCGATTGTATTTACAAATGGTTTTGACACTTGATTTCATTTCAAGATTTTACGCTTCACATACTTAGTACATGTTGTAATCGACTTTCGGGCTGCGTTCATGCCGCAGGTGGAAAGAAGCGAGTAGATCCACATCCTTAGGATCTCTACTTTGGTGTCAGGAGCTCCATCTTCTCCGGAGGCTCGACTTTTGGTATGGTTCTCCCTGTGTTGTAGATATATGTACATTCAGGGTATGGCGGGGCCCTGTCCCGCCATAGTTGTCTACTTCCTTAGAGGTATGTAGCACTATTGTACAGTTGGGATGTAACTGCCAAACTTTGATATATATATATATGCCGAAAGGCGAAGTTTTCTCATATAAACTGTGTCTAAATTTTCATTTGATTCATGTCTTGTTTTATATTCCGCTGATTTTCTCTGATGTATGACTACTTGGGTGCCCGGGTAAGACACCGATCCACGCCCCGAACGGCGTCGTGACAAAAGTGGTATCGAAGCGCTTAATCCTCGGAAAGTGTCTACAAACCGTATCTAGTAGAGTCTTGATTATCGGTGTGTTGTGCACACCAATAATCGTGAGGCTATAGGATATTTAGGATTGGTTTCCATTCTTCTCATTCCGAGATCGTGCCTTAGAAAGTGTTATGAGTTGGACCTCTAACGTATTCCTTTTCATGCGATTATGCCTCCACGTAAGGCAACCCGCCCGAGAAGGGCAAGGCGGCCGAGGCGCTAGTGGGACACCGAGACTCACGAGGGCTCAGGCCCAGTCTATACCCGAGACGGCGAGTTCCACGACGCCGCCGACCCTGAGAGGTTTAGGGCGCAGCGATGGTGATGAGACCACAAGTACCCTACACTCTCCGCGGCACACAGCGAGCGAGATGGTTACAGAGAGATGGCCCGATTCGCCGTGATCGTGGCGAACGTGAGGATAGGCTAGATACTGGATTCGATTCTTGCGATACTGCGGTTCACCCGAGATCGCATAGCGGTTTGCGGCTACGGGATTTTCTGAGTTGTAGCCCGCCAGAGTTCTACGGGTCGAGGCCTGAGGATGATCCGCAGGAGTTCATCCGTCAGTTACAAAGGATCATGCGAGTGATCAAGGCTTCGGAGACCGAGTCCGTGATCTTCGGTTCACATAGGCTGCGTGATACCGCAGTCGATTGGTTTGATTCGTGGGAGTTATCCCGGGGAGAGCACGCGTCCCCAGCTACTTGGGATGAGTTCTCGGAGGCTTTTCTCACTCACTTCTTGCCTCCACAGATGAGGAGGGCACGGGCCGACAAGTTTTGTTCTTTGAGACAGAGGGCGCACGCTAGAGAGTACAACGCCGAGTTCGATTCTTTGGCTCGATATGTCCTGCGTTGGTAGCAGATATGGAGGGCGGTACACCGCACGCCACCGGCTAGATGATTATATGGTCGAAGTCTTGTGCGGGTGTGGCTCTTCACCGAGCATGGACATTACCCGTATGCAGCTCATACACTTGGATGCGAGGCGTAGAGATCGCGGGTCGCATGACATCGGCAGCAGAAGGCGAAGGTCGGATCTTTTGGTAGCTCTCGGGGTGGACGGCACCGTGACGTCTAGATTTGCACCACACCGGCTCAGGCGCTCCTACATCGTTTGATGCAGCCAGAGTATTCGGGCGTGTCGTGGCCCGTGGCTTGACTTCGAGTAGCAAGGGTGCTAACCGACCGAGTGCCTCGGTGTGTCCGATATGGTAGATTCCATTCGTGGAGTTGTAGTACTACTTGGAGTTTGCTACGCTTGTGCCGCAGGTCATTATGCGAGGGCCTGTCGACCAAGGCGCGCGGGTGGTAGGGTCACCTACGGTCGGTGTCGGGTCTTCTTCACCTTCGCCATTACTCGCCGGGCGTGGTTCTCGTGACCAGCAGTCGCGGCGAGGTCGTGGTGCGGGTCGATTCTAGCGGTCTTCGAGAACGCATTTATGCTGTCTAGCCGGCAGACCGTGAGGCGTCGCTGGCGAATCCGCAGTACTTTATCAGTTTCTGGTTGTGATGTGTATGCCTTGATAGA
Organism: Przewalskia tangutica; assembly: GCA_029844215.1. Lineage (NCBI taxonomy): Eukaryota > Viridiplantae > Streptophyta > Magnoliopsida > Solanales > Solanaceae > Przewalskia > Przewalskia tangutica. The sequence continues at coordinate 79,634,257 of CM056725.1, forward strand.
TCCGGGTTCTACTCTGTCCTATATATCTCCCCTTATTGCTGGTAGGATAGGGATAGAGCCTGAGTCCATAGACCCTTTCGAGGTAGCTACGCCAGTGGGTGATTCGGTGGTAGCTCGGCGGGTGTATAGGGCTTGTCCAGTGACCATATACAGTCGTCAGACCCTAGCCGACTTGATAGAGTTGGATATGACTGATTTCGATGTGATCATGGGTATGGATTGGCTAGCTTCTTGCTACGCCAATGTAGACTGCAGGGAGAGAGTAGTACGGTTCCAGTTTCCAGAGGAGCCGGTTGTTGAGTGGGAGGGGAACACTGTATCGCCGAGGGGTAGGTTTATTTCCTACCTCAAGGCTAGGAAGATGGTGCAGAAGGGGTACATCTACCATCTCGTTCGGGTGTTTGATACTGAGGCTGCGGTGCAGTTTTCATCGCCTTATAGTCGAGAGTTCCACGATGTGTTTCGGATGACCTCCGGGTATCCTCCCGAGAGGAGATAGAGTTTTGTATCGATGTCTTTGCGGACACTCGGCTATTTCCATTCCGCCATACGTAATGGCACCGCCGAGTTGAGAGAGTTGAAGGACCGGTGAGAGATTTCTTTGGAGAAGGGCTTCATCGGGCCTAGTGTTTCTCCCCGGGAGCGCCGTATTGTTCGTGAAGAAGAAGGACGGGGCCAGCTGCGCATGTGTGTTGATTACGGTGAACAAGGTGACCATTAAACGAATACCCCCTTCCTGTGATTGATGATTTGTTCGACCCGATTGCGGTGCGAGATGTTTCTCCAAGATTGATCTGCGGTCGGGCTATCATCAGTGCAGTCGAGAGAGGTGGATGTTCCTAGGATCGCATTCGGACCGACGGCATTATGAGTTCGTGGTCATGTCTTTTGGGTTGACCAATGCTCGGTGGTATTCATGGATTTGATGAACCGAGTGTTCAAACCATTTTGATACGCTTGTGATAGTGTTCATTGATGATATCTTGGTTTATTCTCGCTCGAGCGGGAGCACGCGAGCATTTGAGGCTGTCTTTGAGAGTTCTCGAGACCAGCTTATACGCTAAGTTTTGAAGTGTGAGTTCGCTGACTTCGTGGCTTTTCTTGGGCATATTGCCGGGTGATGGTATTCGGTGGATACGCCAAGATCGAAGCGATCGAGTTGGCCTCGACCTACTACTCCGACCGAGGTTCGCATTTTACGGGCCTTGCGAGTTATTATCGGCGGTTCGTAGAAGTTTGTTTCTATCTCTGCACCATTGACTAGGGTGACTCGTAAGCGGCTAAGTTTGATGGTGATGCTTGTGGCGTGGTTTCCGATTCTTGAAGGAGATCGACGATCGCCCCGTTCTTACTCTTCCGCAGGGTCCGCGGTTATGTTGTGTATTGTGATGCGTCAGCGTCGGGCTCGGATGTGTGTTGATCAAGCAGGTAAGGTTATAGCGTCACGCGTCAGCGACTTAAGAAGTATGAGAGGAACTACCCACCCATGATTTGGAGTTGGCGGCGGTGATTCACGCCAAGATCTCAAGGCACTATTTGTATGGGGTTCATGGATATTTATACGAGACCACAAGAGCCTTCGATATCTTCACCGGAGGAGCCGAACTTACGGCGAGACGGTGGTTAGAGTGCCAAGGATTATGATGTTGACATCCTGTACCACCCGGGGAAGGCCAATGTTGTGGCAGATGCTCTTAGTCGTAGGTCGATGGGTAGCCTATCAGATGTGCAGCCAGAGAGGAGGGGCATGGTTCGCGATTTGCATCAGTTAGCGAGCCTTGGTGTTCGTTTGATTGATTCTGATAGCAGTGGGGTTCTAGTTCGAGAGGTTGCCGAGTCTTCCATCGTCGAGGAGGTGAAGAGGCAACAGTTTGAGGATCCGGTTTTGATTCGGTATCGTGATACGGCTCTTCGTGAGGGGAAGGGTCCTTTTGAGGTAGCACCTGATGGGGTGCTAAGGTTCGAGGGCAGGTTGTGTGTTCCAGATATTGCAGGACTTCGGCAGCAGGTTCTAGGGGAAGCACACAGCGCGTGTTACTCTATCCATCCAGGGTCGACCAAGATGTACCACGACCTTAGATCTGTGTATTGGTGGGATGGCTTGAAGAGGGACGTTGCAGAGTTCGTAGCTCAGTGCCCGTGTTGTCAGCAGGTGAAGGTAGAGCACGAGGCCCGTGGTTTGTTGCGACGATAGAGATCCGGCACCGAAGTGGGAGGTGATCAACATGGACTTTATCACGGGATTACCTCGCACTCGGAGAGACATGATTCTATATGGGTTATCGTCGGACAGTGACGAAATCAGCCCACTTCTTCCTTCCGTCGGGGCGACTTTTACCGAGGATTATGCGGACTTTACATCAGAGATCGTCGATCGCATGAGTCCCTATTTCGATCATATCGCATGCAGGAGCCCAGTTTACGGCTAACTTCTGGAGGTCTTTCGAGAAGGGTTTAGGACGCAGTGAGCACAGTCGCATTCCATCCACAGACAGGCAGACAGGTGGCGCACTATCCGCACTCTTGAGGATATCTGCGAGCTTTGTGTTATTGACCGAGGTAGTGGGAGGATCATTTGCCTCTAGTTGAGTTTGCGTATAATAATAGCTACCACTCCGGATTCGGATGGCGCCTTATGAGGCCTTGTATGGGAGAAATGCGGTCGCCGATAGGCTGGTTCGATGTGGGCGAGGTGCGATTGGTGGGACGGTTGGTGCAGCAGCGATGGATAAGGTGAAGCTTATCCAGAGCGATTCTTGTGGCTCGAGAGTTGGCAAGTCATACGCAGATCATCGTCGTCGGCATCCGAGTTCGAGGTTGATGATTGGGTTTTCTGAAGGTGTCACCCATGAAGGTGTGATGAGATTCGGAAGAAAGGAAACTTCGGCCAAGGTACATTGGGCCGTATCAGATTGTCCGCAGGGTAGGCAAGGTTGCCTATGAGTTGGATATGTCATCCAATCTGGAGGCAGTGCATCCGGTGTTTCATGTTTCTATGCTGAGGAGATGTATCGGGGATCCATCTAGAGTGCATCCGATTGACGATGTCCAGGTGACCGAGGGGTTATCATATGAGGAGATTCCCATAGCGATAATCGATCGTCAGGTTAGGCGTCTGCGGACCAGGGCGTGGCCGTCAAAGTCTTGTGGCGGAACGAGCTCAGGGAGGAGATGACGTGGGAAGCTGAGGAGGACATGAGGCAGAAGTATCCTCACCTATTCCCCACACCTCCAGGTAACTCACTTTTCTACTTGTTAATTTTCATTGTCATATTTGCCTAAGTGTTGTTTTGTGGCCGTATGTGGCGTTTGCAAACTGTTTTAGTTATGAAGAACCTTATTGTTATCTGTCTTGGGAAGGAACATTCGGGACGAATGTTTCTAAGGAGGGGAGAATGTTATACCCCGTATTTCCAGAGTATGTACGTGAGGGCGTACGTATAAAAGTTTAGCCTTAAGTTAGGCACTTTGGGCGAAATTTGTGCACAACTCACAAAACGAAGGGTTTTCCGATAAAACGTTTTACAAAACTTGCGAAGGGAAAATTCCGGCTATGTCATTTATAATTTTTGCGGGTTTTTCCGAGAGATGGAACATTTTGGGCCAAGGAGAGTGTCACGACCCGAACCCGGGCCCGTGACTGGTGCCTTACCCCGGGCACCCAAGTAGACATACATCAGAGTAATCAGCGGAACATAAAACAAGACATGGAATAACAAGAAGTGTAAAAGCGATGTGAGAAAACTTGCCCGGCATATATATAAATCAACTTAAAACCGAACGATTTACATCCCATTACAATTACGCCTGGCGATTACTACGGACTTCTAAGAAGGATATGACAACAATGGCGGGACGGGGCCATACCCCTGAATGTAAATACCTACAACGACAGGGGACTATACCACTGATAAGCCTCCGGAGAAACAGAGCTTCCCAAAACGCTGAACTGCGATCCTAAGAGCGAGGATCAACACTGGTGTACCTCTACCTGCGGCATGAACGCAGCCCGAGAGGTCGATAACAGGTACCAAGTATGTGAAACTGAAAAATACTGTAAATGAAATCATAGTAGTCTATATAAAACAGGAGACATGTATGATAACCAAACTACAGTTCACAATAAATAAGCAGTCATGTCAAGTCAGGGACTCACGCCCTCAAAGTCATCACTCAAATATCACTATGGGTCTCATGCCCATAACATCAATCATGCCCGTGGAATACCTTCCTCACTGCCGGCAGTCTATGATATCAAAGCACCAAGGAATACACATGAACACCAGGTCCCACCTGTGTCATACTAAAACCGTACGGGGTAAGTACGAAGGCATAGCCGACTACTAACACCCACAATACTAACAAGGTCATAAACTGTATCATAAGATCTGTCTAGACCGCCACATGATCGAAGCTGGCCACACGCCCGCAGTATCAAATGTGCGCGTCTAGCCCTGGAACTTCCCGCAGCTCCGCATAGGCCAACCTCATAGGCCCGCATGAGGTATTCACGGCATCGAGGGTAGCTACTCCCCGGCATCCGCCTGGACTCGCAATCCGCATGGCCACATAGACCGCATGACCATAAAGGCCGCACACTAACCTGGAACTCTCTGTTATACCCCGTATTTCCAGAGTATGTACGTGAGGACGTACGTAGAAAATTTGAGCCTTAGATAGGCATTGGATCGATTTTTGTACACAACTACCGAAAGGAGTCGTTTTTCGACGAAACGTTTCCACAGCTTTCGTAGGGAAAATTCCGGCTATGTCATTTAGAATTTTTGCGGATTTTTCCGAGAGACGAAACATTTTGGACCAACGGGAGGGTGACATGTGTCACCCTCACATTGGAAGCAAGTGGGGCGGCTTTGGACGATTTGGGCGTCCAAGTGGGACGATTTTGGCTTGATCTTTTGGCCTTGTTTTGTGCCTTGTTTTGTGCCTTGTTTTGTGCCTTGTTTTGTGGAGTGTTTTGTGGAGTAGGGGTTAGGGTGCACATGGCTTGATCAAGGCCTTACACTTGCCTTGCACATGGCTTGATCTTGGCCATTGGTTGGCCTTTGCTTAGCCTATAAATACCCCTTGAAGTGAAGACTTCTTCATCCACTCCTCACTTGTCTAAATCTTGAAAACCCCTCTCCTCCCTCTTGTTGACTCTCGCCCAAGAGCCCTCCCTAGTCACGGCCTTTGGCCGAAACCCTCTCCCTTTGTGAGCCTTAGCCGAGACCCCCCCCCCCTCTCTTTGAGTGTTGTTCTCGTGTAACACACCCCCGCCCTTGGTTGAGAAGTACTCTCCAAGTAATACCCAAATTACCTTAGCCGTTTACCTTGTAGTATTCCAAAGAAACCTCTATACGTAGAGCCCGGAAATACTACCGTATGTCCTTTTTGTCTCAAACCGAAACCCTAAGGAAAATCTCCATAGTTGGTTGGAGTATTAAGTAGAGGTCGCGTAGAACTTCTAAGGGTTGTTTGGAGCGGGTTGGAGCACCCGGTGTAGGAGCTAAGCGTTGCTAAGGATCGACATTTATACTTGGATAATTATGGGCTTATCGAGGTAATTATCTTGTCCCCCTATTGTAATTGGATATTACATGTTGTAGGAATATATAGTTGAAGTATACTATATATAGAACTGAACATAGCTTGTGGCAATGTCTTTGGACTTAAGCCTGAATTTAAAGAAGAGTATCTTCAGAATTACATAGGGTGTATTCAGATGACTTGTGTAGCTTTTCGTGAGGTAGAATTGTGCACGTCCGGATTAGACGATAACCCCCCTGGTTGGCTTGGTAGCCGCCTGAGGAGGAGATTTACGCTGCCATGTGTGGGGAGTGGCCGAATTTTCGTAGAATGTTCTACGAAGAGACCTAAATGTTAATAAGCGCCTTGTGGCCTTATAGGTGGAAGTACTATGCGTGGCGCGATCTACTTGGCTTAAGGAGCCGCGGTTTGAGGTACTTGGAGCGTTTTGCTATTAGTCGATAATCGTCGCGAGGTATGTGAACCTCTTCCTATCTCTTCTAGCATGATATGTGTGTAACTATGTAGTACGGTGACGTCATACGTGTTAAATGTATTTGATTGGTCTAAAACATAAAGTGTTATAACGGCTTTATGGGAAGTTGGTTATAACAGCTTTATGTATGTAAGAAAATACTTGTGGTTTTTAAAAGGTAACTGATTTGCGCTATAACTGGCTGGTTATGTGATAATAAAGAACTTGAAGTATTTCAAAAGATTTTTTGAATCATTTTGAAAGAAGAGTAATACTTGGTTTTTGAAAACTTAAGAGTTATACTAGCTTTATGGGAAGTTAGGTATAACGGCTTAAGAATGTTTTACTGAGTTCGGAAATCAGAATGTGTATCGACAAACCACTGCAGCGTTAATAAAAGGAAATGTTTTGACAGATTAAGTATTATAAAAACCAGTATAAACTTCCATCTGCATAGAAGCTAAGATGTGACAAAATGATATTTCCTAGATCATGGCTGCTGTAATAAGATTGTTATAAACAAGAATAACCTACTCACATATAAGGCTTATGTTCCTCCGATTGTTTAAAAGAGAATTACATTCTTAAATGAATAAGACTATGAACTACGAAACCTTTCGAAAATGAGAAACTTGAGTAATTGAAATTAGGCAAACTTGAAACGTTTGGAAAAGAATGTGGTTACTTGATTTTACAAAGGGAAGTGTTTTGATTTACTTCAAAAGATAATCACTCTATTTTCATATACTACGGGTATTGTGTGACTTTTGTGAACGTAACGTATCTTTTTAAAGAGTTAATGTATGAAGTACTTTGGGGATAAAAATCCGATCTTGTTAATCATATAGTAGAAAGTGCCTTGTGTGTATAACTTGATTGTGTTGGGTTGTGATAGCCTTGTAATACTTTCTTGTTGATTTGTTAAATAAACATGCTAGGATGCTACGTGGGTTAGTATCTTGTGATATTTGTGTAAAGGGGTTTCCCCTCGATTGCGCTTAAATAGTTTCACTATCAGCCGTTATGTTGGTATTGTACCACTCACCCTGACTGTTTCCGGAGGTTAAGCTGCCCTCCGATGCGGGGTAGACTCAGGCGGGTCTAGTGACCTATGATTCGAGAATACCTCATGCGGGTCCTGGGGGCCTATGCGAGCTACGAGAGTTCCGTGTTAGTTTGCGTCCTTTATGGGCATGCGGTCATGTGGCCATGCGGTGCGAAGTCCAGCGGTTCTTGGGAGTAGCTACCCTCGATGCGGGTTATACCTCATGCGGGCCTATGAGATTGGCCTATGCGGAGTGCGGGAAGTTCGTGGCTAGACGCGCACATTAGATCTGCGGCGAGTGGCGGCTTTGATCATGTGGCCAGACAGATCTCATGATACAGTTTATGACCTTGTTGGTACTGTGGGTTTTTAGTAGTCGGCTATGCCTTCGTACTTACCCTGTACGGTTTTATTAGGACACAGGTGGGACCTGGTGTTCATGTGTATTCCTTGATGCTTTTATATCATAGACTGCCGGCAGTGAGGAAGGTACTCCACGGGCATGATTGATGTTGTGGGCGTGAGACCCATAGTTATATTTGAGTGATGACTTTGAGGGCGTGAGTCCCTGACTTGACATGACTGCTTATTTATTGTGAACTGTAGTTTGGTTATCATACATGTCTCCTGCTTTATAGACTACTATGATTTCATTTACAGTATTTATTTTCAGTTTCACATACTCGGTACCTGTTGTACTGACCTCCTTCGGGGGGCTGCGTTCATGCCGCAGGTAAAGGTACACCAGTCGTTGATCCTCGCTCTTAGGGTCACAGTTCAGCGTTTGGGAAAGCTCCGTTTCTCCGGAGGCTTATCAGTGGTATAGTCCCCTGTTGTTGTAGGTGTTTACATTCAGGGGTATGGCGGGGCCCTGTCCCGCCATTGTTGTCGTATCATTTCTTAAGAGGTCTGTAGTACTGTTGTGGGCAGGGTTTGTAAAGAAAGGATTAAACTGTTCATTTTGAAAAGAGTTGTTATTATTATATATGCCGAAAGGCAAGTTTTCTAAAGATAACTGTTGTACGCTTCTTGTTATTTCATGTTGTTGTGTTATGTTCCGCTGATTACTCTGATGTTGATTCACTAGGGTGCCCGGGGTAAGGCACCAGTCACGGGCCCGGGTTCGGGTCCTGACACTCTCGTAGCTCCGCATAGGTTCCCGGGACCCGCATGAGGTATCCTCGAATCATAGTCACCGCATCGCTGAGTATTACCCGCGTCGGAGGCGCCTTAACCTCCGGGATCAAGTCAAGGTGAGTGGTACAATACCAACATAACGGCTGATCGTTAAACAACTTAAGCGCAATCGAGGGAAACCCCTTTACACAATCATCACAAGATACTAACACACGTAGCATCCTAGCATGATTACTTATCAAATCAACAAGAAAGTATTACAAGACTATCACAAACCAACACAATCAAGTTATTCACACAAGGTACTTTCTACTATATGATTAACAAGATCGGGTTTTTATCCCCAAAGTACTTCATACATTAACTCTTTTAAAAGATCCGTTTCTTTCACAAAAGTCACACAATACCCGTAGTATATAAAAAAAAATAGAGTGACTATCTTTTTAAGTAAACCCAAACACTTCCTTTTGTAAAATCAAGTAACCACATTATTTTCCAAACGTTCAAGTTTGCCTAATTTCAAATGCTCAAGTTTCTCATTTTCGAAAGGTTTCGTAGTTCATAGTTTTAATCACTTAATGATGTAATTCTCCTTTAAAACAATTTGAGAAACATATACCTTATATGTGAGTAGGTTATTCTTGTTTATAACAGCAGCCATGATCTAGGAAATGTAATATCATTTTGTCTCATCTTAGCTTCTATGCAGATGGAGGTTTCTACTGGTTTTAATAATACTTGATTAGTCAATACATTTCCCTTTATTAGCGCTGCTGTGGTCTGTTCGATACTTATTCGATTTCCAAATCAAGAAACATTATTCCTTTTAAAAACCAAGTACTCATTACTCACGAATGAGGTTTCACACTTTTTAACAAAACTCATATTAATTAACCAAGTCAAGTCTCTTATCTTTTTAGATCAAGTCTCTTAACTTCTTAAATCAATAAATCAATCTTTTTATCTCTCTTAAGCCGTTATACCTAACTTCCCATAAAGCTAGTATAACTCTTAAGCTTTTAAAACCAAGTATTACTCTTCTGTTAAAAATGATTCAGTATTCTTTTGAAATACTTCAAGATTATTCAGGCTTAAGTCAAAAGACATTGCCGTAATTATTATTCAGGCTTAAGTCAAAAGACATTGCCGTAATTATTATTCAGTTAACACACGTACGTCTACCGTACTATATATATATTAAAATATCATGCTCAAGAGTATAGGAAGAATCACATACCTCGCGACGATTATCGACTATTAGCAAAACGCTCCACGGCTATAACCCGGCTAGCCTTGTCCACCTTTCAAGTAGAACATGCTACTTGCAGAACTTTCAACCTATAAAGGTTATACAAGTCTATCAACGTCTAGACTACTCGGTAGAATAAATCTAGATACAAGATTCTACGGAAAATTGGGCAGCACTTCCCTACCCGTCAACTTCACAAGTCTACTGTAAATACAGTCCTATGTAAGTACAGTTCAATTCCCTTCTTATATACCTTCCTGGTATATACTTATACTCAATTCTTATACTTCAATAGTATGTAAACTCAATTACAAAAGGGAGACAAGATATTTACCTCGATAAGCCCATAATTATCCAAGTTAAAATGTCGATCCTGAGCAACGTTTAGCTCCTACTCCGTGCACTCCAACCCGCTCCAAACAACCCTTAGAAGTTCTACGCAACTTCTACTTAACACTTCAACCAACTATGAAGGTTTTCCTTAGGGTTTCGGTTTGAGACAAAAAGGACATAAGGTAGTATTTCCGGGCTCTACGTATAGAGGTAACTTTTGGAATACTACAAGGTATAAGGCTAAGGTATTTTGGGTATAGTAACAATACTTGGAGAGTATTTCTACCAAGAGGGGGGGTACCTCTCGGCCACACCACTAGGAAGGGGGGGGGGGAGACTCTTTGGCCGAGAGCGCTTCAAGAGGGGGGGGGGGAGAGGATTTAAATACTTAGAACAATTTGGCATGAAGAAGTCTTCAAGTTAGGGGGGGTATTTATAGGGAAACCAATGGACAAGATCAAGCCATGTGGGGGGCACCACAAACTGACCCCACCACCAAACAGGTCGCGGGTTGACCCGCGATTGGTCCGCAACCCGACCCACTATCGCGTCAAACACTTGCTTCCCGATCCCGGAACAATCCCACAATCAAGTCACGAAAACCTAGTGGTCTTCTTGGATCAACTACCCTCATTCATTTCACACTACTCAGGGACTTATCACACAAATATCTCACGTGCACTATGCACTCCGATAAGGGTCAAACATAAACTAAATCTTTTACTTGAGATGGCCTTGCCTCTAAGGTCTCCACGTATAAAACTCTAAGGCTCACACTTTCCCTTGTCCCCAATCTTACCCTTTTAACTAACCATGATTTCTAATCACAATTATCACACATACAATCTCTAGAGGGTTAAGGATATACACAGTCTCGCTTCACTCCCCTTAGTCGTTCTAATCAAACCTGCCCCGTAGGGCGCATAGCTAGGGAAGATGGTGAACTGGTCACTGATCATGAAGGCTGAGTCCTCCTACTTACATCCCTCCTACTAGGACATCCTTTCGACACATGGCCCTGACGGCCGCAGGTAAAACAAGTACCAACTAAAAGACGACATTCCCCGGGATGACGCCTGTCTCATTGTGAACACTGGGGAAAAACTGAATCCGGCTGGCTGGAACCTACGTGTAGCTGTGAACCGGAAGCTCTGGAGCTTTGACCAACTCCGGCTTATCCCAACGCCCCGAACTCGTGGAGGACCACTCTGACCGTGGATGTGCATATCTAATCTGGCCGAGGTGGTTCGCCAGAAAGTTATCAAAGGACCTTCATTGCTCGCCTCTTTTGTCCTTGGTTAACCCGTCGATCTCTACGTTTCTCGGCCTGCTGTGCATAAGCCCGTACACAGGCCATGCTCAAGCCTAACTGAAGAATTACTCCTGCACGACCCTCTCTTAGATATTCGTCAAGGCCCGCGATAAATCAATACTCTCTGGTAGCCAAATCCATAGCTAGTAACAGGGTCGCCTCTTTGCAATCTATATTCTCCGTTCCCGGTCGTGGAACTGAAGGTTCATATATCATGGTCGCGATGAGCGCTGCTGCCATTGCTAAACTCTGCGGTGGCCGTGTGCGTAACTCCTGAATGAAACACCACCCCGGTGATGATTTGGGCTCGTGCCCTAGTAACCCTCTCGTTTCTACTCGCAGCCTCCCTGCGCGCCTCCTGGGCGGGTTGCCTTACGCGAGGCATAACGGTAAGGGAAAGAAGTGCGTTAGAGGTCCAACTTATAACACGACTCTAAGCACGATCTCGAGTGAGAAGAATGGAAACCAATCCTAAATATCCTATAGCCTCGCGATTATTGGTGTGGTGCACAACACCGATAATCAAGACTACTAGATACGGTCTGTAGACACTTTCAGGATTAATCGCTCGATACCACTTTTGTCATGACCGAACCGGGCCGTGGTCGTGCCTTACCGGGCACAGTAGACATACATCGTAGTAATCGGAACATAAAACAAGACATGGAATAACAAGAAGTGTAAAATAGTAATCGAGAAAACTTGCCTTCGGCATATATATAAATCAACTTAAACCGACGATTACATCCCATTACAATTGCCCAACAAGATTACTACGCACCTCAGAAGGATATGACAACAATGGCGGGACAGGGCCCCGCCATACCCCTAAATGTATTTAAATACCTACAACGACAGGGGACTATACCACTGATAAGCCTCCGGAGAAACGGAGCTTCCCAAAACGAATCACTGCGATCCTAAGAGCGAGGATCAACACCGGTGTACTCTACTGCGGCGTGACGCGGCCGGGCGAGGTCAAGACAACAGTACCAAGTATGTGAAACGAAAAATCGTAAATGAAATCATAGTAGTCTATATAAAAGCGAGACATATATGATAACCAAACTACAGTTCACAATAAATAAACAGTCATGTCAAGTCAGGGACTCACGCCCTCAAAGTCATCACTCAAATATCACTATGGGTCTCACGCCCATAACATCAATCATGCCCGTGGAATACCTTCCTCACCGCGATCTATGATATCAAAGCACGAGGAATACACATGAACACGTGTCCCACCGTGTCATACTAAACCGTCTGGGTAAGTGCGAAGGCATAGCCGACTACTAACACCCACAGTACTAACAAGGTCATAAACTGTATCATAAGATCTGTCTAGACCGCCACATGATCGAAGTTGGCCACACGCCCGCAGTATCAAATGTGCGCGTCTAGCCCTGGAACTTCCCGCAGCTCCGCATAGGCCAACCTCATAGGCCCGCATGAGGTATTCCCCGCATCGAGGGTAGCTACTCCCCGGCATCCGCCTGGACTCGCAGTCCGCATGACCATAAAGGCCGCACACTAACCTGGAACTCTCGTAGCTCCGCATAGGTCCCCGGGACCCGCATGAGGTATCCTCGAATCATAGTCACACCTGATCGCTGAGTATTACCCGCGTCGGAGGCGCCTTAACCTCCGGGATCAAGTCAAGGTGAGTGGTACAATACCAACATAACGGCTGATCGTTAAACAACTTAAGCGCAATCGAGGGAAACCCCTTTACACAATCATCACAAGATACTAACACACATAGCATCCTAGCATGATTACTTATCAAATCAACAAGAAAGTATTACTAGACTATCACAAACCAACACAATCAAGTTATTCACACAAGGTACTTTCTACTATATGATTAACAAGATCGGGTTTTTATCCCCAAAGTACTTCATACATTAACTCTTTTAAAAGATCCGTTTCTTTCACAAAAGTCACACAATACCCGTAGTATATAAAAAAAAATAGAGTGACTATCTTTTTAAGTAAACCCAAACACTTCCTTTTGTAAAATCAAGTAACCACATTATTTTCCAAACGTTCAAGTTTGCCTAATTTCAAATGCTCAAGTTTCTCATTTTCGAAAGGTTTCGTAGTTCATAGTTTTAATCACTTAATGATGTAATTCTCCTTTAAAATAATTTGAGAAACATATACCTTATATGTGAGTAGGTTATTCTTGTTTATAACAGCAGCCATGATCTAGGAAATGTAATATCATTTTGTCTCATCTTAGCTTCTATGCAGATGGAGGTTTCTACTGGTTTTAATAATACTTGATTAGTCAATACATTTCCCTTTATTAAGCTATTGTGGTGCTCGATACTTATTCGATTTCAAATCAAGAAACATTATTCCTTTTAAAAACCAAGTACTCATTACTCACGAATGAAGTTTCACACTTTTTAACAAAACTCATATTAATTAACCAAGTCAAGTCTCTTATCTTTTTAGATCAAGTCTCTTAACTTCTTAAATCAATAAATCAATCTTTTTATCTCTCTTAAGCCGTTATACCTAACTTCCCATAAAGCTAGTATAACTCTTAAGCTTTTAAAACCAAGTATTACTCTTCTGTTAAAAATGATTCAGTATTCTTTTGAAATACTTCAAGATTATTCAGGCTTAAGTCAAAAGACATTGCCGTAATTATTATTCAGGCTTAAGTCAAAAGACATTGCCGTAATTATTATTCAGTTAACACACGTACGTCTACCGTACTATATATATATATTAAAATATCATGCTCAAGAGTATAGGAAGAATCACATACCTCGCGACGATTATCGACTATTAGCAAAATGCTCCACGGCTATAACCCGGCTAGCCTTGTCCACCTTTCAAGTAGAACATGCTACTTGCAGAACTTTCAACCTATAAAGGTTATACAAGTCTATCAACGTCTAGACTACTCGGTAGAATAAATCTAGATACAAGATTCTACGGAAAATTGGGCAGCACTTCCCTACCCGTCAACTTCACAAGTCATCAGAATACAATCCTATGTAAGTCTGATTCAATTCCCTTCTTATATACCTTCCTGGTATATACTTATACTCAATTCTTATACTTCAATAGTATGTAAACTCAATTACAAAAGGGAGACAAGATATTTACCTCGATAAGCCCATAATTATCCAAGTTAAAATGTCGATCCTGAGCAACGTTTAGCTCCTACTCCGTGCACTCCAACCCGCTCCAAACAACCCTTAGAAGTTCTACGCAACTTCTACTTAACACTTCACCCAACTATGCAGGTTTTCCTTAGGGTTTCGGTGTGAGACAAAAAGGACATAAGGGAGTATTTCCGGGCTCTACGTATAGAGGTAACTTTTGGAATACTACAAGGTATAAGGCTAAGGTATTTTGGGTATAGTAACAATACTTGGAGAGTATTTCTACCAAGAGGGGGGGGGGGGGCGAGACTCTTTGGACGAGAGCTCTTCAAGAGGGGGGGAAGAGGATTTCAAGACTTAGAACAATTTGGGATGAAGAAGTCTTCAAGTTAGGGGGGGTATTTATAGGGAAACCAATGGACAAGATCAAGCCATGTGGGGGGCAAGTGGAGGGCCAAGATCAAGCCAAGTGCACCCTAACCCTACTCCACAAAACAAGGCACAAAACAAGGCACCAAACATGGCACAAAATAAGGCACAAAACAAGGCCAAATCCGTGACCCAAATCGTCCACTAGGACGCCACTTGAGGGTGACAAGTGTCGCCCTCTCGTTGGTCCAAAATATTTCGTCTCTCGGAAAAATCCGCAAAAATAATAAATGACATAGCCGGATTTTTCCCTTCGCAAGTTTTGTAAAACGTTTCGTCGAAAAACGATTCTAATCGGGGGTTGTGAACAAAATTTCGGTCCTAAGCCTAACTTAAGGCTCAAACTTCCGTACGTACGTTCTTACGTACATACTCTGGAAATACGGGGTATAACAGAGAGGGTGACACTTGTCACCCTCAAGTGGACGGCATAGGGGGCTTTTGCCTTGGACGATTGGCAAGGTTTTGGGGCATAAAACATGGAGCATTGTTTGTGGAGTGATTTGAGGAGTAGGGGTAGGGGGCACTTGGGCACATCTTGGCCCTCCACTTGCCCCCCACTTGGCTTGATCATGGCCATTGGTTTCCCTATAAATACCCCTTCGAGGACTTCTTCATCCACTCCAAAAATCTCTTCTTATTGAAATCCCTTCTCCCCCCCCCCCCCCCTTGTGAGATTCTCGTCCTAGCCTCACTTTCCCCCCCTCTAGAGAGCTTAGCCGAGACACCCCTCTCCTCCCCTCTAGCCTAGTGGCTTTGGCCGAGAGCCCCCCCCCCCGAGTGGAAGTTGTTGGAAACTTCTAAGTGTTTCTTGGAGCTATCGGAGCGTGCAAATTAGGAGCTAAACCTTGCTCAGGATCGACATTTAACTTGGATAATTTTGGGCTTATCGAGGTAAATATCTCGTCCTTCTATTGTAATTGGATATTACATATAAGAATAGTTAAGACTTGAGTATAAGATATAGAAGGATATTAAAGAATAGAAGTGAATTGTAATCACAGTAGAAGGGTATAACAGAAGAAGAATTAAACTGTACTTACATAGGACTGTATTTACAGTAGACTTGGGTAACTTGGCGGGTAGGGAAGTGCTGCCCAAATTTCCGTAGAATAAAGAACCCTCTGCTTAGAATAGTCTACAGAGTAGTCTAGACATTGATAGACGTATCTGACTATTATAGGTTGATTCTCTGCGCGCGACATATTCGACTTGGCAGGTGGATTTCGCCGAGGAGGTATGTGATTCTTCCTATCCTCTTGAGCATGATATTTTAAAAGAATATATATATAGTACGGTAGACGTACGTGTGTTAACTGAATGTAGTTCTACGGCAATGTCTTTTGACTTAAGCCTGAATAATAAGAATCTTGAAGTATTTCAAAAGAATTAAGAATCGTTTTTGAAAGAAGAATAACACTTGGTTTTTAAACAAGCTTAAGAGTTATACCAGCTTTATGGGGAGTTAGGTATAACGACTTAAGAATGATAAAAGGAACGGTTTACTTATTTGTTTATGAAAGTCTTGTATTGATTTCTGAAAAGTATAGTAAGATGATTTGATAAGTAACCATGTTATGATGCTACGTGTGTTAGTGTCTTGTGTTGTTGTGTAAGGGGGTTATTCTTGTTGTGCTTACGTTGTTAGACGTTAAGGCCATTGTACTATTATTATATCACATACCCCCTTTGACTTGTTATACCGAGGGCTTGCCACCCTTGATGCGGGTCTATACGGCCTATGCGGTCTGTGTGACTATGCGAGTGCGGAGTTCGAGATTGATCATTCGGTGTATTTATCCGTCGCGAGGAGTGCCTTATGTGGCATGTGACTACGCGGTCTATGTGACTATGCGGTGCGGGAGTCGGGAGAATACGGGGCTAGCTACCCCGATGCGGGCCTATACGGCCTATGCGGGTCTATGTGTGACCTACGCGGGCTGCGGGAAGTCCAGGATTAGGCACGCATAATGATACTATGGGCGATTGGCCTTGCTTCGATCATTAGCGGCCTAGAAAAGACCAGTTACAGTATATCTATTTTGCTCTTGTTTATGTTGTGGCACTATGTGCAGTTTAACTGATTGTATTTACAAATGGTTTTGGACACTTGATTTCATTTCAGTACTTTACAGTTTCACATACTTAGTACCTGTTGTACTGACCTCCTTCGGGGGGCTGCGTTCATGCCGCAGGTAAGGGAAAGCAGGTGCTAGATCCACATCCTTAGGATCTCTACTTTGGTGTCAGGAGCTCCATCTTCTCCGGAGGCTCGACTTTTGGTATGGTTCTCCCTGTGTTGTAGATATATGTACATTCAGGGTATGGCGGGGCCTTGTCCCGCCATAGTTGTCTACTTCCTTAGAGGTCTGTAGCACTATTGTACAGTTGGGATGTAACTGCCAAACTTTGATATATATATATATGCCGAAAAGCGAAGTTTTCTCAGCTAAACTGTTTTCTTTTCATATTGATTCCTGTCTTGTTCTTATATTCCGCTGATTACTCTGATTGTATGACTACTTGGGTGCCCGGGGTAAGGCACCAGTCACGGGCCCCGGAACGGGTCGTGACAGATTTCATCAACTAGAGGGGTTTATATAGGACATGTGTTTGTGTGGGTCCCTCTTGCCCACTTGCCCAACAAATATCTTGCAAGACTTGGCCACTTGTCCACTAATTTTCGTCCAACATGTGCCACCTAGGGGTGACACATGTCGCCCTCCTATTGGTCCAAAATATTTCATCTCTCGGAAAAATCCGTAATTGGTTAAAATATTAAAAACGTAAAATTTCCTTCACAAGGTTCGGAATCTTTTCCGTCGGAAAAACAAATCTTTCATCCTTATCCTAATTAGGGCTTATACATTTGTACGTACGTCCTCTCATACATACTCTGAAACTACGGGGTATAACAGAAAGATCCCGGAAAAGTGGCATTTTCGTATTAGTCGCAAGGCGGAAACTTAAGGAGTTCTTCAACTTTGAAGTTGGAACTTGAAGATGAGTTCTTCATAGGCTTCTAAGGAGTGCTTGGAGCGGATTGGAACATAAGAAAAGGAGCTAAGAATTGCTAAGGAGCGACTTTGAATCTTGGAAATATTAAGGGCTTGTAAAGGTATAATTCTTGTCGTTTTAGTAATTAAGATTACTTATTATTGTAGCTATGGATATTAGCAAGCATGAGGTATTTAGTATGAAGTTTGATAAGTGTATTGACTATTGGAACCCTAATCCGAAAACTAGCATGTTTAGCCTTAAGATTACAATTCAAGTTGATTATTAGTATAAGTTGCCACATGTTATATAAAGAAGGAAATTGTAGTTGTTGATGTTGTTTTTGACTATATAACATGTTTGATCCAAGAACTTGGATTGGAAAAGAATCGGAAGACTTTATGTTGTTGCACCTATTAGCCGAGAATGACATGGAAATTATTGGATTGTCTTGTATATTGTGGGACGGAATTTTACACGTATTGTAGGGCGTGTAATCCCCTTTGTATTTGTTGAATTGATTGAGCCTTAAATGTGGCGTTTGGTTATTGAATTCGGCCTTGAAAAAGGTGGCAAAATATGTAGAAACAAAGGAAGTGATGTCCGATTTTCCGTAGAATTTAGGGACTTTGCACTTAGAATATTCTACGAAGAGAACTAGAAGTTGATAGATGTGTTGTGGTTATTATAGGTGGAAGTACTTCAAGTAGCGTATTCTACTTGAAGGGTATAGTACTTTGGAGCATTTTGCTAATTGTCGATAATCGTCGCGAGGTATGTGAACCTCTTCCTATCCTTTCTAGCATGATTGATTGTGAACTATGTAGTATGGTAGATGTACGTGTGCTAAACAAATTTGGTTGGTGTAGAACATAAAGTGTTATAATGGCTTTATGGGAAGTTAATTATAACGACTTTATGTAGGTAAAAGAATGGTTTATTGTTTTTAAAAGATAAGAGACTTGACTTATATTTGACTTGATATGAATTGTGAAGAACTTGAATTATGTTAGAAAGTGGTGAAACCTCATTCGTGAGAAATGAGTACTTGGTCTAAAGAAAAAGAAAAGGAATAAGTTATATTGATTTCAGAAAAATGGGAATAAGTATCGAACAAGCCATTGCAGCGTTAATAAAGGAAAATGTAATGAAGAATAATTATATTAAAACAAGTAGAATCCTCCATCTGCATAGAAGCTAAGATAAGACAAAATTGTATTACATTTTATAGATCATAGCTGCTTTAATAAGAATCATTATATACAAGTATTAATTTTCTTAAATTCCAAAGTAAGGAACTTGATTTCTAAAAGAAAAGAGACTTGAGGAATTGCAGAGTTTTTGGTTTAAAAGAAAGGCATGGTTTTGTCTTAAATTGGTTTAAAACATAAAGTGTTATAATAGCTTTATGGGAAGTTAGTTATAACGACTTTATGAAAACAAAAGAATGATTTTATTATTGGATTTAAAATGGTAACTTGACTTTAAAAGGAGAAGTGATTTGGTTTAGAAAGAAGGCATGGTATTGTCTTAAGTCGGTTTAAAAAAAAGAGGTATGGAAATTGTTTTGGTTTACTTAAAATGATAGTCACTCTATTTTGATACTGCGGGTATCGTGTGACCTTTGCAAAAGAAATGGATCTTTTGAAAGAATTTAAGCACGTAGTACTTTAGGGTTAAAACCCGGATTGTTGGCATAAAATGGGAGTACTTGAGGTTATATAAATGGTGAACCAATTTACATGTTAATGGAAGTCTAATAGTAAGTTAAACTTTTTATGCTAGTTGTGATAGCCTTTGGTGGTATTACTATGTTACCGCGTCTCTCAGTTGGAGGGTCGGCTGACTTGTTATGAATTTACTTGGACATTGTCACGACCCGACCACGGACCCGTGACTGGTGCCTTACCCCGGGCACCCTTGTGATACAACATCAGAGAAAACCAGCGGAAAATAAACTCACAACAAGAATCCATATATAAAATAAGCAGGTTAACCCAAAATGGCTACCTCTAATACAACAAAACTGAACAACTATATCCTTAACAACCCAAGCTATAACAGGACTACAAGCCTCTAAGAAAGAGTAATCACTATGACGGGACAGGGCCCCGTCATGCCCCTGAATGTACAAATATCTACAACACCGGGGAGAACCGTACCAAAAGTCGAGCCTCCGGAGAAATGGAGCTCCTGACACCTGAGTAAAGATCCTAAGAATGAGGATCCACCACCTGCTTACCCTTTCCTGCGGCATGAACGCAGCCCCCGAGGAAGGGGGTCAGTACACAATATGTACCAAGTATGTAAAGCTGGAAAATACTGTAATAATATCATAAGTTTAAAGTAAACTGGAGTCATGGAAAAGAGTCAAAAATACCGTACACTGTGCCTTACTAACAATGAGAGTAACAAGTATAAACTTTACTGCATAAAATAGGAGGCTCATGATCAAAACAGGATCTCCCGCCCGTAGTATCATTAAGCAATCCTACTCCTGGGACTGTTTCACCCGCATGGGTCCTGTGGACCCGCATAAGGTCATCACCTCGCATGGGACTATTTCACCCGCATGAGGTCATCCGCCTCGCATGGGACTATTTCACCCGCATGGACCCTGTGGGCCCGCATGAGTACAAGCGCCGCACTCGCATCATGGGTAGCAAATCCATGGCATAAATAGTAATAATAATAATAATAATAATAATAATACATAAATCTGCGCAACCGGCTATCGTACATAACATAAGCGCTACCGGCTTATCATAACATAAACGTAAGCAAGTTAAGAATATCTCCTAACTTCTTAATAACATTTCTAGTACATCCTCTCATTTTAGTTACTTAAGGCACTACATGTCGTTTTTAAAAAAGAAAATCCGGGAATTCAACCCAAGTACCACGTTCCTTAAACCTTTTAAGAAAAAGACTCCTTTTATGTAAAAACTCCCAAGATACTAATAACCATAGTATCAAATCACACTTATCTTTAAAAATACAATAGGCTTCTAAATCAGGTGACTTCATTTCTTTCAAAACCTTAGGAAATTAATGACTTAAAAACAATTTGTCTTCCACAAATTCAAATCCTTTATCCGTACTTATTTTACTTGGAGTAAACCTTTCCTTATTAACCTTTCATAAAATCAATACAACCAACTTCCCATAAAGTTGTTATATAAACACATCTCCCTATATCCAAGGGACTTATACTTTTATACGAAACAAGTATCATATACTTAAGACAAGTGAAGAATGTCAAATCTTGTACGTCTACCTTACTACATAGGTACAACTACTCATGCTCAAGAGATAAGAAAGCTCCACATACCTCTTCGGTCAATCCACTTGCTAAGCCCAAAATACCGCACGTAATATGTCAACCTATAATGACCATAATACATTTATTAACCTCTAATTTCAATGTAGAATATTCCAAGTTCAAAGTTACTAATTCCTATGGAAAATTGGGCAGCATTTCCTTTGTTTCTACATACTTGCCACCTTTTTCAAGGCCGAATTCAACATCCAAACGCCACATTTAAGGCCCAACAATCCAAACATTGCAAAGGGGATTACACAACTAAACTTGGATGTGTAAAATTCTGCCCCATAATGTAAAACAACTAACTTAACAAGTTTAAGGTAGTTTTTAGGCTACAACATGCTCACATAACCTTCTTAACCAATTCTTTCACATCCAAACCATATTTCTTACATGCAATGAATCTAAGAGCATTATTTACTACTACAAGTTCCTTCTTCTTCACATGCAACATCAATAACTAGCTACAAGAGAAGAAATGTTACCTTTAGAGCTTTAGCCAAAATTATTCCAACAATTTTTGCTAGCCTCTTTTCCAAGAACAACACCACAATAACTCCTACAAGCTAGCCACAAGCTTCCTTCTTGTCCTAACTTTTCAGATTTTCCTTAGGCTTTGAATTCCTCTTGGAATTCTAGAGAGAAGTGAGAGCTTTTAGTTTAGAGAGAGGTGAGAGTTTGAAGAATGACCAAGTCTTCAAGACTTGGTCAATAAGTAGTGCATGCAAAATCAGATGGGGGGGGACACTTGTCACCCACCCATGACCTCTTTTAAAACAAAACAGTGCAGAAATCCCCACTCAACTTCGCAGAACCCGCCTCGGCCGCGCGGAAACCTGCCGACTCCGGGACTTTCGGCGCGGCCCTGCTTCCCGGCGCCGGGCGCTGCAACTTCAGCGACCCCTCAGAATATCCGGCGTCGCGGCCCTGCGCTGCGTCTCGTCCAAACACATTTCGTCGGCGCCAAGAACTTGTAACTCCCATATCTTCCTACTCCGATGTCCTATCGACGAACGGTTGGTTGCGTTGGAAACTAGACTCAACGAACTACGCACTAGGCCTTTGAAACACCTAGGAACTCTCAATGTACCGGGTCATAACCCGCCCCAAAGTTGATTAAAACCCATCCGAAATAATCCGTCAACTTATCCTTCGAAAATTTTAAGTCTTACCCCTTTCGTACGCTCTCATATGCATGGTCAAAACTACGGGGTATAACATTCTCCCCCCCTTAGAAACATTCGTCCCGAATGTTCCTTCTAGGCTTACTCAAATCACAATATCGATATAGACCCTCTTAACTATTCTTTTTGCAATTAAAGACGCTCCACGAGCCACAACATTACTCAAGCAAAATTGCCAAATTAAAACTAACAAGCAAGAAAGTAGGTTACCTGGAGGTATAGGAAATAAGTGAGGATACTTCTTTATCATGTCATCCTCTGCTTCCCACGTAATCTCCTCCCTGTTCTCGTTCCGCCATAAGATTTTGACGGAAGCCACGTCCTTCGTCCGAAGTCGCCTAACCTGACGATCGAGTATCGCTATGGGACTCTCCGCATACGATAACTCCTCTGTCACCTGGACATCCTGAATCGGGTGTGTTATACCCCGTATTTCCAGAGTACGTACGTGGGGGACGTACGTAGAAATTTTCGAACTTCTTTAGGTTTGGCCGAATTCTTTTTGTGCACAACACCCGGTTAGAGTCGTTTTTAAAAGCGCTTTCCACGACTTTCGTAGGGGAATTTCCGGCTATGTCATTTATAATTTTTGCGGATTTTTCCGAGAGACGTAACATTTTGGACCAACAAGAGGGCGACACTTGTCACCCTCTAATTGGTGAAGGTTGGCGGACGAGAATGGGGAGTGTGGCACGTTTTTTGTGTTGAATTGGTGGTCAAGGAGTTGGTAGGATATTTTGGGTAGATGGATAAGGTTGCACATGGCTTAATCTTGGCCTTACACTTGCCTAACACTTGGATGGATCTTGGCCATTGGTTGGCCTTTGCTTGGCCTATAAATAGCTCCCCTTTGTGAAGACTTTCTTCATCCACAAATTGCCTAAGTCTTGAAGTTCTCTTCCTCCCTCCCTTGTGTAGTTCGTCCACCACCCCCCCTCTTCCCCTTGTGAGGCCTTGTGGCGAGAAACCCTACCCCTTTGTGAGTGCTGGCAGAGCACCCCTAGCCTAGTTGTTTTCGTATAATACCCTTGTTGTGGTATAGAAATACTCTCCTAGTATTGTTATAATGTCCAAATACCTTGTAGTATTCCCAAGGTTACACTTATACAAAAGCCCAGAAAATACGATTATACTTCCTTTAGCCACAAAAACGAAACCCTAAGGAAATCTTCACCCGTTGTTGAAGTTGTAAGTAGAAGTTGGTTAGAACTTCTAAGGGTTGTTTGGAGCGCTCGGAGTAGGAGCTAAGCGTTGCTCAGGATCGACTTTATACTTGGATAATTTTGGGCTTATCGAGGTAAACACTTCATCCTTCTATTGTAAATGGAAATTACATGTTAGAATATATATAGTTGAAGTATACTATATATAGAACTGAACTTAGTATTGTGGCAATGTCTTTTGACTTAAGCCTGAAGAATAAAGAATCGAATCGTAATTACATAGGTGTATTGCGATGAACTTGTGTAGTATTCTTGAGTAGAATTGTACACGTCGGTTAGATGTATAAACCCACTGGTTGGCTTGGTAGCGGCCTCGATAGAGGAGAGATTTCTGTTGTGGCGGGGAGGTCTTCGAATTTTACGTAGAAAGATGGGAACTTGTGTTTAAGATTTAATAGCCGTTTGTGGCCTATATAGGTGAAAGTACTAAGAGTAGCGTATTCGACTCGAGGAGTGGAAAGGGCTAGCAAGGTTGTAGTACTTGGAGCTTTTTGCTTATTGTCGATAATCGTCGCGGTATGTGAACCTCTTCCTATCTCTTCTAGCATGATATGTGTGAACTATGTAGTGCGGTGACGTCGTGTTAATCGTGTTTGATTGTTTTAAAACATAAAGTGTTATAACGGCTTTATGGGAAGTTGGTTATAATGACTTTATGTAGGTAAGAAAATACTTTGTGGTTTTAAAAGGTAATCACGATGTGAATTATAAGCGGCTTGTTATAATAAAGAACTTCATGTATTTCAAAAGATTTATAAATCGTTTTGAAGGAGTAACACTTGGTTTTAAAGGTTTTAAAAAGAGTTATACTAGCTTTATGGGAGTTAGGTATAATGTCTTAAGAGAGGTAAAGAAAATGGTTTCTTGATGTTAGAAGTTAAGAGACTTGATCTTATAAGATAAGAGACTTAACTTATTTGTTTTAATGTGAATGTTTGTGTGAAACCTCATTCGTGAGTAATGAGTACTTGGTTTTTAAAGGGATAATGTTTCTTGATTTCGAAATCGGAATGTGTATCGACAGCACCACCGCAGCGTTAATAAAGGAAAATGTACTGACTAATGAATTGTATTATTAAAACCAGTAGAAACCTCCATCTGCATAGAAACTAAGATAAGACAAAATGATATTACATTTTCTAGATCATGGCTGCTGTAATAAGAATGTTGTAAACAAGAATAACCTACTCTCACGTGAGACATATATTACTCAATTGTTATAAAAAGGAATCAAGTGATTAAGTTTGGGAACTATGAAACCATTTGAAAATGAGAAGCTTGAGTAATTGAAACTAGGCAAACTGGAACTTAGGAAAAGAATGTTGTTACTTGATTTTGAAAAGGAATGTGGGTTGGTCATTCTAATACTACGGGTATCGGGTGACTTTGATAAAAGTAATGGATCTCTTTTAAAGAATTTAACGTACGTAGTACTTTAGGGTTAAAACCCGGACTTTGGCATAAAATGAAAGTACTTTGAGTTGTGTGAAACTTGCCTATGCTTGTTGTTGTGAAATTTGCCTATGCTTGTTGTTGTGAAATTTGCCTATGCTTGTTGTTGTGAAACTTGCCTATGCTTGTTGTTGTGAAACTTGCCTATGCTTGTGATGATAGCCTTTGTTGTGCAAGTGTGGTATTTACGTATTCTGCGTCTCTCGATAGAGGGCCGGTTGACTTGTTGAGAACTTACTTGGACGTGCTGGCAGTGATGGAGAATTCCACGGGTATGTTTCCATTTTGATTACTGTCTTGTTGTTGATGTCACATGGACATGTCTACACCGTCACGAGATTCAGGCACGCGGCCCGTGCGGCGGGTTGATTACCGATATATGGTTATTCTTGCAACATGGGCGTGTCTACACCGTCTGATTCCGGGGCATGTGGCCGTGCGGCGAGTTGACCACCCAAGATATTGTTATTGAGGTTACATGGGCATGTCTACACCGTCGCAAGATTCGGGCATGTGGCCATGCGGCCTTGTTATTATTGTTGCATCATGGACATGTCTACCGTCACGATATTCGAGGCACGCGGCCATGATGCGAACATGATGAATGTTGTGGGCGTGAGACCCATAGTTATATTTAGTGGTGACTTTGAGGCGTGAGTCCACGACTTGGCTTTTATGTTAAATCGTATTTTGGTTATCATACATGTCTCCACCTTTTTAGGCTATTATGATTTCATTTCTGATGTTGTGATTTCACATACTTAGTACTGTTATCGACCTCCTTGAAAGTGCGTTAAATCTGCGCGGTAGAGGTACATCGGTCGTGGATCCCCGCTCTTAGGATCTCATTTCAGCGTGTTGGAAAGCTCCGTTCCTTCGTAGGCTTATCTTTGGTATGTTACCTGAGTTGTAGGTTCTTGTACATTCGTGGTATGGCGAGCCTGTCCGTCATAGTTGTTGTAAATCTTAAGTGCATGCCTTTGTTGTGGCGAGGGTTTGTAAAAGGATAACTGTTCGGGTTTTATGTATATCGAAGGCAACCTTTTGGTTGCTTTGTTTATTTATTATATCTCTTGTTTCATGACTCGTGTTTTATTTTCCGGTTTTCTCGATGTTGTATCACTAGGGTGCCGGTAAGGCACGATGCGGGCCGGGTTGGGCGTTACAAAGTGGTATCGAGCGATTAGTCCTCGGAAAGTGTCTGAGCACCGTGTCTAGTAGAGTCTTGATTATCGGTGTATTGTGCACCACATCTATAATCGAGGAGGCTATAGGACATGTAGGATTGGTTTCTATTCTTCTCATTCGAGATCGTGCCTTAGAGCCGAGTTGTAAGTTGGACCCTCCGATGTGTTTCATTTTACCGCTATGCCTCCGCATAGCGCGACCAGTGCCTGAAGGCGCAAAGCGGGAGTCGCTAGTGGGATCTGAGAGTACGAGCGCGAGCCGGTCCAAGACTGAGCCTCGGTCCCGATGCGGAAGCGGGAGATGGGTCACGCGAGATGGCCCGATTATTGGCGAGGTTGTGGCGAGATATGAGACAGCCGGATCTGGCGATTCGGTTCAGCGGCACGTAGTGCACGAAGCGAATAGTTTGAGGCTACGGACTTTCCGAGTTGTAGCCGCCAGAGTTTTATGGGTCGAGGCTCGAGGATGATCCGCAGGAGTTCATCCGTCAGTTGCAGATGATCATGCGGTTGATCTAGGCTTGAGAGACCGAGTCTGTGACCTTCTGTTCGCATCGGCTGCGTGATACCGCAGTCTTTTGGTTTGATTCGTGGGAGCTTTCGGGAGAGCATGCACCTCCAGATATGGGATGAGTTTTGGGGGCTTTTCTCACGCACTTCTTGCCTCCGCGGATGAGGAGGGCGCGTCGACAAATTTTTATTCTTGAGACAGAGGCGCATCGTCGGGAGTACAATGTCGAAGTTCGATTCTTTGGCTCGATATGTCCTGCGCTTGTTGCGAGTATGGAGGATAGGGTGCATCGCTACGCCACCGGGCTAGATGATTATATGGCGAGTCTTGTGCGGGTGTTTCTCTTGGTAGGGCATGGACATTGCCGCGTCGTGCTCATGCACTTGGGTGCGAGGAGCGCAGAGATCGTCGGGTGGACCGCTTTCAGCAAAAGAAGGCCAAGACGGCCGGATATTTTGGCGACTTTCGAGGCGGACCGCCTCCGCAGCAGACTAGTTATGTACCTCCGCCATTGCAGAGTGGTCCTCCGCAGCTTTCGGGACCCTTGGGATATTCGAGAGCGGTCGTGGCTCCCGTGTTTGAATGTTCGGGAGTAGGGGTGTTGGCGGATCGATCACCCTACCTCGGTGTGGTCGATGTGGTAGACCGCATTTTGGGAGTGTCGTAGTACGAGGAGCTTGTTATTCTTGCGGCCAACAGGCCATATGACGAAGGCTGTCAGGCGAGTGCGGTAGGATAGCACAGACTACTAGAGCGATTGCGGGCCACGGTAGGTCGCGGTGGAAGTTCGATTTTAAGCGGTCCTTGACCGCCTAGTTTGGTATATCCTTAACCCTGTAGATACTTGTATGTATTGATGTTAATGATGTGTTAAGTGTTATGTTCGGATAGCTTTGTGCTATAGTGTGATATAAAAATCTGGTTAGTGTGAGATGGAAGTGGTAGCTTCCATGATGTGTTCCGTGTCGAGGAGCGGAAGTTGGCGCTACAGTGGGTCGGGTTGGGGCCATGTTGCGGGCCAACCCGCGTCCCGTTTCGAGGAAGGGTCAGCTCTGGGTGGTCCCGCCAGGTGGCAGGGTCACGAGGGTGCTAGGCCCAAGTTTAGATGACCATCGTATGAGTTCATAGATATGTTCGACCAGAATCAGTTCGTGAAGGCCGAGAATGGCCTTAGAGGAAATCGAGGGTAGTAAGATGACCAAGTTTGGAGGTAGTAACTCCAAGGGTTGGAAACAGAAACGTTGACGGAAGTGTGGTACGGATACTAGAAAGAGCTCGAGTGTTCGAGAAGGGTACGTCGAGATAGGGGAGAAGTGAACGTGTGATCGTTTCTTTTGTGAAATGTAGGTGCGAAGGGAGTATATTTTAGACCTTGGTGGGGACTTTTGTGCTAACTGAGGTGGTTCCTCGTTGGCGTGGATTTGGGTTTTGCACGCATGTTATTTTGTGGCCAGGTGTGGCATGTTTGATTCTCGTAAGTATAGTAGTGAAGACTATCTTGACGCCGCTTGTTTTGAGTCTTAGAAGGAACATTCGACAAATGTTTCTAAGGAGGAGAATGTTATACCCGTATTTCAGTGCGTGCGTGGGGGCGACGTAGAATTTTCGAACTTCTTTAGGCTTGGCCGAATTCTTTTTGTGCACAACACCCGGTTAGAGTCGTGTTTAGAACAAAACTTTTGAAAGCTTTCGTAGGGGAAATTACGGCGATGTCATTTATAATTTTTTCGGATTTTTACGAGAGACGTAACAATTTTTAACCAACAAGAGGCGACACTTGTCACCCTCAATTGGTGAAGGTTGGCGGACGAGAATGGGGAGTGTGGCACGTTTTTTGTGTTGAATTGGTGGTCAAGGAGTTGGTAGGATATTTTGGGTAGATGGATAAGGTTGCACATGGCTTAATCTTGGCCTTACACTTGCCTAACACTTGGATGGATCTTGGCCATTGGTTGGCCTTTGCTTGGCCTATAAATAGCTCCCCTTTGTGAAGACTTTCTTCATCCACAAATTGCCTAAGTCTTGAAGTTCTCTTCCTCCCTCCCTTGTGTAGTTCGTCCACCACCCCTCTTCCTTGTGAGGCCTTGTGAGAAACCCCTACCCTTTGTGAGTGCTAGCCGAGAGCACCCCCCCCTAGCCTAGTTGTTTTCGTATAATACCCTTGTTGTGGTATAGAAATACTCTCCTAGTATTGTTATAATGTCCAAATACCTTGTAGTATTCCCAAGGTTACACTTATACAAAAGCCGGAAAATACGATTATACTTCCTTTAGCCACAAAAACGAAACCTAAGGAAATCTTCACCCGTTGTTGAAGTTGTAAGTAGAAGTTGGTTAGAACTTCTAAGGGTTGTTTGGGCGCTCGGAGTAGGAGCTAAGCGTTGCTCGGGATCGACTTTATACTTGGATAATTTTGGGCTTATCGAGGTAAACACTCATCTTCCTTATTGTAAATGGAAATTACATGTTAGAATATATATAGTTGAAGTATACTATATATAGAATCAACTTAGTATTGTGGCAATGTCTTTTGACTTAAGCTGAAGAATAAAGAATCGAATCAGTAATTACATAGGGTGTGTGCGATAGACTTGTGTAGTATTCTTGAGTAGAATTGTACACGTCGGTTAGATGTATAAACCCCTGGTTGGCTTGGTAGCCAGCCTCGATAGAGAGGAGATTTCTGTTGTGGCGGGAGGAATCTTTGAATTTTACGTAGAAAGATGGGAACTTGTGTTTAAGATTTAATAGACGTTTGTGGCCTTTATAGGTGAAAGTACTAAGAGTAGCGTATTCTACTCGAGGAGTGGAAAGGGCTAGCAAGGTTGTAGTACTTGGAGCTTTTTGCTTATTGTCGATAATCGTCGCGAGGTATGTGAACCTCTTCCTATCTCTTCTAGCATGATATGTGTGAACTATGTAGTACGGTAGACGTCATGTGTTAACCGTGTTTGATTGTTTTTAAAACATAAAGTGTTATAACGGCTTTATGGGAAGTTGGTTATAATGACTTTATGTAGGTAAGAAAATACTTTGTGGTTTTAAAAGGTAATCGATGTGAATTATAAGCGGCTTGTTATAATAAAGAACTTATGTATTTCAAAAGATTTATAAATCGTTTTGAAGGGAGTAACACTTGGTTTTAAAGGTTTTAAAAAGAGTTATACTAGCTTTATGGGAGTTAGGTATAATGTCTTAAGAGAGGTAAAGAAAATGGTTTCTTGATGTTAGAAGTTAAGAGACTTGATCTTATAAGATAAGAGACTTAACTTATTTGTTTTAATGTGAATGTTTGTGTGAAACCTCATTCGTGAGTAATGAGTACTTGGTTTTTAAAGGGATAATGTTTCTTGATTTGGAAATCGTAATGTGTATCGACAGGACCTGCAGCGTTAATAAAGGAAAATGTCTTGACTAATGAATTGTATTATTAAAACCGGTAGAAACCTCCATCCTGCATAGAAACTAAGATAAGACAAAATGATATTACATTTTCTAGATCATGGTCTTGTAATAAGAATGTTGTAAACAATAATAACCTACTCTCACGTGAGACATATATTACTCAATTGTTATAAAAAGGAATCAAGTGATTAAGTTTGGGAACTATGAAACCATTTGAAAATGAGAAGCTTGAGTAATTGAAACTAGGCAAACTGGAACTTAGGAAAAGAATGTTGTTACTTGATTTTGAAAAGGAATGTGGGTTGGTCATTCTAATACTACGTATCGGGTGACTTTGATAAAAGTAATGGATCTCTTTTAAAGAATTTAACGTCGTAGTACTTTAGGTTAAAACCGGACTTTGGCATAAAATGAAAGTACTTTGAGTTGTGTGAAACTTGCCTATGCTTGTTGTTGTGAAATTTGCCTATGCTTGTTGTTGTGAAACTTGCCTATGCTTGTTGTTGTGAAACTTGCCTATGCTTGTGATGATAGCCTTTGTTGTGCAAGTGTGGTATTTACGTATTCTGGCGTCTCGATAGAGTAGGTTGACTTGTTGAGAACTTACTTGGGCGTCTTTGGCGGTGATTGAGAATTCAACGGGTATGTTTCCATTTTGATTCCTGTCTTGTTGTTGTTGTCACATGGACATGTCTACACCGATGCAGTATTCCGGGGGCATGCGGCCATGCGGCGAGTTGATTACCGATATATGGTTATTATCGCAACATGGGCGTGTCTACACCGTCAAGATTCCGGGGCATGTGGCCGTGCGGCGAGTTGACCACCCAATATATTGTTATCGAGGTTACATGGGCATGTCTACCGTCGCAAGATTCCGGGGCATGTGGCCACGCGGCCTTATTATTGTTGCATCATGGACATGTCTACACCGTCACGATGTTAAGGCATGCGGCCATGATGCGAACATGATGAATGTTGTGGGCGTGAGACCCATAGTTATATTTGAGTGGTGACTTTGAGGGCGTGAGTCCCTGACTTGACTGCTTTTATGTTGCGTACTGTATTTTGGTTATCATACATGTCTCCTGCTTTTTAGGCTATTATGATTTCATTTACGATGTTGTGATTTCACATACTTGGTACTGTTATCGACCTCCTTGAAGTGCGTTCATCCGCAGTAGAATACATCGGCCGTGGATCCCCTCTTAGGATCTCATTTCGTGTTGGAAAGCTCCGTTCCTTGAGGCTTATCTTTGGTATGTTTCCACGAGTTGTAGGTTCTTGTACATTCGGGGTATGGCGGAGCCTGTCCGTCATAGTTGTTGTAAATCTTAAGTGCAGCCTTTGTTGTGGCGGGGTTTGTAAAAAGGATAAGCTGTTCGGGTTTTTATGTATATCAAGAAAATTGCTTTGGTTGGCCTGTTTATTTATTATATCTCTTGTTTCATGACTCGTGTTTTATTTTCCGCTGGTTTTCTCTGATGTTGTATCACTAGGGTGTCCGGGGTAAGGCACCAGTAACGGGCCCGGGTTCGGGGCGTTA
Source organism: Przewalskia tangutica (assembly GCA_029844215.1). Taxonomy (NCBI): domain Eukaryota; kingdom Viridiplantae; phylum Streptophyta; class Magnoliopsida; order Solanales; family Solanaceae; genus Przewalskia; species Przewalskia tangutica. The sequence continues at coordinate 79,665,715 of CM056725.1, forward strand.
CAGGGTGCACTCTAGATGGATGTTACACCCCGTAGTTCCAGAGTATGTATATGAGGACGTACGTACGAGAATACGACATTAAAATTGGAAAGGAAGAAAGATGTGATTTTTCGACGGAAAAGTTTCCGAATTTTGAGAAGGAAAAATGTTCGTTAATGGGAATTGGATTCCCAGATTTGGTATTTGGGCTTCTTGGATTATATTTGAATTATGGAATTTTATTTCCGGAATTGGTCACGTGGGGCCCACGGGAGAATTTACGGTTTTGTGGGGCCCACTTTATTTTCGGATTTTTTGGCATTACGAATATTTTCGGGAGATGAAATATTTTGGGCGAGTATGGGGGCGACACGTGTCACCCCCATGTGGCCCATGGCCGAAAGAGTGTGGCACTTGGACGTTTTTTTGTAGGGACAAGTGGCAAGCCACTTGTCCCATTTTTGTGGTGGACACTTGGATGGCAATTACCCACACAACATGTACCCAATCCTCACCTTACATTTGCTTAAATCTTGACCCTTGATTCTTCTATATATACCCCCTTAAGTTGAAGACAATTTTCATCCCACACTTAAGCTTCCAAGGCAAAATACTCCCCTCCCCTTTGTAGTTGTTTTCGTCCCCCCCCCCCCCTCCCCCACTTGAGTAGAAAATACTTTGAGTATTATTGTATAATCCCAAATATCTTGGCCTAGTATCCCTAGTAGTATTCCAAAGTTATTTCAATACTAGGAGCCCGGAAATACTACTTTATTCCAATAGTCGCAAAATGAAGCCCTAGAAAAATCTTCATAGCTTAGATGAAGTGTTAAGAGAAGTTGTTTAGAAACTTCTAAGGGTTGCTTGGAGCGGGTTGGAGCGTCAGGAGTTGGAGCTAAACATTGCTCAGGATCGACTTATAAACTTGGATAATTTTGGGCTTATCGAGGTAATGATCTATGTCCCCCTATTGTAATTGGAAATTACATGTTGTAGTAATTAATAATTGAGTATAAGGTATATTGGAAGTATAATTATGAAGAATTGAACTGTATTTACGTTGGACTGTATTTACAGTAGACTTGTAGTACTATTGTGGGGCAGTTTTGTACACGTCCGGTTAGACGTGTAACTCCCCCTAGGAGTTGTTGGCTTGGTAGCGGGCCATGATAGAGGAGGAGATTGATGTGGTTCGGGGGGGGGGGGGAGGTGCTGCCGAATTTTCCGTAGAATAAGGAATCTTGTATCTAGAATTATTCTACGAAGAGACCTAGAGGTTGATAGATGTTTTGTGGCCTTTATAGGTTGAAGTACTACGAGTAGCGTATTCTACTTGAAGGGTGGAAAAGGAGAGCAAGGTTAGAGTACTTTGGAGCGTTTTGCTAATTGTCGATAATCGTCGCGAGGTATGTGAACCTCTTCCTATCCTTTCTAGCATGATGTTTTGTAAACTATGTAGTACGGTAGACGTACATGTGCTAAATGAGTTTTGGTTGGTTTAAAACATAAGGTGTTATAATAGCTTTATGGAAAGTTAGTTATAACGACTTTATGTAGGTAAAAGAATGGTTTATTGATTTTAGAAGTTAAGAGACTTGATCTTAAAAGATAAGAGACTTAACTTATAAATGACATTTTATGAAATGTTAAGGGCTATGAAGTTTTGTTAAAAAGTTGTGAAACCTCATTCGTGAGTAATGAGTACTTGGCTTTTAAAGAATAATGTTTTACTGATTTCGGAAATGAGAATAAGTATCGAAAAAATCACTGCAGCGTTAATAAAGGAAAATGTATTGACTAATTAACTATATTAAAACCAGTAGAAACCTCCATCTGCATAGAAGCTAAGATAAGACAAAATTGTATTACATTTTCTAGATCATGGCTGCTTTAATAAGATTGTTATAAACAAGAATAACTACTCACACATAAGGCATATGTTACTCAATTGTTTTAAAAAGAGATTACGTTATTTGATTAAGACCATGAACTATGAAATCTTTCGAAAATAAAAGACTTGAGTATATTTTAATTAGGCAACTTGAACTTTTGGAAAGAATGTTGTTACTTGATTTTAAAAAAAGGAAAGTGTTTGTGATTTAAAAGAAAAGTATGGTATTATCTTAATCTGTCTTAAAAGAGAGTTTAAATGTTATGGCCAATTTGATACCGAGTCCATGGATGGACCGAATGTATTCCACACGTTTGATACCGAGTCCATGGGATGGACCGAATGTATTCCACCGTTTTGTCACGACCGGCAAGACGCGAGTGCCTTACCCGCACCCAAGTAGTCAAACAACATCGAGAAAATCGTGAAATTAAAACTCATACATGATAACCAATGAAAAGAGAAAGCAAGCAACCAAATGGTTACCTTTTACGAAAATAACTAACACCGAAGCGATTACAATCCGCCACATCGCATTACTACGCACCTCTAAGAATTTTTATAACATCTCGACGGACGGGGCCCGCCATACCCCTGAATGTACAAAAAGTTCTACAACTTCAGAGAACCGTACCAAGTGACAAAGTCTCGAAGGAATGGAGCTTTCTGAGAACTGAACAACGATCCAAAGGGTGCGGATCAACAAGCGATGTATCTCAACCTGCGGCATGACGCGGCCGAAGTCGATGCAACAGTGCAGAGTATGCGAAGCAGAAAAATCGTAAATGAAATCATAATAGTCTATAAGGAAAGCGAGACATGTATGATAACCAAACTACAAGACACCACGTATATACGATTCGATCAAATCAAACCACATCAAGTCGAGGACTCGCCGAAAGATCATTACTCAAAGTGGACGATACTCGTGGGCTACCCAACGTGTCGGTATGTCCAACCCAATAACAAGATAGTACTCACGCGGTGGACGATACTCGTGGGCTACCCAACGTGTCGGTATGTCCCAACCAATAACAAGATAATACTCACGTGGACGCATACTGGGCTACCCAACGTCAAGATGTCCAAACAAATACCCGAGATAATACTCACTGTGGGACGATACTCGTGGGCTACCCAACGTGTCGGTATGTCCAAACAAATACCGAGATAATACTCATGTGGACGCATACTGTGGGCTACCCAACGTGTCGGTATGTCCAAACCGGTTTACAAGATAACACTCCAATAGAAGCATACGTGGGCTACCCAACGTGTCGATATGTCCCAAAGGATCAATATAGTGGAAGCATACGTGGGCTACCCAACGTGTCGATATGTCCATCATACCACCCGATATCCGCCCTCCGTCGAGAGACTCGGTAGCACAAAGTCAAACACTTGCACAACAACAAAACTATCACCACAAGCACAAAGTTACACACAACTCAAAGTACCTTCGTTTAAGTCAACAAACCGGGTTCCAACCCCAAAATACTACATTCTTTCCTACCTTCAAAGACCTCTCTTTACGTAGAAACCATACGATACTATCACACATAGTATCACACACATTCATGTTTAAAACACGTCTTCAAACACAATTAACATAACGTCAAGTATACTTTTTAAAAGTCCAAGTAATTAACTCCTTTAAGGTCAAGTATTCCTACCTTTTAAAACCAAGTCATTTACTTTTCCCCTAAGAAAAGTTCGATATTTGAAACAAGTGATTTATACTTTCAAACTCAAGTTACTTCTCTTTTCCAAAATCCAATACATTATCCTTTACAATCCATTAAATTCATTCTTTGGAATTTTAAGAAAAGTCAGAACTTGTTATCAATGATTCTCATTTAAGCGACCATGATCTAGGAAATGTAATATCATTTTGTCTTATCTTAGTTTCTATGCGGATGGAGGTTTCTCTTGGTTTTAATATAATCAATTAGTCGAAACCATTTCCTTTATTAGCTATGATGGTGTGTTCGATACTTGTTCCCACTTTCGAAATCCATTTCACATTCTTATGCCGTTATACCTAACTTTACATAAAGCTAGTATAACTCTTAAGTTTTCAAAAACCAAGTATTACTCATTACTCACGAATGAGGTTTTACAACTTTTGAATACATTACAAAACTTTCACAATTCTAAGTTAAGTCTCTTATCTTACAAGATCAAGTCTCTTAACTTCTACCAATCAACAACCGTTCTTTTATTCACATAAAGTTGTTATAACTAACTTCCCATAAAGCCGTTATAACCCCTTTATGTTTTAAACCAACCAATTTCCACATAAACATTTATGAGACCAAGAGGACTCATTCTTTAAGCACCGAGTGCCCATTACTAACGGATAAGACTTACTACTCTTACACATAATGAAGCCCTTTACACTTCATAACAAGTCAAGACACAATTTGGAAAATCAATTTCCTTTAACACACGCGTCGTCAACCGCACTATATATTTCACAAATAGTCATCTTTGAAGAGGATAGGAAGAATCACATACCTCGCGACGATTGCGACAAAAAGCAAAAGCGCCCACGATTGAACCGCTTCATAGATACGCCACTCGTAGCGCCTCAATCCTATAAGTCATAAGACATCTATTAACTTCTAGTTCGAACGTAGAATAAGCTAAAAGCAAAGCCCACGGGTTCTACGGAACTTACTACCTTTATCCAAGGTCGAAAACAAGAACCCATTCTAAACCCTTTTCAATACTCTTTCAATTCAAGTTTTAGGTTAACATGATGTCTAACCTAAACATCTTCAACTACCACAATTTCCTTCTATACAACATGCAACGACTAACTTTGTCACCAAAAGGTAGTTACAATCTTAAGGCTAACATGCCCACTTCGGTTTTCCACAGACAACAAGATCCAAATCCATGCAATATAAAACAACCTCGTGCTCAACTCTAAACTACTAAAATAAAGCGACCTCAGCTCACATCTATACAAACTTAACTATAATGACCTCGGGCTCACAAATCTATTCAAACTCTAAATATAATGACCTCGGGCTCACGGATCTATACTACTATCACAAGTACTAACTCAAAACCCGAGAAGGAAACTCTTACCTTTTAGAAAAGCCCACAAAAGCCCTTTCCTACCACTTCTTCCACAACTCAACCACCAGCTTCCACAAGTTCACCAACACTTTTCCTTCTTGCGCGCTCCAGGTCTCCTCTAAAGCTAGGTTTTCTTCCAAAAACTAGAGAGAAGGAGAGGGTTTCCATGGAAGGGTTTTGAAATGAAATGAAATGGAATGGCCAAGTCTTCCAAGACTTGGCCTAAAATAGGACCACTATCGATAAAAGGATGGGAGGACACTTGTCACCCTCCCATAGGTTATAAACGAAATATCCCCTGTTTTTCGTCACTTATCGCAAAAATCCGCCTCGGCGCGGCCACGCCGCCGGCCATGGCGCTCCTTTCAAAAATAAATCTTCCGTATGTGGCGCTGCATTCGGCGCGGCTGCAGACCCTGTGACTCCCAGTACAAGCGCGCGCGCCCTGCGGTCCGGCGCGCGGCACTGTACCACTGAGAAGCTGCCGCGGCTGATCGCGCACCAAACTTGAAACTTCCATAACTTTTGACTCCGATGTCCAATCGACGAACGGTTTGTTGCGTTGGGATCTAGATTTAACGGGCTACACATTAGGCTTTTTAAACACCTCGAAATTCTTAACAACTGGGGTACCACACTCCAAGGTAAACTAAAAATCCGTCCAACACATGTTGTCAACTTATCTATCTTCTAGAATTTACGGGGTGTAACACGTTTTGATACCGAGTCCATGGGATGGACCGAGAATGTATTCCACCCGATTTGATACCGAGTCCATGGGATGGACCGGGAATGTATTCCACACGTTTTGATACCGAGTTCATGAGATGGACCGGGAATGTATTCCACCCTATTTGATACCGAGTCCATGAGATGGACCGGGAATGTATTCCATACGATCCGGCACCGGGTCCATGAGATGGACCGGGAATGTGACCATGCGATTCCACCTCGAGTCCCATGGGATGGGCCGAGACATGTTATACGTATCATACGATTTATACCTAGACTGCCGGCAGTGAGGAAGGAGTTCCACGGGCATGAGGGATGACTTTGAGGGCGTGAGTCCCTGACTTGACATATGGCTCGCTTTATGTTGTGAATCGTAGTTTGGTTATCATACATGTCTTCTTACATTTTATATAGACCGCCATGATTTCATTTCTGATATTTTGATTTCACATACTTGGTACTGTTATCGACCTCCTTGAGTGCGTTCATCCGCAGTAGAGGTACATCGGTTGTGGATCCTCGCCATAGGATCACGATTCGGTTTGGGAAGCTCTGTTTCTCCGGAGGCTTATCTTTTGGTATAGTCCCCTGTCATTGTAGGTACTTGTACATTCAGGGGTATGGCGGGTCCCTGTCCCGTCATAGTTGTTGTTACACTCTTAGAGGTCTGTAGCACTGTTGTGGGCAGGGTTTGTAAAAGGATTTAACTGTTCGGTTTGATATGTATATACATGAAGGTAACCGTTTTGGTTAGCCTATTTTTTTTATGTTGTCTCTTGTTTCCTGTTAAGTTTTTATTTCCGTTGATTTTCTCTGATGTTGTATCACTAGGGTGCCCGGGGTAAGTGTTATACCCCGTATTTCCAGGGTATGTACGTAAAGGAATACGTACAAAAAGTTTTGGTCTTAAAGTTAGGCCTTGGACGATTTTTAGGCACAACTCACAAAGCGAACGGTTTTCCGACGAAACGTTTCCACAGCTTTCATAGGATAAATTCCGGCTATGTCATTTCTTATTTTTGCGGATTTTTCCGAGAGACGTAACACTTTGGACCAATGAGAGGGCGACACTTTCCACCCTCTCATTGGTGGACTTGTCACGGCATTAAGGCCGATTGGAATGCCAAGCCTTGTCATAAAGTTGGCTAGATATTTTGTGTGCAAGTTGGCCAAGGACACTTGCCTAAATCCTCACCCTACACTTGCCTTGCACTTGGCATAATCTTGGCCATTGGTTGGCCATGTCTTGACCTATAAATACCCCCCTTGTTGAAGAGTTATTTCATCCTAAATTGAGCAATCTATCTAAGTCTCAAATCCCTCCCTCTCCCTCTTGTTGTTTCGTCCAAACACACCCCTCCCCTTGAGAAGCTTGGCCGAGGCGACCCCCGCCTAGCCGAAACCTACCCCCCCTCCCTTGGTAGAAAAGTTGCCTTCTTGTATTGTTATAATGCCCAAAATACCCTAGCCCAAATACCTTAGCACTTAGTAGAAGTTGTGAAGAACTTCTAAGGTTTCCTTGGAGCATACAACTTAGGAGCAAAACCTTGCTCAGGCGCGACTTTTTCTAGGATATTATTGGGCTTACCGAGGTAACTAATCCTAACCCTCTTTTGAATTAAAGAATACTTACTGTTGTAGAAGAAGAATAGTATAAATACTTAGAAGGATCTCACAGAATAGAATTTAAGTGTTAATCACTGAGAAGGGTTTAAAGAAGAATAATCAAATCACTTACATAGGATGTTTTCACGATGAACTTATATAACTCACCGGTAGGGTTGTCTTTGCTTGACTTTCCGTAGAATCGAGGACCCTCTGTTTAGAATGACTCTGGAATAGTCTAGACTTTGATAGTTGTCTGTGACTATTATAGTTGATTCTCTGCGACATACTCGACTTGGCGGTGGATTTCGAGAAGGTATGTGATTCTTCCTATACCCTTGAGCATGATATGTTAAGTATATATAGTACGGTAGACGTACATATGATAATCGGCAATGTCTTTTGACTTAAGCCTGAATAATAAGAACCTTGAAATATGTCAAAGGAATAATGAATCATATTTAACAGAAGAGTAATAATTGGTTTTAAAACAAAGCTTAAGAGTTATACTAGCTTTATGGGAAGTAGGTATAACAACTTAAGAATGATAAAAGGAACTGTTTACTTGTTTGTTTATAAAAGCCTTGTATTGATTTCTGTTAAGAGTAGTAAGATTGGTTGATAGGTAGACATACTATGATCGCATGTGTTAATTGTCTTGTAATGTTGTGAAAGGGGGTCATTCTTGCTGTGCTTACGTTGCTAACCGGTAAGTCCGTTGTACTGTTATTTGTATCACCTACCCCCTTGACTTATTATACCGAGGGCTTGCCACCCTTGATGCGGGTCTATACGGCCTATGCGGTCTATGAGACTATGCGGAGCTGCGGTATGCTCCAGGATTGATCATTCCGGGTGTTTAGCCCGATGCGGGGGATGCCTATGCGGTCCATGGGACTATCGCGGTCTTTGAGGCTATGCGGTGCGGAAGTCGAGGAGAATACCGGGCTAGCTACCCCGATCGGGGAATACCTCATCTTGGTGCATGTGTGACCTATGCGGACTCTGGCGATCCGAGACTAGGCACGCAGAATGATACTATGGGCGGTTGGCCTTGCTTCGATCATTCGCGGCCTAGACTAGACCTGTTACAGTTTTCCTATTACTGTTATTGTTGTGATGTGGCACTATGTGCAATTGAACTGAATGTATTTGTGAAAAGGTTTTGAATACTTTGATTTCATTTAAAGTACTTTATAGTTTCACATACTTGGTACCTGTTGTACTGACCTCCTTCGGGGGGCTGCGTTCATGCCGCAGGTTCTAGAGGAAAGCAGGTACTAGATCCACATCCTTAGGATCTCTACGTTGGTGTCAGGAGCTCCACTCTCTCCGGAGGCTCTACTTTTGGGTATGATCTCCCTGTTGTAGATAGTTTTATGCGATCGAGGTATGGCGGGCCCTGTCGCCATAGTTGTTATTTTCCTTAAGTGCAGAGTCATGTTTATGCAGTTGGGATGTTCGCAAAAACTTGGTTTATGTATATATGCGAAAGGCAACCTTTTCTTGAGATAAAATGTTCTAATTATATCATGTTGCATGTCTTGTTTTATATTCCGATTGTTCTCGATGTATGACTACTTGGGTGCCGGGTAAGGCACGATCCACGAGCCCGAATGGGTCGTGACAAAAGTGGTATCAGGGCCGTTAATCCTCGGAAAGTGTCTACAGACCGTATCTAGTAGAGTCTTGATTATCGGTGTGTTGTGCACCACACCAATAGGCTATAGGATATTTAGGATTGGTTTCTATTCTTCTCACTCGAGATCGTGCTTTAGAGAGTCGTGTTATAGGTTGGACCCTCTAACGTATTCCTTTCTATGCTGATTATGCCTCCACGTAAGGCAACCGGGCCCGAAGGGCGCAAGCGGAGGAGCCGCTAGTATGACACGAGGTTCACGAGGCTCGTGCCCAGTCTTTACCCGAGGCGATGCCTCGACGGCGAAGTTCTGACGCCGGGCCCAAAGAGTTTAGGCCACAAAGCGGCCGATGAGACCACGGTGCCTACGCCTCCATCCACCGGCCGGGCGAGAGTTAGGGTACAAGGAGATGGCGATTCTAGCCAAGGTCGTGGCGAGATATGAGGAGAGGTTTGGCGGCCATTCGATGCAGTTCCGGCTCGGTAGCACCGTTGTTCACCAGAGGCGAGATAGTTTGAGGCTACGACTTCCTTATGTAGCCCGCGAGTTTTACTGGTCGGCCGGAGGACGATCCGCAGGAGTTCATCCGTCGATTCTGCGAGGATTATGCGGGTGGTCAAGGCTTCGGATCGAGTCTGTGACATTCGGTTCGCGTCGGCCGCGTGATACCGCAATCGATTGGTTCGATTCATGGGAGCTTTCGGGAGAGCATGCACCTCCAGCACGTAGGATGAGTTTTGAGGCTTTTCTCACACACTTCTTGCCTCCGCAGATGAGGAGGCACGATCCGGCAATTTTTATTCTTGAGGCAAGGAGGGCCTTGCAGTTAGAGAGTACAATGTCGAGTTTGATTCATTGGCTCGGTATGTTCTGCGACCGTAGCGAATATGGAGGACCGGGTGCATCGCTACGTCACCGGGCTGAAACGACTATATGGCGAAGTCTTGTGCGGGTGTGTCCTTCACCGAGCATGGACATTACCCGTATGCAGGCTCATGCATTAGGATGAGAGGAGCGTAGAGACCGACGGGTATACCGATATCAGCAGCAGAAGAAGGCCAAGACGGCGGTTCTTTTGGTGGTTCGTGGTGGGCAGCATCGCAGAGGTCCGTTGCACCACAGTAGGCTCGAGCACTCCTACATCATTCTGATCTGACCCAGAGCGATCGGGGCGGTCGGGGCCCGGGACTTGATTTCGAGTAGCGAGGTGCTAACCGTCGAGGTCTGTTCAGTGTGCCCGTTGCGGTAGATTCCATTCTGGTTGCTGTTATGCTACTACGGGAACTTGCCATACTTGTGGCGGCGGTCATTTCGCGAGTTTGCGGCCGAGCGTGGCGGGGTAGGGCCCGGCTACGAGTGCATTGCGGCTTCTTCATCCCAAGCGATTACTCGCCGGAGCGGTCTGTGAGATCGGCCAGTGTGGCGGAGGTCGTGGCGCGAGTCGATTCTAGCGGTCCTCGAACCGCATTTATGCTTTGTCGGCCAGCGGGATCGTGAGGCCTCACCGATGTCGTCACAGTACCTTATCGGTTCGGGTTTGATGTATATGCTTTGATAGATCCGGGTTCTACTGTCTATATATCTCCCTTGTTGCTAGTAGGATAGGGATAGAGCACGAGTCCATAGCCCCTTTCGAGGTAGCTACGCCGGTGGGGGATTCGGTGGTAGCTCGGCGGGTATATAGAGCTTGTCCTGTAACCATTTACAGTCGTCGGACCCTAGCCGACTTGATAGAGTTGGAGATGATTGACTTTGACGTGATTATGGGGATGGATTGGCTAGCCTCTTGCTATGCCAATGTAGACTGCAGAGAGAGAGTAATGCAGTTCCGATTTCTGAGGCGGTTGTTGAGTGGGAAGGAGCACGGTATCGCCAGGGGTAGGTTTATTTCCTACCTCAAGGCTAGGAAGATGGTGCGAAGGGTATATCTACCATCTAGTTCGGGTGTTTGATCACGAGGCTGCGGTACAGATTTTCCGTCGATTCGATGGTCGTGAGTTCCCAGGCGTGTTTCAGGCGACCTCCGGGTATCCCTCCGAGAGGAGATCGAGTTTTGTATAGATGTCTTTGCCGGACACTCGGCTTTATTTCCATTCCGCCATACAGGATGGCACCGCGAGTTGAGAGAGTTGAAGGAAGCGGTGAGTGATTTGTTGGAGAAAGGGTTTCATCGGACCTAGTGTTTCTCCACAGAAGCGCGGTATTGTTCGTGAAGAAGAAGGGCGGGGGCTGCGTATGTGTGTTGATTACGACGGTGAACAAGGTGACCATTAAACGAATACCCTCTTCCCGTGATTGATGATTTGTTCGATCGGTTGCGAGCGCGAGATGTTTTCAAGATTGATCTACGATCGGGCTATCATCGAGTTCGAGTTAGAGGTGGATGTCCCTAGGATGCATTCGGACGATGCGGGCATTATGAGTTGGTCATGTCTTTTGGGTTGACGATGCTCGTGGTATTCATGGATTTGATGAGCGAGTGTTCAAACCATTTTGGACACATTTGTGATAGTGTTCATTGATGATATCTTGGTCTATTCTCGCTCGAGCGGGAGCATGCGGAGCATTTGAGGCTGTCTTGGCAGTTCTCAGGATCGGCGGTGTATCGAAGTTTTCCAAATGTGAGTTTTGGTTGACTTGGTAGCTTTTCTTGGGCATATTATGGTGATGGCATTCGAGTGGATACGGCCAAGATCGGCGATTAGGACTTGGCCTGACCTACTACTCGAGCGAGGTTCGTAGTTTTTACGGGCCTTGCAGGATATTATCGGTTCGTAGAAGTTTGCTTCTATCTACGCCCATTGACTAGTGACTCGAGGCGGCTAAGTTTGATGGACGATGCGTGTGGCGAGGTTTCCGATTGCTAAAGGAGAAATCGGCGGCCGCCCGTTCTTACTCTTCCCGAGGTCGGATGGTTACGTAGTGTATTGTGATCGTCGGGCATCGGGTTGGGATGTGTGTTGATCGCGAGGCGAGTTATAGCATACGCATCCCGGCGACTTAAGATTCACGAGAGGAACTACCCCACGCATGATTTGGGTGGCGGCGGTGATACACGCTTTGAAGATGCGGAGGCACTATTTGTATGGGGTTCACGTGGATATTTATCTGCACCACAAGAGCCTCGGTATATCTTGACGAGAGGAGCCGAACCTACGGCGAGGCGGTGGTTAGAGTTCTTTGAAGGACTATGGCGTCGATATCTGTACCACGGGAAGGCCAACGTTGTGGCGGATGCACTTAGCCGTAGGTCTATGGGTAGCTTATCGGATATTCGGCTGAGAGGAGGGCATGGTTCGTGATTTGCATCGATTAGCGAGCCTTGGTGTCCGTTTGATTGATTCCGATAGCGGTGGGGTTAGAGTTCGTGAGGTTCTTGAGTCTTCCATCGTTGAGGAGGTGAAGAAGCAGCAATTCGAGGATCCGGCTTTGATTCGATATCGTGATCTGACTCTTCGGGAGGGCAAGGGTCCGCACGAGTAGCTTTGATGGGGTGCTAAGGTTTGAGGCGAGTTGTGTGTTCGGATGTTTGAGGACTTGGCGTGAGTTCTTGGGAAGCACACGTAGCGTTACTCTATCCATCGGTCGACCAAGATGTACCACGACCTTAGATCGTGTATTGGTGGGATGGTTTGAAGAGGGCGTTGCGAGTTCGTAGCTCGGTGCGTGTTGTCGTGGTGAAGGTAGAGCACGAGGCACGGTGGTTTATTCTGACGATAGAGATCCGACTTGGAAGTGGGAGGTAATCAACATGGACTTCATCACGGGATTGCCTCGCACTCGGAGAGACATGATTCTATATGGGTTATCGTCGGCGGTGTGAAATCAGCCCACTTTCTTCCGTCGGGACGACTTTTGGTGAGGATTATGCGGACTTTACATCAGAGATCGTCGGTGCACGGAGTCCCTATTTCGATCATATCGGCGAGGAGCGGTTCTGGCTAACTTCGGAGGTCCTTCGAAGGGTTTAGGGGCCTTGGTGAGCACAGTCGCATTCCATCCACGTAGCAGACGGACGTGCGAGCGCACTATCCGCACTCTTGAGGATATCTGCGAGCTGTGTTATTGACCGAGGGTAGCCGGAGGATCACTGCCGTGGTAGAGTTCGCGTATAATACGGCTACCACTCTAGCATTCGGATGGCGCCGTATGAGGCTTTGTATGGGAGGAAGTGCGGTCGCCGATAGCATGGTTCGATGTGGGCGAGGTACGATTAGTGGGACGGACTTGGTGCGTGAGCGATGGATAAGGTGAAGCTTATCCGAGAGCGGCTATTGACATTTCGAGTCGGCGAAGTCGTATGCAGATCATCGGCGTCGACATCCGAGTTCGCGATTGATGATTGGGTTTTCTGAAGGTGTCACCCATGAAGGGTGTGATGAGATTCGGAAGAAGGAAAACTTCGGCCCAGTACATTGGGCGTTTGGATTGTCGCGAGGTAGGCAAGGTTGCTTATGAGTTGGATCTGCCGTCCGTCCGGAGGCGGTGCATCCGGTGTTTCACGTTTCTATCTTGAGAGATGTATCGGGGATCCATCCAGTACATCCGATCGACGATGTCGGTGACCAGGGGTTATCGTCGTATGAGAGGTTCCCATAGCGATAATCGATCGTCGAGTTAGCGTCTGCGGGACGAAGGCCGGGGCTTCCGTCAAAGTCGTGGGGCGGCACGAGCTCAGCGAGGAGAGGACGTGGGAAGCGAGAGGAGGACATGAGGCGAGGTACCCTCACCTATTCCCCGCCTCCAGGTAACTCACTTTCCTACTTATAATTTTCGTTATCGTTTTGCCTAAATGTTGTTTTGTGGCCGTGTGTGGCATTTGCAACTGTTTAAGTTATGAAGAACCCTTTTCGTTATCTGTCTTGGGAAGGAACATTCGGGACGAATGTTTCTAAGGAGGGGAGAATGTTATACCCCGTATTTCCAGGGTATGTACGTAAAGGAATACGTACAAAAAGTTTTGGTCTTAAAGTTAGGCCTTGGACGATTTTTAGGCACAACTCACAAAGCGAGCGGTTTTTCGGCGAAGCGTTTCCACGGCTTTCATAGGATAAATTCCGGCTATGTCATTTCTTATTTTTGCGGATTTTTCAGAGACGTAACACTTTGGACCAATGAGAGGCGACACTTTCCACCCTCGTTGGTGGACTTGTCACGGCATTAAGGCCGATTGGAATGCCAAGCCTTGTCATAAAGTTGGCTAGATATTTTGTGTGCAAGTTGGCCAAGGACACTTGCCTAAATCCTCACCCTACACTTGCCTTGCACTTGGCATAATCTTGGCCATTGGTTGGCCATGTCTTGACCTATAAATACCCCCCTTGTTGAAGAGTTATTTCATCCTAAATTGAGCAATCTATCTAAGTCTCAAATCCCTCCCTCTCCCTCTTGTTGTTTCGTCCAAACACACCCCTCCCCTTGAGAAGTGTTATACCCCGTAGTTGCAGGGTATGTATGTGAGGACGTATGTACGAGTGTACGGCAGAAATTTTGAAAGGAAAGAAAGATGTGAGTTTTCGACGGAAAAGTTTCCGGTTATTTTGTGAAGAAAAAGGTTCGTTAATGGGAATTGGATTCCCAGATTTGGTATTCGGACTTCCTGGAATATTAGAGAATTATGGAATTTTATTTTCGGAAATGGTCACGTGGGGCCACGGAGAAATTCTGGTTTTGTGGGCCCACTTTGTTTTGAGATTTTGGCCATTGTGGATATTTTTCGAAGACGTTTTTGGGCCATTAGGAGGGTGACACGTGTCACCCACTTTAGGTGGCTCGAAGTTACCTTTGCACAACACGGTTAGAGTCGTTTTTCGACGAAACGTTTTGCGTAACTGCGAAGGAAAATTCGGCTATGTCGCTTTGTATTTTTGCGGATTTTTCCGAGAGGCGAAACATTCGGACCAACGGGAGGGTGACATGTGTCACCTCACAATGGAGACAAGTGGGCGCTTGGCCGAAATTGAGGGCTTGTGGTGCTAGATATTTGTGTAGATATTTGTGAGGTTTTAAGGAGTAGGGGCTAGGGTGCACTTGGCTTGATCTTGGCCTTACACTTGCCTTGCACTTGGCTAGATCTTGGCCATTGGTTGGCCTTTGGGTTTGCTATAAATACCCCTTAGTTGATGAACTTTCTTCATCCAAAATCATTTTCCAAGTCTTGGAATCTCTCCCCCCGTTTGTGGAGCTTTGGTAGAGGCCCCACTTTGAGTGAGGCTTGGCGTGGGGTACTCCACTAGCCTAGTTGTTTTCGTATAATACCCTTGTTGTGGTATAGAAATACTCCCTAGTATTGTTATAATGCCCAAAATACCTTAGCCTTGTACCTTGTAGTATTCCAAAGATACCTCTTTGCGTAGAGTCGGAAATACTACCTTTTGTCCTTTTAGTCTCAAACCGAAACCTAAGGAAATCTTCATAGTTGGTTGAAGTATGTGAGTAGAAGTTGGTTAGAACTTCTAAGGGTTGTTTGGAGTGGTTTGGAGCGCTCGGAGTGGAGCTAAACCTTGCTCAGGATCGACATTATAACTTGGATAATTTTGGGCTTATCGAGGTAATTATCTTGTCCCTCTATTGTAATTGGAAATTACATGTTTGTTAGGATATATAGTTGAAGTATACTATATATGGAACTATACTTAGTATTCGGCAATGTCTTTTGACTTAAGCCTGAAGAATAAAGAGAAGAACTGAACTGTAATTACCTAGGGTTGTATTACAGTAGACTTATGTAGCATTACTGTGTTGTAGAATTGTACACGTCCGGTTAGACGTGTAAACCCCCCCCCCTGGTTGGCTTGGTAGCCGGCCTCGATAGAGGAGGAGATTTCTGTTGTTGCGGGAGAGTCTTTGCCGAATTTTCTGTAGAAAGATGGGAACGTGTGTTTAAGATTTTAATAGACGTTTGTGGCCTTTATAGGTGAAAGTACTAAGAGTAGCGTATTCTACTCGAGGAGTGGAAAGGGCTAGCAAGGTTGTAGTACTTGGAGCATTTTGCTTATTGTCGTTAAATCGTCGCGAGGTATGTGAACCTCTTCCTATCTCTTCTAGCATGATATGTGTGAACTATGTAGTACGGTGACGCATACGTGTTAATCGTGTTTGATTGTTCTTAAAACATAAAGTGTTATAACGGCTTTATGGGAAGTTGGTTATAATAAACTTTATGTAGGTAAGAAAATACTTTGTGGTTTTAAAAGGTAATCGATGTGAATTATAATCGCTAGTTATAATAAAGAACTTGATGTATTTCAAAAGATTTCTAAATCGTTTTGAAGGGAGAGTAACACTTGGTTTTAAAGGTTTTAAAAAGAGTTATACTAGCTTGATGGAGAGTTAGGTATAATGTCTTAAGAGAGGTAAAGAAAATGGTTTACTGATGTTAGAAGTTAAGAGACTTGATCTTATAAGATAAGAGACTTAACTTATTTGTTTTAATGTGGATGTTTATGTGAAACCTCATTCGTGAGTAATGAGTACTTGGTTTTATTTAAAGGATAATGTTTTCTCGATTTGAAATCGAATGTGTATCGGCACCAACTGCAGCGTTAATAAAGGAAAATGTATTGAATAATGATGAATTGTATTAAAAACCAGTAGAAACCTCCATCTGCATAGAAACTAAGATGAGACAAAATGATATTACATTTTCTAGATCATGGCTGCTGTAATAAGAATGTTGTAAACAAGAATAACCTACTCTCACGTGAGACTTATATTACTCAATTGTTCTAAAACGGAATCAAGTGATTAAGTTTATGAACTATGAAACCATTTGAAAATGAGAAGCTTGAGTAATTGAAACTAGGCAACCGAACTTAGGAAAAGAATGTTGTTACTTGATTTTGAAAAGGAATGTGGGTTGGTCATTCTAATACTACGTATCGGTGACTTTAATAAGTAATGGATCTCTTTAAAAGAACTTAACGACGTAGTACTTTAGGTTGAAACCCGACTTTGGCATAAAATGAAAGTACTTTGAGTTGTGTTAAACGTCACTACGCTTGTTTTTGTGAAACTTGCCTATGCTTGTTGTTGTGAAACTTGCCTATGCTTGTGATGATAGCCTTTGTTGTGCAAGTGTGGTATTTCAGATACCGCTCTCGATAGAGGCCGTCGACTTGTTGAGAACTTACTTGGACATGCCGGTGATGGAGAATTCCACCGTATGCTCTCGCTGATAGTGTTATTCCATGGACTAGCTCTCCATGAGGTTTCTTACCGCTCGCCCGGTATCCGTGGTCGGCTCGTGCCCCGCCTCGTGACCGATTCGGCCTTGGTATCGGTAGTCACCGCACTTGCCCCGCTCAAGATAGTGACGGTTTCGTAATACGGCCTGGTCCTCGTGGTCACCAGATTGCCCCGGCCACCGCGTGGCCGCCTTGGTATCCTGTGAGTCGGCTCGCACTTGCCCCGTGACGGCCGTGTTTTGGTTGCATTGTATTATTGGTACGGTCGGATTCGTAGTTATACTTGTCCTGCACGGTTTTATAACACAGTGGGGACATGGTGTTTATGTATAATCCTTGGTATTGTTATATCATAAACCGCAGCTGAGGAAGAAATTCCACGCACGAGTGATAATTTGGAGGCGTTAGTCCCTGTCTTGATGTAACTGGTTATATGTTATATACAGTAGTTTGGTCATCATACATGTATCCTGCTTTATAGACTATTATGATTTCATTTACGTGATTTACGATTTCACATACTTAGTACACAGATCGACTCTCTTCGGCCGCTCATGCCGCAGTAGAGGTACATCACCGCCGATCCCCGCGCTTAGGATCTCATTTCAGCGTTTGGGAAGCTCCGCTCCGTCGGAGGCTTATCTTTGTATGTTACCCCGAGTCCGTAAGTTCTTATGCGCTCGTGGTATGGCGGCCCCGTCGTCATAGTTGTTGTATAAATCTTAGAGGTGCAGTAGTAATCGCTTGTGTGGCGAGTTGTAAAAGGATTAAACTGCTCGTGTTTTATGTATATACCAAGGCAAATCGCTTTGGTTGGCTCGTTTATTTATTATATCTCTTGTTTCATGATTCATGTTTTATTTTCCATTGGTTTTCTCGATGTTGTATCACTAGGGTGCCGGGTAAGGCACCAGAACGCCCGGTTCGGGCGTTACAAAGTGGTATCGAAGCGCTAATCCTCTGAAAGTGTCTACTGCATCGTGTCAGTAGTCTTGATTATCGATGTGTTAGGCACCACATCTATAATCGTGAGGCTATAGGACATTTAGGATTGGTTTCCATTCTTCTCATTCCGAGATCGTGCCTTAGAGCCGTGATAAGATCGACCCTCCGACGTGTTTCGCTTTTACCGCTTATGCCTCTCGCGAAAGGCAACCCGCCCGTAGGCAAGGCGGCAGAGGATTCGCGAGCAGAGCAATGGCAGAGACCACAAGACTCAACCTCCATCCCGCACCGGAGCAGGAGATGAGTTACGCGAGCTGGCCCGCCACGGCCGTGGTCAGGCTGACTTGAGGATAGGCCGACGCAGCAGCCCAAAGAGCACCTGGTTCACCCTAGATCGATAGTTCGAGGCTACGGATTTTCCGAGTCAGAGCCGCCAGAGTTTTATGGGTCGAGGCCTGAGGATGATCCGCAGGAGTTCATCCGACAGTTACAGCGGATCATGAGAGTGATAAAGGCATCGGAGATCGAGTAGGTGGCCCTAGGTTCACATCAACTGCGTGACACCGCAATGATCGGGTTTGATTCTTGAGCCGTCCAGGGAGAGCATGCACTTCCAAATGGTATGGAACGAGTTCTCGAGGCCTTTCTTGCACATTTCTTGCCTCCTGCATGAGGAGGGCTCGGCCGACAGATTTTTGGTGTTACGCAGAATCCGGCGCACGGTTCGAGTACAATGTGAGTTCGACTCATCGCCCAGACGTCCCGCGTTAGTAGCTAGTATGGAGGATCGAGTGCACCGATATGTTACAGGCTCGATGATTGCCTTGCAGAGTTGTTCGTAGCTCTTCACCGCATGGACATTGCTCGCGACGCAGCGTATACCCGATGTGAGGAGCGGATAAATCGACGGAATGACCAAAGTCGCCAGAAGAGGCCGAGCAAGCAGGTCCTTTGGTGATTTTCGAGGCGGACCGCCTCAAAGCCAGCAGACTAGTTATGTACCTCCAAGACAGAGTGGTCCTCCACAGCCTTCGACCTTCGTGATATTCGTGAGCGTGCCTGGGGCTCCTGTGTTTCAGATTTTCGGGAGAGCGCGAGTGCTCGCGGATGAGGTTGCCCTTGTCTCAGCTGTGGCCAGGGAAAGCTTCATATGAGGGTGTCGTACTAACTCGGAGATTGTTATTTTGCGCCAACAGGCCATCCGCAAGAGATCGTCCACCTGTGTAGCACTTGGTAGGATAGCATGGACTACTAGAGCGATTGCGGTTCTTCACCTTCCGTGGCCAGCAGATGTTCGTACACCGAAGGCCCCTGTAGAGGTCGCGCGAGTTCCCGCTTAGCGGCCTTGAACCGCCTAGCTTCGTATATCCTTAACCTCTAGAGTTTTGTTTATGTTGTTGATGTGTTTAATGTTATGCTTGGTTAGCTTTGTGCTAAAATGTGATTTAGAAACCAGTTAGTGAAAAGGGTAAGTCCTCGGGTAGTGTGAGATGGAAGTGGTAGCTTTCATGATGTGAAATAGTAAGATTGTTCCGGATCGGGAACAAGAGTCGCGCGTTGGGTCGGGTTTAGGACCATTTATGGTCAAACCGTAACCCGGTTTGGGGTGGGGCCGGTCGTGGTCCTCCGGTGGTAGGGTCACGAGGATGCTAGGCCCAAGTTTGTTTGACCAACGATGAGTTCGTGGACGCGTTCGACCGCAGCCGTTCAGAAGGCCGGAATGGCCTTAAGGAAGTTTGAGGTTAGTAAGATGACCAAGTTCGAGGTAGTGACTCCAGATTTTCGAACTAAGTAATGATCAAGTATGGTACATACCGAGAGTTCAAGTGTTCGAGAAGGGCACGACGAGTAAGGAAGGAAGATAACGTGTGTTATTTCGCGCTGCCGTGGCGCTGACAACTTGTTAGAGGAACTTCATCGATATCCGTCTTGAGAAGGAACATTCGACGAATGTTTCTAAGAGGGAGAATGTTATACCCGTAGTTGTGGTATGTATGTGAGGACGATGTACGAGTGTACGCAGAAATTTTGAAAGGAAAGAAAGATGTGAGTTTTCACTTTAAAAGTTTCCTGCTATTTTGTGAAGAAAAAGGTTCATAACGGGAATTGATTCCCGATTTGGTATTCGGACTTCTGGAATATTAGAGAATTATGGAATTTTATTTTCGAAATGGTCACGTGGGCCCACGAGAAATTTACGGTTTTGTGGGGCCCACTTTGTTTTCGAGAGTTTGGCCATTGTGGATATTTTTCGAAAGACGTTTTTTTTGGGCCCTTAGGAGGGGGACACGTGTCACCCCCCCCGAGGTGGCGTGGCCGGTTACCTTTGTGCACAACACCCTGTTAGAGTCGCCGACTAAACGCTTACAGTAACTGCGAAGGAAAATTCGCTATGTCGCTTTTGTATTTTTATGCGGATTTTTCCGAGAGACGAAACATTCGGACCAACGAGGGTGACATGTGTCACCTCACAACGGAGACAAAGCGGCTACCGAAATCGGCGGGCTTGTGGTGCTAGATATTTGTGTAGATATTTGTGAGGGTTTTGGAGTAGGGCTAGGTGCACTTGGCTTGATCTCGCCTTACACTTGCCTTGCACTTGGCTAGATCTTGGCCATTGGTTGGCCTTTGGGTTTGCTATAAATACCCCCTTAGTTGATGAACTTTCTTCATCCAAAATCATTTTCCAAGTCTTGGAATCTCTCCCCCCTTTTGTGGAGCTTTGGCCGAGGCCCCCTTGAGCGAGGCTTGCCGTGGGGTACTCCCTAGCCTAGTTGTTTTCGTATAATACCCTTTGTTGTGGTATAGAAATACTCCCCTAGTATTGTTATAATGCCCAAAATACCTTAGCCTTGTACCTTGTAGTATTCCAAAGATACCTCTTTGCGTAGAGTCCGGAAATACTACCTTTTGTCCTTTTAGTCTCAAACCGAAACCCTAAGGAAATCTTCATAGTTGGTTGAAGTATGTGAGTAGAAGTTGGTTAGAACTTCTAAGGGTTGTTTGGAGTGGTTTGGAGCGCTCGGAGTGGAGCTAAACCTTGCTCAGGATCGACATTATAACTTGGATAATTTTGGGCTTATCGAGGTAATTATCTTGTCCCTCTATTGTAATTGGAAATTACATGTTTGTTAGGATATATAGTTGAAGTATACTATATATGGAACTATACTTAGTATTCGCAATGTCTTTTGACTTAAGCTGAAGAATAAAGAGAAGAATCGAATCAGTAATTACCTAGGGTTGTATTACAAGAGACTTATGTAGCATTCTTGTCAGAATTGTACACGTCCGGTTAGACGTAAACCCCTCGGTTGGCTTGGTAGCCTACCTCGATAGAGAGGAGATTTACGCTGCATGGGAGGTGCCGCAATTTTCAGAGAAAGATGGGAACGCGTGTGTTTAAGATTTTAATAGACGTTTGTGGCCTTTATAGGTGAAAGTACTAAGAGTAGCGTATTCTACTCGAGGAGTGGAAAGGGCTAGCAAGGTTGTAGTACTTGGAGCATTTTGCTTATTGTCGTTAAATCGTCGCGAGGTATGTGAACCTCTTCCTATCTCTTCTAGCATGATATGTGTGAACTATGTAGTACGGTAGACGCATACGTGTTAATCGTGTTTGATTGTTCTTAAAACATAAAGTGTTATAACGCTTTATGGGAAGTTGGTTATAATACTTTATGTAGGTAAGAAAATACTTTGTGGTTTTAAAAGGTAACTGATGTGAATTATAACTGGCTAGTTATAATAAAGAACTTGATGTATTTCAAAAGATTTCTAAATCGTTTTGAAGGGAGAGTAACACTTGGTTTTAAAGGTTTTAAAAAGAGTTATACTAGCTTGATGGAGAGTTAGGTATAATGTCTTAAGAGAGGTAAAGAAAAAGGTTTAATCATGTTAGAAGTTAAGAGACTAGAAATTATAAGATAAGAGACTTAACTTATTTGTTTTAATGTGGATGTTTATGTGAAACCTCATTCGTGAGTAATGAGTACTTGGTTTTATTTAAAGGATAATGTTTTACTGATTTCGGAAATCAGAATGTGTATCGACAGACCACTGCAGCGTTAATAAAGGAAAATGTATTGAATAATGATGAATTGTATTAAAACCAGTAGAAACCTCCATCTGCATAGAAACTAAGATGAGACAAAATGATATTACATTTTCTAGATCATGGCTGCCGTAATAAGAATGTTGTAAACAAGAATAACCTACTCTCACGTGAGACTTATATTACTCAATTGTTCTAAAAATTAATCAAGTGATTAAGTTTATGAACTATGAAACCACTTGAAAATGAGAAGCTTGAGTAATGAAACTAGGCAACCGGAACTTAGGAAAAGAATGTTGTTACTTGATTTTGAAAAGGAATGTGGGTTGGTCATTCTAATACTACGTATCGGGTGACTTTAATAAGTAATGGATCTCTTTAAAAGAACTTAACGACGTAGTACTTTAGGAGTTGAAACCCGACTTTGGCATAAAATGAAAGTACTTTGAGTTGTGTGAAACTTGCCTATGCTTGTTGTTGTGAAACTTGCCTATGCTTGTTGTTGTGAAACTTGCCTATGCTTGTGATGATAGCCTTTGTTGTGCAAGTGTGGTATTTCAGATACCGCGTCTCGATAGGGCCTACGACTTGTTGAGAACTTACTTGGACATGGCGGTGATGGAGAATTCCACCGGGTATGCTCCGTTGATAGTGTTATTCCACGGACTAGCTCTCCACGAGGTTTCTTCTTATTCGCTGGGTATCGGTGGTCGGCCTCGACTTGCCCCGCCTCGCGTGATTCGGCCTTGGTATCCGTAGTCACCGCACTTGCCCCGCTCAAGATAGTGACGGTTTCGTGATACGCCTTGGTCCCCGTGGTCACCGTACTTGCCCGGTCACCGCGCGTGACCGCCTTGGTATCCGGAGTCGGCTCTCGCACTTGCCCCGTGACGGCCGTGTTTTGGTTGCATTGTATTATTGGTACGGTCGGATCCGTAGTTATACTTGTCCTGCACGGTTTTTATAACACAGTGGGACATGGTGTTTATGTATAATCCTTGGTATTGTTATATCATAAATCGCCACAGTGAGGAAGAAATTCCACGCACGAGTGATAATTTGGAGGCGTGAGTCCTCGCTTGATGTAATCGTTATATGTTATATATCAGTAGTTTGGTCATCATACATGTCTCCGCTTTATAGACTATTATGATTTCATTTACTGATTTACGCCACATACTTGGTACTGTTGCAGATCGACTCCTTCGGGCTGCGCTCATGCCGCAGTAGAGGTACATCACCGCCGATCCCCGCTAGGATCTCATTTCAGCGTTGGGAAGCTCCGTTCCGGAGGCTTATCTTTGGTATGTTACCCGAGTCCGTAAGTTCTGCGTTCGTGGTATGGCGGCCCCGTCCCGCCATAGTTGTTGTATAAATCTTAGAGGTCTCTGTAGCATGTGCGCGGGTTGTAAAAAGGATTAAACTGCTCGTGTTTTATGTATATACCAAGGCAATCGCTTGGTTGGCCTGCTTATTTATTATATCTCTTGTTTCATGATTCATGTTTTATTTTCCATTGGTTTTCTCGATGTTGTATCACTAGGGTGCCCGGGTAAGGCACGATGGGCCCGGGTTCGGCGCATGAAGCTTGGCCGAGGCTACCCCACCCCTAGCCTAGCCGAAACCTACCCCCTCCCTTGGTAGAAAAGTTGCCTTCTTGTATTGTTATAATGCCCAAAATACCCTAGCCCAAATACCTTAGCACTTAGTAGAAGTTGTGAAGAACTTCTAAGGTTTCTCGAGCATACAACTTAGAGCAAAACCTTGCTCAGCGCGACTTTTCTAGGATATTATTGGGCTTACCGAGGTAACTAATCCTAACCCTCTTTGAATTAAAGAATACTTCTTGTTGTAGAATAAGAATAGTATAAATACTTAGAAGTATATTACGTAATAGAATTGAAGTGTTAATCACTTAGAAGGGTTTAAAAGAAGAATAATCAAACAGATTACATAGGATCGTTTTCACTGAGAGACTTATATAACTCACCGTAGGGTTGTCGCCCGACTTTCCGTAGAATCGAGGACCTCTGCTTAGAATGACCTCTGCAATAGTCTAGACTTTGATAGTTGTCCGTGACTATTATAGTCGATTCTCTCTGTGCGACATACTCGACTTGGCGTGGATTTCAAGAAGGTATGTGATTCTTCCTATACCTCGAGCATGATATGTTATATATATAGTACGGTAGACGACATATGATAATCGCAATGTCTTTTGACTTAAGCCTGAATAATAAGAACCTTGAAATATGTCAAAGGAATAATGAATCATATTTAACAGAAGAGTAATAATTGGTTTTAAAACAAAGCTTAAGAGTTATACTAGCTTTATGGGAAGTAGGTATAACAACTTAAGAATGATAAAAGGAACTGTTTACTTGTTTGTTTATAAAAGCCTTGTATTGATTTCTGTTAAGAGTAGTAAGATTGGTTGATAGATAGACATACTATGATACTGCATGTGTTAATTGTCTTGTAATGTCGAAAGGGGGTCATTCTTGCGGCTTACGTTGCTAACCTAAGTCCGCTGTCGTTATTTGTATCACCTACCCTCGACTTATTATACCGAGGGCTTGCCACCCTTGACGCGGTCTATACGGCCTACGCGGTCATGAGACTATGCGGAGTCGCGTATGCTCCGTGATTGATCATTCCGGTGTTTAGCCCGACGCGGATGCCCTATGCGGTCCATGGACTATGCGGCTTTTGAGGCTATGCGATCGCGAAGTCCGCGAGGGTACCGGGCTAGCTACCCCGACGGGAATACCTCACGCGGTCTGTACGTGACTACGGCGATCAGACTAGGCACGCAGAATGATACTATGGGCTGGCCTTGCTTCGATCATTCGCGCCTAGACTAGACTGTATGCTTTTCCTATTACTGTTATTGTTGTGATGTGGCACTATGTGCAATTGAACTGAATGTATTTGTGAAAAGGTTTTGAATACTTTGATTTCATTTAAAGTACTTTATAGTTTCACATACTTGGTACCTGTTGTACTGACCTCCTTCGGGGGGCTGCGTTCATGCCGCAGGTTCTAGAGGAAAGCAGGTACTAGATCCACATCCTTAGGATCTCTACGTTGGTGTCAGGAGCTCCACTCTCTCCGGAGGCTCTACTTTTGGGTATGATCTCCCTGTTGTAGATAGTTTGTATCGAGGTATGGCGGGGCCCTGTCCCGCCATAGTTGTTATTTTCCTTAGAGGTCTGTAGTCATGTTGTACAGTTGGGATGTAACTGCAAAAACTTGGTTTATGTATATATGCCGAAAGGCAACCTTTTTCTTCAGATAAAATGTTCTAATTATATCATGTTGCATGTCTTGTTTTATATTCCGCTGATTGTTCTCTGATGTATGACTACTTGGGTGCCCGGGTAAGGCACGACCACGCCCCGAATGGGTCGCGACAAGAGCACTACCACGCCCAAGTCGGGTCGTGACAAAAGTGGTATCGAGCGCTAATTTCTGAAAGTGTCTACTGCATCGTATCTAGTAGTAGTCTTGATTATCGGTGTGTTGTGCACCACACCTATAATCGTGAGGCCGCAGGATATTTAGGATTGGTTTCATTCTTCTCACTCGAGATCGTGCCTTAGAGATGTGTTATAAGTTGGACTCCTCCGACGTATTCTTTTCACCCGCTATGCCTCTACGCAAGGCAACCAGAGCCCAGGCAAGGCAAACAGGAGCCGCGAGTAGAGTACATGAGGGTTACCAGGCACGCCCGGGCCATTATCCGAGACAGGCTCATTCGGGAGTTCAATGACGCCGCTAGCCCTGAGAGTTTAGAGCAAGAGCGTGAGCTACTGAGACCACGATACCTGAGCCTCTAGTCCCACGGCCAGGAACAAAGGATATGAGTTACAAGGAGATGACCCAGTTACCAGCTAGTCTGGTGGCTAGAAATGAGGACGGACGGGAGCCGGTGGTTCCGGCAGTACCAGTAGTTCACCCTAGATCCGATAGTTTTGAGACTTCGGGACTTCTTGAGTTGCAGTCCACCCGAGTCCTATGGATTGAGAACTGAGGAAGATACTCAGGAGTTTATTCGACAGTTGCAGCGGATCATGAAAGTGATCAAGACCTTAGAGGCAAATCCTACACGCTTCTTGCGCTCGCAGATGAGGAGAACTCGGGCAGATAGATTTTTGATATTGAGGCAGGACGGGCGGACGGTTCGGGAATATAGTATGGAGTTTGACTCGTTGACTCGTCATGTCCCCGCTTTAGTGGCAGACATGGAGGATAGAGTGCACCGATATGTCACCGGACTTGACGATTATCTAGTAGAGAGTTGTACAGGAGTAGCTCTTCAGCCGGGCATGGACATTGCCCGTATTACAGGCTTATGCACAAGGGATTGAGGAACGTAGAGATCGACGGATTTACCAAGATCAGCAGAAGAGGGCCAGAACAGCAGGGTCCTTTGGTGACTTTCGAGGCAGACCTTCTCAGCAGCAGACTGATTATGCGCCTCCGCCAGTACAGAGTGGTCCTCCACAGACTTCAGGACGTTCGGGGTAGTTGAAAAGGGTAAGTCTGGGGACGAGAAAATGGTGAGCCTTAGAATTTATAACAGTTGGGACCTTGGATGCAAGGCCGTCTTGAGTGGATGATTTTACGGTTGGTCTTTGTCGAAGTACTTGGTATGCGTGATATATATATTGTGGGATAATTCCATGAGTAGTGTGAGATGGAAGTGGTAGCTTTCATGACGTGAATTGGTAAGATTGTTCCGGATCGGGGAACGAGAGTTTAGTACGAGGTGGGTTTGCCGAGGCCATACCGTGAGTCAACCTCGCACCCGTAACGTGGGGCGATTGAGGTGGTCCCGCTTAGATGATAGGTCACGAGGGTGTTAAGCCCGTTAGGTAACCATCGCATTTAATTCGTGGATGCGTTCGATCGAGAGTAGGTCGATGGGTCAGCCCATCTTGTCTTTTAGTCGACTGCTTACTCGGCGGAAGGTTACGCGAGATGTTTTATATCGCGAAGGTTGTAAGGCGTCGCACGAGTTCCTACTTTTATCTTATGGCAGCAATGAGCCCGGTTATGGCTATTTCTTTTCGAGGTCTTACCAAAGGGGTTAGGAACTCAAAGTGAGTCTCAGATTGCATTCACCCTGCCGACGGACGAACAACGATTTTATCCGCATATTCGAGGATAGGTCACGGTCTGTTTTGATTTCTGCGGTAGCCGCGAGGATTATTTGCCTCTTGTTGAGCGAGTATTATATAGCTACCATTTCAAGATTCGGATGGTACCTTATGAAGCCTTGTATGTGGGAGTGTAGGTTGTGGCCGATTGGTTCGATGTTGGCAAGGTTCAGATAGTTGGTCCCTACTTGATTCAAAGCAGACGGTAAGGTGAAGCTTATCCGTAAAAGGTTTTTAGCAACAGAGTCAACAGCGAGTCGTATGCATCGCATCGACACTTGGAGTTCGTGCCGACGTGGTCTTCAAGGTACCACCCCGGAAAAGGTGTGACGAGATTTGGAAAGCAGGGGAAACTTAGCCTGAGGTACTTTGGGCATTTTCAGATCGTTGTAGAATAGGCCAGGTTGCCTATAAGTTAGCACTGCCGTCCGACTTAGGAGATAGTACGTCCGGTCTCCCAGGTTGCTATGTTTCGAAAGAGTATCGGAGATCCATCCAGAGTGTTCCCAGTTAATGATGACCAAGTTAGAGATAGTAACCCCGAGATTTTGGAAACTGAAGCAATGATGTAAATGTGGTAATGATAGTAGGAAGAGTTCGAGTGTACGAGGAAGGTACGACGAGTAAGAAAAGAGGCTAAGATGTGTTAAGAAGATGGAAGTGTCCTTTTTATAAGTGAAGAGGGGAAGAAAAGT
This sequence comes from Przewalskia tangutica, assembly GCA_029844215.1. Classification (NCBI taxonomy): domain Eukaryota; kingdom Viridiplantae; phylum Streptophyta; class Magnoliopsida; order Solanales; family Solanaceae; genus Przewalskia; species Przewalskia tangutica. The sequence goes on from CM056725.1 coordinate 79,693,691, forward strand.
ATCCTTTGGACCATGGGTGGAAGTTTTTGTGTTGTTATACACGTTAGAGGTGATTCCTCGTTAGCTTGGATTGAGTTTTGCGCGTATGTTATACTATGGCCATTGGTGGCAGGATTGGTTTGGTAAGTATAGTAGTGAAGACTATACCGGCGCAAGTATGTTTTGGAGACTTGAAGGAACATTCGGGACGAATGTTTCTAAGGGGGGAAGAATGTTACACCCCATAGTTCCAGAGTATGTATATGAGGACGACGCATTTGAGAATACGATAAGAAATTGGAAAGGAAGAAAGATGTGATTTTTCGACGGAAAAGTTTCCGAATTTTGAGAAGGAAAAATGTTCGTTAATGGGAATTGGATTCCCAGATTTGGTATTTGGGCTTCTTGGATTATATTAGAATTATGGAATTTTATTTCCGGAATTGGTCACGTGGGGCCCACTGAGAATTTACTGCTTTGTGGGGCCCACTTTATTTTTGGATTTTTGGCATTACGGATATTTTCGGAGATGAAATATTTTAAGTAGCAGTGGGGCGACACGTGTCACGCCATGCGTGGCCCATGGCCGAAAGAGCGTGGCACTTGACGTTTATGTGGACAAGCAAGCCACTTGTCCCATTTTTGTGGTGTACACTTGGTTGGCAATTACCCACACAACATGTCCCCAATCCTCACCTTACATTTGCTTAAATCTTGACCCTTGATTCTTCTATATATACCCCCTTAAGGTGAAGACAATTTTCATCCCACACTTAAGCTTCCAAGGCAAAATATCCCCTCCCTTTGTAGTTGTTTTCGTCCCCCCCTCCCCCACTTGAGTAGAAAATACTTTGAGTATTATTGTATAATCCCAAATACCTTGGCATAGTATCCCTAGTAGTATTCCAAAGTTATTTCAATACTAGGAGCCCGGAAATACTACTTTATTCCAATAGTCGCAAAATGAAGCCCTAGAAAAATCTTCATAGCTTAGATGAAGTGTTAAGAGAAGTTGTTTAGAAACTTCTAAGGGTTGCTTGGAGCGGGTTGGAGCGTCAGGAGTTGGAGCTAAACGTTGCTCAGGATCGACTTATAAACTTGGATAATTTTGGGCTTATCGAGGTAAATGATCTATGTCCCCTATCAGAATTGGAAATTACATGTCAGAGTAATTAATAATTGAGTATAAGGTATATTGAAGTATAATTATGAAGAATTGAATCAGATTTACATTGACCAGATTTAGTAGACTTGTAGTACTATTGTGGCAGCTTTGTACACGTCCGTTAGACGTGTAACTCCCCTGTGAGTTGTTGGCTTGTAATGGCCTTGATAGAGAGAGATTGATGTGGTTCGGGGAGGTGTCACGAATTTTCCGTAGAATAAGGAATCTTGTATCTAGAATTATTCTACGAAGAGACCTAGAGGTTGATAGATGTTTTGTGGCCTTTATAGGTTGAAGTACTACGAGTAACGTATTCTACTTGAAGGGTGGAAAATGAGAGCAAGGTTAGAGTACTTTGGAGCGTTTTGCTAATTGTCGATAATCGTCGCGAGGTATGTGAACCTCTTCCTATCCTTTCTAGCATGATGTTTTGTAAACTATGTAGTACGGTAGACGTACATGTGCTAAATGAGTTTTGGCTGGTTTAAAACATAAGGTGTTATAATAGCTTTATGAGAAGTTAGTTATAACGACTTTATGTAGGTAAAAGAATGGTTTATTGATTTTAGAAGTTAAGAGACTTGATCTTAAAAGATAAGAGACTTAACTTATAAATGACGTTTTATGAAATGTTAAGGGCTATGAATTTTTGTTAAAAAGTTGTGAAACCTCATTCGTGAGTAATGAGTACTTGGCTTTTAAAGAATAATGTTTTACTGATTTCGGAAATGAGAATAAGTATCGAACAAACCACTGCAGCGTTAATAAAGGAAAATGTATTGACTAATTAACTATATTAAAACCAGTAGAAACCTCCATCTGCATAGAAGCTAAGATAAGACAAAATTGTATTACATTTTCTAGATCATGGCTGCTTTAATAAGATTGTTATAAACAAGAATAACTACTCACACATAAGACATATGTTACTCAATTGTTTTAAAAAGAGATTACGTTATTTGATTAAGACCATGAACTATGAAATCTTTCGAAAATAAAAGACTTGAGTATATTTTAATTAGGCAACTTGAACTTTTGGAAAGAATGTTGTTACTTGATTTTAAAAAAAGGAAAGTGTTTGTGATTTAAAAGAAAAGTATGGTATTATCTTAATCTATCTTAAAAGAGAGTTTAAATGTTATGGCCAATTTGATACCGAGTCCATGGGATGGACCGGGAATGTATTCCACACGTTTTGATACCGAGTCCATGGGATGGACCTGTTATACCCCGTATTTCCAGAGTATGTACGTGTGGGCGTACGTAGAAAAGTTTGGGCCTTAAAGTTAGGCAAGATTCGAAATTTGTACACAACCCCCGTAAAGAGTCGTTTTTCGACGAAACGTTTTACGTAACTTCATGGCGGAAAATTCCGCTATGTCATTTATTATTTTTATGGATTTTTCCGAGAGACTAACATTTTGGGCCAACGAGAGGGTGACACTTGTCACCTCAAGTGACTGCCAAGGCCTTTGGCTTTCACGGTTTGGACGAATTTGAGGCCTAATTCATGGGTCAATGTTTTGTGTGGGATTTGAGGAGTAGGGTTAGGGGCACTTGGGCAAATCTTGGCCCTCCACTTGCCCCCCACTTGACTTGATCTTGGCCCTTGGTTGTCCTATAAATACCCCTCCCTTGTTGAAGACTTCTTCATCCACAAATGTGTTCCAAGTCTTAAAATCCTCCCCCCTCTTCATGATGCTCTCGTCCTTGAGCACCCCTCCCCCTTTGTGAGGCCCCTTGGCCGAGAGTCTCCCCCCTCCCTAGTAGAGGCCCCTTGGCCGAGAGTATACCCCCCTCCTCTTGAGAAGTTATCGTGAAATACACCCCCCCCCCCCCTTGGTAGAAAGTATTCTCCAAGTATTGTTACTATACCAAAATACCTTAGCCTTATACCTTGTCGTATGCCAAAGTTACCTCTATACGTAGAGCCCTAAATACTACCTTTTGTCCTTTTAGTCTCAAACCGAAACCCTAAGGAAAATCTTCATAGCGAGTGAAGTATTAAGTAGAAGTTGCGTAGAACTTCTAAGGGTTGTTGGAGCGGTTGAGCGCCTGAGTCGAGCTAAACGTTGCTCAGATCGACATTTAAACTTGGATAATTTTGGGCTTATCGAGGTAAATACGCTTGACCTTCTTTTGTAATTAGAGTTTACATACCGTGAAGTAGAAGAATTAAGTATAAGTTATATACCGTGAAGGTATATAAGAAGGGAATCGAATCAGATTTACATAAGATCGTATTTACAGAGACTTGTAGTTTGGCATGTAGCGTTGCGCCCAATTTTCCGTAGAATTATTTTACGTATAGTCTAGTCGTTGATAGACTTGTGTGACCATTATAGGGTGAAGCATCATGAGTAGCGTATTCTACTCGAAGAAGTGAAAAAGGCTAGCAGGATTACAGTACTTTGGAGCTATTTGCTGATAGTCGATAATCGTCGCGAGGTATGTGATTCTTTCTATACTCTTGAGCATGGTATTTTACAAGAATATATATATAGTACGGTAGACGTACGTATGGCAATGTCTTTTGACTTAAGCCTGAACAATAAGAATCTGGAAGTATTTTACAAGAATATATATATAGTACGGTAGACGTACGTGTGTTAACTGAATATAGTTTTACGGCAATGTCTTTTGACTTAAGCCTGAATAATAAGAATCTTGAAGTATTTCAAAAGAATTAAGAATCCTTTTTGAAAGAATAATAATACTTGGTTTGAAAGCTTAAGAGTTATACTAGCTTTATGGGAAGTTAGGTATAACGACTTAAGAGAGATAAAAAGAATGGTTTATTGCTTTTAAGAAGTTAAGAGACTTGATCTTAAAAGATAAGAGACTTGACTTAATTGAATTGATGTGAAAGTTGTTAAGAAGTGTGAAACCTCATTCGTGAGTAATGAGTACTTGGTTTTTTTAAAGAATAATGTTTTACTGATTTCGGAAATGAGAATAAGTAAGGAACTTGATTTCTAAAAGGGACTTGAGGAAATTAAAGAGTCTTTGGTTTAAAAGAATAGGCATTGTTTTGTCTTAAAAATTGGTTTAAAACATAAAGTGTTATAACAGCTTTATGGGAAGTTAGTTATAACGACTTTATGAAAACAACGGAATGGTTTTATCATTGGTTTTAAAGTAGTAACTTGACTTTAAAAGGAAAAGTGTTTTGGTCTAAAAAGAAGGCATGGTATTGCCTTAGTTTTGGTTTTAAAAGGAAAGTATGGAAGTTGTTTTGGTTTACTTAAAAGATGTTAGTCACTCTATACTGCGGGTATCGGGTGACCTTTGTAAAAGAAATGGATCCTTTAAAAAGAGTTTAACATACGTAGTACTTTGGGGTTAAAACCTGGACTTTGGCATATAATAAAAAGTACTTTGAGTTGTGTGTAACTTTCCTATGTTTGTGTGTGGTAGCCTTGTTGTGCAAGTGTTGTATTCTTATGTTACCGCGTCTCTCGGTGGAGGGCCGGTCGTGTTATTCTTTATCATTTTGGACATACTGACACGATGGGCGCCCACGTATGCTTCCATTATGATAGTTCACGGCATACCGACTCGATGGACGGTCCACGCATGCGCCATGATGAGGGTTCGCTTCCTGTGATAGTGTTATTCCATGGACTAGCTCTCCATGAGGTTTCTTACCGATTCGCCTTGGTATCCGTGGTCGCCAGATTTGCCCCCGCCTCGTGGTGATTCGGCCTTCGTACCGGTAGTTAGCCCTCGTGACTTGCCCCGCTCAGCCAGAGTGACGGTCTCGCGGATACTACTGCACCGTAGTTAGCCCTCGTACTTGCCCGCCACCACGTGACACGCTTGGTATCCGTAGTCGACTTTCGCATTGCCCCGTGTCGCCTTCGTGGTTTGGTCAGATAGTATCATAATACGCACTTGGTGTTCATGTGTACTCGTGGTGTTATTATATCATAGATCGCCAGCTGGCGAAGGTATTCCACGCATGATTGATGTCATGGCGTGAGACCCATAGTTATATTTGAGTGATGACTCGGTGGCGCGAGTCCCCGACTTACATGATCGCTATTTACGCGAATCAGTAGTTTGGTTATCATACATGTCTCCTGCTTTATATAGACTGCTATGATTGCATTTACAATATTTTTCAGTTTCATATACTTGGTACCTGTTGTACTGACCTCCTTCGGGGGGCTGCGTTCATGCCGCAGGTAGAGGTACATCGATTGCTGATCCACGCTCTTAGGATCACAGTTCAGCGTTGGGAAGCTCTGTTTCTCCGGAGGCTTATCTTTGGTATGTTACCCTGAGTTGTAGGTTCTTGTACATTCAGGGGTATGGCGGGGCCCTGTCCCGTCATGTTGTATAAAAACTCTTAGAGGTCCAGAGTAATCACTGTTGGCGTGGTTTGTAAAAAGGATTAAACTGTTCGGTTTGAAAGATTTGTATATATATATTTATTGGAAGGTAACCGTTTGGTTGGCCTGTTTTATGATCTTATCTCTTGTTTCATGTTTAATTTTTATTTTCCTCTGATTTTCTCTGATGTTGTATCATTAGGGTGCCCGGGGTAAGGCACCAGTCACGGGTCCGGGATCGGGTCGTGACAGGACCGGGAATGTATTCCACCCGTTTTGATACCGAGTCCATGGGATGGACCGGGAATGTATTCCACCCGATTTGATACCGAGTCCATGTGATGGACCGGGAATGTATTCCACACGTTTTGATACCGAGTCCATGAGATGGACCGGGAATGTATTCCACCCGATTTGATACTGAGTCCATGAGATGGACCGGGAATGTATTCCATACGATCCGGCACCGGGTCCATGAGATAGACCGGGAATGTGACCATGCGATTCCACCTCGAGTCCCATGGGATGGGTCGAGACATGTTATACGTATCATACGATTTATACCTAGACTGCCGGCAGCTGGCGGAAGGAGTTCCACGTACGAGGATGACTTTGAGGCGTGAGTCCCCGACTTGACATGATCGCTTATGTTGTGGAATCAGAGTTTGGTTATCATACATGTCTTCGCTTTATATAGTGATCGCCATGATTTCATTTACGCATTTTTCGCCACATACTTGGTACCTGTATCGACTCTCCTTCGGGATTGCGTTCACGCCGCAGTAGAGGTACATCGGTTGTGGATCCTCGCCATAGGATCACAAACATCGGTTTGGGAAGCTCCGCTTCTCCGAGGCTTATCTTTTAGTATAGTCCCCGTCATTGTAGGTACTTGTACATTCTGTGGTATGGCGGGCCCCGTCATAGTTGTTGTTACACTCTTAGAGGTCTGTAGCACTCACAAGTGTGGTTTGTAAAAGGATTTAACTGTTCGGTTTGATATGTATATACATGAAGGCAACCGTTTTGGTTAGCCTGTTTTTTTTATGTTGTCTCTTGTTTCCTGTTAAGTTTTTATTTCCGCTGATTTTCTCTGATGTTGTATCACTAGGGTGCCCGGGGTAAGGCACCAGTCACGGGCCCGAAGTCGGGTTGTGACAATGGATCTCCAATACATTTCCGCAACATAGACACATGGAAAACTGGATGTACCGCCTCCAACTCGGACGGCAGATCTAACTCAGAGGCAACCTTACCTACCCTACGGACAATCTGATAAGGCCCAATGTACCTTGGGCTAAGTTTCCCCTTCTTTTCAAATCTCATCACGCCCTTCATGGGTGACACTTTCAGGAAGACCCAATCATCTACCTCAAACTCCAAGTGTCGACGCCGATGATCTGCATACGACTTCGCCGACTCGAAATGACAATAACTGCTCTCGATAAGCTTCACCTTATCCATCGTCACGAACCAAGTCCGCCCGACTAATCGAACTTCTCCCACTTCAAACCAAATTTATCGGTGACCTGCACTTCATCCCGTATAAGGCCTCATAAGGCGCCATCTGAATACTAGAATGGTAGCTGTTGTTATAAGCAAACTCCACAAGAGGTAAATGATCCTCCCAGCTACCCCTGAAATCAATAACACTAGCCCGCAGCATATCCTCAAGTGTCTGGATAGTGCGCTCGTCTGGCCGGTCGAGGATGAAACGCGATCGAGACTCACCGCCCCTAATCCCTTCCGAAAGACCTCCGTAAATTAGCCGTGAATCGGGCCCTCTCGTCAAATAATCGATATAGGAACTCCGCAATCTCACAATCTCCCGATATACCGGCATAATCCTTGGCCGAAAAGTCGCCCCGATCGAAGAAAATGGGCTGATTTCACAACGCCGACAATCACCCAAATGGAATCATGCTTCCTCTGAGTGGTAGGTAACCCCGTAATGAAGTCCATATTGATCACCTCCCACTTCCACATCGTTATATCAATAGCCTGTAATAGCCCACCGGGCTTCTGGTGCTCAACCTTCACCTGCTGACAATTAGGGCACTGTGCAACAAAACCGGCCACGTCCCTCTTCAGGCCATCCCACCAATATATACACCTGAGGTCATGGTACATCTTAGTCGACTCGGATGAATAGAATAACGAAAGCACCGCGTGCCTTCCTGACCGCCGACGAAGTCCTCGCTACATCGGGAACACACAATCGGCCCTCAAATCTTAGCACCCCATCAGGTGCTACCTCAAATAGACTCTTCTCCTCCTGGAGAGTTGTATCTCTGCATCGCACTACACCGGATCCTCATACTGCCGCCTCTTCACCTCCTTGACGATGGAAGACTCGCAACTTCTCAACCCAACTCCATCACTATCGAATCAACCAAACGAGCCCCAAGGCTCGCTATGATGTAACTCTCGGACCATATCCCTTTTCTCCGTCGCACTGCATGCACTACCCATCGACCGCGACTGGCGGCATCCGCAACCACATCGCCTTCCCCGTGGTATAGAATATCAACATCGTAATCCTTGGCAGCCTCCAACCACCGCCTCGCCGCAAGTTCAGCTCCTCCGTGAAGATATACCGAGACTCTTGTGGTCTGTGTAAATATCCACGTGAACTCCATATAAATAATGTCTCCAGATCTTCAAGGCATGAATCACTGCTGCCAACTCTAAGTCATGTGTGGGATAGTTCTTCTCATGCTTCCTAAGCTGTCGAGATGCGTAAGCTATATAACCTTGCCCTGCTGCATCAACACACATCCAAGCCCGATGCCTGACGCATCACAATAAACTACATATCCATCTAAACCCTCTGGAAGAGTAAGAACTGGGGCGGTTGTCAACCTCTCCTTCAAGAATCGAAGCCCTCCTCACAAGCATCCGCCCATCAAACTTAGCCGCTTCTCGAGTCGCCTTGGTCAAAGTCCAAATAGAAGCAAACTTCTCCACAAACCTCCGATAATAGCTGCAAGGCCCGTAGAAGCTTCGCACTCCGCTTGCAGCTGGTCCGCCAAGTCTGATCGCTTCAATCTTAGTCAGACAACCCAATACCATCTACCGATAACATGCCCTAAGAAAGCCACTGAAGCCAACCAAAACTCGCATTTCGAGAACTTGGCATATAACTGCCGGTCCCGGAGAACTCCCAATACCGTCCTCAAATGGTCTGTATGCTCCTGCTCTGTGCGCGAATAAACCAAGATATCATCAATGAAAACTATCACGAACATATCCAAGAATGGCTTGAACACCCGGTTCATCAAATCCATGAATACCGTTGTTACACCCCGTAGTTCCAGGGTATGTATACGAAGACGTTCGTACGAGAATACGACACAAAAATTGGAAAGGAAGAAAGATGTGATTTTTCGACGGAAAAGTTTCCGGATTTTATGAAGGAAAAAGGTTCGTTAATGGGAATTGGATTCCGATTTGGTATTCGGACTTTTAGAATATTTGAGAATTATGGAATTTTATTTCCGAATTGGTCACGTGGGCCCACGGGAAAATTTACGCTGTGGGGCCCACTTTATTTTCGGATTTTTGGCATTACGGATATTTTCGGAAGATGAAATATTTTGGACGAGTAGGGGGGCGACACGTGTCACCCCCATGTGGCCATGTTGGCCGAATGGCTAGAGGACATGTGGTCTTGGACGTTTTAGTGGACAAGTGGCAAGCCACTTGTCCCATTTTTGTGGTGGACATATGTCCCATTGTTGTGGTGGACACTTGGTTGGAAGACTCCACTCCCACTTGGACCAAATCCTCACCTTACACTTGCTTTGATCCTAGCCATTGGTTGGCCTATAAATACCCCCCTTGTTTGCAAGACTTTATTCATCCACTTAAGAGTTTCCAAGGCAAAAATTCTCCCTCCCCCCTTAGTTGTTCTCGTCCAAACACCCCCCCCCCCTTTGTGTAGAAAATTCTTCAAGTGTTGGTATAGTCCCAAATACCTTAGCCTTGTATCCCTAGTAGTATTCTAAAGTTATCCCAACATAAGAGCCGGAAATACTATTTTTTTTCCAATAGTCGCAAAATGAAACTCCTAGGAAAACCTTCATAGATGGATGAAGTGTTAAGAGAAGTTGTTTAGAAACTTCTAAGGGTTGCTTGAGCGGTCGAGCGTAAGGAAGTGGAGCTAAACGTTGCTCGTGATCGACTTATAAATCTTGGATAATTTTGGGCTTATCGAGGTAATAATCTTTATCCCCTATTGTAATTGGAGATTACATATCAGTAGTAATGTATAGTTGAGTATACTATATATAGAATGAATATTGATAAGAATTGAATCAGATTTACATTGACCGTATTTACAAAAGACTTGTAGTATTATCAGTAGGCGTAATTGTACACGCCCCGGTTAGACGTGTAATCCCTGGGAGTTGTTGGCCAGTAGTGGCCTCATAGTGGAGGTTATTTATGTGGTTACTGGGGAGGTGCCGAATTTTCCGTAGAATATGGAACCTTGTACTTAGAAATATTCTACGGGGATCTGAAGTTAATAAACGCTTTATGGCCATTATAGGTTGAAGTACTACGAGTAGCGTATTCTACTTGAAGGGTGGAAAAGGCTAGCAGGGTTATAGTACTTTGGAGCATTTTGCTTATTGTCGATAATCGTCGCTAGGTATGTGAACCTCTTCCTATCCTTTCTAGCATGATTGTTGTGAAATATATATAGTGCGGTAGACGCACGTGTGTTTAGAGGAATTTGATTTTCCTTTTGTGTCCTTGACTTGATTCCAAAGTTAAGTGACTTGTTATGAAAAATTAAGGACTTGAATTATGTTAAAAAGTTGTAAAACCTCATTCATGAGTAATAGGTGTGTGGTCTTTTAAAGAATAGAGTTATCTTGATTTCGAAAATGAGAATAGTTGTCCTTGGTTGGTTTAAAACATAAAGTGTTATAATAGCTTTATGGGAGGTTATTTATAACGACTTTATGAAAACAAAAGAATGGTTTTATCATTGGATTTAAAATGATAACTTGACATTTTAAAAGTTGGAGGTTGGTTTCCTTAAAAGATATGATTTAAAGGTATAGGATACTTGTTTCTAAAAGAGTAAGACCCTTGGTTTAAAAAAATATATTGTTATTTGACTTTAAAAAGGAAAAGTGTCTTTATTTTAAAGGAAGGCATGATTTTGTCTTAAAATGGTTTAAAAAGGAAGGCATGCTTTTGTCTTAAGATTGGTTTAAAAAGAAGGTATGGAAATTGTTTTGGTTTACTTAAAAAGATAGTTACTCTATTTTGATACTACGAGTATCGTGTGACTTTTGTGAAAGAAATGGATCTTTTTAAAGAGTTAAAGTATGTAGTACTTTGGGGTTAAAACCCGGATTTGTTGGCATCAAATAAAAGTACCTTGTGTGAGTAACTTGCCTATGATTTGCCTGTGATAGCCTTGTAATACTTCTTGTCGGTTTGATAAAGTGAACATGTTATGATGTTACGTGTGTTAGTATCTTGTGATGTTGTGTAAGGGGGTTATTCTTGTTGTGCTTACGTTGTTTAACGATAAGCCCGTTGTACTGGTATTATATCACATACCCCCCTGACTTGTTATGTTGCCGCGGGTTAGCTACCCCCGATGCGAGGAATACCTCATGCAGGTCCATGTGACCTATGCGAGTCGCGGAGTTCCGTGACGTGATGATCACTCCGGTGTGTTACGCCGATGCGAGAATACCTCACGCCCATATGTGGCTACGCGACTTCGGGGTGCAGGTTGATGTCGCGGGTTAGCTACCCTCGACGCGGCGAGTACCTCACGCGGCCTATGTGGCCTATCGCGAGTGCGCGAGTTCGTGGTTAGACGCGCGACATTGATACCGAGGGCGAGCCCTCTTCGATCATGGCGGTCTAGAAAGACCTCGTGATACGCTTTATAGCATTGTTGGTACGGTGGGTTCTAGTAGTCGGCCATGCCTTCGCATTTACCCCGTGACGGTTTTATTATGACACGTGGGACCTAGTGTTCATGTGTATTCCTTGGTGTTTTTATATCATGGATCACGGCAGTGAGGAAGGAATTCCACGCATGATTGATATCAGGCATGAGACCCATGGTTATATTTGAGTGATGACTTTGAGGGCGTGAGTCCCTGACTTGACATGACTGCTTACATATTGTGTATCGTAAATTGGTTATCATATATGTCTTCTGTTTTATATAGACTATTATGATTTCATTTACGTGATTTTCGTTTCACATACTTGGTACCAGTTATCGACTTCGGCCGCGCTCATGCCGCAGTAGAGGTACACCAGCTTGTTGATCCTCGCCATAGGATCACAATTCAGCTTTAGGAAGCTCCGCTTCTCCGAGGCTTATCTTTCGTATAGTCCTCGTTGTTGAGGTACTTACATTCGTGGTATGGCGGCCTGCCCGTCGTTGTTGTTATAACATTCTTGAGGTCCGTAGTACCGCAAGTGTGGTTTGTAAAAGGGATGTAATCGTCGTGTTTAAATCTTTTATATATATATGCAGTAAAGGTGACCGCTTTGGTTAGCCTATTTTCTCATCAGTATATCTTGTTTCATGTGTAAGTTTTTATTTCGCGATTTTCTCGATGTTGTATCACTAGGTGCCCGGTAAGGCACCGGGCCGCGCCCGAGATCGGTCGCGACAACCGCCGGCGCTGTCAACCCGAAAGACATTACTCAACTCATAGTGCCCATACCGGTCCCGAATGTAGTCTTCGGATATCCGCTCTCTAACTCGCACTGATGATAACCGGATCGCAGTCTATCTTGGAAAACATCGCGCACTCGCAATCGTCAAACAAATCATCAATCCCGGGAGGGATATCTGCTTGATAGTTACCTTGTTCACCGCTCGTAATCAATACACATACGCAGCTGGCCCCATCCTTCTTCTTTACAAATAACACCGTGCTCCTCAGGAGAAACACTGGCCCGATAAAGCCTTTCTCCAAAGAAGTCCTTCACCGGTCCTTCAATTCCTTCAACTCGGCAGTGCCATCCTCGTATGGCGAATAGATATCGGCCGAGTGTCCGCGCCAAATCGATGCAAAACTCAATTTCTCTCGTGAGGGATACCCAGCTCGCCCGAAATACGCCCGAAACTCTCTAACGACGGAATCGATCAAGGTCCTAGATCTCAACCTCAGTATCGAATACTCGAACCATATGATAGATATACCCCTTCCGCACCATCTTCCTAGCCTTGAGGTAAGAAATAAACCTACCCCTCGGCGATGCAGTATTTCCCTTCCACTCGATAATCGGCTCACCCTAAACCGAACCGAACTAATCTCTCTCTACAGTCCACATTGGCATAGCAAGACGTTAGCCAATCCATACCCATAATTACATCAAAGTCCGTCATATCCAACTCTATCAAATCGGCTAGAGTCTGACGACTGTCTATAGTCACTGGGCAAGCCTTATATACCCACCTAGCTACCACCGAATCACCTACTGGCGTAGCCACCTCAAAAGGTCTTATGGACTCGGGCTCTATCCCTATTCTACCAGCAATATGAGGAGATATATAGGACAACTTTGATCCTGATGTGTTCAACTATGGCCCAAAGCTGAGTGAAGAAGAGAGATTACAGCTTTTGCATTTCATCACCCCAAAGGAGATTTGGGAAGCACTCTCTGATATAGGCAATGACAAGGCACCTGGACCGGATGGTTATACTACCGCTTTCTTCAAGAATAGATGGAAAGATGTGGGCCATGATGTTGTAAGATGTGTCCAAGAGTTCTTCTCATCGGAGTTCTTTTGAAGCAGTTAATCATACCATCATTACCTCGCTACCAAAACTGACCATGATCCCAAGGTAAATGATTTCGTGCCCATCGGATTGACTAATGTGATCTATAAGATCATCACAAAGATTCTAGCTAATGAATGGCATTGATCCTTCCTTCTCTCATCGACAAATCCCAAGGGCTTTGTGAAAGGAAGAAACATGATGGATAACGATATGTGGCACAAGAGTCAGGAGAGGATTTAATAGAGCCGTAGTCTCACCAAGATGTATGCTTATGGTGGACCTTCAGAAAGCATTCGATACTCTCGAGCTTCCTCGAATTGGTACTAAGAAGTCTAAAATTTCCGCAGATTTACAAGATGGATCATGGAACGTGTTAGCTCAACCTCCTTCTCCCTTTCTATCAACGGAGAGCTACATGGATACTTCAAAGGAAAGCGCCTAAGACAAGGTGATCCTATGTCCCTACTCTCTTTATCTTGTGCATGGAATACCTCTCAAGGTCGCTTAAAATGAAGGCCGAGGCAAGAGCTTTCATATTTTCCAAAGTGTAAGAAATTGGGCATTACTCATCTTGCTTTCATGGATGACCTCATGCTTTTGCCAAAGGAGATATATCTTCGTTGGGATTCTTATGGATTGTCCGAAGAGTCGAGGTCGCTCAGATTAACTCTAACCCCGCTAAATCCTCCGCTCACTTAGCGAATGCATTCTACGGGACTTGATATTGACCAGAGTGGGTTTCGCCATTGGTAGTTTTCCAGACGATACTGGGGATCCCTTTGTCCCCAATTTCGCCTCAGGATCAATTTGCCCCATTCACTAGTGCTATTTCGAATTACATTCAGAAATGGGGCATCACACCCTTTCTTACGCCGTAAGCTTGAACTAATCAGTGCCGGTCGCCCGAGGGTTGAGAGCTTTTGGTTCCGCACTTCCTATCCCGCCACTATTATCAACGCGTAAGGTCCGCTTGTATTCAATTCTTATGGGGAAACCACCAAGAGTTGCTTGGGATATCATTTGCCCGCCTCAAACCGAAGGTGGCTTGGGTCTTATGAACATCAAGGAATGGAATCATGCCCTCGCTATCCAGACGATTTGGCAAACTCACACGTAAGCCGATTCTCTATGGGTCCAATGGATCAATAGTCACTATTTGAGAGATATTACAATTTGGGACTATGAGGTACGCCCTAGTGGACTCCCTTTATTCAAAAAGATTTGTGGGATTCGCGACAAATTTGTTTCTATCTTTGGTAGCCATGGTGATGCTATTGACGGCTTTACAAAATGTTGTGCTAATTCAGATATTTGATTCAAGCTCAGATATGATATCTTGCGCACTCCGCAAGCTAAAAAGCCTGGATGTCACAAATTTGGAAAGGATTCATTCCTCCCAAATTCTCTTTACTATGTGGCTAAATTGCAGAAGCGTTAGCTACAAAGGATACTCTATCATTTCTCAACTTGGAGGATAAATTCTTGGATTCTCAAGCAAGCTAATGAAACAAGTGGAACACCTCTTCTTTGCCTGCCCCTATACACACATGATTTGGAAGAGCATAAAAGATTGGTTGGGTATTAGAAGAGAGATGACAACTGTTGAAAGCTCCCTTAAATGGATTAAGAAAGAACACCGCGGGACAAGCATCCGAGCCAAAGCTATTTTGCTTAATTTTTGCATAATGGTTTATGAGATTTGGAGGGCAAGAAACACAATGCTCTTTGAAGGCACAAGCTTGCCGGCAGAAGAGGTCATTGCAAGAATCAAAACAACATCTTATAGAGTTCTCTATGATTTTATCCCCTCTTGTAGTGGCACCTTTTGAGTGACCACCCCTCCCCTCTATCTCTTCTTGTTTGCATTACGTTGAGGCTTGAGATACCTCAACGACTGATTGTAGCCACTTCTTTTTTCGTTATTAGTAATAATATTTGCATTTACCTAAAAAAAAAAAGGTAGAACCTGGATGTCACGACCCGACCTCGGGCCCGCGACTGGTGCCTTACCCCGGCACCCTAGTGATACAACATCAGAGAAAATCAGCGGAAATTAAAAGTTAATCATGAAACAAGACATAAAGTAAGAAACAGGCTAACCAAAACGGTCACCTTCCTGTATATATGTATCAAACCGAATAGTTAAATCCTTTACAAACCCCGCCACAACAAAGATTACATGCACTCTAAGAGTTTTTATAACAACTATGACGGGACAGGGCCCCGCCATACCCCTGAATGTACAAGTACCTACAATGACAGGGGACTATACCAAAAGATAAGCCTCCGGAGAAACGGAGCTTCCCAATACGCAGAACCGTGATCCTAAGAGCGAGGATCAACAATCGCGTACTCTACCTCCGTGATGAACGCACCTCAAGGAGGTCGCACAACAGTACCAAGTATGTGAAATCAAAATATCAGAATGAAATCATAACAGTCTATATAAAACAGGAGACATATATGATAACCAAACTACAGTACACAATATGTAAGCAGTCATGTCAAGTCAGGGACTCACGCCCGTAAAGTCATCACTCAAAATGTAACCCAGGAATTTAACCCGCACAATGGCCGCATGCCCCGGCATCTTACCTCGGTATAAGCATGGCCATGGAACCATCCTAATGGACGCATACCCGTGGACCATCCATCGTGTCAGTATGTCCAAAGGAAATAACAAGATAACACTCCTAATGGAAGCATACCCGTGGGCCACCCATCGTGTCAGTATGTCCAAAAGGAAATAACAAGATAACACTCATAATGGAAGCATACTCGTGGGCCACCCAACGTGTCAGTATGTCCAAAGCAAATAACAAGATAACACTCCTAGTGGAAGCATACTCGGCCACCCATCGTGTCGGTATGTCCAAAAGGATCGATATAGTGGAAGCATACCCGGCCACCCAACGTGTCAAGATGTCCATCAATCAACTGGATAGCCGCCCTCCATCGAGAGACGCCAGAGTACGTAAATACAACACTTGCACAACAAGGCTATCACCACAAGCATAGGCAAGTTCAACATACTCTTAGACTTTCATATTATGACCACAAATCCGGGTTTTAACCCCAAGGTACTACGTACTTAAATTCTTTCAAAAGATCCATTTCTTTTATAAATGTCACACGATACCCGTAGTATCAAAATAGAGTAACTATCTTTTTAAGTAAACCAAAACAATTTCCATACCTTCCTTTTAATCCAAAAATACTTCAATTCCTCTAGTCTCTTTTCCTTTAGAAATCAAGTTCCTTACTTTGGAATTTTAAGAAAATTAATACTTGTTTATAATGATCTTATTAAAGCAGCCATGATCTATAAAATATAATACAATTTTGTCTTATCTTAGCTTCTATGCAGATGGAGGATTCTACTTGTTTTAATATAATTAATTGTCATTACATTTTCCTTTATTAACGCTGCAATGGCTTGTTCGATACTTATTCCCATTTCCGAAATCAATATAACATTATCCTTTTAAAGACCAAGTACCCATTACTCATGAATGCGGTTTCACAACTTTTTAACAATTCAAGTCCTTAACAATTTTTCTATCAAGTCAATTATAAGTCAAGTCTCTTACCTTTTAAAATCAACAACCCATTCTTTTACCTACATAAAATCGTTATAACTAACTTCCCATAAAGCTATTATAACACTTTATGTTTTAAACCGACCAAATTCGTTTAGCACACGTACATCTACCGTACCACATCGTTCACAATAATCATGCTAGAAAGGATAGGAAGAGGTTCACATACCTCGCGACGATTATCGACAAAAAGCAAAATGCTCCAAATACTTCAACTTCGTCGGCTACTCCTTAAGCCAAGTAGATTACGCCACATGTAGTACTTCAATCCTAAAATGGCCATATTACTTCTATCAAACCTTACTTACCATTTAAGACTTATACCAATTAATAGCCCTCTAATTCTACGGAAAATCGGGCAGCACTTCCCCTGTTTTTACATATTTTTCCACCTTTTTCAAGGCCCGAAAACAATAACCAACGTGCCACATTTAAGGCGCAACAATTCAACAACTAAAGAAGGGGATCACAAGCCCAAACGGACGTGTTAAACAATCCTCCCCTTAAAACAACAACAACTTAAAAACCGAAATGGAACAAGTCCAAGTCCAATGTAAATACAGTCCAAAGTAAATACAGTCCAATGTAAATACAGTCCATTAGTCCACTAGTTGGTGTTCTTGGCCAACTTACAATAATCACACTTATCCAATTTTTCGGCTAGAATGCCGGAATTACTTTTTTAATCCTCCAACTTATATTCCAATCTTCATATAAGTTATAGTTACTTTGTTCTTAACTTTCAACAAGTAATAGATACGTTTTTACCATTTTGATGGCTTACTTGCCAATACTTCATTTTAGCAACTTATCAAGTTCCAATTCTTTCCAAGCTTCATTCCACATATCTCATACTCATTTATATACTTCCAACATATATAATATCCAACTTCACAAAGAGGATAAGATCATTACCTCAAAAAGCCCAAAAATATCCAAGAACTTAAAGTCGCTCCTTAGCAAGTTTAGCTCCAAATCCATACGTTCCAATCCGCTACAAGCAACCCGTAGAAGCTCCTAACCAACTTCTCTTCAAGATTCAACTCCAAAAAGTGAAGAACACTTAGGTTCCAAAGATGGCAAGTTTCGGCTAAGATGAATCTTTTAGGCTAGGGGTGTGAAATCTTGTCTAACTCTTGGTTCACAATCTTCCTAACACCTTAAGGAAGAACACTTAAAAGTTTAAGAATTATTGGACAAATTTTTGCTCAAGAAATGAGGCTTGGCCGAGAGCTCTAGGTCAAGGGAGGGAGTATTTTCTCAAGTCTTGAAATGGTTAAGTGTGGAAGATTTCATCAACTAATGGTGCATATATAGGACAACCAAGGGCTAGGATTAAAACAAATGGGTGGTAGAGATTGGGGACAAGTGTGTGTGGGTCTCACAAGCCACTTGTCCACACACAAAATATCTTGCAAGACAAGGCCACTTGTCTTGCCACTTGTCATGAGGATTTCGGCCAAGAGCCACCTAGGGGTGACACGTGTCGCCCTCCTACTCGTCCAAAATATTTCATCTTCCGAAAATATCCACAATGGCCAAAATCTCGAATAGTGGCCCCATTAAAACAGAATTTCTCCTGGCCCCACGTGACCAATTCCGGAAATAAAATTCCATAATTCTATTATAATCCAAGAAGTCCAAATACCAAATCTGGGAATCCAATTGTTACACCCCGTAGTTCCAGGGTATGTATGTGAGGGCGTACGTACGAGGATACGACATTAAAAATTGGAAAGGAAGAAAGATGTGATTTTTCGACGGAAAAGTTTCCGAACTTCGTGAAGGAAAGAGGTTTATTATTGAGAATTGGATTCTCAACTTTGGTATTTAAGACTTTAAGAACTTATAAGAATTATGGAATTTATATTTTACGGATTTGGTCATGTGGGGCCCACCCGAGGAAATTTTACGTTTTGTGGGGCCCACGAGGGTTACGAAATTTTTTTGGACGAATGAGAGGGCGACACGTGGCGCCCCCTCATATGGTCTTGGACGATTTAATGCAAGGATAGAATGGTCATTTGACCATTGTGGATGAATAAGTCTTCTAGCTTGATAATATTGACCAAGTCAACTTGTCCACTTGGCTTTACTTTATTGAAATGCATCCTAGCCACCCATTTGTTTTAATCTTGACCCTCCATGTTGCTATATAGTAGTACTAGTAGTGAGACAAGCTTTCTACACTTAGCTAAAATTCAAGAAATTGGATGAACACCACTAGAGGCTCTCGGCTTTGACTATTTCTCAACACAAAAAATTTGTAGTTTTGTTCCATTATTCACAAGACTTAAACCCAAGGTCCCTAAGGGTGTTGTAAGGTTATCTCAATAGAAAGATCCCGGAAAAGTGGCGTTTTCGTATTAGTCGCAAGGCGGAAACTTAAGGAGTTCTTCAACTTTGAAGTTGGAACTTGAAGATGAGTTCTTCATAGGCTTCTAAGGAGTGCTTGGAGCGGATTGGAACCTAAGGAAAGGAGCTAAGAATTGCTAAGGAGCGACTTTGAATCTTGGAAAGATTAAGGGCTTGTAAAGGTATAATTCTTGTCGTTTTAGTAATTAAGATTACTTATTGTTGTAGCTTTGGATATTAGCAAGCATGAAGTGTTTATATTATGAAGTTGATAAGTGTTATGGATATTGGAACCCTAACCCGAAAAACTAGTATGTTAGCCCTTAAGATTGTAATTCAATTTGGTTACTAGTTTAGTTGTCAAATGTTATATAAAGAGGGAATTATAGTTGTTGAAGTTGTTTATGACTATGTAGCATGTTGGAATAACAACTTGTATTGAAATAGAAATTGAAAGAGAAGTAGTGTTGTTGTAGCCGAGAATTGGTTTGTTTTGTATCATTTGTGGGGTGGAATTTTACACGTCTTGTAGGCGTGTAATCCCCTTTTGATTGGTTGGTATGTTGAGCCTTAAATGTGGCATGTTTGGTTATTGAATTCGGCCTTGAAAAAGGTGGCAAAGTATGTAGAAACAAAGGAAGTGTTGCCCAATTTTCTGTACAATTTAGTGACCTTGTACTTGGAATATTCTACGAAGAGAGCTAGAGGTTAATAGACCTTTTATGACCATTATAGGTTGAAGTACTACGAGTAGCGTATTCTACTTGAAGGGTGGAAAAAGGCTAGCAAGAGTATAGTACTTTGGAGCGTTTTGCTAATTGTCGATAATCGTCGCGAGGTATGTGAACCTCTTCCTATCCTTTCTAGCATGATTGTTGTGAACTATGTAGTACGGTAGACGTACATGTGCTAAACGAATTTGGTTGGTTTAAAACATAAAGTGTTATAACGGCTTTATGGGAAGTTTGTTATAACGACTTTATGTAGGTAAAGAAATGGTTTGTGGTTTTTAAACGATAAGAGACTTGACTTATAAATGACTTGATGTGAAATATTAAGGACTTGGTTAGTGTTAAAAAGTTGTGAAACCGCATTTATGAGAAATGGGTAATTGGGTTTTAAAAGGAATAAGTTATATTGATTTCGGAAATGAGAATAAGTATCGAACAAACCACTGCAGCGTTAATAAAGGAAAATGTATTGACTAATCAATTATTATTAAAACCAGTAGAAACCTCCATCTGCATAGAAGCTAGGATAAGACAAAATTGTATTACATTTTCTAGATCATGGCTGCTTTAATAAGATCATTAATAACAAGTATTGATTTTTCTTAAATTCCAAAGTAAGGAACTTGATTTCTAAAAGAAAAGAGATTTGAGGAATTGAAGAGTTTTTGGTTTAAAAGAAAGGCATGGTTTTGTCTTAAATTGGTTTAGAACATAAAGTGTTATAATAGCTTTATGGGAAGTTAGTTATAACAACTTTATGAAGACGAAAGAATGGTTTTATTGTTGGATTTAAAATGATAACTTGACATTTTAAAAGTTAGGAGGTTGGTTCCTTAAAAGATATGAGATTTGATTCAAAGA
This sequence comes from Przewalskia tangutica, assembly GCA_029844215.1. Taxonomy (NCBI): domain Eukaryota; kingdom Viridiplantae; phylum Streptophyta; class Magnoliopsida; order Solanales; family Solanaceae; genus Przewalskia; species Przewalskia tangutica. The sequence goes on from CM056725.1 coordinate 79,714,493, forward strand.
TTGTGAGACTTAATTTTGAAGGTAAAGAGACTTGACTTACAAATAATTTGATTTAAAAATGAGGCATAGTATTGTCTTGGTTTATTTAAAAGAAGGTATGGAAATTGTTTTGGTCTACTTAAAACAATAGTTACTCTATTTTCGATACTACGAGTGTTAGTATCAGGTGACGTTTTGGAAAAAAATGGGTCTTTTTAAAAGAATTAAAGTATGTAGTACTTTGGGGTTAAAACCCGGACTTTGACATAAAATGAAAGTACCTTGAGTTGTGTGTAACTTGCCTATGTTTGCGTGTGATAGCCTTGTTGTGCAAGTGTTGTATCCTTATGTTACCGCGTCTCTCGATGGAGGGTCGGTCATGTTATTCTTGATCATTTTGGACATACTGACACGATGGGCGCCCACTGTATGCTTCCACTATGATAGTCCACGGGCATACCGACTGATGGATGGTCCACTGCATGCGCCATGATGAGGGTTCGCTTTCGTTGATAGTGTTATTCCATGGACTAGCTCTCCATGAGGTTTTTACCGATTCGGCGGTATCCGTAGGCTCGCATTTGCCTGGCCGTATCGATTCGACTTTGGTATTCCGTAGTTAGCCTTCAGATTGCCCCGCTCGGTTTAGTGGCGAAGTCTCGTGATCCGCTTTGGTATCCGTAGTTGGTTCAGATTTGCCCCCATCAGCGACGTGATGCGGCTTTGGTATCTGGTAGTTGGCCTTCGTACTTGCCCCGGGTCAGCTTCGTGGTATAGTTGTATAGTATTGTTAGTACAACTTTGGTATCTGGTAGTTGGCTTTCGTACTTGCCCCGGTCAGTTGATGATGCGGCTTTGGTATCTGGTAGTTAGCCTTCGTACTTTCCCCGTACGGTTTTATGACACAGGTGGGCTTGGTGTTCATGTGTACTCCTTGGTGTTGTTTGTCACGACCCGAACCCGGGCCCGTGACTGGTGCCTTAACCCGGGCACCCTAGTGATACAACATCAGAGTAATCAGCGGAATATAAAACAATACATGAAACAATGTAAAGAAGACACGTGTTTATCTGAAGAAAAGTTGCCTTTCGGCATATATATATAAAAACTTAGATCCGAACAGTTACATCCCATTACAACCCTGCCCACAACAAGATTACTGCACTTATGAAAGCTATGACAACAACGACGGGATAGGGCCCCGTCATACCCCTGAATGTAAGCACCTACAACAACAGGGGACTATACCAAGATAAGCCTCCGGAGGAACGGAGCTTTCCAAACGCTGAATCAGGACTCCTACGAGGATCAACATCGTGTACTTCTACTGCGGCATGAACGCACTCAAGGAGGTCGCATAACAGTACCAAGTATGTGAAATCGAAAATATCAGAATGAAATCATAATAGTCTATAAAGCAGAGACATGTATGATAACCAAACTACGCTCACAATAAATAAGCAGTCAAGTCAGGGACTCACGCCCTCAAAGTCATCACTCAAATATAACAATGGGTCTCACGCCCACAACATCAATCATGCCCGTGGAATACCTTCCTCACTGCCGGCAGTCTATGATATAAAAGCACCAAGAGATACACCTGAACACCAGGTCCCACCTGTGTCATCATAAAACCGTACGGGGTAAGTACGAAGGCATAGCCGACTACTAAAACCTACGCATAACAAGGTCATAAATCAGATTATAAGATCTGCACCGGCATTACATGATCAAAGCCGTCACCGCCGCAAAGATCAAATGTGCGCGTCTAGCCTCGAACTTCCCGCAGCCCGCATAGGCCACTCCAATGGCCCGCATGAGGTATTCTCGCATCGAGGGTAGCTACTCCCGCATCCGCCGACTCGCAGCCGCATGGCCACATAGACCGCATGACCATAAAGGCCGCACACTAACTCGAACTCAGAGCTCGCATAGGTCCCGGACCCGCATGAGGTATTCTCGAATCATGGTCCCAAACCGCTCGAGATATACCCGTGACGGAGGCGCCTAACCTCCGGGAACATGTCAAGGTGAGTGGTACAATACCAATATAACGGCTGATCGTTTAAACAACTTAAGCGCAATCGAGGAAACCCCTTTACACAATCATCACAAGATACTAACACACATAGCATCCTAGCATGATTACTTATCAAATTAACAAGAAAGTATTTCAAGACTATCACAAAACAACACAATCAAGTTATTCACACAAGGTACTTTCTACTATAGGATTAACAAGATCGGGTTTTTATCCCCAAAGTACTTCATACATTAACTCTTTAAAAGATACGTTACTTTCACAAAAGTCACACAATACCCGTAGTATATGAAAATAGAGTGACTATCTTTTGAAGTAAATCAAAACACTTCTCTTTGTAAAATCAAGTAACAACATTCTTTTCCAAACGTTCAAGTTTGCCTAATTTCAATTACTCAAGTTTCTCATTTTCGAAAGGTTTCGTAGTTCATAGTTTTAATCCTTTAAAACAATTTGAGAAACATATACCTTATGTGTGAGTAGGTTATTCTTGTTCATAACAATCTTATTACAGCAGCCATGATCTAGGAAATGTAATATCATTTTGTCTCATCTTAGCTTCTATGCAGATGGAAGTTTCTACTGGTTTTAATAATACTTATTAGTCAAAACATTTCCCTTTATTAGCGCTGCTGTGGTTTGTTCGACATTCATTCTGATTTCCGAAATCAGTAAAACATCATTCCTTTTTGAAAACCAAAATACTCATTACTCACAAATGAGGTTTCACACTTTTTAACAAAATTCACATTAATATAATTAAGTCAAGTCTCTTATCTTGTAAGATCAAGTCTCTTAACTTCTTTAAATCAATAAATCATTCTTTTTATCTCTCTTAAGTCGTTATACCTAACTTCCCATAAAGCTAGTATAACTCTTAAGCTTTTAAAACCAAGTGTTACTCTCCTTTCAAAAAGGTTTCTTAATTCTTTTGAAATACTTCAGATTCTCTTTATTCAGGCTTAAGTCAAAGGACATTCAGAATTATTATTCAGGCTTAAGTCAAAAGACATTGCCGAAATTATTATTCAGTTAACACACGTACGTCTACCGTACTATATATATATTCTTTAAAATATCATGCTCAAGAGTATAAGAAGAATCACATACCTCGTGACGATTTATCGACTATAAGCAAAACGCTCCAACGCTGTAGTCCGGCTAGCCTTTTCCACCCTCAGAGTAGAATACGCTACTCGCAGTACTTCAACCTATAACGGTTATACAAGTCTATCAAAGTCTAGACTACTCTGCAGGTTAATCTTCTGATGTGATTTCAGTTCAAGTCTTTTCTGTAATATCCTTCTATTATAGTTCAATTCTCTTCTATATACTTTCCTTGTATATACCTTATACTTAATTCTTATACTTCAATAGTATGCACACTTAATTACAAAAGGGAGACAAGATATTTACCTCGATAAGCCCATAATTATCCAAGTATAAATGTCGGTCCTGAGCAACGCTTAGCTCCTACTCCGGGTGCTCCAACCCGCTCCAAACAACCCTTAGAAGTTCTACGCAACTTCTTCTTAAATACTTCAACCAATCATGAAGATTTTCCTGTGGTTTTGGTTTGAGACAAAAGGACATACGGAGTATTTCCTGCTCTACGTATAGAGGTATCTTTGGAATACTACAAGGTAAACATTAAGGTATTTTGGGTATAGTAACAATACTTTGAGAGTATTTCTACCAAGAGGGGGGGTATTTGTACGAGACAACACCACAAGGGGTACTCTCGCCATGGGAGGGCTCTCGCCAAAGGGCCTTCTCAGCTGGGGGTGTTTAGACGAAACACTACAAGGAGACGGGAGGATTTTAGACTTAGGAAAGTTTTTGGATGAAGAAGTCTTCAAAGGGGGAGGGGTATTTATAGGGAAATCAAGGGTCATGATCTAGCCAAGTGGGGGGAAAGTGGAGGGCCAAGATGTGCCCAAGTGCCCCCTAGTCCCTACTCCTTAAAACCCTCACAAATATCTACAAAATATCTTACCCACCTTATCTTGAAATCGTCCACTTTACCGCCCACAACTTCCGCCAATGAGAGGGTGCCAAGTGTCGCCCTCTCGTTGGTCCAACATGCTTCGTCTCTCGGAAAAATCCGCAAAAATTAAAAATGACATAGCCGGAATTTTCCCTTCGCAAGTTATGCAAAACGTTTCGTCGAAACACGACTCTAACCGTGTTGTGCACAAAATAATTCGCCAAGCCTACTTTAAGCTTCAAACTTTTCTACGCACGCCCCACGCATATACCGAAATACGGTATAACATTCTCCCCTCCTTAGAAACATTCGTCCCGAATGTTCCTTCTAAGTCTCAAAACAAACGCGCGCCAGTATAGTCTTCACTACTATACTTACGAGAACAATCCTGCCACACCTGGCCACAGAAACACCCGCGCAAATACTTCCATCCAAGTCCACGAGAAAACACCTCTAACATCACCACAAATACCTCTCTCCGGGGTCTAAAATATACTTCCTTCGCACCTTTTTTTTTTTTTTTTTTTTCAAAAGAAATGATCACATCTATGCTCGCCATACATGCTCGCTCCTTCCCTTACGTGTCGTACCCTTCTTGTACACTCGAACTCTTTCTCATAACCTACCACATTTCTGTTGAACAAGTATAAACCAACTATCTGAATCTTTGCCAACATCGAACCAATCGACCGGCAACTTACACTTTCGCCCCTACAAGGCTTTATAAGGCCAAAAACCGAACACTGAAATGGTAGCTAAAAACACTCCCTCGACAGGAGACAACAATCCTCACAGCTACCCCTGAAATCAAAACACTGGCCCGAGGACGAATACGATTCGGAGACTCACCTGAGTTCCTAACTCCGCCTGGTAAAACTTTCAGAAAACGAAAAATAGCCACAACCTGGGCTTCACTGTCAGTCATAAGGTGAAGGTAGGCACCCCGTGCAGCCTTACAACCTTTCTGAAATAACATCTCGCAACTTACTACCGAGTACACGGTTGACTAAAAGATAAGACGGGCTGACCTCATCGGCCCGACTACTGGTCGAACGTATCCACGAACTCGTACGATGGTTAACTAAACTTGGGCCTAATACCCTCGTGACCCTACCACAAGGCGGGACCACCACAAACTGACCCCACCACCAAACAGGCCGCGGGTTGACCCGCAACATGGCCCCAACCCGACCTGGCAACGCGCAAAACACTAGCTCCCCGAAGGAACAATCTCACTAATCACGTTACGAAAACCTAGCGGTCTTCTTAGCTCAACTACCCTCTTTCCTTCCACCCTACTCAGGGACTTATCACACAAACAAATCTCACGTGCACTATGCACTCTGATAAGGATCACAACATAACAATACATCTTTACCCGAGATGGCCTTACCTCTAAGGTCTCTACGTATAAAGCTTTAAGGCTCACACTTTCCTATCCCCCAATCTTTCCCGGTTACTAACCATGATTTCTAATCATAATTAACACACTGCTATCAGAACATAGCACTTAAGATATACTCATCTTATCACACAATACTAATCTCTAGAGGGTTAAGGATATACCTCTATTCATCGCTTCACTCCTTGATCGTTCTAATCAAACTCGCCTGCAGGCGCACAAGGAAGGTGACGAATCGTCACGGATCACGGCGTTGAGTCCTCCAACTTACATCCCTCCTACTAGGACATCCTTTCGACACATGGCCCTGACGGCCGCAGGTAAATCAAGCACCAAAAAGACGACATTCCCCGGGATGACGTCTGCCACACTGTGAACACTGGGGAAAATCAATCCGGGCCGAACCTACGCAGTAGCCGTGAATCTAAGCTCGAGCTCACCAACTCTCGCATACCCCGAACGCCCCGAACCCCGCGAGGACCTCTCAGACCGTGGATGTGCATAATCTAATCACGCGAGGTGACTCGACTCGAAAGTTACCAAAGGACCTTGCTGCTCGCCTCTTCGCGCCTCGTTAACCTGCCGATCTCTACGCTGGCCACGCGCATAAGCCCGCATACGTGCCATGCTCAAGCCTAATCAAGAATTACTTGTACAACCTCTCTTAGATAGTCATCAAGACTCGCGTACATCGGTATACACTCGCAACCAAATCCATAGCTAGTAATGTGGTCGCTCGCAATCTATATTCTCTGCTCCGTGGCCGCGAATCAAGGTTCAAATATCATGGTCGCAGAGGCATCGCCGCTGCGGCTAAACTCACTGGGCCGTGACGAGCATAACTCCCGAATGAAATACCACCCAGTGATGATTGGGCTGTGCCTCGTAACCTCAACTCTACTCGCAGCCTCCTCGGCCGCTTGCCTCCGCCCGGTTTGCCCTACGCGGAGGCATAAAGGTAAGGGAAAGAAATACGTTAGAGGGTCCAACTTACAACACAGCTCTAAGGCACGATCTCAGAGTGAGAAGAATGGAAACCAATCCTAAATATCCTATAGCCTCCTGATTATTGATGTGGTGCACAACACACCGATAATCAAGACTTCATCGATACGGTCAGACACTTTCCGAGGATTAATCGCTCGATACCACTTTTGTCACGACCGAACCTGCCCGTGGATCGTGCCTTAACCCGGGCACCCTAGTGATACAACATCAGAGTAATCAGCGGAATATAAAACAATACATGAAACAATGTAAAGAAGACACATGTTTATCTGAAGAAAAGTTGCCTTTCGGCATATATATATAAAAACTTAGATCCGAACAGTTACATCCCATTACAACCCTGCCCACAACAAAGATTACTGCACTTATGAAAGCTATGACAACAACGACGGGACAGGGTCCCGTCATACCCCTGAATGTAAGCACCTACAACAACAGGGGACTATACCAAGATAAGCCTCCGGAGGAACGGAGCTTCCCAAACGCTGAACTGTGACCCTATGAGCGAGGATCAACACTGGTGTACCTCTACCTGCGGCATGAACGCAACCCCGGGCGAGGTCAAGATAACAGTACCAAGTATGTGAAATCAAAATATCAGAAATGAAATCATAATAGTCTATAAAGCGAGAGACATGTATGATAACCAAACTACGCTCACAATAAATAAGCGATCATGTCAAGCCGTGGTCTCACGCCTCAAAGTCATCACTCAAATATAACAATGGGTCTCACGCCCACAACATCAATCATGCCTGGAATACCTTTCCTCATCGCCAGCCTATGATATAAAAGCACCAAGAGATACACTGAACACGTGTCCCACTGGTCATCATAAAACCGCACGGTAAGTACGAAGGCATAGCCGACTACTAAACCCACGCATAACAAGGTCATAAATCAGATCATAAGATCCGTCTGGACCGGCCACATGATCAAAGCCGTCACTCGCCCGCAGATCAAATGCGCGCTGCCTAGCCTCGAACTTCCCGCACTCGCATAGGCCACTCCAATGGCCCGCATGAGGTATTCCCGCACGAGGGTAGCTACTCCCAAGATCCGCCGACTCGCAGCCCGCATGGCCACATAGACCGCATGACCATAAAGGCCGCACACTAACACGAACTCTCGTAGCTCGCGTAGGTCCCGGGACCCGCATGAGGTATTCTCGAATCATGGTCCTGCATCACTGAGATATACCCCGCATCGGAGGGCAGCTTAACCTCCGGGAACATGTCAAGGTGAGTGGTACAATACCAACATAACGGCTGATCGTTTAAACAACTTAAGCGCAATCGAGGAAACCCCTTTACACAATTATCACAAGATACTAACACACATAACATCCTAGCATGATTACTTATCAAATTAACAAGAAAGTATTTCAAGACTATCACAAAACAACACAATCAAGTTATTCACACAAGGTACTTTCTACTATAGGATTAACAAGATCGGGTTTTTATCCCCAAAGTACTTCATACATTAACTCTTTAAAAGATACGTTACTTTTCACAAAAGTCACACAATACCCGTAGTATATGAAAATAGAGTGATTATCCTTTGAAGTAAATCAAAACACTTCTCTTTGTAAAATCAAGTAACAACATTCTTTTCCAAACGTTCAAGTTTGCCTAATTTCAATTACTCAAGTTTCTCATTTTCGAAAGGTTTCGTAGTTCATAGTTTTAATCCTTTAAAACAATTTGAGAAACATATACCTTATGTGTGAGTAGGTTATTCTTGTTCATAACAATCTTATTACAGCAGCCATGATCTAGGAAATGTAATATCATTTTGTCTCATCTTAGCTTCTATGCAGATGGAAGTTTCTACTGGTTTTAATAATACTTATTAGTCAAAACATTTCCCTTTATTAGCTTTGTGGTTTGTTCGACATTCATTCTGATTCAAATCAAGAAACATCATTCCTTTTTGAAAACCAAAATACTCATTACTCACAAATGAGGTTTCACACTTTTTAACAAAATTCACATTAATATAATTAAGTCAAGTCTCTTATCTTGTAAGATCAAGTCTCTTAACTTCTTTAAATCAATAAATCATTCTTTTTATCTCTCTTAAGTCGTTATACCTAACTTCCCATAAAGCTAGTATAACTCTTAAGCTTTTAAAACCAAGTGTTACTCTCCTTTCAAAAAGGTTTCTTAATTCTTTTGAAATACTTCAGATTCTCTTTATTCAGGCTTAAGTCAAAGGACATTGCCGTAATTATTATTCAGGCTTAAGTCAAAAGACATTGCCGAAATTATTATTCAGTTAACACACGTACGTCTACCGTACTATATATATATTCTTTAAAATATCATGCTCAAGAGTATAAGAAGAATCACATACCTCGTGACGATTTATCGACTATAAGCAAAACGCTCCAACGCTGTAGTCCGGCTAGCCTTTTCCACCCTCCGAGTAGAATACGCTACTCGCAGTACTTCAACCTATAACGGTTATACAAGTCTATCAAAGTCTAGACTACTCTGCAGGTTAATCTTCTGATGTGATTTCGCCAAGTCTTTTCTGTAATATCCTTCTATTACAGTTCAATTCTCTTCTATATACTTTCCTTGTATATACCTTATACTTAATTCTTATACTTCAATAGTATGCACACTTAATTACAAAAGGGAGACAAGATATTTACCTCGATAAGTCCATAATTATCCAAGTATAAATGTCGGTCCTGAGCAACGCTTAGCTCCTACTCCGGGTGCTCCAACCCGCTCCAAACAACCCTTAGAAGTTCTACGCAACTTCTTCTTAAATACTTCAACCAACTGTGAAGATTTTCCCTAGGGTTTCAGTTTGAGACAAAAAGGACATACGGTAGTATTTCCGGGCTCTACGTATAGAGGTCTCTTTGGAATACTACAAGGTAAACGGCTAAGGTATTTTGGGTATAGTAACAATACTTTGGAGAGTATTTCTACCAAGAGGGGGGGTATTTGTACGAGACAACACCACAAGGGGGGGGGGGGGGTACTCTCGGCCAAGGGGGGGAGGGGCTCTCGGCCAAAGGGCCTTCTCAAAGGGGGAGGGGGGGTGTTTAGACGAAACACTACAAGGAGAGGGGAGGATTTTAGACTTAGTAAAGTTTTTGGATGAAGAAGTCTTCAAAGGGGGAGGGGTATTTATAGGGAAATCAAGGGCCATGATCTAGCCAAGTGGGGGGGGGGGGGGGCAAGTGGAGGGCCAAGATGTGCCCAAGTGCCCCCTAGTCCCTACTCCTTAAAACCCTCACAAATATCTACAAAATATCTTACCCACCTTATCTTGAAATCGTCCACTTTACCGCCCACAACTTCCGCCAATGAGAGGGTGCCAAGTGTCGCCCTCTCGTTGGTCCAACATGCTTCGTCTCTCGGAAAAATCCGCAAAAATTAAAAATGACATAGCCGGAATTTTCCCTTCGCAAGTTATGCAAAACGTTTCGTCGAAAAACGACTCTAACCGGGTGTTGTGCACAAAATAATTCGGCCAAGCCTACTTTAAGCTTCAAACTTTTCTACGTACGTCCTTACGTACATACTCTGAAAATACGGGGTATAACATTGTTATATCATAGACTGCCGGCAGTGAGGAAGGAATTCCACGGGCATGATTGATGTTGTGGGCGTGAGACCCATTGTTATATTTTGAGTGATGACTTTGAGGCGAGTCCTCGACTTGACATGACTACTTATATGTTGTATCGTAGTTTGGTTATCATACATGTCTCGCTTTATATAGACTATTATGATTTCATTTACGTGATTTTCGCCACATACTTGGTACTGTTATCGACTTTCGGGCCGCGTCACGCCGCAGTGTAGGTACTCCAGTTGTTGATCCTCGCTCATAGGATCACAGTTCAGCGTTTTGGGGAGCTCCGTTTCTCCGGAGGCTTATCTTTTGGTATGATTCCTTGAGATTGTAGGTTCTTGTACATTCAGGGGTATGGCGGGGCCCTGTCCCGTCATAGTTGTTATAAAATTCGTAGTGGTCTGTAGTACTGTTGTGGGCAGGTTTTGAAATAGGATGTAGCTGTTCAGGTTTAATTATTTATTTATACAGAAAGGTAACCATTTTGGTTAGCCTGTTTTCTTTATCTTGTTTCATGTTTAAGTTTTTATTTCTGTTGATTTTCTCTGATGTTGTATCACTAGGGTGCCCGGGTTACCAGTCGCGGGCCCGAGGTCGGGTCGTGACACCAATTCCCATTAACGAACCTTTTTTCTTCACAAAATCCGGAAACTTTTCCGTCGAAAAATCACATCTTTCTTCCTTTCCAATTTAACGTCGTATTCTCGTACGTACGTCCTCATAAACATACCCTGGAACTACGGGGTGTAACACTGGATCTATCAAAGCATATACACACAACATGCAATCAGTAATGTACCTATGACGACATCTGGTGACGCCTCCTGGTCCTGACGGCTTGACATAGCATAGATGCGGTTCTAAGGACCGCTGAATCGGACCCTACCACGACTCTCGCCGGCTCGCCGTCCGTGAACACCTCGCCCGGGGCGATCACCATCAAGACGAAGATCCAGCCATCGACTTCGCTTACCGAGCCATAACATTCCCACCGCTCGGGACATAATCTTCTCAAATGGGCCCCGCCGCCACAAGAATAACAAGCTCCTGGAGTAGCACGACACCCTCCATAATGGCAATCGCCGCATCGACCACACCGAGGTATAGGTGGACTCATCTGACTGGAACCCTGGTCTGTCACGACCCGATCCCGGGCCCGTGACTGGTGCCTTACCCCGGGCACCCTAGTGATACAACATCAGAGAAAATCAGTGGAAAATAAAAATTAAACATGAAACAAGAGATAAGATCATAAAACAGGCCAAACAAACGGTTACCTTTCAATAAAATATAAGTATACAAATCTTTCAAACCGAACAGTTTAATCCTTTTTATAAACCCTGCCCACAACAGTACTACAGACCTCTAAGAGTTTTTATACAACATGACGGGACAAGGCCCCGCCATACCCCTGAATGTACAAGAACCTACAACTCAGGGTAACATACCAAAGATAAGCCTCCGGAGAAACGGAGATTCCCAATGCTGAACTGTGATCCTAAGAGCGAGGATCAACAACCGATGTACCTCTACCTGCGGCATGAACGCAGCCCCCCGAAGGAGGTCGATAACAGTACCAAGTATATGAAATCGAAAATATCAGAAATGAAATCATAGCAGTCTATATAAAGCAGGAGACATGTATGATAACCAAACTATAGTTCACCATAAATAAGCAGTCATGTAAGTCAGGGACTCACGCCCTCAGAGTCATCACTCAAATATAACTATGGGTCTCACGCCCGCAACATCAATCATGCCCGTGGAACACCTTTCTCACTGCCGGCAGTCTATGATATAATACCACCACAGAGTACACATGAACACCAAGTCTGTATTATCAATACTATACAACCAAACCACGAAGCTGACACGGGGCAAGTACGAAAGCCGACTACCAGATACCAAGGCCGTGTCACGTAGCTGATGTGACGCCCCGAAACCCGGGCCCGTCACTGGTGCCTTACCCCGGGCACCCTAGTGATACAACATCAGAGAAAACCAGCGGAAATAAAAACTTTACACATGAAATGAGAGACATAAATAAATAAACAGCCAACCCAACCGGCTTTCGGTATATATACATAAAACCCAACAGCTTATCCTTTTTACAAACCCCGCCACAACAAAGTACATGCACTTAAGATATACAACAACTATGACGGACAGGGCCCGCCATACCTCGAATGTATAAGTACCTACAATGACAGGACTATACCAAAGATAAGCCTCGGAGGAACGGAGCTTCCTAACGCCGAATCGCGATCCTATGAGCGAGGATCAACCAACTGGTGTACCTCTACCTGCGGCATGAACGCAGCCCCCCGAAGGAGGTCAGTACAACAGGTACCAAGTATGTGAAACTGAAAATACTGTAATGAAATCACATTTCATCATTTTATAAAACCATTTCGCAATAAGTAAACAGTTATGTCAAGTAAGGGGACGCATATCCCCAGAATAATCACTCACACATAATCATGGGTCTCACGCCATAATACCACTCATGCCCGTGGAACTCATTCTCATCGCCAGCATATGATGTAAAACAACACCCATATGTGAACTCGAACACTAGATCCTGCGTCGCTATCAAAACCGACGGGCCAAGTAGAATAGCCAACTACCACCCAAAAGCTAGTCATATCCCATCACGGGCAAGGTACTAAGCCAACTACTACCCAAAAGCTAGCCACGCAATCGCCGAGGCAAGTATCTTAAGCTAACGACAATAGCCTACCGCCTCACAAGATATGACCGAGGCAAGTATCTTAAGCTATCTACCGAGGCTACCAGACACGAAAATGACCGTAACAAGTATCTAAAGTGTGCACGAACCACACGCATAAAACCAAGCCCGTGATCGCCGTCACCGCGCAAGCTTCATGGATTAGCGGTCCATGGACTAACACCGAACCTCACAATGACCGCATGCCCCGCATCTTACCTCTAAGTCATGGCCATGAAACCATCCCATCGACGCATGCCCGTGGAACATCCATCACGCCAAGATGTCCAAAGGAAATAAATCGATAGCCGCCCTCCCAGAGTCACGACGCAGAAACAACCACCAATACTCAAAGTGGACGATACTGTGGACCACCCAACGCCGCATGTCCAAATAATCAATCGAGATAGCCTCCCTGCAGAGTCACGAAGACATCAACAAAACACTTGCACATCAAAGACTATCACAACAAGCATAGGCAAGTTTAACATACATTCATTTTAATCAACAATCCGGTTTCAAACCCAAAATACTACATACTTTCCTTCTTTCAAAAGACCTCTTTCTATGTAAAAGCCACATGATACTAATACTGTAGTATATAAAGAAAACACGCTTTACTTTTAAAACCAAATTACTTCACCTTCGTAAAAATCTTTACAAGGCTTTTAAAATCAAGTACTCTATACTTTATAAACCAAGTGCTTTTCTTTTAGAACAACATCAAGTATACTCTTTTAAAACCCAATTAACTTACTCTTTCAAAACAAGTAACCTATACTTAAATCAAGTTACTTCTCCTTTTCCAAAACAAGTCGTTATAAGTCAAGTCTCTTATCTTTCAAGATCAAGTCTCTTAACTTTCAAAATCAAGTCGTTTTTATCACAAACCAAATCTTTCTTTTATCTTCATAAAGTCGTTATAACTAACTTCCCATAAAGCCATTATAACACTTTATGTTTTAAAACAAACAAAAATCGTTTCACACACGTACGTCTACCGTACTATATAGTTCACAACAATCATGCTCAAGAGTATAGGAAGAATCACATACCTTTAGCTTAAACCACAAGCCAAGTCAAGTATGCCGCAGTGAAAGATCCACCTATAACAACCATAATATAAAAATCAACTTCTAGCACTCTCCGTAGAATATTCTAAACACAAGATTCCTTATTCTACAGAAATTTCGGCAGCACCTCCCCCCCCGCAATCACATAAATCTCCTCCCCTAACCAGGCCCGCTACCAGGCCAACAACTCCCAGGGGATTACACGTCTAACCGGACGTGTTCAAATATGCTTTACAATAATACTTACACAAGTCTACTGTAAGTACAGTCCAATGTAAATACAGTTCAATCCTTTATAATCATCCTTCGAATATAATATACTCAAGTATAACTACTACAACATGTAATATCCAATTACAATAGGGGGACATAGATCATTACCTCGATAAGCCCAAAAATTATCCAAGTTATAAGTCGATCCTGAGCAACGTTTAGCTCCAATCCTTACGCTCCAACCCGCTCCAGACCCTTAGAAGTTTCTAAACAACTTCTAAATACTTCCACCAAGCTAGGAAGATTTTTCTAGGGTTTCGCTTACTACTATTGGAATAAAGTAGTATTTCCGGGCTCCTAGTATTGAAATAACTTTGGAATACTACTAGGGATACTAGGCCAAGGTATTTGGGATTATACAACAATACACCAAGTATTTTCTACACAAGAGGGGAGGGGGACGAAATCTACACAAAGGGAGGGAAAACATTTGCTTTGGAAAGCTTTCAAGTGAGGGATGATTTACTTCTTCAACTTAAGGGGGTTTATATAGAGGATTCAAGGGCCAAGATCAAGGTAAGTGTAGGGTCAAGATTGGGCCATGTGTGTGTGGGTCCCACCACACCACATGGCCAACGAAAACAAGGGCCAAGTGGCTTGCCACTTGTCAACCCATTTCGGCCAAGGGACAAGTGGCTAGCCACTTGTCCCACCATTTCGGCCAAGGTGCCACATGGGGGTGACACGTGTCGCCCCCCGACTCGTCCAAAATATTTCGTCTTCCGAAAATATCCAAAATACCGGAAATCTCAAAAACAAAGCGGGCCCCACAAAACCGTAAATTTCTCCCGTGGGCCCCACGTGACCATTTCCGAAAATAAAATCTCATAATTCTAAAATAATCCAAGAAGTCCAAATACCAAATCTGGGAATCCAATTCCCATTAACGAACCTTTTTCTTCACAAAAACCGGAAACTTTTCCGTCGAAAAAAATCACATCTTTCTTTCTTTCCAAAATTTCTGTCGTATTCTCGTACGTACGTCCTCACATACATACCCTGGAACTACGGGGTATAACAGCTGACCGGGGCAAGTACGAGGGCTAACTACCAGGTACCAAGGCCGTGTCACGAGACTTCGTAAGTGCGAGGGCTAACTACCAGGTACCAAGGCCGAATCAGCCACGAGACGGGGCAAGTACGAAAGCCGACCACCAGATACCAAGGCCGATCAGTAAAACCTCATGGAGAGCTAGTCCATGGAATAACACTATCAACAAGGAAACGAACCCTCACCATGGCCGCATACCCGTGGACCATCCATCGAGTCAGTATGCCCATGGACTATCATAGTGGAAGCATACCCGTGGGCCACCCATCGTGTCAGTATGTCCAAAATGATCAAGAATAACACGACCGGCCCTCTGTTCGAGAGACGCGGTAACATAAGAATACAACACTTTGCACAATCAAGGCTATCATACACAACAATAGGAAAGTTACACACAACTCAAGGTACTTTTTATTATATGCCAAAGTCCAGGTTTTAACCCCAAAGTACTACGTATGTTAAACTCTTTTTAAAGGATCCATTTCTTTTACAAAGGTCACCCGATACCCGCAGTATAGAGTGACTAACATCTTTTAAGTAAACCAAAACAACTTCCATACTTTCCTTTTAAAACCAAAACTAAGGCAATATCATGCCTTCTTTTTAGACCAAAACACTTCTCCTTTTAAAGTCAAGTTACTACTTTAAAACCAATGATAAAACCATTCATTTGTTTTCATAAAGTCGTTATAACTAACTTCGCATAAAGCTGTTATAACACTTTATGTTTTAAACCAATTTTTAAGACAAAACAATGCCTATTCTTTTAAACCAAAGACTCTTTAATTTCCTCAAGTCCCTTTTAGAAATCAAGTTCCTTACTTATTCTCATTTCCGAAATCAGTAAAACATTATTCTTTAAAAACCAAGTACTCATTACTCACGAATGAGGTTTCACACTTCTTAACAACTTTCACATCAATTCAATTAAGTCAAGTCTTCTTAACTTCTTAAAAGCAATAAACCATTCTTTTTATCTCTCTTAAGTCGTTATACCTAACTTCCCATAAAGCTAGTATAACTCTTAAGCTTTCAAACCAAGTATTATTCTTCTTTCAAAAAGGATTCTTAATTCTTTTGAAATACTTCAAGATTCTTATTATTCAGGCTTAAGTCAAAAGACATTGCCGTAAAACTATATTCAGTTAACACACGTACGTCTACCGTACTATATATATATTCTTGTAAAATACTTCCAGATTCTTATTGTTCAGGCTTAAGTCAAAAGACATTGCCACACGTACGTCTACCGTACTATATATATATATATATTCCTTTAAAATATCATGCTCAAGAGTATAGGAAGAATCACATACCTCGCGACGATTATCGACTATCAGCAAATAGCTCCAAAGTACTGTAATCCTGCTAGCCTTTTTCACTTCTTCGAGTAGAATACGCTACTCGCAGTACTTCACCCTATAATGGTCACACAAGTCTATCAACGACTAGACTATCTGTAAAATAATTCTACGGAAAATTGGGCAGCACTTCCCTACCCGCCAAACTACACAAGTCTCATCAGAATACAAATCTTATGTAAGTACAGTTCAGTTCCCTTCTTATATACCTTCCTGGTATATAACTTATACTTAATTCTTCTACTTCAACAGTATATAAACTCTAATTACAAAAGAAGGTCAAGCGTATTTACCTCGATAAGCCCAAAATTATCCAAGTTTAAATGTTGATCCTGAGCAACGTTTAGCTCCTACTCTGGGCGCTCCAAACCGCTCCAAACAACCCTTAGAAGTTCTACGCAACTTCTACTTAATACTTCAACTCGCTATGAAGATTTTCCTTAGGGTTTCGGTTTGAGACTAAAAGGACAAAAGGTAGTATTTCTGGGCTCTACGTATAGAGGTAACTTTTGGAATACTACAAGGTATAAGGCTAAGGTATTTTGGTATAGTAACAATACTTGGAGAGTATTTCTACCAAAAGGGGTATTATACGAGAACAACAAGGCAAGGGGGTGTACTTCTACCAACACCACTAGGAGGGGAGGGAATAACTCTCGGCCAAGGGGCCTCACGAAAGGGGGAGGGGGGTGTTCTTGGACGAGAACACTACACTAAAGAGGGGGAGAAGACTTTCAAGACTTAGAGACAATTTTTGGATGAAGAAGTCTTCAACAAGGGAGGGGTATTTATAGGCCAACCAATGGCCAAGATGAAGCCAAGTGCAAGGCAAGTGTAAGGCCAAGACCAAGCCAAGTGCACCCTAACCCTACTCCACAAAACAAGGCACAAAACAAGGCACCAAACAAGGCACAAAATAAGGCACAAAATCGTGCCATCCAAGCCCTCAGTCACCCTCCCGTTGGTCCAAAATATTTCATCTCTCGGAAAAATCCGCAAAAATAATAAATGACATAGCCAGAATTTTCCCTTCGCAAGTTCTGTAAAACGTTTCGTCGAAAAACGACTCTTTACGGGGGGGTTGTGCACAAAATTCGAAACTTGCCTAACTTTAAGGCTCAACTTTTCTACGTACGCCCACACGTACATACTCTGGAAATACGGGGTATAACATTCTCCCCTCCTTAGAAACATTCGTCCCGAATGTTCCTTCTCGAAACAGATAACGACAAAGTTCTTCATAACTTAAACAAGTTGCCAATGCCACAAAATAACACCCGCGCAAATATTTAATCCAAGTCCCCGAGGAATCACCTCTAACATCACAAAAGCTTCCACCCTGGTCTAAAGGATACTCCCTTCGCATCTTCACTTTTACAACAAAATGATCTCTTTTATTCTGCTAACACACGTTCACTTCTTTCCTTACTCGTCGTAATCACTTGAACTCTCCCAAGATAACGCACCATACTTCAACATTACTCGGGTCCCAAAATTTCTGGAGCCACTACCTCCAAACTTGGTCATCTTACCAGCCTCGATCTTCTTTAAGGCCATTCCCGGCCTTCACGATCCGCTTCTGGTCGAACATATCCACGAACTCATACGATGGTCATCTAAACTTGGGCCTAGCACCCTCGTGACCCTACCATCTGGCGGGACCACCCAGAACTGACCCCACCTACATCCGGGCTACGGGTTGACCCGCAATACGCCCTCAACCCGACCCTCCGTCGCGCCAACTCTTGCTCCTCGATACGGAACAATCTTACTAATTCACATCAGGAAAGCTACCACTTTCATTTTACACAACTCACGGAATTATCCCACAATACATTATACGCAAACCAAGTATTTCGACAAAGACTAACCGTAAAATCTTTTATTCAAGCCGGCCTTACGTCTAAGGTCTCAACGTGTAATATTCTAAGGTTCATACCTTCCCTGTCCCCACACTTATTCTTTCAACTAACCAAGTCTCTAAACCACAATATACACAATGCTATCTGTACATAGTACTCAACATACAATCATCGTATCACACATGCAAAACTCTCGAGGGTTAAGGATATACCTGAAAAGATAGGCGGTTCAAAGGACCGCTAAATCTGGGAACTTCCACCGCGACCTCTGCCGTGGCCTGCCGGTGTATGAACATCCTGCCTAGCTATGGAAGGTGAATAACCCGCAACTGATCTCGTAGTCTGCGCTATCCTACCAGTGCTACCCCTGGTCGGACAGTCTCTCGCTAGATGGCCCTGTTGGCCGCAAGAATAACAATCTCCCAAGTTAGTACGACACTCTCCCTTATGAAGTTTTCCACAACGGCCACACTGAGACAAGGGCGACCTCATCCGGCGAGCACTCCTACTCCTCAAAATCAAACACGGGAGTCCCGACTCGCCCCGAATAACCCGGCGTCCCGGCGTGGAGGACCACTCACCGGGCGGAGGTACATAACTAGTTCACTGAGGCGGTCCGCTCGAAAGTTATCAAAGGACCTCATTGCTAGCCCTCTTCTGCTGATCTTGGTCATTCCGTCGACCTCTACGCTCCTCACATCCAAGTGCATAAGCCTGCATGCGGGCAATGTCCATGCCCGGCTGAAGAGCTACACCCGAACAAGCCTCTGCCAAGTAGTCATCGAGCCCGGTGACGTAGCGGTGCACTCTGTCCTCCATACTGGCTACTAACGCGGGGACATACCGAGCCAATGAGTCGAACTCCACATTGTACTCCCGAACCGTACGCCCGCTCTGCCTCAACACCAAAAATCTCCCGAGCCCTCCTCGCCTGTGGAGGTAAGAAATGTGCAAGAAATGCCTCTGAGAACTCGTTCCATACGGCTGGAAGTGCATGCTCTCCCCGGGACAGCTCCCACGAATCAAACCAGTCGACTGCAGTATCACGCAGCCGATGCGAACCCAAGACCACTGACTCGGTCTCCGAAGCCTTGATCACTCTCATGATCCGTCAGAATCGCTTCGGATGAACTCCTCGGATCATCCTCGTGCCTCGACCAGAACTCGCGGCTACAACTCGAAAAGTCCCGTAGCCTCAAACTATCCGATCTCGTGAACCACGGGTGCATCTTGAACCGCCAAGGCCCAAATTATCTCATGTCGCCACGATCTCGCCGAATCGGGCCATCTCTTGTAACCCATCTCCTCCGCCCCGTGGGACCGAGGCTCAGTATCGTTGTCTCATCACCATCGCTGTGGCTCTAAACTCACTGGGCCGGGCGGCGCTGCAAAACTCGCCGTCAAGCACAATCTCAGTCTTCGACGCTCGCGCTGCATTTCTCAGATCTCACTAGCGGCTCCTCGCCGCTTGCCCATCTGGGCGGGTTGCCTTGCGGAGGCATAATCGTAAAACGAGATACGTCGAGGGGTCCAACTTACAACATGCCTCTAAGGCACGATCTCGGAATGAGAAGAAGGAAACTAATCCTAAATGTCCTGCACCTCTCGATTATAGATGTGGTGCACAACACACCGATAATCAAGACTCTACTAGACACGGTTCAGACACTTTCCGAGGATTAATCGCTCGATACCACTTTTGTCACGACCGATCCGGCCCGTGGATCGTGCCTTACCCTGCACCCTAGTGATACAACATCGAGAAAATCGGAAAATAAAAATTAAACATGAAACAAGAGATAAGATCATAAACCAGGCCAACCAAACGGTTACCTTTCAATAAAATATAAGTATACAAATCTTTCAAACCGAACAGTTTAATCCTTTTTACAAACCCCGCCACAATAAAGATTACTGCACCTCTAAGAGTTTTTATACAACATGACGGGACAGGCCCCGCATACCCTTGTCACGACCTGCCCGGCCCGTGGATCGTGCCTTACCCGGCACCCAAGTAGTCATACATCGAGAAAATCATGGAATATAAAACAAGACATGAATCAAATGAAAATTTAGACACGCTTTATATGAGAAAAGTCGCTTTCGCATAATATATATAAACCAAGTTTTGCGCTACATCCCAAATGTACAATAGGACTACTGCACTTAAAGAAGAACCACTATGGCGGGACAGTATTCCGCCATACCCTGAATGTACAAAACTATCTACAATACAGGAGATCATACCCAAAGTAGAGCCTCCGAGAAGATGGAGCTCACGACACCAAAGCAAAGATCCTAAGGATGTTGATCTAGCACTGCCGCTCTTACTCGCAGATGAACGCAGCCCCCCGAAGGAGGTCAGTACAACAGGTACTAAGTATGTGAAACTGTAAAGTACTTAAATGAAATCATATCACTTTAAAACCAATTTTACAAATATGCACGAAACAACCAATGTAACCGCACATAGTGCCACATCATAAACAAGAGCAACAATAGGTAAATCAGTAATGTGTCTTTTCTAGGCCGCGAATGATCAAGCAGGCCACTACCATATTATCATTCCGCAAGCCTAATCTCGACTCGTAGTCCGCATAGGCCACTCACATAGGCCCGCATGAGGTATAACCCCGCATCGAGGGTAGCTACTCCTCGGCATCGTCCTGGACTCGTTGTCCGCATGGCCACATAGACCGCATGAGGCATAACCCCGCACACTAACCTGGAACTCTCGTAGCTCCGCATAGGCCCCCTGGACCCGCATGAGGTATTCTCGAATCATGGTCCCAGACCGCCTGAGTCTACCCCGCATCGGAGGGCAGCTTAACCCCCGGTATCATCTCCAGAGGTGAGTGATATAGTACTAACATAACAGCTTATAGTTTAAACAACATAAGCATAAGTAAGACTGACCTCTTTACACAAACGTTACAAGATACTAACACATAACATCACAATATGTCTACTCATCAAAACCATCTTATTATACCTTTCGGAAATCAATACAAGTCTTTTTATAAACACATAAGTAAACTGTTCCTTTTTATAAAACTTAAGCCGTTATACTTAACTTCCCATAAAGCTAGTACAACCCTTAAGCTTCTTGTTTTAAAAACAAATATTCTTCTTCTTTCAAAACTGTTTTATAATTCTTTTGAAAGACTTTTTAAGATCTTTATTATTCAGGCTTAAGTCGCAAGACATTGCCGTAAGTATTATTCAGGCTTAAGTCAAAAGACATTGCCGTAGTTATTATTCAGTTAACACATGTACGCTCACCACTATATATATTTTAAAATATCATGCTTTAGGAAGAATCACATACCTTCTACGAAATCCACCGCCAAGTCGAATATGTCGCTACGCAGAATCCTATAATAGTCACGCATACTATCAAAGTCTAGACTACTCAGAGGTCATTCTAAACAGAGGGTTCTCAATTCTACGGAAAGTCGGGCAGCACTTCCTACCCTGAGCTATATAAGTCATCTTGTGAAAACAAATTCCTATGTAAGTATAGTTCAATTATTCTTCTTTATACCCTTCATCGTGATAATACCAATTCTATTCTCAGAATATTCTTCTAAGTATTTATACTTATTCTTATACTTCTACGATGCATTCTCTAATTATAAAAGAAGGGTAAGTTTATTTACCTCGATAAGCCCAAAATTATCCAAGTATAAACGTCGCCTCCCGAGCAAGGTTTAGCTCCTAATTTGTACGCCCGAAGCTCCAGAACCCTTAGAAGTTCTTCACAACTTCTACTAAGTACAAAGGGATTTGGGCTAGGTATTTTGGGTATTATAACAATACTAGAAGGCAACTTTTCTACCAAGGAGGGGGTAGGTTTCGGCTCGGGTAGGGGGCGGGGGTGCCTCGGCCAAGCTTCAAAAGGGGAGGGGGGGAGTGTTTGGACGAAAAGCTACAAGGGAGAGGGAAGGATTTTAGCCTTGGAAAGTTTGTTTGTGGATGAAGAACTCTTCATCATAAGAGGGATATTTATAGGTCAAGGGATGGCCAACCAATGGCCAAGATTATGCCAAGTGCAAGGCAAGTATAGGGTGAGGATTAGGGCAAGTGTCCTTAGCCAACTTGCACACAAAATATCCTACCAACTCCAAGACAAAAATGGCCATCCAATTCGGCCTAATGCCGCCCCACATCCACCAATGAGAGGGTGACAAGTGTCGCCCTCTCGTTGGTCCAAAGTGTTTCGTCTCTCGGAAAAATTCGCAAAAATTAGAAATGACATAGCCGGAATTTATCCTACGCGAGTTGTGTAAAACGTTTCGTCGGAAAACGATCCTTTTAATGAGTTGTGCCCAAAAAAACGTCCCATTGCCTACTTTAAGGCTAAACTTTCGTACGTACGCCCTTACGTACATACTCTGGAAATACGGGGTATAACATTCTCCCCTCCTTAGAAACATTCGTCCCGAATGTTCCTTCCCAAGACAGTTAACGATAAGATTCTTCGTAACTTAAACAGTTGCAAATGCCACACACGGCCACAGAACAACACTTAGGCATAAACGATAACGAAAATTTATAAGTAGGAAAGTGAATTACCTGGAGGTGTGGGGAATAGGTGAGGATACTTCTGCCTCATGTCCTCCTCAGCTTCCCACGTCATCTCCTCCCTGAGCTCGTTCCGCCACAGAACTTTGACGGAAGCCACGTCCTTGGTCCGCAGACGCCTAACCTGACGATCGATTATCGCTATGGGAATCTCCTCATACGATAACCCCTCGGTCACCTGGACATCGTCAATCGGATGCACCCTAGATGGATCCCCGATACATCTCCTCAGCATAGAAACATGAAACACCGGATGCACTGCCTCCAGATCGGACGGCAGATCCAACTCGTAGGCAACCTTGCCTACCTTGCGACAACTGATAGGCCCAATGTACCTTGGGCCGAGTTTCCTTTCTTCCCGAATCTCATCACACCCTTCATGGGTGACACCTTCAGAAAACCCAATCATCAACCTCGAACTCCGGATGCTGCGACGACGATGATCTGCATATGACTTCGCCGACTCGAATGCCAAGAACCTCTCCTGGATAAGCATCACCTTATCCATCGCTCGTATCAACCGCCCCACTAATCGCACTCGCCCACATCGAACCAGCCTATCGGCGATCCGCACTTCCTCCCATACAAGGCCTCATAAGGCGCCATCTCAATCGGAGTGGTAGCTATTATTATATGCAAACTCAACTAGAGGCAAATGATCCTCCCGCCACTCGAAGTCGATAACACAGCTCGCAGATATCCTCAAGAGTCGGATAGTGCGCCACCGTCTGGTCATGCGTGGATGGAATGCAGACTTCAGTTCACTGCGTCCCCAAACCCTTCTCGAAAGACCTCCGTGTTAGCCGTGAACCGGGCTCCTCCATCGATATGATCGAAATAGGGACTCCATGCAATCGACGATCTCTGATGTAAAGTTCGGCATAATCCTCGGTAAAAAGTCGCCCCGACGGGAAGAAAGTGGGCTGATTTCGCCACCGTCGACGATAACCCATATAGAATCATGTCTCCTCCGAGTGCGAGGTAATCCCGTGATAAAGTCCATGTTGATCATCTCCCACTTCCGTGCTCGGATCTCTATCGTCAGAATAAAACCACCGTGCCTCCGTGCTCTACCTTCACCGCCGACAACACGGCACCGAGCTACGAACTCGCAACGCCCTCTTCGCCATCCCAAAGAATACACGATCTAGCGTCGTGGTACATTTTGGTCGCACTCGATGGATAGAGTAACGCGCTACGTGCTTCCTCAAGAACTCGCCGAAGTCCTGAAAAATCTGGAACACACAACCTGCCCTCAAACCTTAGCACCCCATCAGGTGCTACCTCAAAAGGACCCTTCCCCTCACGAAGAGCCGTATCACGGTACCGAATCAAAACCGGATCCTCGAACTGTCGCCTCTTCACCTCCTCGACGATGGAAGACTCGGCAACCTCACGAACTCGAACCCCATCGCTATCGTAATCAATCAAACGGACACCAAGGCTCGCTAATCGATGCAAATCACGAACCATGCCCTCCTCTCTAGCTGCACATCCGATAGGCTCCCATCGACCTACGACTAAGAGCATCCGCCACAACATTGGCCTTCCCGTGGTACAGATATCAACATCGTAATCCTTAAGCAACTCTAACCACCGTCTCGCCGTAAGTTCACTCCTCCGTCAAGATATACCGAGGCTCTTGTGGTCTGTATAAATATCCACGTGAACCCCATACAAATAGTGCCTCCGCATCTTCAAAGCGTGAATCACCGCCGCTAACTCCAAATCATGCGGGTAGTTCCTCTCGTGTTTCTTAAGTCGGGATGCGTGACGCTATAACTCTACCCCACGCATCAACACACATCCCACCGATGCCCGACGCATCACAATACACGACATAACCATCCGACCTCCGGAAGAGTAAGAACGGGGCGATCGCCGCCTCTTTCAAGAATCGAAACCCCGCCACAAGCATCACCATCAAACTTAGCCGCTCCGAGTCACCTAGTCAATGGTGCGTAGATAGAAACAAACTTCTACGAATCGCCGATAATATCCTCGCAAGGCCCGTAAAATCGCGCACTGTCGGAGTAGTAGGTCTAGGCCAAGTCCCGATCGCTCGATCTTGGCCGTATCCACTGAATGCCATCACCCACAATATGCCCAAGAAAAGCCACCAAGTCAACCAAAACTCACATTTGGAAAACTTGGCGTATAATCATGGTCTCGAGAATCACAAGATACGCTCAAATGCTCCGCATGCTCTCGCCTGAGCGAGAATAAACCAAGATATCATCAATGAACACTATCACAAACGTGTCAAAAATGGTTTGAACACTCGGTTCATCAAATCCATGAATACCACGAGCATCGTCAACCCAAAAGACATGACCGAACTCATAATGCCCGCACGTCCGAATGCATCTAGGGACATCCACCTCTCGACTAACTCGATGATAGCCCGATCGCAGATCAATCTTGAGAAACATCTCGCGCTCGCAATCGTCGAACAAATCATCAATCCCGGAAGGGGTATTCGTTTTAATGGTCACCTTGTTCACCGTCAGATCAACACATGCGCAGCTGGCCCCGCCCTTCTTCTTCACGAACAATACCGCGCTCCTCGTGGAGAGAAACACTGGCCCGATGAAGCCCTTTCTCCAAAGAAATCTCGCAAATGGTCCTTCAACTCTCTCAACTCGGCAGTGCCATTCAGATGGCGGAATGGAAATAGCCGAGTGTCCGCAAGACATCGATACAAAACTCTATCTCCTCTCGGGAGGATACCCGGAGGTCGTCTGAAACACGCCCGGGAACTCTCGACTACTGATCGATCAAAACTGCATCGCACCTCGTGATCAAACACCCGAACGAGATGGTAGATATACCCTTCTCGCACTATCTTCCTAGCCTTGAGGTAAGAAATAAACTTACCTCACGATACTGATGTTCCTCCCACACAACAACCGCTCTCAGAAATCGAACCGCATTACTTTCTCCCGGCTTACATTGGCGTAGTGCAAGCTAGCCAATCCATACCCATGATCACATCGAAATCGGTCATGTCCAACTCTATCAAGTCGCCAGTGGTCCGACGATCGCAAATGGTCATCGGACAAGCCCTATATACCCGCCGAGCTACCACCGAATCACCCATCCGCGTAGCTACCTCGAAAGGGTCTATGGACTCGTGCTCTATCCCTATCCTACTAGCAATAAGTGGGAGATATATAGACAGAGTAGAACCGTGGATCTATCAAGGCATACACATCAAACCCAGAACCGATAAGGTACTGTGAACATATCGTGAGGCCTCCCGATCCCCGCCTACCGATAAGCATAAATGCGCTCGAGGACTAGAATTGGGACCCGCACCACGACCTCGCCGCGACCTGCTGGTCCACGAGTACCGCCTCCGGCGTAATCGTAGGGACGAAGAACCGCAATGCACTTCGGCGCCGAGCTCTACCACCGCCACGCCGGCCGGACAGCCGCAAAGTGACTCGCCGCCACAAATGTAACAAGCTCCCGTAGCGCACTCACACTTCCGCATGGGATCTACCGACGCCACACCGAGGGGTGGTGCCGATCGCCGCACTCGCCGCTCGACGCTCAAGCCTCGCCCCGGCCCGCCTCGAATACTCGCCGCGGCTGGCGACGCGCGCAGAGTGCTCAGCCGGCCGTGGTGCAAATCTAGATCGCCGCTGAGGCCGCCACCACGATAGCCACCAAGACCTCCCGCCCCGCCTTCTTCGCTGCCGTCGCCCACTGCGCTTACCGCGCCTCGCATCCAAGGGCGAGCTTGCATACGTAATATCCATGCTGGTCAAGAGCCACACCCGCACAAGACTCGGCCATATAATCATCTAGCCCGTGACGTAACGATGCACTCGCCCTCCATATCGCTACCAATGCAGTGGACATATCGAGCCAACGAATCAAACTCAACGCCTTTCCTAACCAAGGCCCCTCTCTCGCCAAAGAATAAGAATCTATCGCCTGCCCTCCTCATCCGCGAGGCAAGAAATGAGTGAGAAAGGCCTCAAAACTCGCCCCATACCGCAGAGGCGATGCTCTCCCGGGAAAGCTCTCACGAATCAAACCAATCGATCGCGATCACGCACCGACGCGAACCGGCGTCACAGATTTGCCTCGAGGCCTTGATCACCCGCGTGATCCTCAGAGTCGACGGATGAACTCCTCGGATCATCTTCCGCCGACCAGAAACTCGGGCGGGCTACAACTCAGAAATCTCGTAGCCTCAAACTATCTCGCTCAGTGCACTACAGCGATCGGGCCGAATCGAATCGCCGATCCACTGCCTCATGTTCGCCACGATCTCGCCAAGAATCGGTCATCTCTCAGAATCCATCTCATCCGCTTCCAGCCGTGGGATCGAGGTGTAGGTACTGTGGTCTCATCACCATCGCTGCGACCTAAACCCTCTCGGCGGCGTCGTAGAACTCGCCGCTCGGGTATAGACCGGGCTCGAGCCTCGTGACTCTAGGTGTCATGCTAGCAGCCTCGGCCGCTTTGCCTTCCGGGCCCGGTTACCTTACGCGAGGCATAATCATATGTAAAAGGAATACGTTAGAGGGTCCGACCTATAACACGTTTCTAAAGCACGATCTCGAGTGAGAAGAATGGAAACCAATCCTAAATATCCTATAGCCTCTCGATTATTGGTGGTGCACAACACACCGATAATCAAGACTCTACTAGATACGGTCAGTAGACACTTTCCGAGGATTAATCGCTTCGATACCACTTTTGTCACGACTGCCCGGCTCGTGATCGTGCCTTACCCGCACCCAAGTAGTCATACATCGTAGAAAATCGAATATAAAACAAGACATGAATCAAATGAAAATTTAGACACGCTTTATATGAGAAAAGTCGCTTTCGATAATATATATAAACCAAGTTTTGCGCTACATCCCAAATGTACAATAGACTACAGACTTCTAAAGAAGTAAACCACTATGATGACAGGTTCCCGCCATACCCTGAATGTACAAAACTATCTACAATACAGGAGATCATACCCAAAAGTAGAGCCTCCTAGAAGATGGAGCTCCCGACACCAAAGCAAAGATCCTAAGGATGTGGATCTAGCACTGCCGCCTTACTGCGGCATGAACGGCCTTCAAGGAGGTCGATAACAGTACCAAGTATGTGAAATCAGAAAGTACTTAAATGAAATCATATCACTTTAAAAACCAATTTTACAAATATGCACGAAACAACCAATGTAACCGCACATAGTGCCACATCATAAACAAGAGTAACAATAGGTAAATTGTAACAGGTCTTTTCTAGGCTGCGAATGATCAAAGCAGGGCCACTCGCCCATATTATCATTCTGCAAGCCTAATCCTGGACTCCCGTAGTCCGCATAGGCCACTCACATAGGCCCGCATGAGGTATAACCCCGCATCGAGGGTAGCTACTCCTCGGCATCGTCCTGGACTCGTTGTCCGCATGGCCACATAGATCGCATGAGGCATAACCCCACACACTAACCTGGAACTCTCGTAGCTCCGCATAGGCCCCCTGGACCCGCATGAGATATTCTCGAATCATGGTCCTGCATCACCGAGTCTACCCAGACGGAGGGCAGCTTAACCCCTGATCATCTCCAGGTGAGTGATATAGTACTAACATAACAGCTTATAGTTTAAACAACATAAGCATAAGTAAGACTGACCTCTTTACACAAACGTTACAAGATACTAACACATAACATCACAATATGTCTACTCATCAAAACCATCTTATTATACCTTTCGGAAATCAATACAAGTCTTTTTATAAACACATAAGTAAACTGTTCCTTTTTATAAAACTTAAGCCGTTATACTTAACCTCCCATAAAGCTAGTACAACCCTTAAGCTTCTTGTTTTAAAAACAAATATTCTTCTTCTTTCAAAACTGTTTTATAATTCTTTTGAAAGACTTTTTAAGATCTTTATTATTCAGCTTAAGTCGCAAGACATTGCCGTAAGTATTATTCAGCTTAAGTCAAAAGACATTGCCGTAGTTATTATTCAGCTTAACACATGTACGCTTCATTACTATATATATATTTTAAAATATCATGCTTTAGGAAGAATCACATACCTTCTCGCAAATCCACCGCCAAGTCGAATATGTCGCGCAGAGAATCACCTATAATAGTCACGCATAACTATCAAAGTCTAGACTACTCAGGTCATTCTAAACAGAGGGTTCTCAATTCTACGGAAAGTCGGGCAGCACTTCCTACCCTGAGCTATATAAGTCTCATCGTGAAAACAAATTCTATGTAAGTATAGTTCAATTATTCTTCTTTATACCCTTCATCGTGATAACAGCTCAATTCTATTCTCAGAATATTCTTCTAAGTATTTATACTTATTCTTATACTTCTACAGTATGCATTCTCTAATTATAAAAGAATGGTAAGTTTATTTACCTCGATAAGCCCAAAATTATCCAAGTATAAACGTCGCTCCTGAGCAAGGTTTAGCTCCTAATTTGTACGCTCCGGAAAGCTCCAAGAACCCTTAGAAGTTCTTCACAACTTCTACTAAGTACAAAGGGATTTGGGCTAGGGTATTTTGGGTATTATAACAATACTAGAAGACAACTTTTCTACCAAGGGAGGGGGGGTAGGTTTCGGCTAGGCTAGGGGAGGGTTGCCTCGCCAAGCTTCAAAAGGGAGTGGGGAGTGTTTGGACGAAAAGCTACAAGGGAGAGGGAAGGATTTTAGCCTTGGAAAGTTTGTTTGTGGATGAAGAACTCTTCATCATAAGAGGGTTATTTATAGGTCAAGGGATGGCCAACCAATGGCCAAGATTATGCCAAGTGCAAGGCAAGTGTAGGGTGAGGATTAGGGCAAGTGTCCTTAGCCAACTTGCACACAAAATATCCTACCAACTCCAAGACAAAAATGGCCATCCAATTCGGCCTAATGTCGCCCCACATCCACCAATGAGAGGGTGACAAGTGTCGCCCTCTCGTTGGTCCAAAGTGTTTCGTCTCTCGGAAAAATTCGCAAAAATTAGAAATGACATAGCCGGAATTTATCCTACGCGAGTTGTGTAAAATGTTTCGTCGGAAAACGATCCTTTTAATGAGTTGTGCCCAAAAAAATGTCCCATTGCCTACTTTAAGGCTAAACTTTCGTACGTACGCCCTTACGTACATACTCTGGAAATACGGGGTATAACACCCCTGAATGTACAAGAACCTACAACTCACGGTAACATACCAAAGATAAGCCTCCGGAGAAACGGAGCTTCCCAACGCTGAACTGTGATCCTAAGAGCGAGGATCAACAACCGATGTACCTCTACCGCAGATGAACGCACTTCCGGGCGAGGTCAAGACAATGTACCAAGTATATGAAACTGAAAAATACTGTAAATGAAATCATAGCAGTGTATATAAAGCAGGAGACATGTATGATAACCAAACTATAGTTCACCATAAATAAGCAGTCATGTAAGTCAGGGACTCACGCCCTCAGAGTCATCACTCAAATATAACTATGGGTCTCACGCCCGCAACATCAATCATGCCCGTGGAACACCTTTTCTCATCGCCAGCCTATGATATAATACCACCACAGAGTACACATGAACACCAAGTCTCAGATATCAATACTATACAACCAAACCACGGTCGACACGGCAAGTACGTAAAGCCGACTACGGATACCAAGGCCGCGTCACGAGTCGACTCAGGCAAGTACGAGGGCTAACTACTGTGTACCAAGCGTCGTGTCACGAGACTTCGCCACTACACCGAACGGCAAGTGCGAGGGCTAACTACCGTGTACCAAGGCCGAATCACCACGAGACGGCAAGTACGAAAGCCACCACCGATACCAAGCGCCGATCAAGAAACCTCATGGAGAGCTAGTCCATGGAATAACACTATCAACAGGGAAACGAACCCTCACCATGGCCGCATACCCGTGGACCATCCATCGAGTCAGTATGCCCATGGACTATCATAGTGGAAGCATACCCGTGGGCCACCCATCGTGTCAGTATGTCCAAAATGATCAAGAATAACACGACCGGCCCTCTGTTCGAGAGACGCGGTAACATAAGAATACAACACTTTGCACAATCAAGGCTATCATACACAAACATAGGAAAGTTACACACAACTCAAGGTACTTTTTATTATATGCCAAAGTCCAGGTTTTAACCCCAAAGTACTATGTATGTTAAACTCTTTTTAAAGGATCCATTTCTTTTACAAAGGTCACCCGATACCCGCAGTATAGAGTGACTAACATCTTTTAAGTAAACCAAAACAACTTCCATACTTTCCTTTTAAAACCAAAACTAAGGCAATACCATGCCTTCTTTTTAGACCAAAACACTTCTCCTTTTAAAGTCAAGTTACTACTTTAAAACCAATGATAAAACCATTCCTTTGTTTTCATAAAGTCGTTATAACTAACTTCCCATAAAGCTGTTATAACACTTTATGTTTTAAACCAATTTTTAAGACAAAACAATGCCTATTCTTTTAAACCAAAGACTCTTTAATTTCCTCAAGTCCCTTTTAGAAATCAAGTTCCTTACTTATTCTCATTTCCGAAATCAGTAAAACATTATTCTTTAAAAACCAAGTACTCGTTACTCACGAATGAGGTTTCACACTTCTTAACAACTTTCACATCAATTCAATTAAGTCAAGTCTTCTTAACTTCTTAAAAGCAATAAACCATTCTTTTTATCTCTCTTAAGTCGTTATACCTAACTTCCCATAAAGCTAGTATAACTCTTAAGCTTTCAAACCAAGTATTATTCTTCTTTCAAAAAGGATTCTTAATTCTTTTGAAATACTTCAAGATTCTTATTATTCAGGCTTAAGTCAAAAGACATTGCCGTAAAACTATATTCGCTAACACACGACGCTCACCGTACTATATATATATTCTTGTAAAATACTTCCAGATTCTTATTGTTCAGGCTTAAGTCAAAAGACATTGCCACACGTACGTCTACCGTTCTATATATATATTCTTGTAAAATACTTCCAGATTCTTATTGTTCAGGCTTAAGTCAAAAGACATTGCCACACGTACGTCTACCGTACTATATATATATTCCTTTAAAATATCATGCTCAAGAGTATAGGAAGAATCACATACCTCGCGACGATTATCGACTATCAGCAAATAGCTCCAAAGTACTGTAATCCTGCTAGCCTTTTTCACTTCTTCGAGTAGAATACGCTACTCGCAGTACTTCACCCTATAATGGTCACACAAGTCTATCAACGACTAGACTATCTCAGAAATAATTCTACTTAAAATTGGCAGACTTCGCTACCCGCCAAACTACACAAGTCTCATCAGAATACACCCTATGTAAGTACAGCTTCCCTTCTTATATACCTTCCTGGTATATAACTTATACTTAATTCTTCTACTTCAACAGTATGTAAACTCTAATTACAAAAGAAGGTCAAGCGTATTTACCTCGATAAGCCCAAAGTTATCCAAGTTTACATGTCGATCCTGAGCAACGTTTAGCTCCTACTCTGGGCGCTCCAACCCGCTCCAAACAACCCTTAGAAGTTCTACGCAACTTCTACTTAATAATTCAACTCGCTATGAAGATTTTCCTTAGGGTTTCGGTTTGAGACTAAAAGGACAAAAGGTAGTATTTCGGCTCTACGATAGAGGTAACTTTGGAATACTACAAGGTATAAAACTAAGGTATTTTGGTATAGTAACAATACTGAGAGTATTTCTACCAAAAAGGGGGTATTATACGAGAACAACAAGGCCAGTGGTGTACCCTACCAACACCACTAGGAGTGGACTAACTCTCGCCAAGGGCCTCACGAAAGGGGAGGTGTTCTGGACGAGAACACTACACTAAAGAGGGGAGAAGACTTTCAAGACTTAGAGACAATTTTTGGATGAAGAAGTCTTCAACAAGGGAGGGGTATTTATAGGCCAACCAATGGCCAAGATGAAGCCAAGTGCAAGGCAAGTGTAAGGCCAAGATCAAGCCAAGTGCACCCTAACCCTACTCCACAAAACAAGGCACAAAACAAGGCACCAAACAAGGCACAAAATAAGGCACAAAATCGTGCCATCCAAGCCCTCAGTCACCCTCCCGTTGGTCCAAAATATTTCATCTCTCGGAAAAATCCGCAAAAATAATAAATGACATAGCCAGAATTTTCCTTCGCAAGTTCTCAGAAACGCTTCGCCTGAAAACGACTCTTTACGGGGGTTGTGCACAAAATTCGAAACTTGCCTAACTTTAAGGCTCAACTTTTCTACGTACGCCCACACGTACATACTCTGGAAATACGGGGTATAACATGGTCCCTCTGGGGACCCGAAGCCCTAGAACCCTGTCATGCTCCTGAATGCCCTGTACGTCCGGAAGATGGTGGAGGAGCGCTCTGAACCGGCTGAGGTGCAAATCCGATCTGCTGCTGAGGTTGCCTACCTCAAAAACTACCAGAGGACCTCGCTCCGCCCTCTTCGCGATACTGTCAATCCGCTACCGCCTCGCTCTCACACCCAGTGTATATGCTCGCACGCGGCAATGTCCATGCCCTGAAGAGCCACTCCTGCAACCTCGCCAAGTAATCATCGAGCCTTGTGACATAGCGGTGCACCCTGTCCTCCATGTCTGCTACCAAAGCGGGTACATACCGATCCAACGAGTCAAACTCTACGTTGTACTCCCGAACCGTCCGCCCACTCTGTCTCAGTGTCAAAAATCTATCGGCCCGAGCCCTCCTCATCTGCGGAGGCAAGAAATGGCCAAGGAACGCCCGAGAACTCGTCCCAAACACCGGAAGCGCATGCTCCCCGGATAGTTCCTATGAATCATACCACCAACCGCAGATCCCGCAATGATGGGAGCCCAACAATACCGACTGCCTCTAAGCCCCGATCACTCATGATCTGCAGAATCGCTTGATAAACTCCTGAGGGTCATCCTCAGGTCTCGACCCGTAGAACTCTGGTGTACTGCGACTTAAAAAGTCCCGCAGCCTCATGCTATATCAGCTTTGTGGGGGGGCCACGGGTACAACCGGAACCGCTGCCTCCCGTCTATCCTCCTGCCTAGCCACGATCCTGGCTAGTAGCTGGACCATCTCCTTGTAGCCCATATCCTCCACTCCATGCTGTATAACTGGAGGCTCATGTATCGCGGTCTCAGCAGCCGCTGCTGCCGCCCCAAACTCTGCTGGAGTTGGCGACGTCGTGGAACTCGCCGTCCGAAACATCTCCTCTGGTAAAGACTGGGCCTGTGCCCTGGTAACCCTCGGTGTCCTTGCGTGGAGGCATAACTGATACAGGAAAATATGTCAGAGGGAGTTCAACCTATAGCACAGCTCTACTGCACGATCTTAGAATGAAAGAATGGAAACCAATCCTAAATATCTGACCTCGACATATAGATGTGGCACAACACACCGATAATCAAGACTCTACTAGATACACTGTAGACCTTTCTCCGAGGATTAATCGCTTCGATACCACTTTTGTCACGACCGATCATGACTCTGATCGGTGCCTTACCCCGGGCACCCTTGTGATACAACATCAGAGAAAACCAGCGGAAAATAAACTCACAACAAGAATCCATATATAAAATAAGCAGGCTAACCCAAAATGGCTACCACTAATACAACAAAAATGAACAGCTGAATCCTTAACAACCCAAGCTATAACAGGACTACAAGCCTCTAAGAAAGAGTAAACACTATGACGGGACAGGCCCCGCCATGCCTCGAATGTACAAATATCTACAACACCGGAGAACTGCACTAAAAGTCCAGCCTCCGGAGAAATGGAGCTCCTGACACCTCAGTAAAGATCCTAAGAATGAGGATCCACCACCGCTTCCTTTCTCAAGATGAACGCACTTCGAGGAAGCGGGTCGCGACACAATATGTACCAAGTATGTAAAGCTGGAAAATACTGTAATAATATCATAAGTTTAAAGTAAACTGGAGTCATGGAAAATAGTCAAAAATACCGTACACTGTGCCTTACTAACAATGAGAGAAACAAGTATAAACTTTCTCGCATAAAATAGGAGGCTCATGATCAAAACAGGATCTCCCGCCCGTAGTATCATTAAGCAATCCTACTCCTGGGACTGTTTCACCCGCATGGGTCCTGTGGACCCGCATAAGGTCATCACCTCGCATGGGACTATTTCACCCGCATGAGGTCATCCGCCTCGCATGGGACTATTTCACCCGCATGAGACTATTTCACCCGCATGGACCCTGTGGGCCCGCATGAGTACAAGCGCCGCACTCGCATCATGGGTAGCAAATCCATGGCATAAATAGTAATAATAATAATAATAATAATAATACATAAATCAGCGCAACCGGCTATTGTACATAACATAAGCGCTACCGGCTTATCATAACGTAAACGTAAGCAAGTTAAGAATATCTCCTAACTTCTTAATAACATTTCTAGTACATCCTCTCATTTTAGTTACTTAAGGCACTACATGTCGTTTTTAAAAATGAAAATTCGGGAATTCAACCCAAGTACCACGTTCCTTAAACCTTTTAAGAAAAAGACTCCTTTTATGTAAAAACTCCCAAGATACTAATAACCATAGTATCAAGTCACGCTTATCTTTAAAAATACAATAGTCTTCTAAATCAAGTGACTTCATTTCTTTCAAAACCTTAGGAAATTAATGACTTAAAAACAATTTGTCTTCCACAAATTCAAATCCTTTATACGTACTTATTTTACTTGGAGTAAACCTTTCCTTATTAACCTTTCATAAAATCAATACAACCAACTTCCCATAAAGTTTTTATAAAAACACATCTCCCTATATCCAAGGGACTTATACTTTTATACGAAACAAGTATCATATACTTAAGACAAGTGAAGAATGTCAAATCTTGTACGTCTACCGTACTACATAGGTACAACTACTCATGCTCAAGAGATAAGAAAGCTCCACATACCTCTTCGGTCAATCCACTTGCTAAGCCCAAAATACCACACGTAATATGTCAACCTATAATGACCATAATACGTTTATTAACCTCTAATTTCAATGTAGAATATTCCAAGTTCAAAGTTACTAATTCTATGGAAAATTGGGTAGCATTTCCTTTGTTTCTACATACTTGCCACATTTTTCAAGGCCGAATTCAACATCCAAACGCCACATTTAAGGCCCAACAATCCAAACATTGCAAAGGGGATTACACAACTAAACTTGGATGTGTAAAATTCTGCCCCATAATGTAAAACAACTAACTTAACAAATCTAAGGTAGTTGTTAGGCTACAACATGCTCACATAACCTTCTTAACCAATTCTTTCACATCCAAACCATATTTCTTACATGCAATGAATCTAAGAGCATTATTTACTACTACAAGTTCCTTCTTCTTCACATGCAACATCAATAACTAGCTACAAGAGAAGAAATGTTACCTTTAGAGCTTTAGCCAAAATTATTCCAACAATTTTTGCTAGCCTCTTTTCCAAGAACACCACCACAATTGTTATACCCCGTATTTTCCATAGTATGTATGCGAGGGCATACGTACAAAAGTTTAGCCTTAAGGTTAGGCATTGGACGAAAAAAATTGTGCACACCTATCAAAAAGAATCGTTTTCCGACGAAACGTTTTCCAAACTTTGCGTAGGGAAAATTCCGGCTATGACATTTATTATTTTTGCGGATTTTTCCGAGAGATGAAACATTTTGGACCAACGAGAGGGCGACACTTGTCACCCTCTAGTTGGCGGATTTGAGGCGTCCATTTGCACGATTTCAAGCCTTGGAGTAGGTAGGATATTTTGTGATATTTTGTGTGGTAGATGGATAAGGTACACTTGCCCAAATCTCCACCCTACACTTGCCTACCACTTGGCTTCATCTTGGCCATTGGTTGGCCTATAAATACCCCCCTAACTTGAAGGTTTTCTTCATCCACAAATTGTCTTCCAACTCTCAAAATTCTCTCCTCTTGTAGTGTTTCGTCCAACACTCCCTCCCTGAAGGCCCTTGGCCGAAACACCCCCCCCCCTCTAGCCTCGTAGCTCTAGCCGAACCCCCCCCCCCCCCCTTTGGTAGAAAGTTGTCTTCCAAAGTATAGTTATTCTTCCAAAATACCCTAGCCCAAATCCCTTATAGTATTTTAGTAGAAGTTGTGTAGAACTTCTAAGGGCTTCGAGCTATCTGAGCGCAAATTAGAGCTAAACCTTGCTCAGATCGACATTTATACTTGGATAATTTTGGGCTTATCGAGGTAAATACTCTTGTCCTTCTATTGTAATTGGATATTACACATAAGAATAGTTAAGACTTGAGTATAAGAATAGAATTGAATCAGTAATCACGTAGAAGGATATTACGTAATAGAATTGAATCAAATCACATCGTAAGTTTAATAAGGAAGAATTGAATCAGATTTACATAGATCGTATTTACAGTAGACTTGTGTAGCTTGACGGGTAGGGAAGTGCTGCCCAAATTTCCGTAGAATAAAGAACCCTCTGCTTAGAATAGTCTACAGAGTAGTCTAGACATTGATAGACGTACCTGACTATTATAGGTTGATTCTCTGCGCGCGACATATTCGACTTGGCAGGTGGATTTCGCCGAGAAGGTATGTGATTCTCCCTATACTCTTGAGCATGATATTTTAAATATATATATAGTACGGTAGACGTACGTGTGTTAACTGGACGTAGTTTTACGGCAATGTCTTTTGACTTAAGCCTGAATAATAAGAATCTTAAAGTCTTTTCAAAAGAATTATAAATCATTTTTGAAAGAAGAAGAATAATTATTTTTAAAACAAAAAGCTTAAGAGTCATACTAGCTTTATGGGAAGTTAGGTATAACGACTTAAGAAAGATAAAAGGAACAGTTTACTTATGTGTTTATGAAAGACTTGTATTGATTCTGGAAAGTATAATAAGATGGTTTGTTGAGTAGATATATTGTGATGCTGTGAGTGTTAGTATCTTGTAAACATTTGTGTAAAGAGGTTATTCTTATTGTGCTTATGTTGTTTAACGATAAGCTGTTACGTTAGTATTATATCACTCACCTCTTGACATGATATCGGGGGTCAAGCTGCCCTCCGATGCGGGGTATAGCTCAGGCAGTCTGTGTGACTATGATTCGAGAATACCTCATGCGGGTCCCGGGGGCCTATGCGGAGCTACGAGTTCCAGGATAGTGTGCGTCCTTGTGGCCATGCGGTCTACGCGCTACGCGACTACGAGTCCAGGACGATGCCGAGGAGTAGCTACCGATGCGGAATACCCTGCGCGCCTATGTGAGTGCCTATGCGATCGCGAGTCCGAGATTAGGCATGCATAATGATACTATAGGCGATTGGCCTTGCTTCGATCATTCGCACCTAGAAAAGACTCATAGCTTACCTATTGTTGCTCTTGTTTATGATGTGGCACCATGTACTGCAGTTACTGGTTGTTTCATACATATTTGTAAAACCGGTTTTAAATTGATATGATTTCTTTAAGTACTTTACGCTTCACATACTTGGTACTGTTATCGACTTTTTCGTGGTCATGCCACAGGTAAGGAAAGGTGCTAGATCCGCATCTTTAGGATCTTTTGCTTTGGTGTCGAGCTCCATCTTCTCCGAGGCTCGACTTTTGGGTATGATCTCCTATTGTTGTAGATAGTTGTCAGTTGTGGTATGGCGGGCCCCGTCCCGCCATAGTTGTTTATCTTCTTAGAGGTCTCAGTAGTCCTATTGTATGCTGGGATGAATCGCGATTTTGGTTTATATATATATATGCCGAAAGGCGACATTTTCCTCAGATAAAATTGTGTCTCATTTTACATTGTTTCATGTCTTGTTTTTATATTCCGCTGATTTTCTCTGATGTATGACTACTTGGGTGCCCGGGTAAGCATCACTACCACGCCCCGAACGGTCGTGACAAAAGTGGTATCGAGCGATTAATCCTCGGAAAGTGTCTACAGACCGTATCTAGTAGAGTCTTGATTATCGGTGTGTTGTGCACCACACCAATAATCAGGAGGCTATAGGATATTTAGGATTGGTTTCCATTCTTCTCATTCTGAGATCGTGCCTTAGAGTTGTTATACCCCGTATTTCCTGAGTATGTACGTGAGGGCGTACGTATAAAAGTTTAAGCCTTAAGTAGGCAAAGTGGCGAAATTTGTACACAACTAGCGAAAAGAGTCGTTTTCCGACGAAACGTTTTCCAAACTTTGCGAAGGGAAAATTCCGGCTATATCATTTATTATTTTTGCGGATTTTTCCGAGAGACGAAATATTTTGGACCAACGGGAGGGTGACATGTGTCACCCTCAAAAAGTGGACGGCAAGGGCTAAGCTTGGCACGTTTTTTGTGTTGAAGTTTTGGTCAAGGTTAGGTAGGATATTTGTGAGATATTTTGTGTAGTTGATGAGCAAGTGGGACCCACTTACACTTGTCCAAATCCCCACCCTACACTTGCCTACCACTTGTCTTGATCTTGGCCATTGGTTGGCCTATAAATACCCCCCTTAGTTGATGAACTTCTTCATCCACACTTAGACATTTCCTAGTCTAAAAATCCCTCTCCCTCCTTAGTGTAGTTTCGCCCAAGTCCCTCCCCTTCGAGAGGCCCTTGGCCGAGAAATACCCCCCCTCTAGTTGTTCTAGTCGAAATACTACCCCCCCTTGGTTGAGAAATGCTTCTCCAAGTATTGTTGTAATGCCAAAATACTCTAGCCCAAAACCTTTGTAGTGTTTCCAAGTACCCTCTATATGAAAAGCCCAGAAAATACTACTATACTTTCCTTTAGCCACTAAGCGAAACCCTAAGGAAATCTTCATAGTTGGTTGAAGTATTTACGTAGAAGTTGGTTAGAACTTCTAAGGGTTGTTTGGAGCGGGTTGGAGCGCACGGAGTAGGAGCTAAACCTTGCTCAGGATCGACTTTAAACTTGGATAATTTTGGGCTTATCGAGGTAAATACTCTTGTCTTTATATTGTAATTGGGAATTACATACTGTAGTAGTATAGAAATGAATATAAGATTCATAGAAGGATATTACAGAAGGGAATTAAACTGAGATCACATCAGAAGAATATTAAAGAAGAAGATTGAACTGTACTTACATAGATCAGATTTACATGAGACTTGTGTAGCTTAACTGCAGGGAAGTCGCCCGATTTTCCGTAGAATAGAGAACCTACGGCTTAGAATATTCTACAGAGTAGTCTAGACTTTGATAGACTGGTATAACCTTTATAGGTTGAATGTTCTGCGAGTAGCATGTGCTACTTAAAAGGTGGACAAGGCTAGCCGGGTTATAGCCGTGGAGCGTTTTGCTAATAGTCGATAATCGTCGCGAGGTATGTGATTCTTTCTATCCTCTTGAGCATGATATTTTAAAGAATATATTTATATATAGTACGGTAGACGTACGTGTGTTAACTGAACGTAGTTGTACGACAATGTCTTTTGACTTAAGCCTGAATAATAAGAATCTGGAAGTATTTTAAAAGAATATATATATAGTACGGTAGACGTACGTGTGTTAACTGAATGTAGTTTTACGGCAATGTCCTTTGACTTAAGCCTGAATAATAAGAATCTTGAAGTATTTCAAAAGAATTAAGAATCCTTTTTGAAAGAAGAATAATACTTGGTTTGAAAGCTTAAGAGTTATACTAGCTTTATGGGAAGTTAGGTATAACGACTTAAGAGAGATAAAAAGAATGGTTTATTGATTTTAAGAAGTTATGAGACTTGATCTTAAAAGAGAAGAGACTTGACTTAAATGAATTAATATGAATTCGGTGTGAAACCTCATTCGTGAGTAATGAGTACTTGGTTTTTAAAAGGAATAATGTTTTACTGATTTCGGAAATCAGAATGAGTATCGACAAACCACTGCAGCGTTAATAAAGGGAAATGTTTTGACTAATTAAGTATTATTAAAATCCGTAGAAACCTCCATCTGCATAGAAGCTAAGATGAGACAAAATGATATTATATTTCCTAGATCATGGCTGCTTTAATAAGATTGATTTTGAACAAGAATAACCTACTCACATATAAGGCATATGTTTCTCAAATTGTTTAAGAGAGAATTATATTTTTAAGTGATTAAGACTATGAACTACGAAACCTTTCTAAAATAAGAGGCTTAAGTACTTGAAATTAGGCAAACTTGAACGTATGGAAAAGAATGTTGTTACTTGATGTTGAAAAGGAAAGTGTTTTGGTTTACCTAAAAATGTGAGTCACTCTATTTTAATACTACGGGTATCGGGTGACCTTTATAAAAGAAATGAATCTTTTAAAAAGAATTTAACGTACGTAATACTTTGGGGTCAGAACCTGGACTTTGGCATAAAATAACCTTGAGTTGTGTGTAACTTGCTTATGCTTGTGGTGATAGCCTTTGTTGTGCAAGTGTTGTATTTCTATGCTACCGAGTCCCATGAGATGGGCCGGGACACGTATTCCACCTGATTCTTCACCGAGTCCCATGACGGGCCGACACGATTCCACCGATTCTTCACCGAGTCCCATGAGACGGGCCGACACGATTTCATCCGATTCTTCACCGAGTCCCACGGACGGGCCGACACGATTCTACATGATTCTTTACCGAGTCCCATGGGATGGGCCGACACGATTTCACACGATTTGTACCTAGATCGCCAGGTGAGGAAGGAGTTCCACGCACGGAGGATGACTTGAGGCGTGAGTCCTCGACTGACATGATCGCTTATGTTGTGGAATCGTAGTTTGGTTATCATACATCTCTCCCGCTTTATTTAGACTATTATGATTTCATTTACTGATTTTACGCTTTCACATACTTGGTACTGTTTATCGACCTCCTTCGGGATGCGTCATGCCGCAGTAGAGGTATATCGGCCAGGATCCTCGCCATAGGATCACGTTCACGTGTTGGAAGCCCCGCTTCTTCTGAGGCTTATCTTTGCATGTTACCCCGAGTCCGCAGGTTCTCAGACATTCGTGGTATGGCGGGCCCGCCCCGTCATAGTTGTTGTCACTTTCTTAGAGGTCTCAGAGTAATCTTGTGGCGAGTTTGTAAAAAGGATAACTCGTCGGGTTTTATGTATATATACGTAAGGCAACTGCTTTTGTTAGCCTGCTTATTTATCAAATCTCTTGTTACATGTTTATGTTTTATTTCCGCGATTTTCTCATGTTGTATCACTAGGTGCCCGGTAAGGCACCATCACGCCCGGTTCGTGTGACAAAAGTGGTATCGTGAGCGCTAATCCTCTGAAAGTGTCTACGCACCGTGTCAGTAGAGTCTTGATTATCGGTGTGTTGTGCACCACATCTATAATCGTGAGGCTATAGGACATTTAGGATTGGTTTCCATTCTTCTCATTCCGAGATCGTGCCTTAGAGCCGTGTGATAAGTCGGACCTCCGACGTATTCCTTTCCTTTACCGCTATGTCTCCGCGTAAGGCAACCCGGCCCGTAAGGAAAGGCGGCCAGGAGTCGCGAGTAGAGCACGGAGGCTACCAGGCGAGAGGCCCGCCGTTACTGAGATAGTGCTTCAGACGGCGAGTTTTGCGACGCCACACGCCAAAGAAGTTTAGAGCCGCAGCAGCGGTCGCCGAGACTACAAGACTGAGCCTCCACCCCACACTGGAGCAGATGAGATGGGGTACAAGGAGATGGCGCCATCGCCGTGGTCGTGGCCGATATGAGGATAGGCCGATGCAGCAGCCCAGCCCCGTAGCACCCGTAGTTCACCCCGAGCAGATTTGAGACTACGGACTTTCTCGAGTCAGAGCCCGCCAATGTTCTATGGATCGAGAGCCGAGGACGACTCGTGAGTTTATCCGACAAACTACAATGATCATGAGAGTGATCGAGCCTCGCAGGCGCAGTCGGTAGTATTGGTTCGCATCACCGCGTGATACCGCAATGATCGTTTGATTCGCGAGTCGCCCGGGAGAGCATGCACTTCCACCGCACGGGACGAAGTTCTCGCGGCTTTTCTTGCACATTTCTTGCCCCCACGGATGAGGAGGGCTCGCCGGCGATTTTTGACGTTAAGGCGTGATCGCGGACGGTTAGAGAGTACAATGTGGAGTTCGACTCATTAGCTCGGTATGTCCCGCAGAGTAGCCGATATGGAGGACAGAGTACACCGCTACGCCACCGCTAGATGATTACTTGGCGAGGCTTGTACGGTGTAGCTCTTCACCGGCATGGACATTGCCCGCACGCAAGCTCATGCACTTGGATGCGAGGCACGGAGAGGTCGACGAACGACCGGATCGCAGAAGAGGCCGTAAAGCAGGTCCTTTGGTAACTTTCGAGGCGGGCCGCCAGCCAGCAGACTAGTTATGTACCTCCGCCAGCAGCAGTGGTCCTCCGCGCCTTCGTGACGCTCGGTATTCGAGCTGGTCGTGGCTCCGTGGCTTCGGTTCACATGTATACACGGGTTCTAGCCACCGATTCATGTTTCTCGCCAGCACGATGCGGCGCACGCCATCCCGGAATGTCGCTTTTTATCGGTGCTTGTTTTTCCGCGCGTCGCCGTGGCCATGTGACGAAACCGCCCTAATAGGAAGGATGCATGCAGACGACTCACCACCGGTCGGTGGCGTGTTCATCGCCTTTCTATAGCTATGCGCCTGCAGGCGTGATTATGGTTAGAGCGACGAAGGGGAAATGAAGCAGTTGATACAGGTATATTCTTACCCCTCTAAAGACTAGTATGCGTTGATGTTATGATGACGTGCTAAGCATTATGTTAAATTGTGATTTAAAGGCCTGGTTAGTAAAGGGTAAGGTTGAGTACCTAGAAATTGTGAGCCTTAGAGTTTTATACGTAGAGACCTTAGATGCGAGGCCATCTTGAGTAAAGGAATTATGTTTATGTTGACCTTTGTCGGGGTGCATAGTATAATGGGATATATTTGTGTGATAAGTCCCCGAGTGGTATAAAATGAGAGGGTAGTCGAGCTAAGAAGA
This sequence comes from Przewalskia tangutica, assembly GCA_029844215.1. Taxonomy (NCBI): domain Eukaryota; kingdom Viridiplantae; phylum Streptophyta; class Magnoliopsida; order Solanales; family Solanaceae; genus Przewalskia; species Przewalskia tangutica. The sequence continues at coordinate 79,758,395 of CM056725.1, forward strand.
CCACTCAGTTTTCGTGACATGATTGTGAGATTGATCCGGATCGGGGAACAAGTGTTTGGCACGATAATGGGTCGGGTTGAGGACCATTCACGGTCAACCCGCGCCTGCTTTGTGGTGGGTCGAGGTGGTCCCGCCATTGGTAGGGTCACGAGGTGCTAGGCCCAAGTTTAGATGACCATCGTACGAGTTCGCGGATGTGTTCGACTAGAATCAGATCGTGAAGGCCGGGAATGGCCTTAAAGGACTTTAAGGATAGGTTACGGGCCGGCGTTTTGATTTCAGGGGTAGCTGTGAGGATTATTTGCCTCTTGTTGAGTGAGTATTATACTAGCTACCATTTCGTATTCGAATGTCACCTTAAGAAGCCTTGTATGGCGGAAGTATTGATTCACGGCCGATTTGTTCGATGTTGGCAAAGTTCGATAGTTGGTCCCTACTTGATCCCGCAGAATGTGGATAAGGTGAGGCTTATCCGCAGGAGGTTTTAGCACTGAGACAATGAAGTCGCATGGATGATCGGCGTCGACACTTGGAGTTCAGGTTGACGGTGGGTCTTCTTTGTCACGACCCGAACCGGGGCCCGTGACTGGTGCCTTACCCCGGGCACCCTCGTGATACAACATCAGAGAAAATCAGCGGAAATAAAAACATAAACATGAAACAAGAGACATGATAAATAAACAAAGCAACCAAAACAGCTTGCCTCAGATATATACATAAAAACCCGACAGCTTATCCTTTTACAAACTCGCCTACAACAAAGATTACATGCACTTAAGAAGTGATAATACTATGACGGGACAGGCCCCGCCATACCGAATGTACAAGAACTCGCACTCGTGGTAACATACCAAAAGATAAGCCTCCGAGAAACGGCTTCCTAATACGCAATCGTGATCCTATGGCGAGGATCCACAACCGATGTACTTACACGCGCAGATGAACGCACTTCAAGGAGGTCGACAACAGTACCAAGTATGTGAAATCAAAATATCAGAAATGAAATCATAACAGTCTATATAAAACAGGAGACATGTATGATAACCAAACTACAGCTTATAACAAAAAAACAGTCATGTCAAGTCAGGGACTCACGCCCTCAAAGTCCTCCCTCATGTCCGTGGAACTCCTTCCTCACTGCCGGTAGTCTAGGTATAAATCGGGTGGAATACGTGTCTCGGCCCATCCCATGGGACTCGATAAAGAACCAGGTGGAATACGTGTCTCGGCCCATCTCATGGGACTCGATAAAGAATCAGGTGGAATACGTGTCTCGGCCCATCTCATGGGACTCGATAAAGAATCAGGTGGAATACGTGTCTCGACCCATCTCATGGGACTCGATAAAGAATCATTCATAACAAATCAGCCGGCCCTCCATCGAGAGACACGGTAGCACAGAAATACAACACTTGCACAACAAAGGCTATCACCACAAGCATAGGCAAGTTCAACAAACTCATGGACTTACATTTTATTACAACAAATCCGGGTTTTAACCCCAAAGTACTACATACATTAAGTTCTTTTTAAAAGATCCATCTCTTTCACAATAAGTCACACAATACCCGTAGTATAAAAATAGAGTGACTATCTTTTTAAGTAAACCAAAACACTTTCCTTTGTAAAATCAAGTAACAACATTATTTTCCAAACGTTCAAGTTTGCCTAATTTCAAATGCTCAAGTTTCTTATTTTAGAAAGGTTTCATAACTCATAGTCTTAATCCCTTTTAAAACAATTGAGTAACATATGTCTTATCGTGAGCCGCTTATTCTTGTTTATAACAATCTTGCTACAAGCTCATGATCTAGGAAATGTAATACAACTTTGTCTTATCTTAGCTTCTATGCAGATGGAGGTTTCTACTGGTTTTAATAACAATCAGTTATTTGTCAATACATTTTCCTTTATTGACGCTGCAGTGGTTTTGTTCGACACTTATTCTCATTTCCGAAATCAGGAAAACATTATTCTTTTAAAACCAACTACTCATTACTCGCGAATGAGGTTTTTACAACATTTTAACAAAATTCATAACAAGTCAAACTAAGTCAAGTCTCTTATCTTTCAAGATCAAGTCTCTTAACTTCTACAATCAATAAACCATTATTTTACCTACATAGAGTCGTTATAACTAACTTCCCATAAAGCTATTATAACACCCTATGTTTTGAACCAACCATACTCATTTAGCACATGTACGTCTACCGTACTACATAGTTTACAAAACATCATGCTAGAAAGGATAGGAAGAGGTTCACATACCTCGCGACGATTATCGACAAATAGCAAAACGCTCCAAGTACTTCAACCCGTCGGCTACTCCTTAAGCCAAGTAGATCACGCCACACGTAGTACTCCACTCCTAAAATGGTCATAGTACTTCTATCAAACCTTACTCACCATTGAAGACTTATACCAATAAAAAGCCTTCTAATTCTACGGAAAATTCGGCAGCACTTCCCCCGTTTTTACTCACTTTTCCATCTTTCTCCAAGGCCCGAATAACCGTAATATATATACCATATATATATAAGGCGTAATAATTAAACAACATAAAGAAGGGGATTACACGCCCAAACGGTAACGCGGTTTACTATCACGCCTTCATAACAACAATAAGTAAAAGAAGGGATTACGCTACCAACCAGAACGCGTTTACTATCACGCCGTCATAACAATACAATAATTAAAAAGGGGATAACACTCCCAAACTGAACGCCATTGAAAAATCTTCCCTTAATGTAAATGTAAATACCCAATGTTAATACAGTCCAAAGTACATACGGTCCAATGTAAATACAGTCCTTAAGTTGGGGTCCTTGGCCAACTTTGTCCATTTTACTTATCCAATTTACTCATTAGTCATCCAACTTATATTTCCATTCTTAATATAAGTTATAGTTACTTTGTTAATTACTTCTTCACAAGTAAGATACGTTTTTACCATTTTAATGGCAAACGGCCAATCCTTTCTTTTAATAAGTTAACAAGATCCAACTCTTCCAAACTTTACTCCATATATTATATAATCCATAATATACTTATAATATATGTATAATAACCAATTCACAAAGAGGTTAAGGTTCACTACCTCAAATAGCCCAAGAATATCCAAGTTCTTAAAGTCGCTCCAAGCAAGTCTTAGTGTTACACCCCGTAGTTCAGGTCATGCGCATGAGGGCGTACGAAAGGGAGTAAGACTTAAAATTTTCAGAAGATAGGTTGACGGATTGTTCCTGGCGGGTTTTAGTCAACTTTAAGGCGGGTTATGACCCGGTACATTGAGAGTTCATAAGTGTTTCAAAGGCCCAGGGCGTAGTTCGTTGAGTCTAGATTCCAACGCAACCAACCGTTCGTCGATAGGACGTCGGAGTAGAAAGTTATGAGAGTTACAAGTTCGCGCAGACGACGTAAAGGCGCTTGCAGCAAACGTGGCCGCGCGCGCAGATGCAGGGCCGCGGCGCCGAAAGTACTGAGGGGTCGCTGAAGTTTCAGCGCCGCGCGCCGGAAGCGTGGCCGCGCGAAGATCCGAGGGTCCGCAGAGCGGCCGCGGCCACGGCGAAGCACGCGCGCCAGGCGGGATTCTCGCGAAAAACTTAGGAAATCTGATTTCTCTTTTAAAAAGTCCATGAGAGGGTGACAAGTGTCCCCCCCCCATCTGATTTTTCTTGCATGCCTTATATTGACCAAGTCTTGAAGACTTGGTCATCTTTCAAACCTCTCTCTCTCTCTCTAATTTAGCTCCTCCTTCTCTCTAAAATCCCAAGAGAAATTCTAGCCTTAGGAAAAATCTGAAAAGATAAGAACAAGAAGGAAGCTTGTGGCTAGCTTGTTGGTGTTGTTGTGGTGGTGTTCTTGGCAAGGAAGCTAGCAAAAATATTTGGAATAAGTTTTGGCTAAAACTTTAAGGTAATGATTCTTCCTTTAGATTTAGTTTATAGTGTTGCATGTTAAGAAGAAAGAACTTGTGGTAGTAAATAATGCTCTTAGAGTCATTGCATGCTAGAAATGTGGGTTGGATATGAAGAATGGGTTAAGAAGAGATTATGAGCATGTTGTAGCCTAAAAACTACCTTAGAATTGTTAAGTGAATTGTTGTAAACTTATGGGGCAGAATTTTGGGTATGTAATCCCCTTTGAATTGTTGGATTGATTGAACCTTAAATGTGGTGTTTGGATGATAAATTCGGCCTTGAGAAAGGTGGCAAAGTATGTAGAAACAAAGGAAATGCCGCCCAATTTTCCATAGAATTTAGGGGCTTTTGAACTTAGATTATTTCTACATTGAAATTAGAGGTTAATAAACGTATTATGGTTATTATAGGTTGACGTATTACTTGCGGTAGTTTGAGCTTAGCAAGTGGTTTGACCGAAGAGGTATGTGGAAACTTTCTTATCTCTTGAGCATGAGTAGTTATAACTATATAGTACGGTAGACGTACGTGTTTTGAATGAAGTAAATCCTTTTGTCATACTTGATTTGTTTTAAGAAAATGTCTAAGTTGGTTGGGTTAAGAAGTTGACCCAATTGTTCTTAAGGAGTGATTTATCCTAAATAAGGTAGACAAAGATTTCTTGACATAAGGAAGTATAGAACACCTTGTGTGAAAATATTGAGTATTGAATTATTCTAAAGATAAGAGGCTTAAATGTTTGAGGTAAGAAACTTGTTTTCTAAAGGATAAGAGGCTTGAAGTATTTTAAATTGTGTAAATTTGTTTGAAGTATAAGTCTCTTGGTTAGTAAAAGAACGAAATGGTTTATAAGGAGTTATAACGGCTTTATGGGAAGTCAGTTATAACAGCCTTATGAAAGGATAAGGATGTCTTAAATTTCTAAAGCATAAAGTTAGTATAACGGCTTTATGGGAGGTTGGTTATAATAACTTTATGGAAGATTATGAAAGTTGTCTATTTTGATTAATGAGAATAAGATGTCTAGATTGTGAAAAATTGAAGTTACTTGGTTTCAAGCTTTGAAATGAGTTTTCTAAAGGTGTAGTAACTTACTTTGAAAAATAGACACGCCTCGATACTACGGGTGTTAGTATCTTGGATATTATATAAAAAGGAGGCTTTCGAAAAGAATGTACGTACATAGTATTTTGGCTTGTTTAATTGAGAATTATTCTATGTGTGCCTTGATAAGTACTTTGGCTTGCTTAAATAAGAATTCTCTTGGTTTATGTGAAAAGAAGGCATGGTAATTGTCTTGGTTTATATAAAGGCAAGGTATTGCAATTCGAATTAAAAGCATGTAATTATGAGTCTATTTGGGCGCATCGGTGATGGAGGATTCCACGGTACGCGCCATGATGAGGGTTCGCTTTCCCGCTGATACTTTATTCTATAGATTAGCTCTCCATGGTCTCATCACGCAGGTGGATCTAGTAGTTAGCCTCGTACTTGCCGGCCGTAGACGTGATGCAGGTGGATCCGTAGTTGGCTTCGTGCCTGGCCGTGTTGGGCGGCGGTGTGATGCAGGTGGATCGGTGGTTAGCTCTGCGTTCCCGCCGATATGTGACGCAGGTGGATCTCGTAGAGGCTATCGCACTTGCCCGGCCACCGTGATTCGATTATGGTATTGTTGCTGCACGGTGGATCCGTAGCCGCTTTCGTACTTGCCTCGGCCATTGAGGATGCAGGTGGATCCGTAGTTATGCCTTCGTGATTTCTGCCTCGCATTTCTTATGATACATGTGGATCTAGTATTCATGTGTACTCCTTAGTGTTGTTATATCATGATCACCAGCGGTGGAAGGAATTCCACGCACGATTGATATTATGGGCATGAGACCTATGGTTGCGTTTGAGTGATGACTTAGAGGGCGTGAGTCCCTGACTTTACATGGCTGCGTATATGTTGTGTAATATAGTTTGGCTATCATACATGTCTCCTGCTTTATATATATGCTATCATGATTTCATTACAGTATTTTCAGTTTCACATACTTGGTACTCAGATCGACCTCCTTCGGCCGCGTTCACGCCGCAGTCGAGATACATAGCTTGGTCGATCCGCACTCTTAGGATCATTGTTCGATTCTTGGAAGGCTCCATCTCCGAGGCTTTGTCTTTTGGTATGATTCTCGAGGTTATAGACTTTGTATGTTCGGGGTATGGCGGCCCCGTCCCGCCACGCTTGTTATTCTTAGAGGTCCGTAGTCACGTCGTGGTTGAATGTAAGGATAAGTTATCTTGTTCACTTTCGATTAAGTTATTTTATGGCGCGCCTTGTACCGCCGCAATGTTTACCTTATTATAAGTTAGATGTTATGTATGTTCCGCTGCTATTCTCTGATGTATACCGGCGGTACCCTAGGGTGCCGCCGCGCCCGGCCCGGGTCGTGACAAAAGTGGTATCGAGCGCTTAGTCCTCTGAAAGTGTCTACGCACCGTGTCTAGTAGAGTCTTGATTATCGGTGTGTTGTGCACCACATCTATAATCGTGAGGTCGCAGGACATTTAGGATTGGTTTCCATTCTTCTCTCTTTGAGATCGTGCAGAGCCGTCATAGTAGGTCGAGTCCTCTCTCGACCTATCCTTGTGTAACGATTATGCCTCCACTCGGCGACGAGCCCGTGGCGGCAAGGCAAACGGCAGGAGCTACTAGCGGCACGCAGAGAGTTACCAGATTCGGCACGACTATGCTTGAGGTAGCGGTCGGCGAGTTCACCACGCCTAAGATAGAGGAGCCGAGCGCGGTAGCTCCAGAGGCTCCTGCACCCGAGCCTCCGCCCGCAGCAGGCGAATATAGGGATTACGAGAGCGGTCGGGTTGTTGACTAGCATCGTGGCGGCAAAGACCGCCAGGCCGTGGCTAACCCTAGGCCGGCGGTTTAAGGATTCGGATTTTCTCGAGTTGTAATCCACCCGAGTTCTATGGTTCGAGGTCCGAGGAGGATCCTCGGAGTTTATTCGACAAAGTGCGCGACCACGCAGTGCTTAGGGCCTCGGAGACTGAGTCCGTTGTGTTAGCTTTCTACCTGCTACGCGATATTGCGTTGAACCGGTTTGAGTCATGGGAATTTTCTAGAGGAGGTGCTCTTCCAATGTTTGGGAGGAGTTCACAGAGGCCTTCCCGATCACTTCTTGCCTCCCGAGTTGAGAGAGCCCGAGTGGATAGATTCTGACCTCGAGGCGAGAATGGGAGGACCATCGAGAGTACACTGAATTTGACTCATTGGCCGTGCGCGCACACTATTGTAGAATGATACGGCGCATGCAGTTCATCGCTATGTGATGGGGCTAGACCGTCATATGATTATCGTGCATGCTTGGGAGTGGCTCTTCACCTGTATGGATATCGCCAGATGCAGCATATGCGCAGGGATAGAGGACAGAAATGGAGGGTCGGCTTGACTCGAGCCACCAAGAGGCGTGACAGCAGGATCTCGTGGCGCTGAGGCGGACCACCTCAAAGAAGAGTTATGCGCCTCACCAAGACGAGTACACCACGCCTTCGGGGCGTTCGAGATTCGGGGCGGGACAGGCTCCGAGGTTCGAGCTTTCGGGAGGTAGGGGTGTTAGTCCGGCGAAGCCACCTCTACCCTGTAGCCGATGTGGTAACACCCATTATGGGAGTGTCGTGCTAGTTTGGGTAATTGCTATACATGCGGCGCAGGCCATTATGCGAGGAACCGTCCGACTGCAGATAGCACGGATGTAGAGATTCACCTTCGGGATCGATGGTGGTTCTTCGCCTTCTTTGTTATGCGTGCGTGGCGTGATCATGATTAGAACGACAAGGGAATGTGAAGCAATAGTTACTGGTATATCTTTGACCCTTTAGAGATTAGTATGCATGATAGGATTGTTGTATGATTTAGTGTTATGAGCAGAGGATATTGAGACCGTACATGTGATAGAATGAGTGGTAAATACGAGCCGCAATTCATAGCCGTGAGCGGGTAAGTAGTAATGGTTCATATTTTGGGTTCATTTTCTGTTTGACTTACGGTGAATGGGTATGCGTGTGCGATATCTTAGGGTCATAGGTGGCATAATGAAGTTCCATTAGTATATAGTACGAGGATGTACCGAGGAATAGTAGATTGGCTCCAAAAGAACATTCGGGGATGAATGTTTCTAAGGGGGGGAGAATGTTACACCCCGTAGTTCAGGTCATGCGCATGAGGGCGTACGAAAGGGAGTAAGACTTAAAATTTTCAGAAGATAGGTTGACGGATTATTCCGGACGGGTTTTAGTCAACTTTAAGGCGGGTTATGACCCGGTACATTGAGAGTTCATAAGTGTTTCAATGGCCCAGGGCGTAGTTCGTTGAGTCTAGATTCCAACGCAACCAACCGTTCGTCGATAGGACGCGTCGAGTAGAAAGTTATGAGAGTTACAAGTTCGATGCGCAGACGGACGAAGCGTTTCGTGCAAAGGCAGCCAAGCCGCGGCGCTGCGATGGCCGCGCGCCAAAGTACCGAGGGTCGCTGAGTTTCAGGCCGCGCACGGGAAGCGCGGCCGGCCGAAAGATCCGGGGTCCGCAGAGTTGCGGCCGGGCGCCGAAGGCCGCGGCGCCTAGGCGGGATTCTGGGCGGAAAAAACTTAGGAAATCTGTTTTTCTGTTTTAAAAAGGCCATGGGAGGGTGACAAGTGTCCCCCCCCCCATCTGATTTTTCTTGCATGCCTTATATTGACCAAGTCTTGAAGACTTGGTCATCTTTCAAACCTCTCTCTCTCTCTCTCTAATTTAGCTCCTCCTTCTCTCTAAAATCCCAAGAGAAATTCTAGCCTTAGGAAAAATCTGAAAAGATAAGAACAAGAAGGAAGCTTGTGGCTAGCTTGTTGGTTTTGTTGTGGTGGTGTTCTTGGCAAGGAAGCTAGCAAAAATATTTGGAATAAGTTTTGGCTAAAACTTTAAGGTAATGATTCTTCCTTTAGATTTAGTTTATAGTGTTGCATGTTAAGAAGAAAGAACTTGTGGTAGTAAATAATGCTCTTAGAGTCATTGCATGCTAGAAATGTGGGTTGGATATGAAGAATGGGTTAAGAAGAGATTATGAGCATGTTGTAGCCTAAAAACTACCTTAGAATTGTTAAGTGAATTGTTGTAAACTTATGGGGCAGAATTTTGGGTATGTAATCCCCTTTGAATTGTTGGATTGATTGAACCTTAAATGTGGTGTTTGGATGATAAATTCGGCCTTGAGAAAGGTGGCAAAGTATGTAGAAACAAAGGAAATGCCGCCCAATTTTCCATAGAATTTAGGGGCTTTTGAACTTAGATTATTTCTACATTGAAATTAGAGGTTAATAAACGTATTATGGTTATTATAGGTTGACGTATTACTTGCGGTAGTTTGAGCTTAGCAAGTGGTTTGACCGAAGAGGTATGTGGAAACTTTCTTATCTCTTGAGCATGAGTAGTTATAACTATATAGTACCAGTGACGTACGTGTTTTGAATGAAGTAAATCCTTTTGTCATACTTGATTTGTTTTAAGAAAATGTCTAAGTTGGTTGGGTTAAGAAGTTGACCCAATTGTTCTTAAGGAGTGATTTATCCTAAATAAGGTAGACAAAGATTTCTTGACATAAGGAAGTATAGAACACCTTGTGTGAAAATATTGAGTATTGAATTATTCTAAAGATAAGAGGCTTAAATGTTTGAGGTAAGAAACTTGTTTTCTAAAGGATAAGAGGCTTGAAGTATTTTAAATTGTGTAAATTTGTTTGAAGTATAAGTCTCTTGGTTAGTAAAAGAACGAAATGGTTTATAAGGAGTTATAACGGCTTTATGGGAAGTCAGTTATAACAGCCTTATGAAAGGATAAGGATGTCTTAAATTTCTAAAGCATAAAGTTAGTATAACGGCTTTATGGGAGGCTGGTTATAATAACTTTATGGAAGATTATGAAAGTTGTCTATTTTGATTAATGAGAATAAGATGTCTAGATTGTGAAAAATTGAAGTTACTTGGTTTCAAGCTTTGAAATGAGTTTTCTAAAGGTGTAGTAACTTACTTTGAAAAATAGACACGCCTCGATACTACGGGTGTTAGTATCTTGGATTTTACATAAAAAGGAGGCTTTCGAAAAGAATGTACGTACATAGTATTTTGGCTTGTTTAATTGAGAATTATTCTATGTGTGCCTTGATAAGTACTTTGGCTTGCTTAAATAAGAATTCTCTTGGTTTATGTGAAAATAAGGCATGGTAATTGTCTTGGTTTATATAAAGGCAAGGTATTGCAATTCGAATTAAAAGCATGTAATTATGAGTCTATTTGGGCGTACCGTCAGTGATGGAGGATTCCACGGGTATGCGGCCATGATGAGGGTTCGTTTTCCCTGTTGACAGCTTTATTCTATGGATTAGCTCTCCATAAGGTCCATCACGCAGGTGGATCTAGTAGTTAGCCCTCGTACTTGCCCCGGCCGAGACGTGATGCAGGTGGATCCGTAGTTGGCTTTCGTATTGCCCGGCCGTGGTTAGGGGCGGTGGTGTGATGCAGGTGGATCTCGTGGTTAGCTCGCGATTGCCTGGCCGATGACGCAGGTGGATCTCGTAGGCTATCGCACTTGCCCGGCCACCGTGATTCGATTATGGTATTGTTGAGTACGTGGATCTCGTAGTCGCTTCATTTCGTGGCCACAATTGAAGATGCAGGTGGATCTCGTAGTTATGCCTTCGCATTTGCCTCGCACGGTTCTTATGATACAGTGGGATCTAGTATTCATGTGTACTCCTTAGTGTTGTTATATCATGATCGCCAGCCGGGAAGGAATTCCACGCACGATTGATATTATGGGCATGAGACCTATGGTTGCGTTTGAGTGATGACTTAGGCGTGAGTCCACGACTTTACATGGTCACGTATATGTTGTGTAATATAGTTTGGCTATCATACATGTCTCCGCTTTATATATATGCTATCATGATTTCATTACGATTTTCGGGCCACATACTTGGTACTGTTAGATCGACTCTTCCGGGCCGTTCATGCCGCAGGTCGAGATACATAGCTTGCTGATCCGCACTCTTAGGATCATTGTTCAGTTCTTGGAAGGCTCCATCCCTCCGGAGGCTTTGTCTTTTTGGTATGATTCCCTGAGGTTATAGACTTTTGTATGTTCAGGGGGTATGGCGGGGCCCTGTCCCGCCACAGTTGTTATTCTTAGGTGCGTAGTCACGCCTCGTGGTTGAAACGTAAGGATAAGTTATCTTGTTCACTTTCGATTAAGTTATTTTATGGAAGGCGGCCTTGTCGGCTGGCCAGTAATGTTTACCTTATTATAAGTTAGATGTTATGTATGTTCCGCTGCTATTCTCTGATGTATACCTGACAGGGTACCCCGGTAGGGTGCCAGTCGCGGCCCCGGGGTCGGGTCGTGACACTTAGCTCCAAATCCTTACGTTTCAATCCGCTACAAGCAACCCATAGAAGCTCCTAACCAACTTCTCTTCAAGATTCAACTCCAAAAAGTGAAGAACACTTAGGGTTCCAACAAGGCAACTTTCGGCCAAGGCATGAAAAATAGGCTAGGGGTGTGAAATCTTTTCCAACTCTTGGTACACAATCTTCCTAACACCTTAGGGAAGAACACTTGAGAGTTTAAGAATTGTTGGACAAATTTAGGTCAAGAAATGGGGGCAAAGCCGAGAGCTTCTAGGTCAAGGGAGAAGGGAGGGTTTTCTCAAGTCTTGAAATGGTTAAGTGTGGAAGATTTCATCAACTAGTAGTGTATATAAGACAACCAAGGGCTAGGATGAAGGCAAGTGTGTGGTTGAGATTGGGGACAAGTGTGTGTGGGTCCCACAAGCCACTTGTCCACACTAAAATATCTTGCAAGACAAGGCCACTTGTCTTGCCACTTGTCGAGTTTCGCCAACAAGCCACCTAGGGGTGACACGTGTCGCCTCCTACTCCCAAAATATTTCATCTTCGAAAATATCCATAATGGCCAAAATCTCAAAACAAAGTGGGCCCCAAAGCAGTAAATTTCTCCCGTGGGCCCCACGTGACCAATTCCGGAAATAAAATTCCATAATTCTAATATAATTCAAGAAGCCCAAATACCAAATCTGGGAATCCAATTCCCATCAACGAACCTTTTTCCTTCACAAAACCCGGAAACTTTTCCGTCGAAAAATCACATCTTTCTTTCTTTCCAATATTTCTGTCGTATTCTCGTACGTACGTCCTCACATACATACCCTGGAACTACGGGGTGTAACATTCTTCCCCCCTTAGAAACATTCGTCCCGAATGTTCCTTCTAAGTCTCCAAAAACACACATGCGCCGGTATAGTCTTCACTACTATACTTTACAAAACCAATTATGCCACACATGGCCATAATATCACATACGCGCGAAACCCAAAATTCAAACTAATGAGGAATCACCTCTAAGATGTAAAACAACACTAACTCTCACTCCTGGTCCAAAGGATACTCTCCTCGTACCTTCACTTCACAAAAAAGATCACTTCCATCCTCTTAACACATGTTCGCTTCCTTTCTTACTCGTCGTACATTTCTCGTACACCCGAACTCTTTCTAGTACCCGTACCATATTTCCGTCATCGCTGCAGTTTCCAAAACCTTGGAGTCACTACCTCCAAACTTGGTCATCTTCACGGCCTCAGTTCTTTTAAGGCCATCCCGCCTTCACGATCCGATTCGTTGAACGATCCACGAACTCGTCGATGGTTACCTAAACTTGGGCCTAGCACCCTCGTGACCCTACCACCGCGGGACCACCTAACCGACCCCACCTTAAACCGGGCTACGGGTTGACCCGCAATACGTCCTCAACCCGACCCTCCGACGTGCCGAACTTTCTTGTTTCTCGATCCGGAACAATCTCACAAATCAAGTCAGGAAAACCTAGTGGTCTTCTTAGCTCAACTACCCCCTTTCGTATCACACCACTCAGGGACTTATCACACAATTATACCCCACGTATTCTTTGCACTGCGACAAAGGTCAATCGTAAACAAAATCTTTTACTCAAGACGGTCTCGCATCTAAGGTCTCCACGTATAAAACTCTAAGGCTCACACTTTCTATGTACCCAACTTCCCCTTTATTAACCAGGCCTCTAAATCACAATTTATCATAATGCTATCTGAACATAATACATAGCACATCATCATATCCACAACGCATACCAGTCTCTAGAGGGGTAAGAATATACCTGTATCAACCGCTTCACTCTAATCATAGGCACGCCTGCAGTGCGCATATAGTAGAAGGTGATGAACCACCTGACCGACAGTGAGAGTCCTGCCGCTGTATCCTTCCTATTAGGGCGGTTTCTCGTCACATGGTCACGATGGCGCAGTAAAACAAGCACCGATAAAACGACATTCCCGGGATGGCGCTGCCGCGCGTCGTACAGAGGAAAACTGAACGTGGCTAGAACCCATGTATATCTGAACGAAGCCACGGAGCCACGACGGCCCGAATACGAACGTCAAGATCGCGGAGGACCACTGCATCTTGGCGGAGGTGCATAACTAACCTGCCGCTGAGGCGGCCCGCCTCGAAAGTTACCAAAGGACCCTGCTGTTCTGGCCTTCTTCTGTTGATCCCGGTCATTCCGTCGACCTCTCCGTGCCTCACACCCAAGTGCATGAGCCTGCATGCGGGCAATGTCCATGCCCGGCTGAAGAGCTACCCCCGAACAAGCCTCCGCCAAATAGTCATCGAGCCCGGTGACGTAGCGGTGCACTCTGTCCTCCATATCTGTCACTAAATCGGGGACATACCGAGCCAACGAGTCAAACTCCATGTTGTACTCCTAACCGCAAATGCGCCGGTGCGCTTTAACGTCAAAAATTTGTCGGCCCGAGCCCTCCTCATCTGTGGAGGCAAGAAATGTGCAAGAAATGCCCTTGAGAACTCGCCCCAAACTGCTGGGAGCGCATGCTCCCCTCGGGACAGCTCCCATGAATCAAACGATCGGCCGATCGCAGATCACGCACGATGCGAACCGGCGTCACCGACTCGGTCTCGAAGCCTTGATCACTCTTATGATCGGTAGAATCGCTTGATGAACTCCTGCGGATCATCCTCGTGCCTCGACCCATAGAACTCGCGGTGCGGCTCGAAAAGTCCCGATCTCAAACTATCCGATCTCGGGTGAACTACGGGTACTAATGCACGAATTGCGTCCGGCCTATCTCGTGCCTTGCCACTATCCTGGCCAATAACTGGGCCATCTCCTTGTAACCCATCTCCTATGTTCCTTGTCGTGGGTCCGACGTCTCAGGTACTGTGGCCTCAGTAGAGACCGCCGCTACACCACTCGCAGCTCCCTCTGCTGCCTTGCCCTCCTGGGCCCCGATTGCCTTGCGTGGAGGCATAATCGGCACATAAGAATACGTCGGAGGAGTCAATGACAACACGGCTCTAAGGCACGATCTCGGAATGAGAAGAATGAAACCAATCCTAAATGTCCTGCACCTCACGATTATAGATGTGGTGCACAACACACCGATAATCTCTCGAACCTGATGCAGAGACACTTTCCGATGACTAATCGCTCACGATACCACTTTTGTCACGACCGACGGGCGTGGATCGTGCCTTACCGGGCACCCTCGTGATACAACATCAGAGAGAATCAGCGGAAATAAAAACATAAACATGAAACAAGAGACATGATAAATAAACAGGCCAACCAAAACAGTTGCCTTCTGTATATATACATAAAACCCGAACAGTTATCCTTTTTACAAACTCTGCCCACAACAGTACTACAGACCTCTAAGAAGTGACAACAACTATGACGGGACAGGGCCCCGCCATACCCCTGAATGTACAAGAACCTACAGACTCGGGGTAACATGCAAAAGATAAGCCTCCGAGAAACGGGGCTTCCCAATCTGTTGATCGTGATCCATGGTGAGGATCCACAACCGATGTACCTCTACTGCGGCATGAACGCGGCCCCGAAGGAGGTCGATAACAGTACCAAGTATGTGGCGAAAAATCAGTAAATGAAATCATAACAATATATATAAAGCAGAGACATGTATGATAACCAAACTACGACATAACAAAAAGCGATCATGTCAAGTCAGGGACTCACGCCCTCAAAGTCATCCCTCATGCCCGTGGAACTCCTTCCTCACTGCCGGCAGTCTAGGTATAAATCGGGTGGAATACGTGTCTCGGCCCATCCCATGGGACTCGATAAAGAACCAGGTGGAATACGTGTCTCGGCCCATCTCATGGGACTCGATAAAGAATCAGGTGGAATACGTGTCTCGGCCCATCTCATGGGACTCGATAAAGAATCAGGTGGAATACGTGTCTCGGCCCATCTCATGGGACTCGATAAAGAATCATTCATAACAAATCAGCCGGCCCTCCATCGAGAGACACGGTAGCACAGAAATACAACACTTGCACAACAAAGGCTATCACCACAAGCATAAGCAAGTTCAACAAACTCATGGACTTACATTTTATTACAACAAATCCGGGTTTTAACCCCAAAGTACTACATACATTAAGTTCTTTTTAAAAGATCCATCTCTTTCACAATAAGTCACACAATACCCGTAGTATAAAAATAGAGTTACTATCTTTTTAAGTAAACCAAAACACTTCCCTTTGTAAAATCAAGTAACAACATTATTTTCCAAACGTTCAAGTTTGCCTAATTTCAAATGCTCAAGTTTCTTATTTTAGAAAGGTTTCATAACTCATAGTCTTAATCCCTTTTAAAACAATTGAGTAACATATGTCTTATGCGTGAGCCGTTTATTCTTGTTTATAACAATCTTGCTACAGCAGCCATGATCTAGGAAATGTAATACAACTTTGTCTTATCTTAGCTTCTATGCAGATGGAGGTTTCTACTGGTTTTAATAACAATCAGTTATTTGTCAATACATTTTCCTTTATTAACGCTGCAGTGGTTTTGTTCGACACTTATTCTCATTTCCGAAATCAGGAAAACATTATTCTTTTAAAACCAACTACTCATTACTCGCGAATGAGGTTTTTACAACATTTAACAAAATTCATAACAAGTCAAACTAAGTCAAGTCTCTTATCTTTCAAGATCAAGTCTCTTAACTTCTACAATCAATAAACCATTATTTTACCTACATAGAGTCGTTATAACTAACTTCCCATAAAGCTATTATAACACCCTATGTTTTGAACCAACCATACTCATTTAGCACATTAACGTCTACCGTACTACATAGTTTACAAAACATCATTCTAGAAAGGATAGGAAGAGGTTCACATACCTCGCGACGATTATCGACAAATAGCAAAAGCGCTCAAGTACTTCCAACCCGCTCTACTCCTTAAGCCAAGTAGATCACGCCACACGTAGTACTCCACTCCTAAAATGGTCATAGTACTTCTATCAAACCTTACTCACCATTGAAGACTTATACCAATAAAAAGCCTTCTAATTCTACGGAAAATTCGGCAGCACTTCCCCCGTTTTTACTCACTTTTCCATCTTTCTCCAAGGCCCGAATAACCGTAATATATATACCATATATATATATAAGGCGTAATAATTAAACAACATAAAGAAGGGGATTACACGCCCAAACGGTAACGCGGTTTACTATCACGCCTTCATAACAACAATAAGTAAAAGAAGGATTACGCTATGACCGTAACGCGGTTTACTATCACGCCTTCATAACAATATAATAATTAAAAAGGGGATCACACGCCCAAACGGAACGCGATTGAAAATATCCCAAGAATATCCAAGTTCTTAAAGTCGCTCCAAGCAAGTTTTAGCTCCAAATCCTTACGTTTCAATCCGCTACAAGCAACCCATAGAAGCTCCTAACCAACTTCTCTTCAAGATTCAACTCCAAAAAGTGAAGAACACTTAGGGTTCCAACAAGGCAACTTTCGGCCAAGGCATGAAAAATAGGCTAGGGGTGTGAAATATTTTCCAACTCTTGGTACACAATCTTCCTAACACCTTAGGGAAGAACACTTGAGAGTTTAAGAATTGTTGGACAAATTTAGGTCAAGAAATGGGGGCAAAGCCGAGAGCTTCTAGGTCAAGGGAGAAGGGAGGGTTTTCTCAAGTCTTGAAATGGTTAAGTGTGGAAGATTTCATCAACTAGTAGTGTATATATAAGACAACCAAGGGCTAGGATGAAGGCAAGTGTGTGGTTGAGATTGGGGACAAGTGTGTGTGGGTCCCACAAGCCACTTGTCCACACTAAAATATCTTGCAAGACAAGGCCACTTGCTTGCCACTGTCGAGGATTTCGGACAAGCCACCTAGGGGTGACACGTGTCGCCTCCTACTGCCCAAAATATTTCATCTTCCAAAATATCCATAATGGCCAAAATCTCGAAAACAAAGTGGGCCACACAAACCCGTAAATTACTCCCGTGGGCCCCACGTGACCAATTCCGGAAATACCATTCCATAATTCTAATATACTTCAAGAAGCCCAAATACCAAATCACGGGAATCAATTCCCATCAACGAACCTTTTCCTTCACAAAACCGGAAACTTTTAGTCGAAAAATCACATCTTTCTTTCTTTCCAATATTTACGCCGTATTCTCGTATATGCGTCCTCACATACATACCACGGAACTACGGTGTAACATTCTTGAAGGTATTCACACGACCGTTCGGGGCAGTGGAGTGCCTTACCGGCACCCAGTAGTCATACATCGAGTAATCGGCGGAAATATAAAGCAAGACATGAAACGATTTATAAAATAAGACACGCTTTATGTGAGAAAACATCGCCTTTAGCGTATATATATAAAATCATGGTTTAGCGATTACATCCGACCTTTGTACAACATGACTACAGACCTCTAAGGAAATATACAACTATGGCGACGGGGCCCCGCCATACCTATTATCTGAAAACTATCTACAACAGGAGATCATACCAAAAGTAGAGCCTCGGAAGAGATGGAGCTCGACACCAACGTAGAGATCCTAAGAATGCGGATCTAGCACTGCTTGCCCGCCTGCGGCATGAACGCGGCCCAGAAGGAGGTCGATGCAGTACTAAGTATGCGGCGTAAAATACTTAAATGAAAACATATCATTTTAAAACCGGTTTACAAATATGTGTGAAACAACGAGAAACGCACGTAGTACATCACAAACAAGAGCAACAATAGGTAATCGTAATAGGTCTTGTCTAGGCCGCGAATGATCGAAAGCAGGCCACTCGCCCATATCATCATTCGCAAGCCTAATCTGAACTCGGTCGCATAGGCCACTCATGGGCCCGCGTGAGGTATAACCCGCATCGAGGGTAGCTACTCCTCGGCGTCGCCCCGACTCGTTGTCGCATGGCCACGTAAAGACCGCATGAGGTATAACCCCGCATACTAACACGGAACTCTCGTAGCTCGCATAGGCCCCCTGGACCCGCGTAGGTATTCTCGAATCATGGTCCTGCATCGCTGAGTCTACCCGCGTCGGAGGCGACAACCCGGTATCATCTCAAGAGGTGAGTGATAGTATACTAACATAACAACTTATCTTTAAACAACATAAGCACAACAAGGATACTCACCTATACAAACGTTACAAGATACTAACACACATAGCATCATATCATGTCTACTTATCAAACCATCTTTATTATTCTTTTCACAATACAAGTGCATTATAAACACATAGGCAAACTTGTTTCTTTTATAAATCTTAAGTGGTTATACTTACTTCCCATAAAGCTAGTATAACTCTTAAGCTTCGCTTTAAAACCAATTAGTTCTCTTACATTAATATGATTGATAGTCTTTTGAAATGTTTTGATTCTTTATTATTCGTGCTTAAGCGTGAGGCATTCCGTAAGTATTATTCGGGCTTAAGCGTGAGGCATTCGTAAGTATTATTCGGGCTTAAGCGTGAGGCATTCGTAAGTATTATTCGAGCTTAAGTCAAAGACATTGCGTAGTTATATTGTAAAATATCATGCTTTAGGAAGAATCACATACCTTCTCATGAAAACCACCGAGTTGAATATGTCGCGCAGAGAGTCACCTATAATAGTCACGTATATCTATTAAAGACTACTCAAGGTCATTCTAAACAGGGGTTCATAATTCTGATAAGTCGGGCAAGACTTCCCTACGGTGAGCTATATAAGTCTCATGAAAACAGTCCTATGTAAAATCTGATTTGATTATTCTTCGTTTAAACCCTTCTAAGTGATTAATACTTATTCTTATACTTCTACAGTATGCATTCTCTAATACAAAAGAGGGTTAGGATTATTACCTCGGTAAGCCCAATAATATCCTAGAAAAAGTCGCGCCTGAGCAAGGTTTTGCTCTAAGTTGTATGCTCAAGAACCTTAGAAGTTCTTCACAACTTCTACTAAGTACTAAGGTATTTGGGCTAGGGTATTTTGGGCATTATAACGATACAAGAAGGTAACTTTTCTACCAAGGGAGGGGGGGTAGATTTTTGGCTAGGCTAGGGGGGGGTATTCGGCCAAGGCCACTTAGGCTAGAGGGGGAAGAGGGCTTGGACGAAATGGCTAACAAGGGAGAAGGGAGGATTTTCAAGACTTGGAAAGTAATTTGTGGATGAAGAACTCTTCATCTTAAGGGGGGTATTTATAGGTCAAGAAGTGGCCAACCAATGGCCAAGATTTAGACAAGTGCAAGGCAAGTGTAGGGTGAGGATTAACTATACACAAATATCCTACCAACTCCTTGACTTGTGCACAAGGCACAAAAAACGTGCTCCTCCTAGTCCAAATCGTCCCAATGGACGATTTCAAGTCCATCAATTGGAGGGTGACAAGTGTCGCCCTCCCGTTGGTCCAAAATGTTTCGTCTCTCGGAAAAATCCGCAAAAATTAGAAATGGCATAGCCGGAATTTACCCTACGAAAGCTGTGGAAACGTTTCGTCGGAAAACTATTCGTTTTGTGAGTTGTGCCTAAAAAAAACGTCCAAGGCTTATCTTTAAGGCTAGACTTTCGTACGTATTCCCTTACGTACATACTCTGGAAATACGGGGTATAACATTCTCCCCCCCTTAGAAACATTCGTCCCGAATGTTCCTTCCCAAGACAGTTATCGAAGAAGCTTAAACAGTTGTAAATGCCACACACGGCCACAGAGCAACACTTAGGCAGAAACGATAACGAAAATTTACAAGTAGGAAAGTGAATTTACCTGGAGGTGTGGGGAATAGGTGAGGATACTTCCGTCTCATGTCCTCCTCGGCTTCCCACGTCATCTCCTCCCTGAGCTCGTTCCGCCACAAGACTTTGTGGAAGCCACGTCCTTGGTCCGGAGCGCCTAACTGACGATCGACTATCGCTATGGGAATCTCCTCATACGATAACCCTCGGTCATCTGGACATCGTCAATCGGGTGTACCCTAGATGGATCCCGATACATCTCCTCAGCATAGACACGTGAAAAAGCGGATGCGCCTCCGGATCGGACGGCGGATCAACTCATAGCAACCTTGCCTACCTGCGGACAATCTGAAGCGGCCCAATGTACCTGGTGAGTTTCCCTTCTTCCGAATCTCATCACACCCTTCATGGGTGACACCTAGGAAAACCCAATCATGAACCTCGAACTCAAGATCCGACGACGATGATCTGCATCGACTTCATGCCGACTACGGTGTCGATAGCGCTCGGATAAGCTTCACCTTATCCACTTTCTGCTGTACCAAATCTGGTCCCAGGCATCCTCGCCCACATCGAACCAACCTATAGGCGATCTGCACTTCCTCCCATACAAGGCCTCATAAGGCGCCATCGAATCTTTGGAGTGGTAGCTATTATTATACGCGAACTCAACTAGAGGCAAATGATCCTCCCAACTACCACGAAGTCAATAACAGGCTCGCGACATATCCTCAAAGTGCGGATAGTGCGCTCTGCTGTCCGTGCATGCGTGGATGAAATGCGATACTCGGGCTCACTGCGTCCTAAACCCCTCTGGAAGGACCTCGAAGTTAGCGTAACCGGGCTCCTGCATGCGATATGATCGAGTAGGGACTCCATGCGATCGACGATCTCTCGGATGTAAAGTCGGCATAATCCTCGGTAGAAAAAGTCGTCTGACGGAAGAAAGTGGGCTGATTTCGTCGACTGTCGACGATAACCCATATAGAATCATGTCTCCTCCGAGTGCGAGGTAATCCCGTGATGAAGTCCATGTTGATTACCTCCCACTTCCGGTCGGGATCTCTATCGCTGTAACAAACCACCGGGCCTCGTGCTCTACCTTCACCTGCGACAACACGGGCGCGAGCTACGAACTCGCAACGTCCTCTTCAAGCCATCCCACCAATACGGATCTAAGGTCGTGGTACATCTTGGTCGACCGGATGGATAGAGTAACGCGCTGTGCTTCCCCAAGAACCTCTGCCAAGTCACGAAACATCTGGAACACATGCGCCCTCAAACCTTAGCACCCATCGATGCTACCTCAAAGGACCGCTTGCCCTCACGAAGAGTCGTATCACGATATCGAATCAAAGCTGGATCCTCGGTGTTGCCTCTTCACCTCCTCGACGATGGAAGACTCGGCAACCTCACGAACTCTAACCACCGCTATCGTAATCAATCAAGCGGACACCAAGGCTCGCTAAGCGATGCAAATCACGAACCATGTCCCTCCTCTCTAGCTGCACATCGATAGGCTCCCATCGACCTACGACTAAGAGCATACGCCTGACATTGGCCTTCCGGGTGGTACAGATATCAACATCGTAATCCTTAAGCAACTCTAACCACCGTCTGCGCCGTAAGTTCGGCTCCTCTGGTGAAGATATCTTGGAGGCTCTTGTGGTGCGTATAAATATCCACGTGAACCCCATACAAATAGTGCCTCCGGATCTTCAAAGCGTGAATCACGGTGCGACTCCAAATCATGGGTGGGGTAGTTCCTCTCGTGTTTCCTCGGTGTCGGGATGCATATGCTATAACCCCGCCATCTTTGCATCAACACACATCCCAACCCGATGCCGACGCGTCACAATACACGACATAACCATCCGACCCTGCGGAAGAGTAAGAACGAGGCGGTCGTCAATCTCTCTTCAAGAATCGGAAACCACGCTCAAGCATCACCATCGAACTTGGCGCTTCACGAGTCGGCCTAGTCAATGGTGCGAAGATAGAAGCAAACTTCTCCACGAACCGATAATAACTGCAAGGCCCGTAAAGCTGCGAACCTCTGCCGGAGTAGTAGGTCTAGGCAAGTCTGTCGCCTCGATCTTGGCCGTATCCACTCGAATGCCATCGGCCGACAATATGCCCAAGAAACGCCATCAAGTCAACCAAAACTCACATTTGGAAAACTTGGCGTCTGGCTGTTGATCTGGAGAAGCTCGGCCTGATCGCCAAATGCTCGCGTGCTCTGCTCTGGCGAGAATAAACCAAGATATCATCAATGAACACTATCACAAACGTGTCCAAAATGGTTTGAACACTCGGTTCATCAAATCCATGAATCTGCGGAGCATTGGTCAACCAAAGACATGACCACGAACTCATAATGCGTCTGCAGGGTTCGAATGCGATCTAGGGACATCCACCTCTCGACACGAACTCGATGATAGCGACGCGATCAATCTTGGAGAAACATCTCGCGCCACGCAATCGGTCGAACAAATCATCAATCACAGGAAGGGTATCGTTCTTAATGGTCACCTTGTTCACCGCAGTAATCAACACACGTCGCGGCGTCCGTCCTTCTTCTTCACGAACAATCTGGCGCCCCGGGGAAACACGGGCCTAATGAAGCCCTTCTCCAAAGAAATCCTCGGTGGTCCTTGACTCTCTCAACTCGGCGGTGCCATTACGTATGGCGGAATGGAAATAGCCGAGTATCTGCAATATGTCAATACAAAACTCGATCTCCTCTCGGGAGAGGATGCCGAGGTCATCCGGGAACACGTGCGGGAACTTCGTGACTACGAGGCGATCAAATCTGTACCGCGACCTCGATATCAAACACTCGAACTAGATGGTAGATATACCCGCCGCACCATCTTCCTAGCCTTGAGGTAGGAAATAAACCTACCCACCGGCGATCTGGTGCTCCTCCCACTCAACAACCGGCTCGCCGAGCTGGGCCGTACTACTCTCTCTGCGGTCTACATTGGCATAGCGAAGCTAGCCAATCCATCCCATAATCACGTCGAAGTCAATCATCTCAACTCTATCAAGTCGGCGGTGCGGCGACGTAAATGGTCACAGACAAGCCACATATACGCCGAGCTACCACCGAATCACCACTGGCGTAGCTACCTCGAAAGGGTCTATGGACTCGTGCTCTATCCTATCCTACTAGCAACAGGGAGATATATGGGGAGTAGAACCGGATCTATCAAGGCATAAACATCAAACCAGCGATAAGGTACGTGGCGACATCGGTGAGGCCTCACGATCTGTCGGTGGACAAAGCATAAATGCGGTTCGAGGACGCTAGAATCGGGACGAGCCACGACCTGCTGCGCGACCTGGCGACCCATGAGCACGCCTCGGGCGAGTAATCGTAGGAGATGATGGCGGCAAGAACACGGTGAGCCTACCACCGGTAGCCCCGGTCGGACGATCGCCGCAAAGTGACCTGCGGCCACAATCGTAACAAGCTCCAAAAGTAGTACCACACTTCCGTAATGGGATCCCCGCATCGGCCACATCGGGGTGGTCGATCGGCGATACCTCGCTACTCGGGCGTCGAAGCCACAGGGCCGATGCGCCCTCGAAAACTCTGGGTGTCTTGAGGCGGTGCGAGTGCTCTGGTGCGTGGTGCGAATCTAAAGCTGCTGCGAGGCCGCCACCACGATAACCACCGGAAGACCCTCCGTCACGGCGCCTTCCTGCTCTTTGCGTCCACTCGTCGACCTCTGCGCTCGCCGCGCAAGGGCGTGAGCTGCGTGCGGGTAATGTCCATACGGTGGAGAAACCCGCGCATGACTTCGGCCATATAGTCGTCTGGCGGTGACATAGCGGTGCACCCTATCCTCATATCTGCTACCAATCTTTGGGACATATCGAGCCAAAGAATCAAACTCGACATTGTACTCACGACAAGGTCGTCCTCTGCCTCGGCGGTAAAAATCTATCGGCCGCGCCCTCCTCATCTGTGGAGGCAAGAAGTGAGTGAGAAAGCCTCGAGAACTCATCCCAGTAGGCGAGGCGCGTGCTCTCCCGGGATAACTCCGTAGAATCAAACCAATCGATTGCGGTATCACGCGACCTATGTGAACCAAAGATCACGGACTCGGTCTCGGCGCCCGATCACTCTCAAAATCCTCTGAATCGGCGGATGAACTCCTGCGGATCATCCTCGGCCTCGACCCATAAAACTCCGTGTTTCTGACTCGAAGTCTCGTAGCCTCAAACTCTGCCTCGGGTGAACAACGGTGCTGAGCTGGAGGCTGAGCTGCCGCGTCGGCCTCTCACCGTGTCGGGCCACAACTTTGGCCAAAAGGCTGGCCGTCTCCTTGTACCCTAACTCCTCGCCCGGTGTGGGGCGGGAGGTGTGGGTGCTGTGGTCATTCTTTGGCTGGCGGCGTCATAGAACTCGCCGTCTCGGTATAGGCGGGCACGAGCCCTCGTGACTCTGGGTGTCTGCTAGCGACTCCTCACGCCTTGCCCTTCGGGCGGGTTGCCTTTCGTGGAGGCATAAGCGTTACGGAAAGGAATACGTTAGAGGTCCAACCTATAACACGACTCTAAAGCACGATCTCGTAATGAGAAGAATGGAAACCAATCCTAAATATCCTATAGCCTCACGATTATTGGCGTGGTGCACAACACACCGATAATCAAGACTCTACTAGATACGATGCGTAGACACTTTCAGAGATTAATCGCTCGATACCACTTTTGTCACGACCCGTTCGGGGCGTGGTCGTGCCTCAAGGGCACCCAGTAGTCATACATCAGTAATCACGGAAATATAAAGCAAGACATGAAACGATTTATAAAATAAGACACGATTTATGTGAGAAAACATCGCCTTTAGGCGTATATATATAAAATCATGGTTTAGCGATTACATCCGACACTGCATAACATGACTCTGAGACCTCTGAAATATACAACTATGGCGGGACGGGGCCCGCCATACCTGGATTACAAAACTATCTACAACAGGAGATCATACCAAAAGTAGAGCCTCGGAAGAGATGGAGCTCGACACCAACGTAGAGATCCTAAGAATGCGGATCTAGCACTGCTTTGCCACCTGCGGCATGAACGCAGCCCCGCGAGGTCGATGACAACAGTACTAAGTATGCGAAATCGTAAAATACTTAAATGAAAACATATCATTTTAAAACCGGTTTACAAATATGTGTGAAACAACCAAGGAAACCGCACGTAGTACACATCACAAACAAGAGCAACAATAGGTAATCGTAATAGGTCTTGTCTAGGCCGCGAATGATCGAAGCAGGCCACTCGCCCATATCATCATTCGCAAGCCTAATCTGAACTCGGTCCGCATAGGCCACTCACGTGGGCGCGTGAGGTATAACCCGCATCGGTAGCTACTCCTCGGCATCGTCCCCGACTCGTTGTCCGCATGGCCACATAGACCGCGTGAGGTATAACCCGCATACTAACACGGAACTCGTAGCTCCGCATAGGCCCCTGGACCCGCGTGAGGTATTCTCGAATCATGGTCCCGGACCGCTGAGTCTACCGCGTCGGAGCGGCTTAACCCGGTATCATCTCAAGGTGAGTGATAGTATACTAACATAACAACTTATCTTTAAACAACATAAGCACAACAAGGATACTCACCTATACAAACGTTACAAGATACTAACACACATAGCATCATATCATGTCTACTTATCAAACCATCTTTATTATTCTTTTCACAATACAAGTCCGTTATAAACACAGGCAAACTTGTTTCTTTTATAAATCTTAAGTGGTTATACTTACTTCCCATAAAGCTAGTATAACTCTTAAGCTTCATTTTAAAACCAATTAGTTCTCTTACATTAATATGATTGATAGTCTTTTGAAATGTTTTGATTCTTTATTATTGAGCTTAAGCCGTGAGGCATTCAGTAAGTATTATTCGAGCTTAAGCGTGAGGCATTCACGTAAGTATTATTCGGGCTTAAGCGTGAGGCATTGCCGTAAGTATTATTCGAGCTTAAGTCAAAGACATTGCCGTAGTTATATTGTAAAATATCATGCTTTAGGAAGAATCACATACCTTCTCAGCGAAAACCACGCGAGTTGAATATGTCGCGCAGAGAGTCACCTATAGTAGTCACGGATATCTATTAAAGACTACTCAAGGTCATTCTAAACAGGGGTTCATAATTCTCTGGTAAGTCAGGCGCACTTCCCTACCGGTGAGCTATATAAGTCTCTGTGAAAACAGTTCTATGTAAATCAGTTTGATTATTCTTCTTTAAACCCTTTTAAGTGATTAATACTTATTCTTATACTTCAGTATGCATTCTCTAATACAAAAGAGGGTTAGGATTATTACCTCGGTAAGCCCAATAATATCCTAGAAAAAGTCGCGCCTGAGCAAGGTTTTGCTCCTAAGTTGTATGCTCCAAGAACCTTAGAAGTTCTTCACAACTTCTACTAAGTACTAAGGTATTTGGGCTAGGGTATTTTGGGCATTATAACGATACAAGAAGGTAACTTTTCTACGAGGGGGGGTAGATTTTTGGCTAGGCTAGGGGGGGGTATTCGGCCAAGGCCACTTAGGCTAGAGGGGGAAGAGGGCTTGGACGAAATGGCTAACAAGGGAGAAGGGAGGATTTTCAAGACTTGGAAAGTAATTTGTGGATGAAGAACTCTTCATCTTAAGGGTATTTATAGGTCGAAGTGGCCAACCAATGGCCAAGATTTAGACAAGTGCAAGGCAAGTGTAGGGTGAGGATTAACTATACACAAATATCCTACCAACTCCTTGACTTGTGCACAAGGCACAAAAAACGTGCTCCTCCTAGTCCAAATCGTCCCAATGGACGATTTCAAGTCCATCAATTGGAGGGTGACAAGTGTCGCCCTCCCGTTGGTCCAAAATGTTTCGTCTCTCGGAAAAATCCGCAAAAATTAGAAATGGCATAGCCGGAATTTACCCTACGAAGTGTGGAAAGCGTTTAGTCGGAAAACTATTCGTTTTGTGAGTTGTGCATAAAAATAAACGTCCAAGGCTTATCTTTAAGGGTAGGCTTTAGTACGTATTCCCTTACGTACATACTGCGAAATACTGAGGTATAACGAGATCACCCGGAAGGGCGTGATGAGATTTTGGAAACTGAAGCAATAACAGAAATGTGGTAAGGTTATTAGGAAGAATTCGAGTGTACGAGAAGGGTACGACGAGTAAAGGAAGAAGCGAGCATGTGTTAAGGACATAGATGTGATCATTCTTTTGTAAAGTGAACGTGCGAAGGGAGTATCTTTTAGCCCTTGGGTGGGAGTTTTTGTGATGTTAGAGGTGATTCCTCGTGTACTTGAATTAAGTATTTGCGCGTGTGTTATTTTATGGCCAGGTGTGGCATGATTGTTTTTCGGAAGCATAGTAGTGAAGACTATACTGGCGCATGTATGTTTTGAGACTTAGAAGGAACATTCGGGACGAATGTTTCTAAGGAGGGGAGAATGTTATACCCCGTATTTCCTGAGTATGTACGTGAGGGCGTACGTATAAAAGTTTAAGCCTTAAGTAGGCAAAGTGGCGAAATTTGTACACAACTAGCGAAAATAGTCGTTTTCCGACGAAACGTTTTCCAAACTTTGCGAAGGGAAAATTCCGGCTATATCATTTATTATTTTTGCGGATTTTTCCGAGAGACGAAATATTTTGGACCAACGGGAGGGTGACATGTGTCACCCTCAAAAAGTGGACGGCAAGGGCTAAGCAGCGTTTTTGTGTTGAAGTTTTGGTCAAGGTTAGGTAGGATATTTGTGAGATATTTTGTGTAGTTGATGAGCAAGTGGGACCCACTTACACTTGTCCAAATCCCCACCCTACACTTGCCTACCACTTGTCTTGATCTTGGCCATTGGTTGGCCTATAAATACCCTCCCTTAGTTGATGAACTTCTTCATCCACACTTAGACATTTCCTAGTCTAAAAATCCCTCTCCCTCCTTAGTGTAGTTTCGTCCAAGTCCCCCTCCCCCTTTGAGAGGCCCTTGGCCGAGAAATACCCCCCCTCTAGTTGTTCTAGTCGAAATACTACCCCCCCTTGGTTGAGAAATGCTTCTCCAAGTATTGTTGTAATGCCAAAATACTCTAGCCCAAAACCTTTGTAGGGTTTCCAAGTACCCTCTATACGAAAAGCCCGGAAAATACTACTATACTTTCCTTTAGCCACTAAGCGAAACCCTAAGGAAATCTTCATAGTTGGTTGAAGTATTTACGTAGAAGTTGGTTAGAACTTCTAAGGGTTGTTTGGAGCGGGTTGGAGCGCACGGAGTAGGAGCTAAACCTTGCTCAAGATCGACTTTAAACTTGGATAATTTTGGGCTTATCGAGGTAAATACTCTTGTCTTTATATTGTAATTGGGAATTACATACTGTAGTAGTATAGAAATGAATATAAGATTCATAGAAGGATATTACAGAAGGGAATTAAACTGAGATCACATCAGAAGAATATTAAAGAAGAAGATTGTACTTACATAGAATTTGTATTTCTGATGAACTTGTGTAGCTTAACGGGTAGGGAAGTCTTTGCCCGATTTTCCGTAGAATAGAGAACCTCATTGCTTAGAATATTCTCTGAGTAGTCTAGACTTTGATAGACTGGTATAACCTTTATAGGTTGAATGTTCTGCGAGTAGCATGTGCTACTTAAAAGGTGGACAAGGCTAGCCGGGTTATAGCCGTGGAGCGTTTTGCTAATAGTCGATAATCGTCGCGAGGTATGTGATTCTTTCTATCCTCTTGAGCATGATATTTTAAAGAATATATATATATATAGTACGGTAGACGTACGTGTGTTAACTGAACGTAGTTGTACGACAATGTCTTTTGACTTAAGCCTGAATAATAAGAATTTGGAAGTATTTTAAAAGAATATATATATAGTACGGTAGATGTACGTGTGTTAACTGAATGTAGTTTTACGGCAATGTCCTTTGACTTAAGCCTGAATAATAAGAATCTTGAAGTATTTCAAAAGAATTAAGAATCCTTTTTGAAAGAAGAATAATACTTGGTTTGAAAGCTTAAGAGTTATACTAGCTTTATGGGAAGTTAGGTATAACGACTTAAGAGAGATAAAAAGAATGGTTTATTGATTTTAAGAAGTTATGAGACTTGATCTTAAAAGAGAAGAGAATTGACTTAAATGAATTAATATGAATTCGGTGTGAAACCCCATTCGTGAGTAATGAGTACTTGGTTTTTAAAAGGAATAATGTTTGACTGATTTCGGAAATCAGAATGAGTATCGACAAAACACTGCAGCGTTAATAAAGGGAAATGTTTTGACTAATTAAGTATTATTAAAACCCGTAGAAACCTCCATCTGCATAGAAGCTAAGATGAGACAAAATGATATTACATTTCCTAGATCATGGCTGCTTTAATAAGATTGATTTTGAACAAGAATAACCTACTCACATATAAGACATATGTTTCTCAAATTGTTTAAGAGAGAATTATATTTTTAAGTGATTAAGACTATGAACTACGAAACCTTTCTAAAATAAGAGGCTTAAGTACTTGAAATTAGGCAAACTTGAACGTATGGAAAAGAATGTTGTTACTTGATGTTGAAAAGGAAAGTGTTTTGGTTTACCTAAAAATGTGAGTCACTCTATTTTAATACTACGGGTATCGGGTGACCTTTATAAAAGAAATGAATCTTTTAAAAAGAATTTAACGTACGTAATACTTTGGGGTCAGAACCTGGACTTTGGCATAAAATAACCTTGAGTTGTGTGTAACTTGCTTATGCTTGTGGTGATAGCCTTTGTTGTGCAAGTGTTGTATTTCTATGCTACCGAGTCCCATGAGATGGGCCGGGACACGTATTCCACCTGATTCTTCACCGAGTCCCATGAGATGGGCCGGGACACGTATTCCACCTGATTCTTCACCGAGTCCCATGAGATGGGCCGGGACACGTATTTCATCTGATTCTTCACCGAGTCCCATGGGATGGGCCGGGACACGTATTCCACATGATTCTTTACCGAGTCCCATGGGATGGGCCGGGACACGTATTCTACATGATTCTTTACCGAGTCCCATGGGATGGGCCGGGACACGTATTTCACACGATTTGTACCTAGACTGCCGGCAGTGAGGAAGGAGTTCCACGGGCATGAGGGATGACTTGAGGGCGTGAGTCCCTGACTTGACATGACTGCTTTTATGTTGTGAACTGTAGTTTGGTTATCATACATGTCTCCTGTTTTATTTAGACTATTATGATTTCATTTCTGATTTTCTGATTTCACATACTTGGTACTGTTGTCTTGACCTCCTTGAGTGCGTTCATCTGCAGTAGAGGTACATCGGTTGTGGATCCTCGCTCATAGGATCACGATTCGGCGTGTTAGGAAGCCGTTTCTTGGAGGCTTATCTTTTGGTATGTTACCGAGTCCAGAGGTTCTTGTACATTCGGGGTATGGCGGGGCCACTGTCCGTCATAGTTGTTATCACTTTCTTAGAAGTGCATGTAATCTTGTTGTGGCGAGTTTGTAAAAGGATAATTGTTCGGTTTTTATGTATATATACTGAGCAAGCTTTTGTTAGCTTTGTTTATTTATCAAATCTCTTGTTACATGTTTATGTTTTATTTCGCTGATTTTCTCGATGTTGTATCACTAGGGTGCAGGGTAAGGCACGATCACGGGCAGGTTGGTCGTGACAAGTTGTGTTATAAGTTGGACCTTCTAACGTATCCCTTTTTATGTGATTATGCCTCCACGTAAGGCAACCCGAAGAAGGCGGCGGAGGCGCTAGTGGGACACCTAGAGTCACGAGGCACGAGCCCGATCTATACCCGAGGCAGCGAGTTCCAGCGCGCCGTCCAGCGAGGTTTAGGGCGCGATAGTGGCGATGAGACCATAGTACCTACCTCGATCCAGCGGCTGGAAGCGAGCGAGATAGATTCTGAGAGATGACCGATTATTGGCGAGATTGTGGCGAACGAGATAAATTTGATCTGTGATACGATTCAGCGATACTGCGGTTCACCCGAGATCGAGCGGTTTGAGGCTACGGGATTTTACGAGTTGTAGCGCCCGAGTTCTACTGGTCGAGGCACGAGGATGATCGCGAGAGTTCATCCGCTTCTGAAGGATCATGCGGGTGATCAAGGCTTCAGAGACCGAGTCCGTGATCTTCGGTTCACATCGGTTGCGTGATACCGCAGTCGATTGGTTTGATGCGTGGGAGTTATTCCGGGAGCACGCGTCCCGGCTACTTGGGACGAGTTCTGAGGCCTTTCTCACTCACTTCTTGCCTCGCGGATGAGGAGCGCAGTAAACGAGTTTTGTTCTTTGAGGCAGAGGGCGCCTGATTAGGGAGTACAACATTGAGTTCGATTCGTTGGCTCGATATGTCCCTGCATTGGTAGCAGATATGGAGGACAGGGTGCATCGATACGTCACCGGGCTAGATGATTATATGGCCGAGTCTTGTGCGGGTGTGGCTCTTGACGGACATGGACATTACCGCATGCGAGCTCATGCGCTTGGATGCGAGTGTAGAGGCCGGGTTGTGACAACGCGAAGAAAGGCGGGGCGGCGAGATCTTTTGGTAGCTATCGGGGTGGGCGGCACCCGGCGATCTAGATTTTCACCACGGCCCGGCTCGAGCACTCCTACACCGTCCTCGGGGCGGCGGGATATTCGAGGCGGGCCAGGCCGTGACTTGAGCGTCGAGTAGCGAGGTGTTAGCCGTCGGGACCACCGCCGGTGTGGCCGTCACGGTAGATCCCATTACGGGAATTGTGGTGCGCTCAGGGAGTTTGTTCTGATTGCGGCGGCGGTCACTTTGCGAGCTGTCAGGCCAGGCGCGAGGTGGGTCGACCCTACGGTCTTTCGGGTCTTCATCTCCTCTGATTACTCGCCCGGGCGAGTACTCGAGGCGGCAGTCGCGGCGAGTCGTGGTTGGTCGATCCTAGCGGTCCTCGAGCGCATATATTCCTTGTCGGTAGGCGGGACGGGAAGCCTCACCGATGTCGTCACGGTACTTTATCGATTCGTGTTGTGGCGTGTATGCCTTGATAGATCCGGGTTCTACTGCATCATATATCTCCCCTTGTTGCTAGTAGGATGAGGATAGAGCACGAGTCCATAGACCACTTCGAGGTAGCTACGCGATGGGTGATTCGGTGGTAGCTCGGCGGGTATATAGGGCTTGTCGGTGACCTTATGCGATCGTCGGACCCTGGCGACTTCATAAATTTGGACATGGCCCGATTCGACGTGATCATGGGCATGGATTGGCTAGCTTCGCTATGCCAATGTAGACTGCGAGGAGAGAGTGAGTACAGTTCGATTTCTGAGGCCGGTTATTGAGTGGGAGGAACAACGTATGTCGTAGGGTAGGTTTATTTCTTACCTCAAGGCTAGGAAGATGGTGCGAGAAGGGTATATCTACCATCGTTCGGTGTTTGATCTTGAAGGCTGCGATACGATTTTGATCGATTCCGATAGTCGTGAGTTCCCAGGCGTGTTTCGAGCGACCTCCGGGTATCCCTCACGAGAGGAGATAGAGTTACGTATCGATGTCTTTGCCGGACACTCGGCTATTTCCATTCGCCATCTGAGAATGGCACTGCGAGTTGAGAGAGTTGAAGGACGGTGAGAGATTTCTTTGGAGAAAGGGCTTCATCGCCTAGTGTTTCTCCCCGGGGCGCGGTATTGTTCGTGAAGAAGAAGGGCGGGGCAGCTGCGCATGTGTGTTGATTCTGACGGTGAACAAGGTGACCATTAAACGAATACCCTTCCGTGATTGATGATTTGTTCGATCAGTTGCAGGGTGCGAGATGTTTTTCCAAGATTGATCTGCGATCGGGCTATCATCAGGTGCAAGTCGGAGAGTCGGACATCCCTAGGACTGCATTCCGGACCCGGTACAGGCACTATGAGTTTAGGGTTATGTCGTTCGGTTTGACCAATGCTCCGGCGGTATTCATGGATTTGATGAGCCAGTGTTCAAGCCATTTTGGACACGTTTGTGATTGTGTTCATCGATGACATCTTGGTTTATTCCGCTCGGAAGCGCGAGCATGCGAGCATTTGAGGCGTGCTAAGAGTTCTCGGGACCAGCGATTATCGCCAAGTTTTGAAATGTGAGTTACGGTTGACTTCGTGGCTTTTCTTGGGCATATAGTCGGGTGATGGTATTGGTGGATACGGCCAATCGAAGCGATCGAGAGTTGGCTGACCTCTTACTCCGGCAGAGGTTCGCGATTTTACGGGCCTTGCGAGTTATTATCGGCGGTCGTAGAAGTTTGCTTATCTACGCCCATTGACTAGGCTAACTCGGAGCGGCTAAGTTTGATGGTGATGCTTGTGGCGAGGTTTCGATTACTAAAGGAGAGAATGGCGGCGCCCGTTCTTACTCTTCCGGAGGTCGAGCGGTTATGTAGTGTATTGTGATGCGTCGGCGTCGGGCTCGGATGTGTGTTGATGCGGCGAGGTAAGGTT
Organism: Przewalskia tangutica; assembly: GCA_029844215.1. Taxonomy (NCBI): domain Eukaryota; kingdom Viridiplantae; phylum Streptophyta; class Magnoliopsida; order Solanales; family Solanaceae; genus Przewalskia; species Przewalskia tangutica. The sequence goes on from CM056725.1 coordinate 79,791,985, forward strand.
ATAAGCGTCACGCATCGGCGGCTTAAGAAGCATGAGAGGAACTACCCCACCCATGATTTGGAGTTGGCAGCGGTGATTCACGCCTTGAAGATCTAGAGGCACTATTTGTATGGGGTTCATGTGGATATTTATACAGACCACAAGAGCCTCCAGTATATCTTCAGCCAGAGGGAGCTGAACTTACGACATAGACGGTAGTTAGAGCTCGAGGATTATGATGTTGACATCTGTACCACCACGGGAAGGCCAATGTTGTGGCGTATGCTCTTAGTCGTAGGTCGATGGGAGTCTATCGGATGTGCGGCCGGAGAGGAGGGCACAGTTCGCGATTTGCATCGATTAGCGAGCCTTGGTGTCCGTTTGATTGATTACGATAGCGGTGGGGTTCGAGTTCGAGAGGTTGCGAGTCTTCCATCATCGAGGAGGTGAAGAGGCGCGGTTGAGATCGATTTTGACACGGTCGTGATCTGACTCTTCGTGAGGAAGGTCCTTTTGAGTAGCACGATGGGGTGCTAAGGTTTGAGGCGAGTTGTGTGTTCGGATATTGCGTGACTTGGCGGCGAGTTCTAGGGAAGCACACGCGCGGCGTTACTCTATCCATCGAGTCGACCAAGATGTACCACGACCTTAGATCGTGTATTGGTGGGATGGCTTGAAGAGGGCGTTGCGAGTTCGTAGCTCGGTGCGTGTTGTCGGCCGGTGAAGGTAGAGCACCGGAGGCACGATGGTTTATTGCGACGATAGAGATCGGGCACGGAAGTGGGAGGTGATCAACATGGACTTTATCACGGGATTACCTCGCACTCGGAGGAGACATGATTCTATATGGGTTATCGTCGACGGTGTGAAATCAGCCCACTTCCTTCCCGTCGGGCGACTTTTTCGGTGAGGATTATGCGAACTTTACATCAGAGATCGTCGGACTACATGGAGTCCCTATTTCGATCATATCGCAGACAGAGCCCGGTTCTGGCTAACTTACGGAGGTCTTTCGAGAAAAGGGTTTAGGGGCCTTGGTGAGCACGATCGCATTCCATCCGCAGAGCCAGACGGAGTTGGCGCACTATCCGGACTCTTGAGGATATCTGCGAGCTGTGTTATTGACCGAGGGTAGCCGAGGATCATTTGCCTCTAGTTGAGTTTGCGTATAATAATAGCTACCACTCCAAAGTATTCGAGATGGCGCCTTATGAGGCCTTGTATGGGAGGAAGTGCGGTCGCCGATGGCTGGTTCGATGTGGCGAGTGCGATTAGTAGGACGGTTTGGTGCAGCGGCGATGGATAAGGTGAAGCTTATCGGAGCGATTCTTGGCGGCTCGAGTCGGCAAGTCATATCACGGATCATCGTCGTCGGCATCCGAGTTCGAGGTTGATGATTGGGTTTTCTGAAGGTGTCACCCATGAAGGGTGTGATGAGATTCGGGAAGAAAGGAAACTTCGGCCAGTACATTGGGCGTGTCAGATTGTCCGCGAGGTAAGCAAGGTTGCTATGAGTTGGATCTGCCGTCCGTCTGGAGGCGATGCATCCGTGTTTCATGTTTCTATCTTTGAGAGATGTATCGAGGATCCATCTAGAGTGCACCGATTGGCGATGTCGGTGGCCAGGGGTTATCATATGAGAGATTCCATGGCGATAATCGATCGTCGGGTTAGGCGTCTGCGGACCAGGGCGTGGCGTCAAAGTTACGTGGCGGAACGAGCTCAGGGAGGAGATGACGTGGGAAGCTGAGGAGGACATGAGGCAGAAGTATCCTCACCTATTCCCCACACCTCCAGGTAACTCACTTTCCTACTTGTAAATTTTCATTGTCATATTTGCTTAAGTGTTGTATTGTGGCCATGTGTGGCAAACTGTTTAAGTTATGAAGAACCTTATCATTATCTGTCTTGGGAAGGAACATTCGGGACGAATATTTCTAAGGAGGGGAGAATGTTATACCCCGTATTTTCCAGAGTATGTACGCGAGGGCATACGTACAAAAGTTTAGCCTTAAGGTTAGGCATTGGACGAAAAAAATTGTGCACACCTATCAAAAAGAATCGTTTTCCGACGAAACGTTTTCCAAACTTTGCGTAGGGAAAATTCCGGCTATGTCATTTATTATTTTTGCGGATTTTTCCGAGAGATGAAACATTTTGGACCAACGAGAGGGCGACACTTGTCACTCTCTAGTTAGCGGATTTGAGGAGTCCATTTGCACGATTTCAAGCCTTGGAGTAGGTAGGATATTTTGTGATATTTTGTGTGGTAGATGGATAAGGTACACTTGCCCAAATCTCCACCCTACACTTGCCTACCACTTGGCTTCATCTTGGCCATTGGTTGGCCTATAAATACCCCCCTAACTTGAAGGTTTTCTTCATCCACAAATTGTCTTCCAAGTCTCAAAATTCCCTCCCCTCTCTTGTAGTGTTTTCGTCCAACACTCCCCCTCCCCCTTGTAAAGGCCCTTGGCCGAAACACCCCCCCTCTAGCCTAGTAGCTCTGGCGACCCCCTTTGGTAGAAAGTTGTCTTCAAAGTATAGTTACTATTCCAAAATACCCTAGCCCAAATCCCTTATAGTATTTTAGTAGAAGTTGTGTAGAACTTCTAAGGGCTTCTTGGAGCTATCGGAGCGTGCAAATTAGGAGCTAAACCTTGCTCAGGATCGACATTTATACTTGGATAATTTTGGGCTTATCGAGGTAAATACTCTTGTCCTTCTATTGTAATTGGATATTACACATAAGAATAGTTAAGACTTGAGTATAAGAATAGAATTGAACTGTAATCACAGTAGAAGGATATTACAGAATAGAATTGAACTGAAATCACATCAGAAGTTTAATAAGGAAGAATTGAACTGTACTTACATAGGACTGTATTTACAGTAGACTTGTGTAGCTTGACGGGTAGGGAAGTGCTGCCCAAATTTTCGTAGAATAAAGAACCCTCTGCTTAGAATAGTCTACAGAGTAGTCTAGACATTGATAGGCGTGCACGACTATTATAGGTTGATTCTCTGCGCGACATATTCGACTTGGCGGTGGATTTGTAGAGAAGGTATGTGATTCTCCCTATACTCTTGAGCATGATATTTTAAATATATATATATAGTGCGGTAGACGTACGTGTGTTAACTGGACGTAGTTTTACGGCAATGTCTTTTGACTTAAGCCTGAATAATAAGAATCTTAAAGTCTTTTCAAAAGAATTATAAATCATTTTTGAAAGAAGAAGAATAATTGTTTTTAAAACAAAAAGCTTAAGAGTCATACTAGCTTTATGGGAAGTTAGGTATAACGACTTAAGAAAGATAAAAGGAACAGTTTACTTATGTGTTTATGAAAGACTTGTATTGATTCTGGAAAGTATAATAAGATGGTTTGTTGAGTAGATATATTGTGATCTTTGTGAGTGTTAGTATCTTGTAAACATTTGTGTAAAGAGGTTATTCTTATTGTGCTTATGTTGTTTAACGATAAGCTGTTACGTTAGTATTATATCACTCACCTCTTGACATGATACCGGGGTCAAGCCGCCTCCGTCGGGGTATAGCTCGAGCGATGCGTGTGACTATGATTCGAGAATACCTCATGCGGGTACCGCGGTCATATGCGGAGCTACGAGAGTTCCAGGATAGTGTGCGGTCCTTGTGGCCATGCGGTCTATGTGGCCATGCGGACTACGAGTCCAGGACGATGCCGAGGAGTAGCTACCCTCGATGCGGGGAATACCCCATGCGGGCCTATGTGAGTGGCCTATGCGGACTGCGGGAGTCCAGGATTAGGCATGCATAATGATACTATAGGCGATTGGCCTTGCTTCGATCATTCGCAACCTAGAAAAGACCTGTTACAGTTTACCTATTGTTGCTCTTGTTTATGATGTGGCACCATGTACGGTTACCTTGGTTGTTTCATACATATTTGTAAAAACTGGTTTTAAATTGATATGATTTCTTTTAAGTACTTTACAGTTTCACATACTTGGTACCTGTTGTACTGACCTCCCCGGTGATGCGTTAATGCCGCAGGTAAGGGAAAGCAGGTGCTAGATCCGCATCTTTAGGATCTTTTGCTTTGGTGTCAGGAGCTCCATCTTCTCCGGAGGCTCGACTTTTGGGTATGATCTCCCTATTGTTGTAGATAGTTGTCTGATCGAGGTATGGCGGGGCCCTGTCCGCCATAGTTGTTTATCTTCTTAGAGTGCAGTAGTCCTATTATGCAGTTGGGATGTATCGCGATTTTTGGTTGAGATATATATATGCGAAAGCGACATTTTCCTCGAGATAAAGCGTGTCTCATTTTACAACTGTTTCATGTCTTGTTTTTATATTCAGCTGATTTTCTCTGATGTATGACTACTTGGGTGCCCGGGTAAGGCACCAGTCACGGGCCCCGGAACGGGTCGTGACAACAATAACTCCTACAAGCTAGCCACAAGCTCCCTTCTTGTCCTAACTTTTCAGATTTTCCTTAGGCTTTGAATTCCTCTTGGAATTCTAGAGAGAAGTGAGAGCTTTTAGTTTAGAGAGAGGTGAGAGTTTGAAGAATGACCAAGTCTTCAAGACTTGGTGTCACGACCCGTTCCGGGGCCCGTGACTGGTGCCTTACCCCGGGCACCCTAGTGATACAACATCAGAGAAAATCAGTGGAAATAAAAACTTAAACATGAACAAGAGATAAGATAATAAAACAGGCCAACCACATGGTTACCTTCCAATAAAAATATATACAAATCTTTCAAACCGAACAGTTTAATCCTTTTACAAGCCACGCCACTTAAGATTTCTGCACCTCTAAGAGTTTTTATACAACATGTGGGACAGGGCCGCCATACCCTCAATGTATAAGAACCTACAACTCGGGTAACATGCAAAAGATAAGCCTCGGAGAAAGCGGAGCTTCCCAATGAATCGTGATCCTAGGCGAGGATCAACACAGATGTACCTACTGCGGCATGAGCGAAGCCCCGAAGGAGGTCGATAACAGTACCAAGTATATGGCGAAAATCAGAAATGAAATCATAGCGATCATATAAAGCGGGAGACATGTATGATAAGCAAACTACGATTCCTGATAAATGCGATCATGTAAGTCGTGGACTCACGCCACCGAGTCATCACCCAAATATAACTATGGGTCTCACGCGCAACATCAATCATGCGTGGAATACCTTCGCCGCATCGGCGATCATGATATAATCACACCGAAGTACACATGAACACTAGGTCCCACTCGTGTCATAACAACCGTACTAACAATACTATACAACCAAACCAAGGCGACACGGGGCAAGTACAAAGCGACTACGGATACCAAGGCGTGTTACGTGGTGGCGGGGCAAATACGAGGCTAACTACCAGTACGGCGTGTCACGAGACCGTCCTACTGTTGAGCGGGGCAAGTGCGAGGGCTAACTACCGGTACGAGGCCGAATCGACCGAGGCGGGGCAAGTCTGGCCGACCACGGATACCAAGGCCGATCGGTAAAACCTCATGGAGAGCTAGTCCATGGAATAACACTATCAACGGGGAAAGCGAACCCTCATCGGCGCGTACGTGGACCATCCATCGAGTCGAGATGCCCATGGACTATCATAGTGGAAGCATACCCGTGGGCCACCCATCGTGTCAGTATGTCCAAAATGATCAAGAATAACACGACCGGCCCTCCATTCGAGAGACACGGTAACATAAGAATACAACACTTTGCACAACAAGGCTATCATACACAAACATAGGAAAGTTACACACAACTCAAGGTACTTTTTATTTTATGCCAAGGTCCAGGTTTTAACCCCAAAGTACTACGTATGTTTAAACTCTTTTTAAAGGATCCATTTCTTTTACAAAGGTCACCCGATACCCGCAGTATAGAGTGACTAACATCTTTTAAGTAAACCAAAACAACTTCCATACTTTCCTTTTAAAACCAAATTAAGGCAATACCATGCCTTCTTTTTAGACCAAAACACTTCTCCTTTTAAAGTCAAGTTACCACTTTAAAACCAATGATAAAACCATTCCTTTGTGTTCATAAAGTCGTTATAACTAACTTCCCATAAAGCTGTTATAACACTTTTTGTTTTAAACCAATTTTAAGACAAAACAATGCCTTTCTTTTAAACCAAAGACTCTTTAATTTCCTCAAGTCTCTTTTTAGAAATCAAGTTCCTTACTTATTCTCATTTCCGAAATCAGTAAAACATTATTCTTTAAAACCCAAGTACTCATTACTCACGAATGAGGTTTCACACTTCTTAACAACTTTCACATCAATTCAATTAAGTCAAGTCTCTTATCTTTTAAGATCAAGTCTCTTAACTTCTTAAAAGCAATAAACCATTCTTTTTATCTCTCTTAAGTCGTTATACCTAACTTCCCATAAAGCTAGTATAACTCTTAAGCTTTCAAACCAAGTATTATTCTTCTTTTAAAAAGGATTCTTCATTCTTTTGAAATACTTCAAGATTCTTATTATTCAGGCTTAAGTCAAAAGACATTGCCGTAAAACTATATTCAGTTAACACACGTACGTCTACCGTACTATATATATAATCTTGTAAAATACTTCAAGATTCTTATTATTCAGGCTTAAGTCAAAAGACATTGTCACACGTACGTCTACTGTACTATATATATAATCTTGTAAAATACTTCCAGATTCTTATTATTCAGGCTTAAGTCAAAAGACATTGCCACACGTACGTCTACTGTACTATATATTCCTTTAAAATATCATGCTCAAGAGTATAGGAAGAATCACATACCTCGCGACGATTATCGACTATCGAGAAATAGCTCCAATCTTGTAATCCTGCTAGCCTTTTTCACTTCTTCGAGTAGAATACGCTACTCGCGATTTCACCCTATAATGGTCACACAAGTCTATCAACGACTAGACTATCTCAGAAATAATTCTACGGAAAATTGGCGACACTTACACGTCAAACTTCACAAGTCTCATGTAAATACTGATCTATGCAAATCTGATTCAATTCCCTTCTTATATACCTTCCTTGTATATAACTTATACTTAATTCTTATACTTCAATATTATGTAAACTTAATTACAATAGGGAGACAAGATATTTACCTCGATAAGCCCAAAATTATCCAAGTTTAAATGTCGATCCTGAGCAACGTTTAGCTCCTACTCTGGGCGCTCCAACCCGCTCCAAACAACCCTTAGAAGTTCTACGCAACTTCTTCTTAATACTTCAACCGGCTATGAAGATTTTTCCTTAGGGTTTCGGTTTGAGACTAATAGGACATAAGGTAGTATTTCCGGGCTCTACGTATAGAGGTAACTTTGGAATACGACAAGGTATAAGGCCAAGGTATTTTGGTATAGTAACAATACTTGAAGAATACTTTTCTACCAAGGGGGGTGTACTTTACGAGAACCACAAGGCAAAGGGGGTGTACCTCGCCAACACCACTAGGAGGGTATCTCTCGGCCAAGGGCCTCACGAAAGGGGAGGGAGACTCTTTGGACGAGAGCTCTTGAGAGGGAGGAGGATTTCAAGACTTAGAACAATTTGGGATGAAGAAGTCTTGAGTTAGGGGTATTTATAGGAAACCAATGGACAAGATCAAGCCATGTGGGGGGGGGGGGCAAGTGGTGGGCCAAGATTTGCCCAAGTGCCCCTATCCCTACTCCACAATTCCCTCACAAACATTGACCCATGAATTAGGCCACAAAACATGCCACAAAACAAGCCACAAAACCTTGCCAAAAAATGCCCACTGGCACCACCGGCCACTGAGGGTGACAAGTGTCGCCCTCTCGTTGGTCCAAAATATTTCATCTCTCGGAAAAATCCGCAAAAATAATAAATGACATAGCCGGAATTTTCCCTACGCAAAGTTCGGAAAACGTTTCGTCGGAAAACGACTCTTTTCGGAGGTTGTGCACAAATTTTGAATCTTGCCTAACTTTAAGGCTCAAACTTTTCTACGTACGCCCACACGTACATACTCTGGAAATACGGGGTATAACATTCTCCCCTCCTTAGAAACATTCGTCCCGAATGTTCCTTCTCAAAACAGATAACGATCAGTTCCTCATAACTTAAGCCAGTTGCCAATGCCACACCTGGCCACAAAATAACACACGCTCAAATATTTAATCCAAGTCCAAGAGAATTCACCTCAAGCATAACAAAAGCTTCCACCCTGGTCTAAAGGATACTTCCTTCGCAATTTCACTTCACAACAAAATTATCACTTCTATGCTCTCAACACATGTTCGCTTCTTCCCTTACTCGTCGTACTCTTCTAGAACACTTGAACTCTTCTAGTATACGTACCATACTTCAGTTTCCAAAATCTCTGGAGTCACAACCTCCAAACTTGGTCATCTTACTAGCCTCGATCTTCTTTAAGGCCAATCCCGGCCTTCACGATCCGCTTCTGGTTGAACATACCCACGAGCTCATACGATGGTCATCTAAACTTGGGCCTAGCACCCTCGTGACCCTACCATCTGGCGGGACCACCAGGCCCGACCCACCTCATCCGCTCACGGGTTGACCCGCAATACGCCCTCAACCCGACCCTCCGTTCGCGCCAACTCTTGCTCCTCGATACGGAACCATCTTACTAATTCACATCATGAAAGCTACCACTTCCATTTACACAACTCACAGAATTATCCCACGATACATTTATACGCAAACCAAGTATTTCGACAAAGACTAACCGTAACATCTTTTTCAAGCCGACCTTACATCTAAGGTCTCAACGTGTAATAATCTAAGGTTCATACCCTCCCTGTCCCCACACTTATTCTTTCAACTATCCATGTCTTTAAACTACAATACACACAAAGCTATTTGTACATAGCACTCAACATACAATCATCGTATCACGCATGCAAAACTCTAGAGGTAAGGATATACCTGAAAAGATAGGCGGTTCAAAGGACCGCTAAATCTGGGAACTTCCACCGCGACCTCTGCCGTGGCCTGCCGGTGTATGAACATCCTGCCTAGCTATGGAAGGTGAAGAACGCAACCGATCTCGTGATGCATCTGTGCTATCCTGCAGTGCTACCCACAGTCGGACGATCTCTCGCGGATGGCCTGTTGGCGCAAGAATAACAATCTCCCAAGTTAGTACGACACTCTCCCTTATGAAGTTTTCCACAACGGCCACCGAGACAAGGCGACCTCATCCGCGAGCACTCCTACTCGCGAAAATCAAACACAGGAGCCACGACTACTCTCGAATATCCGAAGGTCCCGAAAGGCGTGGAGGACCACTCTGTCTTGGCGGAGGTACGACTAGTTCACTGGCTGATGCGGTCCGCCTCGAAAGTTACCAAAGGACCATGCTATCACGGCCTCTTCTGGCGATCTTGGTCATTCGTCGACCTCTCGCTCCACATCCAAGTGCATAAGCTGCGTGCGGGCAATGTCCATGCGGTGAAGAGCTACACGAACAAGCCTCTGCCAAGTAGTCATCGAGCCGGTGGCGTGGCGGTGCACTCGTCCTCCATCTCGCTACTAACGCGGGGACATCTGAGCGATGAGTCGAACTCACATTGTACTCCCGAACGTGCGCTGCTCTGCCTCAACACCAAAAATCATCGGCCGAGCCCTCGCCGCTGTGGAGGTAAGAAATGTGCAAGAAATGCCTCCGAGAACTTCGTTCCATACGGTGGAAGTGCATGCTCTCCCGGGGCGACTCATGAATCAAACGATCATTGCGGTATCACGCGGCCGTCACGAACCAAGACCACGGCTCGGTCTCGAAGCCTTGATCACTCTCATGATCGCGTAGCGTCGGATGAACTCCTGCGGATCATCCTCGTGCCTCGACCGTAGAACTCTGGCGCTACAACTCGAAAGTCCGTAGCCTCAAACTATCAATCTCGGGTGAACCACGGGTCTTCTTTGGGCTGCTGCGTCCGGCTATCCTCATGTCGCCACGATCACGGCGATGGCGGGCCATCTCTTTGTAACCCATCTCTGCTCCGGTGTGGGGTGGAGGCTCAGTCTTGTGGTCTCGGCGGACCACTGCTGCGGCTCTAAACTCTATCAGTGGCGGCGTCGCAAAACTCGCCGTCAAGCACTATCTCGAGTAAAGCCGGGCTGCGCCCTCGTACTCCTCAGTATCCTACCAGACTCCTCATTGCCTTGCCCATCTGGGCCGGGTTGCCTTGCGCGGAGGCATAAGCGGTAAAAGCGAAATGCGTCGGAGGGTCAAACTTATAACACGACTCTAAGGCACGATCTCGTAATGAGAAGAATGGAAACCAATCCTAAATGTCCTGCGACCTCGATTATAGATGTGGTGCGCACAACACGATAATCAAGACTCTACTGAACACGCGATGCAGACACTTTCCGAGGATTAAGCGCTCGATACCACTTTTGTCACGACCGTTCGGGGCGTGGATCGTGCCTTACCGGGCACCTAGTGATACAACATCGAGAGAAAATCGTGAAATAAAAACTTAAAAATGAAACAAGATATATGATAAAACAGATAACCAAAAGCGGTCACCTTCCAATAATATATATACAAATCTTTCAAACCGAGCAGTTTAATCCTTTTTACAAACCACAACTTGTGATACTATAGACCTCTAAAAGTTTTTATACAACATGACGGGACGGGGCCCGCCATACCACAGAATGTACAAGTACCTCTGATGTGGGGACTATACAAAAGATAAGCCTCGGAGAAAGCGGAGCTTCCCGATATCTTTGGCGTGATCCTATGGCGAGGATCAACGGCGGTGTACCTCTACTGCGGCATGAGCAGCGGCCCAGGAGGTCGATAACAGTACCAAGTATGTGAAGCGAAAATCAGTAAATGAAATCATAGCGATCTATATAAGCGGGAGAGATGTATGATAACCAAACTACGATTCACAATAAGTAGCGATCATGTAAGTCGAGGACTCACGCCTCGAGTCATCACCCAAATATAACTATGGGTCTCACGCGCCAACATCAATCATGCGTGGAATACCTTCGCCAGCTGGCGATCATGATATAATCACACCAAAGTACATGAACACTAGGTCCCACGTGTCATAACAACCGTACTAACAATACTATACAACCAAACCACGAAGGCGACACGGGGCAAGTCTGAAGCCGACTACGGATACCAAGGCGTGTCACGTGGTGGCCAGGCAATCACGAGGGCTAACTACGGTGCAGTAGTGTCACGAGACCGTCACTTCTGGCTGAATGGGGCAAGTCGAGGGCTAACTACGGTACCAAGGCGAATCGACCACGAGGCGGGGCAAGTATGGCCGACCACGGATACCAAGGTCGATCGAGAAAACCTCATGGAGAGCTAGTCCATGGAATACCACTATCAGCGAAACAAACCCTCATCATGGCGCATGCCGTGGACCATCCATCGAGTCGGTATGCCCGTGGACTATCATAGTGGAAGCATGCAGTGGGCCACCCATCGTGTCGGTATGTCCAAAATGATCAAGAATAACACGGCCAGGCCCTCCATTCGAGAGACGCGGTAACATAAGAATACAACACTTTGCACAACAAGGCTATCATACACAAACATAGGAAAGTTACACACAACTCAAGGTACTTTTTATTTTATGCCAAGGTCCAGGTTTTAACCCCAAAGTACTACGTATGTTTAAACTCTTTTTAAAGGATCAATTTCTTTTACAAAGGTCACCCGATACCCGCAGTATAGAGTGACTAACATCTTTTAAGTAAACCAAAACAACTTCCATACTTTTCTTTTAAAACCAAATTAAGGCAATACCATGCCTTCTTTTTAGACCAAAACACTTCTCCTTTTAAAGTCAAGTTACCACTTTAAAACCAATGATAAAACCATTCCTTTGTGTTCATAAAGTCGTTATAACTAACTTCCCATAAAGCTGTTATAACACTTTATGTTTTAAACCAATTTTAAGACAAAACAATGTCTTTCTTTTAAACCAAAGACTCTTTAATTTCCTCAAGTCTCTTTTTAGAAATCAAGTTCCTTACTTATTCTCATTTCCGAAATCAGTAAAACATTATTCTTTAAAACCCAAGTACTCATTACTCACGAATGAGGTTTTACACTTCTTAACAACTTTCACATCAATTCAATTAAGTCATGTCTCTTATCTTTTAAGATCAAGTCTCTTAGCTTCTTAAAAGCAATAAACCATTCTTTTTATCTCTCTTAAGTCGTTATACCTAACTTCCCATAAAGCTAGTATAACTCTTAAGCTTTCAAACCAAGTATTATTCTTCTTTTAAAAAGGATTCTTCATTCTTTTGAAATACTTCAAGATTCTTATTATTCAGGCTTAAGTCAAAAGTCATTGCCGTAAAACTATATTCAGTTAACACACGTACGTCTACCGTACTATATATATAATCTTGTAAAATACTTCCAGATTCTTATTATTCAGGCTTAAGTCAAAAGACATTGCCACACGTACGTCTACTCTACTATATATATAATCTTGTAAAATACTTCCAGATTCTTATTATTCAGGCTTAAGTCAAAAGACATTGTCACACGTACGTCTACTGTACTATATATATTCCTTTAAAATATCATGCTCAAGAGTATAGGAAGAATCACAAACCTCGCGACGATTATCGACTATCAGCAAATAGCTCCAAAGTACTGTAATCCTGCTAGCCTTTTTCACTTCTTCGAGTAGAATACGCTACTCGCAGTACTTCACCCTATAATGGTCACACAAGTCTATCAACGACTAGACTATCTGTAAAATAATTCTACGGAAAATCGGGCAGCACTTCCTTACCCGTCAAACTTCACAAGTCTACTGTAAATACAGTCCTATGCAAGTACAGTTCAATTCCCTTCTTATATACCTTCCTTGTATATAACTTATACTTAATTCTTATACTTCAATATTATGTAAACTTAATTACAATAGGGAGACAAGATATTTACCTCGATAAGCCCAAAATTATCCAAGTTTAAATGTCGATCCTGAGCAACGTTTAGCTCCTACTCTGGGCGCTCCAACCCGCTCCAAACAACCCTTAGAAGTTCTACGCAACTTCTTCTTAATACTTCAACCGGCTATGAAGATTTTTCCTTAGGGTTTCGGTTTGAGACTAATAGGACATAAGGTAGTATTTCCGGGCTCTACGTATAGAGGTAACTTTGGAATAAGACAAGGTATAAGGCCAAGGTATTTTGGTATAGTAACAATACTTGGAGAATACTTTTCTACCAAGGGGGGGGTGTACTTTACGAGAACCACAAGGCAAAAAGGAGGGGGTGTACCCCTCGGCCAACACCACTAGGAGGGGGGGATATCTCTCGGCCAGGGCCTGCGAAAGGGGAGGGAGACTCTTTGGACGAGCTCTTCAAGAGGGGAGGAGGATTTCAAGACTTAGAACAATTTGGGATGAAGAAGTCTTGAGTTAGGGGTATTTATAGGAAACGATGGACAAGATCAAGCCATGTGGGGGCAAGTGGAGGGCAGATTTGCCCAGTGCCCTTTCCCTACTCCAATTCCCTGCAAACATTGACCCATGAATTAGGCCAAAACATGCCACAAAACAAGCCACAAAACCTTGCCAAAAAACCCCCACTCGGCCACTGATACGTCCACTGGGGTGACAAGTGTCGCCTCTCGTTGTTCCAAAATATTTCATCTCTCGGAAAAATCCGCAAAAATAATAAATGACATAGCCGAAATTTTCCCTACGCAAAGTTCGGAAAACGTTTCGTCGGAAAACGACTCTTTTCGGGGGTTGTGCACAAATTTCGAATCTTGCCCAACTTTAAGGCTCAAACTTTTCTACGTACGCCCACACGTACATACTCTGGAAATACGGGGTATAACACTTGGTCAATAAGTAGTGCATGCAAAATCAGATGGGGGGGGGGGACACTTGTCACCCACCCATGACCTCTTTTAAAACAAAGCGGTCGAAATCCCCTCAACCGCGAGAACCGCCTCGGCGCGGCCCTGCGGCCGGCGCGTGGCGCTGAAACTCTGGCGACTCGGGACTTTCCGTGCGCGGCCTGCTTCCGCCGTGGCGCTGCAACTTCAGCGACCCCTCAGAATATCCGGCGCCGCGGCCCTGCATCTGGCACCGCGGCCCTGTCGCTTCTGTCCGAAACACATTTCTGTCCGTCCGCGCACTAAACTTGTAACTCCCATATCTTCCTACTTCGATGTCCTATCGATGAACGGTTGGTTGCGTTGGAAACTAGACTCAACGAACTACGCACTAGGCCTTTGAAACACCTAGGAACTCTCAATGTACCGGGTCATATCCTTCGAAAATTTTAAGTCTTACCCCTTTCGTACGCTCTCATATGCATGGTCAAAACTACGGGGTATAACAGACATACCGGCCGTGACGGAGGATTCCACGGGTATGCTTCCATTGTGATTGATCTTGGCCATGCTTATACGATGAGGGATGCCGGGGGATGCGGCCATGATGCGGGTTAGATGCCCGGGCGTTTCATTACTCTATGGCCATGCTTATACGATGAGGGATTCCGGGGCATGCGACCATGTTATACTTTACTCCATGGGCTAGCTCCCCGTGAAGACATGTACCCACGATGAGGGATTCCGGGGGCATGTTATATTATTACTCCATGGGCTAGCTCCCCATGAAGACCTGCGCCTACGATGAGGGATTCCGAGGGCACGTTATGGCCATGCTTATACGATGAGGGATTCCGGGGCATGCGACCGCGTTATATATATATATGTATTGTATATGTGTACGCCGACAGTGAGGTAGGATGCCACGGGCGCGTCACCTGGTTATATGTTACACTACAGTGCCGGATGATGGAGGATTCCACGGGCAGGAGGTATATATATATGTATTGTATATGTGTACGCCGACAGTGAGGTAGGATGCCACGGGCGCGTCACATGAGTATGATTTTTGTCATAAACTGCCGGCAGTGAGGAAGGAATTCCATGGGCATGAGTGATGACTGTGAGGGCGTGAGTCCCTGACTTGACATGACTATTTATATATGGTGTACTGTAGTTTGGTTATCATACATGTCTCCTGTTTTATATAGACTATTATGATTTCATTCTGATATTTTGATTTCACATACTTGGTACTGTTGTCTTGACCTCGCCCGGAGCTGCGTTCATGCCGCAGGTAGAGGTACATCGGTTGTGATCCTCGCTCATAGGATCACAGTTCAGCGTTTTCGGAAGCTCCGTTTCTCCGGAGGCTTATCTTTGTTACACCCCGTAAATTCAAGAAGATAAGATAAGAACATACCAAGAAATATAAGATTTGAAAGTTGAAAGATAAGTTGACAAACATGTGTTGGACGGATTTTGAGTCTACCTTGGAGTGTTGTACCCCAGTTGTTAAAAATTGTTAGGTGTTTAAAAAGCCTAGTGTGTATCCCGTTAAATCTAGTTTCCAACGCAACAAACCGCTCGTCGATAGGACACCGGGGTCGAAAGTTATGGAAGTTACAAGTTAGGTCTTGTGATCGAGCAGCGATGATTTTCGGTTCAAGTGCAGTGCGGCCGAATGCGGCCATGGCGCGGTTGTCTTGGAGTCGCGGGGTTGCGGCCATGGCCGCCGGAATGCGAGGGCATGGCGCGGAATCTTGGAACTTTTCGGAAGTGGAAGCGCGGCTGGCGAGATTTTCTGCGGTAAAGGGCGAAAATCAGGGGATATTTTGTTAAAAGCCTATGAGAGGGTGACAAGTGTCCCTCCCATCTTTTTGACCAAGGAAAGGGTCCTATTTTAGGGCCAAGTCTTGGAAGACTTGGCCATTTCATCTCAAAACCCTCCCAAGGAAATCCTCTCCCTTTCTCTCTAGTTTTGTCACGACCGATCCGGGCCGTGGTCGTGCCTACCGGGCACCACTAGTGATACAACATCGAGAAAATCAGCGGAAATAAAAACTTAAAAATGAAACAAGATATATGATAAGAACGGGATAACCAAAGCAGTCACCTTCCAATAATATATATACAAATCTTTCAAACCAAACAGTTTAATCCTTTTTACAAACCACACTTGTGATACTCTGCACCTAAGAGTTTTTATACAACATGGGACGGGGCCCGCCATACCACAGATGTACAAGTACCTCTGATGTGAGGACTATACCAAAAGATAAGCCTCGGAGAAGCGGAGCTTCCCGATATCTTTGGCGTGATCCTATGGCGAGGATCAACGATCGTGTACCTCTACTGCGGCATGAACGCGGCCCGAAGGTCGATCTGAGTACCAAGTATGTGGCGAAAATCGTAAATGAAATCATAGTAGTCTATATAAAGCAGGAGACATGTATGATAACCAAACTATAGTCCACAATAATTAAGCAGTCATGTAAGTCAGGGACTCACGCCCTCCAAGTCATCACTCAATTATAATTATGGGTCTCACGCCCTCAACATCAATCATGCCCGTGGAATACCTTCCTCACTGCCGGCAGTCTATGATATAATAACACCAAGGAGTACATATGAACACCAAGTCCTACCTGAGTCATAAAAACCGTACGGGGCAAGTACGAAGGCTAACTACCAGATACCAGAGTCATACTAACAATACTATACAACCAAACCACGGAGGCGTCTGAGGGCAAATCTGCCGACTACGGATACCAAGGCGTGTCCACGTATTGGCCAGGGGCAAATCTGAGCTAACTACGGATACGAGTAGTATCACGAGACTACGCCACGAAGCGTCACGGGGCAAATCTGGCCGACTACCAGATACCAAGGACATGTCACGTAGTTGACCGGGGCAAGTTGTTACACCCCGTAAATTCAAGGAGTTAAGATAAGAACATACCAAGGAATATAAGATTTGAAAGTTGATAGATAAGTTGACAAACATGTGTTTGACGGATTTTGAGTTTACCTTGGAGTGTTGTACCCCAGTTGTTAAGAATTTCGAGGTGTTTAAAAAGCCTAATGTGTAGTCCGTTAAATCTAGTTCCCAACGCAACAAACCGTTCGTCGATAGGACATCGGAGTCAAACGTTATGGAAGTTTCAAGTTTGGTTTTGCGATCGGTGACGGCGATTTCGGTTCGAGTGCAGTATGGCCTGAAATGCGAATCTGGCGCCGGTTGTCTTGGAGTCCGCGGGGTTGCAGCGCCGCGCCGGAATCTTTGGAACTTTTCTCGGAAGTGGAGCGCCCGTGGCCGGCGGCGCATGGCCAAGGCGGGATTTTTCGCGATAAAGGGCTGAAATCAGGGGATATTTTGTTAAAAACCTATGGGAGGGTGACAAGTGTCCCTCCCATCCTTTTGACCAGATTAAGGGCCTATTTTAGGGCCAAGTCTTGGAAGACTTGGCCATTTCATTTCAAAACCCTTCCATGGAAATCCTCTCCCTTTCTCTCTAGTTTTTGAAGAAAAACCTAGCTTAAGAGGAAACTGTTGGAGCGGCGGCAAGAAGGAAAAGTGTGGGTAAACTTGTGGGAAGCGCTGGTAGACGAGTTTGACGGAAAAGTAGTAGAAGAAAGGGGCTTTTGTGGATTTCTCCAAAGGTAAAAGTTTCCCCTTCTCTTGGATATGAGTTATACTTGTTATATTTTAGTAGTTTAAAAATGAGCCTGAGGCTGTTATATTTTAGTAGTTTAGAATTGAGCCTGAGGCTGTTATATTTGAATAGATTTGGATCTTGTTGTCTTGTTGAAACCGAAATGGGCATGTTAGCCTTAAGATTGTAACTTCAATTGGATTTCTAATTTGGTCGTCACATGTTGTAAAGGGGGATTGTAGTTGTTGAAGATGTCTAAGGCTAGATATCATGTTAGACCTAAGAACTTGAATTGGAAAAGAGTTGAAAGGGGTTAGTATTGGTTATATTGTTGGCCAAGAATGGCATGGAGATTATTGGTTTATTTTGTGTTGTTGTGGGGCGGAATTTTACACGTATTAGTAGGCGTGTAATCCCCTTGTTTTTGCTGAATTAATTGAGCCTTAAATGTGGCGTTTGTTATTGAATTTCGGCCTTGAAAAAGGTGGCATAGTAAGTAGAATCAAAGGAAGTTCTGTCCAAATTTTCCGTAGAATGTAGGGACCATGCACTTAGTTATTCTACGTTCGAAGCTAGAGATTGATAGACGTTTTATGACCCTTATAGGATTGAAGTACTACGAGTAGCATATCCTACTTAAGGGAGATAGTACTGTGGAGCATTTTGCTTATTGTCGACAATCATCGCGAGGTATGTGATTCTTCCTATCCTCTTCAGCATGACTATTTGTAAAATATATAGTGCAGTAGATGCACGTGTGTTAAAGGAATTTGATTTCCCTTGTTGTGCCTTGACTTGATATGAAGTGTAAAGGTCTTGATTGTTGAAAGAGTAGGAAAATCTTATTCGTTAGTAATAAGTACTTGGTTGTTAAAGAATAAGCCCTCTTGGTCTCATAAGGGCTTATAGTTGTAATTGGTTGGTTTAAAAACATAAAGTGTTATAACGGCTTTATGGGAAGTTTGTTATAACCACTTTATATAGGTAAAAGGATGGTTTGTTGATTTCAAAAGATAAGAGGCTCGACGTATTATTGACCTAAATGGTGTTGAAAAGTGTGAAAGCTCATTCGTGAGAAATGAGTACTTGGTTTTTAAAGAAATAATGTTACATAAATTCCGGAAATGGGAATAAGAATCGAACAAGCCAATGCAGCGTTAATAAAGGAAATAGTAATGACAATTAATTACATTAAAACCAGTAGAAACCTCCATCTGCATAGAAGCTAAGATAAGACAAAATTGTATTACATTTCCTAGACCATGGCTGCTCTAATAAGAATTATGGTAATCAAGTTATGACTTTTCTTAAGAATTCCAAAGTAAGGAACTTGATTTCTAAAAGGAAAGAGACTGAAGAATTTGAAGTGTTTTGTTTTAAAAAGAAAGGCATGGTTTCGCCTTGACTTGTCTTTAAAACCTAAAGTGTTATAATAGCTTTATGGGAAGTTAATTATAACGACTTTATGGAAAATAAAGAAATGGATTCATTATTGGATTTAGAATGGTAACCTGATTTTTGAAAATAGAGAAGTAACTTGTTTTCAAATATTGAACTCTTTGTGATGGAAAAACATAAGTGGCTTGGTTATAAAAGGTAGGAGTACCTTGATCTTAAAGGGGTTAGATACTTGGGTTTTACTGGTATACTTGACGTTGTGTTAAGAGGTGTTTAAAGTACCTTTGAGTTGTGTGTAACTTGCCTATGCTTGTTGTGATAGCCTTGTTGTGCAAGTGTTTGATTGTGTGCTACCGAGCCTCTCGATGGAGGGCCGGCTATCTGGTTGATTGATGGACATACTGACACGTTGGGTAGCCCACGGATATGCTTCCACTATATCAATCCTCTTGGACATACTGACACGTTGGGTAGCCCACGGGTATGTTTCCATTAGGAGTGTTATCTTGTAGTTCTTTGGACATACTGACACGTTGGGTGGCCCACGAGTATGCGTCCACAGTGAGTATTATCTTGAATTTGTTTGGACATACTGACACGTTGGGTGGCCCACGAGTATGCGTCCACAGTGAGTATTATCTTGAATTTGTTTGGACATACTGACACGTTGGGTGGCCCACGAGTATGCGTCCACAGTGAGTATTATCTTATATTTGTTTGGACATACTGACACGTTGGGTAGCCCGGTATGCGTCCACGGTGAGTATTATCTTATATTTGTTTGGACATACCGACACGTTGGGTAGCCGGGTATGCTTCCATAGTGAGTGTTATCTTGTTAGTGGATTGGGCGACATACCGACACGTTGGGTGGCCACGGGTATGCTTCCACGAGGATTGTTATCTTGTTATCTCCTTTGGGCATACCGACACGCGTTGGATGGTCCACGGTATGGGCCCACTAGGGACGGTTCGGGGCCATGCTTATACCGGGTGAGATCTTGCGGGCATGCGGCCATTGTGCGGGTTAAATTCGGGTTGTATTTGAGTGATGATTTCACGGGCATGAGTCCCTAACAGCGTGGATGCTTATATGTTGTGTCTTGTAGTTTGGTTATCATACATGTCTCTGCTTTATATAGACTATTATGATTTCATTTACGGATATTTTTGATTTCACATACTTGGTACTGTTATCGACCTCCTTGGGCTGCGTTCATCTGCGCGAGTTGAGGTACATAGTTCTTTGATCCACACTCTTAGGATCGCTGTTCGGTTCTCGGAAAGCTCCATATCTCGGAAGCTTGTCACGTGGTACGGTTCCACTGAAGTGGTAGACTTTTGTATATTCGGGGGCATGGCGGGGCCTGTCCGTCATTATGGTTTCAAAATTCTTAAGTGCATGCTTTGTTGTGGCGAGTTTGTAAGGATATAGCGTTCAAAGTTTTAATTTATGTACATAAGGTAACCATTTGGGTTAGCCTGCTTTCTTATTTCACTGTTTTCTTTCTTGAGTTTTCTCTGATGTTGTATCACTAGGGCGCCCGGGGTAAGGCACCAGTCACGGGCCCGGGTTCGGGTCGTGACAAAAGTGGTATCAGAGCAGTTAATCCTCGGAAAGTGTCTACAGACCGTATCTAGTAGAGTCTTGATTATCGGTGTGTTGTGCACCACATCTATAATCAGGAGGCTACATGATATTTAGGATTGGTTTCCATTCTTCTCATTCTAAGATCGTGCCTTAGAGTTGTGTTATAAGTTGGACTCCCTCTGACGTATTCTTTGTATACCAGTGATGCCTCCCCGCAAGGCAACTAGAGCCCAGAAGGGCAAGGCAGCAGAAGGAGCTGCGAGTAGAGCAGCAGCGGTCTCTACTGAGACCACGGCACCTGAGCCTCGGTCCACACAGGCGAGAGGAGATGGGTTACAAGGAGATGGCGATTATTGGCGGAGATCGTGGCTAAACACGAGGATAGGCCGAATCAGCATTCGATTCGGTAGTACGGGGTTCACGAGTCGAATAGTTTGAGACTACGGGATTTTTACGAGTTGCGGCCCACGAGTTCTACGGTCGAGGCACGAGGATGATCGCGAGGAGTTCATCAAGCGATTCTGACGGATCGTGAGAGTGATCAAGGCTTGGAGACCGAGTCGGTGGTTTTGGGTTCACATCGGTGCGTGACAACTGCCGATCGTTTGATTCGTGGGAGCTGTCCCGGGGAGAGCATGCACCTCCAGCTGGTTGGGGTGAGTTCTCAGAGGCTTTCCTTGGCCATTTCTTGCCTCCACATATGAGGAGGACACGGGCCGACAGATTTTTGATGCTGAGACAAAAAGGGCGCACAGTTCGGGAGTATAATGTAGAGTTTGACTCATTGGCTCGGTATGACCCCGCTCTGGTGGCAGATATGGAGGATAGAGTGCACCGTTATGTCACAGGGCTCGATGACTACTTAGCAGAGAGTTGCACGGGAGTAGCTCTTCAGCCGGGCATGGATATTGCCCGCATGCAGGCTTATGCACTTGGGTGTGAGGCGTAGGGTCGGCGAATAACCAAGATCGGCGAAGAGGCGGGGACAACGAGTCCTCTGGTGACCTTCGAGGCAGGCAACCTCAGCAGCAGACTAGTTATGCGCCTCCGCCAGTACGGAGTGCTCCACCACAGTCTTCAGGACATTCGGGAGATTCAAGAGAAGGTCAGGGCTCCAAGGTTTCAGGTTTTTGGGGGAGCAGGGACGTTAGTCAGATGGGACCACCCCTACCTCGTTGTGGTCGTTGTGGTAGGCTCCATAATGGGGAGTGTCGTTCTGGAGTGGGAGTTTGTTTTGCATGCGGCGGCAGGCCATTTGCGAAATTGTCCAACAGTGGCGCGGATGTAGAGACTCAGCCTTCGGGATCAGTGGCTGGTTCATCTCCTCCTTTTGTGCGCCGTGCAGGGAAGAAACATGAGTAGAACAACAAATAGGGAAGTGAAGTAATAGTTAAAGGTATATTTTAACCCTCTAGAGACTAGTATGCATTGATGTTATGGTGATGTGTTAAGTGTTATGTTCGGATGACTTTGTGTTAAAAATGTGATTTAGAAGCCTGAGTAGTAAAAAGGGTAAGTCTGGGGATGAAAAATTTTGAACCTTAGAATTTATAACAATCGAGACCTTAGAGGTAAGGCAGGCTAGAGTAAAAGATTTTACAGTGATCCTTGTCGGAAGTACATAGTATGTGGGGAGTATTTTTCGGGTGATAAGTCCATGAGTGGTATAGCTGATTCTTTTATGAGTGGAGTAGTGAAGACTATACCGGCGTCTGCGTTATGGAGACTTAGAAGGAACATTCGGGACGAATGTTTCTAAGGGGGGGAGAATGTTACACCCCGTAAATTCAAGGAGTTAAGATAAGAGCATACCAAGGAATATAAGATTTGAAAGTTGATAGATAAGTTGACAAACATGTGTTGGACGGATTTTGAGTTTACCTTGGAGTGTTGTACCCCAGTTGTTAAGAATTTCGAGGTGTTTAAAAAGCCTAATGTGTAGTCCGTTAAATCTAGTTCCCAACGCAACAAACCGTTCGTCGATAGGACATCGGGGTCAAAAGTTATGGAAGTTTCAAGTTTGGTGCGATCGAGCGAACAGATTTCGGTTGAGTGCAGGCGCGCGCCGAAATGCAGCATGGCGCGGTTGTCTTGGGAGTCCACTGGGGTTGCAGCCGCGGCGCCGGAATCTGCGGCGCGGCGGAATCTGGAACTTTTCTCGAGTGGAAGCGGCGCCGTGGGCGCAGCGCTGGCCAAGGGGATTTTTCGCGATAAAGGGCTGAAATCAGGGGATATTTTGTTAAAAACCTATGGGAGGGTGACAAGTGTCCCTCCCATCCTTTTGACCAGATTAAGGGCCTATTTTAGGGCCAAGTCTTGGAAGACTTGGCCATTTCATTTCAAAACCCTTCCATGGAAATCCTTGTCACGACCCGAACCCGGGCCCGTGACTGGTGCCTTACCCCTGGCACCCTAGTGATACAACATCAGAGAAAAATCAGCGGAATATAAAAACATAAACATGAAACAAGATATAAGATCATAAAACAGGCCAACCAAACGGTTACCTTCCAATAAAATATATATACAACTCTTTCAAACCGAACAGTTTAATCCTTTTTACAACCCTGCCCACAACAGTACTACAGACCTCTAAGAGTTTTTATACAACCTGATGGGACAGGGCCCCGCCATAACCCTGAATGTACAAGAACCTACAACTCAGGGTAACATACCAAAGATAAGCCTCCGGAGAAACGGAGTTTTCCAACGCTGAACTGTGATCCTAAGAGCGAGGATCAGCAACCGATGTACCTCGACCTGCGGCATGAGCGGCCCAAGGAGGTCAGATACAGTACCAAGTATATGAATCGAAAAATATAAATGAAATCATAGCGATCTATATAAAGCAGAGACATGTAGGATAACCAAACTACGATTCCAATAAATAGCGATCGTAAGTCGTGACTCTGCGCCTCGAGCCATCACTCAAATATAACTATGGGTCTCACGCGCGCAACATCAATCATGCGTGGAATACCTTCCTCACCGCCGGCGATCATGATATAACCACACCATCGAGTACACATGAACACCAAGTGCGTACTAACAATACTATACAATCGGACCACGGAGTCGTCACGGGCAAGTACGAAACCGACTACCAGATACCAGGCGTGTCACGTGGTGGCCGGCAAGTACGAGGGCTAACTACGGATACCAAGGCGTATCACGAGACTCGCCACTCAAGATCCAAACCACGGGCGACACGGGCAAGTGCGAAACCGACTACGGATACCGCGGCGGTCACGTAGCTGACCGGCAAGTCTGAGGGCTAACCACCGGATACGGTCAGATCACGAGACCGTCACTAAACCGAGCGGGGCAAGTGCGAGGGCTAACTACAGTACCAAGGCGAATCGCCACGAGGACGGCAAGTCTGGCCGACCACCAGATACCAAGGCCGAATCAGTAAGAAACCTCATGGAGAGCTAGTCCATGGAATAACACTATCACAGGGAAACGAACCCTCATCATGGCCGCATACCCGTGGACCATCCATCGAGTCAGTACGCCCATGAACTATCATAATGGAAGCATACCCGTGGGCCACCCATCGTGTCAGTATGTCCAAAATGATCAAGAATAACACGACCGGCCCTCCATCGAGAGACGCGGTAACATAAGGATACAACATTTGCACAACAAGGCTATCACACGCAAACATAGGCAAGCTACACACAACTCAAGATACTTTCATTTTATGACAAGGTCCAGGTTTTAATCCCCAAAGTACTACGTACGTTAAATTCTTTTAGAAGATCCATTTCTTTTACAAAAGTCACCCGATACCCGTAGTATCAAAATAAAGTGATTAACATCTTTTAAGTAAACCAATATTAAGGCAATACCATGCCTTCTTTTTAGACCAAAACACTTCTCCTTTTAAAGTCAAGTTACCACTTTAAAACCAATGATAAACCCATTCTTTTGTTTTCATAAAGTCGTTATAACTAACTTCCCATAAAGCTGTTATAACACTTTATGTTTTAAACCAATTTTTAAGACAAAACAATGCCTTTCTTTTTAAACCAAAAACTCTTTAATTTCCTCAAGTCTCTTTTTAGAAATCAAGTTCCTTACTTATTCTCATTTCCGAAATCAGTAAAACATTATTCTTTAAAAACCAAGTACTCATTACTCACGAATGAGGTTTCACACTTCTTAACAACTTTCACATCAATTCAATTAAGTCAAGTCTCTTATCTTTTAAGATCAAGTCTCTTAACTTCTTAAAAGCAATCAACCATTCTTTTTATCTCACTTAATTCGTTATACCTAACTTCCCATAAAGCTAGTATAACTCTTAAGCTTTCAAACCAAGTATTATTCTTCTTTCAAAAAGGATTCTTAATTCTTTTGAAATACTTCAAGATTCTTATTATTCAGGCTTAAGTCAAAAGACATTGCCGTAAAACTATATTCCGTTAACACACGTACGTCTACCGTACTATATATATTTGTTTGTAAAATACTTCCAGATTCTTATTATTCAGGCTTAAGTCAAAAGACATTTCCACACGTACGTCTACCGTACTATATATATTCTTTTAAAATATCATGCTCAAGAGTATAGGAAGAATCACATACCTCGCGACGATTATCGACTATCAGCAAATAGCTCCAAAGTACTGTAATCCAGCTAGCCTTTTTCACTTCTTCGAGTAGAATACGCTACTCGCAGTACTTCACCCTATAATGGTCATATAAGTCTATCAATGTCTAGACTATTCTGTAAAATAATTCTACGGAAAAATTGGGCAGCACTTCCCTACCCGCCAAACTACACAAGTCTCATCAGAATACAAATCCTATGTAAGTTCAATTCTCTTCTTATATACCTTCCTCAGATATAACTTATATTCAATTCTTATACTTCAACAGTATGTAAACTCAATTACAAAAGAAGGTCAAGCGTATTTACCTCGATAAGCCCAAAATTATCCAAGTAAAAATGTCGATCCTGAGCAACGTTTAGCTCCAACTCTGAGCGCTCCAACCCGCTCCAAACAACCCTTAGAAGTTCTACGCAACTTCTACTTAATACTTCAACTCGCTATGAAGATTTTCCTTAGGGTTTCGGTTTGAGACTAAAAGGACAAAAGGTAGTATTTCCGGGCTCTACGTATAGAGGTAACTTTTGGAATACTACAAGGTATAAGGCCAAGGTATTTTGGGTATAGTAACAATACTTGGAGAGTACTTTCTACCAGGGGTACTTTACGAGAACAACAAGGTGGGTGTACCTACTTAGCACCCCTAGGAAGGGGGTACCCTCTCGCCACAAGGCCTCTCAAAGGGGAGGGGGGTGTTCTTGGACGAGAACACTACACTAAAGAGGGGGAGAAGGCTTTCAAGACTTGGAGATTTTGTGGAGTGGATGAATAATTCTTCAAAGGGGGGGGGGGGGGTATTTATAGGGAAACCAAGGGCCTTGATGAAGCCAAGTGCAAGACAAGTGTAAGGCCAAGATCAAGCCAAGTGCACCATAACCCCTACTCCACAAAACAAGGCACAAAACAAGGCACAAAACAAGGCACAAAACAAGGCACAAAACAAGGCCTAATTTCATGCCCATCGTCCAAGGTAAACCGCCCCTTGGTCGTCCACTTGAGGGTGACAAGTGTCACCCTCTCGTTGGCCCAAAAATGTTCCATCTCTCGGAAAAATCCGCAAAAATAATAAATGACATAGCCGGAATTTTCCCTTCGCAAGTTCTGTAAAACGTTTCGTCGAAAAACGACTCTCTACGGGGGTTGTGCACAAATTTCGAAACTTGCCTAACTTTAAGGCTCCAACTTCTCTACGTATGCCCACACGTACATACTCTGGAAAATACGGGGTATAACATTCTCCCCTCCTTAGAAACATTCGTCCCGAATGTTCCTTCTCAAAACAGATAACGATTCAGTTCCTTCTTAACTTAAGCCAGTTGCCAATGCCACACCTGGCCACAAAATAACACACGCTCAAATATTTAATCCAAGTCCACGAGAATTCACCTCAAGCATAACAAAAGCTTCCACCCTGGTCTAAAGGATACTTCCTTCACAATTTCACTTCACAACAAAATTATCACTTCTATGCTCTCAACACATGCTCGCTTCTTCCCTTACTCGTCGTACTCTTCTCGAACACTTGAACTCTTCTAGCATACGTACCATACTTCAGTCATTACTTCAGTTTCCAAAATCTCTGGAGTCACTACCTCCAAACTCGGTCATCTTACTAGCCTCGATCTTCTTTAAGGCCAATCCCGGCCTTCACGATCCGCTTCTGGTTGAACATACCCACGAGCCCATACGATGGTCATCTAAACTTGGGCCTAGCACCCTCGTGACCCTACCATCTGGCGGGACCACCCAGAACTGACCCCACCTTAAACCGGGCTACGGGTTGACCCGCGATACGTCCTCAACCCGACCCTCCGTCGCGCCAACTCTTGCTCCTCGATACGGAACAATCTTACTAATTCACATCATGAAAGCTACCACTTTCATTTCACACAACTCACGGAATTATCCCACAATACATTATAAGCAAACCAAGTATTTCGACAAGGATTAACCGTAAAATCTTTTATTCACGCCGGCCTTACCTCTAAGGTCTCAATGTGTAATATTCTAAGGTCCATACCTTCCCTGACCCCACACTTCTTCTTTCGACTAACCATGTCTCTAAACCACAATACACACAAAGCTATCTGTACATAGCACACAACATACAATCATCGTATCACGCATGCAAAACTCTAGAGGGTTAAGGATATACCTGAAAAGATAGGCGGTTCAAAGGACCGCTAGAACTGGGAAACTCCACTGCGACCTCTGGCGTGGCCTGCCGGTGTATGAACATCCTGCCTAGCTATGGAAGGTAAAGAACCCTCAACTGATCTCGTAGTCTGTGCTATCCTACCAGCATACTCGGCCTGACAGCCTCTCGCCGACGCCCCGCTGGGCCGCAAGAATAACAATCTCCCAAGTTAGTACGACACTCTCCTATGAAGTTTTCCACAATGCCACACTGAGACAAGTGGCGCCTCATCCGGAGCACTTATTCCCCGAAAATCAAACCCGAGAGCCCCGACCGCCTCAATATCCCGGCGTCCCGGCGCCGGAGGTCACTCTGATCGGCGGAGGTACATAACTAGTTCACCGAGGCGGTACGCCTCGAAAGTTATCAAAGGACCTCGCATTGCTCGCCCTTCTTCGCTGATTCGTCATTCCGCCGACCTCTCCGCCTCACATCCAAGTGCATAAGCTCGCGGCAATGTCCATGCCCTACAAGAGCTACACCAACAAGCTCGCTAAGTAGTCATCGAGCCCGTGACGTAACGGTGCACTCGCCCTCCACATCGCTACTAACGCGGGACATACCGAGCCAATGAGTCGAACTCACATTGTACTCCCGAACCAGACGCCCGCTCTCGCTTAACACCAAAAATCTGTTACCCGAGCCTCTCGCCGTGGAGGTAAGAAATGTGCAAGAAATGCCTCGAGAACTCGCTCCATACGATCGAAGTGCATGCTCTCCCGGGACAGCTCCACGAATCAAACCGATCGCAAAGATCACGCAGCCGATGCGAACCCAAGACCACCGACTCGGTCTCCGCCTTGATCACTCTACGATCCGTCAGAATCGCTTGATGAACTCCGCGGATCATCCTCGTGCCTCGACCAGTAGAACTCGCGGCTACAACTCGAAAGTCCCGTAGCCTCAAACTATCCGATCTCGTGAACCACGGTGCTATCGAACCGCCGGCCCACTTATCCTCATGTTCGCCACGATCCCGCCAAGAATCGGGCCATCTCTTTGTAACCTCTCCTCTCGCTCCAGCCGTGGAACCGGAGGCTCAGTATCGTTGCCGCAGCAGCCCATCGCCGCGCTCTAAACTCACTGGGCCGGCGTCGCAAAACTCGTCGTCAAGCACCATTTCTGTATCGACGCTCGCGCTGCACTCTCTCAGATCTCACTAGCGCCTCCTTGGTCGCTTGCCCACTGGGCCCGGGTTGCCTTGCGCGAGGCATAATCGTAAAACGAGATACGCTGAGGGGTCCAACTTACAACACATTTCTAAGGCACGATCTCGTAATGAGAAAGGAAACCAATCCTAAATGTCCTGCAGCCTCACGATTATAGATGTGGTGCACAACACACCGATAATCAAGACTCTACTAGACACGGTATGTAGACACTTTCCGAGGATTAATCGCTCGATACCACTTTTGTCACGACTCCAAACCTGCCCGTGGATCGTGCCTTACCCCGCACCCTAGTGATACAACATCGAGAAAATCGGAATATAAAAACATAAACATGAAACAAGATATAAGATCATAAAACAAAGCCAACCAAACTGTTACCTTCCAATAAAATATATATACAACTCTTTCAAACCGAATAGCTTTAATCCTTTTTACAACCCCGCCACAACAAGATTACTGCACTCTAAGAGTTTTTATACAACTCGACGGACAGGCTCCGCCATACCCTCAATGCACAAGAACCTACAACTCGTGGTAACATACCAAAGATAAGCCTCCGAGAAACGGAGCTTTCAACGCCGAATCGTGATCCTAAGAGCGAGGATCAACAACCGTGTACCTCGACTGCAGATGAACGCAGCCCAAGGAGGTCAAGACAATGTATCAAGTATATGAAATCGAAAAATATCAGAATGAAATCATAATCTATATAAAGCGAGAGACATGTAGGATAACCAAACTACGCTCACAATAAATAAGCGATTATGTAAGTCGGGACTCACCAACGCCCGAACCCGGCCCACATCGTGCCTTACCCCGGCACCCTAGTGATACAACATCGAGAAAACCAAATGAAAAATAAAACACGAGTCATGAAACAAGAGATATAATAAATAAACAGTCAACCAAAACAGCTTGCCTTCAGATATACATAAAAACCCAACAGCTTATCCTTTTTACAAACCCCGCCACAACAAAGCATGCACTTAAGATTTACAACAACTATGACGGATGTGGCCTCGCCATACCCCGAATGTACAAGAACCTACAACTCGTGGAAACATACCAAAGATAAGCCTCCAAGGAACGGAGCTTTCAACACGCTAAATGAGATCCTAAGAGCGGATCCACGATCGATGTACCTCTACTGCGGATTGAACGCAACGCACTTCAAGGAGGTCGACAACAGTACCAAGTATGTGAAATCACAACATCAGAAATGAACTCATAATAGCCTAAAAAGCGTGAGACATGTATGATAACCAAAATACAGACGCAACATAAAAGCGATCCAAGTCGTGACTCACGCCTCAAAGTCACCACTCAAATATAACTATGGGTCTCACGCCCACAACATCCATCACGTTCGTGATCATGGCCGCATGCCCGAATATCGTGACGGTAGACATGTCCATGATGCAACACATAATAAGGCCGCATGGCCACATGCCCCGGAATCGCGACGGTAGGCATGCCCATGTAACCTCAATAACAATATATCGGGTGGTCAACCCTGCCGCGTGGCCACATGCCCCGGAATCGTGACGGTGTAGACACGCCCATGTTGCGAATAACCATATATCGGGTAATCAACCCGCCGCATGGCCGCGATGCTCCTAATATCGTGACGGCAGACATGTCCATGTGACATCAACAACAAGACAAGAATCAAAATAGAAACATACCCGTGGAATTCTCCATCATCGCCAAAGACGCCCAAGTAAGTTCTCAACAAGTCAACCGCCTCTATCGAGACGCCAGAACACAGAAAGACCACACTTGCACAACAAAGGCTATCATCACAAGCATAGACAAGTTTCACAACAATCAAGCATAGGCAAGTTTCACACAACTCAAAGTACTTTCATTTTATGCCAAAGTCCGGGTTTTTAACCCCAAAGTACTACATACGTTAAGTTCTTTTAAAAGAGATCCATTACTTTTATAAAAGTCACCCGATAACCGTAGTATTAGAATGACCAACCCACATTCCTTTGCTAAGTTCCTGTTTGCCTAGTTTCAATTACTCAAGCTTCTCATTTTCAAATGGTTTCATAGTTCATAAACTTAATCACTTGATTCCTTTTTAGAACAATTGAGTAATATATGTCTCACGTGAGAGTAGGTTATTCTTGTTTACAACATTCTTATTACAGCAGCCATGATCTAGAAAATGTAATATCATTTTGTCTCATCTTAGTTTCTATGCAGATGGAGGTTTCTACTGGTTTTAATACGATACATCATTATTCAATACATTTTCCTTTATTAACGCTGCAGTGGTCTGTCGATACACATTCTCGATTTCCAAACTGTGAAACATTATCCCT
This sequence comes from Przewalskia tangutica, assembly GCA_029844215.1. Lineage (NCBI taxonomy): Eukaryota > Viridiplantae > Streptophyta > Magnoliopsida > Solanales > Solanaceae > Przewalskia > Przewalskia tangutica. The sequence continues at coordinate 79,822,753 of CM056725.1, forward strand.
TTAAATAAAACCAAGTACTCATTACTCACGAATGAGGTTTCACACAAACATTCACATTAAAACAAATATGTTAAGTCTCTTATCTTATAAGATCAAGTCTCTTAACTTCTAACATTAGTAAACCATTTTCTTTACCTCTCTTAAGACATTATACCTAACTCCCCATAAAGCTAGTATAACTCTTTTTAAAACCTTTAAAACCAAGTGTTACTCTTCCTTCAAAACGATTTATAAATCTTTTGAAATACATCAAGTTCTTTATTATAACTAGCCAGTTATAATTCACATCAGTTACCTTTTAAAACCACAAAGTATTTTCTTACCTACATAAAGCTGTTATAACCAACTTCCCATAAAGCCGTTATAACACTTTATGTTTTAAGAACAATCAAACACGCTTAACACATGTACGCCTACCGTACTCACGTAGTTCACACATATCATGCTAGAAGAGATAGGAAGAGGTTCACATACCGCGACGATTATCGACAATAAGCAAAAGCTCCAAGTACTACAACCTTGCTATTTCTTTCCACTGCCGAGTAGAATACGCTACTCTTAGTTCTTTCACCTATAAAGGCCACAAACGCCTATTAAATCTTAAACACAAGTTCCCATCTTTCTACGTAAAATTCGCAGACTCCCCGCAACAGAAATCTCTCCTTTATCGAGGTCGGCTACCAAGCCAACTGTGGGTTAACACGCCTAACCTGACGCTGCATAATTCTACTACACAAGAATGCTACATAAGTTCATCAGAATACATCCCTAGGTAATTACAGTTCAGTTCTTCTCTTTATTATCCTTCTATGTGATTACTGCTCAATTCTTCATTCTTCAGGCTTAAGTCAAAAGACATTGCCACAATACTAAGTTCAGTTCTATATATAGTATACAACAACTATATATTCAACACTTATGTAATTTCCAATTACAATAGGGGGACAAGATATTTACCTCGATAAGCCCAAAAATTATCCGAGTTTAATGTCGCTCCTGAGCAAGGTTTAGCTCCTCCTCCGAGTGCTCCAATCCGCTCCAAACAACCCTTAGAAGTTCTAACCAACTTCTCTTAAGTACTTCAAACAACAATGAAGATTTCCGTAGGGTTTCCTTTAGTGGCTACAGGAAAGTATAATCGTATTTTCCGGGCTTTTATAAGTGTAATCTCGAATACTACAAGGTATTTGGGCCAAGGTATTTGGACATTACAACAATACTTTGGAGAGTATTTCTATACCACAAAGGGGGTATTTATACGAGACAACTAGGCTAGGGGGGGGGTGTACCCCACGGCTAGCACTACTAGGAGGGGGGGGGATACTTTCGGCCAAGGGGCCTTCTCAAAGGGGGGAGGGGTGTGGCGGACGAATACAACAAGGAGAGGGGAGGGAGATTTCAAGACTTAGGCACATTTTTGGATGAAGAACTCTTCAAGCTTAGGGGGGTATTTATAGGTCAAGGAATGGCCAACCAATGGCCAAGATCCATCCAAGTGTATAGCAAGTGTAGGGCTAGGATTCACCTAAGTACACCTTATCCATCTACCACCAAAATATCCTACCTAATCCTTGACAAAAGCCAAGGCCAAATCGTCCACCATTGCCGCCCAACCTCATCCAATGTGAGGGTGACACATGTCACCCTCCCGTTGGTCCAAAATTTTTCGTCTCTCGTAAAAATCCGAAAAAATTAAAAATGAAATAGCCGGAATTTTTCCTACTAAAGCTGTGTAAAGTTTTCGTCGAAAAACGACTCTAATCGGGTGTTGTGTACAAATTTCGAATCTTGCCTAACTTAAGGCTCAAATTTCTACGTACGTCCTCACGTACATACTCTGGAAATACGGGGTATAACATTCTCCCCTCCTTAGAAACATTCGTCCCGAATGTTCCTTCTCAAGACAGATAACGATTAAGTTCTTCTTCTTAAACAAGTTTCCAATGCCACACATGGCCACAAACATAACATGCGCACGAAAACCCAAATTCAAGCCAACGAGGAATCACTTCTGCGATGCAAAATAATACAAATTCTCACTCCTAGTCCAAGGGACACGCCCCTCGCATCTTCACTTCACAAAAGAAACGATCACACACGTCCACTTCTCCCCTATCTCGTCGTACCCTTCTCGAACACTCGAGCTCTTTCTAGTATCCGTACCACACTTCCACAACGCTTCGCTTTCCAACCCTGGAGTTACTACCTCCAAACTTGGTCATCTTACTACCCTCGATTTCCTCTAAGGCCATTCTCGCCTTCACGAACCGATTCTCGTCGAACATATCTATGAACTCATACGATGGTCATCTAAACTGGCCTAGCACCCTGGACCGCCACCTGGCGACCACCTGCAGCTGACCTTCCTCGAACGGACGCGGTTGGCCCGCAACATGGCCCCAACCCACCCATCAGAGCGCCAACTTCCGCCTCCGACACAACACACGCGAAGCTACCACTTCCATCTCACACTAACCAGATTTTTAAATCACACTATAGCACAAAGCTATCCGAACATAACACTTAACACATCATTAACATCAATACATACAAGTATCTACAGGTTAAGGATATACTCAAACTAGGCGTTCAAGGACCGCTAAAATCGAACTTCCACCGCGACTTACCGTGGCCCGCAATCGCCTAGTAGTTCTGGCTATCCTACCGCCACTCGTCGGACAGCTTCGCCATATGGCCCCGCTGGCCGCAAGAATAACAAGCTCCTCGTACTACGACACTTCAAATGCGGTCTACCACATCGACCACACCGGTAGGGTGATCGATCCGCCAACACCCTACTCCTCGAACATTCAAACTCGGGAGCCCCGACCGCTTCCCAATATCCTAAGGGTCCCGGGCGTCGCGGAGGACCACTCGCAATGGCGGAGGTACATAACTAGTCCAACAGGCGGTCCGCCTAAAGTCGCTAAAATATCCGCCGCCTTGGCCTTCTTCTCACAAAGCGGTCCACCTGCCGATCTTCGCGCCTCGCACCCAAGTGCATGAGCTCGCATGCGGCAATGTCCATGCCCTACAAGAGAAACACCCGCACAAGATTCGCCATATAATCATCTAGCCCGCGACGTGGCGATGCACCCTATCCTCCATGGTCGCTACTAAAGCGGGACATATCGAGCTAATGAGTCGAACTCCACATTATACTCTCTAACCGCCCGCCCATCCCGCCTCAATGTCAAAAACTGTTTACCGAGCCCTCCTCATCCGCGAGGCAAGAAATGTGCGAATGCCTCGAGAACTCATCCCAAATCGCTGGAAGCGCATGCTCTCCCCGGATAGCTCCACGATCAAACTAGCCGATCGCAGATCACGCACCGACGCGAACCGGGCGTCACAGACTGTCTCTCAAGCCTTGATCACCCGTGACGATCCTTCAGAATCGACGGATGAACTCGCGGATCATCCTCGTGCCTCACCAGAACTCGCGGCTACAACTCGTAAAATCTCAGAGCCTCAAACTATTCGCTTCCTGCACCACAAAGCCGCTGAATCGAATCGCCGCGCCCACTTATCTCATATCTCGCCACAACCTCGCCAATAATCGGGCCATCTCTCGCGACCTATCTCCCGCTTCCACCGGGACCGAGGCTCGTGTATCAGAGTCTCATCACCATCGCCGCGCCTAAACTCGCTGGGCCAAGCGGCGCCGCTAAACTCGCCGTAAGCACTGCTCGTGTATCGACGCTCGCGCTCGCATTTCTCGAATCACACTAGCGCCTCCTACGCTTTGCCCTTCTTCGCCCCGGTTGCCTTTCGCAGGCATAATCGTAAAAATGAAACACGCCGGAGGGTCCAACTTATCACACCTCTAAGGCACGATCTCGAATGAGAAGAATAGAAACCAATCCTAAATGTCTTATAGCATCTCGATTATAGATGGTGCACAACACACCGATAATCAAGACTCTACTAGACACGGCTCAGACACTTTCCGAGGACTAACTCGCTTTGATACCACTTTGTAACGCCCAACCCGCCCACATCGTGCCTTACCCTGCACCCTAGTGATACAACATCGAGAAAACCAATGAAAAATAAAACACGAGTCATGAAACAAGAGATATAATAAATAAACAAAGCAACCAAAACAAATTGCCTTCAAGATATACATAAAAACCCAATGCTTATCCTTTACAAACCCCGCCACAACAAAGGCATGCACTCTAAGATTTACAACAACTATGACGGACAGGGTTCGCCATACCCCGAATGTACAAGAACCTACAACTCAGTGGAAACATACCAAAGATAAGCCTCCAAGGAACGAGCTTTCAACACGCCGAAATGAGATCCTAAGAGCGGATCCACGATCGATGTACTCTACCATGCAGATGAACGCACTTCAAGGAGGTCGCATAACAGTACCAAGTATGTGAAACTATCAACATCAGAATGAACTCATAATAGCCTAAAAAGGTGAGACATGTATGATAACCAAAATACAGTACGCAACATAAAAGCAGTCAAGTCAGGGACTCACGCCCTCAAAGTCACCACTCAAATATAACTATGGGTCTCACGCCCACAACATCCATCACGTTCGCATCATGGCCGCATGCCCTAATATCAGACGGTGTAGACATGTCCATGATGCAACACACAATAAGGCCGCACGGCCACATGCCCCGGACATCAGACGGGCAGACATGCCCATGTAACCTCAATAACAATATATCGTGGTCAACCCCGCCGCACGGCCACATGCCCTCGGACATCAGACGGCAGACACGCCCATGTTGCAGAATAACCATATATCGGTAATCAACCCGCCGCATGGCCGCGTGCCCCTCATCGTGACGGTAGATACGCCCATGTGACATCAACAACAAGACAAGAATCAAAATAGAAACATACCCGTGGAATTCTCCATCATCGCCAAAGACGCCCAAGTAAGTTCTCAATAAGTCAACCTACTCTATCGAGAGACGCCAGAATACGTAAAGACCACACTTGCACAACAAAGGCTATCATCACAAGCATAGACAAGTTTCACAACAATCAAGCATAGGCAAGTTTCACACAACTCAAAGTACTTTCATTTTATGCCAAAGTCCGGGTTTTTAACCCCAAAGTACTACATACGTTAAGTTCTTTTAAAAGAGATCCATTACTTTTATAAAAGTCACCCGATACCCGTAGTATTAGAATGACCAACCCACATTCCTTTCCTAAGTTCCAGTTTGCCTAGTTTCAATTACTCAAGCTTCTCATTTTCAAATGGTTTCATAGTTCATAAACTTAATCACTTGATTCCGTTTTAGAACAATTGAGTAATATATGTCTCACGTGAGAGTAGGTTATTCTTGTTTACAACATTCTTATTACAGCAGCCATGATCTAGAAAATGTAATATCATTTTGTCTCATCTTAGTTTCTATGCAGATGGAGGTTTCTACTGGTTTTAATACGATACATCATTATTCAATACATTTTCCTTTATTAACGCTGCAGTGGTCTGTCGATACACATTCTGATTTCCGAAATCAGTAAAACATTATCCCTTTAAATAAAACCAAGTACTCATTACTCACGAATGAGGTTTCACACAAACATTCACATTAAAACAAATAAGTTAAGTCTCTTATCTTATAAGATCAAGTCTCTTAACTTCTAACATCAGTAAACCATTTTCTTTACCTCTCTTAAGACATTATACCTAACTCCCCATAAAGCTAGTATAACTCTTTTTAAAACCTTTAAAACCAAGTGTTACTCTCCCTTCAAAACGATTTATAAATCTTTTGAAATACATCAAGTTCTTTATTATAACTAGCCAGTTATAATTCACATCAGTTACCTTTTAAAAACCACAAAGTATTTCCTTACCTCCATAAAGTCATATAACCAACTTCCCATAAAGCCGTTATAACACTTTATGTTTTAAGAACAATCAAACACGCTTAACACATGACGCTCACCGTATCACGTAGTTCACACATATCATGCTAGAAGAGATAGGAAGAGGTTCACATACCTCGCGACGATTATCGACAATAAGCAAAGCTCCAAGTACTACAACCTTGCTAGCCCTTTCCACTGCCGAGTAGAATACGCTACTCTTAGTTCTTTGACCTATAAAGGCCACAAACGCTCATTAAATCTTAAACACAAGTTCCCATCTTTCTACGTAAAATTCGGCAAAGACTCTCCCGCAACAGAAATCTCCTCCTTTATCGAGGCTCGCTACCAAGCCAACCGTGGGGTTAACACGCCTAACCTGACGCTGCACAATTCTACTACACAAGAATGCTACATAAGTCTCATCAGAATACATCCCTAGGTAATTACGCTCAGCTTCTTCTCTTTATTATCCTTCTATGTGATTCTTCGCTCAATTCTTCATTCTTCGTGCTTAAGTCAAAAGACATTGCCACAATACTAAGTTCTCTATATAGTATACAACAACTATATATTCAACACTTATGTAATTTCCAATTACAATAGGGGGACAAGATATTTACCTCGATAAGCCCAAAAATTATCCGAGTTTAATGTCGCTCCTGAGCAAGGTTTAGCTCCTCCTCCGAGTGCTCCAATCCGCTCCAAACAACCCTTAGAAGTTCTAACCAACTTCTCTTAAGTACTTCAAACAACAATGAAGATTTCCTTAGGGTTTCGTTTAGTGGCTAAAGGAAAGTATAATCGTATTTTCTGGGCTTTTATAAGTGTAATCCTGGGAATACTACAAGGTATTAGGGCCAAGGTATTTGGACATTACAACAATACTTTGGAGAGTATTTCTATACCACAAAGGGGGTATTTATACGAGACAACTAGGCTAGGGGGGGGTGTACCCCACGGCTAGCACTACTAGGAGGGGGGATACTTTCGCCGCGGGGCCTTCTCAAAGTGGGAGGTGTGGCGGACGAATACAACAAGGAGAGGGGAGGGAGATTTCAAGACTTAGGCACATTTTTGGATGAAGAACTCTTCAAGCTTAGGGGGGTATTTATAGGTCAAGGAATGGCCAACCAATGGCCAAGATCCATCCAAGTGTATAGCAAGTGTAGGGCTAGGATTCACCTAAGTACACCTTATCCATCTACCACCAAAATATCCTACCTAATTCTTGACAAAAGCCAAGGCCAACTCGTCCACCATTGCCGCCAACCTCATCCAATGTGGGTGACACATGTCACCCTCCCTTTGGTCAAAAATTTTTCGTCTCTCGTAAAAATCCGCAAAAATTAAAATTTACATAGCCGGAATTTTTCCTACGAAAGTCAGGAAACGCATTTAAAAACGACTCTAATCGGGTGTTGTGTACAAATTTCGAATCTTGCCTAACTTAAGGCTCAAATTTCTACGTACGTCCTCACGTACATACTCCGGAAATACGGGGTATAACATTCTCCCCTCCTTAGAAACATTCGTCCCGAATGTTCCTTCTCAAGACAGATAACGATTAAGTTCTTCTTCTTAAACAAGTTTCCAATGCCACACATGGCCACAAACATAACATGCGCACGAAAACCCAAATTCAAGCCAACGAGGAATCACTGCGATGCAAAATAATACAAATTCTCACTCCTAGTCCAAGGACACGCCGTGATCTTCACTTCACAAAAGAAACGATCACACACGCCCACTTCTCCCCTATCTCGTCGCACTTTCTCGAACACTCGAGCTCTTTCTAGTATCCGCACTCACACTTCCACAACGCCGCTTTCCAACCCTCGAGTTACTACCTCCAAACTTGGTCATCTTACTACCTCGATTTCTCTAAGGCCATTCTCGGCCTTCACGAACCGATTCTCGTCGAACATATCTATGAACTCATACGATGGTCATCTAAACTTGGCCTAGCACCCTGGACTCGCCACCGCGGACCACCCAGAGCCGACCTTCCTCGAACGGACGCGGTTGGCCCGCAACATGGCCCCAACCCGACCCATCAGAGCGCCAACTTCCGCCTCGACACGGACACACCGCCAAGCTACCACTTTCATCTCACACTAACCAGATTTTTAAATCACACTATAGTACAAAGCTATCCGAACATAACACTTAACACATCATTAACATCAATACATACAAGTATATACAGGTTTAAGGATATAACTGAAACTAGGCGGTTCAAGGAACGCTAAAATCGAACTTCCACCGCGACCTACCGTGGGCCCGCAATCGCCTAGTAGTTCTGGCTATCCTACCGCCACCCTCGGCCTGACAGCCATATGGCCCTGCTGGCCGCAAGAATAACAAGCTCCTCGTACTACGACACTTCAAATGCGGTCTACTACATCGACCACACCGAGGTAGGTGATCAGATCCGCCAACACCCCTACTCTCGAACATTCAAACTCGGGAGCCCCGACATGCTCCTCAATATCCTGCGGTCCCGGCGTCGCGGAGGACCACTCAGAATGGCGAGGTACATAACTAGTTCTGCCACGAGGCGGTCCGCCTCGAAGTCGCTAAAATATCCGGCCGCTTCGCCTTCTTCTCGAAAGCGTCCACCTGCCGATCTCTCGCGCCTCGCACCCAAGTGCACGAGCTCGACGCGGCAATGTCCATGCCCTACAAGAGAAACACCCGCACAAGATTCGCCATATAATCATCTAGCCCGTGACGTAGCCGATGCACTCCTATCCTCCATGGTCGCTATTAAAGCGGGACATATCGAGCTAATGAGTCGAACTCACATTATACTTCTAACCGCCCGCCCATCCCGCCTCAATGTCAAAACTGTTTACCGAGCCTCCTCATCCGCGAGGCAAGAAATGTGCAAGGAATGCCTCGAGAACTCATCCCAAATCGCTGGAAGCGCATCCTCTCCCCTCGATAGCTCCCACGAATCAAACTACGATCGCAGATCACGCAAATTGACGCGAACCGGGCGTCACAGACTCTCAAGCCTTGATCACCCGCGATGATCCTTCAGAATCGACGGATGAACTCCTGCGGATCATCTCGTGCCTCGACCAGTAACTCGCGGGCTACAACTCGTAAAATCTCGTAGCCTCAAACTATTCGCTTCGGGTGCACCACAGTGCCGCTGAATCTGAACCGCCGGCCCACTTATCTCATATCGCCACAACCACGCCAATAATCGGGCCATCTCTCGTGACCATCTCCCCGCCCACCGCTGGACCGAGGCTCGTGCATCAGTAGTCTCACGCCCATCGCCGCGCTTAAACTCGGCTGTGTCGGGCGTCGCAAACTCGCCGTCTAAGCACTGCTCATCTTGACCGCTCGCGCTCGCACTTCTGAATCACACTAGCGCCTCCTGCCGCTTTGCCTCTTCTCGGGCCCCGTTGCCTTTCGCAGGCATAATCGTAAAAATGAAACACGCCGAGGGTCCAACTTATCACACAGCTCTAAGGCACGATCTCAGAATGAGAAGAATAGAAACCAATCCTAAATGTCTTATAGCATCCTGATTATAGATGTGGTGCACAACACACCGATAATCAAGACTCTACTAGACACGGTCTGTAGACACTTTCCGAGGACTAACCTGGCTTTGATACCACTTTGTAACGCCCCGAACCTGCCCGCATCGTGCCTTACCCTGCACCCTAGTGATACAACATCGAGAAAACCAATGAAAATAAAACACGAGTCATGAAACAAGAGATATAATAAATAAACAAAGCAACCAAAACATTTGCCTTCAAGATATACATAAAACCCCGACAGCTTATCCTTTTACAAACCCCGCCCACAACAAAGGCTGCACTTCTAAGATTTACAACAACTATGACGGACAGGCTCGCCATACCCCGAATGTACAAGAACCTACAACTCGTGGAAACATACCAAAGATAAGCCTCCAAGGAACAGAGCTTTCCAACACGAAATGAGATCCTAAGAGCGGATCCACGACCGATGTACCTCTACCGCGGATTGAACGCAGCTTCAAGGAGGTCAAGATAACAGTACCAAGTATGTGAAACTATCAAATACTGTAAATGAACTCATAATAGCCTAAAAAGCAGGAGACATGTATGATAACCAAAATACAGTACGCAACATAAGCGGTCAAGTCGTGACTCACGCCTCAAAGTCACCACTCAAATATAACTACGGGTCTCACGCCCACAACATCCATCACGTTCGCATCATGGCCGCATGCCCCGAATATCGTGACGGTAGACATGTCCATGATGCAACACACAAGGCCGCATGGCCACATGCCCCGGAATCGCGACGGTAGAGACATGCCCATGTAACCTCAATAACAATATCTGGTGGTCAACCCCGCCGCACGTGGCCACATGCCCCGGAATCGCGACGGTAGACACGCCCATGTTGCGAGAATAACCATATATCGGTAATCAACCCGCCGCATGGCCGCGATGCCCCGAATCGTGACGGTGTAGACATGTCCATGTGACATCAACAACAAGACAAGAATCAAAATAAACATACCCGTGGAATTCTCCATCATCGCCAAAGACGCCCAAGTAAGTTCTCAACAAGTCAACCGCCTCTATCGAGACGCCAGAATACGTAAAGACCACACTTGCACAACAAAGGCTATCATCACAAGCATAGACAAGTTTCACAACAATCAAGCATAGGCAAGTTTCACACAACTCAAAGTACTTTCATTTTATGCCAAAGTCCGGGTTTTTAACCCCAAAGTACTACATACGTTAAGTTCTTTTAAAAGAGATCCATTACTTTTATAAAAGTCACCCGATACCCGTAGTATTAGAATGACCAACCCACATTCCTTTCCTAAGTTCCAGTTTGCCTAGTTTCAATTACTCAAGCTTCTCATTTTCAAATGGTTTCATAGTTCATAAACTTAATCACTTGATTCCTTTTTAGAACAATTGAGTAATATATGTCTCACGTGAGAGTAGGTTATTCTTGTTTACAACATTCTTATTACATCAGCCATGATCTAGAAAATGTAATATCATTTTGTCTCATCTTAGTTTCTATGCAGATGGAGGTTTCTACTGGTTTTAATACGATACATCATTATTCAATACATTTTCCTTTATTAACGCTGCAGTCCTGTCGATACACATTCTCGATTTCCAATCAGAAACATTATCCCTTTAAATAAAACCAAGTACTCATTACTCACGAATGAGGTTTCACACAAACATTCACATTAAAACAAATAAGTTAAGTCTCTTATCTTATAAGATCAAGTCTCTTAACTTCTAACATTAGTAAACCATTTTCTTTACCTCTCTTAAGACATTATACCTAACTCCCCATAAAGCTAGTATAACTCTTTTTAAAACCTTTAAAACCAAGTGTTACTCTCCTTCAAAACGATTTATAAATCTTTGAAATACATCAAGTTCTTTATTATAACTAGCCGCTATAATTCACATCGCTACCTTTAAAACCACAAAGTATTTTCTTACCTACATAAAGTCGTTATAACCAACTTCCCATAAAGCCGTTATAACACTTTATGTTTTAAGAACAATCAAACACGATTAACACATGACGCTCACCGTACTACGTAGTTCACACATATCATGCTAGAAGAGATAGGAAGAGGTTCACATACCGCGACGATTATCGACAATAAGCAAAAAGCTCCAAGTACTACAACCTTGCTAGCCCTTTCCACTCCTCGAGGAGAATACGCTACTCTTAGATCTTTCACCTATAAAGGCCACCAACGCCTATTAAATCTTAAACCCAAGTACCCATCTTTATACATAAAATTCGGCAGACTCTCCCCAACAACAGAAATCTCCTCCTTTATCGAGGTCGCTACCAAGCCAACCAGGGGGTTAACACGCCTAACCGACGCTGCACAATTCTACTACACAAGAATGCTACATAAGTCTATCAGAATACACCTAGGTAATTACGTCGCTTCTTCTCTTTATTATCCTTGTATGTGATTATCGCCAATTCTTAATTCTTCAGGCTTAAGTCAAAAGACATTGCCACAGTACTAAGTTCAGTTCTATATATAGTATACAACAACTATATATTCAACACTTATGTAATTTCCAATTACAATAGGGGGACAAGATATTTACCTCGATAAGCCCAAAATTATCCGAGTTTAATGTCGCTCCTGAGCAAGGTTTAGCTCCTCCTCCGAGTGCTCCAATCCGCTCCAAACAACCCTTAGAAGTTCTAACCAACTTCTCTTAAGTACTTCAAACAACAATGAAGATTTCCTTAGGGTTTCGTTTAGTGGCTAAAGGAAAGTATAATCGTATTTTCTGGGCTTTTATAAGTGTAATCGGAATACTACAAGGTATTAGGGCCAAGGTATTTGGACATTACAACAATACTTTGGAGAGTATTTCTATACCACAAAGGGGGTATTTATACGAGACAACTCGGCTAGGGGTGTACCCCACGGCTAGCACTACTAGGAGGGGGGGATAATTTCGGCCAAGGGGCCTTCTCAAAGGGGAGGGTGGCGGACGAATACAACAAGGAGAGGGGAGGGAGATTTCAAGACTTAGGCACATTTTTGGATGAAGAACTCTTCAAGCTTAGGGGGGTATTTATAGGTCAAGGAATGGCCAACCAATGGCCAAGATCCATCCAAGTGTATAGCAAGTGTAGGGCTAGGATTCACCTAAGTACACCTTATCCATCTACCACCAAAATATCCTACCTAATCCTTGACAAAAGCCAAGGCCAAATCGTCCACCATTGCCGCCCAACCTCATCCAATGTGAGGGTGACACATGTCACCCTCCCGTTGGTCCAAAATGTTTCGTCTCTCGGAAAAATCCGCAAAAATTAAAAATGACATAGCCGGACTTTTTCCTACGAAAGTCGTGGAAACGCTTTAAAAAACGACTCTAATCGGGTGTTGTGTACAAATTTCGAATCTTGCCTAACTTAAGGCTCAAATTTCTACGTACGTCCTCACGTACATACTCTGGAAATACGGGGTATAACACTCGCCCTCAGAGCCATCACTCAAATATAACTATGGGTCTCACGCCCGCAACATCAATCATGCCCGTGGAATACCTTCCTCACTGCCGGCAGTCTATGATATAACCACACCACTGAGTACACATGAACACCAAGTGCAGACTAACAATACTATACAATCGGACCACCTGAGTCGAGCACGGCAAGTACGAAGCCGACTACCGGATACCGCGCCGTGTCACGAATCGACCGGGCAAGTATGAGGGCTAACTACCAGATACCAAGGCCGTATCACGAGACTCCACCACTCAACATCCAAACCACGAAGCTGATACGGGGCAAGTGCGAAAACCGACTACCAGATACCAAGGCCGTGTCACGTAGCTGACCGGGGCAAGTACGAGGGCTAACCACCAGATACCAAGGCGTCAGATCACGAGACTTCGTCACTAAACCGAACGGCAAGCGCGAGGGCTAACTACCGTGCACTAAGGCCGAATCACCACGAGACGGCAAGTACGAAGCCGACCACCGATACCAAGGCCGAATCGGAAGAAAACTCATGGAGAGCTAGTCCATGGAATAACACTATCACGTGGAAACGGACCTCATCATGGCCGCATACCCGCGACCATCCATCGAGTCAAGACGCCATGAACTATCATAATGGAAGCATACCCGGGCCACCCATCGTGTCGGTATGTCCAAAATGATCAAGAATAACACGACCGCCCTCCATCGAGACGCCAGAACATAAGGATACAACATTTGCACAACAAGGCTATCACACGCAAACATAGGCAAGCTACACACAACTCAAGATACTTTCATTTTATGACAAGGTCCAGGTTTTAATCCCCAAAGTACTACGTACGTTAAATTCTTTTAGAAGATCCATTTCTTTTACAAAAGTCACCCGATACCCGTAGTATCAAAATAAAGTGATTAACATCTTTTAAGTAAACCAATATTAAGGCAATACCATGCCTTCTTTTTAGACCAAAACACTTCTCCTTTTAAAGTCAAGTTACCACTTTAAAACCAATGATAAAACCATTCTTTTGTTTTCATAAAGTCGTTATAACTAACTTCCCATAAAGCTGTTATAACACTTTATGTTTTAAACCAATTTTTAGACAAAACAATGCCTTTCTTGTTAAACCAAAAACTCTTTAATTTCCTCAAGTCTCTTTTTAGAAATCAAGTTCCTTACTTATTCTCATTTCCGAAATCAGTAAAACATTATTCTTTAAAAACCAAGTACTCATTACTCACGAATGAGGTTTCACACTTCTTAACAACTTTCACATCAATTCAATTAAGTCAAGTCTCTTATCTTTTAAGATCAAGTCTCTTAACTTCTTAAAAGCAATCAACCATTCTTTTTATCTCACTTAATTCGTTATACCTAACTTCCCATAAAGCTAGTATAACTCTTAAGCTTTCAAACCAAGTATTATTCTTCTTTCAAAAAGGATTCTTAATTCTTTTGAAATACTTCAAGATTCTTATTATTCAGGCTTAAGTCAAAAGACATTGCCATAAAACTATATTCCGTTAACACACGTACGTCTACCGTACTATATATATTTGTTTGTAAAATACTTCCAGATTCTTATTATTCAGGCTTAAGTCAAAAGACATTGCCACACGTACGTCTACCGTACTATATATATTCCTTTAAAATATCATGCTCAAGAGTATAGGAAGAATCACATACCTCGCGACGATTATCGACTATCAGCAAATAGCTCCAAAGTAATGTAATCCAGCTAGCCTTTTTCACTTCTTCGAGTAGAATACGCTACTCGCAGTACTTCACCCTATAATGGTCATATAAGTCTATCAATGTCTAGACTATTCTGTAAAATAATTCTACGGAAAAATTGGGCAGCACTTCCCTACCCTCCAAACTACACAAGTTTCATCAGAATACAAATCTATGTAAGCATACTTCAATTCTCTTCTTATATACCTTCCTTGTATATAACTTATATTCAATTCTTATACTTCAACAGTATGTAAACTCAATTACAAAAGAAGGTCAAGCGTATTTACCTCGATAAGCCCAAAATTATCCAAGTAAAAATGTCGATCCTGAGCAACGTTTAGCTCCAACTCTGGGCGCTCCAACCCGCTCCAAACAACCCTTAGAAGTTCTACGCAACTTCTACTTAATACTTCAACTCGCTATGAAGATTTTCCTTAGGGTTTCGGTTTGAGACTAAAAGGACAAAAGGTAGTATTTCCGGGCTCTACGTATAGAGGTAACTTTTGGAATACTACAAGGTATAAGGCCAAGGTATTTTGGGTATAGTAACAATACTTGGAGAGTACTTTCTACCAAGGGGTGTACCTCGCTTAGCACCCCTAGGAAGGGGGGTGGGTACCCTCTCGGCCACAAGGCCTCTCAAAGGGGGAGGGGGGTGTTCTTGGACGAGAACACTACACTAAAGAGGGGGAGAAGGCTTTCAAGACTTGGAGATTTTGTGGAGTGGATGAATAAGTCTTCAAAGGGGGGGGGGGGGGGGGGGTTTATAGGGAAACCAAGGGCCTTGATGAAGCCAAGTGCAAGGCAAGTGTAAGGCCAAGATCAAGCCAAGTGCACCCTAACCCCTACTCCACAAAACAAGGCACAAAACAAGGCACAAAACAAGGCCTGATTTCATGTCCATCGTCCAAGGCAAACCGCCACTTGGTCGTCCACTTGAGGGTGACAAGTGTCACCCTCTCGTTGGTCCAAAAATGTTCCATCTCTCGGAAAAATCCGCAAAAATAATAAATGACATAGCCGGAATTTTCCCTTCGCAAGTTCTGTAAAACGTTTCGTCGAAAAACGACTCTCTACGGGGGTTGTGCACAAATTTCGAAACTTGCCTAACTTTAAGGCTCCAACTTCTCTACGTATGCCCACACGTACATACTCTGGAAAATACGGGGTATAACAATCCTCTCCCTTTCTCTCTAGTTTTTGAAGAAAAACCTAGCTTAAGAGGAAACTGTTGGAGCGGCGGCAAGAAGGAAAAGTGTGGGTAAACTTGTGGGAAGCGCTGGTAGACGAGTTTGACGGAAAAGTAGTAGAAGAAAGGGGCTTTTGTGGGTTTCTCCAAAGGTAAAAGTTTCCCCTTCTCTTGGATATGAGTTATACTTGTTATATTTTAGTAGTTTAGAAATGAGCCTGAGGCTGTTATATTTTAGTAGTTTAGAATTGAGCCTGAGGCTGTTATATTTGAATAGATTTGGATCTTGTTGTCTTGTTGAAACCGAAATGGGCATGTTAGCCTTAAGATTGTAACTTCAATTGGATTTCTAATTTGGTCGTCACATGTTGTAAAGGGGGATTGTAGTTGTTGAAGATGTCTAAGGCTAGATATCATGTTAGACCTAAGAACTTGAATTGGAAAAGAGTTGAAAGGGGTTAGTATTGGTTATATTGTTGGCCAAGAATGGCATGGAGATTATAGGTTTATTTTGTGTTGTTGTGGGGCGGAATTTTACACGTATTAGTAGGCGTGTAATCCCCTTGTTTTTGCTGAATTAATTGAGCCTTAAATGTGGCGTTTGTTATTGAATTTCGGCCTTGAAAAATGTGGCATAGTAAGTAGAATCAAAGGAAGTTCTGTCCAAATTTTCCGTAGAATGTAGGGACCATGCACTTAGTTATTCTACGTTCGAAGCTAGAGATTGATAGACGTTTTATGACCCTTATAGGATTGAAGTACTACGAGTAGCATATCCTACTTAAGGAGATAAGATCGTGGAGCATTTTGCTTATTGTCGACAATCGTCGCGAGGTATGTGATTCTTCCTATCCTCTTCAGCATGACTATTTGTAAAATATATAGTGCAGTAGATGCACGTGTGTTAAAGGAATTTGATTTCCCTTGTTGTGCCTTGACTTGATATGAAGTGTAAAGGTCTTGATTGTTGAAAGAGTAGGAAAATCTTATTCGTTAGTAATAAGTACTTGGTTGTTAAAGAATAAGCCCTCTTGGTCTCATAAGGGCTTATAGTTGTAATTGGTTGGTTTAAAAACATAAAGTGTTATAACAGCTTTATGGGAAGTTTGTTATAACCACTTTATGTAGGTAAAAGGATGGTTTGTTGATTTCAAAAGATAAGAGGCTCGACGTATTATTGACCTAAATGGTGTTGAAAAGTGTGAAAGCTCATTCGTGAGAAATGAGTACTTGGTTTTTAAAGAAATAATGTTACATAAATTCCGGAAATGGGAATAAGAATCGAACAAGCCAATGCAGCGTTAATAAAGGAAATAGTAATGACAATTAATTACATTAAAACCAGTAGAAACCTCCATCTGCATAGAAGCTAAGATAAGACAAAATTGTATTATATTTCCCAGACCATGGCTGCTCTAATAAGAATTATGGTAATCAAGTTATGACTTTTCTTAAGAATTCCAAAGTAAGGAACTTGATTTCTAAAAGGAAAGAGACTTAAGAATTTGAAGTGTTTTGTTTTAAAAAGAAAGGCATGGTTTCGCCTTGACTTGTCTTTAAAACCTAAAGTGTTATAATAGCTTTATGGGAAGTTAATTATAACGACTTTATGGAAAATAAAGAAATGGATTCATTATTGGATTTAGAATGGTAACCTGATTTTTGAAAATAGAGAAGTAACTTGTTTTCAAATATTGAACTCTTTGTGATGGAAAAACATAAGTGGCTTGGTTATAAAAGGTAGGAGTACCTTGATCTTAAAGGGGTTAGATACTTGGGTTTTACTGGTATACTTGACGTTGTGTTAAGAGGTGTTTAAAGTACCTTGAGTTGTGTGTAACTTGCCTATGCTTGTTGTGATAGCCTTGTTGTGCAAGTGTTTGATTGTGTGCTACCGAGCCTCTCGATGGAGGGTCGGCTATCTGGTTGATTGATGGACATACTGACACGTTGGGTAGCCCACGGGTATGCTTCCACTATATCGATCCTCTTGGACATACTGACACGTTGGGTAGCCCACGGGTATGTTTCCATTAGGAGTGTTATCTTGTAGTTCTTTGGACATACTGACACGTTGGGTGGCCCACGAGTATCGCCCACAAATGAGTATTATCTTGAATTTGTTTGGACATACCGACACGCCATGGCCCACGTATCGTCCACAGTGAGTATTATCTTGAATTTGTTTTGACATACTGACACGTTGGGTGGCCAACGAGTATCGGTCCTCAGGGAGTGTTATCTTGTTTTTGTATGGACATACTGACACGTTGGGTAGCCCACGGGTATGCTTCCATAGTTAGTGTTATCTTGTTAGTGGATCGACATACCGACACGTTGGGCCCACGGTATGCTTCCACAGGGATTGTTATCTTGTTATCTCCTTTGGGCATACCGACACGTTGGATGGTCCACGGGTATGGGCCCACTAGGACGGTTCCAGGGCCATGCTTATACCGAGGTGAGATGCCGGGGCATGCGGCCATTGTGCGGGTTAAATTCCCGTTGTATTTGAGTGATGATTTCACGCACGAGTCCCTAACTTGACGCGGATCGCTATATGTTGTGTAATCGTAGTTTGGTTATCATACATGTCTCCCGCTTTATATAGACTATTATGATTTCATTTACGATTTTTCGCCACATACTTGGTACTGTTGTCGACCTCCTTCGGGCCGCGCTCATGCCGCAGTTGAGGTACATAGCTTGGCGATCCACACTCTTAGGATCGTTGTTCGGTTCTCGGAAAGCTCCATATCTCCTAAGCTTGTCCGTGGTACGGTTCCTCAAGTGGTAGACTTTTGTATATTCAGGGCATGGCGGGCCCCGCCCCATCATTATGGTTTCAAAATTCTTGAGGTCTCAGAGTAATCGCCAGGCAAGTGTTTGTGGGATGTAATCGCTCAAAGTTTTAATTTATGTACATAAGGTAACCGCTTGGGTTAGCACGCTTCTTATTTCACTTCTTTTCGAGTTTTTATTTTCACCGGGTTTTCTCGATGTTATATCACTAGGGCGCCTGGTAAGGCACTACCACGCCCGGTTCGGTCGTGACAAAAGTACGAGGCTAACTACCGATACCAAGGTCAGATCACGAGACTTCGTCACTAAACTGAACGGGGCAAGTGCGAGGGCTAACTACCAGGTACCAAGGCCGAATCAGCCACGAGACGGGGCAAGTACGAAAGCCGACCACCAGGTACCAAGGCCGAATAGTAAGAAACCTCATGGAGAGCTAGTCCATGGAATAACACTATCAACAGGAGCGCACTGCGGAATTCTCCACACGCCGCAGACGCCCAAGTAATATCATAACAAATCAGCCCTCCATCGAGAGACGCGGTATAGAAATACAATACTAGCACGACAAGGCTATCACACGCAAACATACACAACTCAAGGTACTTTCATTTTATGCCAAAGTCCAGGTTTTAACCCCAAAGTACTACGTACGTTAAATTCTTTTAGAAGATCCATTTCCTTTACAAAAGTTACCCGATACCCGTAGTATCAAAATAAAGTGACTAACATTTTAAGTAAACCAAAACAACTTCCATACTTTCCTTTTTAAACCAAATTAAGACAATACCATGCCTTCTTTTTAGACCAAAACACTTCTCCTTTTAAAGTCAAGTTACCGTTTTAAAACTAATGATAAAAACCATTCCTTTGTTTTCATAAAGTCGTTATAACTAACTTCCCATAAAGCTGTTATAACACTTTATGTTCTAAACCAAAAACTCTTTAATTCCACAAGTCTCTTTTCTTTTAAAACAACAACAAGTATTCTTTTTAAAACCCAAATAACTTACTCTTTTCAAAACAAGTAACCTATACTTAAAATCAAGTTACTTGTCTTTTTCCGAAAACAAGTCGTTATAAGTCAAGTCTCTTATCTTTCAAGATCAAGTCTCTTAACTTTCAAAATCAAGTCGTTTATAAGTCAAGTCTCTTATCTTCTACAATCAATAAACCATTCTTTTACCTACATAAAGTCGTTATAACTAACTTCAAGTAGAATACGCTACTCGTAGTACTGCAACCTATAAAGGCCACAAAACGCCTATCAACTCCTAGATCTCTTCGTAGAATATTCTAACTGCAAGATTCCTTATTCTACAGAAAATTTGGCAGCACCTCCCCCCCCCCCCCGCTATCACATAAATCTCCTCCCCTACCAGGGCCCGCTACCAGGCCAACAACTCCCAGGGGATTACACGTCTAACCGGACGTGTTCAATTCTGCTTCACAATAATACTACACAAGTCTACTGTAAGTACAGTCCAATGTAAATACAGTTCAATCCTTTATAATCATCCTTCCAATATAATATACTCAAGTATAATTACTACAACATGTAATATCCAATTACAATAGGGGGACATAGATCATTACCTCGATAAGCCCAAAATTATCCAAGATATAAGTCGATCCTGGGAAACGTTTAGCTCCAATTCCTTACGCTCCAACCCGCTCCAAGCGACCCATAGAAGTTTCTAAACAACTTCTCTAAACACTTCAACCAAGATATGGTTTTTCTGTGGTTTCGCTTTTGACTATTGGAATAAAGTAGTATTTCCGGGCTCCTAGTATTGAAATAACTTTGGAATACTACTAGGGATACTAGGCCAATGTATTTGGGATTATACTACAATACACAAAGTATTTCTACTAAAGTGGGGGAGGGGGACGAAAAAGCAACTACAAAGGGAGGGAGTATTTTGCCTTGGAAAGTATTCAAGTGAGGATGAAATAACTCTTCAACTTAAGGGGGGTATATATAGAGGATTCAAGGGTCAAGATCAAGTCAAGTGGGTGGTCAAGATTGGGCCATGTGTCTGTGGGTCCCACCACACCACATGGCCAACGAAAATGCTCACCAAGTGTCAATGCATTTCGGCCAAGGGGACAAGTGGCTAGCCACTTGTCCCTCCAATTTCGGCCAAAATATCCAAAATACCGAAAATCTCAAAAACAAAGCGGGCCCCACAAAACCGTAAATTTCTCCCTTGGGCCCCACGTGACCATTTCCGAAAATAAAATCCAATAATTCTAATATAATCCAAGAAGTCTAAATACCAAATCTGGGAATCCAATTCCCATTAACGAACCTTTTTCTTCACAAAAACTGGAAACTTTTCCGTCGAAAAATCACATCTTTCTTTCTTTCCAAAATTTCTGTAGTATACTCGTACGTACATCCTCACATATATACTCGAACTACGGGTATTACATTCTTGCCCCCTTAGAAACTTTCGTCCCGAATGTTCCTTCTAAGTCTCCAAACACATGCGCACGCAGATAGTCTTCACTACTATACTTACGAAACCAATCATGCCATCAATGGCCATAGTATAACATACAAATCCAAGCCAACGAGGAATCACCTCTAACATCACAAAAAGCTCACACCCATGGTCTAAAGGATACTCCCTTCGCATCTTCACTTTACAAAAGAAATGATCACTTCCGTTCTCATAACACATTGTTCGCTTCTCTTCTTACTCGTCGTCCCTTTCTCGTACACCCGAACTCTTTCTAGTACACATACCGCACTTCAGTCACCGCTTCAATTTCCACAACCCTGGAGTTATCACCTCCAAACTTGGTCATCTTACTAGCCTCAAATTCCCTCAAGGCCATTCCCGGCCTTCACGATTCGATTCTGGTCGAACACATCCACGAACTCATACGATGGTTACCTAAACCTGGGCTTAGCACCTCGCGTTCTACCACCCTGGCGGACCACCTCGAACCGACCCCACCACACTACAAAGCCGCGGTTGACCCGCGACGCAGATCAACCCGACCCGCTATCGCGCCAAACACTTGTTCTCCTGATCCGGAACAATCTTACCTATTCAAGTCCTGAAGGCTACCACTTTCATTTTACACAACCCATGGAATTATCCCACAATACATTTATACGCATACCAAGTATTTGACAAAGACTAACCGTAAAATCTTTTATTCAAGCCGGCCTTACATCTAAGGTCTCAACGTGTAATATTCTAAGGTTCACACCTTCCAAACCCCCATACAAACCTTTCAACTAACCATGTTTTCTAACTCACAAATAACACAACGCTATCCGCACATAACACTTAACACATCATCAATACATACTAGTCTCTAGAGGGTTAAGGATATACCTGTAAATAGGCGGTTCAAAGGACCGCTAAAACTGGGAACTTCCACCGCGACCTCTGCCGTACCGCCGTGCATGAACATCCCGCCTAGCTATCGGGCGAAGAACCCGCAATGGATCCCGGCGTCGAGTCTCAACATCCGCGCTACTGGCCTGGACAGTCTCGCCAAATGGCCTCTGGCCGCAAGCATAACAATCTCCCAAATTAGTACGACACTCTCCCTTATGAAGTTTTCCACAACGCCACACCGAGACAAGGGTGACTCATCCGCGAGCACTTACTCCGAAAATCAAACACAGGAGCCCCGACTGCCTCGAATATCCCGAACGTCCCGACAACCGTGGAGGACCACTGAGCCGTGAAGGCGCATAATCGCTCACTGAGGCGGTCCGCCTCGAAAGTCGCCAAAAGACCTCGCTGCTCGCCTCTTCGCGATCCCGGCCATTCCGTCGACCTCTCCGCCTCACACCTGCGCATAAGTCGTGACGCGGCAATGTCCATGCCCTGAAGAGCTACACCCGAGCGTGCTCGCCAAGTAGTCATCGAACCTCGTGACGTGGCGGTGCACTCGCCCTCCATATTAGCTACTAACGCAGGGACATATCGAGCCAACGAGTCGAACTCTACGTTGTACTCAATCGGCGCCCTCCCGCCTCAAGATCGAAACTCGCCCCGTGCCCTCCTCATCTGTGGGGGCAAGAAATGTGCAAGAAATTCCCCTGAGAACTCGTCCCATATCGCTGGAAGCGCATGCTCCCCCCGGGACAGCTCCCACAAATCAAACCAGTCGACTGCAGTATCACGCAGCCGATGCGAACCTAAGACCACCGACTCGGTCTCCGAAGCCTTGATCACTCATGATCCTCAGAATCGCCGGATAAACTCCGAGGTCATCCTCGCCTCGATCCATAGAACATCGCGGCTGCAACTCGTAAAGTCCCGCAGCCTCAAACTATCCGCCTCGGTGAACTACGGTACTACGGCATCGACCGCCGATCCAAATTATCCTCGTGCCTTGCCACTATCTCCGCCAATAATCGGGCCATCTCTTGTACCCATCTTCTCGCTTCCAGCCGTGGGATCGAGGCTCAGTATCGTGGTCTCAGCAGCCACTATCGCGCTTCTAAACTCTATCGAGGCCGGCGTCGCAAAACTCGCCGTCCCAAGCACTATCACGAGTAATGATCGGGCTGCGCCGCATTTCTCTCAGTATCCTACCAGCGCTTTCCTCTGCTTTGCCCATCTGGGCCCGGTTGCCTTGCGCGAGGCATAATCGTAAAACGACGCGTCGGAGGGTCCAACTTATAACATGCCTCTAAGGCACGATCTCGTAATGAGAAGAATGGAAACCAATCCTAAATGTCCTGCACCTCACGATTGATTATAGATGGTGCACAACACACCGATAATCAAGACTCTACTAGACAGTCGGTCAGACACTTTCCGAGGATTAATCGCTCGATACCACTTTTGTCACGACCCGATCCGGGCCTGGATCGTGCCTTACCCGCACCCTAGTGATACAACATCGAGAAAATCGGAAATAAAAACTTAAAATGAAACAAGATATATGATAAGAACAGATAACCAAAACGGTCACCTTCCAATAATATATATACAAATCTTTCAAACCGAATGCTTTAATCCTTTTACAAACCCCGCCACAACAAAGATTACTGCACTTCTAAGAGTTTTTATACAACATGACGACAGTGGCCCCGCCATACCCCGAATGTACAAGTACCTACAGTGACAGGACTATACTAAAAGATAAGCCTCCGAGAAACGGAGCTTCCCGATATCTTTGAATCGTGATCCTATGGCGAGGATCAACGATCGTGTACCTCTACTGCGCAGATGAACGCAGCCTCAAGGAGGTCAAGATAACAGATACCAAGTATGTGAAATCGAAAATATCAGAATGAAATCATAGTAGTCTATATAAAGCGAGACATGTATGATAACCAAACTACGATCCACAATAATTAAGCGAACATGTAAGTCGTGACTCACGCCTCCAAGTCATCACTCAATTATAACTATGGGTCTCACGCCTCAACATCAATCATGCCCGTGGAATACCTTCTCATCACCGCGATCCATGATATAATAACACCAAGGAGTACATATGAACACCAAGTCCTACGAGTCATAAAACCGTGACGGCAAGTGCGAAGGCTAACTACCGATACGAGCCATACTAACAATACTATACAACCAAACCACGAGTCGATACGGGCAAGCACGAAGCCGACTACGGATACCGCGCCGTGTCACGAAATGACCGGAAAGTACGGTGGCTAACTACCGATACCAAGGTCAGATCACGAGACTCCGCCACGGCCGACACGGCAAGCACGAAGCCGACTACCAGATACCGCGCCGTGTCACGTAGCCGACCGGCAAGTACGAGGGCTAACTACCGGATACCAAGGTCAGATCACGAGACTTCGCCACTAAACCGAACGGCAAGCGAGGGCTAACTACTGTGCATTAAGGCCGAATCACCACGAGGCGGGCAAGTACGAAGCCGACCACCGATACCAAGGCCGAATCGAAGAAACCTCGCGGAGAGCTAGTCCATGGAATAACACTATCAACGAGCGCACTGCGGAATTCTCCACATCACGCCAGACGCCCAAGTAATATCATAACAAATCAGCCGCCCATCGAGACGCGCGGATAGAAATACAATACTAGCACGACAAGGCTGTTATACCCCGTGGTTCGGTCCGACCGCGGTCGGTCTCAGCGGCCACGGAGGCGGCCGCGCGGCGGTGATTGTAGGCGCGCCGAAAGTCGTGGCCGCGACGCCAAAGTCTTGGGGTCGCTGGTTTCAGCGCCGGCGAAGATCTGAAAGGCCCGCAGAGTCTGGCGCCGAGGCGGGATTCTCGCGGAAAAACTTAGGAAAAGTCAGATTTTTCTTTTAAAAGACCTGGGAGGTGACAAGTGTCCCCATCTGATTTTGCATGCATTATATTGACCAAGTCTTCAAGACTTGGTCATACTTCATCTCTCTCTCTCTCTCTTAGACAAAAACTCTTCCTTCTCTCTTAAAAGTTCAAGCTCCTCCTTCTCTCTAAAATCCCAAGAGACATTCTAGCCTTAGGAAAAATGCGGAAAAAGTAAAAGGCAAGAAGGAAGCTTGTGGCTAGCTTGTGAAGGTTGTTGTGGTGGTGTTCTTGGAATAGAAGCTAGCAAATTGTTGGATAAATTTGGCTAAAGCTCTAAGGTAATGATTCTTCCTCTATTATTAGTTTTTAGTGTTGCATGATAAGAAGAAAGTACTTGTGGTGGTAAATAATGCTATTAGAGTCATTGCATGCAAGAAATGTGGGTTGGGTATGAAGGATTTGGCTAAAGAGATATTATGAGCATGTTGTAGCCTACAAACTATTTTAGAATTGTTAAGTGTATTATTAGAACTTGTGGGGAAGAATTTTACACACCCAAGATTAGATGTGTAATCCCCTTTGTGTTGGTTTGTGTTATACCCCGTATTTCCAGAGTATGTACGTGAGGACGTACGTAGAAAAGTTTGAACTTAAAGTAGATTTGGCCGAAAATATTTTGTGCACAACACCCGATTAGAGTCGTTTTTCGACGAAACGTTTTACTAAGCTTGCGAGGGGAAAATTCCGGCTATGTCATTTATTATTTTTGCGAATTTTTCCGAGAGACGAAACATTTTGGACCAACGAGAGGGCGACACTTGTCACCCTCAAGTGGGCGTCCAAGTGGACGATGTGGTTCACGGTTTGGGCTTGTTTTGGGGCACAAAACATGGGCCATTGTTTGTGGAGTGATTTGAGGAGTAGGTTAGGGGGCACTTGGGCAAATCTTGGCCCTCCACTTTGCCCCCACTTGGCTTGATCTTGTCCATTAGTTTCCCTATAAATACCCCCCCTAAGCTTGAAGACTTCTTCATCCAAAACTTCTAAGTCTTGAAAGCTCTCTTCCTCCCCATTAGTGTAGTGTCTCGTCCAAGAGCCCCTCCCCCTTGGCCGAGAGTTTCCCCCCTCCTAGTGGGGTTGGCCGAGGGGTACACCCCCCTCCTTGTGGTGTTGTCTCGTATAAATACCCCCCCTCTTGGTAGAAATACTCTCCAAAGTATTGTTACTATACCAAAATACCTTAGCCGTATACCTTGTAGTATTCCAAAGTTACCTCTATACGTAGAGCCCGGAAATACTACCTTTTGTCCTTTTTGTCTCAAACCGAAACCCTAAGGAAAAATCTTCACAGTTGGTTGAAGTATTAAGAAGAAGTTGCGTAGAACTTCTAAGGGTTGTTTGGAGCGGGTTGGAGCACCCGGAGTAGGAGCTAAGCGTTGCTCAGGATCGACATTTAACTTGGATAATTATGGGCTTATCGAGGTAAATATCTTGTCTCCCTATTGTAATTGAGTTTACATACTATTGATGTATAAGTATAGTATATACAAGGAAAGTATATACGAAGGGAATTGAACTGTACTTACATAGGACTGTATTACAGTAGACTTGTGAAGTTTGACGGGTAGGGAAGGGCTGCCCAAATTTCCGTAGAATCTTGTATCTAGATTTATTCTACCGAGTAGTCTAGGATTTGATAGGCTCGTATAACCTTTATAGGTTGAATGTTCTGTGAGTAGCATGTGCTACTTGAATGATGGACAAGGCTAGCCGGGTTATAGCCGTGGAGCGATTTGCTAATAGTCGATAAATCGTCGCGAGGTATGTGATTCTTCCTATACTCTTGAGCATGATATTTTAAAGAATATATATATAGTACGGTAGACGTACGTGTGTTAACTGAACGTAGTTTTACGGCAATGTCTTTTGACTTAAGCCTGAATAAAAAGAATCTGAAGTATTTCAGAAGAATTAAGTAACCTTTTTGAAAGAAGAGTAACACTTGGTTTTAAAAACTTAAGAGTTATACTAGCTTTATGGGAAGTTAGGTATAACGACTTAAGAGTAGTAAAAGGAATGGTTTACTGATTTTATAAGTTAAGAGACTTGATCTTAAAAGATAAGAGACTTGACTTAATTAAATTAATATGAATTTTTGTGTGAAACCTCATTCGTGAGAAATGAGTACTTGGTTTTTAAAAGCAATAATGTTTTACTGATTTCGGAAATCAGAATAAGTATCGAACAAACCACAAAGAAGCTAATAAAGGGAAATGTTTTGACTAATAAAGTATTATTAAAACCAGTAGAAACTTCCATCTGCATAGAAACTAAGATAAGACAAAATGATATTACATTTCCTAGATCATGGCTGCTGTAATAAGATTGTTATGAACAAGAATAACCTACTCACACATAAGGCATATGTTTCTCAAATTGTTTTAAAGGATTAAAACTATGAACTATGAAAACCTTTCGAAAAATGAGAAACTTGAGTATTTGAAATTAGGCAAACTTGAACGTTTGGAAAAGAATGTTGTTACTTGATTCTACAAAGAGAAATATTTGATTTACTTTAAAAAGATAGTCACTCTATTTTATACTACTGTATTGTGTGACTTTTGTGAAAGAAACAGATCTCTTAAAGAGTTAATGTATGAAGTACTTTGGGGATAAAAACCCGAACTTGTTGACATATAATAGAAAGTACCTTGTGTGTATAACTTGATTGTGTTGGTTTGTGATAGCCTTGTAATACTTTCTTGTTGATTTGATAAGTAAACATGCTAGGATGCTACGTGTGTTAGTATCTTGTGATGTTAGTGTAAAGGGTTTCCTCGATTGCGCTTAAATTGTTTAACTATCACCGATATGTTGGTATTGTACCACTCCCTGACATGATTCCGAGGTTAAGTCGCCTCCGACGCGGTAGACTCAGCGATGCAGGACCATGATTCGAGAATACCTCACGCGGGTCCCGGACCTATGCGAGCTACGAGTTCCAGTTAGTGTGCGGCCTTTATGGTCATGCGGTCTATGCGCTACGCGATCGCGAGTCCAGCGGATGCCGGAGTAGCTACCGACGCTGGGAATACCTCACGCGGCCTACGAGGTTGGCCTATGCGAGTCGCGGAAGTTTCAGGCTAGACGCGCACATTTGATATCGCGCGAGTGACCGGCTTTGATCATGTGACGCCTGCAGACAGATCTCATGATACGATTTATGACCTTGTTAGTACTGGGTTTTAGTAGTCGGCTATGCCTTCGCATTTACCCCGCATAGCTTTATGATGACACAGCGGACCCGTGTTCATGTGTATTCCTTGGTGCTTTTATATCATGATCACGGCATGAGGAAGGTATTCCACGCATGATTGATGTTGTGGGCGTGAGACCCATAGTTGTATTTGAGTGATGACTTTGAGGCGTGAGTCCACGACTTGACATGATCGCTATTTATTGTGAATCGTAGTTTGGTTATCATACATGTCTCTGCTTTATATGTGATCGCTATGATTTCATTTACGATTTTTCGATTCACATACTTGGTACTGTTATCGACCTCCTTCGGGCCGTTCATGCCGCAGTTGAGGTACAGCAGTTGTTGATCCTCGCCTGTGGTCACAGTCATTGGGAAGCTCCGTTTCTCGAGGCTTATCGGTGGTATAGTTCCACGTCGTTGTAAGTGTTTACATTCGTGGTATGGCGGGTCCCCGTCCCGCCATTGTTGTCATATCATTCTTAGGTCCGTAGTAATCTTGTAGGCGGGGTTGTAATGGGATGAATCGTCGGATCTAAGTTTTTATATATACACGCCGAAGGCAACTTTTCTTCGATAAACATGTGTTTCCTTTGCATTATTTCATGTCTTGTTTTATGTTCCATTGACACTCGATGTTGTATCACTAGGTGCCCGGTAGGCACGACCACGCCGGGTTCGGGTCGTGACAGTTTGGATGTTGGGCCTTAAGGAGGCGTTTGAGTGTTGAAAATCGGCCTTTGAAAAAGGTGACAAAGTGAGTAGAAACAAAGGAAATGCTGCCCAATTTTCCTTAGGAATTGGTAACTTAAATTTGGAATTTCTACATTGAAATTGGAGGTTAATAAACGCACTATGGTTATTATAGGTTGACATATTACTTGCGGTAGTTGGACTTAGCAAGTGAATTTTGACCAAAGAGGTATGTAGAGCTTTCCTATCTCTTGAGCATGAATAGTTGTATCTATGTAGTACGGTATACGTACAAGATTTGATAATCTACACTTGTTTTAAAGTATATGATACTTGTTTCATTTCAAAAGTATAAGTCCCTTGGGTTGAGGGAAAATGTATTTGACAAAGGGATAACGCTAATATAAAGACTTTATGGGAAGTTGGTTATATTAGTTTTCTTGAAAGGTTCACAAAGAAAGGTTTACTCTAATTAAAACAAGTACGGGTAAAGGATTTGAAAATAAGAAAGGTGAATTGATTTTTAGGCATTGGTTGCCTAAAGTTTTAAAGGAAAAGAAGTCACTTGATTTAGAAGCTTATTATAATTCTAAAAGGGAATGTGAATTGTTTTGAAAAGAAATTGTAACTTGATACTATGGTGATTAGTATCTTGGAATTTTTGTATAAAAAGGAGCTATTTCTTAAAAGATTAGAAGTACATGGTACTTGGGTTAAATTTCCGGATTTCTATTAAAGGACATGTTAGTGCCTTAGGTATACTAAAATGAGAGGATATATATTAATAATGTTAATAAGAAGTTAGGGGATTTCTTAACTTGCTTATGTTATGATATGATAGGCCGGTAGTGCTTATGTTATGATATGATATGCCGGTAGTACTTATGTTATGTATGATAGCCGGATGAGCTATATATATTATACGGGTAAACCCCGGGTTATTCTTGTTATTTCCTTTGGACATACTGACACGATGGGTGGCCCACGGGTATGCTCCAATAGGATGGTTTACTACTTATGCCATGGATTTGCTACCCATGATGCGAAAAGCGCGCTTGTACTCACGCGATCCAAATTACGTGATCCACGCGGGTGAAATAGTCCCACGCGAGTACGGCGATGGTACTGCGGGTCCACAGATCCATGCGGGTGAAATAGTCCCACGCGGGTGAAATAGTCCCATGACGAGGCGGATGACCTCATGCGGGTCCACAGACCTATGCGGGTGAAATAGTCCCGTGAGTAGGATTGCTTAATGATACTACGCGAGGTACCGCTTTGATCATGAGCTTCCTATTTTTACGCAAAGATATATATACATTTGTTGCTCTCATTGTTAGTAAGGCATGCAAAGTAAACCGATTTTCGTTTATGACTCAAATTATTTTTGACTTATGATATTACTACAAGATTTTCCGCTTTACATACTTGGTACGTCAGGTAATCGACCCTTCCTGGGCCGCGTTCATGCCGCAGGCGGTAAGCGTATCAGGATCCTCGCTCTAGGATCACTATTCCTGTCGAGCTCCATTTCTCCGGAAGCTTGTTTATTGGTACGGACATTCCCTGATGCTATAGGTATTTTGTACATTCAGGGGTATGACGGGGCCCTGTCCCGCCACAGTTGTTATCCTTAGAGGTATGTGGTCACATTTATGTTTTGGGCTCTAAGAACCAGTTGTACTACTATACATTGTTAAGTATGTTTTATGGAAGGTTTTATCTACCGCCGTGATGTTACCTTTTATAAGTTATGTGTTATGTATGTTCCTGTTATACCCCGTATTTCCAGAGTATGTACGTGAGGGCGTACGTATAAAAATTTAAGCCTTAAGGATTGGCAAGGATCGAAATTTGTGCACAAGTGCCAAAAAGAATCGTTTTTCGACGAAACGTTTTACTAAACTTGCGAAGGGAAAATTCCGGCTACGTCATTTTTATTTTTTGCGGATTTTTCCGAGAGACGAAACATTTTGGACCAACGGGAGGGTGACATGTGTCACCCTCACATTGGAAGCAATTGGGGCGGCAATTGGACGATTGGGGTCAAGGGAGTTGGTAGGATATTTTGTGATATTTTGGTGGTAGATGGATAAGGTGTACTTGGTTAAATCCTAGCCCTACACTTGCCTTACACTTGGATTGATCTTGGCCATTGGTTGGCCATTTCTTGACCTATAAATACCCCTTGTCAAGAGTTATTTCATCCACACTTGAGCAATTTCCAAGTCTCAAATACTCCCTCCCCCTTGTGGTAGTTCGTCCGCCACACCCTCCCCTTTGTGAGCCCTCGCCGGAGTCTCCTCGAGTGAGGCTTAGCCGAGAGGGCACCCCCCCCCTTGCCTAGTTGTTTCGTGTAATACCCCCCTTTGTGGTATAAAAATACTCTCCAAGTATTGTTATAATGCCCTAAATACTCTAGCCCAAATACCATGTAGTATTTCCAAAGTTACCTCTACGTAGAGCCCGGAAATACTATTATACTTTTCTTTAGCCACTAAACGAAACCCTAAGGAAAACCTTCATAGTCGGTTGAAGTGTTAAGTAGAAGTTGCGTAGAACTTCTAAGGGTTGTTTGGAGCGGGTTGGAGCGCACGGAGTAGGAGCTTAACGTTGCTCAGGATCGACATTAAACTTGGATAATTTTGGGCTTACCGAGGTAAATAATCCTATCCTTCTATTGTAATTGGAGATTACATACTGTAGTTGTATAAAAATGAATATAAGATTCATAGAAGAGAATTGAACTGTAATAGAAGGATATTACAGAAAAGAATTGAACTGAAATCACGTCAGAAGAATATTAAAGAAGAAGATTAAATCAGAAACATAGGATCGTATTTACGTAGACTTAACCTTTATTGGTTGAATGTTCGCGAGTAGTAGCATGTACTACTTGGAAGGTGGACAAGGCTAGCCGGGTTATAGCCGTGGAGCGTTTTGCTAATAAGTCGACAATCGTCGCGAGGTATGTGATTCTTCCTATCCTCTTGAGCATGATATTTTAAAGAATATATATATGGTACGGTAGACGTACGTGTGGCAATGTCTTTTGACTTAAGCCTGAATAATAAGAATCTGGAAGTATTTTACGTTAATATATATATAGTACTAGACGCACGTGTTAATCGAATATAGTTGTACGGCAATGTCTTTTGACTTAAGCCTGAATAATAAGAATCTGGAAGTATTTTACAAGAATATATATATAGTACGGTAGACGTACGTGTGTTAACTAACTGAATATAGTTGTACGGCAATGTCTTTTGACTTAAGCCTGAATAATAAGAATCTTGAAGTATTTCAAAGAATTAAGAAACCTTTTTGAAAGAAGAGTAATACTTGGTTTTGAAAACATAAGAGTTATACTAGCTTTATGGGAAGTTAGGTATAACGTCTTAAGAGAGATAAAGAGAATGGTTTACTGATTTTTAGAAGTTAAGAGACTTGATCTTAAAAGATAAGAGACTTGACTTGAATGAATTAATATGAATTTTGTGTGAAACCTCATTCGTGAGTAATGAGTACTTGGTTTTTAAAAGGGATAATGTTTTTACTGATTTCGAAATCGAATGAGTATCGACAAACCACTGCAGCGTTAATAAAGGAAAATGTATTGAATAATGAAGTATTATTAAAACCAGTAGAAACCTCCATCTGCATAGAAGCTAAGATGAGACAAAATGATATTACATTTCCTAGATCATGACTGCTTTAATAAGATGGATTATGAACCAGAATAATCTACTCACACATAAGGCATATGTTTTCTCAAATTGTTTAAAAGAGAATTATGTTTTAAAGGATTAAAACTATGAACTACGAAACCTTTTCGAAAATGAGAAACTTGAGCATTTGAAATTAGGCAAACTTGAACGTTTGGAAAATAATGTTGTTACTTGATTTTACAAAGGAAAGCATTTTGGTTTACTTAACAATGTTAGTCACTCTATTTTTATACTACTGCATCGTGACCTTTGTAAAAGAAATGGATCTTTAAAAGGAATTTAACGACGTGAGTACTTTAGGGTTAAAACCCGGACTTTGACATAAAATGAAAGTACCTTGAGTTGTGTATAACTTGCCTATGCTTGTTGTTGTGAAACTTGCCTATGCTTGTTGTGATAGCCTTTGTTGTGCAAATACTGTATTTCTATACCACCGCGTCTCTCGATGGAGGGCCGGCTGATTTGTTATGAACGATTATTCACCGAGTCCCACGAGATGGGTCGGGACACGTATTTCATCTGATTCTTCACCGAGTCCCATGGGATGGGCCGGGACACGTATTCCATCTGATTATTCACCGAGTCCCACGAGATGGGCCGACACGATTTCATCCGATTTCACCGAGTCCCATGGACGGGCCGACACGATTCCACTTGATTCTTACCGAGTCCCACGGATGGGCCGACACGTATTCCACACGATTTATACCTAGATCACGGCGGTGAGGAAGGAGTTCCACGCGTGAGGATGACTTGAGGGCGAGTCCACGACTGACATGACTTCTTTTATGTTGTGAATCAGTTTGGTTATCATACATGTCTCCTACTTTATATAGACTATTATGATTTCATTTACGTCTGATTTCACATACTTGGTACTGTTATCGACTTTCGGGCCGCTCATGCCGCAGTAAGTACATCGGCCAGGATCCTCGCCATAGGATCACGATTCAGGTCGGGAAGCCCCATTTCTTCGGAGGCTTATCTTTTGGTATGTTACCCTGAGTCTGTAGGTTCTTGTACATTCAGGGGTATGGCGGGGCCCTGTCCCGTCATAGTTGTTGTCACTTCTTAGAGGTCTGTAGTACTGTTGTGGGCAGGGTTGTAAAAAGGATTAAACTGTTCGGGTTTTTTTTATGTATATATACGTATGCAACCGCTTGGTTGCCTGTTTGTTATCATGTCTCTTGTTTCATATTTATGTTTTATGTTCCGCTGATTTTCTCTGATGTTGTATCACTAGGGTGCCCGGTAGGCACGATCACGCCCGTTCGGTCGTGACAAAAGTGGTATCGAGCGCTTAATCCTCTGAAAAGTGTCTGCACCGTGTCTAGTGGTCTTGATTATCGGTGTCAGGCACCACATCTATAATCGTGAGGCTATAGGACATTTAGGATTGGTTTCCATTCTTCTCATTCCGAGATCGTGCCTTAGAGCCGCGTGATAAGTTGGACCCTCCGACGTATTCCTTTCCTTTACCGCTATGCCTCCGCGTAAGGCAACCCGGCCTGTATGGGCAAGGCAAAGCGGAGCCGCGAGTAGAGCACGAGGGTTACCGGGCAGAGGCCCGCCGTTACTCCGAGATAGTGCCCCGACGGCGAAGTTTTGCGCCGCCACGGCAGAGTTTAGAGTCACAGCAGCGTCACGAGACTACAAGACTGAGCCTCCACCCCACACCGGAGCATGAGATGGGTACAAGGAGATGGCCCGCCATCGCCGTGGTCGTGGCGATATGAGAGAGAGGCCGGACGCAGCAGCCGATCCCAAGAGCACCCGTAGTTCACCCCGAGCGCAGCTTGAGACTACGGGACTTTCTCGAGTCAGAGCCCGCCGTGTTCTATGGATCGAGCCGAGGATGACCTCCGAGTTTATCCGACAAACATGATCATGAGAGTGATCGAGTCTCGAGGCATAGTCGGTGGTATTGGGTTCGTGACGCCTACGTGATAATCGCAATGATCGTTTGATTCGCGAGCTGTCCCGGAGAGCATGCACTTCCACCGCTTGGGGACGAGTTCTCGGGCTTTTCTTGCACATTTCTTGCCCCACAGATGAGGAGGGCTCGCCGACATATTTTTGACGCTGAGGCGTGATCGCGACGGTTAGAGAGTACAATGTGGAGTTCGACTCATTAGCTCGGTATGTTCCCGCCAGTAGTAGCCGATATGGAGGACAGAGTACACCGCTACGCCACCGGCTAGATGATTACTTGGCGCAGGCTTGTACGGTGTAGCTCTTCACCGCATGGACATTGCCCGCACGCAAGCTCACGCACCAGATGTGAGGCACGGAGAGGTCGACGGAATGGCCGGATCGCAGGCAGAGGCGAGCAATACAGGTCCTTTGGTAACTTTCGAGGCGACCGCCTCAAAGAAGTTATCTATGTACCTCCGCCAAGATGTAATGGTCCTCCGCGCCTTCGTGACGCTCGGGTATTCGAGCCGGTCGTGGCTCCGTGGCTTCCGTTCACGATATACATGGGTTCTAGCCACGTTCGTGTTTTCCTCGGTGCACATGTGGCGAGCGCCATCCCGGAATGTCGTCTTTTTATCGGGTGCTTGTTTTTCCCGCGCCATCGTGGCCATATGACGAAACCGTCCTAATAGGAAGGATGCAGAATGACTCACCACCGGTCGTGTTCATCGCTTTCTACACTATGCGCCAGTAGGCGTGCCTATGATTAGAGTGGAGCGGTAGATTCAGGTATATCCTTAACCCTCTAGAGTTTTGTATGTTTTAATGTGTGTTGATGTGTTTAGTGTTATGTTCGGATAGCTTTGTGCAAAAATGTGAGTTATAAACCTAGTTAGTGAAAAAGGGTAAGCCTGGGGGTGAGAAAATGATGAACCTTAGGGTAGTACAGTTGAGACCTTAGATGTAAGGTCGTCTTGAGTGCAGGATTTTGCAAGTGATCCTTGTCGGAGTGCATTTTATGCCTAGAATGTATTGTGTGATAAGTCCCTGGATAGTGTGAAATGGAAGTGGTAGCTTTCATGACCTGTATAGGTAAGATTGTTCCGGATCGGGAAACAAGAGCTTGATGCGTTAAGTGGGTCGGGTTGGGGCCATGTTGCGGGCCAACCCGCGACTGCTTCGGTAGGGTCACCGGTGGTCCCGCCAGGTGGTAGGGTCACGAGGGTGCTAGGCCCAAGTTTAGATGACCATCGTATGAGTTCGTGGATATGTTCGACCAGAAGCGGATCGTGAAGGCCGGGAATGGCCTTAAGGAAGATTGAGGCTAGTAAGATGACCAAGTTTGGAAGTGGTGACTCCAAAGTTTTGGGAACTGAAGCGATGACTGAAGTGTGGTACGTATACTAGAAGAGTTCAAGTGTTCGAGAAGGGCACGACGAGTAAGGAAAGAAGAGAACGTGTGTTATTTCGTGGCCAGGTGTGGCGTTGGCAACTTGTTAGAGGAACTTTATCGTTATCCGTCTTGAAAAGGAACATTCGGGACGAATGTTTCTAAGGAGGGGAGAATGTTATACCCCGTATTTCCAGAGTATGTACGTGAGGGCGTACGTATAAAAATTTAAGCCTTAAGGATTGGCAAGGATCGAAATTTGTGCACAAGTGCCAAAAAGAATCGTTTTTCGACGAAACGTTTTACTAAACTTGCGAAGGGAAAATTCCGGCTACGTCATTTTTATTTTTTGCGGATTTTTTCGAGAGACGAAACATTTTGGACCAACGGGAGGGTGACATGTGTCACCCTCACATTGGAAGCAATTGGGGCGGCAATTGGACGATTGGGGTCAAGGGAGTTGGTAGGATATTTTGTGATATTTTGGTGGTAGATGGATAAGGTGTACTTGGTTAAATCCTAGCCCTACACTTGCCTTACACTTGGATTGATCTTGGCCATTGGTTGGCCATTTCTTGACATATAAATACCCCCCTTGTTGAAGAGTTATTTCATCCACACTTGAGCAATTTCCAAGTCTCAAATACTCCCTCCCCCTTGTGGTAGTTCGTCCGCCACACCCTCCCCCCTTTTGTGAGCCCTTGGCCGAGAGTCTCCCCCCCCCCCCCTTGCCTAGTTGTTTCGTATAATACCCCCCCTTTGTGGTATAGAAATACTCTCCAAGTATTGTTATAATGCCCTAAATACTGTAGCCCAAATACCTTGTAGTATTTCCAAAGTTACCTCTACGTAGAGCCCGGAAATACTATTATACTTTCCTTTAGCCACTAAACGAAACCCTAAGGAAAACCTTCATAGTCGGTTGAAGTGTTAAGTAGAAGTTGCGTAGAACTTCTAAGGGTTGTTTGGAACGGGTTGGAGCGCACGGAGTAGGAGCTTAACGTTGCTCAGGATCGACATTAAACTTGGATAATTTTGGGCTTACCGAGGTAAATAATCCTATCCTTCTATTGTAATTGGAGATTACATACTGTAGTTGTATAAAAATGAATATAAGATTCATAGAAGAGAATTGAACTGTAATAGAAGGATATTACAGAAAAGAATTGAACTGAAATCACGTCAGAAGAATATTAAAGAAGAAGATTAAACTGTACTTACATAGGACTGTATTTACAGTAGACTTAACCTTTATTGGTTGAATGTTCTGCGAGTAGCATGTACTACTTGGAAGGTGGACAAGGCTAGCCGGGTTATAGCCGTGGAGCGTTTTGCTAATAAGTCGACAATCGTCGCGAGGTATGTGATTCTTCCTATCCTCTTGAGCATGATATTTTAAAGAATATATATATGGTACGGTAGACGTACGTGTGGCAATGTCTTTTGACTTAAGCCTGAATAATAAGAATCTGGAAGTATTTTACAAGAATATATATATAGTACGGTAGACGTACGTGTGTTAACTGAATATAGTTGTACGGCAATGTCTTTTGACTTAAGCCTGAATAATAAGAATCTGGAAGTATTTTACAAGAATATATATATAGTACGGTAGACGTACGTGTGTTAACTGAATATAGTTGTACGGCAATGTCTTTTGACTTAAGCCTGAATAATAAGAATCTTGAAGTATTTCAAAGAATTAAGAAACCTTTTTGAAAGAAGAGTAATACTTGGTTTTGAAAACATAAGAGTTATACTAGCTTTATGGGAAGTTAGGTATAACGTCTTAAGAGAGATAAAGAGAATGGTTTACTGATTTTTAGAAGTTAAGAGACTTGATCTTAAAAGATAAGAGACTTGACTTGAATGAATTAATATGAATTTTGTGTGAAACCTCATTCGTGAGTAATGAGTACTTGGTTTTTAAAAAGGGGAAATGTTTTATTGATTTCGGAAATCAGAATGAGTATCGACAAACCACTGCAGCGTTAATAAAGGAAAATGTATTGAATAATGAAGTATTATTAAAACCAGTAGAAACCTCCATCTGCATAGAAGCTAAGATGAGACAAAATGATATTACATTTCCTAGATCATGGCTGCTTTAATAAGATGGATTATGAACCAGAATAATCTACTCACACATAAGGCATATGTTTTCTCAAATTGTTTAAAAGAGAATTATGTTTTAAAGGATTAAAATCAGAACGCCCAACTCGTTCGCATCGTGCCTTACCCCGCACCCTAGTGATACAACATCGAGAAAACCAATAAAATAAAACACGAGTCATGAAACAAGAGATATAATAAATAAACAGCAACCAAAACAATTGCCTTCGTGATATACATAAAAACCCGAACAGCTTATCTTTTTACAAACCCCGCCACAACAAAGCATGCACTTAAGATTTACAACAACTATGACGGACGTGGTTCGCCATACCCTCGAATGTACAAGAACGCATAACTCGTGGAAACATACCAAAGATAAGCCTCAAGGAACGAGCTTTCCAACACGCCAAATGAGATCCTAAGAGCGGATCCACGATCGATGTACCTCTACCGCAGATGAACGCAGCTTCAAGGAGGTCAAGATAACAGTACCAAGTATGTGAATCACAACATCAGAATGAAATCATAATAGCCTAAAAAGCAGAGACATGTATGATAACCAAAATACAAGACGCAACATAAAAGTTAGCCAAGTCGTGGACTCACGCCTCAAAGTCACCACTAAATATAACTACGGGTCTCACGCCACAACATCCATCATGTTCGCATCATGGCCGCATGCCCTAATATCAGACGGTGTAGACATGTCCATGATGCAACACATAATAAGGCCGCACGCCACATGCCCCGGACATCGTGACGGTGTAGACATGCCCATGTAACCTCAATAACAATATATCGGGTGGTCAACCCCGCCGCACGCCACATGCCCCGGAATCAGACGGTAGACACGCCCATGTTGCGCATAACCATATATCGGTAATCCACCCGCCGCATGGCCGCATGCCCCTACATCAGACGGTGTAGACATGTCCATGTGACATCAACAACAAGACAAGAATCAAAATGGAAACATACCCGTGGAATTCTCCATCACCGCCAAAGACGCCCAAGTAAGTTCTCAATAAGTCAACCGCCTCTATCGAGAGACGCCAGAATACGTAAATACCACACTTGCACAACAAAGGCTATCATCACAAGCATAGGCAAGTTTCACAACAACAAGCATAGGCAAGTTTCACAACAACAAGCATAGGCAAGTTTCACACAACTCAAAGTACTTTCATTTTATGCCAAAGTTCGGTTTTAACTCCTAAAGTACTACGACGTTAAATTCTTTAAAAGAGATCCATTACTTTTATCAAAGTCACCCGACACGTAGTATTAGAATGACCAACCCACATTCCTTTTCAAAATCAAGTAACAACATTCTTTTCCTAAGTTCCAGTTTGCCTAGTTTCAATTACTCAAGCTTCTCATTTTCAAATGGTTTCATAGTTCCCAAACTTAATCACTTGATTCCTTTTTAGAACAATTGAGTAATATATGTCTCACGTGAGAGTAGGTTATTCTTGTTTACAACATTCTTATTACAGCAGTCATGATCTAGAAAATGTAATATCATTTTGTCTTATCTTAGTTTCTATGCAGATGGAGGTTTCTACTGGTTTTAATAATACAATTCATTAGTCAGTACATTTTCCTTTATTAACGCTGCGGTGGTCTGTCGATACACATTCTGATTTCCGAAATCAGTAAAACATTATCCCTTTAAAAAAAACAAGTACTCATTACTCACGAATGAGGTTTCACACAAACATTCACATTAAAACAAATAAGTTAAGTCTCTTATCTTATGAGATCAAGTCTCTTAACTTCTAACATCAGTAAACCATTTTCTTTACCTCTCTTAAGACATTATACCTAACTCCCCATAAAGCTAGTATAACTCTTTTTTTTAAAACCTTTAAAACCAAGTGTTACTCTCCCTTCAAAACGATTTATAAATCTTTTGAAATACATCAAGTTCTTTATTATAACTAGCCGCTTATAATTCACATCGCTACCTTTTAAAACCACAAAGTATTTTTCTTACCTACATAAAGTTGTTATAACCAACTTCCCATAAAGCCGTTATAACACTTTATGTTTTAAAAACAATCAAACACGCTTAACACATGACGCCTACCGCACTACATAGTTCACACATATCATGCTAGAAGAGATAGGAAGAGGTTCACATACCTCGCGACGATTATCGACAATAAGCAAAAAGCTCCAAGTACTACAACCTTGCTAGCCCTTTCCACTTCGAGTAGAATACGCTACTCTTAGTACTTTCACCTATAAAGGCCATAAACGTCTATTAAATCTTAAACACAAGTTCCCATCTTTCTACGTAAAATTCTAAAGACCTCCCCGCCACAGCATAAATCTCCTCCTCTATCGAGGCCGGCTACCAAGCCAACCAGTGGGTTTATACATCTAACCTGACGTACAATTCTACTCAAGAATACTACACAAGTCTACCGCAATACAAATTCCATGTAATTACAGTTCAGTTCTTTATTCTTCAGGCTTAAGTCAAAAGACATTGCCACAATACTAAGTTCAGTTCTATATATAGTATACTTCAACTATATATATTCTAATATGTAATTTCCAATTACAATAGAAGGACAGTAGTGTTTACCTCGATAAGCCCAAAATTATCCAAGTATAAAGTCGATCCTGAGCAACGCTTAGCTCCTACTCCGAGCGCTCCAAACAACCCTTAGAAGTTCTAACCAACTTCTACTTACAACTTCAACAACGGGTGAAGATTTCCTTAGGGTTTCGTTTTTGTGGCTAAAGGAAGTATAATCGTATTTTCTGGGCTTTTGTATAAGTGTAACCTTGGGAATACTACAAGGTATTTGGGCCAAGGCATTTGGACATTATAACAATACTAGGAGAGTATTTCTATACCACAACAAGGGGTATTATACGAAAACAACTAGGCAGTGGGTACCCTACGCCAAGGCACCACAAAGGGAGGTGGCCTCGCCAAAGCTCCACAAAGGGGATGGATGGCTTTGGACGAATCACAAGCAAGAGGGAGAGGAGGGTTTTCAAGACTTGGAAGTTTTTGGAATGGATGAAGTCTTCACACTTGTGGGGTATTTATAGCAAAACCAAAGGCCAACCAAGGCCAAGATCCTTCCAAGTGTATAGCAAGTGTAAGGACAAGATTAAGCCAAGTGCACCCTAAACCCTACTCCACAAAACACTCCACAAAACAAGCCACAAAGCAAGGCACAAATCAGTGGGCCAATCGCCAAGGCCAACCAACCTCGACCGCCTCCAAACCGTCCAATGAGGGTGACAAGTGTCACCGTCCCGTTGGTCCAAAAATGTTACGCCTCTCAGAAAAATCCGCAAAAATTATAAATGACATAGCCGGAAATTCCCCTACGAAAGTCGTGGAAAACGCTTTCGAAAAACGACTCTAACCGTGTTGTGCACAAAAGAATTCGCCAAGCCTAAAGAAGTTCGAAAATTTCTACGCACGCCCCCACGCATATACTCCGGAAATACGGTATAACATTCTCCTCCTTAGAAACATTCGTCCCGAATGTTCCTTCTAAGTCTCAAACAAACGCGGCGCCAAGATAGTCTTCACTACTATACTTACGAGAATCAAACATGCCACACCTGGCCACAAAATAACATGCGCGCAAAACCCAAATCCACGCCAACGAGGAACCACCTCAGTTAGCACAAAAGTCCCCACCAAGGTCTAAAATATACACCCTTCGCACCTACATTTCACAAAAGAAACGATCACACACGTTCACTTCTCCTCTATCTCGTCGTACCCTTCTCGAACACTCGAGCTCTTTCTAGTATCCGTACCACACTTCCGTCAACGTTTTTGTTTCCAGCCCTTGGAGTTACTACCTCCAAACTTGGTCATCTTACTACCCTCGATTTCCTCTAAGGCCATTCTCGGCCTTCACGAACTGATTCTGGTCGAACATATCTATGAACTCATACGATGGTCATCTAAACGTGGGCCTAGCACCCTCGTGACCCTGCCACCTGGCGGGACCACCCAGAGCTGACCCTTCCTCGAAACGGGACGCGGGTTGGCCCGCAACATGGCCCCAACCCGACCCACTGTAGCGCCAACTCCCGCTCCTCGACACGGAACACATCATGGAAGCTACCACTTCCATCTCACACTAACCAGATTTTTAAATCACACTATAGCACAAAGCTATCCGAACATAACACTTAACACATCATTAACATCAATACATACAAGTATCTACAGTGTTAAGGATATACATGACACAACGCGGTTCAAGGGCCGCTAAAACTTTGAACTTCCAGCGATACCTCTACCCTGGCCCGCAACTGCTCTATTAGTCTGTGCTATCCTACCGCTACTCGCCTGGACAGTCTTCGTCATATGGCCCTGCTGGCCGCAAGAATAACAAGCTCCTCGTACTACGACACTCCCGAAATGCGCGTCTACCACATCGACCACACCGAGGTAGGGTGATCGTGATCCGCCAACACCCTACTCCCGAACATTCAAACCCGGGAGCCCCGACCGCCTCGAATATCCTGCGGTCCCGGCGTCGCGGAGGACCACTCGCAATGGCGGAGGTACATAACTAGTTCGGCCACGAGGCGGTCCGCCTCGAAAGTCGCCAAAATATCCGGTCGTCTTGGCCTTCTTCACTGAAAGCGTCCACCTGCCGATCTTCGCGCCTCGCACTCCAAGTGCATGAGCTCGAACGCGGCAATGTCCATGCCCACAAGAGAAACACCCGCACAAGACTCGGCCATATAATCATCTTGCCCGGTGACGTAGCGATGCACCCTATCCTCCATATCTGCAATAAGCGCAGGGACATATCGAGCCAAAGAATCGAACTCGACATTGTACTCCCGACGGCGCCCTCTGCCTCAAGAATAAAATTTGTCGCCCGCGCCCTCCTCATCCGCGGAGGCAAGAAGTGCGTGAGAAAAGCCCCAAAACTCATCCCATACTGCCGAGGTGCATGCTCTCCCGAAAGCTCCCACGAATCAAACTAATCGATCGCGGATCACGCACCGATGCGAACCGGCGTCACAGACTCGGTCTCAAGCCTTGATCACCCGTGACGATCTCTTGTAATCGACGGATGAACTCCTCGCGATCATCCTCGTGCCTCGACCCATAAAACTCGCGGGCTACAACTCGTAAAGTCCCGTAGCCTCAAACTATTCGCTTCCGTGCACCACAAAGCGCCGCTGAACCGAATCGCCAGATCCACTGCCTCATATCCGCCACAACTCGCCAATAATCGCCATCTCTCGCGACCCATCTCCCGCCTGCATCGCGGACCTGAGGCTCGTGTATCAGAGTCTCATCGCCCACGGCCGCGCTCTAAACCTCGCTGGCCGGGCGGCTGCTAAACTCGCCGTCGAAGCACTGCCTCGTGTATCGACCGCTCGCTCGCGCTTCTCTCTCAGATCCCACTAGCGCCTCCTCGTTGCCTTGCCCTTCGGCACCGGTCGCTTCGCGGAGGCATAATCGTAAAATGAAACACATCGTAGGGTCCAACTTACAACTCATTTCTAAGGCACGATCTCGTAATGAGAAGAATGGAAACCAATCCTACATGTCCTATAGCCTCCTCGATTATAGATGTGGTGCACAACACACCGATAATCAAGACTCTACTAGACACGGTCAGAGACACTTTCCGAGGACTAATCGCTCGATACCACTTTGTAACGCCCCAACCCGGCCGCATCGTGCCTTACCCTGCACCCTAGTGATACAACATCGAGAAAACCAATGGAAAATAAAACACGAGTCATGAAACAAGAGATATAATAAATAAACAAAGCAACCAAAACAGCTTGCCTTCAAGATATACATAAAAACCCAACGCTTATCCTTTTTACAAACCCCGCCACAACAAAGCATGCACTTAAGATTTACAACAACTATGACGACAGTGGCTCGCCATACCCCTGAATGTACAAGAACCTACAACTCAGGGAAACATACCAAATATAAGCCTCCGAAGGAACGGAGCTTTCCAACCCGCTGAAATGAGATCCTAAGAGAGCGGATCCACGACCGATGTACCTCTCCTCGCAGATTTAACGCAGCTTCAAGCGAGGTCAAGATAACAGTACCAAGTATGTGAAATCACAACATCAGAATGAAATCATAATAGCCTAAAAAGGTGAGACATGTATGATAACCAAAATACAAGACGCAACATAAAAGCGATAAGTCGTGACTCACGACCTAAAAGTCACCACTCAAATATATCTCTGGGTCTGACGCCCAATACATCCATCATGTTCGCATCATGGCCGCATGCCCTAACATCGTGACGGCAGACATGTCCATGATGCAACAATAATAACAAGGCCGCATGGCCACATGCCCCGGAATCAGACGGTGTAGACATGCCCATGTAACCTCAATAACAATATATCAGTGGTCAACCCCGCCGCACGGCCACATGCCCCGAATATC
Source organism: Przewalskia tangutica (assembly GCA_029844215.1). Classification (NCBI taxonomy): domain Eukaryota; kingdom Viridiplantae; phylum Streptophyta; class Magnoliopsida; order Solanales; family Solanaceae; genus Przewalskia; species Przewalskia tangutica. Next base: position 79,867,131 of record CM056725.1, read on the forward strand.
AGACGGTAGACACGCCCATGTTGCAAGAATAACCATATATCGGGTAATCCACTCCGCACGGCCGCATGCCCCGAATATCAGACGGTGTAGACATGTCCATGTGACATCAACAACAAGACAAGAATCAAAATGGAAACATACCCGTGGAATTCTCCATCACCGCCAAAGACGCCCAAGTAAGTTCTCAACAAGTCAACCTACTTCATCGAGAGACGCCAGAATACGTAAATACCACACTTGCACAACAAAGGCTATCATCACAAGCATAGGCAAGTTTCACAACAACAAGCATAGGCAAGTTTCACAACAACAAGCATAGGCAAGTTTCACACAACTCAAAGTACTTTCATTTTATGCCAAAGTCCGGTTTTAACTCCTAAAGTACTACGTGACGTTAAATTCTTTAAAAGAGATCCATTACTTTTATCAAAGTCACCCGATAATTCGTAGTATTAGAATGACCAACCCACATTCCTTTTCAAAATCAAGTAACAACATTCTTTCCTAAGTTCCAGCTTGCCTAGTTTCAATTACTCACGCTTCTCATTTTCAAATGGTTTCATAGTTCCCAAACTTAATCACTTGATTCCTTTTAGAACAATTGAGTAATATATGTCTCACGCGAGAGTAGGTTATTCTTGTTTACAACATTCTTATTACAAAGACCATGATCTAGAAAATGTAATATCATTTTGTCTTATCTTAGTTTCTATGCAGATGGAGGTTTCTACCGGTTTTAATAATACAATTCATTAGTCAAGACATTTTCCTTTATTAACGCCAGCGTGGTCCTGTCGATACACATTCCGATTTCAAATCAAGAAACATTATCCCTTTAAAAAAACCAAGTACTCATTACTCACGAATGAGGTTTCACACAAACATTCACATTAAAACAAATAAGTTAAGTCTCTTATCTTATGAGATCAAGTCTCTTAACTTCTAACATCAGTAAACCATTTTCTTTACCTCTCTTAAGACATTATACCTAACTCCCCATAAAGCTAGTATAACTCTTTTTTTTTTTAAAACCTTTAAAACCAAGTGTTACTCTCCCTTCAAAATGATTTATAAATCTTTTGAAATACATCAAGTTCTTTATTATAACTAGCCAGTTATAATTCACATCAGTTACCTTTTAAAACCACAAAGTATTTTCTTACCTACATAAAGCTGTTATAACCAACTTCCCATAAAGCCGTTATAACACTTTATGTTTTAAAAACAATCAAACACAGTTAACACATGTACGTCTACCGTACTACATAGTTCACACATATCATGCTAGAAGAGATAGGAAGAGGTTCACATACCTCGCGACGATTATCGACAATAAGCAAAAAGCTCCAAGTACTACAACCTTGCTAGCCCTTTCCACTCCTCGAGTAGAATACGCTACTCTTAGTACTTTCACCTATAAAGGCCACAAACGTCTATTAAATCTTAAACACAAGTTCCCATCTTTCTACGTAAAATTCGGCAAGACTCTCCTCGCCACAACAGAAATCTCCTCATCTATCGAGGCCGACTACCAAGCCAACCAGGGGGGGTTTATACATCTAACCGGACGTGTACAATTCTACTCAGTAATACTACACAAGTCTACTGCAATACAGTCCTATGTAATTACAGTTCAGTTCAGTTCTTTATTCTTCAGGCTTAAGTCAAAAGACATTGCCACAATACTAAGTTCTATATATAGTATACTTTAACTATATATATTCTAATATGTAATTTCCAATTACAATAGAAGGACAGTAGTGTTTACCTCGATAAGCCCAAAATTATCCAAGTATAAAGTCGATCCTGAGCAACGCTTAGCTCCTACTCCGAGCGCCCAACAACCCTTAGAAGTTCTAACCAACTTCTACTTACAACTTCAACAACGGTGAAGATTTCCTTAGTGGTTTCGTTTTTGTGGCTAAAGGAAGTATAATCGTATTTTCCGGCTTTGTATAAGTGTAACTTGGGAATACTACAAGGTATTTGGGGCCAAGGCATTTGGACATTATAACAATACTAGGAGAGTATTTCTATACCACAACAAGGGGTATTATACGAAAATAACTAGGCAGTGGGTACCCCACTGCCAAGGCACCACAGGGGAGGGTGGCCTCTCGGCCAAAGCTCCACAAAGGGGAGGGATGGCTTTGACGAATCACAAGCAAGAGGGAGAGGAGGGTTTTCAAGACTTGGAAGTTTTTGAATGGATGAAGTCTTCACACTTGGGGTATTTATAGCAAAACCAAAGGCCAACCAAGGCCAAGATCCTTCCAAGTGTATAGCAAGTGTAAGGACAAGATTAAGCCAAGTGCACCCTAAACCCTACTCCACAAAACACTCCACAAAACAAGCCACAAAGCAAGGCACAAATCAAGGGCCAATCGCCAAGGCCAACCAACCTTGACCGCCTCCAAATCGTCCAACGAGGGTGACAAGTGTCACCTCCCGCTGGTCCAAAAATGTTACGCCTCTCGAAAAATCCGCAAAAATTATAAATGACATAGCCGGAAATTCCCTACGAAAGTCGTGGAAAACGCTTTAAAAACGACTCTAACCGTGTTGTGCACAAAAAGAATTCGCCAAGCCTAAAGAAGTTCGAAAATTTCTACGCACGCCCCCACGCATATACTCCGAAATACGGTATAACAAAACTATGAACTACGAAACCTTTTCAAAATGAGAAACTTTAGCCTTTGAAAATAGGCAAAATTGAACGTTTGGAAAAAAATTTTGTTACATTATTTTAAAAACGAAAGCAATTTGGTTTAAATAAAAATGTTATTCAATCTATTTTTATACTACGTATCGGGTGACCTTTGTAAAAGAAATGGATCTTTAAAAGGAATTTAACGTACGTAGTACTTTAGGGTTAAAACCCGGACTTTGACATAAAATGAAAGTACCTTGAGTTGTGTATAACTTGCCTATGCTTGTTGTTGTGAAACTTGCCTATGCTTGTTGTGATAGCCTTTGTTGTGCAAATATCAGATTTCTATACCACCGCCTCTCGATGGAGGTCGGTGATTTGTTATGAACGATTATTCACCGAGTCCCACGACGGGTCGACACGATTTCATCTGATTCTTCACCGAGTCCCATGGGATGGGCCGGGACACGTATTCCATCTGATTATTCACCGAGTCCCACGAGATGGGCCGGGACACGTATTTCATCTGATTCTCTACCGAGTCCCACGGGATGGGCCGGGACACGTATTTCATCTGATTCTCTACCGAGTCCCATGGACGGGCCGACACGATTCCACTTGATTCTTACCGAGTCCCACGGATGGGCCGACACGATTCCACACGATTTATATCTAGATCGCCAAGCTGAGGAATGAGTTCCACGTACGGCGGATGACTTGAGGCGTGAGTCCACGACTTGACATGATCGCTTATGTTGTGAATCGTAGTTTGGTTATCATACATGTCTCCCGCTTTATATAGACTATTATGATTTCATTTACAAGATTTTACGCTTTCACATACTTGGTAATTGTCAGATCGACCTCCTTCGGGCCGCGTCACGCCGCAGTAAGTACATCGGCCAGGATCCTCGCCATAGGATCACGTCAACAGGCGTGGGAAGCCCCATTTCTTCGGAGGCTTATCTTTTGGTATGTTACCCTGAGTCTGTAGATTCTTGTACATTCAGGGGTATGGCGGGGCCCTGTCCCGTCATAGTTGTTGTCACTTTCTTAGAGGCCTGTAGTACTGTTGTGGGAAGGGTTGTAAAAAGGATTAAACTGTTCGGGTTTTTTTTTATGTATATATACAGAAGGCAACTGTTTTGGTTGGCCTGTTTGTTATCATGTCTCTTGTTTCATATTTATGTTTTATGTTCCGCTGATTTTCTCTGATGTTGTATCACTAGGGTGCCCGGGGTAAGGCACCAGTCACGGGCCCGGTTCGTCGTGATGGCCTACCGCTATTCTCCGACATATACTGACAGGTACCCCTGCAGGTACCGCCGCGCCCCGGTTGGGTCGTGACAAAAGTGGTATCGTGAGCGCTTAGTCCTCGGAAAGTGTCCACGCACCGTGTCTAGTAGAGTCTTGATTATCGGTGTGTCGTGCACCACATCTATAATCGTGAGGTCATGGATATTTAGGATTGGTTTCCATTCTTTCACTCTAAGATCGTGAAATAGAGCTGAGTTATAGGTTGAACCTCCTCTGATGTTTTCCTTTATGTATTAGTTATGCCTCCACGCAAGGCAACCGCGGCCCAGTAGGGCAAGGCAGTGGAGGGAACTACTAGTAGGGCACAGAGGGTTACGTGGCATGTGCCCAATCTTACGGATGAGGTGTTTGACGGCGAGTTCTACAACGCCGCCAACCCCAAAGAGAGTCCGGCAGCAGCAGCCGGCCATCGAGACCGCGGTACTGAGCCTCCACCCAGCAGCTGTGGTAGAGGATATGGGCTACAAGGAGATGGCCCGATTAGCCGTGATCGTGGGCTGCATACGAGGATAGCCGAGACAAGTAGCTCCATTGCACTGTAGTTCGGCACAGAGCTGCTAGCTTGAGACTGAGGGACTTTTTGAGTTGCACCACCGAGTTTTATGGTCGAGGCCCGAGGATGATCCTCGTGAGTTTATCCGACGCTACTGATCATGAGGGTGACGGGGCTTCGAGACCGAGTCGGTGGTACTAGGTTCGCGACGGCCGCGGACACCGCAGCTTGGATCGTATGATTCATGGAACTATCCTGGGAGCATGCGCTCATTGCTTGGGACGAGTTCTCGAGGCGCATTGCCCATTTCTTGCCTCCGCAGATGGCGAGGGCTCGCCGATAGATTTTTGACACCGAGACAGAGTGGCGGACGGCTCGGGAGTACAATGTGGATTTTGACTCATCGTTTCGGTATGTGCCCGCTTGCAGCGTATATGGAGGACAGGTGCACCGCTATGTCACAGACTCGATGATCACTTGGCCGAGAGTTGCGCGTGGCTCTTCACCGCATGGACATTGCCCGCATGCAGCATATGCACTGCGCGGCGAACGCAGGGGTCGACGGATTGACAGTATCACAAGAGGCCAGACAGCAGGATCCTCTCGTAGTTTTAGGGTAGACAACCCCAAAGAGACCATATTTGCACCACAATGGCCCGCAGCGCTCCTCCACCATCTTCGGACGCGTCTGAGTATTCGAGAGCGGGACAGGTTCCGTGGCTTCGGTTCCTGCAGGACCAGAGTTCGGTCGAGATGAGGCCACCTATGCCTCGGTGTGGTCGATGTGGTGATTGTCATTATGGGGGGTGTCGTGTTCCTCCAGGAGCTTGTTACTCTTGTGGCCAGCAGGGCCATTTGAAGAGAGATTGTCCGACCAGAGGCGACGGAAATGCTATGGCTCAGCCGACCAGTTCAGTTGCTGGGTCTTCATCTTCAGTTGTTGTGCGCCCCGGAGGCGTGGTGTTCACGGCCAAAGGCCGCGCAGGGTCGTGGCGGGGTTCTAGTTCCGGTCCTCGTAACCACATCTATGCTATGTCCAGTCGTCAGGACCAGGAGGCGTCACCCGATGTCGTCACAGGTACATTATTGATTTCTTGCTGTGATGTATATGCTTTGATAGATCCAGGTTCTACCTTGTCCTATATATCTCCTCATATTCTTTGGTAGAATAGGGATAGAGCCCGAGTCCATAGAATCTTTTGAGGTGGCTACGCCGTAGGTGCTTCAGATGGTAGCCGAGCGGGTATATAAGGCTTGCCCGGACTATAGATGGTCGCCGACTTCAGCCGACTTGATAGAGTTGGATATGACGCACTTCGATGTGATTATGGGTATGGATTGGCTAGCGTCTTGCTATGCCAATGTGGACCGCAGAGAGGTTAGTTCGGTTCCGATTTCTGCGAGCCGGTTATCGAGTGGTAGGGAATACCGCATCGCCGGCGGTAGGTTTATTTCTTACCTCAAGGTTAGGAAGATGATACTAAGGGTATATTTACCATTTGGTTCGTATTCGACATCGAGGTGAGATACCGACCTTCATCGGCCCGGTTGTTAGAGAGTTTCCGCACGTAATCCCGCACGAGTTTCCGTATCCTCCCGAGAGGAGATTGAGTTTGCATCGATTTGGCGCGGACACTGACCGATATCTATTCCGCCATACAGATGGCACCCGCCGAGTTGAGGGAATGAAGGACCACCAAAGACTTGGCCGAGAAAGGCTTTATTAGGCCAAGTGTTTCTCCTTGGGGCGCCAGGTTATTTGTAAAGAAGAAGGATGGGACATCGCTGATGTGTATTGATTCTGACGGTGAACAAGGTAACTATCAAGAATGATATCCTCCCCGGATTGACGATTTGTTTGACCAACAGTGGTGCAAAGTGTTTTTCCAAGATAGACTGCGGTCCGTTATCATCAAAGTGCGAGTTAGAGAGATAGATATCCCAAAGATCGCATTCAGACCCGTATGGGCACTATGAGTTCAGGTGATGTCTTTCGGTTGACTAACGCCCCAGTATTCATGGATTTGATGAATAGGGTGTTCGTGCCATTCTTGGATATGTTCGTTATAGTGTTTATTGATGATATCTTGGTGTATTCGCGCACGCGTGAGCATACGCATCATTTGCGAAGGTATCGAGTCCTCCGAGACCGGCAATTGTATGCCAAGTTCTCGAAGTCGAGTTAGTTGGCGTCAGTGGCTTTCTTAGGACATGTTATCGGGGCCGATGGTATTCGGGTTGATACAACGAATATTGAAGCAGTCAAGACTTGGCCCAGACCCACTACACCGACGGAGGTGCGCAGCTTTTTGGGCCTTGCAGGTTATTATCGGAGGTTTGTAGAAAAGTTTGCTTCTATTTCAAAGATTTTGACTAAGTCGACTCGAAAGCGCTATGTTCCGGTGGACGGATACTTGTGAGGAAAGTTTCCAGTTGCTAAAGGAGAAGTTGACAACCGCCCCAGTTCTTACTCTTCCAGAGGGCTTAGATGGATATGTGGTTTATTGTGACGCATCAGGTGTCGGGCTTGGGTGCATGCTGATGCAGCACAGCAAGGTTATAGCTTATGCATCTCGACAGCTTAGGAAGCATGAGAAGAACTATCCCACACATGACTTGGAGTTGGCAGCTGTGATTCATGCCTTGAAGATCTGAAGACACTATTTATATGGAGTTCATGTGGACGTTTACACAGACCACAAGAGTCTCCAGTACATCTTCAGCCAGAGGGAGCTGAACTTGCGGCAGAGACGGTGGTTGGAACTACTTAAGGATTACGATGTTGATATTCTGTACCACTCAGGAAAGGCCAATGTAGTTGCAGATGCCCTTAGTCGCAGATCGATGGGTAGTCTGTCTGGTGTTCAGCCAGAGAAAAGGGATATGGTCCGAGAGTTACATCAACTAGCGAGCCTTGGGGTTCGTTTGGTTGATTCTGTTAGTGAAGGAATTCGGGTTCGAGAGGTTGCCGAGTCTTCTATCATCGAGGAGGTGAAGAAGCGACAGTATGAGGATCCGATTTTGGTACGATACCGAGATGCCGCTGTTCAGAAAGAGAGAAGTCTATTTGAGGTAGCTCCTGATGGGGTGCTAAGATTCGAGGGCCGGTTGTGTGTTCCCGATGCGGACAGACTTCGCCGCCAGATTCGTGAGGCACACAGTGCTCGTTATTCTATTCATCCGGGGTCGACTAAGATGTATCATGACCTCAGATGCGTGTATTGGTGGGATGGCCTAAAGAGGGATGTTGTGGAGTTCGTGGCACGCGTGCGAATTGTCGCAGGTTAAGGTTGAGCACCGAAGCCCTGGGTCATTGCAGCTATTGATATTCCGACTTGGAAGTGGGAGGTGATAAATATGGATTTTATCACGGCTACCTACCACTCGAGGAAGCATGATTCCATTTGGGTGATTGTCGACAGTCGACGAAATCACCATTTTCTTCCGCCGAACGACGTTCACCGAGGACTATGCCAGATTATATATTAGAGAGATTGTGAGATCGCACGGGTCCCTGTCGATTATATCGATAGAGGAGCCCAGTTCTCGCTAACTTCCGGAGGTCTTTTCGTGGGATTAGGGACACAGTGAGTCTCAAGATCGCATTTCACCCACGCATCGACGGATGGCCGAGCGCACTATCCGCATAATCGAGGATATCTGCGGGCTTGTGTTATTGATTTCGAGGGTAGCCGAGGATCATTTGCCTCTTGTGGAGTTTGCTTACAACAACGGCTACCATTCCAGATTCGATGGCGCCTTATGAGGCCTTATACGGGAGAAGTGCAGTCACCGATAGTGGTTCGAGGTAGGAGAAGTTCGATTAGTCGGGCCGCACTTAGTTCACAGCGATGGATAAGGTGAAGCTTATCCAGAGCGGTTGTTGGCACCGTAGTCGTAAGTCGTATGCAGATCATCGGCCGACACTTGGAATTTGAGATAGATGATTGGGTTTTTCTAAAGGTATCGCCACGGCGGCGTGATGAGATTTGGAAAGAAGGAAGCCTAGCCCAAGGTACATTGGGCCTTACCAGATTGTCCAGAGGGTAGGCAAGTTCCTATGAGTTGGATCTGCCGTCCGATCTAGAGGCAGTTCATCCAGTTTTCCATGTGTCCATGTTGCGGAAATGTATTGGAGATCCATCTAGAGTGCACCCGGTTACGAGGTTCGTAATGAGGAGTTATCGTATGAGAGAGTCCCATAGCGATACTCGATCGTCAAAGTTAGGCGATTACGGACAAAGGATGTGGCTTCCGTCAAGGTCTTATGGCGGAACGAGAACAGAGAGGAGATGACGTGGGAAGCAGAGGATGACATGATGAAGAAATATCCTCACTTATTGTCACGACCCGAACCCGGGCCCGTGACTGGTGCCTTACCCCGGGCACCCTAGTGATACAACATCAGAGAAAATCAGCGGAAACAAAACATAAACATGAAACAAGAGACATGATAAATAAACAGCCAACCAAAACGGTTGCCTTCTCAGATATATACATAAAAACCCGAACAGCTTATCCTTTTTACAAACTCGCCCACAACAGCATTACTGCACTTAAGAAGTGACAACAACTATGACGGACAGGCCCCGCCATACCACGAATGTACAAGAACCTGCTGCACTGTGGTAACATACCAAAAGATAAGCCTCCGAAGAAACGGCTTCCTAACACGCCGAATCGTGATCCTAAGGCGAGGATCCACAACCGATGTACCTCTACTGCGGCATGAACGCAGCCCCAAGGAGGTCGATAACAGTACCAAGTATGTGAAATCAAATATCAGAAATGAAATCATGATACTATATAAAACAGAGACATGTATGATAACCAAACTACGCTTTACAACATAAAAGTAGTCATGTTAAGTCAGTGACTCACACCCTTGAAGTCATCCCTCATGCCCGTGGAACTTCTTCCTCACTGTCGGCAGCCTAGGTATAAATCGTGTGGAATACGTGTCTCGGCCCATCCCATGGGACTCGATAAAGAACGGTGGAATCGTGTCTCGCCCATCCTACGGGACTCGATAAAGAATCGGTGGAATACGTGTCTCGCCCATCCCACGGGACTCGATAAAGAATCGTGGAATACGTGTCTCACCCATCCCATGGACTCGATAAAGAATCGTGGAATACGTGTCTCTACCATCCCATGGGACTCGATAAAGAATCATACATAACAGATCAGCCGACCCTCCATCGAGAGACGCGGTGGTATAGAAATACAGTACTTGCACAACAAGGCTATCACACGCAAACATAGGCAAGTTACACACAACTTGAAGTACTTCCATTTTATGCCGAAGGCCAGGTTCTAACCCCCAAAGTATTACGTACGTTAAATTCTTTAAAAAGATCCAATTCTTTTATAAAGGTCACCCGATACCCGTAGTATTAAAAACAGAGTGACTCACTTTTTTAAGTAAACCATAACACTTTCTTTTAAAAAATCAAGTAACAACATTATTTTCCAAACGTTCAAGTTTGCCTAATTTCAAATGCTCAAGTCTCTTATTTTAGAAAGGTTTCGTAACTCATAGTCTTAATCTCTTTTAAAACAATTGAGTAACATAAGTCTTATGTGTGAGCCGTTTGTTCTTGTTTATAACAATCTTGTTACATCAGCCATGATCTAGGAAATGTAATACAATCTTGTCTTATCTTAGCTTCTATGCAGATGGAGGTTTCTACTGGTTTTAATAACAATTAGTCAATATATTTCCTTTATTAACGCTGCAATGGTTTGTTCGATACTTTTTCTCATTTCCGAAATCCGTAAAACATTATTCTTTAAAAGCCAAGTACTCATTACTCACGAATGAGGTTTCACAACTTTTTTAACAAAATTCATAGTTCTTAACATTTCATAAAACGTCATTTATAAGTTAAGTCTCTTATCTTTCAAGATCAAGTCTCTTAACTTCTAAAATCAATAAATCATTCTATTACTTACATAAAGTCGTTATAACTAACTTCCCATAAAGCTATTATAACACTATATGTTTTAAACCAACCAAAACTCGTTTAGCACACGTCGCTCACCGTACTACATAGTTCACAACAATCATGCTAGAAAAGATAGGAAGAGGTTCACATACCTCGCGACGATTATCGACAAATAGCAAAACGCTCCAAGTACTTCAACCCGTCGGCTACTCCTTAAGCCAAGTAGATCACGCCACACGTAGTACTCCACTCCTAAAATGGTCATAGTACTTCTATCAAACCTTTCTTACCATTGAAGACTTATACCAATAAAAAGCCCTTCTACGGAAAATTGGGCGACTTCCGCTTTTACTCACTTTTCGATCTTTCTCCAAGGCCCGAATAACCGTAATTATATGCCATATATAAGGCGTAATAATTAAACAACATAAAGAAGGGGATTACACGCCCAAACGGTAACGTGGTTTACTATCACACCTTCATAACAACAATAAGTAAAAGAAGGGGATTACGCGCCCAACCTGAACGCGTTTACTATCACGCCTTCATAACAATACAATAATTAAAAAGGATCACACGCCCAAACTAACGCGATTGAAAAATCTTCCTTAACGTAAATGTAAATACGGTCAATGTAAATACAACAAAGTAAATACTGATCCTTAAGTTGGGGTCCTTCGCCAACTTTGTCCATTTTACTTATCCAATTACTTCATTTGTTATCCAACTTATATTTCCATTCTTAATATAAGTTATAGTTACTTTGTTATTAGCTTCTTAACAAGTAAGATACGTTTTTACCATTTTAATGGCAAACGGCCAATCCTTTCTTTTAACAAGTTAACAAGATCCAACTCTTCCAAACTTTACTCCATATATTATATACTCCATAATATACTTATAATATATGTATAATGACCAAATCACAAAGAGGTTAAGATTTACTACCTCAAATAGCCCAAAATCTATCCAAGAACTTAATGTCGTTCCAAGCAAGTCTTAGCTCCAATCTTTATGTTACAAACCACCACAAATCACCCTAAGAAGCTCCTCACCATCATCTCTTCAAGAACCAACTTAAACAAGTGAAGAACACTTAGGCTTTTCTTCCAAGAGCTCTCGGCCAAGGTGACCTTTTAGAGGCTAGGGGGTGAAATCTTTTCCAACTTTTGGGTAAGAGTCTTCCTAATACACTAGGGAAGAACACTTAGGAGTTTAGGAATTATTGGACAAGGTTAGGTTAGAGAGGGGGGGTGTTCGACGAGAGCTAGGGGAGAGGGAGGGAGAGGAAAATATTTCTCAAGTCTTGAAATATCTAAGTGTGCAAGATTTCATCAACAAAGGGTGCATATATAGGACAACCAAGGGCTAGGATGAAGGCAAGTGTGTGGTTGAGATTGGGGACAAGTGTGGGTGGGACCCACAAGCCACTTGTCCACACAAAATATCTTGCAAGACTCGCCACTGCTTCGCCACTGGCACACAATTTCGCCACAAGGCCACCTAGGGGTGACACGTGTCGCCTCCTACTCGCCCAAAATATTTCATCTTCCGAAAATATCCCTAATGGCCAAAATCTCAAAACAAAGCGGCCCACAAAACAGAATTTCTCCCGTGGGCCCCACGTGACCAATTCCGGAAATAAAATTCCATAATTCTCTAATATTCCAAGAAGTCCGAATACCAAATCTGGGAATCCAATTCCCATCAACGAACATTTTCCTTTACAAAAATCGGAAACTTTTCCGTCGAAAAATCACATCTTTCTTTCTTTCCAAAATTTCTGCCGTATTCTCGTACGTACGTCCTCGCATACATACCCTGGAACTACGGGGTGTAACACTTATTCCCTATACCTCTAGGTAACCCACGTTCTAAATTGTTGGTCCTTAAATTTAGTATTTATGCTTGAGTTTTGTTGTGGCCGTGTGGAGCGTCTTTATTTGAGTCTAAGCCGATATGGTGATTTGAGTAAGCCTAGAAGGAACATTCGGGACGAATGTTTCTAAGGGGGGGAGAATGTTATACCCCGTGGTTCGTGGTCCGACCGCGGTCGGTCAGCGCCGCGGCCGAGGCGCGCGCGCGCGCGATTGTAGGGCCGCGCGGAAGTCGTGTCGCGCGCCAATGTACTTGGGGTCGCTGAAGTTTCAGCCGCGCGCCGGAAGATCTGAGGTCCGCAGAGTTGCGGCCAGTCACGGGGCAGGCCGCTGCCGAGGCGGGATTCTGGGCGGAAAAACTTAGGAAAAGTCAGATTTTTTCTTTTAAAAGACCTTGGGAGGGTGACAAGTGTCCCCCCCATCTGATTTTGCATGCATTATATTGACCAAGTCTTCAAGACTTGGTCATACTTCATCTCTCTCTCTCTTAGACAAAAGCTTTTCCTTCTCTCTTAAAAGTTCAAGCTCCTCCTTCTCTCTAAAATCCCAAGAGACATTCTAGCCTTAGGAAAAATCTGGAAAAAAGTAAAAGGCAAGAAGGAAGCTTGTGGCTAGCTTGTGAAGGTTGTTATGGTGGTGTTCTTGGAATATAAGCTAGCAAATTGTTGGATAAATTTGGCTAAAGCTCTAAGGTAATGATTCTTCCTCTATTATTAGTTTTTAGTGTTGCATGATAAGAAGAAAGTACTTGTGGTGGTAAATAATGCTATTAGAGTCATTGCATGCAAGAAATGTGGGTTGGGTATGAAGGATTTGGCTAAAGAGATATTATGAGCATGTTGTAGCCTACAAACTATTTTAGAATTGTTAAGTGTATTATTAGAACTTGTGGGGCAGAATTTTACACACCCAAGATTAGATGTGTAATCCCCTTTGTGTTGGTTTGGATGTTGGGCCTTAAGGAGGCGTTTGAGTGTTGAAAATCGGCCTTTGAAAAAGGTGGCAAAGTGAGTAGAAACAAAGGAAATGCTGCCCAATTTTCCTTAGGAATTGGTAACTTAAATTTGGAATTTCTACATTGAAATTGGAGGTTAATAAACGCACTATGGTTATTATAGGTTGACATATTACTTGCGGTAGTTGGACTTAGCAAGTGGATTTTGACCAAAGAGGTATGTAGAGCTTTCCTATCTCTTGAGCATGAATAGTTGTATCTATGTAGTACGGTATACGTACAAGATTTGATAATCTACACTTGTTTTAAAGTATATGATACTTGTTTCATTTCAAAAGTATAAGTCCCTTGGGTTGAGGGAAAATGTATTTGACAAAGGGATAACGCTATTATAAGGACTTTATGGGAAGTTGGTTATATTAGTTTTCTTGAAAGGTTCACAAAGAAAGGTTTACTCTAATTAAAACAAGTACGGGTAAAGGATTTGAAAATAAGAAAGGTGAATTGATTTTTAGGCATTGGTTGCCTAAGGTTTTAAAGGAAATGAAGTCACTTGATTTAGAAGCTTATTATAATTCTAAAAGGGAATGTGACTTGTTTTGAAAAGAAATTGTAACTTGATACTATGGTGATTAGTATCTTGGAATTTTTGTATAAAAAGGAGCTATTTCTTAAAAGGTTAGAAGTACCATGGTACTTGGGTTAAATTCCCGGATTTCTATTAAAGGACATGTTAGTGCCTTAGGTATACTAAAATGAGAGGATATATATTAATAATGTTAATAAGAAGTTAGGGGATTTCTTAACTTGCTTATGTTATGATATGATAGGCCGGTAGTGCTTATGTTATGATATGATAGGCCGGTAGTACTTATGTTATGTATGATAACCGGATGAGCTATGTTATATATATTATACGGGTAAACCCCGGGTTATTCTTGTTATTTCCTTTGGACATACTGACACGATGGGTGGCCCACGGGTATGCTCCAATAGGATGGTTTACTTACTTATGCCATGGATTTGCTACCCATGATGCGAGTGCGGCGTTTGTACTCATGCGGATCCAGTCCACAGGATCCATGCGGGTGAAATAGTCCCATGCGAGTACGGAGATGGTACTCATGCGGGTCCACAGGATCCATGCGGGTGAAATAGTCCCATGCGGGTGAAATAGTCCCATGATGAGGCGGATGACCTCTTGCGGGTCCACAGGACCTATGCGGGTGAAATAGTCCCAGGAGTAGGATTGCTTAATGATACTACGGGCGAGGTACCCTGTTTTGATCATGAGCTTCCTATTTTTATGCAGTATATATATACATTTGTTGTTCTCATTGTTCGTAAGGCACAGGGCAAAGTAAACCGATTTTCGTTTATGACTCCGGCTTATTTTTGACTTATGATATTACTACGGTATTTTCCGCTTTACATACTTGGTACGTTGTGTCTCGACCCTTCCTCGGCCGTTCATGCCGCAGGTGGTAAGGTATTGTGGATCCTCGTTCTTAGGATCACTATTCCTGTCGAAGCTCCATTTCTCCGGAAGCTTGTTTATTGGTACGGACATTCCCTGATGCTATAGGTATTTTGTACATTCAGGGGTATGGCGGGGCCCTGTCCCGCCACAGTTGTTATCCTTAGAGGTCTGTGGTCACATTTATGTTTTGGGCTCTAAGAACCAGTTGTACTACTATACATTGTTAAGTATGTTTTATGGAAGGCAGCCTTATCGGCTGGCCAGTGATGTTTACCTTTTTATAAGTTATGTGTTATGTATGTTCCGCTGCTATTCTCTGACATATACCTGACAGGGTACCCCGGTAGGGTACCAGTCGCGACCCCGGGGTTGGGTCGTGACAAAGGCTATCACACGCAAACATACACAACTCAAGGTACTTTCATTTTATGCCAAAGTCCAGGTTTTAACCCCAAAGTACTACGTACGTTAAATTCTTTTAGAAGATCCATTTCCTTTACAAAAGTTACCCGATACCCGTAGTATCAAAATAAAGTGACTAACATTTTAAGTAAACCAAAACAACTTCCATACTTTCCTTTTTAAACCAAATTAAGACAATACCATGCCTTCTTTTTAGACCAAAACACTTCTCCTTTTAAAGTCAAGTTACCGTTTTAAAACTAATGATAAAAACCATTCCTTTGTTTTCATAAAGTCGTTATAACTAACTTCCCATAAAGCTGTTATAACACTTTATGTTCTAAACCAAAAACTCTTTAATTCCACAAGTCTCTTTTCTTTTAAAACAACAACAAGTATTCTTTTTAAAACCCAAATAACTTACTCTTTTCAAAACAAGTAACCTATACTTAAAATCAAGTTACTTCTCTTTTTCCGAAAACAAGTCGTTATAAGTCAAGTCTCTTATCTTTCAAGATCAAGTCTCTTAACTTTCAAAATCAAGTCGTTTATAAGTCAAGTCTCTTATCTTCTACAATCAATAAACCATTCTTTTACCTACATAAAGTCGTTATAACTAACTTCCCATAAAGCTATTATTACACCCTATGTTTTAAACCAACCAAATCACTTAGCACATGTACGTCTACCGTACTACATAGTTCACAACAATCATGCTAGAAAAGATAGGAAGAGGTTCACATACCTCGCGACGATTATCGACAATTAGAAAAACGCCCACAAGATCAGAACCCTGCTAGCCTTTTCCACTCTTCAAGTAGAATACGCTACTCGTAGTACTGCAACCTATAAAGGCCACAAAACGCCTATCAACTCCTAGATCTCTTCGTAGAATATTCTAACTGCAAGATTCCTTATTCTACAGAAAATTCGGCAGCACCTCCCCCCCCGCTATCACATAAATCTCCTCCCCTACCAGGCCAACAACTCCCAGGGGATTACACGTCTAACCGGACGTGTTCAATTCTGCTTCACAATAATACTACACAAGTCTACTGTAAGTACAGTCCAATGTAAATACAGTTCAATCCTTTATAATCATCCTTCCAATATAATATACTCAAGTATAATTACTACAACATGTAATATCCAATTACAATAGGGGGACATAGATCATTACCTCGATAAGCCCAAAATTATCCAAGATATAAGTCGATCCTGGGCAACGTTTAGCTCCAATTCCTTACGCTCCAACCCGCTCCAAGCGACCCATAGAAGTTTCTAAACAACTTCTCTAAACACTTCAACCAAGCTATGAAGGTTTTTCTAGGGTTTCGTTTTGCGACTATTGGAATAAAGTAGTATTTCCGGGCTCCTAGTATTGAAATAACTTTGGAATACTACTAGGGATACTAGGCCAATGTATTTGGGATTATACTACAATACACAAAGTATTTCTACTAAAGTGGGGGAGGGGGACGAAAAAGCAACTACAAAGGGAGGGAGTATTTTGCCTTGGAAAGTATTCAAGTGAGGATGAAATAACTCTTCAACTTAAGGGGGGTATATATAGAGGATTCAAGGGTCAAGATCAAGTCAAGTGGGTGGTCAAGATTGGGCCATGTGTCTGTGGGTCCCACCACACCACATGGCCAACGAAAATGCTCACCAAGTGTCAATGCATTTCGGCCAAGGGTGCCACATGGGGGTGACACGTGTCGCCCCCCGATTCGTCCAAAATATTTTGTCTTCCGAAAATATCCAAAATACCGAAAATCTCAAAAACAAAGCGGGCCCCACAAAACCGTAAATTTCTCCCGTGGGCCCCACGTGACCATTTCCGAAAATAAAATCCAATAATTCTAATATAATCCAAGAAGTCCAAATACCAAATCTGGGAATCCAATTCCCATTAACGAACCATTTTCTTCACAAAAACCGGAAACTTTTCCGTCGAAAAATCACATCTTTCTTTCTTTCCAAAATTTCTGTAGTATACTCGTACGTACATCCTCACATATATACCCTGGAACTACGGGGTATAACAAGTTTTTCTTGAAGAAACCTTGCCTTAGGGGAAATTGTTGGAGCGGCGGCAAGAAGGAAAAGTGTGGGTAAACTTGTGGGAAGCGCTGGTGGACGAGTTTGACGGTAAAGAAGTGGGAAAAAAGGGCTTTTGTGGGCTATTCCTAAAGGTAAAAGTTTTCCCTTCTCTTGGATATGAGTTAATACTTGTTATAGTAGTTTAGAAATGAGCCTGAGGCTGTTTTATTTAAGTTGAATAGATTTGGATCTTGTTGTCTTGTTGAAAACTGAAATGGGCATGTTAGCCTTAAGATGATAACTTCAATTTGGTTACTAATTGGGTCGTCACATGTTGTAAAGGGGGATTGTAGTTGTTGAAGATGTCTAGGGCTAGATATCATCTTAGACCTAAGAACTTGAATTGGAAAAGAGTTGAAAGGGGTTAGTATTGGTTATATTGTTGGCCAAGAATGGCATGGAAATTATTGGTTTATTTTGTGTTGTTGTGGGGCGGAATTTTACACGTATTGTTAGGCGTGTAATCCCCTTGTTTTTGCTGGATTAATTGAGCCTTAAATGTGGCGTTTGGTTATTGAATTCGGCCTTGAAAAAGGTGGCATAGTAAGTAGAAACAAAGGAAGTGCTGTCCAAATTTCCGTAGAATGTAGGGACCTTGCACTTAGTTTATTCTACGTTCGAAGCTAGAGATTGATAGACGTTTTATGACCCTTATAGGATTGAAGTACTACGAGTAGCATATTCTACTTAAGGATAAGATCGTGGAGCATTTTGCTAACCGTCGATAATCGTCGCGAGGTATGTGATTCTTCCTATCCTCTTCAAAGATGATTATTTGTGAAATATATAGTGCAGTAGATGCACGTGTGTTAAAGGAATTTGATTTCCCTTGTTGTGCCTTGACTTGATATGAAGTGTAAAGGTCTTGATTGTTTGAAAGGTAGGAAAATCCTATTCGTTAGTAATGGGTACTCGGTGGTTAAAGAATAAGCCCTCTTGGTCTCATAAGGGCTTATAGTTGTAATTGGTTGGTTTAAAACATAAAGTGTTATAACGGCTTTATGGGAAGTTGGTTATAACCACTTTATGTGGGTAAAAGAATGGTTTGTTGATTTCAAGAGATAAGAGACTTGGTTTTTAAAAGAATAATGTTACATAAATTTCGGAAATGGGAATAAGAATCGAACAAGCCAATGCAGCGTTAATAAAGGAAAGAAGTAATGACAATTAATCATATTAAAACCAGTAGAAACCTCCATCTGCATAGAAGCTAAGATAAGACAAAATTGTATTACATTTCCTAGATCATGGCTGCTCTAATAAGAATTATTGTAATCAAGTTTTGATCTTCTTAAAAATTCCAAAGTAAGGAACTCGATTTCTAAAAGAAAAGAGACTTAAGAATTTGAAGTGTTTTGTTTTAAAAGAAAGGCATGGTTTTGTCTTGTATTGTTTTAAAACATAAAGTGTTATAATAGCTTTATGGAAAGTTAGTTATAACGACTTTATGGAAAACAAAGAAATGGATTCATTATTGGATTTAGAATGGTAACTTGATTTTTGGAAAAAGAGAAGTAACTTGTTTTCAAATATTGAACTCTTTGTGATGGAAAAACATAAGTGGCTTGGTTATAAAAGGTAGGAGTACCTTGATCTTAAAGGGGTTAGATACTCGGGTTTTAAATGGTATACTTGACGTTGTGTTAAGGAGTGTTTAAAGTACCTTGAGTTGTGTGTAACTTGTCTATGCTTGGTTGAGATAGCCTTGTTGTGCAAGGGTTTGATTTGTGCTACCGAGTCTCTCGATGGAGGGCCGGCTATCGGTTATTTGTTTGGACATACTGACACGTTGGGTAGCCCACGGGTATGCTTCCACAGTGAGTATTATCTTGTTATTTGATTGGACATACTAACACGTTGGGTAGCCCACGGGTATGCTTCCACAGTGAGTATTATCTTGTTATTTGATTGGACAGACTGACACGTTGGGTAGCCCACGGGTATGCTTCCACAGTGAGTATTCTCTTGTTATTTGTTTGGACATACTGACACGTTGGGTAGCCCACGGGTATGCTTCCTGATGTCACGACCGTTCGGGTTCGTGGTCGTGCCTTACCCGCACCCAGTAGTCATACATCGTAGAAAATCGTGGAATATAAAACAAGACATGAATCAAATGAAAATTTAGACACAGTTTATATGAGAAAAGTCGCCTTTCGGCATAATATATATAAACCAAGTTTTGCAGTTACATCCCAAATGTACAATAGGACTACAGACCTCTAAAGAAGTAAACCACTATGGTGGGACAGGGCCCCGCCATACCCTGAATGTACAAAACTATCTACAATACAGGGAGATCATACCCAAAAGTAGAGCCTCCGGAGAAGATGGAGCTCTTGACACCAAAGCAAAGATCATAAGGATGTGGATCTAGCACCTGCTTGCCCTTACCTGCGACATGAACGCAACCCCCCGAAGGAGGTCAGTACAACAGGTACCAAGTATGTGAAACTGTAAAGTACTTAAATGAAATCATATCACTTTAAAAACCAATTTTACAAATATGCACGAAACAACCAATGTAACCGCACATAGTGCCACATCATAAACAAGAGTAACAATAGGTAAATCAGAACATGTCTTTTCTAGGCCGCGAATGATCGCGAGGCCACTCGCCCATATTATCATTCCGCAAGCCTAATCTCGACTCGTAGTCCGCATAGGCCACTCACATAGCCCGCATGAGGTATAACCCCGCATCGAGGTAGCTACTCTCGCATCGCCCCGACTCGTTGTCCGCATGGCCACATAGATCGCATGAGGCATAACCCCGCACACTAACACGAACTCTCGTAGCTCCGCATAGGCCCCCTGGACCCGCATGAGGTATTCTCGAATCATGGTCCCAGACCGCCTGAGTCTACCCCGCATCGGAGGGCAGCTTAACCCCCGGTATCATCTCCAGAGGTGAGTGATATAGTACTAACATAACAGCTTATAGTTTAAACAACATAAGCATAAGTAAAACTGACCTCTTTACACAAACGTTACAAGATACTAATACATAACATCACAATATGTCTACTCATCAAAACCATCTTATTATACCTTTTGGAAATCAATACAAGTCTTTTATAAACACATAAGTAAACTGTTCCTTTTTATAAAACTTAAGCCGTTATACTTAACTTCCCATAAAGCTAGTATAACCCTTAAGCTTCTTGTTTTAAAAACAAATATTCTTCTTCTTTCAAAACTGTTTTATAATTCTTTTGAAAGACTTTTTAAGATCTTTATTATTCAGGCTTAAGTCGCAAGACATTGCCGTAAGTATTATTCAGGCTTACGTCAAAAGACATTGCCGTAGTTATTATTCGCTAACACATGTACGCTCACCGTACTATATATATATTTTAAAATATCATGCTTTAGGAAGAATCACATACCTTCTCGGAAATCCACCGCCAAGTCGAATATGTCGCGCAGAGAATCAACCTATAATAGTCACACATCTATCAAAGTCTAGACTACTACTCAGAGGTCATTCTAAACAGAGGGTTCTCAATTCTACGGAAAGTCGGGCAGACTTCCCTACCCGTGAGCTATATAAGTTCATCAGTGAAAACAAATTCTATATAAGTATAGTTCAATTATTCTTCTTTTATACCCTTCATCGTGATAACAGTTCAATCCTATTCTAATATTCTTCTAAGTATTTATACTTATTCTTATACTTCTACAGATGTATTCTCTAATTATAAAAAGGGTAAGTTTATTTACCTCGATAAGCCCAAAATTATCCAAGTATAAACGCTGCTCCTGAGCAAGGTTTAGCTCCTAATTTGTACGCTCCGAAAGCTCCAAGAACCCTTAGAAGTTCTTCACAACTTCTACTAAGTACAAAGGGATTTGGGCTAGGGTATTTTGGGTATTATAACAATACTAGAAGGCAACTTTTCTACCAAGGGAGGGGGGGTAGGTTTCGGCTAGGGGAGTTGCCTCGCCAAGCTTCAAAGGGAGGGGAGTGTTTGGACGAAAAGCTACAAGGGAGAGGAAGGATTTTAGCCTTGAAAGTTTGTTTGTGGATGAAGAACTCTTCATCACAAGAGGGTATTTATAGGTCAAGGATGGCCAACCAATGGCCAAGATTATGCCAAGTGCAAGGCAAGTGTAGGGTGAGGATTAGGGCAAGTGTCCTTAGCCAACTTGCACACAAAATATCCTACCAACTCTAAGACAAAAATGGCCATCCACCGCCTAATGCCGCTTGCATCCACCAATGAGAGGGTGACAAGTGTCGCCTCTCGTTGGTCCAAAGTGTTTCGTCTCTAGGAAAAATTCGCAAAAATTAGAAATGACATAGCCGAATTTATCCTACGCGAGTTGTGTAAAACGCTTCGGCCGGAAAACGATCCTTTTAATGAGTTGTGCCCAAAAACGCCCCATTGCCTACTTTAAGGCTAAACTTTCGTGACGCACGCCCACGTACATACTGCGGAAATACGGTATAACATTCTCCTCCTAGAAACATTCGTCCGAATGTTCCTTCCCAAGACGATTAACGATAAGATTCTTCAGAATTTAAACAGCTTGCAAATGCCACACACGCCACGTAACAACACTTAGGCATAAACGATAACGAAAATTTATAAGTATGAAAGTGAATTACCTGGTGGTGTGGGGAATATGTGAGGATACTTTTGCCTCATGTCCTCCTCAGCTTCCCACGTCATCTCCTCCCTGAGCTCGTTCCGCCACGTAACTTTGACTGCCACGCCCCGTCCGCAGACGCCTAACTCGACGATCGATTATCGCTATGGGAATCTCCTCATACGATAACCCCTGGTCACCGACATCGTCAATCGGATGCACCTAGATGGATCCCCGATACATCTCTCAAAGATAGAAACATGAAACACCGGATGCACCGCCTCCAGACGGACGGCAGATTCAACTCGTAGCAACCTTGCCTACCTCGCGACAATCTGATAGGGCCCGATGTACCTTGGCCGAGTTTCTTTCTTCCGAATCTCATCACACCCTTCATGGGTGACACCTTCAGAAAACCCAATCATCAACCTCGAACTCCGATGCCGATGACGATGATCTGCATATGACTTCGCCGACTCGAGCCGTCAGAACCTCTCGGATAAGCTTCACCTTATCCATCGCCGCTGTATCACCGCCCCACTAATCGCACTCGCCACATCGAACCAGCCTATCGCCGATCTGCACTTCCTCCCATACAAGGCCTCATAAGGCGCCATCTCAATACCGAGTGGTAGCTATTATTATATGCAAACTCAACTAGAGGCAAATGATCCTCCCACTACCCTCGGTCGATAACACAGCTCGCAGATATCCTCAAGAGTCGGATAGTGCGCTCACCGTCAAAATGCTCGTGGATGGAATGCGAGACTCGAGTTCACTGCGTTCCCAAACCCTTCGGAAAGACCTCGCATTTAGCCGTAAACCGGGCTCTCATGCGATATGATCGAAATAGGGACTCCATGCGATCGACGATCTCTGATGTAAAGTTCGGCATAATCCTACCGAAAAAGTCGCCCCGACGGAAGAAAGTGGGCTGATTTTCACACCGTCGACGATAACCCATATAGAATCATGTCTCCTCCGAGTGCGAGGTAATCCCGTGATAAAGTCCATGTTGATCACCTCCCACTTCCGTGCGGGATCTCTATCGTCAGAACAAACCACCGTGCCTCGGTGCTCTACCTTCACCGCCGACAACACGGGCACCGAGCTACGAACTCGCAACGTCCTCTTCAAGCCATCCCACCAATACACGATCTAAGGTCGTGGTACATTTTGGTCGACCGATGGATAGAGTAACGCCGCTACCGTGCTTCCTCAAGAACTCCTGCCAAGTCCTCAAACATCCGGAACACACAACTCGCCTCAAACCTTAGCACCCCATCAGGTGCTACCTCAAAAGGACCCTACCCCTTACGAAGGGCCGCATCACGATACCGAATCAAAACCGATCCTCGAATTGCCTCTTCACCTCTCGACGATGGAAGACTCGGCAACCTCACGAACTCTAACCCCATCGCTATCGTAATCAATCAAACGGACACCAAGGCTCGCTAATCGATGCAAATCACGAACCATGCCCCTCCTCTCTAGCTGCACATCCGATAGGCTCCCATCGACCTACGACTAAGAGCATCCGCCACAACATCGCCTTCCCGTGGTATAGGATATCAACATCGTAATCCTTAAGCAACTCTAACCACCGCTCTCGCTGTAAGTTCACTCCTCCGTCAAGATATACCGAGGCTCTTGTGGTCTGTATAAATATCCACGTGAACCCCATACAAATAAGGCTCCAGATCTTCAAAGCGTGAATCACCGCCGCTAACTCCAAATCACGCGGGTAGTTCCTCTCGTGTTTCTTAAGCCGCCGGATGCGACGCTATAACTCTACCTCACGTGATCAACACACATCCCAGCCCGATGCCCGACGATCACAATACACGACATAACCATCCGACCTCCGAAGAGTAAGAACGGGCGCTGCCTCTCTTTCAAAGAATCGAAACCCCGCCACAAGCATCACCATCAAACTTAGCCGCTTTCCGAGTCACCTAGTCAATGGTGCGTAGATAGAAGCAAACTTCTACGAACCGCCGATAATATCCTGCAAGGCCCGTAAAATCGCGCACTGCCGGAGTAAGGTCTAGGCCAAGTCACGATCGCCGATCTTGGCCGATCCACTCGAATGCCATCACCACAATATGCCCAAGAAAAGCCACCAAGTCAACCAAAACTCACATTTGGAAAACTTGGCGATAATCACTGGTCCCGAGAATCACAAGATAGCCTCTCAAATGCTCCGCATGCTCCTCGCTCGAGCGAGAATAAACCAAGATATCATCAATGAACACTATCACAAACGTGTCCAAAAATGGTTTGAACACTTGTTCATCAAATCCATGAATACCACGAGCATCGTCAACCCAAAAGACATGACTCGAACTCATAATGCCCGCACGTCCGAATGCACCCTAGGGACATCCACCTCTCGACTCGAACTCGATGATAGCCCGATCGCAGATCAATCTTGAGAAACATCTCGCGCTCGCAATCGTCGAACAAATCATCAATCTCGGGAAGGGTATTCGTTTAATGGTCACCTTGTTCACCGTCAGAATCAACACATGCGCAGCGGCCCCGCCCTTCTTCTTCTTCACGAACAATACCGGCTTCCCGTGGAGAAACACTTGCTCGATGAAGCCTTCTCCAAAGAAATCTCGCACTGGTCCTTCAACTCTCTCAACTCGGCAAAGTATTCTCAGATGGCGAATGGAAATAGCCGAGTGTCCGCAAAGACATCGATACAAAACTCTATCTCCTCTCGTGAGGATACCCGGAGGTCGTCTGAAACACGCCCGGGAACTCTCGACTACTGGATCGATCAAAATCGCACCGCAGCCTCGAGATCAAACACCGAACGAGATGGTAGATATACCCCTTCTGCACCATCTTCCTAGCCTTGAGGTAAGAAATAAACTTACCCCTCGGCGATACAGTGTTCCCCTCCCACACAACAACCGGCTCCTCAGGAAACTAGAACCGTACTACTCTCTCCCGGCAGTCTACATTGGCGTAGCAAGAAGCTAGCCAATCCATACCCATGATCACATCGAAATCAGTCATGTCTAACTCTATCAAGTCGCCAGGGTCCGACGATCGCAATGGTCACTGGACAAGCCCTATATACCCTCCGAGCTACCACCGAATCACCCACTGGCGTAGCTACCTCGAAAGGGTCTATGGACTCAGGCTCTATCCCTATCCTACTAGCAATAAGGGGAGATATATAGGACAGAGTAGAACCAGGATCTATCAAGGCATACACATCAAACCCGAATCGATAAGGTGCTCGTGACGACATCAGTGAGGCCTCCGATCCCGCCTACCGACAAGGCATAAATGCGGTTCGAGGACCGCTAGAATCGACCCGCGCCATGACCTGCCGCCGACTGCTGGTCCATGAGTACCACGCCTCCGGCGTGTAATCGTAGGGACGAAGAACCGCAATGCACTCGGCGCCGAGCTCTACCACCGCCACGCTCGGCCTGACAGCCGCAGTGACCTCGCCGCTACAATCAGAATAAGCTCCCATAGCAGTTCACACTTCCCGTAATGGGATCTACCGACGGCCACACCGGCGGGTGGTCCTGATCGCCGCACTTCGCCGCTCGACGCTCAAGCCACTCGGCCCCGGTTCGCCTTCTAATACTCGGGCCGCGGCTGAGACGGTGCGCAGAGTGCTCGAGCCGTGTAGTGCAAATCTAGATCGCCGAGGCCGCCACCACGATAGCCACCAAGACCCTCCCGCCCCGCCTTCTTCGCTGGCTGCTCGCCCACTCGCTCGCCGCGCCTCGCATCCAAGGGCGTGAGCCTGCATACGGGTAATATACATGCCTGGCTGAAGAGCCACACCCGCACAAGACTCGGCCATATAATCATCTAGCCCCGTGACGTAACGATGCACCTTGTCCTCCATATCTGCTACCAATGCAGGGACATATCGAGCCAACGAATCAAACTCAACGTTGTACTCCTAACGGCCCTTCTCGCCAAGAACAAGAATCAATCGGCCCGTGCCCTCCTCATCTGTGGAGGCAAGAAATGAGTGAGAAAGGCCTCTGAAAACTCGTCCCATACTGCAGGAGGCGCATGCTCTCCCCGGGAAAGCTCCCACGAATCAAACCAATCGACTGCGGTATCACGCAGCCGATGCGAACCGGGCGTCACAGACTGCTCTCGAGGCCTTGATCACCCGCATGATCTCTCAGAGCCGACGGATGAACTCCTGCGATCATCCTCCCGGCCTCGACCGTAAAAATCAAGGGCTACAACTCAGAAATCTCGTAGCCTCAAACTATTCGCTTCGTGCACCACAGCGCGACGGGCT
Organism: Przewalskia tangutica; assembly: GCA_029844215.1. NCBI lineage: Eukaryota > Viridiplantae > Streptophyta > Magnoliopsida > Solanales > Solanaceae > Przewalskia > Przewalskia tangutica. The sequence goes on from CM056725.1 coordinate 79,893,240, forward strand.
GAATCGAATCGCCGATCCACTGTCCTCATGTTCGCCACGATCTCCGCCAAGAATCGCCATCTCTCAGAACCCATCTCATCTGCTTCCAGCCGGGATCGAGGTGTAGGTATCTGGTCTCATCACCACCGCCGCGCCCTAAACCTCTCGGGGTCGGCGTCGTAGAACTCGCTGCCTCGGTATAGACGGGCTCGAGCCCTCGCGACTCTAGGTGTCATGCTAGCAGCCTCCTGCCGCCTTGCCCTTCGGGCCCGGTTGCCTTACGCGAGGCATAATCATATGTAAAAGGAATACGTTAGAGGTCCGACCTATAACACAACTCTAAAGCACGATCTCGTGAGTGAGAAGAATGGAAACCAATCCTAAATATCCTATAGCCTCCTGATTATGGTGTGGTGCACAACACACCGATAATCAAGACTCTACTAGATACGGTCAGAGACACTTTCCGAGGATTAATCGCTTCGATACCACTTTTGTCACGACTGCCCGGTTCGTGGATCGTGCCTTACCCGCACCCAAGTAGTCATACATCGAGAAAATCACGGAATATAAAACAAGACATGAATCAAATGAAAATTTAGACACGCTTTATATGAGAAAAGTCGCTTTCGGATAATATATATAAACCAAGTTTTGCGATTACATCCCAAATGTACAATAGGACTACGCACCTCTAAAGAAGTAACCACTACATGGACAGGTTCCCGCCATACCTGAATGTACAAAACTATCTACAATACAGGAGATCATACCCAAAAGTAGAGCCTCCTAGAAGATGGAGCTCCCGACACCAAAGCAAAGATCCTAAGGATGTGGATCTAGCACTGCCGCTCTTACTGCGGCATGAACGCACTCAAGGAGGTCGATAACAGTACCAAGTATGAGAAACAGTAAAGTACTTAAATCAAATCATATCAATTTAAAAACAAATTTACAAATATGCACGAAACAACCAATGTAATCGCACATACACATCATAAACAAGAGTAACAATAGGTAAATCAGAATAGTCTTTTCTAGGCCGCGAATGATCGGGCAGGCCACTCGCCCATATTATCATTCTCGCAAGCCTAATCACGACTCGTAGTCCGCATAGGCCACTCACATAGGCCCGCATGGTATAACCCCGCATCGAGGGTAGCTACCTCGGCATCGCCCCGACTCGTTGTCCGTGACGCCACATACCGCATGAGGCATAACCCCGCACACTAACTCGAACTCTCGTAGCTCCGCATAGCCCTCGACCCGCATGAGGTATTCTCGAATCACGGTCCTGCATCACCGAGTCTACCCCGACGGAGGCGCTTAACCCCGGTATCATCTCCAGGTGAGTGATATAGTACTAACATAACAAATTATAGTTTAAACAACATAAGCATAAGTAAGATCGACCTCTTTACACAAACGTTACAAGATACTAACACATAACATCACAATATGTCTACTCATCAAAACCATCTTATTATACCTTTGGAAATCAATACAAGTCTTTTATAAACACATAAGTAAATCGTCCTTTTATAAAACTTAAGCCGTTATACTTAACTTCCCATAAAGCTAGTATAACCCTTACGCTTCTTGTTTTAAAAACAAAAATTCTTCTTCTTTCAAAACTGGTTTATAATTCTTTTGAAAGACTTTTTAAGATCTTTATTATTCAGCTTAAGTCGCAAGACATTGCCGTAAGTATTATTCAGGCTTAAGTCAAAAGACATTGCCGTAGTTATTATTCAGTTAACACATGTACGTCTACCGTACTATATATATATTTTAAAATATCATGCTTTAGGAAGAATCACATACCTTCTCGGCGAAATCCACCTGCCAAGTCGAATATGTCGCGCGCAGAGAATCAGCCTATAATAGTCACAGACATCTATCAAAGTCTAGACTACTCAGAGGTCATTCTAAACAGAGGGTTCTCAATTCTACGGAAAGTCGGCAAGACTTTCCTACCCGTGAGCTATATAAGTCTCTGTGAAAACAAATTCCATGTAAGTATAGTTCAATTATTCTTCTTTATACCCTTCACCGTGATAACAGTTCAATTCTATTCTGTAATATTCTTCTAAGTATTTATACTTATTCTTATACTTCTACAGTATGTATTCTCTAATTATAAAAGAAGGGTAAGTTTATTTACCTCGATAAGCCCAAAATTATCCAAGTATAAACGTCGCTCCTGAGCAAGGTTTAGCTCCTAATTTGTATCGCCCGAAGCTCCAAGAACCCTGAAGTTCTTCACAACTTCTACTAAGTACAAAGGGATTTGGGCTAGGTATTTTGGGCATTATAACAATACTAGAAGGCAACTTTTCTACCAAGGAGGGGGTAGGTTTGGCTAGGCTAGGGGAGGGTTGCCTCGCCCAAGCTTCAAAGGGGAGGGAGTGTTTGGACGAAAAGCTACAAGGGAGAGGGAAGGATTTTAGCCTTGGAAAGTTTGTTTGTGGATGAAGAACTCTTCATCACAAGAGGGGTATTTATAGGTCAAGGGATGGCCAACCAATGGCCAAGATTATGCCAAGTGCAAGGCAAGTGTAGGGTGAGGATTAGGGCAAGTGTCCTTAGCCAACTTGCACACAAAATATCCTACCAACTCTCAGACAAAAATGGCCATCCACCCGCCTAATGCCGCCCCACATCCACCAATGAGAGGGTGACAAGTGTCGGCCTCTCGTTGGTCCAAAGTGTTTCGTCTCTCGGAAAAATCCGCAAAAATTAGAAATGACATAGCCGGAATTTATCCTACGCGAGTTGTGTAAAACGCTTCGCCGAAACGATCCTTTAATGAGTTGTGCCCAAAAACGCCCCATTGCCTACTTTAAGGCTAAACTTTCGACGCACGCCTACGCATATACCGAAATACGGTATAACACATGAGTATTATCTTGTTAGTTGTTTGGACATACCGACACGCCAGCGCCCACGTATGCTTCACGTGGATTGTTATTTTGTTATCTCCTTTGGGCATACCGACACGTTGGATGGTCCACGTATGGGCCCACCAGACTCGCCTGGCCACGCCGATACCGAGGTGAGATGCCGGCACGCGCCATCAGGCGTTAAATTCGGGTTGTATTTGAGTGATGATTTCACGGGCACGAGTCCCCGACTTGACATGATCGCTTATATGTTGTGTAATCGTAGTTTGGTTATCATACATGTCTCCCGCTTTATATAGACTATTATGATTCCATTACGATTTTTCGCCACATACTTGGTACTGTTATCGACCTTCGGCCGCTCATGCCGCAGTCGAGGTACATAGCTTGGTCGATCCGCACTCTTAGGATCGTTGTTCGGTTCTCGAAAGCTCCATATCTCCTAAGCTTCTATGGTACTGCCCTCAAGTTGTAGACTTTTGTATATTCAGGCATGGCGGGCCCCGTCCCGTCATTATGGTTTTAAAATTCTAGAGGTCTCAGAAATCACAAGTGTGGCGAGTTTGTAAGGGATGAATCGCTCAAGTTTTCTTTTATGTACAAAAAGGTAACCGTCAGTTAGGTCTGTTTCTTATTTCACTGTTTTCTTTTATGAGTTTTTATTTCCGCTGGTTTTTCTCTGATGATGTATCACTAGGGTGCCCGGGGTAAGGCACCAGTCACGGGCCCGAGGTCGGGTCGTGACAATCTTTTGGTATGATTCCCTGAGATTGTAGGTTCTTGTACATTCAAGGGTATGGCGGGGCCCTGTCCCGTCGTTGTTGTTATAAAATTCTTAGAGGTCTGTAGTACTGTTGTGGGCAGGGTTTGTAAAGGATGTAACTGTTCAAATTTCTATATATATATGCATAAAGGTGACCGTTTTGGTTAGCCTGCTTTATTATCGTATATCTTGTTTCATGTTTAAGTTTTTATTTTCGCTGAGTTTCTCTGATGTTGTATCACTAGGGTCCGGGGTAAGGCACCAGTCGCGGGCCCGAGGTCGGGTCGTGACACATTCGGGACGAATGTTTCTAAGGGGGGAGAATGTTATATCCCGTAGTTCCAGGGCATGTACGTGAGGACGTACGTAAGAGAATGCGACCATAAGTTTGGAAACTAAGAAAGATTTGTTTTTCCGACGGAAAATATTCCGAGCCTTGTGAAGGAAATTTTACGTTTTCAATATTTTAACCAATTATAGATTTTTCCGAGAGACGAAATATTTTGGACCAATAGGAGGGCGCCATGTGTCACCCCTAGATGAGCCCATGTTGGACAATTTTTGTGGGACAAGTGGCCAAGGCAAGTGGCCAAGTCTTGCAAGATATTTGTTGGGCAAGTGGGCAAGAGGGACCCACACACACACATGTCCCCAATCTACACCATACACATGCTTCTATCCTAGCCCTTGGTTGTCTTATATAAACACCTCTAGTTGATGAAATCTTCCACACTTAGTATTATTTCAAGACTTGAAAATATCTTCCCTCTCCCTTCTTGTGCTCTCGTCCAAGCCTCAAATCTTTGAGCAAATATTGTCCAATAGTTCTTAAACTTCTAAGTGTTCTTCCTTGATGTGTTAGGAAGATTAGTAACCAAAAGTTAGACAAGATTTCTGTCACGACCCGTTCCGGGGCCCGTGACTGGTGCCTTACCCGGGCACCCAAGTAGTCATACATCAGAGTAATCAGCGGAACATAAGACAAGACAAGAAACATTATGAAAAGAGAAACAGTTTATCTGATGAAAAGCTTGCCTTTCGGCATATATATATAACCCAAGTTTTGCAGTTACATCCCAACTGCATAACAGACTACTGCACTTCTGGAAGTAAACAACTATGACGGGACAGGGCCCCGCCATACCCTGAATGTACAAAAACTATCTACAATACAGGGAGATCATACCCAAAAGTAGAGCCTCCGGAGAAGATGGAGCTCCTAACACCAAAGCAAAGATCCTAAGGATGTGGATCTAGCACCTGCTTGCCCTTACATGCGGCATGAACGTAGCCCCCCGAAGGAGGTCGATAACAGTACCAAGTATGTGAAATCAGAAAGTACTTAAATGAAATCATATCATTTTAAACCAATTTTACAAATATGTACGAAACAACCAATGTAACGCACATAGTGCCACATCACAAACAAGAGTAATAACAGTAAATCAGAATGTGTCTTTTCTAGGCCGCGAATGATCGGGCAAGGCCAATCGCCCATAGTATCATTATGCAAGCCTAATCCTGGACTCCCGTAGTCCGCATAGGCCACTCACATAGGCCCGCATGAGGTATTCCCCGCATCGAGGGTAGCTACTCCTCTGCATCGTCCTGGACTCGTAGTCCGCATGGCCACATAGACCGCATGAGGTATAACCCCGCACACTAACCTGGAACTCTTGTAGTCCCGCATAGGTCCCCTGGACCCGCATGAGGTATTCTCGAATCATGGTCCTGCATCACGAGACATACCCCGTCGGAGGCGACTTAACCCCCGGTATCATGTCAAGAGGTGAGTGATGTAATACTAGCATAACAACTTATTGTTAAACAACATAAGCCCAAATAAGACTAACCTCTTTACACAAACGTTACAAGATACTAACACACATAGCATCATAATATGTCTACTCAACAAACCATTTTACTGTACTTTCCAGAAATCAATACAAGTCTTTTATAAACACATAAGTAAACTGTTCCTTTTATCTTGCTTAAGTCGTTTATACTTAACTTCCCATAAAGCTAGTATAACTCTTAAGCTTCTTGTTTTAAAAACAAATATTCTTCTTTCAAAACTGATTTATAATTCTTTTAAAAGACTTTAAGATCTTTATTATTCAGGCTTAAGTCAAAAGACATTGTCGTACAACTACGTTCAGTTAACACACGTACGTCTACCGTACTATATATATACTTTTTAAAATATCATGCTCAAGAGTATATGAAGAATCAGATACCTTCTTGGCGAAATCCACCTGCCAAGTTGAATATGTCGCGCGCAGAGAATCAACCTATAATAGTCAGACACGTCTATCAATGTCTAGACTACTCTGTAAACAGTTCTAAGCAGAGGGTTCTCTATCCTCTGGAAAAATTGGGCAGCACCTCCCTACCCGGTAAGCTATACAAGTCTACTGTAAATACAGTCCTATGTAAGTACAGTTCAATTCTTCTTCTGTTTTACCCTTCTACTGTGATAACAGTTTACTTCTATTCTTTAATATCCTTCTATATCTTATACCCAAGTCTTAACTATTCTTATATGTAGTATCTAATTACAATAGAAGGACAAGATATTTACCTCGATAAGCCCAAAATTATCCAAGTTAAAAGTCGATCCTGGGCAAGGTTTAGCTCCTAGTTTGCACGCTCCGATAGCTCCAAGAACCCTTAGAAGTTTCCAACAACTTCTACTAAAATACTAAAAGGGATTTGGGGCTAGGGTATTTTGGAATAGTGACTAAACTTGGAAGACAACTTTCTACCAAGGGGGGGGGGAGGCCCTCGGCCAAAGCCACTAGGCTAGAGAGGGGAGAGGGGTGTTTCAGCTAGGCTTTCTAGAGGGGGGGAGAAGTGAGGCTTAGGACGATAGCTCATGCTGGGAAGGAGGATTTAGACTTGGAGATTTGTGATGAATAAGTCTTCAAAGGGAGGGGTATTTATAGGGAAACCAAGGGCCATGATCAAGCCAAGTGGGGGGCAAGTGGAGGGCCAAGATTTGCCCAAGTGCCCCCTAACCTACTCCTCAAATCACTCCACAAACAAAGGTCCATGTCTTAGGCCCCAAAAACCTCCCAATCGCCCAAGGCAAAGGCCACTGCCGTCCACTGAGGTGACAAATGTCACCCTCTCGTTGGCCCAAGAAGGTTCCGTCGCTCAGAAAAATCCGCAAAAATTATAAATGACATAGCCGGAATTTTCCCCTCGCAAGTTATGTAAAACGTTTCGCCGGAAACAACTCGTTTTGTGAGTTGTGCCCAAAATCGCCCACTATGCCTAACTTAAGGCTAAACTTTTGACGCACGCCTTCACGCATACATACCGAAATACGGTATAACATTCTCCTCCTTAGAAACATTCGTCCGAATGTTCCTTCTCAAGATCATAACGATAAGGTTCCTTATAACTTAAACAGTTTGCAAATGCCACACACGGCCACAAAACAACACTTAGGCATAAACGATAATGAAAATTTACAAGTAGGAAAGTGAATTACCTGGAGGTGTGGGGAATAGGTGAGGATACTTCTGCCTCATGTCCTTCTCAGCTTCCCACGTCATCTCCTCCCTGAGCTCGTTCCGCCACAAGACTTTGACGGAAGCCACGTCCTTTGTCCGCAGACGCCTAACCTGACGATCGATTATCTCTATGGGAATCTCCTCATACGATAACCCCTCGGTCACCTGGACATCGTCAATAGGATGCACTCTAGATGGATCCCCGATACATCTCCTCAGCATAGAAATATGAAACACCGGATGCACTGCCTCCAGATCGGACGGCAGATCCAACTCATAGGCAACCTTGCCTACCTCGCGACAACTGACGTACCCAATGTACCTTGGGTTGAGTTTCCTTTCTTCCGAATCTCATCACACCCTTCATGGGTGACACCTTCAGAAAACCCAATTATCAACCTCGAACTCGGATGCCGACGACGATGATCTGCGTATGACTTCGCCGACTCGAGCCGCCAAGAACCTCTCCCGATAAGCTTCACCTTATCCATCGCTCACGCACCAAATCCGTCCCACTAATCGTACCTCGCCACATCGAACCAGCCTATCGGCGACCGCACTTCCTCCCATACAAGGCCTCATAAGGCGTCATCGAATACCGAGTGGTAGCTATTATTATATGCAAACTCAACTAGAGGCAAATGATCCTCCCACTACCTCGGTCAATAACACAAAGCTCGCAAAGATATCCTCAAGAGTCGGATAGTGCGCCACCGCCTCGTCTGCGGATGGAATGCGACTCGTGCTCACTGTGTCCTAAACCTTCTCGAAAGACCTCCAGTTAACCGTGAACCGGGCTCCTCATGCGATATGATCGAAATAGGGACTCCATGCGATCGACGATCTCTGATGTAAAGTCCGCATAATCCTCACCGAAAAAGTCGTCCCGACGGAATAAAGTGGCGGCTGATTTCACACCGCCGACGATAACCCATATAGAATCATGTCTCCTCCGAGTGCGAGGTAATCCCGTGATAAAGTCCATGTTGATCACCTCCCACTTCCGGCCGGATCTCTATCGTCAGAATAAAACCACCGTGCCTCCGTGCTCTACCTTCACCGCCGACAACACGCAATGAGCTACGAACTCTACAACGTCCTCTTCAAGCCATCCCACCAATACACGATCTAAGGTCGTGGTACATCTTGGTCGACTCGATGGATAGAGTAACGCCGCGTGTGCTTCCCAAGAACTGCCGCCAAGTCCTCAAACATCCGAACACACAACTCGCCAAACCTTAGCACCCCATCAAAGTGCTACCTCAAAAGGACCTTTCCTCACGAAGAGCCGTATCACGATAACGTGTCAAAATCGATCTCGAATCGCCGCTTCTTCACCTCCTCGACGATGGAAGACTCGCAACCTCACGAACTCGAACCCCATCGCTATCGTAATCGATCAAACGGACACCAAGGCTCGCTAATCGATGCAAATCACGAACCATGTCCTCCTCTCGCCGCATCCGATAGGCTCCCATCGACCTACGACTAAGAGCATCCGCCACAACATGGCCTTCCCGTGGTACAGATATCAACATCGTAATCCTTAAGCAACTCTAACCACCGCCTCTCGTAAGTTCACTCCTCCGTGAAGATATACCGAGGCTCTTGTGGTCTGTATAAATATCCACGAACCCCATACAAATAGTGCCTGCATCTTCAAGGCGTGAATCACCGCCGCTAACTCCAAATCACGCGGGTAGTTCCTCGTGTTTCTTCACTTGTCGGGATGCATACGTTATAACCTTGCCCTACCGTGCATCAACACACATCCCAACCCGATGCTCGACGATCACAATACACGACATAACCGTCTGACCTCCGGAAGAGTAAGAACGAGGCGGCCGCCTCTCTTCAAGAATCGAAACCTCGCCACAAGCATCACCATCAAACTTAGCCGCCTTCCGAGTCACCCTAGTCAATGGTGCAGATAGAAGCAAACTTCTACGAACCGATAATAACTCGCAAGGCCCGTAAAATCGCGAACCTCTATCGGAGTAGTAGTTCAGGCCAAGTCTCGATCGCCGATCTTGGCGTATCCACTCGAATGCCATCACCATAATATGCCCAAGAAAAGCCACGAAGTTAACCAAAACTCACATTTGGAAAACTTGGCGATAACCGCTGGTCTGGAGAACTCTCAAAGATAGCCTCAAATGCTCCGCATGCTCCCGCTCTGAGCGAATAAACCAAGATATCATCAATGAACACTATCACAAACGTGTCCAAAAATGGTTTGAACACTCGGTTCATCAAATCCATGAATACCACGAGCATCGTCAACCCAAAGACATGACTCGAACTCATAATGCCCGCATCGTCCGAATGCACCGAGGGACATCCGCCTCTCTCGACTGCACTGATGATAGCCCGATCGCAGATCAATCTTGAGAAACATCTCGCGCTCGCAAATCGTCGAACAAATCATCAATCACGGGAAGGGGTATTCGTTTAATGGTCACCTTGTTCACCGCTTGTAATCAACACACATGCGCTGGCCCCGCCCTTCTTCTTCACGAACAATACCGCGCCCTGTGGAGAAACACTAGGCCCGATGAAGCCCTTCTCCAAAGAAATCCCTAAGCCGATCCTTCAACTCTCTCAACTCGGCGGTGCCATTCTCAGATGGCGGAATGGAAATAGGCCGAGTGTCCGCAAAGACATCGATAAAACTCTATCTCCTCGTGAGGATACCCGGAGGTCGTCTGAAACACGCTGGGAACTCTCGACTCACCGAATCGATCAAAATCGCACTGCACTCGTGATCAAACACCCGAACGAGATGGTAGATGTACCCCTTCTGCACCATCTTCCTAGCCTTGAGGTAGGAAATAAACCTACCCCTCGGCGATACAGAGTTCCCCTCCCACTCAACAACCGGCCTCAGAAACGGAACTGCATTACTCTCTCCTGCAGCTACATTGGCGTAGCAAGAAGCTAGCCAATCCATACCCATGATCACGCCGAAATCAATCATATCCAACTCTATCAAGTCGCTAGGTCCGACGATCAGAATGGTCACCGACAAGCCCTATATACTCGCCGAGCTACCACCGAATCACCCATGGCGTAGCTACCTCGAATGGGTCTATGGACTCGTGCTCTATCCCCATCCTACTAGCAATAAGGGAGATATATAGATGAGTAGAACCCGGATCTATCAACGCATACACATCAAATCCAGAACCGATAAGGTACTGCGATTTACGCCAGTGAGGCCTCCGATCGTGTTTACCGGACAAGGCATAAATGCGTTCTCGAGGACCGCTAGAATCGACCCGCCACGACCTGCCGCGACCTGCCGCCCACGAGTACCTTGCCCTCCGGCGAGTAATCGTAGGAGATGAAGAAGACCCGCAAAGAATCAGTAGCCGACTTACTACCGTGACCGCCTCGCCTGACAGTTCCTCGCAGTGACACCGCCGCCACAATCAAACAAGCTCCCGTAGCGCACCACAACTCCCGGGATCTACCGACGCCACACCGGCGGGTGGTCCCGATCGCCGCACTCGCCGCTCGACGCTCAAGTCCTGGCCTCGTCCGCCTCGAATACTCGCCGTGGCTGAGGACGGCGGCAGAGTGCTCGAGCCGGCCGTGGTGCACCCAGATCGGCCGGAGGCCGCCACCACGATAGCCACCAAAAGACCGCGCCCCGCCTTCTTCTCGCCGCCACAACCCGCTTCGGCTTACGCCTCGCAGCCTGCGTACGAGCTCGCATGCGGGTAATATCCATGCCTGGCTGAAGAGCCACACCCGCACAAGACTCGGCCATATAATCATCTAGCCCGGTGACGTAGCGATGCACCCTGTCCTCCATATCCGCTACCAACGCTGGGACATATCGAGCCAATGAATCAAACTCGACATTGTACTCCCTAATCGCGCGCCCTCTCGCCTCAAGAACAAAAATCGTACCCGCGCCCTCCTCATTGTGTGAGGCAAGAAGTGAGTGAGGAAATCCTCCAAAACTCATCCTGCTGGCCGGGACGCGTGCTCTCCCGGATAACTCCCACGAATCAAACCAATCGATCGCGGTATCACGAGCCGATGCGAACCGGCGTCACGGACTCGGTCTCAAGCCTCGATCACCCGCATGATCTCTCAGAATCGCCGGATGAACTCCTGCGGATCATCCTCCGCCGACCCGTAGAACTCGCGGGCTACAACTCAGAAATCCCGTAGCTCAAATCGTCGCCTCGTGAACCACGGTGCTACCGGGCCGGAATCGAATCGCCGCATCCACTGCCTCATGTTCGCCACGATCTCGCCGAATCGCCATCTTCAGAATCCATCTCATCTCGCCAGTGCCGCGGATCGAGGTGTAGGTATCGTGGTCTCATCGCCCATCGCCGCGCCCTAAACCTCTCGGGGTCGGCGGCGTCGTAGAACTCGCCGTCTCGGGTATAGACTGGGCTCGAGCCCTCGTGACCTGTGTGTCCCACTAGCGCCTCCTCTGCCTTGCCCTTCTCGCCCGGTTGCCTTACGTGGAGGCATAATCATACGTAAAAGGAATACGTTAGAGGTCCAACTTATAACACAACTCTAAGGCACGATCTCAGAGTGAGAAGAATGGAAACCAATCCTAAATATCCTATAGCCTCCTGATTATTGGTGTGGTGCACAACACACCGATAATCAAGACTCTCCTAGATACGGTCTGTAGACACTTTCCGAGGATTAACTGCTCTGATACCACTTTTGTCACGACTGCCCGATTCGTGGATCGTGCCTTACCCGCACCCAAGTAGTCATACATCGAGTAATCAATGAACATAAGACAAGACAAGAAACATTATGAAAAGGGAAACGCTTTATCGATGAAAAGCTTGCTCGCATATATATATAACCCAAGTTTTGCGCTACATCCCAACTGCATAATAGACTACTGCACTCTAAGGAAGTAAACAACTATGACGACAGTTCCGCCATACCCCGAATGTACAAAAACTATCTACAATACAGGAGATCATACCCAAAAGTAGAGCCTCCGAGAAGATGGAGCTCACGACACCAAAGCAAAGATCCTAAGGATGTGGATCTAGCACTGCTGCCCTTACCGCAGATGAACGCAGCCTCAAGGAGGTCGATAACAGTACCAAGTATGTGAAACTGTAAAGTACTTAAATGAAATCATATCATTTTAAACCAATTTTACAAATATGTACGAAACAACCAATGTAACCGCACATAGTGCCACATCACAAACAAGAGTAATAATGTAAATCTGAATGTGTCTTTTCTAGTTTGCGAATGATCGAAGCAAGGCCAATCGTCCATAGTATCATTATGCAAGCCTAATCCTGGACTCCCGTAGTCCGCATAGGCCACTCACGTAGGCCCGCATGAGGTATTCCCCGCATCGAGGGTAGCTACTCCTCGGCATCGTCCTGGACTCGTAGTCCGCATGGCCACATAGACCGCATGAGGTATAACCCCGCACACTAACCTGGAACTCTCGTAGTCCCGCATAGGTCCCCTGGACCCGCATGAGGTATTCTCGAATCATGGTCCTGCATCACCGAGACATACCCCGACGGAGGCGCCTTAACCCCCGGTATCATGTCAAGAGGTGAGTGATGTAATACTAGCATAACAGCTTATTGTTAAACAACATAAGCCCAAATAAGACTAACCTCTTTACACAAACGTTACAAGTTACTAACACACATAGCATCATAATATGTCTACTCAACAAACCATTTTACTGTACTTTCCAGAAATCAATACAAGTCTTTTATAAACACATAAGTAAATCGTCTTTTTATTCGCTTAAGTCGTTTATACTTAACTTCCCATAAAGCTAGTATAACTCTTAAGCTTCTTGTTTTAAAAACAAATATTCTTCTTTCAAAACTGATTTATAATTCTTTTAAAAGACTTTAAGATCTTTATTATTCAGGCTTAGTCAAAAGACATTGTCGTACAACTACGCTCGCTTAACACACGACGCTCACCGTACTATATATATACTTTTAAAATATCATGCTCAAGAGTATATGAAGAATCGATACCTTCGCGAAATCCACCGCCAAGTTGAATATGTCGCGCAGAGAATCAACCTATAATAGTCGACACGCCTATCAATGTCTAGACTACTCAGAAACAGATTCTAAGCGCAGGGTTCTCTATCCTCCGAAAATTGGGCAGACCTCCCTACCCTGAAGCTATACAAGTTCATCAGAATACAAATCCTATGTAAGTACAGCTCAATTCTTCTTCTGCTTTACCCTTCTATCGTGATAATGATTTACTTCTATTCTTTAATATCCTTCTATATCTCACGCCCGTAACCTGCCCGTGATCGTGCCTTACCCCTGCACCCTAGTGATACAACATCGAGTAATCACGAACATAAAAACATAACTCGAGACAAATGTAAGTATAAAACAATAATGTTAAAACTTGCCTTTCGCATATATAAACAATCTTTTAAAGAGAATAGCTTTAATCCTTTATACAAACCCCGCCATAATAGTACTACGCACTTAAGATTTGTAACAACTATGGCGACAGGCCCGCCATACCCCGAATGTAAATACCTACAACGACAGTGGACTATACCACCGACAAGCTTCCGAGAAACGGAGCTTTCCCAAACGCCGAATCGTGACCCTAAGAGCGAGGATCATCGATCGTGTACCTTTTCTCGCGGATGAACGCAGCCCCGGCGAGGTCAAGACAACATGTACCAAGTATGTGAAATCAGAAGTAATATCAGAATCGAAATCATAGTAGTCTATATAAAGCAGAGACATGTATGATAACCGAACTACGATTCACAACAAATAAGCGATATGTCAAGTCGTGACTCACGCCTCAAAGTCATCACAATAAGACCGTGCGGTAAGTACGAAGGCATAGCCGACTACTAAGACCCCAGCACCACAAATGCCATAAAGTGTATCACGAGGTCTCTAGACCGCACCACATGATCGGCCGCCATCGCCCGCAGATCAATGCGCGCGTCTATTCTCGAACTCTCGCAGCCCGCATAGGTCACACATGCACCCGCATAAGGTATTCCTCGAATCTCGTCCTAGACCACCCGAGGTATACCCCGCATCGGGCGCCTAACCCTCGGATCCGCCCCGACTTCCGCACTCGCATAGCCCTTCAAGGACCGTGATAGTCCTCGTGAGACCGTGATAGGAATTCCCCGCATCAAGCTAAACACCCGAATGATCACAATCTCGAGCATACCGCAGCCTCCGCATAGTCTCAAGGACCGCGATAGCCGATAGACCGCATCAAGGGTGGCAAGCCCTGTATACACAATAAGGGGTAGGTGATATAATAATAAAGATAAATGGACTTACCTTTTAACAATGTAAGCACAACAAGAATGACCCCTTACATAACAATCACAAGATACTAACACAAGTAGATCCTAACATGTTTACTTATCATATCAACAAGAAAGTATTACAAGGCTATCACAAACCAATACAATCAAGTTATTCACCCAAGGTACTTTCTACTAACAAGTTCGAGTATCTAACCCCAACGATTTCATACATTAAATCTTTAAAAGATCCGTTCCTATCACATAAGTCACACAATACCCGTAGTATAAAATAGAGTGACTGTCTTTTTAAGTAAACCAAAACACTTACCTTTGTAAAACCAAGTAACAACATTATTTTCCAAACGTCCAAGTTTGCCTAATTTCAAATGCTCACGTTTCTTATTTTAGAAAGGTTTCGTAGTTCATAGTCTTATTCATTTAAGAATATAATTCTCTTTTAACTATCTGAGAAACATAAGCCTTATATGTGAGTAGGATATTCTTGTTTATAACAATCTTATTACAGCAGCCATGATCTAGGAAATATCATTTTGTCTCATCTTAGCTTCTATGCAGATGGAAGTTTCTACTGGTTTTAATAATACTTAATTATTCAAAACATTTCCTTTTATTAACGCTGCAGTGGTTTGTCGATACACATCCTGATTTCCAAAATCAGTAAAACGTTCTTAAGCCGTTATACCTAACTTCCCATAAAGCTAGTATAACTCTTAAGTTCTCAAAAACCAAGTATTACTTCTCTTTCAAAACGATTTCAGAAATCTTTTGAAATACTTCAAGTTCTTTATAATCACACATCAAGCCAGTTATAAACAAATCATTTACCTTTTAAAAACCACAAAGTGTTTTCTTATCTACATAAAGCTGTTATAACCAACTTCCCATAAAGCCGTTATAACACTTTATGTTTTAAACCCATCGAATACATTTAGCACATGTACGTTTACCGTACTACATAGTTCACACATATCATGCTAGAAGAGATAGGAAGAGGTTCACATACCTCGCGACGAGTATCGACTAATAGCAAAACGCTCCTAGTACCTCAATCCGTCTGCTACTCCTTAAGCCAAGTAGAAAGCGCCACACGTAGTACTTCAACCTATAAGGCCACGCGCGCTTATTAACATCTAGATCTTATCGTAGAACATTCTACCAAAATTCGACAAAGACTCTCCCGCAACAACAGTAAATCTCCTCTCGATCGGGCCGCCATCAAGCCAACCAGTGGGTTATACATCTAACCCGAACGGTACAATTCTACTCCACAAGATTACTACACAAGTCTCATCAGAATACAATCCCATGTAAAACAGCTTCTTGAGCTTAAGTCCAAGGACATTGCACAAGCTATGTTCGCTTATATATATAGTATACTTTAACTATATTTTCCTACAACATGTAATATCCAATTACAATAGGGGACAAGATATTTACCTCGCTAAGCCCATAATTATCCAAATATAAAGTCGATCCCGCAATCGCTTAGCTCCAACTCCGAGCGCCCAACCCGCTCTAAACCACCCTTAGAAGTTCTAACCAACTTCTTCACAATACTCCAACTGACTATGGAGATTTTCCTAGTGGTTTCGGTTTTGTGACCGACGGAAGTATAATAGTATTTCTGGCTTTTCAGATAGTATAACCTTAGAATACAACAAGGTATACTGGCTAAGGTAATTTGGGCATTATAACAATACTTTTGAGAGTATTTCTACCAAGAGGGTATTATATGAAAACAAACTAGGCAGTGGTACCCCACCACACACCACAAAGGAGTGTGGCTACCCTCGCCTACCCCACTAGGGGACTCTCGGCCAAGGGGGAGAGGGCTCTGCCAAGACACTACACTAAGGGAAGGAAGAAGCTTTCAAGACTTAGGCAATTTTGTGAATGAATTAGTCTTCAGCGGGGAATTTATAGGTCAAGTGAAAGCCAACCAATGGCCAAGATTACACCAAGTGTTAGGCAAGTGTAGGGCCAAGATTCACCCATGTGTACCTAGCCAACTTGCACACAAAATATCTACCAAAAATATCTCCCACTTGCCTTCCCAAATCGCCCGGCCGCCCACCTGCCCACCAACGCAGGTGTGCGTGTCGCCTCTCGTTGGTCCAAAATGTTCGCCTCTCGGAAAAATCCGCAAAAATAAGAAAAGACATAGCCGAATTTTCCTCGCAAGTTATGAAAAACGCTTAAAAAACGACTCTAACCAAGGTGTTGTGCACAAATGCCATTCTACTAAGCCACTTAGGCGGGGTGACACGTGTCACCCTCCTATTGGCCCAAAATAAAACATCTTCCAAAATATCCATAATGGCCAAAATCTCAAAACAAAGTGGCCCACAAAACAGAATTTCTCCCGTGGGCCCCACGTGACCATTTTCGAAAATAAAATTCCATAATTCTCTAATATTCCAGGAAGTCCGAATACCAAATCTGGGAATCCAATTCCCATTAACGAACCTTTTTCCTTCACAAAAACCGGAAACTTTTCCGTGGAAAAATCGCCTCTTTCTTCCTTTCCAATCTTTCTGTCGTATTCTCGTACGTACGTCCTCGCATACATACCCTGGAACTACGGGGTATAACATTCTTCCACCATTAGAAACATTCTTACCTAATGTTCCTTCTAAGTATCAAAACTAACGCGCCAATATAGTCTTCACTACTATACTTACGAGAACAATCCCGCCATACCGCCATGAAACACTCGCAAAACTTACATCTAAGTCCACGAGGAAACACCTCTACATCACCACAAATACCTCTTCCCGGGGTCAAAATATACTTCCTTAGTCACTGATACCACTTTTGTCACTTTGTCGCGAGCCTTGCTCCGACGACCCAACAAATGGTACCGGTCGCCATGATCCCGAGGATCTCGTACACTCGAACTCTTACCACATTCTGATACGGCTTCAGTTTCCAAAACTCGGGGTTACTATCTCTAACGTGGTCATCATTAACTGGGGACATTCTGGATGGATCTTCGATACTTTCCCGATCATAACAATACGAAAGACCGGACGTCCTTCCTCCTAAGTCGGACGGCAAATGCTAACATATAGGCAACCTGGCCTATTCTTCACATGAACTCACAAAGGCCCAAAGTAACTCGGGCTAAGTTCCTTCGCTTTCCAAACTCGTCACACTCGTCCGGTGGTACTTTCAAGACCGACCGTCAACTCGAACTCTAAGCCGTCGCCGATTATCCGCGACGATTCCTCCGAGCCGCCGTAACTTCTTCTGCACAAGCTTCACTATCCACGATCACCGGAACAAGCTCAACCAACTATCCAACCCTGCCAACATCGAACCACTCGACCGGCAACTTGCATTTCTGCCACTACAAGGCGTCACAAGACGACATCCGAACACTGAAATGGTAGATTAAACACTTCAACCGAGACAACGATCCTCACAAATACCCCGAAATCAAAACACCGCCCGGCGGCGAACGCGAGCACGGACTCACCGAGTTCTAGCCCCGCTCGTACAAACTCCCAGAAGAGAAACAGCCGCACTGGCTCCATCGTCTCATAAGTGAAGGTAGGCACCCTGCAACCTCACAACCTTTCGGATAACATCAACACCGCCGAGGAACGACTCGACCAAGAACACGATAGGTCGCTTCATCGCCCGACCACCATCGTCGAACGCATCCACGAACTTGCACGGCTAACTAAACATGGGCCTAACACCCTCATGACCCTAACACAAAGAGGGACCACCACACACTGACCCCACCACCAAACCTACCGCGGGTTGACCCGCACGTAGCCTCAACCCGACCCGGCACGGCGCAAAATACCATCTCCCAAGGAACAATCTTACTAAACACGCTATTAAAACCTAGCGTCTTCTTAGCTCAACTACCCTCTTTCATTTCATACTACATGTGACTTATCCCAAACACACCACGTGCACTATGCACTCCTATAAGGGTCAAACATAAACATACGTCTCTACCCGAGATGGCCTTACCTCTAAGGTCTTTGCGTATAAAGCTCTAAGGCTCACACTTTCTCTATCCTCCAAAATCTTACTCGGTTAACCCACCATGATTTCTAATCACAACTAACACACTGCTATCGTAACATAGCACTTAAGGTATACTCACCTTGAAAGTTACCGCGACTCGCCGCTCGCCCTCTTCTCGCCCTGGTTAACCCGTCGATCTCTACGCTTTCTGCCGCGCATAAGCCCGCATACGTGCCATGCTCAAGCCTAACTGAAGGATTACTTGCACAACCTTCTCTTAGGTAGTCATCAAGACTCGCGATACATCGGTATACTCTCTGGTAGCCAAATCCATAGCTAGTAACAAGGTTGTCTCTTGCAATCTATATTCTCGGTTCCCGGTCGTGGAACTGAAGGTTCACATATCATGGCCGCAGAGGAACCGCCGCCGCCATGCTTAAACTCTTTGGGCTAGTGACGCCGCAGAAACCCCGAACGAAGCACTACCCTAGGTAATGATTTGGCCTCGCCCTCGCCACCCTCCGAACTCTACTCGCAGCCTCCTGGCCGCTTGCCTCACAGGCCCGGTTGCCCACGCGAGGCATAACGATAAGGAAATAATTTCGCCGGAGGGTCCAACTTACAACACGGCTCTAAGGCACGATCTCAGAGTGAGAAGAATAGAAACTAATCCTAAATATCCTATAGCCTCTCGATTATCGCGTGGTGCACAACACCGATAATCAAGACTTCATCGATACGGTCAGAGACACTTTCCGAGGATTAATCGCTCGATACCACTTTTGTCACGCCTCGTAACCGGCCCGTGATCGTGCCTTACCCCGCACCCTAGTGATACAACATCGAGTAATCACGAACATAAAACATAACTCGAGACAATGTATATAAAACAATAATCTGTTAAAACTTGCCTTTCGATATATAAACAATCTTTTAAAGAGAATAGCTTTAATCCTTTATACAAACCCCGCCATAATAGTACTATGCACTTAAGATTTGCAATAACTATGGCGACAGGCCCGCCATACCCCGAATGTAAATACCTACAACGACAGGACTATACCACCGACAAGCTTCCGAGAAACGAGCTTTCCCAAACGCCGAATCAGGACCCTAAGAGCGAGGATCATCGATCGTGTACCTTTTCTCATGCGGATGAACGCAGCTTCGGGCGAGGTCGCATAACATGTACCAAGTATGTGAAATCAGAAGTAATATCAGAATCAAATCATAGTAGTCTATATAAAGCAGAGACATGTATGATAACCGAACTACGATTCACAACAAATAAGCAAATGTCAAGTCGTGACTCACGCCTCAAAGTCATCACAATAAGACCGTGACGGTAAGTACGAAGGCATAGCCGACTACTAAGACCCCATTACCACAAATGTCATAAAGTGTATCACGAGGTCTCTCTGCATCGCACCACGATCGGCCGCCATCGCCCGCAGATCAATGCGCGTCTATTCTCGAACTCGCAGCCCGCATAGGTCACACTGCACCCGCATAAGGTATTCTCGAATCTCGGTCCTAGACCACCCGAGGTATACCCCGTGATCGGCGCACTAACCTCAGATCCGCCCCGACTTCCGCACTCGCATAGCCCTTCAAGGACCGTGATAGTCCCTCGTGAGACCGCGATAGGAATTCCGCATCGCTAAACACCCGAATGATCATCAATCCCGAGCATACCGCAGCCTCCGCGATAGTCTCAAGGACCGTGATAGCCGATAGACCCGCATCAAGGGTGGCAAGCCCTGTGATACACAAGGGTAGGTGATATAATAACAAGACAATGGACTTACCTTTTAACAATGTAAGCACAGCAAGAATGACCCTTTACATAACAATCACAAGATACTAACACAAGTAGCATCCTAACATGTTTACTTATCATATCAACAAGAAAGTATTACAAGGCTATCACAAACCAATACAATCAAGTTATTCACCCAAGGTACTTTCTACTAACAAGTTCGAGTATCTAACCCCAACGCATTTCATACATTAAATCTTTAAAAGATCCGCTCCTATCACATAAGTCACACAATACCCGTAGTATAAAATAGAGGATCGTTTTTTAAGTAAACCAAAACACTTACCTTTGTAAAACCAAGTAACAACATTATTTTCCAAACGCCCAAGTTTGCCTAATTTCAAATGCTCACGCTTTCTTATTTTAGAAAGGTTTCAGAGTTCATAGTCTTATTCATTTAAGAATATAATTCTCTTTAAACAACTGAGAAACATAAGCCTTATATGTGAGTAGGATATTCTTGTTTATAACAATCTTATTACAAAGAAGACCATGATCTAGGAAATATCATTTTGTCTCATCTTAGCTTCTACGCAGATGGAAGTTTCTACCGTTTTAATAATACTTAATTATTCAAAACATTTCCTTTTATTAACGCCGCAGTTGGTTTGTCGATACACATCCCGATTTCCAAAATCAAGAAACGTTTCTAAGCCGTTATACCTAACTTCCCATAAAGCTAGTATAACTCTTAAGTTCTCAAAACCAAGTATTAATACTCTTTCAAAAAGATTTGAAATCTTTGAAATACTTCAAGTTCTTTATAATCACACATCAAGCCGCTTATAAACAAATCATTTACCTTTTAAAACCACAAAGTGTTTTCTTATCTACATAAAGTCGTTATAACCAACTTCCCATAAAGCCGTTATAACACTTTATGTTTTAAACCCATCGAATACATTTAGCACATGACGCTCACCGCACTACATAGTTCACACATATCATGCTAGAAGAGATAGGAAGAGGTTCACATACCTCGCGACGATTATCGACTAATAGCAAAATGCTCCGAGTACCTCAAGCCGTCGGCTACTCCTTAAGCCAAGTAGAACGCGCCACACGTAGTACTTCAACCTATAAGGCCACAAGGCGCTTATTAACATCTAGATCTTATCGTAGAACATTCTACCGAAAATTTGACAAAGACTCTCCCCGCAACAACAGAAATCTCCTCCTCAATCTGGGCCGCCATCAAGCCAACCAGTGGTTATACATCTAACCCGAACGGCATACAATTCTACTCCACAAGATTACTACACAAGTTCATCAGAATACACCCTATGTAAAAACAGTTCAGTTCTTCAGGCTTAAGTCCAAGGACATTGCCACAAGCTATGTTCAGTTATATATATATAGTATACTTTAACTATATTTTCCTACAACATGTAATATCCAATTACAATAGGGGGACAAGATATTTACCTCGCTAAGCCCATAATTATCCAAATATAAAGTCGATCCTGGGCAATCGTTTAGCTCCAACTCCGAGCGCTCCAACCCGCTCTAAACCACTCTTAGAAGTTCTAACCAACTTCTTCACAATACTCCAAACGACTATGGAGATTTTCCTGTGGTTTCGGTTTTGTGACTGACGGGAAGTATAATAGTATTTCTGGGCTTTTCGTATAGGTATAACCTTAGAATACAACAAGGTATACAGCTAAGGTAATTTGGGCATTATAACAATACTTTTGAGAGTATTTCTACCAAGAGGGGGGGTATTATATGAAAACAAACTAGGCAGTGGTACCCACGGCCACACCACAAAGGAGTGGTGGCTACCCTCTACTACCCCACTAGGGGACTCTCGCCAAGGGGAGAGAGGCTCTCGCCAAGACACTACACTGGGGGGGAAGAAGCTTTCAAGACTTAGGCAATTTGAATGAATTAGTCTTCAAAGTGGGTATTTATAGGTCAAGTGAAAGCCAACCAATGGCCAAGATTACACCAAGTGTTAGGCAAGTGTAGGGCCAAGATTCACCCATGTGTACCTAGCCAACTTGCACACAAAATATCTACCAAAAATATCTCCCACTTGCCTTCCCAAATCGCCCGCGGCCGCCCACCTTGCCCACCAATGAGAGGTGCCAAGTGTCGCCTCTCGTTGGTCCAAAATGTTCCGTCTCTAAAAATCCGCAAAAATAAGAAAAGACATAGCCGGAATTTTCCTCGCAAGTTATGAAAACGTTTAAAAACGACTCTAACCAGTTGTGCACAAATGCCATTCGGCCAAGCCACCTAGGCGTGGGTGACACGTGTCACCCTCCTATTGGCCCAAAATAAAACATCTTCCGAAAATATCCATAATGGCCAAAATCTCGAAAACAAAGTGGGCCCCACAAAACCGTAAATTTCTCCCGTGGGCCCCACGTGACCATTTTCGAAAATAAAATTCCATAATTCTCTAATATTCCAGGAAGTCCGAATACCAAATCTGGGAATCCAATTCCCATTAACGAACCTTTTTCCTTCACAAAAACCGGAAACTTTTCCGTGGAAAAATCGCCTCTTTCTTCCTTTCCAATCTTTCTGTCGTATTCTCGTACGTACGTCCTCGCATACATACCCTAGAACTACGGGGTATAACAATATCTTATACCCAAGTCTTAACTATTCTTATATGTAGTATCTAATTACAATAGAAGGACAAGATATTTACCTCGATAAGCCCAAAATTATCCAAGTTAAAAGTCGATCCTGGGCAAGGTTTAGCTCCTAGTTTGCACGCTCCGATAGCTCCAAGAACCCTTAGAAGTTTCCAACAACTTCTACTAAAATACTAAAAGGGATTTGGGGCTAGGGTATTTTGGAATAGTGACTAAACTTGGAAGACAACTTTCTACCAAGGGGGGGGGGGAGGCCCTCGGCCAAAGCCACTAGGCTAGAGGGGGGAGAGGGGTGTTTCGGCTAGGCTTTCTAGAGGGGGGGAGAAGTGAGGCTTAGGACGATAGCTCACAGGGGGGGAAGGAGGATTTAGACTTGGAGATTTGTGATGAATAAGTCTTCAAAGGGAGGGGTATTTATAGGGAAACCAAGGCCATGATCAAGCTGGGGGCAAGTGGAGGGCCAAGATTTGCCCAAGTGCCCCCTAACCTACTCCTCAAATCACTCCACAAACAAAGGTCCATGTCTTAGGCCCCAAAAACCTCCCAATCGTCCAAGGCAAAAGGCCACTTGGCCGTCCACTTGAGGGTGACAAGTGTCACCCTCTCGTTGGCCCAAAAGGTTCTCACGCCGTAAAAATCCGCAAAAATTATAAATGACATAGCCGGAATTTTCCCCTCGCAAGTTATGTAAAACATTTCGTCGGAAAACCACTCGTTTTGTGAGTTGTGCCCAAAATCGTCCACTATGCCTAACTTAAGGCTAAACTTTTTGTACGTACGCCTTCACGTACATACTCTGGAAATACGGGGTATAACAATTTCACACCCCTAGCCTCTAAACCACACCTTGGCCGAGAGTTAGGATGTTTGGAACCTAAGTGTTCTTCACTTTTTGGAGTTTATTCTTGAATAGAAGTTGGTTAGGAACTTCTAAGGGTGACTTGTGGCGGATTGGAACATAAGGATTTAGAGCTAAACTTGCTTAGGAGCGACTTTAAAATCTTGGATATTTTTGGGCTATTTGAGGTAATGAACCTTGTCCTCTTTGTGAAGTTGATATTATGTATATTGAAAGTATATTATTGGAGTATGAGATATGTGGAGTAAGGTTTGGAAAGATTTGGATCTTGTTAAATGGAGAATTGGCATGTTAGCCATTAAAATGGTAAAAACGTATCCATTACTTGCTAAGAAGTTAATAACAAAGTAACTATAACTTATATTAAGATTGGAATATAAGTTGGAAGATTAATGAAGTAATTCCGGCATACTAACCAAATTGGATAAGTGAAATTGTAATAGTTGGCCAAGGACCCCAACTAAAGGACTGTATTTACTTTGGACTGTATTTACATTGGACTGTATTTACATTGTTGTTAAGGGGAAGATTGTTTATCGCGTCCGTTTGGGCGTGTGATCCATTTCTTTAATTATTGTTGTTGTTAAGGGGAAGATTGTTTATCGCGTCCGTTTGGGCGTGTGATCCCCTTCTTTAATTGTTGTTGTTGTTAAGGGGAAGATTGTTTAATCACGTCCGTTACAGCGTGATCCCCTTCTTTAATTGTTGTTGTTAAGGGAAAATTGTTTAGTCACGTCCGTCAGCGTGATCCCCTTCTTTAGTTATTGAATTATTGCACCTTAAATATAGCATGTTAATTACGGTTATCGGGCCTTGAAAAAGATGGAAAAGTGAGTAGAAACGGGGGAAGTGCTGCCCAATTTTCCGTAGAATAAGAGATATTACTTAGAAGAATCCTACGTAAAACTAGAAGTTGATAAGCGTGTTTTGACTATTATAGGTTGACACTCTGCGAGCGACATATTCGACTCGGCAAGTGGATTTAGCCGAGGAGGTATGTGATTCTTCCTATCCTCTTGAGCATGATATTTGAAAAATATATATAGTACGGTAGACGTACATGTGTTGACTGAATTTGGTTTCACTCTGATGACTTTTGACTTGAAGTACTAAATGTTAAGAAATCTTGAAATATTTCAAAAAGAGTTATGACTTATTATTCGGAAGGAAATTAATACTTGGTTTTAAAAGAATAAGTTCTTTTGGTGTTCCAAACAAATGTGAAGGTTTTGATTTATTATAAAGCTTAAGTGTTATACTAGCTTTATGGGAAGTTAGTTATAACAACTTAAGAAAAGTAAAAGAAATGGTTTACTTACTTGATTATAAAAGCCTTGTAATGATTTCTGAATGTGTGGTAAGTTGGTTTGATAAGTAAACATGTTATGATGCTACGTGTGTTAGTGTCTTGTGACGTTTGTGTAAGGGGGTTTTTCTTGTTGTGCTCATGTTGTTTAACGATAAGCACGTTGTGCTGGTATTATATCACTTACCCCCTGACTTGTTACGAGCCGCGGGTTAGCTACCCCGGCGCGGAGAATACCTCACGCGGTCCACGTGACCACGCGAATCGCGGGAGTTCCAGAATCACTCCGTGTGTTACGCCGATGCGAGGAATACCTCACGCGTCCACGTGGCCATGCGGATTGCGGGAGTCCAGTTGATGCCACGGGTTAGCTACCCCGATGTGAGTGAGTACCCTACGCGCCTAGGTGGCCTATGCGGACTGCGGGAGTTCCACGATTAGGCTCGCATAATGATACTATGGGCGATTGGCCTTGCTTCGATCATTAGCGGCCTAGAAAAGACCAGTTACGTTACATCTATTTGCTCTTGTTTATGTTGTGGCACTATGTGCGATTAAATTGGTTGTTTCGTACGTATTTGTGAATTGGTTTTAAAATGTTATGATTTCATTTCAAGATTTCTTACGCTTTCACATACTTGGTACTGTTAGATCGACCTCCTTCGGATCGCGTGTTATACCTCGTATTTCCAGTATGTACGCGAGGGCATACGTCAAAAGTTTAGCCTTAAGGTTAGGCATCGACGAAAAGATTGGGCACACCTATCAAAAGAATCGCTTTCCGACGTAAACGCTTTTTCAAAACTTCTGCGAAGGGAAAATTCCGGCTATGTCATTTATTATTTTTGCGGATTTTTCCGAGAGACGAAACATTTTGGACCATGAGAGGGCGACACTTGTCACCCTCTAGTTGGTGGACGTGAGGCGTCCATTTGGACGATTGGAATGGCTTTTTGTCAAGGAGTTGGTAGGATATTTTTGTGTAGTAGATGGATAAGGACACTTGCCCAAATCTTGACCTTACACTTGCCTACCACTTGGCTTCATCTTGGCCATTGGTTGGCCTATAAATACCCCCCTTAAGATGAAGAGTTCTTCATCCACAAATCAATTTCAAGTCTTGAAAATCCTCCTCTCTTGTAGTGTTTTCGTCCAAACACTCCCCCTCCCCCCCTTGTGAAGGCCCTTGGCCGAAACACCCCCCCCTCTAGCCTAGTAGTCCTAGCCGAAAACCTACCCCCCTCCCTTGGTAGAAAGTTGTCTTCCAAGTATAGTCACTATTCCAAAATACCCTAGCCCAAATCCCTTATAGTATTTTAGTAGAAGTTGTGTAGAACTTCTAAGGGTTTCTTGGAGCTATCGGAGCGTACAAATTATGAGCTAAACCTTGCTCAGGAGCGACATTTAACTTGGATAATTTTGGGCTTATCGAGGTAAATACTCTTGTCCTTCTATTGTAATTGGATATTACATATAAAAGCTCTCTTCCTCCCCCTTAGTGTAGTGTCTCGTCCAAGAGCCCCCCCTCCCCCCTTTGAGAAGGCCCTTGGCCGAAACCCTTCCCCCCTTCCTAGTGGCCTTTGGCCGAGAAGTACCTACCCCCCCTCCTTGTGGTGTTGTTCTCGTGAAACACCCCCCCTCTTGGTAGAAATACTCTCCAAGTATTGTTACTATACCCAAAATACCTTAGCCTTATACCTTGTAGTATTCCAAAAGTTACCTCTATACGTAGAGCCCGGAAATACTACCTTTTGTCCTTTTTGTCTCAAACCGAAACCCTAAGGAAAATCTTCATAAACGGTTGAAGTGTTAAGTAGAAGTTGCGTAGAACTTCTAAGGGTTGTTTGGAGCGGGTTGGAGCACCCGGAGTAGGAGCTAAACGTTGCTCAGGATCGACATTTATACTTGGATAATTATGGGCTTATCGAGGTAAATATCTTGTCCCCCTATTGTAATTGGAAATTACATACTGTAGTAGTATAGAAATGAATATAAGATTCATAGAAGAGATTTGAACTGTAATAGAAGGATATTACAGAAAGACTTGAACTGAAATCGCCTGAGAATATTAAGGTAGAAGTTGATAGACTTATATAACCGTTATAGGTTGAAGTACTGCGAGTAGCGTATTCTACTCGGAGGGTGGAAAAGGCTAGACGGACTACAGTACTTTGGAGCTATTTGCTAAATAGTCGATAATCGTCGCGAGGTATGTGATTCTTCCTATCCTCTTAAGCATGATATTTTAAAGAATATATATATAGTACGGTAGACGTACGTGTGTTAACTGAACGTAGTTTTACGGCAATGTCTTTTGACTTAAGCCTGAATAATAATTACGGCAATGTCTTTTGACTTAAGCCTGAATAATCTTGAAGTATTTCAAAAGAATACCGAATCATTTTTAACAGAAGAGTAATACTTGGTTTTAAAAGCTTAAGAGTTATACTAGCTTTATGGGAAGTTAGGTATAACGGCTTAAGAGAGATAAAAAGAATGATTTATTGATTTAAGAAGTTAAGAGACTTGATCTTAAAAGATAAGAGACTTGACTTAATTGAATTTTGTTAAAAAGTGTGAAACCTCATTCGTGAGTAATGAGTACTTGGTTTTTAAAAGGAATAGTGTTTTACTGATTTCGGAAATCAGAATAAGTATCGAATGCACTACGCAGTCGCTAATAAAGGGAAATGTATTGACTAATCAAGTATTATTAAAACCAAGAGAAACCTCCATCCGCATGTGCTAAGATGAGACAAAATGATATTACATTTCCTAGATCATGGCTGATGTTATAAGATTGTTATAAACAAGAATAACCTACTCACATATAAGGTATATGTTTCTCAAATGGTTTTAAAGGAGAATTACATCATTAAGTGATTAAAACTATGAACTACGAAACCTTTCGAAAATGAGAAACTTGAGCATTTGAAATTAGGCAAACTTGAACGCTTGGAAAATAATGGTTACTTGATTTTACAAAAGGAAGTGTTTGGGTTTACTTATAAAGATAGTCACTCTATTTTTATAATACGTATCAGGTGACTTTTGTGAAAGAAACGGATCTTTTAAAAGAGTTAATGTATGAAGTACTTTGGGGATAAAACCCGATCTTGTTAATCATATAGTAGAAAGTACCTTGTGTGAATAACTTGATTGTGTTGGTTTGTGATAATCTTGTAATACTTTCTTGTTGATTTGATAAGTACTCATGCTAGGATGCTACGTGTGTTAGTATCTTGTGATGATTGTGTAAAGGGGTTTCTCGATTGCGCTTAAGTTGTTTAACGATCACCGTTATGTTGGTATTGTACCACCCACCTTGACATGATCCCGAGGTTGTCGCCTCCGTGCGGGTAATACTCGAGCACCAGGTGACTATGATTCGAGGATACCTCACGCGGTCCCGGACCTATGCGAGCTACGAGTTCCGTGTTAGTGTGAGGCCTTTATGGTCATGCGCGGTCTATGCGCCACGCGGATCGCGAGTCCAGCGGACGCCGGAGTAGCTACCTCGACGCGGGAATACCTCACGCGCCTATGAGGTTGGCCTACGCGAGTCGCGAAGTTCGTGGCTAGACGCGCACATTAGATACGGCGGGCGAGTGGCCAGCTTTGATCATGTGACGGT
The DNA here is from genome assembly GCA_029844215.1 of Przewalskia tangutica. Classification (NCBI taxonomy): domain Eukaryota; kingdom Viridiplantae; phylum Streptophyta; class Magnoliopsida; order Solanales; family Solanaceae; genus Przewalskia; species Przewalskia tangutica. The sequence goes on from CM056725.1 coordinate 79,921,920, forward strand.
CTAGACATATCTCATGATACAGTTTAAGACCTTGTTAGTACTGTGGGTGTTAGTAGTCGGCTATGCCTTCATACTTACCCCGTACGGTTTTATTATGACACAGGTGGGACCTGGTGTTCATGTGTATTCCTCGTGCTTTGATATCATAGATCGCCGGCAGCGGCGGAAGGTATTCCACGCATGATTGATGTTATGGGCGTGAGACCCATAGTGATATTTGAGTGATGACTTGAGGCGAGTCCCTCGACTTGATACGACCGCTTATTTATCGTGAATCGTAGTTTGGTTATCATACATGTCTCCGCTTTATATAGACTACTATGATTTCATTTACGATTTTTCGCCACATACTTGGTACCAGATCGACTCTTCGGGGCCGCGTTCATGCCGCAGTAGAGGTACACACCGCCGATCCTCGCTCTTAGGATCACAGCTCAGCGTTGGAAGCTCCGCTTCTCCGAGGCTTATCAATGGTATAATCGCCGCCAGGTACTTACATTCGTGGTATGGCGGCCCCGTCCCGCCATTGTTGTTATATCATTCTTAGGTCTGTAGTAATCACAAGGCAGAGTTGTAAAAAGGATGTAACTGTTCGGGTTTAAGTTTTTATATATATATGCCGAAAGGCAACTTTTCTTCAGATAATTATTTCATATTTCATGTCTTGTTTTATATTCCGCTGATTACTCTGATGTATGTATCACTAGGGTGCCCGGGGTAAGACACCAGTCACGGGCCCGAGTTCGGGTCGTGACAGTTTTAAAACAAGTCAAGACGAAACCCTGCCTTTCTTTTTAACCAAAACACTTCAAATCCTTAAGTCTCTTTTCTTTTAGAAATCGAGTTCCTTACTTTGGAATTTTTAAGAAAATCAAAACTTGATTTCAATAATTCTTTTTTTAAAAACCAAGTACTCATTTCTCACGAAAGAGGTTTCACACCTTTCAACACCATTTAGGTCAATTATAAGTCAAGTCTCTTATCTTTTGAAATCAACAAACCATCCTTTTACCTACATAAAGTGGTTATAACAAACTTCCCATAAAGCCGTTATAACACTTTATGTTTTTAAACCAACCAATTACAACTATAAGCCCTTATGAGACCAAGAGGGCTTATTCGTTAACCACCGAGTACTTATTACTAACGAATAAGATTTTCCTACTCTTTCAACAATCAAGACCTTTACACTTCATATCAAGTCAAGGCACAACAAGGGAAATCAAATTCCTTTAACACACGTGCATCTACTGCACTATATATTTTACAAATAGTCATGCTGAAGAGGGTAGGAAGAATCACATACCTCGCGACGATTGTCGACAATAAGCAAAATGCTCCACAGTACTATCTCCCTTAAGTAGAATATGCTACCGTAGTACTTCAATCCTATAAGGGTCATAAAACGTCTATCAATCTCTAGCTTCGAACGTAGAATAACTAAGTGCAAGGTCCCTACATTCTATGGGAAAGTCGGACAACACTTCCTTTGTTTCTACTTATTATGCCATCTCTTTCAAGGCCGAATTTCAATAACCAACGCCACATTTAAGGCTCAATTAATTCAGAAAATATAAGGGGATTACACGCCTACTAATACGTGTAAAATTCCGCCCCACAACAACACAAAATAAACCAATAATCTCCATGCCATTCTTGGCCAACAATATAACCAATACTAACCCTTTTCAACTCTTCCAATTCAAGTTCTTAGGTCTAACATGATATCTAGCCTTAGACATCTTCAACAATTACAATTTCCCCCTTTACAACATGTGACGACCAAATTAGAAATCCAATTGAAGTTACAATCTTAAGGATAACATGCCCATTTCGGTTTCAACAAGACAACAAGATCCAAATCTATTCAAATATAACAGCCTCAGGCTCAATTCCAAACTACTAAAATATAACAGCCTCAGGCTCAATTCTAAACTTACTAAAATAAGTATAACTCAATTCCAAGAGAAGGGGAAACTTTTACCTTTGGAGAAACCCACAAAAGCCCCTCTCTTCCACTTCTTTTCCGTCAAACTTGTCTACCAGCGCTTCCCACAAGTTTACCCACACTTTTCCTTCTTGCCGCCGCTCCAACAGTTTCCTCTTAAGCTAGGTTTTCTTCAAAAAAAACTAGAGAGAAGGGAGAGGGTTTTTCTTGGGAGGGTTTTGAAATGAAATGGCCAAGTCTTCCAAGACTTGGCCCTAAAATAGGACCACTTTCTGGTAAAAAGGATGGGAGGGACACTTGTCACCCTCCCATAGGTTTTAAAACGAAAATATCCCCTGCTTTCAGCCCTTTATCGCGAAAAATCCCGCTTGGCGCGCTGCTCGCCACTGGGCGGCGCCACTTCCGAGAAAAGTTCCAGATTCCGGCCGCGTTCGCATTCAGGCCATGGCTGCAACCCCGCGACTCAAGACAACCGCGCCGCGCCTCAGATTCGGCGCCGCTGCACTTCGAATCAAAATCGCCGCTTGCTCGATCACGCACCAAACTTGAAACTTCCATAACTTTTGACTCATGTCCTATCGATTTAACGGTTTGTTGCGTTGGGAACTAGATTTAACGGACCACACACTAGGCTTTTTAAACACCTCGAAATTCTTAACAACTGGGGTACAACACTCAAAGGTAAACTCAAAATCCGTCCAACACATGTTTGTCAACTTATCTATCAACTTTCAAATCTTATATTTCTTGGTATGTTCTTATCTTAACTCCTTGAATTTACGGGGTGTAACAGTCTAAATAAAGCAGGAGACATGTATGATAACCAAACTACAGTACACAACATATAAGCGGTCATGTCGAGTCAGGGACTCATGCCCGTGGAATTCCTTCCTCACTGCCGGCAGTCTATGACATAAATCATACTCATGTGACGCGCCCGTGACATCCTACCTCACTGTCGGCGTACACATATACAATACATATATATATACCTCCTGCCCGTGGAATCCTCCATCACTGCCGGCAGCCGTAGGTGTAACATAAAAACCAGGTGACACGCCCGTGGCATCCTACCTCACCGCTTACAGACACATATACAATACATATATATATATATATATACACTTCCGCATGCCCCGGAATCCCTCATCGTATAAGCATGGCCATAACGTGTCGTCGGCATCCCTCATCGTAGGTGCATGTCTTCATGGGGAGCTAGCCCATGGAGTAACAATATACATGTCCCCCGGCATCCCTCATCGTGGGTACATGTCTTCACGGGGAGCTAGCCCATGGAGTAATAATATAACATGGTCGCATGCCCCGGAATCCTCATCGATAAGCATGGCCATGGAGTAATGAAACGCGCGGCATCTAACCCGATCTCCGCCGCATGCCCGCATCCTCATCGATAAGCATGGCCAAGATCAATCATAATGGAAGCATACCCGTGGAATCCTCTCACACCAGACGCCCAAATAAGTTCACAACAAGTCACCACCCTCCATCGAGACGCGGTGGTATAGAAATACAATACTTGCACAACAAAGGCTATCACAACTAGCATAGGCAAGTTCAACATACTCTTAGACTTTCATTAACATGTAAATAGATTCACCATTTATATAAACTCAAGTACTCCCATTTTATGCCAATAATCCGGGTTTTAACCCTAAAGTACTACGTACATTAAATTCTTTCAAAAGATCCATTTCTTTTACAAAGGTCACACGATACCCGTAGTATCAAAATAGAGTGACTATTATTTTAAGTAAACCAAAACAATTTCCATACCTTCTTTTTGAATAAACCAAGACAATATCGTGCCTTCTTTTTAAACCAAATCACTTCTCCTTTTAAAGCCAAGTCACCCTTTTAAATCCAATAATAAAACCATTCTTTTGTTTTCATAAAGTCGTTATAACTAACTTCCCATAAAACTATTATAACACTTTATGTTTAAACCTATTTAAGACGAAACCATGCCTTTCTTTTTTAAACCAATTTAAGACAAAACCATGCTTTCTTTTTAAACCAATTTAAGACAAAACCATGCCTTCTTATTAAACCAAAAACACTTCAATTCCTCAAGTCTCTCTCTTTTATAAATCAAGTTCCTTACTTTGGAATTTAAGAAAATTTGTACTTATTTGTAATGATCTTATTAAAGCAGTCATGATCTAGGAAATGTAATACAATTTTGTCTTATCTTAGTGTTATACCCCGTATTTCCAGAGTATGTACGTGAGGGCGTACGTAGAAAAGTTTGAGCCTTAAATTAGGCAAGGGACGCAAATTTTGTTCACAACCCCCGAAAAGAATTGTTTTCCGACGAAACATTTTCCAAACTTTGCGAAGGGAAAAATACGGCTATGTCATTTATTATTTTTGCGGATTTTTCCGAGAGATGAAATATTTTGGACCAACGAGAGGGCGACACTTGTCACCCTCAAGTTGGCGGATTTGTGGGCTTCATTTGGACGATTTCAAAGTCTTGGAGTAGGTAGGATATTTGTGATATTTTGTGTGGTAGTTGGATAAGGTACACATGGATAAATCCTCACCCTACACTTGCCCACCACTTGTCTTGATCTTGGCCCTTGGTTGTCCTATAAATACCCCTTGGTTGAAGACTTCTTCATCCACAAAATGTTTTCTAAGTCTTGAAGTCCTCCTCCCTTCTTGTGTAGTTCTCGCCCAAGTCTTCCTCCCTCATGAGGCCTTTTGGCCGAGAGGTACCCCTCCCCCCTCCTAGGGGTGCTAGCCGAAACCTACCCCCCCTCCTAGTGGTGTTGTTCTCGTGAAAATACACCCCCCTCTTGGTAGAAAATACTCTTCAAGTATTGTTACTATTCCAAAGATACCTCTATACGTAGAACCCGGAAATACTACCTTATGTCCTTTTTGTCTCAAAACGAAACCCTAAGGAAAAATCTTCATAGTCGGTTGAAGTATTAAGAAGAAGTTGCGTAGAACTTCTAAGGGTTGTTTGGAGCGGGTTGGAGCGCCCAGAGTAGGAGCGCGCCCAGAGTAGGAGCTAAACGTTGCTCAGGATCGACATTAAAACTTGGATAATTTTGGGCTTACCGAGGTAAATACTCTTGTCCTTCTATTGTAATTGGAAATTACATACTGTAGTAGTATAGAAATGAGTATAAGATATATAGAAGGATGGTATAAGAGAAGAGAATTGAATTGAAATCACAGTAGAAGGGTATAAAAGAAGAAGATTTGAACTGTACTTACATAGGACCGATTCCGGAAAATAAAATTCCATAATCCTCTAATATTCCAAAAAGTCCGAATACCAAATCTGGGAATCCAATTCCCATTAACTAACCTTTTTCCTTCACAAAAATCCGGAAACTTTTCCGTCGAAAAAATCACATCTTTCTTCCTTTCCAATTTTTATGTCGAATTCACGTACGTACGTCCTCATATACATACTCTGGAACTACGGGGTGTAATACATACATACCCTGGAACTACGGGGTGTAACATTATTCCCCCCTTAGAAACATTCGTCCCGAATGTTCCTTCTAAGTCTCCAAACGTACATGCGCCGGTATAGTCTTCACTACTATACTTACGAAACCAATTATGCCACCAATGGCCATAATATAACACACGTGCAAAACCCAAATCCAAGCCAACGAGGAATCACCTCTAAGATGTAAAATAACACTAACTCTCACTTCTGGTCCAAAGGATACTCTCTTCGCACCTTCACTTCACAAAAATGATCACTTCCATCTCTTAACACATGTTCGCTTCCTTCCTTACTCGTCGTACACTTTTCGCACACCCGAACTCTTTCTAGTACACATACCACACTTCAGTCATCATCTCAGTTTCCAAAACCTTGGAGTCACTACCTCCAACTTGGTCATCTTACTAGCCTCAAATTCCTTTAAGGCCATTCCCGGCCTTCACGATCCGATTCTGGTCGAACACATCCACGAACTCATACGATGGTTACCTAAACTTGGGCCTAGCACCCTCGTGACCCTACCATATGGTGGGACCACCTCGAACTGACCCCACCTCATTCCGGGCTGCGGGTTGACCCGCGATCTGGCCTCAACCCGACCCGCTATCGCGCCAAACTCTTGTTCCCCGATCCGGAACAATCTTACCAATTCACGTCATGAAAGCTAACACTTCCATCTCACACTACCCATGGAATCATCCCACAATATATTTCACGCATACCAAGTACTTCGACAAAGACCAACCGTAAATTCATCCACTCAAGACGGCCTTGCATCCAAGGTCCCAACTGTTATAAATTCTAAGGCTCACAATTGTCTCGTCCCCAGACTTACCCTTTTCAACTACCCATGTTTTCTAATTCACACTTAACACAATGCTATCCGTACATAGCACTCCACATGTATCTACCATGACAACATAAACAAGTCTCTTAAGGGCTAAAGATATCTCTGTAACTACTGCCTTACTTTCCCTTTGTCGCTCTAATCATAATCCTGCCCTGCAGGGCGCCTAGCTATAGAAGGCGATGGACCAGCCACCGATCCCGAAGGCTGAGTCTCAACATCCGTGCTACCTCTGGTCGGACAAACTCTCACCAAATGGCCCTGCTGGCCGCAAGTATAACAATCTCCCAAACTAGCATGACACCCTGAGGACCATCCTCAACTCTCTATCCATAGAACTCTGGCGGACTGCAACTCAAGAAATCCCAAGTCTCGCATCGCCGGATCTAGGTGAATCATCGTATCGCCGAATCACCGGCTCCGTCCGTCCTCATATCTCGCCACGACCTAGCTAGTAATCGCCATCTACTTGAACTCATATCTTGGCCTGGCCATGGAACCGAGGCTCGGTATCGTGGCCTCGTGAGAACTATCGCCGCTCTAAACTCTCTGGGCTAGCGCCATAAAACTCGTGCCGTCAAGTACTATCTCGTAATGACCAGGATCGCCCTCGTAACCTCTCGTGTTCTACTCGTAGCTCCTCACGCTTGCCCTCTGGGCCCCGGTTGTCTTCAAGAGGCATAATCGTACATACGAATACGCCGCAGGAGTCCAACTTATAACACGGCTCTAAGGCACGATCCTGCAGTGAGAAGAATGGAAACTAATACTAAATATCTGCAGCCTCTCGATTATAGGTGTGGTGCACAACACGCCGATAATCAAGACTCTACTAGATACGGTCTGTAGACACTTTCCGAGGATTAACTGCTCTGATACCACTTTTGTCACGACCCGACCTCGGGCCCGCGACTGGTGCCTTACCCCGGGCACCCTAGTTAACATCAGAGAAAATCAGCGGAAATAAAAACTCATAAAAGATAAACAGTGAAATAAGAAAACATGCTAACCAAAACGGTTATCTTTCTGTATATATACATAAAACCCGAACAGTTATATCCTTTTACAAACCCTGCCCACAACAGTACTATAGACCTCTAAGAATGTAATCACAACTACGACGGGATAGGGCCCCGCCATACCCCTGAATGTAAGTACCTACAACGACAGGGGACTATACCAAAGATAAGCCTCCGGAGAAACGGAGCTTCCCAAACGCTGAACTGTGATCCTAATAACGAGGATCAACGATCGCGTGTACTTACCGCGGCGTGAACGCACTTCAAGGAGGTCGCATAACAGGTACCAAGTATGTGAAACTGAAAATACTGTAAATGAAATCATAACAGTCTATATAAAGCAGGAGACATGTATGATAACCCAACTACAGTCCACAATATATAAGCAGTCATGTCAAGTCAGGGACTCACGCCCTCAAAGTCATCACTCAAATATAACTATGGGTCTCACGCCCACAACATCAATCATGCCCGTGGAATACCTTCCTCACTGCCGGCAGTCTATGATATAATAACACCAAGGAGTACATGTGAACATCAGGTCCCACATGTGTCATAAAAACCGTACGGGGCAAGTACGAAGGCATAGCTACCAGATCCACCCTGCATCATCAACTGACCGGGGCAAGTACGAAAGCCAGCTACCAGAACCTACCGTACCAACAATACTAAATAAATGTACCACGAAGCTAACCGGGGCAGGTACGATAGCCTCTACCAGACCACCCTGCATCACGTCGCTGACCGGGGCAAGTACGTAGGCTAACCAACAGATCCACCCTGCATCACGAAACTTCGTCCTAACACTGACTCGCGAAGCTGACACGTGGCAAGTGCGATAGCCTCTACCAGATCCTCCCTGCGCCACGTAGCTGACGGGGGCAAGTAACCAGGCTAACCACCAGATCACAACCATAGTCATGAGACTTCGCCACAAATACTGAACGGGGCAAGTACGAAAGCCAACTACCAGAACCAACCTGCATCAGCAACGACCCGGGCAAGTACGGGGGCTAGCTACCAGAACCTAGGCCGAAACAGTAAACCTCATGGAGAGCTAGTCCATGGAACAACAATCCTAATGGAACCATACCCGTGGGCCACCCAACGTGTCAGTAGGTCCAAGGATATAACAAGATAACACTCCTAGTGGAAGCATACCCGTGGGCCACCCATCGTGTCAGTATGTCCAAAGGAATTAACAATATAGCACTCATAGTGGAAGCATACTCGTGGGCCACCCAACGTGTCAGTATGTCCAATCAACCAGATAGCCGGCCCTCCATCTAGAGACTCGGTAGCACAGAATCAAAACACTTGCACAACAAAAGGCTATCACAACAAGCATAGGCAATTCAACGTACTCATAGACTTTCATTTTATTACAACAAATCCGGATTTTAACCCCAAGGTACTACGTACTTTAACTCTTTAAAAGATCCATTTCTTTCACAAAAAGTCACACGATACCCGTAGTATCAAAATAGAGTAACTATCTTTTTAAGTAAACCAAACAATTTCCATACCTTCTTTTTAAACCATCTTAAGGCAAAACCATGCCTTTCTTTTAAACCAAAACACTTCAAATTCCTCAAGTCTCTTTTCTTTTAGAAAACAAGTTCCTTACTTTGGAATTTAAGAAAAATCAATACTTGTTATTAATGATCTTATTAAAGCAGCCATGATGTAGGAAATGTAATACAATTTTGTCTTATCTTAGCTTCTATGCAGATGGAGGTTTCTACTGGTTTTAATAATAATTAATTAGTCAATACATTTTCCTTTATTAACGCTGCAGTGGTTTGTTCGATACTTATTCTCATTCCCGAAATCAATATAACATTATCCTTTTTAAGACCAAGTACCCATTACTCATGAATGCGGTTTCACAACTTTTTAACACAATTCAAGTTCTTAACATTATCGCAAGTCAAATATAAGTCAAGTCTCTTTCCTTTTAAAATCAACAAATCATTCTTTTACCTACATAAAGTCGTTATAACTAACTTCCCATAAAGCTATTATAACACTTTATGTTTTAAACCAACCAAATTCGTTTAGCACACGTACGTCTACCGTACTACATAGTTCACAACAATCATGCTAGAAAAGATAGGAAGAGGTTCACATACCTCGTGACGATTATCGACAATTAGCAAAACGCTCCAAAGTACTAAAGCCCTGCTAGCCTTTTCCACCCTTCCAGTAGAATACGCTACTCGTAGTATTTCAACCTATAAAGGCCACAAAACGTCTATCAACTTCTCGATCTCTTCGTAGAACATTCCCAAGTACAAGGTTCCTTATTCTACGGAAAATTCAAAGACCTCCCCGTAACCACATAAATCTCCTCCTCTATCAAGGCCCGCTATCAATCCAACAACTCCAAGGGGGTTACACGTTTAACCGGACGTGTACAACACTGCCCCACAATAATACTACAAGTCTACTGTAAATACAGTTCAATTCTTTTATAAACATCCTTCCAATATATCTTATACTCAATTCTAAAATACTACAATATGTAATATCCAATTTCAATAGGGGGACAAAGATAATTACCTCGATAAGCCCAAAATTATCCAAGATTAATAAGTCGATCCTGAGCAACGCTTAGCTCCAATTCCTTACGTTCCAACCCGCTCCAAGCAACCCTTAGAAGCTCCTAACCAACTCCTCTTCAAGATCCAACTCCAAAAAGTGAAGAACACTTAGGCTCAAACTATGGCAAGTTTCGGCCAAGGCAAGGTTTCTAGGCTAGGGGTGTGAAATCTTTTTCAACTCTTGGTACACAATCTTCCTAACACCCTAAGGAAGAACACTTAAAAGTTTAAGAATTTTTGGACAACATTTGCTCCCAAAAACAGCCCATGGCCGAGAGCACTACAACAAGGGAGGGAGAATTTTTGCCTTGGAAATAAACTAAGTATGGGATGAATAAGTCTTGCACTCAAGGGGGGGGGGGGTATTTATAGAGAATTCAAGGGCCAAGATCAAGGCAAGTGTGTGGTGAGATTGGGGGACAAGTGTGTGTGGGTCCCACCCTCCAAGTGTCTACTCAAAGAAGAAGACAAGTGGCTTGCCACTTGTAAGGCTATTTCGGCCAAGGGAAAAGTGTCTAGCCACTTGTCCCATCATTTCGGAAATATCTGAAATGCCAAAAAATCTCTAAAACAAAGTGGGCCGGCAAAACCGTAAATTTCTCCCGTGGGCCCCACGCGACCAATTCCGGAAATGAAATTCCATAATTCTCTAATATTCCAAGAAGTCCAAATACCAAATCTGGGAATCCAATTCCCATTAACGAACCTTTTTCCTTCACAAAATCCGGAAACTTTTCCGTCGAAAAATCACATCTTTCTTCCTTTCCAATTTTAATGTCGTATTCTCGTACGTACGTCCTCACATACATACCCTGGAACTACGGGGTGTAACAGAACACATCCGCGAACTCGTACGATGGTTATCTAAACTTGGGCCTAGCACCCTCGTGACCCAACCACCTAGCGGGACCACCTTAAACTGACCTTACCTCATTCCGGGCTGCTGGTTGACCCGTGATCTGGCCTCAACCCGACCCGCTCTCGCGCCAAACTCTTGTTCCCGCCCGGAAAAATCTTACTATTCAAGTCACGAAAACCTAGTGGTCTTCTTAGCTCAACTACCCACTTTCATTTCACACCACTCATGGAATTATCACACAAATATACCCCACGTATACTATGTATCTCGACAAGGACCCAAAACGTAAAATCCTTTACTTATGACGGCCTTGCATCTAAGGTCTCCACGTATAATATTCTAAGGCTCGCAATTTCCCTGTCCCCAAACTTACCTTTTCAACTGCCCATGTTTTTTAATCACAATTAACACAATATTATCTGAACATAACACTTAACACATCATCATATCATCAATACATACTAGTCTTTAGAGGGTTAAGGATATACCTGAAAATCAAAATAGGCGGTTCAAAGGACCGCTAAAACTGGGAACTTCCACCGCGACCTCTGTCGTGGCCTGCCGGTGTATGAACATCCTGCCTAGCTATGGAAGGTGAAGAACCCGCAACTGATCCCGAAGGATGAGTCTCCACATCCGTGCTACCTCTGGTCGGACAATTTCTTGCAAAATGGCCCTGCTGGCCGCATGTAAAACAAGCCCTTTGAACACCATAACATTCCCCCCTATGGGTTTTACCACAACGGCCACACTGAGATACGGGTGGCCTCATCCGGCGAGTACTCTGTTATACCCCGTATTTCCAGAGTATGTACGTGAGGGCGTACGTACAAAAGTTAAGCCTTAAAGATTAGGCATAAGGACGAATTTGGGCACAACTCACTAAAAGAATCGTTTTCCGACGAAACGTTTTACAAAACTTGCGACGGGAAAATTCCGGCTATGTCATTTATAATTTTTGCGGATTTTTCCGAGAGATGAAACATTATGGACCAACGGGAGGGTGACACTTGTCACCCTCATTGGACGGCAAAGGGGGCAAAATGCCTTGGACGATTGGCCTTGTTTTGGGGCTTAATTCTTGGGTCAATGTTTTGTGAGGGATTTGTGGAGTAGGTTAGGGTGCACTTGTGCAAATCCCCACCATCCACTTGCCCTCCACTTGCCCTCATCCTAGCCCTTAAAAGCCCTATAAATACCCCCCTTAAGATGAAGAGTTCTTCATCCACAAATCAATTTCCAAGTCTCCAAAATCCCTCCCCTCTCCTTATAGTTCTCGTCCAAAGCCTCTTCCCTCCCCCTTGAGAAGGCCTTGGCCGAAACCACCCCCTCCCCCTTTGTAGTGTCCTAGCCGAGACCTACCCCCCCTTGGTAGAAAGTTGTCTTCCAAGTATTGTTACTTTTCCCAAATACTTTAGCCTATACCTTGTTGTATTTCCAAAGTCACCTCTTTACTAAAAAGCCTAGAAATACTACCTTATCTCCATTGTCACTAAACGAAACCCTAAGAGAAACTTCATTGTTGGTTGAAGTAGGAAGTAGAAGTTGTTAGAAACTTCTAAGGGTTTCTTGGAACTATCGGAGCGTGCAAATTAGGAGCTAAACCTTGCTCAGGATCGACATTTAACTTGGATAATTTTGGGCTTATCGAGGTAAATACTCTTGTCCTTCTATTGTAATTGGATATTACATATAAGAATAGTTAAGACTTGAGTATAAGGTATAGAAGGATATTAAAGTATAGAATTGAACTGTGATCACAGTAGAAGGGTATAACAGAAGAAGAATTAAACTGTACTTACATGGAGACTTCAGATAGCTTACTGCAGGGAAGTGCTGCCCGATTTTCCGTAGAATAGAGAACCCTCTGTTTAGAATGTCCTACAGAGTAGTCTAGACTTTGATAGACGTCTTTGACTATTATAGGTTGTTACTCTGCGCGCGACATATTCGACTTGGCAGGTGGATTTCGCCGAGAAGGTATGTGATTCTTCCTATACTCTTGAGCATGATATTTTAAAATATATATATAGTACGGTAGACGTACGTGTGTTAACTGAACGTAGTTATACGGCAATGTCTTTTGACTTAATCCTGAATAATAAAGATCTTAAAGTCTTTCAAAAGAATTATAAATCAGTTTTGAAAAGAAGAAGAATATTTGTTTTAAAGCAAGGAGCTTAAGAGTTATACTAGCTTTATGGGAAGTTAAGTATAACGACTTAAGGAAGATAAAAGGAACAGTTTACTTATGTGTTTATAAAAGACTTATATTGATTTCTGGAAAGTATAATAAAAATGGTTTGTTGAGTAGACATAATATGATGCTATGTGTGTTAGTGTCTTGTAACGTTTGTATAAGAGGGTATTCTTGTTGTGCTTATGTTGTTTAACGATAAGCTGCTATGTTAGTATAATATCACTCACCTCTTGACATGGTACCGGGGGTTAAGTCGCCTCCGACGCGGTAGACTCAGTGATGCAGGACCATGATTCGAGAATACCTCACGCGGGTCCAGGGACCTATGCGAGCTACGAGTTCCGTGTTAGTGCGGGGTTATACCTCATGCGGTCTATGTGGCCATGCGGACTACGAGTCGGGGCGATGCCGAGGAGTAGCTACCCTCGATGCGGGTTATACCTCACGCGCCTATGTGAGTGGCCTATGCGACTACGGAGTCCAAAGATTAGGCTTGCATAATGATACTATGGGCGATTGGCCTGCTCGACCATTCGCACCTAGGAAAGACACATTCTGATTTACCTATTGTTGCTCTTGTTTATGATGTGGCACTATGTGCGGTTACATTGGTTGTTTCGTGCATATTTGTAAAATTGGTTCTAAAATGATATGATTTCATTTAAGTATTTTACAGTTTCACATACTTAGTACCTGTTGTACTGACCTCCTTCGGGGGGCTGCGTTCATGCCGCAGGTAAGGGCAAGCAGTGCTAGATCCGCATCCTTAGGATTTTTCGTTGGTGTCGTGAGCTCCATCTTCTCCGAGGCTCGACTTTGGGTATGATCTCCCCGTTGTAGATAGTTTTGTACAGTCGGTATGGCGGCCCCCCCGCCATAGTTGTTTATTTCCTAGAGGTGCAGAGTCCTATTGTACAGTTGGGATGTAACTGCCATATTTTGGTATATATATATATTATGCCGAAAGGCGACTTTTCTCATATAACTGTGTCTCAATTTACATTGTTTCATGTCTTGTTTTTATATTCCGCTGATTTTCTCTGATGTATGACTACTTGGGTGCCCGGGTAAGGCACGATCACGCCCCGAACGGTCGTGACAAAAGTGGTATCGAGCGATTAATCCTCGGAAAGTGTCTCAGCATCGATCAGAAGTTTGATTATCGGTGTGTTGTGCACCACACCAATAATCAGGAGGCTATAGGATATTTAGGATTGGTTTCCATTCTTCTCACTCTGAGATCGTGCCTTAGAGCTGTGTTATAAGTTGGACCTCTCTAACGTATTCCTTTTCTGTAACAGTTATGCCTCCACGTAAGGCAACCCGCCCGTGGCGGCAAGGCGTAGAGGAGTTGCTAGTGGGACACCTAGAGTCACGAGGGCACAGGCCCAGTCTATACTCGAGACGGCGAGTTCCACGACGCCGCCGACCCCAGGAGGGTTTAGGGCTGCAGCAGTGGCTGATGAGACCACAAGACTGCACTCAGTCCTCACCGGAGCGGGCGAGATGGGTTACAAGGAGATGGCCGCCATCGCCGTGATCGTGGCGAACGAGGATAGGTTGGATGCAGCAGTTCCAGTTCCAGCCGTGCCTGTGGTTCACCCGAGATCAGACAATTTGAGGCTACGGGATTTTCTGAGTTGTAGCCCGCCAGAGTTCTACGGGTCGAGGCCTGAGGATGATCCGCAGGAGTTCATCCGCCAGTTGCAGAGGATCATACGAGTGATCAAGGCTTCAGAGACCGAGTCCGTGATCTTCGGTTCACATAGGCTGCGTGATACCGCAGTCGATTGGTTTGATTCGTGGGAGTTATCCCGGGGAGAGCACGCGTCCCGGCTACTGGGACGAGTTCTGAGGCCTTTCTCACTCATTTCTTGCCTCCACGGATGAGGAGGGCACGGCCGGCAATTTTTGTTGAGACAGAGGACGCACAGTTAGGGAGTACAACGTTGATTTTGATTCGTTGGCTCGATATGTCCCTGCGTTGGTAGCAGATATGGAGGACAGGGTGCATCGCTACGTCACCGGGCTAGATGACTATATGGCCGAGTCTTGTGCGGGTGTGGCTCTTCACCGAGCATGGATATTACCCGCACGCAGCTCATGCACTTGATGCGAGCGAGAGCCGACGGGTTGACAGCAGCAGGTAAGACCAGTGACGCAGGTCTTTTGGTAGCTATCGTGGTGGCGGCCTCGCAGCAGCCTAGATTTGCACCACAACCACTCGAGCACTCCCGCACCGCCCTCAAGACACCGGGATATTCGAGGCGCACCGGGGCCCCAGGACTTGAGCGTCGAGCAGCGAGAGGTATCGCCGACGGACCACCCTCGCCGGCCGTCGATGTAGATCCCACCGGAATTGTGGTATCGCTACGGAGTTTGTTACGTGGCCAGGCGAGGTCACTTCGAGGAACCGCCCGACTGGCGCGCCACGATGGTAGGGTCACCATGGGTTCTTTCACGGTCTTCTTCATCTCCTACTGGTTTCTCCCGAGGCAAGGTACTCATGGGCCGCCAGGTCGCGCAGAGGTCGTGGCGCGGTCCCGATTCTAGCGGTCCTCGAATCAGATTTATGCCTTGTCCAATGGGCAGATCGTGAGGCCTCACCGATGTCGCCACATGTACCTTATCGGGTTGGATTTGATGTATGCCTTGATAGATCCGGTTCTACTGGCCCCATATATCTCCCCTTATTGCTAGTAGGATAGGGATAGAGCACGAGTCCATAGACCCTTTCGAGGTAGCTACGCCAGCCGGTGATTCGGTGGTAGCTCGGCGGTATATGTGGCTTGTCCGTGACCATTCTGACGTCGGACCCTAGCCGACTTGATAGAGTTGGATATGACCGATTTCGGCGTGATCATGGGTATGGATTGGCTAGCTTGCTACGCCAATGTAGACCGCAGGAGAGAGTAGTGCGGTTCCCGATTGCAGGAGCCGTTGTTGAGTGGGAGGAACATCAGACGCCGGCGGTAGGTTTATTTCCTACCTCAAGGCTAGGAAGATGGTGCGAAGGCGGTATATTTACCATCTCATTCGGGTATTTGATCTCGAGGCTCGGTGCAGATTTTCAAATTGTTCCAAAGAGTCGAGAGTTCCCAGACGTGTTTCCAGACGACCTCCCGGGTATCCCTCCTGAGAGGGAGATAGAGTTTTGTATCGATGTGCTGCCAGATACTCGGCCTATTTCTATTCCGCCATACAGAATGACACCTGCCGAGTTGAGAGAGTTGAAGGACCAGCTGAGGGATTTGCCGGAGAAGGGCTTCATCGAGCCTGTTTCTCCCGGGAGCGCCGATTTTGTTCGTGAAGAAGAAGGGCGGACGCCGCGCATGTGTTGATTACAGGTGAACAAGGTGACCATTAAGAACGAATACCCCTTCCGGGATTGATGATTTGTTCGACCGGTGCGAAGTGCGAGATGTTTCTCCAAGATTGATCTGCGATCGGGCTATCATCAGGTGCGTGTTAGAGAGACGGATGTCCCTAGGACTGCATTCCGGACCCGGTACGGGCACTATGAGTTCAGAGTTATGTCTTTCGGGTTGACCAATGCTCCGGCGGTATTCATGGATTTGATGAACCGAGTGTTCAAACCATTTTTGGACACGTTTGTGATAGTGTTCATTGATGATATCTTTGTATATTCTCGCTCAGAGCAGGAGCATGCGGAGCATTTGAGGACTGTGCTGAGAGTTCTCCAGGACCAGCAGTTATACGCCAAGTTTTCCAAATGTGAGTTTTGGTTGGCTTTGGTGGCTTTTCTTGGGCATATTGTCGGGGCTGATGGTATTCGGGTGGATACGGCCAAGATCGAGGCCAGACTTGGCCTGACCTACTACTCCGACAGAGGCGCAGCTTCCGGGCCTCGCAGTTATTATCGGCGGTTCAGAGAAATTTGCTTTATCTGCACCATTGACTAGGCCGACTCGGAAAGCGGCTAAGTTTGATGGATGATGCTTGTGAGCCGGGTTTCCGATTCGGGCGAGAGATCGACGACCGCCCCGCTTACTCTTCCGGAGGTCCAGACGGTTATGTTGTGTATTGTGATCGTCGGCGTCGGGCTCGGATGTGTGTTGATGCACTGGGTAAGGTTATAGCGTCGCGTCCCGACGACTTAAGAAGCACGAGAACTACCCCACCCATGATTTGGAGACGGCGGTGATTCACGCTTTGAAGATCCGAGGCACTATTTGTATGTGGTTCATGTGGATATTTATACGACCACAAGAGCCTCCGAGATATCTTCACCAGAGGAGCCGAACTTACGGCGAGACGGTGGTTAGAGTTGCTTAAGGATTATGATGTCGATATCTGTACCACCCGGGAAGGCCAATGTTGTGGCGATGCCCTTAGTCGTAGGTCGATGGGTAGCCTATCGATGTGCGCCGAGAGGAGGGCATGGTTCCCGATTTGCATCGCCAATGAGCCTCGTGTCCGCTTGATTGATTACGATAGCGATGGGGTTCGAGTTCGAGAGGTTGCCAGTCTTCCATCGTCGAGGAGGTGAAGAGGCAACGATTTGAGGATCCGCTTTGACACTGCATCGTGATACGGCTCGCGTGAGGAAGGGTCCTTGAGGTAGCACCATGGGGTGCTAAGGTTTGAGGGCGAGTTGTGTGTTTGAGATATTGCGGGACTTGGCGAGGTTCTAGGAAGCACACGTGCGTTACTCTATCCATCCGTGGTCGACCAAGATGTACCACGACCTTAGATCCGTGTATTGGTGGGATGGCTTGAAGAGGGCGTTGCGAGTTTGTAGCTCGCCCGTGTTGTCGCAGTGAAGGTAGAGCACCGAGGCACGATGGTTTGTTGCGACGATTGAGATCCCGACCGGAAGTGGGAGGTGATCAACATGGACTTTATCACAGGATTACCTCGCACTCGGAGAGACATGATTCTATATGGGTTATCGTCGGCGATCGACGAAATCAGCCCACTTTCTTCCCGTCGGGGCGACTTTTTCTACCGAGGATTATGCGGACTTTACATCCGAGAGATCGTCGATCGCATGGAGTCCCTATTTCGATCATATCGCATGCAGGAGCCCGATTACGCTAACTTCGAGGTCTTTCGAGAAGGTTTAGGACGCAGTGAGCACGAGCACGCATTCCATCCACGCAGCAGACAGCCGAGCGCACTATCCGAACTCGAGGATATCTTTGCGAGCCCGTGTTATTGACCGAGGTAGCCGAGGATCATTTGCCTCTAGTTGAGTTTGCGTATAATAATAGCTACCACTCAGATTCGGATGACGCCTTATGAGGCCTTGTATGGGAGGAAGTGCGATCGCCGATAGTCTGGTTCGATGTGGCGAGGTACGTGGGACCAGATTGGTGCGGCGGCGATGGATAAGGTAAAGCTTATCCGGAGCGGCATCGATTCTCGAGTCGGCGAAGTCATACGCAGATCATCGCCGTCGACATCCGGAGTTCGAGGTTGATGATTGGGTTTTCTGAAGGTGTCACCCATGAAGGTGTGATGAGATTCGGAAGAAGGAAACTCACCAAGGTACATCGGGCCGTATCGATTGTCCGCAGGTAGGCAAGGTTGCTATGAGTTGAATCTGCCGTCCGATCTGGAGGCGTGCATCCGGTGTTTCATGTTTCTATCTTTGAGGAGATGTATCGGGGATCCATCTAGGTACACCCGATTGACGATGTCCAGTGACCGAGGGTTATCGTGAGGAGATTCCCATAGCGATAATCGATCGTCGGGTTAAGCGTCTGCGGACGGGCGTGGCTTCCGTCAAAGTCTTATGGCGGAACGAGCTCAGGGAGGAGATGACGTGGGAAGCTGAGGAGGACATGAGGCAGAAGTATCCTCACCTATTCCCCACACCTCCAGGTAACTCACTTTCCTACTTGTAAATTTTTCTTTAACATATTTGCTTAAGTGCTGTATTGTGGCCATGTGTGGCATTTGCAAACTGTTTTTAGTTGTGGGGGACTTCTTCGTTGTCTGTCTTGGGAAGGAACATTCGGGACGAATGTTTCTAAGGAGGGGAGAATGTTATACCCCATATTTCCAGAGTATGTACGTGAGGGCGTACGTACAAAAGTTAAGCCTTAAAGATTAGGCATAAGGACGAATTTGGGCACAACTCACTAAAAGAATCGTTTTCCGACGAAACGTTTTACAAAACTTGCGACGGGAAAATTCCGGCTATGTCATTTATAATTTTTGCGGATTTTTCCGAGAGATGAAACATTATGGACCAACGGGAGGGTGACACTTGTCACCCTCATTGGACGGCAAAGGGGGCAAAATGCCTTGGACGATTGGCCTTGTTTTGGGGCTTAATTCTTGGGTCAATGTTTTGTGAGGGATTTGTGGAGTAGGTTAGGGTGCACTTGTGCAAATCCCCACCATCCACTTGCCCTCATCCTAGCCCTTAAAAGCCCTATAAATACCCCCCTTAAGATGAAGAGTTCTTCATCCACAAATCAATTTCCAAGTCTCCAAAATCCCTCCCCTCTCCTTATAGTTCTCGTCCAAAGCCCTCTTCCCTCCCCTTGAGAAGGCCTTGGCCGAACCCACCCTCCCCTTTGTAGTGTCCTAGCCGAGACCTACCCCCCCTTGGTAGAAAGTTGTCTTCCAAGTATTGTTACTTTTCCCAAATACTTTAGCCTATACCTTGTTGTATTTCCAAAGTCACCTCTTTACTAAAAAGCCTAGAAATACTACCTTATCTCTATTGTCACTAAACGAAACCCTAAGAGAAACTTCATTGTTGGTTGAAGTAGGAAGTAGAAGTTGTTAGAAACTTCTAAGGGTTTCTTGGAGCTATCGGAGCGTGCAAATTAGGAGTTAAACCTTGCTCAGGATCGACATTTAACTTGGATAATTTTGGGCTTATCGAGGTAAATACTCTTGTCCTTCTATTGTAATTGGATATTACATATAAGAATAGTTAAGACTTGAGTATAAGGTATAAAAGGATATTAAAGTATAGAATTGAACTGTGATCACAGTAGAAGGGTATAACAGAAGAAGAATTAAACTGTACTTACATAGGACTGTAATTACAGTAGACTTGTATAGCTTACCGGGTAGGGAAGTGCTGCCCGATTTTCCGTAGAATAGAGAACCCTCTGTTTAGAATGTCCTACAGAGTAGTCTAGACTTTGATAGACGTCTTTGACTATTATAGGTTGTTACTCTGCGCGCGACATATTCGACTTGGCAGGTGGATTTCGCCGAGAAGGTATGTGATTCTTCCTATACTCTTGAGCATGATATTTTAAAATATATATATAGTACGGTAGACATACGTGTGTTAACTGAACGTAGTTATACGACAATGTCTTTTGACTTAAGCCTTAATAATAAAGATCTTAAAGTCTTTCAAAAGAATTATAAATCAGTTTTGAAAAGAAGAAGAATATTTGTTTTAAAGCAAGGAGCTTAAGAGTTATACTAGCTTTATGGGAAGTTAAGTATAACGACTTAAGGAAGATAAAAGGAACAGTTTACTTATGTGTCTATAAAAGACTTATATTGATTTCTGGAAAGTATAATAAAAATGGTTTGTTGAGTAGACATAATATGATGCTATGTGTGTTAGTGTCTTGTAACGTTTGTATAAGAGGGTATTCTTGTTGTGCTTATGTTGTTTAACGATAAGCTGCTATGTTAGTATAATATCACTCACCTCTTGACATGGTACCGGGGGTTAAGCTGCCCTCCGATGCGGGGTAGACTCAGGCGGTCTGGGACCATGATTCGAGAATACCTCATGCGGGTCCAGGGGACCTATGCGGAGCTACGAGAGTTCCAGGTTAGTGTGCGGGGTTATACCTCATGCGGTCTATGTGGCCATGCGGACTACGAGTCCAGGACGATGCCGAGGAGTAGCTACCCTCGATGCGAGGTTATACCTCATGCGGGCCTATGTGAGTGGCCTATGCGGACTACGGGAGTCCAGTATTAGGCTTGCATAATGATACTATGGGCGATTGGCCCTGCTTCGACCATTCGCAGCCTAGGAAAGACCTGTTACAGTTTACCTATTGTTGCTCTTGTTTATGATGTGGCACTATGTGCGGTTACATTGGTTGTTTCGTGCATATTTGTAAAATTGGTTCTAAAATGATATGATTTCATTTAAGTATTTTATAGTTTCACATACTTAGTACCTGTTGTACTGACCTCCTTCGGGGGGCTGCGTTCATGCCGCAGGTAAGGGCAAGCAGGTGCTAGATCCGCATCCTTAGGATCTTTTGCGTTGGTGTCAGGAGCTCCATCTTCTCCGGAGGCTCGACTTTTGGGTATGATCTCCCTGTTGTAGATAGTTTTGTACAGTCAGGGTATGGCGGGGCCCTGTCCCGCCATAGTTGTTTATTTCCTTAGAGGTCTGTAGTCCTATTGTACAGTTGGGATGTAACTGCCAGATTTTGGTATATATATATATTATGCCGAAAGGCGACTTTTCTCATATAACTGTGTCTCAATTTACATTGTTTCATGTCTTGTTTTTATATTCCGCTGATTTTCTCTGATGTATGACTACTTGGGTGCCCGGGTAAGACACCAGTCACGGGCCCCGGAACGGGTCGTGACATACTCCTACTCCCCGGAAAATCTGAAACACGAGCTCGACCGCCTCGAATACCTGGATGCCAAGAAGGCGGAGGACCACTCTGTACTGGCGGAGGTGTATAACTAGCCTGCTGCTGAGGCGGTCTGTCTCCTGAGTTACCGAAGGACCCTGCTATTCTGGCCCTCTTATGCTGATCCTGGTCCCTACGTCGGTCTCTACGTTCCTCAATCCCCTGTGCATAAGCCTGTATACGGGCAATGTCCATGCCCGGCTGAAGAGCTACTCCTGTACAACTCTCTGCTAGATAATCGTCAAGTCCTGTGACATATCGGTGCACTCTATCCTCCATGTCTGCCACTAAAGCGGGGACATACCGAGCCAATGAGTCAAACTCTATACTGTATTCCCGAACCGTCCGTCCGCCCGCTCTGCCTCAACATCAAAATCTATCTGCCCGAGCTCTCCTCATCTGCGAGGGTAAGAAGTGTGTAAGAAATGCCTCTGAGAACTCGTCCCAACCAGCTGGAAGTGCATGCTCCCCCCGGGATAGTTCCCATGAATCAAACCAGTCGACTGCAGTATCACGCAGCCGATGTGAACCTAATACCACCGACTCTGTCTCTGAGGCCTTGATCACTTTCATGATCCGCTGCAGCTGTCGAATAAACTCCTGAGGATCTTCTCGCCTCGATCCATAGAACTCGGTGGATCTGCAACTCAAGAAGTCCCAAGTCTCCAACTATCGATCTAGGGTGAACCACCGGTATTACACGAACCGCCGCCTCACGCTCGCCCTCATCCCTCGCAACAAGCCTAGCTAGTAACTGGGTCATCTCCTTGTAACTCATATCCTCGGCTCCTGGTCGTAGAACTGGAGACTCAGGTATCGTAGCCTCAGTAGCTATTGCTGCTGCCCTAAACTCTGCTGGGGCTAACGGCGTCGCAGAACTCCCATCCAAGTACCACCGGTAAGGACTGGGCACGTGCCTCGTAACCTTCGTGCTCTACTCGCAGCCTCCTCACGCTTGCCCTTCGGGCTCACGTGCCTTGCGTAGAGGCATAACTGGTACAAAAGAATACGTCAGAGGGAGTCCAACTTATAACACAGCTCTAAGGCACGATATCAGAGTGAGAAGAATGGAAACCAATCCTAAATATCCTGCAGCCTCCTGATTATAGGTGTGGTGCACAACACGCCGATAATCAAGACTCTACTAGACACGGTCTGTAGACACTTTCCGAGGATTAACTGCTCTGATACCACTTTTGTCACGACCCGACCTCGGGACCGCGACTGGTGCCTTACCCCGGGCACCCCAGTGATACTACATCAGAGAAAAACCTGCGGAAATAAAAAATTATACATGAAACAGATATACAATAAGAAACAGGCTAACCAAAACGGTCACCTTTCTGTATATATACATAAAGACTTGAACAGTTACATCCTTTACAAACCCTGCCCACAATAGCACTACAGACCTCTAAGAGTTTTATAACAACAACGACGGGACAGGGCCCCGCCATACCCCTGAATGTACAAGGACCTACAAACTCAGGGAAACATACCAAAAGATAAGCCTCCGGAGAAACGGAGCTTCCCAATGCCGGTGTGATCCTATGGCGAGGATCAACGGTGGTGTACCTCTACTGCGGCATGAGAACGCACTCAAGGAGGTCGATAACAGTACCAAGTATGTGAAATCAAAATATCAGAAATGAAATCATAATAGTCTATATAAAGCAGGAGACATGTATGATAACCAAACTATAGTATACAACATGTAAGCAGTCATGTCAAGTCAGGGACTCACGCCCTCAAATTCATCACTCAAATATAACCGTGGGTCTCACACCCACCATATCAATCATGCCTGTGGAATTCCTTCCTCACTGCCGGCAGTCTATGATATAAGAACACCAAGGAGTGAACATGAACACCAGATCCCACCTGTGTCATAAAAACCGTACGGGGCAAGTACGAAGGCATAGCTACCAGATCCAACCTGCATCATCAACTGACTGGGGCAAGTACGAGAGCCAACTACCAGATACCAAAGCCGTACTAGCAATACTAAATAACTATATCACGAAGCTGACCGGGGCAAGTACGATAGCCTCTACCAGATCCACCTGCGCCACGTCGATGACCGGGGCAAGTACGTAGGCTAACCACCAGATCCTCCCTGCATCACGAAACTTCGTCCAAACACTGACTCACGAAGCTGACACGGGGCAAGTACGATATCCTTTACCAGATCCACCTGCGCCACGTAGCTGACGGGGGCAAGTACGAAGGCCAACTACCAGATACCAAAGCCGTAATCACGAGACTTCGCCACAAAACTGAACGGGGCAAGTACGAAGGCTAACTACCAGATACCAAAGTCGAATCAGCCACGACCGGGGCAAGTACGAGAGCCAACTACCAGATACCAAAGCTGAATCAGTAAGATCTCATGGTGAGCTAGTCCATGGAATAATAATAATGGCCACATGCCCCCGGAATCCGTCATCGGTGTAGACATGCCCATGTGACAATAACAATGGAAGCATACCCGTGGAATCCTCTGTCACTGCCGGTACGTCCAAGTAAGTTCACAACAAGTCAGTCGGACCTCCATCGAGAGACGCGGTGGTATAGAAATACAATACTTGCACAACAAAGGCTATCACAACTAGCATAGGCAAGTTCAACATACTTTTAGACTTTTATTAACATGTAAATTGATTCACCATTTATATAAACTCAAGTACTCCTATTTTATGCCAACAATTCGGGTTTTAACTGTTACACCCCGTAGTTCCAGGGTATGTATGTGAGGACGTACGTACGAGAATACAACAGTAATATTGGAAGGGAAGAAAGATGTGATTTTTTTCGACGGAAAAGTTTCCGGATTTTGTGAAGGAAAGAGGTTCGTTAATGGGAATTGGATTCCCAGATTTGGTATTTGGACTTCCTGGATTATATTAGAATTATGGAATTTTATTTCCGGATTTGGTCACGTGGGGCCCACGGGGAAAATTTACGGTATTGTGCGGCCCACTTTGTTTTAGAGATTTTTGGCATCACGGATATTTTCGGGAGATGAAATATTTTGGACGAGTAGGGGGGCGACACGTGTCACCCCCATGTGGCCAAGGGTGGCCGAAATATGGTGCCAAGTGGCCTTGTGGCCGAAATGGTTGGACAAGTGGCAAGCCACTTGTCCCAAGTCTTGTGTAGACTTGTGGCACCAAACTTGTACCCCAATCTCACCACACACTTGCCTTGATCTTGGCCCTTGTTTTCTCTATAAATACCCCCCCTTGTAGTGAAGACTTCATCATCCCACACTTAGTTTTTCCAAGGCAAAACTCCCTCCCCTTTCTCTTGTGTGCTCTCGGTTTTGAGCCTCCCCCTTGACCAAAAGTTGTCCAAAAATTCTTAAACTTTTAAGTGTTCTTCCTTAGGGTGTTAGGAAGATTGTGTACCAAGAGTTGGAAAAGATTTCACACCCCTAGCCTAAGAAATACACCTTGGCCGAAACTTGTCACTTTTGGAACCTAAGTGTTCTTCACTTTTTGGAGTTGAATCTTGAGTTGGTTAGGAGCTTCTAAGGGTTGCTTGGAGCGGGTTGAAACGTAAGGAATTGGAGCTAAACGTTGCTCATGATCGACTTATTAATCTTAGATAATTTTGGGCTTTTCGAGGTAATGATCTATGTCCCCCTATTGTAATTGGATATTACAAGTTGTAGTAGTTATACTTGAGTATATTATATGAGGAAAGAAGATTGATAGAATTGAACTATATTTACAGTAGACTTGTAGTATTATTGTGGGGCAGATTTGTACACGTCCGGTTAGACGTGTAACCCCCTTGGAGTTGTTTGGCTTGGTGGCGGGCCTTGTTAGAGGAGGAGATTTATGTGGTTACGGGGAGGTCGCCAATTTTCCATAGAATAAGGAACCTTGTACTTAGAATTGTTCTACGAAGAGATCTAGAGGTTGATAGACGTTTTGTGGCCTTTATAGGTTTGTTACACCCCGTAGTTCCAGGGTATGTATGTGAGGACGTACGTACGAGAATACGACAGTAATATTGGAAGGGAAGAAAGATGTGATTTTTCGACGGAAAAGTTTCCGGATTTTGTGAAGGAAAGAGGTTCGTTAATGGGAATTGGATTCCCATATTTGGTATTTGGACTTCCTGGATTATATTAGAATTATGGAATTTTATTTCCGGATTTGGTCACGTGGGGCCCACGGGGAAAATTTACGGTATTGTGGGCCCACTTTGTTTTCTCTATAAATACCCCCCCCCCCCCCTTATAGTGAAGACTTCATCATCCCACACTTAGTTTTTCCAAGGCAAAACTCCCTCCCCTTTCTCTTGTGTGCTCTCGGTTTTGAGCCTCTCCCTTGACCAAAAGTTGTCCAAAAATTCTTAAACTTTTAAGTGTTCTTCCTTAGGGTGTTAGGAAGATTGTGTACCAAGAGTTGGAAAAGATTTCACACCCCTAGCCTAAGAAATACACCTTGGCCGAAACTTGTCACTTTTGGAACCTAAGTGTTCTTCACTTTTTGGAGTTGAATCTTGAAGAGGAGTTGGTTACGAGCTTCTAAGGGTTGCTTGGAGCGGGTTGGAACGTAAGGAATTGGAGCTAAACGTTGCTCAGGATCGACTTATTAATCTTGGATAATTTTGGGCTTATCGAGGTAATGATCTATGTCCCCCTATTGTAATTGGATATTACATGTTGTAGTAGTTATACTTGAGTATATTATATGAGGAAAGAAGATTGATAGAATTGAACTGTATTTACATTGGACTGTATTTACAGTAGACTTGTAGTATTATTGTGGAGCAGAATTGTACACGTCCGGTTAGATGTGTAACCCCCCCTTGGAGTTGTTGGCTTGGTAGCGGGCCTTGATAGATGAGGAGAGTTATGTGGTTGCGGGGAGAGTCTTGATTTTCACATAGAATAAGGAAACTTGTACTTAGAATTGTTCTACGAAGATATCTAGAGTTTGATATACGTTTTGTGGCCTTTATAGGTTGAAGTACTACGAGTAGCGTATTCTACTTGAAGGGTGGAAAAGGCTAGCAGATTCTGATACTTTGGAGCTTTTTGCTTTTTGTCGATAATCGTCGCGAGGTATGTGAACCTCTTCCTATCCTTTCTAGCATGATTGTTGTGAACTATGTAGTACGGTAGACGTACGTGTGCTAAATGAGTTTGGTTGGTTTAAAACATAAAGTGTTATAATAACTTTATGAGAAGTTAGTTATAACGACTTTATGTAGGTAAAAGAATGGGTTGTTGATTTTAAAAGGCAAGAGACTTGACTTATATTTGACTTGTTATGATGTTAAGAACTTGAATTGTGTTAAAAAGTTGTGAAACCGCATTCTTGAGTAATGGGTACTTGGTCTTTAAAAAGGATAATGTTTTATTGATTTCGGAAATGGGAATAAGTATCGAACAAGCCATTGCAACGTTAATAAAGGAAAATGTAATGACAATTAATAATATTAAAACCAGTAGAAACCTCCATCTGCATAGAAGCTAAGAGAAGACAAAATTGTATTACATGTCCTAGATCATGGTTGCTTTAATAAAGATCATTAATAACAAGTTTTGATTTTCTTAAATTCCAAGTAAGAAGCTTGATTTATAAAAGAGAGAGACTTGAGAATTTGAAGTGTTTTTGTTTAAAAGGAAGGCATGGTTTTGTCTTAAATTGGTTTAAAAAGGAAGTCATGGTTTTGTCTTAAGTTGGTTTAAAAAGAAGGCATGGTATTGTCTTTGTTATACCCCGTAGTTCCAGGGTATGTATGCGAGGACGTACGTACGAGAATACGACAGAAAAATTGGAAAGAAAGAAAGATGTGATTTTTCGACGGAAAAGTTTTCGGTTTTTGTAAAGGAAAAAGGTTCGTTAATGGGAATTGGATTCCCAGATTTGGTATTCGGACTTCTTGGAATATTTGAGAATTATGGAATTTTATTTCCGGAATTGGTCACGTGGGGCCCACGGGAGAAATTCTGGTTTTGTGGGGCCCACTTTGTTTTGAGATTTTGGCCATTATGGATATTTTGGAGATGAAATATTTTGGGCAGTAGGAGGCGACACGTGTCACCCCTAGGTGGCCTTGTGGCGAAATTATGTGCCAGTGGCGAAGCAGTGGCCTTGTCTTGCAAGATATTTTAGTGTGGACAAGTGGCTTGTGGGACCCACACGCACTTGTCCCCAATCTCAACCACACACTTGCCTTCATCCTAGCCCTTGGTTGTCATATATATGCACCCTTAGTTGATGAAATCTTCCACAC
Source organism: Przewalskia tangutica (assembly GCA_029844215.1). Lineage (NCBI taxonomy): Eukaryota > Viridiplantae > Streptophyta > Magnoliopsida > Solanales > Solanaceae > Przewalskia > Przewalskia tangutica. The sequence goes on from CM056725.1 coordinate 79,949,753, forward strand.
TTAGACATTTCAAGACAAGAAATTCCCTCCCTTCTCCCTTGACCTAGAGCTCTCGGCTTTGCCCCCATTTCTTGAGCAAAATTTGTCCAACAATTCTTAAACTCTTAAGTGTTCTTCCCTAAGGTGTTAGGAAGATTGTGTACCAAGAGTTGGAAAAGATTTCACACCCCTAACCTCTATTTGTTGCCTTGCCGAAAGTTGCTAGTTGGAAACCCTAAGTGTTCTTCACTTTTTGGAGTTGAATCTTGAAGAGAAGTTGGTTAGGAGCTTCTATGGGTTGCTTGTAGCGGATTGGAATGTAAAGATTTGGAGCTAAGAATTGCTTGGAGCGACTTTAAGAACTTGGATATTTTTTGGGCTATTTGAGGTAGTAAACCTTAACCTGTTTGTGAATTGGTTATTATACATATATTATAAGTATATTATGGAGTATATAATATATGGAGTAAAAGTTTGGAAGAGTTGGATCTTGTTAACTTGTTAAAAGAAAGGATTGGCCGTTCGCCATTAAAATGGTAAAAAACGTATCAAACGTACCTTACTTGTGAAGAAGTATTTAACAAGTAACTATAACTTATATTAAGAATGGAAATATAAGTTGGATGACTAATGAGTAATTTGGATAAGTAAAATGGACAAAGTTGGCCAAGGACCCCAACTTAAGGACTGTATTTACATTGGACTGTATTTACGTTGGACTGTATTTACATTGGACTGTATTTACATTTATGTTAAGGGGAAGATTGTTCAATCGCGTTCCGTTTGGGCGTGTGATCCCCTTTTTAATTATTGTATTGTTATGAAGGCGTGATAGTAAACCGCGTTACCGGTTGGGCGCGTAATCCCCTTCTTTTACTTATTGTTGTTATGAAGGCGTGATAGTAAACCGCGTTACCGTTTGGGCGTGTAATCCCCTTCTTTATATTGTTTAATTATTACGCCTTATATATGGCATATAATTACGGTTATTCGGGCCTTGGAGAAAGATCGAAAAGTATGTAAAAATGGGGGAAGTGCTGCCGAATTTTCCGTAGAATTAGAGGGCTTTTTATTGGTATAAGTCTTCAATGGTAAGAAAGGTTTGATAGAAGTACTATGACCATTTTAGGAGTGGAGTACTACGTGTGGCGTGATCTACTTGGCTTAAGGAGTAGTCGACGGGTTGAAGTACTTGGAGCGTTTTGCTATTTGTCGATAATCGTCGCGAGGTATGTGGACCTCTTCCTATCTTTTCTAGCATGATTGTTGTGAACTATGTAGTACGGTAGACGTACATGTGCTAAGTGATTTGGTTGGTTTAAAACATAAGGTGTTATAATAGCTTTATGGGAAGTTAGTTATAACGACTTTATGTAGGTAAAAGAGTGGTTTATTGATTTTAGAAGATAAGAGACTTGACTTATAAACGACTTGATTTTGAAAGTTAAGAGACTTGATCTTGAAAGATAAGAGACTTGACTTATAACAACTTGTTTTCGGAAAAAGAGAAGTAACTTGATTTTTTAAGTATAGGTTACTTGTTTTGAAAAGAGTAAGTTATTTGGGTTTTAAAAGAATACTTGTTGTTGTTTTAAAAGAAAAGAGACTTGTGGAATTAAAGAGTTTTTGGTTTAGAACATAAAGTGTTATAACAGCTTTATGGGAAGTTAGTTATAACGACTTTATGAAAACAAAGGAATGGTTTTTATCATTGGTTTTAAAATGGTAACTTGACTTTAAAAGGAGAAGTGTTTTGGTCTAAAAAGAAGGCATGGTATTGTCTTAATTTGGTTTAAAAAGGAAAGTCTGGAAGTTGTTTTGGTTTAATTAAAATATTAGTCACTTTATTTTGATACTACGGGTATCGGGTGACTTTTGTAAAAGAAATGGATCTTCTAAAAAGAATTTAACGTACGTAGTACTTTGGGGGTTAAAACCTGGACTTTGTCATAAAATGAAAGTACCTTGAGTTGTGTGTAACTTGCCTATGTTTGCGTGTGATAGCCTTGTTGTGCAAATGTTGTATTTTTATGTTCTGGCGTCTCTCGATGGAGGGCCGGTCATGTTGTTCTTGATCATTTTGGACATACTGACACGATGGGTGGCCCACGGGTATGCTTCCACTATGATAGTCCATGGGCATACTGACTCGATGGATGGTCCACGGGTATGCGGCCATGATGAGGTTCGTTCCTGTTGATAGTGTTATTCCATGGACTAGCTCTCCATGAGGTTTTCTTGATTCGGCTTGGTATCCGTAGTTGGCTCGTGCGTACTTGCCACGAGGTCGTGGTGTCTCGGCAGTATCTGGTAGTTAGCTTTCGTACTTGCCCTGCTCGGTTTTGTGGCGAAGTCTCGTGATTCCGCTTGGTATCGGTAGTTAGTCTTCGTGCTTGCCTCGGCGGTGCGTGGCGCAGCTTGGTATCCGTAGTTGACTTCGTGACTTGCCCAGGTCGGCTTCGTGGTTTGGTTATATAGTTTTGTTAGTGCGGCTTTGGTATCGGTAGTTGGCTTTCGTACTTGCCGGTCGATTGATGATGCGGCAGTATCCGTAATTAGCCGTACTTGCCGTCACGGTTGTTATGACAGGTGGGACTGATGTTCATGTGTACTTCTTGGTGTGATTATATCATAGGCTGCCGCGATGAGGAAGGTATTCCACGGCATGATTGATGTTGTGGGCGTGAGACCCATTGTATATTTGAGTAATGACTTTGAGGCATGAGTCACGACTTGACATATCGTTTATATATTGTGGATCGTAGTTTGGTTATCATACATGTCTCCGCTTTATATAGACTATTATGATTTCATTTATAGTATTTCTGATTTCACATACTTGGTACTGTTATCGACCTCGCCGAAGTGCGTTCATGTCGCAGGTAGAGGTACATCGGTTGTGGATCCGCGCTCTTAGGATCACAGTTCAACGTTTTGGGAAGCTCCGTTTCTCCGGAGGCTTATCTTTGGTATAGTCCCCTGTCAGTGTAGATACTTGTACATTCGAGGGTATGGCGGAACCTGTCGTCATAGTTATGATTACATTCTTAGAGGTCTGTAGTACTGTTGTGGGCAGGGTTTGTAAAAGGATTTAACTGTTCAGGTTGATATATATATGTATTTATTCAGAAGGCAACTGTTTTGGTTGGCCTGTTTTTTTTTATCATATCTCTTGTTTCGTGTTCATGTTTTTATTTCCGCTGATTTTCTCTGATGTTGTATCACTAGGGTGCCCGGGGTAAGGCACCAGTCACGGGCCCCGGTTCGGGTCGTGACAGTCTTGGTATTCGAAAAGAAGGTATGGAAATTGTTTTGGTTTACTTAAAAAGATAGTTACTCTATTTTGATACTACGGGTATCGTGTGACCTTTGTAAAAGAAATGGATCTTTTTAAAGAGTTAATGTATGTAGTACTTTGGGGTTAAAACCTGGATTTTGGCATAAAATGAAAGTACCTTGAGTTGTGAGTAACTTACCTATGTTTGCTTGTGATAGCCTTGTTGTGCAAGTATTGTATCCTTATGTTACCGCGTCTCTCGATGGAGGGCCAGCTGACTTGTTGTGAACTTACTTGGACGTACCGGCAGTGACGGAGGATTCCACGGGTATGCTTCCATTGTTATTATCACATGGACATGTCTACACCGATGAGGGATTCAGGGGGCATGCGGCCGTGCAAGTTAAACTCGGTATATTATTATTGTCACATGGCGTATCTACACCGATGAGGATTAGGGGCATGCGACCATTAGTGTTATTCCATGGACTAGCTCTCCGTGAGGTTTCTTGGATTCGGCTTTGGTATCGGTAGTTGGCTCGTACTTGCCGATCGTGGTGGATTCGGCTTTGGTTACGGTAGTTAGCCGTACTTGCCGGTTCGGTTTGTGGCGAAGTTTCGTGACTTACGGTTGTGATCTGGTGGTTAGCCTACGTACTTGCCCCCGTCAGCTACGTGGCGCAGGTGGATCTGGTAGAGGCTATCGCACTTGCCACGTGTCAGCTTCGCGAGTCAGTGTTTGGACGAAGTTTCGTGACTTACGGTTGTGATCTGGTGGTTAGCCTAGTTACTTGCCCCCGTCAACTACGTGGCGCAGGTGGATCTGGTAGAGGCTATCATACTTGCCACGTGTCAGCTTCGTGACGAAGTCTCGTGATTACCGCCTTGGTATCTGGTAGTTAGCCCCCGTACTTGCCCCGGTCAGCGACGTGACGCAGGTGGTTCTGGTAGTTGGCTTTCGTACTTGCCCCGTGTCAGCTTCGTGGTATGGTTATATAGTATTGTTGGTACGGCTTTGGTATCTGGTAGTTGGCTTTCGTACTTGCCCCGGTCAGTGGATGATGCAGGTTGGTTCTGGTAGCTATGCCTTCGTACTTGCCCCGTACGGTTCTTATGACACAGGTGGGACCTGGTGTTCATGTGTACTCCTTGGTGTTGTTATATCATAGACTGCCGACAGTGAGTAATTCCACGGGAATGATTGATGTTATGGGCGTGAAACCCATGGTTATATTTGAGTGATTACTTTGAGGGTGTGAGTCCCTGACTTGACATGACTGCTTATATATTGTGGACTGTAGTTTGGTTATCATACATGTCTCCTGTTTTATATAGACTGTTATGATTTCATTCTGATATTTTGATTTCACATACTTGGTACTGTTATCTTGACCTCGCCCGGGTGCGTTAAATCTGCATGCGGTAAGTACATCGGTTGTGGATCCTCGCTCATAGGATCACGATTCAAGATTTTAGTAGCTCCGTTTCTTCGGAGGCTTATCTTTGGTATAGTCCCCTGTCATTGTAGGTACTTGTACATTCAGGGGTATGGCGGGGCCCTGTCCCGTCATAGTTGTGGATACATTCTTAGAGGTTTGTAATACTGTTGTGGGCAGGGTTTGTAAGGATATAACTGTTCGGGTTTTATGTATATATACAGAAAGGTAACCGTTTTGGTTAGCCTGTTTTCTTATTTCACTGTTTATCTTTTATGAGTTTTTATTTCCGCTGATTTTCTCTGATGTTGTATCACTAGGTTGCCCGGGGTAAGGCACGATGCGGGCGAGTGGTCGTGATAAAAGTGGTATCAGAGCAGTTAATCCTCAGAAAGTGTCTACAGATCGTATCTAGTAGAGTCTTGATTATCGGCGTGTTGTGCACCACATGTTATACCCCATAGTTCCAGAATACGTATGTAAGGATGTACGTACGAATGTATAGCCCTAATTAGGTTAAGGATGAAATTGTGAACTTCCAACGGAAAAGATTCCGAACCTTGTGAAGGAAATTTTACATTTTTAATATTTTAACCAATTACGGATTTTTCCGAGAGATGAAATATTTTGGACCAATAAGAGGGCGACATGTGTCACCCCTAGGTGGCACTTGTTGGACGAAAATTAGTGGGCAAGTGGCCAAGTCAAGTAGTCAAAGTCTTGCAAGATATTTGTGGGGCAAGTGGGAAGGGGGACCCTTGGCCTTGGACGTTTTTTTGGAGACATGTGGCTCATTTTTGTGGTGGACATATGTCCCAAAGTTGTGGTGGACATATGTCTCAAAGTTGTGGTGGACACTTGGTTGGAAGACTCCACTCACACTTGGACCAAATCCTCACCATACACATGCTTGAATCTTGGCCATTGAGTGTACTATTAATACCCACTTAAGTTGCAAGAATTCTTCATCCACTTAAACAATTTCCAAGTCACGAAAATCCTCCCCCCTTTGTTATAAGTTCTCGTCCGAAAATCCTCCCCCCCTTTGTAGAAAAATTTCTTCAAGTATTGTTACTATCCCAAAGTACCTTAGCCTAAATCCCTTGTAGTATTCCCAAGTTACCTCTATACTAAGAGCCCGAAAATACTACTTTATTTCCTTTAGTCACAAAACGAAACCCTAGGAAAATCTTCATAGTTGGATGAAGTATTAGGAGAAGTTGTTTAGAAACTTCTAAGGGTTTCTTGGAGCGGATGGGCGTCTGAGAATAGGAGCTAAACGTTGCTCGGGATCGACTTATATCTTGGATAATTTTGGGCTTATCGAGGTAATAATCTTTGTCCTTATTGTAATTAGAGATTACATATTGTAGTAGTTTAGAATTGAGTATAAGATATATAGAAGGATGTTATAAAGAGAGAGAATTGAGCGTATTTACATTGAATTTGTATTCTGATGAGACTTGTAGTATTACGGGGAGGAGGTCTTGCCCAATTTTCCGTAGAATAAAGAACCTTATGCTTAGAATATTCTACGAAGTAGTCTAGACGTTGATAGGCGTATTTGACTATTATAGGTTGATACTCTGCTTGCGACATATTCGACTTGGCGGATGGATTTAGCCAGGAGGTATGTGATTCTTCCTATCCTCTTGAGCATGATATTTGTGAAAAATATATAGTACGGTGAGCGTCGTGTGTTAAGCGAATTTGGTTTTACTTTGATGTCGTTGACTTGAGTTCTAAATACTAAGAATCTTGAAATATTTCAAAAAGAGTTATGAATCATTATTCAGAAGGTAATTAATACTTGGTTTTAAAAGAATAAGTTCTTTTGGTTTTCCAAACAAATGAGAATGTTTTGATTTATTAAAAAGCTTAAGCGTTATACTAGCTTTATGGGAAGTTAGGTATAACGATTTAAGAAAGATAAAAAAACGATTTACTTACTTGATTATGAAAGCCTTGTAATGATTTCTGAAGGTGTGGTAAGTTGGTTTGATAGTTAAAACATGTTATGATGCTACGAGTGTTAGTGTCGTATGACTTTTGTGGTAAGGGGGTTTCTTGTTGTGCTTATGTTGATTACGATAAGCTGGTTGTGCTTACGATTATATCACTTACCCCCTGACTTGGTACGAGTCGCGGGTTAGCTACCCCCGATGCGAGGAATACCTCATGCGGGTCCATGTGACCTATGCGGAGCTGCGGGAGTTCGGGATGATCACTCGGGTGTGTTACGCCCGATCACGAGAATACCTCATGCGGTCCGTGTGGCGTGCGGTGCGGAGTCGAGTTGATCTGCGCGGGTTAGTTACCGTCACGAGGACTACCTCATGCGGGTCCAAGGACTATCGCGGACTCTGATAGTCGAGATTAGGCTCGCATAATGATACTATAGGCGATTAGCCTTGATTCGATCATTAGCAGCCTAGAAAAGACCAGTTATGTTACATCTACTTTGCTCTTGTTTATGCTGTGGCACTATGTGCAGTTAAATTGGGTTGTTTCGTACATATTTGTGAAAGTGGTTTTAAAATGTTATAATTTCATTTGATTTTCTGATTTCACATACTTGGTACTGTTATCTTGACCTCCTCCGGCTGCGTTAAATCTGCGGTAGAGGTACTCGGTTGTTGATCCCATTCCTAGGATCGCTATTACGCTTTTAGGAAAGCCCGTTTCTCGGAGGCTTATCTTTTGGGTATGATTTCCACTGTCATTGTAGATTTATGTACATTCGGGGTATGGCGGGCCACTGTCCGTCATAGTTGAATTACACTCTTAGAAGTGCATACTCCTGTGTAAATTTGGGATGTAAGCTATTACGACTTGGGTTTATATATACATGCGAAAGGCAAACTTTTCTTGTTTAAAGCGTTTCTCATTTTACCTTTGTTTTATGTTGGTAAGTTTATATTCATTGGTTACTCGATGTATATCTACTTGGGTGCCGGGTAAGGCACGATCCACGGGCCGAGGCAGTCGTGACAAAAGTGGTATCGAGCGATTAATCCTCGGAAAGTGTCTACTGACCGTATCTAGTAAGTCTTGATTATCGGTGTGTTGTGCACCCACCAATGTCGGGAGGCTGCGAGATATTTTGGATTGGTTTCCATTCTTCTCACTCTGAGATCGTGCCTTAGAGCTATGTTATAAGTTGGACTCTTTCTAACACGATCTTATGTACCGGCTATGCCTCCACGCAAGGCAACGGGCCCGAAGGAAAAGCGGTGAGAGGCTAGTAGGACACGAGAGGGCCACGAGGCACAGCCCGATCCATACGAGGTGGTGCTACTGACGGCGAGTTCCACAGCGCCACCACCGCGAGTTTAGCGCGGCGAGAGGCTCACGAGACCACGATACATGCGCCTCAGTCCACGGCTGGAAGCGGAGAGATGGAATTCTGAGAGATGGCGATTACTAGCGGATCGTGGCGGAACGTGAGATAATTTGGATCTGGCGATTCGATGCACCGTGGTCCACCCCGGTCGGATAGTTTGAGGCTACGGGATTTTACGAGTTGCATGTTATACCCGTAGTTCGGGGTATATAGGTGAGGATATGCGTGCGAGATTCTGACGAAATTTTGGAAAGAAAGAAAGATGTGATTTTTAAACGGAAAAGTTTAGGTTTTGTGAAGAAAAAGGTTCGTTAATGGGAATTGGATTCGGATTTGGTATTCGGACTTCTTAGAATATTTGAGAATTATGGAATTTTATTTAGGAAATGGTCACGTGGGGCCACGGGTGAAATTCTGGTTTTGTGGGGCCGCTTAGTTTTGAGATTTTGGCCATTATGGATATTTTGGAGATGAAATATTTTGGGCCGAGTAGGAGGCGACACGTGTCACCCCACAGGTGGCCACTTGGCGAAATTAGCTAGACAGTGGCGAGCCAGTGGCAAGTCTTGCTAGATATTTTGTGTGGACAAGTGGCTTGTGGGTCCCACCACACTTGTCCCCAATCTCAACCACACACTTGCCTTCATCCTATCCTTGGTTGTCCTATATATGCACCCTTAGTTGATGAAATCTTCCACTTAGACATTTGAAGACTTGAAAAACCCTCCTTCTCCCTTGACCTGAGCTCTCGGTTTGCCCCATTTCTTGAGCAAAATTTGTCCAACAATTCTTAAACTCTCAAGTGTTCTTCCCTAAGGTGTTAGGAAGATTGTGTACAAGAGTTGGAAAAGATTTCACACCCACAGCCTTGAAGGGATGCCTTGGCGAAAGTTGTCATCTTGAAACCTAAGTGTTCTTCACTTTTTGGAGTTGAATCTTGAAGAGAAGTTGGTTAGGAGCTTACATGGGTTGCTTGTAGCGGATTGGGCGTAAAGATTTGGAGCTAAGACTTGCTTGGGCGACTTTAAGAACTTGGATATTTTGGGCTATTTGAGGTAGTGGAACTTAAACCTCTTTGTGAATTGGTTGTTATACATATATTATAAGTATATTATGGATTATATAATATATGGAGTAAGTTTGGAAGAGTTGGATTTTGTTAACTTGTTAAAAGAAAAGTTGGCGTTTGCCATTAAAATGGTAAGCGTATCTTACTTGCTAAGAAGCTAATAACAAAGTAACTATAACTTATATTAAGAATGGAAATATAAGTTGGGTGACTAATGAGTAAATTGGATAAGTAAAATGGACAAAGTTGGCCAGGACCAACTTAAGAATTTGTATTTACTTTGGACCGTATTTACTTTGAATTTGTATTTACATTGGGTATTTACATTTACATTAAGGAAGATTTTTCAATCGCGTTAGTTTGGGCGTGTGATCCCCTTTTTAATTATTGTATTGTTATGAAGGCGTGATAGTAAACGCGTTAGGTTGGCGCGTAATCCCATTCTTTTACTTATTGTTGTTATGGGCGTGATAGTAAACGCGTTACCGTTTGGGCGTGTAATCCTTCTTTATGTTGTTTAATTATTACGCCTTATATATATATATGGTATATATATTACGGTTATTCGGGCCTTGGTAAAAGATGGAAAAGTGAGTATAAGCGGAAGTCTTTTAGAATTTTCCGTAGATTTTGAGGGCTTTTTATTGGTATAAGTCTTGATGATAAGAAAGGTTTGATAGGAGTACTATGACCATTTTAGGAGTGGAGTACTCGTGTGGCGTGATCTACTTGGCTTAGGAGTGGCCAAGCGGGTTGAAGTACTTGGGCGTTTTGCTTATTGTCGATAAATCGTCGCGAGGTATGTGAACCTCTTCCTATCTTTTCTAGCATGATTGTTGTGAACTATGTAGTGCGGTGAGCGTACATGTGCTAAGTGATTTGGTTGGTTTAAAACATAGGGTGTTATAATAGCTTTATGGGAAGTTAGTTATAACGACCTTATGTAAATGAAAATGGTTTCTTGATGTTAGAAGTTAAGAGACTTGATCTTATAAGATAAGAGACTTAACTTATTTGTTTTAATGTGGATGTTTGTGTGAAACCTCATTCGTGAGTAATGAGTACTTGGTTTTTAAAGGGATAATGTTTCTTGATTTGGAATCGAGAATGTGTATCGACAGACCATTGCGGCGTTAATAAAGGAAAATGTATTGAATAATGATGTGTTGTATTAAAACCAGTAGAAACCTCCATCTGCATAGAAGCTAAGATGAGACAAAATGATATTACATTTTCTAGATCATGGCTGTTGTAATAAGATCGTTATACACAAGAATAAACTACTCGCATGTATGACATATGTTACTCAATTGTTTTAAAAGAGATTAAGACTATGAGTTATGAAACCTTTCTAAAATAAGTGACTTGAGCATTTGAAAATGAGAAGTTTGAGTAATTGAAACTAGGCAAGCTGGAACTTAGGAAAGAATGTTGTTACTTGATTTTGAAAAGGAATGTGGGTTGGTCATTCTAATACTACGGGTATAGGGTGACTTTTATAAAAGTAATGGATCTCTTTTAAAAGAACTTAACGTATGTAGTACTTTGGGGTTAAAAACCGAACTTTGGCATAAAATGAAAGTACTTTGAGTTGTGTGAAACTTGCCTATGCTTGTTGTTGTGAAACTTGCCTATGCTTGTTGTTGTGAAACTTGCCTATGCTTGTGATGATAGCCTTTGTTGTGCAAATGTGGTATTTACGTATTCTGGCGTCTCGATGAAGTAGGTCGACTTATTGAGAACTTACTTGGGCGTCTTTGGCGGTGATGGAGAATTCCACGGGTATGTTTCCATTTTGATTCTTGTCTTGTTGTTGATGTCACATGGGCGTATCTGCCGTCTGAAGTCGGGGCATGCGGCCGTGCGGTCGGGTTGATTACGATATATTGTTATTGTGGTTACATGGACATGTCTGCAGGTAGAATTAGGGGCATGTGGCGTGCGGCGGGGTTGATCACGGTGTATTATTGTTGATGTCACATGGGCGTGTCTACAGAGGTAGAATTAGGGGCATGTGGCCGTGGGGCATTGGTATTATTGTTGCATCATGGACATGTCTGCCGTCTGAGTCGGGCATGCGGCCGTGATGCGAACATGATTGATGTTGTGGCGTGAGACCCGTAGTTATATTTGAGTGATGACTTGAGGCGTGAGTCACAGTGGACATATTTGCTTTTATGTTGTGAGCGTAGTTTGGTTATCATCATGTCTCTGCTTTATATAGACTAGTATGATTTCATTCTGATATTTTCTGATTTCCCATACTTGGTACTGTTGTCTTGACCTCCTTGAGTGCGTTCATCTGCGCGGTAGAAGTACATCGGTCGTGGATCCTCGCTCTTAGGATCTCGATTCAGCGTTTTGGGAAGCTCCGTTTCTCGGAGGCTTATCTTTTGGTATGTGTTCCACTGAGTTGTAGGTTCTTGTACATTGAGGGTATGGCGAAGCCACTGTCCGTCATAGTTGTTGTAAATCTTAAGTGCATGAAATCTTGTTGTGGCGGGGTTTGTAAAAGGATTAAAGCATTCGTTTTGAAAGAGTTGTATTTATTATGTTATTGGAAGGTAGCAGTTGGGTTGCTTTGTTTATGTTCATATATCATTTCTTGTTTAAGTTTTATTTTCCCTGGTTTTCTCGATGATTGTATCACTAGGGTGCGGGATAAGGCACGATGCAGGCCGGGCGAGTCGTTACAAAAGTGGTATCGAAGCGATTAATCCTCGGAAAGTGTCTGACCGTGTCTAGTAGAGTCTTGATTATCGATGTGTTGTGCACCACATCTATAATCGAGGAGAGGCTGAGACATTTAGGATTAGTTTCCATTCTTCTCATTCAGATCGTGCCTTAGAGGCGTGTTGTAAGTTGGACCCCTCGGCGTATCTCGTTTTTACGATTATGCCTCCGCGAGCAGCGAGCCACGAAGGGCAAGGCAGCCGAGGAACCGCTAGTGAGATCTGAGAGAGTGCGAGCGCGAGCGAGCGATACACGAGGTTGTGCTTGACGGCGGGTTTTGTAGCGCCCTTGACCCAGCGAGAGGTTAGAAGCGCGGCAATAGGCTGCTGAGACCATGATACTGAGCCTCGATCCACGATGCAGAGGCGGAGAGATGGGTTATAAGGAGATGGCCCGATTCTTTGGCGAGTCGTGGCGAATATGAGATAAATTTGAATCACGGCGATTCGATTCGATGCACGATGGATTCACCCCGGCGAATAGTTTGAGGCTACGGGACTTTACGAGTTGTAGCCGCGAGTTTTATGGGTCGAGGCACGAGGATGATCGCGGGAGTTCATCCGGCGATTCTGACGGATCATGCGGGTGATCAAGCTTGAGACCGAGTCTGTGACCTTTGGTTCGCATCGGTGCGTGATCTGCGATCGATTGGTTTGATTCATAGGAGCTTTCGGGAAGCATCTGCTCCGGTATGGGATGAGTTTTGAGGCGTTCTCACGCACTTCTTGCCTCCGCGAGATGAGGAGAACGCGGTAAACAATTTTGATGCTTAACGAGGCGGGCGTGCGGTTCGGAGTACAATGTGGAGTTCGACTCATTGGCGATGCGTCGGCGTTGGTAGCTAGTATGGAGGATCGAGTGCGCGATATGTTCTGAGGCTCGATGATTACATGTCGAGGCATGTTCGGGAGTAGCTCTTGTAGGGCATGGACATTGCGCGTGCGAGCTCATGCTGCAGGATGTGAGCGCGGAGGTCGGCGGAATGACGAATCAGCGAAGAGGGCGAGAACGAGGTCGCTTTGGTGACTTTGAGGCGGACGCCTCGGCGTACTAGTTTTGTACCTCCGCCCGGTGCGAGTGGTCCTCGCGACCTTGAGTATTCGGGGCGGTCGGGGCTCGAGGTTGAGTTTCGAGGAAGTAAGGGTGTTGGCGGATCGGTCACCCTGCCTCGGTGTGGTCGATGTGGTAGACCGCATTTGAAGTGTCGTGGTGCGAGGAGCTTGTTATTTTTGCGGCGGCGGGGCCATTTGCGAGGCTGTCAGGCCAAGGTATACGGATGTTACGACTCGGCCTACCGGATCGATGGTGGTTCGCCGCGCCTACGATTATGCGCCTGCGGTGGCTATGATTAGAGTGGGCGGTAGCTTGGTATATCCTTAACCCTACAGAGTTTGGTTTGCGCGATATGATGATCTTATTATTGTGTGCTATATGCGGATAGCGTTGTGTTGTTTGTAAGTTAGAAAACATGGTTAGTTGGAAGGATAAGTGTGGGGCATGGAAAGTGTGAACCTTAGAGTTTTATCGTGGAGACCTTAGAGGCGAGGCCGTCTTGAGTGGGTGATTTTACGGTTGGTCTTTGGATGTACTTGGTATGCGGGAAATATTGTGGGATAATTACATGGGTAGTGTGAGATGGAAGTGGTAGCTTTCATGGCGTGAATTAGTAAGATTGTTCGGATCGGGAACAAGAGTTGGCGCGTTTAGGGAGTCGGGTTGAGGGCCATTTGCGGGTCAACCCGCGGCCATATTGAGGTGGGGTCGGTTCGAGGTGGTCGCCGGTGGTAGAGTCGCGAGGTGCTAGGCCCGAGTTTAGGTAACCATCGTGCGAGTTCGTGGATCGTTCAACGAATCGGATCGTGAAGGCGGGAATGGCCTTAGAGTAAATTGAAGCTAGTGGGAGCTGTTGTAAGATTAGAAATGATTCCTCGTTGGCTTGGATTTGAGTTTTGCGCCATGTTATATTACGGCCATTGGTGGCGTGATCGGTTTGTAAGTATAGTAGTGAAGACTATCTGCGAGCACAAATGCGTTTGGAGACTTAGAATGAACATTCGGGACGAATGTTTCTAAGAGGAAGAATGTTATACCCGTAGTTCGGTATATAGGTGAGGATATGCGTGCGAGATTACGGCGAAATTTTGGAAAGAAAGAAAGATGTGATTTTTAAATGGAAAAGTTTAGGTTTTGTGAAGAAAAGGTTCGTTAATGGGAATTGGATTCGGTTGGTATTCGGACTTCTTAGAATATTTGAGAATTATGGAATTTTATTTAGGAAATGGTCACGTGGGGCCACGGGTGAAATTCTGGTTTGTGGGGCAGCTTAGTTTTTGAGATTTTGGCCATTATGGATATTTTGGAGATGAAATATTTTGGGCCAGTAGGAGGCGACACGTGTCACCCCACAGGTGGCCACTTGGCGAAATTAGCTAGACAGTGGCAAATAGTGGCGAGTCTTGCTAGATATTTTGTGTGGACAAGTGGCTTGTGGGTCCCACCCACACTTGTCCCCAATCTCAACCACACACTTGCCTTCATCCTATCCTTGGTTGTCCTATATATGCACCTTAGTTGATGAAATCTTCCACTTAGACATTTGAAGACTTGAAAAACCCTCATTCTCCCTTGACCTAGAGCTCTCGGTTTTGCCCCATTTCTTGAGCAAAATTTGTCCAACAATTCTTAAACTCTCAAGTGTTCTTCCACTAAGGTGTTAGGAAGATTGTGTACCAAGAGTTGGAAAAGATTTCACACCACAGCCTTGAAGGGATGCCTTGGCGAAAGTTGTCATCTTGAAACCACTAAGTGTTCTTCACTTTTTGGAGTTGAATCTTGAAGAGAAGTTGGTTAGGAGCTTACATGGGTTGCTTGTAGCGGATTGGGCGTAAAGATTTGGAGCTAAGACTTGCTTGGAGCGACTTTAAGAACTTGGATATTTTTGGGCTATTTGAGGTAGTGGAACTTAAACCTCTTTGTGAATTGATTGTTATACATATATTATAAGTATATTATGGATTATATAATATATGGAGTAAGTTTGGAAGAGTTGGATTTTGTTAACTTGTTAAAAGAAAAGGATTGGCCGTTTGCCATTAAAATGGTAAGCGTATCTTACTTGCTAAGAAGCTAATAACAAAGTAACTATAACTTATATTAAGAATGGAAATATAAGTTGGGTGACTAATGAGTAAATTGGATAAGTAAAATGGACAAAGTTGGCAAGGACTGACTTAAGAATTTGTATTTACTTTGGACCGTATTTACTTTGGGTATTTACATTGGGTGTATTTACATTTACATTAAGGAAGATTTTTCAATCGCGTTAGTTTGGGCGTGTGATCCCCTTTTAATTATTGTATTGTTATGAAGGCGTGATAGTAAACGCGTTCTGGTTGGCGCGTAATCCCTTCTTTTACTTATTGTTGTTATGGGCGTGATAGTAAACGCGTTACCGTTTGGGCGTGTTATCCCCTTCTTTATGTTGTTTAATTATTACGCCTTATATATATATGGTATATATATTAAGTTTATTCGGGCCTTGGTAAAAGATGGAAAAGTGAGTATAAACGGGGGAAGTGCTGCCGAATTTTGCGTCGTTTTTGAGGGCTTTGTATTGGTATAAGTCTTGATGATAAGAAAGGTTTGATAGAAGTACTATGACCATTTTAGGAGTGGAGTACTCGTGTGGCGTGATCTACTTGGCTTAAGGAGTAGCGACGGGTTGAAGTACTTGGGCGTTTTGCTTATTGTCGATAAATCGTCGCGAGGTATGTGAACCTCTTCCTATCTTTTCTAGCATGATTGTTGTGAACTATGTAGTGCGGTGAGCGTACATGTGCTAAGTGATTTGGTTGGTTTAAAACATAGGGTGTTATAATAGCTTTATGGGAAGTTAGTTATAACGACCTTATGTAAATGAAAATGGTTTCTTGATGTTAGAAGTTAAGAGACTTGATCTTATAAGATAAGAGACTTAACTTATTTGTTTTAATGTGGATGTTTGTGTGAAACCTCATTCGTGAGTAATGAGTACTTGGTTTTTAAAGGGATAATGTTTCTTGATTTGGGAATCGAGAATGTGTATCGACAGGACCATTGCGGCGTTAATAAAGGAAAATGTATTGAATAATGATGTGTTGTATTAAAACCGGTGAAACCTCCATCTGCATAGAAGCTAAGATGAGACAAAATGATATTACATTTTCTAGATCATGGGCTTTGTAATAAGATCGTTATAAACAAAGAATAAACTACTCACATATATGACATATATTTACTCGATTGTTTTAAAGAGATTAAGACTATGAGTTATGAAACCTTTCTAAAATAAGTGACTTGAGCATTTGAAAATGAGAAGTTTGAGTAATTGAAACTAGGCAAAGCTGGAACTTAGGAAAAGAATGTTGTTACTTGATTTTGAAAAGGAATGTGGGTTGGTCATTCTAATACTACGGGTATAGGGTGACTTTTATAAAAGTAATGGATCTCTTTTAAAAGAACTTAACGTATGTAGTACTTTGTGGATAAAAACAAGAACTTTGGCATAAAATGAAAGTACTTTGAGTTGTGTGAAACTTGCCTATGCTTGTTGTTGTGAAACTTGCCTATGCTTGTTGTTGTGAAACTTGCCTATGCTTGTGATGATAGCCTTTGTTGTGCAAATGTGGTATTTACGTATTCTGGCGTCTCTCGATAGAGGCGGTCGACTTATTGAGAACTTACTTGGGCGTCTTTGGCGGTGATGGAGAATTCCACGGGTATGTTTCCATTTTGATTCTTGTCTTGTTGTTGATGTCACATGGACGTGTCTGCCGTCTGAAATTAGGGGCATGCGGCCGTGCGGTCGGGTTGATTACAGATATATTGTTATTGTGGTTACATGGACATGTCTGCAGAGTAGAATTCGGGCATGTGGCCGTGCGGCGAGTTGATCACCCGATGTATTATTGTTGATGTCACATGGGCGTGTCTACAGAGGTAGAATTCGGGCGTGTGGCCGTGGGGCATTGGTATTATTGTTGCATCATGGACATGTCTGCCGTCACGAGTCGGGGCATGCGGCCATGATGCGAACATGATTGATGTTGTGGGCGTGAGACCCATAGTTATATTTGAGTGATGACTTGAGGGCGTAAGTCCCTGACTGGATATGACTGCTTTTATGTTGTGAGCTGTAGTTTGGTTATCATACATGTCTCCTGCTTTATATAGACTAGTATGATTTCATTCTGATATTTTACGATTTCCATACTTGGTACTGTTGTCTTGACCTCGCCGGAAGTGCGTTCATCTGCGCGGTAGAGAATACATCGATGCGTGGATCCTCGCTCTTAGGATCTCGATTCAGCGTTTTGGGAAGCTCCGTTTCTCGGAGGCTTATCTTTTGGTATGTGTTCCACTGAGTTGTAGGTTCTTGTACATTCGGGGTATGGCGGAACCTGTCCGTCATAGTTGTTATTGTAAATCTTAAGTGCATGAAATCTTGTTGTGGCGGGGTTTGTAAAAGGGATTAAAGCGTTCGTTTTGAAAGAGTTGTATTTATTATGTTATTGGAAGGTAGCAGTTGGGTTGCTTTGTTTATGTTCATATATCATTTCTTGTTTAAGTTTTATTTTCGTGGTTTTCTCGATGATTGTATCACTAGGGTGCGGGATAAGGCACGATGCGGGCCGGGCGGGTCGTTACATTGCGGCCCACGAGTTCTACGGGTCGAGGCTTGAGGATGATCCAGGAGTTCATCAAGCGATTCTGACGGATCGTGAGTGATCAAGGCTTCGGAGACCGAGTCAGTGGTCTTAGGGTCGCATCGGCTACGTGATACTGCGGTCGATTGGTTTGATTCATGGGAGTTGTCTTGGGGAGAGCATGCACTTCCAGCAGTATGGGACGAGTTCTCAGAGGCATTTCTTAGCCACTTCTTGCCTCGCGGATGAGGAAACGCGGTAAACGAGTTTACGATCTTTGAGGCAGAGAGGCGTGCGGGAGTACAACGTGAGTTCGACTCGTTGGCTCGGTATGTCCCGCATTAGTAGCGAATATGGAGGATAGAAGTGCGCTACGTCACGAGGGCTTGATGACTACTTGGCGAGCTTGCTCGGGTGTAGCGCCGGTAGGGCATGGGCGTGCCGCGTGCGAGCTTATGCCGGGATGTGAGGCGTAGAGGCGGCGGGTTGTCGGTCTCGGCGAAGGCCGGGGCGGCGGTCTTTGGTAGCTCGGGGTGGGCGGCCTCGGCCAGAACTAGATTTGCACCACGGCCGGCTCGAGCACTCCTGCCGTCTTGGGGCGGCCCAGGTATTGAGGCGGTCGGGGCCCGGGGCTTTGGGCTTCGAGGCGAGGATACTAACCGTCGAGACCACCCTCACTGCCGGTGTGGCCGTCACGGTAGATCCCATTCGGGAGATGTGGTGATACCTCCGTAGCTTGTTACACTTGTGCAGCGGTCATATTTGAAGCGCCCAGGCAGGCGGTGCGGATGGTAGGGCTCGGCTACGGTCTTTCTTGGTCTTCATCTCCTACGATTACTCGCCGGGGCGGTACTCATGGAACAGTCAGTCGGCGAGTGCGTAACCGGGTCCCGATTCAGCGGTCCTCGAACGCATTTATGCCTGTCGGCCGCCAGGACCAGGAGGCATCACCGGATGTCTTCACAGGTACCTTATTAGTTTCATGTTGTGACGTGTATGCCTTGATAGATCCGGGTTCTACTTTGTCCTTTATATCTCCCTTTATTGCTAGTAGGATAGGGTTAGAGCCTGAGTCCATAGACCCTTTTGAGGTAGCTACGCCAGTGGGTGATTCGGTGGTAGCCGAGCGGGTATATAGGGCTTGCCCAGTGACTTTATGCAGTCGTCAGACCCTAGCCGACTTGATAGAGTTGGAGATGACCGATTTTGATGTGATTATAGGTATGGATTGGCTAGCTTCCTGCTACGCCAATGTAGTATGGGAGAAAGTGGTGCGGTTCGGTTTCTGAGGCCGGTTATTGAGTGGGAGGAACAACGTATGTGTAGGGTAGGTTTATTTCTTACCTCAAGGCCAGGAAGATGGTGCAGAAGGGGTATATCTACCATCTCATTCGGGTATTTGATACTGAGGCCGAGATACCAAACCTTCATTCAGTTCCTGTTGTCAGAGAGTTCCCAGATGTGTTCCCAGACGACCTCCCGGGTATCCCTCCTGAGAGGGAGATAGAGTTTTGCATTGATATTCTGCCTGATACTCGACCTATATCCATTCCCATACATGATGGCACTGCCAAGTTGAGAGAGTTGAAGGACCGGTGAGAGATTTCTTTGGAGAAGGGTTTTATCGGGCCTAGTGTTTCTCACAGGGAAGCGCGGTATTGTTCGTGAAGAAGAAGGATGGGGCCAGCTGCGTATGTGTGTTGATTCTGAGCGGTGAACAAGGTGACTATTAAAACGAATACCCACTCCCTAGGATTGACGATTTGTTCGACCGGTTGCGAGTGCGAGATGTTTCTCAAGATAGACTGCGATCTGGTTACCATCAGTGCGAGTTAGGGAGGCGGATGTCCCTGGGTGCATTCGGAACGTGCGGGCACTATGAGTTGGTCATGTCTTTCGGCTTGACGATGCTCAGCGGTATTTATGGATTTGATGAACCGAGTGTTCAAGCCATTTTTAATCGTTTGTGATAGTATTCATTGATGACATCTTGGTTTATTCGCTTAGAGCGGGAGCATGCGGAGTATTTGAGGCGGTCTTTGAGAGTTCTCGGGACGGCGATTGTATGCCAAGTTTTGAAGTGTGAGTTTTGGTTGACTTGGTGGCGTTCTTAGGGCACGTTGTCGGGGCCGATGGTATTGGTGGATCTGGCAAAGATCGAGGCGATCAAGACTTGGCCTAGACCTACTACAAGCAGTGCGCGGCTACGGGCCTTGCGAGTATTATCGGAGGTTTGTAGAAGTTTGCTTCTATTTGACACCTTTGACTAAGGCGACTCGGAAAGCGGCTAAGTTTGATGGACGGATGCTTGTGAGGAGGGCTTCCGATTCTTGAAGGAGAGGTTGGCGACCGCCCAGTTCTTACTCTTCGAGGTCGAGGCGGCTATGTGGTTTATTATGATCGTCGGGCATCGGGCTTGGATGTGTGTTGATCTGGCGGGGAAAGGTCATAGCTTACGTCTCGGCTCAAGAAGCATGAGAAGAACTACCCCACACATGACTTAGATTTGGCAGCGGTGATTCACGCCTTGAAGATCTGGAGATATTATTTGTATGGAGTTCATGTGGATATTTACACAGACCACAAGATCCTCGGTATATCTTGACCAGAGGATCGAACTTCGGCGAGAGACGGTGGTTAGATCTACTCAAGGATTATGATGTCGATATCCTATACCACCCAGGGAAGGCCAATGTAGTGGCAGATGCCCTTAGTCGTAGGTCGATGGGTAGTCTATCAGTGCGGCGGAGAGAAGGGCATGGTCAGTGAGTTACATCGGTAGCGAGCCTTGGAGTCCGATTGATTGATTACGATAGTAGTGTGGTTTGGGTTCGAGAGGTTGCAGTCTTCCATCGTCGAGGAGGTGAAGAAGCGGCGATTTGAGATCGTATAACCGGTATCGTGATCGACTCTTCGTGAGGGGAAGGTCCATTCGAGTAGCACTGATGGGGTGCTAAGATTTGAAGCGGGTTGTGTGTTCGGATATTGCGGGACTTGGCGGCGGAGTTAGGGAAGCACCTGGTAGCGGCGTTACTCTATCCATCAGGGTCGACAAAGATGTACCACGACCTCGAATCGTGTATTGGTGGGATGGCACGAAGAGGCGTTGCGAGTTTGTTGCTCGGTGCAGAGTTGTCGTGGTCAGTGGAGCAGAAGCTGGTGGGTTATTGCGGATGATAGAGATTACGGCGTGGAAGTGGGAGGTGATCAACATGGACTTTATCACGGGGTTACCTCGCACTCGGAGGAAGCATGATTCTATCCGGGTTATCGTCGACAGTGAAATCCGCCCACTTTCTTCCGTCGGGGCGACTTTTTCGTAGGATTATGCTAGACTTTACATCAGAGATCGTGAGATCGCATGGGGTCCCTATATCTATCATATCGAAGGAGCCCGGTTCGGCTAATTTAGAGTCTTTCGGAAGGGTTTAGGGGCGGTGAGCCTCGGCTGCATTCCATCCTCGGGCCAAGCGGTCGGAGCGTACTATCGGACAACGAGGATATCTTTGCGAGCTTGTGTTATTGATTTGGGTATTGGGAGGATCATTTGCGCTAGTGGAGTTTGCGTATAATAACGACTACCATTCCGGTATCGGATGGCGCGCTTATGAGGCCTTATATGGGAGAAAGTGCAGTCGCGATAAATTTGGTTCGATGTGGCGAGAGTGCGATTAGTCGGGCGGACTTGTCTGATGGCGATGGATAAGGTGAAGCTTATCGAGGCGATTATTGGCGACTCGAGTCGGCGAAGTCGTATCACGGATCATCGGCGTCGACATTTGGAGTTTGAGGTTGATGATTGGGTTTTCTGAAGGTGTCACCCATGAAGGGTGTGATGAGATTTGGGAAGAAGAAACTTCGGCCCAGTACATTGGGCCTTATCAGTTTTCGTAGGGTAAGCGGGTTGCTATGAGTTGGATCTGCGTCCGTCTGGAGCGGTGTGTCCTGACCGACTTGGGCGTGGTAGTGCCTTACCGGGCACCCTAGTGATACAACATCGAGAAAATCGTGAAATAAAAACTTAACGAAACAAGATATAACATAAAGCAGGCTAACCAAAACGGTCACCTTCGTATATACAAATAGCGAACGATTACATCCTTTACAACCACTTGCAGCGGTACTACGGACCTCAGAATGTAACAACAACTATGACGGGACGAGGCCCGCCATACCACGAATGTACAAGTATCTACAATGACAGGGGTATGCAAAAGATAAGCCTCGGAGAAGCGGAGCTTCCAATGACTGCGATCCTATGGCGAGGATCAACAACCGATGTACCTCTACTGCGGCATGAGCGCGGCGCGAAGGAGTCGATTACAACAGTACAGTATGTGGCGAAAATCTGTAAATGAAATCACAACATAAAGCGATCATGCCATGTCGAGGACTCACGCCACCGAAGTCATCCGTACGCGTGGAACTCCTTCCTCACTGCCGGCAGTATAGGTATAAATCGTGTGATACGTAACATGTCTCGGCCCATCCCATGGGACTCGAGGTGGAATCACATGGTCACATTCGGTCCATCATAGACTTCGGTGTCGGATCGTATGGTCACATTCGGTCCGTCATGGACTCGGTGTCGGATCGTGTGGAATACATTCCCGGTCCATCCCATGGACTCGGTGTCAAATCGTGTGGAATACATTTCCGGTCCATCCCATGGACTCGGTGTCAAACCGTGTGGAATACATTTCCGGTCCATCCCATTGACTCGGTGTCAAATCGTGTGGAATACATTTTCGGTCCATCCCATGGACTCGGTGTAGAATCGGGTGGTATACATGTCTCGGCCCATCTCATGGGACTCGAGGTAGAATCGGCCATAACATTTAAACCCTCTTTTAAGACAGATTAAGATAATACCATGTTTTCCTTTTAAATCAAACTAAGGAAATATCATGCCCTCCTTTTTAAACTGAAACACTTTCCTTTTTAAAATCAAGTAACAACATTCTTTTCCAAAAGTTCAAGTTGCATAATTTCAAATTCTCAAGTCTCTTATTTTCGAAAGATTTCATAGTCCATAGTCTTAATCACTTAATAACGTAATCTCTTTTAAAACAATTTGAGTAACATGTGCCTTATGTGTGAGTAGGTTATTCTTGTTTATAACAATCTTATTAAAGCAGCCATGATCTAGGAAATGTAATACAATTTTGTCTTATCTTAGCTTCTATGCAGATGGAGGTTTCTACTGGTTTTAATATAATTAATTATTTGTCAATACATTTTCCTTTATTAACGCCGCATTTGATGGTTTGTTCGATACTTATTCTCATTTCAAATCGATAAAACATTATTCTTTAAAAACCAAGTACTCATTACTCACGAATGAGGTTTCAACTTTTAACAAAATTCATATCAAGCAATTAAGTCAAGTCTCTTATCTTTCAAGATCAAGTCTCTTAACTTCTAAAATCAATAAACCATTCTTTTACCTACATAAAGTCGTTATAACTAACTTCCCATAAAGCTATTATAACACTTTATGTTTTAAACCAAACCAAAACTCGTTGCAACGTGCGTCTGCCGTACTACATAGTTCACAACAATCGTGCTAGAAAAGATAGGAAGAGGTTCACATACCTCGACGATTATCGACAATTAGCAAATAGCTCCAATCTTTGTAACCACTGCTAGCCTTTCACCACCGGTAGAATACGCTACTCGTAGTATTTCAACCTATAAAGACCACAAAGCGTCTATCAACCTCGATCTCTTCGTAGAATATTTCCAAGTACAAGGTTCCTTATTCTACGGAAAATTCGCGACCTCCCACCCCATGACCACGCCGTCTCTCCTCTATCAAGGCGCTCTGAGCCAACAACTCGAGGGGTTACGTCTAACCGGACGTGTATAACCTGCGCATAATACTACAAGTCTCACTAAATACGGTCAATGTAAATCTGATTCAATTCTATCAATCTTCTATCCTCATATAATATACTCAAGTATAACTACTACAACATGTAATATCCAATTACAATAGGGGGACATAGATCATTACCTCGATAAGCCCAAAATTATCCAAGATTATAAGTCGATCCTAAGCAACGTTTAGCTCCAAATCCTTACTGTTATACCCCGTAGTTGCAGGGTATGTATGTGAGGACGCATGCGTCTGAGGTATGCGAGAAATTTTGAAAGGAAAGAAAGATGTGAGTTTTCGGAAAAGTTTCCGGTTTTTGTGAAGAAAAAGGTTCGTTAATGGGGAATTGGATTCCCAGTTTGGTATTCGGACTTCTGGAATATTAGAGAATTATGGAATTTTTTTGGAAATGGTCACGTGGGGCCACGAGAAATTCTGTTTTTGGGCCCACTTTGTTTTGAGATTTTGGCCATTGTGGATATTTTTGAAGAGCGTTTTTGGGCCATTAGGAGGGTGACACGTGTCACCCGCCTGGTGGCTTGGCGAAGTTACCTTTGTGCGCGGCACTTGGTTAGAGTCGTTTTTAAACCGAAGCGTTTTCGCGTAACTGCGAAGGAAAATTCCGGCTATGTCGTTTTGTATTTTTGCGGATTTTTCCGAGAGGCGAAACATTCGGACCAACGGGAGGGTGACATGTGTCACCCTCACAGAAGACAAGTGGGCGGCTTGGCGAAATTGAGGGCTTGTGGTGCTAGATATTTGTGTAGATATTTGTGAGGTTTTAAGGAGTAGGGGCTAGGGTGCACTTGGCTTGATCTTGGCCTTACACTTGCCTTGCACTTGGCTAGATCTTGGCCATTGGTTGGCCTTTGGGTTTGCTATAAATACCCCTTAGTTGATGAACTTTCTTCATCAAAATCATTTTCAAGTCTTGGAATCTCCCCCTTTGAGAGTTGAAATCGTCCAAAGCCCTCCTCCCTTTTGTGGAGCTTTGGCCGAGAGGCCCACTTTGAGTGAGGCTTGGCGTGGGGTACTCACTGCTAGTTGTTTTCGTATAATACCCTTGTTGTGGTATAGAAATACTCCTAGTATTGTTATAATGCCCAAAATACCTTAGCCTTGTACCTTGTAGTATTCCAAAGATACCTCTTTGCGTAGAGTCGGAAATACTACCTTTTGTCCTTTTAGTCTCAAGCAGAAACCACTGAAATCTTCATAGTTGGTTGAAGTATGTGAGTAGAAGTTGGTTAGAACTTCTAAGGGTTGTTTGGAGTGGTTTGGAGCGCTCGGAGTGGAGCTAAACCTTGCTCAGGATCGACATTATAACTTGGATAATTTTGGGCTTATCGAGGTAATTATCTTGTCCTATTGTAATTGGAAATTACATGTTTGTTAGGATATATAGTTGAAGTATACTATATATGGAACTATACTTAGTATTCGGCAATGTCTTTTGACTTAAGCTTTGAAGAATATAGAAGAAGCTGACGTAATTACCTAGGGTTGTATTCTGATGACTTATGTCGCATTACTGTGTTGTAGATTTGTACACGTCCGGTTAGCCGTGTAACCCCCCCCCCTGGTTGGCTTGGTAGCCGGCCTCGATAGCGTAGGGGATTTCCGCTGTTGCGGGGAGAGTCTTTGCGAATTTTACGTAGAAAGATGGGAGCGTGTGTTTAAGATTTTAATAGGCGTTTGTGGCCTTTATAGGTGAAAGTACTAAGAGTAGCGTATTCTACTCGAGGAGTGGAAAGGGCTAGCAAGGTTGTAGTACTTGGAGCATTTTGCTTATTGTCGTTAAATCGTCGCGAGGTATGTGAACCTCTTCCTATCTCTTCTAGCATGATATGTGTGAACTATGTAGTGCGGTAGGCGTACGTGTGTTAGCTGTGTTTGATTGTTCTTAAAACATAAAGTGTTATAACGGCTTTATGGGAAGTTGGTTATAACGACTTTATGTAGGTAAGAAAATACTTTGTGGTTTTAAAGGTAGCGATGTGAATTATAAGCGGCTAGTTATAATAAAGAACTTGATGTATTTCAAAAGATTTCTAAATCGTTTTGAAGGAGTAACACTTGGTTTTAAAGGTTTTAAAAGAGTTATACTAGCTTGATGGAGAGTTAGGTATAATGTCTTAAGAGAGGTAAAGAAAATGGTTTCTTGATGTTAGAAGTTAAGAGACTTGATCTTATAAGATAAGAGACTTAACTTATTTGTTTTAATGTGGATGTTTATGTGAAACCTCATTCGTGAGTAATGAGTACTTGGTTTTATTTAAAGGATAATGTTTCTTGATTTGAAATCGAATGTGTATCGACAGGACCAACTGCGGCGTTAATAAAGGAAAATGTATTGAATAATGATGAATTGTATTAAAACCAGTAGAAACCTCCATCTGCATAGAAACTAAGATGAGACAAAATGATATTACATTTTCTAGATCATGGTCTTTGTAATAAGAATGTTGTAAACAAGAATAACCTACTCACGTGAGACTTATATTACTCAATTGTTCTAAAGCGGAATCAAGTGATTAAGTTTATGAACTATGAAACCATTTGAAAATGAGAAGCTTGAGTAATTGAAACTAGGCAAAGCTGGAACTTAGGAAAAGAATGTTGTTACTTGATTTTGAAAAGGAATGTGGGTTGGTCATTCTAATACTACGGTATCGGGTGACTTTAATAAGTAATGGATCTCTTTTAAAAGAACTTAACGTCACGTAGTACTTTAGGAGTTGAAACCGGACTTTGGCATAAAATGAAAGTACTTTGAGTTGTGTGAAACTTGCCTATGCTTGTTGTTGTGAAACTTGCCTATGCTTGTTGTTGTGAAACTTGCCTATGCTTGTGATGATAGCCTTTGTTGTGCAAGTGTGGTATTTACGTATTCTGGCGTCTCGATAGAGTAGGTCGACTTGTTGAGAACTTACTTGGACATCTTTGGCGGTGATGGAGAATTCCACGGGTATGCTCGCGCTGATAGTGTTATTCCATGGACTAGCTCTCCGCGAGGTTTCTTCTTGTTCGGCTGGGTATCGGTGGTGGCTCGTCACTTGCCGTCGTGACTGATTCGGCCTTGGTATCGGTAGTCGACCCTCGCGCTTGCCGTTCGGTATAGTGACGAAGTTTCGTGATCTGACCTTGGTCACAGTGGTCGACCCTCGTACTTGCCGGTCGGTGCGTGGCCGGCCTTGGTATCCGATGAGTCGGCTCTCGCTTGCCCGTGTCGGCCGTGTTTTGGTTGCATTGTATTATTGATGCGGTCGGATCTGGTAGTTATACTTGTCTGTCATGCGGTTTTATAACACGTGGGACATGGTGTTCATGTATAATCCTTGGTATTGTTATATCATAAAGCTATGCGGTGAGGAAGAAATTCCACGAACACAGTGATAATTTGGAGCGTGAGTCCTGTCTTGATATGCTTGGTTATATGTTATATCATGTAGTTTGGTCATCATACATGTCTCTGCTTTATAGACTATTATGATTTCATTTCTGATATTCTGATTTCACATACTTAGTACTGTTATCGACCTCCGGAAGTGCGTTCAATCTGCAGTAAGTACGTCATTTGTCGATCCGCGTTTAGGATCTCATTTATTTTGGGAAGCTCCGTTCCGTCGGAGGCTTATCTTTGGTATGTTACCACAGTGCATAAGTTCTTATGCGTTCGGGGTATGGCGGGAGCCCTGTCGTCATAGTTGTTGTATAAATCTTAAGTGCAGTAATCTTGTTGTGGCGGGGTTGTAAAAGGATTAAAGCATTCGAGTTTTATGTATATCTTGAAAAGCTTGTTTTGGTTGCTTTGTTTATTTATTATATCTCTTGTTTCATGATTCATGTTTTATTTTCCATTGGTTTTCTCGATGTTGTATCACTAGGGTGCGGGGTAAGGCACGATGCGGGCGAGTTGAGGCGTTACAAAGTGGTATCGAGCGATTAATCCTCGGAAAGTGTCTGAACCGTGTCTAGTAGAGTCTTGATTATCGATGTGTTGTGCACCACATCTATAATCGAGGCTATAGGACATTTAGGATTGGTTTCCATTCTTCTCATTACGAGATCGTGCCTTAGAGGCGTGTGATAAGATTGGACCCTCCGGCGTGTTTCGTTTTTACGATTATGCCTCTGCGAAAAACCGGGCCCGAAGGGCAAAGCGTGCGGCGAGAGGATCTGCGAGTAAACGTGGCGAGACCACGATACTGAGCCTCGATCCGCGATGCAGGCGAGAGGAGATGAGTTACAAAGGTAGGCGATTAATGGCGGGGTTGTGGCGAACTTGAGGATAAGGTTGGGCCGGCCGATTCGATGCACCGATGGTTCACCCTAGATCGGATAGTTCGAGGCTACGGGATTTTACGAGTTGTAGGCGCCCGAGTTTTATGGGTCGAGGCACGAGGATGATCCGCAGGAGTTCATCAAGCGATTCTGACGGATCGTAGAGTGATCAAGGCATCGGAGATCGAGTCGGTGGCCACAGGTTCACATCAATGCGTGATACCGCGATCGTAGTTTGATTCTTGGGAGCTGTCGGGAGAGCATGCACTTCCAGCGGTATGGAGCGAGTTCTCGAGAGGCCTTTCTTGCACATTTCTTGCCTCCCGGATGAGGAGGGCTCGGTAAACATTTTTGGTGTTCTGGCGAGCAGGCGTGCGGTTCGGGAGTACAATGTGGAGTTCGACTCATTGGCGTGCGTCCCGCGTTAGTAGCTAGTATGGAGGATCGAGTGCCGATATGTTCTGAGGCTCGATGATTGCCTTGCGAGAAGTTGTTCGGTGTAGCTCTTGGTAGGGCATGGACATTGCCGCGTCTGGCGTATACACTTGGATGTGAGAGCGGATAAATCGACGGAATGACCAAAGTCGCGAAGAGGGCGAGCAGCGAGGTCCTTTGGTGATTTTCGAGCGGACCGCCTCGGCCGTGAACTAGTTATGTACCTCCGTCGATCTGAGTGGTCCTCGCGGCTTCGGGACGCCGGGATATTCGGGAGGCGGTCGGGGCTCCCGGGTTTGATTTTGAGAAGCGAGTGCTCGCCGGATGAGGTTGCCCTTGTCTCGGTGTGGCGTTGTGGAAAGCCGTAAGGAGGGTGTCGTACTAACTCGGGAGATTGTTATTTTGCGGCCCAGCGGGGCCATCGGCAGAAGCTGTCAGGCCGAGTAGCGGTAGGATAGCATGGACTCTTAGAAGCGATTGCGGGTTCTTCACCTTCGTAGCAGGCGGGATGTTCGTGCCGGAAGGCCGGTAGAGGTCGCGGTGGGAGTTCCCGATTTTAGCGGTCCTTGAGCCTTTAACCAGTATATCCTTAACCCTCTAGAGTTTTGTTTATGTTGTTGATGTGTTTAATGTTATGCTTGGTTAGCTTTGTGCTAAAATGTGATTTAGAAACACAGTTAGTGAAAGGGTAAGTCCTGGGTAGTGTGAGATGGAAGTGGTAGCTTTCGTGATGTGAAATAGTAAGATTGTTAGGATCGGGAACAAGAGTTGTGCGGTTGGGGGTCGGGTTTAGGACCATTTGCGGGTCAAACCGTAACCCGGTTTGGGGTGGGGTCGGTTCTGGGTGGTCCCTCCGGTGGTAGGGTCACGAGGATGCTAGGCCCAAGTTTGTTTGACCAACGTATGAGTTCGTGGGCGCGTTCGACCGAAGCGGTTCGTAAAAGGCGGGAATGGCCTTAAGGAAGTTTGAGGTTAGTAAGATGACCAAGTTTGGAGGTAGTGACTCCGCAGATTTTCGAGCAGGGTAATGGTGAAGTATGGTACATCTTGGGAGAGTTCAAGTGTTCGAGAAGGGCACGGCGAGTAAGGAAGGAAGATAACGTGTGTTATTTCGTGGCGGTATGGCGTTGACAACTTGTTAGAGGAACTTCATCGATATCCGTCTTGAGAAGGAACATTCGGGACGAATGTTTCTAAGGAGGAGAATGTTATACCCGTAGTTGCGGGGTATGTATGTGAGGGCGTGCGTGCGAGTGTCTGCGAGAAATTTTGAAAGGAAAGAAAGATGTGAGTTTTTTGGAAAAGTTTCCGGTTATTTTGTGAAGAAAAGGTTCGTTAATGGGAATTGGATTCCCGGTTGGTGTCGGACTTCTGGAATATTAGAGAATTATGGAATTTTTTTGGAAATGGTCACGTGGGGCCACGGGAGAAATTCTGATTTTGTAGGGCCAGCTTTGTTTTGAGATTTTGGCCATTGTGGATATTTTTGAAGACGTTTTTGGGCCATTAGGAGGGTGACACGTGTCACCCCGCCTAGGTAACTTGGCGAAGTTACCTTTGTGCACTGGCCGGTTAGAGTCGTTTTTTCGGCGAAGCGTTTTCGCGTAACTTGCGAAGGAAAATTCGGCTATGTCGTTTTGTATTTTTGCGGATTTTTAGAGGCGAAACATTACGGACCAACGGGAGGGTGACGTGTGTCACCCTGATGAAGAACAAGTGGGGCGGCTTGGCGAAATTGAGGGCTTGTGGTGCTAGATATTTGTGTAGATATTTGTGAGGTTTTAAGGAGTAGGGGCTAGGGTGCACTTGGCTTGATCTTGGCCTTACACTTGCCTTGCACTTGGCTAGATCTTGGCCGTTGGTTGGCCTTTGGGTTTCTTATAAATACCCCTTAGTTGATGAACTTTCTTCATCAAAATCATTTTCCAAGTCTTGGAATCTCTCCCCCTTTGAGAGTTGAAATCGTCAAAGCCCTCCTCCCACTTTTGTGGAGCTTTGGTAGAGGCCCCTTTGAGTGAGGCTTGGCGTGGGGTACTCCACTGCTAGTTGTTTTCGTATAATACCCCTTGTTGTGGTATAGAAATACTCCCCTAGTATTGTTATAATGCCCAAAATACCTTAGCCTTGTACCTTGTAGTATTCCAAAGATACCTCTTTGCGTAGAGTCCGGAAATACTACCTTTTGTCCTTTTAGTCTCAAACCGAAACCCTAAGGAAATCTTCATAGTTGGTTGAAGTATGTGAGTAGAAGTTGGTTAGAACTTCTAAGGGTTGTTTGGAGTGGTTTGGAGCGCTCGGAGTGGAGCTAAACCTTGCTCAGGATCGACATTATAACTTGGATAATTTTGGGCTTATCGAGGTAATTATCTTGTCCCTCTATTGTAATTGGAAATTACATGTTTGTTAGGATATATAGTTGAAGTATACTATATATGGAACTATACTTAGTATTCGGCAATGTCTTTTGACTTAAGCCTGAAGAATATAGAGAAGAAGCTGTAATTACCTAGGGTTGTATTACAGTAGACTTATGTAGCATTACTGTGTTGTAGAATTGTACACGTCCGGTTAGACGTGTAAACCCCCCCCCCTGGTTGGCTTGGTAGCCGGCCTCGATAGAGGAGGAGATTTACGCTGTTGCGGGGAGAGTCTTTGCGAATTTTACGTAGAAAGATGGGAGCGTGTGTTTAAGATTTTAATAGGCGTTTGTGGCCTTTATAGGTGAAAGTACTAGAGTAGCGTATTCTACTCGAGGAGTGGAAAGGGCTAGCAAGGTTGTAGTACTTGGAGCATTTTGCTTATTGTCGTTAAATCGTCGCGAGGTATGTGAACCTCTTCCTATCTCTTCTAGCATGATATGTGTGAACTATGTAATGCGGTGAGCGTACATGTGTTAAGCGTGTTTGATTGTTCTTAAAACATAAAGTGTTATAACGGCTTTATGGGAAGTTGGTTATAATGACTTTATGTAGGTAAGAAAATACTTTGTGGTTTTAAAAGGTAATCGATGTGAATTATAAGCGGCTAGTTATAATAAAGAACTTGATGTATTTCAAAAGATTTCTAAATCGTTTTGAAGGAGAGTAACACTTGGTTTTAAAGGTTTTAAAAAGAGTTATACTAGCTTGATGGAGAGTTAGGTATAATGTCTTAAGAGAGGTAAAGAAAATGGTTTCTTGATGTTAGAAGTTAAGAGACTTGATCTTATAAGATAAGAGACTTAACTTATTTGTTTTAATGTGGATGTTTATGTGAAACCTCATTCGTGAGTAATGAGTACTTGGTTTTATTTAAAGGATAATGTTTCTTGATTTGAAATCGGAATGTGTATCGACAGGACCAACTGCGGCGTTAATAAAGGAAAATGTATTGAATAATGATGAATTGTATTAAAACCGGTAGAAACCTCCATCTGCATAGAAACTAAGATGAGACAAAATGATATTACATTTTCTAGATCATGGTCTTTGTAATAAGAATGTTGTAAACAAGAATAACCTACTCTCACGTGAGACTTATATTACTCAATTGTTCTAAAGCGGAATCAAGTGATTAAGTTTATGAACTATGAAACCATTTGAAAATGAGAAGCTTGAGTAATTGAAACTAGGCAACGGAACTTAGGAAAGAATGTTGTTACTTGATTTTGAAAAGGAATGTGGGTTGGTCATTCTAATACTACGGTATCGGGTGACTTTAATAAGTAATGGATCTCTTTTAAAAGAACTTAACGTCGTAGTACTTTAGGAGTTGAAACCGGACTTTGGCATAAAATGAAAGTACTTTGAGTTGTGTGAAACTTGCCTATGCTTGTTGTTGTGAAACTTGCCTATGCTTGTTGTTGTGAAACTTGCCTATGCTTGTGATGATAGCCTTTGTTGTGCAAGTGTGGTATTTACGTATTCTGGCGTCTCGATGGTAGGTCGACTTGTTGAGAACTTACTTGGACATCTTGGCGGTGATGGAGAATTCCACGGGTATGCTCGCTGATAGTGTTATTCCATGGACTAGCTCTCCATGAGGTTTCTTCTTGTTCGGCTGGGTATCGGTGGTCGGCTCTCGTGCTTGCCGTCTCGTGGTGATTCGGCCTTGGTATCGGTAGTCGACCCTCGCACTTGCCAGCTCGATTATAGTGACGAAGTTTCGTGATCTGACCTTGGTCCACGGTGGTCGACCCTCGTACTTGCCGGTCGGTGCGTGGCCGGCCTTGGTATCCGGTAGTCGGCTCGCACTTGCCGTGACGGCCGTGTTTTGGTTGCATTGTATTATTGGTACGGTCGGATCGGTAGTTATACTTGTCTGTCACGGTTTTTATAACACAGGTGGGACATGGTGTTCATGTATAATCCTTGGTATTGTTATATCATAAAGCTAGCGGTGAGGAAGAAATTCCACGCACGCAGTGATAATTTGGAGCGTGAGTCCCTGTCTTGATATGGCGGTTATATGTTATATCTGTAGTTTGGTCATCATACATGTCTCTGCTTTATAGACTATTATGATTTCATTTCTGATATTCTGATTTCACATACTTGGTACTGTTATCTTGACCTCCTTGAAGTGCGTTAAATCTGCGGTAGAGTACATCGGTATCGATCCGCGTTTAGGATCTCATTTAGCGTTTTGGGAAGCTCAGTTCCGTCGGAGGCTTATCTTTGGTATGTTACCACGAGTCCGTAAGTTCTTATGCGTTCGGGGTATGGCGGGGCCTGTCCGTCATAGTTGTTGTATAAATCTTAGAAGTGCATGTAATCTTGTTGTGGGCGGGGTTGTAAAAGGATTAAAGCATTCGGTTTTATGTATATCTTGAAGGCAATTGTTTTGGTTGGCCTGTTTATTTATTATATCTCTTGTTTCATGATTCATGTTTTATTTTCCGCTGGTTTTCTCTGATGTTGTATCACTAGGGTGCCCGGGGTAAGGCACCAGTAACGGGCCCGGGTTCGGGGCGTTACACTTACGCTCCAACCGGCTCCAAGCAACCCTTAGAAGTTTCTAAACAACTTCTCTTAACACTTCAACCAAGCTATGAAGATTTTTCTAGGGTTTCGTTTTGCGACTATTGGAATAAAGTAGTATTTCCGGGCTCCTAGTATTGAAATAACTTTGGAAAACAGCTAGAGATACCAGGCTAAGGTATTTGGGATTATACTACAATACTTGAAGTATTTTCTACACAAGTGGGGAGGAAGCAAGCAACAAAGGGAGGGGATATTTTTGCCTTGGAAAGTTTAAGTGTGGGATGAAGAATAGTCTTGCACTAAGGGGGTATTTATAGAGGAATCAAGGGTCAAGATCTATGCAAGTGTGTGGTCAAGATTGGGCCATGTGTGTGTGGGTCCCACCACACCACATGGCCAACGAAAATAGGCTCTAAGTGTAATGGCCATTTCGGCGAGGAGACAGTGGCTAGCCACTTGTCCTCCCAATCGCCAAGGTGCCACATGGGGTGACACGTGTCGCCCCCGACTAAATCGAGAATATTTCGTCTTAGAAAATATCCAAAATACCGAAATCTCAAAAACAAAGTGGGCCCCACAAAATCGTAAATTTCTCTGTGGGTCCCACGTGACCATTCAGAAAATAAAATCTCATAATTCTAATATAATCCAAGAAGCCCAAATACCAAATCGGGAATCAATTCCCATCAACAACCTTTTTCCTTCACAAAACCGGAAACTTTTCCGTGAAAAATCACATCTTTCTTTCTTTCCATGTTCTTTGTCGTATCCTCGTACGTACGTCCTCACATACATACCCTGGAACTATGGGGTATAACATTCTTCCCCCCTTAGAAACATTCGCCCCGAATGTTCCTTCTAAGTCTCCAACGTACATGCGCCGGTATAGTCTCCACTACACACTTACAAAACCGATCATGCCACCAATGGCCAGAATATATCATGTGAGCAAAACTCAAATCCAAGCCAACGAGGAATCATTTCTAATCTCACAAAAGCTCCCACTAGCTTCAATTTACTCTAAGACCATTCCCGGCCTTCACGAACCGATTCTGGTCGAACGCATCCACGAACCCGTATGATGTCCACCTAGGCTTGGGCCTAGCACCCTCGTGACCCTATCACAAAGCGGGACCACCACAAATTGACCCTACCCCAAACCGGGCTGCGGGTTGACCCGCGACCTTACCTCCACCCGACCCATTTCGCGCCAAACTCTCTCGTTCCCCAATCCGGAACAAACTTACTAACTCACATCATGAAAGCTACCACTTCTATCTCACACTAATCATGGAATTATCACGCTAATACTCCACGTACTACACATTCTGACAAGGATTAACCGTAAATCTTTCACTTAAGATGGCCTCGCATCTAAGATCTCAACTGTTATCAAACTTCTAAGGCTCACCATTCTTCCCTAACCCCCTAACTTACCTTTTTCAACTAACCATGTTCTCTATATCATAATTAACACAATGCTACCCATACATAGCACTCAATCAAAGATCATCATATCAAGCATACTAATCTCTAGAGGGGTAAGAATATACCTGCATTGACTGCCTCACTTTCCCTTCGTCGCTCTAATCATAATCCTTCCCTGCCGGGCGCATAGCTATAGAAGGCGATGAACCTGCCATTGACCCGATAGGCTGCGTCATTCTACCTGTACCCCTCCTACTAGGACAGTTTCTCGTCACATGGCCCTGACGGCCGCAGGTGAAAAAGCACCAGTAAAAAGACGACATTCCCCGGGATGACGCCTGCCACATCGTGCACACTGAGGGGGACATGAATCCTGCTGGCTAGAACCCGTATATCACGTGAACGAAGCCACGGAGCTCGACCGGCTCGAATACCGAATGTCACGAAGGCGTGGAGGACCACTCTGTACTGGCGGAGGTGCATAACTAACCTGCTGCTGAGGCGGTCCGCCTCGAAAGTTACCAAAGGACCTGCTTGCAGCCCTCTTACTGCTGATCTCGGTCATTCCGTCGACCCCTCCGCTCCTCACATCCAAGTGCATAAGCCTGCATGCGGGCAATGTCCATGCCCGGCTGAAGAGCTACACCTGAGCAACTCTGTGCTAGGTAATCATCGAGCCCTGTGACATATCGGTGCACTCTATCCTCCATGTCTGCCACTAAAGCGGAGACATACCGAGCCAACGAGTCAAACTACGTTGTACTCGAACCGTCGCGGGTACGCCTCAACATCAAAAATCGCCGGCGAGTCCTCCTCATCTGTGGAGGCAAGAAATGTGCAAGAAATGCCTCTGAGAACTCGTCCCATACAGCTGAAAGTGCATGCTCTCCCCGGGACAGCTCCCATGAATCAAACCAGTCGACTGCAATATCACGCAGCCGATGCGAACCTAAGACCACCGACTCAGTCTCCGAAGCCTTGATCACTCTCGCGATCCATTGTATCGTCGGATGAACTCCTGCGGATCATCCTCAGGCCTCGACCCATAAAACTCTGGCGGGCTGCAACTCAGAAAGTCCCGAAGTCTCAAACTATCCGACCTGGGGTGAACTATGGGTACTACTGGGACTGCTGCATCCAGCCTATCCTCGTGTCGTGCCACGATCCTGGCCAATAACTGGGCCATCTCCTTGTAACCCATCTCCTCTGCTCCTGGCCGTGGGATTGGAGGCTCAGGTACCGTGGTCTCTGTAGAGGCGCCATTTCTACTGCGGCTCTCTGCTTTGCCTTGCCGCCACGGGCCACGATTGCCTTGCGTAGAGGCATAACTGGCACATAAGAATACGTCAGAGGGAGTCCAACTCATAACACAGATCTAAGGCACGATCTCAGAATGAGAAGAATGGAAACCAATCCTAAATATCCTGCAGCCTCCTGATTATAGGTGTGGTGCACAACACACCGATAATCAAGACTCTACTAGATACGGTCTGTAGACACTTTCCGAGGACTAATCGCTCACGATACCACTTTTGTCACGACGACTTGGGCGTGGTGGTGCCTACCGGGCACCTAGTGATACAACATCGGAGAAAATCGTGAAATAAAAACTTAACATGAAACAATATATAACATAAGAAAACAGGCTAACCAAAATGGTCACCTTCATGTATATATAAATAACCGAACACTTACATCCTTTACAACCCCTGCCAAAAACAGTACTACAGACCTCTAAGAATGTAACAACAACTATGACGGGACAGGGCCCGCCATACCCAGAATGTACAAGTATCTACAATGACGGGGACTATGCAAAAGATAAGCCTCGGAGAAGCGGAGCTTCAACATCGACTGCGATCCATGAGCAAGGATCAACAACCGATGTACCTCTACTGCGGCATGAGCGCAGCCCGCGAAGGAGGTCGATTACAGTACCAGTATGTGGCGTAAATCAGAATAAATGAAATCACAACATAAAGCGATCATGCCATGTCGTGACTCACGCCAAAGTCATCCTCATGCGTGGAACTCCTCTCACCGCCGCGATCTAGGTATAAATCGTGTGATACGTAACATGTCTCGGCCCATCCCATAGGACTCGAGGTGGAATCACATGGTCACATTCCCGGTCCATCTCATGGACTCGGTGTCGGATCGTGTGGAATACATTCCCGATCCATCCCATGGACTCGGTGTCAAATCGTGTGGAATACATTTCCGATCCATCCCATGGACTTGGTGTCAAATCGTGTGGAATACATTTCGGGTCCATCCCATGGACTCGGTGTCAAATCATGTGGAATACATTTCCGGTCCATCCCATGGACTCGGTGTAGAATCGGGTGGTATACATGTCTCGGCCCATCTCATGGGACTCGAGGTAGAATCGGCCATAACATTTAAACCCTCTTTTAAGACAGATTAAGATAATACCATGTTTTCCTTTTAAATCAAACTAAGGCAATATCATGCCCTCCTTTTTAAACCGAAACAATTTCCTTTTTAAAATCAAGTAACAACATTCTTTTCCAAAAGTTCAAGTTGCATAATTTCAAATTCTCAAGTCTCTTATTTTCGAAAGATTTCATAGTCCATAGTCTTAATCACTTAATAACGTAATCTCTTTTAAAACAATTTGAGTAACATATGTCTTATGTGTGAGTAGGTTATTCTTGTTTATAACAATCTTATTAAAGCAGCCATGATCTAGGAAATGTAATACAATTTTGTCTTATCTTAGCTTCTATGCAGATGGAGGTTTCTACTGGTTTTAATATAATTAATTATTTGTCAATACATTTTCCTTTATTAACGCTGCAGTGGTTTGTTCGATACTTATTCTCATTTCCGAAATCAGTAAAACATTATTCTTTAAAAACCAAGTACTCATTACTCACGAATGAGGTTTCACAACTTTTTAACAAAATTCATATCAAGCCAATTAAGTCAAGTCTCTTATCTTTCAAGATCAAGTCTCTTAACTTCTAAAATCAATAAACCATTCTTTTACGTACATAAAGTCGTTATAACTAACTTTCCATAAAGCTATTATAACACTTTATGTTTTAAACCAACCAAAACTCGTTTAGCACACGTACGTCTACCGTACTACATAGTTCACAACAATCATGCTAGAAAAGATAGGAAGAGGTTCACATACCTCGCGACGATTATCGACAATTAGCAAATAGCTCCAAATCAGTAACCACGCTAGCCTTTTCCACCCTTCCAGTAGAATACGCTACTCGTAGTATTTCAACCTATAAAGGCCACAAAACGTCTATCAACCTCTCGATCTCTTCGTAGAATATTTCCAAGTACAAGGTTCCTTATTCTACGGAAAATTCGTGACACCTCCCCACGCAACAACATAAATATCCTCCTCTATCAAGGCCCGCTACCGAGCCAACAACTCCAAGGGGGTTACACGTCTAACCGGACGTGTATAACACTGCCCCAAAATAATACTACAAGTCTACTATAAATACAGTTCAATTCTATCAATCTTCTATCCTCATATAATAAACTCAAGTATAACTACTACAACATGTAATATCCAATTACAATAGGGGGACATAGATCATTACCTCGATAAGCCCAAAATTATCCAAGATTATAAGTCGATCCTGAGAAACGTTTAGCTCCAAATCCTTACGCTCCAACCCGCTCCAAGAAACCCTTAGAAGTTTCTAAACAACTTCTCTTAACACTTCAACCAAGCTATGAAGATTTTTCTTGGGTTTCGTTTTGCGACTATTGGAATAAAGTAGTATTTCCGGGCTCCTAGTATTGAAATAACTTTGGAAAACAACTAGAGATACTAGGCTAAGGTATTTGGGATTATACTACAATACTTGAAGTATTTTCAACACAAGTGGGGGAGGGGGACGAAAGCAACTACAAAGGGAGGGGATATTTTTGCCTTGGAAAGTTTAAGTGTGGGATGAAGAATAGTCTTGCACTAAGGGGGTATTTATAGAGGAATCAAGGGTCAAGATCTATGCAAGTGTGTGGTCAAGATTGGTCCATGTGTGTGTGGGTCCCACCACACCACATGGCCAACGAAAATAGGCTCCAAGTGTAATGGCCATTTCGGCCAAGGGGACAAGTGGCTAGCCACTTGTCCCTCCAATTCGGCCAAGGTGCCACATGGGGGTGACACGTGTCACCCCCCGACTCGTCCAGAATATTTCGTCTTCCGAAAATATCCAAAATACCGGAAATCTCAAAAACAAAGTGGGCCCCACAAAACCGTAAATTTCTCCCGTGGGTCCCACGTGACCATTTCCGAAAATAAAATCTCATAATTCTAATATAATCCAAGAAGCCTAAATACCAAATCTGGGAATCCAATTCCCATCAACGAACCTTTTTCCTTCACAAAACCCGGAAATTTTTCCGTCGAAAAATCACATCTTTCTTTCTTTCCAATGTTACTGTCGTATCCTCGTACGTACGTCCTCACATACATACCCTGTAACTATGGGGTATAACACAGTGCATCCTGTTTTTCATGTTTCTATGCTGAGGAGATGTATCGGGGATCCATCTAGAGTGCACCCGATTGATGATGTCCAGGTGACGGAGGGGTTATCGTATGAGGAGAGTCCCATAGCGATACTCGATCGTCAGGTTAGGCGACTGCGGACAAAGGATGTGGTTTCCGTCAAGGTCTTATGGCGGAACGAGAACAGAGAGGAAATGACGTGGGAAGCAGAGGAGGACATGAGGCAGAAGTATCCTCACTATTCCCCACACCTCCAGGTAACTCACTTTCCTACTTGTTGATTTTAAATTGTCATATTTACTTAAGTGTTATTTTGACTATGTATGGCATTCTTGTTATGGGGGATATAGTTAAAAGGGCCTATATCGATATCTGTTTTGAGAAGGAACATTCGGGACGAATGTTTCTAAGGGGGAGAGAATGTTATACCCCGTAGTTCCAGAATACGTATGTAAGGATGTACATACGAATGTATAACCCTAATTAGGTTAAGGATGAAATTGTGAACTTCCAACGGAAAAGATTCCGAACCTTGTGAAGGAAATTTTACATTTTTAATATTTTAACCAATTACGGATTTTTCCGAGAGATGAAATATTTTGGACCAATAAGAGGGCGACATGTGTCACCCCTAGGTGGCACTTGTTGGACGAAAATTAGTGGGCAAGTGGCCAAGTCAAGTAGTCAAAGTCTTGCAAGATATTTGTGGGGCAAGTGGGAAGGGGGACCCTTGGCCTTGGACGTTTTTTTGGATACATGTGGCTAGCCACATGTCTCATTTTTGTGGTGGACATATGTCCCAAAGTTGTGGTGGACATATGTCTCAAAGTTGTGGTGGACACTTGGTTGGAAGACTCCACTCACACTTGGACCAAATCCTCACCATACACATGCTTGAATCTTGGCCATTGAGTGTCCTATAAATACCCCCTTAAGTTGCAAGACTTCTTCATCCACTTAAACAATTTTCAAGTCACGAAAATCCTCCCCCCTTTGTTATAAGTTCTCGTCCGAAAATCCTCCCCCCCTTTGTAGAAAAATTTCTTCAAGTATTGTTACTATCCCAAAATACCTTAGCCTAAATCCCTTGTAGTATTCCCAAGTTACCTCTATACTAAGAGCCCGGAAATACTACTTTATTTCCTTTAGTCACAAAACGAAACCCTAGGAAAATCTTCATAGTTGGATGAAGTATTAGGAGAAGTTGTTTAGAAACTTCTAAGGGTTTCTTGGAGCGGATTGGAGCGTACAGAATAGGAGCTAAACGTTGCTCAGGATCGACTTATATCTTGGATAATTTTTGGGCTTATCGAGGTAATAATCTTTGTCCTTCTATTGTAATTAGAGATTACATATTGTAGTAGTTTAGAATTGAGTATAAGATATATAGAAGGATGTTATAAAGAAGAGAATTGAACTGTATTTACATTGGACTGTATTTACAGTAGACTTGTGTAGTATTACGGGGAGGGAGGTGCTGCCCAATTTTCCGTAGAATAAAGAACCTTATGCTTAGAATATTCTACGAAGTAGTCTAGACGTTGATAGACGTATTTGACTATTATAGGTTGATACTCTGCGCGCGACATATTCGACTTGGCAGGTGGATTTAGCCGAGGAGGTATGTGATTCTTCCTATCCTCTTGAGCATGATATTTGTGAAAAATATATAGTACGGTAGACGTACGTGTGTTAACTGAATTTGGTTTTACTTTGATGTCGTTGACTTGAGTTCTAAATACTAAGAATCTTGAAATATTTCAAGAAGAGTTATGAATCATTATTCAGAAGGTAATTAATACTTGGTTTTAAAAGAATAAGTTCTTTTGGTTTTCCAAACAAATGAGAATGTTTTGATTTATTAAAAAGCTTAAGCGTTATACTAGCTTTATGGGAAGTTAGGTATAACGATTTAAGAAAGATAAAAAGAACGATTTACTTACTTGATTATGAAAGCCTTGTAATGATTTCTGAAGGTGTGGTAAGTTGGTTTGATAGTTAAAACATGTTATGATGCTACGAGTGTTAGTGTCGTATGACTTTTGTGGTAAGGGGGTTTCTTGTTGTGCTTATGTTGATTACGATAAGCTGGTTGTGCTTACGATTATATCACTTACCCTCTGACTTGTTCTGTCGCGGGTTAGCTACCCCGTCGAGGAATACCTCATGCGGGTCCATGTGACCTATGCGGAGCTGCGGGAGTTCCAGGATGATCACTCCGGGTGTGTTACGCCGATGCGAGGAATACCTCATGCGGTCCATGTGTGGCCATGCGGACTGCGGGAGTCCAGGTTGATGCCGCGGGTTAGCTACCCCCGATGCGAGGAGTACCTCATGCGGGTCCGAGGGACCTATGCGGACTACGGTAGTCCAGGATTAGGCTCGCATAATGATACTATGGGCGATTGGCCTTGCTTCGATCATTAGCAGCCTAGAAAAGACCAGTTATGTTACATCTACTTTGCTCTTGTTTATGCTGTGGCACTATGTGCAGTTAAATTGGGTTGTTTCGTACATATTTGTGAAAGTGGTTTTAAAATGTTATAATTTCATTTCAGTACTTTACAGTTTCACATACTTGGTACCTGTTGTACTGACCTCCTTCGGGGGGCTGCGTTCATGCCGCAGGTAGAGGTACTCCGGTTGTTGATCCCCGCTCCTAGGATCGCTATTCTGCTTTTGGGAAAGCCCCGTTTCTCCGGAGGCTTATCTTTTGGGTATGATTTCCCTGTCATTGTAGATTTATGTACATTCAGGGGTATGGCGGGGCCCTGTCCCGTCATAGTTGGTTACACTCTTAGAGGTCTGTAGTCCTGTTGTAAATTTGGGATGTAACTGTTCAGACTTGGGTTTATATATACATGCCGAAAGGCAAACTTTTCTTGTTTAAACTGTTTCTCATTTTACACTGTTTTATGTTGGTAAGTTTATATTCCGCTGGTTACTCTGATGTATATCTACTTGGGTGCCCGGGTAAGGCACCAGTCACGGGCTCGGGAACGGGTCGTGACACCACACCTATAATCAGGAGGCTGCAGGATATTTAGGATTGGTTTCCATTCTTCTCACTCTGAGATCGTGCCTTAGAGTTGTGTTATAAGTTGGACTCCTTCTGGCGTATTCGTATGTACCAGTTATGCCTCTACGCAAGGCAACCAGGGCCCAGAGGGGCAAGACATCAGAGGGAGCTACGAGTAGAACACAGAGGGTTACAAGGGCACATGCCTGGTCATTACCTGAGATAGTACTTCAGACGATGAGTTTTATGACGCCGCTAGCCCAGTGAGTTTAGAAGCGGCGGCGATTTCTCACGAGCCACGATACCTGAGCCTCAGTTCCACGGCCAGGAGCCGAGGATATGGGTTACAAAGAGATGGCCCAGTTACTAGCTAGGTCGTGGCGAGATATGAGGACGGACGGGGCGGTGGTTCGGCGATGCAGATGATTCACCCTAGATCCGATAGTCCGAGACTTGTGATTTCTTGAGTTGCGATCGCGAGTTCTATGGATAGAGAGCTGAGGATGATCCTCAGGGTATCATGCTAGTTTGGGAGATTGTTATGTTTGCGGCCAGCAGGGCCATTTGGTGAGAGTTTGTCAGGCCAGTAGCGATGTAGAGACTCGACGCCGGGATCGGTGGTGGTTCATCGCTTCTATAGCTAGGCGCCTGCAGGCGTGGATTATGATTAGAGCGACAAAGGGAAAGTGAGGCGATGAGTTCTGAGAGATATCTTGACCGCCAGAAGCGGTTTATGTTGTTATGGTGGATACATGTTAAGTGTTATGTACGGATAGCAGTGTGTTAAGTGTGAATTAGAAAACATGGGTAGTTGAAAAAGGGTTAGTCTGGAGACGAGACAATTGTGAGCCTTAGAATTTATAACAGTTAGGACCTTGGATGCAAGGCCATCTTGAGTGGATTATTTTTACGGTTGGTCTTTGTCGAAGTACTTGGTATGCGTGAAATATATTGTGGGATAATTCCATGGGTAGTGTGAGATGGAAGTGGTAGCTTTCATGATGTGAATTAGTAAGATTATTCCGGATCGGGGAATGAGAGAGTTTGGCGCGATAGCGGGTCAGGTTGAGCCCAGATCGAGGGTCAACCCGCAGCCCGGAATGAGGTGGGGTCAGTTCGAGGTGGTCCCGCCAGATGGTAGGATCACGAGGGTGCTAGGCCCAGGTT
The DNA here is from genome assembly GCA_029844215.1 of Przewalskia tangutica. Taxonomy (NCBI): domain Eukaryota; kingdom Viridiplantae; phylum Streptophyta; class Magnoliopsida; order Solanales; family Solanaceae; genus Przewalskia; species Przewalskia tangutica. The sequence goes on from CM056725.1 coordinate 79,992,956, forward strand.
TAGGTAACCATCGTACGAGTTCGCGGATGTGTTCGACTGGAATCGGATCGTGAAGGCCGGGAATGGCCTTAAAGGAATTTGAGGCTAGTAAGATGACCAAGTTTGGAGGTAGTGACTCCAAAGGTTTTGGAAACTGAAGCGATGACTGGAGTATGGTACGTGTACTAGAAAGAGTTCGGGTGTACGAGAAGGGTACGACGAGTAAGGAAAGAAGTGAATTTGTGTTAAGAGATCGGAAGTGACCATTTCTTTTGTGAAGTGAAGATGTGAAGGGAGTATCCTTTAGACCTTGGGTGGGAGCTTTTTGTGATGTTAGAGGTGATTCCTCATTGGCTTGGATTTGAGTTTTGCGCGTATGTTATACTATGGCCATTGATGGCATGATTGGTTTCGTAAGTATAGTAGTGAAGACTATACCGGCGCATGTGTGTTTGGAGACTTAGAAGGAACATTCGGGACGAATATTTCTAAGTGTCACGACCCGACCTCAGGCCCGCGACGGGTGCCTTACCCCGGGCACCCTAGTGATACAACACATCAGAGAAAATCAGCGGAAATAAAAACTTAAACATGAAACAAGATATACAATAAGAAATATGCTAACCAAAACGGTCACCTTCCTGTATGTATACATAAAACCCGAACAGTTATATGCTTTACAAACCCGGCCCACAACAGTACTACAGACCTCTAAGAATTTTATAACAACAATGACGGGACAGGGCCCCGCCATACCCCTGAATGTACAAGAACCTACAATCTCAGGGAATCATACCAAAAGATAAGCCTCCGAAGAAACGGAGCTTCCCAAACGCTGAACTATGATCCTATGAGCGAGGATCAACAACCGGTGTACCTCTACCTGCGGCATGAACGCAGCCCTCCCAAGGAGGTCGATAACAGTACCAAGTATGTGAAATCGAAAAATCAGAATCAAATCATAACAGTCTATATAAAGCAGGAGACATGTATGATAACCCAACTACAATCCACAATATATAAGCAGTCATGTCAAGTCAGGGACTCACGCCCTCAAAGTCATCACTCAAATATAACTATGGGTCTCACGCCCACAACATCAATCATGCGTGGAATACCTTCTCAGCTGGCGATCTATGATATAAGAACACCAAGGAGTACATGTGAACACCAGGTCCCACCTGTGTCATAAACTCGTACGGGGCAAGTACGAAGGCATAGCTACCAGATCCAACCTGCATCATCGATCGACGGGAAAGTACGAAAGCCGGCTACGTAACCTACCGTACCAACAATACTAAATAACTATATCACGAAGGCGACACGTGGCAAGTCGATAGCCTCTACCAGATCCTCCTGCGCCCGCGTGGCGGCGGGCAAGTAACATGCTAACCACGGATCACTCAGTAGTCACGAGACTTCGTCCAAACACGAACTTCGCGAAGGCGACACGTGGCAAGTGCGATAGCCTCTGCGAGATCCTCCCGCGCCACGTAGGCGGCGAGGGCAAGTAACCGGGCTAACCACCGGATCACAACCGTAAGTCACGAGACTTCGCCACAAACGAGCGGGCAAGTACGAAAGCCAACTACGAGAACCAACTGCATCGGCCAGGGGCAAGCGGGGCTAGCTACCGGATACCAAGGCGAATCGGTAAACCTCATGGAGAGCTAGTCCATGGAACAACAATCCTAATGGAACCATACGTGGGCCAACCAACGTGTCGATGGGTCGAGGATATAACAAGATAACACTCCTGGTGGAAGCATACGTGGGCCACCCATCGTGTCGGTATGTCCAATCAACGGATAAGCGCCCTCCATCGAGAGACTTCGGTACGTAATCAAAACACTTGCACAACAAAGGCTATCACAACAAGCATAGGCAAGTTCAACGTGCTCATAGACTTTCATTTTATTACAACAAATCCGATTTTAACCCCAAGGTACTACGTGCTTTAACTCTTTAAAAGATCCATTTCTTTCACAAAAGTCACACGATACGTAGTATCAAAATAGAGTAACTATCTTTTAAGTAAACCAAATCAATTTCCATAACTTCTTTTTAAACCATCTTAAGACAAAACCATGCCTTTCTTTTAAACCAAAACACTTCAAATTCCTCAAGTCTCTTTTCTTTTAGAAAACAAGTTCCTTACTTTGGAATTTAAGAAAAATCAATACTTGTTATTAATGATCTTATTAAAGCAGCCATGATCTAGAAAATGTAATACAATTTTGTCTTATCTTAGCTTCTATGCAGATGGAGGTTTCTACTGGTTTTAATAATAATTAATTAGTCAATACATTTTCCTTTATTTACGCTGCAGTGGTTTGTTCGATACTTATTCTCATTTCCGAAATCAATATAACTTATTCCTTTTAAAACCCAATTACCCATTTCTCATAAATGCGGTTTCACAACTTTTTAACACAAACCAAGTCCTTAATATTTCACATCAAGTCATTTATAAGTCAAGTCTCTTGTCTTTTAAAAAGCACAAACCATTTCTTTACCTACATAAAGTTGTTATAACAAACTTCCCATAAAGCCGTTATAACACTTTATGTTTTAAACCAACCAAATTCGTTTAGCACACGTACGTCTACCGTACTACATAGTTCACAACAATCATGCTAGAAAAGATAGGAAGAGGTTCACATACCTCGCGATGATTATCGACAATTAGCAAAACGCTCCAAAGTATTATAACCCTGCTAGCCTTTTCCACCCTTCAAGTAGAATACGCTACTCGTAGAACTTCAACCTATAAAGGTCACAAAACGTCTATCAACCTCTAGATCTCTTCGTAGAACAACTCTAAGTACAAGGTTCCTTATTCTACGGAAAATTCGGCACCTCCCCACGAAACCACATAAATCTCTCTCTATCAAGGCGCTACCAAGCCAACAACTCGAGGGGTTACACGCCTAACCGGCGTGTACAGCTTCTGCACAATAATACTACAAGTCTCAGTAAATCTGGTCAATGTAAATACAATTCAATTCTTTAAAAACATCCTTCCATATACCTTATACTCAACTCTAAACTACTACAACATGTAATATCAATTCTGATAGAAGGACTAAGATCATTACCTCGATAAGCCCAAAATTATCCAAGATTTATAATTCGATCCTGAGCAACGTTTAGCTCCAATTCCTTACGCTCCAACCCGCTCCAAGCAACCCTTAGAAGTTTCTGAACGACTTCTCTTAACACTTCATACAAGCTACGAAGATTTTTCTAGGGTTTCATTTGCGACTAAAGGAATAAAGTAGTATTTCCGGGCCCTAGTATTGAAATAACTTTGGAATACTACTAGGGATACTAGGCTAAGGTATTTGGGATTATACAACAATACTTGAAGTATTTTCTACACAAAGGGGGGGGGGGGGTTGGACGAGAGCACACAAGAGAGGGAGGGAGAATTGCCTTGGAAATTATTTCAAGTGTGGATGAAAATAAGTCTTGCTATCAAGGGGTATTTATAGAACAATCAATGGCCAAGATTAAAGCAAGTGTGAGGTCTAGATTTGGACATGTGTGTGTGGGTCCCACCCTCCAAATGGCTACACAAAACTTGGGACGAGCTTGCCACATCCATGTAAGCGGCGAGGCGGCCAGCCAGCCAATTCGGCCAACCTTGGCCACATGGGGGTGACACGTGTCGCCCCCCTACTCGTCCAAAATATTTCATCTTCCGAAAATATCCGAAATGCCAAAAATCTCTAAAACAAAGTGGGCCCCACAAAACCGTAAATTTCTCCCGTGGGCCCACGTGACCAATTCCGGAAATAAAATTCCATAATTCTAATATAATCCAGGAAGTCCAAATACCAAATCTGGGAATCCAATTCTCATTAACGAACCTTTTCCTTAAAATCAGGAAACTTTTAGTCGAAAAATCATATCTTTCTTCCTTCCGATTTTTATGTCGTATTCTCAGATGCGTATGTCCTCACATACTTACCACGGAACTACGGTGTAACACTAAGGGGAAGAATGTTACACCGTAGTTCGTGGTATGTATGTGAGGGCGTACGTACGAGAATACGACAGTAATATTGGAAGGGAAGAAAGATGTGATTTTTCGACGGAAAAGTTTTCGGATTTAGTAAAGGAAAGAGGTTCGTTAATGGGAATTGGATTCCCAGATTTGGTATTTGGACTTCCTGGATTATATTAGAATTATGGAATTTTATTTCCGGATTTGGTCACGTGGGGCCCACGGGGAAAATTTACGGTATTGTGGGGCCCACTTTGTTTTAGAGATTTTTGGCATTACGGATTTTTTCGGGAGATGAAATATTTTGGGACGAGTAGGGGGGCGACATGTATCACACCCATGTGGCCAAGGGTGGCCGAAATATGGTGCCAAGTGGCCTTATGGCCGAAATGGTTGGACAAGTGGCAAGCCACTTGTCACGACCCGACCTCGGGCCCGTGACTGGTGCCTTACCCCAGGCACCCTAGTGATACAATCATCAGAGAAAATCAGCGGAAATAAAAACTTAAGCATGAAACAAGACATAAAATAAGCAATATGCTAACCAAAATGGTTACCTTCCTGTATATATATCAAAATCGAACAGTTAAATCCCTTACAAACCCTGCCCACAACAGTACTACAGACCTCTACGAATTTTATAACAACAATGACGGGACAGGGCCCCGCCATACCCCTGAATGTACAAGAACCTACAATCTTAGGGAATCATACCAAAAGATAAGTCTCCGGAGAAACGGAGCTTCCCAAAACGCTGAACTGTGATCCTATGAGCGAGAATCAACAACCGGTGTACCTCTACCTGCGGCATGAACGCAGCCCCCCGAAGGAGGTAAGTACAACAGTACAGTATGTGGCCGAAAATCACGTAAATGAAATCATAATAGTCTATATAAAGCGGGAGACATGTATGATACCAAACTACGATACAACATATAAGCGATCGTGTCAAGTCAGGGACTCACGCCCTCAAAGTCATCACTCAAAATATAACAATGGGTCTCATGCCCACAACATTAATCATGCCCGTGGAATTCCTTCCTCACTGCCGGCAGTCTATGATATAACATCACCAAGGAGTACACATGAACACCAGGCCCCACCTGTGTCGCCAAAACCGTGCGGGCAATACGAAGGCATAGCTACCAGATCCAACCTGCATCATCAACTGACCGGGGCAAGTACGAAAGCCAACTACCAGATACCAAAGCCGTACCAACAATACTAAATAACTATATCACGAAGCTGACACGTGGCAAGTGCGATAGCCTCTACCAGATCCACCTGCGCCACGTAGCTGACGGGGGCAAGTAACTAGGCTAACCACCAGATCACAATCGTAATCACGAGACTTCGTCCAAACACTGACTCGCAAAGCTGACACGTGGCAAGTGCGATAGCCTCTACCAGATCCACCTGCGCCACGTAGGCGGCGGGGCAAGTAACTAGGCTAACCACGGATCACAACCGTAATCACGAGACTTCGCCACAAACCGAGCAGGCAAGTACGAAGGCTAACTACGGATACCAAAGCCGAATCACCACGGCCGGGCAAGTGCGAGCCAACTACCAGATACCAAAGCCGAATCAGTAAAACCTCATGGAGAGCTAGTCCATGGAATAACAATAATGGTCACATGCCCCCGGAATCCCTCATCGGTGTAGACATGCCCATGTGACAATAATAATATCGAGTTTAACTCATTGCGTGGCGCGTGCCGAAATCCCTCATCGGTGTAGACATGTCCATGTGATAATAACAATGGAAGCATACCCGTGGAATCCTCCGTCACTGCCGGTACGTCCAAGTAAGTTCACAACAAGTCAGCCGGCCCTCCATCGAGAGACGCGGTGGTATAGATATACAATACTTGCACAATAAAAGCTATCACAACTAGCATAGGCAAGTTCAACATACTTTTAGACTTTCATTAACATGTAAATTGATTCACCATTTATATAAACTCAAGTACACCCATTTTGTGCCAACAATCCGGGTTTTAACCCTAAAGTACTACGTACTTTAATTCTTTCGAAAAGATCTCTTTTTACGTAAAACAACTCGATACTAATATCCGTAGTACCAAACACGTTCATGTTTAAATCAAGTACTTTATACTTTTTAAACCAAGTGGCTTACATTTTTAAAACAACGTCAAGTTTACTTTTAAAACCCAAGTAACTAACTCTTTTAAGATCAAGGTACTCCTACCTTTTAAAACCAAGCCACTAATACTTTTCCATCAAGAAAAGTTCGATATTTGAAAACAAGTTACTTATCCTTTTAAACTCAAGTTACTTCTCTTTTCCCAAAATCAGGTTACCATTTTTAATCCAATAATAAAACCATTCTTTTGTTTTCATAAAGTCGTTATAACTAACTTCCCATAAAGCTATTATAACACTTTATGTTTTAAACAAATTTAAGACAAGACCATGCCTTTCTTTTAAACCAAAAACTCTTCAATTCCTCAAGTCTCTTTTCTTTTAGAAATCAAGTTTCTTACTTTGGAATTTAAGAAAATCAAAACTTGTTTATAATGATCTTATTAAAGCAGCCATGATCTAGGAAATGTAATACAATTTTGTCTTATCTTAGCTTCTATGCAGATGGAGGTTTCTACTTGTTTTAATATAATTAATTGTCATTACATTTTCCTTTATTAACGCTGCAATGGCTTGTTCGATAATTATTTCCATTTCCGAAATCAATATAACATTATTCTTTTTAAAAACCAAGTACTCATTACTCACGAATGAGGTTTCCCAACTTTTTAACACAATTCAAGTCTTTAACATTTCATATCAAGTAAAATATAAGTCAAGTCTCTTATCATTTTAAAAACAACAAACCATTCTTTTACCTACATAAGTTCGTTATAACTAACTTCCCATAAAGCTATTATAACACTTTATGTTTTAAACCAACCAAATTTGTTTAGCATACGTACGTCTACCGTACTACATAGTTCACAACAATCATGCTAGAAAAGATAGGAAGAGGTTCACATACCTCGCGACGATTATCGACAATTAGCAAAACACTCCAAAGTACTATAACCTTGCTAGCCTTTTCCACCCTTCAAGTAGAATACGCTGCAGTAATCTTCAACCTATAATGGCCATAAAACGTCTATCAACTTCTCGATCTCTTTGTAGCACAATTCAAAGTACAAGGTTCCTTATTCTACGGAAAACTCGGCAGCACCTCCCCCCCCCCTCCCCGTAACCACATAAATCTCCTCCTCTAACAAGGCCCGCTACCAAGCCAACAATTCCAAGGGGGGGTTACACGTCTAACCGGACGTGTACAACACTGCCCCACAATAATACTACAAGTCTCTTTAGAATACGGTCAATGTAAATCTGATTCAATTCTTTATAATCATCCTTCCAATATATCTTATACTCAATTCTAAACTACTACAATATGTCATATTCAATTACAATAGGGGGACAAAGATCATTACCTCGATAAGCCCAAAATTATCCAAGATTAATAAGTCGATCCTGAGCAACGTTTAGCTCGATTCCTTACGTTCCAATCCATTCAAGCGACCCTTAGATGCTCCTAACCAACTCCTCTTCAAGATCCAACTCCAAAAAGTGAAGAACACTTAGGCTACAATTTGGCAATGTTTCGGCCAAGGGGTATATCTAAGGCTAGGGGTGTGAAATCTTTTCCAACTCTTGGTTTACAATCTTCCTAACACCTTAAGGAAGAACACTTAGAACTTTAAGAATTTTTGGACAACATTTTGATCAAGAACTTAGCCAAAAACCGAGATCTACTCATCAAGGGAAGGGAGGGAATTTTCAAGACTTGAAATCTCTAAGTGTGGAATGAATGAAGTCTTGCAAGCTTAAGGGTCTATTTATAGAGAAATCAATGGCCAAGATCAAGGCAAGTGTATGGTGAAGATTGGGTCCAAGTGTGAGTGGATTCTTCCAACCAAATGTCCACCACAACTTTGAGACATGTGGCCACCACATTAAAGAGACATGTGGCTAGCCACATGTCCCACTAAAAACGCCCCACATGACAAGTGGCACTCCAATTCGGCCATAGGGCCACATGGGGGTGACACGTGTCGCCCCCTACTCATCCAAAATATTTCGTCTTCCAAAAATATCTGTAATGCCAAAAATCTCTAAAACAAAGTGGGCCCTGTAAAACCAGAATTTCTCCGTGGGCCCACGTGACCAATTCCAAATAAAATTCCATAATTCTCTAATATTCAAAAGTCCGAATACCAAATCACGGGAATCCAATTCCATTAACGAACCTTTTCCTTCACAAAATCCGGAAACTTTTCCGTGAAAAATCACATCTTTCTTCCTTCAATATTCTTGTCGTATTCTCGTGCGCACGCCTCACATACATACCACGGAACTACGAGGTGTAACATTCTTCCCCTTGAAACATTCGTCGAATGTTCCTTCTAAGTCTCAAAACATACATGCGCTGGTATAGTCTTCACTACTATACTTACAAAACCACTTATGCCACACCTGGCCATAATATAACACATGCGCAAAACTCCAATCCAAGCCAATGAGGAATCACCTCTAACATCATAAAAGCTTCCACCCATGGTCTAAAGGATACTCCCTTCGCATCTTCACTTCACAACAAAATGATCTCTTTTATTATGTTAACACACGTTCACTTCTTTCCTTACTCGTCATACCCTGAACTCTTTCTATTACACGTACCACACTTCAGTCATCGCTTCAGTTTCCAAAACCTTGGAGTCACTACCTCCAAACTTGGTCATCTTACTAGCCTCAAATTCCTTTAAGGCCATTCCCGGCCTTCACGATCCGATTCTGGTCGAACACATCCACGAACTCGCACGATGGTTACCTAAACTTGGGCCTAGCACCCTCGTGACCCTACCACCTGGCGGGACCACCTCAAACTGACCCCTACCTCATTCCGGGCTGCGGGTTGACCCGCGATCTGGCCTCAACCCGACCCCCTATTGCGTCAAACTCTTGTTCCCCGATCCAGAACAATCTTACCTATACAAGTCATGAAAGCTATCACTTCCCTCTCACACAACTCATGGATTTATCACACCAATACACCCTATGTATATAAAGCACTCCGATAAAGACCACCCGGAAAATCTTTTACTCAAGACGGCCTTACATCTAAGGTCTCAACGTGTAATATTCTAAGGTTCATACCTTCCATGCCCCCATACTTACCTTTTCAACTACCCATATTTTCTAATTCACTATAGGCACAATGCTATCTGTAGATAGCACTCAACATAAAAAATCATCATATCACGCATACTAATCTCTAGAGGGTTAAGGATATACCTGTAACTACTGCTTCACTTTCCCTTTGCCGCGCTACCTCTGGTCGGACACTTCTTCGCGAAATGGCCCTGCCGGCCGCAAGTATAGCAATCTCCCAAACTAGTACGACACTCCCCCCTATGGGTTTTACCACAACGGCCACACTGAGATACGGGTGGCCTCATCCGGCGAGTACTCCTACTCCCCGGAAAATCTGAAACAGGAGCTCGACCGCTCACGAATACCATGGATGCCAAGATCGTGGAGGACCACTGCATCTTGGCGGAGGTGTATAACTAGCCTGCTGCTGAGGCGGTCTGTCTCCTGAGTTACCGAAGGACCCTGCTATCCTGGCCCTCTTATGCTGATCCTGGTCCCTACGTCGGTCTCTACGTTCCTGTCACGACCCGACCTCGGGCCCGCGACTGGTGCCTTACCCCGGACACCTTAGTGATACAACATCAGAGAAAATCAGCGGAAAATAAAAACTTAAACAGGAAACAAGATACATCATAAGAAAATAGGCCAACCAAAACGGTCGCCTTCATGTATATATATATCAAACCGAACAGTTACAATCCTTTACAACCACCGCCCAGATTACGGACCTAAGAATGTAACAACAACTATGACGGACAGGGCCCGCCATACCACAATGTACAAGAACCTACAACTCAGTGAAACATACAAAAGATAAGCCTCGGAGAAACGGAGCTTCCATCTGTTGAACAGTGATCCTATGAGCGAGGATCCACAACCGATGTACCTCTACTGCGGCATGAACGGCCCCGGGCGAGGTCAACAGTACCAAGTATGTGGCGAAAAATCGTAATGAAATCCCATTTCATCATTTTATAAAACCATTTTGCGATAAGTAGCGATTATGCCAAGTAAGGGACGATATCCCGAATAATCACTCACACATAACTATGGGTCTCACGCCCATAATATCACTCATGCGTGGAACTCATTCCTCATCACGGCCGATACATGATGTAAAACAACACCCGTATGTGAACTCGAACACTAGATCTGCTGCGTCATCAAACCGACGGGCAAGTAGAATCGCCTATACGGTTCCAAAGCTAGTCATAAAACTTCACGCAAGGTACGGAAGCTAATTACGGATCAAAAGCTAGCCACGCATGGCGGCGAGGCAAGTACCAAAGCTAACGTACCCGAGCCAACCGTCTCACGAGATATGACCGAGGCAAGTATCTCGCTATCTACCAAAGACTGCCGATACGAGAAATGACCAGACAAGTATCTAAAGTGTGCTGTAACCACGTGTACAAATCAAGCGTGATTGTTCGTCACGCGGCAAGCTTCATGGATTAGCGGTCCATGGATTAATAACAAAACTCTCACAATGACCGCATGCCGACATCTTACCTCGGAAAGCATGGCCATGAAACCATCCTGCGGACGCGTGCGTGGAACATCCATCGCGTCGGCATGTCAAAGGAATAACAAGATAATACTCAAGTGGGACGATACTGTGGAAAATCCAACGCGTCGGTATGTCAAAAGAAATAACCGGATAATACTCAATAGTGGACGATACTGCGTGGAAAATCCAACGCGTCGGTATGTCCAACAATCAATCGGATAACCTGGTCCTCCCAGAGACACGGTATACGTAATCACAACACTTGCACAACAAGGCTATCACAACAAGCATAGGCAAGTTTAATGTACTTTTATTTTATGTCAACAATACGGGTTTCAACCCAAAATACTACATACTTTCCTTCTTTCAAAAAGACCCCTCTTTATGTAAAAGCCACACAATACTAATACTCGTAGTATTAAAACACGTTTCCTTTTTAAACCAAATTACTACACCTTCAGAAAATCTTTACAAGCTTTTAAAATCAAGTACTCTATACTTTTTAAACCAAGTGCTTCTCTTTTAAAACAACAAGTGTTCTTTTAAAACCTAAACAACTTTACACTTTTCAAAACAAGTAACCTATACTTAAATCAAGTTACTTCTCCTTTTCCGAAAACAAGTCGTTATAAGTCAAGTCTCTTATCTTTCAAGATCAAGTCTCTTAACTTTCAAAATCAAGTCGTTTCACTGTCAAAATCAAACCTTTCTTTTATCCTCATAAAGTCGTTATAACTAACTTCCCATAAAGCCATTATAACACTTTATGTTTTAAACAAACAAAATTCATCTCACACACGTACGTCTACCGTACTATATAGTTTACAACAATCATGCTCAAGAGTATAGGAAGAATCACATACCTTTTTAGCTTAAACCACAAGCCAAGTCAAGTATGCCGCGCGTAGAAGATCCACCTATAACAACCACAATACATCTATCAACTTCTAGTTCTCTTCGTAGAATATTCTAAATACAAGATTCCTTATTCTACAGAAAATTCGGCAGCACCTCCCCCCCGCTATCACATAAATCTCCTCCCCTATCAAGGCCCGCTACTGTGCCAACAACTCCTGAGGATTACACGTCTAACGACGTGTTCAATTACCTTCACAATAATACTACACAAGTCTCGTAAATGCAGTCAATGTAAATACAGTTCAAACCTTTATAATCATCCTTCCAATATAATATACTCAAGTATAACTACTATAATATGTAATATCCAATTACAATAGGGGGACATAGATTATTACCTCGATAAGCCCAAAAATTATCCAAGTTTATATGTCGATCCTGAGCAACGTTTAGCTCCAATTCCTTACGCTCCAACCCGCTCCAAGCGACCCTTAGAAGTTTCCAAACAACTTCTCTAAATACTTCAACCAAGCTAGGAAGATTTTTCTAGGGTTTCACTTTACGGCTATTGAAATAAAGTAGTATTTCCGGGCTCCTAGTATTGACATAACTTTGGAATACTACTAGGGATACTAGGCCAAGGTATTTGGGATTATACAACAATACACCAAGTATTTTCTACACAAGAGGGGGGGAGGGACGAAAACTCACTAAAGGGAGGGAGTATTTTTGGCTTTGGAAAGTCTTCAAGTGTGGATGAAATACTATTCAACCTTAGGGGGGGTATTTATAGAGGTTTCAAGGGCCAAGATCAAGGTAAGTGTAGGGTCAAGATTGGGCCATGTGTGTGTGGGTCCCACCACACCACATGGCCAACGATTTGGCCTCCAAATGTCATGGCCATTTCGGCCAAGGGGACAAGTGGCTAGCCACTTGTCCCTCCAATTTTGGCCAAGTGACACATGGGGGTGACACGTGTCGCCCCCCGACTCGTCCAAAATATTTCGTCTTTCGAAAATATCCAAAATACCGAAAATCTCAAAAACAAAGCGGGCCCCACAAAATCAGAATTTCTCCGTGGCCCCACGTGACCATTTCCGAAAATAAAATCTCATAATTCTAAAATAATCCAAGAAGTCCAAATACCAAATCTGGGAATCCAATTCCCATTAACGAACCTTTTTCTTCACAAAAACCGGAAACTTTTCCGTCGAAAAAAAATCACATCTTCCTTTCTTTCCAAAATTTCTGTCGTATTCTCGTACGTACATTCTCACATATATACCCTGGAACTACGGGGTATAACAGTTCCTCAATCCCCTGTGCATAAGCCTGGATGCGGGCAATGTCCATGCCCGGCTGAAGAGCTACTCCTGTACAACTCTCTGCTAGATAATCGTCAAGTCCTGTGACATATCGGTGCACTCTATCCTCCATGTCTGCCACTAAAGCGGGGACATAACGAGCCAACGAGTCAAACTCTATCTTGTATTCGAACCGTCGCCGTTACGCCTCAACATCATAAATCTATCTGCGAGCTCTCATACGCGAGGTAAGAAATGGTTAAGAAACGCCCCTGAGAACTCGTTCCAAACAGCTGGAAGCGCATGCTCCCCCCGGGATAGTTCCCACAAATCAAACCAGTCGACTGCAGTATCACGCAGCCGAGATGAACCCAATACGACCGACTCTGTCTCTAAGGCCTTGATCACTTTCATGATCCGCTGCAGCTGTCGAATAAACTCCTGAGGATCTTCCTCAGTTCTCGATCCATAGAACTATGGTGGACTGCAACTCAAGAAGTCCTGAAGTCTCAAACTATCAGATCTAGGGTGAACCACTGGCACTACCGGAACAACTGCCTCACGTCTGTCCTCATTCCTCACCACAAGCCTAGCTAGTAACTGGGCCATCTCCTTGTAACTCATATCCTCGGCTCCTGGTCGTGGGCGGAGACTCGGTATCGTGGTCTCGAGCTATTGTTCTTTGCTCTAAACTCACAGGGCTAGCGGCGTCGCAGAACTCCCATATGAAGTACCACCTAGGTAAAGATGAGTGCGTGCCTCGCAACCTTCTCTACTCGCAGCCTCCTTCGCCTTGCCGCTTCTCGGCCCTGGTTGCCTGCGTGAGGCATAATCGGTAAAAGAATACGTCAGAGGGAGTCCAACTTATAACACAGCTCTAAGGCACGATCTCAGAGTGAGAAGAATGGAAACCAATCCTAAATATCCTATAGCCTCCTGATTATAGGTGTGGTGCACAACACGCCGATAATCAAGACTCTACTAGATACGGTCTGTAGACACTTTCCGAGGATTAACTGCTCTGATACCACTTTTGTCACGACCCGACCTCGGGCCCGTGACTGGTGCCTTACCCCGGGCACCCTAATGGTACAATCATCAGAGAAAATCAGCGGAAATAAAAACTTAAGCATGAAACAAGACATAAAATAAGCAATATGCTAACCAAAATAGTTACCTTCCTGTATATATATATCAAAATCGAACAGTTAAATCCCTTACAAACCCTGCCCACAACAGTACTACAGACCTCTACGAATTTTATAACAACTATGACGGGACAGGGCCCCGCCATACCCCTGAATGTACAAGAACCTACAATCTCAGGGAATCATACCAAAAGATAAGCCTCCGGAGAAACGGAGCTTCCCAAAACGCTGAACTGTGATCCTATGAGTGAGGATCAACAACGATGTACCTCTACCTGCAGCATGAACGCAGCCCCCCGAAGGAGGTCGATAACAGTACCAAGTATGTGGCGAAAATCAGTAAATGAAATCATAATAGTCTATATAAAGCAGGAGACATGTATGATAACCAAACTACAGTACACAACATATAAGCAGTCATGTCAAGTCAGGGACTCACGCCCTCAAAGTCATCACTCAAAATATAACAATGGGTCTCTCATGCCCACAACATCAATCATGCCCGTGGAATTCCTTCCTCACTGCCGGCAGTCTATGATATAACATCACCAAGGAGTACACATGAACACCAGGCCCCACCTGTGTCATAAAACCGTACGGGGCAAGTACGAAGGCATAGCTACCAGATCCAACCTGCATCATCAACTGACCAGGGCAAGTACGAAAGCCAACTACCAGATACCAAAGCCGTACCAACAATACTAAATAACTATATCACGAAGCTGACACGTGGCAAGTGCGATAGCCTCTACCAGATCCACCTGTGCCACGTAGCTGACGGGGGCAAGTAACTAGGCTAACCACCAGATCACAACCGTAATCACGAGACTTCGTCCAAACGCTGACTCGCGAAGCTGACACGTGGCAAGTGCGATAGCCTTTACCAGATCCACCTGCGCCACGTAGCTGACGGGGGCAAGTAACTAGGCTAACCACCAGATCACAACCGTAATCACGAGACTTCGCCACAAAACTTGTCACGACCCGTTCCGGGGCCCGTGACTGGTGCCTTACCCGGGCACCCAAGTAGTCATACATCAGAGAAAATCAGCGGAATATAAAAACAAGTCATGAAACAATATAAATTGAGACACAGTTTATATGAGAAAAGTCGTATTTCGGCATAATATATATACACCAAAATCTGGCAGTTACATCCCAACTGTACAATAGGACTACAGACCTCTAAGGAAATAAACAACTATGGCGGGACAGGGCCCCGCCATACCCTGACTGTACAAAACTATCTACAACAGGGAGATCATACCCAAAAGTCGAGCCTCCGGAGAAGATGGAGCTCCTGACACCAACGCAAAAGATCCTAAGGATGCGGATCTAGCACCTGCTTGCCCTTACCTGCGGCATGAACGCAGCCCTCCGAAGGAGGTCAGTACAACAGGTACTAAGTATGTGAAACTGTAAAGTACTTAAATGAAATCATATCATTTTAAAACCAATTTTACAAATATGTACGAAACAACCAATGTAACCGCATAGTGCCACATTACAAACAAGAGTAATAACATAAACTATGTGAGTCTTTTCTAGGTGCGAATGATCGAAGCAAGGCCAATCGCCCATAGTATCATTATGCAAGCCTAATCTCGACTCTCGTAGTCGCATAGGCCACTCACATAGGCGCGTGAGGTATTCCCGCGTCGAGGTAGCTACTCCTCGGCATCGCCCCGACTCGTAGTCCGCGTGGCCACATAGACCGCATGAGGTATAACCCGCACACTAACTCGAACTCTCGTAGCTCGCATAGGTCCCTGGACCCGCGTAGGTATTCTCGAATCATGGTCCTGCATCGCTGAGTCTACCCGCGACGGAGGCGACAACCCCGGTATCATGTCAAGAGGTGAGTGATATAATACTAACATAACGAATTATCGTTAAACAACATAAGCACAACAAGAATACCTCTTATACAAACGTTACAAGACACTAACACACATAGCATCATATTATGTCTACTTATCAAACCATCTTATTATACTTTCCATAAATCAATATAAGTCTTTTATAAACACATAAGTAAACTGTTCCTTTTATCTTTCTTAAGTCGTTATACTTAACTTCCCATAAAGCTAGTATAACTCTTAAGCTTCTTTTTTTAAAAACAAATATTCTTCTTCTTTCAAAACCGATTTATAATTCTTTTGAAAGACTATAAGATCTTTATTATTCAGCTTAAGTCAAAAGACATTGCCGTAAAGCTACGTTCATTAACACACGCGTCGCCTACCGTACTATATATATACTTTAAAATATCATGCTCAAGAGTGTAGGAAGAATCACATACCTTCGCGAAATCCACCGCCAAGTCGAATATGTCGCGCGCAGTATCAACCTATAATAGTCAAATCGTCTATCAACGTCTAGACTATTCTAGGATATTCTAAGCAGAGGTTCTTTATTCTACGGAAAATTTGGCGACATACATCACGACCGATCCGGGCGTGGGTGCCTACCCGGCACCCTAGTGATACAACATCAGAGAAAATCAGCGGAAATAAAAACTTAAACATGAAACAAGAGTTAAAGTATAAAGCAGGCTAACCAACACGGTCACCTTCCTGTATACATACATATATATATCAACTTGAACAGTTAAATCCTTAT
This sequence comes from Przewalskia tangutica, assembly GCA_029844215.1. Lineage (NCBI taxonomy): Eukaryota > Viridiplantae > Streptophyta > Magnoliopsida > Solanales > Solanaceae > Przewalskia > Przewalskia tangutica. The sequence continues at coordinate 80,009,576 of CM056725.1, forward strand.
ACAAACCCTGCCCACAACAGTACTACAGACCTCTACGAATGATGTGACAACAACGACGGGACAGGGCCCCGCCATACTCCTGAATGTAAGCACCTACAACAACAGGGGATTATACCAAAGTTAAGCCTCCGGAGAAACGGAGCTTCCCAAACGCTGAACTGTGAACCTAAGAGCGAGGATCAACACTGGTGTACCTCTACCTGCGGCATGAACGCAGCCCGAAGAGGTCGATTACAACAGTACCAAGTATGTGGCGAAAAATCACGTAAATGAAATCATAGTAGTCTATATAAAGCAGGAGACATGTATGATAACCAAACTACAGTTCACAATAAATAAGAAGTCATGTCAAGTCAGGGACTCACGCCCTGACTGTCATCACTTAAATACAAATATGGGTCTCACGCCCACAACATCAATCATGCCCGTGGAATACCTTCCTCACTGCCGGCAGTCTATGATATAAAAGCACCAAGGAACACACATGAACACCAGGTCCCACCTGTCATAATAAAACCGTACGGGGTAAGTACGAAGGCATAGCCGACTACTAAAAACCACAGCACCAACAAGGTCATAAATCGTATCGTGAAATCGCCTGAATCGTCACATGATCAAAGGCCGCCACTCGCGCGATATCTAATGTCGGCGTCTAGTCCCGAACTTCCGCACTCGCGCATAGGCCACTCAATGGCGCGTGAGGTATTCCCGCATCGAGGGTAGCTACTCCCGACAACGTCCCGACTCGCGATCCGCGTAGGCCACATGCACCGCATGACCATAAAGGCCGCCTAACACCGGAACTCGTAGCTCGCATAGTCCCTGGACCCGCGTAGGTATTCTCGAATCATAGGTCATACTGAGACCGAAGTCTACCCGCGCATCGGAGGCGGCTTAACCCCGGATCATGTCAAGGTGAGTGGTACAATACCAACATAACGGTGATCGTTTAAACAACATAAAGCGCGATCGAGGAAACCCCTTTACACAAACATCACAAGATACTAACACACGTAGCATCCTAGCATGTTTACTTATCAAATCAACAAGAAAGTATTACAAGGCTATCTCAAACCAACACAATCAAGTTATTCACACGAGGTACTTTCTACTATATGTTAACAAGTTCAGGTTTTAATCCCCAAAGTACTACGTACGTTACATTCTTTTTAGAAGATCCATTTCTTTTACAAAAGTCACCCGATACCCGTAGTATCAAAATAAAGTGACTAACATTTTAATTAAACCAAAACAACTTCCAGACTTTCCTTTTTAAACCAAATTAAGACAATACCATGCCTTCTTTTTAGACCAAAACACTTCTCCTTTTAAAGTCAAGTTACCATTTTAAAACCAATGATAAAAACCATTCCTTTGTTTTCATAAAGTCGTTATAACTAACTTCCCATAAAGCTGTTATAACACTTTATGTTCTAAACCAAAAACTCTTTAATTCCACAATTCTCTTTTCTTTTAAAAATAACAACGAGTATTCTTTTAAAACCCAAATAACTTACTCTTTTCAAAACAAGTAAACTATACTTAAAATCAAGTTACTTCTCTTTTTCCGAAAACAAGTCGTTATAAGTCAAGTCTCTTATCTTTCAAGATCAAGTCTCTTATCTTTCAAGATCAAGTCTCTTATCTTTCAAAATCAAGTCGTTTATAAGTCAAGTCTCTTATCTTTTAAGATCAAGTCTCTTAACTTTCAAAATCAAGTCGTTTATAAGTCAAGTCTCTTATCTTTTAAGATCAAGTCTCTTAACTTTCTACAATCAATAAACAATTCTTTTACCTACATAAAGTCGTTATAACTAACTTCCCATAAAGCTATTATAACACCTTATGTTTTAAACCAACCAAAACACTTAGCACATGTACGTCTACCGTACTACATAGTTCACAACGATCATGCTAGAAAAGATAGGAAGAGGTTCACATACCTCGCGACGATTATCGACATTTAGCAAAACGCTCCACAATACTGTAACTCTGCTAGCCTTTTCCACTCTTCAAGTAGAATACGCTACTCGAAGTACTGCAACCTATAAAGGCCACAAAACGCCTATCAACTCCTAGATCTCTTCGTAGAATATTCTAAACACATGGTTCCATATTCTACAGAAAATTCGCGACCTCCCCACGCAATCACACAAATCTCCTCCTATCAAGGCGCTACTGTGCCAACAACTCAGGGATTTACACGTCTAACCGGACGTGTTCAAATCTGCTTCACAATAATACAACAGTCTACTGTAAATACAGCCCTATGTAAATACAGTTCAATTCTTTTCAATACTCATTCTATATATAGTATACTCAACTATATATTACTACAACATGTAATTTCCAATTACAATAGGGGGACAAGATTATTTACCTCGATAAGCCCAAAATTATCCAAGATTATATGTCGATCCTGAGCAACGTTTAGCTCCAATTCCTTACGCTCCAACCCGCTCCAAGAGACCCTTAGAAGTTTCAAACAACTTCTCTAAATACTTCAACCAAGCTTATGAAGATTTTCTAGGGTTTCATTTTGCGACTTTTGGAAAAAGTAGTATTTCTGCTCTAGTATTAAAACAACTTTGGAAAACTACTAGGGATACTAGGCCAATGTATTTGGGATTATACAATAATACTCCAAGTATTTTCTACACTAGTGGGGGAGGGGGGGACGAAAACTACTCAAGGGAGGGATATATTTTTTTGCCTTGAAAAGTCTTTAAGTGGATGAATATTATGTCTTCAAGCTAAGGGGTATTTATAGAAGAGTCAAGGGCTAAGATCAATATAAGTGTATGGTCAAGATTGGGCCATGTGTGTGTGGGTCCCACCACACCACATGGCCAAACGAAAACTATGCCAAGTGTTAGGGCCATTTCGGCGAGGCAAGTGCTTTGCCACTGTCCACCAATTTCTACCACATGGCCACACGAGGGTGACACGTGTCGCCCCGATTAAATCAAAATATTTCGTCTTCCGAAAATATCCAAAATACCGAAAATCTCAAAAACAAAGCGGGCCCCACAAAACCGTAAATTTCTCCCGTGGGCCCCACGTGACCATTTTCGAAAATAAAATCTCAATTTTCTAATATAATCCAAGAAGTCCAAATACCAAATCTGGGAATCCAATTCCCATTAACGAACCTTTTTCTTCACAAAAACCGGGAACTTTTCTGTCGAAAAATCACATCTTCCTCTCTTTCCAAAATTTCTGTCGTATTCTCGTACGTACATCCTCACATATATACCCTGGAACTACGGGGTATAACAACTTCCCTACCCGCCAAGTTACCCAAGTCTACTATAAATACAGTGTTATACCCCGTATTTCCAGAGTATGTACGTGAGGGCATACGTACAAAAGTTTAGCCTTAAGTTAGGCACTATGGACGAAAATTGTGCACAACCCACGAAACGGATGGTTTTCCGACGAAACGTTTTACAAAACTTGCGTAGGGTAAATTACGGCTATGCCATTTCTAATTTTTGCGGATTTTTCCGAGAGATGTAACATTTTGGACCAACGAGAGGGTGACACTTGTCACCTCATCGAGCAACAAGAGAGGCCACGGATGGCCTTGTTTTGGGGCTTAATTCTTGGGTCAATGTTTTGTGAGGGATTTGTGGAGTAGGTTAGGGTGCACTTGTGCGAATCCCCACCATCCACTCTGCCTCCACTTGCCTCATCCTAGCCCTTAAAAGCCCTATAAATACCCCCCTTAAGATGAAGAGTTCTTCATCCACAAATCAATTTCCAAGTCTCCAAAATCCCTCCCCTCTCCTTATAGTTCTCGTCCAAAGCCCTCTTCCCTCCCCCTTGAGAAGGCCGTGGCCGAAACCACCTCCCTCCTTTGTAGTGTCTAGCCGAGACCTACCCTCCCCTTGGTAGAAAGTTGTCTTCCAAGTATTGTTACTATTCCCAAATACTTTAGCCTATACCTTGTTGTATTTCCAAAGTCACCTCTATCCTACACAGCCTAGAAATACTACCTTATCTCCATTGCCACTAAACGAAACCCGACGAGAAACTTCATTGTTGGTTGAAGTAGAAAGTAGAAGTTGTTAGAAACTTCTAAGGGTTTCTTGGATCTATCGGACGTGCAAATTAGGAGCTAAACCTTGCTCAGGATCGACATTTAACTTGGATAATTTTGGGCTTATCGAGGTAAATACTCTTGTCCTTCTATTGTAATTGGATATTACATATAAGAATAGTTAAGACTTGAGTATAAGGTGTAGAAGGATATTAAAGAATTGAATTGAACTGTGATCACAATAGAAGGGTATATGAGAAGAAGAATTAAATCACTTACATGGACCGTATTCTGATGAGACTTGTATAGCTTACAGGGTAGGAAGTCTGCCCGATTTTCCGTAGAATAGAGAACCCTCTGTTTAGAATATCCTACAGAATAGTCTAGACGTTGATAGACGTATTTGACTATTATAGGTTGATACTCTGCGCGCGACATATTCGACTTGGCAGGTGGATTTCTCCAAGAAGGTATGTGATTCTTCCTACACTCTTGATCATGATATTTTAAAGTATATATATAGTACGGTAGACGTACGTGTGTTAACTGAACGTAGCTTTACGGCAATGTCTTTTGACTTAAGCCTGAATAATAAAGATCTTAAAATCTTTCAAAAGAATTATAAATCAGTTTTGAAAAAAGAAGAATATTTGTTTTTAAAACAAGAAGCTTAAGAGTTATACTAGCTTTATGGGAAGTTAAGTATAACGACTTAAGAAAGATAAAAGGAACAGTTACTTATGTGTTTATAAAAGACTTATATTGATTTATGGAAAGTATAATAAGATGGTTTGATAAGTAGACATAATATGATGCTATGTGTGTTAGTGTCTTGTAACGTTTGTATAAAAGGGTATTCTTGTTGTGCTTATGTTGTTTAACGATAAGCTGTTATGTTAGTATTATATCACTCACCTCTTGACATGATACGGGGTTAAAGCGCCCTCCGATCCGGTAGACTCAGCGATGCAGGACCATGATTCGAGAATACCTCATGCGGGTCCAGGGACCTATGCGGAGCTACGAGAGTTCGAGTTAGTGTGCGGGTTATACCTCATGCGGTCTATGTGGCCATGCGGACTACGAGTCGGGGCGATCTTAGGAGTAGCTACCCTCGATGCGGGAATATCTCATGCGGGCTTATGCGGACTACGGAGTCGATTAGGCTTGCATAATGATACTATGGGCGATTGGCCTTGCGATCATTCGCGACCTAGAAAAGACACATTCTGACTTACTGTTATTACTCTTGTTTGTGATGTGGCACTATGTGCGTTACATTGGTTGTTTCGTATATATTTGTAAAATTGGTTTTAAAATGATATGATTTCATTTAAGTACTTTCTGATTTCACATACTTAGTACTGTTATCGACCTCCTTGAAGTGCGTTCATCACGCAGGTAAGGGCAAGCAGGTGCTAGATCCGCATCCTTAGGATCTTTTGCGTTGGTGTCAGGAGCTCCATCTTCTCCGGAGGCTCGACTGTTGGGTATGATCTCCCTGTTGTGTAGATAGTTTTGTACATTTCAGGGTATGGCGGAACCCGTCCCGCCATAGTTGTTTACTTCCTTAGAAGTGCTGTAGTCCTATTATGCAGTTGGGATGTAACCGCGATTTTATATATATGCGAAAGGCACCCTTTCTCATATAAAATGTGTCATTTACAATTGTTTCATATCGGTGTTTTTATATTCATTGATTACTCTGATGTATGACTACTTGGGTGCCCGGGTAAGGCACCAGTCACGGGCCCCGGAACGGGTCGTGACAAAAGTGGTATCAGAGCAGTTAATCCTCGGAAAGTGTCTACAGACCATATCTAGTAGAGTCTTGATTATCGGTGTGTTGTGCACCACACCAATAATCAGGAGGCTATAGGATATTTAGGATTGGTTTCCATTCTTCTCACTCTGAGATCGTGCCTTAGAGCTGTGTTATAAGTTGGACCCTCTAATGTATTCCTTTTACAGATTATGCCTCGCGTAAGGCAACCGGGCCCGAGAAGGGCAAAGCGGCGGAGGCTGCTAGTGGGACACCTAGAGTCACGAGGCACGAGCCCGATCTATACCCGGACGGCGAGTTCCACGACGCCGCCGACCCCGAGAGGTTTAGGGCGCAGCGATGGTGATGAGACCACGATACTGCGCCTCCGATCCACCGGCTGGAAGCGAGCGAGATGGGTTACAAGGAGATGGCCCGATTCGGCGGGATCGTGGCGAACATGAGATAGGTTGGATCTGGCGATTCCAGTTCGGTGCACGTGGTTCACCCGAGATCGAGCATTTGAGGCTACGGGATTTTCTCGAGTTGTAGCCGCGAGTTCTACGGTCGAGGCACGAGGATGATCGCGAGTTCATATGTCGATTCGAGAGGATCATGCGAGTGATCAAGGCTTCGCAGACCGAGTCCGTGGTCTTCACTCACATAAGGCTGCGTGATACCGCGATCGATTGGTTTGGTCGTTGGAGTTATCTCGGGAGAGCGCGCGTCCCGGCTACTTAGGGCGAGTTCTCGGAGGCCTTTCTCACTCATTTCTTGCCTCACGGATGAGGAGAGGCACGGGCGACAAATTTTTATTCTTTGAGGCAGAGAGGGCCTTGCGATTAGAAAGTACAACGTTGAGTTTGATTCGTTGGCTCGATATGTCCCTGCGTTGGTAGCGAATATGGAGGGCGAGTGCATCGTTACGTCACCGCTAGATGATTATATGGCGAGTCTTGTGCGGGTGTGGCTCTTCACCAGTATGGATATTACCGCATGCGAGCTCATGCACTTGGATGCGAGGCGTAGAGGCGGCGGGTTGTGAGCAGCGAGAAGGCAGGCGGCGGTCTTTTGGTAGCTATCGTGGTGGCGGCCTCGGCGATCTGATTTGCACCACGGCTAGCTCGAGCACTCCTACACCGTCCTCGGGACAACGAGTTATTCGAGGCGGGCGGGGCCCCGGGACTTGACGTCGAGCGGCGAGTGCGGCGTCGGGACCACCCGCCGGTGTGGCCGTCGGTAGATCCACCGGGGTGTGGTGCGCTACGGGAGTTTATTCTGATTGTGGCGGCGAGGTCACTTTGCGGCTTGTCAGAGCCAAGGGCGCGCGAGATGGTAGGAGTCGGCCTACGGGTTCTTTCGCGGGTCTTCATCTCCTACGGTTACTCGCCCGTAGGCAAAGGTACTCATGGGCGAGTCGCGGCAGAGGTCGTGGCGCGGGTCCCGATTCTAGCGGTCCTCGAAGCCGTATTTATGCCTTGTCGGTAGCGGGGATCGGAGGCCTCACCGATGTCGTCACGGTACCTTATCGGTTCTGGATTTGATGTGTATGCCTTGATAGATCCGGTTCTACTCTGTCTATATATCTCCACTTATTGCTAGTAGTATAGGGATAGAGCACGAGTCCATAGACCGCTTCGAGGTAGCTACGCGATGGGTGATTCGGTGGTAGCTCGGCGGGTATATAGGGCTTGTCCGGTGACCATATCTGATCGTCGGACCTGGCCGACTTGATAGAGTTGGATATGGTGATTCGGCGTGATCATGGGTATGGATTGGCTAGCTTCTTGCTACGCCAATGTAGACTGCGAGAGAAAGTAGTGCAGTTCCGGTTCTGAGGAGCCGGTTGTTGAATTGGAGGAACTGTATCGCCGAGGGTAGGTTTATTTCCTACCTCAAGGCTAGGAAGATGGTGCGAGAAGGGTATATTTACCATCTCATTCGGTGTTTGATCTGAGGTGCGGTACAGATTTTGATCCATTCGAGTCGAGAGAGTTCCCGGGCGTGTTTCAGACGACCTCGGGTATCCCTCCCGAGAGGAGATAGAGTTTTGTATCGATGTCTTTGCGGATACTCGGCTATTTCCATTCGCCATCTGAGAATGGCACCGCCAAGTTGAGAGAGTTGAAGGACCGGTGAGGATTTCTTTGGAGAAGGGCTTCATCGGGCCAGTGTTTCTCCACAGGGAGCGCCGGTTTTGTTCGTGAAGAAGAAGGGCGGGGCAGCTGCGCGTGTGTGTTGATTACGAGCGGTGAACAAGGTGACCATTAAACGAATACCCCTTCCGGGATTGATGATTTGTTCGACCCGGTGCGAGTGCGAGATGTTTCTCGAATTGATCTGCCATCGGGCTATCATCAGTGCGTGTTAGAGAGGCGGATGTCCCTAGAATGCATTCCGGACGATGCGCACTATGAGTTCGTGGTTATGTCTTTCGGGTTGACCAATGCTCGTGGTATTCATGGATTTGATGAACAAGTGTTCAAACCATTTTGGACACGTTTGTGATAGTGTTCATTGATGATATCTTGGTTTATTCTCGCTCGAGCGGGAGCATGCGGAGCATTTGAGGTATCTTTGAGAGTTCTCGAGACCAGCGATTATCGCCAAGTTTTCCAAATGTGAGTTTTGGTTGGCCGGTGGCTTTTCTTGGGCATATTGTCGGGTGATGGTATTCGGGTGGATCTGGCCAAGATCGAAGCGATCGGGACTTGCCTAGACCTGTACTCAAGCAGTGCGCGACTTTACGGGCCTCGCGAGTTATTATCGGTTCGTAGAAGTTTGCTTCTATCTGCACCATTGACTAGGTGACTCGAGAAAGCGGCTAAGTTTGATGGTGATGCTTGTGGCGGGGTTTCCGATTCTTGAAGGAGGCGGCGACCGCCCGTTCTTACTCTTCGGAGGTCGAGCGGTTATGTTGTGTATTGTGATCGTCGGCGTCGGGCTCGGATGTGTGTTGATGCGGTGGGTAAGGTTATAGCATACGCGTCAAGCGACTTAAAAGCGAGAGGAACTACCCACCCATGATTTGGAGTTAGCGGCGGTGATTCACGCTTTGAAGATCTGGAGGCACTATTTGTATGAGGTTCGTGTGGATATTTATACTGAGACCACAAGAGCCTCGGTATATCTTCGGCGGAGGAGGTGAACTTACGGCGAGGCGGTGGTTAGAGTTGCTTAAGGATTATGATGTCGATATCTGTACCACGGGAAGGCCAATGTTATGCGGATGCCCAGTCGTAGGTCGATGGGTAGCCTATCGGATGTGGCCCGGAGGAGGGCATGGTTCGCTATTTGCATCGATTAGCGAGCCTTGGTGTCCGTTTGATTGATTACGATAGCGGTGGGGTTCGAGTTCGAGAGGTTGCGAGTCTTCCATCGTCGAGAGGTGAAGAGGCAACGATTTGAGGATCGATTTTGACGATGCCGTGATACGGCTCTTACGTGAGGAAGGTCCTTTTGAGGTAGCACGATGGGGTGCTAAGGTTTGGCGAGTTGTGTGTTCCGGATATTGCGGGACTTGGCGGCGGAGTTCTAGGGAAGCACACGGCGCGCGTTACTCTATCCATCGAGTGCGACCAAGATGTACCACGACCTTAGATCGTGTATTGGTGGGATGGCTTGAAGAGGGCGTTGCGAGTTTGTAGCTCGGTGCGTGTTGTCGGCGGTGAAGGTAGAGCACGAGGCATGGTGGTTTGTTGCGAACGATTGAGATCCCGACGGAAGTGGGAGGTGATCAACATGGACTTTATCACGGGATTACCTCGCACTCGGAGGAGACATGATTCTATATGGGTTATCGTCGGCGGTGTGAAATCAGCCACTTTCTTCCCGTCGGGGCGACTTTTTACCGAGGATTATGCCAAACTTTACATCAGAGATCGTCGATGCATGGAGTCCCTATTTCGATCATATCGACAGAGAGCCGGTTCACGGCTAACCTGAGGTCTTTCCGAAGGGTTTAGGGGCAGTGAGCACGAGTCTGCATTCCATCCACAGAGCAGACGGACGAGGCGAGCGCACTATCCGCACTCTTGAGGATATCTTTGCGAGCTTGTGTTATTGACCGAGGGTAGGCTGGGAGGATCATTTGCCTCTAGTTGAGTTTGTGTATAATAATAGCTACCACTCGGTATTCGGATGGCGCCTTATGAGGCCTTGTATGGGAGGAAGTGCAGATCGCCGATAGGCTGGTTTGATGTAGGCGAGTGCGATTAGTGGGACGGTTGGTGCGTGAGCGATGGATAAGGTGAATCTTATCCAGGAAGCGGTTCTTGGCGGCTCGAGTCGGCAAGTCATATGCAGATCATCGTCGTCGACATCTGGAGTTCGAGGTTGATGATTGGGTTTTCCTGAAGGTGTGTCACCCATGAAGGGTGTGATGAGATTCGGGAAGAAGGAAACTTCGGCCCAAGGTACATTGGGCGTATCAGTTGTCGCGAGGTAAGCAAGGTTGCCTATGAGTTGGATCTGACGTCCGATCTGGAGGCAGTGCATCCGGTGTTTCATGTTTCTATGCTGAGGAGATGTATCGGGGATCCATCTAGGGTACACCCGATTGACGATGTCCAGGTGACCGAGGGGTTATCGTATGAGGAGATTCCATGGCGATGTCGATCGTCGGAGTTAGGCGTCTGCGGACCAGGGCGTGGCTTCCGTCAAAGTCTTGTGGCGGAACGAGCTCAGGGAGGAGATGACGTGGGAAGCTGAGGAGGACATGAGGCAGAAGTATCCTCACCTATTCCCCACACCTCCAGGTAACTCACTTTCCTACTTGTAAATTTTTCTTTAACATATTTGCTTAAGTGCTGTATTGTGGCCATGTGTGGCATTTGCAAACTGTTTTAAGTTGTGGGGGACTTCTTCGTTGTCTGTCTTGGGAAGGAACATTCGGGACGAATGTTTCTAAGGAGGGGAGAATGTTATACCCCGTATTTCCAGAGTATGTACGTGAGGGCATACGTACAAAAGTTTAGCCTTAAGTTAGGTACTATGGACGAAAATTGTGCACAACCCACGAAACGGATGGTTTTCCAACGAAACATTTTACAAAACTTGCGTAGGGTAAATTACGGCTATGCCATTTCTAATTTTTGCGGATTTTTCCGAGAGATGTAACATTTTGGACCAACGAGAGGGTGACACTTGTCACCCTCATTGGACGGCAAGAGAGGCCACGGATGGCCTTGTTTTGGGGCATAATTCTTGGGTCAATGTTTTGTGAGGGATTTGTGGAGTAGGTTAGGGTGCACTTGTGCAAATCCCCACCATCCACTTGCCCTCCACTTGCCCTCATCCTAGCCTTATGGGAAGTTAAGTATAACGACTTAAGAAAGATAAAAGGAACAGTTACTTATGTGTTTATAAAAGACTTATATTGATTTATGGAAAGTATAATAAGATGGTTTGATATGTAGACATAATATGATGCTATGTGTGTTAGTGTCTTGTAACGTTTGTATAAAAGGGTATTCTTGTTGTGCTTATGTTGTTTAACGATAAGCTGTTATGTTAGTATTATATCACTCACCTCTTAACATGATTCCGGAGGTTAAGCTGCCCTCCGATGCGGGGTGGACTCAAGCGGTCTGGGACCATGATTCGAGAATACCTCTAGCGGGTCCAGGGGACCTATGCGGAGCTACGAGAGTTCCAGGTTAGTGTGCGGGGTTATACCTCATGCGGTCTATGTGGCCATGCGGACTACGAGTCCAGGACGATGCCGGGGAGTAGCTACCCTCGATGCGGGGAATACCTCATGCGGGCCGATGAGATTGGCCTATGCGGACTGAGTCGAGTTAGGCTTGCATAATGATACTATGGGCGATTGGCCTTGCTCGATCATTCGCGGCCTAGAAAAGACATTGACTTACTGTTATTACTCTTGTTTGTGATGTGGCACTATGTGCGGTTACATTGGTTTTTTTCGTACATATTTGTAAAATTGGTTTTAAAATGATATGATTTCATTTAAGTACTTTCTGATTTCACATACTTAGTACTGTTGTCGACCTCCTTGAAATTTGCGTTACATGCCGCGGTAAGAGGCAGTGCTAGATCCGCATCCTTAGGATCTTTTGCGTTGGTGTCGTGAGCTCCATCTTCTCCGAGGCTCGACTTTTAGGTATGATCTCCTGTTGTGTAGATAGTTTTGTACATTTGAGGTATGGCGGGAACCTGTCGCCATAGTTGTTTACTTCCTTAAGTGTAGTCTGTTATGCGGTTGGGATGTAAAGCGCGATTTTTATATATATGCGAAAGGCACCCTTTTCTCGAGATAAAATGTGTCATTTACAATTGTTTCATATCTTGTGTTTTTATATTCCGCTGATTACTCTGATGTATGACTACTTGGGTGCCCGGGTAAGGCACGATCCACGGGCAGGCGGGTCGTGACATCTGATCTATGTAAGCACGCTTTAATTCTTCTTCTGTTATACCCTTCTATTGTGATTACAGTTCAATTCTATTCTTTAATATCCTTCTATACCTTATACTCAAGTCTTAACTATTCTTATATGTAATATCCAATTACAATAGAAGGACAAGAGTATTTACCTCGATAAGCCCAAAATTATCCAAGTTAAATGTCGATCCTGAGTAAGGTTTAGCTCCTTATTTGCGCTCCGATAGCTCGAGAAACCCTTAGAAGTTTCTAACAACTTCTACTTCCACTTCAACCAACAATGAAGTTTTTCTTAGGGTTTCGTTTAGTGACAATGGAGATAAGGTAGTATTTCTAGGCTTTTTAGTATAGAGGTGACTTTGGAAATACAACAAGGTATAGGCTAAAGTATTTGGGAATAGTAACAATACTTGGAAGACAACTTTCTACCAAGGGGGTAGGTCTCGGCTAGAACACCACAAAGGGGAGGGTGGTTTAGGTAAAAGCCTTTTCAAGAGGGAAGGGGAGGCTTGGGACGAACACAACACAAAGGAGGGAGGATTTTAGACTTGGAAAGTTTGATTTGTGGATGAAGAACTCTTCATCAAGGGGGTATTTATAGGGCTTTTAAGGGCTAGGATGAGGGCAAGTGGATGGTGGGATTTGCAAGTGCACCCTAACCTACTCCACAAATCCCTCACAAAACATTGACCCAAGTTTTAAGCCCCAATTTCATGCCAACCGTGGCCTCCCCTTTGCCGTCCAATGAGGGTGACAAGTGTCACCCTCTCGTTGGTCCAAAATGTTACATCTCTCGGAAAAATCCGCAAAAATTAGAAATGGCATAGCCGTAATTTACCCTACGCAAGTTTTGTAAAACGTTTCGTCGGAAAACCATCCGTTTTGTGGGTTGTGCACAATTTTCGTCCATAATGCCTAACTTAAGGCTAAACTTTTGTACGTATGCCCTCACGTACATACTCTGGAAATACGGGGTATAACATTCTCCCCTCCTTAGAAACATTCGTCCCGAATATTCCTTCCCAAGACAGACAACAAAGAAGTCCTCCACAATTTAAAACAGTTTGCAAATGCCACACATGGCCACAATACAGCACTCAAGCAAATATGTTAATGAAAAATTTACAAGTAGGAAAGTGAGTTACCTGGAGGTGTGGGGAATAGGTGAGGATACTTCCGCCTCATGTCCTCCTCAGCTTCCCATGTCATCTCCTCCCTGAGCTCGTTCCGCCACAAGACTTTGACGGAAGCCACGTCCTTGGTCCGCAGACGCCTAACCTGACGATCGATTATCGCTATGGGGATCTCCTCATACGATAACCCCTCGGTCACCTGGACATCGTCAATCGGGTGTACCCTAGATGGATCCCCGATACATCTCCTCAGCATAGAAACATGAAACACCGGATGCACTGCCTCCATATCGGACGGCAGATCCAACTCATAGGCAACCTTGCCTACCTCGCGACAACTGATACGCCCGATGTACCTTGGGCCGAGTTTCCTTCTTCCCGAATCTCATCACACCCTTCATGGGTGACACCTTCAGAAAACCCAATCATCAACCTCGAACTCGGATGCCGACGACGATGATCTCGTGATATGACTTCGCCGACTTCGAGCCGCCAAGAATCGCTCCTGGATAAGCTTCACCTTATCCACCGCTCGCTGCACCAACCGTCCTACTAATCGCACCTCGCCCGTCAAACCAGGCTATCGGCGATCTGCACTTCCTCGCATACAAGGACTCATAAGGCGCCATCCGAATCTGGAGTGGTAGCTATTATTATACGCAATCTCAACTAGAGGCAAATGATCCTCCCTACCTCTGGTCAATAACACAAAGCTCGCGATATCCTCGAGTCTGGATAGTGCGCTCTGCCTGTCCGTCTGTCTGTGGATGGAATGCAGACTTTGCTCACTCAAGGCCCCTAAACCCTTCTCGAAAGACCTCCGAAGTTAGCCGTAAACCGGGCTCTCGCTAATATGATCGAAATAGGGACTCCATGCGATCGACGATCTCTGATGTAAAGTCGGCATAATCCTCAGTGAAAAAGTCGTCCGACGGAAAAAGTGGGCTGATTTCACACCGTCGACGATAACCCATATCGAATCATGCCTCCTCTGAGTGCGAGGTAATCCTGTGATAAAGTCCATGTTGATCACCTCCCACTTCCAGGTCGGGATCTCAATCGTCTGCAACAAACCACCAGGCCTCTGGTGCTCTACCTTCACCTGACAACACGGGCACTGAGCTACAAACTCGCAACGTCCCTCTTCAAGCCATCCCACCAATACACAGATCTAAGGTCGTGGTACATCTTGGTCGACCACGGATGGATAGAATAACGCCGCCGCGTGTGCTTCCCTAGAACTGCCGCCAAGTCCTGCAATATCCGGAACACACAACCGCCTCAAACCTTAGCACCCCATCGTGCTACCTCAAAGGACCCTTCCTCACGAAGAGCCGTATCACGATGCGTGTCAAAATCGGATCCTCAAATTGCCTCTTCACCTCTCGACGATGGAAGACTCGCAACCTCTCGAACTCGAACCCCACTGCTATCAGAATCAATCAAACGGACACCAAGGCTCGCTAACTGATGCAAATCGCGAACCATGCCCCTCCTCTCCGGCTGCACATCTGATAGGCTACCCATCGACCTACGACTAAGGGCATCTGCCATAACATTGGCCTTCCCCGGGTGGTACAGGATATCGACATCATAATCCTTAAGCAACTCTAACCACCGTCTCGCCGTAAGTTCACTCCTCCGCCGAAGATATACCGAGGCTCTTGTGGTCTGTATAAACATCCACATGAACCCCATACAAATAGTTCCTCCAGATCTTCAAGGCGTGAATCACCGCTGCCAACTCCAAATCATGGGTGGGGTAGTTCCTCTCATGCTTCTTAAGTTGCCGGGATGCGTACGCTATAACCTTATCCACCGCATCAACACACATCCGAGCCCGACGCCGACGTCACAATACACAACATAACCGCTCGACCCTGGAAGAGTAAGAACGGGGCGGTTGTCGCCTCTTTCAAGAATCGAAACCCCGCTCACAAGCATCACCATCAAACTTAGCCGCTCGAGTCACCTAGTCAATGGTGCAGATAGAAGCAAACTTCTACGAACCGCCGATAATAACTGCGAGGCCCGTAAAGCCGCGCACCTCTGCCGGAGTAGAGGTCTAGGCCAAGTCCCGATCGCTTCGATCTTGGCCGTATCCACCCGAATACCATCAGCCCCGACAATATGCCCAAGAAAAGCCACCGAAGCCAACCAAAACTCACATTTGGAAAACTTGGCGTATAACTGCTGGTCCTGGAGAACTCTCAGCACAGTCCTCAAATGCTCCGCATGCTCCTGCTCTGAGCGAGAATAAACCAAGATATCATCAATGAACACTATCACAAACGTGTCCAAAAATGGTTTGAATACTCGGTTCATCAAATCCATGAATACCGCCGGAGCATTGGTCAACCCGAAAGACATAACCCTGAACTCATAGTGCGTGCACGTCCGAATGCGATCTAGGGACATCTGTCTCTCTAACATGCACCTGATGATAGCCCGATCGCAGATCAATCTTGGAGAAACATCTCGCACCCTGCAACTGGTCGAACAAATCATCAATCCTGGGAAGGGGGTATCTGTTCTTAATGGTCACCTTGTTCAGTTGCCTGTTGTTATACCCCGTATTTTCAGAGTATGTACGTGTGGGTGTACGTAGAAAAGTTTGAGCCTTAAAGTTAGGCAAGATTCGAAAATTTGTACACAACCCCCGAAAAGAATCGTTTTTCGACGAAACGTTTTACAGAACTTGCGAAGGGAAAATTCCGGCTATGTCTTTTATAATTTTTGCGGATTTTTCCGAGAGATGAAATATTTTGGACCAACGAGAGGGCGACACTTGTCACCCTCAAGTGGACGGTTGAAGGTGGCCGATTGGTGCCCATTTCGTGGCATGTTTCATGGCCTATTTCAAGGGTCAATGTTTGTGAGGGATTTGTGGAGTAGGGTTAGGGTGCACTTGGCTTGATCTTGACCCTCCACTTGCCCCCCCACTTGGCTTGATCTTGGCCCTTGGTTGTCCTATAAATACCCCTCCCTTGTTGAAGACTTCTTCATCCACAAATGAGTTCTAAGTCTTAAAATCCTCCCCCCTTCTTCTTGATGCTCTCGTCCTTGAGCACCCCTCCCCCTTTGTGAGGCCCCTTGGCCGAGAGTCTCCCCCCTCCCTAGTAAAGGCCCCTTGGCCGAGAGGTACCCCCCCCCCCTTTGGCTAGTTGTTCTCGTAAAATACACCCCCCCTTGGTAGAAATACTCTCCAAGTATTGTTACTATACCAAGATACCTTAGCCTTATACCTTGTAGTATTCCAAAAGTTACCTCTATAACGTAGAGCCCGAAAATACTACCTTTTGTCCTTTTTGTCTCAAACCAAAACCCTAAGGAAAATCTTCATAGCGAGTTGAAGTATTAAGTAGAAGTTGCGTAGAACTTCTAAGGGTTGTTTGGAGCGGGTTGGAGCGCCCAGAGTAGGAGCTAAACGTTGCTCAGGATCGACATTATAAACTTGGATAATTTTGGGCTTATCGAGGTAAATACGCTTGACCTTCTTTTGTAATTAGAGTTTACATACTGTTGAAGTATAAGTTATATACAAGGAAGGTATATAAGAAGAGAATTGAACTGTACTTACATAGGACTGTATCTACAGTAGACTTGTGAAGTTTGTGGGTGGGAAGTCTTGCCCAATTTTCCGTAAGAATCTTGTATCTAGATTTATTCTACCGAGTAGTCTAGACATTGATAGACTTGTATAACCGTTATAGGTTGAAGTACTGCGAGTAGCGAATTCTACTCGAAGGGTGGAAAAGGCTAACTGGACTACAGTACTTTGGAGCTTTTTGCTAATAGTCGATAATCGTCGCGAGGTATGTGATTCTTCCATTACTCTTGAGCATGAGTATTTTACAAGAATATATATATAGTACGGTAGACGTACGTGTGGCAATGTCTTTTGACTTAAGCCTGAATAATAAGAATCTGGAAGTATTTTACAAGAATATATATATAGTACGGTAGACGTCGTGTGTTAATCAATATAGTTTCTAGAATGTCTTTTGACTTAAGCCTGAATAATAAGGATCTTGAAGTATTTCAAAAGAATTAAGAATCCTTTTTGAAAGAAGAATAATACTTGGTTTGGAAGCTTAAGAGTTATACTAGCTTTATGGGAAGTTAGGTATAACGACTTAAGAGAGATAAGAAGAATGGTTTATTGCTTTTAAGAAGTTAAGAGACTTGATCTTAAAAGATAAGAGACTTGACTTAATTGAATTGATGTGAAAGTTGTTAAGAAGTGTGAAACCTCATTCGTGAGTAATGAGTACTTGGTTTTTAAAGAATAATGTTTTACTGATTTCGGAAATGAGAATAAGTAAGGAACTTGATTTCTAAAAAGAGACTTGAGGAAATTAAAGAGTTTTTGGTTTAAAAGAAAGACATTGTTTTGTCTTAAAAGTGGTTTAAAACATAAAGTGTTATAACAGCTTTATGGGAAGTTAGTTATAACGACTTTATGAAAACAAAAGAATGGTTTTTTTCATTGGTTTTAAAGTAGTAACTTGACTTTAAAAGGAGAAGTGTTTTGGTCCAAAAAGAAGGCATGTTATTGCCTTAATTTGGTTTTTAAAAGGAAAGTATGGAAGTTGTTTTGGTTTACTTAAAAGATGTTAGTCACTCTATACTGCGGGTATCGGGTGACCTTTGTAAAAGAAATGGATCCTTTAAAAAGAGTTTAACATACGTAGTACTTTGGGGTTAAAACCTGGACTTTGGCATAAAATAAAAAGTACCTTGAGTTGTGTGTAACTTTCCTATGTTTGTGTATGATAGCCTTGATTGTGCAAAGTGTTGTATTCTTATGTTACCGCGTCTCTCGAATGGAGGGCCGGTCGTGTTATTCTTGATCATTTTGGACATACTGACACGATGGGTGGCCCACGGGTATGCTTCCACTATGATAGTCCATGGGCATACTGACTCGATGGATGGTCCACTGTATGCGCCATGATGAAGGTTCATTTCCTGTTGATAGTGTTATTCCATGGACTAGCTCTCCATGAGGTTTCTTGATCGGCCTTGGTATCGGTGGTCGGCTTTCGTGCTTGCCCGTCTCGTGGTGATTCGGCCTTGGTACTGTAGTTAGCCCTCGCGCCTGTTCGATTAGTGACGAAGTCTCGTGATACTGACGCTTGGTACCAGTAGTTAGCCTCGTACTTGCCCGGCCACGTGACCACCTTGGTATCCGTAGTCGGCTTCGTACTTGCCGTGACGCCTTCGTGGTTTAGTTGTATAGTATTGTTAGTACGCACTTGGTGTTCATGTGTACTCAGTGGTGTTATTATATCATAGCCGGCGGTGAGGAAGGTATTCCACGCATGATTGATGTTGCGGGCGTGAGACCCATAGTTATATTTGAGTGATGACTCGAGGCGTGAGTCACGACTTACATATTCGCTTATTTATTGTGAGCGTAGTTTGGTTATCATACATGTCTCGCTTTATATATCGCTATGATTTCATTTACGATATTTTGATTTCATATACTTGGTACTGTTATCGACCTCCTTCTGGGCCGCGTTCATCCGCAGTAGAGGTACATCGATTCGATCCTCGCTCTTAGGATCACAGTTCAGCGTTGGGAAGTTCCGTTTCTCCGGAGGCTTATCTTTGGTATGTTACCCTGAGTTGTAGGTTCTTGTACATTCAGGGGTATGGCGGGGCCCTGTCCCATCATGTTGTATAAAAACTCGTAGAAGTGCAGTAATCTTATTGTGGCGGGGTTTGTAAAAGGATTAAAGCTGCTCGGTTTGAAAGATTTGTATACATATATTTATTGGAAGGTAACCGTTTGGTTGGCTTGATTTATGATCTTATCTCTTGTTTCATGTTTAAAGTTTTATTTCCGCGATTTTCTCGATGTTGTATCACCAGGGTGCCCGGCAAGGCACCGATCCACGGGCGGATCGGATCGTGACACTGTAATCAACACACATGCGGCGTCCGTCTTCTTCACGAACAAAACCGGCGCTCCCGGGGAGAAACACGGGCTGATGAAGCCCTTCTCCAAAGAAATCCCTCGGTGGTCCAACTCTCTCAACTCGGCGGGTGCCATTACGTATGGCGGAATGGAAATGGAAATAGGCAGTGTCCGCAAAGACATCGATACAAAACTCTATCTCCTCTCGGGAGGATACGGGAGTCGTGAAACACGTGGGAACTCTCGACTCATGGAACAATTTGAAAATCTGGTACCGCAGACCCGAGATCAAACACCGAATGAGATGGTAAATATACCCCTTCGCACCATCTTCCTAGCCTCGAGGTAGGAAATAAACCTACCACTCGGCGATCTGGTGTTCCTCCCACTCAACAACCGGCTCAGAAAGCTGAACGTACTACTCTCTCCTACGATCTACATTGGCGTAGCAAGAAGCTAGCCAATCCATACCCCGTGATCACGTCGAAATCAGTCATATCCAACTCTATCAAGTCGGCTAGGGTCTGACGACAGTATATGGTCACTGGACAAGCCCTATATACCCGCCGAGCTACCACCGAATCACCCACTGGCGTAGCTACCTCGAAAGGGTCTATGGACTCAGGCTCTATCCCTATCCTACTAGCAATAAGGGGAGATATATAGGACAGAGTAGAACCCGGATCTATCAAGGCATACACATCAAATCCCGAAACTGATAAGGTACCTGTGACGACATCAGGTGAGGCCTCCTGATCCTGCCGGCTGGACAAGGCCTAAATACGGTTCTGAGGACCGCTAGAACTGGGACCCGCGCCACGACCTCTGCCGTGACCTGCTGGCCCATGAGTACCTTGCCCTCCGGGGCGAGTAACCGTAGGAGATGAAGAAGACCCGGCGAAAGAACCTGTAGGCTGACCCCTACCATCTGCGCTGCCCTTGGTCGGACAGTTCCTCGCAAAGTGACCCTGCTGGCCACAACTGTAACAAACTCCGTGCGGTACCACAATTCGAAGTGGGATCTCCGTGACGGCCACACCGGGGTGGTCCGTCGGCCGATCCTCTGCCGCTCGACGGGCGTCTCAAGTCCTGGGGCCCCGGTCCGCCTCGAATATCCGGGTATCCCGAGGGCGGTGTAGGAGTGCTCGAGTGGCGTGGTGCAAATCTAGGCTGCTGAGGCCGCCACCACGATAGCTACCAAAGACCTGCCGTCTGGTCTTCTCTGTCTGTCACAACCCGTCGGCCCTACGCTCGCCGCGTCAGTGCATGAGCTGCGTGCGGGTAATATCCATACCGGGTGAAGAGCCACACCGCACAAGACTCGGCCATATAATCATCTAGCCCTGACGTAACGATGCACCGCCCTCCATATCGCTACTAACGCCGGGACATATCGAGCCAACGAATCAAACTCAACGTTGTACTCTCTGGCGTCGTCCTCTGCTCAAGAACAAAAATATGTTTCAACGCGTGCCCTCCTCATCTATGGAGGCAAGAAATGAGTGAAAGGCCTCCGGAACTCGTCCCAAGTAGGCCGGGATGCGCGCTCTCCCCGAGATAACTCCACGAATCAAACCAATCGTGCGGTATCACGCAGCCTATGTGGTGAAGACCACGGACTCGGTCTGAAGCCTTGATCACTGCATGATCTCTGCATCGACGGATGAACTCCTGCGGATCATCCTCGTGCCTCGACCGTAGAACTCGCGGCTCTGACTCGTAAAATCCGTAGCCTCAAACTGCTCGATCTCGGGTGAACCACGAGCACTAGGCTGAATCTGCATCCAACCTATCTCATGTATGCCACGATTACGGCGATGGCGCCATCTCCTTGTAACCCATCTCGTCGCTCCGGTGAGGGTGGAGTGCAGTGCGTGGTCTCATCGGCCCGCTGCTGACCTCTAAACCTCGCAGTCGGCGGCGTCGTGGAACTCGCCGTCTCGGGTATAGGCTGAGTGCGTGCCTCGTGACTCTAGGTGTCCCACTAGCGGCTCCGCCGGTGCCTTGCCGCCAGGCGGGTTGCCTTACGTGGAGGCATAATCAGTACGAAAGGAATACGTTAGAGGTCCAACTTATAACACGGCTCTAAGGCACGATCTCGAGTGAGAAGAATGGAAACCAATCCTAAATATCCTATAGCCTCACGATTATTGGTGTGGTGCACAACACACCGATAATCAAGACTCTACTAGATACGGTCGTAGACACTTTCCGAGGATTAATCGCTCGATACCACTTTTGTCACGACGTTCGGGCCCGTGGTAGTGCCTTACTCCGCGAAAAGCGGCGACTTTTCTCATATATTATGCCGAAAGGCGACTTTTCTCATATAAACTGTGTCTCAATTTACATTATTTCATGTCTTGTTTTTATATTCCGCTGATTTTCTCTGATGTATGACTACTTGGGTGACCGGGTAAGGCACCAGTCACGGGCCCCGGAACGGGTCGTGACAAAACTGAACGGGGCAAGTACGAAGGCTAACTACAAGATACCAAAGCCGAATCAGCCACGACCGGGGCAAGTACGAGAGCCAACTACCAGATACCAAAGCCGAATCAGTAAAACCTCATGGAGAGCTAGTCCATGGAATAACAATAATGGTCACATGCCCCCGGAATCCCTCATCGGTGTAGACATGCCCATGTGACAATAATAATATACCGGGAGTTTAACCCGCTGCATGGCCGCATGCCCCCGAAATCCCTCATCGGTGTAGACATGTCCATGTGATAATAACAATGGAAGCATACCCGTGGAATCCTCCACACGCTGCAGTGCGTCCAAGTAAGTTCACAACAAGTCAGTCGGCCCTCCATCGAGAGACGCGGTGGTATAGAAATACAATACTTGCACAACAAAAGCTATCACAACTAGCATAGGCAAATTCAACATACTTTTAGACTTTCATTAACATGTAAATTGATTCACCATTTATATAAACTCAAGTACACCCATTTTGTGCCAACAATCTGGGTTTTAACCCTAAAGTACTACGTACTTTAATTCTTTCGAAGAGATCTCTTTTTACGTAAAACAACTCGATACTAATATCCGTAGTACCAAACACGTTCATGTTTAAATCAAGTACTTTATACTTTTTAAACCAAGTGGCTTACACTTTTAAAACAACGTCAAGTTTACTTTTAAAACCCAAGTAACTAACTCTTTTAAGATCAAGGTACTCCTACCTTTTAAAACAAAGCCACTTATACTTTTCCATCAAGAAAAGTTCGATATTTGAAAACAAGTTACTTATCCTTTTAAACTCAAGTTACTTCTCTTTTCCCAAAATCAGGTTACCATTTTTAATCAAATAATAAAACCATTCTTTTGTTTTCATAAAGTCGTTATAACTAACTTTCCATAAAGCTATTATAACACTTTATGTTTTAAACAAATTTAAGACAAGGCCATGCCTTTCTTTTAAACCAAAAACTCTTCAATTCCTCAAGTCTCTTTTCTTTTAGAAATCAAGTTTCTTACTTTGGAATTTAAGAAAATCAAAACTTGTTTATAATGATCTTATTAAAGCAGCCATGATCTAGGAAATGTAATACAATTTTGTCTTATCTTAGCTTCTATGCAGATGGAGGTTTCTACTTGTTTTAATATAATTAATTGTCATTACATTTTCCTTTATTAACGCTGCAATGGCTTGTTCGATAATTATTCCCATTTCCGAAATCAATATAACATTATTCTTTTTAAAAACCAAGTACTCATTACTCACGAATGAGGTTTCCCAACTTTTTAACACAATTCAAGTCTTTAACATTTCATATCAAGTAAAATATAAGTCAAGTCTCTTATCTTTTTAAAAACAACAAACCATTCTTTTACCTACATAAGGTCGTTATAACTAACTTCCCATAAAGCTATTATAACACTTTATGTTTTAAACCAACCAAATTTGTTTAGCATACGTACGTCTACCGTACTACATAGTTCACAACAATCATGCTAGAAAAGATAGGAAGAGGTTCACATACCTCGCGACGATTATCGACAATTAGCAAAACGATCCAAAGTACTATAACCTTGCTAGCCTTTTCCACCCTTCAAGTAGAATACGCTACCCGTAGTACTTCAACCTATAATGGCCATAAAACGTCTATCAACTTCTCGATCTCTTTGTAGCACAATTCAAAGTACAAGGTTCCTTATTCTACGGAAAATACGGCAGCACCTCCCCCCCGTAACCACATAAATCTCCTCATCTAACAAGGCCCTCTACCAAGCCAACAACTCCAAGGGGGGGTTAAACGTCTAACCGGACGTGTACAACACTGCCCCACAATAATACTACAAGTCTCATCAGAATACATCAATGTAAATCTGATTCAATTCTTTATAATCATCCTTCCAATATATCTTATACTCAATTCTAAACTACTACAATATGTCATATCCAATTATAATAGGGGGACAAAGATCATTACCTCGATAAGCCCAAAATTATCCAAGATTAATAAGTCGATCCTGAGCAACGTTTAGCTCTAATTCCTTACGTTCCAATCCGCTACAAGCGACCCTTAGATGCTCCTAACCAACTCCTCTTCAAGATCCAACTCCAAAAAGTGAAGAACACTTAGGCTACAATTTGGCAATGTTTCGGCCAAGGGGTATATCTAAGGCTAGGGGTGTGAAATCTTCTCCAACTCTTGGTTTACAATCTTCCTAACACCTTAAGGAAGAACACTTAGAACTTTAAGAATTTTTGGACAACATTTTGATCAAGATCTTAGCCAAAAACCGAGAGCTACTCATCAAGGGAAGGGAGGGAATTTTCAAGACTTGAAATCTCTAAGTGTGGAATGAATGAAGTCTTGCAAGCTTAAGGGTCTATTTATAGAGAAATCAATGGTCAAGATCAAGGCAAGTGTATGGTGAAGATTGGGTCCAAGTGTGAGTGGATTCTTCCAACCAAATGTCCACCACAACTTTGAGACATGTGGCCACCACATTAAAGAGACATGTGGCTAGCCACATGTCCCACTAAAAACGCCCCACATGACAAGTGGCACTCCAATTCGGCCATAGGGCCACATGGGGGTGACACGTGTCGCCCCCCTACTCGTCCAAAATATTTCGTCTTCCGAAAATATCCGTAATGCCAAAAATCTCTAAAACAAAGTGGGCCCTTTAAAACCGTAAATTTCTCCCGTGGGCCCCACGTGACCAATTCCGGAAATAAAATTCCATAATTCTCTAATATTCCGAAAAGTCCGAATACCAAATATGGGAATCCAATTCCCATTAACGAACCTTTTTCCTTCACAAAATTCAGAAACTTTTCCGTCGAAAAATCACATCTTTCTTCCTTTCCAATATTACTGTCGTATTCTCGTACGTACGCCCTCACATACATACCCTGGAACTACAGGGTGTAACACCACTTGTCCCAAGTCTTGTGTAGACTTGTGGCACCACACTTGTACCCCAATCTCACCACACACTTGCCTTGATCTTGGCCCTTGTTTTCTCTATAAATACCCTCAGAAGTAAGACTTCATCATCCCACACTTAGTTTTTCCAAGGCAAAACTCCCTCCCCTTTCTCTTGTGTGCTCTCGGTTTTGAGCCTCCCCCTTGACCAAAAGTTGTCCAAAAATTCTTAAACTTTTAAGTGTTCTTCCTTAGGGTGTTAGGAAGATTGTGTACCAAGAGTTGGAAAAGATTTCACACCCCTATCCTAAGAAATACACCTTGGCCGAAACTTGTCACTTTGGGAACCTAAGTGTTCTTCACTTTTTGGAGTTGAAAATCTTGAAGAGGAGTTGGTTAGGAGCTTCTAAGGGTTGCTTGGAGCGGGTTGAAACGTAGGAATTGGAGCTAAACGTTGCTCAGGATCGACTTATTAATCTTGGATAATTTTGGGCTTATCGAGGTAATGATCTATGTCCCCCTATTGTAATTGGATATTGCATGTTGTAGTAGTTATACTTGAGTATATTATATGAGGAAAGAAGATTGATAGAATTGATCAGATTTACATTGGTGTATTCTGATGAGACTTGTAGTATTATTGTGGGGCAGATTTGTACACGTCCGGTTAGACGTGTAACCCCCTTGGAGTTGTTTGGCTTGGTAGCGGGCCTTGATAGAGGAGGAGATTTATGTGGTTCTTTGCCACGACCCGTTCGGGCGTGGTCGTGCCTTACCCGCACCCAAGTAGATATACATCGAGTAACCAATGGAATATAAAAACAAGACATGAAACATATGTAAATGAGACACGCTTATCCAAGAAAAGATTGTCTTTCGGCATGTATATATACATCAAGAGTGAACAGTTACATCCCAACTTTACAAAAGGACTACAGACCTCTAGGAATGTAAACAACTATGGCGGGACAGGGCCCCGCCATACCCTGAATGTACATAAAGCTACAATGACAGGGAGATCATACCCAGATAAGCCTCCGAGAAACGGGGCTTTCCCAGCGAATGGCGATCCTAGGGCGGGATCTACCACTGCTTCCCTTTACTGCGGCATGAACGCGGCCCGAAGGAGGTCGACAACATGTACCAAGTATGTGAAAGCGTAAAAATCAAATAAAATCATAACATTTAAAACCGGTTCACAAATACGTTTAAACAACCCAATTTAACGCACATAGTGCCACAAAGATAAACAAGAGCAAAATAGATGTAACGTAACTTGTCTTTTCTAGGCGCTAATGATCGAAGCAAGGCCAATCGCCCATAGTATCATTATGCGAGCCTAATCTCGAACTCCGCATCGCGCGAGCCACCTAGGCCCGCATGAGGTATTCCTCGCATCGGGGGTAGCTAACCCGCGGCATCGTCATGGACTCCCGCAGTCCGCGTAGCCCGCATGGACGCGTGAGGTATTCTCGCATCGGCGTAACACACGGAGTGATCATCCCGAACTCCGCGCCTCGCATAGGTCACATGGACCGCGTGAGGTATTCCTCGCGTCGGGGTGGCTAACCCTCGGCATAACAAGTCGAGGGTAAGTGATATAATACTAAAGACAACCGCTATCGTTAAACAACATAAGCACAACAAGAAAACCCCCTTACACAAACGTCACAAGACACTAACACACGTAGCATCATAACATGTTTACTTATCAAACCAACTTACCACACCTATAGAAATCATTTCAAGGCTTTTATAAACAAATAAGTAAACCGTTCCTTTTATCTTTCTTAAGTCGTTATACCTAACTTCCCATAAAGCTAGTATAACACTTAAGCTTTTAAAAACCAAATATTTCTTTTCTTCCAAAAATGATTCATAACTCTTTTTGAAATATTCAAGATTCTTATTATTTAGAACTCAAGTCCAAAGACATCAAAGTGAAACCAAATTTAGTTTAACACACGTACGTCTACCGTACTATATATATTTCACAAATATCATGCTCAAAGGGATAGGAAGAATCACATACCTCCTCGGCTAAATCCACTTGCCAAGTCGGATATGTCGCGCGCAGAGTGTCAACCTATAATAGTCAAAACACGCCTATCAACTTCTAGTTCTACGCAGAATTCTTTTAAGTAAGATTCCTTATTCTACAAAAAATCGGGCAGCACCTCCCCCGTTTCTACTCAACTTTCCATCTTTTTCAAGGCCCGATAACCGTAATTAACATACTATTTTTAAGGTGCAATAATTCCGAAATTTAAAAAGAAGGGGATCACACGCCCAAACGGAACGCGATTAACAATTTTCCCCTTAACAACAACAATAATTAAAGAAGGGGATCACACGCCCAAACGGAACGCGATTAACAATCTTCCCCTTAACAACAACAATAATTAAAGAAGGGGATCACACGCCCAAACGGACGCGATTAACAATCTTCCCCTTAACAACAACAATAATTAAAGAAGGGGATCACACGCCCAAACGGACGCGATTAACAATCTTCCCCTTAACAACAATGTAAATACAGTCCAAAGTAAATACAGTCCTTAAGTTGGGGTCCTTGGCCAACTTTTACAATTTTACTTATCCAATTACTTCATTAGTCTTCCAACTTATATTCCAATCTTAATATAAGTTATAGTTACTTTGTTATTAACTTCTTAGCAAGTAATGGATACATTTTTACCATTTTAATGGCTAACATGCCAATTCTTCTTTTAACAAGTTAACAAGATCCAAATCTTTCCAAAGTTTACTCCACATATCTTATACTCCATAATATACTTCCAATATACACAAATATTCAACTTCACAAAGAGGTCAAGGTTCATTACCTCAAATAGCCCAAAAATATCCAAGTACTTAAAGTCGCTCCTAAGCAAGTTTTAGCTCCAAATCTTTATGTTCCAAACCACCACAAGTCACCCTTAGAAGCTCCTAACCAACTTCTATTCAAGAATGAACTCCAAAAAGTGAAGAACACTAAGGTTTCACCTCACTCTCGGCCAAGGGGGGTATTTAGAGGCTAGGGTGTGAAATCTTGTCTAACTCTTGGTTACTAATCTTCCTAATGCCTCAAGGAAGAACACTTAGAAGTTAAGAATTATTGGACAACAATTGCTCAAGGGAGGGGGGTTTGGACGAGAGCAATTTCTAAGGGAGAGGGAGGATATTTTTCAAGTCTTGCAATATACTAAGTGTGGAAGATTTCATCAACTAGAGGGGTTTATATAGGACAACCAAGGGCTAGGATAGAAGCATGTGTATGGTGTAGATTGGGGACATGTGTTTGTGTGGGTCCCTCTTGCCCACTTGCCCAACAAATATCTTGCAAGACTTGGCCACTTGCCTTGGCCACTTGCCCACTAATTTTCGCCCTGCTATTGGTCCAAAATATTTAATCTCTCGGAAAAATCCGTAATTGGTTAAAATATTAAAAACGTAAAATTTCCTTCACAAGGTTCGGAATCTTTTCCGTTGGAAAAACAAATCTTTCATCCTTAACCTAATTAGGGCTATACATTTGTACGTACGTCCTTACATACATACTAAGGAACTACGGGGTATAACATTCTTCCTCCTTAGAAACATTCATCCCGAATGTTCCTTCTCAAACAAAGATAACGATATAGGCCCTCATAACTGTATCCCCCAATCAAGAATGCCATGCATAGCCAAAATAACACGTAAGCAAAATGACAATTAAAATCAACAAGTAGGAAAGTGAGTTACCTGGAGGTGTGGGGAATAAGTGAGGATACTTCTGCCTCATGTCCTCCTCTGCTTCCCACGTCATCTCCTCTCTGTTCTCGTTCCGCCATAAGACCTTGACGGAAGCCACATCCTTTGTCGCGATCGCTAACTCGACGATCGAGTATCGCTATGGGACTCTCCTCATACGATAACCCCTCTATCACCTGGACATCATCAATCGGGTGCACTCTAGATGGATCTCCGATACATCTCCTCAGCATAGAAACATGAAAAACTAGATGCACTGCCTCCAGATCGGACGGCAGATCCAACTCATAGGCAACCTTGCCTACCCTACGGACAATCTGATAAGGCCCAATGTACCTTGGGCTGAGTTTCCCCTTCTTCCCAAATCTCATCACACCCTTCATGGGTGACACCTTCAGGAAAACTCAATCATCAACCTCAAACTCCAAATGTCGACGCCGATGATCTGCGTCGACTTACGCCGACTCGAATCACAATAACCGCTCCTGGATAAGCTTCACCTTATCCACTGCCTGCTGTATCAAGTCCGACCCGACTAACTGCACCTCGCCCACATCGAACCAGCCTATCGGTGACCTACACTTTCTCCCATATAAGGCCTCATAAGGCGCCATCTGGATACTGGAATGGTAGCTGTTATTATACGCAAACTCCACTAGCGGCAAATGATCCTCCAATACCCTCGAAATCAATAACACAGCTCGCAGATATCCTCGTTGTGCGGATAGTACGCTCTGCCTGTCCGTCGGTCTGAGGATGGAATGCAGTACTGAGGCTCACCTGCGTCCCTAATCCCTTCTGGAAAGACCTCCAGAAGTTAGCCGTAAACTGGGCTCCTCTGTATGATATGATAGAAATAGGGACCCCACGCAGTCTCACGATCTCTCGGATGTAAAGTCTAGCATAATCCTCGGCCGAAAAAGTCGTCCTTACGGGAAGAAAGTGGGCGGATTTCGTCAGCCTGTCAATGATAACCCAGATAGAATCATGCTTCCTCTGAGTACGAGGTAACCCTTTAATAAAGTCTATATTGATCACCTCCCACTTCCACGTCGGAATCTCTATCATCTGCAACAACCCACGAGGCCTCTGGTGCTCCACCTTGACCTGCTGACAACTCGGGCACTGAGCAACAAACTCTGCAACGTCCCTCTTCAGGCCATCCCACCAATACACAGATCTGAGGTCGTGGTACATCTTTGTCGACCCCGGATGGATAGAGTAACGTGCGTTGTGTGCTTCCCCTAGAACCTCGCCGAAGTCCCGCAATATCTGGAACACACAACCTGCTCAAACCTTAGCACCCCATCGTGCTACCAAATGGACCCTTCCTCACGGAAGAGTCGATCGCGTCTGCGTGTCATAATCGGATCCCCAAACAGTCGCCTCTTCACCTCCTCGACGATGGAAGACTCGACAACCTCTCGAATCCGAACCCCACTACTATCAGAACCAATCAATCGGACTCCAAGGCTCGCTAGCTGATGTAACTCGCGGACCATGCCCCTCCTCTCTGGCTGCACATCTGATAGACTACCCATCGATCTACGACTAAGAGCATCTGCCACTACATTTGTTATACCCCGTAGTTCCTGAGTATGTATGAGAGGACGTACGTACAAATGTATAAGCCCTAATTAGGTTAAGGATGAAAGATTTGTTTTTCCGACGGAAAAGATTCCGAACCTTGTGAAGGAAATTTTACGTTTTTAATATTTTAACCAATTACGAATTTTTCCGAGAGATGAAATATTTTGGACCAATAGGAGGGCGACATGTGTCACCCCTAGGTGGCACATGTTGGACGATTTTTAGTGGGCAAGTGGCCAAGGCAAGTGGCCAATGTCTTGCAAGATATTTGTTGGGCAAGTGGGCAAGAGGGACCCACACAAACACATGTCCCCAATATACACCATACATATGCTTCAATCCTAGCCCTTGGTTGTCCTATATAAACCCCTCTAGTTGATGAAATCTTCCACACTTAGTATTATTTCAATACTTGAGAATATCTTCCCTCTCTCTTCACCTTGTTCTCGTCCAAACCCCCTTTCCTTGAGAAATTGTTGACCAATAATTCTTAAACTTCTAAGTTGTTATACCCCGTATTTCCAGAGTATGTACGTAAGGACGTACGTAGAAAATTTGAACTTTTTAATAAGGCTTGGCCGAATTATTTTTGTGCACAACACCCGGTTAGAGTCGTTTTTAAACGCTTCCATTAAATGCGGAAAATTCCGGCTATGTCATTTTTAATATTTGCGGATTTTTCCGAGAGGCGAAACATTTTGGACCAACGAGAGGGCGACACTTGGCACCCCCTCATTGGTGGACTTGAGGCGTTATTGTGGCCGAATGGAATGGCTTTAGTTGGTAGGATATTTTTGTGAGGGATTTGTGGAGTAGGGTCTAGGGGGCACTTGGGCATATCTTGACCTTACACTTGCCTACTACTTGGCATAATCTTGGCCATTGGTTGGCCTTGGCTTGTACTATAAATACCCCCCTTTGTGAAGACTTCTTCATCCAAATATTTTTCTAAGTCTTTGAAATCCTCCCTCCCTTGAAGAGTTGTTCTCATCCTCCCCCCTTTGTGAGGCCCCCTTGGCCGAGAGCCTTCCCCCCCTCTTTGTGGTGCTAGCCGTGGGCACCCCACTGCTAGTTGTTTTCGTATAATACCCCCCTTTGTGGTGTAGAAATACTCTCCAAATATTGTTATAATGCCCAAATTACCTTAGCCGTATACCTTGTAGTATTCTAAGGTTATACCTATACGAAAAGCCCAGAAATACTATTATACTTCCCGTCAGTCGCAAAACCGAAACCCTAAGGAAAATCTCCATGGTTAGTTGGAGTAGTATGTAGAAGTTGGTTAGAACTTCTAAGGGTAGTTTGAAGCGGGTTGGAGCGCACGGAGTTGGAGCTAAACATTGCCCAGGATCGACTTTATACTTGGATAATTATGGGCTTATCGAGGTAAATATCTTGTCCCTCTATTGTAATTGGAAATTACATGATTGTTAGACTATATAGTTGAAGTATACTATATATAGAACTGAACGTTGTTATCGGCAATGTCTTTTGACTTAAGCCTGAATATAAAGAAAGATAACTGAACTGTAATTACATAGGACTGTATTACAGTAGACTTGTGTAGCATTACTGTGGAGTAGAATTGTACACGTCCGGTTAGATGTATGAACCCCCCCCTGGTTGGCTTGATAGCCGGCCTCGATAGAGGAGGAGTTTTACGCTGCCATTTGCGGGGAGGTCTTTGCGAATTTTCTGTAGAATGTTCTACGATAAGATCTAGATGTTAATAAGCGCCTTGTGGCCTTATAGGTTGAAGTACTACGTATGGCGCGATCTACTTGGCTTAAGGAGTAGCCGACGGTGGGAAGTACTTGGAGCGTTTTGCTATTAGTCGATACTCGTCGCGAGGTATGTGAACCTCTTCCTATCTCTTCTAGCATGATATGTGTGTAACTATGTAGTACGATAGACGCATACGTGTTAAATGTATTTGATTGGTCTAAAACATAAAGTGTTATAACGGCTTTATGGGAAGTTGGTTATAATGACTTTATGTAGGTAAGAAAATACTTGTGGTTTTTAAAAGGTAATCGATTTGAACTATAATCGGGTTATGTGATAATAAAGAACTTGAAGTATTTCAAAAGATTTTTTAATCATTTTGAAAGAAGAAGTAATACTTGGTTTTTGAAAACTTAAGAGTTATACTAGCTTTATGGGAAGTTAGGTATAACGGCTTAAGAATGTTTCTTGATTTAAATCGAATGTGTATCGACAAACCACCGCAGTTAATAAAAGGAAATGTTTTGACAGATTAAGTATTATTAAAACCAGTAGAAACTTCCATCTGCATAGAAGCTAAGATGAGACAAAATGATATTTCCTAGATCATGGCTGCCGTAATAAGATTGTTATAAACAAGAATATCCTTACTCACATATAAGGCTTATGTTTCTTAGATGGTTTAAAAGAGAATTATATTCTTAAATGAATAAGGCTATGAACCACGAAACCTTTCTAAAATAAGAAACGTGAACATTTGAAATTAGGCAAACTTGGACGTTTGGAAAATAATGTTGTTACTTGATTTTACAAAGGTAAGTACTTTGGTTTACTTAAAAAGATAATCACTCTATTTTATACTACGGATATTGTGTGACTTATGTGAAAGAAACGGATCTTTTAAAAAGTTAATATATGAAGTACTTTGGGGATAAATACCCGAACTTGTTAGTAGAAAGTGCCTTGTGTGAATAACTTGATTGTGTTGGTTTGTGATAGCCTTGTAATACTGCCTTGTTGATTGATAAGTAAACATGCTAGGATGCTACGTGTGTTAGTATCTTGTGATGTTTGTGTAAAGGGGTTTTTCCTTTGTTGTGCTTATGTTGTTTAACAATAAGCTGTTATGTTAGTATTATACATCACTCATCTCTTGAGATGATTCCGGGTTAAGCCGCCTCGTCTGGGGTAGACTCAGCGGGTCGATGGACCTATGATTCGAGAATACCTCATGCGGGTCCCGGGGCCTATGCGAGCTACGAGAGTTCCGTGTTAAGTGCGTCCTTTATGGGCACGCGGTCTATGTGGCTACGCGGATCGCGAAGTCAGCGGATCGGGAGTAGCTACCCTCGATGCGAGGTTATACCTCATGCGGGCCTATGAGATTGGCCTATGCGGAGTGCGGGAAGTTCGTGGCTGACGCGCACATTAGATCTGCGGGCGAGTGGCGGCTTTGATCATGTGGCCGGTGCAGACAGATTTCATGATACGATTTATGACCTTGTTGGTACGGTGGGTTTTAGTAGTCGGCTATGCCTTCATACTTACCGTCACGGTTTTATTATAACACAGTGGGACACGGTGTTCATGTGTGTTCCTTGGTGCTTTCATATCATAGGCTGGCGGTGAGAATGTGTCCCACGCACGATTGATGTTGTGGCGTGAGACCCATTGTTATGTTTAGTGATGACTTGAGGCGTGAGTCCACGACTTGACATGATCGCTTATTTATTGTAAATCGTAGTTTGGTTATCATACATGTCTCCGCTTTGTATAGACTACTATGATTTCATTTACTGATTTATTTTGATTTCACATACTGCACTTTTGTTATCGACCTCCTTGAAGGCTGCGTTCATGCCGCAGTAAAGGTACACGATCGTTGATCCTCGCTCTTAGGGTCACAATTCAGCGTTTGGGAAAGCTCGTTTCTCCGAGGCTTATCTTCGTATAGTCCCTGTTGTTGTAGGTGCTTACATTCGTGGTATGGCGAGCCCCGTCCGTCGTTGTTGTCATATCATTCGTAGAAGTGCAGTAATCTTTGTGCGGCGGGGTTTGTAAAAAGGATTAAACTGTTCATGTTGAAAAATTGTTATTTATATATATGCCGAAGGCAAGTTTTCCTCGACATCTTGTTTTCGTACTTTTGGTTTCATGTATGTGTTTTATGTTCGTGATTACTCGATGTATGGCTACTTGGGTGCCCGGTAAGGCACGATCCGGGCCGGGCGAGTCGTGACAAAAGTGGTATCAGAGCAGTTAATCCTCGGAAAGTGTCTACAGACCGTATCCAGTAGAGTCTTGATTATCGGTGTGTTGTGCACCACACCAATAATCAGGAGGCTATAGGATATTTAGGATTGGTTTCTATTCTTCTCACTCTGAGATCGTGCCTTAGAGCTGTGTTGAAAGTTGGACCCTCTAAACGTATTTCTTTCCACCGCTATGCCTCGCGTGCAACCGGGCCTGTGAGGCAAAGCGGCCGAGGAGGCTGCGAGTAGAGTTGAGAGGGTTACGTGGGCAGCCCAATCATTACCTAGGGTAATGCTTCATTCGGGGATTTCTGCGACGTCACTAGCCCCAGTAAAGTTTAGCACGGCGGCGGCAGTTCCTACTGCGGCCATGATATTTGAACCTTCAGTTCCACGACCAGGAACAGAGAATATGGATTGCAAAGAGGCGACCCTGTTACCAGCTATGGATTTGGCTACCATAGAGTATACCGATGTACCGCGAGTCTTGATGACTACTAGAGAGGTTGTGCAAGAGTAATTCTTCGATTAGGCTTGAGCATGGCACGTATGCGGGCTTATGCGCGATGGCGAAACGTAGAGATCGACGGGTTAACCAAGGACAGCAGAAGAGGGCCAGAGCAGCAAGGTCCTTTGGTAACTTTCGAGGCGAGTCACCTCACCAGCAGATTTGATTATGCACATCCACCAGGGCAGAGTGGTCTTCCACGGATTTGGGGCGTTCGGTATGCAGAGTTGGTTAGAACTCCAGGGCTTCCGGTTCACAGTGTGACAGACGTCATCCCGGGGAATGTCGTCTTTTAGTTGGTACTTGTTGTACCTATGACCGTCAGGGTCTGGTGTCGAAGAGTGTCCTTGTAGGAGGACTTAGCCTTTAGGATCGGTGGGTAGTTTGTCATCTCCTCCATGTCGCCTACAGGCGAGGTTTGATTAGAACGACTAAGGGAATGAAACAAGAGTTGCAGTATATCTTTAACCCTCAGAGATCGGTATGTGTGATAAGGTGAGTATACCTTAAGTGCTATGTTACATTAGCGATTAGTCGGTTGTGATTAGAAATCATGGTGGGTTAACCGAGTAAGATTTTGGGGATAGAAAGTGTGAGCCTTAGAGCTTTATCTGCGAAGACCTTAGAGGTAAGGCCATCTCGAGTAAAAGACGTATGATTATGTTTGACCCTTAGAGGAGTGCATAGTGCACGTGAGCTATGTTTGTGGGATAAGTCCCGGAGTAGTGTGGAATAAAAGAGGGTAGTTGAGCTAAGAAGACCGCTAGGTTTTAAACGTGATTAGTGAGATTGTTCGGATCCGTGCTAGTATTGTGCGGCGTTGCGGGTCGGGTTGAGGCGTTGCGAGTCAACCCGCGACACTTTGTTGTTGGTGGGGTCGGTTGTGGTGGTCCCGTGGTGGTGGGATCACGAGGTGTTGGGCCCAAGTTTAGTTAACCAACGTGCGAGTTCGTGGATACGTTCGGCCGTGGTGGTCGATGGGGCAGCCCATCGTGTTCTTCGTCGACCGCTCACTCGGCGGTGTTGAATTATCGAAAGGTTGTAAGGCTGCGGGGTGCCTACCTTCACCTTATGGCGACAGTGGAGCCCAGTTACGCTGTTTTGTTTTCGAAGTTTTACGAGCAGGTTAAGGACTCAGTGAGTCTCGAATCGCATTCGCCCTCGTGCGGTGTTTGGATTTGAGGGTTGTTGTGGGGATTGTTGTCTCTGTAGAGAAGTGTTTTTAGCTACCATTTCGGTGTTCGGATGTCGCCTTATGAAGCCTTGTAAGAGGCGGAAGTGTAAGTCTTGGCCGATTGGTTCGATGTTGGCAAGGTTCGATACGATTAGTTCAGCTTGTTCCAGGTATGGATAGTGAAGCTTGTCTAGAAGAAGTTCGCGGCTCGGAGAATCGTGCGGATAATCGGCGACGACGCTTAGAGTTCAGGTTGACGGTCGGTCTTCTTGAAAGTACCACCCCGGACAGGGTGTGATGAGTTTTGGAAACAGAAGGAACTTAGCCCGAGTTACTTTGGGCCTTTTGGGTTCATGAGAAGAATAGGCCAGGTTGCCTATATGTTAGCAATTGCCGTCCGACTTAGGAGGCAGTACGTCCGGTCTTTCGTATTGTTGTTCGGGGGGCTGAGCGTATAAAGAGGCCAGAGCCTCTACCACGGGAACAGACCCGAACCGTGGCTCTCCGTATGGCACATCCTGAGAAGGGCCGTAGGGCATGCCTCAGGGATCGCAAGCAGCCCGGTACCATTTGTTGGGTCGTCGGAGCAAGGCTCGCGACAAAGTGACAAAAGTGGTATCAGTTAATGATGACCACGTTAGAGATAGTAACCCCGAGTTTTGGAAATCAAAGCGGTAGCGAAATGTGGTAAGTAATGAGAAGGAGTTCGAGTGTACGAGTAGGGTACGACACGTAAGGGAAGAAGCGAGCATGTATGGCGATCGTAGATGTGATCATTTCTTTTGTGAAGAGAAGGTGCTAAGGAAGTATATTTTAGACCCCGGGGAAAGGTAATTGTGGTGATGTTAGAGGTGTTTCCTCGTGGACTTGGATGGAGGTATTTGCGCGGGTGTTTCTGTGGCCATATGTGGCAGGATTGTTCTCGCAAGTATAGCAGTGAAGACTATACTGGCGCGCGTTTGTTTTGAGACTTAGAAGGAACATTCGGGACGAATGTTTCTAAGGAGGGGAGAATGTTATACCCCGTATTTCCAGAGTATGTACGTAAGGACGTACGTAGAAAATTTGAACTTTTTAATAAGGCTTGGCCGAATTATTTTTGTGCACAACACCCGGTTAGAGTCGTTTTTCGACGAAACGTTTCCACAGCTTTCGTAGGGAAAATTCCGGCTATATCATTTTTAATTTTTGCGTATTTTTCCGAGAGGCGAAACATTTTGGACCAACGAGAGGGCGACACTTGGCACCCCCTCATTGGTGGACTTGAGGCGTTATTGTGGCCGAATGGAATGGCTTTAGTTGGTAGGATATTTTTGTGAGGGATTTGTGGAGTAGGGTTTAGGGGGCACTTGGGCATATCTTGACCTTACACTTGCCTACTACTTGGCATAATCTTGGCCATTGGTTGGCCTTGGCTTGTACTATAAATATCCCCCTTTGTGAAGACTTCTTCATCCAAATATTTTTCTAAGTCTTTGAAATCCTCCCTCCCTTGAAGAGTTGTTCTCGTCCTCCCCTGTGAGGCCCTGGCGAGAGCCTTCCCCACTCTTTGTGGTGCTAGCGTGGGGTACCCACTAGCCTAGTTGTTTTAATGTAATACCCCTTTGTGGTGTAGAAATACTCTCCAAATATTGTTATAATGCCCAAATTACCTTAGCAGTATACCTTGTAGTATTCTAAGGTTATACTATCTGAAAGCCCGTAAATACTATTATACTTCCGTCGACAGCAAAACCGAAACCCTAAGAAAAATCTCCATGGTTAGTTGGAGTAGTATGTAGAAGTTGGTTAGAACTTCTAAGGGTAGTTTGAAGCGGGTTGGAGCGCACGGAGTTGGAGCTAAACGTTGCCCAGGATCGACTTATTACTTGGATAATTATGGGCTTATCGAGGTAAATATCTTGTCCCTCTATTGTAATTGGAAATTACATGATTGTTAGACTATATAGTTGAAGTATACTATATATAGAACTGAACGTTGTTATCGGCAATGTCTTTTGACTTAAGCTTGAATATAAAGAAAGATAACTAAACTGTAATTACATAGGACTGTATTACAGTAGACTTGTGTAGCATTACTGTGGAGTAGAATTGTACACGTCCGGTTAGATGTATGAACCCCACGGTTGGCTTGATGGCGGCCTCGATAGAGGAGGAGTTTCTGCGGTTGCGGGGAGGAGAGTCTTTGCCGAATTTTACGTAGAATGTTCTACGATAAGATCTAGATGTTAATAAAGCGCCTTGTGGCCTTATAGGTTGAAGTACTACGTATGGCGCGATCTACTTGGCTTAGGAGTAGCCGACGGTGGGAAGTACTTGGGCGTTTTGCTATTAGTCGATACTCGTCGCGAGGTATGTGAACCTCTTCCTATCTCTTCTAGCATGATATGTGTGTAACTATGTAGTGCGGTGACGCGTACGTGTTAAATGTATTTGATTGGTCTAAAACATAAAGTGTTATAACGGCTTTATGGGAAGTTGGTTATAACGACTTTATGTAGGTAAGAAAATACTTGTGGTTTTAAAAGGTAATCGATTTGAACTATAATCTATTGGTTATGTGATAATAAAGAACTTGAAGTATTTCAAAAGATTTCAATCATTTTGAAAGAAGAAGTAATACTTGGTTTTGAAAACTTAAGAGTTATACTAGCTTTATGGGAAGTTAGGTATAACGGCTTAAGAATGTTTCTTGATTTGAAATCGAATGTGTATCGACAAACCATCAGCGTTAATAAAGGAAATGTTTTGTGATTAAGTATTATTAAAACCGGTAGAAACTTCCATCTGCATGAAGCTAAGATGAGACAAAATGATATTTCCTAGATCATGGTAGTAATAAGATTGTTATAAACAAGAATATCCTACTCATATAAGGCTTATGTTTCTTAGATGGTTTAAAAGAGAATTATATTCTTAAATGAATAAGGCTATGAACACTAAACCTTTCTAAAATAAGAAACGTGAACATTTGAAATTAGGCAAACTTGGACGTTTGGAAAATAATGTTGTTACTTGATTTTACAAAGGTAAGTACTTTGGTTTACTTAAAAGATAATCACTCTATTTTATACTACTGTATTGTGTGACTTATGTGAAAGAAACGGATCTTTTAAAAAGTTAATATATGAAGTACTTTGGGGATAAATACCCGAACTTGTTAGTAGAAAGTGCCTTGTGTGAATAACTTGATTGTGTTGGTTTGTGATAGCCTTGTAATATTGCCTTGTTGATTGATAAGTAAACATGCTAGGATGCTACGTGTGTTAGTATCTTGTGATGTTTGTGTAAAGGGGTTTTTCCTTTGTTGTGCTTATGTTGTTTAACAATAAGTTGTTATGTTAGTATTATACATCACTCATCTCTTGAGATGATTCCGGGTTGCGCCTCCGTCTGGGGTAGACTCAAAGGGTCGATGGACCTATGATTCGAGAATACCTCATGCGGGTCCCCGGGGCCTATCTTGAGCTACGAGTTCCGTGTTAGGAGTGCGTCCTTTATGGGCATGCGTGCATGTGGCCATGCGGCTGCGAAGTCGAGCGGATCGGGAGTAGCTACCCTCGATGCGGGGTTATACCTCATGCGGGCCTATGAGATTGGCCTATGCGAGTGCGGGAAGTTCGAGGCTAGACGCGCACATTAGATCTGCGCGCGAGTGGCCAACTTTGATCATGTGACGATGCAGACAGATTTCATGATACGATTTATGACCTTGTTGCATGCGGTGGGTTTTAGTAGTCGGCTATGCCTTCATACTTACCGTGCGGTTTTATTATAACACGTGGGACCGGTGTTCATGTGTGTTCCTTGGTGCTTTCATATCATAGACTAAGCGGTGAGAATGTGTCCCACGCACGATGGATGTTGTGGCGTGAGACCCATTGTTATGTTTAGTGATGACTTGAGGCGTGAGTCCACGACTTGACATGATTGCTTATTTGTATGGCGTAGTTTGGTTATCATACATGTCTCTGCTTTGTATAGACTACTATGATTTCATTCTGATATTTATTTTGATTTCACATACTCCTGTTATCTTGACCTCGCCCGAAGTGCGTTCATGCGCGAGTAAAGGTACACGATCGTTGATCCTCGCTCTTAGGGTCACAATTCAGCGTTTGGGAAAGCTCCGTTTCTCCGAGGCTTATCTTCGTATAGTCCTGTTGTTGTAGGTGCTACATTCGGGGTATGACGGCCCCGTCCCGTCGTTGTTGTCATATCATTCGTAAGTGCAGTAAATCTTTATTGCGGGCGTGGTTTGTAAAAAGGATTAAAGCATTCATGTTGAAAAAGTTGTTATTTATATATATGCCAAAGGCAAGTTTTCCTCAGTTCTTGTTTCGTGCCATTGGTTTCATGTATGTGTTTTATGTTCCGCTGATTACTCTGATGTATGGCTACTTGGGTGCCCGGGGTAAGGCACCAGTCACGGGCCCCGGAACGGGTCGTGACATAAGTGTTCTTCCTTAGTGTATTAGGAAGATTAGTAACCAAGAGTTAGACAAGATTTCACACCCCTAGCCACTAAAGTACCCCTTGGCCGAGAGTTCTATGGAGAAAAGCCTAAGTGTTCTTCACTTTTTGGAGTTCATTCTTGAATAGAAGTTGGTTAGGAGTTTCTAAGGGTGACTTGTGGTGGTTTGGGACATAAATATTTGGAGCTAAAACTTGCTTAGGAGCGACTTGTCACGACCCGAACCCGGGCCCGTGACTGGTGCCTTACCCCGGGCACCCTAGTGATACAACATCAGAGAAAAAAACCAGCGGAAATAAAAACTCAAGAAAGAAAATAGTGAAATAAGAAAGCAGGCTAACCCAAACGGTTACCTTTTGTACATAAATTAAAACTTGAACAGTTACATCCCTTACAAACCCACAACAGCGATTACTCTGCACCTCTAAGAATTTTGAAACCATAACGACGGGACAGGGCCGCCATGCCCTGAATATACAAAAGTCTACTACTTGAGAACCGTACCACGTGACAAGCTTCCGAGATATGGAGCTTTCAGAACCGAACGGCGATCCTAAGAGTGCGGATCGCAAGCTATGTACCTCAACTGCGGCATGAACGCGGCTTCGAAGAGTCGAGACAACAGTACAAGTATGTGGCGAAAAATCGTAAATAAAATCATA
The DNA here is from genome assembly GCA_029844215.1 of Przewalskia tangutica. Taxonomy (NCBI): domain Eukaryota; kingdom Viridiplantae; phylum Streptophyta; class Magnoliopsida; order Solanales; family Solanaceae; genus Przewalskia; species Przewalskia tangutica. The sequence continues at coordinate 80,050,370 of CM056725.1, forward strand.
ATAGTCTATATAAAGCGGAGACATGTATGATAACCAAACTCAAAGACCACAACATATAAGCGATCATATCAAGATAGGACTCATGCGGTGAAATCATCACTCAAATACAACCCGAATTTAACGCACAATGGCGCATGCCGGCATCTCGCCTCGGTATAAGCATAGCCCAGGAACCGTCTAGTAGGCCCATACGTGGACCATCCAACGTGTCGGTATGCCCAAAGGAGATAACAATCCACGAGGAAGCATACGTGGGCCACCTGGCGTGTCGGTATGTCAATCCACTAACAAGATAACACTCACTGGAAGCATACCCGGGCTACCCAACGTGTCGGTATGTCCAAACAAATATAAGATAATACTCACCGTGGACGCGTACTCGTGGGCGCTGGCGTGTCGATATGTCAAACAAATTCAAGATAATACTCACGTGGACGCATACTCGTGGGCACCCAACGTGTCGGTATGTCCAAACAACTACAAGATAACACTCTAATGGAAGCATACCCGGCTACCCAACGTGTCGGTATGTCCAAGAGGATCGATATAGTGGAAGCATACCGTGGGCTACCCAACGTGTCGGTATGTCCATCAATCAACCGGATAGCCGACCTCCATCGAGAGGCTCGGTAGCACAATCAAACACTTGCACAACAAGGCTATCACAACAAGCATAGGCAAGTTACACACAACTCAAGGTACTTTAAACACTTCTTAACAACGTCAAGTATACCAAGAAACCAGTATCTAACCCCTTTAAGATCAAGGTACTCCTACCTTTTATAACCAAGCCACTTATGTTTTTCCATCACAAGGAGTTTAATATTTGAAAACAAGTTACTTCTCTATTTTAAAAAATCAGGTTACCATTTTAAATCCAATAATGAATCCATTTCTTTATTTTCCATAAAGTCGTTATAATTAACTTCCCATAAAGCTATTATAACACTTTATGTTTTAAAGACAAGTCAAGGCGAAACCATGCCTTTCTTTTTAAAACAAAACACTTCAAATTCTTCAGTCTCTTTCCTTTTAGAAATCAAGTTCCTTACTTTGGAATTTTTAAGAAAAGTCATAACTTGATTACAATAGTTCTTATTAGAGCAGCCATGGTCTAGGAAATGTAATACAATTTTGTCTTATCTTAGCTTCTATGCAGATGGAGGTTTCTACTGGTTTTAATGTAATTAATTGTCATTACTATTTCCTTTATTAACGCTGCATTGACTTGTTCGATTCTTATTCCCATTTCCGGAATTTATGTAACATTATTTCTTTAAAAACCAAGTACTCATTTCTCACGAATGAGCTTTCACACTTTTCAACACCATTTAGGTCAATAATACGTCGAGCCTCTTATCTTTTGAAATCAACAAACCATCCTTTTACCTACATAAAGTGGTTATAACAAACTTCCCATAAAGCCGTTATAACACTTTATGTTTTTAAACCAACTAATTACAACTATAAGCCCTTATGAGACCAAGAGGGCTTATTCGTTAACCACCGAGTACTTATTACTAACGAGTAAGATTTTCCTACTCTTTCAACAATCAAGACCTTTACACTTCATATCAAGTCAAGGCACAACAAGGGAAATCAAATTCCTTTAACACACGTGCATCTACTGCACTATATATTTTACAAATAGTCATGCTGAAGAGGATAGGAAGAATCACATACCTCGCGACGATTGTCGACAATAAGCAAAATGCTCCACAGTACTATCTCCCTTAAGTAGAATATGCTACCGTAGTACTTCAATCCTATAAGGGTCATAAAACGTCTATCAATCTCTAGCTTCGAACGTAGAATAACTAAGTGCAAGGTCCCTACATTCAATGGGAAAGTCAGACAGCACTTCCTTTGTTTCTACTTACTAAGCCACCTCTTCCAAGGCCGAAATTCAATAACCAACACCACATTTAAGGCTCAATTAATTCAGCAAATACAAGGGGATTACACGCCTACTAATACGTGTAAAATTCCGCCCCACAACAACACAAAATAAACCAATAATCTCCATGCCATTCTTGGCCAACAATATAACCAATACTAACCCTTTTCAACTCTTCCAATTCAAGTTCTTAGGTCTAACATGATAGAGCCTTAGACATCTTCAACAATTACAATTTCTGTCACGACCCGATCCCGGGCCCGTGACTGGTGCCTTACCCCGGGCACCCTAGTGATACAACATCAGAGAAAATCGTGAAATAAAACTTAAACACGAAACAAGAGTTAAAGTATGAAACAAAGCTAACTAACACGGTCACCTTCCCCGAATATATACATATATATATCAACTTGAGCAGTTAAATCCTTTTACAAACCACACTTGCGATTACTACAGACCTCTAAGAATGTAACCATAACTATGGGACGGAATGGTCATACCACAGAATGTACAAGTAACTACACCGACAGGGACTATACCAAAGATAAGCCTTGAAAGCGGAGCTTCCCAAAAGGTCAACAGTGATCCTAAGAGCGGATCCACAACCGATGTACCTCTACTGCGGCATGAACGCGGCCGAAGGAGGTCGATCTAACAGTACAGTATGTGAAATCGTAAAATCAGTAAATGAAATCATAATAGTCTATATAAAGGAGAGACATGTATGATAACCAAACTACGATCCATAATATATAACAATCATGTCAAGTCGTGGACTCACGCCCTCAAAGTCATTACTCAAGTATAACAATGGGTCTCACGCCCACAACATCAATCATGCCCGTGGAATACCTTCCTCACTGCCGGCAGTCTATGATATAATCACCCCAAGAAGTACATATGAACACTAGGTCCCACCTGTGTCATAACAACCGTACTAACAATACTATACAACCAAACCACGAAGCTGACACGGGGCAAGTACGAAAGCCAACTACCAGATACCAAGCCTGCGCCACGCGGTGGCGGGCAATCTGAAGGCTAACTATCGAATACCGCGTATCACGAGACTTCGCCATCACACTGAGCGGGGCAAGTGTGAAGGCTAACTACAGTACGAGGCGAATCGACCACGAGGCGGGGCAAGTAAAGCCAACCAGATACCAAGGCCGAATCAGTAAACCTCATGGAGAGCTAGTCCATGGAACAACAATCCTAATGGAACCATACCCGTGGGCCACCCATCGTGTCAGTATGTCCAAAAGGAAACAACAAGACATCAATCAAAATGGAAGCATACTCGTGGGCCACCCATCGTGTCAGTATGTCCAAAGTGATTAACAAAATAACAATCAAAATGGAAGCATACTCGTGGGCCACCCATCGTGTCAGTATGTCCAAAGTGATTAACAAAATAACATGACCGGCCCTCCATCGAGAGACGCGGTAACATAAGAATACAACACTTGCACAACAAGGCTATCACACACAACCATAGGCACGCTACACACAACTCAAGGTACTTTCATTTTATGACAAGTCCAGGTTTTTAATCCCCAAGTACTACGTACGTTAAATTCTTTTTAGAAGATCCCTTTCTTTTACAAAAGTCACCCGATACCCGTAGTATCAAAATAAAGTGACTAACATTTTAATTAAACCAAAACAACTTCCAGACTTTCCTTTTTAAACCAAATTAAGACAATACCATGCCTTCTTTTTAGACCAAAACACTTCTCCTTTTAAAGTCAAGTTACCATTTTAAAACCAATGATAAAAACCATTCCTTTGTTTTCATAAAGTCGTTATAACTAACTTCCTATAAAGCTGTTATAACACTTTATGTTCTAAACCAAAAACTCTTTAATTCCACAAGTCTCTTTTCTTTTAAAACAACAACAAGTATTCTTTTAAAACCCAAATAACTTACTCTTTTCAAAACAAGTAACCTATACTTAAAATCAAGTTACTTCTCTTTTTCCGAAAACAAGTCGTTATAAGTCAAGTCTCTTATCTTTCAAGATCAAGTCTCTTAACTTTCAAAATCAAGTCGTTTATAAGTCAAGTCTCTTATCTATTAAGATCAATAAACCATTCTTTTACCTACATAAAGTCGTTATAACTAACTTCCCATAAAGCTATTATAACACCCTATGTTTTAAACCAACCAAATCACTTAGCACGTATGCGTCACCGTACTACATAGTTCACAACAATCATGCTAGAAAAGATAGGAAGAGATTCACATACCTCGCGACGATTATCGACAATTAGCAAAAGCGCTCCCGATCTTAGAACCTGCTGGCGTTTCCACTCTTCAGTAGAATACGCTACTCGTAGTACTGCTACCTATAAAGGCCACAAAATGCCTATCAACTCCTAGATCTCCTCGTAGAATATTCTAACTGCAAGATTCCTTTTCTACGAGAAAATTCTGACACCTCCCCGCTATCACACAAATCTCCTCCCTACCAAGGCCCGCTACTGTGCCAACAACTCCTGAGGATTACACGTCTAACCGGCGTGTTCAATTCGCTTCACGATGTACTACACAAGTCTCATAAGTGCACTCAATGTAAATCTGATTCAATCCTTTATAATCATCCTTCCAATATAATATACTCAAGTATAACTACTACAACATGTAATATCCAATTACAATAGGGGGACATAGATTATTACCTCGATAAGCCCAAAATTATCCAAGATTATAAGTCGATACAGGGCAACGTTTAGCTCCAATTCCTTACGCTCCAACCCGCTCCAAGCGACCCTTAGAAGTTTCTAAACAACTTCTCTTAACACTTCAACCAAGCTAGGAAGATTTTTCTAGGGTTTCACTTTACGGCTATTGGAATAAAATAGTATTTCCGGGCTCCTAGTATTAAAACAACTTTGGAATACTACTAGGGATACTAGGCCAAGGTATTTGGGATTTTACAACAATACACAAAGTATTTCACTACTCAAAGTGGGAGGGGGACGAGAACAAGGCATAAAGGGAGGGAGTATTTTGCTTGGAAAGCGTAAGTGAGGGATGATTTACTCTTCAACTTAAGGGGGGGGGGGGTATATATAGAGGGTTCAAAGGTCAAGATCAAGCAAGGTGTGTGGTCAAGATTGGGCCATGTGTGTGTGGGTCCCACCACACCACATGCCAACGATTGCTCTCCAGTGGCATGGTCAATCGGCGAGGGACAGTGGCTAGCCAACGTCACCAATTTCGGCCAAGGGTGCCACATGGGGGTGACATGTGTCGCCCCCGATTCGTCCAAAATATTTCGTCTTCCGAAAATATCCAAAATACCGAAAATCTCAAAAACAAAGCGGGCCCCACAAAACCGTAAATTTCTCCCGTGGGCCCCACGTGACCATTTCCGAAAATAAAATCTCAAAATTCTAATATAATCCAAGAAGTCCAAATACCAAATCTGGGAATCCAATTCCCATTAACGAACCTTTTTCTTCACAAAAACCGGAAACTTTTCCGTCGAAAAATCACATCTTTCTTTCTTTCCAAAATTTCTGTCGTATTCTCGTACGTACATCCTCACATACATACCCTGGAACTACGGGGTATAACATTCTTCCCCCCTTAGAAACATTCGTCCCGAATGTTCCTTCTAAGCCTCTAATCAAACGTGTGCCGGTATAGTCTTTACTACTATACTTACGAAACCAACCACGCCATCAATGGCCAGAATGTAACATGTGCGCAAAACTCAAATCCAAGCCAACGAGGAAACACCTCTAACATCACAAAAAGCTCACATCCATGGTCTAAAGGATACTCCCTTCACATCTTCACTTCACAAAAGAAATGATCACTTCCGTTTTCATAACACATTGTTCGCTTCTCTTCTTACTCGTCGTCCCCTTCTCGTACACCCGAACTCTTTCTAGTACACATACCACACTTCAGTCACTGCTTCAATTTCCACAACCCTGGAGTTACCACCTCCAAACTTGGTCATCTTACTTGTTATACCCCGTATTTCCAGAGTATGTACGTAAGGGCGTACGTACGAAAGTGTAGCCTTAAAAGTTTAGGCCTAGGACGTTTTTTTGGGCACAACTCACACAAAGAATCGTTTTCCGACGAAACGTTTTACACGACTCGCGTAGGGTAAATTCCGGCTATGTCATTTCTAATTTTTGCGGATTTTTCGGCGGCGGAACCTTTTGGACCAACGAGAGGTGACACTTGTCACCCTCGTGGACGCCAAGTGGCCTTTTGCCTTGAACGATTGAGAGGTTTTGGGGCTTAAAACATGGACCTTTGTTTGTGGAGTGATTTGAGGAGTAGGTTAGGGGCACTTGGGCAAATCTTGGCCTCCACTTGCCCCACTTGGCTTGATCTTGGCCCTGGTTTCCTATAAATACCCTCTCTTTGAAGACTTATTCATCACAAATTTCCAAGTCTAAATCCTCCTTCCCACTTGTGAGCCATCGTCCTAAGCCTCATCTCCCCATGAGAAGCCTTGGCGAATACCCCCATAAAAGAAGCCCTAGCCGAAACACTACCCCCCTCCCTTGGTAGAAAAGTTGCCTTCTAGTATTGTTATAATGCCCAAAATACCCTAGCCCAAATCCCTTTTAGTATTTAAGTTGAAGTTGTTGGAAACTTCTAAGGGTCCTTGGAGCTTTTGGAGAGTGCAATTAGGAGCTAAACCTTGCTCCGGATCGACTTATATCTAGGATATTATTGGGCTTACCGAGGTAAATAATCTTATCCTTCTTTTTGTAATTAGAGAATACATACTGTAGAAGTATAGGAATAAGTATAAATACTTAGAAGGTTGTTAAAGAATAGAATTGAACTGTTATCACAGTAGAAGGGTTTAAAAGAAGAATATTGAACTATACTTACTTAGGACTGTTTTCACAGTAGACTTGAGTAGCTCACCGGGTAGGGAAGTGCTGCCCGATTTTCCATATGATAGAGGACCCTCTGCTTAGAACTGTTTACAGAGTAGTCTAGACGTTGATAGACGTGTCTGACTATTATAGGTTGATTCTGCGCGACATATTCAACTTGGCGGTGGTTTCGCCGAGAAGGTATGTGATTCTTCCTAAAGCATGATATTTTAAAATATATATATGATGCGGTAGGCGTGCGTGTTAAGCGAATAATACTTTACGGCAATGTCTTTTGACTTAAGCACGAATAATACTTACAAGAATGTCTTGCGACTTAAGCTGAATAATAAGGATCTTAAAGCATTTCAAAAGAATATTGAATCATTTTCTTACGTAAGAGAACTAATTGGTTTTAAACACCAAGCTTAAGAGTTATACTAGCTTTATGGGAAGTTAGGTATAACAACTTAAGAATGATAAAAGGAACAATTTATACGTGTTTATAATGCACTTATATTGATTTATGAAAGAATAATAAAATGGTTTGATAAGTAGAAATGATATGATGCTATGTGTGGTAGTGACTTGTAACATTTGTATAAGAGGGTATTCTTGTTGTGCTTATGTTGTTTAACGATAAGCTGTTATGTTGGTATTATATCACTCACCTCTTGACATGTTCTGCAGGGGTTAAGGCGCCTCCGTCGGGGTAGACTCGAGCGATGCAGGACCATGATTCGAGAATACCTCATGCGGGTCCAGGGGACTATGCGAGCTACGAGTTCGAGGTTAGTGTGCGGGGTTATACCTCATGCGGTCTATGTGGCCATGCGGACTACGAGTCGGGGCGATCGAGGAGTAGCTACCTCGATGCGGGGTTATACCCTATGCGGGCCTATGTGAGTGGCCTATGCGGACTACGGGAGTCCAGGATTAGGCTTGCATAGTGATACTACGGGAGATTGGCCCTGCTTCGATCATTCGTAGCCTAGAAAAGACCTATTACAGTTACCTATTGTTGCTCTTGTTTTTGATGTGGCACTATGTGCAGTTACATTGGTTGTTTCGTGCATATTTGTAAACTGGTTTTAAAATGATATGATTTCATTTAAGTATTTTACAGTTTCACATACATAGTACCTGTTGTACTGACCTCCTTCGGGGGGCTGCGTTCATGCCGCGGTAAGCAGCAGTGCTAGATCCACATCCTTAGGATCTTTGCTTTGGTGTCAGGAGCTCCATCTTCTCCGGAGGCTCTACTTTTGGGTATGATCTCCCTGTTGTTGTATATCGTTTTGTACATTCAGGGTATGGCGGGGCCCTGTCCCGCCATAGTTGTTTATCTTCTTAGAGGTCTGTAGTCCTATTGTACAGTTGGGATGTAACTGCCAAACTATGTTTATTTATATTATGCCGAAAGACGACTTTTCTCATATAAACTGTGTCTCAATTTTCATTGATTCATATCTTGTTTTATATTTCCGATTTTCTCGATGTATGGCGCAGGTGCGGGTAAGGCACGATCCACGAACCGAGCAGTCGTGACAAAAGTGGTATCGAGCGATTAATCCTCGGAAAGTGTCTGAGACCGTATCTAGTAAGTCTTGATTATCGGTGTGTTGTGCACCACACCAATAATCGTGAGGCTATAGGATATTTAGGATTGGTTTCCATTCTTTTCACTCGAGATCGTGCTTTAGAGTTGTGTTAAAGTTGGACCCCTCTAACGTATTCCTTTTACATGTGATTATGCCTCCACGTAAGGCAACCCGCCCGAGAAGGGCAAGCGGCGAGGCGCTAGTGGGACACCTAGAGTCACGAGGCTCGAGACCCGGTCTATACAGACGGCGAGTTCTGCGACGCCGACCACAGGAGGTTTAGGCGCAGCGATGGGCGATGAGACCCGATACCTACACCTCGATCCGGCTGGAAGCGAATGAGATAGGTTCTGAAGATGGCCCGATTCGGCGGGATCGTGGCGAACATGAGAGCAGTGAATCTGGCGGTTCGATTCGGCCCAGAGCACCGTGGTTCACCGAGGCGAGATAGTTTGAGGCTACGAGACTTCCCGAGTTGTAGCCCGCCCGAGTTCTGGTCGAGGCGGAGGATGATCCGCGAGAGTTCATCCGGCGATTCTGAGGATCGTAGAGGTGATCAAAGCTTGAGACCGAGTCCGTGACGCCGGTTCGCATCGGCTACGTGATCATGATCGATTGGTTTGATTCATGGGAGTTATCCGGGAAAGCACGTCCCAGCTACTGGGATGAGTTCTCGGAGGCTTTCCTCACTCACTTCTTGCCTCGCGGATGAGAGGGCACGGGCGACATATTTTTTTATTCGAGCGAGAGAAGGGCCTGATTAGGAGTACAATGTCGAGTTTGATTCATTGGCTCGATATGTCCCAGCGTTAGTAGCGAATATGGAGGATAGGGTGCACCGCTACGTCACGGGCTAGATGATTATATGGCGAGTCTTGTGCGGGTGTTTCTCTTCACCGTATGGACATTACCGCACGCGAGCTCATGCGCTTAGGCTGCGAGGCGTAGAGGCGGCGGGTTGTGGCGGCGAAGAAGACGGGGCGGCGGTCTTTTGGTGTCTATCGTGGTGGCGGCCTCGGCCTGATCTTGCACCACGGCCGGCTCGAGCACTCTGCCGCGTCCTCGGCCACGGCCCGAGTATTCGGCGCACCGAGGCCCGTGGCTTGACGCGTCGAGCGGCGAAGAATCGGCGTCCGGACCACCCGCCGGTGTGGCCGTCGCGGTAGATCGGCCGGGTGTGGTGCGCTACGGGAGTTTATTCTGATTGTGGCGGCCAGGTCACTTTGCGGCTGTCAGGCGAGGCGGTCAGTAGTAAAGTCGACTACGATTCTTTCGCCGGGTCTTCATCCCGACGATTTACTCGCCCGGAGCAAGGTACTCATGGACGGCGGTGTCGCGGAAGGTCGTGGCGCGGGTCGATTCTAGCGGTCCTCGACCGCATTTATGCTGCCTTGTCGGTAGGCAGATCGGGAGGCCTCGGTGATGTCGTCGCGGTACCTTATCGGTTCTGGATTTGATGTGTATGCATTGATAGATCCGGTTCTACTGTCTATATATCCCCCTTATTGCTATTAGGATAGGGATAGAGCACGAGTCCATAGACCACTTTCGAGGTAGCTACGCGATGGTGATTCGGTGGTAGCTCGGCGGGTATATAGGGCTTGTCGATGACCATTCTGATCGTCGGACCCTGGCCGACTTGATAGAGTTGGATATGACCGATTTCGGCGTGATCATGGGTATGGATTGGCTAGCTTGCTACGCCAATGTAGACTGCGAGGAGAGAGTAGTGCGGTTCGATTTCTGAGGCCGGTTGTTGAGTGGGAGAGACCTTTGTATCGCCGGGGTAGGTTTATTTCCTACCTCGAGGCTAGGAAGATGGTGCGAAGAAGTACATCTACCATCGTTCGGGTGTTTGATAACGAGGCCGCAGCGCGATTTTTGATCGATTCGGTAGTCGAGAATTCCCGGGCGTGTTTCAGACGACCTCCGGGTATCCTCCCGAGAGGAGATAGAGTTTTGTATTGATGTGCTACGGACACTCGGCCTATTTCCATTCCGCCATACGTAATGGCACCGCCGAGTTGAGAGAGTTGAAGGATCGGCTTAGAGATTTCTTTGGAGAAGGGCTTCATCGGGCCTAGTGTTTCTCCACGAGGCGCGGTATTGTTCGTGAAGAAGAAGGGCGGGGCAGCTGCGCGTGTGTGTTGATCTGACGGTGAACAAGGTGACCATTAAGAACAGATACCCCCGTCCCAGGATTGATGATTTGTTCGACCAGTTGCAGGGCGCGAGATGTTTCTCCAAGATTGATCTGCGATCGGGCTATCATCAGGTGCGAGTCAGAGAGGCGGATGTCCCTAGGACTGCATTCCGGACCCGGTACGGGCATTGTGAGTTCAGGGTCATGTCTTTCGGGTTGACCAATGCTCGTGGTATTCATGGATTTGATGAACCGAGTGTTCAAACCATTTTTGGACACGTTTGTGATAGTGTTCATTGATGATATCTTGGTTTATTCTCGCCAGAGCGGGAGCATGCGGGCATTTGAGACTGTCTTTGAGAGTTCTCGAGACCAGCCGATTATACGCCAAGTTTTCCAAATGTGAGTTTTGGTTAACCGGTGGCTTTTCTTGGGCATATTGTCGGTGATGGCATTCGAGTGGATACGCCAAGATCGAAGCGATCGAGACTTGGCCTAGACCTACTACTCAGCTGAGGTTCGCATTTTACGGGCCTCGCAGTTATTATCGGCGGTTCGTAGAAAAGTTTGCTTATCTCGCACCATTGACTAGTGACTCGGAAAGCGGCTAAGTTTGATGGTGATGCTTGTGGCGGGGTTTCCGATTCTTGAAGGATAGGCGACCGCCCCGTTCTTACTCTTCCGCAGGTCGAGCGGTTATGTCGTGTATTGTGATGTGTCAGGCATCGGGTTGGGATGTGTGTTGATGCAGCAGGGCAAGGTTATAGCGTATGCATCCCGACAGCTGAAGAAACACGAGAGGAACTACCCGCCATGATTTGTAGTTAGCGTGGTGATTCACGCCTTGAAGATCTGGAGGCACTATTTGTATGGGGTTCATGTGGATATTTATACGCACCACAAGAGCCTCGGTATATCTTCGACCAAAGGAGTGAACTTACGGCGAGACGGTGGTTAGAGTTGCTTAAGGATTACGATGTTGATATCCTGTACCACGGGAAGGCCAATGTTGTGGCGGATGCTCTTAGTCGTAGGTCGATGGGAGCCTATCGGATGTGCGGCCGAGAGGAGGACATGGTTCGTGATTTGCATCGATTAGCGAGCCTTGGTGTCCGCTTGTTTGATTCTCGATAGCGGTGAAGTGCAGTCGTGAGGTTCGAGTCTTCCATCGTCGAGGAGGTGAAGAGGCAATTCGAGGATCAATTTTGACACGTTATCGTGATCTGACTCTTCGTGAGGAAGGGTCCTTTTGAGGTAGCACCGATGGGGTGCTAAGGTTTGGCGAGTTGTGTGTTCGGATGTTTGAGGACTTGGCGGAGTTCTTGGGAAGCACACAATGCGGCGTTACTCTATCCATCGTGGTCGACCAAGATGTACCACGACCTTAGATCTGTGTATTGGTGGGATGGCTTGAAGAGGGACGTTAGAGAGTTCGTAGCTCAGTGCCCGTGTTGTCAGCAGGTGAAGATAGAGCACAAGAGGCCCGGTGGTTTGTTGCAGGCGATAGAGATCCCGACCTGGAAGTGGGAGGTGATCAACATGGACTTTATCACAGGATTACCTCGCACACAGAGGAGACATGATTCTATATGGGTTATCGTCGGTGTGCGAAATCAGCCCACTTTCTTCCGTCGGATCGACTTTTTACTGAGGATTATGCGGACTTTATATCAGAGATCGTCGATCGCATGGAGTCCTGTTTGATCATATCGCACAGAGCCCGGTTCTGGCTAACTTCGGAGGTCTTTCGAGAAGGGTTTGGGGCCTTGGTGAGCACGAAGTCGCATTCCATCCACGAGCAGACGGACAGTGGCGCACTATCCGGACTCTTGAGGATATCTTTGCGAGCTGTGTTATCGACTTTCGAGTGGTGGGAGGATCATTTGCCTCTAGTTGAGTTTGCGTATAATAATAGCTATCACTCCGGTATTCGGATGGCGCCTTATGAGGCCTTGTATGGGAGGAAGTGCGGTCGCCTATAGGCTGGTTCGATGTGGGCGAGTGCGATTAGTGGGACAGATTTGGTGCGTGCGATGGATAAGGTGAAGCTTATCCAGAGCGGTTGCTCGCGGCTCGAGTCGGCAGACGTCATATGCGAATCATCGTCGTCGGCATCCGGGTTCGAGGTTGATGATTGGGTTTTCTGAAGGTGTCACATGAAGGTGTGATGAGATTCGGGAAGAAAGGAAACTCGGCCCAAGGTACATTGGGCCTATCAGTTGTCGCGAGGTAGGCAAGGTTGCCTACGAGTTGAATCTGCCGTCCGTCTGGAGGCGGTCATCCGGTGTTTCATGTTTCTATCTTTGAGAGATGTATCGAGGATCCATCTAGAGTGCACCGATTGACGATGTCCGGTGTGAGGGGTTATCGTATGAGGAGATTCCCATAGCGATAATCGATCGTCGGAGTTAGGCGTCTGCGGACGAAGGGCGTGGCTTCCGTCAAAGTCTTGTGGCGGAGCAGGCTCGGGAGGAGATGGCGTGGGAAGGCGAGGAGGACATGAGGCGAAGTATCCTCACCTATTCCCACCTCGGGTAATTCACTTTCCTACTTGTAAATCTTCATTATCGTTTATGCCTAAGTGTTGTTTGTGGCGTGTGTGGCATATGCAAACCGTTAAGTTATGAGGAACCTTATCGTTAGCTATCTTGGGAAGGAACATTCGGGACGAATGTTTCTAAGGAGGAGAATGTTATATCGGATTTCCGGAGTATGCGTAGGCGTGCGTGCGAAAGTGTAGCCTTAAAAGTTTAGGCCTAGGGCGTTTTTGGGCACAACTCACACAAAGAATCGTTTCCGACGAAGCGTTTTACGACTCGCGTAGGGTAAATTCGGCTATGTCATTTCTAATTTTTGCCGATTTTTCCGAGCGACGGAACCTTTTGGACCAACGAGAGGGTGACACTTGTCACCTCAGTGGGCGGCAAGTGGCCTTTGCCTTGAACGATTGAGAGGTTTTTGGGGCTTAAAACATGGACCTTTGTTTGTGGAGTGATTTGAGGAGTAGGTTAGGGGGCACTTGGGCAAATCTTGGCCCTCCACTTGCCCCCCACTTGGCTTGATCTTGGCCCTTGGTTTCCCTATAAATACCCCTCTCTTTGAAGACTTATTCATCACAAATTTCCAAGTCTAAATCCTCCTTCCCCCTTGTGAGCCATCGTCCTAAGCCTCACTCCCCCCCCCCCCTTGAGAAGCCTTGGCCGAATACCCCCATAAAGAAGCCCTAGCCGAAACACTACCCCCCTCCCTTGGTAGAAAAGTTGTCTTCTAGTATTGTTATAATGCCCAAAATACCCTAGCCCAAATCCCTTTTCGTATTTAAGTTGAAGATGTTGGAAACTTCTAAGGGTCCTTGGAGCTTTTGGAGCGTGCAATTAGGAGCTAAACCTTGCTCCGGATCGACTTATATCTAGGATATTATTGGGCTTACCGAGGTAAATAATCTTATCCTTCTTTTTGTAATTAGAGAATACATACTGTAGAAGTATAGGAATAAGTATAAATACTTAGAAGGTTGTTAAAGGATAGAATTGAACTGTTATCACAGTAGAGGGGTTTAAAAGAAGAATATTGAACTATACTTACTTAGGACTGTTTTCACAGTAGACTTGAGTAGCTCACCGGGTAGGGAAGTGCTGCCCGATTTTCCATAGGATAGAGGACCCTCTGCTTAGAATCATTTCTGAGTAGTCTGACGTTGATAGGCGTGTCGACTATTATAGGTTGATTCTGCGCGCGACATATTCAACTTGGCGGTGGTTTTCGAGAAGGTATGTGATTCTTCCTAAAGCATGATATTTTAAAATATATATATAGTACGGTAGGCGTGCGTGTTAAGCGAATAATACTTACGGCAATGTCTTTTGACTTAAGCCTGAATAATACTTACGGCAATGTCTTGCGACTTAAGCCTGAATAATAAGGATCTTAAAGCATTTCAAAAGAATATTGAATCATTTTCTTACAGAAGAGAACTAATTGGTTTTTAAACACCAAGCTTAAGAGTTATGCTAGCTTTATGGGAAGTTAGGTATAACAACTTAAGAATGATAAAAGGAACAGTTTATACGTGTTTATAATGAACTTATATTGATTTATGAAAGAATAATAAAATGGTTTGATAAGTAGACATGATATGATGCTATGTGTGGTAGTGACTTGTAACATTTGTATAAGAGGGTATTCTTGTTGTGCTTATGTTGTTTAACGATAAACTGTTATGTTGGTATTATATCACTCACCTCTTGACATGTTCAGGGGTTAGGCGCCTCCGTCGCGGGGTAGACTCGGTGATGCAGGACCATGATTCGAGAATACCTCATGCGGGTCCAGGGACCTATGCGAGCTACGAGTTCGAGGTTAGTGTGCGGGGTTATACCTCATGCGGTGCATGTGGCCATGCGGACTACGAGTCGGGGCGATCTTAGGAGTAGCTACCTCGATGCGGGGTTATACCCTATGCGGGCCTATGTGAGTGGCCTATGCGGACTACGGAGTCGAGATTAGGCTTGCATAGTGATACTACGGGCGATTGGCCCTGTTTCGATCATTCGCAGCCTAGAAAAGACCTATTACAGTTACCTATTGTTGCTCTTGTTTTTGATGTGGCACTATGTGCAGTTACATTGGTTGTTTCGTGCATATTTGTAAACTGGTTTTAAAATGATATGATTTCATTTAAGTATTTCTGATTTCACATACTTAGTACCTATTGTGCTTGACCTCCTTGAGGCTGCGTTCATCTGTGAGTAAGAGCGGCAGTGCTAGATCCACATCCTTAGGATCTTTGCTTTGGTGTCAGGAGCTCCATCTTCTCCGGAGGCTCTACTTTTGGGTATGATCTCCCTGTTGTTGTATATCGTTTTGTACATTCAGGGTATGGCGGGGCCCTGTCCCGCCATAGTTGTTTATCTTCTTAGAGGTCTGTAGTCCTATTGTACAGTTGGGATGTAACTGCCAAACTATGTTTATTTATATTATGCCGAAAGACGACTTTTCTCATATAAACTGTGTCTCAATTTTCATTGATTCATATCTTGTTTTATATTTCCGCTGATTTTCTCTGATGTATGACTGCTTGGGTGCCCGGGTAAGGCACCAGTCACGGGCCCCGGAACGGGTCGTGACATTACTAGCCTCAAATTCCCTCAAGGCCATTCCCGGCCTTCACGATTCGATTCTGGTCGAACACATCCCCGAACTCGTACGATGGTTACCTAAACTTGGGCCTAGCACCCTCGTGACCCTACCACCTGGCGGGACCACCTCGAACTGACCCCACCTCATTCCGGGCTGCGGGTTGACCCGCGACCTTGCCTCAACCCGACCCATTCGTCGCGCCAAACTCTTGTTCCCCGATCCGGAACAATCTTACTAATTCACGTCATGAAAGCTACCACTTCCATCTTACACTACCCATGGAATTATCACACCAATACACCACGCATATAACGTACTTCGACCAATATCAACCGAAAAATCTTTTACTCACGACGGCCTTACATCTAAGGTCTCAACGTATAATATTCTAAGGTTCAAAAACTTTCACGTCCCCAGACTTACCCTTTCTCAACTGCCCATGTTTTCTAATTAACACTTAACACAATGCTATCCGTACATAGCACCTAACAGGTACCCACCATAACAACATAAACAAGTCTCTTAAGGGCTAAAGATATCTCTGCAACTACTGCCTCACTTTCCCTTTGTCGCTCTAACCATAATCACGCCTGCAGGCGCTAGCTATATAAGGCGATGAACCACCATCGATCCGAAAGGTGAGTCTCTACATCTGTGCTACCTCAGTCGGACAAACTCTCACCAAATGGCCTGTTGGCGTAAGCATACAAAGGTATCGAGCGATGCGACACTCCCACCATGACGCCTATCATAACGGCCACACAGAGGTGGGGGTGGCCTCTCCTCGCTAACACCCCTTCCTCTCCGAACCACTGAATCCGCAACTAACCCGGTAGGCTGAGTCCTCCTACCTATATCCCTCCTACTAGGACATCCTCCCATCACATGGCCCTGACGGCCATAGGTATAATAATCTCCCAAACTAGCACGACACCCTGAGGATCATCCTCAGCTCTCTATCCATAGAACTCGCGACTATGACTCAAGAAATCCGAAGTCTCAGACTATCGGAGCTAGGGTGAACCACGGGTACTGCCGGAACCACCGGCTCCGTCGTCCTTATTCCCGACCACCGGCCTAGCTAATCGGGCTATCTCCTTGAACTCATATCCTTGGCTCCTGGCCGTGGATCTGGAGGCTCAGGTATCGTGGCCTCCGTAGAAACTGCTGCCGCTCTAACTCTGCTGGGGCTAGCGGCGTCATAAAACTCGTCGTCTGAAGTACTATCTTAGGTAATGATCGGGCCTGCGCCCTCGTACTCCTCTGTTCGCTCGCGACTCCTCTGTTGCCTTGCCTTACGGGCCTGGTTGCCTTCGCAGGCATAATCGTACAAACGAATACGTCAGGAGTCCAACTTATAACACGGCTCTAAGGCACGATCTCAGTGAGAAGAATGAAACCAATCATAAATGTCCTGCGACCTCATGATTATAGATGTGGTGCAACACACCGATAATCAAGACTCTACTAGACGCGATGCAGACACTTTCAGAGGACTAAGCTGCTCGATACCACTTTTGTCACGACCGATCCGGGCGTGGTCGTGCCTTACCGGGCACCTAGTGATACAACATCGGAGAAAATCGTGGAAATAAAAACTTAAACACGAAACAAGAGTTAAAGTATGAAACAAGCTAACCAACACAATCGCTTCCCGAATATATACATATATATATCAACTTGAGCAGTTAAATCCTTTTACAAACCCCGCCACACTTGTGATTACGGACCTCTAAGAATGTAACCATAACTATGACGGGACGGGGCCACGCCATACCACGAATGTACAAGTAACTACACCGACGGGGACTATACCAAAGATAAGCCTCCAAGAAGCGGAGCTTCCCAAAAAGCTGAACAGTGATCCTAAGAGCGCGGATCCACAACCGATGTACCTCTACCTGCGGCAAGAACGCAGCCCCCCGAAGGAGGTCAATACAACATGTACCAAGTATGTGAAACTGTAAAATACTGTAAATGAAATCATAATAGTCTATATAAAGCAGGAGACATGTATGATAACCAAACTACAGTCCATAATATATAAACAGTCATGTCAAGTCAGGGACTCACGCCCTCAAAGTCATTACTCAAGTATAACAATGGGTCTCACACCCACAACATCAATCATGCCCGTGGAATACCTTCGCCAGCTGGCGATCTATGATATAATCACCCCGAAGTACATGAACACTAGGTCCCACGTGTCATAACAACCGTACTAACAATACTATACAACCAAACCACGAAGGCGACACGGGGCAAATCGAAAGCCAACTACGGATACCAAGCTGCGCCACGCGGTGGCGGGGCAAATCTGAAGGCTAACTACGGATACCAAGGCGTATCACGAGACTTCGCCACTACACCGAGCGGGGCAAGTGCGAAGGCTAACTACAGTACGAGGCCGAATCGGCCACGAGGCGGGGCAAGTACGAAAGCCAACCACGGATACAAGGCGAATCAGTAAACCTCATGGAGAGCTAGTCCATGGAACAACAATCCTAATGGAACCATACCCGTGGGCCACCCATCGTGTCAGTATGTCCAAAAGGAAACAACAAGACAACAATCAAAATGGAAGCATACTCGTGGGCCACCCATCGTGTCAGTATGTCCAAAGTGATTAACAAAATAACAATCAAAATGGAAGCATACTCGTGGGCCACCCATCGTGTCAGTATGTCCAAAGTGATTAACAAAATAACATGACCGGCCCGCCATCGAGAGACGCGGTAACATAAGAATACAACACTTGCACAACAAGGCTATCACACACAACCATAGGCACGCTACACACAACTCAAGGTACTTTCATTTTATGACAAGTCGGGTTTTAATCCCCAGTACTACGTCGTTAAATTCTTTTAGAAGATCCCTTCTTTTACAAAAGTCACCCGATCCGTAGTATCAAAATAAAGTGACTAACATTTTAATTAAACCAAAACAACTTCCGGACTTTCCTTTTAAACCAAATTAAGACAATACCATGCCTTCTTTTGACCAAAACACTTCTCCTTTTAAAGTCAAGTTACCATTTTAAAACCAATGATAAAAACCATTCCTTTGTTTTCATAAAGTCGTTATAACTAACTTCCTATAAAGCTGTTATAACACTTTATGTTCTAAACCAAAAACTCTTTAATTCCACAAGTCTCTTTTCTTTTAAAACAACAACAAGTATTCTTTTAAAACCCAAATAACTTACTCTTTTCAAAACAAGTAACCTATACTTAAAATCAAGTTACTTCTCTTTTTCCGAAAACAAGTCGTTATAAGTCAAGTCTCTTATCTTTCAAGATCAAGTCTCTTAACTTTCAAAATCAAGTCGTTTATAAGTCAAGTCTCTTATCTATTAAGATCAATAAACCATTCTTTTACCTACATAAAGTCGTTATAACTAACTTCCCATAAAGCTATTATAACACCCTATGTTTTAAACCAACCAAATCACTTAGCACATGTACGTCTACCGTACTACATAGTTCACAACAATCATGCTAGAAAAGATAGGAAGAGATTCACATACCTCGCGACGATTATCGACAATTAGCAAAACGCTCCCCAGTACTGTAACCCTGCTAGCCGTTTCCACTCTTCAAGTAGAATACGCTACTCGTAGTACTGCAACCTATAAAGGCCACAAAACGCCTATCAACTCCTAGATCTCTTCGTAGAATATTCTAACTGCAAGATTCCTTTTCTCTGAGAAAATTCGGCGCCTCCCCCATTATCACACAAATCTCCTCCCCTACCAAGGCCTGCTACCAGGCCAACAACTCCCAGGGGATTACACGTCTAACCGGACGTGTTCAATTCTGCTTCACAGTAATACTACACAAGTCTGTAAATGCACCCAATGTAAATCTGATTCAATCCTTTATAATCATCCTTCCAATATAATATACTCAAGTATAACTACTACAACATGTAATATCCAATTACAATAGGGGGACATAGATTATTACCTCGATAAGCCCAAAATTATCCAAGATTATAAGTCGATACAGGGCAACGTTTAGCTCCAATTCCTTACGCTCCAACCCGCTCCAAGCGACCCTTAGAAGTTTCTAAACAACTTCTCTTAACACTTCAACCAAGCTAGGAAGATTTTTCTAGGGTTTCACTTTACGGCTATTGGAATAAAATAGTATTTTCGGGCTCCTAGTATTAAAACAACTTTGGAATACTACTAGGGATACTAGGCCAAGGTATTTGGGATTTTACAACAATACACAAAGTATTTCACTACTCAAAGTGGGAGGGGGACGAGAACAAGGCATAAAGGGAGGGAGTATTTTGCTTGGAAAGCTTAAGTGAGGGATGATTTACTCTTCAACTTAAGGGGGGGTATATATAGAGGGTTCAAAGGTCAAGATCAAGCAAGGTGTGTGGTCAAGATTGGGCCATGTGTGTTATACCCCGTATTTCATGAGTATGTACGTAAGGGAATACGTACAAAGAGTTTGGCTTTAAAGTTAGCCTTGGACGTTTTTTGTTGTACACAACTCGCTTAAAGAATCGTTTTCCGACGAAACGTTTCCACAGCTTTCGTAGGGAAAATTCCGGCTATGCCATTTCTAATTTTTGCGGATTTTTCCGAGAGACGAAACATTTTGGACCAACGGGAGGGCAACACTTGGCACCCTCCCATTGGTGGACTTGAATCGTCCATTTGGACGAATTGAAGAGCCTTGGCACGTTTTTTGTGCCTTGTGCACAAGTCAAGGAGTTGGTAGGATATTTGTGTATAGTTAATCCTCACCCTACACTTGCCTTGCACTTGTCTTAATCTTGGCCATTGGTTGGCCACTTCTTGACCTATAAATACCCCCCTTTAGATGAAGAGTTCTTCATCCACAAATCTTCCAAGTCTTGAAAAATCCTCCCCTCTCCCTTTGTGAGCTTTTATCCAACACCCTTCCCTCCCCTTGTGAGTTTGGTAGGGCCTAACCCCTAGCCTAGCCGAAATCTACCCCCTTGGTAGAAAAGTTGTCTTCTAGTATCGTTATAATGCCCAAAATACCCTAGCCCAAATCCCTTAGTCTTTGGTAGAAGTTGTGAAGAACTTCTAAGGTTTCTTGGAGCTACCGGGGCGTACAACTTAGGAGCTAAACCTTGCTCGGCGACTTATTCTAGGATATTATTGGGCTTCCGAGGTAATAATCCTAACCCTCTTTTGAATTAGAGAATACTTCTTTGTTGTAGTATAAGGATAAGTATAAATACTTAGAAGAATATCACGAGAGAAAGAATTGAACTATTACCACAGTAGAAGGTTTTAAAGAAGAATAATCACTGCAGACTCACATAGGATTTGTTTTCACTGATGACTTATATAGCTCACCGGGTAGGGTTGTGCTGCCCGACTTTCCGTAGAATTGTGAACCCTCTGTTTAGAATGACCCTCAGAGTAGTCTTTGATAGATATCTGTGGCTATTATAGGCTGACTCTCTGCGCGCGACATATTCAACTTGGCAGGTGGTTTTCGCTGAGAAGGTATGTGATTACGCTAAGCATGATATTTTACAATATATATATAGTAGGTGACGCGTACGTGTGTTAATCGAATAATACTTACGGCAATGCCTCACGGCTTAAGCCTGAATAATACTTACGGCAATGCCTCACGGCTTAAGCCTGAATAATAAGAACTGAAAACATTTCAAAAGAATACTGAATCATTTTTAACAGAAGATAAATATCTGGTTTTTAAAACAAAAGCTTAAGAGTTATGCTAGCTTTATGGGAAGTTAGGTATAACAACTTAAGAATGATAAAAAGGAACTGTTTACTTGTTTGTTTATAAAAGCCTTGTATTGATCTCTGTTAAGTGTAGTAAGATTGTTTGATAAGTAGACATATCATGATGCTACTGTGTTAGTAATCTTTGTGTAAGGGGTCATTCTTTGCTTACTACGTTGCTAACGGTAAGTCCGTTATCTTTATTCTTGTATCACCTACCCTTGACTATTATACAGGGCTTGCCCGCGATCTTGGTCTATACGGCCTATGCGGTCTGTGAGACTATGCGGGCGGCGGTATGCTCGATTGATCATTCGGCGTCTAGCCCGACGCGGGATTCCTATGCGGTCTGCTGAGACTATGCGGTCTTTTGAGGCTATGCGGTGCGGGAGCCTAGGCGGATCCGGGGTTAGCTGCCCCGATCGCGATGGCTACCTCATGCGGGTCTATGTGTGACCTATGCGGGCTGCGAAAGTCCAGGACTAGGCACGCAGAATGATACTATGGGCGATTGGCCTTGCTTCGATCATTCGCGGCCTAGAATAGACCTGTTACAGTCTTTCTATTACTGTTGTTGTTTGTGATGTGGCACTATGTGCAATTGAACTGATTGTATTTGTGAAAAGGTTTTAAATACTTTGATTTCATTTTAAAGTACTTTATAGTTTCACATACTTGGTACCTGTTGTACTGACCTCCTTCGGGGGGCTGCGTTCATGCCGCAGGTAAGGGCAAGCAGGTGCTAGATCCACATCCTTAGGATCTTTGCGTTGGTGTCAGGAGCTCCATCTTCTCCGGAGGCTCTACTTTTGGGTATGATCTCCCTGTATTGTAGATAGTTTTGTACAGTCAGGGTATGGCGGGGCCCTGTCCCGCCATAGTTGTTTACTTCCTTAAGTGCAGAGTACTATTATGCAGTTGGGATGTATCGCAAAACTTGAGTTATTTATATTATGCCGAAAGGCAAGCTTTTCATCAGATAAACTGTGTCTTATTGTTTTAAACTGTTTCCTGTCTTGTTTTATATTCCGCTGGTTACTCTGATGTATGACTACTTGGGTGCCCCGGTAAGGCACCAGTCACGGGCCCCGGAACGGGTCGTGACAAAAGTGGTATCAGAGCAGTTAATCCTCGGAAAGTGTCTACGCATCGTATCTAGTAAGTCTTGATTATCGGTGTGTTGTGCACCACACCAATAATCGTGAGGCTATAGGATATTTAGGATTGGTTTCCATTCTTCTCATTACGAGATCGTGCTTTAGAGTCGTGTTATAGGTTGGACCCTCTAACGTATTCCTTTCTATGCGATTATGCCTCACGTAAAACCCGGCCCGAAGAAGCGGCAAAGCGGAGGCGCTAGCGAGACACCCAGAGTCACGAGGGCTCGTGCCCGGTCTATACGAGACAGCGAGTTCTATGACGCCCGGCCCAGCGAGACCACAGCACCACACCTCGCTCCCGCGGCACAAGGCGGAGGTTAGGGTATGAGAGATGGCCCGACTTTTGGCTAAAGTTGTGGCCCGATCTGAGAGAGGCGGATCACGGCAGTTCCGGCTCAGCTCGATCGCACTGTAGTGCACGAGGCGAATAGTTTGAGGTCGCGTGATTTCTTGAGTTGTAGCCGCGAGTTTTACTGGTCGGCGGAGGATGATCGCAGGAGTTCATCCGTCACCGCAGAGATTATGCGGTGATCGTGGCTTGAGGCGAGGCGTGACATTCGGTTCGCGTCGCTGCGTGACACCGCATCGATTGGTTTGATTCATGGGAGCTTTCGGGAGAGCATGCACCTCCGGCGGTATGGGATGAGTTTTGAGGCTTTTCTCACACCTTCTTGCCTCCGCGGATGAGGAGGCACGAGCCGATAGATTCTTCTTCAGAGGCAGAGGGGCACCGTCGGGAATACAATGTCGAGTTTGATTCTTTGGCTAGATATGTCCCAGCGTTGGTAGCAGATATGGAGGATAGGGTACAGCTACGCCACGGGCTAGATGATTATATGGCGAGTCGTATGCGGGTGTTTCTCTTCACCGTATGGACATTACCGCATGCGAGCTCATGCACTAGGAGTGCGAGGCGCGAGACGCCGGGTAGAGCGATATCAGCGAGAAGAAGGCGAGGCAGCGGTTCTTTTGGTGGTCCTCGTGGTGGCGGCATCGTGAAGTCCGTGCACCACGGCCGGCAGAGCGCTCTACCTCATTTTCAGCCACGGCCCGAGCGATCGGGGCGGTCGGGGCCCCAGACTTGATTTCGAGTAGCGAAGGTGCTAACTGCTCGAGTCTGCTCGGTGTGCGTTGTGGCGTATACCATTCAGGGTGTACTCGAGAGCTTGCTATACTTGTGGCGGCAGGTCACTGCGAGTTTGTCAGGCCGGGCGGCGGTGGTAGGCTCACCTACGAGTGCATTGCGCTTCTTCATCCCCGACGATTACTCGCCGGAGCAAGGTTCGCATGGATCGGTCGCGGCGAGGTCGTGGCGCAGTCCTGATTCTAGCGGTCCTCGAACCGCGTTTATGCTTTGTCCGGTAAGCGGGATCGGAGGCCTCACCGATGTCGCCACAGTACCTTATCGGTTCCAGGTTTGATGTGTATGCTTTGATAGATCCGGTTCTACTCTGTCCTATATATCTCCCTTGTTGCTAGTAGGATAGGGATAGAGCACGAGTCCATAGACCACTTTCGAGGTAGCTACGCCATGGGTGATTCGGTGGTAGCTCGGCGGGTATATAGAGCTTGTCTGTGACCATTCTGATCGTCGGACCACAGCCGACTTGATAGAGTTGGAGATGATTGACTTCGACGTGATTATGGGGATGGATTGGCTAGCTTCACTACGCCAATGTAGACTGCAGAGAGAGTAATGCAGTTCCAGTTTCACGAGGCCGGTTGTTGAGTGGGAGCACACGGTATCGTAGAGGTAGGTTTATTTCCTACCTCAAGGCTAGGAAGATGGTGCGAGAAGGGTATATCTACCATCTCGTTCGGGTGTTTGATCTGAAGGCTGCGGTACGCACTTTCATCGATTCCGTGTCGGCGAGTTCCCAGACGTGTTTCGGATGACCTCCGGGTATCCTCCCGAGAGGAGATTGAGTTTTGTATTGACATATTGCGGACACTCGGCCTATTTCCATTCCGCCATACGTAATGCACTGCCGAGTTGAGAGAGTTGAAGGACCCGGCTTAGGGATTTCTTTGGAGAAGGTTTTATCGGACCTAGTGTTTCTCCCTGAAGCGCGGTATTGTTCGTGAAGAAGAAGGGCGGGGCGCTGCGCATGTGTTGATTCTGAGCGGTGAACAAGGTGACCATTAAACGAATACCCTTCCCGTGATTGATGATTTGTTCGACCGATTGCGAGCGCGAGATGTTTCTCCAAGATTGATCTGCGTTCGCTATCATCGTTCGTGTCGAGAGGTGGATGTCCCACAGATCGCATTCCGACGTGACGCATTATGAGTTCGTGGTCATGTCTTTTGGGTTGACCAATGCTCGTGGTATTCATGGATTTGATGAACCGAGTGTTCAAACCATTTTGGACACGTTTGTGATAGTGTTCATTGATGATATCTTGGTTTATTCGCTCGAGCGAGGAGCACGCGGAGCATTTGAGGCTGTCTTGTGATTCTCCAGATCGCGATTTATGCGCCAAGTTTTCCAAATGTGAGTTTTGGTTGACTTGATGGCGTTTCTCGGGCATATTGCCGGGCGATGGCATTCGAGTGGATACGCCAAGATCGAAGCGATCGAGACTTGGCCTGAACCTCTTACTCAGGCAGGTTCGCGATTTTACGGGCCTTGCGGGTTATTATCGGTTCGTGGAGAAGTTTGCTTATCTTCGCACCATTGACTAGGGTGACTCGAGCGGCCAAGTTTGATGGACTGATGCTTGTGGCGGGGTTTCGATTCTTGAAGAGAGATTGACGACCGCCCGCTCTTACTCTTCCGCAGGTCGAGCGGTTATGTGGTGTATTGTGATCGTCGAGCATCGGGTTGGGATGTGTGTTGATGCGGCGTGGCGAGTTATAGCATATGCATCGACGGTGAAGAAACACGAGAGGAACTACCCCCATGATTTGGAGTTAGCGGCCGTGATTCACGCTTTGAAGATCCGAGGCACTATTTGTATGGGGTTCACGTGGATATTTATACGCACCACAAGAGCCTCCAAAGTATATCTTCACCGGAGGAGTGAACTTACGGCGAGACGGTGGTTAGAGTTGCTTAAGGATTACGATGTTGATATCTGTACCACGGGAAGGCCAATGTTGTGGCGTATGCTCTTAGTCGTAGGTCGATGGGAGCCTATCGGATGTGCGACTAGATAGGAGGGACATGGTTCGTGATTTGCATCGATTAGCGAGCCTTGGTGTCCGTTTGATTGATTACGATAGCGGTGGGGTTAGAGTGCGTGAGGTTGCGAGTCTTCCATCATCGAGGAGGTGAAGAGGCAACGATTCGAGATCGGCTTTGATTCGATATCGTGATCTGACTCTTCGTGAGGCAAGGGTCCTTTCGAGGTAGCACGATAAGTGCTAAGGTTTGAGGCGGTATGTGTTCGGATGTTTGAGACTTCGTGAGTTCTTGAGGAAGCACACAGCGCGTTACTCTATCCATCCGGTCGACTAAGATGTACCACGACCTTAGATCGGTGTATTGGTGGGATGGCTTGAAGAGGGCGTTGCGAGTTCGTAGCTCGGTGCGTGTTGTCGGCAGTGAAGGTAGAGCACGAGGCACCGTGGTTTTATTCTGAGCGATTGAGATCCCGACACGGAAGTGGGAGGTAATCAACATGGACTTCATCAGGATTACCTCGCACTCGGAGAGACATGATTCTATATGGGTTATCGTCGACAGGTGTGAAATCAGCCCACTTTCTTCCGTCGGACGACTTTTGGTGAGGATTATGCGCACTTTACATCCGAGAGATCGTCGATGCATGGAGTCCCCAACGATCATATCGGATAGAGAGCGATTTCGGCTAACTCTGGAGGTCCTTCCAGAGGTTTAGGGGCAGTGAGCACAGTCGCATTTCATCCACGAGCAGACGGACAGCAGAGCGCACTATCCGCACTCGAGGATATCTTTGCGAGCTTGTGTTATTGACCGATGGTAGTTGGGAGGATCATTTGCCTCTAGTTGAGTTCGCATATAATAATAGCTACCACTCAAGATTCGGATGACGCCTTATGAGGCCTTGTATGGGAGGAAGTGCGGTCGCCTATAGGTTGGTTCGATGTGGGCGAGTGCGGCTAGTGGGACGATTTGGTGCAGTGACGATGGATAAGGTGAAGCTTATCCGAGAGCGGCTATTGATACTCGTAGTCGGCCAGTCGTATCACGGATCATCGTCGTCGGCATCTTGAGTTCGAGGTTCATGATTGGGTTTTCCTAAAGGTGTCACCCATGAAGGGTGTGATGAGATTCGGGAAGAAGGAAACTTCGGCCCAAGGTACATTGGGCCGTTTGATTGTCGCAGGTAGGCAAGGTTGCCTACGAGTTGGATCTGCCGTCCGATCCGGAGGCGATGCATCCGTGTTTCACGATCTATCTTTGAGAGATGTATCGGGGATCCATCTAGGTACACCCGATTGACGATGTCCAGTGACCGGGGGTTATCGTATGAGAGATTCCATAGCGATAGTCGATCGTCGAGTTAGGCGTCTGCGGACGAAGGACGTGGCTTCCGTCAAAGTCTTGTGGCGGAACGAGCTCAGGGAGGAGATGACGTGGGAAGCCGAGGAGGACATGAGGCAGAAGTATCCTCACCTATTCCCCACACCTCCAGGTAATTCACTTTCCTACTTGTAAATTTCCATTATCATTTATGCCTAAGTGTTGTTTTGTGGCCGTGGGTGGCTTTTGCTAACTGTTTAAGCTTCTTCGATAACTGTCTTGAGAAGGAACATTCGGGACGAATGTTTCTAAGGAGGGGAGAATGTTATACCCCGTATTTCATGAGTATGTACGTAAGGGAATACGTACAAAGAGTTTGGCTTTAAAGTTAACCTTGGACGTTTTTTGTTGTACACAACTCGCTTAAAGAATCGTTTTCCGACGAAACGTTTCCACAGCTTTCGTAGGGAAAATTCTGGCTATGCCATTTCTAATTTTTGCGGATTTTTCCGAGAGACGAAACATTTTGGACCAACGGGAGGGCAACACTTGGCACCCTCCCATTGGTGGACTTGAATCGTCCATTTGGACGAATTGAAGAGCCTTGGCACGTTTTTTGTGCCTTGTGCACAAGTCAAGGAGTTGGTAGGATATTTGTGTATAGTTAATCCTCACCCTACACTTGCCTTGCACTTGTCTTAATCTTGGCCATTGGTTGGCCACTTCTTGACCTATAAATACCCCCCTTTAGATGAAGAGTTCTTCATCCACAAATCTTCCAAGTCTTGAAAAATCCTCCCCTCTCCCTTTGTGAGCTTTTCGTCCAACACCCCTTCCCTCCTTGTGAGTTTGGCGAGGGCCTAACCCCTAGCCTAGCCGAAATCTACCCCTTGGTAGAAAAGTTGTCTTCTAGTATCGTTATAATGCCCAAAATACCCTAGCCCAAATCCCTTAGTCTTTGGTAGAAGTTGTGAAGAACTTCTAAGGTTTCTTGAGCTCTGGGCGCATAACTTAGGAGCTAAACCTTGCTCAGCGCGACTTTATCTAGGATATTATTGGGCTTACCGGGTAATAATCCTAACCCTCTTTTGAATTAGAGAATACTTCTTTGTAGTATAAGGATAAGTATAAATACTTAGAAGAATATCACGTAAAAGAATTGAACTATTACCACAGTAGAAGGTTTTAAAGAAGAATAATCACATTGTACTCACATAGAATTTGTTTTCACAAGAGACTTATATAGCTCACCGGTAGGGTTGTGCTGCCCGACTTTCCGTAGAATTGTGAACCTCTGTTTAGAATGACCCTCGAGTAGTCTTTGATAGATATCTGTGGCTATTATAAGTGACTCTGCGCGCGACATATTCAACTTGGCGGTGGTTTTATTTGAGAAGGTATGTGATTCGCTAAGCATGATATTTTACAATATATATATAGTACGGTAGGCGTACGTGTGTTAATCGAATAATACTTACGGCAATGCCTCACGGCTTAAGCTGAATAATACTTACAGCGATGCCTCACGCTTAAGCTCGAATAATAAGGCGAAAACATTTCAAAGAATCTTGAATCATTTTTAACGTAAGATAAATATCTGGTTTTAAAACAAAAGCTTAAGAGTTATGCTAGCTTTATGGGAAGTTAGGTATAACAACTTAAGAATGATAAAAAGGCTGTTTACTTGTTTGTTTATAAAAGCCTTGTATTGATCTGTTAAGTGTAGTAAGATTGTTTGATAAGTAGACATATCATGATGCTACCGTGTTAGTAATCTTTGTGTAAGGGGTCATTCTTGCGTGCTTACGTTGCTAACCGTAAGTCCGTTATCTTTATTCTTGTATCACCTACCCCGACTATTATACCGGGCTTGCCCGCGATCTTGGTCTATACGGCTATGCGGTCGTGAGACTATGCGAGCGGCGGTATGCTCGAGATTGATCATTCGGCGTCTAGCCCGATCGCGGGATTCCTATGCGGTCCGCTGAGACTACGCGGTCTTTTGAGGCTATGCGGGTGCGGGAGCCTAGGCGGATCTGGGGTTGGCTGCCCCGATGCGAGGGCTACCTCATGCGGGTCTATGTGTGACCTATGCGGCCGCGAAGTCGGTGACTAGGCACGCAGAATGATACTATGGGCGATTGGCCTTGCTTCGATCATTCGCGGCCTAGAATAGACCATTCTGATCTTTTATTCTTGTTGTTGTTCGTGATGTGGCACTATGTGCAATTGAACGATTGTATTTGTGAAAAGGTTTTAAATACTTTGATTTCATTTTAAAGTACTTTATAGTTTCACATACTTGGTACTGTTATCTTGACCTCGCCGGGGTGCGTTCATGCCGCGGTAAGGGCAGCAGTGCTAGATCCACATCCTTAGGATCTTTGCGTTGGTGTCGGGAGCTCCATCTTCTCCCGAGGCTCTACTTTTGGGTATGATCTCCTGTATTGTAGATAGTTTTGTGCGATCGGGGTATGGCGGGCCCTGTCCGCCATAGTTGTTTACTTCCTTAAGTGCAGTAGTACTATTATGCAGTTGGGATGTATCGCAAAACTTGAGTTATTTATATTATGCGAAAGGCAAGCTTTTCATCGATAAAGCGTGTCTTATTGTTTTAAACTGTTTCCTGTCTTGTTTTATATTCCGCTGGTTACTCTGATGTATGACTACTTGGGTGCCCCGGTAAGGCACCAGTCACGGGCCCCGGAACGGGTCGTGACAATGTGTGTGTGGGTCCCACCACACCACATGGCCAACGATTTGCTCTCCAAGTGGCATGGTCAAATCAGCCAAGGGGCCACTTGTCCACCAATTTTGGCCAAGGGTGCCACATGGGGGTGACACGCGTCGCCCCCCGATTCGTCCAAAATATTTCGTCTTCCGAAAATATCCAAAATACCGAAAATCTCAAAAACAAAGCGGGCCCCACAAAACCGTAAATTTCTCCCGTGGGCCCCACGTGACCATTTCCGAAAATAAAATCTCAAAATTCTAATATAATCCAAGAAGTCCAAATACCAAATCTGGGAATCCAATTCCCATTAACGAACCTTTTTCTTCACAAACCTAAACTTTTCCGTCGAAAAATCACATCTTTCTTTCTTTCCAAAATTTCTGTCGTATTCTCGTACGTACATCCTCACATACATACCCTGGAACTACGGGGTATAACAATTTCCCCCTTTACAACATGTGACGACCAAATTAGAAATCCAATTGAAGTACAATCTTAAGGCTAACATGCCCATTTCGGTTTCAACAAGACAACAAGATCCAAATCTATTCAAATATAACAGCCTCAGGCTCAATTCCAAACTACTAAAATATAACAGCCTCAGGCTCAATTCTAAACTACTAAAATATAACAGCCTCAGGCTCAATTCTAAACTACTAAAATAAGTATAACTCAATTCCAAGAGAAGGGGAAAATTTTACCTTTTGGAAAAGCCCACAAAAGCCCCTTTCTTCCACTTCTTATCCGTCAAACTCGTCCACCCGTGCTTCCCACAAGTTTTCCCACACTTTGCCTTCTTGCCGCTCAATGGTTTCCTCTTAAGCTAGGTTTTCATCAAAAATTAGAGAGAAAGGAGAGGATTTCCATGGAAGGGTTTTGAAATGAAATGGCCAAGTCTTCCAAGACTTGGCCTAAAATAGGACCACTTTGGTAAAGGATGGGAGGACACTTGTCACCCTCCCATAGGTTTTAAAACAAAATATCCCTGCTTTGCTTTATCGCGAAAAATCCGCCTTGGCGCGCGCCGCCCGCCGGCTGCGCTCCACTCAGAAAAGTTCCAGCATTCGCTGCGCTGCGTCCACGGCGCGGCGGCTACAGCCATGGACTCCGGTACAACCGGCGCGCGGCCACTGCGTACTGCGCACGAGCATCGCCGCTTGCACATTGCGCAAGACAAACTTGAAACTTCCATAACTTTTGACTCGATGTCCTATCGACGACGAGCAAGTTCGTTGGGAACTAGATTTAACGGACTACACACTAGGCTTTTTAAACACCTCAAAATTCTTAACAACTGGGGTACAACACTCCAAGGTAAACTCAAAATCCGTCCAACACATGTTTGCCAACTTATCCATCAACTTTCAAATCTTATATTCCTTGGTATGTTCTTATCTTAACTCCTTGAATTTACGGGGTGTAACATTCTCCCCCCCTTAGAAACATTCGTCCCGAATGTTCCTTCTAAGTCTCCAAAACGCAGACGCCGGTATAGTCTTCACTACTCCACTCACAAAAGAATCAGTTATGCCCCTCATGGACTTATCACCCGAAAAATACTCCCCGCATACTATGTACTTCCGACAAGGATCACTGTAAAATCTTTTACTCTAGCCGGCCTTACCTCTAAGGTCTCGATTGTTATAAATTCTAAGGTTCAAAATTTTTCGTCCCCAGACTTACCCTTTTTCACTAACCAGAATTTTCAAACCACATTTTAACATAAAGTTATCCGAACATAACACTTAACACATCACCATAACATCAATGCATACTAGTCTCTAGAGGGTTAAGAATATACCTGTAACTATTACTTCACTTCCCTTTTTGTCGTTCTACTCGTGTTCCTTCCTCGCACGCGCACAAAGGAGGAGGTGAATCGACCATCGATCCCGAAAGTGAGTCTCTACATCCGCGCTACCTCTGGTTGGACAATTTCTCGCAAAATGGCCCTGCTGGCCGCATGCAAAACAAACTCCCATTCCAGCACGACACTCCCCATTAAGGAGCCTACCACAACGACCACAACGAGGTAGGGGTGGTCCCATCTGACTAACGTCCCTGCTCCCAAAACTCAAACCTTGGAGCCCGACTGCTCGAATCTCCGAATGTCACGAAGGCGTGGTGGAGCACTCCGTACTGGCGGAGGCGCATAACTAGTCTGCTGCTGAGGTTGCCTGCCTCGAAGGTCACCAGAGGACCCTGCTGTCCTGGCCCTCTTCTGCTGATCTTGGTTATTCTGTCGACCCCTACGCTCCTCACACCCAAGTGCATAAGCCTGCATGCGGGCAATATCCATGCCCGGCTGAAGAGCTACTCCCGTGCAACTCTCTGCTAAGTAGTCATCGAGTCCGGTGACATAACGGTGCACTCTATCCTCCATATCGGCCACCAATGAGTCAAACTCTACATTGTACTCCCGAACTGTGCGCCCTCTTTGTCTCAGCATCAAAAATATGTCGGCCCGTGTCCTCCTCATCTGTGGAGGCAAGAAATGGCCAAGGAAAGCCTCTGAGAACTCACCCCAACCAGTTGGAGGTGCATGCTCCCCCCGGGACAGCTCCCACGAATCAAACGATCGGCTGGTATCACGCAGCCGATGTGAACCCAAAACCACTGACTCGGTCTCCGAAGCCTTGATCACTCTCATGATCCGCTGTAACTGTCGGATGAACTCCTGCGGATCATCCTCAGGCCTCGACCCGTAGAACTCAGGTGGGCTGCAACTTAGAAAATCCCATAGTCTCAAACTATCTGACCTCGGGTGAACCCCGGGTACTACTGGAACTGGAACTGCTGCATCCAGCCTATCCTCATGCCTAGCCACGATCCTGGACAATAACTGGGCCATCTCCTTGTAACCCATCTCCTCTGCCCGGTGTGGGGTCGAGGCTCAGTGCCGTGGTCTCGATGAGACCGCCGCTCTACTCGCACTCCCTCTGGCCGCCCTTCTGGGCTCTGGTTGCCTTGCGGGGAGGCATCACTGGTATACAAAGAATACGTCAGAGGGAGTCCAACTTATAACACAGCTCTAAGGCACGATCTTAGAATGAGAAGAATGGAAACCAATCCTAAATATCCTGTAGCCTCCTGATTATAGATGTGGTGCACAACACATCGATAATTAAGACTCTAGTAGACACGGTCTGTAGACACTTTCCGAGGATTAACGGCTCTGATACCACTTTTGTCACGACCCGAACCCGGGCCCGTGACTGGTGCCTTACCCCGGGCACCCTAGTGATACAACATCAGAGAAAAAAACCAGCGGAAATAAAAACTCAAGAAAGAAAACAGTGAAATAAGAAAGCAGGCTAACTCAAACGGTTACCTTTTGTACATAAATTAAAACTTGAACAGTTACATCCCTTACAAACCTGCCCACAACAGTGCTACAGACCTCTAAGAATTTTGAAACCATAACGGGGACGGGGCCCGCCAAGCCCCCGAATATACAAAGTCTACTACTTGAGAACTGTACCACGTGACAAGCTTAGGAGATATGGAGCTTTCAGAACCGAACGGCGATCCTAAGAGTGCGGATCGACAAGCTATGTACCTCAACTGCGGCATGAACGCAGCGGCCCAAGGAGGTCGATCTAACAGTACCAAGTATGTGGCGAAAAATCGTAAATGAAATCATAATAGTCTATATAAAGCAGGAGACATGTATGATAACCAAACTACAGCACCACAACATATAAGCAGTCATATCAAGATAGGGACTCATGCCCGTGAAATCATCACTCAAATACAACCCGGGAATTTTAACCGGCATCTCGCCTCGGTATAAGCATGGCCCTGGAACCGTCCTAGTGGGCCCATACCCGTGGACCATCCAACGTGTCGGTATGCCCAAAGGAGATAACAAGATAACAATCCCTGTGGAAGCATACCCGTGGGCCACCCAACGTGTCGGTATGTCCAATCCACTAACAAGATAACACTCACTACGGAAGCATACCCGTGGGCTACCCAACGTGTCAGTATGTCACGACCCGAACCCGGGCCCGTGACTGGTGCCTTACCCCGGGCACCCTAGTGATACAACATCAGAGAAATCAGCGGAACATAAAACACAACATGAAATAATGCAAAGGAAACACATGTTTATCTGAAGAAAAGTTGTCTTTCGGCATATATATATAAAAACTTAGATCCGAAGCTATATCCCATTTCAACCACACAACGGATTACATGCACCTCTAAGAATGATATGACAACAATGGCGGGACAGGGCCGCCATACCCCGAATGTAAATACCTACAACGACGAGGACTATACCACCGATAAGCCTCCGAGAAACGGAGCTTCCCAAAACCGACTGCGATCCTAAGAGCGAGGATCAACATCGGTGTACCTCTGCGGCATGACGCAGCCCGAAGGAGGTCGATAACAGTACCAAGTATGTGAAATCGAAAAATCAGTAAATGAAATCATAGTAGTCTATATAAAGCAGAGACATGTATGATAACCAAACTACAGTTCACAATAAATAAGCAGTCAAGTCAAGTCAGGGACTCACGCCCTCAAAGTCATCACTCAAATATCACTATGGGTCTCATGCCCATAACATCAATCGTGCCCGTGGAATACCTTCCGCCATTGCCGATCTATGATATAAAAGCACCAAGGAACACACATGAACACCAGGTCCCACCTGTGTCATAATAAAACCGTACGGGGTAAGTACGAAGGCATAGCCGACTACTAACACCCACAGTACTAACAAGGTTGTTATACCCCGTAGTTTCAGGGTGTATATGTGAGAATGTACGTACGAGGATACGACAGAAATATTGGATAGAAAGGAAGATGTGATTTTTCGACGGAAAAGTTTCCGGTTTTTGTGAAGAAAAAGGTTCGTTAATGGGAATTGGATTCCCAGATTTGGTATTTGGACTTCTTGGATTATATTAGAATTATGAGATTTTATTTCCGGAAATGGTCACGTGGGGCCCACGGGAGAAATTTAAGGTTTGGTGGGGCCCGCTTTGTTTTTGAGATTTTCGATAATTTGGATATTTTCGGGAGACGAAATATTTTGGACGAATCGGGGGGCGACACGTGTCACCCCCTTGTGTGGCCATGTGGGCCGAAATTGGTGGACAAGTGGCTAGGCCACTTGTCCCTTGTTGGCCGAATTGGCCCCTACACTTGGCCTTACAAGTGGCAAGCCACTTGTCTTGTTTTGTGTTGGCCATGTGGTGTGGTGGGACCCACACACACATGGCCCAATCTTGACCATACACTTACCTTGATCCTAACCCTTGAATTCTCTATAAATAAGCCCTTAGTGGAAGAGTAAAATTCATCCCACATTTGAGGTGTTTTCGTCCCTCTCTCCCCCTCTTGTAGAAATACTTGGAGTTTTATTGTATTGTCCCAAATACATTGGCCTAGTATCCCTAGTAGTATTCCAAAGTTGTTTTAATACTAGGAGCCCGGAAATACTACTTTATCCCGATAGTCGCAAAACGAAACCCTAGAAAAAATATTCCTAGCTTGGTGGAAGTATTTAGAGAAGTTGTTTAGAAACTTGTAAGGGTCGCTTGGAGCGGGTTGGAGCGTAAGGAATTGGAGCTAAACGTTGCTCAGGATCGACTTATAAACTTGGATAATTTTGGGCTTATCGAGGTAAATAATCTTGTCCCCCTATTGTAATTTGAAATTATATGTTGTAGTAATATATAGTTGAGTATACTATATATAGAATGAGTATTGAAAAGAATTGAACTGTATTTACATTGACCGTATTCTGATGAACTTGTGTAGTTTTATTGTGAAGCATATTTGAACACGTCCGGTTCGCCGTGTAATCCCCTGGGTGTTGTTGGCGTGGTTGCGGGCCTGGATAGGGGAGGACATTTATGTGATAGCGGGGAGGTCTTTGCAAATTTCGTAGAATAAGGAATCTTGTGTTTAGAATGTTCTACGAAGAGAGCTAGAAGTTGATATATATATATTGTGGTTGTTATAGGTGGATCTTTCTACGCGCGGCATACTTGACTTGGCTAGTGGTTTAAGCCGAAGAGGTATGTGATTCTTCCTATACTCTTGAGCATGATTGTTGTGAACTATATAGTACGGTAGACGTACATGTGTGAAATGAGTTTCGTTTGTTTTAAACATAAAGTGTTATAATGGCTTTATGGGAAGTTAGTTATAACGACTTTATGAAAAATAAAAGAAAGATTTGATTTTGAAAGTTAAGAGACTTGATCTTGAAAGATAAGAGACTTGACTTATAATCGACTTGTTTTCGGAAAAGGAGAAGTAACTTGATTTAAGTATAGGTTACTTGTTTTGGAAAGAGTAAGTTATTTGGGTTTTAAAGAGTATACTTGATGTTGTTTAAAAGAAAAGCACTTGGTTTTAAAAGTATAGAGTACTTGATTTTAAAAATCTTATAAAGATTTTCGGAAGGTGTAGTAATGTGGTTTGAAAGGAAAACGTGTTTTTAATACTACGAGTATTGGTATCATGTGGCTTTTACGTAAAAAGAGGTCTTTTCGAAAGAATGAAAGTATGTAGTATTTTGGGCTTGAAACCCGGATTGTTGATTAAAATAAATGTATGTTGAACTTGCCTATGCTTGTCGTGATAGTCTTTGATGTGCAAGTGTTTTGTTGATGTGCTGCCGTGACTCTCTGGGAGGGCCGGTTATCTGATTGATTGTTGGACATACTGACGCGTTGGATTTTCCACGAGTATGCGTCCACTTTGAGTATCATCTTGTTATTCCTTTGGACATGCTGACGCGATGGATGTTCCACGGGCATGCGTCCAGTAGGATGGTTTTATGGCCATGACTTCCGAGGTGAGATGCCGGGGCATGCGGTCATTGTGAGGTTCATGTTGTTAGTCCATGGACCGCTAATCCATGAAGCTTGCCGCGGTGACGAACAATCACGGGCTTGATTTGTACATGTGGTTCAGGCACACTTTAGATACTTGTCCTGGTCATTTCTCGTGTATCGGCGAAGTGGTAGATAGCTTGAGATACTTGCCTCGGCCATATCTCGTGAGAGCGGTTGGCTAGTGCGTTAGCTTTGGTACTTGCCTCGGCGATTGCGTGGCTAGCTTTTAGATCGTAATTAGCTTCCGTACCTTGCGTGAAGTTTTATGACTAGCTTTTAGGCGGTATAGAGCGATTCTACTTGGCGACGGTTTGATAGCAGCGGGATCTAGTGTTCAGTTCACATACGGGTGTTGTTTTACATCATGCAACCGCCGCGATGAGGAATGAGTTCCACGGGCATGAGTGATATTATGGGCGTGAGACCCATAGTTATGTGTGAGTGATTATTCTGGGGATATGCGTCCCCTTACTTGACATAACCGTTTACTTATTTCGAAATGGTTTTATTAAATGATGAAATGTGATTTCATTCTGATTTTCGATTTCACATACTTGGTACTGTTATCGACCTCCTTCGGCCGCGTTCATGCGCATGTTATACCCGTAGTTCCAGAATACGGCGAAAGATTGGAAAGGAAGAAGAGGTGATTTTTCCACGGAAAAGTTTCCGGTTTTGTGAAGGAAAAAGGTTCGTTAATGGGAATTGGATTCCGAATATTAGAGAATTATGGAATTTTATTTTGGAAATGGTCACGTGGGGCCGCGGAGAAATTTACCTTTGTTTTGAGATTTTGGCCATTATGGATATTTTTCGAAGATGTTTTATTTTGGGCCATTAGGAGGGTGACACGTGTCACCCGCCTTTTACATAACTTGCGAGGGAAAATTCGGCTATGTCTTTTCTTATTTTTGCGGATTTTTTTTGGACCAACGAGAGGGCAACACTTGGCACCTCTCGTTGGTGGAAGTGGTAGATATTTTTGGTAGATATTTTGTGTGCAAGTTGGCTAGGTACACATGGGTGAATCTTCTAACACTTGGTGTAATCTTGGCCATTGGTTGGCTTTCACTTGACTATAAATACCCCAAGACTAATTCATTCACAAAATGCCTAAGTCTTGTGAGCTCTTCCTCCTCCCTTCACCTTGTTCTCGTCCTCCCCAGCCCTCCCTGAGTTGGCCTTGTGGCAGTACCCCTTTTCTAGTGGTGCTGGCCAGCCGTACACCTGTGGTGTAGGAATACTCTCAAAAGTATTGTTATAATGCCCAAATTACCTTAGTATACCTTGTAGTATTCTAAGGTTATAAAATACTATTATACCTTCCTAAACGAAACCTAAGGAAAATCTCCATGGTTAGTTGGAGTGTTATGTAGAAGTTGGTTAGAACTTCTAAGGGTTGTTTGGGCGGGTTGGAGCACGCGAAACATTGCTAAGGATCGACTTTTAACTCGGATAATTATGGGCTTATCGAGGTAATTATCTCATCCCCTATTGTAATTGGATATTACTTGTTGTTAGAATATATAGTTGAAGTATACTATATATAGAATCAGCGTAGTTAGTTGGCAATGTCTTTGGACTTAAGCAAGAATAAAATTACATGTATAGTAAGAATTGTACCGTTAGATGTATAACCCCTGGTTGGCTTGGTAGGCGCTCGATAAAGAGATTTCTTTGCGAATTTTGAAAGATGGTAACGATGTTAATGGCCTTATAGGTTGAAGTACTACGTGTGGAGTGATCCACGCGTTTTGCTATTAGTCGATACTCGCGCGAGGTATGTGAACCTCTTCCTATTTCTTCTAGCATGATATGTGTGAACTATGTAGTGTTTGATTGTTTGTAAAACATAAAGTGTTATAACGGCTTTATGGGAAGTTGGTTATAACAACTTTATGTAGGTAGGAAAATGGCTTGTTATGTGTTAATGAAGAACTTGAAGTATTTCAAAAGGTTTATAAATCGTTTTGAAAGAATGTGTAGTAATGTATTTTGAAAACTTAAGAGTTATACTAGCTTTATGGGAAGTTAGGTATAACAGAATGTAAAAGGAATAATGTGTTCTTGATTTGGAAATCGGGATGTGTATCGACAAACCTAATAAAGGAAAATGTATTGACTAATAAAATTGTGTTATTAAAACCGTAGAAACTTCCATCAGATAAGACAAAATGATATTTCCTAGATCATAATAAGATTGTTATAAATAAGAATAACCTACTTACATGTAAGGCTTATGTTTCTCAATTGGTTAATAAAAGGATTATATTCTTGAATGAATAAGACTATGAACTCTGAAACCTTTTAAAATAAGAAAGCTGGAACACTTGAAATTAGGCAAACTCGAGCGTTTGGAAAATAATGTTGTTACTTGATTTTACAAAGGTAAGTGTTTTAGTTTACTTAAAACTCTATTTTTATACTACTGTGACTTATGTGATAGAACGGATCTTTTAAAAGATTTAATGTATCGTTGGGGTTAGATACTCGAACTTGTTAGTAAGTACCTTTGTGAATAACTTGATTGTATTGGTTTGTAATAGCCTTGTAATACTTTCTTGTTAATTTGATAAGTAAACATGTTAGGATCTACTTGTGTTAGTATCTTGTGATTGTTATGTAAGGGGTCATTCTTACATTGTTAAAAGGTAAGTCCGTTATGGTTATTATATCACCGGCTTGCCACCTGAGACTATCTTGAGCGCGGTATGCTCCATTCGGGTGTTTAGCGGGATTCCGGTATACCTCGGGTGGTCTAGGACCGAGTTCGAGGAATACCTTATGCAGTTCGAGAATAGTGATATTGCGGGCAGACCTCGTGATCTGATTTATGGCATTTGTGGGGGTCTTAGTAGTCGGCTATGCCATCTTATTGTGATGACTTTGAGGCGTGAGTCACGACTTGACTATTTGTTGTGGTAGTTTGGTTATCATACATGTCTCTTATATAGACTACTATGATTTGATTCTTTCACATGTACTCGATCGATGATCCTCGCTCTTGAAAGCTCGTTTCTCGGAGGCTTATCTTGGTATAGTGTTGTAGGTATTTACATTCGGGGTATGGCGGGCCACAAATCTTGGTTTGTAAAAGATTAAATCATTTTGAAAAATTGTTTATATAAAGGCAAGTTTTTCTAAGATTATTGTTTTATTTTTTGTCTCATGTTATGTTTTTATGTTCATGTTGTATCACTAAGGTGCGGTAAGGCACGATGGTATCAGCGATTAATCCTCGGAAAGTGTCTTGATTATCGGTGTGTTGTGCACCACAGGCTATAGGATATTTAGGATGGTTTCTATTCTTCTCACTCGAGATCGTGCCTTAGGCGGTGTTGAAAGTTGGACCCTCGGCGAAATTCTTTCCATCGTTATGGAGTAAAGTTACCACAGGCGGTGTTTTGTTCGGGAGTTATGCCATGATATTTGAACCGAGAATATAGATTGCAAAGAGCGTACTAGTTATGGATTTGAGAATATAGTCTTGAGGACTTTCTAGAGAGGTTGTGAAAGAGTAACTCTTGAGCATGGCCTGTACGCTTATGCATGGTAGGAAACGTAGAGATCGGTCCTTTGGTAACATTTCGCCTCGCGTGAATTAAATTATGCACATCCACCGTTGCAAAGAAGTCCTCAGAATGTCGTCTTATAGATTGGTACTTGTTGTACGTCGAATGGGTGACCTAGTAGAAGGACTTTGTCTTGGTAGTTCCATATCCTTAACCTCAGAGATCGGTTTATGTGATCGGTGAGTATACCTTAAGTGCTGTTAGTTGTGATTAGAAATCATGGTTGTTTAGCAGAGTAAGATGTTGGGGATAGAAGGTGTGAGCCTTAGAGCTTTATACGTAGAGACCTTAGAGGTAAGGCCATCTCGAGAAAGGTGTAGTGTTATGTGTGACCACTTATCGGAGTGCATAGTGCGTGAGCTATGTTTTTGGGATAAGTCACGAGTAGCGTAATATGAGAGAGGGTAGTTGAGCTAAGAAGACGCTAGGTTTTGTGATTAGTGAGTTTTCCCGGTGGTCACTTGTGATGTGTTAGGCCCAATTTAGTTAACGTGAGTTCGTGGATGCGTTCGAATCGTGTTCTTGTTGATGTTATCAGGTTGCATTTTGTTTGGAAGTTTTGCGGGCATGTGTTAAGAACTTCGGTAAATCTCTTGGATTTGAGGATAGTTGTAGGATTGTTGTCTCAGGTAGTGTTTAAGCTACCATTTGATGTCGCCTTTTGAAGCCTTGTAGGCGGAAGTGTAAGTTGCCGATCGATTGGTTCGATGTTGGCAAGGTTCGATTAGTTGGTTGAGCTTGTTCCGTGGATAGTAATCGTGCGGATAATAAGTACCACCCGGTTAGGGTGTGACGAGTTTTGGAAACAAAGGAACTTATGAAGAATAGGCTATGTTTGTTATGATCGGGAAAGTATCGGAGATCCATCAGTGTTCCATTAATGATGACCACGTAGAGATAGTAACCCGAGTTTTGAATGTGGTAGAGTTCGAGACCATTTGTTGCTCGCGACAAAGTGACAAAAGTGGTATCGGTGACTAAGTATATTTTGACCCTGGGAAGAGGTATTGGTGGTGATGTAGAGGTGTTTCCTCGTGAACTTAGATGTAAGTTTTGCGCAGGTGTTTCCATGGCCAGGTATGGCAGGATTGTTTCGTAAGTATAGTAGTGAAGACTATACTGGCGCACGTTTGTTTTGAGACTTAGAAGGAACATTCGGGACGAATGTTTCTAAGGAAGAATGTTATACCCGTAGTTCCGTATGTAAAGATTGGAAAGGAAGAAAGAGTGATTTTCCACGGAAAAGTTTCCGGTTTTGTGAAGGAAAAAGGTTCGTTAATGGGGTGGATTCCCAGTTTGGTGTCGGACTTCTGGAATATTAGAAATTATGGAATTTTATTTTGGAAATGGTCACGTGGGGCCCACGGGAGAAATTCACTTTGTTTTGAGATTTTGGCCATTATGGATATTTTCGAAGATGTTTTATTTTGGGCCATTAGGAGGGTGACACGTGTCACGTTTTACATAACGAAAATTCGGCTATGTCTTTTCTTATTTTTGCGGATTTTTTTTGGACCAACGAGAGGGCAACACGCACCCTCGTTGGTGGACTTGAAGGTCAGTGGTAGATATTTTTGGTAGATATTTTGTGTGCAAGTTGGCTAGGTACACATGGGTGAATCTTGGCCTACACTTGCCTAACACTGTAATCTTGGCCATTGGTTGGCTTTCACTTGACTATAAATAAAGACTAATTCATTAAATGCCTAAGTCTTGTGAGCTCTTCCTCCTGTTCTCGTCCTCCGAGTTGGCCTTGTTTCCTAGTGGTGCTAGCCACTTTTGTGGTGTAGGAATACTCTCAAAGTATTGTTATAATGCCCAATTACCTTAGTATACCTTGTAGTATTCTAAGGTTATACCTATCTGAAAAGCCCGTAAATACTATTATACCTTCCGAAAATCTCCATGGTTAGTTGGAGTGTTATGTAGAAGTTGGTTAGAACTTCTAAGGGTTGTTTGGGCGAAACATTGCTAAGGATCGACTTTTAACTCGGATAATTATGGGCTTATCGAGGTAATTATCTCATCCCCCTATTGTAATTGGATATTACTTGTTGTTAGAATATATAGTTGAAGTATACTATATATAGAACGTAGTTAGTTGGCAATGTCTTTGGACTTAAGCTGAAGAATAAGGTAATTACATAGACTTGTGTAGTATTCTTGTATAGTAAGAATTGTATTCGGGTTAGATGTATAACCCCACGGTTGGCTTCGATAAAGGAGGAGATTTGAAAGATGGTAACTTGTGTCTAGATGTTAATTGTGGCCTTATAGGTTGAAGTACTACGTGTGGAGTGATCCACTTGGCGTTGGAGCGTTTTGCTATTAGTCGATACTGCGAGGTATGTGAACCTCTTCCTATTTCTTCTAGCATGATATGTGTGAACTATGTAGTGTTTGATTGTTTGTAAAACATAAAGTGTTATAACGGCTTTATGGGAAGTTGGTTATAACAACTTTATGTAGGTAGGAAAATGGCTTGTTATGTGTTAATGAAGAA
Source organism: Przewalskia tangutica (assembly GCA_029844215.1). Taxonomy (NCBI): domain Eukaryota; kingdom Viridiplantae; phylum Streptophyta; class Magnoliopsida; order Solanales; family Solanaceae; genus Przewalskia; species Przewalskia tangutica. Next base: position 80,093,029 of record CM056725.1, read on the forward strand.
CTTGAAGTATTTCAAAGGTTTATAAATCGTTTTGAAAGAATAATGTATTTTTGAAAACTTAAGAGTTATACTAGCTTTATGGGAAGTTAGGTATAACGGCTTAAGAATGTAAAAGGAATAATGTATTCTTGATTTGAATCGGGATGTGTATCGACAAACCGCGTTAATAAAGGAAAATGTATTGACTAATAAAATTGTGTTATTAAAACCAAACTTCCATCAGATAAGACAAAATGATATTTCCTAGATCATGGTAATAAGATTGTTATAAATAAGAATAACCTACTTACATGTAAGGCTTATGTTTCTCAATTGGTTAATAAAAGGATTATATTCTTGAATGAATAAGACTATGAACTACGAAACCTTTTAAAATAAGCGAACACTTGAAATTAGGCAAACTCGAGCGTTTGGAAAATAATGTTGTTACTTGATTTTACAAAGGTAAGTGTTTTAGTTTACTTAAAAACTCTATTTTTATACTCGGGTATTGTGTGACTTATGTGATAGGCGGATCTTTTAAAAAGATTTAATGTATGAAATGCGTTGGGGTTAGATACTCGAACTTGTTAGTAGAAAGTACGTGAATAACTTGATTGTATTGGTTTGTAATAGCCTTGTAATACTTTCTTGTTAATTTGATAAGTAAACATGTTAGGATGCTACTTGTGTTAGTATCTTGTGATTGTTATGTGTCATTCTTGTGCTTACATTGTTAAAAGGTAAGTCCTATTATATCACCTACCCGGCTTGCCACGTATGCTCGAGATTGGTGATCATTCGGGTGTTTGTCTCGAGGACTATGTCGGGATGGATGTGGTCGAATACCTTATGCGCATTGATATTGCGGGCGATAGAGACCTCGTGATCTGATTTATGGCATTTGTAGGGTCTTAGTAGTCGGCTATGGGTCTTATTGTGATGACTTTGAGGCGTGAGTCACGACTATTTGTTATATATGATTTGATTCTGATTTCACATACTTGGTACATGTTATCGACCTCGGCTGCGTTCATCTGCGCGGTAAAGGTACTCGATCGATGATCCTCGCTCTTAGGGTCAAAGCTCCGTTTCTCGGAGGCTTATCTTAGTATAGTCGTTGTAGGTATTTACATTAATCTTTTTGAAAAATTGTTTATATATAGTTTTCAAGATTATTGTTTTATTTTCTGTTGTCTCATGTTATGTTTTATGTTCGTGATTACTCGATGTTGTATCACTAAGGTGCGCGATGAAAGTACACCAGTTGTTGATCCTCGCTCATAGGATCGCAGTTCAGCATTTGGGAAGCTCCGTTTCTCCAGAGGCTTATCTTTTGGTATAGTCCCCTGTCATTGTAGGTACTTGTACATTCAGGGGTATGGCGGGGCCCTGTCCCGTCATGGTTGTCGTTACATTCTTAGAGGTCTGTAGTACTGTTGTGGGCAGGGTTTGTAAAGGATTATCGCTCGATTATATGTATATACGTGAAGGCGGCCGTTTTGGTTGCTTTGTTTTCTTATAATGTATCTTGTTTCATGTCTATGTTTTATTTCCGCTGATTTTCTCTGATGTTGTATCACTAGGGTGCCCGGTAAGGCACGATCCACGGCCCCGTTGGTCGTGACAAAAGTGGTATCGAGCGATTAATCTCGGATAGTGTCTACAGATCGTATCTAGTAGAGTCTTGATTATCGGCGTGTTGTGCACCACACCTATAATCAGGAGGCTATGGGATATTTAGGATTGGTTTCCATTCTTCTCACTCTGAGATCGTGCCTTAAAGCTGTGTTGTAAGTTGGACTCCCTCTGACGTATTCCTTTGTACCCGTTATGCCTTCGCGCAAAGCGGCCTGGCAGATGGGCAAGGCGTGAGAGGAGCTACGAGTTGAACACGAGGGTTGCGAGGCACGTGCCCGGTCATTACGAGATAGTACTTGACGACGGCGAGTTCTATGACGCCGCTAGCCCAGTGAGTTTAGAACGGCAGCGATTTCTCACGAGGCCACGATACGAGCCTCAGCACCACGGCCGAGCCGAGGATATGAGTTCAGAGATGGCGATTACTAGCTAGGGTCGTGGCGAGATATGAGGATGGACGGGAGCCGGTGGTTCCGGCAGTGCCAGTGATTCACCCTAGATCCAGTAGTCTGAGACTTCGGGATTTCTTGAGTTGCAGTTCGCCAGAGGTCTATGGATTGAGAGCTGAGGATGACCCTCAGGGTGTCGTGCTAGTTGGGAGATTATTATACCTGTGGCCATCAGGGCCATGTGATGGGAGGATATCCAAGTAGGAGGGATGACTCAGCCTACCGGGTCAGTTGCGGGTTCAGTTGTTCGGGAGAAGGGGGTGCTAGTCAGATAAGGTCACCCCTACCTCGTTGAGACCGTTGTAATAGACTCCATTATGGGGAGTGTCGTAATACTTCGACAGCTTGTATGCTTGCGGCCAACAGGGCCATTTGGAGAGAGAGTTTGTCCGACCAGAGGTAGCACAGATGTAGAGACTCAGCCTTCGGGATCGGTGGCTGGTTCATCACCTTATATAGCTAGGCGCCCTGCAGGGCAGGGTTATGGTTAGAGCGACAAAGGGAAAGTGAGGCAGTAGGTGCAGAGATATCTTTAGCCCTTAAGAGACTTGTTATGTTGTTATGGTAGATACATGTGGAGTGTTATGTTCAGATAGCATTATGTTAAAGTGTGATTTAGAGAACATGACTAGTTGAAGGGGTAAGTTTGGGGACATGGAAGGTATGAACCTTAGAAAATTATACGTGGAGACCTTAGAGGCGAGGCCGTCTTGGGTAAAAGATTTTGTTTGCGATTTGACCTTTGTTGGAGTGCATAAGTATACGTGGGGTATAATTGAGTGATAAGTCCCTGAGGAGTGTGAATTATAAGAAGGTAGTTGAGCTAAGAAGACCACTAGGTTTTATTGACTTGATTAGTGAGATTGTTCCGGATCAGGGAACAAGAGTTTGGCGCGGCAAATGGGTCAGGTGAGGCAAGGTTGCGTGTCAACCCGCATCCCGGTTTGGGGTGGGGTCAGTTCGAGGTGGTCCCGCTATGTGATAGGGTCACGAGGGTGTTAGGCCCAAGTTAGGTAACCATCGTATGAGTTCGTGGATGTGTTCGACCGGAATCGAATCGTGAAGGCCGGGAATGGCCTTGAGGGAATTTGAGACTAGTAAGATGACCAAGTTGGAGGTAGTGACTCCAAGGTTTTGGAAACTGAATCAATAACTGAAGTGTGGTACGTGTAATAGAAAGAGTTCGGGTGTGCGAGAAAGGGACGACGAGTAAGAAGAGAAGCGAACAATGTGTTATGAGAACGGAAGTGGTCAATTCTTTTGTGAGGTGAAGATGCGAAGGGAGTATCCTTTAGACCTTGGGTGTGAGTTTTTTTGTGATGTTAGAGGTGATTCCTCGTTGGCTTGGATTTGTATGTTATACTATGGCCATTGATGGCATGATTGGTTTCGTAAGTATAGTAGTGAAGACTATACCGGCGCATGTGTGTTTGGAGACTTAGAAGGAATATTCGGGACGAATGTTTCTAAGGGGGGAAGAATGTTATACCCCGTAGTTTCAGGGTGTATATGTGAGAATGTACGTACGAGGATACGACAGAAATATTGGATAGAAAGGAAGATGTGATTTTTCGACGGAAAAGTTTCCGGTTTTTGTGAAGAAAAAGGTTCGTTAATGGGAATTGGATTCCCAGATTTGGTATTTGGACTTCTTGGATTATATTAGAATTATGAGATTTTATTTCCGGAAATGGTCACGTGGGGGCCACGGGAGAAATTTACTGGCTTTGTGGCCCGCTTTGTTTTTGAGATTTTGGTATTTTGGATATTTTCGAGACGAAATATTTTGATTTAATCGGGGCGACACGTGTCACCCTCGTGTGGCCATGTGGTAGAAATTGGTGGACAAGTGGCTAGGCCACTTGTCCTCATTGGCCGAATTGGCCCTACACTGGCCTTACAAGTGGCAAGCCACTTGTCTTGTTTTGTGTTGGCCATGTGGTGTGGTGGGACCCACACACACATGGCCCAATCTTGACCATACACTTACCTTGATCCTCACCCTTGAATTCTCTATAAATAAGCCCTTAGTGGAAGAGTAAAATTCATCCCACATTTGAGGTGTTTTCGTCCCACTCTCCCCCTCTTGTAGAAATACTTGGAGTTTTATTGTATTGTCCCAAATACATTGGCCTAGTATCCCTAGTAGTATTCCAAAGTTGTTTTAATACTAGGAGCCCGGAAATACTACTTTATCCCGATAGTCGCAAAACGAAACCCTAGAAAAAATCTTCCTAGCTTGGTGGAAGTATTTAGAGAAGTTGTTTAGAAACTTGTAAAGTCGCTGGAGCGGGTTGGGCGTAAGGAATTGGAGCTAAACGTTGCTCAGGATCGACTTATAAACTTGGATAATTTTGGGCTTATCGAGGTAAATAATCTTGTCCCCCTATTGTAATTGGAAATTATATGTTGTAGTAATATATAGTTGAGTATACTATATATAGAATGAGTATTGAAAAGAATTGAACTGTATTTACATTGGATTTGTATTCTGATAGACTTGTGTAGTATTATTGTGAAGATATTTGAACACGTCAGGTTAGGCGTGTAATCCCTCGAGTTGTTGGCCTGGTAGCGGGCCTGGATAGGGGAGGAGATTTATGTGATAGCGGGGGGGGGGAGGTGCTGCCGAAATTTCTGTAGAATAAGGAATCTTGTGTTTAGAATGTTCTACGAAGAGAGCTAGAAGTTGATATATATATATTGTGGTTGTTATAGGTGGATCTTTCTACGCGCGGCATACTTGACTTGGCTAGTGGTTTAAGCCGAAGAGGTATGTGATTCTTCCTATACTCTTGAGCATGATTGTTGTGAACTATATAGTACGGTAGACGTACATGTGTGAAATGAGTTTCGTTTGTTTTAAACATAAAGTGTTATAATGGCTTTATGGGAAGTTAGTTATAACGACTTTATGAAAAATAAAAGAAAGATTTGATTTTGAAAGTTAAGAGACTTGATCTTGAAAGATAAGAGACTTGACTTATAATCGACTTGTTTTCGGAAAAGGAGAAGTAACTTGATTTAAGTATAGGTTACTTGTTTTGGAAAGAGTAAGTTATTTGGGTTTTAAAGAGTATACTTGATGTTGTTTAAAAGAAAAGCACTTGGTTTTAAAAGTATAGAGTACTTGATTTTAAAAATCTTATAAAGATTTTCGGAAGGTGTAGTAATGTGGTTTGAAAGGAAAACGTGTTTTTAATACTACAGTATTGGTATCACGTGGCTTTTACGTAAAGAGGTCTTTTCGAAAGAATGAAAGTATGTAGTATTTTGGGCTTGAAACCCGGATTGTTGATTAAAATAAATGTATGTTGAACTTGCCTATGCTTGTCGTGATAGTCTTTGATGTGCAAGTGTTTTGTTGATGTGCTGCCGTGACTCTCTGGGAGGGCCGGTTATCTGATTGATTGTTGGACATACTGACGCGTTGGATTTTCCACGAGGATGCGTCCACTTTGAGTATCATCTTGTTATTCCTTTGGACATGCTGACGCGATGGATGTTCCACGCGTGCGCCGATAGGATGGTTTTATGGCCATGACTTCCGAGGTGAGATGCCGGGGCATGCGGTCATTGTGAGGTTCATGTTGTTAGTCCATGGACCGCTAATCCATGAAGCTTGCCGCGGTGACGAACAATCACGCTTGATTTGTACACGTGGTTCGTGCACACTTTAGATACTTGTCTGGTCATTTCGTGTATCGGCAGTCGGTAGATAGCTTGAGATACTTGCCTCGGCCATATCTCGTGAGACGGTTGGCTAAGTGCGTTAGCTTTGGTACTTGCCTCGGCCATTCGTGGCTAGCTTTTGGATCCGTAATTAGCTTTCGTGCTTTGCGTGAAGTTTTATGACTAGTTTTGAACGGTATAGAGCGATTCTACTTGGCGATCGGTTTGATAGCGACGAGCAGATCTAGTGTTCGTGTTCACATATGGGTGTTGTATTACATCATGCACCGCTGGCGATGAGAATGAGTTCCACGCATGAGTGATATTATGGGCGTGAGACCCATAGTTATGTGTGAGTGATTATTCGGGATATCGTCCCTTACTTGACATAACCGCTTACTTATTTCAAATGGTTTTATTAAATGATGAAATGTGATTTCATTACGGTATTTTCGATTTCACATACTTGGTACTGTTGTCTTGACCTCGCCGGGCCGCGTTCATGCAGCGGTAGGTACACGATTGTTGATCCTCGCCATAGGATCGCATTCGGCGTTGGGAAGCTCCGCTTCTCGAGGCTTATCTTTTGGTATAGTCCTGTCATTGTAGGTACTTGTACATTCGTGGTATGGCGGGGCCCCGTCGTCATGGTTGTCGTTACATTCTTAAGTGCAGTAATCTTGTTGTGGAGTTTGTAAAGGATTGTAACTGTTCGATTATATGTATATACATGAAGGCGACCGTTTTGGTTGGCCTGTTTTCTTATAATGTATCTTATTTCATGTATATGTTTTATTTCCGCTGATTTTCTCTGATGTTGTATCACTAGGGTGCCCGTGGTAAGGCACCAGTCACGGGCCCTGGTTCGGGTCGTGACAAAGGTCATAAACTGTATCATGAGATCTGTCTAGACCGCCACATGATCGAAGCTGGCCACACGCCCGCGGTATCAAATGTGCGCGTCAGCCACGAACTTCCGCGACTCCGCATAGGCCAACCTCATAGGCCCGCATGAGGTATTCCCGCATCGGTAGCTACTCCCGGCATCCGCTGGACTCGCGATCCGCATGGCCACATAGACCGCATGACCATAAAGGCCGCACACTAACACGGAACTCTCGTAGCTCGTATAGGTCCGGGACCGCGTGAGGTATCCTCGAATCATAGTCACACTGCATCGCTCGAGTATTACCGCATCGGAGGCGACAACCTCGGGACAATGTCAAGGTGAGTGGTATAATACCAACATAACGGCTGATCGTTAAACAACTTAAGCGCAATCGAGGGAAACCCCTTTACACAATCATCACAAGATACTAACACACGTAGCATCCTAGCATGATTACTTATCAAATCAACAAGAAAGTATTACAAAACTATCACAAACCAACACAATCAAGTTATTCACACAAGGTACTTTCTACTATATGATTAACAAGATCGGGTTTTTATCCCCAAAGTACTTCATACATTAACTCTTTAAAAGATCTGCTTCTTTCTCAAAAATCACACAATACCCGTAGTATAAAAATAGAGTGACTATCTTTTGAAGTAAGTCAAAACACTTTTCTTTGTAAAATCAAGTAACAACATTCTTTTCCAAACGTTCAAGTTTGCCTAATTTCCATTACTCAAGTTTCTCGTTTTCGAAAGGTTTCGTAGTTCATAGTATTAATCACTTAATGATATAATTCTCCTTTAAAACAATTTGAGAAACATATGCCTTATATGTGAGTAGGTTATTCTTGTTTATAACAATCTTATTAAAGCAGCCATGATCTAGGAAATGTAATATCATTTTGTCTCATCTTAGCTTCTATGCAGATGGAGGTTTCTACTGGTTTTAATAATACTTTAATAGTCAATACATTTCCCCTTTATTAGCGCTGCTGTGGTTTGTTCGATATTTATTCTGATTTCCTAAATCAGTACAACATTATTCTTTTTAAAAAAAAAAAAACAAGTACTCATTACTCATGAATGAGGTTTCACACTTTTTAACAAAATTCAATTAAGTCAAGTCTCTTATCTTTTAAGATCAAGTCTCTTAACTTCTTAAATCAATAAATCATTCTTTTTATCTCTCTTAAGCCGTTATACCTAACTTCCCATAAAGCTAGTATAACTCTTAAGCTTTTAAAACCAAGTATTACTCTTACATTAAAAGTGATTCAAGATTCTTTGAAATACTTCAAGATTATTCGGGCTTAAGTCAAAAGACATTGCGTAATTATTATTCGTGCTTAAGTCAAAAGACATTGCCGTAATTATTATTCGATTAACACACGTCGTCACCGTACTATATATATTTTAAAATATCATGCTCAAGAGTATAGGAAGAATCACATACCTCGCGACGATTATCGACTATTAGCAAAACGCTCCACGGCTATAACCCGGCTAGCCTTGTCCACCTTTCAAGTAGAACACGCTACTCGCAGTACTTTAACCTATAAAGGTTATACAAGTCTATCAACGTCTAGACTACTCGGTAGAATAAATCTAGATACAAGTTTCTACGGAAAATTGGGCAGCACTTCCCTACCCGTCAAACTTCACAAGTCTACTGTAAATACAGTCCTAAGTAAGTACAGTTCATTACCCTTCTTATATACCTTCCTTGTATACAACTTATACTTATTTCTTATACTTCAATAGTATGTAACTCAATTACAATAGGGAGACAAGATATTTACCTCGATAAGCCCAAAATTATCCAAGTTTAAATGTCGATCCTGAGCAACGTTTAGCTCCTACTCTGGGCGCTCCAACCCGCTCCAAACAACCCTTAGAAGTTCTACGCAACTTCTACTTAAAACTTCAACCGACAATGAAGATTTTCCTTAGGGTTTCGTTTTGAGACACAAAGGACACAAGGTAGTATTTCCGGGCTCTACGTATAGAGGTATCTTTGGAATACTACAAGGTATAAGGCTAAGGTATTTTGGTATAGTAACTATACTTGGAGAGTATTTTCTACCAATGGGGGGGGGGGTGTTTCACGAGAACAACACCACAAGGAGGGGGGGTAGGTACTTCTCGGCCAAAGGCCACTAGGAAGGGGGGAAGGGTTTCGGCCAAGGGCCTTCTCAAAGGGGGAGGGGGACTCTTGGACGAGACACTACACTAAGGGGGAGGAAGAGAGCTTTCAAGACTTAGAAGTTTGGATGAAGAAGTCTTCACAAAGGGGGGGTATTTATAGGGAGTTCAATGGCCATGATCAAGCCAAGTGGGGGGGCAAGTGGAGGGCCAAGATGTGCCCAAGTGCACCCTATCCTACTCCACAAAACATGGACCCAAGTTTTGGGCACAAAACATGCCACAAAATCGTCCCCCCTCTCGGCCACAAGACCGCCCATGTGAGGGTGACAAGTGTCACCCTCTCGTTGGTCCAAAATATTTCATCTCTCGGAAAAATCCGCAAAAATTATAAATGACATAGCCGGAATTTTCCCTTCGCAAGTTTTGTAAAACGTTTCGTCGAAAAACGATTCTAATCGGGGGTTGTGAACAAAATTTCGATCCTATGCCTAACTTAAGGCTCAAACTTTCGTACGTACATCCGTACGTACATACTCTGGAAATACGGGGTATAACACAGTATGTCCAAATAAATATAAGATAATACTCACTGTGGACGCATACTCGTGGGCCACCCAACGTGTCAGTATGTCCAAACAAATTCAAGATAATACTCACTGTGGACGCATACTCGTGGGCCACCCAACGTGTCAGTATGTCCAAACAACTACAAGATAACACTCCTAATGGAAGCATACCCGTGGGCTACCCAACGTGTCAGTATGTCCAAGAGGATCGATATATTGGAAGAATACCCGTGGGCTACCCAACGTGTCAGTATGTCCATCAATCAACCAGATAGCCGACCCTCCATCGAGAGGCTCGGTAGCACACAATCAAACACTTGCACAACAAGGCTATCACAACAAGCATAGGCAAGTTACACACAACTCAAGGTACTTTAAACACTTCTTAACACAACGTCAAGTATACCAGTAAAACCCAAGTATCTAACCCCTTTAAGATCAAGGTACTCCTACCTTTTATAACCAAGCCACTTATGTTTTTCCATCACAAGGAGTTTAATATTTGAAAACAAGTTACTTCTCTATTTTCAAAAATCAGGTTACCATTCTAAATCCAATAATGAATCCATTTCTTTATTTTCCATAAAGTCGTTATAATTAACTTTCCATAAAGCTATTATAACACTTTATGTTTTAAAGACAAGTCAAGGCGAAACCATGCCTTTCTTTTTAAAACAAAACACTTCAAATTCTTCAGTCTCTTTCCTTTTAGAAATCAAGTTCCTTACTTTGGAATTTTTAAGAAAAGTCATAACTTGATTACAATAGTTCTTATTAAATGACCATGGTCTGGAAATGTAATACAATTTTGTCTTATCTTAGCTTCTATGCAGATGGAGGTTTCTACTGGTTTTAATGTAATTAATTGTCATTACTATTTCCTTTATTAACGCTGCATTGGCTTGTTCGATTCTTATTCCCATTTCCGGAATTTATGTAACATTATTTCTTTAAAAACCAAGTACTCATTTCTCACGAATGAGCTTTCACACTTTTCAACACCATTTAGGTCAATAATACGTCGAGCCTCTTATCTTTTGAAATCAACAAACCATCACTTTACCTACATAAAGTGGTTATAACAAACTTCCCATAAAGCCGTTATAACACTTTATGTTTTTAAACCAACCAATTACAACTATAAGCCCTTATGAGACCAAGAGGGCTTATTCGTTAACCACCGAGTACTTATTACTAACGAATAAGATTTTCCTACTCTTTCAACAATCAAGACCTTTACACTTCATATCAAGTTAAGGCACAACAAGGGAAATCAAATTCCTTTAACACACGTGCATCTACTGCACTATATATTTTACAAATAGTCATGCTGAAGAGGATAGGAAGAATCACATACCTCGCGACGATTGTCGACAATAAGCAAAATGCTCCACAGTACTATCTCCCTTAAGTAGAATATGCTACCGTAGTACTTCAATCCTATAAGGGTCATAAAACGTCTATCAATCTCTAGCTTCGAACGTAGAATAACTAAGTGCAAGGTCCCTACATTCAATGGGAAAGTCGGACAGCACTTCCTTTGTTTCTACTTACTAAGCCACCTCTTCCAAGGCCGAAATTCAATAACCAACGCCACATTTAAGGCTCAATTAATTCAGCAAATACAAGGGGATTACACGCCTACTAATACGTGTAAAATTCCGCCCCACAACAACACAAAATAAACCAATAATCTCCATACCATTCTTGGCCAACAATATAACCAATACTAACCCTTTTCAACTCTTCCAATTCAAGTTCTTAGGTCTAACATGATATCTAGCCTTAGACATCTTCAACAATTACAATTTCCCCCTTTACAACATGTGACGACCAAATTAGAAATCCAATTGAAGTTACAATCTTAAGGCTAACATGCCCATTTCGGTTTCAACAAGACAACAAGATCCAAATCTATTCAAATATAACAGCCTCATGCTCAATTCCAAACTACTAAAATATAACAGCCTCAGGCTCAATTCTAAACTACTAAAATATAACAGCCTCAGGCTCAATTCTAAACTACTAAAATAAGTATAACTCAATTCCAAGAGAAGGGGAAACTTTTACCTTTTGGAAAAGCCCACAAAAGCCCCTTTCTTCCACTTCTTATTCGTCAAACTCGTCCACCCGTGCTTCCCACAAGTTTTCCCACACTTTGCCTTCTTGCCGCCGCTCCAACAGTTTCCTCTTAAGCTAGGTTTTCATCAAAAATTAGAGAGAAAGGGAGAGGATTTCCATGGAAGGGTTTTGAAATGAAATGGCCAAGTCTTCCAAGACTTGGCCCTAAAATAGGACCACTTTCTGGTAAAAAGGATGGGAGAGACACTTGTCACCCTCCCATAGGTTTTAAAACAAAATATCCCCTGCTTTCAGCCCTTTATCGCGAAAAATCCCGCCTTGGCGCTGCCCGCGGCGTTCCACTCCGAAAAGTTCCAGATTCGGCCGCCCTCGCATTCGGCCGCGGCGCGCAACCCCGCGACTCAAGACAACCGCGCTGCCCTCAGATTCAGGCCGCGCTGCACTTGAACCGAAATCGCTGCTTGCTCGATCACGCACCAAACTTGAAACTTCCATAACTTTTGACTCCGATGTCCTATCGACGAACGGTTCGTTGCGTTGGGAACTAGATTTAACGGACTACACACTAGGCTTTTTAAACACCTCGAAATTCTTAACAACTGGGGTACAACACTCCAAGGTAAACTCAAAATCCGTCCAACACATGTTTGCCAACTTATCCATCAACTTTCAAATCTTATATTCCTTGGTATGTTCTTATCTTAACTCCTTGAATTTACGGGGTGTAACACGACTTTAAGTACTTGGATATTTTTGGGCTATTTGAGGTAATGAACCTTGACCTCTTTGTGAAGTTGAATATTTATGTATATTGGAAGTATATTATGGAGTATAAGATATATGGAGTAAGGTTTGGAGAGATTTGGATCTTGTTAACTTGTTAAAAGAAGAATTGGCATGTTAGCCATTAAAATGGTAAAAATGTATCCATTACTTGCTAAGAAGTTAATAACAAAGTAACTATAACTTATATTAAGATTGGAATATAAGTTGGAAGACTAATGAAGAAATTGGATAAGTAAAATTGTAAAAGTTGGCCAAGGACCCCAACTTAAGGACTGTATTTACTTTGGACTGTATTTACATTGTTGTTAAGGGGAAGATTGTTAATCGCGTTCCGTTTGGGCGTGTGATCCCCTTCTTTAATTATTGTTGTTGTTAAGGGGAAGATTGTTAATCGCGTTCCGTTTGGGCGTGTGATCCCCTTTTTTTAATTATTGTTGTTGTTAAGGGGAAGATTGTTAATCGCGTTCCGTTTGGGCGTGTGATCCCCTTCTTTAAATTTCGGAATGATTGCACCTTAAAAATAGTATGTTAATTACGGTTATCGGGCCTTGAAAGAGGTGGAAAAGTGAGTAGAAATGGGGGAAATGCTGCCCAATTTTCCGTAGAATAAGAGATCTTACTTAGAAGAATTCTACGTGGAACTAGAAGTTGATAGGCGTGTTTTGACTATTATAGGTTGACACTCTGCGCGCGACATATCCGACTTGGCAAGTGGATTTAGCCGAGGAGGTATGTGATTCTTCCTATCCCTTTGAGCATGATATTTGGGAAATATATATAGTACGGTAGACGTACGTGTGTTAAACTAAATTTGGTTTCACTTTGATGTCTTTGGACTTGAGTTCTAAATAATAAGAATCTTGAATATTTCAAAAAGAGTTATGAATCATTTTTGGAAGAAAAGAAATACTTGGTTTTAAAAAGCTTAAATGTTATACTAGCTTTATGGAAAGTTAGGTATAACGACTTAAGAACGATAAAAGGAACGGTTTACTTATGTCACGACCCGATCTCGGGCCCGCGACTGGTGCCTTACCCCGGGCACCCTAGTGATAACAACATCAGAGAAAATCAGCGGAAATAAAATTAAAACAGGAAACAAGAGACAACATAAGAAAACAGGCTAACCAAATGGTCACCTTCATGTATATACATATATATAAAACCGAACAGTTAAAATCCTTTACAAACCCTGCCCACAACAGTACTACAGACCTCTAAGAATGTAATAACAACTATGACGGGACAGGGCCCCGCCATACCCCTGAATGTATAAGTACCTACCATGACAGGGGACTATACCAAAAGATAAGCCTCCGGAGAAACGGAGCTTCCCAACGCTGAACTGCGATCCTATGAGTGAGGATCAACAACTGGTGTACCTCTACCTGCGGCATGAACGCAGCCAAGGAGGTCGATAACAGTACCAAGTATGTGAAACTGAAAAATACTGTAATGAAATCACATTTCATCATTTTATAAAACCATTTTGCGATAAGTAAACAGTTATGTCAAGTAAGGGGACGCATATCCCCAGAATAATCACCCACACATAACTATGGGTCTCACGCCCATAATATCAATCATGCCCGTGGAACTCATTCCTCACTGCCGGCAGTACATGATGTAAAACAACACCCATATGTGAACCTGAACACTAGATCCTGCCTGCGTCATCAAAACGATCGGGCCAAGTAGAATAGCCAACTACCAGTCCAAAAGCTAGTCATATCCCTTCACGGGCAAGGTACGGAAGCCAACTACCAGTCCAAAAGCTAGACACGCAACTGGCCGAGGCAAGTATCTTAAGCTAGCGTACCCTAGCCTACCGTCTCACGAGATATGACCGAGGCAAGTATCTTAAGCTATCTACCAAAGCCTGCCGATACACGAGAAATGACCAGGACAAGTGTCACGACCCGAACCCGGGCCCGTGACTGGTGCCTTACCCCGGGCACCCAAGTAGACATACATCAGAGAAATCAGCGGAACATAAAACAAGACATGGAATAACAAGAAGTGTAAAACAGTAATCTGAGAAAACTTGCCCTTCAGCATATATATAAAACAACTTAAAACCGAAAAGTTACATCCCATTACAACTCTGCCCACAACAAGATTACAGCACTTAAGAATGATATGACAACAATGGCGGGACGGGCCCGCCATACCCTGAATGTAAATACCTACAACGACAGTGGACTATACCATCGATAAGCCTCCGAGAAACGGAGCTTCCCAAACGCCGAATCGTGACCCTATGAGCGAGGATCAACAATCGTGTACCTCTACCATGGCGTGAACGCAGCCCGGGCGAGGTCAAGACAACAGTACCAAGTATGTGAAACTGAAAAATACTGTAAATGAAATCATAGTAGTCTAAATAAAACAGGAGACATGTATGATAACCAAACTACAGTTCACAATAAATAAACAGTCATGTCAAGTCAGGGACTCACACCCTCAAAGTCATCACTCAAATATCACTATGGGTCTCACGCCCATAACATCAATCATGCCCGTGGAATACCTTCCTCACTGCCGGCAGTCTATGATATCAAAGCACCAAGGAATACACATGAACACCAGGTCCTACCTGTGTCATAATAAAACCGTACGGGGTAAGTACGAAGGCATAGCCGACTACTAACACCCACAGTACTAACAAGGTCATAAACTGTATCATGAGATCTGTCTAGACCGCTACATGCTCGAAGCTGGCCACACGCCCGCGGTATCAAATGTGCGCGTCTAGCCCTGGAACTTCCCGCAGCTCCGCATAGGCCAACCTCATAGGCCCGCATGAGGTATTCCCCGCATCGAGGGTAGCTACTCCCCGACATCCGCCTGGACTCGCTGTTATACCCCGTATTTCCAGAGTATGTACGTGAGGACGTACGTAGAAAAGTTGAACTTTAAAGTAGGCTTGGCCGAAAACTTTTGTGCACAACACCCGATTAGAATCGTTTTTCGACGAAACGTTTTACATAACTTGCGAAGGGAAAATTCCGGCTATGTCATTTTTAATTTTTGTGGATTTTTCCGAGAGACGAAACATTTTGGACCAACGAGAGGGCGACACTTGTCACCCTCAAGTTGGTGGAGTGTGGGGCGGCACATGGGACGATTTGGAGTCAAGGGTTGGTAGGATATTTTGTAGATATTTGTGTGGTAGTTGGATAAGGTACACATGGATGAATCTTGACCCTACACTTGCCTTGCACTTGGCATGATCTTGGCCATTGGTTGGCCATTGCTTGACCTATAAATACCCCCCTAACTTGAAGAGTTCTTCATCCACTCCTCACTTCCTCAAGTCTTGAAACCCTCCCCATTTCGTGAAGGCCCTGGCCGAGAGTCCCCTCCCCTTAGTGAGGCCCCTTGGCCGAGAGCCCTCCCTCGCCGAGAGTACCCTCCTAGTGGGGTTGGCCGAGGGTACACACCCTTTGTGGTGTTGTCTCGTATAAATACCCCCTCTTGGTAGAAATACTCTCCAAGTATTGTTACTATACCCAAATTACCTTAGTCAGATACCTTGTAGTATTCCAAAGATACCTCTATACGTAGAGCGGAAATACTACTCTTCCTTTTGTCTCAAACCGAAACCCTAAGGAAAATCTTCACAGCTTGGTTGAAGTATTAAAAAGAAGTGGCGTAGAACTTCTAAGGGTTGTTTGGAGCGGTTGGAGCACCGGAGTAGGAGCTAAGCGTTGCTCAGGATCGACATTTAACTTGGATAATTATGGGCTTATCGAGGTAAATATCTTGTCTCCCTATTGTAATTGAGTTTACATACTATTGATGTATAAGTATAAGTATATACAAGGAAATTATATAAGAAGGGAATTGAATCAGATTGTACTTACATGATCAGACATGAGACTTGTGAAGTTTGACGGGTAGGGAAGGGCTGCCCAAATTTCCGTAGAATCTTGTATATAGATTAAATCTTCAGAGTAGTCTAGTCATTGATAGACTCGTATAACCTTTATAGGTTGAATGTTCTGCGAGTAGCATGTGCTACTTGAAAGGTGGACAAGGCTAGCCGGGTTATAGCCGTGGAGCGTTTTGCTAATAGTCGATAATCGTCGCGAGGTATGTGATTCTTCCTATACTCTTGAGCATGATATTTTAAAATATATATAGTACGGTAGACGTACGGGTGTTAACTGAATAATAATTACGGCAATGTCTTTCGACTTAAGCCTGAATAATAATTACGGCAATGTCTTTTGACTTAAGCCTGAATAATAAGAATCTTGAAGTAATTCAAAAGAGTTAAGAAACATATTTGAAAGAAGAGTAATACTTGGTTTTAAAAGCTTAAGAGTTATACTAGCTTTATGGGAAGTTAGGTATAACGGCTTAAGAGTGATAAAAAGAATGGTTTATTAATTTTAGCAGTTAAGAGACTTGATCTTAAAAGATAAGAGACTTGACTTAATTAATTAATATGAAATTTTGTGTGAAACTTCATTCGTGAGAAATGAGTACTTGGTTTTTAAAAGCAATAATGTTTTACTGATTTCGGAAATCAGAATAAGTATCGAACAAACCACTGCAGCGTTAATAAAGGGAAATGTACTGACTAATTAATGTATTATTAAAACCAGTAGAAACCTTCATCTGCATAGAAGCTAAGATGAGACAAAATGATATTACATTTCCTAGATCATGGCTGCTGTAATAAAGATTGTTATGAACAAGAATAACCTACTCACACATAAGGTATATGTTTCTCAAATTGTTTTAATGGATTAAAACTATGAACTACGAAACCTTTCGAAAAATGAGAAACTTGAACATTTGAAATTAGGCAAACTTGAACGTTTGGAAAATAATGTTGTTACTTGATTTTACAAAGGGAAGTACTTTGGTTTACTTAAAAGATAGTCACTCTATTTTTATACTACGGGTATTGTGTGACTTTTGTGAAAGTAACGTATCTTTTAAAGAGTTAATGTATGAAGTACTTTGGGGATAAAAAAACCCGAACTTGTTTAACATAAAGTAGAAAGTATCTTGAGTGAATAACTTGATTGTGTTGGTTTGTGAT
The DNA here is from genome assembly GCA_029844215.1 of Przewalskia tangutica. Taxonomy (NCBI): domain Eukaryota; kingdom Viridiplantae; phylum Streptophyta; class Magnoliopsida; order Solanales; family Solanaceae; genus Przewalskia; species Przewalskia tangutica. Next base: position 80,110,302 of record CM056725.1, read on the forward strand.
AGCCTTGTAATACTTTCTTGTTGGTTTGATAATGTCACGACCCATTCCGGGGCCCGTGACTGGTGCCTTACCGGGGCACCCAAGTAGTCATACATCAGAGTAATCAGCGGAAATATAAAGCAAGACATGAAACCGTTTATAAAATAGGACACAGTTTAAGTGAGAAAACATCGCCTTTCGGCATATATATAAAAACATGGTTTAGCGCTACATCCGACATCGCATAACAGACTACAGCACTTAAGGAAATATACAACTATGGCGACAGGCCCCGCCATACCCCGATCAGCATAAAACTATCTACAACAGGAGATCATACCCAAAAGTAGAGCCTCCGGAAAGGATGGAGCTCGACACCAACGTAGAGATCCTAGGAATGTGGATCTAGCACTGCCGCTCTTACTGCGGCATGAACGCAGCCTCAAGGAGGTCAATACAACAGTACTAAGTATGTGAAATCAGAAAGTACTTAAATGAAATCATAACACTTTTTAAAACCTTTACAAATATGTATGAAGCAATCAAGGGAACCGCATAGTGCCACATCACAAACAAGAGCAACAATAGGTAAATCGTAATAGGTCTTTTCTAGGCCGCGAATGATTCAAGCAGGCCACTCGCCGTATTATCACTCTGCAAGCCTAATCTCGACTCCGAGTCCGCATAGGCCACTCACACGGGCCCGCATGAGGTATAACCCCGCATCGAGGGTAGCTACTCTCGGCATCGCCCCGACTCGTTGTCCGCATGGCCACATAGACCGCGTGAGGCATAACCCCGCATACTAACTCGAACTCGTAGCCCGCAAGATAGCCCCCGACCCGCATGAGGTATTCTCGAATCATGGTCCTGCATCACCGAGTCTACCCCAGTCGGAGGCGACTTAACCCCCGGTATCATCTCAAGAGGTGAGTGATAGTACACTAACATAACAACTTATCTTTTAAACAACATAAGCACAACAAGGATACTCTCTTATACAAACGTTACAAGATACTAACACACATAGCATCATATCATGTCTACTTATCAAACCATCTTATTATTCTTTTCACAATTCAACATAAGTCTGTTATAAACACATAGGCAAACTTGTTTCTTTTATCAATCTTAAGTGGTTATACTTAACTTCCCATAAAGCTAGTATAACTCTTAAGCTTCTGTTTTAAAAACCAGTTAGTTCTCTTCTGTTAAAAAAATGATTCAGTATTCTTATGAAATGCTTTCAGATCTTTATTATTCAGGCTTAAGCCGTGAGGCATTGCCGTAAGTGTTATTCAGGCTTAAGCCGTGAGGCATTGCCGTAAGTGTTATTCAGGCTTAAGTCAAAGACATTGCCGTAGTTATTATTCGCTTATCACACGTACGCTCACCGTACTATATATATATTGTAAAATATCATGCTTAGGAGAATCACATACCTTCTCAAAAAAACCGCTAAGTTGAATATGTCGCGCAGAGAATCATTTATAATAGTCGACACGCCTAACAACGCTCGCACTACTTTGTAAACATTCTAAACAGAGGGTTCTATATCCTACGGAAAATTGGGCGACTTCCTACCCGTGAGCTACTCAAGTTCATCGTGAAAACAAATCCTATGTAATCTGATTTGATTATTCTTCTTTAAACCCTTCATCGTGGTAACAGTTCAATTCTATTCTCGTGATATTCTTCTAAGTATTTAATACTTATTCTAATACTACTACAAGAAGTATTCTCTAATTCAAAAGAGGGTTAGGATTAGTTACCTCAAGAAGCCCAATAATATCCTAGATAAAGTCGCGCCGAGCAAGGTTTAGCTCCTAAGTTGTACGCTCAGAGTCTAAGAAACCTTAGAAGTTCTTCACATCTTCTACTAAGGACTAAGGGATTTGGGCTAGGGTATTTTGGGCAATATAACAATACTAGAAGGAAACTTTTCTACCAAGGGAGGGGGGGTAGGTTTTGGCTAGGCTAGGGGAGGAAGCCTCGCCAACTACTCAAAGGGGAGGTGTTTGGACGAAATGGCTCAAGGGAGAGGAGAGGATTTTTAGACTTGGAAGATAACTTTGTGGATGAAGAATTCTTCATCTAAAGGGGGGTATTTATAGCTCAAGCCTTGGCCAACCAATGGCCAAGATGAAGACAAGTGCAAGGCAAGTGTAGGGTGAGGATTAACTATACACAAATATCCTACCAACTCCTTGACTTTGTGTAAGGCACAAAAAACGTGCCAAACCTCTCCATTTTCGTCCAATGGACGATTCAAGTCCATCAATGGGAGGGTGCCAAGTGTCGCCCTCCCGTTGGTCAAAAATGTTTCGTCTCTCGGAAAAATCCGCAAAAATTAGAAATGGCATAGCCGGAATTTACCCTACGAAAGCTGTGGAAACGTTTCGTCGGAAAACTATTCGTTTTGTGAGTTGTGCCCAAAAAATCGTCCAAGCCTAAACTTTAAGGCTAAACTTTTAGACGTATTCCCCACGCATATACTGGAAATACGGTATAACATTCTCCCTCCTTAGAAACATTCGTCGAATGTTCCTTCCCAAGACGATTAATGATAAGATTCTTCATAACTTAAATTGTAAATGCCACACACGCCACAGAGCAACACTTAGGCGTAAACGATAACTAAAATTTACAAGTAGGAAAGTGAATTTACCGAGGTGTGGGAATAGGTGAGGATACTTCCGCCTCATGTCCTCCCTCGCTTCCCACGTCATCTCCTCCTCGAGCCTGCTCCGCCACAAGACTTTGACGGCCACGCCCCGTCCGCAGACGCCTAACCCGACGATCGACTATCGCTATGGGAATCTCTCATACGATAACCCTTCACACCGACATCGTTAATCGGGTGTACCCTAGATGGATCCCCGATACATCTCCTCAAAGATAGATACGTGAAAACCGGATGCACCGCCTCCGGATCGGACGGCAGATCCAACTCGTAGGCAACCTTGCCTACCTCGCGACAACTGAAATGGCCCAATGTACCTAGGGCCGAGTTTCCTTCTTCCCGAATCTCATCACACCCTTCATGGGTGACACCTTTAGGAAAACCCAATCATGAACTCGAACTCAAGATGCCGACGACGATTATCTCGTGATACGACTTGCCGACTCGAGTCCAATAGCCGCTCTGATAAGCTTCACCTTATCCATCGCCTGTACCAAATCTGGTCCCACTAGCCGCACTCGCCCACATCGAACCAACCTATAGGCGACCGCACTTCCTCTCATACAAGGCCTCATAAGGCGCCATCCGAATCTTTGAGTGGTAGCTATTATTATACGCGAACTCAACTAGAGGCAAATGATCCTCCCAACTACCATCGGTCAATAACACAGCTCGCAGCATATCCTCAAGAGTCGGATAGTGCGCTCATCCGTCATGCTGGATGAAATGCAGACTCGTGCTCACTGCGTCCCTAAACCCTTACGGAAGGACCTCCGTGTTAGTCGAACCGGCTCTCGTCGATATGATCGGGTAGGGACTCCATGCACCGACGATCTCTGATGTAAAGTTCGGCATAATCCTCACCGAAAGGTCGTCTTGACGGAAGAAAGTGGGCTGATTTCGCCACCGTCGACGATAACCCATATAGAATCATGTCTCCTCCGAGTGCGAGGTAATCCCGTGATGAAGTCCATGTTGATTACCTCCCACTTCCGTGTCGGGATCTCAATCGTCAGAATAAACCACCGTGCCTCGTGCTCTACCTTCACCGCCGACAACACGCATCGAGCTACGAACTCGCAACGCCCCTCTTCAAGCCATCCCACCAATACACGATCTAAGGTCGTGGTACATCTTGGTCGACCGGATGGATAGAGTAACGCTACGCGGTGCTTCCCCAAGAACTCCGCCAAGTCTCAAACATCCGAACACACACCGCCTCAAACCTTAGCACCCCATCAGGTGCTACTCAAAAGGACCGCCCTCACGAAGAGTCAGTATCACGATATCGAATCAAAGCCGATCCTCGAATTGCCTCTTCACCTCTCGACGATGGAAGACTCGGCAACCTCACGAACTCTAACCCCACTACTATCGTAATCAATCAAACGGACACCAAGGCTCGCTAATCGATGCAAATCACGAACCATGTCCTCCTCTCTAGTCGCACATCCGATAGGCTCCCATCGACCTACGACTAAGAGCATCCGCCACAACATGGCCTTCCCGGTGGTACAGATATCAACATCGTAATCCTTAAGCAACTCTAACCACCGCCTCTCGCCGTAAGTTCACTCCTCTGGTGAAGATATACCGAGGCTCTTGTGGTCAGTATAAATATCCACGTGAACCCCATACAAGTAGTGCCTCCGGATCTTCAAAGCGTGAATCACTACGCCAACTCCAAATCATGGGTGGGGTAGTTCTCTCGTGTTTCTTCACCGCGGGATGCATATGCTATAACCCCGCCATGCTGCATCAACACACATCCCAACCCGATGCCCGACGCATCACAATACACGACATAACCATCCGACCTCCGGAAGAGTAAGAACGGGGCGGCCGCCTTCTCTTTCAAGAATCGGAAACCCCGCCACAAGCATCACCATCAAACTTGGCCGCCTCGAGTCACCTAGTCAATGGTGCGAAGATAAAGCAAACTTCTCCACGAACCGCGATAATATCCTGCAAGGCCCGAAATCGCGAACCTCTGGAGTAGTAGGTTCAGGCCAAGTCCTCGATCGCTTCGATTCGCCGATCCACTCGAATGCCATCACCCACAATATGCCCAAGAAACGCCATCAAGTCAACCAAAACTCACATTTGGAAAACTTGGCGCATAATCGCCTGGTCTCGAGAATCACAAGATAGCCTCAAATGCTCGCATGCTCTCGCCTGGCGAGAATAAACCAAGATATCATCAATGAACACTATCACAAACGTGTCCAAAAATGGTTTGAACACTCGCTCATCAAATCCATGAATACCGCACGAGCATCGTCAACCCAAAAGACATGACTCAACTCATAATGCCCGTCACGTCCGAATGCGATCTAGGGACATCCACCTCTCTGACTCGCACCTGATGATAGCCCGACCATAGATCAATCTTGGAGAAACATCTCGCGCCCTGCAACTGGTCGAACAAATCTTCAATCCTGGGAAGGGGGTATCTGTTCTTAATAGTCACCTTGTTCACCGTCAGAAGTCAACACACATGCGCAGGCCCCGCCCTTCTTCTTCACGAACAATACCGGCGCTTCTGCGAGAAACACTAGGTCCGATAAAACCCTTCTCCAAAGAAATCTCTCTGGTCCTTCACTTCTCAACTCGGCAGTGCCATTCGTATGGCGGAATGGAAATAGCCGAGTGTCCGCAATATGTCAATACAAAACTCAATCTCCTCTCGTGAGGGATACCCGAGGTCATCCGAAACACGCCCGGGAACTCGCCGACCATCGAATCGATCAAAATCTGCACCGCAGCCTTCATGATCAAACACCCGAACGAGATGGTAGATATACCCTTCTCGCACCATCTTCCTAGCCTTGAGGTAGGAAATAAACCTACCCCTGATACCGCGCTCCTCCCACTCAACAACCGGCCTTCCGAAACCGAACTGCATTACTTTCTCTCTGCCTACATTGGCGTAAGAAGCTAGCCAATCCATCCCCATAATCACGCCAAGTCAATCATCTCCAACTCTATCAAGTCTGGCTAGGTCCGACGATCAGAATGGTCACAGAGAAGCTCTATATACCCGCCGAGCTACCACCGAATCACCCATCGCGTAGCTACCTCGAAGGGTCTATGGACTCGTGCTCATCCCTATCCTACTAGCAACAAGGGAGATATATAGACGTAGTAGAACCCGGATCTATCAACGCATACACATCAAACCCGAACCGATAAAGTACCGTGACGACATCGTGAGGCCTCCCGATCTCGCTTACCGGACAAAGCATAAATGCGCTCGAGGACCGCTAGAATCGACCCGAGCCACGACCTGCCGCGACTGGCCGACCCACGAGTACCACGCCCGGCGAGTAATCAGTAGGAGATGATGAAGCGGCAAGAACTCGGCGTGAGCCCTACCACCGCCACGCCTCGGCCTGACAGCCTCGCAGTGACCGCTGGCCACAATCAGAATAAGCTCCAAAAGTAGTACCACACTTCCCGTAATGGGATCTACCGCATCGGCCACACCGGGGTGGTCCCGACGCCGCACTCGCTACTCGACGCCCAAGCCCTGGCCCCGTCCGCCCTCGAAAACTCGCCGTCAGGCCGAGGACGCGCAGAGTGCTCGAGCCGGGCCGTGGTGCGATCTAGATCGCCGAGGCCGCCACCACGATAACCACCGTAAGACCCTCCCGCCCCGGCCTTCTTCTCGCCGCCGTCGCCCACTCGCCGACCTCGCGCTCCTCGCATCCAAGGGCGTGAGCTCGCACGCGGTAATGTCCATACCGGCCGAGAGAAACACCCGCATATGACTCGGCCATATAGTCGTTTCAGCCCGGTGACATACGGTGCACCCTATCCTCCATATTCGCTACCAATGCCGGGACATATCGAGCCAATGAATCAAACTCGACATTGTACTCCCGACAAGGCGCCCTCTCGCCTCGAGTAAAAATCTATCAGCCGCGCTGCACGACCCATTCCGGCCCGTGGATCGTGCCTTACCCGCACCCAAGTAGTCATACATCGAGAACAATCGCGGAATATAAAACAAGACATGCAACATGATATAATTAGAACATTTTTTCGAAGAAAAGGTTGCCTTTTCTAAGATATATACATAAACCAAGTTTTGCGCTACATCCCAACTGCATAACATGACTAATGCACTTCTAAGGAAAATAACAACTATGGCGACAGGGCCCGCCATACCCCGATGCACAAACTATCTACAACAGGAGATCATACCCAAAAGTAGAGCCTCCGAGAGAGTGGAGCTCCGACACCAACGTAGATCCTAAGGATGTGGATCTAGTACCGCTTCCTCTAGAACTCGCGGATTTAACGCAAATTTCCGGCGAGGTCAAGACAACAGTACCAAGTATGTGAAACTATAAAGTACTTTAAATGAAATCAAAGTATTCAAAACCTTTTCACCAATACATTCAGCTTCAATTGCACATAGTGCCACATCACAACAATAACAATGAATAGGAAAATCAGAATAGTCTAGTCTAGGCCGCGAATGATCGGGCAAGGCCAACCGCCCATAGTATCATTCTCAGCGTGCCTAGTCCCGACTTCCGTAGTCCGCATAGGTCACACACGCACCAAGATGAGGTATTCCCCGACGGGGTAGCTAGCCCTGCATTCTCCTCGACTTCCGCACCGCATAGCCTCAAAAGACCGTGATAGTCCCATGGACCGCATAGGCATCCTCGTGATCGGGCTAAGCACCCGAATGATCAATCCCGAGCATACCGCAGCTCGCATAGTCTCATAGACCGCATAGGCCGATAGACCGCATCAAGGGTGGCAAGCCCTGTATACTAAGTCGAGGGTAGGTGATACAATAACAAGACAACGGACTTACCGGTTAGCAACGTAAGCACAAAGAAGAATGACCCCTTTCACAACATTACAAGACAATTAACACATGCAGATCATAGTATGTCTACCTATCAACCAATCTTACTACTCTTAATGTAAATCAATACAAGGCTTTTATAAACAAACAAGTAAATTCCTTTTATCATTCTTAAGTTGTTATACCTACTTCCCATAAAGCTAGTATAACTCTTAAGCTTTGTTTTAAAACCAAATATTACTCTTCCGTTAAATATGATTCATTATTCCTTTGACATACTTCAAGGTTCTTATTATTCAGCTTAAGTCAAAAGACATTGCCGACATCATATGACGCCTACCGCATCATATATACTTAACATATCATGCTCAAGGTATAGGAAGAATCACATACCTTCTCGAAATCCACCGCCAAGTCGAGTATGTCGCAAGCAGAGAATCAAATTTATAATAGTCACGCATAACTATCAAAGTCTAGACTATTCTCAGAGGTCATTCTAAACAGAGGGTCCTCAATTTACGGAAAGTCGGGCAGACAACCCTACCCATGAGTTATATAAGTTCATCGTGAAAACAAATTCTATGTAAGTACAGTTTGATTATTCTTCTTTAAACCCTTCTAAGTGATTAACACTTCAATTCTATTCTCAGAATATACTTCTAAGTATTTATACTATTCTTCTTCTACAACAAGAAGTATTCTTTAATTCAAAAGAGGTTAGGATTAGTTACCCTGTAAGCCCAATAATATCCTAGAAAAGTCGCTACCGAGCAAGGTTTTGCTCCTAAGTTGTATGCTCCAAGGAAACCTTAGAAGTTCTTCACAACTTCTACTAAGTGCTAAGGTATTTGGGCTAGGTATTTTGGGCATTATAACAATACAAGAAGGCAACTTTTCTACCAAGGAGGGGGATAGGTTTCGCCAGCTAGGCTGGGGTGGGTAGCCTCTACCAAGCTTCTCAAGGGAGGGGTGTGTTTGGACGAAACAACAAGAGGAGAGGAGGGATTTGAGACTTAGATAGATTGCTCAATTTAGGATGAAATAACTCTTCAACAAGGGGGTATTTATAGGTCAAGACATGGCCAACCAATGGCCAAGATTATGCCAAGTGCAAGGCAAGTGTAGGGTGAGGATTTAGGCAAGTGTCCTTGGCCAACTTGCACACAAAATATCTAGCCAACTTTATGACAAGGCTTGGCATTCCAATCGGCCTTAATGCCGTGATTAGTCCACCAATGAGAGGTGGAAAGTGTCGCCTCTCATTGGTCCAAAGTGTTACGCCTCTAAAAATCCGCAAAAATAAGAAATGACATAGCCGGAATTTATCCTATGAAAGCCGTGGAAACGCTTCGCCGGAAAACCGCTCATGTGAGTTGTGCCTAAAAATCGCCCAAGGCCTAACTTTAAGACCAAAACTTTTGACGTATTCCTTTACGCACATACCTCGAAATACGGGGTATAACATTCTCCCCTCCTTAGAAACATTCGTCCCGAATGTTCCTTCCCAAGACAGATAACGAAAAGGTTCTTCATAACTTAAACAGTTGCAAATGCCACACACGGCCACAAAACAACATTTTAGGCAAAACGATAACGAAAATTATAAGTAGGAAAGTGAGTTACCTGGAGGGGTGGGGAATAGGTGAGGGTACCTCTGCCTCATGTCCTCCTCTGCTTCCCACGTCATCTCCTCCCTAAGCTCGCTCCGCCACAGACTTTGACGAAGCCACGCCCTTCGTCCGCAGACGCCTAACTCGACGATCGATTATCGCTATGGGAACCTCTCATACGATAACCCCTGGCCACCGACATCGCCGATCGGATGTACTCGGATGGATCCCCGATACATCTCCTCAAAGATAGAAACGTGAAACACCGGATGCACCGCTTCCGGATCGGACGGCAGATCCAACTCATAGCAACCTTGCCTACCTCGCGACAATCAAACGCCCAATGTACTGGCCGAAGTTTTTCCTTCTTCCCGAATCTCATCACACCCTTCATGGGTGACACCTTCAGAAAACCCAATCATCAATCGCGAACCTGGATGTCGACGCCGATGATCCGTGATATGACTTCGCCGACTCGGTAGCCAATAGCCGCCTTGATAAGCTTCACCTTATCCATCGCCGCTGCACCAAGTCCGTCCTACTAATCGTACTCGCCCACATCGAACCATGCTATCGGTGATCTGCACTTCCTCCCATACAAAGCCTCATACGGCGCCATCCGAATGCTAGAGTGGTAGCCGTTATTATACGCGAACTCTACCGGCAAGTGATCCTCCCACTACTGGTCAATAACACGGGCTCGCAGATATCCTCAAGAGTTCGGATAGTGCGCTCGCCGTCTGCTCGCTCGGATGGAATGCGACTCGTGCTCACTCGGCCCCTAAACCCTTCGAAGGACTCTCCGAGTTAGCCGTAAACCGGGCTCCTCTGCCGATATGATCGAAATAGGACTCATGCGATCGACGATCTCTGATGTAAAGTCCGCATAATCCTCGGTACCAAAAGTCGCCCCGACGGAAGAAAGTGGGCTGATTTCGTCACCGTCGACGATAACCCATATAGAATCATGTCTCCTCCGAGTGCGAGGCAATCCCGTGATGAAGTCCATGTTGATTACCTCCCACTTCCGTGTCGATCTCTATCGCAGAATAAAACCACCGTGCCTCGTGCTCTACCTTCACCGCCGACAACACGCACCGAGCTACGAACTCGCAACGTCCTCTTCAAACCATCCCACCAATACACAGATCTAAGGTCGTGGTACATCTTGGTCGACCCGATGGATAGAGTAACGCGCACGCGTGTGCTTCCCAAGAACTCGCACAAGTCCTCAAACATCTGGAACACACAACCGCTTCTCAAACCTTAGCACCCCATCGTGCTACCTCAAAAGGACCCTTGCCTCACGTAAGAGTCAGATCACGATATCGAATCAAAGCCGATCCTCGAATCGTTGCCTCTTCACCTCCTCGACGATGGAAGACTCGCAACCTCACGAACTCTAACCCCGCCGCTATCGGAATCAATCAAACGGACACCAAGGCTCGCTAATCGATGCAAATCACGAACCATGCCCTCCTCTCAGTCGAATATCCGATAAGCTACCCATAGACCTACGGCTAAGTGCATCGCCATAACGTTGGCCTTCCCGTGGTACAGATATCGACGCCATAGTCCTTCAAAGAACTCTAACCACCGCCTCTCGCTGAGGTTCAGCCTCCTCTGGTCAAGATATACCGAGGCTCTTGTGGTCTGTATAAATATCCACGTGAACCCCATACAAATAGTGCCTCCGCATCTTCAAAGCGTATCACCGCCGCCACTTCCAAATCATGGGTGGGTAGTTCCTCGTGAATCTTAAGCCGGGATGCGATGCTATAACTCGCCTCCGCATCAACACACATCCCAACCCGATGCCCGACGATCACAATACACTACGTAACTATCCGACCTCGGGAAGAGTAAGAACGGGCGCCGCCGGTTCCTTTAGCAACGGAAACCCCGCCACACGCATCAGTCCATCGAAACTTAGCCGCTTTCCGAGTCACCTAGTCAATGGGGCGTAGATAAGCAAACTTCTACGAACCGCCGATAATATCCTCGCAAGGCCCGTAAAACTACGAACCTCGCTTGAGTAGTAGGTCTAGGCCAAGTCCTAACTGCCTCGATCTTGGCCGTATCCACTCGAATGCCATCAGCCCCGACAATATGCCCAAGAAAAGCTACCGAAGTCAACCAAAACTCACATTTGGAAAACTTCGCATACAGCTGCTGATCCCGGAGAACTGTCAGCACAGTCCTCAAATGCTCCGCATGCTCCTGCTCTGAGCGAGAATAGACCAAGATATCATCAATGAACACTATCACAAATGTGTCCAAAAATGGTTTGAACACTCGGTTCATCAAATCCATGAATACCGCCGGAGCATTGGTCAACCCAAAAGACATGACCCTGAACTCATAATGCCCGTACCGGGTCCGGAATGCAGTCCTAGGGACATCCACCTCTCTAACTCGAACCTGATGATAGCCCGATCGTAGATCAATCTTGGAAAAACATCTCGCGCCCTGCAACTGATCGAACAAATCATCAATCCTGGGAAGAGGGTATCTGTTCTTAATGGTCACCTTGTTCAGCTGCCTGTAATCAACACACATACGCAGCGTCCCGTCCTTCTTCTTCACGAACAATACCGGCGCCCCCCAGGGAGAAACACTAGGTCTGATGAAACCCTTCTCCAACAAATCACTCAGCTGCTCCTTCAACTCTCTCAACTCGGCAGGTGCCATCCTGTATGGCGGAATGGAAATAGGCCGAGTGTCTGGCAGCACATCTATACAAAACTCGATCTCCCTCTCAGGAGGGATACCCGGGAGGTCGTCTGGAAACACGTCTGGGAACTCGCTGACTACTGGAACTGACGGAAAATCTGGTACCGCAGCCTCAGTATCAAACACCCGAACTAGATGGTAGATATACCCCTTCTGCACCATCTTCCTAGCCTTGAGGTAGGAAATAAACCTACCCCTCGGCGATACCGTGCTCCCTTCCCACTCAACAACCGCCTCAGAAACTGGAACCGCACTACTTCTCTCTGCGGCTACATTGGCATAGCAAGAGGCTAGCCAATCCATCCCCATAATCACGCTAAAGTCAATCATCTCCAACTCTATCAAGTCGGCTAGGTCCGACGATCAGAATGGTTACAGACAAGCTCTATATACCCGCCGAGCTACCACCGAATCCCCACCTGCGTAGCTACCTCGAAGGGTCTATGGACTCAGGCTATATCGCTATTCTACTAGCAACAAGGGGAGATATATAGGACAGAGTAGAACCCGAATCTATCAAAGCCTATACATCAAACCCAGAAACTGATAAGGTACCTGTGACGACATCAGTTGAGGCCTCCTGATCCCGCTTACCGACAAAGCATAAATGCGGTTCGAGGACCGCTAGAATCGACTCGCGCCACGACTCGCCACGACTGGCCGATCTCTGCAGACCGCCTCCGGGCGAGTAATCGTCGGGATGAAGAAGCGCAACAGACCGTAGCCGGGCCCTACCCCGCCACGCCTTGGCCGCAAACTCGCGAAATGACCTGCTGCCACAAGTATGGCAAGTTCCCGTAGTAGCATAACAGACTCCCTGAATGGAATCTACCGCAACGCACACCGAACAGACCTCGAGCGTTAGCACCCTCGCACTCGAAATCAAGTCCTGGGCCCCGACCGCCTCGATCGCTCTGGTAGATCAGAATGATGTAGGAGTGCTCGAGCCATTGTGGTGCAAATCTGGACCTCTGCCGCCCACCACGAGAACCACCAAAAGAACCGCCGTCTTGGCCTTCTTCGCCGCTGATATCGGCTACCCGGCGTCTACGCCTCGCATCCTAATGCATGAGCTCGCATACGTAATGTCCATGCTCGGTGAAGGGACACACCCGCACAAGACTCGGCCATATAGTCGTTTCAGCCCGTGGCGTAGCGATGCACCCGGTCCTCCATATTCGCTACTACAGCAGAACATACCGAGCCAATGAATCAAACTCGACATTGTACTTCTAATCGTAGGCCCTCCTTGCCTCGCAAGAATAAAAATCGCTGATCGTGCCCTCCTCATCCGCGAGGCAAGAAGTGTGAGAAAAGCCTCAAAACTCATCCCATGTTGCCGAGGTGCATGCTCTCCCGAAAGCTCCTATGATCGAACCAATCGATCGCGGTATCACGCACCGACGCGAACCGAATGTCACGCACTCGGTCCAAGCCTTCACCACCCGCATAATCCTCTCGCAATCGACGGATGAACTCCCCGGATCGCCCTCCCGCCACCAGTAAAACTCGCGGGCTACAACTAAGGAAGTCCCGTAGCCTCATACTATCTCGCCTCCGTGAACAACGGTGCTACTTGCGAGCCGAACTGCATCGAATGGCCGCCAAACCTCTCTCATATCTCGCCACGACTTGGCTAGTAATCGCCATCTCCTTGTACTCCTAACTCTCGCCCGGCCGGTGGATCGAGGCGTAGGCACTGTGGTCTCATCAGCCGCTGCTGTGGCCCTAAACTCTGCTGGGGCCAGCGGCGTCGTAGAACTCGCCGTCTGAGGCATCGCCTCGGGTAAAGACTGGGCCTGAGCCCTGGTGAACCTCTGTGTCATACTAGCAGCTCCCTCGGCTGCCTTGCCCTTCTGGGCCCGGGTTGCCTTACGTGGAGGCATAATCATATAGAAAGGAATACGTTAGAGGGGTCCAACCTATAACACAGCTCTAAAGCACGATCTCAGAGTGAGAAGAATAGAAACCAATCCTAAATATCCTATAGCCTCCTGATTATTGGTGTGGTGCACAACACACCGATAATCAAGACTCTACTAGATACGGTCTGTAGACACTTTCCGAGGATTAATCGCTTCGATACTTTTTGTCACGACCCATTCCGGCCCGTGGATCGTGCCTTACCCGCACCCAAGTAGTCATACATCGTAGAACAATCGTGGAATATAAAACAAGACATGCAACATGATATAATTAGAACATTTTTTCTCGAAGAAAAGGTTGCCTTTCTAAGATATATACATAAACCAAGTTTCAGCTACATCCCAACCGCATAACATGACTACTGCACTCTAAGGAAAATAACAACTATGGCGGACAGTTCCGCCATACCTGACTGCATAAACTATCTACAACAGGAGATCATACCAAAAGTAGAGCCTCCGAGAGAGTGGAGCTCCGACACCAACATAGAGATCCTAAGGATGTGGATCTAGTACCGCTTCCTCTAGAACTCGCGCAGATGAACGCACTCAAGGAGGTCAGTACAACAGGTACCAAGTATGTGAAACTATAAAGTACTTTAAATGAAATCAAAGTATTCAAAACCTTTTCACCAATACATTCAGTTCAATTGCACATAGTGCCACATCACAACAATAACAGTAATAGGAAAACTGTAACAGGTCTAGTCTAGGCCGCGAATGATCGGGCAAGGCCAACCGCCCATAGTATCATTCTCGCGTGCCTAGTCCCGACTTCCGTAGTCCGCATAGGTCACACACGCACTCCGCATGAGGTATTCCCCGCGACGGTAGCTAGCCCTGCATTCTCCTCGACTTCCGCACCGCATAGCCTCAAAAGACCGCGATAGTCCCATGGACCGCATAGGCATCCCGCGTCGGGCTAAGCACCCGAATGATCAATCACGAGCATACCGCAGCCCGCATAGTCTCATAGACCGCATAGGCCGTATAGACCGCATCGGTGGCAAGCCCTCGGTATACTAAGTCAATGGGGTAGGTGATACAATAACAGTACAACTGACTTACCGGTTAGCAACTTAAGCACAGCAAGAATGACCCCTTCACAACATTACAAGACAATTAACACATGCAGATCATAGTATGTCTACCTATCAACCAATCTTACTACTCTTAATGTAAATCAATACAAGGCTTTTATAAACAAACAAGTAAATTCCTTTTATCATTCTTAAGTTGTTATACCTACTTCCCATAAAGCTAGTATAACTCTTAAGCTTTGTTTTAAAACCAAATATTACTCTTCCGTTAAATATGATTCATTATTCCTTTGACATACTTCAAGGTTCTTATTATTCGTGCTTAAGTCAAAAGACATTGCCGATTATCATATGTACGCTCACCGCACTATATATACTTAACATATCATGCTCAAGGGTATAGGAAGAATCACATACCTTCTCGCGAAATCCACCGCCAAGTCGAGTATGTCGCGCAGAGAATCAGCCTATAATAGTCACGCACAACTATCAAAGTCTAGACTATTCTCAGAGGTCATTCTAAACAGAGGGTCCTCAATTCTACGGAAAGTCGGGCAGCACAACCCTACCCTGAGTTATATAAGTTCATCATGAAAACAAATTCTATGTAAGTACAGATTTGATTATTCTTCTTTAAACCCTTCTAAGTGATTAACACTTCAATTCTATTCTAATATACTTCTAAGTATTTATACTATTCTTCTTCTACAACAAGAAGTATTCTTTAATTCAAAAGAGGGTTAGGATTAGTTACTCGGTAAGCCCAATAATATCCTAGAAAAGTCGCGCTGAGCAAGGTTTTGCTCCTAAGTTGTATGCTCCAAGGAAACCTTAGAAGTTCTTCACAACTTCTACTAAGTGCTAAGGTATTTGGGCTAGGTATTTTGGGCATTATAACAATACAAGAAGGCAACTTTTCTACCAAGGGAGGGGATAGGTTTCTGCCAGGCTAGGGGTGGGGTAGCCTCGCCAAGCTTCTCAAGGGAGTGTGTTTGGACGAAACAACAAGAGGGAGAGGAGGGATTTGAGACTTAGATAGATTGCTCAATTTAGGATGAAATAACTCTTCAACAAGGGGGTATTTATAGGTCACGACATGGCCAACCACTGGCCAAGATTATGCCAAGTGCAAGGCAAGTGTAGGGTGAGGATTTAGGCAAGTGTCCTTGGCCAACTTGCACACAAAATATCTAGCCAACTTTATGACAAGGCTTGGCATTCCAATCGCCTTAATGCCGTGACAAGTCCACCAATGAGAGGGTGGAAAGTGTCGCCTCTCATTGGTCCAAAGTGTTACGCCTCTAAAAATCCGCAAAAATAAGAAATGACATAGCGGAATTTATCCTATGAAAGCCGTGGAAACGCTTCGCCGGAAACCGCTCGCTTTGTGAGTTGTGCCTAAAAATCGCCCAAGGCCTAACTTTAAGACCAAAACTTTTTAGACGTATTCCTTTACGCATATACCGGAAATACGGTATAACGCCTCCTCATCCGTGGAGGCAAGTGAGTGAGGAAATCCTCCGAGAACTCATCCGTACCGGGACGCGTTCTCCCGGGATAACTCCCATGAATCAAACCAATCGATCGCGGTATCACGCACCGATGCGAACCGAAGGTCACAGACTGTCCGAGGCCTTGATCACCTCATGATCCTTCAAGCCGACGGATGAACTCTCGCGATCATCCTCCGCCTCGACCAAAAACTCGGCGGCTACAACTCAAGAAATCTCGTAGCCTCAAACTATCTCGCCTCGGGTGTACCACGGTGCGACCGAGCTGAGCTGGAACCGAACCGCCGTATCCAATCTCTCTCGACGGGCCACAACTTTAGCCAATAGTGGGCCATCTCTCCTTGTACCTAACTCTCCGCCCCTGTGCCGGGACGGGAGGTGTACCGTGGTCTGTGGTCTGGCCGGCGCCATAGAACTCGCCGTCTCGTATAGACTGGCCTGAGCCTCGTGACTCTGGGTGTCTCGCTAGCGCCTCCTACGCCTTGCCTCGGGGCCTGCGCTTACGCGAGGCATAATCACATAGAAAGGAATACGTTAGAGGTCCAACCTATAACATGCCTCTAAAGCACGATCTCGTAATGAGAAAATGGAAACCAATCCTAAATATCCTATAGCCTCCTGATTATTGGTGGTGCACAACACACCGATAATCAAGACTCTACTAGATACGGTTCAGACACTTTCCGAGGATTAATCGCTCGATACCACTTTTGTCACGACCCATTCGGGCGTGATCGTGCTTACGGCACCCAAGTAGTCATACATCGTAGTAATCAAGGAAATATAAAGCAAGACATGAAACGATTTATAAAATAGGACACGCTTAAGTGAGAAAACATCGCTTTCGGCGTATATATAAAAACATGGTTTAGCTACATCCGAAATCGCATAACAGACTACACCTCTAAGGAAATATACAACTATGGCGGGAGGCCCCGCCATACCCCGATCAGACAAAACTATCTACAACAGGAGATCATACCAAAAGTAGAGCCTCCGGAAAGGATGGAGCTCACGACACCAACGTAGAGATCCTAGGAATGTGGATCTAGCACTGCTTGCCCTTACCGCGCATGAACGCAGCCAAGGAGGTCGATAACAGTACTAAGTATGTGAAATCAGAAAGTACTTAAATGAAATCATAACACTTTTTAAAACCAGTTTACAAATATGTATGAAGCAATCAAGGAACCGCATAGTGCCACATCACAAACAAGAGCAACAATAGGTAAACTGTAATAGGTCTTTTCTAGGTCGCGAATGATTCAAGCAGGCCACTCGCCAGATTATCACTCTGCAAGCCTAATCCTCGACTCCTGAGTCCGCATAGGCCACTCACGGGCCCGCATGAGGTATAACCCCGCATCGAGGGTAGCTACCTCGGCATCGCCCCGACTCGTTGTCCGCACGCCACATGCATCGCGTGAGGCATAACCCCGCATACTAACCTCGAACTCGTAGCTCGCATAGGCCCCCGACCCGCATGAGGTATTCTCGAATCATGGTCCTGCATCACTCGAGTCTACCCGCATCGGAGGGCG
This sequence comes from Przewalskia tangutica, assembly GCA_029844215.1. Classification (NCBI taxonomy): domain Eukaryota; kingdom Viridiplantae; phylum Streptophyta; class Magnoliopsida; order Solanales; family Solanaceae; genus Przewalskia; species Przewalskia tangutica. The sequence goes on from CM056725.1 coordinate 80,128,149, forward strand.
CTTAACCCCAGATCATCTCAAGAGGTGAGTGATAGTACACTAACATAACAACTTATCTTTTAAACAACATAAGCAACAAGGATACTCTCTTATACAAACGTTACAAGATACTAACACACATAGCATCATATCATGTCTACTTATCAAACCATCTTATTATTCTTTTCACAATTCAACATAAGTCCGTTATAAACACATAGGCAAACTTGTTTCTTTTATCAATCTTAAGTGGTTATACTTAACTTCCCATAAAGCTAGTATAACTCTTAAGCTTCGCTTTAAAACCAGTTAGTTTTCTTCTCATAAAAATGATTCAAGATTCTTATGAAATGCTTTGATCTTTATTATTCAAAGCTTAAGCCGAGGCATTCGCTGTAAGTGTTATTCGTGCTTAAGCCGTGGCATTGCCGTAAGTGTTATTCAGCTTAAGTCAAAGACATTGCCGTAGTTATTATTCGATTATCACACGTACGCGTCACCGCATATATATATATTGTAAAATATCATGCTTAAGGAGAATCACATACCTTCTCAAAGAAACCGCCGCCAAGTTGAATATGTCGCGCGCAGAATCAGCCTATAATAGTCGACACGCCTAACAACGCTCGCACTACTTTGTAAACAGATTCTAAACAGAGGGTTCTATATCCTACGGAAAATTGGGCGCATTTCCTACCCTGAGCTACTCAAGTTCATCAGAAACAAATTCTATGTAAGTACGTTTGATTATTCTTCTTTAAACCCTTCTATGTGGTAACAGCAATTCTATTCTGATATTCTTCTAAGTATTTAATACTTATTCTAATACTACTACAAGAAGTATTCTCTAATTCAAAAGAGGGTTAGGATTAGTTACCTCGGTAAGCCCAAAAATATCCTAGATAAAGTCGCGCCTGAGCAAGGTTTATCTCCTAAGTTGTACGCTCCGGTAGCTCCAAGAAACCTTAGAAGTTCTTCACAACTTCTACTAAGGACTAAGGGATTTGGGCTAGGGTATTTTGGGCATTATAGCAATACTAGAAGGCAACTTTTCTACCAAGGGAGGGGTAGGTTTTGGCTAGGCTAGGGGGATAAGCCTACCAACTACCAGTGGGGAGGTGTTGGGACGAAATGGCTCAAGGGAGAGGAGAGGATTTTTAGACTTGGAAGATAACTTTGTGGATGAAGAATTCTTCATCTAAAGGGGTATTTATAGCTCAAGCCTTGGCCAACCAATGGCCAAGACAAGTGCAAGGCAAGTGTAGGGTGAGGATTAACTATACACAAATATCCTACCACCTCCTTGACTTTGTGTAAGGCACAAAAACGCCAAACCTCTCCATTTTCGTCAATGGACGATTCAAGTCCATCAATGGGAGGGTGCCAAGTGTCGCCTCCCGTTGGTCAAAAATGTTTCGCCTCTGAAAAATCCGCAAAATTAGAAATGGCATAGCGGAATTTACCCTACGAAAGGCGTGGAAACGTTTGTCGGAAAACTATTCGCTTTGTGAGTTGTGCCCAAAAAATCGTCCAAGCCTAAACTTTAAGGCTAAACTTTTTAGACGTATTCCTCACGCATACTGGAAATACGGTATAATGATAAGTAAACATGTTAGGATGCTACGTGTTTAGTATCTTGTGATGTTTGTGTAAAGGGGTTTTCCTCGATTGCGCTTAAGTTGTTTAACTATCAGCCGTTATGTTGGTGCATCACCACTCACCTTGACATGTTTCCGAGGTTGCCGCCCGACGCGGGTAGACTCAGTGCAGTGTGACCTATGATTCGAGAATACCTCATGCGGGTCCAGGGGCCTATGCGAGCTACGAGAGTTCCGTGTTAGTGTGCGGCCTTTATGGTCACGCGTCTACGTGGCTACGCGGACGCGGTTCGAGCGGATCGGGAGTAGCTACCGTCGATGCGGGAATACCTCACGCGCCTATGAGATTGGCCTACGCGAGTCGCGGGAAGTTCGAGGCTAGACGCGCATTGATCTCGCGCGAGTGACCGGCTTTGATCATGTGACGCAGACAGATCTCATGATGCGCTTTATGACCTTGTTGCACCGGTGTTAGTAGTCGGCTATGCCTTCGCATTTACCCCGTGCGGTTTTATTATGACACAGTGGGACACGGTGTTCATGTGTATTCCTTGGTGCTTTTATATCATAGATCGCCAGCGGGCGAAGGTATTCCACGCATGATTGATGTTGTGGGCGTGAGACCCATAGTTATATTTGAGTGATGACTTTGAGGCGTGAGTCCACGACTGACATGATCGCTTATTTATCGGAATCGTAGTTTGGTTATCATACATGTCTCCTCGCTTTATATAGACTACTATGATTTCATTTACGTGATTTTCGCCACATACTTGGTACTGTTGTCTATTCGGGCTGCGTTCATGCCGCAGTAAAGGTACACCGCCGTTGATCCTCGCTCTAGTGGTCACAGTCAGCGTTGGGAAGCTCGCTTTCCCGAGGCTTATTCGTATAGTCCTCGTTGTAGGTGCTTACATTCAGGGGTATGACGGGCCCTGTCCCGTCGTTGTTGTCATAACATTCGTAGAGGTCTGTAGTACTGTTGTGGGCAGGGTTGTAATGGGATGTAACTGTTCGGATTTAAGTTTTATATATTATGCGGAAAGGCGAATTTTCCCAAATAATTGTTTTACACTTCTTGATATTTCATGTCTTGTTTTATGTTCCACTGATTACTCTGATGTATGTCTACTTGGGTGCCCGGGGTAAGGCACCAGTCACGGACCCGGGTTCGGGTCGTGACAAAAGTGGTATCAGAGCAGTTAATCCTCGGAAAGTGTCTACAGACCGTATCCAGTAGAGTCTTGATTATCGGTGTGTTGTGCACCACACCAATAATCAGGAGGCTATAGGATATTTAGGATTGGTTTCCATTCTTCTCACTCTGAGATCGTGCCTTAGAGCTGTGTTGTAAGTTGGACCCTCTCACGTATTTCTTTCCCTTACCGTTATGCCTCCGCGTAGGGCAAACCCGGGCCCAGGAGGGCAAGGCAGCCGAGGGAGCTGCGAGTAGAGTACAGAGGGTTACGTGGGCACAGGCCCAATCATCACCTGGGGTGGTGCTTCATTTGGGGAGTTCTGCGACATCACCAGCCCCAGCAGAGTTTAGCACGGCGGCAGCAGTTCCTACTGCGGCCATGATAAGTTGAACCTTCAGTTCCACGACCGGGAACAGAGAATAGAGATTGCAAAGAGGCGACCCTGTTACTAGCTATGGATTTGGCTACCAGAGAGTATACCGATGTACCGCGAGTCTTGATGAATATCTAAGAGAGGGTTGTGCAAGAGTAATTCTTCAGTTAGGCTTGAGCATGGCCTGTGTACGGGCTTATGCGCAGCAGGCCAAGAAACGTAGAGATCGATGAGTTAACGAAGGACAGCAGAAGAGGGCTAGAACAACAGGGTCCTTTGATAACTTTCGAGGCGAATCGCCTCACCAGCAGATTAGATATGCACATCCACCTGTGCAGAGTGGTCCTCCACAGGGTTTAGGACGTTCAAAGTATGCCGGAGTTGGTCAGAGCTCTAGGGCTTCTGGCTGCAGATACACGAAGGTTTTCCCCAATGTTCGCAGTGTGGCAGACGTCACCTCAGGGAATGTCGTCTTTTTGGTTGGAGCTTGTTTTACCGGCGGCCAGCAGGGCCATTTTGCGAGGAATTGTCCGACTAAGGGTGGCGCGGAAGTAGGAGGACTTAGCCTTCAGGATCGGTGGGTAGTTCGTCACCTTCCTTAGCTATGCGCCCAACAGGGCAGGATTGATTAGAACGACAGAGGGGAGTGAAGCAGTAGATACCAGTATATCCTTAACCCTCTAGAGATTGGTACGTATGATAAGATGAGTATACCTTAAATGTTATGTAAATTGTGATTAGAAATCATGGTTAGTTAACCGAGTAAGATTGGGGGATAGAGAAGGTGTGAGCCTTAGAGTGTTATACGTAGAGACCTTAGAGGTAAGGCCATCTCGAGTAAAAGACGTATTTTTTTTACCCTTATCGGGTGCATTGTACACGTGAGCTATGTTTGTGGGATAAGTCCCTGGGTAGTTTGAATGAAAGCGGGTAGTTGAGCTAAGAAGACCGCTAGGTTTTCGTAACGTGATTAGTGAGATTATTCCGGATCAGAGAGCTAGTGTTTTGCGCGAAAGTGGGTCGGGTTGAGGCCATGTTGCGGGTCAACCCGCGGCCTGTTTGGTGGTGGGGTCAGTTTGTGGTGGTCCCGCCAGGTGGTAGGGTCATGAGGGTGTAGGCCCAAGTTTAGTTAACCAGCGTACAAGTTCGTGGATGCGTTCGACCGATGGTCGGGCCGATTGGTCACCATCGTGTCCTTCTCAGGTATTTACGTGAGAGGTTATGCGAGATGTTATATCGGAAGGTTGTAAGGTTGCACGAGGTGCCTACTTTCACCTTATGTGCAATGAATCGAGTTGTGGCTATTTCATTTTTCTCGGAAGTTTTACCAGCAGGTTAGAAACTCGGTGAGTCTCGACCGCGTTCGCCGCCGGTGTTTGGATTTCGGGTAGTTGAGGATTGTTGTCTCTGTCGAGGAGAATTTTATAGCTACCGCTTCATTTTTGATGTCGTCTTATGAAGCCTTAGGGCGGAAGTGTAAGTTCTTGGCCGATTGGTCGATGTTGCGAGGTTCAGATTGTTGGTTCATAACCGGTTTCAGCAGAATGTGGCTAGGGTGTGACGAGTTTTGTGGAAACTTAGCCCGAGTTACCTTGGGCCTTTCAGTTCATGTGAGGAATAGGCCAGGTTGCATATAGTTAGCATTGCCGTCCGACTTAGGAGGCAGTACGTCCGGTCATTCGTGTTGCTATGTTCGGGAAAGTATCGGAGATCCATCCAGAGTGTTCCCAGTTAAGGATGACCAAGTTAGAGATAGTAACCCAGAGATTTGGAAACTGAATCAGTAACATAAATATGGTAAGTTATGAGAGAGTTCGAGTGTACGAAGGTGCGACAGCGTAAGGAAGAAACGAGCATGTATTGCGAGCATAGATGTGATCATTTCTTTTGTATGGAGAAGGTGCAGGAAGTATATTTTAGACCTCGGTGAGTGCTTTTGTGATGTTAGAGGTGTTTCCTCGTGGACTTGGATGTAAGTATTTGCGCAGTGTTTACGTACACAGGGCGAGGATTGTTCTCGTAAGTATAGTAGTGAAGACTATCTTGGCGCACGCTTGTTTTGAGACTTAGAAGGAACATTCGACGAATGTTTCTAAGAGGAGAATGTTATACCGTATTTCCGAGTATGTGCGTGAGGGCGCACGTAGAAAAGTTGAACTTTAAAGTAGGCTTGGCGAAAACTTTTGTGCACAACACCGATTAGAATCGTTTTCGACTAAACGTTTTACATAACTTGCGAAGGAAAATTCGGCTATGTCATTTTTAATTTTTGCGGATTTTTCCGAGAGACGAACATTTTGGACCAACGAGAGGCGACACTTGTCACCTCGAGTTGGTGGAGTGTGGCGCATACGGGACGATTGGAGTCAAGGGTTGGTAGGATATTTTGTAGATATTTGTGTGGTAGTTGGATAAGGTACACATGGATGAATCTTGACCCTACACTTGCCTTGCACTTGGCATGATCTTGGCCATTGGTTGGCCATTGACCTATAAATACCCCCTAACTTGAAGAGTTCTTCATCCACTCACTTCCTCAAGTCTCAAACCCTCCCCATTTCGTGAAGGCCCTCGCCGAGAGTCCCTCCCCTTAGTGAGGCCCTGGCCGAGAGCCCTCCCGCCGAGAGTACCCCTCCTAGTGGGGTTGGCCGAGGGTACACACCCCTTGTGGTGTTGTCTCGTATAAATACCCCTCTGGTAGAAATACTCCAAGTATTGTTACTATACCCAAATTACCTTAGTAGATACCTTGTAGTATTCCAAAGATACCTCTATACGTAGAGGCTGAAATACTACTTCTGTCCTTTTGTCTCAAACCGAAACCCTAAGGAAAATCTTCACAGTTGGTTGAAGTATTAAGAAGAAGTGGCGTAGAACTTAAGGGTTGTTTGGAGCGGGTTGGAGCACCGGAGTAGGAGCTAAGCGTTGCTCAGGATCGACATTTAACTTGGATAATTATGGGCTTATCGAGGTAAATATCTTGTCTCCCTATTGTAATTGAGTTTACATACTATTGATGTATAAGTATAAGTATATACAAGGAAAGTATATAAGAAGGGAATTGAAGCAGACTTACATAGAATATTCTGATGACTTGTGAAGTTTGTGGTAGGAAGGCTGCCCAAATTTCCGTAGAATCTTGTGTATAGATTAAATCTTCAGAGTAGTCTAGTCATTGATAGACTCGTATAACCTTTATAGGTTGAATGTTCTGCGAGTAGCATGTGCTACTTGAAAGTTGGACAAGGCTAGCCGGGTTATAGCCGTGGAGCGTTTTGCTAATAGTCGATAATCGTCGCGAGGTATGTGATTCTTCCTATACTTTTGAGCATGATATTTTAAAATATATATAGTACGGTAGACGTACGGGTGTTAACTGAATAATAATTACGGCAATGTCTTTCGACTTAAGCCTGAATAATAATTACGGCAATGTCTTTTGACTTAAGCCTGAATAATAAGAATCTTGAAGTAATTCAAAAGAGTTAAGAAACCTGTTTGAAAGAAGAGTAATACTTGGTTTTAAAAGCTTAAGAGTTATACTAGCTTTATGGAAAGTTAGGTATAACGGCTTAAGAGTGATAAAAAGAATGGTTTATTAATTTTAGCAGTTAAGAGACTTGATCTTAAAAGATAAGAGACTTGACTTAATTAATTAATATGAAATTTTGTGTGAAACTTCATTCGTGAGAAATGAGTACTTGGTTTTTAAAAGCAATAATGTTTTACTGATTTCGGAAATCAGAATAAGTATCGAACAAACCATTGCAGCGTTAATAAAGGGAAATGTACTGACTAATTAATGTATTATTAAAACCAGTAGAAACCTTCAATCTGCATAGAAGCTAAGATGAGACAAAATGATATTACATTTCCTAGATCATGGCTGTTGTAATAAAGATTGTTATGAACAAGAATAACCTACTCACACATAAGGTATATGTTTCTCAAATTGTTTTAATGGATTAAAACTATGAACTACGAAACCTTTCGAAAAATGAGAAACTTGAACATTTGAAATTAGGCAAACTTGAACGTTTGGAAAATAATGTTGTTACTTGATTTTACAAAGGGAAGTACTTTGGTTTACTTAAAAGATAGTCACTCTATTTTTATACTACGGGTATTGTGTTGTGAAAGTAACGTATCTTTTAAAGAGTTAATGTATGAAGTACTTTGGGGATAAAAAAACCCGAACTTGTTTAACATAAAGTAGAAAGTATCTTGAGTGAATAACTTGATTGTGTTGGTTTGTGATAGCCTTGTAATACTTTCTTGTTGGTTTGATAAGTAAACATGTTAGGATGCTACGTGTGTTAGTATCTTGTGATGTTTGTGTAAAGGGGTTTTCCCTCGATTGCGCTTAAGTTGTTTAACTATCAGCCGTTATGTTGGTACTGTACCACTCACCTTGACATGTTTCCGAGGTTGTCGCGCCTCCGATGCGGGTAGACTCAGTCTGTGTGACCTATGATTCGAGAATACCTCATGCGGGTCGGGGGCCTATGCGAGCTACGAGTTCCGTGTTAGTGCGGCCTTTATGGTCATGCGTCACGCGTGCCATGCTGCGAAGTCGGCGGATGCCGGAGTAGCTCTGTCGATGCGGAATACCTCATGCGGGCCTATGAGATTGGCCTATGCGAGTCAGCGGAAGTTCGGTGGCTAGACGCGCACATTGATCTCGGCGAGTGACCGGCTTTGATCATGTGACGGTGCAGACAGATCTCATGATGCGATTTATGACCTTGTTGGTATGCGTAGGTGTTAGTCGGCTATGCCTTCGTACTTACCCCGTACGGTTTTATTATGACACAGGTGGGACCTGGTGTTCATGTGTATTCCTTGGTGCTTTTATATCATGGACTGCCGGCAGTGAGGAAGGTATTCCACGGGCATGATTGATGTTGTGGGCGTGAGACCCATAGTTATATTTGAGTGATGACTTTGAGGGCGTGAGTCCCTGACTTGACATGACTGCTTATTTATTGTGAACTGTAGTTTGGTTATCATACATGTCTCCTGCTTTATATAGACTACTATGATTTCATTTACTGATTTTCGGGCCACATACTTGGTACTGTTATCTTGACCTCCTTGGCCGCGTTCATGCCGCAGTAAAGGTACACCGATCGTTGATCCTCGCTCTTAGGAGTCACATTCGTTTGGGAAGCTCCGTTTCTCCGGAGGCTTATCTTGGTATAGTCCCCTGTTGTTGTAGGTGCTTACATTCAGGGGTATGACGGGGCCCTGTCCCGTCGTTGTTGTCATAACATTCGTAGAGGTCTGTAGTACTGTTGTGGGCAGGGTTGTAATGGGATGTAACTGTTCGGATTTAAGTTTTATATATTATGCCGAAAGGCGAATTTTCTCAAATAATTGTTTTACACTTCTTGATATTTCATGTCTTGTTTTATGTTCCGCTGATTACTCTGATGTATGTCTACTTGGGTGCCCGGGGTAAGGCACGATCCGGACCGGGTTGGTCGTGACACTCGCGATCGCATGGCCACATAGCGCATGACCATAAAGGCCGCACTAACACGGAACTCGCAGCTCCGCATAGGTCCCCGGGACCCGCATGAGGTGTCCTCGAATCATAGTCACACAGACTGCCTGAGTATTACCCCGCATCGGAGGGCAGCTTAACCTCCGGGATCATGTCAAGGTGAGTGGTACAATACCAACATAACGGATGATCGTTAAACAACTTAAGCGCAATCGAGGGAAACCCCTTTACACAATCATCACAAGATACTAACACACGTAGCATCCTAGCGTGATTACTTATCAAATCAACAAGAAAGTATTACTAGACTATCACAAACCAACACAATCAAGTTATTCACACAAGGTACTTTCTACTATATGATTAACAAGATCGGGTTTTTATCCCTAAAGTACTTCATATATTAACTCTTTTAAAAGATCCGTTTCTTTCACAAAAGTCACACAATACCCGTAGTATATAAAAAATAGAGTGACTATCTTTTTAAATAAACCCAAACACTTCCTTTTGTAAAATCAAGTAACCACATTATTTTCCAAACGTTCAAGTTTGCCTAATTTCAAATGCTCAAGTTTCTCATTTTCGAAAGGTTTCGTAGTTCATAGTTTTAATCACTTAATGATGTAATTCTCCTTTAAAACAATTTGAGAAACATATACCTTATATGTGAGTAGGTTATTCTTGTTTATAACAGCAGCCATGATCTAGGAAATGTAATATCATTTTGTCTCATCTTAGCTTCTATGCAGATGGAGGTTTCTACTGGTTTTAATAATACTTGATTAGTCAATACATTTCCCTTTATTAGCGCTGCTGTGGTCTGTTCGATAATTATTCTGATTTCCGAAATCAGTAAAACATTATTCCTTTTAAAAACCAAGTACTCATTACTCACGAATGAGGTTTCACACTTTTTAACAAAACTCATATTAATTAACCAAGTCAAGTCTCTTATCTTTTTAAGATTAAGTCTCTTAACTTCTTAAAATCAATAAACCATTCTTTTTATCTTTCATAAACCGTTATACCTAACTTCCCATAAAGCTAGTATAACTCTTAAGCTTTTAAAACCAAGTATTACTCTTCTGTTAAAAGTGATTCAGTATTCTTTTGAAATACTTCAAGATTATTCAGGCTTAAGTCAAAAGACATTGCCGTAATTATTATTCAGGCTTAAGTCAAAAGACATTGCCGTAATTATTATTCAGGCTTAAGTCAAAAGACATTGCCGTAATTATTATTCAGGCTTAAGTCAAAATACATTGCCGTAATTTTTATTCAGTTAACACACGTACGTCTACCGTACTATATATATTTTAAAATATCATGCTCAAGAGTATAGGAAGAATCACATACCTCGCGACGATTATCGACTATTAGCAAAACGCTCCACGGCTATAACCCGGCTAGCCTTGTCCACCTTTCAAGTAGAACATGCTACTTGCAGAACTTCAACCTATAAAGGTTATACAAGTCTATCAACGTCTAGACTACTCGGTAGAATAAATCTAGATACAAGTTTCTACGGAAAATTGGGCAGCACTTCCCTACCCGTCAAACTTCACCAGTCTACTGTAGATACAGTCCTTTGTAAGTACAGTTCATTACCCTTCTTATATACCTTCCTTGTATACAACTTATACTTATTCTTATACTTCAATATTATGCAAAATTAATTACAATAGGGAGACAAGATATTTACCTCGATAAGCCCATAATTATCCAAGTTTAAATGTCGATCCTGAGCAACGTTTAGCTCCTACTCTGGGCGCTCCAACCCGCTCCAAACAACCCTTTGAAGTTCTACGCAACTTCTACTTAACACTTCAACCGACTATGAAGGTTTTCCTTAGGGTTTCGTTTTGAGACTAAAAGGACAAAAGGTAGTATTTTCGGGTTCTACGTATAGAGGTAACTTTGGAATACTACAAGGTATAAGGCTAAGGTATTTTGGTATAGTAACAATACTTTGGAGAGTATTTTCTACCAAGAGGGGGGGTGTATTTTATGAGAACAACACAAGGTAGGGGGGTGTACCCCTCGGCCAAGGCCACTAGGAAGGGGGGGAATATCTCTCGGAGGGCCTCACGAAATGGGGAGGGCTTTCAAGACTTGAAGACTTGTGGAATGGATGAAGAAGTCTTCAAAGGGGTATTTATAGGAAACCAATGGCCATGATCTAGCCAAGTGGGGGTAAGTGGAGGGCAAGATTTGCCCAAGTGCCCCTAGTCCTACTCCACAACTCCCTCAACCACAAAGACCCATGTTTTAAGCCTCAAAACAAGGCCAAGGACGTGACCCAACCGGCCATCCACATCGCCCACTTGAGGGTGACAAGTGTCGCCCTCTCGTTGGTCCAAAATATTTCATCTCTCGGAAAAATCCGCAAAAATAATAAATGACATAGCCGGAATTTTCCCTACGCAAGTTTTGTAAAACGTTTCGTCGAAAAACGATTCTAATCGGGGGTTGTGAACAAAATTTCGGTCCTATGCCTAACTTAAGGCTCAAACTCTCGTACGTACGTCCTTACGTACATACTCTGGAAATACGGGGTATAACATTCTCCCCTCCTTAGAAACATTCGTCCCGAATGTTCCTTCCAAGTCTCGAAACACACATGCGCCAGTATAGTCTTCACTGCTATACTTACGAAAACAATTATGCCACACCTGGCCACAATACAACACGCGCAAATACTTACATCCAAGTCCACGAGGAATCACCTCCATCATCTACAAAAACTCCCACCCAAGGGCTAAAAGATACTCCCTTCGCACCTTATCTTTTCAAACGAAATGATTACTTCTATTCTCTTACTCGTCGTACCCTTCTCGTACACTCGAACTCTTCCTAAAAAATTACCCCCTTTTCGCTACTGCTTCAGTTTCCAAAATCCCGGGGTTACTATTGTCACGACCCGAACCGGGCGTGGTCGTGCCTTACCGGGCACCCAGTAGACATACATCAGTAATCAGAACATAAAACAAGACATGGAATAACAAGAAGTGTAAAGCAGTTATCGAGAAAACTTGCCCTTCGCATATATATAAATCAACTTAAAACCGACGATTACATCCATTACAACTCGCCTGTGGTACTATAGACCTCTAGAAGGATATGACAACAATGGCGGGGACGGGGCCCGCCATACCACGAATGTAAATACCTACAACGGACGGACTATACACTGATAAGCCTCGAGAAAGCGGAGCTTCCCAAAGCTGACTGCGATCTAAGGCGAGGATCAACAACGGTGTACCTACCTGCGGCATGAACGCGGCCCGCGAGGTCGATACAACAGTACCAAGTATGTGGCGAAAAATCGTAAATGAAATCATAGTAGTCTATATAACACGAGGAGACATGTATGATAACCAAACTACGATTCATGATAAATAGCGATCATGTCAAGTCAGGGACTCACGCCATCAAAGTCATCACTCAAATATCACTATGGGTCTCACGCCCATAACATCAATCATGCCCGTGGAATACCTTCCTCACTGCCGGCAATCTATGATATCAAAGCACCGAGGAATACACATGAACACGAGTCCCACTGTGTCATAATAAAACCGTGCGGGGTAAATGCGAAGGCATAGCGACTACTAACACCAGCAGTACTAACATGGTCATAAATCGTATCATGAGATCTGTCTGCACCGCCACATGATCGAAGGCGCCACGCTCGCGGTATCAAATGTGCGCGTCTAGCCACGGAACTTCCGCGACTCGCGTAGGCCAACCTCATAGGCCCGCATGAGGTATTCCCGCATCGGAGGTAGCTACTCCGGCGTCCGCTGGACTCGCGATCCGCGTAGCCACATGACCGCATGACCATAAAGGCCGCACACTAACGGAACTCGCGACTCGCATAGGTCCGGGACCCGCGTGAGGTATCCTCGAATCATAGTCACCTGATCGCTGAGTATTACCCGCGTCGGAGGCGACAACCTCCGGATCATGTCAAGGTGAGTGGTACAATACCAACATAACGGCTGATCGTTAAACAACTTAAGCGCAATCGAGGGAAACCCCTTTACACAATCATCACAAGATACTAACACACGTAGCATCCTAGCATGATTACTTATCAAATCAACAAGAAAGTATTACTAGACTATCACAAACCAACACAATCAAGTTATTCACACAAGGTACTTTCTACTATATGATTAACAAGATCGGGGTTTTATCCCCAAAGTACTTCATATATTAACTCTTTTAAAAGATCCGTTTCTTTCACAAAAGTCACACAATACCCGTAGTATATAAAAAATAGAGTGACTATCTTTTTAAATAAACCCAAACACTTCCTTTTGTAAAATCAAGTAACCACATTATTTTCCAAACGTTCAAGTTTGCCTAATTTCAAATGCTCAAGTTTCTCATTTTCGAAAGGTTTCGTAGTTCATAGTTTTAATCACTTAATGATGTAATTCTCCTTTAAAACAATTTGAGAAACATATACCTTATATGTGAGTAGGTTATTCTTGTTTATAACAGCAGCCATGATCTAGGAAATGTAATATCATTTTGTCTCATCTTAGCTTCTATGCAGATGGAGGTTTCTACTGGTTTTAATAATACTTGATTAGTCAATACATTTCCCTTTATTAGCGCTGCTGTGGTCTGTTCGACGATAATTATTCTGATTCGAAAATCAGTAAAACATTATTCCTTTTAAAAACCAAGTACTCATTACTCACGAATGAGGTTTCACACTTTTTAACAAAACTCATATTAATTAACCAAGTCAAGTCTCTTATCTTTTTAAGATTAAGTCTCTTAACTTCTTAAAATCAATAAACCATTCTTTTTATCTTTCATAAGCCGTTATACCTAACTTCCCATAAAGCTATTATAACTCTTAAGCTTTTAAAACCAAGTATTACTCTTACATAAAAATGATTCAGTATTCTTTTGAAATACTTCAAGATTATTCAGGCTAAGTCAAAAGACATTGCCGTAATTATTATTCAGGCTTAAGTCAAAAGACATTGCCGTAATTATTATTCAGTTAACACACGTACGTCTACCGTACTATATATATTTTAAAATATCATGCTCAAGAGTTTAGGAAGAATCACATACCTCGCGACGATTATCGACTATTAGCAAAACGCTCCACGGCTATAACCCGGCTAGCCTTGTCCACCTTTCAAGTAGAACATGCTACTTGCAGAACTTTCAACCTATAAAGGTTATACAAGTCTATCAACGTCTAGACTACTCGGTAGAATAAATCTAGATACAAGATTCTACGGAAAATTGGCGACTTCCCTGCAGTCAAACTTCACAAGTCTCATAAATACGGTCCCATGTAAAGTCTGATTCAATTCCCTTCTTATATACCTTCCTGGTCTATACTTATACTCAATTCTTATACTTCAATAGTATGTAAACTCAATTACAATAGGGAGACAAGATATTTAGCTCGATAAGCCCATAATTATCCAAGTTAAAATGTCGATCCTGAGCAACGTTTAGCTCCTACTCCGTGCACTCCAACCCGCTCCAAAAAACCCTTAGAAGTTCTACGCAACTTCTACTTAACACTTCAACCAACTATGAAGGTTTTCCTTAGGGTTTCGGTTTGAGACAAAAAGGACATAAGGTAGTATTTCCGGGCTCTACGTATAGAGGTAACTTTTGGAATACTACAAGGTATAAGGCTAAGGTATTTTGGGTATAGTAACAATACTTGGAGAGTATTTCTACCAAGAGGGGGGGTACCTCTCGGCCACACCACTAGGAGGGGGGGTGTGTACCCCTCGGCCAAGGCCTCTAGGAGGGGGAGGTGTACCCCTCGGCCAAGGCCTCACGAAAAGGGGGGAGGGGGGGAGACTCTTTGGACGAGAGCTCTTCAAGAGGGGGGAGAGGATTTCAAGACTTAGAACAATTTGGGATGAAGAAGTCTTCAAGTTAGGGGGGGTATTTATAGGGAAACCAATGGACAAGATCAAGCCATGTGGGGGGCAAGTGGAGGGCCAAGATCAAGCCAAGTGCACCCTAACCCTACTCCACAAAACAAGGCACAAAACAAGGCACCAAACATGGCACAAAATAAGGCACAAAACAAGGCCAAATCCGTGACCCAAATCGTCCACTAGGACGCCACTTGAGGGTGACAAGTGTCGCCCTCTCGTTGGTCCAAAATATTTCGTCTCTCGGAAAAATCCGCAAAAATTATAAATGACATAGCCGGATTTTCCCTTCGCAAGTTTTGTAAAACGTTTCGTCGAAAAACGATTCTAATCGGGGGTTGTGAACAAAATTTCGGTCCTATGCCTAACTTAAGGCTCAAACTTCCGTACGTACGTCCTTACGTACATACTCTGGAAATACGGGGTATAACATTTTCCCCTCCTTAGAAACATTCGTCCCGAATGTTCCTTCTAGGCCTCAAAACACACAAGTGCCTGTATAGTCTTCACTACTATACTTACGAAAACAATCATGCCGTACCTAGCCATAACATAACACACGCGCAATTACTCAACTTCAAGTCTATGAGGAAATCACCTCCATCACTACGAAAGCTTCCACCCAAAGTCGAAAATATACTCCCTTTGTACCCTTACTTTACAAAAGTAATGATCACATCTATGTTCTTAACACATGCTCGCTTCTCCCCTTACTCGTCGTACCCTTCTCGTACATTTGAACTCTTTCCCATAACTTACTACATTTCTGTTACTGCTTCAGTTTCTAAAATCTCGGGTTACTACCTCCAACTTGGTCATCATTACTGGGAACATTATGGATGGATCTCCGATACTTTCTCGAACATAACAACACGAAAGACTGGACGCACTGCCTCCCGCGTTGGACGGCAATGCCAACTATAGGCAACCTGGCCTATCCTCCAAAGGATCTGAAAACGCTCCAAGTACCTCAGGCTAAGTTTTCTCGGTTTTCCAAAACTCGTCACACCCTAGCCACCTTCTGCTGAAACAGGTATGAACCAACAATCTGAACCTTGCCAACATCGAACCAATCGGCCGCACTTACACTTCCGCCCTACAAGGCTTCATAAGGCGACATCCAAAAGCGAAATGGTAGCTATAAAACACTCCTCAACGAGAGACAACAATCCTCACAACTACCCCACGAAATCCAAACAACGGCGAGGGTGAATGCGATACTGAGACTCACCTGAGCTCCTGACCCTTCCTGGTAAAACTTCCAGAAAAAAAAATAGCCGCAACCTGGGCTTCACTGTCTGTCTTAAGGTGAAAGTAGGCACCTCGTGCAACCTTACAACCTTCTTGATATAACTTCTCGCATAACCCTCTGTCGAGTAAATGATCCCGATCAAGGACAAGATGGTGACCTCATCGGCCGACTCATCGTCGACGCGTCCACGAACTCTTCGCGATGGTTAACTAAACTTGGGCCTAACACCCCGTGACCCACCACTGGCGGGACCACAAACGGCCCACCACCAAACAGTCGCGGGTTGACGCGGTGGTCCGCAACCCGACCCACTATCGCGTCAAACACTTGTTTCCCGATTCCGGAACAATCCCACAATCAAGTCACGAAAACCTAGTGGTCTTCTTAGATCAACTACACTCATTCATTCCACATTACTCAGGGACTTATTATACAAATATATCTCACGTGCACTATGCACTCCGATAAGGGTCAAACGTAAAAATATAAATCTTTTACTCGAGATGGCCTTACCTCTAAGGTCTCCACGTATAAAACTCTAAGGCTCCCACTTTCTCTATCCCCCAATCTTACCCTTTTAACTAACCATGATTTCTAATCACAATTATCACACATACAATCTCTAGAGGGTTAAGGATATACCTGTGTCTACTGCTTCACTCCCCTTAGTCGTTCTAATCTAACCTGCCCCGTAGGGCGCATAGCTAGGGAAGGTGATGAACTGGTCACTGATCATGAAGGCTGAGTCCTCCTACTTACATCCCTCCTACTAGGACATCCTTTCGACACATGGCCCTGACGGCCGCAGGTAAAACAAGTACCAACTAAAAGACGACATTCCCCGGGATGACGCCTGTCTCATTGTGAACACTGGGGAAAAACTGAATCCGGCTGGCTGGAACCTACGTGTAGCTGTGAACCGGAAGCTCTGGAGCTCTGACCAACTCCGTCTTATCCCCAACGTCCTGAACTCCGTGGAGGACCACTCTGCACTGGTGGATGTGCATATCTAATCTGCTGCTGAGGTGGTTCGCCTCGAAAGTTACCAAAGGACCTTCATTGCGGCCTCTTCTCGCCCTTGGTTAACCGTCGATCTACGTTTCTCGACTGCGTGCATAAGCCCGCATACGTGCCATGCTCAAGCCTAACTGAAGAATTACTCCTGCACGACCCTCTCTTAGATATTCGTCAAGGCCCGCGATAAATCAATACATAAAATACTCTCTGGTAGCCAAATCCATAGCTAGTAACAGGGTCGCCTCTTTGCAATCTATATTCTCCGTTCCCGGTCGTGGAACTGAATGTTCATATATCATGGTCGCAGATGAGCGCTGCTTGCGTGCTAAACTCTGCGGGTGGTGGCGTGTAACTCCTGAATGAAACACCACGGTGATGATTTGGGCACGTGCCCTAGTAACCCTCGTGCTCTACTCGCGGCTCCGCCTTGCCTTGCCTCCTGGGCGGGTTGCCTTACGGAGGCATAGCGGTAAGGAAAGAAATGCGTTAGAGGGTCCAACTTATAACACAGCTCTAAGCACGATCTCAGAGTGAGAAGAATGGAAACCAATCCTAAATATCCTATAGCCTCCTGAATATTGGTGTGGTGCACAACACACCGATAATCAAGACTCTACTAGATACGGTCTGTAGACACTTTCCGAGGATTAATCGCTCACGATACCACTTTTGTCACGACCGAACCTGGGCGTGTGGTGCCTACCGGGCACCCAGTAGACATACATCAGTGTCAGCGGAACATAAAACAAGACATGGAATAACAAGAAGTGTAAAACAGTTATCTGAGAAAACTTGCCCTTCGGCATATATATAAATCAACTTAAAACCGAACAGTTACATCCCATTACAACTCTGCCCACAACAGTACTATAGACCTCTAAGAAGGATATGACAACAATGGCGGGACAGGGCCCCGCCATACCCCTGAATGTAAATACCTATAACGACGGACTATACCATCGATAAGCCTCGAGAAAGCGGAGCTTCCCAAAGCAATGACTGCGATCCTAAGCGAGGATCAACAACGGTGTACTCTACTGCGGCATGAACGGCAATCCGGGAAGGTCGATTAACAGTACCAAGTATGTGGCTGAAAAATCAGAATGAAATCATCGTAGTCATATAACATGCGAGACATGTATGATAACTAAACTACGATTCACAATAAATAGCGATCATGTCAAGTCGTGACTCACGCCTCAAAGTCATCACTCGAATATCACTATGGGTCTCACGCCCATAACATCAATCATGCGTGGAATACCTTCCTCACCGCCGGCGATCATGATATCAAAGCACCAAGGAATACACATGAACACCGAGTCCACTGCGTCATAATAAAACGCGACGGTAAGTCTGAAGGCATAGCCGACTACTAACACCCACGGTACTAACAAGGTCATAAATCGTATCATGAGATCTGTCTGAACCGCCACATGATCGGCCGCCACGCGCCGCGGTATCAAATGTGCGCGTCTAGCCTCGAACTTCCGCGACTCGCGCCGGCCAACCTCATAGGCCCGCATGAGGTATTCCGCGTCGGTGCTACTCCGGCGTCCGCTCGACTCGCGATCGCGTGGCCACATGTACCGCGTGACCATAAAGGCGCACACTAACACGGAACTCGCACTCCGCATAGGTCCGGGACCCGCGTAGGTATCCTCGAATCATAGTCACCTGCATCGCTGAGTATTACCCGCGTCGGAGGCGCCAACCTCGGGATCATGTCAAGGTGAGTGGTACAATACCAACATAACGGTGATCGTTAAACAACTTAAGCGCAATCGAGGAAACCCTTTACACAATCATCACAAGATACTAACACACGTAGCATCCTAGCATGATTACTTATCAAATCAACAAGAAAGTATTACTAGACTATCACAAACCAACACAATCAAGTTATTCACACAAGGTACTTTCTACTATATGATTAACAAGATCGGGTTTTTATCCCCAAAGTACTTCATATATTAACTCTTTTAAAAGATCCGTTTCTTTCACAAAAGTCACACAATACGTAGTATATAAAAATAGAGTGACTATCTTTTAAATAAACCCAAACACTTCCTTTTGTAAAATCAAGTAACCACATTATTTTCCAAACGTTCAAGTTTGCCTAATTTCAAATGCTCAAGTTTCTCATTTTCGAAAGGTTTCGTAGTTCATAGTTTTAATCATTTAATGATGTAATTCTCCTTTTAAACAATTTGAGAAACATATACCTTATATGTGAGTAGGTTATTCTTGTTTATAACAGCAGCCATGATCTAGGAAATGTAATATCATTTTGTCTCATCTTAGCTTCTATGCAGATGGAGGTTTCTCTTGGTTTTAATAATACTTGATTAGTCAATACATTTCCCTTTATTAGCGCTGGCATTGTATGCTCGATAATTATTCGATTTCAAATCAAGAAACATTATTCCTTTTAAAAACCAAGTACTCATTACTCACGAATGAGGTTTCACACTTTTTAACAAAACTCATATTAATTAACCAAGTCAAGTCTCTTATCTTTTTAAGATTAAGTCTCTTAACTTCTTAAAATCAATAAACCATTCTTTTTATCTTTCATAAGCCGTTATACCTAACTTCCCATAAAGCTAGTATAACTCTTAAGCTTTTAAAACCAAATATTACTCTTCTGTTAAAAATGATTCAGTATTCTTTTGAAATACTTCAAGATTATTCAGCTAAGTCAAAAGACATTTGCGTAATTATTATTCGAGCTTAAGTCAAAAGACATTGCCGTAATTATTATTCAGTTAACACACGTACGTCTACCGTACTATATATATTTTAAAATATCATGCTCAAGAGTTTAGGAAGAATCACATACCTCGCGACGATTATCGACTATTAGCAAAACGCTCCACGGCTATAACCCGGCTAGCCTTGTCCACCTTTCAAGTAGAACATGCTACTTGCAGAACTTTCAACCTATAAAGGTTATACAAGTCTATCAACGTCTAGACTACTCGGTAGAATAAATCTAGATACAAGATTCTACGGAAAAATTGGCAAGACTTCCCAGTCAAACTTCACAAGTCTCAGAATACAGTCCTATGTAAGTACAGTTCAATTCCCTTCTTATATACCTTCCTGGTCTATACTTATACTCAATTCTTATACTTCAATAGTATGTAAACTCAATTACAATAGGGAGACAAGATATTTACCTCGATAAGCCCATAATTATACAAGTAAAATTGTCTCTCCTGAGCAACGTTTATCTCCTCCTCTGTTTGATCCAACCCGCTCAAAACAACCCTTAGAAGTTCTACGCCTTCTACTTAACACTTCAACCAACTATGAAGGTTTTCCTTAGGGTTTCGGTTTGAGACAAAAAGGACATAAGGTAGTATTTCCGGGCTCTACGTATAGAGGTAACTTTGGAATACTACAAGGTATAAGGCTAAGGTATTTTGGGTATAGTAACAATACTTGGAGAGTATTTCTACCAAGAGGGGGGGTACCTCTCGGCCACACCACTAGGAGGGGGGGTGTACCCCTCGGCCAAGGCCTCTAGGAGGGGGGGTGTACCCCTCGGCCAAGGCCTCACGAAAAGGGGGGAGGGGGGGGGAGACTCTTTGGACGAGAGCTCTTCAAGAGGGGGGGGGGGGAGAGGATTTCAAGACTTAGAACAATTTGGGATGAAGAAGTCTTCAAGTTAGGGGGGGTATTTATAGGGAAACCAATGGACAAGATCAAGCCATGTGGGGGGCAAGTGGAGGGCCAAGATCAAGCCAAGTGCACCCTAACCCTACTCCACAAAACAAGGCACAAAACAAGGCACCAAACATGGCACAAAATAAGGCACAAAACAAGGCCAAATCCGTGACCCAAATCGTCCACTAGGACGCCACTTGAGGGTGACAAGTGTCGCCCTCTCGTTGGTCCAAAATATTTCGTCTCTCGGAAAAATCCGCAAAAATTATAAATGACATAGCCGGATTTTTCCCTTCGCAAGTTTTGTAAAACGTTTCGTCGAAAAACGATTCTAATCGGGGGTTGTGAACAAAATTTCGGTCCTATGCCTAACTTAAGGCTCAAACTTCCGTACGTACGTCCTTACGTACATACTCTGGAAATACGGGGTATAACATTCTCCCCTCCTTAGAAACATTCGTCCCGAATGTTCCTTCTAAGCCTCAAAACACACAAGTGTCTGTATAGTCTTCACTACTATACTTACGAAAACAATCATGCCGTACCTGGCCATAACATAACACACGCGCAATTACTCAACTTCAAGTCTATGAGGAAATCACCTCCATCACTACGAAAGCTTCCACCCAAAGTCGAAAATATACTCCCTTTGTACCCTTACTTTACAAAAGTAATGATCACATCTATGTTCTTAACACATGCTCGCTTCTCCCCTTACTCTTCGTACATTTGAACTCTTTCCCATAACTTACTACATTTCATTCGCTTCATTTCTAAAATCTCGTTACTACCTCAACTTGGTCATCATTACTGGGAACATTATGGATGGATCTCCGATACTTTCTCGAACATAACAACACGAAAGACTGGACGCACTGCCTCCCGCGTTGGACGGCAATGCCAACTATAGGCAACCTGGCCTATCCTCCAAAGGATCTGAAAACGCTCCAAGTACCTCAGGCTAAGTTTTCTCGGTTTTCCAAAACTCGTCACACCCTAGCCACCTTCTGCTGAAACAGGTATGAACCAACAATCTGAACCTTGCCAACATCGAACCAATCGACCGACACTTACACTTCCGCCCCTGAGGCTTCATAAGGCGACATCCGAAAGCGAAATGGTAGCTATAAAACACTCCTCAACAGAGACAACAATCCTCACAACTACCCTCGAAATCCAAACACGGCGAGGCGAATGCGTCTGAGAGACTCACCTGAGTTCCTAACCCTGCCTGGTAAAACTTCCAGAAAAAGAAATAGTCGTAACCTGGCTCCACTGCCTGTCATAAGGTGAAAGTAGGCACCTCGTGCAACCTTACAACCTTCTTGATATAACATCTCGCATAACCCTCGCGTAAAGTAATGCGATCAAGGACAAGATGGGGTGACCTCATCGGCCCGACTCGGTCGCACGCATCCACGAACTCGCACGATGGTTAACTAAACTTGGGCCTAACACCCCCGTGACCCCACCACCTGGCGGGACCACCACAAACTGACCCCACCACCAAACAGGTCGCGGGTTGACCCGCGATTGGTCCGCAACCCGACCCACTATCGCGTCAAACACTTGCTTCCCGATTCCGGAACAATCCCACAATAAAGTCACGAAAACCTAGTGGTCTTCTTAGATCAACTACCCTCATTCATTCCACATTACTCAGGGACTTATTATACAAATATATCTCACGTGCACTATGCACTCCGATAAGGGTCAAACATAAAAATATAAATCTTTTACTCGAGATGGCCTTACCTCTAAGGTCTCCACATATAAAACTCTAAGGCTCCCACTTTCTCTATCCCCCAATCTTACCATTTTAACTAACCATGATTTCTAATCACAATTATCACACATACAATCTCTAGAGGGTTAAGGATATACCTGTGTCTACTGCTTCACTCCCCTTAGTCGTTCTAATCTAACTCGCCTGTAGGCACATAGCTAGGGAAGGTGATGAACTGGTCACTGATCATGAAGGCTGAGTCCTCCTACTTACATCCCTCCTACTAGGACATCCTTTCGACACATGGCCCTGACGGCCGCAGGTAAAACAAGTACCAACTAAAAGACGACATTCCGGGATGGCGCTGTCTCGTGTGAACATGGGAAAAATCAATCCGGTGGCCGAACTACGTGTAGCTGTGAACCGGAAGCTCTGGAGCTCTGACCAACTCCGTCTTATCCCCAACGTCCTGAACTCCGTGGAGGACCACTCTGCACTGGTGGATGTGCATATCTAATCTGTTGCTGAGGTGGTTCGCCTCGAAAGTTACCAAAGGACCTTCATTCGCCCTCTTCATCGCCTCGTTAACCCGTCGATCTCTACGTTTCTCGGCCTGCTGTGCATAAGCCCGTACACAGGCCATGCTCAAGCCTAACTGAAGAATTACTCCTGCACGACCCTCTCTTAGATATTCGTCAAGGCCCGCGATAAATCAATACATAAAATACTCTCTGGTAGCCAAATCCATAGCTAGTAACAGGGTCGCCTCTTTGCAATCTATATTCTCCGTTCCTTAGGCCGCGAAGGTTCATATATCATGGTCGCAGAGCACCGCTGCGTATGCTAAACTCTGCCGTGGCGTGTGAGAACTCCTGAATGAAACACCACCCGGTGATGATTTGGGCTCGTGCCTAGTAACCCTCGTGCTCTACTCGCGGCTCCTCAGTGCCTTGCCTCCGGCCCGGTTGTCTTACGCGGAGGCATAGCGGTAGGAAAGAAATGCGTTAGAGGGTCCAACTTATAACACGACTCTAAGCACGATCTCGAGTGAGAAGAATGGAAACCAATCCTAAATATCCTATAGCCTCACGATTATTGGTGTGGTGCACAACACACCGATAATCAAGACTACTAGATACGGTCTGCAGACACTTTCCAGGATTAATCGCTTCGATACCACTTTTGTCACGACCGAACGGGCGTGGTCGTGCCTTACCGGGCACCCAAGTAGACATACATCAGAGTAATCAGCGGAACATAAAACAAGACATGGAATAACAAGAAGTGTAAAACAGTTATCTGAGAAAACTTGCCCTTCGGCATATATATAAATCAACTTAAAACCGAACAGTTACATCCCATTACAACTCTGCCTGTGATACTATAGACCTCAAGAAGGATATGACAACAATGGCGGGATGGGGCCCGCCATACCACGAATGTAAATACCTACAACGACGGACTATACCACTGATAAGCCTCGAGAAACGGAGCTTCCCAAACGCTGACTGCGATCCTAAGGCGAGGATCAACATCGGTGTACCTACCGCGGCATGAACGCAGCCGAAGGAGTCGGTAACAGTACCAAGTATGTGGCCCGAAAAATCAGTAAATGAAATCATAGTAGTCTATACAACACAGGAGACATGTATGATAACTAAACTACACTTCACAATAAATAAGCAGTCATGTCAAGTCAGGGACTCACGCCCTCAAAGTCATCACTCAAATATCACTATGGGTCTCACGCCCATAACATCAATCATGCCCGTGGAATACCTTCCTCACTGCCGGCAGTCTATGATATCAAAGCACCAAGGGATACACATGAACACGTGTCCCACGTGTCATAATAAAACCGTACGGGGTAAGTACGAAGGCATAGCCGACTACTAACACCCACAGTACTAACAAGGTCATAAACTGTATCATGAGATCTGTCTAGACCGCCACATGATCGAAGGCCGCCACGCGCGCGGTATCAAATGTCGCGTCTAGCCATGAACTTCCCGACTCGCATAGGCCAACCTCATAGGCGCATGAGGTATTCCGCATCGGTAGCTACTCCCGGCATCCGCTGGACTCGCGATCCGCGTGGCCACATGACCGCGTGACCATAAAGGCCGCGCTAACACGGAACTCGCGGCTCGCATAGGTCCCGGGACCGCGTGAGGTATCCTCGAATCATAGTCACACTGATCGCTGAGTATTACCGCGTCGGAGGCGGCAACCTCGGGATCATGTCAAGGTGAGTGGTACAATACCAACATAACGGATGATCGTTAAACAACTTAAGCGCAATCGAGGAAACCCTTTACACAATCATCACAAGATACTAACACGTAGCATCCTAGCGTGATTACTTATCAAATCAACAAGAAAGTATTACTAGACTATCACAAACCAACACAATCAAGTTATTCACACAAGGTACTTTCTACTATATGATTAACAAGATCGGGTTTTTATCCCTAAAGTACTTCATATATTAACTCTTTTAAAAGATCCGTTTCTTTCACAAAAGTCACACAATACCCGTAGTATATAAAAAATAGAGTGACTATCTTTTTAAATAAACCCAAACACTTCCTTTTGTAAAATCAAGTAACCACATTATTTTCCAAACGTTCAAGTTTATCTAATTTCAAATGCTCAAGTTTCTCATTTTCGAAAGGTTTCGTAGTTCATAGTTTTAATCACTTAATGATGTAATTCTCCTTTAAAACAATTTGAGAAACATATACCTTATATGTGAGTAGGTTATTCTTGTTTATAACAGCAGCCATGATCTAGGAAATGTAATATCATTTTGTCTCATCTTAGCTTCTATGCAGATGGAGGTTTCTAATGGTTTTAATAATACTTGATTAGTCAATACATTTCCCTTTATTAGCGCTGCTGTGGTCTGTTCGATAATTATTCTGATTTCCGAAATCAGTAAAACATTATTCCTTTTAAAAACCAAGTACTCATTACTCACGAATGAGGTTTCACACTTTTTAACAAAACTCATATTAATTAACCAAGTCAAGTCTCTTATCTTTTTAAGATTAAGTCTCTTAACTTCTTAAAATCAATAAATCATTCTTTTTATCTTTCATAAGCCGTTATACCTAACTTCCCATAAAGCTAGTATAACTCTTAAGCTTTTAAAACCAAGTATTACTCTTCTGTTAAAAATGATTCAGTATTCTTTTGAAATACTTCAAGATTATTCAGGCTAAGTCAAAAGACATTGCCGTAATTATTATTCAGGCTTAAGTCAAAAGACATTGCCGTAATTATTATTCAGTTAACACACGTACGTCTACCGTACTATATATATTTTAAAATATCATGCTCAAGAGTTTAGGAAGAATCACATACCTCGCGACGATTATCGACTATTAGAAAAACGCTTCACGGCTATAACCCGGCTAGCCTTGTCCACCTTTCAAGTAGAACATGCTACTTGCAGAACTTTCATCCTATAAAGGTTATACAAGTCTATCAACGTCTAGACTAATCGGTAGAATAAATCTAGATACAAGATTCTACGGAAAATTGGCGACTTCCTGCAGTCAAACTTCACAAGTCTCAGAATACAAATTCCTATGTAAGTCTGATTCAATTCCCTTCTTATATACCTTCCTGGTCTATACTTATACTCAATTCTTATACTTCAATAGTATGTAAACTCAATTACAATAGGGAGACAAGATATTTACCTCGATAATCCCATAATTATCCAAGTTAAAATGTCGATCCTGAGCAACGTTTAGCTCCTACTCCGTGCACTCCAACCCGCTCCAAACAACCCTTAGAAGTTCTACGCAACTTCTACTTAACACTTCAACCAACTATGAAGGTTTTCCTTAGGGTTTCGGTTTGAGACAAAAAGGACATAAGGTAGTATTTCCGGGCTCTACGTATAGAGGTAACTTTTGGAATACTACAAGGTATAAGGCTAAGGTATTTTGGGTATAGTAACAATACTTGGAGAGTATTTCTACCAAGAGGGGGGGTACCTCTCGGCCACACCACTAGGAGGGGGGGTGTACCCCTCGGCCAAGGCCTCTAGGAGGGGGGTGTACCCCTCGGCCAAGGCCTCACGAAAAGGGGAGGGGGACTCTTGGACGAGAGCTCTTCAAGAGGGAGAGGATTTCAAGACTTAGAACAATTTGGGATGAAGAAGTCTTGAGTTAGGGGGTATTTATAGGAAACCAATGGACCAGATCAAGCCATGTGGGGGCAAGTGGAGGGCCAAGATCAAGCCAAGTGCACCCTAACCCTACTCCACAAAACAAGGCACAAAACAAGGCACCAAACATGGCACAAAATAAGGCACAAAATAAGGCCAAATCCGTGACCCAAATCGTCCACTAGGACGCCACTTGAGGGTGACAAGTGTCGCCCTCTCGTTGGTTCAAAATATTTCGTCTCTCGGAAAAATCCGCAAAAATTATAAATGACATAGCCGGATTTTTCCCTTCGCAAGTTTTGTAAAACGTTTCGTCGAAAAACGATTCTAATCGGGGGTTGTGAACAAAATTTCGGTCCTATGCCTAACTTAAGGCTCAAACTTCCGTACGTACGTCCTTACGTACATACTCTGAAAATACGGGGTATAACAACTATCTCCAACTTGGTCATCATTAATTGGGAACACTCTGGATGGATCTCCGATACTTTCCCGAACATAACAACACGAAAAGATCGGACCTTGCCTCCCACGTTGGACGGCAATGCCAACTATAGGCAGCCTGGCCTATCCTCCAAAGGATCTGAAAACGCTCCAAGTACCTCAGGCTAAGTTTCCTCTGTTTTCCAAAACTCGTCACACCCTAACCACATTCTGCTGAAATAGGTATGAACCAACAATCTGAACCTTGCCAACCTCGAACCAATCGACCGGCAACTTACACTTCCGCCCCTACAAGGCGTCATAAGGCGATATCCTAACACTGACATGGTAGCCATAAAACACTTCCTAACAGGAGGCAACAATCCTCACAGCTACCCCTGAAATCCAAACACCGGCGAGGCGAATGCGTCTGAGGAGACTCACCGAGTTCCTAACCCGCTGGTAAAACCTCGTAAAAGAAACAACCGTAACACAGGCTCCACTGCGTCATAAGGTGAAAGTAGGCACCTCGTGCAACCTTACAACCTTCCGATATAATCATCTCGCATAACCCTCTGCGAGTAAACGGCCCCGGAAGACAAGATGGTGACCTCATCGGCGGACCATCGTCGAACGCATCCACGAACTCGTACGATGGTTAACTAAACTTGGGCCTAACACCCTCGTGACCCCACCACCTGGCGGGACCACCTCGAACTGACCCCACCACAAAACAGGCCGCGGGTTGACCCGCGATCGCTCCCCAACCCGACCCGCCATTATGCAAAAACACTTGTTCCCCGACCCGGAACAATCTCACTAATCAAGTCACGAAAACCTAGTGGTCTTCTTAGCTCAACTACCCTCTTTCATTCCACACTACTCAGAGACTTATTATACAAATATATCTCACGTGCACTATGCACTCCGATAAGGGTCAAACACAAAAAAAAATACATCTTTTACTCGAGATGGCCTTGCCTCTAAGGTCTCTACGTATAAAACTCTAAGTCTCACACTTTCCTTATCCCCAATCTTACCCTTTTAACTAACCATGATTTCTAACCACAATTCACATAATGCTATCTGGACACATCACTTAAGAGATACTCATCCTATCACACATACAAATCTCTAGAGGGTTAAGGATATACATGTCTCTACTGTTTCACTCCCCTCTGTCGTTCTAATCAATCCTGCCTGGCTGGGCGCATATATAGGGAAGGTGACGAACTAGCCACTGATTCTGAAGGCTGAGTCCTCCTACTAGGACATCCTTTCGACACATGGCCCTGACGGCCGCAGGTAAAACAAGTACTAACTAAAAGACGACATTCCCTGGGATGATGCCTGTCACATTGTGAACACTGGGGAAAAACTGAATACGGCTGGCTGGAACCTACGTGTAGCTGTGAACCGGAAGTTCTGGAGCTCTGACCAACTCCGGCTTATCCCCAACGTCCTGAACTCCATGGAGGACCACTCTGCACTGGTGGATGTGCATATCTAATCTGCTGCTGAGGTGGTTCGCCTCGAAAGTTACCAAAGGACCTTGCTGTTCTGGCCCTCTTCTGCTGTCCTTGGTTAACCCGTCGATCTCCACGTTTCTCGGCCTGCTGTGCATAAGCCCGTACACAGGCCATGCTCAAGCCTAACTGGAGAATTACTCCTGCACGACCCTCTCTTAGATATTCATCAAGACTCGCGGTACATCGGTATACTCTCTGGTAGCCAAATCCATAGCTAGAAACCGGGTCGTCTCTTTGCAATCCATACTTCCTGCTACTGGTCGTGGAACTGAAGGTTCAACTATTATGGCCGCAGTAGGAACTGCTGCCGCTGTGCTAAACTCTGCTGGGGCTGGCGACGTCGCAGAACTCCCCGAATGAAGCACCACCCCATGTGATGATTGGGCCTGTGCCCTAGTAACCCTCTGTGCTCTACTCGCAGCTCCCTCGGCTGCCTTGCCCTCATGGGCCCGGGTTGCCTTACGCGGAGGCATAACGGTAAAGGAAAGAAATACGTTAGAGGGGTCCAACTTTTAACACAGCTCTAAGGCACGATCTCAGAGTGAGAAGAATGGAAACCAATCCTAAAATATGCTATAGCCTCCTGATTATTGGTGTGGTGCACAACATACCGATAATCAAGACTCTCGGATCTGATGCGTAGACACTTTCCAGGATTAATCGCTCTGGTACCACTTTTGTCACGACCGAACCGGGCGTGGATCGTGCCTACCCCGCACCCAAGTAGACATACATCGTAGAAATCACGAACATAAAACAAGACATGTAATATGAAGTGTAAAACGATGTCTGAGAAAACTTGCCTTCCGGCATATATATAAAACAACTTAAAACGACAGTTACATCCCATTACAACTCGCCACAACGATTACTACGGACCTCTAAGAATGATATGACAACAATGGCGGGACGGGGCCGCCATACCTCGAATGTAAATACCTACAACGACGGACTATACCACCGATAAGCCTCCGAGAAACGGAGCTTCCCAACGCTGAATCGTGACCCTATGAGCGAGGATCAACAATCGTGTACCTCTACCGCGGCATGAACGCAGCCCGAAGGAGGTCGATAACAGTACCAAGTATGTGGCGAAAAATACTGTAAATGAAATCATAGTAGTCTAAATAAAATAGGAGACATGTATGATAACCAAACTACAGTTCACAATAAATAAGCAGTCATGTCAAGTCAGGGACTCACGCCCTCAAAGTCATCACTCAAATATCACTATGGGTCTCACGCCCATAACATCAATCATGCGTGGAATACCTTCCTCACCGCTGGCATCTATGATATCAAAGCACCAAGGAATACATGAACACCGGTGTCCTACGTGTCATAATAAAACGTGCACGGTAAGTACGAAGGCATAGCCGACTACTAACACCTACAAGATTAACAAGGTCATAAATCGTATCATGAGATCTGTCTGCACCGCCACATGATCGGCCGCCACACGCCGCGGTATCAAATGTTCGCGTCAGCCTCGAACTTCCGCACTCGCATAGGCCAACCTCATAGGCTCGCATGAGGTATTCCCGCATCGAGGTAGCTACTCCCGGCATCCTCCCGACTCGCAGCCGCATAGCCACATAGACCGCATGACCATAAAGGCCGCACTAACTCGAACTCGCAGCCTCCGCGCATAGGTCCCGGGACCGCATAGGTGTCCTCGAATCATAGTCACACAGCATCGCTCGAGTATTACCCGCATCGGAGGCGACAACCTCCGGATCATGTCAAGGTGAGTGGTACAATACCAACATAACGGCTGATCATTAAACAACTTAAGCGCAATCGAGGGAAACCCCTTTACACAATCATCACAAGATACTAACACACGTAGCATCCTAGCATGATTACTTATCAAAATCAACAAGAAAGTATTACAAGACTATCACAAACCAACACAATCAAGTTATTCACACAAGGTACTTTCTACTATATGATTAACAAGTTCGGGTTTTTATCCCCAAAGTACTTCATACATTAACTCTTTTAAAAGATCCGTTTCTTTCACAAAAGTCACAAAATACCAGTCTAATAAAAATAGAGTGACTATCTTTTTAAGTAAACCCAAACACTTCCTTTTGTAAAATCAAGTAACCACATTATTTTCCAAACGTTCAAGTTTGCCTAATTTCAAATGCTCAAGTTTCTCATTTTCGAAAGGTTTCGTAGTTCATAGTTTTAATCACTTAATGATGTAATTCTCCTTTAAAACAATTTGAGAAACATATACCTTATATGTGAGTAGGTTATTCTTGTTTATAACAATCTTATAACAGCAGCCATGATCTAGGAAATGTAATATCATTTTGTCTCATCTTAGCTTCTATGCAGATGGAGGTTTCTACTGGTTTTAATAATACTTGATTAGTCAATACATTTCCCTTTATTAGCGTTGCTGTGGTCTGTTCGATACTTATTCTGATTTCCGAAATCAGTAAAACATTATTCCTTTTAAAAACCAAGTACTCATTACTCACGAATGAGGTTTCACACTTTTTAACAAAATTCAATTAAGTCAAGTCTCTTATCTTTTAAGATCAAGTCTCTTAACTTCTTAAATCAATAAATCATTCTTTTTATCTCTCTTAAGCCGTTATACCTAACTTCACATAAAGCTAGTATAACTCTTAAGCTTTTAAAACCAAGTATTACTCTTCTGTTAAAAATGATTCAGTATTCTTTTGAAATACTTCAAGATTATTCAGGCTTAAGTCAAAAGACATTGCCGTAATTATTATTCAGGCTTAAGTCAAAAGACATTGCCTTAATTTTTATTCAGTTAACACACGTACGTCTACCGTACTATATATATTTTAAAATATCATGCTCAAGAGTATAGGAAGAATCACATACCTCGCGACGATTATCGACTATTAGCAAAACGCTCCACGGCTATAACCCGGCTAGCCTTGTCCACCTTTCAAGTAGAACATGCTACTTGCAGAACTTCAACCTATAAAGGTTATACAAGTCTATCAACGTCTAGACTACTCGGTAGAATAAATCTAGATACAAGTTTCTACGGAAAATTGGGCAGCACTTCCCTACCCGTCAAACTTCACCAGTCTACTGTAAATACAGTCCTTTGTAAGTACAGTTCATTACCCTTCTTATATACCTTCCTTGTATACAACTTATACTTATTCTTATACTTCAATATTATGCAAACTTAATTACAATAGGGAGACAAGATATTTACCTCGATAAGCCCATAATTATCCAAGTTTAAATGTCGATCCTGAGCAACGTTTAGCTCCTACTCTGGGCGCTCCAACCCGCTCCAAACAACCCTTAGAAGTTCTACGCAACTTCTACTTAACACTTCAACCGACTATGAAGGTTTTCCTTAGGGTTTCGTTTTGAGACTAAAAGGACAAAAGGTAGTATTTTCGGGCTCTACGTATAGAGGTAACTTTGGAATACTACAAGGTATAAGGCTAAGGTATTTTGGTATAGTAACAATACTTTGGAGAGTATTTTCTACCAAGAGGGGTGTATTCTATGAGAACAACACAAGGTAGGGGGGGTGTACCCCTCGGCCAAGGCCACTACGAAGGGGGGGGGGGATATCTCTCGGCCAAGGGGGCCTCACGAAATGGGGGAGGGGCTTTCAAGACTTGAAGACTTGTGGAATGGATGAAGAAGTCTTCAAAGGGGGGGGGGGGGGTATTTATAGGGAAACCAATGGCCATGATCTAGCCAAGTGGGGGGAAAGTGGAGGGCCAAGATTTGCCCAAGTGCCCCCTAGTCCCTACTCCACAATTCCCTCACAAACAAAGACCCATGTTTTAAGCCTCAAAACAAGGCCAAGGACGTGACCCAACCGGCCATCCACATCGCCCACTTGAGGGTGACAAGTGTCGCCCTCTCGTTGGTCCAAAATATTTCATCTCTCGGAAAAATCCGCAAAAATAATAAATGACATAGCCGAAATTTTCCATACGCAAGTTTTGCAAAACGTTTCGTCGAAAAACGATTCTAATCGGGGGTTGTGAACAAAATTTCGGTCCTATGCCTAACTTAAGGCTCAAACTCTCGTACGTACGTCCTTACGTACATACTCTGGAAATACGGGGTATAACATTCTCCCCTCCTTAGAAACATTCGTCCCGAATGTTCCTTCCAAGTCTCGAAACACACATGCGCCAGTATAGTCTTCACTGCTATACTTACGAAAACAATTATGCCACACCTGGCCACAATACAACACGCGCAAATACTTACATCCAAGTCCACGAGGAATCACCTCCATCATCTACAAAAACTCCCACCCAAGGGCTAAAAGATACTCCCTTCGCACCTTATCTTTACAAACGAAATGATTACTTCTATTCTCTTACTCGTCGTACCCTTCTCGTACACTCGAACTCTTCCTCAAAAATTACCCCCTTTTCGCTACTGCTTCAGTTTCCAAAATCCCGGGGTTACTATCTCCAACTTGGTCATCATTAATTGGGAACACTCTGGATGGATCTCCGATACTTTCCCGAACATAACAACACGAAAGACTGGACGCACTGCCTCCCACGTTGGACGGCAATGCCAACTATAGGCAACCTGGCCTATCCTCCAAAGGATCTGAAAACGCTCCAAGTACCTCAGGCTAAGTTTCCTCTGTTTTCCAAAACTCGTCACACCCTAACCACATTCTGCTGAAATAGGTATGAACCAACAATCTGAACCTTGCCAACCTCGAACCAATCGACCGACAACTTACACTTCCGCCCCTACAAGGCGTCATAAGGCGATATCCGAACACTGAAATGGTAGCTATAAAACACTCCCTCAACAGGAGGCAACAATCCTCACAGCTACCCCTGAAATCCAAACACTGGCCCGAGGGCGAATGCGATACTGAGACTCACCTGAGTTCCTAACCCTGCCTGGTAAAACCTCCAGAAAAGAAAGCGGTAGTAACACTGGCTCCATGCATTCATAAGGTGAAAGTAGGCACCTCGTGCAACCTTACAACCTTCCTGATATAATCATCTCGCATAACCCTCTGCCGAGTACACGGTCCTGACTGGAAGACAAGATGGGCTGACCTCATCGGCCCGACTACTGGTCGAACGCATCCACGAACTCGTACGATGGTTAACTAAACTTGGGCCTAACACCCTCGTGACCCCACCACCTGGCGGGACCACCTCGAACTGACCCCACCACAAAACAGGCCGCGGGTTGACCCGCGATCGGTCCCCAACCCGACCCGCCATTGTGCAAAAACACTTGTTCCCCGACCCGGAACAATCTCACTAATCAAGTCACGAAAACCTAGTGGTCTTCTTAGCTCAACTACCCTCTTTCATTCCACACTACTCAGGGACTTATTATACAAATATATCTCACGTGCACTATGCACTCCGATAAGGGTCAAACACAAAAAAAAAATACATCTTTTACTCGAGATGGCCTTGCCTCTAAGGTCTCTACGTATAAAACTCTAAGGCTCACACTTTCCTTATCCCCAATCTTACCCTTTTAACTAACCATGATTTCTAACCACAATTCATATAATGCTATCTGGACACATCACTTAAGAGATACTCATCCTATCACACATACAAATCTCTAGAGGGTTAAGGATATACATGTCTCTACTGCTTCACTCCCCTCTGTCGTTCTAATCAATCCTGCCTGGCTGGGCGCATATATAGGGAAGGTGACGAACTAGCCACTGATCCTGAAGGCTGAGTCCTCCTACTAGGACATCCTTTCGACACATGGCCCTGACGGCCGCAGGTAAAACAAGTACTAACTAAAAGACGACATTCCCCGGGATGATGCCTGTCACATTGTGAACACTGGGAAAAATCAATCGGTGGCCGGAACTACGTGGCGTGAGCCGGAAGCTCGAGCTCGACCAACTCCGCTTATCCCAACGTCCCGAACTCGTGGAGGACCACTGCTGACCGTGGATGTGCATATCTAATCTGGCCGAGGTGGTTCGCCTCGGTTACCAAAGGACCTTCTTTGCTCGCCTCTTCTGCTCGCCTCGTTAACGTCGATCTCCACATTTCTCGGCTGCGTGCATAAGCCCGCATACGTGCCATGCTCGCTTCAATCGAGAATTACTCTGCACGACCCTCTCTTAGATATTCATCAAGACTCGCGATACATCGGTATACTCTCGTAGCCAAATCCATAGCTAGAAACCGTCGCCTCTTTGCAATCCATACTTCACCGCTGGTCGTGGGCGAAGGTTCAACTATTATGGCCGCAGAGGAATTCTTGCCATGCTAAACTCTGCTGAAGGCGGCGACGCAGAACTCCCGAATGAAGCACCACCCAGTGATGATTGGGCATGTGCCCTAGTAACCCTCGTGCTCTACTCGCGACTCCTCGGCGCCTTGCCCTCTGGGCGAGTTGCCTTACGCGGAGGCATAACGGTAAGGGAAAGAAATACGTTAGAGGGGTCCAACTTTTAACACAGCTCTAAGGCACGATCTCAGAGTGAGAAGAATGGAAACCAATCCTAAAATATCCTATAGCCTCCTGATTATTGGTGTGGTGCACAACATACCGATAATCAAGACTTCATCGATACGATGCGTAGACACTTTCCGAGGATTAACTTCTCTGGTACCACTTTTGTCACGACCCGAACCCGGGCCCGTGACTGGTGTCTTACCCCGGGCACCCAAGTAGACATGCATCAGAGAAATCAGCGGAACATAAAACAAGACATGGAATAACAAGAAGTGTAAAACAGTAATCTGAGAAAACTTGCCCTTCGGCATATATATAAAACAACTTAAAACCGAACAGTTACATCCCATTACAACTCTGCCCACAACAGTACTACAGACCTCTAAGAATGATACGACAACAATGGCTTGACAGGGCCCCGCCATACCCCTGAATGTAAATACCTACAACGACAGGGGACTATACCACTGATAAGCCTCCGGAGAAACGGAGCTTCCCAAACGCTGAACTGTGACCCTATGAGCGAGGATCAACAACTGGTGTACCTCTACCTGCGGCATGAACGCACTTCCAGGAGGTCGATCTAACAATTGCAGTATGTGGCAAAAAAATCAGTAAATGAAATCATAGTAGTCTAAATAAAACAGAGACATGTATGATAACCAAACTACGATTCACAATAAATAGCGGTCATGTCAAGTCGTGACTCACGCCTCAAAGTCATCACTCAAATATCACTATGGGTCTCACGCCCATAACATCAATCATGCCCGTGGAATATCTTCTCACCGCCATGGCATCTATGATATCAAAGCACAAGGAATACATGAACACGTGTCCTACTGTGTCATAATAAAACCGCACGGGGTAAGTGCGAAGGCATAACCGACTACTAACACCCGGTACTAACAAGGTCATAAATCGTATCATGAGATCTGTCTGCACCGCCATGATCGGGCCGCCACACGCCGCGGTATCAAATGTCGCGGCGTCTAGCCTCAAACTTCCGCACTCGCGATAGGCCAACCTCATAGCCCGCATGAGGTATTCCCCGCATCGGTAGCTACTCCGGCATCCGCTGGACTCGCGATCGCGTAGCCACATAGACCGCATGACCATAAAGGCGCGCACTAACACGAACTCTCGCGACTCGCATAGGTCCGGGACCGCGTGAGGTGTCCTCGAATCATAGTAACATCGCTCGAGTATTACCGCGTCGGAGCGGCTTAACCTCCGGATCATGTCAAGGTGAGTGGTACAATACCAACATAACGGCTGATCGTTAAACAACTTAAGCGCAATCGAGGGAAACCCCTTTACACAATCATCACAAGATACTAACACACGTAGCATCCTAGCATGATTACTTATCAAAATCAACAAGAAAGTATTACAAGACTATCACAAACCAACACAATCAAGTTATTCACACAAGGTACTTTCTACTATATGATTAACAAGTTCGGGTTTTTATCCCCAAAGTACTTCATACATTAACTCTTTTAAAAGATCCGTTTCTTTCACAAAAGTCACACAATACCCGTAGTATAAAAATAGAGTGACTATCTTTTTAAGTAAACCCAAACACTTCCTTTTGTAAAATCAAGTAACCACATTATTTTCCAAACGTTCAAGTTTGCCTAATTTCAAATGCTCAAGTTTCTCATTTTCGAAAGGTTTCGTAGTTCAAAGTTTTAATCACTTAATGATGTAATTCTCCTTTAAAACAATTTGAGAAACATATACCTTATATGTGAGTAGGTTATTCTTGTTTATAACAATCTTATAACAGCAGCCATGATCTAGGAAATGTAATATCATTTTGTCTCATCTTAGCTTCTATGCAGATGGAGGTTTCTACTGGTTTTAATAATACTTGATTAGTCAATACATTTCCCTTTATTAGCGCTGCTGTGGTCTGTTCGATACTTATTCTGATTTCCGAAATCAGTAAAACATTATTCCTTTTAAAAACCAAGTACTCATTACTCACGAATGAGGTTTCACACTTTTTAACAAAATTCAATTAAGTCAAGTCTCTTATCTTTTAAGATCAAGTCTCTTAACTTCTTAAATCAATAAATCATTCTTTTTATCTCTCTTAAGCCGTTATACCTAACTTCCCATAAAGCTAGTATAACTCTTAAGCTTTTAAAACCAAGTATTACTCTTCTGTTAAAAATGATTCAGTATTCTTTTGAAATACTTCAAGATTATTCAGGCTTAAGTCAAAAGACATTGCCGTAATTATTATTCAGGCTTAAGTCAAAAGACATTGCCGTAATTATTATTCAGGCTTAAGTCAAAAGACATTGCCGTAATTTTTATTCAGTTAACACACGTACGTCTACCGTACTATATATATTTTAAAATATCATGCTCAAGAGTATAGGAAGAATCACATACCTCACGACGATTATCGACTATTAGCAAAACGCTCCACGGCTATAACCCGGCTAGCCTTATCCACCTTTCAAGTAGAACATGCTACTTGCAGAACTTCAACCTATAAAGGTTATACAAGTCTATCAACGTCTAGACTACTCGGTAGAATAAATCTAGATACAAGTTTCTACGGAAAATTGGGCAGCACTTCCCTACCCGTCAAACTTCACTACCATCAGAATACAAATCCTTTGTAAATCTGATTCTGTCACGACCCGTTCCGGGGCCCGTGACTGGTGCCTTACCCGGGCACCCAAGTAGTCATACATCAGAGAAAATCAGCGGAATATAAAACAAGACATGAATCAAATGAAAATTTAGACACAGTTTATATGGGAAAAGTCGCATTTCGGCATAATATATATAAACCAAGTTTTGCAGTTACATCCCAAATGTACAATAGGACTACAGACCTCTAAAGAAGTAAACCACTATGGCGGGACAGGGCCCCGCCATACCCTGAATGTACAAAACTATCTACAATACAGGGAGATCATACCCAAAAGTAGAGCCTCCGGAGAAGATGGAGCTCCTGACACCAAAGCAAAGATCCTAAGGATGTGGATCTAGCACTGACGCTCTTACTGCGGCATGAGCGCACTCAAGGAGGTCGTAACAGTACCAAGTATGTGAAACTGTAAAGTACTTAAATGAAATCATGTCACTTTAAAAACCAATTTTTACAAATATGCACGAGACAACCAATGTAACCGCACATAGTGCCACATCATAAACAAGAGTAACAATAGGTAAATCATGTGTCTTTTCTAGTGCGAATGATCAAGCGGGGCCACTCGCCCATATTATCATTCCAAGCCTAATCTCGACTCGTAGTCCGCATAGGCCACTCGCAAAGGCGCATGAGTTATAACCCCGCATCGAGGGTAGCTACTCCTCGGCATCGCCCCGACTCGTTGTCCGCATGGCCACATAATCGCGTGAGGCATAACCCCGCACACTAACTCGAACTCGTAGCTCGCATAGGCCCCCTCGACCCGCATGAGGTATTCTCGAATCATGGTCCTGCATCACCGAGTCTACCCGCGACGGAGGCGCTTAACCCGGTATCATCTCCGGTGAGTGATATAGTACTAACATAAACATAGTTTAAACAACATAAGCATAAGTAAAAGGCGACCTCTTTACACAAACGTTACAATATGTCTACTCATCAAAACCATCTTATTATACTTTTAAATCAATACAAGTCTTTTATAAACACATAAATCGTTCCTTTTTATAAAACTTAAGCCGTTATACTTAACTTCCCATAAAGCTAGTATAACCCTTAAGCTTCTTGTTTTAAAACAAATATTCTTCTTCTTTCAAAACTGCTTTATAATTCTTTTGAAAGACTTTTTAAGATCTTTATTATTCAGCTTAAGTCGAAAGACATTGCCGTAAGTATTATTCGGGCTTAAGTCAAAAGACATTGCCGTAGTTATTATTCATTAACACGTATGCGTCTACCGTACTATATATATATTTTAAAATATCATGCTTTAGGAAGAATCACATACCTTCTCGGCGAAATCCACCTGCCAAGTCGAATATGTCGCGCGCAGAGAATCAGCCTACAATAGTCACAAACATCTATCAAAGTCTAGACTACTCTGTAGGTCATTCTAAACAGAGGGTTCTCAATTCTACGGAAAGTCGGGCAGCACTTCCCTACCCGGTGAGCTATATAAGTCTACTGTGAAAACAGTCCTATGTAAGTATAGTTCAATTATTCTTCTTTTATACCCTTCTACTGTGATAACAGTTCAATTCTATTCTGTAATATTCTTCTAAGTATTTATACTTATTCTTATACTTCTACAGTATGTATTCTCTAATTACAAAAGAAGGGTAAGTTTATTTACCTCGATAAGCCCAAAATTATCCAAGTATAAACGTCGCTCCTGAGCAAGGTTTAGCTCCTATTTTTATGCGCTCCGGAAAGCTCCAGAACCCTTAGAAGTTCTTCACAACTTCTACTAAGTACAAAGGATTTGGGCTAGGGTATTTTGGGCATTATAACAATACTAGAAGGCAAATTTTCTACCAAGGAGGGGGTAGGTTTCGCCAGGCTAGGGGAGGGTTGCCTCGCCAAGCTTCAAGGGGAGGGGAGTGTTTGGACCTAAGCTACAAGGGAGAGGGAAGGATTTTAGCCTTGGAAAGTTTGTTTGTGGATGAAGAACTCTTCATCACAAGAGGGGTATTTATAGGTCAAGGGATGGCCAACCAATGGTCAAGATTATGCCAAGTGCAAGGCAAGTGTAGGGTGAGGATTAGGGCAAGTGTCCTTAGCCAACTTGCACACAAAATATCCTACCAACTCCAAGACAAAAATGGCCATCCAATTCGGCCTAATGCCGCCCCACATCCACCAATGAGAGGGTGACAAGTGTCGCCCTCTCGTTGGTCCAAAGTGTTTCGTCTCTCGGAAAAATTCGCAAAAATTAGAAATGACATAGCCGGAATTTATCCTACGCGAGTTGTGTAAAACGTTTCGTCTAACAACGATCCTTTTAATGAGTTGTGCCCAAAAAACGTCCCATTGCCTACTTTAAGGCTAAACTTTCGTACGTACGCCCTTACGTACATACTCTGGAAATACGGGGTATAACATTCTCCCCTCCTTATAAACATTCGTCCCGAATGTTCCTTCCCAAGACAGTTAACGATAAGATTCTTCGTAACTTAAACAGTTGCAAATGCCACACACGGCCACAGAACAACACTTAGGCATAAACGATAACGAAAATTTATAAGTAGGAAAGTGAATTACCCGAGGTGTGGGAATAGGTGAGGATACTTCGCCTCATGTCCTCCTCGCCTTCCCACGTCATCTCCTCCTCGAGCTCGTTCGCCCACGTAACTTTGACGGAAGCCACGCCCGGTCGCAGACGCCTAACGACGATCGATTATCGCTATGGGAATCTCCTCATACGATAACCCCTCGGTCACTGGACATCGTCAATCGGATGCACCTAGATGGATCCGATACATCTCTCAAAGATAGAAACATGAAACACGGATGACCGCCTCCGGATCGGACGGGATTCAACTCGTAGCAACCTTGCCTACCTGCGGACAATCGATAGGGCCCAATGTACCTTGGTGAGTTTCCTTTCTTCCGAATCTCATCACACCTTCATGGGTGACACCTTCAGGAAAACTTAATCATCAACCTCGAACTCCAGATGCCGACGACGATGATCTGCATATGACTTCATCGACTCGAGCCGCCAACCTATCTGGATAAGCTTCACCTTATCCACCGTATCACCAACCGCCCCACTAATCGCACCTCGCCACATCGAACCAGCCTATCCGCGATCCGCACTTCCTCCCATACAAGGCCTCATAAGGCGCCGGTGAATCGGAGTGGTAGCTATTATTATATGCAAACTCAACCAGAGGCAAATGATCCTCCCAACTACCTCGAAGTTAATAACAGCTCGCAGATATCCTCGAGTCGGATAGTGCGCCACCGGCTGTCGTCTGCGTGGATGGAATGCGACTGAGTTCACTGCGTCCCAAACCTTTCGGAAAGACCTCCAGTTAGCGTGGCCCGGGCTCCTGCATGCGATATGATCGAAATAGGGACTCACGCAATCGACGATCTCTGATGTAAAGTTCGGCATAATCCTCGTGAAAAGTCGCCCCGACGGGAAGAAAGTGGGCTGATTTCACACCGCCGACGATAACCCATATAGAATCATGTCTCCTCCGAGTGCGAGGTAATCGTGATAAAGTCCATGCTGATCACCTCCCACTTCCAGTCGGGATCTCTATCGTCAGAATAAACCACCGTGCCTCGTGCTCTACCTTCACCGCGACAACACGCACCGAGCTACGAACTCGCAACGCCTCTTCAAGCCATCCCACCAATACATCTAAGGTCGTGGTACATTTTGGTCGACCACGGATGGATAGAGTAACGCGCCGTGCTTCCTCAAGAACTCACGCCAAGTCTCAAACATCTGGAACACACAACGCCCTCAAACCTTAGCACCCATCGTGCTACCTCAGGACCCTTCCCCTACGTAAGAGCCGCATCACGATACCGAATCAAAACCGATCCTCGAACTGTTGCCTCTTCACCTCTCGCCGACGATGGAAGACTCGGCAACCTCACGAACTCTAACCCCATCGCTATCGGAATCAATCAAACGGACACCAAGGCTCGCTAATCGATGCAAATCACGAACCATGCCTCCTCTCTAGCCGCACATCCGATAGGCTCCCATCGACCTACGACTAAGAGCACCGCCACAACATCGCCTTCCCGGGTGGTACAGATATCAACATCGTAATCCTTAAGCAACTCTAACCACCGCCTCTGCGTGTAAGTTCACTCCTCTGGTCAAGATATACGAGGCTCTTGTGGTCTGTATAAATATCCACGTGAACCCCATACAAATAGTGCCTCGCATCTTCAAAGCGTGAATCACCGCTAACTCCAAATCACGGGTGGGGTAGTTCCTCTCGTGTTTCTTAAGCTCGGGATGCGTGCGCTATAACTCTACCCGCCGCATCAACACACATCCCGGCCGATGCGACGATCACAATACACGACATAACCATCCGACCTCCGAAGAGTAAGAACGGGCGCTGTCGCCTCTCTTCAAGAATCGAAACCCCGCCACAAGCATCACCATCAAACTTACCGCTTTCCGAGTCACCTAGTCAATGGTGCAGATAGAAGCAAACTTCTCTACGAACCGATAATATCCTGCAAGGCCCGTAAAATCGCGCCTCTGCCGGAGTAGTAGGTCTAGGCCAAGTCCTCGATCGCCTCGATCTTGGCGTATCCACTCGAATGCCATCACCCCGATAATATGCCCAAGAAAAGCCACAAGTCAACCAAAACTCACATTTGGAAAACTTGGCGATAATCGCTGGTCGGAGAATCACCAAGATACCTCAAATGCTCGCGTGCTCGCTCTGGCGAGAATAAACCAAGATATCATCAATGAACACTATCACAAACGTGTCCAAAAATGGTTTGAACACTCGGTTCATCAAATCCATGAATACCATCGGAGCATTGGTCAACCCAAAAGACATGACCCTGAACTCATAATGCCCGTCTCGTCCTAATGCGATCTGTGGACATCCACCTCTCGACTCGAACTCGATAATAGCCCGATCGCAGATCAATCTTGAGAAACATCTCGCGCTGCAGAATCGTCGAACAAATCATCAATCCGGGAAGGGTATCTGTTTAATGGTCACCTTGTTCACCGTCGTAATCAACTCACGCGCACGCGGCGCCCTTCCTTCTTCTTCACGAACAATATCGGCGCTCCCCACGGAGAACCACTTGGCCTGATGAAGCCCTTCTCCAGCAAATCTCGCAGCTGGTCCTTCAACTCTCTCAACTCGGCGGTGCCATTCGTATGGCGGAATGGAAATAGGCGAGTGTCCGCAAAGACATCGATACAAAACTCTATCTCCTCTCGGGAGGATACCGGAGGTCGTGCGGAAACACGTCGGGAACTCTCTCGACTACGGGATCGAAAATCGCACTGCAACCTCGTGATCAAACACCAACGAGATGGTAGATATACCCTTCGCACCATCTTCCTAGCCTCGAGGTAAGAAATAAACTTACCCTCGGCGATACAAAGGTTCCTCCCACACAACAACCGACTCTCAGAAATCGGAACCGCACTACTCTCCGGCGGTCTACATTGGCGTAGCAAAGCTAGCCAATCCATACCCATGATCACATCGAAATCATCATGTCCAACTCTATCAAGTCGCTAGGTCGACGATCAGAATGGTCACCTGACAAGCCCTATATACCCGCCGAGCTACCACCGAATCACCATCGCGTAGCTACCTCGAAAGGGTCTATGGACTCGTGCTCTATCCCTATCCTACTAGCAATAAGGGAGATATATAGGACAGTAGAACCGGGATCTATCAAGGCATACACATCAAACCCGAATTGATAAGGTACCTGGCGACATCAGTGAGGCCTCCCGATCCCCGCGGACAAGGCATAAATGCGGTTCGAGGACCGCTAGAATCGACCGCGCCACGACCTGCGCGACCTGCTGGTCCATGAGTACCACGCCCTCGGCATGTAATCGTAGGGACGGAAGAACC
This sequence comes from Przewalskia tangutica, assembly GCA_029844215.1. Lineage (NCBI taxonomy): Eukaryota > Viridiplantae > Streptophyta > Magnoliopsida > Solanales > Solanaceae > Przewalskia > Przewalskia tangutica. The sequence continues at coordinate 80,171,527 of CM056725.1, forward strand.
GCAATGCACGAAGGTGAGCCTACCACCACGCCCCGGCCGGACATCCCGCAGTGACCTGGCTGGCCAATCGTAATAAGCTCCCGTAGCGATGCCACACTTCCGTGAATGGGATCTACCGCGACGGCCACACGGCGGTGGTCCGTCGGCCGATTCTCTTGCTCGACGTCTCGAAGCCTCGGCCTCGTGCGCCTCGAATACTCTGTTTTGTCGAGGGCGGTGCGAGTGCTCGAGCCGTGGTGCAAATCTGGCCGCTGAGGCCGCCACCACGATAGCCACCGTAAGACTCCTCCCCCCGCCTGGCGATTCTCACTGACACTCGGCCTCTGCGATCCTGATCATCGCGGCGCGAGCTCGTGATACGTAATATCCATGCCTAGCTAAGAGCCACACCCGCACAAGACTCGGCCATATAATCATCTAGCCCGGTGACGTAACGATGCACCCTGTCCTCCATATCTGCTACCAATGCAGGGACATATCGAGCCAACGAATCAAACTCAACGTTGTACTCCCTAACTGTGCGTCCTCTCTGCCTCAAAGAACAGAATCTATCGGCCGTGCCCTCGCCGTACGAGGCAAGAAATGAGCGAAAGGCCTCTGAAAACTCGTCCCATACTGCAGGAGGCGCATGCTCTCCCCGGGAAAGCTCCCACGAATCAAACCAATCGACTGCGGTATCACGCAGCCGATGCGAACTGAAGGTCACAGACTCTGTCTCTGAGGCCTTGATCACCCGCATGATCCTCTGTAGCTGACGGATGAACTCCTGCGGATCATCCTCCGGCCTCGACCCGTAAAACTCTGGCGGGCTACAACTCAGGAAATCTCGTAGCCTCAAACTATTCGCCGCAAAGGGTGCGCGATCGGGCCGAATCGAATCGTCGCATCCACTGTCCTCATGTTCGCCACGATCCCGCCATGGCGGGCCATCTCTCTGTAACCCATCTCATCTGCTCCAGGCTGTGGGACTGGAGGTGTAGGTACTGTGGTCTCATCAGCCACTGCTGCGGCCCTAAACCCTCCTGGGGTCGGCGGCGTCGTAGAACTCGCCGTCTCGGGTATAGACTGGGCCTGAGCCCTCGTGACTCTAGGTGTCATGCTAGCGCCTCCTCGCGCATTGCCGCCAGGCCGGGTTGCCTTACGCGAGGCATAATCATTGAGAAAGGAATACGTTAGAGGTCCGACCTATAACACAACTCTAAAGCACGATCTCGAGTGAGAAGAATGGAAACCAATCCTAAATATCCTATAGCCTTCGATTATTGGTGTGGTGCAACACACCGATAATCAAGACTTACTAGATACGGTGCAGACACTTTCCGAAGATTAATCGCTCGATACCACTTTTGTCACGACCTGCTCCGGGGCGTGGTCGTGCCTTACCCGCACCCAAGTAGTCATACATCGTAGAAAATCAGCGGAATATAAAACAAGACATGAATCAAATGAAAATTTAGACACAGTTTATATGGGAAAAGTCGTCTTTCGGCATAATATATATAAACCAAGTTTTGCAGTTACATCCCAAATGTACAATAAGACTACAGACCTCTAAAGAAGTAAACCACTATGGCGGGACAGGGCCCCGCCATACCCTGAATGTACAAAACTATCTACAATACAGGGAGATCATACCCAAAAGTAGAGCCTCCGGAGAAGATGGAGCTCCTGACACCAAAGCAAAGATCCTAAGGATGTGGATCTAGCACCTGATTGCCCTTACCTGCGGCATGAACGCAGCCCCCCGAAGGAGGTCAGTACAACAGGTACCAAGTATGTGAAACTGTAAAGTACTTAAATGAAATCATATCACTTTAAAACCAATTTTACAAATATGCACGAAACAACCAATGTAACCGCACATAGTGCCACATCATAAACAAGAGCAACAATAGGTAAACTGTAACAGGTCTTTTCTAGGCTGCGAATGATCGAAGCAGGGCCACTCGCCCATATTATCATTCTGCAAGCCTAATCCTGGACTCCCGTAGTCCGCATAGGCCACTCACATAGGCCCGCATGAGGTATAACCCCGCATCGAGGGTAGCTACTCCTCGGCATCGTCCTGGACTCGTTGTCCGCATGGCCACATAGACCGCATGAGGCATAACCCCGCACACTAACTCGAACTCGTAGCTCGCAGGCCCCTCGACCCGCATGAGGTATTCTCGAATCATGGTCCTGCATCACTTCGAGTCTACCCACATCGGAGGCGGCTAACCCCAGATCATCTCCAGAGGTGAGTGATATAGTACTAACATAACAGCTTATAGTTTAAACAACATAAGCATAAGTAAGACTGACCTCTTTACACAAACGTTACAATATGTCTACTCATCAAAACCATCTTATTATACTTTTCGGAAATCAATACAAGTCTTTTATAAACACATAAGTAAACTGTTCCTTTTTATAAAACTTAAGCCGTTATACTTAACTTCCCATAAAGCTAGTATAACCCTTAAGCTTCTTGTTTTAAAAACAAATATTCTTCTTCTTTCAAAACTGTTTTATAATTCTTTTGAAAGACTTTTTAAGATCTTTATTATTCAGGCTTAAGTCGAAAGACATTGCCGTAAGTATTATTCAGGCTTAAGTCAAAAGACATTGCCGTAGTTATTATTCGCTAACACACGTACGCCTACCGTACTATATATATATTTTAAAATATCATGCTTTAGGAAGAATCACATACCTTCTCGCAAATCCACCGCCAAGTCGAATATGTCGCGCAGAGAATCAACTATAATAGTCACGCACATCTATCAAAGTCTGAACTACTCAGAGGTCATTCTAAACAGAGGGTTCTCAATTCTACTAAAGTGGACAAAGACTTCCTACCGTGAGCTATATAAGTCTATCAGAAAAACACTATGTAAGTATAGTTCAATTATTCTTCTTTATACCCTTCTACCGTGATAATACTCAATTCTATTCGTAATATTCTTCTAAGTATTTATACTTATTCTTATACTTCTACAAGATGTATTCTCTAATTATAAAAGAAGGGTAAGTTTATTTACCTCGATAAGCCCAAAATTATCCAAGTATAAACGTCGCTCCCGAGCAAGGTTTAGCTCCTATTTTATGCGCTCCGAAGCTCCAGAACCCTTAGAAGTTCTTCACAACTTCTACTAAGTACAAAGGGATTTGGGCTAGGTATTTTGGGCATTATAACAATACTAGAAGACAACTTTTCTACCAAGGAGGGTAGGTTTTCGCTAGGCTAGGGGAGGGTTGCCTCGCCAAGCTTCAAAGGGAGGGGAGTGTTTGGACGAAGCTACAAGTGAGAGGAAGGATTTTAGCCATGGAAAGTTTGTTTGTGGATGAAGAACTCTTCATCACAAGAGGGGTATTTATAGGTCAAGGGATGGCCAACCAATGGCCAAGATTATGCCAAGTGCAAGGCAAGTGTAGGGTGAGGATTAGGGCAAGTGTCCTTAGCCAACTTGCACACAAAATATCCTACCAACTCCAAGACAAAAATGGCCATCCAATTCGGCCTAATACCGCCCCACATCCACCAATGAGAGGGTGACAAGTGTCGCCCTCTCGTTGGTCCAAAGTGTTTCGTCTCTCGGAAAAATTCGCAAAAATTAGAAATGACATAGCCGGAATTCATCCTACGCGAGTTGTGTAAAACGTTTCGTCGGAAAACGATCCTTTTAATGAGTTGTGCCCAAAAAACGTCCCATTGCCTACTTTAAGGCTAAACTTTCGTACGTACGCCCTTACGTACATACTCTGGAAATACGGGGTATAACAAGTTCATTACCCTTCTTATATACCTTCCTTGTATACAACTTATACTTATTCTTATACTTCAATATTATGCAAACTTAATTACAATAGGGAGACAAGATATTTACCTCGATAAGCCCATAATTATCCAAGTTTAAATGTCGATCCTGAGCAACGTTTAGCTCCTACTCTGGGCGCTCCAACCCGCTCCAAACAACCCTTAGAAGTTCTACGCAACTTCTACTTAACACTTCAACCGACTATGAAGGTTTACCTTAGGGTTTCGTTTTGAGACTAAAAGGACAAAAGGTAGTATTTTTGGGCTCTACGTATAGAGGTAACTTTGGAATACTACAAGGTATAAGGCTAAGGTATTTTGGTATAGTAACAATACTTGGAGAGTATTTTCTACCAAGAGGGGGTGTATTTTATGAGAACAACACAAGGTAGTGGTGTACCTCTGCCAAGGCCACTAGGAAGGGGATATCTCTCGGCGGGGCCTCACGAAATGGGAGGGCTTTCAAGACTTGAAGACTTGTGGAATGGATGAAGAAGTCTTCAAAGGGGGTATTTATAGGAAACCAATGGCCATGATCTAGCCTGGGGGCAAGTGGAGGGCCAAGATTTGCCCAAGTGCCCCCTAGTCCCTACTCCACAATTCCTCACAAACAAAGACCCATGTTTTAAGCCTCAAAACAAGGCAAGGACGTGACCCAACCTACCATCCATCGCCACTGAGGTGACAAGTGTCTCCTCTCGTTGGTCCAAAATATTTCATCTCTCGGAAAAATCCGCAAAATAATAAATGACATAGCCGAATTTTCCTACGCAAGTTTTGTAAAACGTTTGCCAAAAACGATTCTAATCGGGGGTTGTGAACAAAATTTCGGTCCTATGCCTAACTTAAGGCTCAAACTCTCGTACGTACGTCCTTACGTACATACTCTGGAAATACGGGGTATAACAACAAGTATCTAAAGTGTGCCTGTAACCACATGTACAAATCAAGCCCGTGATCGCTCGTCACCGCGGCAAGCTTCATGGATTAGCGGTCCATGGACTAATAACATAAACCTCACAATGACCGCATGCCCCGGCATCTTACCTCGGTATAAGCATGGCCATGAAACCATCCTACCGACGATACCCGACCATCCATCGTGTCGGTATGTCCAAAGGAAATAACAAGATAATACTCAAAGTGGACGATACTCGTGGACCATCCAACGGTCAAGATGTCCAAAAGAAATAACCAGATAATACTCAAAGTGGACGCATACTCGTTGACCATCCAACGTGTCAATATGTCCAAACAATCAATCAGATAGCCGGCCCTCCCCGAGAGACACGGTACGTAATCAAAACACTTGCACAACAAAGGCTATCACAACAAGCATAGGCAAGTTCAACGTACTTTCATTTTATATCAACGATCCGGGTTTCAACCCCAAAATATTACATACTTTCATTCTTTCAAAAAGACCTCTTTTTATGTAAAAGCCACACGATACCAATACTCGTAGTATCAAAACACGTTTTCTTTTCAAACCAAATTACTTCACCTTTGTAAAAATCTTTACAAGACTTTTAAAATCAAGTACTTTTCTTTTAAAACAACATCAAGTATACTCTTTAAAACCCAAATAACTTACTCTTTTCAAAACAAGTAACCTATACTTAAATCAAGTTACTTCTCCTTTTCCGAAATCAAGTTGTTTATAAGTCAAGTCTCTTATCTTTTAAAATCAAGTCGTTTAACTTTCAAAGTCAAATCTTTCTTTTATTTTCATAAAGTCGTTATAACTAACTTCCCATAAAGCCATTATAACACTTTATGTTTTAAACAAACAAAATTCATTTCACACACGTACGTCTACCGTACTATATAGTTCACAACAATCATGCTCAAGAGTATAGGAAGAATCACATACCTCTTCGGCTTAATCCACAAGCCAAGTCGAGTATGTCGCGCGTAGAAGGTCCACCTATAATAACCACAATATATCTATCAATCTCTAGTTCTCTACGTAGCATATTCTAAGTAAACAGTTCCCTATTCTACGGAAAATTCGCAAAGACCTCCCCATGATCACATAAATAACCTCCCCTAACAAGGCACGCTACTGCCAACAACTCGAGGATTACACGCCTAACCTGACGGTACAATTACGCCTAACAATAATACTACACAAGTTCATCAGAATACACCCAATGTAAATACAGTTCAATCCTTTATAATCATCCTTCCAATATATCTTATACTCAATTCTAAACTACTACAATATGTAATATCCAATTACAATAGGGGGACATAGATCATTACCTCGATAAGCCCAAAATTATCCAAGATTATAAGTCGATCCTGAGCAACGTTTAGCTCCAACTCCTTACGCTCCAACCCGCTCCAAGCGACCCTTAGAAGTTTCTAAACAACTTCTCTTAACACTTCAACCAAGCTAGGAAGATTTTTCTAGGGTTTCACTTTGCGACTATTGGAATAAAGTAGTATTTCCGGGCTCCTAGTATAGAAATAACTTTGGAATACAACTAGAGATACTAGGCTAAGGTATTTGGGATTATACTACAATACTTAGAGTATTTTCTACACAAGTTGGGGAGGGGGACGAAAACAAGGCTAAAGGGAGGGAGTATTTGCTTTGGAAAGCTTCAAGTGTGGGATGAAATTTGTCTTGCACTTAAGGGGGGTATTTATAGAGAATTCAAGGGTCAAGATTAATGCAAGTGTGTGGTCAAGATTGGGCCATGTGTGTGTGGGTCCCACCACACCACATGGCCAACGAAAATGTAGCCAAGTGTCATGGCCATTTCGGCCAAGGGGCCACATGGGGGTGACACGTGTCGCCCCCCGACTCGTCCAAAATATTTCGTCTTCCGAAAATATCCAAAATACCAAAAATCTCAAAAACAAAGTGGGCCCCACAAAACCGTAAATTTCTCCCGTGGGCCCCACGTGACCATTTCCGAAAATAAAATCCCAAAATTCTAATATAATCCAAGAAGCACAAATACCAAATCTGGGAATCCAATTCCCATCAACGAACCTTTTTCCTTCACAAAACCCGGAAATTTTTCCGTCGAAAAATCACATCTTTCTTTCTTTCCAAAATTTCTGTCGTATTCTCGTACGTACGTCCTCACATACATACCCTGGAATTACGGGGTATAAGTTGTATTTGCTTATAAAAGCCTTGCAATGATTTCTATAGGTGTGGTAAGTTGGTTTGATAAGTAAACATGTTATGATGCTACGTATGTTAGTGTCTTGTGACGTTTGTGTAAGAGGGTTTTCTTGTTGTGCTTATGTTGTTTAACGATAAGCGACAGTCTTTGTATTATATCACTTACCCCCGACTTGTTATGCCGGGTTAGCCACGTCACGAGAATACCTCACGGGTCCACGTGACCTATGCGAGTGCGGAGTTCGGGATGATCACTCGGGTGTATTACGCCGTCACGAGAATACCTCACGCGGTCCATGTGGCCATGCGGATCGCGGAGTCCGTGACGATGCCGCGGGTTAGCTACTCCCGATGCGAGAATACCTCACGCGCCTAGGTGGCTACGCGGACCGCGAGTTCGAGATTAGGCTCGCATAATGATACTACGGGCGATTGGCCTTGCGCCCGATCATTAGCGGCCTAGAAAAGACCGATTCACGTTACATCTATTTTGCTCTTGTTCATGCCGTGGCACTATGTGCGGTTAAATTGGGTTGTTTCAATCGTATTTGTGGAACCGGTTTTAAAATGTTATGATTTTATTTCGCATTTTCTGCTTTCACATACTTGGTACCTGTTGTACTGACCTCCTTCGGGGGGTTGCGTTCATGCCGCAGGTAGAGGTACTCCGGTTGTTGATCCCCGCTCCTAGGATCGCCATTCTGCTTTTGGGAAAGCCCCGTTTCTCCGGAGGCTTATCTTTCGGGTATGATTTCCCCGCTATCAGAGGTTTATGTACATTCAGGGGTATGGCGGGGCCCTGTCCCGTCATAGTTTATTACATTCTTAGAGGTCTGTAGTCCTGTTGTAAATTTGGGATGTAACTGTTCAGTTTTGGGTATATATATACATGCCGAAAGACAACTTTTTCTTGATTAAACTGTTTCTCATTTTACACTGTTTTCTGTTGGTAAGTTTATATTATGCTGGTTACTCAGATGTATATCTACTTGGGTGCCCGGGTAAGGCACCAGTCACGGGCCCGGGAACGGGTCGTGACAAAAGTGGTATCAGAGCAGTTAATCCTCGGAAAGTGTCTACAGACCGTATCTAGTAGAATCTTGATTATCGGCGTGTTGTGCACCACACCGATAATCAGGAGGCTGCAGGATAGTTAGGATTGGTTTCCATTCTTCTCACTCTGAGATCGTGCCTTAGAGTTATGTTATAAGTTGGACTCTTTCTAACACATTCTTATAGACCAGCTATGCCTCCACGCAAGGCAACCCGGGCCCAGAAGGGCAAGGCGGCTGAGGGAGCTGCTAGTAGGACACAGAGGGCCACGAGGGCACAGGCCCAGTCCTTACCAGAGGTGGTGCTACAAACGGCGAGTTCCACGACGCCACCAGCCCCAGCAGAGTTTAGAGCCGCAGCAGAGGCTACTGAGACCACAGTACCTGCGCCTCCAGTCCCACCGCCTGGACCAGAGGAGATGGGTTATAGGGAGATGGCCCAGTTACTAGCCAGGATCGTGGCCAGGCACGAGGATAGGCTGGATGCAACAGTTCTAGTAGCACCCGTAGTTCACCACAGATCGGATAGTTTGAGACTACGGGATTTTCTGAGTTGCAGCCCGCCAGAGTTCTACGGGTCGAGGCCTGAGGATGATCCGCAGGAGTGCATCCGGCGATTAAATGAATCATGAGAGTGATCAAGGCTTCGGAGACCGAGTCAGTGGTCTTAGGTTCGCATCGGTTGCGTGATACTGCAGTCGACTGGTTTGATTCGTGGGAGCTATCCCGGGGAGAGCATGCGCCCCCAGCTGTATGGGATGAGTTCTCAGAGGCTTTCCTTGGCCATTTCTTGCCGCCACAGATGAGGAGAGCACGGGCCGACATATTTTTGATCTTTGAGACGAGAGAGAGGCGTGCGGTTCGGAGTACAACGTGGAGTTCGACTCGTTGGCTCGAGCATGTCCTGCGTTGTGGCGCATGGAGGATAGAGTGCACCGCCACGTCACCGGCTCGATGACTATTTGGCGAGAGGTTTCTCGGGTGTAGCACTTCACCGCATGGACATTGCCCGCATGCAGCTTATGCCCGGATGTGCGAGCGTAGGGCCGGCGAGTTGTCGATATCGCCAGGAAGGCCAGACGGCAGGTCCTTTGGTAGCTCTCGGGCGGGCGGCCTCAGTGAGACTAGATTCGTACCTCGGCCACTCGAGCACTCCTACACCGCCTTCGTGACAGCGAGGTATTCGGGCGGTCGGGGCCCGGGCTTTGACTTCCAGCGGCGGGGTACTAACCGATCGAGGTCCTCGGTGTCCGATATGGTAGATCCCATTACGGAGTTGTGGTACTATTTCGAGTTTGTTATCACACGACCCGACCGGGCGTGGATCGTGCCTTACCCCGGGCACCCTAGTGATACAACATCAGAGAAAATCAGCGGAAATAAAAACTTACACAAGAAACAAGATATACAATGCGAAAAAAATAGGCTAACCCAAACGGTCACCTTTCTGTATAAATAAATAAAAACTTGAACGATTCATCCCTTTCACAAACCACCGCCACAACGATTACGGACCTTAAGAATGTTATAACAACAACGACGGGACGGGGCCCGCCATACCACGAATGTAAGCACCTACAACGACAGGACTATACTAAAGATAAGCCTCCGAGAAAGCGAGCTTTTTCCAAAGCTGAATTGTGATCCCATGAGCGAGGATCAACAATCGGTGTACCTCTACTGCGGCGTGACGCGGCCGGGCGAGGTCGATAACAGTACCAAGTATGTGAAATCAGTAAATCAAATAAAATCATAACATTTTAAAACCAAGTACAAATACAACTAATTCAACCGCATAGTGCACAACATAAACAAGAGCAAAATAGATATAACGTGGCGGTCTTTTCTGGGCGTTAATGATCAAAGCAAGGACAATCGCCCATAGTATCATTATGCGAGCCTACTCACGAACTCCGCACCGCATAGACCACCTAGGTCCGCATGAGGTATTCTCGCGACGGGGTAGCTAACCCGCGACATCATCCTGGACCCCGGTCGCATAGTCCTATGGACGCATGAGGTTTCCTCGCGACGGCGTAACACACCGGAGTGATCAATCTCGAACTCCGCACTCGCGCATAGGTCACATGGACGCATGAGGTATTCTCGCATCGAGGTGGCAAGTCCTCGGCATCATAACAAGTCGGGGTATGTGATATAATAGCGATCTGACGGGCTTATCGTTAAACAACATAAGCACAACAAGAAAACCCCCTTACACAAACGTCACAAGACACTAACACACGTAGCGTCATAACATGTTTACTTATCAAACCAACAAGAAAGTATTACAAGGCTATCATAAGCCAACATAGTCAAGTTACTCACACAAAAGTCACACGATACCCGTAGTATCAAAAATAGAGTAATTATCTTTTAAGTAACCCAAAACAATTTCCATACCTTCTTTTAAAACAAAGACACTTTTTCCTTTTTAAAGTCAAGTAGCAATATACTTTTTAAACCAAGTGTCTTACTCTTTAAAAAAACAAGTAACCTATACCCTTAAATCAAGTTACTTCTCATTTCCCGAAATCAAGTTGTTTATAAGTCAAGTCCCTTTACTTTCAAAAATCAGTCTCTTAATCTTTAAATCATATCATGTAAGGAAACCAACCTCCAACTTTTAAAATGTCAAGTTATCATTTTAAATCCAATGATAAAACCATTCTTTTGTTTTCATAATGTCGTTATAAATAACTTCCCATAAAGCTATTATAACACTTTATGTTTTAAACCAACCAAGGACAACTATTCTCATTTTCGAAATCAAGATAACTTTATTCTTTAAAAGACCACACACCCATTACTCATGAGTGAGGCTTTACAACTTTTTAACATAATTTAAGTCCTTAATATATCATAACAAGTCACTTAACTTTGGAATCAAGTCAAGGACACAAAAGGAAAATCAAATTCCTTTAAACACACGTGCGTCTACCGCACTATATATATTTCACAACTATCATGCTAGAAAGGATAGGAAGAGGTTCACATACCTCGCGACGATTATCAACAATTAGCAAAACGCTCCAAAGTACTCTAACATTGCTCGCCTTTTCCACCCTTCAAGTAGAATACGCTACTCGTAGTACTTCAACCTATAAAGGCCACAAAACGTCTATCAACCTTTAGATCTCTTCGTAGAATAATTCTAAGTACAAGGTTCCTTATTCTACGGAAAATTCGCGCAACCTCCCCAACCACATAAAGTGGGCCCCACAAAACCGTAAATTTTCCCCCGTGGGCCCCACGTGACCAATTCTGGAAAATAAAATTCCATAATCCTCTAATATTCCAAAAAGTCCGAATACCAAATCTGGGAATCCAATTCCCATTAACTAATCTTTTTCCTTCACAAAAATTCGGAAACTTTTCCGTCGAAAAATCACATCTTTCTTCCTTTCCAATTTTTATGTCGAATTCACGTACGTACGTCCTCATATACATACTCTAGAACTACGGGGTGTAACATTCTTCCCCCCTTAGAAACATTCGTCCCGAATGTTCCTTCTAAGTCTCCAAACATACCTGTCGGTATAGTCTTCCCTACTATGCTTACGAAACCAATTATGCCATACATGGCCATAATACAACATACGCGCAAAACTCACATCCGAGCCAACGAAGAATCATCTCTAACGTGTATAACAACACTAAAGCTTCCACCCATTGTCCAAAGGATACTTTCTTCACATCTTTACTTTATAACAAGGGCACTTCCATCTTCTTAACACATCTTCGCCTCCTCGTACACTCGAACTCTTCCTAATATACTTACCACATTTCTGCCACTGCTTCAGTTTCCAAAATCTCGGGGTTACTATCTCTAACTTGGTCATCATTAACTGGGAACTCTCTGGATGGATCTCCGATACTCTTCCGAAACATGGCAACATGGAATACCGGACGTACTGCCTCCTATGTCGGACGGCAGTGCTAACTTATAGGCAACCTGGCCTATTCTACTACGATCTGAAAAGGCCCAACGTACCTCGGGCTAAGTTTCCCCTGCTTTTCAAATCTCGTCACACCCTTCCGGGGTGGTACCTTCAAGAAGACCCACCGTCAACCTGAACTCCAAGTGTCGACGCCGATTACCCGCACGAATTCTGTTGACTCTGAGCTGCTAAAAAAACCTCTTCTGGATAAGCTTCACCTTACCCACATCCTGCTGAATCAAGTATGGGTCAACTATCTGAACCTTGCCAACCTCGAACCAATCGACCGGCAACCTACACTTCCGCCCATACAAGGCTTCATAAGGCGACATCCGAATACTGAAATGGTAGCTATTATAATACTCACTCAACAAGAGGCAAATAATCCTTACAGCTACCCCTGAAATCAAAACACCGCCCATGACCTATCCTCAAATGTCCGGATAAACGCTGTTTGTCAGTTGGCAGGGTGAACGCACATCGAGACTCACCTGAGTTCCTAACCCCACCTGGTAAAAACCTCCAGAAAAAGAAATATCCGTAAACTGGGCTCCACTGCCTGTCATAAAAAGTAGGAACCCCGTGCAGCCTTACAACCTTCCTGATATATAACATCTCGCATAACCCTCCGCCGAGTAAACATTCCTGACTGAAAGACAAGATAGGCTGACCTCATCGTCCCGACTACTGGTCGAACGCATCTACGAACTCGTACGACGATTAACTAAACTTGGGCCTAACACCCTCGTGACCCTATCATCTAGCGGGACTACCTCAAACTGACCCCACCACATTCCGGGCTGCGGGTTGACTCGCGATATGGCCTCAACCCGACCCACTTCGTACTAAACTCTCGTTCCTGGTCCGGAACAATCTCACTATTCAAGTCATGAAAGCTACCACTTCCATCTCACACTACCCATGGAATTATCCCACAATATATTTCACGCTTACCAAGTACTTCGACAAAGACCAACCGTAAAATCATCCACTCAAGACGGCCTTGCATCCAAGGTCCCAACTGTTATAAATTCTAAGGCTCACCATTTTCTCGTCCCCGGACTTACCCTTTTCAACTACCCATGCTTTCTAATCACAACTTACACCATGCTAACCGAACATAGCACTCCACATGTATCTACCATAACGACCTAAACAAGTCTCTTAAGGCTGAAGATATCCTCAGTAACTCGCCTCACTTTCCCTTTCTTTGCTCTAATCAAATCCCTGCTCTGTGGGCGATAACTACTGAGGTGATGAATCACCATCGATCCGGGTGAGTCGTAACATCCGCGCCACCTGGTCGGACAATTTCGCAAATGGCCTGCTGGCCGCAAGCCTAACAAGCTATCTAAGTAGTACGACACTCCCCATAAGAACACCTACCACAACGCCATACCGAGGGTGTGGGTGGCCTCTCTCAAGCTAACACCCTTCCTCTCCGAACCACCGAATCCGAATCGACTGTAGGCTAAGTCATCCCACCTGTATCCCTCCTACTAGGACATTCTCTCCTCACATGGCCCTGACGGCCGCTGGTAAAACAATCATTAGTAAAAAGACGACATTTCCTGGGATGACGTCTACCACATGGTGAACACTGAGGGAAAACTGAATTTGGCTGGCTAGAACCTATGTAAATCTGTGAACCAGAAACCCTGGAGTTCTGATCAACTCCTAAATACCCCGAACGTCCTGAAGTCTGTGGAGGACCACTCTGTACTGGCGGAGGCGCAAAACCAGTCTGCTGCTGAGAAGGTCCGCCTCGAAAGTTACCAAAGGACCCTGCTTTCGCCTCTTCGCTGATCTTGGTTAATCCGTCGATCCTACGTTCTCGATCTGCTGCGCATAAGCTTTGTATGCGCAACGCCATGCCCGTACCAAGAGCTATTCCTGTACAACTCTCTACTAGATAATCGTCAAGTCCTGTGACATATCGGTGCACTCTATCCTCCAAGTCTGCCACTAAAGCGGGGACATAACGAGCCAATGAGTCAAACTCGATACTGAATTCCCGAACCGTCCGCCCGTTCTGCCTCAACATAAAAAATCTAACTGCCCGAGCTCTCCTCATCTGCGAGGGCAAGAAGCGTGTAGGAAATGCCTCTAAGGTCTCGATCACATTCATGATCCGCTGCAACTGTCGAATAAACTCCTGAGGATCTTCCTCAGTTCTCAATCCATAGAACTCGGGTGGATCGACTCAAGAAGTCCCGAAATCCCAACTATCGGATCTAGGGTGAACTACTGGTACTACCGGAACCTCCGACTCTCGTCTGGCCTCATTCCTAGCCACAAGTCTGGCTAGTAACTGGGCCATCTCCTTGTAACTCATATCCTCGGCTCCTGGTCGTGGAACTGAAGACTCAGGTATCGTGGTCTCTGTAGCTACTGCTGCTGCTCTAAACTCTCCTGGGGCTAGCGGCGTCGCCGAACTCCCCGAATGAAGCACTATCTCAGGTAATGACCAGGCCTGTGCCCTCGTAACCCTCCGTGTTCTACTCGTAGCTCCCTCCGCTGCCTTGCCCATCGGGGCCCTGGTTGCCTTGCGTAGAGGCATAACTAGCACAAACGAATACGCCAGAGGGAGTCCAACTTATAACACAGCTCTAAGGCACGATCTCAGAGTGAGAAGAATGGAAACCAATCCTAAATATCCTGCAGCCTCCTGATTATAGGTGTGGTGCACAACACACCGATAATCAAGACTCTACTAGATACGGTCTGTAGACACTTTTCGAGGATTAACTGCTCTGATACCACTTTTGTCACGACCCGACCCCGGGCCCGTGACTGGTGCCTTACCCCGGGCACCCTAGTGATACAACATCAGAGAAAATCAGCGGAAATAAAAACTTACACAAGAAACAAGATATACAATGCGAAAAAAATAGGCTAACCCAAACGGTCACCTTTCTGTATAAATAAATAAAAACTTGAGCGATTCATCCCTTTCACAAACCCCGCCACAACGATGCTACGCACTCTAAGAATGTTATAACAACAACGACGGGACAGGGCCCCGCCATACCCCTGAATGTAAGCACCTACAACGACAGAGGACTATACCAAAGATAAGCCTCCGGAGAAACGGAGCTTCCCAAAACGCTGAACTGTGATCCCATGAGCGAGGATCAACAACTGGTGTACCTCTACCTGCGGCATGAACGCAGCCCCCCGAAGGAGGTCAGTACAACAGGTACCAAGTATGTGAAACTGTAAAGTACTGAAATAAAATCATAACATTTTAAAACCAAGTACAAATACAACCAATTCAACCGCACATAGTGCCATAGAATAAACAAGAGCGAAATAGATATAATATAACTGGTCTTTTCTAGGCCGCTCATGATCGAAGCAAGGCGATCGCCCATAGTATCATTATGCGAGCCTACTCCGGAACTCCCGCGATCCGCATAGACCACCTAGGTCCGCATGAGGTATTCTCGCATCGGGGGTAGCTAACCCGGCATCATCCTCGGAACCCGGTCGCGTAGTCCTATGGACGCGTGAGTTTCCCTCGCGTGGCGTAACACACCGGGTGACTCAACTCGAACTCCGCACTCCGCATAGGTCACATGGACCCGCATGAGGTATTCCTCGCATCGAGGGTGGCAAGTCCTCGACATCATAACAAGTCAGGGGGGTATGTGATATATAATAGCAGTACAACGGGCTTATCGTTAAACAACATAAGCACAACAAGAAAACCCCCTTACACAAATGTCACAAGACACTAACACACGTAGCGTCATAACATGTTTACTTATCAAACCAACAAGAAAGTATTACAAGGCTATCACAAGCCAACATAGTCAAGTTACTCACACAAAAGTCACACGATACCCGTAGTATCAAAAATAGAGTAACTATCTTTTAAGTAACCCAAAACAATTTCCATACCTTCTTTTAAAACAAAGACACTTTTTCCTTTTTAAAGTCAAGTAGCAATATACTTTTTAAACCAAGTGTCTTACTCTTTAAAAAAACAAGTAACCTATACCCTTAAATCAAGTTACTTCTCATTTCCCGAAATCAAGTTGTTTATAAGTCAAGTCCCTTTACTTTCAAAAATCAGTCTCTTAATCTTTAAATCATATCATGTAAGGAAACCAACCTCCAACTTTTAAAATGTCAAGTTATCATTTTAAATCCAATGATAAAACCATTCTTTTGTTTTCATAAAGTCGTTATAAATAACTTCCCATAAAGCTATTATAACACTTTATGTTTTAAACCAACCAAGGACAACTATTCTCATTTTCGAAATCAAGATAACTTTATTCTTTAAAAGACCACACACCCATTACTCATGAGTGAGGCTTTACAACTTTTTAACATAATTTAAGTCCTTAATATATCATAACAAGTCACTTAACTTTGGAATCAAGTCAAGGACACAAAAGGAAAATCAAATTCCTTTAAACACACGTGCGTCTACCGCACTATATATATTTCACAACTATCATGCTAGAAAGGATAGGAAGAGGTTCACATACCTCGCGACGATTATCGACAATTAGCAAAACGCTCCAAAGTACTCTAACCTTGCTCGCCTTTTCCACCCTTCAAGTAGAATACGCTACTCGTAGTACTTCAACCTATAAAGGCCACAAAACGTCTATCAACCTTTAGATCTCTTCGTAGAATAATTCTAAGTACAAGGTTCCTTATTCTACGGAAAATTCGGCAGCACCTCCCACCCCGCAACCACATAAATCTCCTCCTCTAACGAGGCCTGCTACCAAGCCAACAATTCCAGGGGGGGTTACACGTCTAACCGGACGTGTACAATACTGCCCCACAATAATACTACAAGTCTACTGTAAATACAGTCCAATGTAAATACAGTTCAATTCTTTATAAACATCCCTCCAATAAATCTTATACTCAAATCTAAACTACTACAATATGTAATATCCAATTACAATAGGGGGACAAAGATCATTACCTCGATAAGCCCAAAATTATCCAAGTTTTATAAGTCGATCCTGAGCAACGTTTAGCTCCACTTCCTTACGCTCCAACCCGCTCCAAGCAACCCTTAGAAGTTTCTAAACAACTTCTCTTAACACTTCAACCAACTATGAAGATTTTCTTAGGGTTTCACTTTTGCGACTAATGGAATAAAGTAGTATTTTCGGGCTCTTATGTTGGGATGACTTTGGAATACTGCAAGGGATTTAGGCTAAGGTATTTGGGATTTATACAACAATACTTGAAGTATTTCTACACAAAGTGGGGGGGGGGGGGGGTTTCAGACGAGAGCTTCACAAGAGGGGGGGGGGGGGGACGAAAAACAACTAAAGGGAGGGAGTGTTTGCCTTGGAAACTCTTAAGTGGATGAAGAATAAGTCTTGCACACAAGGGGTATTTATAGGGAAATCAATGGCCAAGATCAAGGCAAGTGTGTGGTGAGGATTTAGTCCATGTGGGAGTGAAGTCTTCCAACCAAGTGTCCACCACAACAATGAGACATGTGGCTACCACATGTCTCCTTAACAACAAAAAAACGCCCAAGGCCTAGTGGCACTTCCAATTCGGCCCAAGGGCCACATGGGGGTGACACGTGTCGCCCCCCCTACTCATCCAAAATATTTCATCTCACGAAAATATCCGTAATGCCAAAAATCCGAAAATAAAGTGGGCCCCACAAAACCGTAAATTTTCCCCCGTGGGCCCCACGTGACCAATTCCGGAAAATAAAATTCCATAATCCTCTAATATTCCAAAAAGTCCGAATACCAAATCTGGGAATCCAATTCCCATTAACTAACCTTTTTCCTTCACAAAAATCCGGAAACTTTTCCGTCGAAAAATCACATCTTTCTTCCTTTCCAAATTTTATGTCGAATTCACCTACGTACATCCTCATATACATACTCTGGAACTACGGGGTGTAAAAGTTACACTTGCGGCCAGCAGGGTCATTTTGCGAGATCAGGCAGCGTGTGAGATGGTAGGGTTCACCTCTGGTCTTTCACGGTCTTCATCTCCTACAGTTACTCGCCCCGGAGGGCAGGGTGATCATGGGCCAGCGGTGGCGGAGGTCGTGGCGGGTCCTAGTTCCGGGTCCTCGAACGCATTTATGCCATGTCCAGTCGCCAGGACCAGGAGGCGTCACCGGATGTAGTCACAGGTACTTTATTAGTTTCATGTTGTGACGTGTATGTCTTGATAGATCCGGGTTCTACCTTGTCCTATATATCTCCCCTTATTACTAGTAGGATAGGGATAGATCCTGAGTCCATAGACCCTTTTGAGGTAGCTATGCCAGTGGGTGATTCGGTGGTAGCTGAGCGGGTATATAAGGCTTTCCCGGTGACTATATGCAGTCGTCAGACCCTAGCCGACTTGATAGAGTTGGATATGACCGATTTTGATGTGATCATGGGTATGGATTGGCTAGCTTCCTGCTACGCCAATGTAGACTGTAGGGAGAGGGTGGTACGGTTCCAGTTTCCTGGGGAGCCGGTTATTGAGTGGGAGGGGAACACTGTGTCGCCGAGGGGTAGGTTTATTTCTTACCTCAAGGCCAGGAAGATGGTGCAGAAGGGGCATATCTACCATCTCATTCGGGTATTTGATACTGAGGCCGAGATACCAGACCTTCAGTCAGTTCCAGTAGTCAGAGAGTTCCCAGATGTGTTTCCAGACGACCTCCCGGGTCTTATCTTAGCTTCTATGCAGATGGAAGATTCTACTTGTTTTAAGTTAATTATTAGTCATTACATTTTCCTTTATTAACGCTGCAATGGCTTGTTCGATACTCATTCTCATTTCCGAAATCAATATAACCTTATTATTAAAAACCAAGTACTCATTACTCACGAATGAGGTTTCACAACTTTCTACACAATTCAAGTTCTTCACATATCATATCAAGTCAAATATAAGTCAAGTCTTTTATCTTTTAAAATCAATAAACCATTCTTTTACCTACATAAAGTCGTTATAATTAACTTCCCATAAAGCCATTATAACACTTTATGTTTTAAACCAACCAAATTCGCTTAGCACACGTACGTCTACCGTACTACAAAGTTTACAACAATCATGCTAGAAAGGATAGGAAGAGGTTCCTTACGCTCCAACCCGCTCCAAGCAACCCTTAGAAGTTTCTAAACAACTTCTCTTAACACTTCATCCATCTATGAAGATTTTCCTAGGGTTTCGTTTTGCGACTAAAGGAATAAAGTGGTATTTCCGGGCTCTTAGTATAAAGATAACTTTGGAATACTACAAGGGATTAGAAGGCTAAGGTATTTGGGATTATACCAACACTTGAAGAATTTTTCTACACAAAGGGAGGGGGGTGTTGGACGAGAACAACACTAAGGAGGGAGTATATTTTTTTTTTGCCTTGGAAACTCTTAAGTGGATGAATAAAGTCTTGAAATCAAGGGGGTATTTATAGGCCAACCAATGGCTAGGATCAAAGCAAGTGTAAGGTGTAGATTGGGGACATGTGGCGGTGGGTTCTACCAACCACATGTCCACCACAAATTTGGGACAAGTGGCTAGCCACTTGTCCACTACCAACGTGTTACACCCCGTAGTTCCAGGGTATGTATGTGAGGACGAATGTACGAGAATACGACATTAATATTGGAAAGGAAGAAAGATGTAATTTTTCGACGGAAAAGTTTCCGGATTTTGTGAAGGAAAAAGGTTCGTTAATGGGAATTGGATTCCCAGATTTGGTATTTGGACTTCTTGGAATATTAGAGAATTATGGAATTTTATTTCCGGAATTGGTCACGTGGGGCCCACGGGAGAAATTTACGGTTTTGTGGGGCCCACTTTGTTTTCGAGATTTTGGACATTATGGATATTTTCGGAAGATGAAATATTTTGGACGTGTAGGAGGGCGACACATGTCACCCCCCTAGGTGGCCTTGTGGCCGAAATTATGTGTCAAGTGGCAAGACAAGTGGCCTTGTCTTGCAAGATATTTTAGTGTGGACAAGTGGCTTGTGGGACCCACACACACTTGTCCCCAATCACAACCACACACTTGCCTTCATCCTAGACCTTGGTTGTCCTATATATACACTACTAGTTGATGAAATCTTCCACACTTAACCATTTCAACACTTGAAAAACCCTCCCTCTCCCTTCATTGTTGCTCTCGTTTTTGAGCCCTCACCTTGACCTAAATTTGTCCAACAATTCTTAAACTCTTAAGTGTTCTTCCCTAAGGTGTTAGGAAGATTGTGTACCAAGAGTTGGAAAATATTTCACACCCCTAGCCCCTAAATCACACCTTGGCCGAAACTTGTCACTTTTGCAACCTAAGTGTTCTTCACTTTTTGGAGTTGATTCTTGAAGAGAAGTTGGTTAGGAGCTTCTACGGGTTGCTTGTAGCGGATTGGAACATAAGGATTTGGAGCTAAACTTGCTAAGGAGCGACTTTAAGTTCTTGGATTTTGGGCTTTTTTGAGGTAATGATCTTAATCCTCTTTGTGAAGTTGGATATTATGTATATTGGAAGTATATATATGAGTATGAGATATGTGGAATGAAGGTTGGAAAGATTTGGAACTTGTTAAGTTGCTAAAATGGAAATTGGCAAGTAAGCCATCAAAATGGTAAAAACGTATCTTACTTGTTGTAAAGCTAATAACAAAGTAACTATAACTTATATGAAGATTGGAATATAAGTTGGAGGATTAAAGAAGTAACTCCGGCATTCTAACCGAAAAGTTGGATAAAGTGTGATTATTGAAAGTTGGCCAAGAACACCAACTAGTGGACTAAAGGATTGTATTTACTTTGGACTGTATTTACTTTGGACTGTATTTACATTGGACTGTATTTACATTGTTGTTAAGGGGAAGATTGTTTGTCGCGTCCGTTTGGGCGTGTGATCCCCTTCTTTAATTATTGTTGTTGTTAAGGGGAAGATTGTTTATCGCGTCCGTTTGGGCGTGTGATCCCCTTCTTTAGTTGTTGAATTGTTGCACCTTAAATGTGGCATGTTGGTTACTGTTATCGGGCCTTGAAAAAGGTGGAAAAGTACGTAGAAACAGGGGAAGTGCTGCCCGAGTTTTCGTAGAATTAGAGGGCTTTTAATTGGTATAAGTCTTCAATGGTAAGTAAGGTTGATAGAAGTACTATGACCATTTTAGGATTGAAGTAATATGACCATTTTAGGATTGAAGTACTACGTGTGGCGTGATCTACTTGGCTTAAGGAGTAGCCGACGAAGTTGAAGTACTTGGAGCTTTTTGCTAATTTGTCGATAATCGTCGCTGTCACGACCCGACCCCGGGGCCGCGACTGGTGCCCTACCTGGGCACCCTGTTCAGGTATACATCAGAGAATAGCAGCGGAACATACACAACATAAACACATGTGAATACAATAACATCCTAGGCTAGCCGATAAGGCCGCCTTCCATAATATAAACATACTCAAAAGTACAACTGTACAATCAGTTCTTACAGCCCAACCACATATGTGAATACAGACCTCTAGGAATAACAACTGTGGCGGGACAGGGCCCCGCCATACCCCTGAATGTACAAAAATCTACAACACCAGGGAAAAGACTGTACCAAAATGAGACAAGCCTCCGGATAAATGGAGCTTCTGACGTCTGATAAGTGATCCTAAGAATGTGGATCCACCACCTGCTTACCCTTTCCTGCGGCATGAACGCAGCCCCCGAGGAAGGGGGTCAGTACACAATATGTACCAAGTATGTAAAACTGGAAAAATACTGTAATTACATCTCAAGTCTAAATCAAAGCCGGAGACATGTATGATAATCAAATTACAGTACCCTGTGCCTTACTAACAATGAGAGTAAAAATAGGTATATACTTACAACGAAAAATAGGATTGGAATCCTACTCCTGGGACTATTTCACCCGCATAGGTCCAGTGGACCCGCGTGAGGTATTCCTCGCATGGGACTATTTCACCCGCATAAGCCCTTACGGACTCGCATGAGGTATTCCTCGCATAGGCTGGACCCGCCCGCATGGGACTATTTCACCCGCATAAGCCCTTACGGACTCGCATGAGGTATTCCTCGCATCGTGGGTAGCAAATCCACGGAAATATGCAATGCCACAATCCCGGGGAATGACCCCGCAACGAATAATATATCACTAGCCCAAATCCGGCTATCACACATAACATAAGCACTACCGGCTTATCATACAATATGTAAGCAAGTTAAGAAATCCCCTAACTTCTTACTATTCTTGTTTATAACACTCTCATTTTAGTTTGCCTAAGGCACTAACATGTCTTTTATAAACATCCGGGAATTTAACCCAAGTACTACGTACTTCTACTCTTTAAAACAATGACTCTTTTTAGTAGAAAACTTCCAAGATACTATTAATCCTAGTATCAAGTCCAAATTACATTTCAAGGTAAGTCATAACACCCTTAGAAATAAAGTTAGGTTTCTAAATCAAGGTGACTCATTTTCTTATAAAACCTTAGGCAATTGATACCTTAAAATCGAATTGCCTTCCATTAGATCAAGCCATTTACCTTTCCATAAAGCCAATATAACCAACTCCCCATAAAGTCGTTATATTCACTTTATACCTTAGTCAAGTACCATTTCCTATCCAAGGGACCTATACGTTTAAAACGAAACAAGTATCACATACTTTAAAACTCTTCAAGTCCCTCAACCTTAATAAAACTTTAAGACATCCTTAGTACTTTCAAAGAAGTGAGTTAATCTCCTAACTCACCCGACTTGGCCATTCAATAAACTAGTAAAGGATATCAAGCTCTTGTACGTCTACCGTACTATATACGTGTAACTAGTCATGCTCAAAGGATAGGAAAAGTTCTACATACCTCGCCGGGTCAAACCACTTGCCAAGTACAAAGTCCCGCCCGTAGTATGCCAACCTATAATATTCACAATACGTCTATTAAGGCCTTACTTCAAACGTAGAATATTATAAGTGTCAAGTTGCTAAATTCTACGGAAAATCGGACAGCACCTCCTTTGTTTTTACTAACTTTGCCACCTTTTTCAAGGCCGAATAAAATAACCAAACACGCCACATTTAAGGCACAATCAAAGAAATTAAACAATAGGGGATTACACGCCTACTAGACGTGTAAAATTCCGCCCCACAAACGTTAACAAACTAGTACAAACTACAAGTCCAAATTCGGCCACCTTGAGTTCAACAATACTAATTCTTATCCAATTTCCATTTCAATCCAAATTGGTAGCATACATGATATCAAGTCGCATTTGATTATAACAACCATAATCTTCAAGTAAGTAACATGCGACGATTTCTAATGAACGACCAATTAGTAATCCAATTTTCAAGTGGCTTGTATAACATTTCGGATTTAAGCTACAAGCAATCCATAATACTTATAACTTCAACCTATCAACTTCATGCTAGCAACAAGTAAAGCTAACAACAACAATATAAATATGTAATCTTGTAACACCTTTAAAAGACAAGATTATACCTCAATGAAACTTAATCCAACTCCAATCCGAAGTCGCTCCTTAGTAGTTTAGAGCCTCTCCAAGACACTTCAATCCGCTTGTTGAGACCCTTAGAACAACACCAACAATTATCCTTCAAATCTCCAAACAAAACATAGAAAGACCATTAGGTTTTCGTTTTGCGACTAACCCGAAAACTACCTTTTTCCAAGATTTTTCTATTGAGATATGCTTACACTACCCTCAAGAACCTTGGTTTAAAGTGGGGAGTTGAATGAACAAGGAACAAATTTTTTTCCTTTAGGAATGGAGGGAACCCGAGAGCTCTTCCTTTGAGTTCTTCAATTTTGTGTAATTTTTTCTAAGTGTAAAGCTCTCTCTCTACTAGTAGTAATATATAGCACCTTGGAGGGTTATGATATAAACACATGGGTGGTTTAGATGTAGTCTACAAAATATCAAGACCATTGTGGGACCTTTGACTTTAGTCAATATTATCAAGCCTCAAGTTGCAAGACTTGTCTTGCAACAAAGGTCCAATGACCCTTTAGCCCTTGCTAAAAAAAAATCGTCCAAGGCATAATAAGGGGGGGTGACACGTGTCGCCCTCCCATTCGTCATAAAAATACGATTTCCGACAATTTCATATTTCCGATAAATTTTTTACAAGTCTCAAATCTTAACACTTGTGAGTTCTCACTTACGTTCTTAAAACATGTCCTGAAATTACGGGGTGTAACATTCTTCCCCCCTTAGAAACATTCGTCCTCGAATGTTCTTTCGGAGTCAAACTTATAATTAGCGACATAGTTTCCTTACACAACCCCGACGTACCAATACTGCCACATATGGCCACAATAATAGCATTTAAGCAAAAGAAATACTTCAACTAAAACCTGACAAGTAAGGGAAGATGAAATACCTGAAGGTATCGGAAATAAGTGAGGATACTTCCTCAACATGTCCTCCTCCGCTTCCCAAGTCATCTCCTCCCGGTTATCATTTCTCCACAGGACTTTGACGGAAGCTACATCCTTGGTCCGCAGTCGCCTGACCTGGCGATCGAGTATCGCTATGGGACTCTCCTCATACGATAACCCTTCTGTCACCTGGACCTCACTAGTAGGAAAAACTCTCGCTGGATCTCCGATACACTTCCGCAACATAGAAACATGGAAGACCGGATGTACCGCCTCTAACTCTGATGGCAGATCCAACTCGTAGGCAACCTTGCCCACTCTACGAACGATCTGGTAGGGCCCAATGTACCTTGGGCTGAGTTTCCCCTTCTTACCGAATCTCATCACACCCTTCATGGGTGACACCTTCAAGAAGACCCAATCGTCTACCTGAAACTCCAAATGCCGACGCCGATTATCCGCATATGACTTCTGCCGACTCTGGGCTGCTAACAGTCTCCCCTGGATAAACTTCACCTTATCCACAGCCTGCTGTACCAAGTCCGGGCCAACTAACTGTACCTCGCCCACGTCGAACCAACCGATCGACGACCTGCATTTCCGCCCATATAAAGCCTCGTATGGCGCCATCTGTATACTGGAATGGTAGCTGTTGTTGTAGGAAAACTCCACAAGAGGCAAATGATCCTCCCGGTACCATCGAAATCAATCACGCAGCTCGCAGATATCCTCGCGTGCGGATAGCGCTCTGCACGCCCGTCGATCGAGGATGAAATCTTTGTCGAGACTCACTGCGTCCTAAACCCTTCCGGAAAGACCTCCAGTTAGCCATAAACCGGGCTCTATCGAGATATAATCGACACCGAACACCGTGCAACCTCACTATCTCTGATATACAATCCGCATAGTCCTCACCAAAACGCGTCTGAATGGAAGGAAATGGGCTGATTTCGCCACACAACAATAACCCAAATAGAGTCGTACTTCCTCCGAGTGCGAGGTAACCTCAGAACAAAGTCCATGTTGATCACCTCCCACTTCCAAGTCGGAATCTCGATAGCCTGCAATAATCCATGGGCCTCGGTGCTCGACCTTGACTCGCGGCAATTAGGACATCAGGCAACAAAACTCGCCACGCCTCTTCGTGCCATCCCACCAATACAAACATCTGAGGTCATGGTACATCTTGGTCGACCCCGGATGAATAGAATAACGAGCACTGTGTGCCTCCCCCAGAATCTGCTGTCGGAGTCCTGCCCATCGGGAACACACAACCGACCCTCAAATCTCAGCACCCCATCAGGCGCTACCTCGAATAGACTCTTCTCCTCCCGAAGAGCTGCATCTCGATACCGTACCAACATTGGGTCCTCAAACTGTCGCCTCTTCACCTCATCAACGATGGAAGACTCGGCAACCTCACGAACCCGTACCCCACTATCGTCGGTATCGATCAATCGAACCCAAGGCTCGCTAATCGCGGTGGATCGACGGACCATGTCCTGTCTCTCGTTGTACCCACAGTGCTCCCCATCGATCTACGACTCAAGGCATCAAGAACTACGTTGGCCTTCCCGGATGGTATAGAATATCAACATCATAATCTTTCAAAGAACTCTAACCACCGTCTCGCCTCGTGTTCACTCCTCTGAAGATATACCGAGGCTCTTGTGGTCTGTATAAATATCCACATGAACCCCATACAAATAATGTCTCCAAATCTTCAAGGCATGAATAACTGCGGCCAACTCTAAGTCATGGGTAGGGTAATTCCTCTCATGCTTCAGAATCGCCGGAAGCATAGGCTATAACCTTGCCGTGCTGCATCAAAACACACCCTAGCCCGATACCCGAGGCATCACAATAGATCACGTACCCGTCTAACCCCTCAGGAAGAGTAAGAACTGGGGCTGTAGTCAACCTCTCTTTCAGCAACTGGAAACCACCGCCGCAAGCCTCGCCCATCGGAACTTGCCGCTCGAGTCAGCCTAGTCAATGGTGCTGAAATCGAAGCAAACTGCTCCACAAACCTACGATAATAACCCGCCAGTCCTAAGAAACTGCGTACCTCAGTCGGAGTAGTAGGTCTCGGCCAAGACTTGACTGCCTCAATCTTTGCCGTATCCACCCGAACACCATCAGCCCCAATAATATGCCCCAGGAATGCCACTGAGGCCAACCAAAACTCACACTTGGAGAACTTGGCGAATAATCACGGCCCGAGAACCCCAATCTGATCCTCAAGTGATCTGCATGCTCCTGCTCTGTCCGCGAATAAACCAGGATGTCATCAATAAACACTATCACAAATGTGTCCAAAAATGGCTTGAACACCCGGTTCATCAAATCCATAAACACCGCTGGAGCGTTGGTCAACCCGAAAGACATAACCCTGAACTCGTAGTGCCCATACCGGGTCCTGAATGCAGTCTTTGGGATATCTGCCTCTCGTACTCGAACCTGATGATAACCAGACCGCAGGTCTATCTTTGAGAAACACCTCGCACCCTGCAACTGGTCAAACAAATCATCAATCCTGGGGAGGGGGTACCTATTCTTGATGGTTACCTTATTCAGCTGCCTGTAATCAACACACATACGCAGCGTCCCATCCTTCTTCTTCACGAACAAAACCGGCGCTCCCCAGGGAGATACACTAGGCCTGATAAAGCCTTTCTCCAGCAAATCTTTCAGCTGGTCCTTCACTCCTCCTCAACTCGAGTGCCATCCTGTATGGCGGAATGGAAATAGGTCGAGTGTCTGGCAACGTGTCAATACAAAACTCGATCTCCCTCTCAGGAGGGATACCCGAAAGATCATCTGGGAACACATCCGAAACTCCTAACCATCGGCATCGATCAAGAATCGCACTCGGCCTGCAGACGAATACCCGAACCAGATGATAGATGTACCCCTTCTGCACCATCTTCCTAGCTTTGAGGTAAGAAATAAACCTACCCCTCGGCGATGCTGTGTTGCCCTTCCACTCGATAACTGGCTCGCCAGGAAACTGGAACCGAACCAACTCGTCCTACCAACGTTGGCATAACAAGAAGCCAACCACCCATACCATAATGACATCAAAATCGTCATCTCCTCTATCAAGTCTGCAAGGGTCTGACGACTGTAAATAAATACCGGACAACCTCTATACACCCGCTCAGCTAACACCGAATCACCCACTGGCGTAGCTACCTCAAACGGCTCTATCGACACCGGCTCTATCCCGATTCTACCCGCAATAAGAGGGGACACATAGGACAAGGTAGAACCTGGATCTATCAAAGCATAAACATCACAGTCTGAAATAAATAATGTACCTATGACGACGTCAGGGGAAGCCTCCTGATCCTGGCGGCTGGCTAGAGAATATATGCGGTTCTGTGGACCGCTAGAACTGGAACCACCACCACGACCTCTACCGCGGCCTGCCGTAGTACCACTCGCCCGGGCGTAAACACGTAAGGAGAGGAAGATCCAAAGAATCGATCCCGCTTGTGATGTACCACCCATGCTGCCTCTAGACGGACAATCTCTCTTCAAATGGCCCAGCTGGCCACAAGAGTAACAACCCCCTGCAGGAACACGACACTCGCCTGGGTGCGATCTACCGCATCGAGCACACCGAGGTGTGGGTGGTCTCGATCGGCGAGGATCTCTGCCTCCCTGAAACCCCGAAGCCCTGACCTGCTCCTGAATGACCTTGCTGATCAGACCTCCTGCCAGAAAACCGTGACGGAGCACTCTGTGCTGGCTGGAAAGTGGACCCAGTCTGCTGCTGAGGCTGTCCGCCTCGAAAACTGCCCTGAGACCCTGATGTCCTGGCCCTCTTGGGCTGGCCTGCGTCAATCTGGTCCTCCCTCTCTCTATTCTCTATCCCCTGTGCATAGGCCTGCATCCTAGCAATGTCCATACCGGGCTGAAGAGCCACCCCCAAGCATGCTGTAATCATATGACGGTCTAGCCCCATCACATATCGATGAACTCTATCCGCCATGTCAGCTACAATAGTGTGAGCATGCCTGGCCAAGGAGTCAAACTCCAGGCTGTACTCCCTAACAGTCCTCCCGTTCTGCCTCAAGGTCAAGAATCTGTCTACCCGGGCTCTCCTCATCTCAGGAGGCAAAAAGTGATCCATGAAGGCCTCTGTAAACTCCTCCCAAACAGCTGGAAGAGCATCATCACCTCTCGAAAGCAACCACGACTCAAACCAGTTCAACGCAATATCGCGCAACCGGTAAGAGGCTAGCGTAATGCACTCGTCTCAAGCCCTAAGAACTCGCATGGTCCGTGTAGGCTGAATGAACTCTGCGGATCCTCATCGCACCTCGAACCATAAAACTCGTGGATGACATCCCAGAAAATCCATAATCCGCAAACCGCTTCGGCTCTGGGTGGGCCGCTCGCTGTCATTGCCGCCGACTACTATACTGGTCAATAACCGAATCTGCTCCCCGTAGTCTCTATACTCAGCAGCTGGCTGGGGAACTGGAGGGTCTGGTACCGGAACCTCTGGAGCTACTGCCGCTCTCGGCTCCTCTAATACTGCCGGCGTGGCTGAACTCGCCGACCCGCCTACTACCTCAGGCATAATCTGTGCCTGAGCCCGTGTAACCCTCTGAGTACCGCTAGCAGCTCCTGCTGCTGCCTTGCCCTTCTGGGCTCTGGTCGCCTTCCGTGGAGGCATATCTGTTTCATAAGACTAGGTCAGAGAGGATTCAACCTAATAAGACAGCTCTACTGCACGATCTCAGGGAGAGAAGAATGGAAACCAATCCTAAATGTCTTGCAGCCTACTGATTATAGATGTGGTGCACAACACACCGATAATCAAGACTCTACTAGACACGGTCTGTAGACACTTTCCGAGGACTAACTGTGTTATACCCTGTATTTCCAGAGTATGTACGCGAGGGCGTACGTACGAAAGTTTAGCCTTAAAGTTTAGGCATAGGACGTTTTTTTTTGGCACAACTCACAAAACGAATGGTTTTCCGACGAAACGTTTAACAAAACTTGCGTAGGGTAAATTACGGCTATGTCATTTATAATTTTTGCGGATTTTTCCGAGAGACGAAACATTTTAGACCAACGGGAGGGTGACACTTGTCACCCTCAAGTGGACGGCCAAGTGGGGCGGCTCCTTGGACGATCAACATGGTTTTGGGGCTTAAAACATGGGTCAATGTTTTGTGGAGTAGGTTAGGGTGCACTTGGGCAAATCCCCACCATACACTTGCCTTGCACTTGGCTTCATCCTAGCCCTTAAAAGTCCTATAAATACCCCCCTCTTGATGAAGAGTTCTTCATCCACAAATCAAACCTTCCAAGCCTAAAATCCCTCCCTCCCTTTGTGTTGTGTTCGTCCAAGCCATCCCCCTCCCCCTTGAAAAGGCCTTGGCCGAAACCACCCCTCTCCCCCTTTGTGGTGTTCTAGCCGAGACACCCCCCCTTCCCTTGGTATTGCTCTCGTCCAAACATACCCCCTCTTGGTAGAAATACTCTCCAAGTATTGTTGTTATCCTCAAATACCCTAGCCGTATATCCCTTAGTATTTCCAAAGTTACCTCTATACGTAGAGTCCGGAAAATACTACTATTCTTCCAATTAGTCACTAAACGAAACCCTAGGAGAAAACTCCATAGTTGTTTGAAGTAGTAAGTAGAAGTTGTGTAGAAGCTTCTAGGGGTTTCTTGGAGCTATCGGAGCGTTCAGACTAGGAGCTAAACCTCGCTCAGGATCGACATTTAACTTGGATAATTTTGGGCTTATCGAGGTAAATATCTTGTCCTTCTATTGTAATTGGATATTACATATAAGAATAGTTAAGACTTGAGTATAAGATATAGAAGGATATTAAAGAATAGAAGTGAACTGTAATCACAGTAGAAGGGAAAAACAGAAGAAGAATTGAACTGTACCTACATAGGACTGTATTTACAGTAGACTTGTATAGCTTACCGGGTAGGGAAGTGCTGCCCGATTTTTCGTAGAATTAAGAACCCTCTGCTTAGAATAGTCTACAGAGTAGTCTAGCATTGATAGACGTATCTGACTATTATAGGTTGATTCTCTGCGCGCGACATATTCAACTTGGCAGGTGGATTTCGCCAAGAAGGTATGTGATTCTTCCTACACTCTTAAGCATGATATTTTAAAGTATATATATAGTACGGTAGACGTATGTGTGTTAACTGAACGTAGCTTTACGGCAATGTCTTTTGACTTAAGCCTGAATAATAAAGATCTTAAAAAGTCTTTCAAAATAATTATAAATCAGTTTTGAAAGAAGAAGAATATTTGTTTTTAAAACAAGAAGCTTAAGAGTTATACTAGCTTTATGGGAAGTTAAGTATAACGACTTAAGAATGATAAAAAGGAACAGTTTACTTATGTGTTTATAACAGACTTATATTGATTTCTGGAAAGTATAACAAAATGGTTTGATAAGTAGACATGATATGATGTTATGTGTGTTAGTGTCTTGTAACGTTTGTATAAGAGGGTATTCTTGTTGTGCTTATGTTGTTTAACGATAAGCTGTTATGTTAGTATTATATCACTCACCTCTTGACATGATACAGGGGTTGCGCCTCCGACGCGGGGTATTGCTCAGCGATGCAGTGTGACTATGATTCGAGAATACCTCGTGTGGGTCCTGGGGCCTATCGCGAGCTACGAGTTCGTGTTAGTGTGCGGCCTTTGTGGTCATGCGGTCTATGTGGCCATGCGGACTACGAGTCCAGGACGATGCCGAGGAGTAGCTATCCTCGATACGGGGGATACCCCATGCGGGCCTACGTGAGTGGCCTATGCGGTGCGGAGTCGAGATTAGGCATGCATAATGATACTATGGGCGATTGGCCTTGCTTCGATCATTCGCAGCCTAGACAAGACCTGTTACAGTTTACCTATTGTTGCTCTTGTTTATGATGTGGCACTATGTGCGGTTACTTTGGTTGTTTCATACATATTTGTAAAAATTGGTTTTAAAATGATATGATTTCATTTAAGTACTTTACAGTTTCACATACTTGGTACTGTCTTGACTCTCCTTGAGTGCGTTCATGCCGTAGGTAAGGGCAAGCAGGTGCTAGATCCGCATCCTTAGGATCTTTTGCGTTGGTGTCAGGAGCTCCATCTTCTCCGGAGGCTCGACTTTTGGGTATGATCTCCCTGTTGTAGATAGTTTTGTACAGTCAGGGTATGGCGGGGCCCTGTCCCGCCATAGTTGTTTATTTCCTTAGAGGTCTGTAGTCCTATTGTACAGTTGGGATGTAACTGCCAGATTTTGGGTTTATATATATTATGCCGAAAGGCGACTTTTCTCATATAAACTGTGTCTCAATTTTCATTGATTCATGTCTTGTTTTATATTCCGCTGATTTTCTCTAATGTATGACTACTTGGGTGCCCGGGTAAGGCACCAGTCACGGGCCCCGGAACGGGTCGTGACAAAAGTGGTATCAAAGCAGTTAGTCCTCGGAAAGTGTCTACAGACCGTATCTAGTAGAGTCTTGATTATCGGTGTGTTGTACACCACACCAATAATCAGGAGGCTATAGGATATTTAGGATTGGTTTCCATTCTTCTCACTCTAAGATCGTGCTTTAGAGCTGTGTTATAAGTTGGACCCCTCTAACGTATTCCTTTTCTATAACAGTTATGCCTCCACGTAAGGCAACCCGGGCCCAGAAGGGCAAGGCGAGGAGCCGCTAGTAGGACACCGAGTCACGAGGCGTGCCCGATCTATGCGAGACGGCGAGTTCCACGACGCCGCGCCGTCCCAGCAGGTTTAGGGCGCAGCGGTGGGTGATGAGACCACGCATCTACACCTCCATCCTCACCGGAGCGAGACGAGATGGGTTACGAGAGATGGCCCGATTACTAGCCGTGATCGTGGCGACATAGGATAGGATCGGCGATTCGATTCAGCCTGGGGTGCTGCGGTTCACCCGAGATCGAGCGGTTTGCGGCTACGGGATTTTCGGGTTGTAGCCCGCGAGTTCTACGTCGAGGCTTGAGGATGATCCGCGAGTTCATCCGTCGATTCTGAAGGATCATGCGAGTGATCAAGGCTTGAAACCGAAGTCGTGATCTTCGTTCACATAGGTCGCGTGATACCGCGTCGATTGGTTTGATTCGTGGGAGTTATTCCGGGAGAGCACGCGTCCCTACTTGGGATGAGTTCTCGGAGGCTTTTCTCACTTCTTGCCTCCTCGCGGATGAGGAGGGCACGGCAGTGTTTTGTTCTTTGAGACAGAGAGGCGTCATTAGAGAGTACAACGTTGAGTTTGATTCGTTGGCTCGATATGTCCCTGCGTTGGTAGCGAATGGAGGGCAGGTGCATCGCTACGTCACCGGGCTAGATGATTATATGGCCGAGTCTTGTACGGGTGTGGCTCTTCAGCCAGGCATGGACATTACCCGCATGCAGGCTCATGCACTTGGATGCGAGGAGCGTAGAGGCCGACGGGTTGACAGACAGCAGCAGAAGAAGGCCAGGACGGCAGGATCTTTTGGTAGCTATCGGGGTGGACGGCCTCAGCAGCAGTCTAGATTTGCACCACAGCCAGCTCAGAGCACTCCTACACCGTCCGCGGCCACGGCCTGTGATATTCGAGGCGCACCGAGGGCCGTGACTTGACGCGTCGAGTAGCAGAGGTGTTAGCGACGGACCACCCGCCGGTGTGGCCGATGCGGTAGATCCCATTACGAGAATTGTGGTACTGCTCCGAGAGTTTGTTACAGTTGCGGCCAGCAGGGTCACTTTGCGAGAGCCTGTCCGACCAAGGGCAGCGCAGAGGGTAGGGGTCAGCCTACAGGGTCTTTCGCCGGGTCTTCTTCATCTCCTACAGTTACTCTCCCCGGAGGGCAGGGTACTCATGGACCAGCAGGTCGTGGCGCGGGTCCCAGTTCTAGCGGTCCTCAGAACCGCATTTATGCCTTGTCCATTCGGGCAGACTGTGAGGCCTCACCGATGTCGCATGGTACCTTATCGGGCTGATTTGATGTGTATGCCTTGATAGATTCGGGTTCTACTGCCCTATATATCTCCCTTATTGCTAGTAGGGCGGGGATAGAGCACGAGTCCATAGACCCTTTCGAGGTAGCTACGCCAGTGGGTGATTCGGTGGTAGCTCGGCGGGTATATAGGGCTTGTCCGATGACTATATCTGATCGTCGGACCACTGGCCGACTTGAGTTGGATATGACCGATTTCGACATGATCATGGGTATGGATTGGCTAGCTTCTTGCTACGCCAATGTAGGCCGAGAGAGTAGTGCAGTTCCAGCTTCGAGGAGCGGTTGTTGAGTGGGAGGAACATCAGTACGCCAGGGGTAGGTTTATTTCCTACCTCAAGGTTAGGAAGATGGTGCGAAGGGGTATATCTACCATCTCATTCGGTGTTCGACATCGAGGTCATGCGGTACAGATTTTCATCGATTCAGAGTCGAGAGTTCCCGTGCGTGTTTCGGATGACCTCCTGTATCCCTCCCGAGAGGAGATAGAGTTTTGTATCGATGTCTTTGCGGACACTCGGCCTATTTCCATTCCGCCATACGTAATGGCACTGCCGAGTTGAGAGAGTTGAAGGACCGGTGAGAGATTTGCTGGAGAAGGGCTTCATCAGGCCTAGTGTTTCTCCCTGGGGAGCGCCGGTATTGTTCGTGAAAAGAAGGACGGGACGCTGCGCATGTGTGTTGATTACAGGCAGCTGAACAAGGTGACCATTGAGAACAGATACCCCCTTCCCAGGATTGATGATTTGTTCGACCAGTTGCGGGCGGAGATGTTTCTCAAGATTGATCTGCGATCGGGCTATCATCAGTGCAGTCGAGGCGGATGTCCCTAGGGCTGCATTCCGACGTGCACGCATTATGAGTTCAGGTTATGTCTTTCTGTTGACCAATGCTCGGCGGTATTCATGGATTTGATGAACCGAGTGTTCAAACCATTTTGGACACATTTGTGATAGTGTTCATTGATGATATCTTGGTTTATTCGCTCGAGCGGGAGCATGCGGAGCATTTGAGGCTGTCTTGTGATTCTCCAGACCAGCGATTATACGCCAAGTTTTCCAAATGTGAGTTTTGGTTGGCTTGGTGGCTTTTCTTGGGCATATTGTGGGCCGATGGTATTCGGGTGGATACGGCCAAGATCGGCGATCATGACTTGGCCTACTACTCTTACTCCGGAGGTGCGCGACTTTCACGGGCCTCGCAGTTATTATCGGCGGTTCGTAGAAGTTTGCTTCTATCTCGCCCATTGACTAGCCGACTCGGAAGCGGCTAAGTTTCGATGGGCGATGCGTGTGGCGGGGTTTCGATTCTTGAAGGAGGCGACGCCCGTTCTTACTCTTCCGGAGGGTCCAGACGGCTATGTGTATTGTGATCGTCGGGCATCAGGTTGGGATGTGTGTTGATGCAGGCGGGCAAGGTTATAAGCGTCAGCGTCGGCGGCTTAAGAAGCATGAGAGGAACTACCCCACCCATGATTTGGAGTTCGCGGCGGTGATTCACGCCTTGAAGATCCGAGGCACTATTTGTATGGGGTTCATGTGGATATTTATACGGACCACAAGAGCCTCCGGATATCTTCACCGGAGGAGTGAACTTACGGCAGACGGTGGTTAGAGTCGCCAAGGATTACGATGTCGACATCCTGTACCACCCAGGGAAGGCCAATGTTGTGGCAGATGCCCTTAGTCGTAGGTCGATGGGTAGCCTATCAGATGTGCAGCCAGAGAGGAGGGGCATGGTTCGAGATTTGCATCAGTTAGCGAGCCTTGGTGTCCGTTTGATTGATTCTGATAGCAGTGGGGTCCGAGTTCGAGAGGTTGCCGAGTCTTCCATAGTCGAGGAGGTGAAGAGGCAACATTTTGAGGATCCAGTTTTGACACGGTACCGTGATACGGATCTTCGTGAGGGGAAGGGTCCTTTTGAGGTAGCACCTGATGGGGTGCTAAGGTTTGAGGGCAGGTTGTGTGTTCCAGATATTGCAGGACTTCGGCAGCAGGTTCTAGGGGAAGCACACAGCGCGCGTTACTCTATCCATCCGGGGTCGACCAAGATGTACCACGACCTCAGATCTGTGTATTGGTGGGATGGCTTGAATAGGGACGTTGCAGAGTTTGTAGCTCAGTGCCCGTGTTGTCAGCAGGTGAAGGTAGAGCACCAGAGGCCTGGTGGTTTGTTGCAGACGATAGAGATCCCGACCTGGAAGTGGGAGGTGATCAACATGGACTTTATCACAGGATTACCTCGCACTCAGAGGAGACATGATTCTATATGGGTTATCGTCGACAGGCTGACGAAATCAGCCCACTTTCTTCCCGTCAGGACGACTTTTTCGGCTGAGGATTATGCCAGACTTTACATCCAGAGATCGTCCGATCGCATGAGTCCCTATTTCGATCATATCGCATGCAGGATCCCGGTTTCGCTAACTTCGAGGTCCTTCCGTAGGGTTTAGGACGCAGTGAGCCCGAGTCGCATTCCATCCACGCAGCAGACGGACGGTGGCGCACTATCCGCACTCTTGAGGATATCTGCGAACTGTGTTATTGACTTCGTGGTAGCCGGAGGATCATTTTCCTCTAGTTGAGTTTGCGTATAATAATAGCTACCACTCCAGATTCGATGACGCCTTATGAGGCCTTGTATGGGAGGAAGTGCAGATCGCGAGGCTGGTTTGATGGGCGAGGTACGATTAGTAGGACCAGATCTGATGACATGCGATGGATAAGGTGAAACTTATCCAGAGCGATTCTTCGATTTCGAGTCGACAAAAGTCATATGCAGATCATCGTCGTCGGCATCTGGAGTTCGAGGTTGATGATTGGGTTTTCCTGAAGGTGTCACCCATGAAGTGTGTGATGAGATTCGGGAAGAAGGGGAAACTCAGCCGAGGTACATTGGGCCGTTTCAGATTGTCCGCAAAGTAGGCAAGGTTGCCTATGAGTTGGATCTGCCGTCCGATCTGGAGGCAGTGCATCCGGTGTTTCATGTTTCTATGCTGAGGAGATGTATCGGGGATCCATCTAGAGTGCACCCGATTGACGATGTCCAGGTGACCGAGGGGTTATCGTATGAGGAGATTCCCATAGCGATAATCGATCGTCAGGTTAGGCGTCTGCGGACCAAGGACGTGGCTTCCGTCAAAGTCTTGTGGCGGAACGAGCTCAGGGAGGAGATGACGTGGGAAGCTGAGGAGGACATGAGGCGTAGTATCCTCACCTATTCCCACACCTCGTGTAACTCACTTTCCTACTTATAAATTTTTCTTTGACATATTTGCTTAAGTGCTGTATCGTGGCCATGTGTGGCATTTGCAAACTGTTTAAGTTATGAAGAACCTTATCGTTGTATGTCTTGGGAAGGAACATTCGGGACGAATGTTTCTAAGGAGGGGAGAATGTTATACCCCGTATTTCCAGAGTATGTACGCGAGGGCGTACGTACGAAAGTTTAGCCTTAAAGTTTAGGCATAGGACATTTTTTTTGGGCACAACTCACAAAACGAATGGTTTTCCGACGAAACGTTTAACAAAACTTGCGTAGGGTAAATTACGGCTATGTCATTTATAATTTTTGCGGATTTTTCCGAGAGACGAAACATTTTAGACCAACGGGAGGGTGACACTTGTCACCTCGTGGACGCCAAGTGGGCGGCTCCTTGGACGATCAACACGGTTTTGGGGCTTAAAACATGGGTCAATGTTTTGTGGAGTAGGTTAGGGTGCACTTGGGCAAATCCCCACCATACACTTGCCTTGCACTTGGCTTCATCCTAGCCCTTAAAAGTCCTATAAATACCCCCCTCTTGATGAAGAGTTCTTCATCCACAAATCAAACCTTCCAAGCCTAAAATCCCTCCCTCCCTTTGTGTTGTGTTCGTCCAAGCCATCCCCCTCCCCCTTGAAAAGGCCTTGGCCGAAACCACCCCTCTCCCCCTTTGTGGTGTTCTAGCCGAGACACCCCCCCTTCCCTTGGTATTGCTCTCGTCCAAACATACCCCCTCTTGGTAGAAATACTCTCCAAGTATTGTTGTTATCCTCAAATACCCTAGCCGTATATCCCTTAGTATTTCCAAAGTTACCTCTATACGTAGAGTCCGAAAAATACTACTATTCTTCCAATTAGTCACTAAACGAAACCCTAGGAGAAAACTTCATAGTTGTTTGAAGTAGTAAGTAGAAGTTGTGTAGAAGCTTCTAGGGGTTTCTTGGAGCTATCGGAGCGTTCAGACTAGGAGCTAAACCTCGCTCAGGATCGACATTTAACTTGGATAATTTTGAGCTTATCGAGGTAAATATCTTGTCCTTCTATTGTAATTGGATATTACATATAAGAATAGTTAAGACTTGAGTATAAGATATAGAAGGATATTAAAGAATAGAAGTGAACTGTAATCACAGTAGAAGGGTAAAACAGAAGAAGAATTGAACTGTACCTACATAGGACTGTATTTACAGTAGACTTGTATAGCTTACCGGGTAGGGAAGTGTTGCCCGATTTTTCGTAGAATTAAGAACCCTCTGCTTAGAATAGTCTACAGAGTAGTCTAGCATTGATAGACGTATCTGACTATTATAGGTTGATTCTCTGCGCGCGACATATTCAACTTGGCAGGTGGATTTCGCCAAGAAGGTATGTGATTCTTCCTACACTCTTAAGCATGATATTTTAAAGTATATATATAGTACGGTAGACGTACGTGTGTTAACTGAACGTAGCTTTACGGCAATGTCTTTTGACTTAAGCCTGAATAATAAAGATCTTAAAAAGTCTTTCAAAAGAATTATAAATCAGTTTTGAAAGAAGAAGAATATTTGTTTTTAAAACAAGAAGCTTAAGAGTTATACTAGCTTTATGGGAAGTTAAGTATAACGACTTAAGAATGATAAAAAGGAACAGTTTACTTATGTGTTTATAAGACTTATATTGATTTGAAAGTATAACAAAATGGTTTGATAAGTAGACATGATATGATGCTATGTGTGTTAGTGTCTTGTAACGCTTGTATAAGAGGTATTCTTGTTGTGCTTATGTTGTTTAACGATAAGTCGTTATGTTAGTATTATATCACTCACCTCTTGACATGATACCGGGTTAAGTCGCCTCCGTCGCGGTATTGCTCAGCGATGCAGTGACTATGATTCGAGAATACCTCATGCGGGTCCCGGGGCCTATCGCGAGCTACGAGTTCCAAGGTTAGTGTGCGGCCTTTGTGGTCATGCGGTCTATGTGGCCATGCAGACTACGAGTCCAGGACGATGCCGAGGAGTAGCTACCCTCGATGCGGGGGATACCCCATGCGGGCCTACGTGAGTGGCCTATGCGGATCGCGAGTCCAGGATTAGGCATGCATAATGATACTATGGGCGATTGGCCTTGCTTCGATCATTCGCAGCCTAGACAAGACCTGTTACAGTTTACCTATTGTTGCTCTTGTTTATGATGTGGCACTATGTGCGGTTACTTTGGTTGTTTCATACATAATTGTAAAAATTGGTTTTAAAATGATATGATTTCATTTAAGTACTTTACGCCACATACTTGGTACTGCCAATCGACCTCCTTCTGCGTTCATCATGCCGCAGGTAAGGGCAAGCAGGTGCTAGATCCGCATCCTTAGGATCTTTTGCGTTGGTGTCAGGAGCTCCATCTTCTCCGGAGGCTCGACTTTTGGGTATGATCTCCCTGTTGTAGATAGTTTTGTACAGTCAGGGTATGGCGGGGCCCTGTCCCGCCATAGTTGTTTATTTCCTTAGAGGTCTGTAGTCCTATTGTACAGTTGGGATGTAACTGCCAGATTTTGGGTTTATATATATTATGCCGAAAGGCGACTTTTCTCATATAAACTGTGTCTCAATTTTCATTGATTCATGTCTTGTTTTATATTCCGCTGATTTTCTCTGATGTATGACTACTTGGGTGCCCGGGTAAGGCACGATCCACGGCCGGGCGAACGTGACAAAGCGCTCGATACCACTTTGTCACGACCCACCCGGGGCGCGATCGTGCCCTACCGCAC
Source organism: Przewalskia tangutica (assembly GCA_029844215.1). NCBI lineage: Eukaryota > Viridiplantae > Streptophyta > Magnoliopsida > Solanales > Solanaceae > Przewalskia > Przewalskia tangutica. Next base: position 80,210,870 of record CM056725.1, read on the forward strand.
CTGCTCGTATACATCGTAGAATATCGGAACATACACAACATAAACACATGTGAATACAATAACATCCTAGGCTAGCCGATAAGGCCGCCTTCCATAATATAAACATACTCAAAAGTATAACTGCATAATCGGTTCTTTACCCAACCACGTATGTGAATACGCACTTAGAATAATAATGGCGGGACAGGGCCCCGCCATACCCCTGAATGTACATAAATCTACAACACCAGGGAAAAGACTGTACCAAAATGAGACAAGCCTCCGGATAAATGGAGCTTCTGACGTCTGATAAGTGATCCTAAGAATGTGGATCCACCACCTGCTTACCCTTTCCTGCGGCATGAACGCAGCCCCCGAGGAAGGGGGTCAGTACACAATATGTACCAAGTATGTAAAACTGGAAAAATACTGTAATTACATCTCAAGTCTAAATCAAAGCCGGAGACATGTATGATAATCAAATTACAGTACCCTGTGCCTTACTAATAATGAGATAAAAATAGGTATATACTTACAACGAAAAATAGGATTGGAATCCTACTCCTGGGACTATTTCACCCGCATAGGTCCAGTGGACCCGCGTGAGGTATTCCTCGCATGGGATTAGGTATTCCTCGCATAGGCTGGACCCGCCCGCATGGGACTATTTCACCCGCATAAGCCCTTACGGACTCGCATGAGGTATTCCTCGCATCGTGGGTAGCAAATCCACGAAAATATGCAATGCCACGATCCCGGGGAATGACCCCGCAACGAATAATATATCACTAGCCCAAATCCGGCTATCACACATAACATAAGCACTACCGGCTTATCATACAATATGTAAGCAAGTTAAGAAATCCCCTAACTTCTTACTATTCTTGTTTATAACACTCTCATTTTAGTTTGCCTAAGGCACTAACATGTCTTTTATAAACATCCGGGAATTTAACCCAAGTACTACGTACTTCTACTCTTTAAAACAATGACTCTTTTTAGTAGAAAACTTCCAAGATACTATTAATCCTAGTATCAAGTCCAAATTACATTTCAAGGTAAGTCACAACACCCTTAGAAATAAAGTTAGGTTTCTAAATCAAGTGACTCATTTTCTTATAAAACCTTAGGCAATTGATACCTTAAAATCGAATTGCCTTCCATTAAATCAAGCCATTTACCTTTCCATAAAGCCAATATAACCAACTCCCCATAAAGTCGTTATATTCATTTTATACCTTAGTCAAGTACCATTTCCTATCCAAGGGACCTATACGTTTAAAACGAAACAAGTATCACATACTTTAAAACTCTTCAAGTCCCTCAACCTTAATAAAACTTTAAGACATCCTTAGTACTTTCAAAGAAGTGAGTTAATCTCCTAACTCACCCGACTTGGCCATTCAATAAACTAGTAAAGGATATCAAGCTCTTGTACGTCTATCGTACTATATACGTGTAACTAGTCATGCTCAAAGGATAGGAAAAGTTCTACATACATCGCCGGGTCAAACCACTTGCCAAGTACAAAGTCCCGCCCGTAGTATGCCAACCTATAATATTCACAATACGTCTATTAAGGCCTTACTTCAAACGTAGAATATTATAAGTGTCAAGTCGCTAAATTCTACGGAAAATCGGACAGCACCTCCTTTGTTTTTACTAACTTTGCCACCTTTTTCAAGGCCGAATACAATAACCAAACACGCCACATTTAAGGCACAATCAAAGCAATTAAACAATAGGGGATTACACGCCTACTAGACGTGTAAAATTCCGCCCCACAAACGTTAACAAACTAGTACAAACTACAAGTCCAAATTCGGCCACCTTGAGTTCAACAATACTAATTCTTATCCAATTTCCATTTCAATCCAAATTGGTAGCATACATGATATCAAGTCGCATTTGATTATAACAACCATAATCTTCAAGTAAGTAACATGCGACGATTTCTAATGAACGACCAATTAGTAATCCAATTTTTAAGTGGCTTGTATAACATTTCGGATTTAAGCTACAAGCAATCCATAATACTTATAACTTCAACCTATCAACTTCATGCTAGCAACAAGTAAAGCTAACAACAACAATATAAATATGTAATCTTGTAACACCTTTAAAAGACAAGATTATACCTCAATGAAACTTAATCCAACTCCAATCCGAAGTCGCTCCTTAGTAGTTTAGAGCCTCTCCAAGACACTTCAATCCGCTTGTTGAGACCCTTAGAACAACACCAACAATTATCCTTCAAATCTCCAAACAAAACATAGAAAGACCATTAGGTTTTCGTTTTGCGACTAACCCGAAAACTACCTTTTTCCAAGATTTTTCTATTGAGATATGCTTACACTACCCTCAAGAACCTTGGTTTAAAGTGGGGAGTTGAATGAACAAGAAACAAATTTTTTTCCTTTAGGAATGGAGGGAACCCGAGAGCTCTTCCTTTGAGTTCTTCAATTTTGTGTAATTTTTTCAAAGTGTAAAGCTCTCTCTCTACTAGTAGTAATATATAGCACCTTGGAGGGTTATGATATAAACACATGGGTGGTTTAGATGTAGTCTACAAAATATCAAGACCATTGTGGGACCTTTGACTTTAGTCAATATTATCAAGCCTCAAGTTGCAAGACTTGTCTTGCAACAAAGGTCCAATGACCCTTTAGCCCTTGCTAAAAAAAAATCGTCCAAGGCATAATAAGGGGGGGTGACACGTGTCGCCCTCCCATTCGTCATAAAAATACGATTTCCGACAATTTCATATTTCCGATAAATTTTTTACAAGTCTCAAATCTTAACACTTGTGAGTTCTCACTTACGTTCTTAAAACATGTCCTGAAATTACGGGGTGTAACAGTCGCGAGGTATGTGAACCTCTTCATATCCTTTCTAGCATGATTTTTTTGAACTATGTAGTATGGTAGACGTACGTGTGCTAAACGAATTTGGTCGGTTTAAAACATAAAGTGTTATAATAGCTTTATGGGAAGTTAGTTATAACGACTTTATGTAGGTAAAAGAATGGTTTGTTGATTTTAAAAGTTAAGAGACTTGATCTTAAAAGATAAGAGACTTAACTTATAAATGACGTTTTATGAAATGTTAAGGACTTGAATTATTAAAAAAAGTTGTGAAACCGCATTCATGAGTAATGAGTACTTGGTCTTAAAAAGGATAATGTTATATTGATTTCGGAAATGAGAATAAGTATCGAACAACCCATTGCAGCGTTAATAAAGGAAAATGTATTGACAAATAATTATATTAAAACAAGTAGAATCCTCCATCTGCATAGAAGCTAAGATAAGACAAAATTGTATTACATTTTCTAGATCATGGCTGCTTTAATAAGATCATTATAAACAAGAATAACCTACTCACACATAAGACATATGTTACTCAATTGTTTTAAAAGAGATTACGTTATTAAATGATTAAGACTATGAGCTATGAAATCTTTCGAAAATAAGAGACTTGAGTATTTGAAGTTATGCAACTTGAACTATTGGAAAAGAATATTGTTACTTGACTTTAAAAGGGAAAGTGTTTTGGTTTTAAAAGGAAGGCATGATATTGTCTTAATCTGTCTTAAAAGAGGGTTTAAATGTTATGGGCGATTTTACCTCGAGTCCCATGAGATGGGCCGAGACATGTATACCACACGATCCGACATCGAGTCCCATGAGATGGGACGAGACATGTATACCACACGATCCGACATCGAGTCCCATGAGATGGGCCGAGACATGTATACCACACGATTCGACATCGAGTCCCATGAGATGGGCCGAGACATGTATACCACATGATTCGACATCGAGTCTCATGAGATGGGCCGAGACATGTATACCATACGATTCCACCTCGAGTCCCATGGGATGGGCCGAGACATGTTATACGTATCATACGATTTATATCTAGACTGTCGGCACTGAGGAAGGAGTTCCACGGGCATGAGGGATGACTTTGAGGGCGTGAGTCCCTGTCTTGACATGACTGCTTATATGTTGTGAACTGTAGTTTGGTTATCATACATGTCTCCTGTTTTATATAGACTGTTATGATTTCATTTACGATTTTCCGCTTTCACATACTTGGTACTGTTGTCGACCTCCTTGGGGCTGCGTTCATGCCGCGGTAGAGTAGTACACGCTGTTGATCCTCGCCATGGATCACGATTCGTTTTAGGAAGCTCCGTTTCTCCGAGGCTTATCTTTTAGTATAGTCCCTGTCATTGTAGGTACTTGTACATTCAGGGTATGGCGGGCCCCGTCCGTCATAGTTGTTGTTACATTCTTAGAGGTGCATGTAATCTTGTTGTGGCGGGGTTTGTAAAGGATTTTAACTGTTCGGTTTGATATATATATACGGGAAGGTGACCGTTTTGGTTAGCCTGTTTCTTACTTTATGTCTTGTTTCATGTTTAAGTTTTTATTTTCGCTGATTTTCTCTGATGTTGTATCACTAGGGTGCCCGGGGTAAGGCACCAGTCGCGGGCCCGAGGTCGGGTCGTGACACAACGTCCATGGACACTTGTCCTTCACCAATTCGGCCAACATGGCCACATGGGGGTGACACGTGTCGTCTCCCTACTCGTCCAAAATATTTCATCTTCCGAAAATATCCGTAATGCCAAAAAACCGAAAATAAAGTGGGCCCCACAAAACCGTAAATTTTCCCCGTGGACCCCACGTGACCAATTCCGGAAAATAAAATTCCATAATTCTAAAATAATCCCAGAAGTCCGAATACCAAATCTGGGAATCCAATTCCCATTAACGAACCTTTTTCCTTCACAAAATCCGGAAACTTTTCCGTCGAAAAATCACATCTTTCTTCCTTTCCAATTTTTATGTCGTATTCTCGTACGTACGTCCTCGTATACATACTCTGGAACTACGGGGTGTAACATTCTTCCCCCCTTAGAAACATTCGTCCCGAATGTTCCTTCTAAGTCTCTAAACACACATGCGTCGGTATAGTCTTCACTACTATACTTACAAAACCAATCATGCCACACTTGGCCATAATACAACATACGCGCAAAAACTCACATCCAAGCCAACAAAGAATCATCTCTAAAGCGTATAACAATACTATTAGCTCCACCCATGGTCCAAATGATACTTTCTTTACATCTTTACTTTATAAAAAGGACACTTCCATCTTCTTAACACATCTTCGCCTCTTTTCTTACTTATCGTACCCTCCTCGTACACTCGAACTCTTCCTAAATATACGTACCACATTTCTGTCATTGCTTCAGTTTCCAAAATCTCGGGGTTACTATCTCCAACTTGGTCATCATTAACTGGGAACACTCTGGATGGATCTCCGATACTCTTCCGAAACATAGCAACATAGATGACCGGACGTACTGTCTCCTAAGTCAGACGGCAATGCTAACTTATAGGCAAACTGGCCTATTCTACAAACGATCTGAAAAGGCCCAAGTACCTCGGCTAAGTTTTCCCTTGCTTTCCAAATCTCGTCATACCCATCTGGGGTGGTACCTTCAAGAAGACCCACTGTCAACCTGAACTCCAAGTGTCGACGCCGATTATCCGCAAGACTTCTGTTGACTCTGAGCTTCTAATAACCTCTTCTGGATAAGCTTCTCCTTATCCACATCCTGCTGAATCAAGTATGGACCAACTATCTAAACCTTGCCAACATCGAACCAATCGACCGACAACCTACACTTCCGCCCATACAAGGCTTCATAAGGCGCCATCCGAATACTGAAATGGTAGCTATTATAATACTCACTCAACAAGAGGCAAATAATCCTCACAGCTACCCCTGAAATCAAAACACCGGCCCGTAACCTATCCTCAAATATCTGGATAATACGCGTTGTTTGTCCGTCGGCCCGAGGGTGAATGCAATACTGGGACTCACCTGAGTTCCTAACCCCGCCTGGTAAAACCTCCAGAAACAAAAGAAATAGCCGAAAACTGGGCTCCACTGCCTGTCATAAAATAAAAGTAGGAACCCCGTGCAGCCTTACAACCTTCCTGATATACAACATCTCGCATAACCCTCCGCCGAGTAAACAGTCCTGACTAAAAGACAAGATGGGCTGACCCCATCGGCCCGACTACTGGTCGAACGCATCCACAAACTCGTACGATGGTTACCTAAACATGGGCCTAACACCCTCGTGACCCTAACATCTAGCGGTACCACCTCAAACTGATCCCACCACATTCCGGGCTGCGGGTTGACCCGGGATATGGCCTCAACCCGACCCTCTTCGTACTAAACTCTAGTTCCTGGACCGGAACAATCTCCTTATTCAAGTCATGAGAACCTAGTGGTCTTCTAAGCTCAACTATCCACTTCCATTTCACACCACTCATGGACTTATCACCTGAATATACTCCACGTATACAATGTACCCCGACAACGATCAAACGTACAATCCTTTACTCAAGACGGCCTTGCATCTAAGGTCTCCACGTGTAACATTCTAAGGCTCACACCTTCCATGTTCCCATACTTACCTTTTCAACTACCCATGTTTTCTAATCACAACTTACACAATGCTATCCGAACATAACACTTAACATTAGGTCATCATATCACGCATACTAGTCTCTAGAGGGTTAAGGATATACCTGTAACTACTGCTTCACTTTCCCTTTGTCTCACTAACCAAAGTCCTGCCCTGCAGGGCGCATAGCTAGAGAAAGCGATGAACCAGCCACTGATCCCGAAGGCTGAGTCTCTACATCCGCGCTTACGGTTGGGCCGATGGGCCACCATCCGCCTGCGCAAAGAACATAACAAGTCAGTCAGTAGTACGACACTCCCCACAACGGCCACACCGAGGTAGGGGTGGTATTGTTACACCCCGTAGTTCCAGGGTATGTATACGAGGACATACGTACAAGAATACGACACAAAAATTGGAAAGGAAGAAAGATGTGATTTTTTCGACGGAAAAGTTTCCGGATTTTATGAAGGAAAAAGGTTTTTTATTGAGAATTGGATTCTCAACTTTGGTATTTAAGACTTTAAGAATTTTTAAAAATTATGGAATTTTATTTCCGAAATTGGTCACGTAGGGCCCACGGGAGAATTTACGGTTTTGTGGGGCCCACTTTATTTTTGGATTTTTGGCATTACGGATATTTTCGGAAGATGAAATATTTTGGACGAGTAGGGGGGCGACACGTGTCACCCCCATGTGGCCATGTTGGCCGAATGGTTGGTGGACAAGTGTTTGGACGTTTTTGGTGGACAAGTGGAAAGCCACTTGTCCCATTTTTGTGGTGGACATTTGGTTGGAAGACTCAACTCCCACATGGACCAAATCCTCACCATACACTTGCTTTGATCCTAGCCATTGTTTTCTCTATAAATACCCCCCTTATTTGCAAGACTTATTCATCCCTCACTTGAAATAATTTCCAAGGCCAAATTCTCCCTCCCTCCTTAGTGTAGTTCTCGTCCAACACCCCCCCCCTTTGTGTAGAAAAATTCTTCAAGTGTTGTTGTTATTCCAAATACCTTAGCCTAAATCCCTTGTAGTAGTCCAAAGTTATCTCTATACTAAGAGCCCGGAAATACCACTTTATTCCTTTAGTCGCAAAATGAACCCTAGGAAAATCTTCATAGATGGGTGAAGTGTTAAGAGAAGTTGTTTAGAAACTTCTAAGGGTTGCTTGGAGCGGGTTGGAGCGTAAGGAATTGGAGCTAAACGTTGCTCAGGATCGACTTATAAATCTTGGATAATTTTGGGCTTATCGAGGTAATAATCTTTATCCCCCTATTGTAATTGGAGATTACATGTTGTAGTAATGTATAATTGAGTATAAGATATATGGGAGGATGATTAAGAATAATTGAACTGTATTTACAGTAGACTTGTAGTATTATTGTGGGGCAGAATTGTACACGTCCGGTTAGACGTGTAATCCCCTCTGAGTTGTTGGCTTGGTAGCGGGCCTTGATATTAGAGGTTGTTTATGTGGTTACGGAGGGGGGGGAGGTGCTGCCGAATTTTTCGTAGAATATGGAACCTTGTACTTAGAAATTTTCTACGAAGATATATAGAGGTTAATAGACGTTTTATGGCCATTATAGGTTGAAGTACTACGAGTAGCGTATTCTACTTGAAGGGTGGAAAAGGCTAGCAAGGTTATAGTACATTTTGAGTGTTTTGCTAATTGTCGATAATCGTCGCGAGGTATGTGAACCTCTTCCTATCCTTTCTAGCATGATTGTTGTGAACTATATAGTACGGTAGACGTACGTGTGCTAAACGAATTTGGTTGGTTTAAAACATAAAGTGTTATAATGGCTTTATGGGAAGTTAATTATAACGACTTTATGTAGGTAAAAGAATGGTTTATTGATTTTAAAAGATAAGAGACTTGACTTATATTTGACTTGATATGATATGTGAAGAACTTGAATTATGTAGAAAGTTGTGAAACCTCATTCGTGAGTAATGAGTACTTGGTTTTTAAATAATAATGTTATATTGATTTCGGAAATGGGAAAGAGTATCGAACAAGCCATTGCAGCGTTAATAAAGGAAAATGTAATAACTAATAATTAACTTAAAACAAGTAGAATCTTCCATCTGCATAGAAGCTAAGATAAGACAAAATTGTATTACATTTCCTAGATCATGGCTACTTTATTAAGATCATTAATAACAAGTTTTGATTTTCTTAAAATTCCAAAGTAAGGGACTTGATTTATAAAAGAGAGAGACTTGAAAATTTGAAGTGTTTTCGTTTAAAAGGAAGGCATGCTTTTGTCTTAAGTTGGTTTAAAAAGAAGGTATGGAAATTGTTTTGGTTTCACTTTGATGTCTTTTGACTTGAGTTCTAAATATTAAGAATCTTGAAATGTTTCAAAAAGAATTATGAAATCATTATTTGGAAGGAAATTAATACTTGGTTTTAAAAGAATAAGTTCTTTTGGTTTTCCAAACAAATGTGAAGGTTTTTATAAAGCTTAAGTGTTATACTAGCTTTATGGGAAGTTAGTTATAACAACTTAAGAAAGATAAAAGGAATGGTTTACTTACTTGATTATGGAGGCCTTGTAATGATTTCTGAATGTGTGGTAAGTTGGTTTGATAAGTAAACATGTTATGATGCTACGTGTGTTAGTATCTTGTGACGTTTGTGTAAGGGGGTTTTCTGTTGTGCTTATGTTGTTTAACGATAAGCCTGTCAGGTCGTATCAGATCACCTACCCCCTCCCCGACTTGTTACGAGCCGAGGTTAGCCACCCCGATGCGAAGAATACCTCACGCGTCCACGGGCCTATCGCGAGCTGCGGAGTTCGGGATGATCACCCTAGGTGTGTTACGCCGATGCGAGAATACCTCACGCGTCCATGCGCCTACGCGATCGCGGAGTCCAGTTGATGCCATGGGTTAGCTACCCCGATGCGAGAATACCTCACGCGCCTGCGTGGCCTATGCGATCGCGGAGTTCGAGGATTAGGCTCGCATAATGATACTATGGGCGATTGGCCTTGCTTCGATCATTAGCGGCCTAGAAAAGACCAGTTACGATACAACTATTTGCTCTTGTTTATGCTGTGGCACTATGTGCGGTTAAATTGGGTTGTTTCGTACGTATTTGTGAATTGGTTTTAAAATGTTATGATTTCATTTATCGATTTTCGCCACATACTTGGTACTGTTAGATCGACCTCCTTCGGGGGGCTGCGTTCATGCCGCAGGTAGAGGTACACCAGTTGTCGATCCTCGCTCATAGGATCACAGTTCAGCGTTTTGGGAAGCTCCGTTTCTCCGGAGGCTTATCTTTTGGTATAGTCCCCTATCGTTGTAGGTACTTACATTCAGGGGTATGGCGGGGCCCTGTCCCGTCGTAGTTGTGGTTACATTCTTAGAGGTCTGTAGTACTGTTGTGGGCAGGGTTTGTAAAAGGGATGTAACTGTTCAGGTTTAATCATTTTTATATATATGTAGAAAGGTGACCGTTTTGGTTAGCCTATTTTCTTATTGTATAACTTGTTTCATGTGTAAGTTTTTATTTTCCGCTGATTTTCTCTGATGTTGTATCACTAGGGTGCCCGGGGTAAGGCACCAGTCACGGGCCCGGGGTCGGGTCGTGACAAAAGTGGTATCAGAACAGTTAATCCTCGGAAAGTGTCTACAGACCGTATCTAGTAGAGTCTTAATTATCGGCGTGTTGTGCACCACACCTATAATCAGGAGGTTGCAGGATATTTAGGATTGGTTTCCATTCTTCTCACTATGAGGTCGTGCCTTAGAGTTGTGTTATAAGTTGGACTCCCTCTGGCGTATTCGTATGTGTTAGTTATGCCTCTACGCAAGGCAACCGTGAGCCCGAGGCGTGGCAGCAGAGGGAGCTGCGAGTAGAATACAGAGGGTTACGTGGGCACAGGCCCAGTCATTACCTGAGATAGTGCTTCATTCGGGGAGTTCTGCGACGCCGCTAGCCCCAGGAGAGTTTAGAGCAGTAGCAGTAGCTACTGAGACCACGATACCTGAGCCTCTAGTCCCACGGCCTGAGACAGAGGATATGAGTTACAAGGAGATGGCTCAGTTACTAGCTAGGCTTGTGGCGAGGCATGAGGACAGATGAGAGTCAGAAGTTCCGGTAGTACCAGTAGTTCACCCTAGATCCGATAGTTTGAGACTTCGGGACTTCTTGAGTTGTAGTCCACTCGAGTTCTATGGATCGAGAACTGAGGAAGATCCTCAAGAGTTTATTCGACAGTTACAGCGGATCATGAGAGTGATCAAGGCTTCGGAGACACAGTCGGTGGTCTTAGGTTCGCATCGGCTGCATGATACTGCAGTCGACCGATTTGATTCATGGGAACTATCCCGGGGGAAGCATGCGCCTCCAGCTGGTTGGGACGAGTTCTCAGAGGCATTTCTTACACACTTCTTGCCCTCGCAGATGAGGAGAGCTCGGGCAGATAGATTTATGATGTTGAGACAGAACGGGTGGACGGTTCGGGAATACAGTATGGAGTTTGACTCATTGGCTCGTTATATCCCCGCTTTAGTGGCAGACATGGAGGATAGAGTGCACCGATAGGTCACATGACTTGACGATTATCTAGCAGAGAGTTGGACAGGAGTAACTCTTCAGCCGGGCATGGACATTGCCCGCGTACTGGCTTATGCACAGCAGACTGAGGAACGTAGAGATCGACGGATTAACCAAGATCAACAGAGGAGGGCCAGAACAGCAGGGTCCTTTGGTAACTTTCGAGGCGGACCTTCTCAGCAGCGGACTGGTTATGCGCCTCCGCCAGTACAAAGTGGTCCTCCACATGCTTCAGGACATTCGGGGTATGCAGGAGTTGGTCAGAGCTCCAGGGTTTCTGGTTCACAGTTTTACATAGGTTCTAGCCAGCCAGATTTGGTTTTCCCTCAGTGTTCACTATGTGGTAGGCGTCATCCCGGGGAATGTCGTCTTTTTACGGGTGCTTGTTTTACCAGCAGTCGTCAGGGCCATTTGATGAGAGGATGTCCTAGTAGGAGGGATACAGGTGGGATGACTCACCTACTGTGTCGGGCCATGATTCGATTGTTCGGAGGAGAAGGGTGTTAATCGATGAGACCACCCCTACCTCGGGCCGCCAGGTAGGTGTCATTGTGGGGAGTGTCGTACTACTTCGACAGCTTGTTATGTTTGCGGCCAGCAGGGCCAGATGGTGAGAAACTGTCCAACCAGAGGTGGCGCGGATGTAGAGACTCAGCCTTTGGGATCAGTGGCTGGTTCATCGCTTTCTCTAGTTATGCGCCCTGCAGGGCAGGACTTTGGTTAGTGAGACAAAGGGAATGTCACGACCCGAACCCGGGCCCGTGACTGGTGCCTTACCCCGGGCACCCTAGTGATACAACATCAGAGAAAACAAGTGGAAATAAAAACTTTAAACATATAAATAGACATGGATCAAGATGAAAGAAAACAGGCCAACCAAAACGGTTGCCTTTCAGCATCTATATATATAAACATTTGAACAAGCATAATCCTTACAACCCCGCCACAACAAAGCATGCACTTAAGATTTATACAACAACTATGACGGACGTGGCCCCGCCATACCCTGAATGTACAAGAACCTACAGACATCGTGGTAACATACCAAAGATAAGCCTCAAGGAACGGAGCTTCCAAGACGAAAGGTGATCCTAAGCGGGATCGACACCGATGTACCACTACTGCGGCATGAACGCAGCTCGGGAGGTCGATAACAGTACCAAGTATGTGAAATCAGAACATCAGAATGAAATCATAATAGTCTATATAAAGCAGAGACATGTATGATAACCAAACTACGCTCACAACATAAAAGCGAATATGTCGTTAGGGACTCACGCCTCAAAGTCATCCTCATGCCCGTGGAACTCCTTCCTCACCGCCAGCCTAGGTACAAATCATGTGATACGATAACATGTCTCGCCCATCTCATGGACCCGATAGAAACGTATGGAATACATTCCCGTTCATCTCATGAACTCGGTAGTCGGATGGAATACATTCCGGCCCATCCCGGACGCGTAGTCGAGTGAAATACATTCGGTTCATCCTATGAACGCGTAGTCGAGTGAAATACATTCCGGTTCATCCCATGAACGCGTAGTCGAGTGAAATACATTCCGGTTCATCCCATGAACGCGGTAGTCGAGTGAAATACATTCCGGTTCATCCACGAACGCGTAGTCGAGTGAAATACATTCCGGTTCATCCCATGAACGCGGTAGTGAGTGAAATACATTCCGGTTCATCCCATGAACGCGTAGTCGAGTGAAATACATTCCCGCTCATCCTATGAACGCGTAGTCGAGTGAAATACATTCCTTGCACAACAAGTCTATCACACGCAAACATAGGCAAGTTACACACAACTTAAAGTACTTTCATTTTATGACAAAGTCCGGTTTTAACTCCTAAAGTACTACGACGTTAAATTCCTTTTAAGAGATCCATTCCTTTTATAAAAGTCACCCGATACCCGTAGTATAAAAAAAATAGAGTGACTTACATCTTTTACGTAAACCAAAACAACTTCCCTTTTTAAAGTCAAGTTACCACATTAAAACCAATGATAAAACCCTTCTTTTGTTTTCATAAAGTCGTTATAACCAACTTCCCATAAAGTTGTTATAACACTTTATGTTTTAAACCAATTTAAGACAAAACAATGCCTTTCTTTTCCTACGCCCAGCTTTGCCTAATTTCAATTACTCAAGTCTCTTTATTTTAGAAAGGTTTCATAGTTCAATGTCTTAATCTCTTTTAAAACAATTGAATAACATATGCCATAGGTGTGAGCAGTTTATTCTTGTTTATAACCATTTATTAAAGCAGCCATGATCTAGAAAATGTAATATCATTTTGTCTCATCTTAGCTTCTATGCAGATGGAGGTTTCTACTGGTTTTAATAATACTTCATTATTCGATACATTTTCCTTTAGCGCCGCGATGGTTTGTTCGATACTCATTCTCGATTCAAATCAAGAAACATTATTCCTTCTAAAATCAGTACTCATTACTCACGAATGAGGTTTCACACAAAATTCATATTAATACATTCAAGTCAAGTCTCTTATCTTTTAAGATCAAGTCTCTTAACTTATAAAATCAAGAAACCATTCTTTTTATCTCTTAAGACGTTATACCCAACTTCCCATAAAGCTAGTATAACTCTTAAGCTTTTTAAAACCAAGCATTACTCTTCTTTCAAAAAGGTTTCTTAAATCTTTTGAAATACTTCAAGATCATTATTATTCAGGCTTAAGTCAAAAGACATTGTCGTGACACTACATTCAGTTAACACACGTACGTCTACCGTACTATATATATACTCTTTTAAAATACTTCAAGATTCTTATTATTCAGGCTTAAGTCAAAAGACATTGTCACACGTACGTCTACCGTACTATATATATACTCTTTTAAAATACTTCATGCTCAAGAGTATAGGAAGAATCACATACCTTGCGACGATTATCGACTATAAGCAAAACGCTCCACGACTATAACCCGGCTAGCCCTGTCCACCTTCTAAGTAGCACATGCTACTTGCGTAACATTCAACCAATAAAGGTTATCGACCATCAGAAATACAAATTCTATGTAAATACGATTTAATCTTCTATCTTAATATTCTTCTCGATGCGATTTCGCCAAGTCTATTCTAATATCCTTCTATTACGGTTCAATTCTTTTCTATGAATCTTATATTCATTTCTATACTACTACGGTATGTAATTTCCAATTACAAAAGAAGGACGATGAGTATTTACCTCGATGAGCCCAAAATTATCCAAGTTTAATGTCGCTCCGAGCAACGTTAAGCTCCTACTCCGAGTGCTCCAACCCGCTCCAAACAACCCTTAGAAGTTCTACGCATCTACTTAACACTTCAACCGACTATGAAGGTTTTCCTTAGGGTTTCGTTTAGTGGATAAAGGAAGGTATAATAGTATTTTCTGGGCTTTTGTATAAGTGTAACCTTGGGAATACTACAAGGTATTTGGGCCAAGGTATTTGGACATTATAACAATACTAGGAGAGTATTTCTATACCACAACAAGGGGCATTATACGAAAACAACTAGGCTAGGGGACCCTCTCCAAACTTTCTCAAGGGGGCTTTGACGAACGAAAGCTTCACAAGGGAGAGGAGGAATTTTTAACACTTAGCAAATGATTTTGGATGAAGAAAGTTCATCACTTAGAGGGGTATTTATAGGTCAAGAAATGGCCAACCAATGGCCAAGATTCTTCCAAGTGTTAGGCAAGTGTAGGGCTAGGATTAAGCCATGTGCACATTATCCATCTACCACCAAAATATCCTACCAACTACTTGACAAAACAAGCCACAATTCGGCCCACCATTGCCGCTTCAACTCATCCAATGTGAGGGTGACACATGTCGCCCTCCCGTTGGTCCAAAATGTTTCGTCTCTCGGAAAAATCCGCAAAAAATATAAATGACATAGCCGGAATTTTCCCTTCGCAAGTTTAGTAAAACGTTTCGTCGAAAAACGATTCCTTTCGGCACTTGTGCCCAAATTTTCGAACCATGCCAACTTTAAGGCTTAAATTTATATACGTACGCCCTCACGTACATACTCTGGAAATACGGGGTATAACATTCTCCCCTCCTTAGAAACATTCATCCCGAATGTTCCTTCTCAAGACGGATAACGATAAAGTTCCTCTAACAAGTTGCCCACGCCACACCTGGCCACGAAATAACACACGTTCTCTTCCTTCCTTACTCGTCGTGCCCTTCTCGAACACTTGAACTCTTCTAGTATACGTATCATACTTCAGTCAATGCTTTAGTTCCCAAAACTTTGGAGTCACCACCTCCAAACTTGGTCATCTTACTAGCCTCAATCTCCCTTAAGGCCATTCCCGGCCTTCACGATCCGCTTCTGGTCGAACGCATCCACGAACTCATACGATGGTCATCTGAACTTGGGCCTAGCACTCGTGACCCTACCACCGCGGGACCACCCGCAGCTGACCCCACTGAACAGGCCGCGGGTTGCCCCGCAACCTGGCCCCAACCCGACCCACTTAACGATCAAGCTCTTGTTTCCGATCCTAACAATCTTACCTATACAGGTCATGAAAGCTACCACTTCCATTTTACACTACCCAAGGATTTTCCCACCAATACTCCACGTATACTTACACATTCTGACAAAGATCACTTGCAAAATTTTGTACATAGTACACAACATATAATCATTGCATCACGTATGCAAAACTCTGAGGTTAAGGATATACCGATCTACCGCTCACTCTAATCATAGGCACGCCTGCAGGCGCATAGTAGAAGGCGATGAACCCGCCATCGATCCTAGGTCGCGCCAAGCTGCCGCATTCTCCTATAAGCACGCCTTCGTCACATGGCTCGACGGCCGCAGTGAAACAAGCACCGGAAAAAGACGACATTCCCGATGACGTCGCCACATCGCGCACACCGGCGGGGACATGAATCTCGGCTAGAACTCACGTATACCGCGGAACTAAGCCTGGAGCTCGACCGGCTCGAATACCGAACGCCCCAAGATCGCGGAGGACCACTGCATCTTGGCGAGGTACATAACTAGCTCTTTGGCGGTCCGCCTTGAAAGTTACCAAAGGACCTGCTGTCCCGCCCTCTTCTCGCCGATCTCGGTCATTCCGTCGACCTCTCCGTGCCTCACATCCTAGTGCATGAGCTTGTATGCGGGCAATGTCCATGCCCACAAGAGCTACACCCGCAAGCCTCGCCAAGTAATCATCTAGCCCGTGACGTAGCGGTGTACTGTCCTCCATATCGCCTACTACAGTGGGTACATACCGAGCTAATGAGTCGAACTCCACATTGTACTCTCTAACCGTCCGCCCGCCCCGCCTCAACGCTAAATTGTCCCGACCCCTCCTCATCTGTGGAGGCAAGAAGTGTGCAAGAAATGCCTTTGAGAACTCGCCCCATATAGCTGGAAGTGCATTCTCTCCCCGGGACAGCTCCCACGAATCAAACCAGTCGATTGCGGTATCACGCAGCCGATGCGAACTCAGACCACCGACTCGGTCTCCGATGCCTTGATCACTCATGACCAGAATCGCCGGATGAACTCCTGCGGATCATCTTCAGGCCTCGACCCATAAAACTCTAGCGGGTTACATCTCAGAAAATCCCGTAGTCTCAAATCACCGCTCGGGTGAACTACGGTGCTCTGGATCGAATCTGCGATCCAAACTATCCTCATATCTCGCCACGACCCTAGTCAAGAATCGGGCCATCTCCTTGTACCCATCTCATCCGCTTCCAGCCGTGGGACCGAGGCTCAGTATCAGAGTCTCAGCAGCCCATCTGCCGCGCTTAACTCTTTGGTCTGTGGCGGCGCGCGAAACCCGCCGTCGAAGCACTGCTCGTGTATCGACCGGCTCGCGCTCGCATTTCTCTCAGATCTCACTAATAGCTCCCTCGACTGCCTTGCCCATCTGGGCCTGGGTTGCCTTACGCGGAGGCATAACTGGTAAAGGAAAGGAATACGTCAGAGGGGTCCAACTTATCACACAGCTCTAAGGCACGATCTCAGAATGAGAAGAATGGAAACCAATCCTAAATGTCCTATAGCCTCCTGATTATAGATGTGGTGCACAACACACCGATAATCAAGACTCTACTAGACACGGTCTGTAGACACTTTCCGAGGACTAACTGCTCTGATACCACTTTTGTCACGACCCGAACCCGGGCCCGTGACTGGTGCCTTACCCCGGGCACCCTAGTGATACAACATCAGAGAAAACCAGCGGAAATAAAAACTTTAAACATATAAATAGACATGGATCAAGATGAAAGAAAACAGGCCAACCAAAACGGTTGCCTTTCAGCATATATATATATATATATATATAAACATTTGAACAGTTACAATCCTTACAACCCTGCCCACAACAGTGCTACAGACCTCTAAGATTTATACAACAACTATGACGGGACAGGGCCCCGCCATACCCCTGAATGTACAAGAACCTACAGACTCAGGGTAACATACCAAAGATAAGCCTCCGAAGGAACGGAGCTTCCCAAGACGCTGAAAGGTGATCCTAAAAGCGGGGATCGACAGCCGATGTACCTCTACCTGCGGCATGAACGCAGCCCCCCGAAGGAGGTCAGTACAACAGGTACCAAGTATGTGAAACTGTAAACACTGTAAATGAAATCATAATAGTCTATATAAAGCAGGAGACATGTATGATAACCAAACTACAGTTCACAACATAAAAGCAAATATGTCAAGTCGTGACTCACGCCCTCAAAGTCATACCTCATGCCCGTGGAACTCCTTCCTCACTGCCGGCAGTCTAGGTACAAATCATGTGATACGTATAACATGTCTCGGCCCATCTCATGGACCCAGTATAGAAACGTATGGAATACATTCCCGGTTCATCTCATGAACTCGGTAGTCGGATGGAATACATTCCCGGTCCATCCCGTGGACGCGGTAGTCGAGTGAAATACATTCCTGGTTCATCCCATGAACACGGTAGTCGAGTGAAATACATTCCCGGTTCATCCCATGAACACGGTAGTCGAGTGAAATACATTCCCGGTTCATCCCATGAACGCGGTAGTCGAGTGAAATACATTCCCGGTTCATCCCATGAACGCGGTAGTCGAGTGAAATACATTCTCGGTTCATCCCATGAACACGGTAGTCGAGTGAAATACATTCCCGGTTCATCCCATGAACGCGGTAGTCGAGTGAAATACATTCCTTGCACAACAAGTCTATCACACGCAAACATAGGCAAGTTACACACAACTTAAAGTACTTTCATTTTATGACAAAGTCCGGGTTTTAACCCTAAAGTACTACGTACGTTAAATTCCTTTTAAGAGATCCATTCCTTTTATAAAAGTCACCCGATGCCCGTAGTATAAAAAAAATAGAGTGACTTACATCTTTTACGTAAACCACAACAACTTCCCTTTTTAAAGTCAAGTTACCACATTAAAACCAATGATAAAACCCTTCTTTTGTTTTCATAAAGTCGTTATAACCAACTTCCCATAAAGCTGTTATAACACTTTATGTTTTAAACCAATTTAAGACAAAACAATGCCTTTCTTTTCCCTACAGTTCCAGTTTGCCTAATTTCAATTACTCAAGTCTCTTTATTTTAGAAAGGTTTCATAGTTCAATGTCTTAATCTCTTTTAAAACAATTGAATAACATATGCCATAGGTGTGAGCAGTTTATTCTTGTTTATAACCATTTATTAAAGCAGCCATGATCTAGAAAATGTAATATCATTTTGTCTCATCTTAGCTTCTATGCAGATGGAGGTTTCTACTGGTTTTAATAATACTTCATTATTCGATACATTTTCCTTTATTAGCGCTGCAGTGGTTTGTTCGATACTCATTCTGATTTACGAAATCAGTAAAACATTATTCCTTTTAAAAACCAGGTACTCATTACTCACGAATGAGGTTTCACACAAAATTCATATTAATACATTCAAGTCAAGTCTCTTATCTTTTAAGATCAAGTCTCTTAACTTATAAAATCAGTAAACCATTCTTTTTATCTCTTTTAGACGTTATACCCAACTTCCCATAAAGCTAGTATAACTCTTAAGCTTTTTAAAACCAAGCATTACTCTTCTTTCAAAAAGGTTTCTTAAATCTTTTGAAATACTTCAAGATCATTATTATTCAGGCTTAAGTCAAAAGACATTGTCGTGACACTACATTCAGTTAACACACGTACGTCTACCGTACTATATATATACTCTTTTAAAATACTTCAAGATTCTTATTATTCAGGCTTAAGTCAAAAGACATTGTCACACGACGCTCACCGTACTATATATATACTCTTTTAAAATACTTCATGCTCAAGAGTATAGGAAGAATCACATACCTTGCGACGATTATCGACTATAAGCAAAACGCTCCACGACTATAACCCGGCTAGCCCTGTCCACCTTCTAAGTAGCACATGCTACTTGCAGAACATTCAACCAATAAAGGTTATCAGTCTACTGTAAATACAGTCCGATGTAAATACAGTTTAATCTTCTATCTTAATATTCTTCTGATGCGATTTCAGTTCAAGTCTATTCTGTAATATCCTTCTATTACAGTTCAATTCTTTTCTATGAATTTTATATTCATTTCTATACTACTACGGTATGTAATTTCCAATTACAAAAGAAGGACAGTAGTATTTACCTCGATGAGCCCAAAATTATCCAAGTTTAATGTCGCTCCCGAGCAACGTTAAGCTCCTACTCCGAGTGCTCCAACCCGCTCCAAACAACCCTTAGAAGTTCTACGCAACTTCTACTTAACACTTCAACCGACTATGAAGGTTTTCCTTAGGGTTTCGTTTAGTGGCTAAAGGAAGTATAATAGTATTTTCTGGGCTTTTGTATAAGTGTAACCTTGGGAATACTACAAGGTATTTGGGCCAAGATATTTGGACATTATAACAATACTAGGAGAGTATTTCTATACCACAACAAGGGGTATTATACGAAAACAACTAGGCTAGTGGGGACCCTCTCGCCAAACTTTCTCAAGGGGGCTTTGACGAACGAAGCTTCACAAGGGAGAGGAGGGATTTTTAACACTTAGCAAATGATTTTGGATGAAGAAAGTTCATCACTTAGAGGGGTATTTATAGGTCAAGAAATGGCCAACCAATGGCCAAGATTCTTCCAAGTGTTAGGCAAGTGTAGGGATAGGATTAAGCCATGTGCACCTTATCCATCTACCACCAAAATATCCTACCAACTACTTGACAAAACAAGCCACAATTCGTCCACCATTGCCGCCCAACCTCATCCAATGTGAGGGTGACACATGTCGCCCTCCCGTTGGTCCAAAATGTTTCGTCTCTCGGAAAAATCCGCAAAAAATATAAATGACATAGCCGGAATTTTCCCTTCGCAAGTTTAGTAAAACGTTTCGTCGAAAAACGATTCCTTTCGGCACTTGTGCCCAAATTTTCGAACCATGCCAACTTTAAGGCTTAAATTTATATACGTACGCCCTCACGTACATACTCTGGAAATACGGGGTATAACAGGGAAAGTGAAGCAGTAGTTACAGGTATATCCTTAACCCTCTAAAGACTAGTATGCGTGATATGATGACCTAATGTTAAGTGTTATGTTCGGATAGCATTGTGTAAGTTGTGATTAGAACATAGGTAGTGGAAAAGGTAAGTATGGGAACATGGAAGGTGTGAGCCTTAGAATGTTACACGTGGAGACCTTAGATCCAAGGCCGTCTTGAGTAAAGGATTGTACGTTTGATCGTTGTCGGGGTACATTGTATACGTGGAGTATATTCAGGTGATAAGTCCATGAGTGGTGTGAAATGGAAGTGGGTAGTTGAGCTTAGAAGACCACTAGGTTCTCATGACTTGAATAAGGAGATTGTTCCGGTCCAGGAACGAGAGTTTAGTACGAAGAGGGTCGGGTTGAGGCCATATCCCGGGTCAACCCGCAGCCCGGAATGTGGTGGGATCAGTTTGAGGTGGTCCCGCTAGATGTTAGGGTCACGAGGGTGTTAGGCCCAAGTTTAGGTAACCATCGTACAAGTTCATGGATGCGTTCGACCAGTAGTCGGGCCGATGAGGTCAGCCCATCTTGTCTTTCACCGATCAAGCTTACTCGCGAGGGTTATCGCCGATGTTATATATCATGAAGGTTGTAAGGTCGCACGGTTCCTACTTTTATGACAGCGGTGGAGCCCGCTTTTGGCTATTTCTTTTGTTTCGGAGGTTTTACCAGCGGGTTAGGAACTCAGTGAGTCTCGATTGCATTTACCCTCGGCCGACGGACAAACAGCGCTTTATCCGCATTTGAGGATAGGTTACGGGCGTGTTTTGATTTCAGGGGTAGCTGTAAGGATTTTTTGCCTCTTGTTGAGTGAGTATTATAATAGCTACCATTTCAGTATTCGGATGTCGCCTTATGAAGCCTTGTATGGGCGGAAGTGTAGGTTGCCGGTCGATTGGTTCGAGGTTGGCAAGATTCAGATAGTTGGTCCATACTTGACTCAGTAGGATGTGGGTAAGGTGAAGCTTATCCAGAAGAGGTTTTTAGCACTGTAGTCAGCGTAAGTCGTGCGGGTAATCGACGCCGACACTGGAGTTCGTGCCGACGCTGGTCTTGAAGGTACCACACCGGAAGGGTGTGACGAGATTTGGAAAGCAGGGGAAACTTAGCCCGAGGTACTTTGGGCCTTTTCAGATCGTTGTAGAATAGGCCAGGTTGCCTATAAGTTAGCACTGCCGTCCGACTTAGGAGGCAGTACGTCCGGTCTTCTATGTTGCTATGTTTCGGAAGAGTATCGGAGATCCATCCAGAGTGTTCCCAGTTAATGATGACCAAGTTGGAGATAGTAACCCCGAGATTTTGGAAACTGAAGCAATGACAGAAATATGGTACGTATATTAGGAAGAGTTCGAGTGTACGAGGAGGGTACGACAAGTAAGTAAAGAGGCGAAGATGTGTTAAGAAGATGGAAGTGTCCTTTTTATAAGGTAAAGATGTGAAGAAAGTATCCTTTGGACCTTGGGTGGAGCTATTAGTATTGTTATACGCTTTAGAGATGATTCTTCGTTGTCTTGGATGTGAGTTTTTGCGCGTATGTTGTATTATGGCCATGTGTGGCATAATTGGTTCCGTAAGTATAGTAGGGAAGACTATACCGGCATAGGTGTACTTGGAGACTTAGAAGGAACATTCGGGACGAATGTTTCTAAGGGGGGAAGAATGTTACACCCCGTAGTTCCAGGGTATGTATACGAGGACGTACGTACGAGAATACGACACAACAATTGGAAGGGAAGAAAGATGTGATTTTTTCGACGGAAAAGTTTCCAGATTTTATGAAGGAAAAAGGTTTTTTATTGAGAATTGGATTCTCAACTTTGGTATTTAAGACTTTGAGAATTTTTAAGAATTATGGAATTTTATTTCCGAAATTGGTCACGTGGGGCCCACGGGAGAATTTACGGTTTTGTGGGGCCCACTCTATTTTCGGATTTTTGGCATTACGGATATTTTCGGAAGATGAAATATTTTGGACGAGTAGGGGGGCGACACGTGTCACCCCCATGTGGCCATGTTGGCCGAATGGTTGGTGGACAAGTGTTTGGACGTTTTTGGTGGACAAGTGGCCATTTTTGTGGTGGACATATGTCTCAAGGTTGTGGTGGACATTTGGTTGGAAGACTCCACTCCCACATGGACCAAATCCTCACCATACACTTGCTTTGATCCTAGCCATTGTTTTCTCTATAAATACCCCCCTTATTTGCAAGACTTATTCATCCCTCACTTGAAATAATTTCCAAGGCAAAATTCTCCCTCCCTCCTTAGTGTAGTTCTCGTCCAACACCCCCCCCCCCTTTGTGTAGAAAAATTCTTCAAGTGTTGTTGTTATTCCAAATACCTTAGCCTAAATCCCTTGTAGTATTCCAAAGTTATCTCTATACTAAGAGCCCGGAAATACCACTTTATTCCTTTAGTCGCAAAATGAACCCTAGGAAAATCTTCATAGATGGGTGAAGTGTTAAGAGAAGTTGTTTAGAAACTTCTAAGGGTTGCTTGGAGCGGGTTGGAGCGTAAGGAATTGGAGCTAAACGTTGCTCAGGATCGACTTATAAATCTTGGATAATTTTGGGCTTATCGAGGTAATAATCTTTATCCCCTATTGTAATTGGAGATTACATGTTGTAGTAATGTATAATTGAGTATAAGATATATGGAAGGATGATTAAGAAGAATTGAACTGTATTTACATTGGACTGTATTTACAGTAGACTTGTAGTATTATTGTGGGGCAGAATTGTACACGTCCGGTTAGACGTGTAATCCCCTCTGAGTTGTTGGCTTGGTAGCGGGCCTTGATAGTGGAGGTTATTTATGTGGTTACGGGGGGGAGGTGCTGCCGAATTTTCCGTAGAATATGGAACCTTGTACTTAGAAATGTTCTACGAAGATATCTAGAGGTTAATAGACGTTTTATGGCCATTATAGGTTGAAGTACTACGAGTAGCTTATTCTACTTGAAGGGTGGAAAAGGCTAGCAAGGTTATAGTACTTTGGAGCGTTTTGCTAATTGTCGATAATCGTCGCGAGGTATGTGAACCTCTTCCTATCCTTTCTAGCATGATTGTTGTGAACTATGTAGTACGGTAGACGTACGTGTGCTAAACGAATTTGGTTGGTTTAAAACATAAAGTGTTATAATGGCTTTATGGGAAGTTAATTATAACGACTTTATGTAGGTAAAAGAATGGTTTATTGATTTTAAAAGATAAGAGACTTGACTTATATTTGACTTGATATGATATGTGAAGAACTTGAATTATGTAGAAAGTTGTGAAACCTCATTCGTGAGTAATGAGTACTTGGTTTTTAAATAATAATGTTATATTGATTTCGGAAATGGGAAAGAGTATCGAACAAACCATTGCAGCGTTAATAAAGGAAAATGTAATAACTAATAATTAACTTAAAACAAGTAGAATCTTCTATCTGCATAGAAGCTAAGATAAGACAAAATTGTATTACATTTCCTAGATCATGACTGCTTTAATAAGATCATTAATAACAAGTTTTGATTTTATTAAAATTCCAAAGTAAGGGACTTGATTTATAAAAGAGAGAGACTTGAAAATTTGAAGTGTTTTCGTTTAAAAGGAAGACATGCTTTTGTCTTAAGTTGGTTTAAAAAGAAGGTATGGAAATTGTTTTGGTTTCACTTTGATGTCTTTTGACTTGAGTTCTAAATATTAAGAATCTTGAAATATTTCAAAAAGAATTATGAAATCATTATTTGGAAGGAAATTATACTTGGTTTTAAAAGAATAAGTTCTTTTGGTTTTCCAAACAAATGTGAAGGTTTTTATAAAGCTTAAGTGTTATACTAGCTTTATGGGAAGTTAGTTATAACAACTTAAGAAAGATAAAAGGAATGGTTTACTTACTTGATTATGGAGGCCTTGTAATGATTTACGAACGTGGTAAGTTGGTTTGATAAGTAAACATGTTATGATGCTCGTGTGTTAGTATCTTGTGACGTTTGTGTAAGGGGTTTTCTCAGTGCTTATGTTGTTTAACGATAAGCCCGTCAGGTATTGTATCACCTACCCCGACTTGTTACGAGCCGAGGTTAGCCACCCCGATGCGAGAATACCTCACGCGGTCCACGGGCCTATGCGAGTCGCGGAGTTCCAGGATGATCACCCGTGTGTTACGCCGATGCGAGGAATACCTCACGCGTCCATGCGCCACGCGACCGCGGAGTCCGTTGACGCCGCGTTAGCTACCCCCGATGCGAGAATACCTCACGCGCCTAGTGGCCTACGCGATCGCGGAGTTCGAGGATTAGGCTCGCATAATGATACTATGGGCGATTGGCCTTGCTTCGATCATTAGCGCCTAGAAAAGACCGATTTATACAACTATTTGCTCTTGTTTACTTTGTGGCACTATGCGGTTAAATCGGGTTGTTTAAATGCGTATTTGTGATTTGGTTTTAAAATGTTATGATTTCATTTACGTGATTTTCGGTTCACATACTACTTGGTACCGCAGATCGACTCTTCGGGGCCGTTCATGCCGCAGTAGAGGTACACCAGATTGTCGATCCTCGCTCATAGATCACGCCAACGTTTGGGAAGCTCCGCTTCTCCGAGGCTTATCTTTGGTATAGTCCCCGTTGTAGGTACTTACATTCGTGGTATGGCGGGCTCATTCCGTCTTAGTTGTGGTTACATTCTTAGAGGTCTGTAGTACTGTTGTGGGAAGGGTTTGTAAAAGGGATGTAACTGTTCAGGTTTAATCATTTTTATATATATGCAGAAAGGTGACCGTTTTGGTTAGCCTATTTTCTTATTGTATAACTTGTTTCATGTGTAAGTTTTATTTTCCACGATTTTCTCGATGTTGTATCACTAGGTGCCCGGTAAGGCACGATCCACGCCCGGCCGGGTCGTGACAAAAGTGGTATCGAGCGATTAATCATCGGAAAGTGTCTGCACCGTATCTAGTAGAGTCTTGATTATCGTGTTGTGCACCACACCTATAATCGTGAGGTCGCAGGATATTTAGGATTGGTTTCCATTCTTCTCACTCGAGATCGTGCCTTAGAGTCGTGTTATAAGTTGGACTCCTGCGCGTATTCAGATGTGCTAGTTATGCCTCTACGCAAGGCAATCGAGCCCGAAGGCGGCGTGGCCAGAGGAGCTGCGAGTAGAATACATAGGGTTACGTGGGCACAGGCCCAGTCATTACCTGAGATAGTGCTTCATTCGGGGAGTTCTACGACGCCGCTAGCCCCATTAGAGTTTAGAGCAGTAGCAGTAGCTACTGAGACCACGATACCTGAGCCTCTAGTCCCACGGCCAGGGACAGAGGATATGAGTTACAAGGAGATGGCCCAGTTACTAGCTAGGCTTGTGGCGAGGAATGACAGATGCACGAGTCGAAGTTCCGGTAGTACCAGTAGTTCACCCTAGATCCGATAGTTTTAGACTTCGGGACTTCTTGAGTTGCAGTCCACCCGAGTTCTATGGATCGAGAACTGAGGAAGATCCTCAGGAGTTACATTTCCTAGATGATGGCTGCATAGAAACTAAGATAAGACAAAATTGTATTACATTTCCTAGATCATGGCTGCTTTAATAAGATCATTAAAAACAAGTTTTGATTTTCTTAAAAATTCCAAAGTAAGGAACTTGATTTATAAAAGAGAGAGACTTGAGAATTTGAAGTGTAAATGGTTTAAAAAGGAAGGCATGGTTTTGTCTTTAAATGGTTTAAAAAGGAAGGCATGCTTTTGTCTTAAGTTGGTTCAAAAAGAAGGTATGGAAATTGTTTTGGTTTACTTAAAAATATAGTTACTCTATTTTGATACTACGGGTATTGTGTGACTTTTGTGAAAGAAATGGATCTTTTTAAAGAGTTAAAGTATGTAGTAATTTGGGGTTAAAACCCGGATTTGTTGACATAAAATAAAAGTACCTTGTGTGAGTAACTTGCCTATGTTTTGCTTGTGATAGCCTTGTAATATTTTCTTGTGGGTTTGATAAGTAAACATGCTAGGATACTACGGGCGTTAGTATCTTGGGACTTTTATGTGAAGGGGGTTTTCTTGTTGTGCTTATGTTGTTTACGATAAGCCGGTTGCGCTTGTATTACATCACATACCCCCCCTGACTTGTTATGTTGCCGGGGGTTAGCTGCCCCCCGATGCGAGGCATACCTCATGCGGGTCCATGAGACCTATGCGAGTCGCGGAGTTCCAGAACCGCCGAGTGTGTTACGCCGACGCGAGAATACCTCACGCGGTCCATGGCTACGCGGATTGCGGGAGTCCGAGGATGTTGCCGAGGTTAGTTGCCTGCGATGCGAGGAATACCTCATGCGCCTGGCTTTGGCGCGAATCATGCGGAGTTCCAGATTAGACGCGCGACATGATATCATGCGCGAGTGGCCCAACGATCATGGCGGTCTAGAAAGACCTCGCGATACGCTTTATATCATTATTGGTACGGTGGGTTCTAGTAGTTGGCTATGCCTTCGCACTTACCCCGCAGACGGTTTTTATGACACAGTGGGACCCGTGTTCATGTGTATTCCTTGGTGTTTTTATATCATGGATCACGGCGATGAGAAGGAATTCCACGCATGATTGATGTTGTGGTATGACCCACGGTTATATTTGAGTAATGACTTTGAGGCGTGAGTCCACGACTTGACACGATCGCTACATATTGGTATCGTAGCTTGGTTATCATATATGTCTCTGCTTTATATAGACTATTATGATTTCATTTACGATTTTCGGGCCACATACTGCAACTGTTGCAGATCGACCTCTCGGGCCGCGTTCATCCGCAGTGAGGTACACCGATTGTCGATCCTCGCTCATGATAACGATTGCGTTTTGGGAAGCTCCATTTCTCGGAGGCTTATCTTTTGGTATAGTCCCCATCGTTGTAGTACTTACATTCGGGGTTTGGCCCCGTCCGTCGTAGTTGTTGTTACATTCTTAGTGGTCTGTAGTACTGTTGTGGGCAGGGTTTGTAAAAGGGATGTAACTGTTCAGGTTTAATCATTTTTATATATATGTAGAAAGGTGACCGTTTTGGTTAGCCTATTTTCTTATTGTATAACTTGTTTCATGTAAGTTTTTATTTTCCACGATTTGCTCGATGTTGTATCACTAGGGTGCCCGGTAAGACACGACCACGCCCGGGTCGGTCGTGAAAGGTCTCATCCGACACACCTTCTCCTCCGAACAATCAATCCAAGAATCGACTGGGTAGCCGAGTCATCCCACCGTATCCTCCTACTAGGACATCCTCTCATCACACGCCCGCACGGCCGGTAAAACAAGCACCCGTAAATGACGACATTCCACGATGACGCCGCCACATAGTGAACACCGAGGAAAATCGAATCGGGCCGCTAGAACCTATGTAAATCGTGAACTGAAACCCCGAGTTATGACTAACTCGCATACCCCGAAAGTCTCAAGCTCGCGAGGACCACTCAGATCTTGGCGGAGGCGCATAACCGGGCTGCCGAGAAGGTCCGCCGAAAGTTACCAAAGGAACTCGCTACAGCGCCTCTTCGCCGATCTTGTTTAATCCGTCGATCTCTACGTTCTCGCCATCGCGCATAAGCTCAGACGCGGCAATGTCCATGCCCGGCTGAAGAGCTACTCCTGTACAACTCTCTGCTAGATAATCGTCAAGTCCTGTGACATATCGGTGCACTCTATCCTCCACGTCTGCCACTAAAGCGGGGACATAACGAGCCAATGAGTCAAACTCTATACTGTATTCCCGAACCGTCCGCCCGTTCTGCCTCAACATCATAAATCTATCTGCCCGAGATCTCCTCATCTGCGAGGGCAAGAAGTGTGTAAGAAATGCCTCTGAGAACTCGTCCCAACCAACTGGAGGCGCATGCTCCCCCGGGACAGTTCCCATGAATCAAACGATCTGCAAAGATACGCAGCCGATGTGAACCCAATACCACTGACACTGTCTCCGAGGCCTTGATAATTCTCATGATCCACTGTAACTGTCGAATAAACTCCTGAGGATCTTCCTCAGTTCTCGATCCATAGAACTCGGGTGGACTGCAAATCAAGAAGTCCCGAAGTCTCAAACTATCGGATCTAGGGTGAACTACTGGTACTACCGGAACCTCTGACTCTCGTCTATCCTCATGCCTCGCTACAAGCCTAGCTAGTAACTGGGCCATCTCCTTGTAACCATATCCTCTGTTCCTGGCCGTGGGACTAGAGGCTCAGGTATCGTGGTCTCAGTAGCTATTGCTACTGCTCTAAACTCTCCTGGGGCTAGCAGTGTCGCAGAACTCCCCGAATGAAGCACTATCTCAGGTAATGACTGGGCCTGTGCCCTCGTAACCCTCTGTATTCTACTCGCAGCTCCTCGCCGCTTGCCTTCTCGGGCTCTGGTTGCCTTGCGTAGAGGCATAACTAGCACATACGAATACGCCAGAGAGAGTCCAACTTATAACACAGCTCTAAGGCACGATCTCAGAGTGAGAAGAATGGAAACCTGTTATACCCCGTATTTCCAGAGTATGTACGTAGGGGCGTACATACAAAAAGTTTAGCCTTAAGTTAGGCATTATGGACGAGATTGTGCACAACCCACGAAACGGATGGTTTTCCGACGAAACGTTTTACAAAACTTGCGTAGGGTAAATTACGGCTATGTCATTTTTCCGAGAGATGAAACATTTTGGGCCAACGAGAGGGTGACACTTGTCACCCTCAAGTGGACGGCAAAAGGGGGCAATGCCTTGGACGATTGGCATGGTTTTGGGGCTTAATTCTTGGGTCAATGTTTTGTGAGGGATTTGTGGAGTAGGTTAGGGTACACTTGTGCAAATCCCCACCATCCACTTGCCCTCATCTTAGCCCTTGAAAGCCCTATAAATACCCCCTTGAGTTGATGAACTCTTCATCCACAAATCAACCTTCCAAGTCTAAAAATCCCTCCTTCCCCTCATGAGCTTCTCGCCCCAGCCTCACTTCTCCCTCTGAGAGCTTAGTGAAATACCCCTCTCCCCTCTAGCCTAGTGGCTTCTACGAGTACCCCTTGGTAGAAAGTTGTCTTACAAGTATTGTTACTATTCCCAAATACTTTATCCTATACCTTGTTGTATTTCCAAAGTCACCTCTATACTAAAAGGCCTAGAAATACTACCTTATCTCCATTGTCACTAAACGAAACCCTAAGAGAAACTTCATTGTTGGTTGAAGTAGAAAGTAGAAGTTGTTAGAAACTTCTAAGGGTTTCTTGGAGCTATCGGAGCGTGCAAATTAGGAGCTAAACCTTGCTCAGGATCGACATTTAACTTGGATAATTTTGGGCTTATCGAGGTAAATACTCTTGTCCTTCTATTGTAATTGGATATTACATATAAGAATAGTTAAGACTTGAGTATAAGATGAAGGATATTAAAGAATAGAATTGAACTGTTATCACGCAGGGCGGTATAATGTAAGAAGAATTAAAGCTGACTTACATGTGACCGTATTTACGAGACTTGGGTAACTTGCCGCAGTGGAAGTCTTTGCTGATTTTCCGTAGAATAAAGAACCCTCTGCTTAGAATATCCTACGAATAGTCTAGGCGTTGATAGGCGTATTTGATCGGTATAGTCGATACTCTGTAGCGACATATTCGACTTGGCAGGTGGATTTCGCCGAGAAGGTATGTGATTCTTCCTATACTCTTGAGCATGATATTTTAAAGTATATATATAGTACGGTAGACGTACGTGTGTTAACTGAACGTAGTTTTAATGCAATGTCTTTTGACTTAAGCCTGAATAATAAGAATCTTGAAGTCTTTCAAAAGAATTACAAAACATTTTTGAAAGAAGAACGGATATTGTTTTTAAAACAAAAAGTTTAAGAGTTATACTAGCTTTATGGGAAGTTAGGTATAACTACTTAAGACAGATAAAAGGAACAGTTTACTTATGCGTTTATAAAAGACTTGTATTGATTTATAGAAAGTATAATAAGATGGTTTGATAAGTGGACATAATATGATGCTATGTGTGTTAGTGTCTTGTAACGTTTGTATAAAAGGGTATTCTTGTTGTGCTTATGTTGTTTAACGATAAGCTATTATGTTAGTATTATATCACTCACCTCTTGACATGATACCGGGGGTTAAGTCGCCTCCGACGCGGTAGACTCAGCGATGCAGGACCATGATTCGAGAATACCTGCGCGGTCCAGGACCTATGCGAGCTACGGAGTTCCGTGTTAGCGGGGTTATACCTCATGCGATGCATGTGGCCATGCGGACTACGAGTCCAGGGCGATGCCGAGGAGTAGCTACCCGATGCGGGAATACCTCACGCGCCTACGTGAGTGGCCTACGCGACTACGAGTCGAGATTAGGCTTGCATAATGATACTATGGGCGATTGGCCCCGCTTCGATCATTCGCAGCCTAGAAAAGACCATTACGATTTACCTATTGTGGCTCTTGTTTATGATGTGCACTATGTGCGTTACATTGGTTGTTTCGCGCATATTTGTAAAATTGGTTTTAAAATGATATGATTTCATTTAAGTACTTTACAGTTTCGCATACTTAGTACCTGTTGTACTGACCTCCTTCGGGGGGCTGCGTTCATGCCGCAGGTGGAAAGCGAGTGCTAGATCCACATCCTTAGGATCTTTTGCTTTGGTGTCGTGAGCTCCATCTTCTCCGAGGCTCGACTTTTGGGTATGATCTCCTGTTGTGTAGATAGTTTTGTACATTCGTGGTATGGCGGGCCCTATCCCGCCATAGTTGTTTACTTCCTTAGAGGTCAGTAGTCTGTTATGCGGTTGGGATGTAAACGCCGGATATATATATATGCCGAAAGGCACTTTTCTCGATAAAATGTGTCTCATTTACAATTGTTTCATGTCTTGTGTTTTTATATTCCGATTACTGATGTATGACTACTGGGTGCGGGTAAGGCACGATCACGCCCGGAATGGGTCGTGACAAAAGTGGTATCGAGCGATTAATCCTCGGAAGGTGTCTACAGACGTATCTAGTAGAGTCTTGGTTATCGGTGTGTTGCACCACACCAATAATCGTGAGGCTATAGGATATTTAGGATTGGTTTCCATTCTTCTCACTCGAGATCGTGCCTTAGAGCCGTATTATAAGTTGGACCTCTAACGTATTTCCTTTCTTTAACGATTATGCCTCCACGTAGGCAACCCGCCCGAGCGGCAAGGCAAACGAGGAGCTGCTAGTGGGACACCGAGAGTCACGAGGGCACAGGCCAGTCTATACCCGAGACGGCGAGTTCCACGACGCCGACCCTGCGAGGTTTAGGGCGCAGCAGCGGGTCGATGAGACCACAAGACCTATACCTCGATCCCACACTGGAGCGAGATGAGGGTTCTGAGAGATGGCCCGCCATCGCCGTGATCGTGGCGAACACGAGATAAATTTGGATCTGACGCAGCAGCTCCAGCTCAAGAGCACTGTGGTTCACCCGAGATCGCATAGCCATGCGCTACGGATTTTTGAGTTGTAGCCCGCCGAGTTCTACGGTCGAGGCACGAGGATGATCCGCAGGAGTTCATCCGTCGATGCGAAAGATCATGCGAGTGATCAAGGCTTGAAGACCGAGTCCGTGATCTTCGGTTCCCATAGTCGCGTGATACCGCAATGATCGATTGGTTTGATTCGTGGGAGTTATCACGGGAGTGCACGCGTCCCCACTACTGGGATGAGTTCTCGAGGCCTTTCTCACTCATTTCTTGCCTCGGATGAGGAGGCACGGGCCGACAGATTTTTGTCACGACAGAGAGGACGCACGCCAGGAGTACAACGTTGAGTTTGATTCGTTGGCTCGATATGTCCCACTGCGTTAGCGAGCATGGGCGAGTGCATCGCTACGCCACGGGCTAGATGATTATATGGCCGAAGTTCTTGCGCGTGTGGCTCTTCACCAGTATGGATATTACCCGCACGCAGCTCATGCACTTGAATGCGGCGAGCGTAGAGGCCGACGTTGTGAGCAGCGAGGAAGACCGGGGCGATAGGTCTTTTGGTAGCTATCGTGGTGGCGCCTCGCAGCGCCTAGATTTGCACCACACCGGCTGAGCACTCCTACACCGCCCTCGGGACACCAGATATTCGGCGCGCACGGGGCCCCGTGGATTTCGACGCCCGTGAGCAGCGGAGTATCGCCGACGACCACCCTCGGTGCCGATGCGGAGATCCCACTTCGGAATTGTGGTACCGCTACGGAGTTTGTTACGCAGGCGAGGTCACTTTGCGAACCGTCCACTGTGGCGTACTGATGGTAGGGTCGACCACGTGTTCTTTCACGGTCTTCTTCATCTCCTACAGCTACTCGCCCGAGGGCAAGGTACTCATGGCCAGCAGGTCGCAGAGGTCGTGGCGCGTCCCAGATTCTAGCGGTCCTCGTAACCGTATTTATGCCTTGTCCACCGGCAGATCGTGAGGCCTCACCGATGTCGTCACAGTACCTTATCGGGCCGATTTGATGTATGCCTTGATAGATCGGGTTCTACTCGCCCCTATATATCTCCCTTATTGCTAGTAGGATAGGGATAGAGCACGAGTCCATGAACCTTTCGAGGTAGCTACGCCAGTGGGTGATTCGGTGGTAGCTCGGCGGGTATATAGGGCTTGTCCAGTGACCATATACAGTCGTCAGACCCTAGCCGACTTGATAGAGTTGGATATGACTGATTTCGACGTGATCATGGGTATGGATTGGCTAGCATCTTGCTACGCCAATGTAGACTGCAGGGAGAGAGTGGTACGGTTCCAGTTTCCTGAGGAGCCGGTTGTTGAGTGGGAGGGGACCACGGTGTCGCCGAGGGGTAGGTTTATTTCCTACCTCAAGGCTAGGAAGATGGTGCAGAAGGGGTACATCTACCATCTCGTTCGGGTGTTTGATCTCGAGGCCGGTGCCGATTTTCATCGATTCGATAGTCAAAGAGTTCCCGACGTGTTTCCGCACGACCTCGGGTATCCTCCCGAGAGGAGATAGAGTTTTGTATCGATGTGCTGCCAGACACTCGGCCTATTTCCATTCCGCCATATAGAATGGCACCTGCCGAGTTGAGAGAGTTGAAGGACCAGCTGAGAGATTTCTTTGGAGAAGGGCTTCATCGCCTAGTGTTTCTCCCCGGGAGTGCGGTATTGTTCGTGAACAAGAAGGATGGACGCCGCGCATGTGTGTTGATTACTGACGGTGAACAAGGTGACCATTAAGAACGAATACCCCTTCCCGAGATTGATGATTTGTTCGACCACCGCGAGTGCGAGATGTTTCTCCAAGATTGATCTGCGATCGGGCTATCATCAGGTGCGTGTTAGAGAGGCGGATGTCCCTAGAACTGCATTCCGGACCCGGTACGGGCACTATGAGTTCAGGGTTATGTCTTTCGGTTGACCGATGCTCGGCGGTATTCATGGATTTGATGAACCGAGTGTTCAAGCCATTTTTGGACACGTTTGTGATAGTGTTCATTGATGATATCTTGGTTTATTCTCGCCAGAGCGGGAGCATGCGAGCATTTGGAGACCGTCTTTGAGTTCTCCAGACCAAGAATGTTATGCGAAGTTTTCCAAATGTGAGTTTTGGTTAACTTGGTGGCTTTTCTTGGCATATTGTCTGGCTGATGGCATTCGGGTGGATACGCCAAGATCGAAAGTCGAGTTGGCCTAGACCTACTACTCCGGCGCAGGTTCGCAGCTCGGGCCTTGCGAGTTATTATCGCGGTTCGTAGAAGTTTGCTTCTATCTGCACCACCGACTAGGCCGACTCGAAGGAGCTAGGTTTCGATGGATCACGCGTGTGGCGTGGTTTCCGATTCTCGAAGGAGAGACAAACGATCGCTCGTTCTTACTCTTCCGGAGGTCCGCACGGCTATGTCGTGTATTGTGATGCGTCGGGCATCGGGTTGGGATGTGTGTTGATGCAGAGGCAAGGTTATAGCGTCACGTCCCGAAGCCTTAAGAAGCATGAGAGGAACTACCCCACCCATGATTTGGAGTCGCGGTGATTCACGCCTTGAAGATCCGAGGCACTATTTGTATGGGTTCATGTGGATATTTATACAGACCACAAGAGCCTCGGTATATCTTCAGAGAGAGCTGAACTTACGACAGAGACGGTGGTTAGAGTTGCTCAAGGATTACGATGTCGACATCCTGTACCACCTGGGGAAGGCCAATGTTGTGGCAGATGCTCTTAACCGTAGGTCAATGGGGAGTCTATCAGATGTTCAGCCAGAAATGAGGGGCATGGTCCGCGAGTTACATCAGTTAGAGAGCCTTGGAGTCCGACTGATTGATTCTGATAGCAGTGGGGTTCGAGTTCGAGAGGTTGCCGAGTCTTCCATCGTCGAGGAGGTGAAGAGGCAACGTTGAGGATCGATTTTGACACTGCACCGTGATACGCTCTTCGTGAGAGGAAGGGTCCTTTGAGGTAGCACCACGATGGGGTGCTAAGGTTTGAGGGCGGGTTGTGTGTTCCGGATATTGCGGGACTTCTGGCGGGTTCTAGGGAAGCACACAAGCGTTACTCTATCCATCCGGTCGACCAAGATGTACCACGACCTTAGATCCGTATTGGTGGGATGGCTTGAAGAGGGCGTTGCGAGTTTGTAGCTCAATGCCCGTGTTGTCAACAGTGAAGATAGAGCACCGCAGGCACGGTGGTTTGTTGCGACGATTGAGATCCCGACCGGAAGTGGGAGGTGATCAACATGGACTTTATCACAGATTACCTCGCACTCGAGGAGACATGATTCTATATGGGTTATCGTCGACGGTCGAAATCAGCCCACTTTCTTCCGTCGGGCGACTTTTTCTGAGGATTATGCGGACTTTACATCAGAGATCGTCGATCGCATGAGTCCCTATTTCGATCATATCGGCAGGAGCCCGGTTTGGCTAACTTACGGAGGTCTTTCCGTAAGGTTTAGGACGCAGTGAGCACGAGTCTCGCATTCCATCCGCAGACAGACGGACGGAGCGCACTATCCGCACTCTTGAGGATATCTTTGCGAGCTTTGTGTTATTGACCGAGGTATGGGAGGATCATTTGCCTCTAGTTGAGTTTGCGTATAATAATAGCTACCACTCCAAGTATTCGATGGCGCCTTATGAGGCCTTGTATGGGAGGAAGTGCAGTCGCCGATAGGCTGGTTTGATGTAAGCGAGGTGCGATTAGTGGGACCAGATTTGCGGCAGCAGCGATGGATAAGGTGAAGCTTATCCAGAGCGATTCTTCGATTTCGAGTCGACATAAGTCATATCGCAGATCATCGTCGTCGATCCGGAGTTCGAGGTTGATGATTGGTTTTCTGAAGGTGTCACCCATGAAGGTGTGATGAGATTCGGGAAGAAAGGGAAACTCGGCGAGGTACATTGGGCCGTTCGATTGTCGCGAGGTAGGCAAGGTTGCCTACGAGTTGAGTCTGCCGTCCGATCTGGAGGCAGTGCATCCGGTGTTTCATGTTTCTATGCTGAGGAGATGTATCGGGGATCCATCTAGGGTGCATCCGATTGACGATGTCCAGGTGACCGAGGGGTTATCGTATGAGGAGATTCCCATAGCGATAATCGATCGTCAGGTTAGGCGTCTGCGGACCAGGGCGTGGCTTCCACAAAGTCTTGTGGCGGAACGAGCTCAGGGAGGAGATGACGTGGGAAGCTGAGGAGGACATGAGGCAGAAGTATCCTCACCTATTCCCCACACCTCCAGGTAACTCACTTTCCTACTTGTAAATTTTCATTGTCATATTTGCTTAAGTGTTGTATTGTGGCCAGGTGTGGCATTTGCAACTGTTTAAGTTATGAGAAACCTTATCGTTATCTGTCTTGGGAAGGAACATTCGGGACGAATGTTTCTAAGGAGGGGAGAATGTTATACCCCGTATTTCCAGAGTATGTACGTAGGGGCGTACGTACAAAAAGTTTAGCATTAAGTTAGGCATTATGGACGAGATTGTGCACAACCCACGAAACGGATGGTTTTCCGACGAAACGTTTTACAAAACTTGCATAGGGTAAATTACGGCAATGTCATTTTTAATTTTTGCGGATTTTTCCGAGAGATGAAACATTTTGGGCCAACGAGAGGGTGACTCACCCTCAAGTGGACGACAAAAGGGGGCAATGCCTTGGACGATTGGCATGGTTTTGGGGCTTAATTCTTGGGTCAATGTTTTGTGAGGGATTTGTGGAGTAGGTTAGGGTGCACTTGTGCAAATCCCCACCATCCACTTGCCCTCCACTTGCCCTCATCTTAGCCCTTGAAAGCCCTATAAATACCCCCTTGAGTTAATGAACTCTTCATCCACAAATCAACCTTCCAAGTCTAAAAATCCCTCCTTCCCCCTTGTGAGCTTCTCGTCCTAGCCTCACTTCTCCCTCTAGAGAGCTTAAGAAACACCCATCTCCCTCGAGCCTAGTGGCTTCGGCCGAGTACCCCCCCTTGGTAGAAAGTTGTCTTCCAAGTATTGTTACTATTCCCAAATACTTTAGCCTATACCTTGTTGTATTTCCAAAGTCACCTCTATACTAAAAAGCCTAGAAATACTACCTTATCTCCATTGTCACTAAACGAAACCCTAAGAGAAACTTCATTGTTGGTTGAAGTAGAAAGTAGAAGTTGTTAGAAACTTCTAAGGGTTTCTTGGAGCTATCGGAGCGTGCAAATTAGGAGCTAAACCTTGCTCAGGATCGACATTTAACTTGGATAATTTTGGGCTTATCGAGGTAAATACTTTTGTCCTTCTATTGTAATTGGATATTACATATAAGAATAGTTAAGACTTGAGTATAAGATAGAAGGATATTAAATAATAGAATTGAACTGTTATCACAGTAGAAGGGTATAACAGAAGAAGAATTAAACTGTACTTACATAGGACTGTATTTACAGTAGACTTGGGTAACTTGCCGGGTAGGGAAGTGCTGCCCGATTTTCCGTAGAATAAAGAACCCTCTGTTTAGAATATCCTACAGAATAGTCTAGACGTTGATAGACGATTTGGTGGTATGAGTCGATACTCTGCGCGCGACATATTCGACTTGGCAGGTGGATTTCGCCGAGAAGGTATGTGATTCTTCCTATACTCTTGAGCATGATATTTTAAAGTATATATATAGTACGGTAGACGTACGTGTGTTAACTGAACGTAGTTTTAATGCAATGTCTTTTGACTTAAGCCTGAATAATAAGAATCTTGAAGTCTTTCAAAAGAATTACAAAACATTTTTGAAAGAAGAACGGATATTGTTTTTAAAACAAAAAGCTTAAGAGTTATACTAGCTTTATGGGAAGTTAGGTATAACTACTTAAGACAGATAAAAGGAACAGTTTACTTATGCGTTTATAAAAGACTTGTATTGATTTCTGGAAAGTATAATAAGATGGTTTGATAAGTGGACATAATATGATGCTATGTGTGTTAGTGTCTTGTAACGTTTGTATAAAAGGGTATTCTTGTTGTGCTTATGTTGTTTAACGATAAGCTGTTATGTTAGTATTATATCACTCACCTCTTGACATGATACCGGGTTAAGTCGCCTCACGCGGGGTAGACTCAGCGATGCAGGACCATGATTCGAGAATACCTCATGCGGGTCCGGGGACCTATGCGAGCTACGGAGTTCCGTGTTAGTGTGCGGGTTATACCTCATGCGGTCTATGTGCCATGCGACTACGAGTCGGGGCGATGTCGAGGAGTAGCTACCCTCGATGCGGGGAATACCTCATGCGGGCCTACGTGAGTGGCCTATGCGGACTACGGGAGTCCAGGATTAGGCTTGCATAATGATACTATGGGCGATTGGCCCTGCTTCGATCATTCGCAGCCTAGAAAAGACCTGTTACAATTTACCTATTGTGGCTCTTGTTTATGATGTGGCACTATGTGCGGTTACATTGGTTGTTTCGTGCATATTTGTAAAATTGGTTTTAAAATGATATGATTTCATTTAAGTACTTTACAGTTTCACATACTTGGTACCTTGTCACGACCCGAACTCGGGCCCGTGACTGGTGCCTTACCCCGGGCACCCTAGTGATACAACATTAGAGAAAAACCAGCGGAAATAAAAACTTTAAACATATAAATAAATATGGATCAAGATGAAAGAAAACAGGCCAACCAAAACGGTTGTCTTTCAACATATATATATATAAACATTTGAACAGTTACAATCCTTACAACCCTGCCCACAACAGTGCTACAGACCTCTAAGATTTATACAACAACTATGACGGAACAGGGCCCCGCCATACCCCTGAATGTACAAGAACTTACAGACTTCTAGTGTCACTCCGGTGACCCAACAAATGGTACCGGGCTGCTTGCGATCCCTGAGGTTTGGACCTTCTCAGGACGTGCCATACGGAGAGCCACGGTTCGGGTCTGTTCCCGTGGTAGAGCTCACGGCCTCTTATACGCCACCCAAGGAGGTCGATAACAGTACCAAGTATGTGAAATCAGAAATATCAGAAATGAAATCATAACAGTCTATATAAAACAGGAGACGTGTATGATAACCAAACTACAGTTCATAACATAAAAGCAGTCATGTCAAGTCAGGGTCTCACGCCCTCAAGTCATCCCTCATGCCCGTGGAACTCCTTCCTCACTGCCGGCAGTCTGGGTACAAATCATGTGATACGTATAACATGTCTCGGCCCATCTCATGGACCCAAAGATAGAAACGTGTGGAATACATTCGGTTCATCTCATGAACTCGGCGATCGGATGGAATACATTCCTGTTCATCCACGAACGCGGTAGTCGAGTGAAATACATTCGGTTCATCCACGAACGCGTAGTCGAGTGAAATACATTCCTGTTCATCCCATGAACGCTGAGTCAGTGAAATACATTCCCTGCACAACAAGTCTATCATACGCAAACATAGGCAAGTTTCACAACAACAAGCATAGGCAAGCTTCACAACAACAAGCATAGGCAAGTTTATACACAACTCAAGGTACTTTCATTTTATGTCAAAGTCCGGATTTTAACCCTAAAGTACTACGTATGTTAAATTCCTTTTAAGAGATCCATTCCTTTTATAAAAGTCACCCGATACCCGTGGTATAAAAATAGAGTGACTTATATCTTTTAAGTAAAACCACATTCATACTTTCCTTTTTAAAACCAAATTAAGGCAATACCATGCCTTCTTTTTGGACCAACACACTTCTCTTTTTAAAGTCAAGTTACCACATTAAAACAAATGATGAAACCCTTCTTTTGTTTTCATAAAGTCGTTATAACTAACTTCCCATAAAGCTGTTATAACACTTTATGTTTTAAACCAATTTAAGACAAAAGAATGCCTTATTTTCCCTAGAGTTCCAGTTTGCCTAATTTCAATTACTCAGGTCTCTTTATTTTTAGAAAAGTTTCATAGTTCATAGTCTTAATCATTTAAGAATATAATTCTCTTTTAAAACAATCTGAGAAACATATGCCTTATATGAGTGTAGGTTATTCTTGTTCATAATCAATTTTATTAAGCAGCCATGATCTAGGAAATGTAATATCATTTTGTCTCATCTTAGCTTCTATGCAGATGGAGGTTTCTACTGGTTTTAATAATACTTCTTTATTCAATACATTTTCCTTTATTAGCGCTGCAGTGGTTTGTTCGATACCCGTTCTGATTTCCGAAATCAGTAAAACATTATTCCTTTTAAAAAAACCAAGTACTCATTACTCACGAATGAGGTTTCACACAAAATTCATATTAATACATTCAAGTCAAGTCTCTTATCTTTTAAGATTAAGTCTCTTAACTTATAAAATCAGTAAAACCATTCTCTTTATCTCTCTTAAGACGTTATACCTAACTTCCCATAAAGCTAGTATAACTCTTATGTTTTCAAAACCAAGTATTACTCTTCTTTCAAAAACGGTTCTTAATCTTTTTGACATACTTCAAGATTCTCTTTTATTCAGGCTTAAGTCAAAAGACATTGCCGTACAACTACGTTCTGTTAACACACGTACGTCTACCGTACTATATATATGTATTATTCGGGCTTATGTCAAAAGACATTGCCACACGTACGTCGACCGTACTATGTATATGTATTATTCGGGCTTAAGTCAAAAGACATTGCCACACGTACGTCTACCGTACTATATATTCATGCTCAAGAGTATAGGAAGGATCACATACCTCGCGACGATTATCGACTATAAGCAAAACGCTCCACGGCTATAACCCGGCTAGCCTTGTCCACCTTCTAAGTAGCACATGCTACTTGCAGAACATTCAACCAATAAAGGTTATCACCATCAGAATACAAATTCTATGTAAATACGCTTAATCTTCTACTCTAATATTCTTCCGATGTGATTTCGATTCAAGTCTATATTGTAATATCCTTCTATTACTTCAACTCACTTCTATGAATCTTATATTCATTTCTATACTACTACGATGTAATTTCCAATTACAAAAGAAGGACAGTAGTATTTACCTCGATGAGCCCAAAATTATCCAAGTTTAATGTCGCTCCTGAGCAACGCTTAGCTCCTACTCCGAGTGCTCCAATCCGCTCCAAACAACCCTTAGAAGTTCTACGCAACTTACTAAACACTTCAACCGACTATGAAGGTTTTCCTTGGGTTTCGTTTTTGTGGATCGAGGAAAGTATAATGGTATTTTCGGACTCTACGTATAGAGGTAACTTTGGAAAGTACTACAAGGTATAGGGCTAAAGTATTTGGGCATTATAACAATACTTGGAGAGTATTTCTATACCACAAAAGTGGGGGTATTATACGAAACAACTAGCTGGGGGTACTGATCGGTGTATTTTATATACACCTTTGAGTCAGTCTAGTTAGTCTTTTGTCCCGTTTTGTACATACAAAGTGTCGTATTAGGATAGATTTTCTTTCTTTTGAGTCAAAGTGGCTAAAGTGGCCAAATGGCGAAAAGGAGCGAAAAGGGGAAAAAGAGGAGGTACTAGAGCCGAAACGGAGAAAGTGGCAAACGAGGTGAAATCGGACTAGCACGGGCGCCCTCGCAGCTGAAGGTGGTCGCGCGCCTATTATTCGTAGAAGCTGCGAAGATCCAGCGCGCGCGCAGAGACTGAAATGGCCGCGCGCTAAACATCCGAGAAGCCACAGAGTTGCAGTGGCCACGCGCCTCGCAGCCAGATATCGGCCGCGCGCCAAAACACCCGAAGTATTGCAGAACTTTAGGCGCCGCGGCGCCTGACAGCAGGGCCGGCGCCGACGCGGAAAAATTAGGTCTGTTGACGGATTTTTGGGCCAGCACGGAAGGAAAAGAAGGGAGACGTTTTAAACCTATAAAAGGAGAACCCTAGGCGCTTTTCAAGGGTTCCTTTCTTGCAAAACACAAGGTTTTCTTGCCTAGAGATGGAGACCCAAACATTAGTAATTTCTTTTCTTTTTCTTTTCTTTAATTCAGTTTTTGCATGATGAACTTTGAATTAGTTCTTGTCATATTCATGGCTAGGAACTAATTCTCTTATAGGGCTTTCTATGTTGAATTCTTGAACCTTATGTTATAAAGTAATGCATGCTTATGGTTATTATTCTTATTGAGAGATCTATCCAATAATTGAGTTGAATTCTTGGTAGCTAATTGACAACTAGTTATCACTATATGATTTCTAATCAGATTCTGAAAAGGAGGGATTGTGAATATGCTGTAAGTTGGGTAGACGGTCTTGAATTGGGGATGAAAATACCTCAATTAGATTTGTAGCGTTGATGAGAGGCTTAACAACCCTAATTTTGGCGATCAGGCGTGACTGGCCAACTAGGTTTTTGTGCTTAATCCTCCTATAGAGTTACCCTTATCGTGAAAGTTAGGTAAGGAACAATCTGGGTTGAGTGTTTATATAACCTAACGGGAGTATAAAACGATTTCAGAACTGCTTTCTCCAAAAGAAGAACACCATAAGTAATGCATTAGTAAGTAACATAAGCGGATAGTAAGGATACATAGAAGCCCTATTCTCATCACATCTGAATTAAATCGTTATAATTAATTAGCTTTTATAATTCTTAGTCATAAACAACCAATCACTCATTAATTCACCAAATAGATACTAGAAAATAGACAATTGGTACTTGAACCCTAATCCCAGAGGACGATATTCGGTCTTATCTAAGACTATACTACTTGATACGATAACGTGCACTTGCGTTTAAAAGTGTGTGCATCTAATCGCGCATCAAGTTTTTGGCGCCGCTGCCGGGGATTAGGCAATAGTTCAATATCAAATTATCTATTTTTAATTTCTAATTTGGATTTAATTTTCATTTTTTTATTATTTATTTTTAGTTTCTACGAAAATCAGGGTGCCGTGATTCTTTGTTTGTTTTTGATCTTTCTCAGGATATCAGTTTATGCGAAGGAGAAGAGGAGCTGACACTCTTGTTCCCTTCAATCCGGAAATTGAGAAAGCCTGCAAACAGAACAGAAAGAATCAGCGAATTGCAACGTTGATAGAAATGGACGGTGCTCCCAACAATAACAGGATGAGAGAAGGGTTAGGTGAAAATCAACTTAACCCAGGAGATCCTCAGCAAGTGCCAATAGATATGGAGGACAGGGTTCGAATCCAAAAAGAAGTCCGAGATTATGTGCTACCAAGAGTGAATGGAGCACGATTTGCATTAGGCTCCCTACACTAGGCCAACAATTTCGA
Source organism: Przewalskia tangutica (assembly GCA_029844215.1). Taxonomy (NCBI): domain Eukaryota; kingdom Viridiplantae; phylum Streptophyta; class Magnoliopsida; order Solanales; family Solanaceae; genus Przewalskia; species Przewalskia tangutica. Next base: position 80,254,164 of record CM056725.1, read on the forward strand.
GATAAAACCAGCGATTCTGAGCATGGTGCAGCACACAGTGCAGTTCGGAGGACTGCCATCGGAGGATCCACATATGCACATAGCAAATTTCTTGGAGCTATGTGCCACTTTCAGATATAACGTTCATCGATGATGCCGTCAGATTGAGGCTCTTTCCTTCTCACTCGAGGATAGAGCAAAGTATGGTTGAATTCTCGCCACCGATTCGATATTTACATGGCACGAAATGCACGTAAATTCCTAGCCAAGTTCTTTCCACCAGAAAGCAAAGAAAATGAAGAGGGGAGTTGAACAACTTCTATCAAGCTGATGGAGAGTCCTTATATGAAGCATGGGAGAGATTCAAGGATCTACAGAGGAAGTGTCCACACCATTGCATTGAGTTGTGGAACTTGGTTCATATTTTCTACAACGGCCGAGCAAGACAACCGTAACCATCATAGATGCAAACAGTGGGGCATTCATGAGGAAAAGTTCACGACGCCCACGAGTTATTAGAAGATATGGCCACTAACAACCATGTCATCAAGAGAGGCAACCAGCTGGGAGAAGAATCGCGGTCCATGAAATAGATGCTATTGTCGCTTTGAACGCACAAGTGGCTCTTCTAGCGAAACAATTGCAAAGAACATACCGGTCGATGAATCTTTGTAACCGCCAAAATCATGAGATATGTGGCGCCCACATACATTTGATAGGTGTCCTTCATGGATACCAACAACATCCCAATGAGCAGGCAGAGTGTCAAGCAGTAGGTAACTACCAGAGGCAACAGAACAACCCCTACTCAAACACTTATAATCCAGGATGGAGGAATCACCCAAACTTCTCATGGAGAGGAGATCAGGGCCAACAAAATCGCACTGTGGCCAAGAAACCAATATCGTGGCGCAGACCAAGATAGGCGATGCAGAACCAAGCAGCATCGTAACCAATGCCTTCACTCAAGCCCCCCAAATTTCAATACCAACGCACCAGTGTCAAGAAGAAAACCGGATGAGCTTAAAGCAATGCATGACAAAGACTTGCCAACGCCTGCACGCAGCTTATAACAGAATCTAGATCCTCGCTCGTAAACTTGGAAACACAGTAGACAAATAGCAAAGCAGTGCAAACATCGAGCCACGGGACATTGCCAAGCAATACCGAGGTAAATCCGAGGAGCAATGTAAGGCAAGCGGTTGAGAAGTTGGAAAACAATTGAGCAACAAATTACTCACCAATAGTTGAGAGGGAAGCGAGTTAGAAAAGATAAGGTGATCAACCTAGCCCGGTGATAGAAAACTCCGAGAAGGAGTATACTGAAAAGATTCCTTTCCCCAGAGATTACAAAGGAAGGCGGTCGATAAACAATTTTCCAAATTCTGGAGGTATTCAGAAGTTGCACATCAACATACCGCTTATAGAGGCTTTGGAGCAGATGCCATCTTACTTCAAGTTCATGAAAGAAATCTTGGGAAAAAGAGGAACCGCCGAATATGAGATAGTAGCACTAATGTAAGAGTGTAGTGCTATCTTACAAAAGAAATTGCCACCAAAGCTAAAGGACTCGGAAGCTTTACACTACCATGCACAAGGTGGTGACTTGCAACAGAGCTCATGTGATCTAGTGGCGAGTATAAATTTGATGCCCTATCGCTTTCAAAAGATGGAGTTAGGAGAAGCAAACCCACCACCGTGAGTCCGCAACTAGCCGACAGATGCTGGTTCATCCACGAGGAAGATCGAGGATGTGATTGTGAAGGTAGGAAATTTTTTTTCCCGCAGACTTCCTCATTCGGATATGGAAGAAGATGCAAAATCCCGATCATATTGGGAGGCCATTCCTAGCAACGGTAGAGCCTTGATTGACGTTGAAAGAGAGAGCTAACGCTAAGAGTGGAGAACGAAGAGATGGTGTTTAAAGTCTTTAAACACGCCATTGAGCCAAGAACCGTAAGTGGGTGTTTTGCAATCAACACCACCAAACCCCATGCGAGCCATTGCAATGCAACCAAAGAATGATGAGCCCAAGAAAGCAAGCATGGTTTGTCGAGATGACACTAAATGAGGTAATTGTTCTTAACTCCCTACTACCGATAATGCTAAAAAGAAAAGGAGAAAAGGAAACGCCAAATGTGGCGGAAATGGATTAGTTGGGGACTTAATCCACCCTGGGGCTAGTAAGTCTAAGGAACTTGCGTCCGCTAAAAGACGTTAAAGATACGCTTGTTGGGAGGCAACCCAACGTTTTCAATTATGTTATTTTAATTTCTCTTTAAGTTTATTTTATTTTTGTCTCGAAACGCCTCACGGTCTTGGAGTCTTGTGTTTTGTGATGTGATTGATGTACATGGAAATAAATCAAGAAAAGCGAGATTTCCGCAAAGCGGCAGGCCGCGCGCTGAGCAGGCCGCGCCGTAAAGTCCCGGCGAGCGCAGATGTTTAGCCGCGCGCTAAAAGCTGGCCGCGCGCCGGAATCCGTAAATTTAAAACGCCAAAAAAAAAAAAAAAAAAAAACTGCACTTCGCCTCAAAGAACAGACGGAGAGCAACAGCAGCAGAGGCCGCCATGGATGAAGATGAGCCTGAAATAGGAGCTCAATATGAGGCAGACCCGGCCACCGCCAACCACAAGAGCGAACCTTCAGAGCCCACATAGGGCAATTGTACCAACACCAGAAGGAGATGATGCAGACCTTGCAAACAGTAATACAAGGACAGCAAGAAACAAGGCAACAAATCGACGAGCTGAGTGCCTTGTTCAACCAATGGTCGATGCATTATCCACCGCCACCACCACCATTTTAGCCAAAGTTTGTAAGTGTCGTTTTCTTTCATCGTCTTGAGTCTACACACATTGGGGACAATGTGTGATTTAAGTTTGGGGGTGTGTTTTGTGTTTTAGTTTTATTTGTGTGTCATGTTATGTTTTATTTAAGTCTTTTTATTTGTTTCATGTTTATTTTGAGTCACCAAATTTTTTTTTTTTTGAGTCATAATTGCCTGTCAAAGATCATGTATGCTGTAGTTGCTAGAAACACCTAGTGAAGTAAGGTGGAATAATGTCAAGGAATGGAAGCAGCTATCTAAACACTTAGGTTAGAGATGCCAAAACTCACGTAACTGCCTATTGGAGTCTCTTGCTTGAGTTATGTATGCTAAATGATAAATGCTTATGTATATGATTGCTATTTGAGGCGAAATAGTTAGGATATGCATGTTAGGGAGATGACTCAGGCATTTCTTTGATAGCCAATTCTTACCATTCTTTTCTATCCCGTACTTTAAAAATATCACTAGTTAGCCCCATTGAGCCTAAATTTGAAACTTCTTCTTTGACACCCCATATTCCCACAAAATTGTGCCATAAGTGAAAATATGAAATAGTGGAGTACATTGTGTTAAAAAGAAGAAACAAAAAGAGTGAACAAGTTTGAGGCACCCTAATGGAAAAGTAATAAGAAAGAGGCAAAAGCCTAAGTTTGGGGGTGCCTATTTGTATAATACACTTCACTATCCCAAAACAAAAGAGGGGAATGATAGAATTGAAGTGAAGGAAAGAATCAAAAGAAAAAGGGAAAAATTGAAAAGCCAAAGAGCTTCTGGTACAGAAAAATGAGCCTAAATGCCTATCTTTACCAACCCCTACCTAAGCCTACATTACAACCCCCAAAGTCCTGAAGATCTCTTCTATGTATATCCAGAATTAGTGGAGAATAGCAAGTAAGCATGCCATAGGAATTTTTGAATTTATATGCATACTTGAGTACACTGACTTCCATTTAAGCATGATAAGTATGAGTTTGCGAAATATCTAGCTCAATGTGTTGAAATTCCATGCTATATGTTCCTGCATATTATTCTGCTAACCTTCATGTTTTTCTAGTTAACATTCATGCAGCAAAAGTGATCAATGGCAGGGAGTCTGTTTATTTTCTTTGTTGATTTTCTTATTTATTGAGTCTGTCATTTTATTGTATTTCTTTCTATCTTTGCTCGAGGGCGAGCAAAGGTTAAGTTTGGGGGTATTTGATCGGTGTATTTTATATACACCTTTTGAGTCAGTCTAGTTAGTCTTTTGTCCCGTTTTGTACATACAAAGTGTCGTATTAGGATAGATTTTCTTTCTTTTGAGTCAAAGTGGCTAAAGTGGCCAAATGGCTAAAAGGAGCGAAAAGGGGGAAAAGAGGAGGTACTAGAGTCGAAACGGAGAAAGTGGCAAACGAGGTCGAATCCGACACTGCGCGCCCCTCGCAATCGAAGCTAGGCGCGCGCTATTATTCAGAAGCCGCAGAAGATCCAGGCCGCGCGCCTCGTGAGACCAGAAATAGGCCGCGCGCTAAACATCCGAGAAGCCACAGAGTTGCAGGCCGCGCGCTCTGCATGCCAGATATCGGCCGCGCGCCAAAACACCAGTATGCGAGAACTTTAGCCGCGCCGACACAGGCCGCCGCGCGCCGACGCTGAAAAATTAGGTCTTTTGACGGATTTTTGGGCCAGCACGGAAGGAAAAGAAGGGAGACGTTTTAAACCTATAAAAGGAGAACCCTGGCGCTTTTCAAGGGTTCCTTTCTTGCAAAACACAAGGTTTTCTTGCCTAGAGATTGGAGACCCAAACATTAGTAATTTCTTTTCTTTTTCTTTCTTTAATTCAGTTTTGCATGATGAACTTTGAATTAGTTCTTGTCATATTCATGGCTAGGAACTAATTCTCTTATAGGGCTTTCTATGTTGAATTCTTGAACCTTATGTTATAAAGTAATGCATGCTTATGGTTATTATTCTTATTGAGAGATCTATCCAATAATTGAGTTGAATTCTTGGTAGCTAATTGACAACTAGTTATCACTATATGATTTCTAATCGATTCTCAAAGGGAGGGATTGTGAATATGCTGTAAGTTGGGTAGACGGTCTTGAATTGGGGATGAAAATACCTCAATTAGATTTGTAGCGTTGATGAGAGGCTTAACAACCCTAATTTTGCGCATTGTGCGTGACGGTCAACTAGGTTTTTGTGCTTAATCCTCCTATAGAGTTACCCTTATCAGCGAAAGTTAGGTAAGGAACAATACTGTGGTTGAGTGTTTATATAACCATAACGGAGTATAAAACGATTTCAGAAACCCGCTTTCTCCATAAGAAGAACACCATAAGTAATGCATTAGTAAGTTACATAAGCGGATAGTAAGGATACATATAAGCCCTATTCTCATCACATCTGAATTAAATCGTTATAATTAATTAGCTTTTATAATTCTTAGTCATAAACAACCAATCACTCATTAATTCACCAAATAGATACTAGAAAATAGACAATTGGTACTTGAACCCTAATCCCAGAGGACGATATTCGGTCTTATCTAAGACTATACTACTTGATACGATAACGTGCACTTGCGTTTAAAAGTGTGTGCATCTAATCGCAGATCGCACTTCTCGGCCAGTGGCACCACAAAGGGGAGGAGGCTCTCGCCAAGGCTCACTCATGGGGGGGCTTGACGAAATACAACTCTCAAAAGGGGGAGGGATTTTAACACTTAGAAAATGATTTTTGGATGAAGAAAGTTCATCACTTAGAGGGGGTATTTATAGGTCAAGGAATGACCAACCAATGGCCAAGATCCTTCCAAGTGTTAGGCAAGTGTAGGGCTAGGATTAAGCCATGTGCACCTTATCCATCTACCACACCAACTTGCACAAAATATCCTACCAACTACAAGCCACCTATTTCGTCCCTTTGCCGCTTCACTTCTTCCAATGTGAGGGTGACACTTGTCACCCTCCCGTTGGTCCAAAATGTTTCGTCTCTCGGAAAAATCCGCAAAAATTATAAATGACATAGCCGGAATTTTCCCTTCGCAAGCCTAGTAAAACGTTTCGTCGAAAAACGACTCCTTTCGGCACTTGTGTACAAATTTCGAAACTTGCCAAGTCTTAAGGCTTAAATTTATATACGTACGCCCTCACGTACATACTCTGGAAATACGGGGTATAACATACCTGTTGTACTGACCTCCTTCGGGGGGCTGCGTTCATGCCGCAGGTAAGGGAAAGCAGGTGCTAGATCCACATCCTTAGGATCTTTTGCTTTGGTGTCAGGAGCTCCATCTTCTCCGGAGGCTCGACTTTTGGGTATGATCTCCCTGTTGTGTAGATAGTTTTGTACATTCAGGGTATGGCGGGGCCCTGTCCCGCCATAGTTGTTTACTTCCTTAGAGGTCTGTAGTCCTATTGTACAGTTGGGATGTAAACTGCCAGATATATATATATGCCGAAAGGCACCCTTTTCTCAGATAAAATGTGTCTCATTTACAATTGTTTCATGTCTTGTGTTTTTATATTCCGCTGATTACTCTGATGTATGACTACTTGGGTGCCCGGGTAAGGCACCAGTCACGGGCCCCAGAATGGGTCGTGACAAAACCAATCCTAAATATCCTGCAGCCTCCTGATTATAGGTGTGGTGCACAACACGCAGATAATCAAGACTCTACTAGATACGGTCTGTAGACACTTTTCGAGGATTAACTACTCTGATACCACTTTTGTCACGACCCGACTCGGGCGCGATCGTGCCTTACCCCGGGCACCCTAGTGATACAACATCAGAGAAAATCAGCGGAAATAAAAACTCATAAAAGATAAACAGTGAAATAAGAAAACAGGCTAACCAAAACGGTTACCTTTCTGTATATATAAAAATGATTAAATCTGAACAGTTACATCCCTTTTACAAACCCTGCCCACAACAAGATTGGCTGCACTTCTAAGAATGTAACCACAACTACGACGGACAGGCCCCCATACTCGAATGTAAGTACTACAACGACAGGACTATACCAGGATAAGCCTCCGAGAAACGGAGCTTCCCAAAACGCCGAATCGTGATCCTATGAGCGAGGATCGACAATCGTGTACCTCTACCGCGGCATGAACGCAGCCCGGCGAGGTCGATAACAGTACCAAGAATGTGAAATCAAAATATCAGAATGAAATCATAATAGTCTATATAAAACATGAGACATATATGATAACCAAACTACGATACACAATATGTAAGCAGTCATGTCAAGTCAGGGACTCACGCCCTCAGAGTCATTACTCAAATATAACCATGGGTCTCATGCCCACAACATCAATCATGCCCGTGGAATTCCTTCCTCACTGCCGGCAGTCCATGATATAAAAACACCAAGGAATACACATGAACACCAGGTCCCACCTGTGTCATAAAAACCGTACGGGGTAAGTACGAAGGCATAGCCAACTACTAGAACCCACCGTACCAATAATGATATAAAACTGTATCGCGAGGTCTTTCTAGACCGCCAATGATCGAAGCTGGGCCACTCGCCCGCAGTATCATTGTGCGCGTCTAATCTCGAACTCCCGCGATTCGCGATAGGCCACATAGGCCCGCATGAGGTATTTCTCGCATCGCAGGGCAGCTAACCCTCGGCAACATCCTGGACTCCCGCAATCCGCATGGCCACATGGACCGCATGAGGTATTCCTCGCATCGGCGTAACACACCCGGCGGTTCCTGGAACTCCCGCAACTCCGCATAGGTCTCATGGACCCGCATGAGGTATGCCTCGCATCGGGGGGCAGCTAACCCCCGACAACATAACAATTCAGGGGGGGTATGTGATGTAATACAAGCGCAACCGGCTTATCGTAAACAACATAAGCACAACAAGAAAACCCCCTTCACATAAAAGTCCCAAGATACTAACGCCCGTAGTATCCTAGCATGTTTACTTATCAAACCCACAAGAAAGTATTACAAGGCTATCACAAGCAAAACATAGGCAAGTTACTCACACAAGGTACTTTTATTTTATGTCAACAAATCCGGGTTTTGACCCCAAAGTACTACATACTTTAACTCTTTAAAAAGATCCATTTCTTTCACAAAAGTCACACGATACCCGTAGTATCAAAATAGAGTAACTATCTTTTTAAGTAAACCAAAACAATTTCCATACCTTCTTTTTGAACCAACTTAAGACAAAAGCATGCCTTCCTTTTTAAACCATTTACACTTCAAATTCTCAAGTCTCTCTCTTTTATAAATCTAGTTCCTTACTTTGGAATTTTTAAGAAAATCAAAACTTGTTTTTAATGATCTTATTAAAGCAGTCATGATCTAGGAAATGTAATACAATTTTGTCTTATATTAGCTTCTATGTAGATGGAAGATTCTACTTGTTTTAAGTTAATTATTAGTCATTACATTTTCCTTTATTAACGCTGCAATGGCTTGTTCGATACTCATTCTCATTTCCGAAATCAATATAACCTTATTATTAAAAACCAAGTACTCATTACTCACGAATGAGGTTTCACAACTTTCTACACAATTCAAGTTCTTCAGATATCATATCAAGTCAAATATAAGTCAAGTCTCTTATCTTTTAAAATCAATAAACCATTCTTTTACCTACATAAAGTCGTTATAATTAACTTCCCATAAAGCCATTATAACACTTTATGTTTTAAACCAACCAAATTCGTTTAGCACACGTACGTCTACCGTACTACATAGTTCACAACAATCATGCTAGAAAAGATAGGAAGAGGTTCACATACCTCGCGACTGGTGCCTTACCCCGGGCACCCTAGTGATACAACATCAGAGAAAATCAGCGGAAATAAAAACTCATAAAAGATAAACAGTGAAATAAGAAAACAGGCTAACCAAAACGGTTACCTTTCTGTATATATAAAAATGATTAAACCTGAACAGTTACATCCCTTTTACAAACCCCCGCCACAACGATTACATGCACTTCTAAGAATGTAACCACAACTACGATGGGACAGGGCCCCGCCATACCCCTGAATGTAAGTACCTACAACGACAGGGGACTATACCAAAAGATAAGCCTCCGGAGAAACGGAGCTTCCCAAAACGCTGAACTGTGATCCTATGAGCGAGGATCGACAACTGGTGTACCTCTACCTGCGGCATGAACGCACTTCAAGGAGGTCGAGACAACAGTACCAAGAATGTGAAATCAAAATATCAGAAATGAAATCATAATAGTCTATATAAAACATGAGACATATATGATAACCAAACTACGATACACAATATGTAAGCAGTCATGTCAAGTCAGGGACTCACGCCCTCAGAGTCATTACTCAAATATAACCATGGGTCTCATGCCCACAACATCAATCATGCCCGTGGAATTCCTTCCTCATCGCGGCGAATTCCATGATATAAAAACACCAAGGAATACACATGAACACCAGGTCCCACCTGTGTCATAAAAACCGTACGGGGTAAGTACGAAGGCATAGCCAACTACTAGAACCCACCGTACCAATAATGATATAAAACTGTATCGCGAGGTCTTTCTAGACCGCCAATGATCGAAGCTGGGCCACTCGCCCGCAGTATCATTGTGCGCGTCTAATCCTGGAACTCCCGCAGTTCCGCATAGGCCACATAGGCCCGCATGAGGTATTCCTCGCATCGCAGGGCAGCTAACCCTCGGCAACATCCTGGACTCCCGCAATCCGCATGGCCAAATGGACCGCATGAGGTACTCGTGACGGCCAGAACACACCCGGCGGTTCCTGGAACTCCCGCAACTCCGCATAGGTCTCATGGACCCGCATGAGGTATGCCTCGCATCGGGGGGCAGCTAACCCCGACAACATAACAAGTCAGGAGGGGTATGTGATGTAATACAAGCGCAACCGGCTTATCGTAAACAACATAAGCACAACAAGAAAACCCCCTTCACATAAAAGTCCCAAGATACTAACGCCCGTAGTATCCTAGCATGTTTACTTATCAAACCCACAAGAAAGTATTACAAGGCTATCACAAGCAAAACATAGGCAAGTTACTCACACAAGGTACTTTTATTTTATGTCAACAAATCCGGGTTTTAACCCCAAAGTACTACATACTTTAACTCTTTAAAAAGATCCATTTCTTTCACAAAAGTCACACGATACCCGTAGTATCAAAATAGAGTAACTATCTTTTTAAGTAAACCAAAACAATTTCCATACCTTCTTTTTGAACCAACTTAAGACAAAAGCATGCCTTCCTTTTTAAACCATTTTAAGACAAAACCATGCCTTCCTTTTTAAACCATTTACAATTCAAATTCTCAAGTCTCTCTCTTTTATAAATCAAGTTCCTTACTTTGGAATTTTTAAGAAAATCAAAACTTGTTTTTAATGATCTTATTAAGGCAGCCATGATCTAGGAAATGTTATACAATTTTGTCTTAGCTTAGCTTCTATGGAGATGGAAGATTCTACTTGTTTTAAGTTAATTATTAGTCATTACATTTTCCTTTATTAACGCTGCAATGGCTTGTTCGATACTCATTCTCATTTCCGAAATCAATATAACCTTATTATTAAAAACCAAGTACTCATTACTCACGAATGAGGTTTCACAACTTTCTACACAATTCAAGTTCTTCACATATCATATCAAGTCAAATATAAGTCAAGTCTCTTATCTTTTAAAATCAATAAACCATTCTTTTACCTACATAAAGTCGTTATAATTAACTTCCCATAAAGCCATTATAACACTTTATGTTTTAAACCAACCAAATTGCTTAGCACACGTGACGCTCACCGCACTACATAGTTTACAACAATCATGCTAGAAAGGATAGAAAGAGGTTCACATACCTCGCGACGATTATCGACAATTAGCAAAACGCTCCAAAGTACTATAACCTTGCTAGACTTTTCCACCCTTCAAGTAGAATACGCTACTCGTAGTTCTTCAACCTATAATGGCCATAAAACGTCTATTAACTTCTAGATCCCTTCGTAGAACATTTCTAAGTACAAGGTTCCATATTCTACGGAAAATTCGGCAGCACCTCCCTATCACGACCCGACCTCGGGCCCACGACTGGTGCCTTACCCCGGGCACCCTAATGATACAACATCAGAGAAAATCAGCGGAAATAAAAACTCATAAAAGATAAACAGTGAAATAAGAAAACAGGCTAACCGGACGTGTACAATTCTGCCCCACAATAATACTACAAGTCTACTGTAAATACAGTCCAATATAAATACAGTTCAATTCTTTTTAATCATCCTTCCATAAATCATATACTCAATTATACATTACTACAACATGTAATCTCCAATTACAATAGGGGGATAAAGATCATTACCTCGATAAGCCCAAAATTATCCAAGATTTATAAGTCGATCCTGAGCAACGTTTAGCTCCAATTCCTTACGCTCCAACCCGCTCCAAGCAACCCTTAGAAGTTTCTAAACAACTTCTCTTAACACTTCATCTAAGCTATGAAGATTTTTCTAGGGCTTCATTTGCGACTATTGGAATAAAGTAATATTTCCGGCTCTTAGTATTGAAATAACTTTGGAATACTACTAGGAATACTAGGCTAAGATATTTGGGATAATAACAACACTTGAAGGATTTTTCTACAAAAAGGGGGGTGTTGGACGAGAACAACACAAGGAGGGATGGAGAATTTTGCCTTTGAAACTCTTAAGTGAGGATGAATAAAGTCTTGAAACAAGGGGGTATTTATAGAGAAATCAAGGGCTATGATTAAAGCAAGTGTAAGGTGAGGATGGGGTACATGTGTGTGGGTAGTTTTCCAACCATTTGTTCACCACAAAAATGGGACAAGTGGCTTGCCACTTGTCCCCCAAAAAACGTCCAAGCCATGTGGTCCCCCCCCCTCCTAATTTTCGGCCAATGAGCCACATGGGGGGTGCCACGTGTCTCCCCCCTACTCGTCCAAAATATTTCGTCTTCCGAAAATATCCGTAATGCCAAAAATCCAAAAAATAAAGTGGGCCCCACAAAACCGTAAATTTTTCCCGTGGGCCCCACGTGACCAATTCCGGAAATAAAATTCCATAATTCTCAAATATCCCAAAAAGTCCGAATACCAAATCTGGGAATCCAATTCCCAATAACGAACCTTTTTCCTTCACAAAATCCGGAAACTTTTCCGTCGAAAAATCACATCTTTCTTCCTTTCCAATTTTGTGTCGTATTCTCGTACGTACGTCCTCATATACATACTCTGGAACTACGGGGTGTTACAAAGCTATTATAACACTTTATGTTTTAAACCAACCAAGGACAACTATTCTCATTTTCGAAATCAAGATAACTTTATTCTTTAAAAGACCACACACCCATTACTCATGAATGAGGTTTTACAACTTTTTAACATAATTCAAGTCCTTAATATTTCATAACAAGTCACTTAACTTTGGAATCAATTCAAGGACACAAAAGGAAAATCAAATTCCTTTAAACACACGTGCGTCTACCGCACTATATATATTTCACAACAATCATGCTAGAAAGGATAGGAAGAGGTTCACATACCTCGCGACGATTATCGACAATAAGCAAAATGCTCCAAAGTACTATAACCCTGCTAGCCTTTTCCACCCTTCAAGTAGAATACGCTACTCGTAGTACTTCAACCTATAATGGCCATAAAACGTTTATTAACTTCTAGATCCCTTCGTAGAATATTTTTAAGTACAAGGTTCCATATTCTACGGAAAATTCGGTAGCACCTCCCCCCCGTAACCACATAAATAACCTCCACTATCAAGGCCCGCTACCAAGCCAACAACTCAGAGGGGATTACACGTCTAACCGGACGTGTACAATTCTGCCCCACAATTATACTACAAGTCTCAGAATACGGTCAATGTAAATCTGATTCAATTCTTTTTAATCATCCTTCCATAAATCATATACTCTATTATACATTACTACAACATGTAATCTCCAATTACAATAGGGGGATAAAGATCATTACCTCGATAAGCCCAAAATTATCCAAGTTTTATAAGTCGATCCTGAGCAACGTTTAGCTCCACTTCCTTATGCTCCAACCCGCTCCAAGCAACCCTTAGAAGTTTCTAAACAACTTCTCTTAACACTCCATCCATCTATGAAGATTTTCCTAGGGTTTCATTTTACGACTATTGGAATAAAGTACTATTTCCGGGCTCTTATGTTGGGATTACTTTAGAATACTACAAGGGATTACAAGGCTAAGGTATTTGGGACTATACCAACACTTGAAGAATTTTCCATACAAAGGGGGGGTGTTTGGACGAGAATTAACTAAGGAGGGAGTATATATTTTTGCCTTGGAAACTCTTAAGTGGATGAATAAAGTCTTGAAATCAAGGGGGTATTTATAGAGAAATCAAGGGCCAAGATCTAGGCAAGTGTGTGGTGTAGATTGGGGACATGTGGGTGTGGATTCTACCAACCACATGTCCACCACAAAATTGGGACAAGTGGCTAGCCACTTGTCCGCCCAAACCGTCCATGCCACATGTCCATCATCAATTCGGCCAACATGGCCACATGGGGGTGACACGTGTCGCCCCCCTACTCGTCCAAAATATTTCATCTTCCGAAAATATCCGTAATGCCAAAAATCCAAAAATAAAGTGGGCCCCACAAAACCGTAAATTTTCCCCGTGGGCCCCACGTGACCAATTCCGGAAATAAAATTCCATAATTCTCAAATATTCCAAAAAGTCCGAATACCAAATCTGGGAATCCAATTCCCATTAACGAACCTTTTTCCTTCACAAAATCCGGAAACTTTTCCGTCGAAAAATCACATCTTTCTTCCTTTCCAATTTTAATGTCGTATTCTCGTACGTACGTCCTCATATACATACCCTGGAACTACGGGGTGTAACATTCTTCCCCCCTTAGAAACATTCGTCCCGAATGTTCCTTCTAAGTCTCCAAACATACCTGCCGGTATAGTCTTCCCTACTATACTTATGAAACCAATTATGCCACACATGGCCATAATACAACATACGCGCAAAAATTCACATCCAAGCCAACGAAGAATCATCTCTAAAGCGTATAACAATACCATTAGCTCCACCCATGGTCCAAAGGATACTTTCTTCACATCTTTACTTATAAAAAGGACACTTCCATCTTCTTAACACATCTACGCCTCTTTTCTTACTCGTCGTACCCTCCTCGTACACTCGAACTCTTCCTACTATACGTACCACATTTCTGTCGTTGCTTCAGTTTTCAAAAATCTCGGGGTTACCATCTCCAACTTGGTCATCATTAACTGGGAACACTCTGGATGGATCTCCGATACTCTTCCGAATCATAGCAACATGGAAGACCGGACGTACTGCCTCCTAAGTCGGACGACAGTGCTAACTTATAGGCAACCTGGCCTTATTCTACAAACGATCTGGAAAGGCCCAAGTACCTCGGCTAAGTTTCCCCTGCTTTCCAAATCTCGTCACACCCTTCCGGGGTGGTACCTTCAAGAAGACCCACCGTCAACCTGAACTCCAAGTGTCGACGCCGACTATCCGCACGACTTCTGTTGACTCTGAACTGCTAATAACCTCTTCTGGATAAGCTTCACATTATCCACATCCTGCTGAATCAAGTATGGACCAACTATCTGAACCTTGCCAACATCGAACCAATCGACCGACAACCTACACTTCCGCCCATACAAGGCTTCATAAGGCGCCATCCGAATACTGAAATGGTAGCTATTGTAATACTCACTCAACAAGAGGCAAATAATCCTCACAGCTACCCCTGAAATCAAAACACCTGCCCGTAACCTATCCTCAAATGTCTGGATAATACGCGTCGTTATCCGTCGGCCCGAGGGTGAATGCAATACTGAGACTCACCTGTGTTACTAACCCCGCCTGGTAAAACCTCCAAAAAAAAAGAGATAGCCATAAACTGGGCTCCACTGCCTGTCATAAAATAAAAGTAGGAACCCCGTGCAGCCTTACAACCTTCCTGATATATAACATCTCGCATAACCCTCCGCCGAGTAAATGCGATCGAAAGACAAGATGGGTGGCCTCATCGGCGACTCATCGGTCGAACGCATCCACGAACTTGTACGATGGTTACTTAAACTTGGTCCTAACACCCTCGTGGCCCTATCACCTGGCGGGACCACCTCAAACTGACCCCACCACATTCCAGGCTGCGGGTTGACCCGCGATATGGCCTCAACCCGACCCACTTTGTACTAAACTCTCGTTCCCCGATCCGGAACAATCTTACCAGTTCACGTCATGAAAGCTACCACTTCCATCTCACACTACCCATGGAATTATCCCACAATATATATCACGCATACCAAGTACTTCGACAAAGACCAACCGTAAAATCATCCACTCAGGACGGCGCATCCAAGGTCCCAATTATAAATTCTAAGGCTCCCCATTTTCGTCCCGCACTTACCCTTTTCAACTACCTATGTTTTCTAATCACAACTTACACAATGCTAACCGAACATAGCACTCCACATGTATCTACCATAACGACCTAAACAAGTCTCTTAAGGGCTGAAGATATCTCTGTAACTACTGCCTCACTTTCCTTTTTTCGCTCTAATCAAATCCTGCTCTGCTGGGCGCATAACTGCAGAAGGTGATGAACGACCATCGATCCGAAGGTGAGTCGTAACATCCGCCACTGCAGTCGGACAATTTCATAAAAATGGCCTGGCCGCAAGCATAATAAGCTATCGAAGTAGTACGACCATAAGAAAACCTACCACAATGGCCATACCGAGGTGGGGGTGGCCTCCTCTGGCTAACACCCCTTCCTCTCCGAACCACTGAATCCGCAACTGACCTGGTAGGCTAAGTCATCCCACCTGTATCCCTCCTACTAGATAATCGTCAAGTCCTGTGACATATCGGTGCACTCTATCCTCCATGTCTGCCACTAAAGCGGGGACATAACGAGCCAATGAGTCAAACTCGATCTTGTATTCCGAACCGTCGCGCTACGCCTCAACATCATAAATCTATCTGCGAGCTCTCCTCATCTGCGAGGGCAAGAAGTGTGTAAATGCCTCTTAGAACTCGTCCCAACCGGTGGAGCGCATGCTCCCTCGGGGCGGTTCCGTGAATCAAACGATCGATCGCAGATCACGCGGCGATGTGAACCTAATACCACCGACTGCGTCTCGAGGCCTCGATCACTCTCATGATCCGCTACAACTGTCGTATAAACTCCTGAGGATCATCCTCAGTCCTCGACCCATAGAACTCTGGTGGACTGCAACTCCAAAAAGTCTCGAAGTTTCAAACCGTCGGCTCTGGGGCGTATTACCGGTACCACCGGCCCCCCGTCTATCCTCATGCCTCGCTACAAGCCGAGCTACTAACTGGGCCATTTCCTCGTAACCATATCCTCTGTTCCTGGCCGTGGGACTAGAGGCTCAGGTATCGTGGTCTCTGTAGCTACTGCTGCTGCTCTAAACTCTTCTGGGGCTAGCGGCGTCGCAGAACTCCCCGAATGAAGCACCACCTCAGGTGATGACTGGGCATGTGCCCTCGCACTCCTCTGTGTTCCACTAGCAGCTCCCTCTGCTGCCCTGCCCCTCTGGGCCCTGGTTGCCTTGCGTAGAGGCATAACTAGCACAAACGAATACGCCATAGGGAGTCCAACTTATAACACAGCTCTAAGGCACGATCTCAGAGTGAGAAGAATGGAAACCAATCCTAAATATCCTGCGACCTCACGATTATAGGTGTGGTGCACAACACGCCGATAATCAAGACTACTAGATACGGTGCGTAGACACTTTCCGAGGATTAATCGCTCACGATACCACCTTTGTCACGACCGACCTCGGGCCTTCGGTAGTGCCTTACCCGGGCACCCTAGTGATACAACATCGAGAAAATCGGCGGAAATAAAAACTCATAAAAGATAAGCGATGAAATAAGAAAAGCAGCTAACCAAAAGCGGTTACCTTTACGTATATATAAATAAAAACTTGAGCAGTTACATCCTTTACAAACCACGCCACAACGATTACTACAGACCTATGAATTTTTATAACAACTATGGGGACGGGGCCCGCCATACCCCTGAATGTACAAGTACCTACAATCTCAGGGAATCATACCAAAAGATAAGCCTCCGGAGAAACGGAGCTTCCCAAAACGCTGAACTGTGATCCTATGAGCGAGGATCAATAATCGTGTACCTCACTGCGGCGTCAACGCACTTCAAGGAGGTCGATAACAGTACCAAGTATGTGGCGAAAATCGATAAATGAAATCATAATAGTCTATATAAAACAGGAGACATATATGATAACCAAACTACGATACACAATATGTAAGCAGTCATGTCAAGTCAGGGACTCACGCCCTCAAAGTCATCACTCAAATATAACCGTGGGTCTCACGCCCACCATATCAATCATGCCCGTGGAATTCCTTCCTCACTGCCGGCAGTCTATGATATAACAACACCAAGGAGTACACATGAACACCAAGTCCCACCTGTGTCATAAAACCGTACGGGGTAAGTACGAAGGCATAGCCAACTACTAGGATCTACCGTACCAATAATGCTATAAAACTGTATCGCGAGGTCTTTCTAGACCGCCACATGATCGAAGCAGGGCCACTCGCCCTCAGTATCATTGTGCGCGTCTATCCCTGGAACTCACCGCTGACTCGCGTAGGCCATAGCCCGCGTGGTACTCACCGCATCGGGGTAGCTAACCCGCGACATCTTCCCGGACTCCGCAGTCGCGTGGCCTCACATGGACCGCATGAGGTATTCCTCGCATCGGCGTAACACACCCGGCGGTTCCTGGAACTCCCGTAGCTCCGCATAGGTCTCATGGACCCGCATGAGGTATTCCTCGCATCGGGGGTAGCTAACCCGCGGCTCATAACAAGTCAGGGGGTAAGTGATATAATACCAGCACAACGGGCTTATCGTTAAACAACATAAGCACAACAAGAAAAACCCCCTGTACACAAACGTCACAAGACGCTAACACACGTAGCATCATAACATGTTTACTTATCAAACCAACAAGAAAGTATTACAAGGCTATCACAAGCAAAACATAGGCAAGTTACTCACACAAGGTACTTTTATTGATGTCAACAAATCCAGGTTTTAACCCCAAAGTACTACATACTTTAACTCTTTAAAAAGATCAATTTCTTTCACAAGAGTCACACGATACCCGTAGTATCAAAATAGAGTAACTATCTTTTTAAGTAAACCAAAACAATTTCCATACCTTCTTTTTAAACCAATCTTAAGACAAAAGCATGCCTTCCTTTTTAAACCATTTTAAGACAAAATCATGCCTTCCTTTAAAACA
The DNA here is from genome assembly GCA_029844215.1 of Przewalskia tangutica. Taxonomy (NCBI): domain Eukaryota; kingdom Viridiplantae; phylum Streptophyta; class Magnoliopsida; order Solanales; family Solanaceae; genus Przewalskia; species Przewalskia tangutica. The sequence continues at coordinate 80,272,329 of CM056725.1, forward strand.
AAGACACTTTTCCTTTTTAAAGTCAAGTAGCAATATACTTTTTAAACCAAGTGTCTTACTTTTTTAAAAACAAGTAACCTATACCTCTAAATCAAGTTACTTCTCCTTTCCCAAAATCAAGTTGTTTATAAGTCAAGTCTCTTTACTTTCAAAAATCAGTCTCCTAATCTTTAAATCATATCTTTTAAGGAAACCAACCTCCAACTTTTAAAATGTCAAGTTATCATTTTAAATCCAATGATAAAACCATTCTTTTGTTTTCATAAAGTCGTTATAAATAACTTCTCATAAAGCTATTATAACACTTTATGTTTTAAACCGACCAAGGACAACTATTCTCATTTTCGAAATCAAGATAACTTTATTCTTTAAAAGACCACACACCCATTACTCATGAATGAGGTTTTACAACTTTTTAACATAATTCAAGTCCTTAATATTTCATAACAAGTCACTTAACTTTGGAATCAAGTCAAGGACACAAAAGGAAAATCAAATTCCTTTAAACACACGTGCGTCTACCGCACTATATATATATTTCACAACAATCATGCTAGAAAGGATAGGAAGAGGTTCACATACCTCGCGACGATTATCGACAATAAGCAAAATACTCCAAAGTACTATAACCCTGCTAGCCTTTTCCACCCTTCAAGTAGAATACGCTACTCATAGTACTTCAACCTATAATGGCCATAAAACGTTTATTAACTTCTAGATCCCTTCGTAGAATATTTCTAAGTACAAGGTTCCATATTCTACGGAAAATTCGGCAGCACCTCCCCCCCCGTAACCACATAAATAACCTCCACTATCAAGGCCCGCTACCAAGCCAACAACTCGGAGGATTACACGCCTAACCTGGACGTGTACAATTCTGCCACAATAATACTACAAGTCTCATCAGTAAATCGATCAATATAAATACAGTTCAATTCTTTTTAATCATCCTTCCATAAATCATATACTCAATTATACATTACTACAACATGTAATCTCCAATTACAATAGGGGGATAAAGATCATTACCTCGATAAGCCCAAAATTATCCAAGTTTTATAAGTCGATCCTGAGCAACGTTTAGCTCCACTTCCTTACGCTCCAACCCGCTCCAAGCAACCCTTAGAAGTTTCTAAACAACTTCTCTTAACACTCCATCCATCTATGAAGATTTTCCTAGGGTTTCATTTTACGACTATTGTAATAAAGTAGTATTTCCGGGCTCTTATGTTGGGATTACTTTAGAATACTACAAGGGATTACAAGGCTAAGGTATTTGGGACTATACCAACACTTGAAAAAATTTCCATACAAAAGGGGGGGTGTTTGGACGAGAATTAACTAAGGAGGGAGTATATATTTTTGCCTTGGAAACTCTTAAGTGGATGAATAAAGTCTCGAAATCAAGGGGGTATTTATAGAGAAATCAAGGGCCAAGATCTAGGCAAGTGTGTGGTGTAGATTGGGGACATGTGGGTGTGGATTCTACCAACCACATGTCCACCACAAAATTGGGACAAGTGGCTAGCCACTTGTCCGCCCAAACCGTCCATGCCACATGTCCATCATCAATTCGGCCAACATGGCCACATGGGGGTGACACGTGTCGGCCCCCTACTCGTCCAAAATATTTCATCTTCCGAAAATATCCGTAATGCCAAAAATCCAAAAATAAAGTGGGCCCCACAAAACCGTAAATTTTCCCCGTGGGCCCCACGTGACCAATTCCGGAAATAAAATTCCATAATTCTCAAATATTCCAAAAAGTCCGAATACCAAATCTGGGAATCCAATTCCCATTAACGAACCTTTTTCCTTCACAAAATCCGGAAACTTTTCCGTCGAAAAATCACATCTTTCTTCCTTTCCAATTTTTATGTCGTATTCTCGTACGTACGTCCTCGTATACATACTCTGGAACTACGGGGTGTAACAGACGAGTTCTCAGAGGCGTTTCTTAGCCACTTCTTGCCTCCGCAGATGAGGAGAGCACGGGCCGATAGATTTCTGATGCTGAGACAGAGAGGGCGTACGGTTCGGGAGTACAACGTGGAGTTCGACTCGTTGGCTCGGTATGTCCCCGCGTTAGTGGCAGACATGGAGGACAGAGTGCACCGCTACGTCACAGGGCTCGATGACTACTTGGTAGAGGCTTGCTCGGGTGTAGCTCTTCAGCCGGCCATGGACATTGCCCGCATACAGGCTTATGCACAGGGGATTGAGGAACGTAGAGACCGACGTAGGGACCAGGATCAGCATAAAAGGGCCAAGACAGCAGGGTCCTTTGATAACTTTCGAGGCGGACCGCCTCAGCAGCAGGCTAGTTATGCGCCTCCGCCAGTACAGAGTGGTCCTCCACAGTCTTCAGGACGTTCGGGATATTCAGGAGCAGGTCAGGGCTCCAAGGTTTCAGGTTTTCGGGGGAGCAAGGATGTTAGTCAGATGAGACCACCCCCACCTCGGTGTGGCCATTGTGATAGGTTCCATACAGGGGAGTGTCATGTTATTCAGGGAACTTGCTTTACCCGGCCGGCAGGGCCATTTTGCGAAAAAGTGTCCGACCAGAGGTAGCGCGGATGTTACGACTCAGCCTTCGGGATCAGTGGCTGGTTCTTCGCCATCTATATCTAGGCGCCCTGCAGGGCGGGATTTCCAGAGTATGTACGTGAGGACGTACGTAGAGAAATTTGAACTTTAAAGTGGCTTGACCGATTTTATTTGTGCACAACACCCGGTTAGAGTCGTTTTTCGACGAAACGTTTTACACTTCTGCGAAGGAAAATTCCGGCTATGTCATTTCTAATTTTTGCGGATTTTTCCGAGAGTCGAGACGTGTTGGACCAACGAGAGGGCGCCACTTGGCCCCTCTCATTGGCGGAAATTGGCGTCCTCGGGCGATTTCCTTGACATTTTTGTCAAGTAGTAGGTAGGATATTTTGGTGGTAGATGGATAAGGTGCACTTGGCATGATCTTGGCCTACACTTGCCTTGCACTGCATGATCTTGGCCATTGGTTGGCCTTTGCTAGACCTATAAATACCCCCTTTGGAAGACTTATTCATCCTAAAAATGTTCTAAGTCTTAGAAATCCTCCCCATCTCTTGTGGTGTTCTCGTCCTCCCCTTGTGAGGCCCCTTGGCGGGAGCCCCTCCTCCCCCCAGCGAGTACCCCCAGTGGGGTTGGTGAGGTATACACCCCCCCTTGTGGTGTTGTCTCGTATAAATACCCCCCTCTTGGTAGAAATACTCTCAAAAGTATTGTTACTATACCCAAATTACCTTAGCCGTATACCTTGTAGTATTCTAAGGTTATACCTATACGAAAAGCCCCGTAATACTATTATACTTCCCGTCAGTCACAAAACCGAACCCTAAGGAAAATCTCCATAGTTAGTTGGAGTATTATGTAGAAGTTGGTTAGAACTTCTAAGGGTGGTTTGGAGCGGGTTGGAGCGCACGGAGTTGGAGCTAAACGTTGCCCAGGATCGACATCTATACTTGGATAATTATGGGCTTATCGAGGTAATTATCTTGTCCCCCTATTGTAATTGGAGATTACATGTTGTAGGAATATATAGTTGAAGTATACTATATATAAGAACTGAACTTAGTTTTGTGGCAATGTCCTTGGACTTAAGCCTGAATTTAAAGAAGAGAACTGAACTGTAATTACGTAGGACTGTATTACAGTAGACTTGTGTAGTTTGACGGGTAGGGAAGGGCTGCCCAATTTCCCGTAGGATCTTGTATCTAGATTTATTCTACCGAGTAGTCTAGACTTTGATAGACTTGTGTAACCTGTATAGGTTGAATGTTCTGCGAGTAGCATGTGCTACTTGAGAAGGTGGACCAGGCTAGCCGGGTTATAGCCGTGGAGCGATTTGCTAATAGTCGATAATCGTCGCGAGGTATGTGAACCTCTTCCTATCTCTTCTAGCATGATATGTGTATAACTATGTAGTACGGTAGACGTACGTGTGTTAATTGAACGTAGTTATACGGAAATGCCTTTTGACTTAAGCCCGAATAATAATAATCTTGAAGTAGTTCAAGAGAATTAAGAACTGTTTTTAAAAGAAGAGTAATACTTGGTTTTAAAATCTTAAGAGTTATACTAGCTTTATGGGAAGTTAGGTATAATGACTTAAGAGAGATAAAACGAATGATTTATTTATTTTAGAAGTTAAGAGACTTAACTTAAATGAATTATATGAATTTTGTGTGAAACCTCATTCGTGAGTAATGAGTACTTGGTTTTCAAAAAGGGACAATGTTTTACTGATTTCGGAAATCAGAGATGTGTATCGACAAACCACTGCAGCGTTAATAAAGGGAAATGTTTTGATTAATGAAGTATTATTAAAACCAGTAGAAACCTCCATCTGCATAGAAGCTAAGATGAGACAAAATGATATTACATTTCCTAGATCATGGCTGCTTAATAAGATTGTTATGAACAAGAATAGCCTACTCACACGTAAGGTATATGTTTCTCAAATTGTTTTAAAGGATTAAAACTATGAACTACGAAACCTTTCGAAAAATGAGAAACTTGAGTAATTGAAATTAGGCAAACTTGAAACGTTTGGAAAAGAATGTTGTTACTTGATTTTACAAAGAGAAGTGTTTGATTTACTTCAAAAGGTAATCACTCTATTTCCATATACTACGGGTATTGTGTGACTTATGTGAAAGAGACGGATCTTTTAAAGATTTAATGTATGAAGTACTTTGGGGATAGATACCCGAACTTGTTAGTAGAAAGTACCTTGTATGAATAACTTGATTGTATTGGTTTGTGATAGCCTTGTAATACTTTCTTGTTGCTTTGATAAGTAAACGTGTTAGGATGCTACGTGTGTTAGTATCTTGTGATGTTTGTGTAAAGGGGTTTCCCTTGATTGTGCTTATTAACTATCAGTCGTTATGATAGTATTGTACCACTCACCTCTTGACATAATCCCGGGGGTTAAGCTGCCCTCCGATGCGGGGTAGACTCAGGCGGGTCTAGTGACCTATGATTCGAGAATACCTCATGCGGGTCCAGGTGATCCATGCGGAGCTACGGGAGTTCGAGTTAGTATGCGGCCCTTGTGGTCACGCGGTCTACATGTGGCCATGCGGATGCGAAGTCAGCGGATCTTGGGAGTAGCTACCCTCGATGCGGGGTTATACCTCATGCGGGCCTTTGAGATTGGCCTATCGCGAGTCGCGGGAAGTTCGAGGCTAGACGCGCATTAGATATTGCGAGCGAGTGGCGGCTTTGATCATGTGACGGCAGACAGATCTCATGATACGATTTATGACCTTGTTGAGTGCGTAGGTTTTAGTAGTCGGCTATGCCTTCGCATTTACCTGCATGCGGTTTTATTAGGACACGGTGGGACACGGTGTTCATGTGTATTCCTTGATGCTTTTATATCATGGATCGCCGGATGAGGAAGGTATTCCACCGCATGAATGATGTGGTGGGCGTGAGACCCATAGTTATATTTGAGTGATGACTTTGAGGCGTGAGTCCCCGACTTGACATATTCGCTATTTATTGTGAATCGTAGTTTGGTTATCATACATGTCTCTGCTTTACATAGACTACTATGATTTCATTTCTGATAATTATTTTGATTTCACATACTTTTTGTTATCGACCTCGCCCGAAGCTGCGTTCATGCCGCAGGTAAAGGTACACCAGTTATTGATCCTCGTGCTTAGGGTCACAGTTCAGCGTTGGGAAAGCTCCGTTTCTCCGGAGGCTTATCAGTGGTATAGTCCTGCCGTTGCGGTAAATACATTCGAGGGTATGGCGGGCCTGTCGCCATTGTTGTCGTATCATTCTTAAGTGCAGTAATGCTGTTGTGGCGAGTTGTAATAAGGATGTAAGCTGTTGATTTTAAATTGATTTATATATATCGAAAGGCAAGTTTTTCTCGACATCGTTTCTTACTTCATAATATTTTCATGTCTTGTTTTATGTTCCGCTGATTACTCTGATGTATGGCTACTTGGGTGTCCGAGTAAGGCACCAGTCACGGGCCCGGGTTCGGGTCTTGACAAAGTGGTATCAGAGCAGTTAATCCTCGGAAAGTGTCTGACCGTATCGATCCAGCAGTCTTGATTATCGGTGTGTTGTGCACCACACCAATAATCGAGGCTATAGGATATTTAGGATTGGTTTCCATTCTTCTCACTCGAGATCGTGCCTTAGAGTTGTGTTGTAAGTTGGACCTCTAACGTATTTCTTTCCACCTTACCGTTATGCCTCCGCGTAGGCAACCGGGGCCCAGGGAGGGTAAGCGGCGGAGCTGCGAGTAGAGTTCAGAGGATTACGAGGGCACAGGCCCAATCATTACCTAGGGTAGTGCTTCATTCGGGGAGTTCTGCGACGTCACTAGCCCCAGCAGAGTTTAGCACGGCGGCGGCAGTTCCTACTGCGGCCATGATATTTGAACCTTCAGTTCCACGACCGGGGACAGAGAGTATAGATTGCAAGGAGGCGACCCTGTTACTAGCTATGAATTTGGCTACCAGAGAGTATACCGTTGTACCGCGAGTCTTGATGACTACCTAAGAGAGGGTTGTGTAAGAGTAATTCTTCAGTTAGGCTTGAGCATGGCACGTATGCGGGCTTATCGCGCAGCCGAAGACGTAGAGATCGACGGGTTAACCAAGGACAGCAGAAGAGGGCCAGAACAGCAAGGTACTTTGGTAACTTTCGAGGCGAGTCACCTCACCAGCGGATTAGATTATGCACATCCACCAGTGCAGAGAGGTCCTCCACGGGGTTCAGGACGTTCGGGGTATGCAGGAGTTGGTCAGAGCTCCAGATCTTCCGGTTCACAGTGTGGCAGACGTCATCCCGGGGAATGTCGTCTTTTAGTTGGTACTTGTTTTACCTGCGGCCGACAGGGCCATGTGCGGAAAGGATGTCCTAGTAGGAGGACTCAGCCTTCAGGATCGGTGGGTAGTTCGTCACCTCCCTTAGCTATGCGCCCTACGGGGCAGGTTTGATTAGAACGACTAAGGGGAGTGAAACAGTAGATACATGCATATCTTTAACCCTCTAGAGTTTTGTATATGTGATAAGGTGAGTATACCTTAAGTGTTATGTTCAGATAGCATGGTGTAAGTTGTGATTAGGAAATCATGGTTAGTAACCGGGTAAGATTTGGGGGATAGAGAAAGTGTGAGCCTTAGAGTTTTATACGTAGAGACCTTAGAGGTAAGGCCATCTCGAGTAAAAGATTTATACGTTTAACCCTTGTCGGAGTGCATAGTGCACGTGAGCTATGTTTGTGGGATAAGTCCCTGAGTAGTGTGGAATGAAAGAGGGTGGTTGAGCTAAGAAGACCGCTAGGTTTTCGTAACGTGATTAGTGAGATTGTTCCGGATCGGGGAGCTAGTATTTTTGCGCGTTGCCGGGTCGGGTTGAGGCCACGTTGCGGGTCAACCCGCGGTCTGTTTGGTGGTGGGGTCAGTTTGTGGTGGTCCCGCCTTGTGATAGGGTCACGAGGGTGTTAGGCCCATGTTTAGTTAACCAGCGTACGAGTTCGTGGATGCGTTCAACCAGTAGTCGGGCCGATGGGGGCAGCCCGTCGTGTTTTTCGGTCAGGACCGTGTACTCAGCAGTGTTGATATATCAGAAAGGTTGTAAGGCTGCACGGGGTGCCTACTTTCACCTTATGTCAGACAGTGGGGCCCAGGGTACGGCTGTTTCTTTTTTTTCTAGAGGATTTACCAGGCAGGGTTAAGAACTCAGGCGAGTCTCAGAATCGCATTCGCCCTCGGGCCAGTGTTTGGATTTCAGGGGTAGTTGTGAGGATTGTTGTCTCCTGTGGAGGGAGCGTTTAGCTACCATTTCAGTGTTCGGATATCGCCTTGTGACGCCTGGTAGGGGCGGTAGTGTAAGTTGCCGGTCGATTGGTTCGACGTTGGCAAGGTTCAGATAGTTGGTTCATACGTGTTCAGCAGGATGTGGATAGGGTGAAGCTTATCCAGAAGAGGTTATTGGCAGCTCAGAGTCAACAGAAGTCGTGCGGATAATCTGCGACAACGCTTGGAGTTCAGGTTGACGGTGGGTCTTCTTGAAGGTACCACCCCGGAATGGGCGTGACGAGTTTTGGAAAACAGAGGAAACTTAGCCCGAGTTACTTTGGGCCTTTTGAGTTCATGAGAGGGATAGGCCAGGTTGCCTATATGTTAGCATTTGCCGTCCGACTTAGAAGGCAGTGCGTCCAGTCTTTCGTGTTATGTTCGAGAAGGAAATCGGAGATCCATCCAGAGTGTTCCCAGTTAATGATGACCAAGTTGGAGATAATAACCCCGAGATTTGGAAACTGAAGCAGTGACAGAAATGTGGTAAGAGTTCGAGTGTACAAGAAGTGTACGACATCCTCAGGGATCGCATGCAGTCCGGTACCATTTGTTGGGTCGCCGGAGTGACACTAGAACCTCGCGGCAAGGTGACAAAAGTGGGAAGAAGCGAACATGTATGGCGAGCATAGATGAGATCATTTCTTTTATAAAGAGAAGGTGCGAAGGAAGTATATTCTAGACCCCGGAGAGAGGTGTTTTGTGGTGATGTTAGAAGTGTTTCCTCGTGGACGTGGATGTAAGTATTTTGCGCGGGTGTTTCTGTGGCCAGGTGTGGCAGGTTTGTTCTCCTAATTATAGTAGTGAAGGCTATACTGGCGCGCGTTCGTTTGAGACTTAGAAGGAACATTCGGGACGAATGTTTCTAAGGAGGGGAGAATGTTATACCCCGTATTTCCAGAGTATGTACGTGAGGACGTACGTAGAGAAATTTGAACTTTAAAGTGGCTTGACCGATTTTATTTGTGCACAACACCCGGTTAGAGTCGTTTTTCGACGAAACGTTTTACACAACTTGCGAAGGGAAAATTCCGGCTATGTCATTTCTAATTTTTGCAGATTTTTCCGAGAGTCGAGACGTGTTGGACCAACGACAGGGCGCCACTTGGCACCCTCTCATTGGCGGAAATTGTGGGCGTCCCTTGGACGATTTCCTTGACATTTTTGTCAAGTAGTAGGTAGGATATTTTGGTGGTAGATGGATAAGGTGCACTTGGCATGATCTTGGCCCTACACTTGCCTTGCACTTGGCATGATCTTGGCCATTGGTTGGCCTTTGCTAGACCTATAAATACCCCCCCCCCCCTTTGGAAGACTTATTCATCCTAAAAATGTTCTAAGTCTTAGAAATCCTCCCCCCTCTCTTGTGGTGTTCTCGTCCTCCCCCTTGTGAGGCCCCCTTGGCCGGGAGCCCCTCCCCCCCTTGGCGAGTACCCACTAGTGGGGTTGGCTGAGGGGTATACACACCCCCCTTGTGGTGTTGTCTCGTATAAATACCCCCCCTCTTGGTAGAAATACTCTCAAAAGTATTGTTACTATACCCAAATTACCTTAGCCGTATACCTTGTAGTATTCTAAGGTTATATCTATACGAAAAGCCCCGTAATACTATTATATTTCCCGTCAGTCACAAAACCGAACCCTAAGGAAAATCTCCATAGTTAGTTGGAGTATTATGTAGAGGTTGGTTAGAACTTCTAAGGGTGGTTTGGAGCGGGTTGGAGCGCACGGAGTTGGAGCTAAACGTTGCCCAGGATCGACATCTTTACTTGGATAATTATGGGCTTATCGAGGTAATTATCTTGTCCCCCTATTGTAATTGGAGATTACATGTTGTAGGAATATATAGTTGAAGTATACTATATATAAGAACTGAACTTAGTTTTGTGGCAATGTCCTTGGACTTAAGCCTGAATTTAAAGAAGAGAATCGAATCGTAATTACGTGGGGCGGTATTCTGATGAACTTGTGTAGTTTGTGGGTAGGAAGGGCGCCCAATTTCCGTAGGATCTTGTATCTAGATTTATTCTACCGAGTAGTCTAGACTTTGATAGACTTGTGTAACCTGTATAGGTTGAATGTTCTGCGAGTAGCGTGTGCTACTTGAGAAGGTGGACCAGGCTAGCCGGGTTATAGCCGTGGAGCGATTTGCTAATAGTCGATAATCGTCGCGAGGTATGTGAACCTCTTCCTATCTCTTCTAGCATGATATGTGTATAACTATGTAGTACGGTAGACGTACGTGTGTTAATTGAGCGTAGTTATACGGCAATGTCTTTTGACTTAAGCCCGAATAATAATAATCTTGAAGTAGTTCAAGAGAATTAAGAACTGTTTTTAAAAGAAGAGTAATACTTGGTTTTAAAATCTTAAGAGTTATACTAGCTTTATGGGAAGTTAGGTATAATGACTTAAGAGAGATAAAACGAATGATTTATTTATTTTAGAAGTTAAGAGACTTAACTTAAATGAATTATATGAATTTTGTGTGAAACCTCATTCGTGAGTAATGAGTACTTGGTTTTTAAAAGGGACAATGTTTTACTGATTTCGGAAATCAGAGATGTGTATCGACAAACCACTGCAGCGTTAATAAAGGGAAATGTTTTGATTAATGAAGTATTATTAAAACCAGTAGAAACCTCCATCTGCATAGAAGCTAAGATGAGACAAAATGATATTACATTTCCTAGATCATGGCTGCTTAATAAGATTGTTATGAACAAGAATAACCTACTCACACGTAAGGTATATGTTTCTCAAATTGTTTTAAAGGATTAAAACTATGAACTACGAAACCTTTCGAAAAATGAGAAACTTGAGTAATTGAAATTAGGCAAACTTGAAACGTTTGGAAAAGAATGTTGTTACTTGATTTTACAAATAGAAGTGTTTGATTTACTTCAAAAGGTAATCACTCTATTTCCATATACTACGGGTATTGTGTGACTTATGTGAAAGAGACGGATCTTTTAAAGATTTAATGTATGAAGTACTTTGGGAATAGATACCCGAACTTGTTAGTAGAAAGTACCTTGTATGAATAACTTGATTGTATTGGTTTGTGATAGCCTTGTAATACTTTCTTGTTGCTTTGATAAGTAAACGTGTTAGGATGCTACGTGTGTTAGTATCTTGTGATGTTTGTGTAAAGGGGTTTCCGCGATTGTGTTTATTAACTATCGGTCGTTATGATAGTATTGTACCACTCACCTCTTGACATAATCCCGGGTTAAGTCGCCTCCGACGGGGTAGACTCAGCGGGTCTAGTGACCTATGATTCGAGAATACCTCATGCGGGTCCAGTGATCCATGCGGAGCTACGGGAGTTCCAGTTAGTATGCGGCCCTTGTGGTCACGCGGTCTATGTGGCCACGCGGATCGCGAAGTCGAGCGGATCGGGAGTAGCTACCCTCGATGCGGGGTTATACCTCATGCGGGCCTATGGGATTGGCCTATGCGAGTCTTTGGAAGTTCCAGGCTAGACGCGCGACATTAGATCTGCGAGCGAGTGGCGGCTTTGATCATGTGACGGTGCAGACAGATCTCATGATACGCTTTATGACCTTGTTGATGCTGGGTTTTAGTAGTCGGCTATGCCTTCACTTACCATGCGGTTTTATTAGGACACAGTGGGACACGGTGTTCATGTGTATTCCTTGATGCTTTTATATCATGGATCGGCGATGAGGAAGGTATTCCACGCATGAATGATGTGGTGGCGTGAGACCCATAGTTATATTTGAGTGATGACTTTGAGGCGTGAGTCCACGACTTGACATGATCGCTTATTTATTGTGAATCGTAGTTTGGTTATCATACATGTCTCTGCTTTACATAGACTACTATGATTTCATTTACGATAATTATTTTCATTTCACATACTGCACTGTTGTCTTGACCTCGCCGAAGCTGCGTTCACGCCGCGGTAAAGTACACCGATCATTGATCCTCGTGCTTAGGGTCACAATTCGGCGTTAGAAAGCTCCGTTTCTCGGAGGCTTATCGATGGTATAGTCCCTGTCGTTGTAGGTATTTACATTCGGGTATGGCGGGCCCCTGTCCGCCATTGTTGTCGTATCATTCTTAGAGGTGCATGTAATCGCTGTGGGCGAGTTGTAATAAGGATATCGTTGATTTTAAATTGATTTATATATATGCCGAAATGCAAGTTTTTCTCAGATTACTGTTTCTTACTTCATAATATTTTCATGTCTTGTTTTATGTTCCGCTGATTACTCTGATGTATGGCTACTTGGGTGTCCGGGTAAGGCACCAGTCACGGGCCCGGGTTCGGGTCTTGACAGAGGTACCCCGGTTGTTGATCCTCGCTCATAGGATCACAGTTCAGCGTTTTGGGAAGCTCCGTTTCTCCGGAGGCTTATCTTTTGGGTATGATTTCCCTGTCATTGTAGGTTTATGTACATTCAGGGGTATGGCGGGGCCCTGTCCCGTCATAGTTGATTACACTCTTAGAGGTCTGTAGTCCTGTTGTAAATTTGGGATGTAAATGTTCAGACTTTGATTTATATATACATGCCGAAAGGCAACTTTTTTCTTGGTTAAACTGTTTCTTATTTCACACTGTTTTATGTTTGTAAATTAATATTTCGCTGATTACTCTGATGTATGTCTACTTGGGTGCCCGGGTAAGGCACCAGTCACGGGCCCGGGAACGGGTCGTGACAATACGGTCTGTACACACTTTCTGAGGATTAACTGCTCTGATACCACTTTTGTCACGACCCGACCTCGGGCCCACGACTGGTGCCTTACTCCGGGCACCCTAGTGATACTACATCAGAGAAAAATCAGCGGAAATAAAAACTCAAAGATAAGGACAATATGAAATAAGAAAGCTAACAACGATCGCCTTTCACGTATATATCAAAATCGAGCGATTACATCTTTACAAACCCCGCCACAAAGATCTTCTGCACTCTCTAAGAGTTTTTATAACAATTATGATGGGACAGGGCTCCGTCATACCCCTGAATGTACAAGTACCTACAATGACAGGGGACTATACCAAAAGATAAGCCTTCGGAGAAATGAAGCTTCCCAACACGCAGAACCGTGATCCTATGAGCGAGGATCAACAACCGGTGTACCTCTACCTGCGGCATGAACGCAGCCCAAGGAGGTCGATAACAGTACCAAGTATGTGGCCCAAAAATCGTAAATGAAATCATAACAGTCTATAAAAAAAACAGGAGACATGTATGATAACCAAACTATAGTACACAATATATATTAGCAGTCATGTCAAGTCAGGGACTCACGCCCATAAATCATCACTCAAATATAACCCGGGAATTTAACCCGCACAATGGCCGCATGCCCCGGCATCTTACCTCGGTATAAGCATGACCATAGAACCATCCTAATGGACGCATACCCGTGGACCATCTATCGTGTCAGTATGTCCAAAGGAAATAACAAGATAACACTCATATTGGAAGCATACTCGTGGGCCACCCAACGTGTCAGTATGTCCAAAGAAAATAACAAGACAACACTCATAATGGAAGCATACTCGTGGGCCACCCAACGTGTCAGTATGTCCAAAGAAAATAACAAGATAACACTCATAGTGGAAGCATACCCGTGGGCCACCCATCGTGTCAGTATGTCCAAAAGGAAATAACAAGATAACACTCATAGTGGAAGCATACCCGTGGGCCACCCATCGTGTCAGTATGTCCAAAAGGATCGATATAGTGGAAGCATACCCGTGGGCCACCCATCGTGTCAGTATGTCCATCAATCAACCAGATAGCCGGCCCTCCATCGAGAGACGCGGTAGCACAGAAATACAACACTTGCACAACAAAGGCTATCGCAACAAGCATAGGCAAGTTCAACATACTCTTAGACTTTCATTTTATGATCACAAATCTGGGTTTTAACCCCAAGGTACTACGTACTTTAATTCTTTCAAAAAGATCCATTTCTTTTACGAAGGTCACACGATACACGTGGTATCAAAATAGAGTAACTATCATTTTAAGTAAACCAAAACAATTTCCATACCTTCTTTTTGAATAAACCAATTTAAGACAAAACCATGCCTTCCTTTTAAACCAAAACACTTCAATTCCTCAAGTCTCTTTTCTTTTAGAAAACAAGTTCCTTACTTTGGAATTTAAGAAAATCAATACTTGTTTATAATGATTCTTATTAAAGCAGCCATGATCTATAAAATATAATACAATTTTGTCTTATCTTAGCTTCTATGCAGATGGAGGATTCTACTTGTTTTAATATAATTATTTGTCATTACATTTTCCTTTATTAACGCTGCAATGGTTTGTTCGATACTTATTCCCATTTTCGAAATCAATATAACTTATTCTTTTTTTAAAAGACCAAGTACTCATTACTCAAGAATGAGGTTTCACCACTTTTTAACACAATTCAAGTTCTTAACAGTTTATATCAAGTCAAATATAAGTTAAGTCTCTTATCTTTTAAAATCAACAAACCATTATTTTACCTACATAAAGTCGTTATAACTAACTTCCCATAAAGCCATTATAAAACTTTATGTTTTAAACCAACCAAATTCGTTTAGCACACGTACGTCTACCGTACTACATAGTTCACAACAATCATGCTAGAAAGGATAGGAAGAGGTTCACATACCTCGCGACGATTATCGACAAATAACAAAACGCTCCAAAGTACTATACCCTTGCTAGCCTTTTCCACCCTTCAAGTAGAATACGCTACTCGTAGTACTTCAACCTATAACGGCCATAAAACGTCTATTAACTTCTAGATCTCTTCGTAGAACATTTCTAAGTACAAGGTTCCTTATTCTACGGAAAATTCGGCAGCACCTCCCCTGCAACTACTTACCACCACCTCTTTCAAGGCCCGATACAAATAGCCAACATGCCACTTTTAAGGCGCAGTAATATAACAACTCAAAGGGGATTACACGCCTAACTGGACGTGTAAAATTCTGCCCCACAATATAATACTACATAAGTCTACTGTAAATACAGTTCAATTCTTTTTTAATCATCCTTCCATATATCTTACTCAATTATAAACTACTACAATATGTAATTTCCAATTACAATAGAAGGACATAGATCATTACCTCGATAAGCCCAAAATTATCCAAGATTTATAAGTCGATCCTGAGCAACGTTTAGCTCCTATTCCTTACGCTCCAATCCGCTCCAAGCAACCCTTAGAAGTTTCTAAACAACTTCTCTTAACACTTCATCCAAGCTATGAAGATTTTCCTAGGGTTTCATTTTGCGACTATTGGAATAAAGTAGTATTTTCGGGCTCTTATGTTGGGATTACTTTATAATACTACTAGGGACACTATGCTAAGGTATTTGGGATTTATACAACAACAATTGAAGTATTTCTCTACACAAAGTGGGGGGTGGACGAGAACACTACAAAGGGAGGGAGTATTTTTGCCTTGGAAAAACTCAAGTGTGGATGATGAAGTCTTGCAACTTAAGGGGGGGGGGGGGGGGTTATTTATAGAGAAATCAAAGGCCAAGATCAAGGAAAGTGTGTGGTGAGATTTGGGTACAAGTGTGTGTGGGTCTCACCCACCACATGTCCACACAAAATTCAAGACAAGTGGCTTGCCACTTGTAGGGCCATTTCGGCCAAGGACACATGGCACCACATTTCGGCCATGTGCCACCTAGGGGGGTGACACATGTCGCCCTCCTACTCGTCCAAAATATTTTATCTTCCGAAAATATCCAATAAATCTAAAATCTCGAAAACAAAGTGGGCCCCACAAAATCGTAGATTTTCCCCGTGGGCCCCACGTGACCAAATTCGGAAATAAAATTCCATAATTTTATTATAATCCAAGAAGTCCAAATACCAAATCTGGAAATCCAATTCCCATTAACGAACCTTTTTCCTTCACAAAATCCGGAAACTTTTCTGTCGAAAAATCACATCTTTCTTCCTTTCCAATATTAATGTCGTATTCTTGTACGTACGTCCTCACATACATACCCTGGAACTACGGGGTGTAACAATAGTACGGTAGACGTACGTGTGTTAAATGAATTTGGTTGGTTTAAAATATAAAGTGTTATAATAGCTTTATGGGAAGTTAGTTATAGCAACTTTATGAAGATAAAAGAATGGCTCGATTATTTTAAAAAGGTATGAGTGCCTTGATCTTAAAAGAGTAAGTTACTTGGGTTTTAAAAGTATACTTGACGTTGTTTTAAAAGTGTAAGCCACTTGGTTTAAAAAGTACTTGATTTAAACATGAGAGTGTCTTGATACTACGGGTATTAGTGTCGCGTGGTTTTTACTTAAAAAGGGATCTTTTTAAGAGAGTTGAAGTATGTAGTACTTGGGGTCAAACCCCGGATTTTTGGCATGAAATGAGAGTCTAGAAGTATGGTAATTTGCCTGTGCTTGCTTGTGATAGCCTTGTTGTGCAAATGTTGTATTCTTATACTACCGCGTCTCTCAATGGAGGGCCGGTATATTATTATTGTTGTTACATGGACATGTCTGCACCGATGAAGAATTCTGGGGGCATGCGGCCATGCGGCGGGTTAAACACCCGGTATATTGTTATTGTTGTTATGGACATGTCTGCACCGATGAAGTATTCCGGGGGCATGCGGTCATGCGGCGGGTTAAACACCCGGTATATTATTATTGTTGTTACATGGACATGTCTGCACCGATGAAGAATTCTGAGGGCATGCAGCCATGCGGCGGGTTAAACACCCGGTATATTGTTATTGTTGTTACATGGACATGTCTGCACCGATGAAGAATTCCGGGGGCATGCGGCCATGCGGCGGGTTAAACACCCGGTATATTGTTATTGTTGTTACATGGACATGTCTGCACCGATGAAGAATTCCGGGGGCATGCGGCGGGTTAAACTCCCGGTCATATTATTATTGCACCATGGACATGTCTACACCGATGAAGGAATTTCGGGGGCATGCAGCCATGATACGGGCATGATATATATGTAGATATATATTACATTGGCGCCTGCCGGCAGTGAGGAAGGAATTCCACGGGCACACTTGATATTGTGGGCATGAGACCCGTGGTTATATTTGAGTAATGATTTTGAGGGCATACGTCCCTGACTTGACATGACTGCCTATATTGTGAAATGGTCTTTTAAAAGATGAAATTGATTTGCATTACTCTTGTTGTTAACCAGGCTTTGTATACTGTATTTTGGTTATCATACATGTCTCCTATTTTATATAGACTGTTATGATTCCATTACCGTATTTTCAGTTTCACATACTTTGTACCTGTTGTACTGACCTCCTTCGGGGGGCTGCGTTCATGTCGCAGGTAGAGGTACACCAGTTGTTGATCCTCGCTCTTAGGATCACGGTTCTGCGTATTGGGAAGCTCCGTTTCTCCGGAGGCTTATCTTTTGGTATAGTCCCCTGTCATTGTAGGTACTTGTACATTCAGGGGTATGGCGGGGCCCTGTCCCGTCATATAGTTGTTATAAAAAATCTTAGAGGTATGTAGTACTGTTGTGGGCGGGGTTTGTAAAGGATGTAACTGTTCAAGTATTTATATATATGCAGAAAGGTGACCGTTTTGGTTAGCCTGTTTCTTGTTTCATATCTTGTTTCATGTCTATGATTTTATTTCCGCTGGTTTTTCTCTGATGTGTTATCACTAGGGTGCCCGGGGTAAGGCACCAGTCGCGGGCCCGAGGTCGGATCGTGACAATTTCATCTCCCGAAAATATCTATAATGGCCAAAATCTCGAAAATAATGTGGGCCCCACAAAACCGTAAATTTCTCCCGTGGGCCCCACGTGACCAATTCCGGAAATAAAATTCCATAATTCTATTATATTCCCAGAAGTCCGAATACCAAATCTGGGAATCCAATTCCCATTTACGAACCTTTTTCCTTCACAAAAACCGGAAAATTTTCCGTCGGAAAATCAAATCTTTCTTCCTTTCCAATCTTAATGTCGTATTCTCGTACGTACGTCCTCACATACATATCCTGGAACTACGGGGTGTAACATGGCTGGTGATGTGGATGATAGAAAGAGTACAAATGGATGATGTTTTTATCTTGGCAATAATCTTGTTTCTTGGTATAGTCGTAAACAAAATTGTGTCTCACTTTCAACTGCTGAATCTGAATATGTAGCAGCTGAAAGTTGTTGCTCTCAATTAATATGACTAAGATACATGTTAGACGACTATGGTTTTTCAAGTAACATTTTAGTTTTGAACTGTGATAATTTGAGTGCTATAAATATTTCTAAAAATCTAGTTCAGTACTCTCGTACAAAACATAGTTGACATCAGACATCACTTTTTAAGAGATTTGGTTGAAAAACATCTAGTTCAAATTGAACATGTTGACACTCTTCATCAACTAGCTGATATTTTTACAAAAGCTTTGGACCATGAGAGATTTTCTAGTTTGAAGAAATCTCTTGGTCTTTGTAATCTCTAAAAAGGCATAATTGGTGAATGTTGTCTGAAATGTCTCTAATATTTCAGGTAACATTTACTTATGTAATATCATAATCTGATTATTGTTGTTGTATAGTGTATTAATTTTGATCACACAAGAATGATCCTAAATAAGATTATGATTCGAATGTGATACCGTTCTCTGCGATGATATTAAATATCATAAAAAAAGAGTATCAAAAGAATGCAAAGCCTTTTACTAAATTTTGGCAACTGCGCAATATGGACAAATCCCTTGAAATGATACCGTTCCTATTATATATGAGTATCAAGTGATTAAACTGAAATTATGAGGATACTAAATAAGTATTCTTATTTTTGACACAAAAATAAATTTTGTATGTGTTTTATGATTAAATCAAGGACAATGGGAAAATGTTAGATTGGTCCAGTTGTTAAACTCTTAAAAATACATATAAAATGTGTCTTGATTTGTTGTCAAAACAAAAAGTTCTTGCAGGATCATAATACTTGTGCTGTTCAAAATGTTGTCATCATTATTGTTGACATTCTCAGATAATGATATTTATTGGGATGTTGTTCTTAACTGGCTTTCAAAAAATCAGTTATGTCTTCCCTATTTTTTTATGCCATATTTTTTTAAAATTAGAATTCAAACCGTTAAATGATTAGATCAAATTCCAAATTTTGATGTATGTATATTTATTTCATAATATTAGGTGTAAGCATTTGAATACAATTCAAACACCTAAAACCAAGGATTTGTTTTTTCCAAGAGTATAAAATCTTCTTTATTGGTTCTTCTTTTTAGTTTTTGTCTTTTCTGTATTAAACAAAAAAAAAAGGAAAAATATCACATCTCTCGGTTAAATCAACCAAAACTGATGGATTCATCACATCATTCTTCATCCAAAAACCCTAAACCTTTAATATATTCTTCTCCAATCTCACACATGGATACATCACCAATGTCAACACTAAATCCAGCAACACCAATGACAACACACCAATGAGCACAAGTCCCCCACTGTGCTCGGTAATCGTCCTTAGCTCAGTTCAAGAACCCTTAGAGATCAGTTATCATGTGGATGACAATAAACTCATTGATGTGGATGTCACTCTTGATGTCTCCGTTCTAGGCAAGAGGTCCAGTTCTTCTTCTTTTCCTACTAGAAGATCAAGTCGGATATTCGAAAGAACATTCCAACAGGAACCTGTTTCCAAAAAGTCCAAATTTGAGACCAATGTTCCTTCTTGTTCAAGCAGTGATACGGAATACATGGATTTTAAACTATCTTCAGAGGACACAGAAGAAGAAACCCCAGTTTCTGATTTCAAAGTGAACCACCAGTCTCTGATCCTCAATCTAAGCCATCAGTCTCTGTTTGATCGGTGTATTTTATATACACCTTTTGAGTCAGTCTAGTTAGTCTTTTGTCCCGTTTTGTACATACAAAGTGTCGTATTAGGATAGATTTTCTTTCTTTTGAGTCAAAGTGGCTAAAGTGGCCAAATGGCGGAAAAGGAGCGAAAAGAGGGAAAAGAGAGGTACTAGAGCCGAAACGGAGAAAGTGGCAAACGAGGCCGAATTCAGACTGCGCGCGCCTCCGCACTGTGAGCGCGCGCTATTATTCGTGAGAAGCCAGAAGATCCAGCACGCGCGCCTCGTGAGACCGAAATGGCGCGCGCGCTAAACATCCGGAAGCCACAGAGTTGCAGTGGCCGCGGCGCCTCGCATGCCAGATATCGGCCGCGCGCCAAAACACCCGGTATTGCAGAACTTTAGCCGCGCGCCGACAGCAGGGCGCGCGCCGACGCGAAAAAATTAGGTCTTTGACGGATTTTTGGGCCAGCCCGGAAGGAAAAGAAGGAGGCGTTTTAAAACTATATAAGGAGAACCCTAGGCGCTTTGGGGATCCTTTCTTGCACAACTCAAGATTCTTGACTTGGAGTTTGGATACCATTAGCTTAGTACTTTCTTTTTCCTTTCCATTAGTTATTTCACTTTTTGCATGATGAACTTTGAATTAGTTCTTGTCATATTCATGGCTAGGACCTAATTCTCTTATAGGGCTTTCTATGTTGAATTCTTGAACCTTATGTTATAAAGTAATGCATGCTTATGGTTATTATTCTTATTGAGAGATCTATCCAATAATTGAGTTGAATTCTTGGTAGCTAATTGACAACTAGTTATCACTATATGATTTCTAATCGATTCAAAAGGAGGGATTGTGAATATCTTTGTAAGTTGGGTAGACGGTCTTGAATTGGGGATGAAAATACCTCAATTAGATTTGTAGCGTTGATGAGGCTTAACAACCCTAATTTTGCGCATTGCGCGTGACGGTCAACTAGGTTTTGTGCTTAATCCTCCTATAGAGTTACCCTTATCGTGAAAGTTAGGTAAGGAACAATCTTTGGGTGAGTGTTTATATAACCCTAACGGGAGTATAAAACGATTTCGTAAACCTGCTTTCTCCAAAAGAAGAACACCATAAGTAATGCATTAACAAGTAACATAAGCGGATAGTAAGGATACATAGAAGCCCTATTCTCATCACACCTGAAGTAAGTCTTTACATTTAAATAGCTTTTGAAATTCTTAGTTATAAACAACCAATCAAATATTAATTCGCCAAATAGATACTAGAAAATAGATCACTGGTACTTGAACCCTAATCCTAGAGGACGATATTCGGTCTTATCTAAGACTATACTACTTGATACGATAACGTGCACTTGCGTTTAAAGTGTGTGCATATTACGCGCATCAAGTTTTTGGCGCCGTTGCCGGGGATTAGGCATTAGTTCAATATCAAATTTATCTATTTTTAATTTCTAATTTGGTTTTATGTATAGTTTTTTTAATTTTGTTTGTTTTATGTATTTATTGTGTGAAAACAAGGATGCCGTGATTCTTTGTTGGTTTTGATGCATCTCAGGGATCCTGAAGATATGGATTACTACTGTCAATATGATCGAGCTCCAACCATAGAGGAAGAGAGGGAGGAATTACGAGAAACTCTACTCAGTCTCACGAGGTCCCAAGCTCGGTTCATGGACGAAATGAGGTTGGGTATAAAGAGGTTGGAAACGCAAATAGCAGAACTCGCGATCATATTCAACAATAACGTAAAGTTGAGGAGCGAATCACACCCAACTATTGAGGAATTTGGTGAGATAGCCGTGTGTAGAAGGAAAAGATTGCGTAAATCCAATTATTCACCTTCGATTACGTGGAAATTCTTTTTCATGCACCTATCACAGAAGAAACACCACTAGCTATCACGAATGACTCCCAATTAGGAATTGCATACCATCAAGGGCAACCCCCAGAGTCAAGAGATGTAGAGAATTTCACGGTTTCCTACAAAATAAGAAGCCTAAAAGACAAACTCATCTTGTGTGCTTGGGGGATACTTGTATGTTTAAGGCCCCTGTTTGAACAAATAGTTATAGGAAATTTAGACCTATAAATCAAAGTGGATTGCAAGCGGTTCGCGAAGTATCGATGGGCACTCAGAAAGGTTAATTGCGTCCGGCTAAAAGACGTAAAAGACATCGCTTGTTGGGAGGCAACCCAACGTTTTCAATTATGTTATTTTAATTTCTGTCTTTAGTTTATTTTATTTTGTCTAGAACAATCTCACAGTCATGGGGTCTTGTGTTTGAGCTGTGATTGATAGGTACAGGGGAATGAATCAGGCGAAAATCGAAAGAAAGTCGATTTCTAGAAGCGGGTAGCCATACGCGCCTGTAAGGCCGCGGCTCGAAAGTCCCGGCGAGCGCAGATGTTTAGCCGCGCGCTAAAAGCATGGCCGCGGCCGGAAATCCAGAATTTAAAACGCCCAGACTCAGATTTCCCAAAGAACGGACGAGAGCACCACCAAGAAGCAGCAGCAGAGGCCGCCATGGATGAAGATGAGCACGAAATAGGGGCTCACATGAGGCGAGACCCAAACACCGCCAACCACAAGAGCGAACCTTCAGAGCCCACACAGGGCAATTGTACCAACACCGTAAGGAGATGATGCGGACCTTGCAAACGAGAGTACAAGGACAGCAAGAAACAAGGCAACAAATCGACGAAGTGAGTGCCTTGTTCAACCAATAGTCGATGATTATCCACCGCCACCACCACCATTTTAGCCAAAGTTTGTAAGTGTTTTCTTTTCTTCTTTGAGTCTACACACATTGGGGACAATGTGTGATTTAAGATTCGGGGTGTGTTTTGTGTTTTAGTTTTTATTTGTGTGTCATGTTATGTTTTATTTAAATTTTTCTATTTGTTTTATGTTTATTTTGAGTCACCAAAATTTTTTCTTTCTTGAGTCATAATTGCTGTCACAAAGATCATGTATCTTTGTAGTTGCTAGAAACACCTAATGAAGTAAGGTGGAATAATGTAAAGGAATTGAAGCAACTATCTAAACACTTAGGTTAGATATGTCAAAAGCTCACATAATCTGTCTATTTGGAGTTTCTTGCTTAAGTTATGCATGCTAAATGATAAATGCTTATGTGTTATGAGTGCTTGATATTTGAGGCGAAATAGTTATGATATGCATGTTAGGGAGATGACTGGGCATTTCTTTGATAGCCAATTCTTACCATTCTTTTCTATCCCGACTTTAAAAATATCCCTAGTCAGACCGATTGAGCCTAAATTTGAAACTTCTTCTTTGACACCCCATATTCCCACAAAATTGTGCCATAAGTGAAAATATGAAATAGTGGAGTACATTGTGTTAAAAAGAAGAAACAAAAAGAGTGAACAAGTTTGATGCACCCTAATGGAAAAGTAATAAGAAAGAGGCAAAAGCCTAAGTTTGGGGGTGCCTATTTGTATAATACACTTCACTCTCCCAAAACAAAAGAGGGGAAGGATAGAATTGAAGTGAAGGAAAGAATCAAAAGAAAAAGGGAAAAATTGAAAAGCCAAAGAGCTTATGGTACAGAAAAATGAGCCTAAATGCCTATCTTTACCAACCCCTACCTAAGCCTACATTACAACCCTCAAAGTCCTGAAGATCTCTTTTATGCATATCCAGAAATAGTGGAGAATAGCAAGTAAGCATGCCATAGGAATTCTTGAATTTATATGCATGATTTAGTATATTGACTTCCATTTAAGCATGATAAGTATGAGTTTGCGAAATATCTAGCTCAATGTGTTGAAATTCCATGCTATATGTTCCTGCATATTATTCTGCTAACCTTCATGTTTTTCTAGTTAACATCTATGCAGCAAAAGTGATTAATGACAGGGAGTCCTTTATTTTCTTTTTTGATTTTCTTATTTATTGAGTCTGTCATTTTATTTCTTTCTTTTTATCTTTGCTCGAGGGCGAGCAAAGGTTAAGTTTGGGGGTATTTGATCGGTGTATTTTATATACACCTTTTGAGTCAGTCTAGTTAGTCTTTTGTCCCGTTTTGTACATACAAAGTGTCGTATTAGGATAGATTTTCTTTCTTTTGAGTCAAAGTGGCTAAAGTGGCCAAATGGCGGAAAAGGAGCGAAAAGAGGGAAAAAGAGGAGGTACTAGAGCTGAAAACGGAGAAAGTGGCAAACGAGGTGAAATCGGACTGCGCGCGCGCCTCGCAGCTGGCGCGCGCTATTATTCGAAGAAGCTGCAGAAGATTCAGCGCGCGCCTCGAAGACGAAAGGCCGCGGCGCTAAACATCCGAGAAGCCACAGAGTTGCAGTGGCCGCGCGCCTCGCAGCCAGATATCGGGCGGCGCCAAAACACCCGGTATTGCGAGAACTTTAGCCGCGCGCCGACAGGGCGCGCGCCGACGCGGAAAAATTAGGTCTTTTGACGGATTTTTGGGCCAGCACGGAAGGAAAAGAAGGAGGCGTTTAAAACTATATAAGGAGAACCCTAGGCGCTTTTGGGATCCCTTTCGCACAACTCAAGATTCTTGACTTGGAGTTTGGATACCATTAGCTTAGTAATTTCTTTTCCTTTCCTTTATTTATTTCGTTTTGCATGATGAACTTTGAATTAGTTCTTGTCATATTCATGGCTAGGAACTAATTCTCTTATAGGGCTTTCTATGTTGAATTCTTGAACCTTATGTTATAAAGTAATGCATGCTTATGGTTATTATTCTTATTGAGAGATCTATCCAATAATTGAGTTGAATTCTTGGTAGCTAATTGACAACTAGTTATCACTATATGATTTCTAATCAGTTACGAAAAGGAGGGATTGTGAATATCTTTGTAAGTTGGGTGACGGTCTTGAATTGGGGATGAAAATACCTCAATTAGATTTGTAAGCGTTGATGAGAGGCTTAACAACCCTAATTTTGCGCATTGTGCGTGACGGTCAACTAGGTTTTGTGCTTAATCCTCCTATGAGCTACCCTTATCGTGAAAGTTAGGTAAGGAACAATCTGGGGTTGAGTGTTTATATAACCTAACGGGAGTATAAAGCGATTTCAGTAAACTCGCTTTCTCCAAAGAAGAACACCATAAGTAATGCATTAACAAGTAACATAAGCGGATAGTAAGGATACATAGAAGCCCTATTCTCATCACACCTGAAGTAAGTCTTTACATTTAAATAGCTTTTGAAATTCTTAGTTATAAACAACCAATCAAATATTAATTCGCCAAATAGATACTAGAAAATAGATCACTGGTACTTGAACCCTAATCCTAGAGGACGATATTCGGTCTTATCTAAGACTATACTACTTGATACGATAACGTGCACTTGCGTTTAAAGTGTGTGCATATTTCGCGCATCACTGTTCCTCAAGATGAATCTGATAATGAGGAGATTCCTGACGACACTTCCTTGAAAAGGTTCTGTCCCAAAGGAATTCCGCAT
Source organism: Przewalskia tangutica (assembly GCA_029844215.1). Taxonomy (NCBI): domain Eukaryota; kingdom Viridiplantae; phylum Streptophyta; class Magnoliopsida; order Solanales; family Solanaceae; genus Przewalskia; species Przewalskia tangutica. Next base: position 80,297,493 of record CM056725.1, read on the forward strand.
CATGCCAGACCAGATGTTGCCTAGAATGTTGCTGACAATTCTACAACATCTCAAGCAACATTCCAGCAGACCCCTGAAGAGATGTCCTCTCCACTCTCCGTTGGAAACACTGAATCAGAGCCTGAAGATGAGGTAAATGTGTTTTCTGACAAGTTATATTCCCAAGAAAGGTTTGATAGATGAAATTGATATAGGAATAGAATTATCAGGGCATAAAAGGTAGTAGAATTAGCCTCTTGTGCTGAATATGGGTTGATTGAGTTTCTAGAGGATCGTAAGCTTCTGAAATCTGTAACTAATAAAGAACCTTGCATTGATGAAGTAATTAGGTTTTTTACGCAAACTTAAATTCTAAGATAGACAATGCCTCCTCGAAAAAGTTTGGGAAGGTATACCTCTATAACAAAATTTATAAGTTTACTCCTCTAATTATCAATCAATATTTGGAGACTGAGTTTGAAGCTGGAAGCAGTACTACTGAGAGAATGACTGAAAATAGGGACGAGATAATAGAATACCTCACAGGAGGAATAATGAAGAAATGTACTTCTTGTTGTCCTGCCTCAAAACTCACTGTATTATTTTCCACCCTACATAAGATTGCAATTCACAATTGGCTCACATCACTAAATGAGTCAAAAGTAACAACTGATCAAGCCTCACTGATATACAAAATAGGGAAAGGATTAAGAGTTGACTTAGGGAAAATGATATTTTACCAAGTAGCTAACATGGCTGAAAAAGAGTCAATCCTGACCCTACCCTATCCCTCACTGATCTATCAAATTCTAGTTACTCAAGGCTTTGAGCCTCAATGTGATGATATTTTAGGGAAAGAACCAGAGGTGTATGCAGTGAATAAAGCAATCTTAAAAATCGAAGAGAGAGTTATTGATCTTCCTTGGAAAAAGGAAGCTAACATTGAGAATGTTTGTCACGACCCGACCTCGGGCCCGCGACTGGTGCCTTACCCCGGGCACCCTAGTGATACAACATCAGAGAAAATCAGCGGAAATAAAAACTCATAAAAGATAAACAGTGAAATAAGAAAACAGGCTAACCAAAACAGTTACCTTCCAGTATATATATATATAAAACCGAACAGTTAAAATCCTTTACAAACCACACTTGTGATACTACGGACCTCTAAGAATGTAATAACAACTATGACGACGGGGCCGCCATACCACAGAATGTACAAGAACCTACAATCTCGGGAATCATACCAAAAGATAAGCCTCGGAGAAACGGAGCTTCCCAAACCGAATGACGTGATCCTATGGCGAGGATCAACAACCGGTGTACCTCTACTGCGGCATGAGCGGCCCAGGAGGTCGATCTGACAGTACCAAGTATGTGGCGAAAAATCAGAATCGAAATCATAACAATCTATATAAAGCAGAGACATGTATGATAACAAACTACAATCCACAATATATAAACAATCGTGTCAAGTCGGGGACTCGCCTCAAAGTCATCACTCAAATGTAACTATGGGTCTCACGCCCACAACATCAATCATGCGTGGAATACCTTCCTCACTCTGGCGATCATGATATAATTACACCAGAGTACATGAACACGTGTCCCACCTATGTCATAAGAATCATGCGGGGCAAGTACGAAGGCATAGCTACGGATCCACCTGCATCATCAATCGGCCGGCAAGTCGAAACCGGCTACGAACTCTGCGTACCAGCGATTATATAAGCGTATCAGACACGGCCGACCGGCAAATACGATAGCCTCTGCAGATCCATCCTGCATCACGTCATGGCCGGGCAAGTCGTAAGCTAACTACGGATCCACCTGCATCACGAAACTTCGGTCTAAATCGAAAAAGCTGCGTCACGGGCGGCCGGGCAAGTCGATAGCCTCTGCGGATCCACTGCATCACGTCGGCCAAGGGCAAGTCGTGAGCTAACCACGGATCCACCTGCGTCGCGAAACCGTCCCTAACGACTCGCGAAGTTGACACGTGGCAAGTGCGATAGCCTCTACCAGATCCTCCCTACGCCACGTGCGTAGCGGGAGCAAGTTGTCACGACTGAACCGGGCGTGGATCGTGCCTTACCCCGGGCACCCTAGTGATACAACATCAGAGAAAATCAGCGGAATATAAAAACATAAACATGAAACAAGATATAAGATCATAAAACAGGCCAACCAAACGGTTACCTTCCAATAAAATATATATACAACTCTTTCAAACCGAACAGTTTAATCGTTTTTACAAACCACACTTGCAAAGATTACTGACCTCTAAGAGTTTTTATACAACTGACGGACGGGGCCCGCCATACCACAGAATGTACAAGAACCTGACTCGGGTAACATACCAAAGATAAGCCTCGAGAAACGGAGCTTCCAATGACGTGATCCTAAGAGCGAGGATCGAACCGATGTACCTCTACTGCGGCATGAGCGGCCCGAGGAGGTCGATCTGACAGTACCAAGTATGTGAAATCGAAAAATCAGTAAATGAAATCATAATAGTCTATATAAAGCAGGAGACATGTATGATAACCAAATTACAGTTCATAATAAATAAGCAGTCATGTAAGTCAGGGACTCACGCCCTCAGAGCCATCACTCAAATATAACTATGGGTCTCACGCCAACATCAATCATGCGTGGAATACCTTCGCCGCCTGGGAAGTCTATGATATAACAACACCACTGAGCACACATGAACACCAAGTCTGTACTAACAATACTATACAATCAAACCACGGGCGTCACGGGGCAAGTCAGCCGACTACGGATACCAAGGCGTGTCCGCGTGTGGCGGGGCAAGTCTGAGGGCTAACTACGGATACCAAGGCCGTATCACGAGACTCCGCCACTCAACATCCAAACCACGAAGCTGATACGGGGCAAGTGCGAAAACCGATTACCAGATACCAAAGCCGTGTCACGTGGTGGCCAGGGGCAATCTGAGGGCTAACCACCGGATACGGCGTATCAGCCACGAGGCGGGGCAAGTATCTGGCCACCACCGGATACCAAGGCGAGCGGTAAGAAACCTCATGGAGAGCTAGTCCATGGAATAACACTATCACAGGGAAAACGAACCCTCATCATGGCCGCATACCCGTGGACCATCCATCGAGTCAGTATGCCCATGAACTATCATAATGGAAGCATACCCGTGGGCCACCCATCGTGTCAGTATGTCCAAAATGATCAAGAATAACACAACCGGCCCTCCATCGAGAGACGCGGTAACATAAGGATACAACATTTGCACAACAAGGCTATCACACGCAAACATAGGCAAGCTACACACAACTCAAGATACTTTCATTTTATGACAAGGTCCAGGTTTTAATCCCCAAAGTACTACGTACGTTAAATTCTTTTTAGAAGATCCATTTCTTTTACAAAAGTCACCCGATACCCGTAGTATCAAAATAAAGTGATTAACATCTTTTAAGTAAACCGAATTAAGGCAATACCATGCCTTCTTTTTAGACCAAAACACTTCTCCTTTTAAAGTCAAGTTACCACTTTAAAACCAATTATAAAACCATTCTTTTGTTTTCATAAAGTCGTTATAACTAACTTCCCATAAAGCTGTTATAACACTTTATGTTTTAAACCAATTTTTAAGACAAAACAATGTCTTTCTTTTTAAACCAAAAACTCTTTAATTTCCTCAAGTCTCTTTTAGAAATCAAGTTCCTTACCTATTCTCATTTCCGAAATCAGTAAAATATTATTCTTTAAAAATCAAGTACTCATTACTCACGAATGAGGTTTCACACTTCTTAACAACTTTCACATCAATTCAATTAAGTCAAGTCTCTTATCTTTTAAGATCAAGTCTCTTAACTTCTTAAAAGCAATCAACCATTCTTTTTATCTCTCTTAATTCGTTATACCTAACTTCCCATAAAGCTAGTATAACTCTTAAGCTTTCAAACCAAGTATTACTCTTCTTTCAAAAACGGTTCTTAATTCTTTTGAAATAATTCAAAGTTCTTATTATTCAGGCTTAAGTCAAAAGACATTGCCGTAACACTACATTCAGTTAACACACGCATCTACCTATTACTATATATATATTCTTGTAAAATACTTCTAGATTCTTATTATTCAGGCTTAAGTCAAAAGACATTGCCACACGTACGTCTACCGTACTATATATATTCCTTTTAAAATATCATGCTCAAGAGTATAGGAAGAATCACATACCTCGCGACGATTATCGATTATTAGCAAATAGCTCCAAAGTACTGTAATCCTGCTAGCCTTTTTCACTTCTTCGAGTAGAATACGCTACTCGCAGTACTTCACCCTATAATGGTCACACAAGTCTATCAACGACTAGACTATCTGTAAAATAATTCTACGGAAAATTGGGCAGCACTTCCCTACCCGCCAAACTACACAAGTCTACTGTAAATACAGTCCTATGTAAGTACAGTTCAGTTCCCTTCTTATATACCTTCCCGGTATATAACTTATACTTCAACAGTATGTACTCTAATTACAAAAGAAGGTCAAGCGTATTTACCTCGATAAGCCCAAAATTATCCAAGTATAAATGTCGATCCTGAGCAACGTTTAGCTCCAACTCTGGGCGCTCCAACCCGCTCCAAACAACCCTTAGAAGTTCTACGCTACTTAATACTTCAACACGCTATGAAGATTTTCCTTAGGGTTTCGGTTTGAGACTAAAAGGACAAAAAGTAGTATTTCCGGGCTCTACGTATAGAGGTAACTTTTGGAATACTACAAGGTATAAGGCCAAGGTATTTTGGGTATAGTAACAATACTTGGAGAGTATTTCTCTACCAAAAAAAGGGGGGTATTATACGAGAACCATACAAGGCAAGGGGGGGTGTACCCCTCGGCCAACACCACTAGGAGGGTACCTCTCGGCCTGAGGCCTCTCGAAGGGAGGAGAGGCTTTGGACGAACACAACAAGTAGAGGGGAGGGAGATTTCAAGACTTGGAAACATTTGTGGATGATGAAGTATTCACAAAGGGGGGGGGGGGTATTTATAGGAAGATCAATGGCCAAGATCAAGCCATGTGGGGGCAAGTGGAGGGCCAAGATTTTCCCAAGTGCCCCCTATCCCTACTCCACAAAACAAGCCACAAAACAAGGCACAAAACAAGCCACAAAACAAGGCACAAAACAAGGCCAAAACATGGCCAAAAACGTGACCCAAAGTCGTCCACCATCCGCCACTTGAGGGTGACAAGTGTCGCCCTCTCGTTGGTCCAAAATATTTCATCTCTCAGAAAAATCCGCAAAAATAATAAATGACATAGCCGGAATTTTCCCTTCGCAAGTTCTGTAAAACTTTCCGTCGAAAAACGATTCTTTTCGGGGGTTGTGTACAAATTTCGAATCTTGCCTAACTTAAGGCTTAAACTTTTCTACGTACGCCCACACGTACATACTCTGGAAATACGGGGTATAACACAAGTAACCAGGCTAACCACCAGATCACAACCGTAGTCACGAGACTTCGCCACAAACACTGAACGGGGCAAGTACGAAAGCCAACTACCAGAACCAACCTGCATCAGCAACGACCGGGGCAAGTACGGGGGCTAGCTACCAGAACCTAGGCCGAATCAGTAAACCTCATGGAGAGCTAGTCCATGGAACAACAATCCTAATGGAACCATATCCGTGGGCCACCCAACATGTCAGTAGGTCCAAGGATATAACAAGATAACACTCCTAGTGGAAGCATACCCGTGGGCCACCCATCGTGTCAGTATGTCCAAAGGAATTAACAATATAGCACTCATAGTGGAAGCATACTCGTGGGCCACCCAACGTGTCGAGATGTCAATCAACCGGATAATGACCTCGTGAGAGACTCGGTAGCACAGAATCAAAACACTTGCACAACAAAAGGCTATCACAACAAGCATAGGCAAGTTCAACGTACTCATAGACTTTCATTTTATTACAACAAATCCGGATTTTTAATCCCCAAGGTACTACGTACTTTAACTCTTTAAAAAGATCCATTTCTTTCACAAAAAGTCACACGATACCCGTAGTATCAAAATAGAGTAACTATCTTTTTAAGTAAACCAAAACAATTTCCATACCTTCTTTTTAAACCATCTTAAGACAAAACCATGCCTTTCTTTTAAACAAAACACTTCAAATTCCTCAAGTCTCTTTTCTTTTAGAAAACAAGTTCCTTACCTTGGAATTTAAGAAAAATCAATACTTGTTATTAATGATCTTATTAAAGCAGCCATGGTCTAGGAAACGTAATACAATTTTGTCTTATCTTAGCTTCTATGCAGATGGAGGTTTCTACTGGTTTTAATAATAATTAATTAGTCAATACATTTTCCTTTATTAACGCTGCAGTGGTTTGTTCGATACTTATTCTCATTCCCGAAATCAATATAACATTATCCTTTTTAAGACCAAGTACCCATTACTTATGAATGCGATTTCACAACTTTTTAACACAATTCCAGTTCTTAACATTATCACAAGTCAAATATAAGTCAAGTCTCTTGCCTTTTAAAATCAACAAACCATTCTTTTACCTACATAAAGTCGTTATAACTAACTTCCCATAAAACTATTATAACATTTTATGTTTTAAACCAACCAAATTCATTTAGCACACGTACGTCTACCGTACTACATAGTTCACAACAATCATGCTAGAAAAGATAAGAAGAGGTTCACATACCTCGCGACGATTATCGACAATTAGCAAAACGCTCCAAAGTATAATAACCCTGCTAGCCTTTTCCACCCTTCAAGTAGAATACGCTACTCGCAGTAATTCAACCTATAAAGGCCACAAAACGTCTATCAACTTCTCGATCTCTTCGTAGAACATTTCCAAGTACAAGGTTCCTTATTCTACGGAAAATTCGGCAGCACCTCCCCTCCCGTAACCACATAAATCTCCTCCTCTAACAAGGCCCGCTACCAAGCCAACAACTCCAAGGGGGTTACACGTCTAACCGGACGTGTACAATTCTGCTCCACAATAACACTACAAGTCTACTGTAAATACAGTCCAATGTAAATCTGATTCAATTCTTCTTAATCATCCTTCCATATATCATATACTCAATTATACATTACTACAACATGTAATCTCCAATTACAATAGGGGGATAAAGATAATCACCTCGATAAGCCCAAAATTATCCAAGATTTATAAGTCGATCCTGAGCAACGTTTAGCTCCTATTCCTTACGCTCTAATCCGCTCCAAGCAACCCTTAGAAGTTTCTAACCAAATCCTCTTCAATATCCAACTCCAAAAAGTGAAGAATACTTAGGCTCAAACTATGGCAAGTTTCGGCCAAGGCAAGGTTTCTAGGCTAGGGGTGTGAAATCTTTTTCAACTCTTGGTACACAATCTTCCTAACACCCTAAGGAAGAACACTTAAAAGTTTAAGAATTTTTGGACAACATTAGCTCCTAAAATCAGCTCATGGCCGAGAGCTACACTCAAGAGGGAGGGAGTATTTTGCCTTGGAAATTATCTCAAGTGTGGATGAAGTCTTCACTACAAAGGGGGGGGGGGTATTTATAGAGAATACAATTGCCAAGATCAAGGCAAGTGTGTGGTCTAGATTGGGACATGTGTGTGTGGGTCCCACCCACCACATGTCCACACAAAAAACAAGACTAGTGGCTTGCCACTTGTAATACCATTTCAGCCACAAGACACTTGGCACCACATTTCGGCTACAAGCCACCTAGGGGGGGTGACACGTGTCGCCCCCCTACTCGTCCAAAATATTTCATCTTCCGAAAATATCTGAAATGCCAAAAATCTCTAAAACAAAGTGGGCCCATTGGCCAGTAAATTTCTCCCGTGGGCCCCACGTGACCAATTCCGGAATTAAAATTCCATAATTCTAATATAATCTAGGAAGTCCAAATACCAAATCTGGGAATCCAATTCCCATTAACGAACCTTTTTCTTTCACAAAAACTGAAAACTTTTCCGTCGAAAAATCACATTTTTCTTCCCTTCCAATATTACTGTCGTATTCTCGTACGTACGTCCTCACATACATACCTTGGAACTACGGGGTGTAACATTCTCCCCCCCTTAGAAACATTCGTCCCGAATGTTCCTTCTAAGTCTCCAAACGTACATGCGCCGGTATAGCCTTCACTACTATACTTACGAAACCAATTATGCCACCACTGGCCATAATATAACATACGCGAAAAACTCAAATCCAAGACAACAAGGAATCACCTCTAACATCACAAAAAAAGTTCCCACCCAAGGTCTAAAGGATACTCCATTCACATCTTCACTTCACAAAAGAAATGGTCACTTCCGATCTCTTAACACATGTTCACTTCTTTCCTTACTTGTTGTACCCTTCTCGTACACCCGAACTCTTTCTAGTACACGTACCACACTCCAGTCATTGCTTCAGTTTCCAAAACCTTGGAGTCACTATGTAACGCCCCGAACCCGGGCCCGTCACTGGTGCCTTACCCCGGGCACCCTAGTGATACAACATCAGAGAAAACCGGCGGAAATAAAAACTTAACATGCAATAGACATGGATCAAGAGATGTGATAAATAAACAGGCCAACCAAAAGCTTGCCTTGAGTATATACATAAAACATGAACAGTTTAATCCTTTTACAACCCTGGCCACAACAGTACTACAGACCTCTAAGATTTACACCGACTATGACGGACGGGGCCCGCCATACCACGAATGTACAAGAACCTACAACTCAGGGAAACACATGCAAAAGATAAGCCTCGGAGAAACGGAGCTTCCAATACTGGCCGACGTGATCCTATGAGCGAGGATCCACGGCCGATGTACCTCTACTGCGGCATGAACGTAGCCCCGGAAGGAGGTCGATAACAGTACCAGTATGTGAAATCAGAATATCGCGGTTAAATCATAACGATCTATATAAAGCGGGAGACATGTATGATAACCAAAATACGATGACGCAACATAAAAGCGGTCAAGTCGAGGACTCACGCCAAAGTCACCACTCAAATCTAACTATGGGTCTCACGCCCACCACATCCATCATGTTCGCATCATGGCCACATGCCCCGGAATCTGCGCCGGTGTAGACATGTCCATGATGCAACAATAATAACAAGGCCGTGGCCACATGCCCCGGAATCGCGCCGGTGTAGACATGCCCGTGTAACCTCAATAACAATATCTTGGGTGGTCAACCACCGCCGCGCCACATGCCCGGAATCTTGCGTCGGTGTGAACCGTCCATGTTGCGATAATAACCATATATCGGGTAATCAACCCGGCCGCAGGGCCGCCTGCCCCCGGAATACTGCATCGGTGTAGACATGTCCATGTGATATCAACAACAAGACGGTAATCAAAATGGAAACATACCCGTGGAATTCTCCATCACCGCCAAAGACGTCCCATGTAAGTTCTCAACAAGTCAACCGCCTCTATCGAGACGCGGTAACGTAAATACCACACTTGTACAACAAAGGCTATCATCACAAGCATAGGCAAGTTTCACAACAACAAGCATAAGCAAGTTTCACAACAACAAGCATAGGCAAGTTTCACAACAACAAGCATAGGCAAGTTTCACAACAACTCAAAGTACTTCCATTTATACCAAAGTCGGGTTTTAACCCCAAAGTACTACATCGTTAAGTTCTTTTAAAGAGATCCATTACTTCTATAAAAGTCACCCGATACGTAGTATTAGAATGACCAACCCACATTCCTTTTCAAAATCAAGTAACATTCTTTTCCTAAGTTCCGGTTTGCCTAGTTTCAATTACTCAAGCTTCTCATCTTCAAATGGTTTCATAGTTCCCAAACTTAATCACTTGATTCCTTTTAGAACAATTGAGTAATATATGTCTCACGTGAGAGTAGGTTATTCTTGTTTACAACATTCTTATTACCATGACCATGATCTAGAAAATGTATATCATTTTGTCTCATCTTAGTTTCTATGCGGATGGAGGTTTCTCTGGTTTTAATACAATTCATCATTATTCGATACATTTTCCTTTATTAACGCCGCAGTTGCGGTGATGCGATACACATTACGATTTCCAAATCGATGAAACATTATCCCTTTAAATAAAACCAAGTACTCATTACTCACGAATGAGGTTTCACACAACATTCACATTAAAACCAATAAGTTAAGTCTCTTATCTTATAAGATCAAGTCTCTTAACTTCTAACATGATAAACCATTTTCTTTACCTCTCTTAAGACATTATACCTAACTCCCAAAAAGCTAGTATAACTCTTTTTAAAACCTTTTAAAACCAAGTGTTACTCTCTTCCAAAACGATTTATAAATCTTTTGAAATACATCAAGTTCTTTATTATAACTAGCGATTATAATTCACATCGATTACCTTTTAAAACCACAAAGTATTTTCTTACCTTTATAAAGTCGTTATAACTGACTTCCCATAAAGCCGTTATAACACTTTATGTTTTAAGAACAATCAAACACGATTAACACGTATGCGTCTACCGTACTACATAGTTCACACATATCATGCTAGAAGAGATAGGAAGAGGTTCACATACCTCGCGACGATTTATCGACAAAGCAAAATGCTCCAAGTACTACAACCTTGCTAGCCCTTTCCACTCCTCGAGTAGAATACGCTACTCTTAGTACTTTCACCTATAAAGGTCACAAACGCGTCTATTAACCCCAAAACACAAGTTCTATCTTTCTCTGAGAAAATTCGGCACCTCCCCCATGGCGTAAATCTCCTCTCTATCGAGTAGGCTAAGCCAACCGAGGGGTTTACACGCCTAACCGGACGCGTACAATTCTACCACACATACAAGTCTCATCAGTAATACCGTCCTATGTAATTACTGATTCGATTCGATTCTGTATTAACGGGCTTAAGTCAAAAGACATTGCCACAATACTAAGTATAGTTCCATATATAGTATACTTCAACTATATATTCTAACAAACATGTAATTTCCAATTACAACAGAGGACAAGATAATTACCTCGATAAGCCCATAATTATCCAAGTTAAATGTCGATCCTTAGCAACGCGTTTAGCTCCAACTCCGGTGCTCCATCCCGCTCCAACAACCCTTAGAAGTTCTATCCAACTTCTACTTACATCCTTCAACTAACAATGAAGATTCCTTAGGGTTTCGGTTTGAGACTAAAAGGACAAAAGGTAGTATTTAGGGCTCTACGTATAGAGTATCTTTGGAATACTACAAGGTACAAGGCTAAGGTATTTTGGGCATTATAACAATACTAGGAGTATTTCTATACCACAACAAGGGGTATTATACGAAACAACTAGGCTAAGGGGTACCCACGCCAAGGCACCACATGAGGGGAGGGTGGCCTCGGCCAAAGCCAATTTTTAAGGGAGAGGGCTCTTGGGCGAGAGTCAACAAGAGGAGGGGAGGGTTTCAAGACTTGGAAGATTTTGGATGAATGAAGTCTTCAAAGAGAGGGGTATTTATAGCAAAACCAAAAGCCAACCGATGGCCAAGGTCCTTCCAAGTGTATAGCAAGTGTAAGGCGAGATCAAGCCAAGTGCACCCTAATCCCTACTCCACAAAACATGGCACAAAACAAGCCACAAAACAAGGCACAAAACCATGAACCAATCGGCGAGGCCAAGCCTCCTCTTTCTGCAGTCAATGAGGGTGACAAGTGTCACCTCCCGTTGGTCCAAAAATGTTCCGTTGCTCGGAAAAATCCGCAAAAATACTAAATGACATAGCCGAATTTTCCCAACGTAAGTCAATGAAAGCGTTTAGTCGACGACTCTATTCGCACTTGTGCCCAAATTTCAACCAAAGCCAACTCTTAAGGCAAAATTTTATCGTCGCCTCACGTACATACTGGAAATACGGGTATAACATTCTTCCTTAGAAACATTCGTCGAATGTTCCTTCAAGGTCTCAAAACAAGCGGCGTCGGTATAGTCTTCACCGCTATACGTCTTAAAACAATCATGCCACACCGCCACAAAACACGCGTTCACTTCTCCTTTCTCGTGGTACTGCGTCACGAACACTCGAACTCGTTCTAGTGTCCGTACCACTTCACAACGCCGTTTCCAACCGCGAGTCACTACCTCGAACTTGGTCATCTCACTAACCTCGATTTCCCTAAGGCCATTCCGGCCTTCACGAACTGATTCTCGGTCGAACGTATCCACGAACTCATCGATGGTCATCTAAACTTGGGCTAGCACCCTCGTGACCACCGCCACTGGCGGGACCACCCAGTGACCGCCCTTCCGCCGAAGCGGTTGGCCCGCAACATGGCCCCAACCCGACCATGTAGCGCCAACTCTCTAGTTTCTAGATCCGAACAATCTTACCTCTACGGTCATGAAGCTACCACTTCCATTTCACACTACCCGAGGACTTACCCTTTTCACTAACGTGTTTCTAAATCACATTTTAGCACAAAGCTATCCAAACATATCATTAAACACATCGACAACATCAATACACACAAAACTCTAGAGGTTAAGGATATACACGAAACTAGGCGGTTCGGGACCGCTAAAGCTGGAACTTCCACCGCGACCTACCGTGGCGTGGTGTATGAACATCCGGCCTAGCTATGGAAGGTGAAGAATCTGCAATCGCTCTAGTAGTGCAGGCTATCCTACCAGCGCTACCACTGGTGGGCGTCTCGTCATATGGCCTGTTGGCCGCAAGAATAACAAGCTCCTCGTACTACGACACTCCCGAAATGCGGTCTACCATCGACCACACCGAGGTAGGGGTGATCATCGCCAACACCCTACTCCCCGAACATCCAAACACAGGAGCCACGACCGCTCCCGAATATCCCGAGGGTCCCGAGGCTGCGGAGGACCACTGCAATGGCGGAGGTACATAACTAGTTTCTTCTTTGGCGGTCGCCTCGAAAGTCGCCAAAATATCCGCCGTCTTGGCCTTCCTGTGGCGGTCCACCGTCGATCTCTGCGCTCGCCGCACGGTCGTGAGCACGAATCACGGCAATGTCCATGCGGTGAAGAGAAACACCGAACAACTCTGCTAGGTAATCATCGTCGAGCGGTGGCGTGGCGATGCACCTATCTTCCATATCGCAACTAGTGCGGGACATATCGAGCCAAAGAATCGAACTCGACATTGTACTCCACGACGGTCGCGCCTCTGTCTCATTAACAAAAATTTGTCGGCGTGCCCTCGCCATCTGCGGAGGCAAGAAGTGCGTGAAAAAGCCCCAAAACTCATCCCATACCGGAGTGCATGCTCTCCCGAAAGCTCCACGAATCAAACCAATCGATCATTGCGGTATCACGCGGCCGTCACGAACCGAAGGTCACGGACTCGGTCTCTGAAGCCTTGATCACCGCGTGATCCTGCGCAATCGGATGAACTCCTGCGGATCATCCTCCGGCCTCGACCAGTAAAACTCGGGCGGGCTACAACTAAGAAATCCGTAGCCTCAAACCATGCGCCTCGGGTGCACTACAGTCTTCTTTGGGCTGGGCTGCTGCGTCCGGCCTATCGCCATGTCGACCAACCACGGCGATAATCGGGCCATCTCGCATGACCCATCTCCCGCTCGGTGTGGGGTGGAGGCTCAATCTTGTAGTCTCGGCGACCGCTGCTGCGGCTCTAAACTTCTTTGGTCTTTGGTGGCGTCGCAAAACTTCGCCGTCAAGCACTACCTCAGTCTTGGCCGGCTGCGCCCTCGTACTCCTCTGAATCCCACTAGCAGCTCCCTCGGCTGCCTTGCCCTTCTGGGCCCTGGTTGCCTTTCGCAGAGGCATAACTGGTAAAAACGAAACACGTCAGAGGGGTCCAACTTACAACACAGCTCTAAGGCACGATCTCAGAATGAGAAGAATGGAAACCAATCCTAAATGTCCTATAGCCTCCTGATTATAGATGTGGTGCACAACACACCGATAATCAAGACTCTACTAGACACGGTCTGTAGACACTTTCCGAGGACTAACTGCTCTGATACCACTTTTGTAACGCCCCGAACCCGGGCCCGTCACTGGTGCCTTACCCCGGGCACCCTAGTGATACAACATCAGAGAAAACCGGCGGAAATAAAAACTTAACATGCAATAGACATGGATCAAGAGATGTGATAAATAAACAGGCCAACCAAAACAGTTGCCTTCAGTATATACATAAAACATGAACAGTTTAATCCTTTTACAACCCTGCCCACAACAGTACTACAGACCTCTAAGATTTACAACGACTATGACGGGACAGGGCCCCGCCATACCCCTGAATGTACAAGAACCTACAACTCAGGGAAACACATACCAAAAGATAAGCCTCCGGAGAAACGGAGCTTCCTAATCTGTTGATCGTGATCCTATGAGCGAGGATCACGGCCGATGTACCTCTACTGCGGCGTGAACGCAGCCCCGAAGGAGGTCGATCTAACAGTACCAAGTATGTGAAATCAGAATATCTGCGGTTAAATCATAACGATCTATATAAAGCGAGGAGACATGTATGATAACCAAAATACGACGCAACATAAGCGATCAAGTCGGGGACTCGCCCTCAAAGTCACCACTCAAATCTAACTATGGGTCTCACGCCGCCCACATCCATCATGTTCGCATCATGGCCACATGCCCCGGAATCTTGCGCCGGTGTAGACATGTCCATGATGCAACAATAATAACAACGCGTGGCCCACGTACCTGGAATCTGCGTCGGTGTAGACATGCCCATGTAACCTCAATAACAATATCTTTGGGTGGTCAACCCTGCGCGTGGCCACGTGCCGGAATCTGCGTCGGTGTGAACCGTCCATGTTGCGGTAATAACCATATATCGGGTAATCAACGGCCGCGCGTGGCGCGTACGCCGAATCTGCGTCGGTGTAGACATGTCCATGTGATATCAACAACAAGACAATAATCAAAATGGAAACATACGTGGAATTCTCCATCACTGCCAAAGACGTCGATGAAGTTCTCAACAAGTCAACCGACCCTCTATCGAGAGACGCGGTAACACAGAAATACCACACTTGTACAACAAAGGCTATCATCACAAGCATAGGCAAGTTTCACAACAACAAGCATAGGCAAGTTTCACAACAACAAGCATAGGCAAGTTTCACAACAACAAGCATAGGCAAGTTTCACAACAACTCAAAGTACTTCCATTTATACCAAAGTCAGGTTTTTTAACCCCAAAGTAATACATACGTTAAGTTCTTTTAAAAGAGATCCATTACTTCTATAAAAGTCACCCGATACGTAGTATTAGAATGACCAACCCACATTCCTTTTCAAAATCAAGTAACGATTCTTTTCCTAAGTTCCAGTTTGCCTAGTTTCAATTACTCAAGCTTCTCATCTTCAAATGGTTTCATAGTTCCCAAACTTAATCACTTGATTCCTTTTTAGAACAATTGAGTAATATATGTCTCACGTGAGAGTAGGTTATTCTTGTTTACAACATTCTTATTACCGCAGCCATGATCTAGAAAATGTATATCATTTTGTCTCATCTTAGTTTCTATGCAGATGGAGGTTTCTACTGGTTTTAATACAATTCATCATTATTCGATACATTTTCCTTTATTAACGCTGCAGTGGTCTGTCGATACACATTCTGATTTCCGAAATCAGTAAAACATTATCCCTTTAAATAAAACCAAGTACTCATTACTCACGAATGAGGTTTCACACAACATTCACATTAAAACCAATAAGTTAAGTCTCTTATCTTATAAGATCAAGTCTCTTAACTTCTAACATCAGTAAACCATTTTCTTTACCTCTCTTAAGACATTATACCTAACTCCCCAAAAAGCTAGTATAACTCTTTTTAAAACCTTTTAAAACCAAGTGTTACTCTCCCTTCCAAAACGATTTATAAATCTTTTGAAATACATCAAGTTCTTTATTATAACTAGCCAGTTATAATTCACATCAGTTACCTTTTAAAACCACAAAGTATTTTCTTACCTTTATAAAGCTGTTATAACCAACTTCCCATAAAGCCGTTATAACACTTTATGTTTTAAGAACAATCAAACACAGTTAACACATGTACGTCTACCGTACTACATAGTTCACACATATCATGCTAGAAGAGATAGGAAGAGGTTCACATACCTCGCGACGATTTATCGACAAAAGCAAAATGCTCCAAGTACTACAACCTTGCTAGCCCTTTCCACTCCTCGAGTAGAATACGCTACTCTTAGTACTTTCACCTATAAAGGTCACAAACGTCTATTAACCCCAAAACACAAGTTCTATCTTTCTACAGAAAATTGGCAGACCTCCCCATGGCAACGTAAATCTCCTCCTCTATCGAGGCCGGCTACCAAGCCAACCAGGGGGGGGGGGTTTACACGTCTAACCGGACGCGTACAATTCTACCACACAGTACACAAGTCTACTGTAATACAGTCCTATGTAATTACAGTTCAGTTCAGTTCTGTATTCTTCAGGCTTAAGTCAAAAGACATTGCCACAATACTAAGTATAGTTCCATATATAGTATACTTCAACTATATATTCTAACAAACATGTAATTTCCAATTACAACAGAGGGACAAGATAATTACCTCGATAAGCCCATAATTATCCAAGTTAAATGTCGATCCTTAGCAACGTTTAGCTCCAACTCCGGGTGCTCCATCCCGCTCCAAACAACCCTTAGAAGTTCTATCCAACTTCTACTTACATCCTTCAACTAACAATGAAGATTCCTTAGGGTTTCGGTTTGAGACTAAAAAGGACAAAAGGTAGTATTCCCTGCTCTACGTATAGAGTATCTTTGGAATACTACAAGGTACAAGGCTAAGGTATTTTGGGCATTATAACAATACTAGGGAGTATTTCTATACCACAACAAGGGGTATTATACGAAAACAACTAGGCTAGGGGTACCCACGGCGAGCACCACAAAGGGGAGGGTGGCCTCTCGGCAAAGCCAATTTTTAAGGGGAGAGGGCTCTTGGGCGAGAGTCAACAAGAGGAGGAGGAGGGTTTCCAAGACTTGGAAGATTTTGGATGAATGAAGTCTTCAAAGAGAGTGGTATTTATAGCAAAACCAAAAGCCAACCAATGGCCAAGATCCTTCCAAGTGTATAGCAAGTGTAAGGCGAGATCAAGCCAAGTGCACCCTAACCCCTACTCTACAAAACATGGCACAAAACAAGCCACAAACAAGGCACAAAACCATGAACCAATCGGCCAAGGCCAAGCCTCCTCTTTCTAGTCAATGAGGGTGACAAGTGTCACCTCCGTTGGTCCAAAAATGTTCGTTGCTCGGAAAAATCCATAAAATACTAAATGACATAGCCGGAATTTTCCCAACGTAAGCTGTGGAAACGTTTCGTCAGAAAACGACTCTATTCGGCACTTGTGCCCAAATTTCGAACCAAAGCCAACTCTTAAGGCAAAAAATTTTATACGTACGCCCTCACGTACATACTCTGGAAATACGGGGTATAACACACTACCTCCAAACTTGGTCATCTTACTAGCCTCAAATTCCTTTAAGGCCATTCCCGGCCTTCACGATCTGATTCTGGTCGAACATATCCACGAACTCATATGATGGTTACCTAAACTTGGGCCTAGCACCCTCGTGACCCTACCACCTGGCGGGAACACCTCGAACTGACCCCACCTCACTCCGGGCTGCGGGTTGACCCGCAATATGGCCTCAACCCGACCCACCGTCGCGCCAAACTCTCTCGTTCCCCGATCCGGAACAATCTTACTAATTTACGCCATGAAAGCTAACACTTCCATCTCACACTACCCATGGAATCATCCCACAATATATTTCACGCATACCACGTACTTCGACAAAGACCAACCGTAAAATCATTCACTCAAGACGGCCTTGTATCCAAGGTCCTAACTGTTATAAATTCTAAGGCTTACAATCCACCATAACAACATAAACCAGTCTCTTAAGGGCTGAAGATATCTCTGTAACCACTGCCTCACTTTCCCTTTGTCGCTCTAATCATAATCCTGCCCTGCAGGGCGCCTAGCTATAGAAGGCGATGGACCAGCCACCGATCCCGAAGGCTGAGTCTCAACATCCGTGCTACCTCTGGTCTGACAAACTCTCATCAAATGGCCCTGCTGGCCGCAAGCATAACAATCTCCCAAACTAGCATGACACCCTGAGGACCATCATCAGCTCTCTATCCATAGAACTCTGGCGGACTGCAACTCAAGAAATCCCGAAGTCTCAGACTATTGGATCTAGGGTGAATCATTGGTACTGCCGGAACCACCGGCTCCTGTCCGTCCTCATATCTTGCCACGATCCTAGCTAGTAACTGGGCCATCTCTTGAACTCATATCCTCGGCTCCTGGCCGTGGAACTGGAGGCTCAGGTATCGTGGTCTCAGTAGAAACTGCTGCCGCTCTAAACTCTGTTGGGGCTAGCGGCGTCATAAAACTCGTCGTCTGAAGTACTATCTCAGGTAATGACCAGGCCTGTGCCCTCGTAACCCTCTGTGTTCTACTCGTAGCTCCTTCTGTTGCCTTGCCCATGGGCCACTGGTTGCCTTGCGGCGAGGCATAATCGTACATACGAATCGTCCGAGGAGTCTAATCTATAACACGGCTCTAAGGCACGATCTCGAGTGAGAAGAATAGAAACCAATCCTAAATATCCTGCGACCTCACGATTATAGGTGTGGTGCGCAACACGCCGATAATCAAGACTACTAGATACGGTGCATAGACACTTTCCGAGGATTAATCGCTCGATATCACTTTTGTCACGACCGACCTCGGGCATGGTGTGCCTTACCCGGGCACCCTGGTGATCTGACATCGAGAAAATCGTGAAATAAAAACTCATAAAAGATAAGCAGTGAAATAAGAAAAGCAGGCTAACCAGCAGTTTACCTTCCGTATATATATATACATAAAACGAGCAGTTAAAATCCTTTACAAACCACATCCCACAATTACTACGAGATAAGAATGTAACAACAACTATGACGGGACGGGGCCACGTACCACGAATGTACAAGAACCTACAATCTCGGGAATCATACCAAAAGATAAGCCTCGGAGAAAGCGGAGCTTCCCAATATTGACGTGATCCTATGGCGAGGATCAACAACCGGTGTACCTCTTCTCGCGGCATGAACGCAGCCCGGGAGGTCGATACAACATGTACCAGTATGTGGCGAAAAATCATGGCGAAATCATAACGATCATATAAAGCAGAGACATGTATGATAACCAAACTACGATCCACAATATATAAGCGATCGTATCAAGTCGGGACTCACGCCTCAAAGTCATCACTCAAATATAACTATGGGTCTCACGCCCACAACATCAATCATGCGTGGAATACCTTCCCGCCTGCGGCGATGCATGATATAATAACACGAGTACACATGAACACGGGTCCCACTGTGTCATAAACCGTCTGAGGTAATGCGAAGGCATAGCTACGAATCCGCTGCATCATCAATCGGCCGGCAAATAAAGCCAACTACGAACCTACCTGCAGCGGTACTATATAAGCGTATCACGAAGGCGGCCAGGGCAATCGATAGCCTCTACGATCCACCTGCATCACATCGATCGGGGCAAGTCGTAAGCTAACTACGAGATCCGCTGCATCACGAAACTTGGTCTAAAAGCGAAAAAGCTGCGTCCACGGCGGCCAGGGCAATCGATAGCCTCTACGGATCCACCTGCATCACGTCGGCCGGGAAAATCGTAGGCTAACCACCAGATCCACCCTGCATCACAAAACTTCGTCCTAACACTGACTCGCGAAGCTCACATGTGGCAAGTGTGATAGCCTCTACCAGATCCTCCACCACGTGGCGGCGTGGGCAAGTAACGAGCTAACCACGGATCACTGGCAGTAGTCACGAGACTTCGCCACAAACACCGAGCGGGGCAAGTCACGAAGCCAACTACGTAACTAACTGCATCAAGAACGGCCAGGGGCAATGCGGGGCTAGCTACCAGAACCTAGGCCGAATCAATAAACCTCATGGAGAGCTAGTCCATGGAACAACAATCCTAATGGAACCATACCCGTGGGCCACCCAACATGTCAGTAGGTCCAAGGATATAACAAGATAACACTCCTAGTGGAAGCATACCCGTGGGCCACCCATCGTGTCAGTATGTCCAAAGGAATTAACAATATAGCACTCATAGTGGAAGCATACTCGTGGGCCACCCAACGTGTCAGTATGTCCAATCAACCAGATAGTCGGCCCTCCATCGAGAGACTCGGTAGCACAGAATCAAAACACTTGCACAACAAAAGGCTATCACAACAAGCATAGGCAAGTTCAACGTACTCATAGACTTTCATTTTATTACAACAAATCCGGATTTTTAATCCCCAAGGTACTACGTGTTACACCCCGTAGTTCTAGGGTATGTATATGAGGACGTACGTACGAGAATACGACAGTAATATTGGAAGGGAAGAAAGATGTGATTTTTCGACGGAAAAGTTTCTGGTTTTTGTGAAGGAAAAAGGTTCGTTGATGGGAATTGGATTCTCAGATTTGGTATTTGGACTTCCTGGATTATATTAGAATTATGGAATTTTATTTCCGGAATTGGTCACGTGGGACCCACGGGAGAAATTTACGGTTTTGTGGGGCCCACTTTGTTTTAGAGATTTTTGGCATTTCAGATATTTTCGGAAGATGAAATATTTTGGACGAGTAGGGGGCGACACGTGTCACTCCCTTAGGTGGCCAAGTGGGCCGAAATGGTGGGACAAGTGGCTAGACACTTGTCCCTTGGCCGAAATGGGCCAACATGTGGCAAGCCACTTGTCTTCTTCTTTGTGTAGCCATTTGGAGGGTGGGACCCACACACACATATCCCAATCTAGACCACCCACTTGCTTTAATCTTGGCCATTGATTGATCTATAAATACCCCTTGATAGCAAGACTTATTTTTCATCCCACACTTAGTTTATTTTTAAGGCAAAAATACTCCCTCCCTCTTGTGTGTAGCTCTCGGCATTGGCCATTCCCCTAGACCAAAAGTTGTCCAAAAATTCTTAAAGTTTTAAGTGTTCTTCCTTAGGGTGTTAGGAAGTGTCACGACCCGAACCCGGGCCCGTGACTGGTGCCTTACCCGGGCACCCAAGTAGACATACATCAGAGTAACCAGCGGAATATAAAACAAGACATGAAACAATATGAAGAGAGAAACAGTTTATCCGAGAAAAGTTGCCTTTCGGCATATATATATATAAACTTGAGCAGTTACACCCCTTTTACAAACCCTGCCCACAACAGTACTACAGACCTCTAAGAATGTTATAACAACAATGGCGGGACAGGGCCCCGCCATACCCCTGAATGTAAGTACCTACAACGACAGGGGACTATACCAAAGATAAGCCTCCGGAGACACGGAGCTTCCCAAAACGCTGAACTGTGACCCTATGAGCGAGGATCAACAACTGGTGTACCTCTACCTGCGACATGAACGCAGCCCCCCGAAGGAGGTCGATAACAGTACCAAGTATGTGAAATCAAAATATCAGAAATGAAATCATAATAGTCTATATAAAACAGAAGACATATATGATAACCAATTTACGATACACAAAATGTAAGCAGTCATGTCAAGTCAGGGACTCACGCCCTTAAAGTGATCACTCAAATATAACCATGGGTCTCATGCCCACAATATCAATCATGCCCGTGGAATTCATTCCTCACTGCCGGCAGTCCATGATATAAAAGCACCAAGGAATACACATGAACACCAGGTCCCACCTGTGTCATAATAAAATCAGACGGTAAGTGCGAAGGCATAGCCGACTACTAAAACCACGTACCAACAATGCTATAAAAGCGTATCACGAGGTCTTGCTAGACCGCGCCACATGATCGGGCGACCACTCGCCTCGGTATCAATGCGCGTCAAATCCTGGAACTCACCGCACTCGCGTAGGCCACCTAGGCCCGCGTGAGGTATTCCCGCGTCGAGGGTAGCTACTCCCGCATCGCCCCGACTCGTGAGTCTGCGTGGCCACATAGACCGCGTGAGGCATTCCCCGCACACTAACTCGGAACTCGTAGCTCGCGTAGGTCCCCGACCCGCACGAGGCATCCTCGCGTCGAGGCGCTTAACCCCCGGTATATCATGTCAAGAGGTGAGTGGTATAATACTAACATAACGGCTTATCGTTAAACAACGTAAGCACAATCAAGGGAAACCCCTTTACACAAACATCACAAGACACTAACACACGTAGCATCCTAGCATGTTTACTTATCAAACCAACAAGAAAGTATTACAAGGCTATCACAAACCAACATAGTCAAGTTATTCACACAAGGTACTTTCTATTTTATGCCAACAAGTTCGGGTTTTTATCCCCAAAGTACTTTATACATTAACTCTTTAAAAAGATCCGTTTCTTACACAAAAAGTCACACGATACCCGTAGTATCAAAATAGAGTGACTATCTTTTTAAGTAATCCAAAACAATTTCCCTACCTTCTTTTTGAACCAACTTAAGACAAAAGCATGCCTTCTTTTTTAAATGAAAACACTTCAACTTTTCAAGTCTTTGTCTTTTATAAATCAAGTCCTTACTTTGAAATTTTAAGAAAGTCAAAACTTGTTTATTAATGATCTTATCAAAGAAGCCATGATCTAGGAAATGTAATACAATTTTGTCTTATCTTAGCTTCTATGCAGATGGAGGTTTCTACTGGTTTTAATAATACTTAATTAGTCCATACATTTTCTTTTATTAGCGCTGCAGTGGTTTGTTCGATACTTATTCTCATTTCCGAAATCAATACAAGGCTTTCATAAACAATTAAGTAAACCGTTCCTTTTATTTTTCTTAAGTCGTTATACCTAACTTTCCATAAAGCTAGTATAACTCTTAAGCTTTTAAAACCAAGTATTACTCTTCTTTCAAAAACGATTCTTAATTCTTTTGAAATACTTCAAGATTCTTATTATTTAAAACTCAAGTCAAAAGACATTGAAGTAAAACCACGTTCAGTTAACACACGTACGTCTACCGTACTATATATATTCTTTTAAAATATCATGCTCAAGAGGATAGGAAGAATCACATACCTCCTCGGCGAAATCCACCTGCCAAGTCGAATATGTCGCGCGCAGAGTATCAACCTATAATAGTCAAATACGTCTATCAACGTCTAGACTACTCTGTAGAATATTCTAAGCAGAAGGTTCTTATTTCTACGGAAATTTGGGCAGCACTTCCCTACCCGTAAAGCTACACAAGTCTCATCAGAATACACCAATGTAAGTACAGTTCAATTCTCTTCTTATATACCATCCTTCTATATCTTATACTCAATTCTAAACTACTATATGTAATTTCCAATTACAATAGAAGGACAAAGATATTTACCTCGATAAGCCCAAAATTATCCAAGATTAAAGTCGATCCTGAGCAAGGTTTAGCTCCTATTCTGTACGCTCCAATTCTCTCCAAGAAACTCTTAGAAGTTCTAAACAACTTCTACTTAATACTTCAACCAACTATGAAGATTTTCCTAGGGCTTCGTTTTGTGACTAAGGGATATAAAGTAGCATTTCCGGGCTTTTTTGTATAGAGGTAACTTTGGGATACTACAAGGTATTTTGGAATAACAACAATACTTGGAGAATATTTTCTACCAGGGGGTGTTTCGGCTAGGACACTCAAGAGGGGGGGGGGGGAGAGGGTGCTTTGGACGAGAGCTTCTCAAAGGGGGGAGGAAGTTTTGAGACTTGGAAATTGTTTTGTGGATGAAGAATTCTTTCAACTTAGGGGGGGTATTTATAGGACCTCCAATGGTCAAGATTCAAGAAAGTAGAGGGAGGAGATTTGGTGTCACGACCCGAACCCGGGCCTGTGACTGGTGCCTTACCCCGGGCACCCTAGTGATACAACATCAGAGTAATCAGCGGAAAATATAACAATACATGACATAGTATGAAAATATGAAACAGTTCAAATGAGAAAACTTGCCCTTCGGCACATATATATAAAAACTTAGATCCGAACAGTTACATCCCATTACAACCCTGCCCACAACAGTACTACAGACCTCTACGAATAATATGACAACAACGACGGGACAGGGCCCCGTCATACCCCTGAATGTAAACACCTACAACAACAGGGGACTATACCAAGATAAGCCTCCGGAGAAACGGAGCTTCCCAAACGCTGAATCGTGACCACATGGCGAGGATCAACATCGTGTACCTCTACCGCGGCATGAACGCGGCCCGGGAGGTCGATAACAGTACCAAGTATGTGAAACTGAAAAATAATGTAAATGAAATCATAGTAGTTTATATAAGCAGGAGACATGTATGATAACCAAACTACGATTCTGATAAATAAGCGAATATGTCAAGTCGTGACTCACGCCTCAAAGTCATCACTCAAATATAACTATGGGTCTCACGCCCACAACATCAATCATGCCCGTGGAATACCTTCCTCACCGATCTATGATATAAAAGCACCAAGGAATACACATGAACACCGGGTCCCACTGTGTCCAAATAAAGCGATGCAGGTAAATGCGAAGGCATAGCCGACTACTAACACCCGAGTACTAACAAGGTCATAAAGCGTATCATGATATCTGTCTGGCGTCACATGATCAAAGCCGTCACTCGCCCGCGATATCAAATGTGCGCGTCTAGCCACGAACTCCGCAGACTCGCGTAGGCCAACCTCATAGGCCCGCATGAGGTATAACCCCGCGTCGGTAGCTACTCCCGGCGTCCGCTGGACTCGCGATCTGCATGGCCACATGCACCGCGTGACCATATAGGCCGCACACTAACACGGAACTCGTAGCTCGCATAGGTCCGGGACCCGCGTGAGGTATCCTCGAATCATAGTCACACGCATCGCTCGAGTATTACCCGTCGGAGGCGACAACCTCCGGGAACATGTCAAGGTGAGTGGTACAATACCAACATAACGGCTGATCGTTAAACAACTTAAGCGCAATCGAGGGAAACCCCTTTACACAATCATCACAAGATACTAACACACGTAGCATCCTAGCATGTTTCCTTATCAAATCAACAAGAAAGTACTACAAGGCTATCACAAACCAACACAATCAAATTATTCACACAAGGTACTTTCTACTATATGATTAACAAGATCGGATTTTTATCCCCAAAGTACTTCATACATTAACTCTTTAAAAGATACGTTACTTTCACAAAAGTCACACAATACCCGTAGTATATAAAAATAGAGTGATTATCTTTTGAAGTAAATCAAAACACTTCTCTTTGTAAAATCAAGTATCAACATTCTTTTCCAAACGTTCAAGTTTGCCTAATTTCAATTACTCAAGTTTCTCATTTTCGAAAGGTTTCGTAGTTCATAGTTTTAATCCTTTAAAACAATTTGAGAAACATATACCTTATGTGTGAGTAGGTTATTCTTGTTCATAACAATCTTATTACATGACGAAGATCTAGGAAATGTACTATCATTTTGTCTCATCTTAGCTTCTATGCAGATGGAAGTTTCTACTGGTTTTAATAATACCTTATTTGTCAAAACATTTCCCTTTATTAGCGCTGCTGTGGTTTGTTCGATACTTATTCTGATTTCCGAAATCAGTAAAACATTATTCCTTTTAAAAACCAAGTACTCATTACTCACGAATGAGGTTTCACACTTTTTAACAAAATTCAATTAAGTCAAGTCTCTTTACTTCTTAAATCAATAAATCATTCTTTTTATCTATCTTAAGCCGTTATACCTAACTTCCCATAAAGCTAGTATAACTCTTAAGCTTTTAAAACCAAGTATTACTCTTCTGTTAAAAACGATTCAGTATTCTTTTGAAATACTTCAAGATTATTCAGGCTTAAGTTAAAAGACATTGCCGTAATTATTATTCAGTTAACACACGTACGTCTACCGTACTATATATATTTTAAAATATCATGCTCAAGAGTATAGGAAGAATCACATACCTCGCGACGATTATCGACTATTAGCAAAACGCTCCAAAGTACTGTAGTCCGGCTAGCCTTTTCCACCCTCCGAGTAGAATACGCTACTCGCAACCTATAACGGTTATACAAGTCTATCAAAGTCTAGACTACTCGGTAGAATAAATCTAGATACAAGATTCTACGGAAAATTGGACAGCACTTCCTTACCCGCCAAACTTCACAAGTCTACTGTAAATACAGTTCTATGTAAGTACAGTTCAATTCTCTTCTTATATACTTTCCTTGTATATACTTATACTTATTCTTATACTTCACTAGTATGCAAAATCAATTACAATAGGGAGACAAGATATTTACCTCGATAAGCCCATAATTATCCAAGTTAAATGTCGATCCTGAGCAACGTTTAGCTCCAACTCCGGGTGCTCCAACCCGCTCCAAACAACCCTTAGAAGTTCTACGCAACTTCTTCTTATTACTTCAACCCACTGTGAAGATTTTCCTAAGGGTTTCGGTTTGAGACAAAAAGAACATAAGGTAGTATTTCCGGGCTCTACGTATAGAGGTATCTTTGGAATACTACAAGGTATAAGGCTAAGGTATTTTGGGTATAGTAACAATACTTGGAGAGTATTTCTACCAAGAGGGGGGGTGTATTTTATGAGAACAACTAGGCAAGGGGGGGGGGGGGGGGTACCCCACGGCTTAGCCCTACTGGGAAGGGGGGGTGTCTCGGCCACACCACAAGGAGGTGGAGATGACAACTCTCGGCCAAGGGGGCCTCACGAAAAGGGGGAGGGGTTTTCAAGACTTAAGGAAGTGAGGAGTGGATGAAGAAAGCTTCACAAAGGGGGGGGGGGGGTATTTATAGGGAAATCAAGGGCCATGATCTAGCCAAGTGGGGGGGCAAGTGGAGGGCCAAGATGTGCCCAAGTGCCCCCTAGTCCCTACTCCTTAAAACCCTCACAAAATATCTACAAAAATATCCTACCAACTCTAGTCTTCCAATCGTCCAAAAGCCGCCCCACCTTCACCAACTTGAGGGTGACAAGTGTCGCCCTCTCGTTGGTCCAAAATATTCCGTCTCTCGGAAAAATCCGCAAAAATTAGAAATGACATAGCCGGAATTTTCCCTTCGCAAGTTTTGTAAAACGTTTCGTCGAAAAACGATTCTAATCGGGTGTTGTGCACAAAATATTTTCGTCCAAGCCTACTTAAAGTTCAAACTTTTCTACGTACGTCCTTACGTACATACTCTGGAAATACGGGGTATAACATTTGGACAAGTGTGTTTGGGTCCCACCTTATCCATCTACCCACAAAATATCTCACCAAACATTGACCAAAGGTTTATGGCCTTTAAAACACAAAAAACGTGCCAATCAATTCCCCTCAATGCCGTCCACTTGAGGGTGACACATGTCGCCCTCTCGTTGGTCCAAAATATTTCATCTCTCGGAAAAATCCAAATTAAATAAATTCTTGAAAACGTAAAATTCCCTTTGAAGGTTCGGAAAATTTTTCGTCAGAAAAACAATTCTTTTCGTTGGGTGTGCACAATTTCGTCCTTAACAATAATTCGGGCTTACAAAATTGTACGTACGTCCTCACATACATACTCTGGAAATACGGGGTATAACATTCTCCCCTCCTTAGAAACATTCGTCCCGAATGTTCCTTCCCAAGACAGATAACGATAAAGTTCCTCTAGGAATTATCTCTAGCATCACAAATGTTATACCCCGTATTTCCAGGGTATGTACGTGAGGACGTACGTAGAAAAGTTTAAACCTTAAAGTTAGGCAAGGTTCGAAAATTTTGTTCACAACCCCCGATTAGAATCGTTTTTCGATGAAACGTTTTACAAAGCTTGCGGGGGGAAAAATACGACTATGTCATTTATAATTTTTGCGGATTTTTCCGAGAGACGAAATGTTTTGGACCAACGGGAGGGTGACACTTGTCACCCTCAAGTGGGCGGTCTTGTGGCCGGTTCTTGGCACGATTTTGTGCCTTATTTTGTGCCTTGTTTGGTGCCTTGTTTGGTGCCTTGTTTTGTGGAGTAGGGATAGGGGGCACTTGGGCAAATCTTGGCCCTCCACTTGCCCCCCACTTGGCTAGATCTTGGCCATTGAACTCCCTATAAATACCCCCCCCCCCCCTTTGTGAAGCTTTCTTCATCCACTCCTCACTTCCTTAAGTCTTGAAAACCCCTCCCTCATTTCGTGAGGCCCCCTTGGCCGAGAGTTGTCACCCCCCCTCCTTATAGTGTGGCCGAGACACACACCCCCCCCCCTTCCTAGTGGTGCTAAGCCGTGGGGTACCCCCCCCCCCCCTTGCCTAGTTGTTCTCATAAAATACACCCCCTCTTGGTAGAAAATACTCTCCAAAGTATTGTTACTATACCAAAATACCTTAGTAGTATACCTTGTAGTATTCCAAAGATACCTCTATCGTAGAGCCCTAAATACTACCTTATGTCCTTTTTGTCTCAAAACGAAACCCTTAGGAAAATCTTCATAGCCGGTTGAAGGATTAAGAAGAAGTTGCGTAGAACTTCTAAAGGGTTGTTTGGAGCGGGTTGGAGCGCCCAGAGTAGGAGCTAAACGTTGCTCAGGATCGACATTTATACTTGGATAATTATGGGCTTATCGAGGTAAATATCTTGTCCCCCTATTGTAATTGGAAATTACATATTGTAGTAGTATAAAAATGAATATAAGATTCATAGAAGAGAATTGAACTGTAATAGAAGGATATTACAGAAAAGACTTGAACTGAAATCGCTTCAGTAGAATATTAATGTAGAAGTTGATAGACCTATATAACCGTTATAGGTTGAAGTACTGCGAGTAGCGTATTCTACTCGGAGGGTGGAAAAGGCTAGCCGGACTACAGTACTTTGGAGCTATTTGCTAATAGTCGATAATCGTCGCGAGGTATGTGATTCTTCCTATACTCTTGAGCATGATATTTTAAAATATATATAGTACGGTAGACGTACGTGTGTTAACTGAATAATAATTACGGCAATGTCTTTTGACTTAAGCCCGAATAATCTTGAAGTATTTCAAAAGAATACTGAATCATTTTTAACAGAAGAGTAATACTTGGTTTTAAAAGCTTAAGAGTTATACTAGCTTTATGGAAAGTTAGGTATAACGGCTTAAGAGTTATACTAGCTTTATGGAAAGTTAGGTATAACGGCTTAAGAGAGATAAAAAGAACGATTTATTGATTTAAGAAGTTAAGATACTTGATCTTAAAAGATAAGAGACTTGACTTAATTGAATTTTGTTAAAAAGTGTGAAACCTCATTCGTGAGTAATGAGTACTTGGTTTTTAAAAGGAATAATGTTTTACTGATTTCGGAAATCAGAATAAGTATCGAGCATGCACTACGCTAATAAAGGGAAGTGTATTGACTAATCAAGTATTATTAAAACCAGTAGAAACCTCCATCTGCATAGAAGCTAAGATGAGACAAAATGATATTACATTTCCTAGATCATGGCTGCTGTTATAAGATTGTTATAAACAAGAATAACCTACTCACATATAAGGTATATGTTTCTCAAATTGTTTTAAAAGAGAATTACATCATTAAGTGATTAAAACTATGAACTACGAAACCTTTCGAAAATGAGAAACTTGAACATTTGAAATTAGGCAAACTTGAACGTTTGGAAAATAATGTTGTTACTTGATTTTACAAAGGGAAGTGTTTTGGTTTACTTAAAAGATAGTCACTCTATTTTTATACTACGGGTATTGTGTGACTTTTGTGAAAGAAACTGATCTTTTAAAAAGAGTTAATGTATGAAGTACTTTGGGGATAAAAACCCGATCTTGTTAATCATATAGTAGAAAGTACCTTGTGTGAATAACTTGATTGTGTTGGTTTGTGATAATCTTGTAATACTTTCTTGTTGATTTGATAAGTACTCATGCTAGGATGCTACGTGTGTTAGTATCTTGTGATGATTGTGTAAAGGGGTTTCCCTCGATTGCGCTTAAGTTGTTTAACGATCAGCCGTTATGTTGGTATTGTACCACTCACCTTGACATGATCCCGGAGGTTAAGTCGCCTCCGATGCGGGGTAATACTCAGCGATCTGGTGACTATGATTCGAGGATACCTCACGCGGTCCCGGACCTATCGCGAGCTACGAGAGTTCCGGTTAGTGTGCGGCCTTTATGGTCATGCGGTCATGTGGCCATGCGGATCGCGAGTCCAGCGGATGCCGGAGTAGCTACCTCGATGCGGAATACCTCATGCGGGCCATTGGAGTGGCCTATGCGCGAGTCGCGGAAGTTCCGAGGCTAGACGCGCACATTAGATATCGCGGCGAGTGGCGGCTTTGATCATGTGACGGCAGACAGATCTCGTGATACGATTTATGACCTTGTTTGTCTTGTGGTTTTAGTAGTCGGCTATGCCTTCGCATTTACTCCCGACGGTTTTATGATGACACAGTGGGACACGTGTTCATGTGTATTCCTTGGTGCTTTTATATCATAGATCGCCGTGAGGAAGGTATTCCACGCATGATTGATGTTGTGGGCGTGAGACCCATAGTTATATTTGAGTGATGACTTTGAGGCGTGAGTCCACGACTTGACATGATCGCTTATTTATTGTGAATCGTAGTTTGGTTATCATACATGTCTCCGCTTTATATAGACTACTATGATTTCTTTTACGATTTTCGCCACATACTTGGTACTGTTGCATCGACTCTCGGCCGCGTTCATGCCGCAGTAGAGGTACACCGATTGTTGATCCTCGCCATGTGGTCACAGTCATTGCTTGGGAAGCTCCGTTTCTCCGAGGCTTATCGATGGTATAGTCCGTCGTTGTAGGTATTTACATTCAGGGGTATGGCGGGGCCCTGTCCCGCCATTGTTGTCATATCATTCTTAGAGGTCTGTAGTACTGTTGTGGGCAGAGTTGTAATGGGATGTAACTGTTCGGTTTTAAGTTGTTTTATATATATGCCGAAGGGCAACTTTTCTTCAGATAATTATTTCATATTTCATGTCTTGTTTTATATTCCGCTGATTACTCTGATATATGTATCACTAGGGTGCCCGGGGTAAGGCACCAGTCATGGGCCCGAGTTCGGGTCGTGACAACAAAAGCTCCCACCCAAGGTCTAAAAGATATTCCCTTCGCACCTTTACTTCACAAAAGTAATGATCACTTCTATTTTCTTACTCGTCGTACCCTCCTCGTACACTCGAACACTTCCTAAATAAACTTACCAGCTTTCTGTTATTGCTTCAGCTTCCAAAAATCTCGGGGTTACTATCTCCAACTTGGTCATCATTAACTTGGAACACTCTGGGTGGATCTCCGATACTTTCCCGAACATAGCAACATGAAAGACCGGACGTACTGCCTCCTACGTCGGACGACAAAGCTAACTTATAGGCAACCTGGCCTATTCTACAACCGATCTGAAAAGGCTCAAAGTACCTCGGGCTAAGTTTCCCGCTTCAAATCTCGCCACACCTTCCGGTGGTACTTTAAGAAGACCGACCACAACTGAACTCCAAGTATCGACGCAGACATTCCGCCCGACTCGCTGACTCGAGTGTCAATAACTTCTCCTGGATAAGCTTCACCCTATCCACATCCTGCTGAATCAAGTATGAACCGACAATCTGAACCTTGCTAACATCGAACCAATCGACCGGCAACCTACACTACCGCCCAAACAAGGCTTCATAAGGTGACATCCGAATACTGAAATGGTAGCTATTATAATACTTTCTCAACAAGAGGCGAAATAATCCTCACTGCTACCCCTGAAATCAAAACACCGGCCCGAGGGTGAATGCAATACTGAGACTCACCTGAGTTCCTAACCTTGCTTGGTAAAACCTCCATAAAAAGAAAAAGTCGTAAACTGGGCTCCACTGCCTGTCATAAGTAAAAGTAGGAACCCCGTGCAGCCTTACAACCTTCCTGATATATAACATCTCGCATAACCTCTCGCTAAGTAAATCCCGATCGAAAGACAAGATGGCCGACTCATCGCCCGATCACTGGTCGAATGCATCCACGAACTCGTATGATGGTTAACTAAACTTGGGCCTAACACCCTCGTGACCCTATCACAAAGTGGGACCACCACAATTTTTCCTTACTTCAAACCGGGCTGCG
The DNA here is from genome assembly GCA_029844215.1 of Przewalskia tangutica. Classification (NCBI taxonomy): domain Eukaryota; kingdom Viridiplantae; phylum Streptophyta; class Magnoliopsida; order Solanales; family Solanaceae; genus Przewalskia; species Przewalskia tangutica. Next base: position 80,329,612 of record CM056725.1, read on the forward strand.
GGTTGACCCGCAATCTGGCCTCAACCCGACCCATTTATCGCGCCAAGCTCTTGTTCCCCGATCCGGAACAATCTCACCATCGAGTCACGAAAACCTAGTGGTCTTCTTAGCTCAACTACCCTCTTTCATTTCACACTACTCAGGGACTTATCACACAACTATATCTCACGTATACTATGCACTCCGATAAGGGTCCAACATAAAAATAAATATTGTACTCGAGATGGCCTCGCCTCTAAGGTCTCCACGTATAAAATTCTAAGGCTCACACTTTCCCTATCCCCAATCTTACCCTTTTACCTAACCATGATTTCTAATCACAATTAACACAATGCTATCTGAACATAACACTTAAAATATACTCATCTTATCACACATACTAATCTCTAGAGGGTTAAGGATATACCTGTATCTACTGCTTCACTCCCCTTTGTCGTTCTAATCAATCCTGAAGGCTGAGTCTCTACATCCTTAAGACAAAAGCATGCCTTCCTTTTTAAATGAAAACACTTCAACTTTTCAAGTCTTTGTCTTTTATAAATCAAGTCCTTACTTTGAAATTTTAAGAAAGTCAAAACTTGTTTATTAATGATCTTATCAAAGCAGCCATGATCTAGGAAATGTAATACAATTTTGTCTTATCTTAGCTTCTATGCAGATGGAGGTTTCTACTGGTTTTAATAATACTTAATTAGTCCATACATTTTCTTTTATTAGCGCTGCAGTGGTTTGTTCGATACTTATTCTCATTTCCGAAATCAATACAAGGCTTTCATAAACAATTAAGTAAACCGTTCCTTTTATTTTTCTTAAGTCGTTATACCTAACTTCCCATAAAGCTAGTATAACTCTTAAGCTTTTAAAACCAAGTATTACTCTTCTTTCAAAAACGATTCTTAATTCTTTTGAAATACTTCAAGATTCTTATTATTTAAAACTCAAGTCAAAAGACATTGAAGTAAAACCACGTTCGCTAACACACGTCGCTCACCGTACTATATATATTCTTTTAAAATATCATGCTCAAGAGGATAGGAAGAATCATTTACCTCCTCGGCGAAATCCACCTGCCAAGTCGAATATGTCGCGCGCAGAGTATCAACCTATAATAGTCAAATACGTCTATCAACGTCTAGACTACTCTGTAGAATATTCTAAGCAGAAGGTTCTTATTTCTACGGAAATTTGGGCAGCACTTCCCTACCCGTAAAGCTACACAAGTCTCATCAGAATACAAACCCAATGTAAGTACTTCAATTCTCTTCTTATATACCATCCTTCTATATCTTATACTCAATTCTAAACTACTATATGTAATTTCCAATTACAATAGAAGACAAAGATATTTACCTCGATAAGCCCAAAATTATCCAAGATTAAAGTCGATCTGAGCAAGGTTTAGCTCCTATTCTCAGACGCTCCATCGCTCCAAGAAACCCTTAGAAGTTCTAAACAACTTCTACTTAATACTTCAACCAACTATGAATATTTTCCTAGGGCTTCGTTTTGTGACTAAGGGATATAAAGTAGCATTTCCGGGCTTTTTTGTATAGAGGTAACTTTGGGATACTACAAGGTATTTTGGAATAACAACAATACTTGGAGAATATTTTCTACCAAGGGTGTTTCGCTAGAACACTCAAGAGGGGTGAGGTGCTTTGGACGAGAGCTTCTCAAAGGGGAGAAGTTTTGAGACTTGGAAATTGTTTTGTGGATGAAGAATTCTTGCAACTTAGGGGGGGTATTTATAGGACCTCCAATGGTCAAGATTCAAGCAAGTGGAGGGAGGAGATTTGGACAAGTGTGTGTGAGTCCCACCTTATCCATCTACCCACAAAATATCTCACCAAACATTGACCAAAGGTTTATGGCCTTTAAAACACAAAAAACGTGCCAATCAATTCCCCTCAATGCCGTCCACTTGAGGGTGACACATGTCGCCCTCTCATTGGTCCAAAATATTTCATCTCTCGGAAAAATCCAAATTAAATAAATTCTTGAAAACGTAAAATTCCCTTTGAAGGTTCAGAAAATTTTTCGTCGGAAAAACAATTCTTTTCGTTGGGTGTGCACAATTTCGTCCTTAACAATAATTCGGGCTTACAAAATTGTACGTACGTCCTCACATACATACTCTGGAAATACGGGGTATAACAGGAAGATTATGTACCAAGAGTTGGAAAAGATTTCACACCCCTAGCCTAGAAATGTTGCCTTGGCCGAAAGTTGCCAAATTGTAGCCTAAGTGTTCTTCACTTTTTGGAGTTGGATCTTGAAGAGGAGTTGGTTAGAAACTTCTAAGGGTTGCTTGGAGCGGTTTGGAGCATAAGGAATTGGAGCTAAACGTTGCTCAGGATCGACTTATTAATCTTGGATAATTTTGGGCTTATCGAGGTAATGATCTTAGTCCTTCTATTGTAATTGGATATTACATGTTGTAGTAGTTTAGAATTGAGTATAAGATATATGGAAGGATGTTTATAAATAATTGAATTGTATTTACATTGGACTGTATTTACAGTAGACTTATAGTATTATTGTGGAGTAGAATTGTACACGTCCGGTTAGACGTGTAACCCCCCCCTTTGGAGTTGTTGGCTTGGTAGCGGGCCTTGATAGAGGAGGAGATTTATGTGGTTGCGGGGGGAGGTGCTGCCGAATTTTCCGTAGAATAAGGAACCTTGTACTTAGAATTGTTCTACGAAGAGATCTAGAGGTTGATAGACGTTTTGTGGCCTTTATAGGTTGAAGTACTACGAGTAGCGTATTCTACTTGAAGGGTGGAAAAGGCTAGCAGGGTTATAGTACTTTGGAGCGTTTTGCTAATTGTCGATAATCGTCGCGAGGTATGTGAACCTCTTCCTATCTTTTCTAGCATGATTGTTGTGAACTATGTAGTACGGTAGACGTACGTGTGCTAAACGAATTTGGTTGGTTTAAAACATAAAGTGTTATAATAGCTTTATGGGAAGTTAGTTATAACGACTTTATGTAGGTAAAGAAATGGTTTGTGGTTTTTAAAAGATAAGAGACTTGACATATAAATGACTTGATGTGATATGTTAAGGGCTTAAGGTGTGTTAAAAAGTTGTGAAACCGCTTTCATGAGTAATGGGTACTTGGTCTTAAAAGGATAATGTTTTATTCATTTCGGAAATGAGAATAAGTATCGAACAAACCACTGCAGTGTTAATAAAGGAAAATGTATTGACTAATTAATTATTATTTAAAACCAGTAGAAACCTCCATCTGCATAGAAGCTAAGATAAGACAAAATTGTATTACATTTCCTAGATCATGACTGCTTTAATAAGATCATTAATAACAAGTATTGATTTTTCTTAAATTCCAAAGTAAGGAACTTGTTTTCTAAAAGAAAAGAGACTTGAGGAATTTAAAGTGTTTTGGTTTAAAAGAAAGGCATGGTTTTGTCTTAAAATGGTTTCAAAAGGAAGGCATGGTTTGGTCTTAAATTGGTTTATTTCAAAAGAAGGTGTGGAAATGGTTTTGGTTTACTTGAAATGATAGTTACTCTATGTTTGATACTACGGGTGTCGTGTGACTTTTGTAAAAGAAAGGGATCTTTTGAACGAATTTAAGTATGTAGTACTTTGGGGTTAAAACCCGGACTTTGGCATAAAATGAAAGTACCTTGAGTTGTGTGTAACTTGCCTATGTTTGCGTGAGATAGCCTTGTTGTGCAAGTGTTGTATCCTTATGTTACCGCGTCTCTCGATGGAGGGCCAGTCGTGTTATTCTTGATCATTTTGGACATACTGACACGATGGGTGGCCCACGGGTATGCTTCCACTATGATAGTCCATGGGCATACTGACTCGATGGATGGTCCACGGGTATGCGACCATTATGAGGGTTCGTTTCCCTGTTGATAGTGTTATTCCATGGACTAGCTCTCCATGAGGTTTTTACTGATTCGGCTTTGATATCTGGTAGTTGGCTCTCGTACTTGCCCCGATCGTGGCTGATTCGGCCAGTATCCGTAGTTAGCCTTCAGACTTGCCCCGCTCGGTTTAGTGGCGGTGTCGTGATTACGCCTTGGTATCCGTAGGTCTTCGTGATTGCCCGCCGCCGCCACGTGGCGCAGTGGTTCGTAGTCGGCCTTCAGATTGCCCGCGGTCGCCTTCGTGGCGAAGTCTCGTGATTACAGCCTTGGTATCTGGTAGTTAGCCCCCGTACTTGCCCCGGTCAGCGACGTGACGCAGGTGGTTCTGGTAGTTGGCTTCAGACGCCTTGCCACGCGGATGACGCAGTTGTTCTCGTAGCTATGCCTTTCGATTTGCCGTCAGACGGTTTTATGACACAGCGGACACTCGTGTTCATGTGTACTCTTGGTGTTGTTATATCATAGATCACGGTGAGGAAGGAATTCCACGCATGATTGATGTTGGGCGTAAGACCCATGGTTATATTTGAGTGATGACTTTGAGGCACGAGTCCTCGACTTGACATGATCGTTTATATATCAGGATCAGAGTTTGGTTATCATACATGTCTCATGTTTTATATAGATCATTATGATTTCGCCATGATTTTTTTCGGGCCACATACTTGGTACTGTTAGATCGACTCTCTCGGCCGCGTTCATGCCGCAGTAGAGGTACACCGATTGTTGATCCTCGCCATAGGATCACAACAATGCTGGGAAGCTCCGTTTCTCCGGAGGCTTATCTTTTGGTATGTTTCCCTGAGTTTGTAGGTCCTTGTACATTCAGGGGTATGGCGGGGCCCTGTCCCGTCATTGTTGTTATAAAGCTCTTAGACCTCTGTAGTACTGTTGTGGGTAGGATTGTTAAGGATGTAACTGTTCAAGTCTTTATGTATATATTCAGAAAGGTGACCATTTTGGTTAGCCTGTTTCTTATTGTATATCTGTTTCATGTTTGAGTTTTTTTATTTTCGCTGATTTTCTCTGATGTTGTATCACTAGGGTGCCCGGGGTAAGGCACCAGTCGCGGGCCCGAGGTCGGGTCGTGACACTACGTACTTTAACTCTTTAAAAAGATCCATTTCTTTCACAAAAAGTCACACGATACCCGTAGTATCAAAATAGAGTAACTATCTTTTTAAGTAAACCAAAACAATTTCCATACCTTCTTTTTAAACCATCTTAAGACAAAACCATGCCTTTCTTTTAAACAAAACACTTCAAATTCCTCAAGTCTCTTTTCTTTTAGAAAACATGTTCCTTACCTTGGAATTTAAGAAAAATCAATACTTGTTATTAATGATCTTATTAAAGCAGCCATGATCTAGGAAATGTAATACAATTTTGTCTTATCTTAGCTTCTATGCAGATGGAGGTTTCTACTGGTTTTAATAATAATTAATTAGTCAATACATTTTCCTTTATTAACGCTGCAGTGGTTTGTTCGATACTTATTCTCATTCCCGAAATCAATATAACATTATCCTTTTTAAGACCAAGTACCCATTACTCATGAATGCGGTTTCACAACTTTTTAACACAATTCCAGTTCTTAACATTATCACAAGTCAAATATAAGTCAAGTCTCTTGCCTTTTAAAATCAACAAACCATTCTTTTACCTACATAAAGTCGTTATAACTAACTTCCCATAAAGCTATTATAACACTTTATGTTTTAAACCAACCAAATTCGTTTAGCACACATACGTCTACCGTACTATATAGTTCACAACAATCATGCTAGAAAAGATAGGAAGAGGTTCACATACCTCGCGACGATTATCGACAATTAGCAAAACGCTCCAAAGTATAATAACCCTGCTAGCCTTTTCCACCCTTCAAGTAGAATACGCTACTCAAAGTAATTCAACCTATAAAGGCCACAAAACGTCTATCAACTTCTCGATCTCTTCGTAGAACATTTCCAAGTACAAGGTTCCTTATTCTACGGAAAATTCGGCAGCACCTCCCCCCCCCCCCATAACCACATAAATCTCCTCCTCTAACAAAGCCCGCTACCAAGCCAACAACTCCAAGGGGGTTACACGTCTAACCGGACGTGTACAATTCTGCTCCACAATAACACTACAAGTCTACTGTAAATACAGTCCAATGTAAATACAGTTCAATTCTTCTTAATCATCCTTCCATATATCATATACTCAATTATACATTACTACAACATGTAATCTCCAATTACAATAGGGGGATAAAGATAATCACCTCGATAAGCCCAAAATTATCCAAGATTTATAAGTCGATCCTGAGCAACGTTTAGCTCCTATTCCTTACGCTCCAATCCGCTCCAAGCAACCCTTAGAAGTTTCTAACCAACTCCTCTTCAAGATCCAACTCCAAAAAGTGAAGAATACTTAGGCTCAAACTATGGCAAGTTTCGGCCAAGGCAAGGTTTCTAGGCTAGGGGTGTGAAATCTTTTTCAACTCTTGGTACACAATCTTCCTAACACCCTAAGGAAGAACACTTAAAAGTTTAAGAATTTTTGGACAACATTAGCTCCTAAAATCAGCCCATGGCCGAGAGCTACACTCAAGAGGGAGGGAGTATTTTGCCTTGGAAATTATCTCAAGTGTGGATGAAGTCTTCACTACAAAGGGGGGGGGGGGGTATTTATAGAGAAAACAATGGCCAAGATCAAGGCAAGTGTGTGGTCTAGATTGGGACATGTGTGTGTGGGTCCCACCCACCACATGTCCACACAAAAAACAAGACAAGTGGCTTGCCACTTGTAAGGCCATTTCGGCCACAAGACACTTGGCACCACATTTCGGCTACAAGCCACCTAGGGGGGTGACACGTGTCGCCCCCCTACTCGTCCAAAATATTTCATCTTCCGAAAATATCCAAAATGCCAAAAATCTCTAAAACAAAGTGGGCCCCACAAAACCGTAAATTTCTCTCGTGGCCCCACGTGACCAATTCCGGAATTAAAATTCCATAATTCTAATATAATCCAGGAAGTCCAAATACCAAATCTGGGAATCCAATTCCCATTAACGAACCTTTTTCTTTCACAAAAACCGGAAACTTTTCCGTCGAAAAATCACATCTTTCTTCCCTTCCAATATTACTGTCGTATTCTCGTACGTACGTCCTCACATACATACCCTGGAACTACGAGGTGTAACAATGTTGCCAAGAATGTCTTCAACACTCAGGGCAACATTGGTTCAAGATAGTCAGTATTGTCCACCAATTGGCTTGTGGAGCAAATTGCAAAAATCAACTCACAAATTACTGAGATTGATACTGCTAGGGATGTCTTAGTAAAGGTCAGAGACCAGTTCTTATTGTTTTTATCTTCCCAAAAAGGGGGAGATAATTCTATTGTGCAGGGGGAGGAAAGAGCTGAGAGTTCTACTGGTGTGGATGCTTCTATACAAAGAGAAAGTGTCACGACCCGACCTCGGGCCCACGACTAGTGCCTTACCCCGGGCACCCTAGTGATAATACATCAGAGAAAAACCAGCGGAAATAAAAACTCAAACATGAAACAATATAAAATAAGAAACAGGCTAACCAAAACGGTCACCTTTCTGCATATATATAAAAACTTGAACAGTTACATCCATTACAAACCCTGCCCGCAACAGTACTACAAACCTCTAAGAGTTTTATAACAACAACGACGGCACAGGGTGTCACGACCCATTCCGGGGCCGTGACTGGTGCCTTACCGGGGCACCCAAGTAGTCATACATCAGAGTAATCAGCGGAATATAAAACAAGACATGAAACAGTTTATAAAATAAGACACAGTTTATGTGAGCAAACGTCGCCTTTCGGCATATATATATAAACATGGTTTAGCAGTTACATCCGATATCGCATAAACATGACTACAGCACTCTAAGGAAATATACAACTATGGCGACAGGCCCCGCCATACCCTCGATCAGCATAAAACTATCTACAACAGGGAGATCATACCCAAAAAGTAGAACCTCCGGAGAAGATGGAGCTCCTGACACCAACGCAAAAGATCCTAAGGATGCGGATCTAGCACCGCTGCCCTTACCGCGCATGAACGCAGCCCGGGCGAGGTCAAGATAACAGGTACTAAGTATGTGAAACTGTAAAGTACTTAAATGAAATCATATCACTTTAAAAACCAGTTTTACAAATATGCACGAAACAACAAATGTAACCGCACATAGCGCCACATCATAAACAAGAGCAACAATAGGTAACTGTAATAGGTCTTTTCTAGGCTGCGAATGATAGAAGCAGGGCCACTCGCCCATATTATCATTCTGCAAGCCTAATCCTGGACTCCCGGAGTCCGCATAGGCCACTCACATAGGCCCGCATGAGGTATAACCCCGCATCGAGGGTAGCTACTCCTCAACGCCCCGACTCGCTGTCCGCATGGCCACACACACCGCATGAGGCATAACCCCCCATACGACCCTCGAACTCTCGTAGCTCCGCATAGCCCCCCTGGACCCGCATGAGGTATTCTCGAATCATGGTCCTGCATCACCGAGTCTACCCCAGACGGAGGCGCAATTAACCCCTGTATCATCTAAAGCGGTGAGTGATATATTACTAAAACAACAGCTGATAGTTCAAACACCATAAGCATTATTAAGACTGAACTCTTTAAACAAACGTTACACGATACTAGCACATAGCATCACAATATGTCTACTCACCAAAACCATTTTATTATACCTTTCGTAAATCAATACAAGTCTTTTATAAAACACATAAGTAATCGTTTCCTTTTATAAAACTTAAGCCGTTATACTTAACTTCCCATAAAGCTAGTATAACCCTTTAAGCTTCTTGTTTTAAAAACAACTATTCTTCTTCTTTCAAAACCGTGTTATAATTCTTTTGAAAGACTTTTAAGATCTTTATTATTCAGCTTAAGTCGCAAAACATTGCCGTAAGTATTATTCAGCTTAAGTCGAAAGACATTGCCGTAGTTATTATTCGCTTAACACATGTACGTCTACCGTATTTATATATATATTTAAAATATCATGCTTTAGGAAGAATCACATACCTTCTCGGCGAAACCTCCTGCCAAGTTGAATATGTCGCGCGCAGAGAATCAGCCTATAATAGTCACAGACATCTATCAAAGTCTAGACTACTCTGAAGGTCATTCTAAACAGAGGGTTCACAATTCTACGGAAAGTCGGGCAGACTTCCTACCCGTGAGCTATATAAGTCTCATCGTGAAAACAAATTCTATATTAGCATAGTTCAATTATTCTTCTTTAAACCCTTCATCGTGATAACTCAATTCTATTCTCAGAATATTCTTCTAAGTATTTAATACTTATTCTTATACTTCTACAGATGCATTCTCTAATACAAAAGAGGTTAGGATTATTTATTTCGGTAAGCCCAATAATATCCTAGATAAAAATCGCTGAGCAAGGTTTATCTCCTAAGTTGTACGCCCAGAGTCTAAGAAAACCTTAGAAGTTCTTCACAACTTCTACTAAGGACTAAGGATTTGGGCTAGGTATTTTGGGCATTATAACAATACTAGAAGGCAACTTTTCTACCAAGGAGGGGGTAGAGTTCTGCTAGGCTAGTGGAGGCCTCGCCAAACTTTACTCAAAAGGTGGGTGTTGACGAAAAGGCTACAAGGAGAGGAAGGATTTTCAAGACTTGAAAGGAATTTGTGGATGAAGAACTCTTCATCTTAAGGGGTATTTATAGGTCAATACATGGCCAACCAAGGGCCAAGATTTAGCCAAGTGCTAGGCAAGTGTAAGGCCAAGATTAGGCAAGTGTCCTGGCCAACTTGCACACAAAATATCCTACCAACTACATGACAAGGATGGCCATCCATTCGCCCTATTGCCGCGGACAAGTCCACCCATGAGAGGGTGACAAGTGTCGCCTCTCGTTGGTCCAAAGTGTTTCGCCTCTGAAAAATCCGCAAAATTAGAAATGGCATAGCCGAATTTACCCTACGAAGTCGTGGAAACGCTTCCGGAAAACTATTCGCTTTGTGAGTCAGGCCCAAAAATCGCCCAAGGCCTAAACTTTAAGGCCAAACTTTTATACGTATTCCCTTACGCATATACTGAAATACGGTATAACATGGCTCTTCCTTAGAAACATTCGTCCCGAATGTTCCTTCCCAAGACAGATAACGATAAGGTTCTTCATAACTTAAACAGTTTGCAAAAGCCACACAAGGCCACAAAACAACACTTAGGCACAAACGATAATGAAAATTTACAAGTAGGAAAGTGAATTACCTGGAGGTGTGGGGAATAGGTGAAGATACTTCTGCCTCATGTCTTCCTCGGCTTCCCACGTCATCTCCTCCCTGAGCTCGTTCCGCCACAAGACTTTGACGGAAGCCACGTCCTTCGTCCGCAGACGCCTAACCTGACGATCGATTATCGCTATGGGAATCTCCTCATACGATAACCCCTCGGTCACCTGGACATCGTCAATCGGGTGTACCCTAGATGGATCCCCGATACATCTCCTCAGCAGAGATACGTGAAACACCGGATGCACTGCCTCCAGATCGGACGGCAGATCCAACTCGTAGGCAACCTTGCCTACCCTGCGGACAATCTGAAATGGCCCAATATACCTTGGGCTGAGTTTCCCCTTCTTCCCGAATCTCATCACACCCTTCATGGGTGACACCTTTAGGAAAACCCAATCATGAACCTCGAACTCCAGATGCCGACGACGATGATCTGCATATGACTTCTGTCGACTCTGAGCTGTCAGCAACCTCTCCTGGATAAGCTTCACCTTATCCACTGCCTGCTGCACCAACCGTCCCACTAATCGCACTCTCGCCCACATCGAACCATCCTATAGGCGATCTGCACTTCCTCCCATACAAGGCCTCATAAGGCGCCATCTGAATACTGGAGTGGTAGATATTATTGTATGCAAACTCAACTAGAGGCAAATGATCCTCCTACCCTCGGTCGATAACACAAAGCTCGCAGATATCCTCAAGAGTTCGATAGTGCGCCACCGTCCGTCTGCTCGTGGATGGAATGCAGACTCGACTCACCGCCCCTAAACCCTCGAAAGACCTCCGGAAGTTAGCCAGAACCGGGCTCCTCTGCGATATGATCGAAATAGGACTCCATGCACCGACAATCTCTGATGTAAAGTCCGCATAATCTCACCGGTAAAAGTCATCCCGACGGAAGAAAGTGGGCTGATTTCACACCACAACGATAACCCATATAGAATCATGTCTCTCCGAGTGCGAGGCAATCCCGTGATGAAGTCCATGTTGATCACCTCCCACTTCCGTGCTCGATCTCTATCGTCAGAATAAACCACCGTGCCTCGTGCTCTACCTTCACCGCCGACAACACGGCACCGAGCTACGAACTCGCAACGCCCTCTTCGCCATCCCACCAATACACGCATCTAAGGTCGTGGTACATCTTGGTCGACTCGATGGATAGAGTAACGCCGCAGTGCTTCCCTCAAGAACTCCGCCAAGTCCCAAATATCCGAACACACAACTCGCCAAACCTTAGCACCCCATCGTGCTACTCAAAAGGACCCTTGCCTCACGAAGAGTCAGACACGATAACGTGTCAAAATCGATCTCGAATCGTTGCCTCTTCACCTCCTCGACGATGGAAGACTCGCAACCTCACGAACTCGAACCCCATCGCTATCGTAATCAATCAAACGGACACCAAGGCTCGCTAATCGATGCAAATCACGAACCATGTCCTCCTCTCTAGCCGCACATCCGATAGGCTCCCATCGACTCTACGACTAAGAGCATCCGCCACAACATGGCCTTCCCGGGTGGTACAGATATCAACATCGTAATCCTTGCAACTCTAACCACCGCCTCGCCGTAAGTTCGCCTCCTCTGGTGAAGATATACCGAGGCTCTTGTGGTTCAGATAAATATCCACGTGAACCCCATACAAATAGTGCCTCCAGATCTTCAAGGCGTGAATCACCGCCGCTAACTCCAAATCACGTGGGGTAGTTCTCTCGTGTTTCTTCACCGCTGATGCATACGCTATAACCTTGTCCCGCGATCAACACACATCCCAACCCGATGCCCGACGATCACAATACACAACATAACCGCTCGACCTCTCGGAAGAGTAAGAACGGGCGGTCGCCGCTCTCTTTCAAGAATCGAAACCCCGCCACAAGCATCACCCATCAAACTTGGCCGCTTCGAGTCATCCTAGTCAATGGTGCGTAGATAGAAGCAAACTTCTACGAACCACCGATAATAACTCGCAAGGCCCGTAAAATCGCGAACCTCTCGTCGGAGTAAGAGTTCAGGCCAACTCCGATCGCTTCGATCTTGCCAGATCTACCGAATACCATCACCCGGCAATATGCCCAAGAAAAGCCACCGGTTAACCAAAACTCACATTTGGAAAACTTGGCGTGATAAATCTGGTCCCGAGAATCACAAGACAGCCTCTCAAATGCCCGCATGCTCTCGCTCGAGCGAATAAACCAAGATATCATCAATGAACACTATCACAAACGTGTCCAAAAATGGTTTGAACACTCGGTTCATCAAATCCATGAATACCGCCGAGCATTGGTCAACCCAAAAGACATGACCAACTCATAATGCCCGTGACGTCCGAATGCAATCTGTGACATCCACCTCTCGACTCGCACTGATGATAGCCCGATCGCAGATCAATCTTGAGAAACATCTCGCGCTCCGCAATCGTCGAACAAATCATCAATCCCGGAAGGGTATTCGTTTAATGGTCACCTTGTTCACCGCCAGAATCAACACACATGCGCAGCGGCCCCGCCCTTCTTCTTCACGAACAATACCGCTTCTGCGAGAAACACTAGGTCCGATAAAACCTTTCTCCAAAGAAATCTCTCACCGTCCTTCACTCTCTCAACTCGGCAAAGCATTCAGATGGCGGAATGGAAATAGGCCGAGTGTCCGCAACACATCTATACAAAACTCGATCTCCTCTCGTGAGGGATACCCGAGGTCGTCTGAAACACGCTCGGGAACTCTCTCGACCACCGAATCGACGGAAAATCTGCACCGCAGCCTTCAGATCAAACACCCGAACGAGATGGTAGATATACCCTTCGCACTATCTTCCTAGCCTTGAGGTAGGAAATAAACCTACCCTCGGCGATACCGTGCTCCCTCTCACTCAACAACCGGCCTCAGAAACTGGAACTGCATTACTCTCTCTCTAGCCTACATTGGCGTAGCAAAAGCTAGCCAATCCATCCCCATGATCACGCCGGTCAATCATCTCCAACTCTATCAAGTCGCTAGGTCCGACGATCGTAAATGGTCACAGACAAGCTCTATATACCCGCCGAGCTACCACCGAATCACCCATCGCGTAGCTACCTCGAAGTGGTCTATGGACTCGTGCTCTATCCCTATCCTACTAGCAACAAGGGAGATATATAGATGCAGTAGAACCTGCATCTATCAAAGCATACACATCAAACCCGTGAACCGATAAGGTACTGTGGATTTACATCAGTGAGGCCTCCGATCCCGCTTACCGACAAAGCATAAATGCGATTCGAGGACCGCTAGAATCGGGACCCGAGCCACGACCTCGCCGCGACTGGCCGACCCATGAGTACTCGCCCCGGGCGAGTAATCAGGAGATGATGGCGCAAGAATAACTCGGCGTCGAGCCCTACCACCGCCACGCCTGGCCGATCCCGCAAAGTGACTCGGCTGCCACAATCGTAATAAGCTCCAAAAGCGCACCACACTTCGTAATGGATCTACCGACGGCCACACCGGGTGGTCCCGACGCCGCACTCTCGCTACTCGACGCCCGAGGCCCCGGGCCCCCGGTCCGCCGAATACTCGGGCCGTGGCCGAGGACGCAGCGCGAGTGCTCGAGCCGGTGTGGTGCAAATTCAGATCGCCGCCGAGGCCGCCACCACGATAGCCACCGTAAGACCCTCCCGCCCCGCCTTCTTCTCGCCGCTCGCCCACTCGCCGACCTCTCGCGCCTCGCATCCAAGGGCATGAGCTCGCACGCGGTAATGTCCATACCCGGCCAAGAGAAACACCCGCATACGACTCGCCATATAATCATCTAGCCCGTGACGTAGCTGCACCCTATCCTCCATATCTCGCTACTAACGCCGGGACATATCGAGCCAATGAATCAAACTCGACATTGTACTCCCGACAAGGCGCCCTCTCTCGCCTCAGCAGAAAAATCTATCACCCCGCGCCTCCTCATCCGTGGAGGCAAGAAGTGAGTGAGGAAAGCCTCGAGAACTCATCCCAAGTAGCCGGGACGCGTGTTTCCCTGGGATAACTCCCACGAATCAAACCAATCGATCGCGTATCACGCAGCTTATGTGAACCAAAGATCACTGACCGGCCTCCGACGCCGATCACTCTCAAAATCCTCAGAGTCGACGGATGAACTCCTCGCGATCATCTTCCGCCTCGACCAGTAAAACTCGCGGGCTACAACTCGTGAAGTCTCGTAGCCTCAAACTCTCGCTCGTGAACCACGGTACGATCGGGCTGGATCGAATCGCCGCGATCCACTGCCCTCATGTTCGCCACGATCTCGCCGTGAATCGCCATCTCTCAGTACTTATCTCTCCGCCCAGCCGTGGGACAGAGGTGCGGGTACGTAGTCTCGCTGGGATCGGCGGCGCTGTGGAACTCGCTGCCTCGTATAGATCGGGCTCGAGCCTCAGAATCTTTGTCCGATCGCGCCTCCTCGCCGCTTTGCCCTTCTGGGCCCGTTGCCTTACGCGAGGCATAATCATATGTAAAAGGAATACGTTAGAGGGTCCAACTTTAACACACGCTCTAAAGCACGATCTCAGAGTGAGAAGAATGGAAACCAATCCTAAATATCTTATAGCCTCTCGATTATCGCGTGCACAACACACCGATAATCAAGACTTACTAGATACGGCTCGTAGACACTTTCCGAGGATTAATCGCTCGATACCACTTTGTCACGACCCATTCCGGTTCGTGGATCGTGCCTCACCGGCACCCAAGTAGTCATACATCGAGTAATCACGGAATATAAAACAAGACATGAAACAGCTTTATAAAATAAGACACGCTTTATGTGAGCAAACGCCGCTTTTCGATATATATATAAACATGGTTTAGCGCTACATCCGAGCATCGCATAACATACTACATGCACTTAAGGAAATATACAACTATGGCGGACAGTTCCGCCATACCCCGATCATAAAACTATCTACAACAGTGAGATCATACCCAAAAAGTAGAGCCTCCTAGAAGATGGAGCTCCCGACACCAACGCAAAAGATCCTAAGGATGCGGATCTAGCACTGCCGCCTTACCGCGGATTGAACGCACTTCAAGGAGGTCGATAACAGTACTAAGTATGTGAAATCAGAAGTACTTAAATGAAATCATATCACTTTAAAACCGCTTACAAATATGCACGAAACAACAAATGTAATCGCACATAGTGCCACATCATAAACAAGAGCAACAATAGTAATCGTAATAGGTCTTTTCTAGGCCGCGAATGATCGGGCAGGCCACTCGCCCATATTATCATTCTCGCAAGCCTAACTCGACTCCCGAGTCCGCATAGGCCACTCACATAGGCCCGCATGAGGTATAACCCCGCATCGAGGGTAGCTACTCCTGCAACGCCCCGACTCGTTGTCCGCATGGCCACATAGACCGCATGAGGCATAACCCCGCATACTAACTCGAACTCGTAGTTCGCATAGGCCCCCTCGACCCGCATGAGGTATTCTCGAATCACGGTCCTGCATCACTCGAGTCTACCGCAGACGGAGGCGCTTAACCCCTGTATCATCTCAAGAGGTGAGTGATATAGTACTAACACAACAAATTATAGTTCAAACAACATAAGCATAAGTAAGACCGACTCTTTACACAAACGTTACAAGATACTAACACATAGCATCACAATATGTCTACTCACCAAAACCATTTTATTATACCTTTCGTAAATCAATACAAGTCTTTTATAAAACACATAAGTAATCGTTTCCTTTTTATAAAACTTAAGCCGTTATACTTAACTTCCCATAAAGCTAGTATAACCCTTAAGCTTCTTGTTTTAAAAACAACTATTCTTCTTCTTTCAAAACGTGTTATAATTCTTTGAAAGACTTTTTAAGATCTTTATTATTCAGCTTAAGTCGCAAGACATTGCCGTAAGTATTATTCAGCTTAAGTCGAAAGACATTGCCGTAGTTATTATTCAGCTAACACATGTACGCCTACCGCATTATATATATATTTAAAATATCATGCTTTAGGAAGAATCACATACCTTCTACGAAACCTCCGCCAAGTGAATATGTCGCGCAGAGAATCAAATTTATAATAGTCACAGACATCTATCAAAGTCTAGACTACTCAAGGTCATTCTAAACAGAGGGTTCACAATTCTACGGAAAGTCGGGCAGACTTCCTACCCAAATGAGCTATATAAGTCTCATCAGAAAACAAATTCTATATAAGCATAGTTCAATTATTCTTCTTTAAACCCTTCTACGTGATAATAGCTCAATTCTATTCTCAGAATATTCTTCTAAGTATTTAATACTTATTCTTATACTTCTACAAGATGCATTCTCTAATACAAAAGAGGGTTAGGATTATTTACCCTGTAAGCCCAATAATATCCTAGATAAAAGTCACCGAAAGCAAGGTTTAGCTCCTAAGTCAGACGCTCCAGAGTCTAAGAAAACCTTAGAAGTTCTTCACAACTTCTACTAAGGACTAAGGGATTTGGGCTGTGGTATTTTGGGCATTATAACAATACTAAGGCAACTTTTCTACCAAGAGGGGGTAGAGTTCGGCTAGGCTAGGGGAGGGCCCTCGCCAAACTTTACTCAAAGGGGTGTTGGACTAAAAGGCTACAAGGAGAGGGAAGGATTTTCAAGACTTGAAAGGAATTTGTGGATGAAGAACTCTTCATCTTGGGGGTATTTATAGGTCAAGACATGGCCAACCAAGGCCAAGATTTAGCCAAGTGCTAGGCAAGTGTAAGGCCAAGATTAGGCAAGTGTCCTCGCCAACTTGCACACAAAATATCCTACCAACTACATGACAAGGATGGCCATCCATTCGCCCTATTGCGTGACAAGTTCACCAATGAGAGGGTGACAAGTGTCGCCTCTCGTTGGTCCAAAGTGTTTCGCCTCTAAAAATCTGCAAAAATTAGAAATGGCATAGCCGAATTTACCCTACGAAGTCGTGGAAACGCTTTCGCCGAAAACTATTCGCTTTGTGAGTCAGGCCCAAAATCGCCCAAGGCCTAAACTTTAAGGCCAAACTTTTTAGACGTATTCCTCACGCATATACTCGAAATACGGTATAACACGTGGCTCGCCATACCCCGAATGTATAAGAACCTACAATCTCGTGGAATTATACCACAAGATAAGCCTCCGAGAAACGGAGCTTCCCAAAACGAATCGTGATCCTATGAGCGAGGATCAACAATCGTGTACTCTACCGCGGATTAACGCAGCCTCGGGCGAGGTCAGTACAACAGGTACCAAGTATGTGAAACTGAAAGTACTAAAATGAAATCATAATAGTCTGTATAAAAACAGGAGACATGTATGATAACCAAACTGTCATGACCCGATCTCGGGCCCGCGACTGGTGCCTTACCCCGGGCACCCTAGTGATAACAACATCAGAGAAAATCAGCGGAAATAAAATTTTAAACAGGAAACAAGAGACAACATAAGAAAACAGGCTAACCAAAACGGTTACCTTTATGTATAAACATAAAACCTAATAGTTACAATCCTTACAAACCCTGCCCACAACAGTACTACAGACCTCTAAGAATGTAACAACAACTATGACGGGACAGGGCCCCGCCATACCCCTGAATGTACAAGTACCTACAATGACAGGGGACTATACCAAAAGATAAGCCTCCGGAGAAACGGAGCTTCCCAACGCTGAACTGCGATCCTATGAGCGAGGATCAACAACTGGTGTACCTCTACATGCGACATGAACGCTCGGCGAGGTCAAGATAACAGTACCAAGTATGTGAAATCAAAATATCAGAATGAAATCACATTTCATCATTTTATGAAACCATTTCGCAATAAGTAAACAAGCAGGCAAGGCGGACGATATCCTCAACATAATCACTCACACATAACTATGGGTCTCACGCCCATAATATCAATCATGCCTGGAACTCATTCCCATCACGGCAGACATGATGTAAAACAACATCCATATGTGAACTCAACACTAGATCCCGCTCGCTATCAAACCGACGCCAAGTAGAATAGCCAACTACCACCGGGCTAGTCATATCCCTTCACGGCAAGGTACTAAGCCAACTACTACCCAAAAGCTAGCCACGCAACTGGCCGAGGCAAGTATCTTAAGCTAACGGACCCTAGCCTATCGTCTCACGAGATAGGACCGTGGCAAGTATCTTAAGCTATCTACCAGAGCCTGCCGATACACGAGAAATGACCAGACAAGTATCTAAAGTGCTCAGAACCACATGTACAAATCAAGCCCGTGATCGCCGTCACCGCAAGCTTCATGGATTAGCGGTCCATGGACAAATAACATAAAACTCACACGACCGCATGCCCCGCATCTTACTCCTGTATAAGCATGGCCATGAAACCATCCCATCGACGATACCCGTGGACCATCCATCGTGTCGTGATGTCCAAAGGAAATAACAAGATAATACTCAAAGTGGACGATACTCGCGACCATCCAACGTGTCGCATGTCCAAAAGAAATAACCGTGATAATACTCAAAGCCGACGATACTGCGACCATCCAACGTGTCAAGATGTCCAAACAATCAATCGATAATCGCCTCCCCGAGAGACACGTGAGTACGTAAACAAAACACTTGCACATCAAAGGCTATCACAACAAGCATAGGCAAGTTCAACGACTTTCATTTTATATCAACAATCCGGTTTCAACTCCAAATACTCATCACACGACCAACCTGCCCGTGGATCGTGCCTTACCCGGGCACCCAAGTAGCCATACATCAGAGTAATCAGCGGAACGTAAAACAAGACATGAAAATATTATGAAGTAAGAAACAGTAATCTGAGAAAACTTGCCTTTCGGCATATATATAATCATTTAAAACCGAACAGTTACATCCTTTTTACAACTCTGCCCACAACAGTACTACAGACCTCTAAGAATGATATGACAACAATGGCGGGACAGGGCCCCGCCATACCCCTGAATGTAAGTACCTACAACGACAGGGGACTATACCACTGATAAGACTCCGGAGAAACGGAGCTTCCCACACGCTGAACTGTGACCCTAAGAGCGAGGATCGATGATCGCGTATTCTCTACCGCAGATTTAACGCACTTCCGGGCGAGGTCAAGACAACAGTACCAAGTATGTGAAATCAAAATATCAGAAATGAAATCATAGTAGTCTATGTAAAGCAGAGACATGTATGATAACCAAACTACGCCACACAATAAAGAAGCCATGTCAAGTCGTGACTCACGCCTCAAAGTCATCACTCAAATATAACTATGGGTCTCACGCCCACAACATCAATCATGCCCGTGGAATACCTTCCTCACTGCCGGCAGTCTATGATATAAAAGCACCAAGGAATACACATGAACACCAGGTCCCACCTGTGTTCTAATAAAACCGTACAGGGTAAGTACGAAGGCATAGCCGACTACTAACACCCATAGTACTAACAAGGTCATAAACTGTATCATGAGATCTGTCTAGACCGTCACATGATCAAAGCTGGTCACACGCCCGCAGTATCCAATGTGCGCGTTTCAGCCTCGAACTCCTCGCAGCTCGCGATAGGCCAACCTCATAGGCCCGCATGAGGTATAACCCCGCATCGAGGGTAGCTACTCCCCGGCATCCGCCTGGACTCGCAGTCCGCATGGCCACATAGACCGCATGACCATAAAGGCCGCACACTAACCTGGAACTCTCGTAGCTCCGCATAGGTCCCCTGGACCCGCATGAGGTATTCTCGAATCACGTCCTGCATCACCGAGTCTACCCCCAGACGGAGGCGCTTAACCTCCTAAACATGTCAAGGTGAGTGGTACAATACCAACATAACGGCTGATAGTTAAACAACTTAAGCGCAGTCGAGGGGAAACCCCTTTACACAAACATCACAAGATACTAACACACGTAGCATCCTAGCATGTTTACTTAACAAATCAATAAGAAAGTATTACAAGGCTATCACAAACCAACACAATCAAGTTATACACACAAGGTACTTTCTACTATATGATTAACAAGATCGGGTTTTTATCCCCAAAGTACTTCATACATTAACTCTTTAAAAGATCCGTTTCTTTCACAGAAGTCACACAATACCCGTAGTATAAAAATAGAGTGACTATCTTTTTAAGGAAACCAAAACACTTCCCTTTGTAAAATCAAGTAACAACATTATTTTCCAAACGTTCAAGTTTGCCTAATTTCAAATGTTCAAGTTCTCATTTTCGAAAGATTTCGTAGTTCATAGTTTTAATCACTTAATGAAACAGTTCTCCTTTAAAATGATTTGAGAAACATATGCCTTATATGTGAGTAGATTATTCTTGTTTATAACAATCTTATTTCAGCAGCCATGATCTAGGAAATGTAATATCATTTTGTCTCGTCTTAGCTTCTATGCAGATGGAGGTTTCTACTGGTTTTAATAATACATAAATTAGTCAGTACATTTCCCTTTATTAACGCTGCAGTGGTTTATACGATATTTGTTCTGATTTCCGAAATCAGTAAAACAGTATTCCTTTATAAAAAGACCAAGTACTCATTACTCACGAATGAGGTTTCACACAAAATTCATTTTAATTTAGTCGAGTCAAGTCTCTTATCTTTTAAGATCAAGTCTCTTAACTTCTAAAATCAATAAACCATTCTTTTTATCTTTCTTAAGCCGTTATACCTAACTTCCCATAAAGCTAGTATAACTCTTAAGCTTTTAAAAACAAGTATTACTCTTCTTTCAGAATGATTCTTTTGAAATACTTCAAGTTCTTTATTATCACACATCAAGTCAGTTATAAGTCAAATCAGTCACCTTTTAAAACCACAAAGCATTTTCTTTCCTACATAAAGTTGTTATAACCAACTTCCCATAAAGCCGTTATAACACTTTATGTTTTAAACCAATCAAATACATTTAACACATGTACGTCTACCGTACTACATAGTTATACACATATCATGCTAGAAAAGATAGGAAGAGGTTCACATACCTCGCGACGATTATCGACTAATAGCAAAACGCTCCAAGTACCTCAAACCGTCGGCTACTCCTTAAGCCAAGTAGATCACGCCATACGTAGTACTTCAACCTATAGAGGCCACAAGGCGCCTATTAACATCTAGATCTCAACGAATATTCTACGTAAAATTCGCAAAGACTCTCCTCCCCGCAACCGCACAGTAAATCTCCTCCTCTATCGAGGCCGCTACCAAGCCAACCAGGGGTTTATACGCCTAACCGGACGTACAATTCTACTTCACAAGAATGCTACACAAGTCTCATCAGAATACACCCCATGTAATTACAGTTCAGTTCTCTTTCTTTAAATTCAGGCTTAAGTCTAAAGACATTGCCGCAAAACTATGTTCAGTTCTATATATAGTATACTTCAACTATACATTCCTACAACATGTAATTTTCAATAACAACAGGGGGACAAGATTATTTACCTCGATAAGCCCAAAATTATCCAAGTTTAAATGTCGATCCTGAGCGACGTTTAGCTCCTACTCCGGGCGCTCCAACCCGCTCCAGACAACCCTTAGAAGTTTCCAACAACTTCTACTTAAATACTTCAACCAACTGTGAAGATTTTCCCTAGGGTTTCGGTTTGAGACAAAAAGGACATAAGGTAGTATTTTCGGGCTCTACGTATAGAGGTATCTTTGGAATACTACAAGGTATATGGCTAAGGTAATTTGGGTATATTAACAATACTTTGGAGAGTATTTCTACCAAGAGGGGGGGTATTTATACGAGACAACACCACAAGGGGGGGGGTGTATACCCTCTGGCCAACCCCACTCAGAGGGGGTACTCTGGCCAGGGGAGGAGCTCTCGGCCAAGGGGCCTTCTCAAAGGGGGAGGGGGACTCTTTGGACGAGACACAACAAGAGAGGGGGAAGGGGCTTTCAAGACTTAGGAAAGTTTTTTAGGATGAAGAAGTCTTCAAAGGGGGAGGGGTATTTATAGGGAAATCAAGGGCCATGATCTAGCCAAGTGGGGGGCAAGTGGAGGGCCAAGATGTGCCCAAGTGCCCCCTAGTCCCTACTCCTTAAAACCCTCACAAAATATCTACAAAAAATATCCTACCAACCTTGCCTTCCAATCGTCCAAAAGCCGCCCCACCTTCACCAACTTGAGGGTGACAAGTGTCGCCCTCTCGTTGGTCCAAAATATTTCGTCTCTCGGAAAAATCCGCAAAAATAAAAAATGACATAGCCGGAATTTTCCCTTCGCAAGTTATGTAAAACGTTTCGTCGAAAAACGACTCTAACCGGGTGTTGTGCACAAAAATATTCGGCCAAGCCTACTTTAAAGTTCAAATTTTTCTACGTACGTCCTTACGTACATACTCTGGAAATACGGGGTATAACATTCTCCCCTCCTTAGAAACATTCGTCCCGAATGTTCCTTCTAAGTCTCAAAACAAACGCGCGCCAGTATAGTCTTCACTACTATACTTACGAGAACAATCCTGCCACACCTGGCCACAGAAACACCCGCACAAATACTTCCATCCAAGTCCACGAGGAAACACCTCTATCATCACCACAAATACCTCTCTCCGGGGTCTAAAATATACTTCCTTTGCACCTTCTCTTTACAAAAGAAATGATCACATCTATGCTCGCCATACATGCTCGCTTCTTCCCTTACGTGTCGTACCCTTCTTGTACACTCGAACTCTTTCTTATAACCTATCACATTTCTATTGAACAAGTATAAACCAACTATCTGAACCTTGCCAACATCGAACCACTCGACCGGCAACTTACACTTCCGCCCCTACAAGGCTTCATAAGGCGACATTCAAAATCAAATGGTAGCTATAAAACATTTCCCAACAGAGACAACAATCCTCACAACTACCCTCAAATCCAAACATCGCCCGAGGATGAATACGATACGAGACTCACCCGAGTTCCTAACCCCGCTGGTAAAACTTCCGAAAAAGAAACACTGCACTGGCTCCACTGTCATTATAAGGTGAAGGTAGGCACCTGCAGCCTTACACCCTTTCGATATAACGCCTCGCATAACCTCTCGCCGAGTAAACGGTCTTTACTAGAAGACAAGACGGCCGACCTCCTCGCCCGACCATCGGTCGAACGATCCACGAACTCAGACGCTGTTAATCAACTTGGGCCAAACACCGCGACTTACCACCCGGCGACCACCACAACCGACCCACCACCATACAGGCCGCGGGTTGACCCGCAACATGGCCCCAACCCGACCCGGCAACGCGCAAAACACTAGCTCCCCGAAGGAACAATCTCACTAATCACGTTACGAAAACCTAGCGGTCTTCTTAGCTCAACTACCCTCTTCCATTTCACACTACCCAGGGACTTATTATACAAACATAGCTCATGTGCACTATGCACTCCGATAAGGGTTAAACACAATTGTAATCTTTTACTCAAGATGGCCTTACCTCTAAGGTCTCCACGTATAACATTCTAAGGCTCACACTTTCTCTATCCCCCAAATCTTACCCGGTTACTAACCATGATTTCTAATCACAATCTAACACACTGTTATCAGAACATGGCACTTATGATATACTCATCTTATCACACATACTAACCTCTAGAGGGTTAAGGATATACCTGTATTTACTGTTTCACTCCCCTTAGTCATTTTAATCAAACCTGCCCCGTAGGGCGCATAGCTAGGGAAGGTGACGAACTACCCACCGATCCTGAAGGCTGAGTCCTCCTACTAGGACATCCTTTCGACACATGGCCCTGACGGCCGCCGGTAAAACGAGCACCAACAAAAGACGACATTCCCCGGGATGACATCTGCCACACTGTGAATACTGAGGGAAAAACTGAATCGCTACGGAACCTACGTGTAGCGTAACCGAAACTCGAGCTCGACCAACTCGCTTACTCCCAACGCCCCGAACTCGCGGAGGACCCTCTGCACCGGTGGATGTGCATATCATTTCGCCACAGGCGGTTCGCCTCGAAAGTTACTAAGGACCTCATTGCTCGCCCTCTTCTCGCCCCGTTAACCCGTCGATCTCTACGTTTCTTGGCCTGCTGTGCATAAGCTCGTACACAGGCCATGCTCAAGCCCAACTGAAGAATTACTCTTGTACAACCCTTTCTTAGATAGTCATCAAGACTCGCGGTACATCGGTATACTTTCTGGTAGCCAAATCCATAGCTAGTAACAGGGTCGCCTCTTTGCAATATATATTCTCTGTTCCCGGTCGTGGAACTGAAGGTTCATATATCATGGTCGCAGTAGGCATCGCCGCGTGCTAAACTCGCCGGGCCGTGACGAGCATAACTCCCCGAATGAAACACCACCCCAGGTGGTGATTGGGCCTGTGCCCTCGTAACCCTCTGAACTCTACTCGCAGCTCCCTCGGCTGCCTTGCCCTCCTGGGCTCGGATTGCCTTACACGGAGGCATAACGGTAAGGGAAAGAAATACGTTAGAGGGTCCAACTTACAACACAACTCTAAGGCACGATTTCAGAGTGAGAAGAATGGAAACCAATCCTAAATATCCTATAGCCTCCTGATTATTGGTGTGGTGCACAACACGCCGATAATCAAGACTCTACTGGATACGGTCTGTAGACACTTTCCGAGGATTAACTGCTCTGATACCACTTTTGTCACGACCCGAACCCGGGCCCGTGACTGGTGCCTTACCCGGGCACCCAAGTAGCCATACATCAGAGTAATCAGCGAAACGTAAAACAAGACATGAAAATATTATGAAGTAAGAAACAGTAATCTGAGAAAACTTGCCTTTCGGCATATATATAATCATTTAAAATCGAACAGTTACATCCTTTTTACAACTCTGCCCACAACAAGATTTACATGCACTTCTAAGAATGATATGACAACAATGGCGGACAGGTCCCGCCATACCCCGAATGTAAGTACCTACAACGACAGGGACTATACCATCGATAAGCCTCCGAGAAACGGAGCTTCCCACACGCCGAATCGTGACCCTAAGAGCGAGGATCGATGATCGTGTACTTCTACCGCAGATTGAACGCAGCCCCAAAGGAGGTCAAGATAACAGTACCAAGTATGTGAAATCAAAATATCAGAAATGAAATCATAGTAGTCTATGTAAAGCAGAGACATGTATGATAACCAAACTACGCTTCACATAAAGAAGCAAATATGTCAAGTCGTGACTCACGCCTCAAAGTCATCACTCAAATATAACTATGGGTCTCACGCCCATAACATCAATCATGCCCGTGGAATACCTTCCTCACCGCCAGCCTATGATATAAAAGCACCAAGGAATACACATGAACACCGTGTCCCACCTGTTCTAATAAAACCGCATGCAGTAAGTGCGAAGGCATAGCCGACTACTAACACCCATAGTACTAACAAGGTCATAAATCAGATCATGAGATATGTCTAGACCGTCACATGATCAAAGCCGGTCACACGCCCGCAGATCCAATGCGCGCGTCAGCCCTCAAATCCTCGCACTCGCATAGGCCAACCTCATAGGCCCGCATGAGGTATAACCCCGCATCGAGGGTAGCTACTCCCCGATCCGCTCGACTCGCATCGCATGGCCACATAGACCGCATGACCATAAAGGCCGCACACTAACTCGAACTCGTAGCTCGCATAGGTCCCCTGGACCCGCATGAGGTATTCTCGAATCACGGTCCTGCATCACCGAGTCTACCCCGCAGACGGAGGGCCTTAACCTCCGGAAACATGTCAAGGTGAGTGGTACAATACCAACATAACGGCTGATAGTTAAACAACTTAAGCGCAGTCGAGGGGAAACCCCTTTACACAAACATCACAAGATACTAACACACGTAGCATCCTAGCATGTTTACTTAACAAATCAACAAGAAAGTATTACAAGGCTATCACAAACCAACACAATCAAGTTATACACACAAGGTACTTTCTACTATATGATTAACAAGATCGGGTTTTTATCCCCAAAGTACTTCATACATTAACTCTTTAAAAGATCCGTTTCTTTCACAGAAGTCACACAATACCCGTAGTATAAAAATAGAGTGACTATCTTTTTAAGTAAACCAAAACACTTCCCTTTGTAAAATCAAGTTACAACATTATTTTCCAAACGTTCAAGTTTGCCTAATTTCAAATGTTCAAGTTCTCATTTTCGAAAGATTTCGTAGTTCATAGTTTTAATCACTTAATGAAACAGTTCTCCTTTAAAATGATTTGAGAAACATATGCCTTATATGTGAGTAAATTATTCTTGTTTATAACAATCTTATTTCAGCAGCCATGATCTAGGAAATGTAATATCATTTTGTCTCGTCTTAGCTTCTATGCAGATGGAGGTTTCTACTGGTTTTAATAATACATAAATTAGTCAGTACATTTCCCTTTATTAACGCTGCAGTGGTTTGTACGATATTTGTTCTGATTTCAAATCAAGAAACAAAGATTCCTTTTTAAAAAGACCAAGTACTCATTACTCACGAATGAGGTTTCACACAAAATTCATTTTAATTTAGTCGAGTCAAGTCTCTTATCTTTTAAGATCAAGTCTCTTAACTTCTAAAATCAATAAACCATTCTTTTTATCTTTCTTAAGCCGTTATACCTAACTTCCCATAAAGCTAGTATAACTCTTAAGCTTTTAAAAACAAGTATTACTCTTCTTCGTAATGATTCTTTTGAAATACTTCAAGTTCTTTATTATCACACATCAAGTCAGTTATAAGTCAAATCAGTCACCTTTTAAAACAACAAAGCATTTTCTTTCCTACATAAAGCTGTTATAACCAACTTCCCATAAAGCCGTTATAACACTTTATGTTTTAAACCAATCAAATACATTTAACACATGTACGCTCACCGCATTACATAGTTATACACATATCATGCTAGAAAAGATAGGAAGAGGTTCACATACCTCGCGACGATTATCGACTAATAGCAAAACGCCCAAGTACCTCAAACCGCCGGCTACTCCTAAGCCAAGTAGATCACGCCATACGTAGTACTTCAACCTATAGAGGCCACAAGGCGCCTATTAACATCTAGATCTCAACGTAGAATATTCTACGTAAAATTCGCAAAGACTCTCCTCCCCGCAATCACAGAAATCTCCTCCTCTATCGAGGCCGCTACCAAGCCAACCGGGGTTTATACGTCTAACCGGACGGGTACAATTCTGCTTCACAAGAATGCTACACAAGTTCATCAGAATACAAATCCATGTAATTACAGTTCAGTTCTCTTTCTTTAAATTCAGGCTTAAGTCTAAAGACATTGCCGCAAAACTATGTTCACTTCTATATATAGTATACTTCAACTATACATTCCTACAACATGTAATTTCCAATAACAACAGGGGGACAAGATTATTTACCTCGATAAGCCCAAAATTATCCAAGTTTAAATGTCGATCCTGAGCGACGTTTAGCTCCTACTCTGGGCGCTCCAACCCGCTCCAAACAACCCTTAGAAGTTTCCAACAACTTCTACTTAAATACTTCAACCAACTGTGAAGATTTTCCCTAGGGTTTCGGTTTGAGACAAAAAGGACATAAGGTAGTATTTCCGGGCTCTACGTATAGAGGTATCTTTGGAATACTACAAGGTATATGGCTAAGGTAATTTGGGTATATTAACAATACTTTGGAGAGTATTTCTACCAAGAGGGGGGGGGGTATTTATACGAGACAACACCACAAGGGGTGTATACCCTCGCCAACCCCACTGGGAGTGGGGTACTCTCGCCATGGGAGGGCTCTCGCCAAGGGGCCTTCTCAAAGGGGAGGACTCTTTGGACGAGACACAACAAGAGAGGGAAGGGCTTTCAAGACTTAGGAAAGTTTTTAGGATGAAGAAGTCTTCAAAGGGGAGGGTATTTATAGGGAAATCAAGGGCCATGATCTAGCCAAGTGGGGGGCAAGTGGAGGGCCAAGATGTGCCCAAGTGCCCCCTAGTCCCTACTCCTTAAA
Source organism: Przewalskia tangutica (assembly GCA_029844215.1). Taxonomy (NCBI): domain Eukaryota; kingdom Viridiplantae; phylum Streptophyta; class Magnoliopsida; order Solanales; family Solanaceae; genus Przewalskia; species Przewalskia tangutica. The sequence goes on from CM056725.1 coordinate 80,357,796, forward strand.
ACCCTCACAAAATATCTACAAAAAATATCCTACCAACCTTGCCTTCCAATCGTCCAAAAGCCGCCCCACCTTCACCAACTTGAGGGTGACAAGTGTCGCCCTCTCGTTGGTCCAAAATATTTCGTCTCTCGGAAAAATCCGCAAAAATTAAAAATGACATAGCCGGAATTTTCCCTTCGCAAGTTATGTAAAACGCTTCGTCGAAAAACGACTCTAACCGGGTGTTGTGCACAAAAATATTCGGCCAAGCCTACTTTAAAGTTAAAATTTTTCTACGTACGTCCTTACGTACATACTCTGGAAATACGGGGTATAACAACTACATACTTTCATTCTTTCAAAAAAACCTCTTTTTATGTAAAAGCCACATGATACCAATACTCGTAGTATCAAAAACACGTTTTCTTTTCAAACCAAACTACTTCACCTTCGTAAAAATCTTTACAAGACCTTTAAAATCAAGTACTCTATACTTTTTAAACCAAGTGCTTTTCTTTTAAAACAACATCAAGTATTCTTTTAAAACCCAAATAACTTACTCTTTTCAAAACAAGTAACCTATACTTAAATCAAGTTACTTCTCCTTTTCCGAAATCAAGTCGTTTAGCTTTCAAAATCAAATCTTTCTTTTATCTTCATAAAGTCGTTATAACTAACTTCTCATAAAGCCATTATAACACTTTATGTTTTAAACAAACAAAATTCATTTCACACACGTACGTCTACCGTACTATATAGTTCACAACAATCATGCTCAAGAGTATAGGAAGAATCACATACCTCTTCGGCTTAATCCACAAGCCAAGTTGAGTATGCCGCGCGCAGAAAATCCACCTATAATAATCACAATATATCTATCAATCTCTAGTTCTCGTTGTAGCAAAATTCTAAGTACAAGGATCCTTATCCTACGGAACATTCGGCAGCACCTCCCCCTAACAAGGCCTGCTACCAAGCCAACAACTCCTAAGGGGATTACACGTCTAACCGGACGTGTACAATTCTGCCTCAAAATACCACTATACAAGTCTACTGTAAAAATAGTCCAATCCTTTATAATCATCCTTCCAATATATCTTATACTCAATTCTAAACTACTACAATATGTAATATCCAATTACCATAGGGGGACATAGATCATTACCTCGATAAGCCCAAAATTATCCAAGATTATAAGTCGATCCTGAGCAACGTTTAGCTCCAAATCCTGACGCTCCAACCCGCTCCAAGCAACCCTTAGAAGTTTCTAAACAACTTCTCTTAACACTTCAACCCAGCTATGAAGATTTCTCTAGGGTTTCATTTTGCGACTATTGGAATAAAGTAGTATTTCCGGGCTCCTAGTATTGAAATAACTTTGGAATACAACTAGGGATACTAGGCTAAGGTATTTGGGATTATACTACAATACTTGAAGTATTTTCTACACAAGTGGGGGAGGTGGACGAAATCAACTACAAAGGGAGGGGATATTTTGCTTTGGAAAGCTTAAGTGTGGATGAAGAATAAGTCTAGCATTAAGGGGGTATTTATAGAGGAATTAAGGGTCAAGATCTATGCAAGTGTGTGGTCAAGATTGGGCCATGTGTGTGTGGGTCCCACCACACTACATGGCCAACGGAAATCATAACCAAGTGTCATGACCATTTCGGCCTTGCCACTTGTCCCTCCAATTCGGCCAAGGTGCCGCATGGGGGTGACACGTGTCGCCCCCCTACTCGTCCAAAATATTTCGTCTTCCGAAAATATCCAAAATACCGAAAATCTCAAAAACAAAGCGGGCCCCACAAAACCGTAAATTTCTCCCGTGGCCCCACGTGACCATTTCTGAAAATAAAATCCCAAAATTTTAATATAATCCAAGAAGTCCAAATACCAAATCTGGGAATCCAATTCCCATTAACGAACCTTTTTTCTTCACAAAACCCGGAAACTTTTCCGTCGAAAAATCACATCTCTCTTTCTTTCCAAAATTTCTGTCGTATTCTCGTACGTACGTCCTCACATACATACCCTGGAACTACGGGGTATAACACAAACTACGATTACACATATATAGCGGTCATGTAAAGTCGGGACTCACGCCTCAAAGTTGTTACACCCATGGTTCCAGGTATGTATGTGAGGGCGTGCGTGCGAAATCGACATTAAGATCGGAATGGAAGGAAGATGTGATTTTTGACTTAAAAGTTTCGGATTTTGGAAGCAAGAAGGTTCGCAATGGAATCTGATTCCCGATTTGGTATTCGACTTCGATTATATTAGAATTATGGAATTTTATTTCGGATTTGGTCACGTGGGCCCACGAGAAATTTACTGCTTTATGGGCCCACTTTATTTTCGAGGTTTTTAACATTACGGATATTTTCGGGAGATGAAATATTTTGGACGAGTAGGAGGGCGACATGTGTCACCCCCAGGTGGCTTCAAATCTTAAATTCATGTGGCCTGCCGAAATGGCTAGCCAAGTGGCAAGCCACTTGTCCCAAGTCTTGTGTAGACTTGTGGAACCACACTTGTACCCCAATCTCACCACACATTTGCCTTGATCTTGGCCCTTGATTTCTCTATAAATACCCCCCCCCCCCCCTTGTAGTGAAGACTTCATCCACACTTGAGAGAAATTCCACGGCAAAATACTCCCTCCCTTTCCCTAGTAGCTCTCAGCTTTGGCCATGATTCTTGAGCAAAAGTTGTCCAAAAATTCTTAAAGTTTTAAGTGTTCTTCCTTAGGGTGTTAGGAAGATTGTGTACCAAGATTTGGAAAAGATTTCACACCCCTAGCCTTGAAACCTTGTCTTGGCCGAAACTTGCCATAGTTTGAGCCTTAGTGTTCTTCACTTTTTGGAGTTGGATCTTGAAGAGGAGTTGGTTAGGAGCTTCTAAGGGTTGCTTGGAGCGGGTTGGAGCGTAAGGAATAGGAGCTAAACGTTGCTCAGGATCGACTTATAAATCATGGATAATTTTGGGCTTATCGAGGTAATGATCTATGTCCCCCTTTTGTAATTGGATATTACATGTTGTAGTAGTTTATAATTGAGTATATTATATGTGGAAGGAAGTTTGATAAGGTAAGGACTGTAGTATTACTGTGGGGCAGCTTTGTACACGTCCGGTTAGACGTGTAATCCCCTTGGAGTTGTTGGCTTGGTAGCGGGCCTTGATATTGAAGGATATATATGTGGTTGCAGGAGGGTAGGTGCTGCCGAATTTTCCGTAGAATAAGGAACCTTGTACTTAGAATTGTTCTGCGAAGAGATCTAGAGGTTGATAAACGTTTTGTGGCCTTTATAGGTTGAAGTACTACGAGTAGCGTATTCTACTTGAAGGGTGGAAAAGGCTAGCAGGGTTATAGTACTTTGGAGCATTTTGCTATTTGTCGATAATCGTCGCGAGGTATGTGAACCTCTTCCTATCTTTTCTAGCATGATTGTTGTGAACTATGTAGTACGGTAGACGTACGTGTGCTAAACAAATTTGGTTGGTTTAAAACATAAAGTGTTATAATAGCTTTATGGGAAGTTAGTTATAACGACTTTATGTAGGTAAAAGAATGGTTTGTTGATTTTAGAAGTTAAGAGACTTGATCTTGAAAGATAAGAGACTTGACTTATAATTGACTTGATATGAAATGTTAAAGACTTGAATTGTGTTAAAAAGTTGGGAAACCTCATTCGTGAGTAATGAGTACTTGGTTTTTAAATAATAATGTTATATTGATTTCGGAAATGGGAATAAGTATCGAACGAGCCATTGCAGCGTTAATAAAGGAAAAATGTAATGACACATAATTAACTTAAAACAAGTAGAATCCTCCATCTCCATAGAAGCTAAGATAAGACAAAATTGTATTACATTTCCTAGATCATGGTTGCTTTAATAAGATCATTAATAACAAGTACTGATTTTTCTTAAATTCCAAAGTAAGGAACTTGATTTCTAAAAGAAAAGAGACTTGAGGAATTAAAGTGTTTTGTTTTAAAAGAAAGACATGGTTTTGTCTTAAAATGGTTTAAAAGGGAAGGCATGGTTTTGTCTTAAAATGGTTTAAAAAGGAAGGCATGGTTTTGTCTTAAAATGGTTTAAAAAGGAAGGCATGGTATTGTCTTAAATTGGTTTAAAAAGAAAGCATGATATTGTCTTGGTTTATTTCAAAAGAAGGTGTGGAAATGGTTTTGGTTTACTTAAAAAGATAGTTACTCTATTTTGATACTACGGGTATCGTGTGACTTTTTGTGAAAGAAAGGGATCTTTTTAAAGAGTTAAGGTATGTAGTACTTTGGGGTTAAAACCCGGATTTGTTGTAATAAAATGAAAGTCTATGAGTACGTTGAACTTGCCTATGCTTGTTGTGATAGCCTTTGTTGTGCAAGTGTTTTGATTCTGTGCTATCGAGTCTCGATGGAGGTCGCTATCCGTTGATTGGTGGACATACTGACACGATGGGTGGCCCACGGGTATGCTTCCACTATAAGCGTTATCTTGTTATTTCCTTCTGGACATACTGACACGATGGGTGGCCCACGGGTATGCTTCCACTATAAGCGTTATCTTGTTATTTCCTTCTGGACATACTGACACGATGGGTGGCCCACGAGTATGCTTCCACTAGGAGTGTTATCTAGTTATATCCTTGGACCTACTGACACGTTGGGTGGCCCACGGGTATGGTTCCATTAGGATTGTTGTTCCATGGACTAGCTCTCCATGAGGTCTTACTGATTCGGCCTTGGTATCTGGTAGTTGGCTCTCGTACTTGCCCCGGTCGTGGCTGATTCGGCTTTGGTATCTGGTAGTTAGCCTTCGTACTTGCCCCGTTCAGTTTTGTGGCGAAGTCTCGTGATCACGACCCTGGTACCTGGTAGTTGGTCTACGTACTTGCCCCGGTCAGCGACGTGATACATGGTGGATCTGGTAGAGGCCTTCGTACTTGCCCCGTGTCAGCTTCGTGAGTCAGTGTTTGGACGAAATTTCGTGATGCAGGGTGGATCTGGTGGTTAGCCTACGTACTTGACCCGGTCAGCGACGTGATGCAGGGTGGATCTGGTAGAGGCTATCGTACATGCCCCGGTCAGCTTCGTGATATAGTTATTTAGTATTTTTGGTACGACTTTGGTATCTAGTAGTTGGCTTTCGTACTTGCTCCGGTCAGTTGATGATGCAGGCTGGTTCTGGTAGCTATGCCTTCGTACTTGCCCCGTACGATTCTTATGACACAGGTGGGACCTGGTGTTCATGTGTACTCCTTGGTGTTGTTATATCATAGACTGCCGGCAGTGAGGAAGGAATTCCACGGGCATGATTGATGTTGTGGGCGTGAGACCCATGGTTATATTTGAGTGATGACTTTGAGGGCGTGAGTCCCTGACTTGACATGACTGCTTATATATTGTGGACTGTAGTTTGGTTATCATACATGTCTCCTGTTTTATATAGACTGTTATGATTTCATTTACAGTATTTTCAGTTTCACATACTTGGTACCTATCAGACCTCGCTTCGGCTGCGTTCATGCCGCAGGTAGAGGTACATCGGTTGTGGATCCTCGCTCATAGGATCATAGTTCAGCGTTTTGGGAAGGTCCGTTTCTCCGGAGGCTTATCTTTGGTATTGTTACACCCCGTAGTTCCAGAGTATGTATATGAGGACGTACGTACGGGAATACGACAATAATATTGGAAGGGAAGAAAGATGTGATTTTTCGACGGAAAAGTTTCCGGTTTTTATGAAGGAAAAAGGTTCGTTGATGGGAATTGGATTCCCAGATTTGGTATTTGGACTTCCTGGATTATATTAGAATTATGGAATTTTATTTCCGGAATTGGTCACGTGGGACCCACGGGAGAAATTTACGGTTTTGTGGGGCCCACTTTGTTTTAGAGATTTTTGGCATTTCAGATATTTTCGGAAGATGAAATATTTTGGACGAGTAGGGGGCGACACGTGTCACCCCCTTAGGTGGCCAAGTGGGCCGAAATGGTGGGACAAGTGGCTAGACACTTGTCCCTTGGCCGAAATGGGCCAACATGTGGCAAGCCACTTGTCTTCTTCTTTGTGTAGCCATTTGGATGGTGGGACCCACACACACATGTCCCAATCTAGACCACCCACTTGCTTTAATCTTGACCATTGATTGTTCTATAAATACCCCTTGATAGCAAGACTTATTTTCATCCCACACTTAGTTTATTTTTAAGGCAAAAATACTCCCTCCCTCTTATGTGTAGCTCTCGGCATTGGCCATTCCCCTAGCCTAGAAATGTTGCCTTGGCCGAAAGTTGCCAAATTGTAGCCTAAGTGTTCTTCACTTTTTGGAGTTGGATCTTGAAGAGGAGTTGGTTAGAAACTTCTAAGGGTTGTTTGGAGCATAAGGAATTGGAGCTAAACGTTGCTCAGGATCGACTTATTAATCTTGGATAATTTTGGGCTTATCGAGGTAATGATCTTAGTTCTTCTATTGTAATTGGATATTACATGTTGTAGTAGTTTAAAATTGAGTATAAGATATAAGGAAGGATGTTTATAAAGATTTGAATTGTATTTACAGTAGACTTATAGTATTATTGTGGAGTAGAATTGTACACGTCTGGTTAGACGTGTAACCCCCCCCCCCCTTGGAGTTGTTGGCTTGGTAGCGGTCCTTGATAGAGGAGGAGATTTATGTGGTTGTGGGGGGGGAGGTGCTGCCAAATTTTCCGTAGAATAAGGAACCTTGTACTTAGAATTGTTCTACGAAGAGATCTAGAGGTTGATAGAAGTTTTGTGGCCTTTACAGGTTGAAGTACTACGAGTAGCGTATTCTACTTGAAAGGTGGAAAAGGCTAGCAGGGTTATAGCACTTTGGAGCATTTTGCTAATTGTCGATAATCGTCGCGAGGTATGTGAACCTCTTCCTATCTTTTCTAGCATGATTGTTGTGAACTATGTAGTACGGTAGACGTACGTGTGCTAAACGAATTTGGTTGGTTTAAAACATAAAGTGTTATAATAGCTTTATGTGAAGTTAGTTATAACGACTTTATGTAGGTAAAGAAATGGTTTGTGGTTTTTAAAAGATAAGAGACTTTTTTTTTTTTTTAGGTAAATGCAAATATTATTACTAATAACGAAAAGGAAGTGGCTACAATCAGTCGTTGAGGTATCTCAAGCCTCAACGTAATGCAAACAAGAAGTGATAGAGGGGAGGGGTGGTCACTCAAAAGGTGTCATTACAAGAGGGGATAAAATCATAGAGAACTCTATAAGATGTTGTTTTGATTCTTGCAATGACCTCTTCTGCCGGAAAGCTTGTGCCTTCAAAGAGCATTGTGTTTCTTGCCCTCCAAATCTCATAAACCATTATGCAAAAAGTAAGCAAAATAGCTTTGGCTCGGATGCTTGTCCCGCGGTGTTCTTTCTTAATCCATTTAAGGGAGCTTTCAACAGTTGTCATCTCTCTTCTAATACCCAACCAATCTTTTATGCTCTTCCAAATCATGTGTGTATAGGGGCAGGCAAAGAAGAGGTGTTCCCTTGTTTCATTAGCTTGCTTGCAGAACCCGCAAGATTTATCCTCCAAGTTGAGAAATGATAGAGTATCCTTTGTAGCTAACCGCTTTCTGCAATTTAGCCACATAGTAAAAGAGAATTTTGGAGGAATGAAGCCTTTCCAAATTTGTGACATCCAAGGCTTTTTAGCTTGCGGAGTGCGCAAGATATCATACACGAGGCTTGAATCAAATATACCGTTGGCACAACATTTTGTAAAGCCGTCAATAGCATCACCATGGCTACCAAAGATAGAAACAAATTTGTCGCGAATCCCACAAATCTTTTTGAATAAGGGGGAGTCCCTAGGACGTACCTCATAGTCCCAAATTGTAATACCTCTCAAATAGTGGCTATTGATCCATTGGACCCAAAGAGAATCAACTTCCGTGTGAGTTTGCCAAATCGTCCTGGATAGCAAGGCATGATTCCATTCCTTGATGTTCATAAGACCCAAGCCACCTTCAGTTTGAGGCAAGCAAATGATATCCCAAGCAACTCTTGGTGGTTTCCCACCCCATAAGAACTGAATACAAGCAGACCGTACCTTGTTGATAATAGTGGCCGGGATAGGAAGTGCCCGGAACCAAAAACTCTCAACCCCTTGGACAACCGACCTGATTAGTTCCACTACCAAAGATAAGAAAGGGTGTGATGCCCCCATTTCTGAATGTAATTCGAAATAGCACTAGTGAATGGGGCAAATTGATCCACCGAGACTGAAATTGGGGACAAAGGATCCCCAGTATCGCATCGAAAGCTTCCAATGGCGAAACCCACTCTGGACAATATCAAGTCCCGAACTGTAGAATGCATTCCCGCTAAATAGACAGAGGATTTAGCTGGGTTAAGAGTTAATCCTGAGGCAGCCTCCAACTCTTCCAGACAATTCATAAGAATCCCAATCAAGATATATCTCCTTTGGCAAAAGCATGAGGTCATCCGCGAATGCCGATGAGTAATGCCCAATTTCTTACACTTTGGAAAATATGAAAGCTCTTGCCTCACCTTCATTTTAAGCGACCTTGAGAGGTATTCCATGCACAAGATAAAGAGAGTAGGGGACATAGGATCACCTTGTCTTAGGTCGCTTTCCTTTGAAGTATCCATGTAGCTCACCATTGATAGAAAGGGAGAAGGAGGTTGAGCTAACACATTCCATGATCCATCTTGTAAATCATGCGGAAATTTTAGACTTCTTAGTACCAATTCGAGGAAGCTCCAAGAGATCAGACGAATGCTTTACGAAGGTCCACCATAAGCATACATCTTGGTGAGACTGGCTCTATTAAATCCTCTCACAAGCTCTTGTGCCACATATACGTTGTCCATCATGTTTCTTCCCTTCACAAAAGCCCTTTGGGATTTGTCAATGAGAGAAGGAAGGATCAATGCCATTCTGTTAGCTAGAATCTTTGTGATGATCTTATAGATCACATTAGTCAATCCGATTGGCCTGAAATCATTTACCTTGGGATCATGATCAGTCTTTGGTAGCGTGGTAATGATGGTATGATTTACCGCTTCAAAAGAACTCCGATGAGAAGAACTCTTGGACACATCTTACAACATCATGGCCCACATCTTTCCATCTATTCTTGAAGAAAGCAGTATAACCATCCGTCCAGTGCCTTGTCATTGCCTATATCAGAGAGAGCTTCTCAAATCTCCTTTGGGGTGATGAAATGCAAAAGCTGTAATCTCTCTTCTTCACTCAGCTTTGGACCATAGTTGAACACTTCAGGATCAAAGTTGGTAGTGGGTCGGGAAGTACCTAATAGATCTTTGTAAAATTCAACAAGCAACTTCCTAACTTCTTCTGGTGATGTAGTGATAGTACCATTAGCTTTAACAAGAAAGTTAATGGAATTCCTGACATTACTCCTTTTGATCAAGCTATGAAAGTATTTGGAACATCTATCACTTCCAATCAAGTGTTTCTGTCTTGACTTCTGCCTTATGAAGTGTCTTTCAGCTTCCAGTAAGGTGTTTGCTCTAGCTCTTGAGGACTTAACCTTGGCTTTAAGCTCCTCATCAAAGGGATTTTCCATGTGTGCTTTGATAGCCTCCTTGAACTCTATGTTTTCCCCTTTTGCTCTTTGTTCGATACCTCCAAAGTCACTTATGTTCAAAGCCCTTAAAGGTTGCTTCAAGGCTTTCAATTTGGAGGCAAGGACGAATTGAGCAGTTCCCAATATGTCTTGTCTCCAACATGAAGTCATAATGTTCTCAAAGGCTGGGTGAGAAAGCCACATATTCATGAACTTGAAAGGGCGTTTCCCAACATTATAGGATGCAATAATCGTGGCTATCACAGGACAGTGGTCCGAGACAGGTTCCATAGGCATGAAATTGGCTGTGCATTCTAGGGTCAAATCACTCCAATTTTGATTCATCAACACTCTATCAAGCTTAGAACAAATCGAACCATTCGTCCAGTGTAGAAGGCAGGAAGAAGGGCGTCTTCTAGTCCATGAGAATTCTGAAATCTCCAAGATCCCTAAGTGCATAAGGCGTGAGAGGAGGACCCCCACCTTATCATTAGGGTTGCGATGAGTGTTGAAATCTCCCATAATCATCCAAGGCTTAGTGATGCCAACGCCCAAGTGAGAAAGGTGATGCCAAAGCATCCTTCTATCCGAGATGCTATTAACCGGGTACACAAATGTGGCAAGGAAGGACACTTGTGTTATATTGCAACTTGCCTGGACATGGATATGCTGAGAGTCCATACCAAGCACTTCGCAACAAACCCTGGATGGATCCCAAAGTAATAGCATTCTACCGCCTCCAATGAATTCCAAATTTGAACAAAACTTCCATGCTTTGAATCTTTGAGTAGAGAAAGACTCTGTCCTTGGCCGAGATAGCTTAGTTTCCAATAGACAAATCATAGCCGCGTCATGCTGTTTTGTGATACTACACACTAGAGCTTGCGTGGCAGCCCTATCCCTTTGTCCGCAAAGACCACGGACATTCCAACAAAGTATTTTCATTAGGAAACAAAGGAGGTTTTATTAGCACCTCCGCGCTTAGCCGCTTTCCCAGCTGCCCATTCTTTTTGGACAAAACCTCTTGCCATCCATCATCTTTGTTGTTGGAAGCCATAACTTGTGTACCAGCCAAGCTATGTTCCCCGCGTTCAAAGTTAACGTTACTTGACACAAGCTGAGCCTTTTCCGTAGCACCGTTGTATGTAACTTCATCCAATGAAGGTGGCGGGTTCATAGGCATCTCGTCAGAATGTTTTGACTCACCCTCATCCTAACATGTTGTGTACTGCCATTGTGAGAATTAGGCGTTGAGGACTTTGCTAGAGAATCCGCAAACATGATGCGCCAGAATGACCCAAAACCGGAGGACCCGCGGCATGTGATACTTCTCCCAAGCTTCCGGTACCAGGAGGTGTTGTGTGCTCAGTTGCTTCAATGTCCATCAAGTTATTAGCATCTACGGGATGTTGAGAAGTTGGTGGATGAGGGGGAGGAGGGTTGGTTCCACCCGTACCTTTGTTGACCTTCAAACGAGTAGAATCATCCTTGTTGTTAGGGGTACCTCGATGTGCGTGTTTTGGAGCTTCTTCATTGTTGACATCATCCCTCAGCTTCCTACACTTCAAATGGTTGTGTCCAAAAGCCGCACAATGATAGCAAAAGTCCGGGTAATTCTCATAGTTTACCCTTTGAGTATACCTTCTGTTATCGGGGAGTTTGACGACAAAATCCATTATCGGCTCCTTGATAACATCCACTTCCACTAGAACTCTTGCATAGTTCATTTTAGACCTTTCCTTAGTATATTGGTCAGTGTAAAGAGGTTTTCCTACACGTGAAGCAATCTTACTAAGGCCGTTACTCAAATAGAAAGGGAATGTCCGGGAAAGTGACCCAAATAGGAATGTCCATAAACAAATCATCCGTTATAAGAACTCCTTTATTGATAGCCTTGAGCATCATGGTTTTCCCGTAGACCATATAAGGGCCTCCGTGAAGTACATTAGTGTGCTCTTCCTCCGTCATGAATTTGAACACTGTCCAGCCTTTGCCATATGGTATAATACGACATTTAACTCCCCATCCTTTCACAATCGTATTCAATGCTTCTCTTCCCGGGAAAGGACCCGTGAAGCAACCTATTAGGCAATAGCCCCAATTTTCTATGAAAGGAACTTCATCCTCAGTTTCTATATCTACTTCCGCCCCTTGTTGTTCAATAAATTGTAACTTCATACCTTTTTCCTCAATCCTAGTTCCCGCAAAGACTCCAGCATAAGTCTTTTTAGGAGGGAAGGGACCTTTGCCATGGTTTGGGGGAAGATTGTTATGAGTTGTGGCCGTGGTAGGGATATGATGTGGTTTAGAAGATGCATTAGTGTGTAAATCATTGGGAGGTATATCTGGAGGTATAGGCAGAGGGGGAATGGTAGAATGGCAGCTTGGGCCCGCAATAGAAGAGATGATTTGCGTGCCATTTGGGAGGGTAGGGAATTTGTGTTGGTTTTCAGAAGGAATAGAAGGAAGAGGAGATAGAAGGGGTGAGGTGTTGTGAAATTCAGGAAGTAGTGAAGTGGTATTAGATGAGAGAGGGGGGATGTTTAAGACTCTATTCGAATCCGAGGGAGTGTTAAAGACGAAAGGAGTGTTGTGATTCTTGAGATTGCCTCCACTTAGCAAACTAGCTAAAGTAGGGAAGGCTTCATTGGTGACACTTAAAGAAATCTGGGGTTGTTGTCTTGAATCACGAGAGGGCACTTTGAATCCGCGATCATTCAATCTCGACCCTCGGCTCTCGCATTATTGATGGTTATGGAGTTCCTAGGCTCCTTGGACATAGAAATAGCTTTGTTTCTCACAATTGACTTGGCTCTTTGTGTAACGTGAGTAGTCAATGCCCCTAGATTATCCCCCTGATCCGTCTTGGAAATAAGATCATCATAAAGTCCCGGTGTTATGAGAGAGTCATTGGTACCCGCCTCATAAATGAGCGACGCCTCGGCACCTCAATAAAAAGCGTTAGAACACACAACCGACTTAGCTCCTTGTAAAGCGGGGTAGTTAATGTCCCTAGGTTATCCCCCTGCCCCGCCTTGGAAATCAGACCATCATAAAGGCCCGTGGTTGTGAGTGAAAAGTTGATACCCGCGGCATTAATGTGTGACGCCTCGGCACCCTCAATAATGACGTTAGGGTCCTTGGGGATAGAAACCCCTTCGTATTCCACATCTGATCTTGATCCTTGCATAGAGTGCATATTCCTAGTATCATTGTTATCCTCGTGGCCCGCCTTAGCCTTCTGACCCAAGACCCGACCCGTAATAGGAGTAGTCACATCGTTTCCCGGGGCATTGAAGTTTGCTCTCTTGACAGCCGCGTTGAACTTCTTGAGGATAGGAGTACCATCAATGCTTTCAACTGACTTTGAATCAAACAAGACGTGATTACTCTTGGACCCATGAACACCTGCACGACCCGCCATGAACTTCTGACCCACGCCCTGACCCGGTTTAGACCCGAGAATGCCATCGTGTCTTGCTTCTCCAATTGCAATGTCTGGCCTAGATTTTAACCCTTTTCCGGCTAACCTGAGAGAATTTCCAGGTAGTGTCGGGGTACTAATGCTGGAGTGACTGTCTAGTTCTTCCGAAATGATCCCTTTACCAACAAATTGGCCCGTGGAATGATCAACCACCATAGTAGCATTAGGGGCGTCAATGGTCCTGCCGGAAGTTCTGCCTTCAAACTCACTTATATCCAAGCTTTCAATTTCTATATTTTTGCCCCATTCATGTATCCTTTGTAGCATAGAATCATCTACTACATTTTCTAAAGGAAAGCGCGAGTCTGGAGTAACATGAACCAACACAGAAGGGTCCGAGATTGCCGGAATAAGATTTTCCTCGGCAATTGTTGGACTACTGCCATTCTTTTTTTTCTTCTTTGTTCTAGCTTTAGCCGAACTGCCTGAACCTCCTGAATCATTGCTAGAACGTGTGTAACGTTTAGACTTTTTCATATTGTGGACAATAACAATTAAACCATAATGAAACAAACGAAAATCTAAGGGGGGGAAGAAGAGGAAGAAACCGAAGGAGCAACTAAGGGAAACATTGAGAGCGTTTTCTTAGTGAGAGAAACTTCTCTCTAACTCCTAGAATGTTTTTATGGGACTTAAAAGATAAGAGACTTGACTTATAAATGACTTGATGTGATATGTTAAGGGCTTAAGGTGTGTTAAAAAGTTGTGAAACCGCATTCATGAGTAATGGGTACTTGGTCTTAAAAGGATAATGTGTCACGACCCGAACCCGGGCCCGTGACTGGTGCCTTACCCCGGGCACCCTAGTGATACAATCATCAGAGAAAATCAGCGGAAATAAAACATCAACATGTAACAAGAGATTTGATAAATAAACAGGCTAACCAAAACAGTTGCCTTCTGTATATATACATAAAAACCCGAACAGTTATCCTTTTTACAAACTCTGCCCACAACAGTACTACAGACCTCTAAGAGTTTTACAACAACAACTATGACGAGGCAGGGCCATACCACGAATGTATAAGAACCTGCACTCAGTGGTAACATACCAAAAGATAAGCATCCGGAGAAACGGGGCTTCCCTACACGCTGTACTGTGATCCTATGAGCGAGGATCCACTACCGATGTACCTCTTCCTGCGGCATGAACGCACTTCGAAGGAGGTCAAGATAACAGTACCAAGTATGTGAAATCAGAAATACGTAAATGAAATCATAATAGTCTATATAAAGCGGGAGACATGTATGATAACCAACTGATTCTTCACAACATAAAAGCGATGTCAAGTCGTGACTCACGCCTCAAGTCATCCCCTCATGCGTGGAACTCTTCCTCGCCAGTCTAGGTACAAATCGTGTGGAATACGTGTCCCGGCCCATCCCATGGGACTCGGTAAAGAATCATGTAGAATACGTATCCCGGCCCATCCCATGGGACTCGGTAAAGAATCAGATGAAATACGTGTCCCGGCCCATCTCATGGGACTCGGTGAAGAATCAAATGGAATACGTGTCCCGGCCCATCCCATGGGACTCGGTGAAGAATCAGATGAAATACGTGTCCCGGCCCATCCCATGGGACTCGGTGAAGAATCAGATGAAATACGTGTCCCGGCCCATCTCATGGGACTCGGTGAAGAATTAGATGAAATACGTGTCCCGGCCAATCTCATGGGACTCGGTAGCACAGAAATACAACACTTGCACAACAAAGGCTATCACCACAAGCATAGGCAAGTTACACACAACTCAAGGTTATCTTATGCCAAAGTCCAGGTTCTGACCCCAAAGTATTACGTACATTAAATTCTTTTTAAAAGATCCATTTCTTTTATAAAGGTCACCCGATGCCCGTAGTATTATAATAGAGTGACTCACATTTTTAGGTAAACCAAAACACTTCCCTTTTCAACATCAAGTAACAACATTCTTTTCCATAAGTTCAAGTTTGCCTAATTTCAAGTACTTAAGTCTCTTATTTTAGAAAGGTTTCGTAGTTCATAGTCTTAATCACTTAAGAATATAATTCTCTTTTAAACAATTTGAGAAACATATGCCTTATATGTGAGTAGGTTATTCTTGTTCAAAATCAATCTTATTAAAGCAGCCATGATCTAGGAAATGTAATATCATTTTGTCTCATCTTAGCTTCTATGCAGATGGAGGTTTCTACTGGTTTTAATAATACTTAATTAGTCAAAACATTTCCCTTTATTAACGCTGCAGTGGTTTGTCGATACTCATTCTGATTTCAAATCAAGAAACATTATTCCTTTTAACAACCAAGTACTCATTACTCACGAATGAGGTTTCACACAAAGTTCATATTAATTCATTTAAGTCAAGTCTCTTAACTTTTAAGATCAATAAACCATTCTTTTTATCTCTCTTAAGTCGTTATACCTAACTTCCCATAAAGCTAGTATAACTCTTAAGCTTTTAAAACCAAGCATTACTCTTCTTTCAAAAAGGTTTCTTAATTCTTTGGAATACTTCAAGATTCTTATTATTCAGGCTTAAGTCAAAAGACATTGCCGTACAACTACGTTCTGTTAACACACCTACGTCTACCGTACTATATATATACTTTTAAAATATCATGCTCAAGAGGATAGGAAGAATCACATACCTCGCGACGATTATCGACTATTAGCAAAACGCTCCACGGCTATAACCCGGCTAGCCTTGCCCACCTTTCAAGTAGCACATGCTACTCGCAGAACATTCAACCTATAAAGGTTATACCAGTCTATCAAAGTCTAGACTACTCTGCAGAATATTCTAAGCAGTAAGTTCTCTATTCTACGGAAAATCGGGCAAAGACTTCCCTACCCGTTAAGCTACACAAGTCTACTGTAAATACAGTCCTATGTAAGTACAGTTCAATTCCTTTTAACATCCTTCTATGTAATTACAGTCCAATTCTCTTCTTTAATATCCTTCTATGTAATTACAGTCCAATTCTCTTCTTTAATATCCTTCTATGTAATTACAGTTCAATTCTTCTCAATATTCATTATATATATAGTATACTTCAACTATATATTACTACAACATGTAATTTCCAATTACAATAGGGGGACAAAATTATTACCTCGATAAGCCCAAAATTATCCAAGTTTAAAGTCGATCCTGAGCAAGGTTTAGCTCCTACTCCGTGCGCTCCAATTCGCTCCAAGAAACCCTTAGAAGTTCTACACACTTCTACTAAGTACTCCAACCAATTATGGAGATTTTTCCATAGGGTTTCGTTTAGTGGCTAAAGGAAAGTATAGTAGTATTTTTCGACTCTACGATAGAGGTAACTTTGGAAAGTACTACAAGGTATTTGGGTATAGTAACAATACTTGAGAGTATTTCTCTAGGGGTATTTCTCGAAAACAACTAGGCTAGGGGGGGTGTTCTCGGCCGAGGGCCTCTCAAAGGGGGAGGGGGTGTGGCGGACGAAAGCTCACAAGGGAGAGGGAGGGATTTTTAGACTTGGAACTTATTTGAGGGATGAAGAAAGTCTTCAACTTAGGGGAGTATTTATAGGCCAACCAATGGCCAAGATGAAGCCAAGTGCTAGGCAAGTGTAGGGTGAGGATTTACCCAAGTGTAACCTTATCCATCTACCCACAAAATATCCTACCTAACCTTGACCAAGGTTAGGCAACAAAAATGTGCCAAAGAAAGCCCCTCATTGCCGTCCATTGAGGGTGACAAGTGTCACCCTCCCGTTGGTCCAAAATATTTCATCTCTCGGAAAAATCCGCAAAAATAATAAATGGCATAGCCGGAATTTTCCCTTCGCAAGTTTAGAAAAACGTTTCGTCGGAAAACGATTCTTTTCGCTAGTTGTGCACAAATTTTGGATCCTTAGCATACTTAAGGCTTAAACCTTTATACGTACGCCCTCACGTACATACTCTGGAAATACGGGGTATAACATTCTCCCCTCCTTAGAAACATTCGTCCCGAATGTTCTTTCTCAAGGAAGATAACGATAAAGTTCCTTATAACTTAAACAAGTTGCCAATGCCACACATGGCCACCAAATAACACATGCGTAAAACCCAAATCCAACCCAACGAGGAATCTCCTTGACGATGTAAAACAACATCAACTCTCACTCCTGGTTCAAAGGATACTCCCTTCGCGTCTTCACTTCACAAAGAAATGATCACACCTATGTTCTTAACACACGCTCGCTTCTTCCCTTACTCGTCGTACCTTTCTTGTACACTCGAACTCTTTTTCATGACTTACCACATCTCTGTTACTGCTTCAGTTCTAAATCTCGGGGTTACTATCTCCAACTTGGTCATCATTAACTGGGAACACTCTGGACGGATCCCCGATACCTTTCCGGACATAACGACATGAAAGACCGGACATACTGCCTCCTACGTCGGACGGCAAGCTAACATATAGGCAACCTGGCCTATTCTTCACATGATCTGAAATGGCTCAAAGTGACTCGGGCTAAGTTTCCTCTGTTTTCCAAAATTCGTCACACCCTTTCCGGGGTGGTACCTTCAAGAAGACCCACCGTCAACCTGAACTCCAAGCGTCGTCGCCGATTATCCGCACGACTTCTGTTGACTCTGAGCTGCTAAAACCTCCTCTGGATAAGCCTCACCTTATCCACATTCTGCTGAAACAAGTAGGGACCAACTATCTGAACTTCGCCAACATCGAACCAATCGACCGGCAATCTACACTTCCGCCCATACAAGGCTTCTTAAGGTGACATCCGAATACTAAAATGGTAGCTATATAATACACACTCAACAAGAGGCAAATAATCCTCACAGCTACCCCTGAAATCGAAACACCGGCCCGTAACCTATCCTCAAACTCCTTTAAGGTCATTCTCGGCCTTCACGATCTGATTCTAGTCGAACATATCCACGAACACATACGATGGTCATCTAAACTTGGGCCTAGCACCCTCGTGATCCTACCACCTGGCGGGACCACCCCGAACTGACCCCACCTCATTCCGGGCTGCGGGTTGACCCGCGAATGGTCCTCAACCCGACCCCAAATCGCGCCAACTCTCGTTCCCCGATACGGAACAATCTTACTAATTCACGTCATGAAAGCTACCACTTCCATCTCACACTACCCATGGACTTATCACACAAATATACCCTATGCATATAATGCACTCCGCCAAGGATCATTAGCAAAATCCTTTACTCAAGACGACCTTATATCTAAGGTCTCAACATGAAATATTCTAAGGCCCACAATTTCTAGGTACCCAACCTTACCCTTTACTAACCAGGCCTTTAAATCACAATTTAACATAATGCTATCTGAACATAATACTTAGCACATCATCATATCATCAACGCATACTAGTTTTTAGCGGGGTAAGAATATACCTGTATCAACTGCTTCATTTTCCCTTCGTCGCTCTAACCATAATCCTGCCCTGCAGGGCTCATAGCTATAGAAGGCGATGAACTCGCCATCGACCGAGTCATTCTCGCCTGCATCCTTCCTATTAGGGCGGTTTCGTCACATGGCCTCGACGGCCGCAGAAAAACAAGCACCGATAAAAGACGACATTCCCGGGATGACGTCGCCACATCGCACACCGAGGAAACATGAATCCGGTGGCTAGAACCCATGTATACCGCGGAACTAAGCCACGGAGCCACGACCGGCTCTCAATACCCGAACGCCCCGAAGATCGGAGGACCACTCTGCAAGCGGAGGTACATAACTAGTCTGCTGGCGAGGCGCCCGCCGAAAGTTACCAAAGGACCTCTGCTGCTCGCCTCTTCGCGATCCGGCCATTCCGTCGACCTCTCGTGCCTCATATCCCGGTCATGAGCTTGCATGCGGGCAATGTCTATGCCCGGTGAAGAGCTACACCCGCATAAGCCTCGCCAGTAATCATCTAGCCCGGTGACGTGGCGGTGTACTCGTCTCCATATCGCCTACTACGCTGGGACATACCGAGCTAATGAGTCGAACTCCACATTGTACTCTCTAACCGCCCGCCCGCCCCGCTCAACGTCAAAAATCGTCGGCCCGAGCCCTCTCATCCGTGGGGCAAGAAATGTGCAAGAAAAGCCCTTGAGAACTCGTCCCATACGGTGGAAGTGCATGCTCTCCCGGGACAGCTCACGAATCAAACTACCGATCGGCGATTCACGCACTGATGCGAACCCAATACCACCGACTACGCCTCGAGGCTCGATCACTCTCATGATTCGTAGTCGCTTGATAAACTCACGAGGTCATCCTCGCTCTCGATCCATAGAACATCGGCGGCTCTGACTCGTAAAGTCCTGTAGTCTCAAATGCTCGCTCGGGGTGAACTACGGGTGCTCTGGGATCGAACTGCGTCAGCCTATCTCATATCGGCCACGACTCGCCGAATCGCCATCTCTTGTACTTATCTCATTCGCTCCAGTGTGGGATCGAGGCTCAGTATTGTAGTCTCGGCAGCCATCGCCGCGCTCTAAACTCTGCCGTGGCGGCGGCGTCGCAAAACTCGCCGTCTGAAGCACTATCTCAGGTAACGACTGGGCCTCTGCCCCGGTAACCCTCCGTGCTCTACTCGCAACTCCCTCGGTTGCCTTGCCCTTCTGGGCCCGGGTTGCCTTACGCGGAGGGATAACTGGTAAAGGAAAGGAATATGTCAGAGGGGTCCAACTTATCACACGGCTCTAAGGCACGATCTCAGAATGAGAAGAATGGAAACCAATCCTAAATGTCCTATAGCCTCCAGATTATAGATATGGTGCACAACACACCGATAATCAAGACTCTACTAGACACGGTCTGTAGACACTTTCCGAGGATTAACTGCTCTGATACCACTTTTGTCACGACCCGAACCCGGGCCCGTGACTGGTGCCTTACCCCGGGCACCCTAGTGATACAATCATCAGAGAAAATCAGCGGAAATAAAACATCAACATGTAACAAGAGATTTGATAAATAAACAAAGCAACTAAAATGCCTTCAGATATATACATAAAAACCCGAACAATTATCCTTTTACAAACTCGCCACAACAAGATTACTCTGACCTCTAAGAGTTTTACAACAACAACTATGACGGACAGACCCGCCATACCCGAATGTATAAGAACCTACTGCACTGGGTAACATACCAAAAGATAAGCCTCCGAGAAACGGGGCTTCCAACACGAATCGTGATCCTATGAGCGAGGATCCACAACCGATGTACCTCTACTGCGGCGTGAACGCGGCCCCGAGGAGGTCGATAACAAGTACCAAGTATGTGAAATCGTAAAATATCAGTAAATGAAATCATAATAGTCTATATAAAGCGGAGACATGTATGATAACCAACTACGATTCAACATAAAGCGTCATGTCAAGTCGTGACTCACGCCTCAAGTCATCCTCATGCGTGGAACTCCTTCCTCACCGCCAGTAGTCTAGGTACAAATCGTGTGTGGAATCGTGTCGCCCATCCCATGGGACTCGGTAAAGAATCATGTAGAATACGTGTCCCGGCCCATCCCATGGGACTCGGTAAAGAATCAGATGAAATACGTGTCCCGGCCCATCTCACGGGACTCGGTGAAGAATCAGATGGAATACGTGTCCCGGCCCATCCCATGTGACTCGGTGAAGAATCAGATGAAATACGTGTCCCGGCCCATCTCATGGGACTCGGAGAAGAATCAGATGGAATACGTGTCCCGGCCCATCCCATGGGACTCGGTGAAGAATCAGATGAAATACGTGTCCCGGCACATCTCATGGGACTCGGTGAAGAATTAGATGAAATACGTGTCCCGGCCCATCTCATGGGACTCGGTAGCACAGAAATACAACACTTGCACAACAAAGGCTATCACCACAAGCATAGGCAAGTTACACACAACTCAAGGTTATCTTATGCCAGAGTCCAGGTTCTGACCCCAAAGTATTACGTACGTTAAATTCTTTTTAAAAGATCCATTTCTTTTATAAAGGTCACCCGATGCCCGTAGTATTATAATAGAGTGACTCACATTTTTAGGTAAACCAAAACACTTCCCTTTTCAACATCAAGTAACAACATTCTTTTCCATAAGTTTAAGTTTGCCTAATTTCAAGTACTTAAGTCTCTTATTTTAGAAAGGTTTCGTAGTTCATAGTCTTAATCACTTAAGAATATAATTCTCTTTTAAACAATTTGAGAAACATATGCCTTATATGTGAGTAGGTTATTCTTGTTCAAAATCAATCTTATTAAAGCAGCCATGATCTAGGAAATGTAATATCATTTTGTCTCATCTTAGCTTCTATGCAGATGGAGGTTTCTACTGGTTTTAATAATACTTAATTAGTCAAAACATTTCCCTTTATTAACGCTGCAGTGGTTTGTCGATACTCATTCTGATTTCTGAAATCAGTAAAACATTATTCCTTTTAAAAACCAAGTACTCATTACTCACGAATGAGGTTTCACACAAAGTTCATATTAATTCATTTAAGTCAAGTCTCTTAACTTTTAAGATCAATAAACCATTCTTTTTATCTCTCTTAAGTCGTTATACCTAACTTCCCATAAAGCTAGTATAACTCTTAAGCTTTTAAAACCAAGCATTACTCTTCTTTCAAAAAGGTTTCTTAATTCTTTGGAATACTTCAAGATTCTTATTATTCAGGCTTAAGTCAAAAGACATTGCCGTACAACTACGTTCTGTTAACACACGTACGTCTACCGTACTATATATATACTTTTAAAATATCATGCTCAAGAGGATAGGAAGAATCACATACCTCGCGACGATTATCGACTATTAGCAAAACGCTCCACGGCTATAACCCGGCTAGCCTTGCCCACCTTTCAAGTAACACATGCTACTCGCAGAACATTCAACCTATAAAGGTTATACCAGTCTATCAAAGTCTAGACTACTCTGCAGAATATTCTAAGCAGTAGGTTCTCTATTCTACGGAAAATCGGGCAGCACTTCCCTACCCGTTAAGCTACACAAGTCTCATCAGAATACATGTAATTCTAGTTCAATTCCTTTTAACATCCTTCTATGTAATTACAGTCCAATTCTCTTCTTTAATATCCTTCTATGTAATTACAGTCCAATTCTCTTCTTTAATATCCTTCTATGTAATTACAGTTCAATTCTTCTCAATATTCATTCTATATATAGTATACTTCAACTATATATTACTACAACATGTAATTTCCAATTACAATAGGGGGACAAGATTATTACCTCGATAAGCCCAAAATTATCCAAGTTTAAAGTCGATCCTGAGCAAGGTTTAGCTCCTACTCCGTGCGCTCCAATTCGCTCCAAGAAACCCTTAGAAGTTCTACACACTTCTACTAAGTACTCCAACCAATTATGGAGATTTTTCCATAGGGTTTCGTTTAGTGGTTAAAGGAAAGTATAGTAGTATTTTTCGGGCTCTACGTATAGAGGTAACTTTGGAAAGTACTACAAGGTATTTTGGGTATAGTAACAATACTTGGAGAGTATTTCTCTACCAAGGGGGGGGGGGTATTTCTCGAAAACAACTAGGCTATTGGGGTGTTCTCGTGAGGGCCTCTCAGGGGAGGGTGTGGCGGACGAAGCTCATGAGGAGAGGAGGGATTTTAGACTTGGAACTTATTTGAGGGATGAAGAAAGTCTTCAACTTAGGGGAGTATTTATAGGCCAACCAATGGCCAACCAATGGCCAAGATGAAGCCAAGTGCTAGGCAAGTGTAGGGTGAGGATTTACCCAAGTGTAACCTTATCCATCTACCCACAAAATATCCTACCTAACCTTGACCAAGGTTAGGCAACAAAAACGTGCCAAAGAAAGCCCCTCATTGCCGTCCATTGAGGGTGACAAGTGTCACCCTCCCGTTGGTCCAAAATATTTCATCTCTCGGAAAAATCCGCAAAAATAATAAATGGCATAGCCGGAATTTTCCCTTCGCAAGTTTAGAAAAACGTTTCGTCGGAAAACGATTCTTTTCGCTAGTTGTGCACAAATTTTCGATCCTTAGCATACTTAAGGCTTAAACCTTTATACGTACGCCCTCACGTACATACTCTGGAAATACGGGGTATAACATAATGTTTTATTGATTTCGGAAATGAGAATAAGTATCGAACAAACCACTGCAGCGTTAATAAAGGAAAATGTATTGGCTAATTAATTATTATTTAAAACCAGTAGAAACCTCCATCTGCATAGAAGCTAAGATAAGACAAAATTTTATTACATTTCCTAGATCATGGCTGTTTTAATAAGATCATTAATAACAAGTATTGATTTTTCTTAAATTCCAAAGTAAGGAACTTGATTTCTAAAAGAAAGGAGACTTGAGGAATTAAAGTGTTTTGGTTTAAAAGAAAGGCATGGTTTTGTCTTAAAATGGTTTAGAAAGGAAGGCATGGTTTTGTCTTAAAATGGTTTAAAAAGGAAGGCATAGTTTTGTCTTAAATTGGTTTAAAAAGAAAGCATGGTATTGTCTTGGTTTATTTCAAAAGAAGGTGTGGAAATGATTTTGGTTTACTTGAAATGATAGTTAATCTATTTTTGATACTACGGGTATCGTGTGACTTTTGTAAAAGAAAGGGATCTTTTGAAAGAATTTAAGTATGTAGTACTTTGGGGTTTAAAACCCGGAATTTGGCATAAAATGAAAGTACCTTGAGCTGTGTGTAACTTGCCTATGTTTGCGTGTGATAGCCTTGTTGTGCAAGTGTTGTATCCTTATGTTACCGCGTCTCTCGATGGAGGGCCGGTCGTGTTATTCTTGATCATTTTGGGCATACTGACTCGATGGATGGTCCACGGGTATGCGGCCATGATGAGGGTTCGTTTCCCTGTTGATAGTGTTATTCCATGGACTAGCTCTCCATGAGGTTTTTACTGATTCGGCTTTGGTATCTGGTAGTTGGCTCTCGTACTTGCCCCGGTCGTGGCTGATTCGGCTTTGGTATCTGGTAGTTAGCCTTCGTACTTGCCCCGTTCAGTTTATTGGCGAAGTCTCGTGATCCGGATTTGGTATCTGGTAGTTGGTCTTCGTGCTTGCC
Source organism: Przewalskia tangutica (assembly GCA_029844215.1). Classification (NCBI taxonomy): domain Eukaryota; kingdom Viridiplantae; phylum Streptophyta; class Magnoliopsida; order Solanales; family Solanaceae; genus Przewalskia; species Przewalskia tangutica. The sequence goes on from CM056725.1 coordinate 80,381,882, forward strand.
CCCGTCAGCGACGTGATGCGGCTTTGGTATATGGTAGTTGGCCTTCGTACTTGCCGGGTCGACCGTGGTATAGTTGTATAGCATTGTTAGTACGACTTTGGTATCCGTAGTTAGCTTTCGTCTTGCCGGTCATTGATGATGCGGCTTTGGTATCCGTAGTTAGCCCGTACTTGCCGTCACGGTTTATGACCAGTGGGCACGGTGTTCATGTGTACTCCTTGGTGTTGTTATATCATAGGCTACCGTGAGGAAGGAATTTCACGCATGATTGATGTTGTGGCGTGAGACCCATTGTTATATTTTGAGTGATGACTTTGAGGTGTGAGTCACGACTTGACATGACTACTTATATGTTGTGTCTTGTAGTTTGGTTATCATACATGTCTCCCGCTTATATAGACTATTATGATTTCATTTACGTATTTTCGGCCACATACTTGTACTGTTGTTATCGACCTCCTTGAAGTGCGCTCATGCCGCAGTAGAGGTACACCATTGTTGATCCTCGCCATAGGATCACAACATGATTTTTGGGAAGCTCCGTTTCTCCGGAGGCTTATCTTTTGGTATGATTCCCTGAGATTGTAGGTTCTTATACATTCAGGGATATGGCGGGGCCCTGTCCCGTCATTGTTGTTATAAAATTCTTAGAGGTCTGTAGTACTATTGTGGGCCGGGTTTGTAAAAGGATATAACTGTTCGGGTTTTATTTATTTATACAGAAAGGTAACCGTTTTGGTTAGCCTGTTTTCTTATTATCTTGTTTCATGTTTAAGTTTTTATTTCCGCTGATTTTCTCTGATGTTGTATCACTAGGGTGCCCGGGGTAAGGCACCAGTCGCGGGCCCGAGGTCGGGTCGTGACAGGTATAGTCCCCTGTCATTGTAGGTACTTGTACATTCAGGGGTATGGCGGGGCCCTGTCCCGTCATAGTTGTGGTTACATTCTTAGAGGTATTGTGTACTGTTGTGGGCATGGTTTGTAAAAGGATGTAACTGTTCGATTTTATATATATATATATGCAGAAAGGTGACCGTTTTGGTTAGCCTGTTTCTTTTCATATTGTTCATATGTTTAAGTTTTTAAATTCTTCTGATTTTTCTATGATGTTGTATCACTAGGGTGCCCGGGGTAAGGCACCAGTCGCGGGCCCGAGGTCGGGTCGTGACAAAAGTGGTATCAGAGCAGTTAATCCTCGGAAAGTGTCTACAGACCGTATCTAGTAGAGTCTTGATTATCGGCGTGTTGTGCACCACACCTATAATCAGGAGGCTATAGGATATTTAGGATTGGTTTCTATTCTTCTCACTCTGAGATCGTGCCTTAGAGCTGTGTTATAAGTTGGACTCCCTCTGGCGTATTCTTATGTACCCGTTATGCCTCTACGCAAGACAACCAAGGCAGCAGAGGGAGCTACGAGAAGAACACAGAGGGTTACGAGGGCACAGTCCCGGTCATTACCTGAGATAGTACTTCAGACGACGAGTTTTATGACGCCGCTAGCCCCAACAGAGTTTAGAGCGACAGCAGTTTCTACTGAGACCACGATACCTGGGTCTCCAGTTCCACGACCAGGAGCCAAGGATATGAGTTACAAGGAGATGGCCCAGTTACTAGCTAGGATCGTGGCGAGATATGAGGACGGACGGGAGCCGGTGGTTCGGCGGTGCGATGGTTCACCGCGTCGATAGTCCGAGACTTGGGATTTCTTGAGTTGCGATCGCGAGTTCTATGGATAGAGAGCTGAGGATGATCCTCAGGGTGTCATGCTAGTTTGGGAGATTGTTATGCTTGCGGCCAGCAGGGCCATTTGGTGAGAGTTTGTCCGACCAGAGGTAGCACGGATGTAGAGACTCAGCCTTCGGGATCGGTGGCTGGTTCATCGCCTTCTATAGCTAGGCGCCCTGCAGGGCAGGATTATGATTAGAGCGACAAAGATAAAGTAAGGCAGTAGTTACAGAGATATTTTTAGCCCTTAAGAGACTTGTTTATGTTATCATGGTAGATACATGTGGAGTGTTATGTACAGATAGCATTGTGTTAAGTGTGAATTAGAAAACATGGGTAGTTGAAAAGGGTAAGTCTGGGGACAAGACAATTGTGAGCCTTAGAATTTATAACAGTTGGGACCTTGGATGCAAGGCCGTCTTGAGTGGATGATTTTACGGTTGGTCTTTGTCGAAGTACTTGGTATGCGTGAAATATATTGTGGGATGATTCCATGGGTAGTGTGAGATGGAAGTGTTAGCTTTCATGACGTGAATTGGTAAGATTGTTCCGGATCGGGGAACAAGAGTTTGGCGCGATAGCGGGTCGGGTTGAGGCCAGATCGCGGGTCAACCCGCAGCCCGGAATGAAGTGGGGTCAGTTCGAGGTGGTCCCGCCAGGTGGTAGGGTCACGAGGGTGCTAGGCCCAAGTTTAGGTAACCATCGTATGAGTTCGTGGATGTGTTCGACCAAAATCGGATCGTGAAGGCCGGGAATGGCCTTAAAGGAATTTGAGGCTAGTAAGATGACCAAGTTTGGAGGTAGTGTGTCACGACCCGACCTCGGGCCCATGACTGGTGCCTTACCCCGGGCACCCTAGTGATACAATCATCAGAGAAAATCAGCGGAAATAAAATCTTAAGCATGAAACAAGACATAAAATAAGCAACAGGCTAACCAAAACGGTTACCTTCCTGTATATATATATCAATATCGAACAGTTAAATCCCTTACAAACCCTGCCCACAACAGTACTACAGACCTCTACGATTTTATAACAACTATGACGGGACAGGGCCCCGCCATACCCCTGAATGTACAAGAACCTACAATCTAAGGGAATCATACCACAAGATAAGCCTCCGGAGAAACGGAGCTTCCCAAAACGCTGAACTGTGATCCTATGAGCGAGGATCAACAACTGGTGTACTTCTACCTGCGGCATGAACGCAGCCCCCCGAAGGAGGCCAGTACAATAGGTACCAAGTATGTGAAACTGAAAATACTGTAAATGAAATCATAATAGTCTATATAAAGCAGGCGACATGTATGATAACCAAACTACAGTACACAACATATAAGCAGTCATGTCAAGTCAGGGACTCACGCCCTCAAAGTCATCACTCAAAATATAACAATGGGTCTCACGCCCACAACATCAATCATGCCCGTGGAATTCCTTCCTCACTGCCGGCAGTCTATGATATAACAACACCAAGGAGTACACATGAACACCAGGCCCCACTTGTGTCATAAAACCGTACGGGGCAAGTACGAAGGCTAACTACCAGATACCAAAGCCGCATCATCAACTGACCGGGGTAAGTACGAAAGCCAACTACCAGATACCAAAGCCGTACTAACAATACTATACAACTATACCACGAAGCTGACCCGGGGCAAGTACGAAGGCCAACTACCAGATACCAAAGCCGGATCACGAGACTTCGCCACTAAATTGAATGGGGCAAGTACGAAGGCTAACTACCAGATACCAAAGCCGAATCAGCCACGACCGGGGCAAGTACGAGAGCCAACTACCAGATACCAAAGCCGTACTAACAATACTATACAACTATACCACGAAGCTGACCCGGGGCTAGTACGAAGGCCAACTACCAGATACCAAAGCCGCATCACGTCGCTGACGGGGGCAAGTACGAAGACCAACTACCAGATACCAAAGTCGGATCACGAGACTTCGCCACTAAACTGAACGGGGCAAGTACGAAGGCTAACTACCAGATACCAAAGCCGAATCACCACGGCCAGGCAAGTCAGAGCCAACTACCAGATACCAAAGTCGAATCAGTAAAACCTCATGGAGAGATAGTCCATGGAATAACAATAATGGTCACATGCCCCCGGAATCCCTCATCGGTGTAGACATGCCCATGTGACAACAATAATATACCGGGAGTTTAACCCGCTGCATGGCCGCATGCCCCCGGAATCCCTCATCGGTGTAGACATGTCCATGTGATAATAACAATGGAAGCATACCCGTGGAATCCTCCGTCACGCTGACGCGTCAAGTAAGTTCACAACAAGTCAGCCGGCCCTCCATCGAGAGACGAGGTGGTTTAGAAATACAATACTTGCACAACAAAAGCTATCACAACTAGCATAGGCAAGTTCAACATACTTTTAGACTTTCATTAACATGTAAATTGATTCACCATATATATAAACTCAAGTACTCCCATTTTATGCCAACAATCCGGGTTTTAACCCTAAAGTACTACGTACTTTAATTCTTTCGAAAAGATCTCTTTTTACGTAAAAACAACTCGATACTAATATCCGTAGTACCAAACACGTTCATGTTTAAATCAAGTACTTTATACTTTTTAAACCAAGTGGCTTACACTTTTAAAACAACGTCAAGTATACTTTTAAAACCCAAGTAACTAACTCTTTTAAGATCAAGGTACTCCTACCTTTTAAAACCAAGCCACTTATACTTTTCCATCAAGAAAAGTTCGATATTTGAAAACAAGTTACTTATACCATTAAACTCAAGTTACTTCTCTTTTCCCAAAATCAAGTTACCATTTTAAATCCAATAATAAAACCATTCTTTTGTTTTCATAAAGTCGTTATAACTAACTTCCCATAAAGCTATTATAACACTTTATGTTTTAAACCAATTTAAGACAAAACCATGCCTTTCTTTAAACCAAAACACTTCAAATTCTCAAGTCTCTTTTCTTTTAGAAATCAAGTTCCTTACTTTGGAATTTAAGAAAACAATACTTGTTTATAATGATTCTTATTAAAGTAGCCATGATCTATAAAATGTAATACAATTTTGTCTTATCTTAGCTTCTATGCAGATGGACGATTCTACTTGTTTTAATATAATTAATAGTCGTTACTTTTTCCTTTATTAACGCTGCAATGACTTGTTCGATACTTATTCCCATTTTTCGAAATCAATATAACTTATTCCTTTTCCTTTTCTTTAGACAAAGTACTCATTTCTCACGAATGAGGTTTCACCACTTTTTAACACAATTAAAGTTCTTCACATTTCATATCAAGTCAAATATAAGTCAAGTCTCTTATCTTTTAAAAATAACAAACCATTCTTTTACCTACATAAAGTCGTTATAACTAATTTCCCATAAAGCTATTATAACACTTTATGTTTTAAACCAACCAAAATTCGTTTAGCACACGTACGTCTACCGTACTACATAGTTCACAACAATCATGCTAGTAAAGATAGGAAGAGGTTCACATACCTTGCGACGATTATCGACAATTAGCAAAATGCTCCAAAGTACTATAACCTTGCTAGCCTTTTCCACCCTTCAAGTAGAATACGCTACTCGTAGTACTTCAACCTATAAAGGCCACAAAACGTCTATCAACTTCTCGATCTCTTTGTAGCACAATGAAAAGTACAAGGTTCCTTATTCTACGGAAAATTCGCAGACCTCCCCGCAACCACATAAATCTCCTCCTCTATCAAGGCCCGCTACCAAGCCAACAACTCCAAGGGGGTTACACGTCTAACCGGACGTGTACAACACTGCCCCACAATAATACTACAAGTCTATTGTAAATACAGTCCAATGTAAATACAGTTCAATTTTTTATAATCATCCTTCCATATATCTTATACGCAATTATAAACTACTACAATATGTAATCTCCAATTACAATAGAAGGACATAGATCATTACCTCGATAAGCCCAAAATTATCCAAGATTATAAGTCGATCCTGAGCAACGTTTAGCTCCTATTCCTTACGCTCCAATCCGCTCCAAGAAACCCTTAGAAGTTTCTAAACAACTTCTCTTAACACTTCATCCAACTATGAAGATTTCCCTAGGATTTCATTTTTGCGACTATTGGAATAAAGTAGTATTTCCGGGCTCTTATGTTGGGATTACTTTAGAATACTACTAGGGATATTTGGCTAAGGTATTTGGGATTATAACAACACTTGAAGAAATTCTTACACAAGAGGAGGGGGGGGTGTTGGACGAGAACTACAAAGGGAGGGAGGGAGAATTTGCCTTGGAAATTATTTCAAGTGTGGGATGAATTAAGTCTTGCAACATAAGGGGTATTTATAGAGAAATCAAAGGCCAAGATCAAGGCAAGTGTGTGGTGTAGATTGGGGACATTTGTGTATGGATTCTACCAACCATATGTCCACCACAAAAATGGGACAAGTGGCTTGCCACTTGTCCACCACAAAAAACGTCCAAGTTCCCCCTAATTTCGGCCATAGGGCCACATGGGGGTGCCATGTGTCGCTCTCCTACTCGTCCAAAATATTTCATCTTCCGAAAAATATCCTTAATGCCAAAAATCTCTACAACAAAGTGGGCCCCACAAAACCGTAAATTTCTCCCGTGGGCCCCACGTGACCAATTCCGGAAATAAAATTCCATAATTCTCTAATATTCCAAAAAGTCTGAATACCAAATCTGGGAATCCAATTCCCATTAACTAACCTTTTTCCTTCACAAAATCCAGAAACTTTTCCGTCGAAAAAATCACATATTTCCTCCTTTTCAATTTTAATGTCGTATTCTCGTACGTACGTCCTCATATACATACCCTGGAACTACGGGGTGTAACATTCTTCCCCCCTTAGAAACATTCGTCCCGAATGTTCCTTCTAAGTCTCAAAACATACACGCGCCGGTATAGTCTTCACTACTATACTTACAAAACCAATTATGCCACACCTGGCCATAATATAACACATACGCAAAACTCTAATCCAAGCCAACGAGGAATCACCTCTAACGTGTATAACAACACTACAACTTCCACCCATGGTCTAAAGGATACTTTCTTCACCTCGTTACTTCACAAAATGATCTCTCCCCTTCTCTTAACCCATGTTCACTTCTTTCCTTACTCGTCGTACACTTCTCGTACACCCGAACTCTTTCTATTACACGTACCATATTTCAGTCATCGCTTCTATTTTCGAACTCTTGGGGTTTCTACTATCCAACTTGGTCACCTTACTAGCTTCGATTTCCTCTAAGGCCATTCCCGGCCTTCACGACCCATTTCTGGTCGAACGCGTCTACAAACTCGTACAATGGTTACCTAAACATGGGCCTAGCACCCTCGTGACCCTATCACATAGCGGGACCACAACAAAATTACCTCACTTCATCCCGGGCTGCGGGTTGACCCGTAATCTGGCCTCAACCCGACCCATTATCGCGCCAAACTCTCTCGTTCCCCGATCCGGAACAATCTTTCTAATTCACGTCACGAAAACCTAGTGGTCTTGTTAGCTCAACTACCCACTTTCATTTCACACCACTCATGGACTTATCACACAAATATACCCCACGTATACTATGTATCTCGACAAGGATCAAAAACGTAAAATCCTTTACTTATGACGGCCTTGCATCTAAGGTCTCCACGTAATATTCTAAGGCTCACAATTTCCCTGTCCCCAAACTTACCTTTTCAACTGCCCATGTTTTCTAATCACAATTAACACAATGTTATCTAAACATAACACTTAACATAAAAATCATTATATCACGCATACAAATCTCTAGAGGGTTAAGGATATACCTGTAACTACTGCTTCACTTTCCCTTTGTCGCTCTAATCATAATCCTGCCCTGTTGGCGTATAACTATAGAAGGCGATGACCCGCCACTAATCCTGAAGGATGAGTCTCCACATCCGTGCTACCTCTGGTCGGACAATTCCTCGCAAAATGGCCCTGCTGGCCGCATGTAAAACAAGCCCTCTGAACACCATGACATTCCCCCTTATGGATTTTCCCACAACGGCCACAATGGGATAAGGGTGGCCTCATCCGGCGAGCACTCCTACTCCCCTGAAAATCTGAAACCTTGGAGCTCTGACCTGCTCCTGAATACCCTGGGCCATACGAGGCGCGGAGGACCACTGCATCTTGGTGGAGGTGCATAACTAGCCTGCTGCTGAGGCGGTCCGCCTCGAAAGTTACCAAAGGACCCTGCTGTCTTGGCCCTCTTATGCTGATCCTGGTCCCTACGTCGGTCTCTACGTTCCTCCATCCCCTGTGCATAAGCCTGTATACGGGCAATGTCCATGCCCGACTGAAGAGCTACTCCTGTACAACTCTCTGCTAGATAATCGTCAAGTCCTGTGACATATCGGTGCACTCTATCCTCCATGTCTGCCACTAAAGCGGGGACATAACGAGCCAACGAGTCAAACTCTATACTGTATTCCCGAACCGTCCGCCCGTTCTGCCTCAACATCATAAATCTATCTGCCCGAGCTCTCCTCATCTGCGAGGGCAAGAAGTGTGTAAGAAATGCCTCTGAGAACTCGTCCCAACCAGCGGGAGGCGCATGCTCCCCTCGGTATAGTTCCCATGAATCAAACCAGTCGACGGCAGTATCACGCAGCCGATGTGAACCTAATACCACCGACTCTATCTCTGAGGCCCTGATCACTTTCATGATCCGCTGCAGCTGTCGAATAAACTCCTGAGGATCTTCCTCAGTTCTCGATCCATAGAACTCGGGTGGACTGCAACTCAAGAAGTCCCGAAGTCTCAAACTATCGAATCTAGGGTGAACTACTGGTACTACCGGAACCTCCGACTCTCGTCTGTCCTCACTCCTAGCCACAAGCCTAGCTAGTAACTGGGCCATCTCCTTGTAACTCATATCCTCGGCTCCTGGTCGTGGAACTGGAGACTCAGGTATCGTAGCCTCAGTAGCTACTGCTGCTGCTCTAAACTCCCCTGGGGCTAGCGACGTCGCAGAACTCCCCATCTGAAGTACCACCTTAGGTAAAGACTGGGCATGTGCCCTGGTAACCCTCTGTGCTCTACTCGCAGCTCCCTCTGCTGCCTTGCCCTTCTGGGCTCTGGTTGCCTTGCGTAGAGGCATAACTGGTACAAAAGAATACGTCAGAGGGAGTCCAACTTAATACACAGCTCTAAGGCACGATCTCAGAGTGAGAAGAATGGAAACCAATCCTAAATATCCTATAGCCTCCTGATTATAGGTGTGGTGCACAACACGCCGATAATCAAGCATACTAGATACGATCAGAGACACTTTCCGAGGATTAACTGCTCTGATACCACTTTTGTCACGACCCGACCTTGGGCCCGTGATTGGTGCCTTACCCCGGGCACTCTAGTGATACAATCATCAGAGAAAATCAGCGGAAATAAAATCTTAAGCATGAAACAAGACATAAAATAAGCAACAGGCTAACCAAAACGGTTACCTTCCTGTATATATATATCAATATCGAACAGTTAAATCCCTTACAAACCCTGCCCACAACAGTACTACATACCTCTACGATTTTATAACAACTATGACGGGACAGGGCCCCGCCATACCCGTGAATGTACAAGAACCTACAATCTAAGGGAATCATACCACAAGATAAGCCTCCGGAGAAACGGAGCTTCTCAGCAATGAATCGTGATCCTGAGCGAGGATCAACAATCGTGTACTTCTACCTGCGTCATGAACGCGGCCGAAGGAGGCGATCTGATAGGTACCAAGTATGTGAATCGAAAATCGTAAATGAAATCATAATAGTCTATATAAAGCAGCGACATGTAAGATAACCAAACTACGATTACCTGACATATAAGCGATCGTGTCAAGTCGTGACTCACGCCTCAAAGTCATCACTCAAAATATAACAATGGGTCTCACGCCCACAACATCAATCATGCGTGGAATTCCTTCCTCACCGGCGATCATGATATAACAACACCAAGGAGTACACATGAACACGTGCCCCACTGTGTCATAAACCGTCTGACGGCAAGTCTGAAGGCTAACTACCGGATACCAAAGCCGTCATCAATCGACCGGTAAGTAAAGCCAACTACCAGATACCAAAGCCGTACTAACAATACTATACAACTATACCACGAAGCTGACCCGGGGCAAGTATGAAGGCCAACTACCAGATACCAAAGCCGGATCACGAGACTTCGCCACTAAATTGAACGGGGCAAGTACGAAGGCTAACTACCAGATACCAAAGCCGAATCAACCACGACCGGGGCAAGTACGAGAGCCAACTACCAGATACCAAAGCCGTACTAACAATACTATACAACTATACCACGAAGCTGACCCGGGGCTAGTACGAAGGCCAACTACCAGATACCAAAGCCGCATCACATCGCTGACGGGGGCAAGTACGAAGACCAACTACCAGATACCAAAGTCGGATCACGAGACTTCGCCACTAAACTGAACGGGGCAAGTCTGAGGCTAACTACCGGATACCAAAGCCGAATCACCACGGCCAAGGCAAGTCAGAGCCAACTACCAGATACCAAAACTGAATCAGTAAAACCTCATGGAGAGATAGTCCATGGAATAACAATAATGGTCACATGCCCCCGGAATCCCTCATCGGTGTAGACATGCCCATGTGACAACAATAATATACCGGGAGTTTAACCATTTGCGTGCCGCACGCCCGGAATCCTCATCGGTGTAGACATGTCCATGTGATAATAACAATGGAAGCATACGTGGAATCCTCCGTCACGCTGACGCGTCAAGTAAGTTCACAACAAGTCAGCCGGCCCTCCATCGAGAGACGCGGTGGTATAGAAATACAATACTTGCACAACAAAAGCTATCACAACTAGCATAGGCAAGTTCAACATACTTTTAGACTTTCATTAACATGTAAATTGATTCACCATATATATAAACTCAAGTACTCCCATTTTATGCCAACAATCCGGGTTTTAACCCTAAAGTACTACGTACTTTAATTCTTTCGAAAAGATCTCTTTTTACGTAAAAACAACTCGATACTAATATCCGTAGTACCAAACACGTTCATGTTTAAATCAAGTACTTTATACTTTTTAAACCAAGTGGCTTACACTTTTAAAACAACGTCAAGTATACTTTTAAAACCCAAGTAACTAACTCTTTTAAGATCAAGGTACTCCTACCTTTTAAAACCAAGCCACTTATACTTTTCCATCAAGAAAAGTTCGATATTTGAAAACAAGTTACTTATACCATTAAACTCAAGTTACTTCTCTTTTCCCAAAATCATGTTACCATTTTAAATCCAATAATAAAACCATTCTTTTGTTTTCATAAAGTCGTTATAACTAACTTCCCATAAAGCTATTATAACACTTTATGTTTTAAACCAATTTAAGACAAAACCATGCCTTTCTTTAAACCAAAACACTTCAAATTCTCAAGTCTCTTTTCTTTTAGAAATCAAGTTCCTTACTTTGGAATTTAAGAAAACAATACTTGTTTATAATGATTCTTATTAAAGTAGCCATGATCTATAAAATGTAATACAATTTTGTCTTATCTTAGCTTCTATGCAGATGGAAGATTCTACTTGTTTTAATATAATTAATAGTCGTTACTTTTTCCTTTATTAACGCTGCAATGGCTTGTTCGATACTTATTCCCATTTTCCGAAATTAATATAACTTATTCCTTTTCCTTTTCTTTAGACAAAGTACTCATTTGTCACGAATGAGGTTTCACCACTTTTTAACACAATTAAAGTTCTTCACATTTCATATCAAGTCAAATATAAGTCAAGTCTCTTATCTTTTAAAAACAACAAACCATTCTTTTACCTACATAAAGTCGTTATAACTAACTTCCCATAAAGCTATTATAACACTTTATGTTTTAAACCAACCAAAATTCGTTTAGCACACGTACGTCTACCGTACTACATAGTTCACAACAATCATGCTAGAAAAGATAGGAAGAGGTTCACATACCTTGCGACGATTATCGACAATTAGCAAAATGCTCCAAAGTACTATAACCTTGCTAGCCTTTTCCACCCTTCAAGTAGAATACACTACTCGTAGTACTTCAACCTATAAAGGCCACAAAATGTCTATCAACTTCTCGATCTCTTTGTAGCACAATTCAAAGTACAAGGTTCCTTATTCTACGGAAAATTCGGCAGCACCCCCCCCCCCCCCGCAACCATATAAATCTCCTCCTCTATCAAGGCCCGCTACCAAGCCAACAACTCCAAGAGGGTTACACGTCTAACCGGACGTGTACAACACTGCCCCACAATAATACTACAAGTCTACTGTAAATACAGTCCAATGTAAATACAGTTCAATTCTTTATAATCATCCTTCCATATATCTTATACGCAATTATAAACTACTACAATATGTAATCTCCAATTACAATAGAAGGACATAGATCATTACCTCGATAAGCCCAAAATTATCCAAGATTATAAGTCGATCCTGAGCAACGTTTAGCTCCTATTCCTTACGCTCCAATCCGCTCCAAGCAACACTTAGAAGTTTCTAAACAACTTCTCTTAACACTTCATCCAACTATGAAGATTTCCCTAGGGTTTCATTTTTGCGACTATTGGAATAAAGTAGTATTTCCGGGCTCTTATGTTGGGATTACTTTAGAATACTACTAGGGATATTTGGCTAAGGTATTTGGGATTATAACAACACTTGAAGAAATTCTTACACAAGAGGGGGGGGTGTTGGACGAGAACTACAAAGGGAGGGAGGGAGAATTTGCCTTGGAAATTATTTCAAGTGTGGGATGAATTAAGTCTTGCAACATAAGGGGTATTTATAGAGAAATCAAAGGCCAAGATCAAGGAAAGTGTGTGGTGTAGATTGGGGACATGTGTGTATGGATTCTACCAACCATATGTCCACTACAAAAATGGGACAAGTGGCTTGCCACTTGTCCACTACAAAAATGGGACAAGTGGCAAGCCACTTGTCCACCACCAAAAAACGTCCAAGTGCCCCCTAATTTCGGCCATAGGGCCACATGGGGGTGCCATGTGTCGCCCTCCAACTCGTTCAAAATATTTCATCTTCCGAAAAATATCCGTAATGCCAAAAATCTCTACAACAAAGTGGGCCCCACAAAACCGTAAATTTCTCCCGTGGGCCCCACGTGACCAATTCCGGAAATAAAATTCCATAATTCTCTAATATTCCAAAAAGTCCGAATACCAAATATGGGAATCCAATTCCCATTAACGAACCTTTTTCCTTCACAAAATCCGGAAACTTTTCCGTCGAAAAAATCACATCTTTCCTCCTTTTCAATTTTAATGCCGTATTCTCGTACGTACGTCCTCATATACATACCCTGGAACTACGGGGTGTAACATAGTGATTCCAAGGTTTTGGAAACTGAAGCGATGACGGGAGTATGGTACGTGTACTAGGCGAGTTCGGTGTATGCGAGAGAAGTGACGAGTAAGGAAAGAAGTGAACATGTGTTAAGAGATCGGAAGTGATCATTTCTTTTGTGAAGTGAAGATGCGGAGGGAGTATCCGTTAGACCTTGGGTGGGAGTTTTTTTTTTGTGATGTTAGAGGTGATTCCTCGTTGGCTTGGATTTGAGTTTTGCGCGTATGTTATACTATGGTCATTGGTGGCATAGGTGGTTTCGTAAGTATAGTAGTGAAGACTGTTACACCCCGTAAATTCAAGAAGATAAGATTTGAAAGTTTGAAAGATAAGTTGACAAACATATGTTGGACGGATTTTGAGTCTACCTTGGAGTGTTGTACCCCAGTTGTTAAGAATTGTTAGGTGTTTAAAAAGCCTAGTGTGTAGTCCGTTAAATCTAGTTCCCGACGCAACAAACCGCTCGTTGATAGGACATCGGGGTCGAAAGTTATGGAAGTTACAAGTTCGGTCTTGTGATCGAGCAAAGCGATGGTTTCGATTCGAGTCACAGCCGGCATGGCTGAGCAGCGCGCAGGTTGTACTGGGGGTTCGCTGAGGTTGCAGCGCCGCGGCGCCGGAATGCAGGGCATGTGCGGAATGCGAGGATTCTCGAAGTGGAGCCGCGAGCAAGGCGGGATTTGGTCGTGAAGAGTGAAATCGGGGATATTTTCGAAAAGGGCCCATGGGAGGGTGACAAGTGTCACTCCCATCCTTTTGACTAAGAAAAGGGTCCTATTTTAGGACCAAGTCTTGGAAGACTTGGTCATTTCATCTTAGAACCCTCCCATGAACTCCTCTCCCTTTCTCTCTAGATTTCTTTGAAGAAAACCTAGCCTAAGGAAAAATTGTTGGAACGGCGGCAAGAAGGCAAAGTGTGGGTAAACTTGTGGGAAGCGCGGGTGGACGAGTTTGACGGGAAAGAAGTTGAAGAAAAAGGGCTTTTGTGAGCTATTCCTAAAGGTAAAAGTTTCCCCCTTCTCTTGGAAATAAGTTTTAATACTTGTTATAGTTGATGTAGACCACGTGAATCATGTATTAGAGATTGATAAGTACTATGGATTTTGGAAGGCTAGAAATCCGAAAATGACATGATTGAGTCATTTGAATTTGAATTACAATTTGGTCGTTATCTAAAGTCGTCGCATGTTATCTACTAAAGGATTGTAGTAGCTTTAATTGATTTCGGCTTGATTACATGTCATACGAAACAACTTGTATTTAAATAGAGTTTGAAAGAGAATTGGTGTTGTTGTGCCTCTAATGTGCCGAATTGACATTGTAGTTTAGACTTGTTGGTATTGTGGGGCAGAATTTTACACGTCTTGTAGGCGTGTAATCCCCTATTGTTAACTACTTTGTTGGGCCTTAAATGTGGCGTGTTTGGTTACTGAATTCGGCCTTGAAAAAAGGTGGCAAAGTAAGTAGGAGCAAAGAAAATGCTGTCCAAATTTCCATAGAATAAGGGGCTTTGCAATTAGAGTATTATACGTTAAAGCTAGGAGCTAATAGACGTATTATGACCATTATAGGGTGAAGTACTACGAGTAGCATATTCTACTTGGAGGGTGGAAAAGGCTAGCAAGAGTATAGTACTTTGGAACAGTTTGCTACTTGTCGATAATCGTCGCGAGGTATGTGAACCTCTTCCTATCCTTTCTAGCATGATTATTTGTGAAATATATAGTGCGGTAGATGCACGTGTGTTAAAGGAATTCGATTTCTATTTTTGTGCCTTGACTTGATATGAAGTGTAAAGGTCTTGATTGTGTGAAAAAGTAGTAAACTCCTATTCGTTAGTAATGGGTACTCGGTTGTTAAAGAATAAGCCCTTTTGGCCTCATAAATGCGTATAGTTGTAATTTGTTGGTTTAAAACATAAAGTGTTATAACGGCTTTATGGGAAGTTTGTTATAACAACTTTATGTAGGTAAAGAAATGGTTTGTGGTTTTTAAAAGATAAGAGACTTGACTTATAAATGACTTAATGTGATCTATTAAGGATATCTTGGTTTTCAAAAGTTAAGAGACTCTAAGTATGTTGAAAGTATTATTGATACTTGTTTTGTTGGAAAGTTTAGGTCTCTTGGTTATAAAGAAGTATGTAAGTTGCTAATGTATAAAGCTAGTATAACGGCTTTATGGGAAGTTGGTTATAATAGCTTTATGGAAAGAGAAAAAGAGTGGTTTACTCTAAGTAATTTAAGTATGTTAAATGACTTGAAATAACAAAAGGCAAATTGATTTAAAGGCATCAATTGCTTAAGGTTTTAAAAGAAAGAAGTCACTTGATTTAGTCTAAAACGTATTTTCTAAAAAGGTATTGTGACTTGTCTTGAAACGTAATTTCGACTTGATACTACGGTTAATAGTATCTTGGAAGCTTTATACTAAAAAGAGTCATTTGTTTTAAAGAATGAAAGTATGTAGTATTTTGGGGTTGAAACCCGGATTGTTGACATAAAACGAAAGTACGTTGAACTTGCCTATGCTTGTTGTGATAGCCTTTGTTGTGCAAGTGTTTGATTTTGTGCTACCGAGTCCCTCGATGGAGGTCCGGCTATCTGTTTGATTGATGGACATACTGACACGTTGGGTGGCCCCCGGGTATGCTTCCACGGTGAGTATTATCTTGTTATTTGTTTGGACATCTTGACCGCGTTGGGTGGCCGGGTATGCTTCCACGGTGAGTATTATCTTGTTATTTGTTTGGACATACCGACACGTTGGGTGCCCACGTATGCTTCCATGAGTATTATCTTGTTGTTTGTTTGGACATATCGACACGTTGGGTGGCCCACTGTATGCTTCCACGTGATTATTATCTTGTTATCTCCTTTGGGCATACCGACACGTTGGATGGTCCACTGTATGGGCCCACTAAGACGGTTCGAGGCCATGCTTATACCGAGGTGAGATCTTGCCGGCATGCGACCATCAGGCGTTAAATTCGGGTTGTACTGAGTGATGATTTTACGGGCATGAGTCCCTGACTTGACATGACTGCTATATATAATGTGAAATGTAGTTTGGTTATCATACATGTCTCCTGTTTTATATAGACTGTTATGATTTCATTTCTGATTTTTCGATTCACATACTTGGTACTGTTATCGACCTCGCCGGGGTTGCGTTCATGCCGCAGTTGAGGTACATAGCTTGGCGATCCGCACTCTTAGGATCGTTGTTCGGTTCTAAAGCTCCATATCTCCTGAAGCTTGTCCTGTGGTACGGTTCCCTGAAGTTGTAGACTTTTGTACATTCAGGCATGGCGGGGCCCTGTCCCGTCATTATTGTTATAAAATTCTTAGAGGTGCAGAGATCACAAGTGTGGTTTGTAAAGGATGTAACTGTTCAAGTTTTCATTTATGTACAAAAAGGTAACCGTTTGGGTTAGCCTGTTTTCTTATTTCACTGGTTTTCTTTCATGAGTTTTTATTTCCGCTGATTTTCTCTGATGTTGTATCACTAGGGTGCCCGGGGTAAGGCACCAGTCGCGGGCCCGAGGTCGGGTCGTGACAAAGACTATACCGGCGCCTGTACGTTTGGAGACTTAGAAGGAACATTCGGGAAGAATGTTTCTAAGGGGGGAAGAATGTTACACCCCGTAGTTGCAGGGTATGTATGTGAGGACGTACGTACGAGAATACGACATTAAGATTGGAATAGAAGGAAGATGTGATTTTTCGACGGAAAAGTTTCCGGATTTTGTGAAGGAAAAAGGTTCGTTAATGGGAATCGGATTTCCAGATTTGGTATTCGGACTTCTTGGATTATATTAGAATTATGAAATTTTATTTCCGGATTTGGTCACGTGGGGCCCACGGGAGAAATTTACGGTTTTGCGGGGCCCACTTTATTTTCGGGAGATGAAATATTTTGGACGAGTAGGAGGGCGACACATGTCACCCCCCTTAGGTGGCTTGTAGCCGAAATCTTGTGGACAAGTGGCCTTGGCCGAAATGGCTAGCCAAGTGGCACCACACTTGTACCCCAATCTCACCACACATTTGCCTTGATCTTGGCCCTTGATTTCTCTATAAATACCCCCCCCCCCCTTTGTAGTGAAGACTTCATCCACACTTGAGAGAAATTCCAAGGCAAAATACTCCCTCCCTTTCCCTAGTAGCTCTTGGCTTTGTCCATGATTCTTGAGCAAAAGTTGTCCAAAAATTCTTAAAGTTTTAAGTGTTCTTCCTTAGGGTGTTAGGAAGATTGTGTACCAAGAGTTGGAAAAGATTTCACACCCCTAGCCTTGAAACCTTGTCTTGGCCGAAACTTGCCATAGTTTGAGCCTTAGTGTACTTCACTTTTTGGAGTTGGATCTTGAAGAGGAGTTGGTTAGGAGCTTCTAAGGGTTGCTTGGAGCGGGTTGGAGCGTAAGGAATAGGAGCTAAACGTTGCTCAGGATCGACTTATAAATCTTGGATAATTTTGGGCTTATCGAGGTAATGATCTATGTCCCCCTTTTGTAATTGGATATTACATGTTGTAGTAGTTTATAATTGAGTATATTATATGTGGAAGGAAGTTTGATAAGGTAAGGACTGTAGTATTACTGTGGGGCAGCTTTGTACACGTCCGGTTAGACGTGTAATCCCCTTGGAGTTGTTGGCTTGGTAGCGGGCCTTGATATTGGAGGATATATATGTGGTTGCAGGAGGGGAGGTGCTGCCGAATTTTCCGTAGAATAAAGAACCTTGTACTTAGAATTGTTCTGCGAAGAGATCTAGAGGTTGATAGACGTTTTGTGGCCTTTATAGGTTGAAGTACTACGAGTAGCGTATTCTACTTGAAGGGTGGAAAAGGCTAGCAGGGTTATAGTACTTTGGAGCATTTTTCTATTTGTCGATAATCGTCGCGAGGTATGTGAACCTCTTCATTTACTGATTTTCGATTCCACATACTGTACTGTTATCGACCTCCTTCTGGGCTGCGTTTGTCACGACCCGACTGCCCGCGATCGTGCCTTACCCAGGAACCCTAGTGATAATACATCAGAGAAAAACCAGCGGAAATAAAAACTCAAAGACATGAAACAATGAAATATAAGAAAACAGGCTAACCAAAACGGTCACCTTTCTCAGATATATACATAAAACCCAACAGCTTATATCCTTTTACAAACCACGCCACAACAAGCACTACAAACCTCTAAGAATGTAACCACAACTATGACGGGACAGGGCCCTGCCATACCCCTGAATGTACAAGTACCTACAATGACAGGGGATTATACCAAAGATAAGCCTCCGGAGAAACGGAGCTTCCCAAAACGATGAACTGTGATCCTATGAGCGAGGATCAACAACCGTGTACCTCTACTCGCGCATGAACGCACCCCGGCGAGGTCGATAACAGTACCAAGTATGTGAAATCGAAATATCAGAAATGAAATCATAATAGTCTAAATAAAGCAGAGACATGTATGATAACAAAACTACAAGACACAACATATAAGCGGTCATGACAATTCAGGGACTCACACCCTCAAGGTCATCACTCATGCTCGAGGAATTCCTTCACCACTGTCGGCAGTCTATTACATAAATCCAACTCATGTGACGCGTCCGTGGCATCCTACCTCACCGTCGACACATATACAATACATATATATATACCTCCTGCCCGTGGAATCCTCCATCACTGCCGACAGCCGTAGGTGTAACATATAACCATGTGACCCGCCAGTGGCATCCTACCTCACTGTCGGCGTACACATATACAATATATATATATATAATACGCGGCCGCATGCCCCGGAATCTCTCATCGGTGTAGACAGGTCTTCATGGGGAGCTAGCCCATGGAATAATAGTAATGGTCACATGCCCCCGGAATCCCTCATCGGTGTAGACATGCCCATGTGACAATAATAATATACCGGGAGTTTAACTCGCACGTGCCGCACGCCTAATCCTCATCGGTGTAGACATGTCCATGTGATAATAACAATGGAAGCATACCCGTGGAATCTCCACACGCCGCAGACGCCCAATGAAACGTCCCGCATCTAACCCGCGTCCGTCGCATGCCCCGACATCCCTCATCGTATAAGCATGGCCAAGATCAAACAAAATGGAAGCATACCCGTGGAATCCTCCGTCACTGCCGGTACGTCCAACAAATTCACAACAAGTCACCCGGCCCTCCAACCGAGAGACGTGGTAACATAGTAATACCACCAAAGTCTATCACAACTAGCATAGGCAAATTTAACATACTCTTAGACTTCCATTTTATGACAACAAATCCGGGTTTTAACCCCAAAGTACTACATACTCAAATTCTTTTAAAAAAGATCCATTTCTTTTACGAAAGTCACACGATACCCGTAGTATCAAAAATAGAGTAACTATCATTTCAAGTAAACCAAAACAATTTACATACCTTCTTTTTGAATAAACCAAGACAATACCGTGCCTTTTTTTAACCCAAATCACTTCTCCTTTTAAAGCCAAGTTACCCTTTTAAATCCAATAATAAAACCATTCTTTTTGTTATACCCCGTAGTTCCAGGGTATGTATGTGAGGACGTACGTACGAGAATACGACATAAATTTTGGAAAGAAAGAAATATGTGATTTTTCGACGGAAAAGTTTCCGGGTTTTGTGAAGGAAAAAGGTTCGTTAATGGGAATTGGATTCCCAGATTTGGTATTTGGACTTCTTGGATTATTTTAGAATTATGAGATTTTATTTTCGAAAATGGTCACGTGGGACCCACGGGAGAAATTTACGGTTTTGTGGGGCCCACTTTGTTTTTGAGATTTTCGGTATTTTGGATATTTTCGGAAGACGAAATATTTTGATTTGTCGGGCGACACGTGTCACCCCCATGTGGCACCTTGGCCGAATTGGTCCCCTTGGCCGAAATGGCCATTACACTTGGAAGCTCATTTCGTTGGCCATGTGGTGTGGTGGGACCCACACACACATGGCCCAATCTTGACCACACACTTGCATAGATCATGACCCTTGATTTCTCTATAAATACCCCCTTAGTGCAAGAGTAATTTCATCCCACACTTAAGACTTTCCAAGGCAAAAATATTTCCCTCCCTTTGTAGTTGATTTCGTCCCCCTCCCCCACTTGAGTAGAAAATACTTCATGTATTATTGTATAAATCCCAAATACCTTAGCCTAGTATCCCTAGTTGTATTCCAAAGTTATTTCAATACTAGGAGCCCGGAAATACTACTTTATTCCAATAGTCGCAAAACGAAACCCTAGAAAAATCTTCATAGCTTGGTTGAAGTGTTAAGAGAAGTTGTTTAGAAACTTCTAAGGGTCTCTTGGAGCGGGTTGGAGCGTTAGGATTTGGAGCTAAACGTTGCTCAGGATCGACTTATAATCTTGGATAATTTTGGGCTTATCGAGGTAATGATCTATGTCCCCCTATTGTAATTGGATATTACATATTGTAGTAGTTTAGAATTGAGTATAAGATATATTGGAAGGATGATTATAAAGGATTGAACTGTATTTACATTGGACTGTATTTACAGTAAACTTGTGCAGTATTATTGTGAGGCAGTATTGTACACGTCCGGTTAGACGTGTAATCCCCTTGGAGTTGTTGGCTTGGTAGCAGGCCTTGTTATGGGGAGGTTATTTATGTGATTGCGGGGAGAGCGCCAATTTTCCGTAGAATAGGGAACTGTTTACTTAGAATATGCTACGAAGAGAACTAGAGATTGATAGATATATTGTGGTTATTATAGGTGGATCTTCTACGCGCGGCATACTTGACTTGGCTTGTGGATTAAGCCGAAGAGGTATGTGATTCTTCCTATACTCTTGAGCATGATTGTTGTGAACTATATAGTACGGTAGACGTACGTGTGTGAAATGAATTTTGTTTGTTTAAAACATAAAGTGTTATAATGGCTTTATGGGAAGTTAACAGTTATAACGACTTTATGAAAATAAAAGAAAGATTTGACTTTGAAAGCTAAACGACTTGATTTTAAAAGATAAGAGACCTGACTTATAAACAACTTGATTTCGGAAAAGGAGAAGTAACTTGATTTAAGTTATTTGGGTTTTAAAGAGTATACTTAATGTTGTTTTAAAAGAAAAGTACTTGATTTTAAAAGTCTTGTAAAGATTTTTACAAAGGTGAAGTAATTTGGTTTGAAAAGAAAACGTGTTTTGATACTACGAGTATTGGTATCGTGTGGCTTTTACATAAAAAGGAGGTCTTTTTGAAAGAATGAAAGTATGTAGTATTTTGGGGTTGAAACCCGGATTGTTGATATAAAATGAAAGTATGTTGACTTGCCTATACTTGTGGTGATAGCCTTTGATGTGCAAGTGTTTTGTTTCTATGCTACCGTGTCTTTCGAGGAGGGCCGGCTATCTGATTGATTGTTTGGACATACTGACACGTTGGATGGTCCACGAGTATGCGTCCACTTTGAGTATTATCTTGTTATTTCCTTTGGACATACTGACACGTTGGATGGTCCACGAGTATGCGTCCGCTTTGAGTATTATCTTGTTATTTACTTTGGACATACTGACACGTTGGATGGTCCACGAGTATGCGTCCACTTTGAGTATTATCTTGTTATTTCCTTTGGACATACTGACACGATGGATGGTCCACGGGTATGCGTCCAGTAGGATGGTTTCATGGCCATGCTTATACCGAGGTAAGATGCCGGGGCATGCGGTCATTGTGAGGTTTATGTTATTTGTCCATGGACCGCTAATCCATGAAGCTTGCCGCGGTGACGAGCGATCACGGGCTTGATTTGTACGTGTGGTTACAGGCACACTTTAGATACTTGTCCTGGTCATTTCTCGTGTATCGGCAGGCTCTGGTAGATAGCTTAAGATACTTGCCACGGTCATATCTCGTGAGACGGTAGGCTAGGGTACGTTAGCTTAAGATACTTGCTTCGGCCAGTTGCGTGGCTAGCTTTTTGACTGGTAGTTGGCTTCCGTACCTTGCCCGTGAAGGGATATGACTAGCCTTCGGACTGGTAGTTGGCTATTCTACTTGGCCCGATCGGTTTGATGACGCAGGCAGGATCTAGTGTTCAGGTTCACATATGGATGTTGTTTTACATCATGTACTGCCGGCAGTGAGGAATGAGTTCCACGGGCATGATTGATATTATGGGCGTGAGACCCATAGTTATGTGTGAGTGATTATTCTGGGGATATGCGTCCCCTTACTTGACCTAACTGTTTACTTATTGCGAAATGGTTTTATAAAATGATGAAATGTGATTTCATTACAGTATTTTCAGTTTCACATACTTGGTACCTGTTATCGACCTCGCCGGCTGCGTTCATGCCGCAGGTAGCGGTACACCAGTTGTTGATCCTCGCTCATAGGATCGCAGTTCAGCGTTTGGGAATCTCCGTTTCTCCGGAGGCTTATCTTTTGGTATATTCCCCTGTCATTGTAGGTACTTGTACATTCAGGGGTATGGCGGGGCCCTGTCCCGTCATAGTTGTTGTTACATTCTTAAGTGCAGTAATCTTTGTTGTGGCAGGGTTGTAAAGGATTTTAACTGTTCGGTTTTATATATATGTATATACATGAAGGTAACCGTTTTGGTTAGCCTGTTTTCTTATGTTGTCTCTTGTTTCCTGTTTTAAATTTTATTTCCGCTGATTTTCTCTGATGTTGTTATCACTAGGGTGCCCGGGGTAAGGCACCAGTCGCGGGCCCGAGGTCGGGTCGTGACACTTTTGTTTTCATAAAGTCGTTATAACTAACTTCCCATAAAGCTATTATAACACTTTATGTTTTAAACCAATTTAAGACAAAACCATGCCTTCCTTTTAAACCAATTTAAAACAAAACCATGCCTTCTTTTTAAACCAAAAACACTTCAATTCCTCAAGTCTCTCTCTTTTATAAATCAAGTTCCTTACTTTGGAATTTAAGAAAATTTGTACTTGGTTATAATGATCTTATTAAAGCAGCCATGATCTAGGAAATGTAATACAATTTTGTCTTATCTTAGCTTCTATGCAGATGGAGGTTTCTACTTGTTTTAATATAATTAATTGTCGTTACTTTTTCCTTTATTAACGCTGCAATGGTTTGTTCGATACTTATTTCCATTTTACGAAATCAATATAACTTATTCCTTTTCCTTTTCTTTAGACAAAGTACTCATTTCTAACGAATGAGGTTTCACCACTTTTTAACACAATTAAAGTTCTTCACATTTCATATCAAGTCAAATATAAGTCAAGTCTCTTATCTTTTAAAAACAACAAACCATTCTTTTACCTACATAAAGTCGTTATAACTAACTTCCCATAAAGCTATTATAACACTTTATGTTTTAAACCAACCAAAATTCGTTTAGCACACGTACGTCTACCGTACTACATAGTTCACAACAATCATGCTAGAAAAGATAGGAAGAGGTTCACATACCTCGCGACGATTATCGACAATTAGCAAAAAGCTCCATAGTACTATACCCTTGCTAGCCTTTTCCACCCTCCAAGTAGAATACACTACTCGTAGTACTTCCACCTAAAAAGGCCACAAAACGTCTATCAACTTCTAGATCTCTTTGTAGAACATTTTTAAGTACAAGGTTCCATATTCTACGGAAAATTCGGCAGCACCTCCCCTCCTGTAACCACATATATCCCCCTCTAACAAGACCTGCTACCAAGCCAACAACTCCAAAGGGGGGGTTACACGTCTAACCGGACGTGTACAACACTGCCCTACAATAATACTACAAGTCTACTGTAAATACAGTTCAATTCTTATCAATCTTCTTTCCACATATAATATACTCAATTATAAACTACTACAACATGTAATATCCAATTACAATAGGGGGACAAAGATCATTACCTCGATAAGCCCAAAATTATCCAAGATTAATAAGTCGATCCTGAGCAACGTTTAGCTCATATTCCTTACGCTCCAATCCGCTCCAAGCAACCCTTAGAAGTTTCTAAACAACTTCTCTTAACACTTCATCCAGGCTATGAAGATTTTCCTAGGGTTTCATTTGCGTCTAAAGGAATAAAGTAGTATTTCCGGGCTCTTATGTTGAGATTACTTTAGAATACTACAAGGGACACTAGGCTAAGGTATTTGGGATTTATACCAAAGCAATTGAAGTATTTCTACACAAAGTGGGGGAGGGTGGACGAAATCACCACAAGGGAGGGAGTATATATTTTGCCTTGGAAACTATCTCAAGTGTGGATGAATTAAGTCTTGCACTCAAGGGGTATTTATAGAACAATCAATGGCCAAGATTAAAGCAAGTGTGTGGTCTAGATTGGGACATGTGTGTGTGGGTCCCACCCACCACATGGCCAACAAAATCAAGAGACAAGTGGCAAGGCTATTCAGCCAAGCATGGACAAGTGGCTAGCCACTTGTCCCACCCATTTCGGCCCACATGGCCACCTAAGGGGGTGACACGTGTCGCCCCCTACTCGTCCAAAATATTTCATCTTCCGAAAATATCCAAAATATCGAAAATCTTGAAAACAAAGTGGGCCCCACAAAACCGTAAATTTCTCCCGTGGGCCCCACGTGACCAAATCCTGAAATAAAATTCCATAATTCTATAATAATCCAAAAAGTCCAAATACCAAATCTGGGAATCCAATTCCCATTAACGAACCTTTTTCCTTCACAAAAACCGGAAACTTTTCCGTCGAAAAATCACATCTTTCTTCCTTTCCAATTTAATGTCGTATTCTCGTACGTACGTCCTCATATACATACCCTGGAACTACGGGGTGTAACATTCTTCCCCCCTTAGAAACATTCGTCCCGAATGTTCCTTCTAAGTCTCCAAACACACATACGCCGGTATAGTCTTCACTACTATACTTACGAAACCAATTATGCCACCAATGGCCATAGTATAACATGCGCGCAAAAACTCAAATCCAAGCCAACGAGGAATCTCCTCTAACATCACAAAAAGCTCTCACCCATGATCTAAAGGATACTCCTTTCGCATCTTCACTTCACAAAAGAAATGATCACTTCCGTTCTCATAACACATGTTCGCTTCTTTTCTTACTCGTCGTATCCTTCTCGTACACCCGAAGTCTTTCTAGTACACGTACCAAACTCCAGTCATCGCTTCAATTTCCAAAACCTTGGAGTCACTACCTCCAAACTTGGTCATCTTACAAGCCTCAAATTCCTTTAAGGCCATTCCCGGCCTTCACGATCCGATTCTGGTCGAACACATCCACGAACTCATACGATGGTTATTTCAACTTGGGCCCAGCACCCTCGTGACCCTACCACCTGGCGGGACCACCCCGAACTTGTTATACCCCGTAGTTCCAGAATACTTATGTAAGGATGTACGTACGAATGTATAGCCCTATTTAAGGTTAAGGACGAAATTTTGGAATTTTTCCAACGGAAAATATTCCGAACCTCGTGTAGGAAAAAGGTTTTTTATTGAGAATTGGATTCTCAACTTTGGTATTTAAGACTTTAAGAATTTATATGAATTATGGATTTTATTTTTCCGGAATTGGTCACGGGAGGAATTTACGGTTGTATGACCCACTTTATTTTTGAGATTTTTGGCATTACGGATATTTTCGGAAGATGAAATATTTTGGACGAGTAGGAGGGCGACACATGGCACCCCATGTGGCCGTATGGCCGAAAAAGGGTGGGGGTACCCTTGGCCTTGGACGTTTTT
Organism: Przewalskia tangutica; assembly: GCA_029844215.1. Taxonomy (NCBI): domain Eukaryota; kingdom Viridiplantae; phylum Streptophyta; class Magnoliopsida; order Solanales; family Solanaceae; genus Przewalskia; species Przewalskia tangutica. The sequence goes on from CM056725.1 coordinate 80,407,762, forward strand.
TGGAGACATGTAGTAGCCACATGTCTCATTTTTGTGGTGGACATATGTCCCAAAGTTGTGGTGGACATATGTCTCAAAGTTGTGGTGGACACTTGGTTGGAAGACTCCACTCACACATGGACCCAATCCTCACCATACACATGCTTGAATCTTGGCCATTGAATGTCCTATAAATACCCCCTTAAGTTGCAAGACTTCTTCATCCACTTAAACAATTTCCAAGTCACAAAAACCCTCCCCTCTTTGTTATAGTCTCGTCCGAAACTCCCCCCCCCCCCTTGTAGAAAAATTTCTTCAAGTATTGTTACTATCCCAAAATACCTTAGCCTAAATCCCTTGTAGTATTCCCAAGCTACCTCTATACTAAGAGCCCGGAAATACTACTTTTTAGTCACAAAACGAAACCCTAGGAAAATCTTCATAGTTGGATGAAGTATTAGGAGAAGTTGTTTAGAAACTTATAAGGGTTTCTTGGAGCGGATTGGAGCGTACAGAATAGGAGCTAAACGTTGCTCAGGATCGACTTATAATCTTGGATAATTTTTGGGCTTATTGAGGTAATAATCTTTGTCCTTCTATTGTAATTGGAGATTACATATTGTAGTAGTTTAGAATTGAGTATAAAATATTTAGAAGGATGATATAAAGAAGAGAATTGAACTGTATTTACATTGGACTGTATTTACAGTAGACTTGTGTAGTATTACGGGGAGGGGGGTGCTGCCCAATTTTCCGTAGAATAAAGAACCTTATTCTTAGAATATTCTACGAAGTAGTCTAGACGTTGATAGACGTATTTGACTATTATAGGTTGATACTCTGCGCGCGACATATTCGACTTGGCAGGTGGATTTAGCCGAGGAGGTATGTGATTCTTCCTATCCTCTTGAGCATGATATTTGTGAAAAATATATAGTACGATAGACGTACGTATGTTAACTGAATTTGGTTTCACTTTGATGTCTTTTGACTTGAGTCCTAAATACTAAGAATCTTGAAATATTTCAAAAAGAGTTATGAATCATTATTCAGAAGAAAATTAATACTTGGTTTTAAAAGAATAAGTTCTTTTGGTTTTCCAAACAAATGAGAATGTTTTGATTTATTAAAAAGCTTAAGCGTTATACTATCTTTATGGGAAGTTAGGTATAACGACTTAAGAAAGATAAAAAGAACGGTTTACTTACTTGATTATGAAAGCCTGGTAATGATTTCTGAAGGTGTGGTAAGTTGGTTTGATAGTTAAAACATGTTATGATGCTACGGGTGTTAGTGTCGTATGACTTTTGTGGTAAGGGGGTTTCTTGTTGTGCTTATATTGATTACGATAAGCTGGTTGTGCTTATGATTATATCACTTACCCACTGACTTGTTACGAGCCGCGGGTTAGCTACCCCCGATGCGAGGAATACCTCATGCGGGTCCATGTGACCTATGCGGAGCTGCGGGAGTTCCAGGATGATCACTCCGGGTGTGTTACGCCGATGCGAGGAATACCTCATGCGGTCCATGTGTGGCCATGCGGACTGCGGGAGTCCAGGTTGATGCCGCGGGATTGCTACCCCCGATGCGAGGAGTACCTCATGCGGGTCCGAGGGACCTATGCGGACTACGGTAGTCCAGGATTAGGCTCGCATAATGATACTATGGGCGATTGGCCTTGCTTCGATCATTAGCAGCCTAGAAAAGACCAGTTATGTTACATCTACTTTGCTCTTGTTTATGCTGTGGCACTATGTGCAGTTAAATTGGGTTGTTTCGTTCATTTTTGTGAAGTGGTTTTAAAATGTTATAATTTCATTTTAGTACTTTACAGTTTCACATACTTGGTACCTGTTGTACTTGTTATACCCCGTATTTCCAGAGTATGTACGTAAGGCATACATACAAAAGTTTAGCCTTAAGTTAGGCATTATGGACGAAATTTGTGCACAACCCACGAAACGGATGGTTTTCCGACGAAACGTTTTCCAAAACTTGCGTAGGGTAAATTACGGCTATGTCATTTTTAATTTTTGCGGATTTTTCCGAGAGATGAAATAATTTGGACCAACGAGAGGGTGACACTTGTCACCCTCAAGTGGACGGCAAAGGGGGGGGGGGCGGAACCTTGGACGATGGGCATGATTTTGTGGCCTAAAACTTGGGTCAATGTTTGTGAGGGATTTGTGGAGTAGGATAGGGTGCACTTGTGCAAATCTCCACCATACACTTGCCTACCACTTGGCTTCATCTTGGCCCTTGAAAGCCCTATAAATACCCCCCTTGAGTTGATGAATTCTTCATCCACAAATCAATCTTCCAAGTCTTAAAATCCCTCCCTCCCTTTGTGTAGTTCTCGCCCAAGCCTCCCCCCCCCCTCTTGAGTAAGCTTAGCCGAAACACCCCTCTCCCCCCCTTCCTTGTAGTCTCGGCTAAGGCCCTCCCCCCTTGGTAGAAAATACTCTCCAAGTATTGTTACTATCCCCTAAATACCTTAGCCAATCCCTTGTAGTATTTCCAAAGTCACCCCTATACTAAAAGCCCAGAAATACTACTATACTTCCATTAGTCACTAAACGAAACCCTAGGAGAAACTTCATTGTTGGTTGAAGTTGTAAGTAGAAGTTGTGTAGAAACTTCTAAGGGTTTCTTGGAGCGGATTGGAGCGTTCAGATTAGGAGCTAAATCTTGCTCAGGATCGACATTTAACTTGGATAATTTTGGGCTTATCGAGGTAAATACTCTTATCCTTCTATTGTAATTGGATATTACATATAAGAATAGTTAAGACTTGAGTATAAGATATAGAAGGATATTACAGAATAGAATTGAACCGAAATCACATCAGAAGAATAATAAAGAAGATTGAATCAGACTTACATAGAATTTGTATTCTGATGAACTTGTGTAGCAGCGGGTAGGGAGGTGCTGCCCAAATTTCCGTAGAATAAAGAACCCTCTGCTTAGAATAGTCTACAGAGTAGTCTAGACATTGATAGACGTATCTGACTATTATAGGTTGATTCTCTGCGCGCGACATATTCGACTTGGCAGGTGGATTTCGCCGAGGAGGTATGTGATTCTTCCTATACTCTTGAGCATGATATTTTAAGTATATATATAGTACGGTAGACGTACATGTGTTAACTGAACATGGTTTTACTTGACGTCTTTTGACTTGAGTCTAAATAATAAGAATCTTGAAGTCTTTCAGAAGAATTATAATCATTTTTGAAAGAAGAAGAATATTTGTTTTTAAAACAAAAAGCTTAAGAGTTATACTAGCTTTATGGGAAGTTAGGTATAACGGCTTAAGAGAGATAAAAGGAATAGTTTACTTATGTGTTTATGAAAGACTTGTATTGATTTCCGGAAAGTATAATAAGATGGCTTGTTGAGTAGACATATTGTGATGCTATGTGTGTTAGTGTCTTGTAACGTTTGTATAAGAGGTTATTCTTATTGTGCTTATGTTGTTTAACGGTAAGCCGTTATGTTAGTATTACATCACTCACCTCTTGACATGATACCGGGGGTTAAGCTGCCCTCCGATGCGGGGTATACTCAGGCAGTCTGTGTGACTATGATTCGAGAATACCTCATGCGGGTCCAGGGGACCTATGCGGAGCTACGAGAGTTCCAGGTTAGTGTGCGATCCTTATGTCCATGCGGTCTATGTGGCCATGCGGACTACGAGTCCAGGACGATGCCGAGGAGTAGCTACCCTCGATGCGGGGAATACCTCATGCGGGCCTACGTGAGTGGCCTATGCGGACTGCGGGAGTCCAGGATTAGGCATGCTTAATGATACTATGGGCGATTGGCCTTGCTTCGATCATTCGCGGCCTAGAAAGAGACCATTCTGATTTACCTCTTATTGCTCTTGTTTGTGATGTGGCACTATGTGCGGTTACCTTGGTTGTTTAAATACATATTTGTAAAATTGGTTTTAAAATGATATGATTTCATTTAAGTACTTTCTGATTTCACATACTTTGTACATTGTATCGACCTCCTTGAAGTGCGTTCATACGCGAGTAAAGGGAAGCGGTAGCGGATCCTCGATCTTAGGATCTTTTCTTTGGTGTCGTGAGCTCCATCTTCTCGGAGGCTCGACTTTTGGGTATGATCTCCTGTTGTTGTAGATAGTTTTGTACATTCGGGGTATGGCGGGGCCTGTCGCCATAGTGGTTTACTTCCTTAGAGGTCTGTAGTCTATTATGCATTGGGATGTAATCGCGATTTTGGTTTATATATATATATGCCGAAAGCGACTTTTCTCGAATCGTGTCTTAATTTACATTTGTTTCATGTCTTGTTTTTATATTCCGATTACTCGATGTATGACTACTTGGGTGCGGGTAAGGCACGATCCACGCCCCAGAACAGTCGTGACAAAAGTGGTATCGAGCGATTAATCCTCGGAAAGTGTCTACGACCGTATCTAGTAGAGTCTTGAGTCTCGGTGTGTTGTGCACCACACCCATAATCAGGAGGCTATAGGATATTTAGGATTGGTTTCCATTCTTCTCACTCCGAGATCGTGCCTTAGAGCCGTGTTATAAGTTGGACCCCTAACGTATTCCTTTTACAGAATGATTATGCATCCACGTAAGGCAACCGGGCCCGTAAGGCAAAGCGGCGAGAGGCCGCTAGTAGGACACCGAGAGTCACGAGGCTCGTGCCCGCCTATACCCGAGACGGCGAGTTCCACGACGCCGCCCGGCAGCGAGGTTTAGGCGCAGCGATGGGCGATGAGACCACAAGACTGCACCTCCATCCCACGGCCGGAGCGAATGAGATGGTTCTGAGAGATGGCCCGATTCTCGCCGTGATCGTGGCGAACATGAGATATTTGGATCATCGATTCGATTCCATCCGGTGTTTGTGGTTCACCCGAGATCGGACAGTTTGAGGCTACGGGATTTTCTGAGTTGTAGCCCGCCAGAGTTCTACGGGTCGAGGCCTGAGGATGATCCGCAGGAGTTCATCCGCCAGTTACAGAGGATAATGCGAGTGATCAAAGCGTCGGAGACCGAGTCCGTGATCTTCGGTTCACATAGGCTGCGTGATACCACAGTCGATTGGTTTGATTCGTGGGAGTTATCCCGGGGAGAGCACGCGTCCCCAGCTACTTGGGACGAGTTCTCGGAGGCTTTTCTCACTAACTTCTTGCCTCGCGGATGAGGAGGGCGCCGGCAGATTTTGTTCTTTGAGGCAGAGGGCCTTACGCTAGAAAGTACAACGTTGAGTTCGATTCGTTGGCTCGATATGTCCCTGCGTTGGTAGCAGTTATGGAGGACAGGGTACACCGCTACGTCACTGGGCTAGATGATTATATGGCCGAGTCTTGTGCGGGTGTAGCTCTTCAGCCAGGCATGGACATTACCCGCATGCAGGCTCATGCACTTGGATGCGAGGAGCGTAGAGGCCGACGGGTTGTGACCAGCGAAGAAGGCCAGGACGGCAGGGTCTTTTGGTAGCTGTCGGGGTGGACGACCTCAGCAGCAGTCTAGATTTGCACCACAGCCAGCTCAGAGCACTCCTACACCATCCTCGGGGCGGCCAGATATTCGAGGCGGACCGGGCCCGGGACTTGACGTCGAGTAGCAGAGGTCTTTGGCCGATCGGACCACCCGCCGGTGTGGCGTCGGTAGATCCCATTACGGAATTGTGGTGCGCTCAGAGAGTTTGTTACGATTGCGGCCACGGGTCACTTTGCGAGCCTGTCAGAGCGAGGCGTATGAGGGTAGGGTCACCTACGTGGTCTTTCACGGGTCTTCATCCCCTACGATTACTCGCCGGGCGTGGTACTCGTGGACCCAGTCGCGGCAGGTCGTGGCGCGGGTCCGGTCTAGCGGTCCTCGAATCGCATTTATGCCTTGTCCGGTAGGCGGGACGGAGGCTTCACGATGTCGCCACAGTACCTTATCGGTTCTGGTTGTGATGTGTATGCCTTGATAGATCCGGTTCTACTCTGCCCTATATCTCCCCTTATTGCTAGTAGGATAGGGATAGAGCCTGAGTCCATAGACCCTTTCGAGGTAGCTACGCCAGTGGGTGATTCGGTGGTAGCTCGGCGGGTATATAGGGCTTGTCCAGTGACCATATGCAGTCGTCAGACCCTAGCCGACTTGATAGAGTTGGATATGATTGATTTCGATGTGATCATGGGTATGGATTGGCTAGCATCTTGCTACGCCAATGTAGACTGCAGGGAGAGAGTGGTACGGTTCCAGTTTCCTGAGGAGCCGGTTGTTGAGTGGGAGGGGAACACTGTATCACCGAGGGGTAGGTTTATTTCTTACCTCAAGGCTAGGAAGATGGTGCAGAAGGGCTATATCTACCATCTCGTTCGGGTATTTGATACTGAGGCTACGGTACCAGATTTTCAGTCCGTTCCTGTAGTCAGAGAGTTCCCAGACGTGTTTTCAGACGACCTCCCGGGTATCCCTCCTGAGAGGGAGATAGAGTTTTGTATCGATGTATTGCCAGACACTCGGCCTATTTCCATTCCGCCATACAGAATGACACCTGCCGAGTTGAGAGAGTTGAAGGACCAGCTGAGAGATTTGCTGGAGAAGGGCTTCATCAGGCCTAGTGTTTCTCCCTGGGGAGCGCCGGTATTGTTCGTGAAGAAGAAGGGCGGGGCCTGCGCATGTGTGTTGATTCTGACGGTGAACAAGGTGACCATTAAGAACAGATACCCTTCCGTGATTGATGATTTGTTCGACCCGGTTGTAGGTGCGAGATGTTTCTCAAGATTGATCTGCGATCGGGCTATCATCAGTGCGAGTCGAGGCGGATGTCCCTGGGATCAGATTCGGACCGTGCACGCATTATGAGTTCGGTGAGTCTTTGGGTTGACCAATGCTCGTGGTATTCATAGATTTGATGACCGAGTGTTCAAGCCATTTTGACACGTTTGTGATAGTGTTCATTGATGACATCTTGGTTTATTCTCGCTCGAGCGGGAGCATGCGGAGCATTTGAGGCTGTCTTTGAGAGTTCTCGAGACCGGATTTATGCGCCAAGTTTTCCAAATGTGAGTTTTGGTTAACTTCGGTGGCTTTTCTTGGGCATATTGTCGGGGCTGATGACATTCGGGTGGATACGGTCAAGATCGAGGCGATCGGGACTTGGCCTGAACCTACTACTCGGCAGTGCGCGACTTTACGGGCCTTGCGAGTTACTATCGCGGTTCGTGGAGAAGTTTGCTTATCTATCTCGCACCATTGACTAGGTGACTCGTAAGGCGGCTAAGTTTTAGTGGTGATGCTTGTGGCGGGGTTTCCGATTCTTGAAGGAGAGGCGGCGATCGCCCCGTTCTTACTCTTCGCAGGTCGACGGTTTTGTAGTGTATTGTGATGCGTCAGGCGTCGGGCTCGGATGTGTGTTGATGCAGCTGGGTAAGTGTTACACCCCGGAAATATTTCAGGATATGTTTCTAAGAACGTACGTAAGAACTCAAATGTTAAGGTTTGAGACGAGTAAAAATTTATCGGAATTATGGATTTGTCGGAAAACGAAATATTGCGACGAACGGGAGGGCGACACGTGTCACCCCCCTTAATGGTGTTGGACGAAAAATATGATGGAGAAAATGGTCATTTGACCATAATTTAAAAGACCAAGTCTTGCAAGACAAATAAGCTTGACAACATTGACCAAGTCAATGACCCCACTTAGCTTGATATTTAATTAAAATGAATCCAAACCACCCATTTGTTCTAATCTTGACCCTCCATATTTTTATATAAGCTCCCTAGTAGTGCAAGACTTTGTCATTCACTACACTTAGAAAAATTTTGAAACTTGTTCTTGTACTAGAGAGAGGGCTCACGGTTTAGGGATTTTTCCAAGGGGAAAATTTCCAATTGTTGTCCAATAATTCCCCCACTTTAAACCAAGGTACCTAAGGGTATTGTAAGTGTTTCTCAATAGAAATATCCCAGAAAAATGGTGTTTTCGTATTAGTCGCAAGGCGAAAACCTAAAGGGTTATTCAACTTGGAAGTTGAAACCTGAAGATGAGTTTTTCTTAAGCTTCTAAGGGTGGCTTGGAGTGGATTGGAATGTCGAAAGGAGGAGCTAAAGGTGCTAGGGATCGACTTGTACTCTTGGAGCATATTTGGGCTAATTGAGGTATAATCTTCGTTTTACTTTTGTAATTGAAGATTTCATGTTATGATAAGTTATAAGTGGTCATGTGATATGTGTTATGAAGTTTGTTAAGTGTTATGGAATTGGAAGCTAAAAATCCGAAAATGTCATATTTAGCCATTTGAAATTGAAATCCAATTTGATCGATAAATTGAATTGTCGCATGTTACCTACTTGGAGAATGTAGTAGCTAGAATCAATTGCGGCTTGATATCTTATTATGCTACCAATTTGGATTGAAATGGAAATTGAATAAGAATTGGTATTGTTATATTATTGTGAGCCAATTGAAATTTGTTTGGTTATTCATTTGCATTGGATTACCTTCTATATTATTGTGAGGCAATTTGGGCTGTTTGGTTATTCATTTGCATTGGATTTCATTCTATATTGTTGTGAGCCAATTGTGGCTGTTTGGTTATTGTATTTCGACATTGAAATAGGTGGCAAAGTTAGTAAAAACAAAGGAAGTCTTTGTCCGATTTTCCGTAGAATTTAGTGACTTGCACTTGGAATATTCCACGATTGAAACTAGAAGTTAATAGACGTACTATGGTCATTATAGGTTGACATACTACGTACGGAGATTGGACTTAGCAAGTGGATTAAACCGAAGAGGTATGTGGAACTTTTCCTATCTTTTGAGCATGACTAGTTTCACGTATATAGTACGGTGACGTCTGAGATTTTGACAATCTAGTCCATTTGACATCCTTGGCTTATTTTAGGAATGTACAAGTTGATTGAGTTAGGGAATTAACTCACTTGTTTAAATGTTAAGGATATCTTGGTTTTCAAAGTTAAGAGACTTTAAGTATGTTGAAAGTATTTTGATACTTGTTTTTATGGAAAGTTTAAAGAGTGGTTACTCTAAGTAATTTAAGTATGTTAAGGGACTTGAAGAGTTTTAAAGTATGCGATACTTGTTTCGTTTTAAACGTATAAGTCCCTTGGATAGGAAATTGTACTTGACTAATGCATAAAGTGAATATAACGACTTTATGGGGAGTTGGTTATATTGGCTTTATGGAAAGATAAATGGCTTGATTTATTGAAAGGCAATTTGATTTAAGGCATCAATTGCCGAAGGTTTGTAAAGAAAGACGTCCCTTGATTTAGAAGCCTAAATGTATTTCTAAAAGGTATCGTGACTTGTCTTGAAAAGTAGTTATGACTTGATACTACGGTTATTAGTATCTTGGAAGTTATATATGAAAAGGAGTCATTTTTAAAAGAATAGAAGTACGTAGTACTTTGGGTTAAATTCCCGGATTTTATATTGACATGTTAGTGCCTTAAGTAAACTAAAATGAGAATGTATATGAATAAGGCTAATAAGAAGTTAGGGGGATTTCTTAACTTGCTTATTTATTGTATGATAAGCCGGTAGGGCTTATGTTATGTATGATGGCCGGTTGAGCTAGGGTAAGAGTATAAATGAGGTAAACCCCAAGACGTTATACCACGCCTTGGGGTAAGAGTATAAATGAGGGTAAACCCCAAGACGTTATACCACTGTTTAGTGGATTTGCTACCCATGATGCGAGGAATACCTCATGCGAGTCCTTATGGGCTTATGCGGGTGAAATAGTCCCGTGCGGTAGTCTGACTATCACGAGGAATATCTCATGCGGGTCCACGCGATCTATGCGGGTGAAATAGTCGTGAATAGGTTTGCTTAATGATCTGCGGGCGGGTGGTCTGCTTTGATCGTGAGCCTCTACTTTAGATATTGTAAGTATTCACCTATTTTACTCTCATTGTTAGTAAGGCACGATTGTCTTTATTAATTGAGTAATCATACATGTCTCGATTTTATTTTAGACTTATGATTTCATTCTGATGCTGATTTCACATATTTGGTACATGTTATCTTGACCTGCTTGGCCGCGTTCATGCGCGAGTAAAGTAAATGTTCTTGATCCTCGCTCTTAGGATCACTGTTTGTTGAGAAGCTCCTTCATTTCGGAGGCTTATCCACAGTATTGTCGGTTGTTGTACATTCAGGTATGGCGGGGCCACCGTCACTTGAGTTGTTATTCTTAGAGTGCAGTAGTCACATTGTGGATTGGGTGTAAAGAAAAGAAAAATGTCTTATTCTATTTCGGTTTGAGTATATTTTACGGAAGGTGGCCTTATCGGCTAGCCTTTGTTGTTGTTACCGTCTAAGTTTTTTTGTATGTTGTGTATGTTCATTGCTATTCTCGATGTATACGAAAGGGGTGCCTGTAGGGCACGATCGCGAGCCCGGTCGGGTCGTGACAAAAGTGGTATCAAAGCGATTAGTCCTCGGAAAGTGTCTGACCAGGTGTGTCTAGTAGAGTCTTGATTATCGGTGTGTTGTGCACCACATCTATAATCGTGAGGCTGCGGGACATTTAGGATTGGTTTCCATTCTTCTCACTCTAAGATCGTGCGATAGAGGCATGCAGTTAGGGTTGTCTCCCTAACAAAGTTATGTTGTTTGCATTTACGAGAAAGCGTGATGACCGGGAAGGATTATGTGGATTGCGTATCCAGGTTGGTAATGTTTGTAGTATAGTTGGTATTGGGACATACAACTATACAGATTTATGTATGGGGGTCACATATGTGTTGCCTAGGATGATTTTAGATTATCAGGATTTGGTAAGGACTAAATAAATAACGGGAAGGTATGAAACAGTTTAATGAATTCTCATCAATGTTTTACGTGCTAATTTGAGATAATTAGGAAATGATGAGTTATCGGAAAAGGTAATGGACCCTTAAGAAGTTATTATTAAGAGACTAAGTGGAAGACTATGATAGTAACTTAAGCTACGTGGTATGCTTAAGGGAATTATGGCGAGATCCGAACGAAGAAAGTATGGTTGTTGTGGTCAAGACAACACGATTATGATATTACGAGAAGTTCTTGTACGATTCTGGGGTGATAAGATAGGCTTGGAGCATGGAAATCGCGAGCCTAAAAATGTTGATAACCACCGAGACCTTAGGTATATAAGGCCTTCTCGGGTAGTAAAAAGTTAAGACAAACCTAGGAAAGAGTTAAGTACGGCCAAGTGGTTGAGGATCTATTAAGGGTCGCCCCATAGCTTGAAATGAAATGGGATCAGTTGGTAGTAGTCCCGCTATGTGACAGGATCACGAGGGTGCAGGGCCCAAGTTTAGTTAACTATTTTACGGGTTCGTGGACGTGTTCCACCGGAACCAGGTTGTGAGAGCCGGAATGGGCCTTGTATTGTTTAATTTAGTAACTCCAAAGATTGGAGACCCAAATCAGTATGAGGGCTATGTACGTACGCTAAAATAAGTTTGGGAGTACGGGAAGAGTATGACCAGTGAATTATCCCTCCTTCTTTGGCATCATTGTTTTCTTTTTAAGTCTGTGTGACTTGTTCACTTGGGGTAAATTGACGCAGAAAGTATGTAATAATTGAATTAGGAGGAATTTATGTTAAGTGCCCTTGGAGGTACTTGGAGTTGGTTTGGTGGGGTGGTCAGGGCCACGACCTTCCGGATAGTTTCAGGGAAATGTCCAAGGCAAGAATAAAATAAGTACGAATGCTGCCGGCGGAAAGCTGAGGGCAACTTTGGTGGGTTTTGAAAATCTACATGACTTTAAGGCGGTGCGTGATGATTAGCTAATTACTGGACCGCAAGAGGACCCTGTGATTAGGGTTGTGGCTCCAAGGAAAGTTTAAGAAAGGGAGATAAGTTCTCTTCCCCACGTAAAAGGACAGTTTTGCGTATTATGGGGTTGCGTGTACCCATGTTGTTATACGAAGGATATAAGACTGGTAAGGTCTTCGGTATCGTCATGCCATAGGTTACAGTTGTAGATAACCGTGGGAAAAATGTTGTGTTGGGGTAATTAAGAACGACGTACGAATTGGTCGAGGAAGTATCGTAAAGATATAAATGTAGGTTGCACGAGATATGTTTACCCCAGACTAGTATATAGACCATTAGTAAATAATGGGAAGTAAGAACATTTCGAGAGAAAGTGGTAACACCTAGTTTTAGGCTCTGCAAGCTGGGAAAGAAAACCGGGTTACTACTTGGCGAGATCAAGGAGACCCCCCCCCCCCTAAAAAGTGATTGACAGTAAGTCTTAGCCATGAGGCAAGCAAAGGAATTAAGTCTAGTTTAGTGACCAAGTTTGGTTGCAACAAAAAGGGAAACAGGAACCATAAGTGAGATTAAGGATACGAATATTTCGCAGAATGAGAAGGGCTTTCGATTATTGGAAGATAAGTTGACCACGACTCTGATTCTAACCCTCATGTGAGACTAGAGGTTAGGTTATTATGATAACACGTTGGGTGTTGGGCTAGGTTGTGTCTTGTATGGCAGAGAAGGATAGAGCCTATGTTTTCCGGTAGTTAGGGAAGCGGGGAAAGAAGTGCGCCACTCACGATTTAGAGAGTGGCGGCGGTTAAATCATGCCTTGAAGATTTGAGGGCATGGCGTATATCTGAACTTCATGTGGAGATTTGTGCAGGACCACAAAAGACTCGGTATATCTGAGATCGAGGCAATAGAATTTCTGGCAGCGATGGTGGTTAGAGTTACTCAAGGATTGTGATATTGATATCCTATACCATCGGGAAAATCAAAGCGATTCTGAATACTCTTGGTCGTGGACTAAGGGTAGTGCGGATAAGCGACGGATAGGCAGGATGTAGTCCGTAAGATTCTTCGATTCACGAGCCTAGGGGTTCGATTACTTGTTTTCAAGGTTAATGAAGTTAGATCCAGGAGTTCTTGAGTCTTCCGTCGTTGAGGAGGTAAAGAGCGGCAGTATGAGGATCCGATTATGATCTGATGTCGATTCGACTCTCCGAGGAGAGAAGAGCCTGTTTGAGTAGCACCAGATGGGGTGCTGTGAGATGAGGATAGATTGCGTGTACCCGGTACTGCAGGACTAGTCAGCAGGTTTTAGGGGAGGCATACAGTGCTTATTGCTCACACTGTTCGAGGTCGACCAAGTTGTGTCGTGACCTCAGATGTATGAATGGGTAAGATGACCGGGAAAGGGACATAGCGGAGTTTACTGCTTAGTGTCCGAGTTAGTAGCAGGTCATGGTTGTGCACCAGAAGCCCAGTGGGCTATTACAGGCGATTGAAATCCCAACCTAGATATGAGAAGTATTTTTTTGGATCTTGTTACAGGGTGGCATCGTACTCAGAGGAAGTGCGACTCCACGGGGTCATAGTAATTAAATTTGGCGAAACCAGTAGTGTTCTTCAGTTGGGACCACTTACTCGACTGAGGATTATGCTAGCTTGTATAGCAGGGGTATTGTGAGACTGCACGGGGTTCCTACGTTTATGATGTCAGACAGATGAGCTCGATTACAGATAACTTCTGGAGGTTTTTCAGAAGGGTTTTAGGGACACAGGTGAGTCTCAGTATTGCATTACACCCTCAGACCGACGGACAGGCAAGGCGTACTATCCAGGCACTTGAGGATAGGATGCGGGCCTATGTTCTTGATTTCAGATATAGCCGGGAGGGTTAATTATCTCTTTATGTGTTGCGTACTATAACAGATACCTTTCCAGTATTCAGATGGCCCTGTATGAGGCCTTGTATGTGAGAAAGTGTAGATCGCCGGTTGGATGCTTCGATATAGACTTGATTCAGCGGGCTGTGGATTAGGCGAAGCTTATCCGGGAAAGATTATTAGTAAGCTTAGAGTCAGCCGAAGCTTCATCCAGATAACCGACGTTGACACATGGGGTTCAGCTTGACATTTTAGTATGAGTACTGTTGTGTGGCCTCGTGTGGTATTATTGGTATGTAGGGGTTGTAAAAGAAGACTATGTCGCTATCTTTAAGTTGGACTCCCGAGAGAACATTCGGGGACGAATGTTTCTAAGGGGGGAAGAATGTTACACCCCTGAAATATTCCAGGATATGTTTCTAAGAACGTACGTAAGAACTCAAATGTTAAGGTTTGAGACGAGTAAAAATTTATCGGAATTATGGATTTGTCGGAAAACGAAATATTGCGACGAACGGGAGGGCGACACGTGTCACCCCCCTTAATGGTCTTGGACGAAAAATGTGATGGAGAAAATGGTCATTTGACCATAATTTAAAAGACCAAGTCTTGCAAGACAAATAAGCTAGACAACATTGACCAAGTCAATGACCCCACTTAGCTTGATATTTAATTAAAATGAATCCAAACCACCCATTTGTTCTAATCTTGACCCTCCATATTTTTATATAAGCTCCCTAGTAGTGCAAGACTTTGTCATTCACTACACTTAGAAAATTTTTGAAACTTGTTCTTGCACTAGAGAGATAGCTCACGGTTTAGGGATTTTTCCAAGGGGAAAATTTCCAATTGTTGTCCAATAATTCCCCCACTTTAAACCAAGGTACCTAAGGGTATTGTAAGTGTTTCTCAATAGAAAGATCCCGGAAAAATGGTGTTTTCGTATTAGTCGTAAGGCGAAAACCTAAAGGGTTATTCAATTTGGAAGTTGAAACCTGAAGATGAGTTTTTCTTAAGCTTCTAAGGGTAGCTTGGAGTGGATTGGAATGTCGAAAGGAGGAGCTAAAGGTGCTAGGGATCGACTTGTACTCTTGGAGCATATTTGGGCTAATTGAGGTATAATCTTCGTTTTACTTTTGTAATTGAAGATTTCATGTTATGATAAGTTATAAGTGGTCATGTGATATGTGTTATGAAGTTTGTTAAGTGTTATGGAATTGGAAGCTAAAAATCCGAAAATGTCATATTTAGCCATTTGAAATTGAAATCCAATTTGATCGATAAATTGAATTGTCGCATGTTACCTACTTGGAGAATGTAGTAGCTAGAATCAATTGCGGCTTGATATCTTATTATGCTACCAATTTGGATTGAAATGGAAATTGAATAAGAATTGGTATTGTTATATTATTGTGAGCGATTGGGAAATTTGGTTATTCATTTGCATTGGATTACCTTATATATTATTGTGAGCCAATTGGGGCTGTTTGGTTATTCATTTGCATTGGATTACCTTCTATATTGTTGTGAGCCAATTGGGGCTGTTTGGTTATTGTATTTCGACCTTGAAAAAGGTGGCAAAGTTAGTAAAAACAAAGGAAGTGCTGTCCGATTTTCCGTAGAATTTAGTGACTTGCACTTGGAATATTCCACGATTGAAACTAGAAGTTAATAGACGTACTATGGTCATTATAGGTTGACATACTACGTACGGAGATTGGACTTAGCAAGTGGATTAAACCGAAGAGGTATGTGGAACTTTTCCTATCTTTTGAGCATGACTAGTTTCACGTATATAGTACGGTAGACGTACAAGATTTTGACAATCTAGTCCATTTGACATCCTTGGCTTATTTTAGGAATGTCCAAGTTGATTGAGTTAGGGAATTAACTCACTTGTTTAAATGTTAAGGATATCTTGGTTTTCAAAGTTAAGAGACTTTAAGTATGTTGAAAGTATTTTGATACTTGTTTTTATGGAAAGTTTAAAGAGTGGTTACTCTAAGTAATTTAAGTATGTTAAGGGACTTGAAGAGTTTTAAAGTATGCGATACTTGTTTCGTTTTAAACGTATAAGTCCCTTGGATAGGAAATTGTACTTGACTAATGCATAAAGTGAATATAACGACTTTATGGGGAGTTGGTTATATTGGCTTTATGGAAAGATAAATGGCTTGATTTATTGAAAGGCAATTTGATTTAAGGCATCAATTGCCTAAGGTTTTAAAAGAAAGAAGTCACTTGATTTAGAAGCCTAAATGTATTTCTAAAAGGTATCGTGACTTGTCTTGAAAAGTAGTTATGACTTGATACTACGGTTATTAGTATCTTGGAAGTTATATATGAAAAGGAGTCATTTTTAAAAGAATAGAAGTACGTAGTACTTTGGGTTAAATTCCCGGATTTTATATTGACATGTTAGTGCCTTAAGTAAACTAAAATGAGAATGTATATGAATAAGGCTAATAAGAAGTTAGGGGGATTTCTTAACTTGCTTATTTATTGTATGATAAGCCGGTAGGGCTTATGTTATGTATGATGGCCGGTTGAGCTAGGGTAAGAGTATAAATGAGGTAAACCCCAAGGCGTTATACCACCGCGGGTAAGAGTATAAATGAGGGTAAACCCAAGGCGTTATACCACACTGTTTAGTGGATTTGCTACCCATGATGCGAGGAATACCTCATGCGAGTCCTTATGGGCTTATGCGGGTGAAATAGTCCCATGCGGTAGTCTGACCTATGCGAGGAATATCTCATGCGGGTCCACGCGATCTATGCGGGTGAAATAGTCCGAGAATAGGTTTGCTTAATGATCTTTGCGGGCGGGTGGTCTGCTTTGATCGTGAGCCTCCTACTTTAGATATTGTAAGTATTCACCTATTTTACTCTCATTGTTAGTAAGGCACGATTATCGTTAATTGAGTAATCATACATGTCTCGCTTTATTTTAGACTTATGATTTCATTCTGATGCTTCGATTTCACATATTTGGTACATGTTATCTTGACCTCCTTGAAGTGCGTTAAATGCCGCAGTAAAAGTGCAGTTCTTGATCCTCGCTCTTAGGATCACCGTTCACCGTTGAGAAGCTCCTTCATTTCGGAGGTTTATCCACAGTATTGTCGGTTGTTGTACATTGAGGGTATGGCGGGGCCCCGTCATGAGTTGTTATTCTTAGAAGTGCGTAGTCACATTGTGGATTGGGTGTAAAGAAAAGAAAAATGTCTTGTCTATTTACGGTTTGAGTATATTTTACGGAAGGTGGCCTTATCGGCTAGCTTTGTTGTTGGTTCCGTCTAAGTTTTTTTGTATGTTGTGTATGTTCATTTGCTATTCTCGATGTATACACAGCGGGGTGCGGGTAGGGCACGATCGCGGGCTTGGTCGGTCGTGTGATGGAGTTATAAGCGTCGCATCCCGACTTAAGAAGCATGAGAGGAACTACCCCACGCATGATTTGGAGTTAGCGCGGTGATTCACGCATTGAAGATCTGGAGGCACAATTTGTATGGGGTTCATGTGGATATTTATACGCACCACAAGAGCCTCGGTATATCTTCACGAGGAAGGTGAACTTACGGCAGAGCGGTGGTTAGAGTGCTCGAGATTACGATGTCGACATCCTGTACCACCCAGGGAAGGCCAATGTTGTGGCAGATGCCCTTAGTCGTAGGTCGATGGGGAGTCTATCAGATGTACAGCCAGAGAGGAGGAGCATGGTCCGCGAGTTGCATCAGCTAGCGAGCCTTAGAGTCCGATTGATTGATTCTGATAGCAGTAGGGTTCGAGTTCGAGAGGTTGCCGAGTCTTCCATCGTCGAGGAGGTGAAGAGGCAACAGTTTGAGGATCCAGTTTTGACTCGGTATCGTGATACGGCTCTTCGTGAGGGGAAGGGTCCTTTTGAGGTAGCACCTGATGGGGTGCTAAGGTTTGAGCGAGTTGTGTGTTCCGGATATTGCGGGATTTGGCGGAGTTCTAGGGAAGCACACAGCGCGCGTTACTCTATCCATCCGGGGTCGACCAAGATGTACCACAACCTTAGATCTGTGTATTGGTGGGATGGCTTGAAGAGGGACGTTGCAGAGTTTGTAGTTCAGTGCCCGTGTTGTCAGCAGGTGAAGGTAGAGCACCAGAGGCCTGGTGGTTTGTTGCAGACGATAGAGATCCCGACCTGGAAGTGGGAGGTGATCAACATGGACTTTATCACAGGATTACCTCACACTCAGAGGAAACATGATTCTATTTGGGTTATGTTACACCCCGTAAGTCCGGGTCATGTAGAAGAGAATGTACGAAAGGAAGAATTGTTTTTCCGACGGAAAATCTTCCGAACGTCGGAAAGGAAAAATGTTCGTTGTTGAGAATTGGATTCTCAAAATGCATTATTTGAGGAATATGGAACTTTTTAACATTATGGAATTTTATTTTTACGGATTTGGTCACGTGGGGCCCACCCGAGGAATTTTACGTTTTGTGGGGCCCACGAGGGTTACGGAATTTTTATGGACGAATGAGAGGGAGACATGTGGCACCTCCACCACATGGTCTTGGTCGAAATCTTGCAAGGCTAAAATGGTCATTTGACCATTGTGTAGATGACAAAGTCTTGCTAATTAAGAGCTTGACATTGTTGACCAAGTCAAGAGCCATTTGGCTTGATCTCTTCCCTCCAATTTTAACAAGTGTTGTTATCAAAGCCCTTCATTGTGTTATTTATGCTTCACTAGTGCAAGAAAAGGTCTTTAGCACTTAGAAAAAATTAGAGAGGTCTTGTGCTTTAGTTGTTGCTCTCGGCTTTAGTGAGTTTCCAACAAGAAAATTTTGTAATTTTGTTCCTTTGTCCACAAGACTTTAAACCAAGGTTCCTAAGAGTGTTGTAAGGTTATCTCAATAGAAAGATTTCGGAAAAGCGGCGTTTTCGTATTAGTCGCAAGGCAAAAACCTAAGGAGTTCTTCAACTTTGAAGTTGGAACTTGAAGATGGGTTCTTCATAGGCCTCTAAGGAGTGCTTGGAGCGGATTGGAACTTAAGGAAAGGAGCTAAGAATTTCTAAGGCGCGACTTTGAATCTTGGAAATTTTAAGGGCTTGGAAAGGTATAAATTTTGTCGTTTTAGCATTTAAGTTTACTTATTGATTGTAGCTATGGATATTAGCAAGCATGAGTTATATATTATGTAGTTGGATTAGTGTATTGGCTATTGGAACCCTAATCCGAAAACTAGCATGTTTAGCCTTAAGATTGGAATTCAAGTTGATTATTCGTTTAAGTCGTCGCATGTTGTGTAAGGAAGAAATTGTAGTTGTTGAAGTTGTTTATAACTATATAACATGTTAGACCTTAGAACTTGGAATTGGAAAAAGAATTTGGAAAGAACTTGTGTTGTTATTTTAAGTAGGCCGAGAGATGGCTTATGGAGTATTAAACTACTTGGTATGAATTGTAAGTCGTGTAATCCCCTTTGTTTGGTTGATTATTTGGAGCCTTAAATGTGGCGTGTTGGTTATTGTATTCGGCCTTGAAAAAGGTGGCAAAGTGAGTAGAAACAAAGGAAGTGCTGCCCGATTTTCCGTAGAATTAGAGGCCGTATACTTAGTATTATTCTACTTTGAGACTAGAAGTTGATAGTCTTGTTGTGAACATTATAGGTTGACACTTCTACGTACGGCGTATTCGGCTTAGCTTGTGGATTTAGCCGAAAAGGTATGTGAACTATCTCCTCTTCTAGCATGATTCCTTAAGATAAAGAAAGTATGTCCTACTCCTTAAATGATCCATTCCTTGGTTGTATTTGGTTTGCCTAAAATAGAATTCGTTCTATGTACTCCCTTGATTGTACTTTGATGTCAAATTGTAAGTTGTATGATCCATTTCCTTAGTGAAGTTTGGATTCTTAAAAGTGAAAGTATTTTACTTAAAGTACATAGAGTCTTGAAAGGGAAGTGGTTTCCAAACCTCTTGGCTAGTGCCTTAGTTCCAAAACCTAATGGTCGTTTTCGTTTTAATGACTTTAGGGGAGTCAAAGGAGTGATTTACTTAATTGTGTTAAAAGAGGAGAAATGACATGATTTAAGAGAAGTAACTTGTTTTAAAGGTGTGAGTTACTTGAGGTTTAAAAGTAGAAGAAACTTGTTTTCTAAATATTAAGAGACTTGAAGTATTTTGGAAAGTTAAGAACTTGATTTATAAGTATGTGATACTTGGTTTTAAGTATAAGTCTCTTGGTTATAAAAAGGAATGAATATGTCTAAAACCATAAAGGGTTATAACGGCTTTATGGGAAGTTGGTTATAACGGCTTTATGGAAGGTTTAGAAAGTTGTCTATTTTGATTAATGGGCATGAGTTACCTTGATTGTGAAAATTTGAAGTTACTTGATTTCAAGCTTTGAAATGAGTTTTCTAAGGTGTAGTAACTTACTTTGAAAAAAATAGACACACCCTGATACTACGGGTGTTAGTATCTTGGGGTATTACATAAAAATGAGTCTTTTGAAAAGAATGTACGTACGTAGTACTTTGGCTTGATTAATTGAGAATTATTCTAAGTGTGCCTTGATTAGTACTTTGGCTTGATAAATTGAGAATTTGTCTAAGTGTGCCTTGATTAGTACTTTGGCTTGATAAATTGAGAATTTGTCTAAGTGTGCCTTGATTAATACTTTGGCTTGATAAATTGAGAATTTGTCTAAGTGTGCCTTGATTAGTACTTTGGCTTGATAAATTGAGAATTTGTCTATGTGTGCCTTGATAAGTACTTTGGCTTGATTAATTGAGAATTGCCTATATGTGTTGGTGATAGCCTTTGAGTGCAGTATTATGTTTTATTACGTCGCCGCGACTCTCGGTTGGAGAAGTTGCCTTATGTAAGTTTACTTGGGCGTGCAAGCGGTGAGGTGTGATTCCACGGGTATGCTTCCATTATTTGTGTACCCTACGGTCATGCTTATACGATGTGGGATGTCGGGGCATGCGACCGCGAGGGATACCCTATGGTCATGCTTATACGATGTGGGATTCCGGGACATGCGACCACGAGGGATACTCCTTGGACATGCTTATACGATGTGGGATTCCGGGGCATGTGACCACGAGTCGGGTTAGATTGCCATGGTTGTTAGATTTACCCTACGGTCATGCTTATACGATGTGGGATGCCGGGGCATGCGACCGCGAGGGATACCCTATGGTCATGCTTATACGATGTGGGATATCGGGGCATGCGACCACGAGGGATACTCCTTGGACATGCTTATACGATGTGGGATTCCGGGGCATGTGACCAGGAGCGGGTTTGATACCCGGATTTGTTTGTATACCCCATGGTCATGCTTATACGATGTGGGATTCCGGGGCATGCGACCACGAGGGATACTCCTTGGATATGCTTATTGGTGTTAGGCATGATTGATATTATGGGCGTGAGACCCATAGTTATATTTGAATAGTGACTTTGAGGGCGTGCGTCACGACTTGATATAATCGCTTATGTATTGTGTATCGTAGGTTGGCTATCATACATGTCTCTGTTTTGTTTAGATCGTTATGATTTTATTACGATACTACGTTCACATACTTGGTACATTCTTCGTCTTGACCTCGCCCGAAGCTGCGTTCATCCGCGAGTTTAGGTCATGATTTGGTGATCCGCAGTGTAGGACCACCTTTCGGAGTTTTTGGATAGCTCCTTACATTGGGAGTTTATCTTTTGGTATAGTTCCTTGATGCAGGCTTTTATGCGGTTATGGATGCAGTGGGGCCTTGTCCGTCATAGTTCGATATAACTCTTAGAGTGCGTATTCATATGTGAGATTGGACTGCGTATGCAGTGTAGTGTCTTTTTATTATGTATATTATATGGCGGCCTTCGGCTTTTCCACTTGCACGTCGTTGGTTTTAAAAAAATGAGGTGTTAATTAATTTCCATGATTTACTTAGTTGTTAAGGTAGAAGGTGCCCGGGTAGGGCACGATCCGCGGGCGGGGTTCGGGGTGTAGCGAGTTATCGTCGGCAGTGACGAAATCAGCCCACTTTCTTCCCGTCGGGGCGACTTTCGGCCGAGGACTATGCCGAACTTTACATCAGAGATCGTGAGATGCATGGCGTCCTATTTCTATCATATCGACAGAGGAGCCCGGTTTACGGCTAACTGGAGGTCTTTCGAGAAGGTCTAGGGGCCTTGAGTGAGCTCGAGTCTGCATTCCATCCTCGCAGCAGACGGGCAGCGAGCGCTATCGGACTCTTGAGGATATCTTTGCGAGCTTTGTGTTATTGACTTGAGGGTAGTGGGAGGATCATTTGCCTCTAGTTGAGTTTGCGTATAATATAGCTACCACTCCAGATTACGATGGCGCCTTATGAGGCCTTGTATGGGAGGAAGTGCGGATCGCCGATAGGCTGGTTTGATGTGGGCGAG
Organism: Przewalskia tangutica; assembly: GCA_029844215.1. Classification (NCBI taxonomy): domain Eukaryota; kingdom Viridiplantae; phylum Streptophyta; class Magnoliopsida; order Solanales; family Solanaceae; genus Przewalskia; species Przewalskia tangutica. The sequence goes on from CM056725.1 coordinate 80,429,814, forward strand.
TGCGATTAGTAGGACCGGACACGATATAGCGGCGATGGATAAGGTGAAGCTTATCTAGAGCGATTCTTGGCGGCTGAGTCGGCCAATTCATATCGCAGATCATCGTCGTCGGCATCCGAGTTCGAGGTTGATGATTGGGTTTTCTGAAAGTGTCACCCATGAAGGGTGTGATGAGATTCGGGAAGAAAGGAAACTCGGCCAAGGTACATTGGGTAGTGTCAGTTGTCCGCGAGATAGGCAAGGTTGCTATGAGTTGGATCTGCCGTCCGATCTGGAGGCGGTGCATCCGGTGTTTCATGTTTCTATCTTTGAGAGATGTATCGGGGATCCATCTAGGTGCACACGATTGGCGATGTCCAGTGACCAGGGGTTATCGTATGAGAGATTCCAGCGATAATCGATCGTCGGAGTTAGGCGTCTGCGGACGGGGCGTGGCTTCCGTCAAAGTCTTGTGGCAGAACGAGCTCAGGGAGGAGATGACGTGGGAAGCTGAGGAAGACATGAGGCAGAAGTATCCTCACCTATTCCCCACACCTCCAGGTAACTCACTTTCCTACTTGTAAATTTTCATTGTCATATTTGCTTAAGTGTTGTATTGTGGCCATGTGAGGCATTTGCAAACTGTTTAAGTTATGAGGAACCTTATCGTTATCTGTCTTGGGAAGGAACATTCGGGACGAATGTTTCTAAGGAGGGGAGACTGTATACCCCGTATTTCCAGTATGTATGCGTGGCGTCGTAAAAGTTTAGCCTTAAGTTAGGCATTATGGACGAAATTTGTGCACAACCCACGAAACGGATGGTTTTCCGACGAAACGTTTTCCAAAACTTGCGTAGGGTAAATTACGGCTATGTCATTTTTAATTTTTGTGGATTTTTCCGAGAGATGAAATAATTTGGACCAACGAGAGGGTGACACTTGTCACCTCAGTGAGCGGCAAAGGGGCGGAACCTTGGACGATGGGCATGATTTTGTGGCCTAAAACTTGGGTCAATGTTTGTGAGGGATTTGTGGAGTAGGATAGGGTGCACTTGTGCAAATCTCCACCATACACTTGCCTACCACTTGGCTTCATCTTGGCCCTTGAAAGCCCTATAAATACCCCCCTTGAGTTGATGAATTCTTCATCCACAAATCAATCTTCCAAGTCTTAAAATCCCTCCCTCCCTTTGTGTAGTTCTCGCCCAAGCCTCCCCCCCCCCCTCTTGAGTAAGCTTAGCCGAAACACCCCTCTCCCCCCCTTCCTTGTAGTCTCGGCTAAGGCCCTCCCCCCTTGGTAGAAAATACTCTCCAAGTATTGTTACTATCCCCTAAATACCTTAGCCAATCCCTTGTAGTATTTCCAAAGTCACCCCTATACTAAAAGCCCAGAAATACTACTATACTTCCATTAGTCACTAAACGAAACCCTAGGAGAAACTTCATTGTTGGTTGAAGTTGTAAGTAGAAGTTGTGTAGAAACTTCTAAGGGTTTCTTGGAGCGGATTGGAGCGTTCATATTAGGAGCTAAACCTTGCTCAGGATCGACATTTAACTTGGATAATTTTGGGCTTATCGAGGTAAATACTCTTATCCTTCTATTGTAATTGGATATTACATATAAGAATAGTTAAGACTTGAGTATAAGATATAGAAGGATATTACAGAATAGAATTGAACCGAAATCACATCAGAAGAATAATAAAGAATATTGAACTGTACTTAGATAGGACTGTATTTACAGTAGACTTGTGTAGCTTGACGGGTAAGGAGGTGCTGCCCAAATTTCCGTAGAATAAAGAACCCTCTGCTTAGAATAGTCTACAGAGTAGTCTAGACATTGATAGACGTATCTGACTATTATAGGTTGATTCTCTGCGCGCGACATATTCGACTTGGCAGGTGGATTTCGCCGAGGAGGTATGTGATTCTTCCTATACTCTTGAGCATGATATTTTAAGTATATATATAGTACGGTGAGCGTACGTGTGTTAGCGAACATGGTTTTACTTGACGTCTTTTGACTTGAGTCTAAATAATAAGAATCTTGAAGTCTTTCAGAAGAATTATAATCATTTTTGAAAGAAGAAGAATATTTGTTTTTAAAACAAAAAGCTTAAGAGTTATACTAGCTTTATGGGAAGTTAGGTATAACGGCTTAAGAGAGATAAAAGGAATAGTTTACTTATGTGTTTATGAAAGACTTGTATTGATTTCCGGAAAGTATAATAAGATGGCTTGTTGAGTAGACATATTGTGATGCTATGTGTGTTAGTGTCTTGTAACGTTTGTATAAGAGGTTATTCTTATTGTGCTTATGTTGTTTAACAGTGGCCGTTATGTTAGTATTACATCACTCACCTCTTAACATGATCAGGGGTTAAGGCGCCTCCGATGCGGGGTATACTCGAGCGATGTGTGACTATGATTCGAGAATACCTCATGCGGGTCCAGGGGACCTATGCGGAGCTACGAGAGTTCCAGGTTAGTGTGCGGTCCTTGTGGCCATGCGGTCTATGTGGCCATGCGGACTACGAGTCCAGGACGATGCCGAGGAGTAGCTACCCTCGATGCGGGGAATACCTCATGCGGGCTACGTGAGTGGCCTATGCGGATGCGGGCGTCGAGATTAGGCATGCTTAATGATACTATGGGCGATTGGCCTTGCTTGATCATTCGCAACCTAGAAAGAGACACATTCTGATTTACCTCTTATTGCTCTTGTTTGTGATGTGGCACTATGTGCGATTTACCTTGGTTGTTTAATACATATTTGTAAAAATTGGTTTTAAAATGATATGATTTCATTTAAGTACTTTCTGATTTCACATACTTGGTACTGTTATCGACCTCCTTGAGGGCTGCGTTCACGCCGAGTAAAGGAAGCGGTAGCGGATCCTCGATCTTATGATATTGTCTTTGGTGTCGTGAGCTCCATCTTCTAGGAGGCTCGACTTTTAGGTATGATCTCCTGTTGTTGTATATAGTTTTGTACATTCAGGTATGGCGGGGCCCTGTCCGCCATAGTGGTTTACTTCCTTAGAAGTCTGTAGTCTATTATGCAGTTGGGATGTAATCGCGATTTTTGGTTTATATATATATATGCGAAAGCGACTTTTCTCGAAGCGTGTCTTAATTTACATTTGTTTCATGTCTTGTTTTTATATTCCGATTACTCGATGTATGACTACTTGGGTGCGGGTAAGGCACGATCCACGAACCCGAACAGTCGTGGCGATCTTGACCTCGCCGAGTGCGTTCATGCCGCGGTAAGTACTCGGTTGTTGATCCCGCTCTAGGATCGCCATTACCTTTTAGAAAGCCCCGTTTCTCCGGAGGCTTATCTTTTGGGTATGATTTCCCTGTCATTGTAGATTTATGTACATTCAGGGGTATGGCGGGGCCCTGTCCCGTCATAGTTGGTTACACTCTTAGAGGTCTGTAGTCCTGTTGTAAATTTGGGATGTAACTGTTCAGACTTGGGTATATATATACATGCCGAAAGGCAACTTTTTCTTGTTTAAACTGTTTCTCTTTTTACACTGTTTTATGTTGGTAAGTTTATATTCCGCTGGTTACTCTGATGTATATCTACTTGGGTGCCCGGGTAAGGCACCAGTCACGGGCCCGGGAACGGGTCGTGACAAAAGTGGTATCAGAGCAGTTAATCCTCGGAAAGTGTCTACAGACCGTATCTAGTAGAGTCTTGATTATCGGTGTGTTGTGCACCACACCAATAATCGAGAGGTCGTGATATTTAGGATTGGTTTCATTCTTCTCACTCGAGATCGTGCCTTAGAGCTATGTTATAAGTTGGACTCTTTCTAACACATTCTTATGTACCAGTATGCCTCACGCAAGGCAACCGGGCCTGAAGGAAAGCGGTGAGAGCCGCTAGTAGGACACGAGAGGGCCACGAGGCACAGCCCGATCCTTACCAGAGGTGGTGCTAGAGACGGCGAGTTCCACGACGCCACCAGGCCAGCGAGTTTAGAGCCGCGGCGAGAGGCTCACGAGACCACGATACTGCGCCTCCATCCACGGCGGGCGGAGGAGATGGGTTCTGAGAGATGGCGATTACTAGCGGGATCGTGGCGGACATGAGATAAGTGGATCGCAGCCAGTTCGATGCACCCGTGGTCCACCCCAGATCGGATAGTTTGAGGCTACGGGATTTTCTGAGTTGCAGCCCACCTGAGTTCTACGGGTCGAGGCCTGAGGATGATCCGCAGGAGTTCATCCGACAGTTACAGCGGATCATGAGAGTGATCAAGGCTTCGGAGACCGAGTCAGTGGTCTTAGGTTCGCATCGGCTGCGTGATACTGCGGTCGATTGGTTTGATTCGTGGGAGTTGTCCCGGGGAGAGCATGCACTTCCAGCAGTATGGGACGAGTTCTCAGAGGCATTTCTTAGCCACTTCTTGCCTCCACAGATGAGGAAACGCGGTAAACGAGTTTACGATCTTTGAGAGGGCGTACGATTCGGGAGTACAACGTGGAGTTCGACTCGTTGGCTCGGTATGTCCCCGCATTAGTAGCAGATATGGAGGATAGAGTGCACCGCTACGTCACGGGGCTTGATGACTACTTGGCAGAGGCTTGCTCGGGTGTAGCACTTCAGCCGGGCATGGACATTGCCCGCATGCAGGCTTATGCACTGGGATGTGAGGAGCGTAGAGGCCAGCGGGTTGTCAGATATCAGCAGAAGAAGGCCAGGACGGCAGGGTCTTTTGGTAGCTCTCAGGGTGGACGGCCTCAGCAGCAGACTAGATTTGCACCACAGCCAGCTCAGAGCACTCCTACATCTTGGGGCGGCCCGAGTATTCGAGGTAGGTCGTGGCTTGGGCTTCGAGGAAGCGAGGATACTAACCGATCGAGACCACCCTCCTCTCAGTGTGGCCGATGCGTTAGATCCCATTTCGGGAGATGTGGTGATACCTCAGTAGCTTGTTACACTTGTGGCCAGCAGGGTCATATTTTGAGGAACTGTCAGGCAGAGCAGTCACGGATGGTAGGGCTCGGCTACGGTCTTTGCCGTCTTCATCTCCTACGATTACTCGCCCGGGCGAGGCTCATGGACCAGCAGGTCGCGGCAGAGTCGTGCACGGGTCCCGATTCAGCCGGTCCTCAGAATCGCATTTATGCCCTGTCCAGCCGCCAGGACCAGGAGGCGTCACCGGATGTCGTCACAGGTACCTTATTAGTTTCATGTTGTGATGTGTATGCCTTGATAGATCCGGGTTCTACTTTGTCCTTTATATCTCCCCTTATTGCTAGTAGGATAGGGGTAGCCTGAGTCCATAGACCCTTTTGAGGTAGCTACGCCAGTGGGTGATTCGGTGGTAGCTGAGCGGGTATATAGGGCTTGCCCAGTGACTATATGCAGTCGTCAGACCCTAGCCGACTTGGTAGAGTTGGAGATGACCGATTTTGATGTGATCATGGGTATGGATTGGCTAGCTTCCTGCTACGCCAATGTAGGCTATGAGGGAGAGTGAGTGCAGTTCCAGTTTCTTGGGGAGCCGGTTATTGAGTGGGAGGGGAACAGTGTGTCGCCGAGGGGTAGGTTTATTTCTTACCTCAAGGCCAGGAAGATGGTGCAGAAGGGGTACATCTACCATCTCATTCGGGTATTTGATACTGAGGCCGAGATACTAGACCTTCAGTCAGTTCCAGTAGTCAGAGAGTTCCCAGATGTGTTCCCAGACGACCTCCCGGGTATCCCTCCTGAGAGGGAGATAGAGTTTTGCATTGATATTCTGCCTGATACTCGACCTATATCCATTCCGCCATACAGAATGGCACCTGCAGAGTTGAGAGAGTTGAAGGACCAGCTGAGAGATTTGCTGAAGAAGGGCTTCATCAGGCCTAGTGTTTCTCTCTGGGGAGCGCCGGTATTGTTCGTGAAGAAGAAGGATGGGACGTGTCACGACCCGAACCCGGGCCCGTGACTGGTGCCTTACCCCGGGCACCCTAGTGATACAACATCAGAGAAAATCAGCGGAAATAAAAACTCATAAAAGATAAACAGTGAAATAAGAAAACAGGCTAACCAAAACGTTTACCTTTCTGCATATATAAATAAAAACTTGAACAGTTACATCCCTTTTACAAACCCTGCCCACAACAGTACTACAGACCTCTAAGAATATAACCATAACTACGACGGGATAGGGCCCCGCCATACCCCTGAATGTAAGTACCTACAACGACAGGGGACTATACCAAAGATAAGCCTCCGGAGAAACGGAGCTTCCCAAAACGCTGAACTGTGATCCTATGAGCGAGGATCGGAATCGCGGTGTACCTCTACTGCGGCATGAGCAGCCCCGAAGGAGGTCGATAACAGTACCAAGTATGTGAAACTGTAAAGTACTTAAATGAAATCATATCATTTTAAAACCAATTTTTCAAATATGTACGAAACAACCAATGTAACCGCACATAGTGCCACAGCATAACCAAGAGCAAAATAGATATAACATAATTGGTCTTTTCTAGACCGCTAATGATTGAAGCAAGGTCATTCGCCCATAGCATCATTATGCGTGCCTAATCCAGGAACTCCCGCAGTCCGCATAGGCCACATAGGCCCGCATGAGGTATTCCTCGCATCGGGGGTAGCTAACCCGCGACATCATCCTGGACCCCCGAAGTCCGCATAGTCCTATGGACCGCATGAGGTATCCCTCGCATCGGCGTAACACACCCGGAGTGATCAATCCTGGAACTCCCGCAGCTTCGCATAGGTCACATGGACCCGCATGAGGTATTCCTCGCATCGAGGGTGGCAAGTCATCGGCATCATAACAAGTCAGGGGGGTATGTGATATAATATAGCAGTACAACGGGCTTATCGTTTAACAACGTAAGCACAACAAGAATAACCCCTTACACAAACATCACAAGACACTAACACACGTAGCATCATAACATGTTTACTTATCAAACCGACAAGAAAGTATTACAAGGCTATCACAAGCCAACATAGTCAAGTTACCCACACAAAAGTCACACGATACCCGTAGTATCAAAATAGAGTAACTATCTTTTAAGTAACCCAAAACAATTTCCATACCTTCTTTTAAAACAAAGACACTTTTTCCTTTTTAAAGTCAAGTAGCAATATACTTTTTAAACCAAGTGTCTTACTCTTTTAAAAACAAGTAACCTATACCTTTAAATCAAGTTACTTCTCCTTTCCCAAAATCAAGTTGTTTATAAGTCAAGTCTCTTTACTTCCAAAAATCAGGCTCTTAATCTTTAAATCATATCTTTTAAGGAAACCAACCTCCAACTTTTAAAATGTCAAGTTATCCTTTTAAATCCAATGATAAAACCATTCTTTTGTTTTCATAAAGTCGTTATAAATAACTTCCCATAAAGCTATTATAACACTTTATGTTTTAAACCAACCAAGGACAACTATTCTCATTTTCGAAATCAAAATACTTTATTCTTTAAAAGACCACACACCCATTACTCATGAATGAGGTTTTACAACCTTTTTTACATAATTCAAGTCCTTAATATTTCATAACAAGTCACTTAACTTTGGAATCAAGTCAAGGACACAAAAGGAAAATCAAATTCCTTTAAACACACGTGCGTCTACCGCACTATATATATATTTCACAAATATCATGCTGGAAAGGATAGGAAGAGGTTCACATACCTCGCGACGATTATCGACAATAAGCAAAATGCTCCAAAGTACTATAACCCTGCTAGCCTTTTCCACCCTTCAAGTAGAATACGCTACTCGTAGTACTTCAACCTATAATGGCCATAAAACGTTTATTAACTTCTAGATCCCTTCGTAGAATATTTCTAAGTACAAGGTTCCATATTCAACGGAAAATTCGGCAGCACCTCCCACCCCGTAACCACATAAATCTCTTCCTCTATCAAGGCCCGCTACCCAGCCAACAACTCCAAGGGGGGGGGGGGTTACACGTCTAACCGGACGTGTACAATTCTACTCCACAATAATACTACAAGTCTACTGTAAATACAGTCCAGTGTAAATACAGTTCAATTCTTATCAATACTCATTCTATATATAGTATACTCAATTATACATTACTACAACATGTAATTTCCAATTACAATTGGGAGATAAAGATAATTACCTCGATAAGCCCAAAATTATCCAAGATTATAAGTCGATCCAGAGCAACGTTTAGCTCCAAATCCTTACGCTCCAACCCGCTCCAAGCGACCCTTAGAAGTTTCTAACCAACTCCTCTTCAAGATCCAACTCAAAAAAGTGAAGAACACTTAGGTTCCAACACTACCAACTTTCGGTCAAGGGGGTGTATTTAGGCTAGGGGTGTGAAATCTTTTCCAACACTTGGTTCACAATCTTCCTAACACCTTAAGGAAGAACACTTAAAAGTTTAAGGATTTTTGGACAACTTTTGGTCAAGGGGGAGGCCAATTGCCGACACTCGAGGAATGGAGGGAGGATTTTTCAAGACTTGTAAATCTCTAAGTGTTGGATGAATAAGTCTTGCAAGCTTAAGGGGTATTTATAGAGAAATCAAGGGCTAGGATTAAAGCAAGTGTGTGGTCAAGATTGGGCCATGTGTGTGTGGGTCCCACTTATCTATCTACTACACAAAATATCTTCAAGACTTTGACCAAATGTTTTTGGTCTTTAAAATGCCAAAAACGTGTAGAACATGTCCATCAATTCGTCCAACATGTGCCACCTAGGGGTGACACATGTCGCCCACCTATTGGTCCAAAATATTTCATCTTCCGAAAAAAATATCCGTAATGCCAAAAATCCGAAAATAAAGTGGGTCTCACAAACCGTAAATTCCTCCCGTGGGCCCCACGTGACCAATTCCGGAAAATAAAATTCCATAATACTCAAACATTCTAAAAATTCCAAATACCAAATCTGGGAATCCAATTCCCATTAACGAACCTTTTTCCTTCACAAAAATCCGGAAACTTTTCCGTCGAAAAATCCCATCTTTCTTCCTTTCCAATTTTAATGTCGTATTCTCGTACGTACGTCCTCATATACATACCATGGAACTACGGGGTGTAACAGGACGCTGCGTATGTGTGTTGATTACAGGCAGCTGAACAAGGTGACTATTAAGAACAGATACCCCCTCCCTAGGATTGACGATTTGTTCGACCAGTTGCAGGGTGCGAGATGTTTCTCCAAGATAGACCTACGATCTGGTTACCATCAGGTGCGAGTTAGGGAGACGGATGTCCCTAGGACTGCATTCCGGACGATGCGAACGCTATGAGTTCAGTCGTATCGCCCGGCTTGACGATGCTCGGCGATTTATGGATTTGATGAACCGAGTGTTCAAGCCATTTTTGGATACGTTTGTGATAGTATTCATTGATGACATCTTGGTTTATTCTCGCTCAGATCAGGAGCATGCGGAGAATTTGAGTACGGTGCTGAGAGTTCTCCGGGACCAGCGGTTGTATGCCAAGTATTCGAAGTGTGAGTTTTGGTTGACTTCGGTGGCGTTCTTAGGGCACATTGTCGGGGCCGATGGTATTCGGGTGGATACGGCAAAGATCGAGGCAGTCAAGACTTGGCCTAGACCTACTACACCGACAGAGGTGCGCAGCTTTCTGGGCCTTGCAGGGTATTATCGGAGGTTCGTGGAGAAGTTTGCTTCTATTTCAGCACCTTTGACTAAGCTGACTCAGAAGGCAGCTAGGTTTTAGTGGACGGATGCTTGTGAGGAGGGCTTCAAGTTACTGAAAGAGAGATTGACGACCGTCCCAGTTCTTACTCTTCCAGAGGGTCCAGACAGCTATGCGGTTTATTGTGATGCGTCGGGCATCGGGCTTGGATGTGTCTTGACGCAAAGAGGTAAGGTTATAGCTTACACATCTCGACTCAAGAAGCATGAGAAGGACTACCCACACATGACTTAGAGTTGGCGGTGATTCACGCCTTGAAGATCTGGAGACATTATTTGTATGGAGTTCATGTGGATATTTACACAGACCACAAGAGCCTCCAGTATATCTTCAGCCAGAGGGAGCTGAACTTACGACAGAGATGGTGGTTAGAACTACTCAAGGATTATGATGTCGATATCCTATACCACCCAGGGAAGGCCAATGTAGTGGCAGATGCCCTTAGTCGTAGGTCGATGGGTAGTCTATCAGAGGTGCAGCCAGAGAGGAGGGGCATGGTCCGCGAGTTACATCAGCTAGCGAGCCTTGGAGTCCAATTGATTGAGTCTGATAGTAGTGGGGTTCGGGTTCGAGAGGTTGCCGAGTCTTCCATCGTCGAGGAGGTGAAGAGGCGACAGTTTGAGGATCCGAGTATGACCCGGTATCGTGATACGGCTCTTCGTGGGGGGAAGGGTCCATTCGAGGTAGCACCTGATGGGGTGTTAAGATTTGAGGGCAGGTTGTGTGTTTCAGATATTGCAGGACTTCGTCAGCAGGTTCTAGGGGAAGCACACAGCGCGCGTTACTCTATCCATCCGGGGTCGACAAAGATGTACCACGACCTCGATCCGTATTGGTGGGATGGCACGAAGAGGGCGTTGCGAGTTTGTTGCTCGGTGCCCGAGTTGTCGCAGTCAGGTGGAGCACCGAGGCACAGTGGGTTGTTACAGATGATAGAGATTCCGACGTGGAAGTGGGAGGTGATCAACATGGACTTTATCACAGGGTTACCTCGCACTCAGAAGAAGCATGATTCTATCTGGGTTATCGTCGACAGGCTGACGAAATCCGCCCACTTTCTTCCCGTTAGGACGACTTTTTCTAGAGGATTATGCTAGACTTTACATCCGAGAGATCGTGAGACCGCATGGGTCCCTATATCCATCATATCGCATGCAGGAGCCCGGTTTACGCTAATTTCGGAGGTCTTTCCGGAAGGGTTTAGGACGCAGTGAGCCTCGCGATCGCATTCCATCCTCGCATCGACGGTCGCAGTAACGCATCATCCGGACACGAGGATATCTGCGAGCCCGTGTTATTGATTTCGTGGGTAGCCGGGAGGATCATTTCCGCTAGTGGAGTTTGCGTAATAACGGCTACCATTCCAAGATCGGATGGCGCTTACGAGGCCTTATATGGGAGAAAGTGCAGTCACCGATAGGCTGGTTCGATGTGGGCGAGGTGCGATTAGTCGGGCGGACTTGATACAATGTGCGATGGATAAGGTGAAGCTTATCCAGAGCGGTTATTGATACCGTAGTCGATGTAAGTCGACGCAGATCATCGGCGTCGACATTTGGAGTTTGAGGTTGATGATTGGGTTTTCTGAAGGTGTCACCCATGAAGCGGTGTGATGAGATTTGGGAAGAAGAAACTCAGCCCAAGGTACATTGGGCCTTATCAGATTGTCCGTAGGGTAGGCAAGGTTGCCTATGAGTTGGATCTGTCGTCCGATCTGGAGGCAGTGCATCCGGTTTCATATTTCTATGCTGAGGAGATGTATCGGGGATCCATCTAGAGTGCACCCGATTGATGATGTCCAGGTGACGGAGGGGTTATCGTATGAGGAGAGTCCCATAGCGATACTCGATCATCAGGTTAGGCGACTGCGGACAAAGGATGTGGCTTCCGTCAAGGTCTTATGGCGGAACGAGAACAGAGAGGAAATGACATGGGAAGCAGAGGAGGACATGAGGCAGAAGTATCCTCACTTATTCCCCACACCTCCAGGTAACTCACTTTTCTACTTGTTAATTTTTTTTGGCATATTTGCTTAAGTGTTATTTTGACTATGTATGGCATTCTTGTTATGGGGGATATAGTTAAGAGGGCCTATATCGATATCTGTTTTGAGAAGGAACATTCAGGACGAATGTTTCTAAGGGGGAGAGAATGTTATACCCCGTAGTTCCAGAATACGTATGTAAGGATGTACGTACGAATGTATAGCCCTATTTAAGGTTAAGGACGAAATTTTGGAATTTTTCCAACGGAAAATATTCCGAACCTCGTGTAGGAAAAAGGTTTTTTATTGAGAATTGGATTCTCAACTTTGGTATTTAAGACTTTAAGAATTTATATGAATTATGGATTTTATTTTTCCGGAATTGGTGACGGGAGGAATTTACGGTTGTATGACCCACTTTATTTTCGAGATTTTTGGCATTACGGATATTTTCGGAAGATGAAATATTTTGGACGAGTAGGAGGGCGACACATGGCACCCCCATGTGGCCCTATGGCCGAAAAAGGGGGGGACCCTTGGCCTTGGACGTTTTTTGGAGACATGTGGCTAGCCACATGTCTCATTTTTGTGGTGGACATATGTCCCAAAGTTGTGGTGGACATATGTCTCAAAGTTGTGGTGGACACTTGGTTGGAAGACTCCACTCACACATGGACCCAATCTTCACCATACACATGCTTGAATCTTGGCCATTGAATGTCCTATAAATACCCCCCCTTAAGTTGCAAGACTTCTTCATCCACTTAAACAATTTCCAAGTCACAAATATCCTCCCCCCCCCCTTTGTTGTAGTTCTCGTCCGAAACTCCCCCCCCCCCCCTCCTTTTTGTAGAAAAATTTCTTCAAGTATTGTTACTATCCCAAAATACCTTAGCCTAAATCCCTTGTAGTATTCCCAAGTTACCTCTATACTAAGAGCCCGGAAATACTACTTTATTTCCTTTAGTCACAAAACGAAACCCTAGGAAATCTTCATAGTTGGATGAAGTATTAGGAGAAGTTGTTTAGAAACTTCTAAGGGTTTCTTGGAGCGGATTGGAGCGTACAGAATTGGAGCTAAACGTTGCTCAGGATCGACTTATAATCTTGGATAATTTTTGGGCTTATCGAGGTAATAATCTTTGTCCTTCTATTGTAATTGGAGATTACATATTGTAGTAGTTTAGAATTGAGTATAAAATATTTAGAAGGATGATATAAAGAAGAGAATTGAATCAGTATTTACATTGACCGTATTTACTGAGACTTGTGTAGTATTACGGAGGGGTCACCCAATTTTCCGTAGAATAAAGAACCTTATGCTTAGAATATTCTACGTAGTCTAGACGTTGATAGACGTATTTGACTATTATAGGTTGATACTCTGCGCGCGACATATTCGACTTGGCAGGTGGATTTAGCCGAGGAGGTATGTGATTCTTCCTATCCTCTTGAGCATGATATTTGTGGAAAATATATAGTACGGTAGACGTACTTGTGTTAACTGAATTTGGTTTCACTTTGATGTCTTTTGACTTGAGTCCTAAATACTAAGAATCTTGAAATATTTCAAAAAGAGTTATGAATCATTATTCAGAAGAAAATTAATACTTGGTTTTAAAAGAATAAGTTCTTTTGGTTTTCCAAACAAATGAGAATGTTTTGATTCATTAAAAAGCTTAAGCGTTATACTAGCTTTATGGGAAGTTAGGTATAACGACTTAAGAAAGATAAAAAGAACGATTTACTTACTTGATTATGAAAGCCTGGTAATGATTTCTGAAGGTGTGGTAAGTTGGTTTGATAGTTAAAACATGTTATGATGCTACGGGTGTTAGTGTCGTATGACTTTTGTGGTAAGGGGGTTTCTTGTTGTGCTTATGTTGATTACGATAAGTGGTTGTGCTATGATTATATCACTTACCCCCTGACTTGTTACGAGCCGCGGGTTAGCTACCCCGATCGAGGAATACCTCACGCGGTCCACGTGACCTATGCGCGAGTCGCGGAGTTCCGGGATGATCACTCCGTGTGTTACGTCGATGCGAGGAATACCTCACGCGTCCACGTGGCCACGCGACCGCGGAGTCCAGTTGATGCCGCGGATTGCTACCCCGATGCGGCGAGTACCTCACGCGAGTCCGAGGACTACGCGACTACATGAGTCCAGGATTAGGCTCGCATAATGATACTATGGGCGATTGGCCTTGCTTCGATCATTAGCAGCCTAGAAAAGACCAGTTATGTTACATCTACTTTGCTCTTGTTTATGCTGTGGCACTATGTGCAGTTAAATTGGGTTGTTTCGTTCATTTTTGTGAAGTGGTTTTAAAATGTTATAATTTCATTTCAGTACTTTACAGTTTCACATACTTGGTACCTGTTGTACTGACCTCCTTCGGGGGGCTGCGTTCATGCCGCAGGTAGAGGTACTCCGGTTGTTGATCCCCGCTCCTAGGATCGCCATTCTGCTTTTGGGAAAGCCCCGTTTCTCCGGAGGCTTATCTTTTGGGTATGATTTCCCTGTCATTGTAGATTTATGTACATTCAGGGGTATGGCGGGGCCCTGTCCCGTCATAGTTGGTTACACTCTTAGAGGTCTGTAGTCCTGTTGTAAATTTGGGATGTAACTGTTCAGACTTGGGTATATATATACATGCCGAAAGGCAACTTTTTCTTGTTTAAACTGTTTCTCTTTTTACACTGTTTTATGTTGGTAAGTTTATATTGTTAGACCCCGTATTTCCAGAGTATGTGCGTGAGGGCGTACGTACAAAAGTTTAAGCCTTAATTAGGCATAAGGGACGAAATTGTGCACAACTAACGAAAAGAATTGTTTTCCGACGAAAAGTTTTCCGAACCTTGCGAAGGGAAAATTACGGTTGCGACATTTATTATTTTTGCGGATTTTTCCGAGAGATGAAATATTTTGGACCAACGAGAGGGCGACACTTGTCACCCTCAAGTGGACGGCATTGTGGGCAATTGTTTGGCACGTTTTTGTCAAGAAAAAGGCCTTGAACATTGGTCAAGGTTAGGTAGGATATTTTGTGATATTTTTGGAGTAGATGGATAAGGTTACACTTGCCCAAATCCCCACCCTCCACTTTCCATCAACTTGTCTTAATCTTGGCCCTTGTTATTACTATAAATACCCCCCCCCCCCCCCTTAGTTGAAGGATTTCTTCATCCCTTAAATAAATTCTAAGTCTTAAAATCCTTCCCCCTCCCTCTCAAGCTCTCGTCCAAACCACCCTCCCTCGAGAAGGCCCTTGGCCAAGTACCCCCTTGGTAGAAAAGTATTCTCCAAGTATTGTTACAATTCTAAAATACCTTAGCCCAAATACCTTGTAGTATTCCAAAGTTATTTCAATACTAAGAGCCTGGAAATACTACTATACTTTCTTTAGTCACAAAACGAAACCCTAGGGGAAAATCTTCATAGTGGTTGAATTATTAAGTAGAAGTTGTGTAGAACTTCTAAGGGTTTCTTGGAGCGAATTGAGCGACGGATTAGGAGCTAAACGTTGTTCAGATCGACATTTAAACTTGGATAATTTTGGGCTTAACGAGGTAAATAATCTTATCCTTCTATTGTAATTGGAGATTACATATTGTAGAAGTTTAGAATTGGGTATAAGATGTATAGAAGGATGGTATAAGAGAAGAGAATTGAACTGTAATTACATGGATCAGACATAAGAGACTTGTGTATTTTGACTGGTGGAAGTCTTGCCCGATTTTCCGTAGCAATAAGAACAACCTTCGCTTAGAATATTCTACGAGTAGTCTAGACGTTGATAGACGTATTTGACTATTATAGGTTGATACTCTGCGCGCGACATATTCGACTTGGCAGGTGGATTTCGCCGAGGAGGTATGTGATTCTTTCTATCCTCTTGAGCATGATATTTTAAAAGAATATATATAGTACGGTAGACGTACGTATGTTAACTGAACGTGGTTTTACTTCGATGTCTTTTGACTTGAGTTTTAAATAATAAGAATCTTGAAGTATTTCAAAAGAATTAAGAATCTTTTTTGAAAGAAGAGTAATACTTGGTTTTAAAAGCTTAAGAGTTATACTAACTTTATGGAAAGTTAGGTATAACGACTTAAGAGAGATAAAAGGAACGGTTTACTTAATTGTTTATGAAAGCCTTATATTGATTGCGGAAATGAGAATAAGTATCGAACAAACCACTGCAGCGCTAATAAAGGAAAATGTATTGACTAATTAAGTATTATTAAAACCAGTAGAAACCTCCATCTACATAGAAGCTAAGATAAGACAAAATTGTATTACATTTCCTAGATCATGGCTGCTTTAATAAGATTGTTATAAACAAGAATAACTTACTCACACATAAGGCATATGTTACTCAAATTGTTTTAAAAAGGAGATTACGTTGTTAAATGTTTAAAACTATGATCTATGAATCTTTTGAAAATAAGAGACTTGAGTATTTGAAATTATGCAACTTGAACTTTTGGAAAAGAATGGGTTATTGATTTTAGAAGTTAAGAGACTTGATCTTAAAAGATAAGAGGCTTGACTTAATTGACTTGATATGAATTTTGTTAAAAAGTGTGAAACCTCATTCGTGAGCAATGAGTACTTGGTTTTTAAAGAATTAATGTATGAAGTACTTTGGGGATAAAAACCCGAACTTGTTGGCATAAAATAGAAAGTACCTTGTGTGAATAACTTGACTATGTTGGTTTGTGATAGTCTTGTAATACTTTCTTGTTGGTTTGATAAGTAAACATGTTAGGATACTACGTATGTTAGTGTCTTGTGATGTTTGTGTAAATGGGTTTCTCTTGATTGTGCTTATGTTGTTTAACGATAAGCCGTTATGTTAGTAATGTACCACTCACCTCTTGACATGATATATCGGGGGTTAAGCTGCCTCGACGCGAGGATGCCTCACGCGGTCCAGGGACCTATGCGGAGCTACGAGTTCCGTGTTAGTGTGCGGGTAATTACCTCATGCGGTCTATGTGGCCACGCGGACTACGAGAGTCCGTGAGGATGCCGGGTTAGCTGCCCCCGATGCGAGGAATACCTCATGCGGGCCTATGTGTGGCCTATGCGGAGCTGCGGTAAGTTCCAGGATTAGACGCGCACATTGATACTGAGGGCGAGTGGCCAGCTTCGATCATGTGGCGGTATAGAAAGACCTCGTGATGCAGTTTGATAGCATTGTTGGTACGGTGGGTTCTAGTAGTCGGCTATGCCTTCTTACTTACCCCGTACGGTTTTATTATGACACAGCGGACCTCGTGTTCATGTATTCCTTGGGTGTTTTATATCATGGATCACGGCAGTGAGGAAGAAATTCCACGCATGATTGATATCAGGGTACGACCCATAGTTATATTTGAGTGATGACTTTAAGGGTGTGAGTCCCTGACTTGACATGACTGCTTACATATGGTGTGTCGTAAATTGGTTATCATATATGTCTTCTGTTTTATATAGACTATTATGATTTCATTTACAATATTTTCAGTTTCACATACTTGGTACCTTTGTACTGACCTCCTTCGGGGGGCTGCGTTCATGCCGCAGGTAGAGGTACACCAGTTGTTGATCCTCGCTCTTAGGATCACAGTTCAGCGTTTTGGGAAGCTCCGTTTCTCCGGAGGCTTATCTTTGGTATAGTCCCCTGTTGTTGTAGGTACTTACATTCAGGGGTATGACGGGGCCCTGTCCCGTCGTTGTTGTTATAACATTCTTAGAGGTCTGTAGTACTGTTGTGGGCAGAGTTTGTAAAAGGGATGTAACTGTTCAAGTTTATGTATATATATGCCGAAAGGCAACTTTTCTCAGAAAAATTGTTTCTCACTTCATATTGTTTCATGTCTTGTTTTATATTCCGCTGGTTACTCTGATGTATGTCTACTTGGGTGCCGGGTAGGCACGATCCACGGCCCGGTTCGGTCGTGACAAAAGTGGTATCAGAGCGCTTAATCCTCGGAAAGTGTCTACGCATCGTATCTAGTAGAAGTCTTGATTATCGGTGTGTGTGCACCACACCAATAATCGTGAGGCTATAGGATATTTAGGATTGGTTTCCATTATTCTCACTCTTAGATCGTGCCTTGAGTCGTGTTATAAGTCGGACCCTCTAACGTAATTCTTTCCTTACCGCTATGCCTCCGCGCAAGGCAACCCGCCCAGAAGGCAAGGCAGCGGAGCCGCGAGTAGAGCACGAGGGTTACGAGGGCACAGCCCAATCATCACCCGAGTGGTGCTTCATTCGGGAGTTCTGCGGCGTCCAAATTTCACAGAGTTTAGCACGGCAGTAGCTCCATCGGCCATGATATCTAGACCTTCACTCCACGACCGTGAGCGCAAAGATGTATTGCAAAGAGACGACTCGCATTAGCTAGGAGTTAGCAAACTGAGAGTATATTATGTACCGATTTATCGCGGTCTTGATGAATATCTAAAGGAGTGTGTAAGAGTAGCTATTCAAAGCATGAGCATGGCTCACAGACGGCTTATGCGCAGCAGCCGAGAAACGAGGGATCGGCGAGTTAACCAAGATAAGCGTAAGAGGCCGGATCGCAGGTACTTTGGTAACTTTCGAGGCGAATCACCTCAGCAGCAGACTGGATATGCACCTCCGCCAGTGCAAAGTGGTCCTCCACAGGGTTCAGGACGTTCGGGGTATGCAGGAGTTGGTCGAGCTCCGTGGCTTCGTTCACAGATACACGTAGGTTCCGGCCACCGATTCGATTTTCCTCGATGTTCACAGCGGGCGCGCCATCCCGGAATGTCGTCTTTTCGTTGGTGCTTGTTTTACCTGAGGCCGTCAGGGCCATGTGACGAAAGAATGTTCAAGTAGGAGGGATGCAAGTAGGAGGACTCACCGCCATTAGTCATGATTCTGGTTCGGAGAGGAAGGGGTGTTAGCTTGAGAGGCCACCCCCACCTCGCGCCGTTAGGTAGGTGTCATTGTGGGAGTGTCGATTTCTTCGACAAATTGTTATGCTTGCGACAGCAGGCCATTTTATGCGAAATTGTCCAACCAGAGGTGGCGGATGTAGAGAATCACCCTTCAGATCGTGGCTAGTTCATCACCTTCCTAGCTATGCGCCCAACAGGTGATTGATTAGAACGACAAAGGGAGTGAAGCAAGATACATGTATATCCTTAACCCTCTAGAGATTAGTATGTGTGATAAGATGAGTATATCTTAAGTGTTATGTTCAGATAGCATTGTGTTAATTGTGATTAGAAATCATGGTTAGTTAAAAGGGTAAGATTGGGGATAGGGAAAGTGTGAGCCTTAGAGTTTTATACGTGGAGACCTTAGAGGCGAGGCCATCTTGAGTAATAGATTTATTTTTTTGTGTTCGACCCTTATCGGAGTGCATAGTATACGTGAGATATATTTGTGTGATAAGTCCCTGAGTAGTGTGAAATGAAAGAGGGTAGTTGAACTAAGAAGACCACTAGGTTTTCGTGAATCGATGGTGAGATTGTTCCGGATCGGGGAACAAGATCTTGGCGCGATAAATGGGTCGGGTTGAGGCCAGATTGCGGGTCAACCCGTAGCCCGGTTTGAAGTAAAGAAAAATTGTGGTGGTCCCGCTTTGTGATAGGGTCACGAGGGTGTTAGGCCCAAGTTTAGTTAACCATCGTACGCGTTCGTGGATGCATTCGACCAGTAGTCGGGCCGATGAGGTCAGCCCATCTTGTCTTTCAGTCTGAACTGTGTACTCGGCAGAGGGTTTTGCGAGATGTTATATATCAGGAAGGTTGTAAGACTGCACGGGGTTCCTACTTTTACTTTATGACAGGCAGTGTAGCCCAGTTTACGGCTATTTCTTTTTATGGAGGTTTTACCAGGCAAGGTTAGGAACTCAGGAGAGTCTCAGTATTGCATTCACCCTCGGGCCGGTGTTTTGATTTCAGGGGTGGCAACAAGGATTATGTGCCTCTTGATTGGGTGAGTATCATTATAGCTACCATTTCAGTATTCGGAGAGTGCCTTATGAAGCCTTGTATAGGCGGTAGTGTAGGTTGCCGGTCGATTGGTTCGATGTTGGTAATATTCAGATAGTTGGTCCAAACTTGACACAGCAGGCAGCGGATAAGGTGAAGCTTATCCAGGAGAGGTTATTGGCAGCTCAGAGTTAGCAGAAGTCATGCGGATAATCGACGTCGACACTTGGAGTTCAGATTGACGGTGGGTTTTCTTGAAGGTACCACCCCGAAAGGGCGTGACGAGATTTGGAAAGCAGGGGAAACTTAGCCCGGGTTACTTTGGGCCTTTTCAGATCATGTGAAGAATAGGCCAGGTTGCCTATATGTTAGCATTTGCCGTCCGACTTAGGAGGAAGTACGTCCGGTCTTTCATGTTGCTATATTCGGAAAAGTATCGGAGATCCATCCAGAGTGTCCCCAGTCAATGATGACCAAGTTGGAGATAGTAACCCCGAGATTTTGGAAACTGAAGCAATAACAGAGAGGTGGTAAGTTTATTTAGGAAGTGTTCGAGTGTACGAGGAGGGTACGACGAGTAAGAGAATAGAAGTGATCATTACTTTTGTGAAGTAAAGGTGCGAAGGGAGTATCTTTTAGCCTTGAAGTGGGAGATTTTGTGATGATAGAGGTAATTCCTCGTGGACTTAGATTTCAGTATTTGCGCGTGTGTTATTTTGTGGCCATGTGTGGCATCGGCAACTTGTTAAGTTAAAAGGAACTTCATCGTTATCTGCTTGAAGGAACATTCGACGAATGTCTCTAGAGGGAGAATGTTAGACCCCGTATTTCCAGAGTATGTACGTGAGGGCGTACGTACAAAAGTTTAAGCCTTAATTAGGCATAAGGGACGAAATTGTGCATAACTAACGAAAAGAATTGTTTTCCGACGAAAAGTTTTCCGAACCTTGCGAAGGGAAAATTACTATGACATTTAATATTTTTGCGGATTTATCCGAGAGATGAAATATTTTGGACCAACGAGAGGGCTACACGAGACACACTCAAGTGGACGGCATTGTGGGCAATTGTTTGGCACGTTTTTGTCAAGAAAAAGGCCTTTAACATTGGTCAAGGTTAGGTAGGATATTTTGTGATATTTTTGGAGTAGATGGATAAGGTTACACTTGCCCAAATCCCCACCCTCCACTTGCCCTCCACTTGCCTTAATCTTGGCCCTTGGTAGTCCTATAAATACCCCCCTTAGTTGAAGGATTTCTTCATCCCTTAAATAAATTCTAAGTCTTAAAATCCTTCCCCCTCCCTCTTGAAGCTATCGTCCAAACCACCCCTCGCCCTTGAGAAGGCCCTACCAAGTACCCCTCTCTTGATAGTTCTCGTGAAATACCCCTTGGTAGAAAAGTATTCTCCAAGTATTGTTACAATTCCAAAATACCTTAGCCCAAATACCTTGTAGTATTCCAAAGTTATTTCAATACTAAGAGCAGGAAATACTACTATACTTTCTTTAGTCACAAAACTAAACCCTAGGGAAAAATCTTCATAGTGGTTGAAGTATTAAGTAGAAGTTGTGTAGAACTTCTAAGGGTTTCTTGGAGCGAATTGGAGCGCACGGATTAGGAGCTAAACGTTGTTCAGATCGACATTTAAACGTGGATAGTTTTGGGCTTAACGAGGTAAATAATCTTATCCTTCTATTGTAATGGAGATTGCATATTGTAGAAGTTTAGAATTGGGTATAAGATGTATAGAAGGATGGTATAAGAGAAGAGAATTGAACCAGAATTACATAGGATCAGACATGAGACTTGTGTATTTTGACGGTAGGGAAGTCTTGCCCGATTTTCCGTAGCAATAAGAACCTTCGCTTAGAATATTCTACGAGTAGTCTAGGCGTTGATAGGCGTATTTGACTATTATAGGTTGATACTCTACGCCGACATATTCGACTTGGCGGTGGATTTCGCCAGGAGGTATGTGATTCTTCCTATCCTCTTGAGCATGATATTTTAAAAGAATATATATAGTACGGTAGACGTACGTATGTTAACTGAACGTGGTTTTACTTCGATGTCTTATGACTTGAGTTTTAAATAATAAGAATCTTGAAGTATTTCAAAAGAATTAAGAATCCTTTTTGAAAGAAGAGTAATACTTGGTTTTAAAAGCTTAAGAGTTATACTAGCTTTATGGAAAGTTAGGTATAACGACTTAAGAGAGATAAAAGGAACGGTTTACTTAATTGTTTATGAAAGCCTTATATTGATTGCGGAAATGAGAATAAGTATCGAACAAACCACTGCAGCGCTAATAAAGGAAAATGTATTGACTAATTAAGTATTATTAAAACAAGTAGAAACCTCCATCTACATAGAAGCTAAGATAAGACAAAATTGTATTACATTTCCTAGATCATGGCTGCTTTAATAAGATTGTTATAAACAAGAATAACCTACTCACACATAAGGCATATGTTACTCAAATTGTTTTAAAAAGGAGATTACGTTGTTAAATGTTTAAAACTATGATCTATGAATCTTTTGAAAATAAGAGACTTGAGTATTTGAAATTATGCAACTTGAACTTTTGGAAAAGAATGGGTTATTGATTTTAGAAGTTAAGAGACTTGATCTTAAAAGATAAGAGACTTGACTTAATTGACTTGATATGAATTTTGTTAAAAAGTGTGAAACCTCATTCGTGAGCAATGAGTACTTGGTTTTTAAAGAATTAATGTATGAAGTACTTTGGGGATAAAAACCCGAACTTGTTGGCATAAAATAGAAAGTACCTTGTGTGAATAACTTGACTATGTTGGTTTGTGATAGTCTTGTAATACTTTCTTGTTGGTTTGATAAGTAAACATGTTAGGATGCTACGTATGTTAGTGTCTTGTGATGTTTGTGTAAAGGGGTTTCCCTTGATTGTGCTTATGTTGTTTAACGATAAGCCGTTATGTTAGTATTGTACCACTCACCTCTTGACATGATATACCGGGGTTAAGCCGCTCGACGCGAGGATGCCTACGCGGGTCCAGGGGACCTATGCGGAGCTACGAGAGTTCCAGGTTAGTGTGCGGGGGTAATTACCTCATGCGGTCTATGTGGCCATGCGGACTACGAGAGTCCAGGAGGATGCCGCGGGTTAGCTGCCCCCGATGCGAGGAATACCTCATGCGGGCCTATGTGTGGCCTATGCGGAGCTGCGGTAAGTTCCAGGATTAGACGCGCACATTGATACTGAGGGCGAGTGGCCAGCTTCGATCATGTGGCGGTCTAGAAAGACCTCGTGATGCAGTTTGATAGCATTGTTGGTACGGTGGGTTCTAGTAGTCGGCTATGCCTTCATACTTACCCCGTACGGTTTTATTATGACACAGGTGGGACCTGGTGTTCATGTGTATTCCTTGGGTGTTTTTATATCATGGACTGCCGGCAGTGAGGAAGGAATTCCACGGGCATGATTGATATTGTGGGCATGAGACCCATAGTTATATTTGAGTGATGACTTTAAGGGTGTGAGTCCCTGACTTGACATGACTGCTTACATATGGTGTGTCGTAAATTGGTTATCATATATGTCTTCTGTTTTATATAGACTATTATGATTTCATTTACAGTATTTTCAGTTTCACATACTTGGTACCTGTTATCGACCTCGCCCGAAGTGCGTTCATGCCGCAGGTAGAGGTACACCAGTTGTTGATCCTCGCTCTTAGGATCACAGTTCAGCGTTTTGGGAAGCTCCGTTTCTCCGGAGGCTTATCTTTGGTATAGTCCCCTGTTGTTGTAGGTACTTACATTCAGGGGTATGGCGGGGCCCTGTCCCGTCGTTGTTGTTATAACATTCTTAGGTGCAGTAAATCGTTGTGGCGAGTTTGTAAAAGGGATGTAACTGTTCAAGTTTATGTATATATATGCCGAAAGGCAACTTTTCTCAGAAAAATTGTTTCTCACTTCATATTGTTTCATGTCTTGTTTTATATTCCGCTGGTTACTCTGATGTATGTCTACTTGGGTGCCCGGGTAAGGCACCAGTCACGGGCCCGGGTTCGGGTCGTGACATATATTCCGCTGGTTACTCTGATGTATATCTACTTGGGTGCCCGGGTAAGGCACCAGTCACGGGCCCGGGAACGGGTCGTGACAGAACTGACCCCACCTCGTTCCCGGCTACCGGTTGACCCGCGATCTTGCCTCAACCCGACCCATTACGTACCAAGCTCTTGTTCCCCCTCCGGAACAATCTTACCTATTCAAGTCCTGAAAGCTATCACTTCCCTCTCACACAACCCATGGAATTATCACACTAATACACCCTATGTATATAATGCACTCCGACAAAGATCACCCGCAAAATCTTTTATTCAAGACGACCTTACATCTAAGGTCTCAACGTGTACTATTCTAAGATTCACACCTTCCATGTCCCCATACTTACCTTTTCAACTACCCATGTTTTCTAAATCACAATTTACACAATACTATCCGTACATAGCACTCAACATGTATCCACCATAACAACATATACAAGTCTCTTAAGGGCTAAAGATATCTCTGTAACTACTGCCTCACTTTCCCTTTGTCGCTCTAATCATAATCCTGCCCTGCAGGGCGCCTAGCTATATAAGGCGATGAACCAGCCACCAATCCCGAAGGCTGAGTCTCTACATCCGTGCTACCTCTGGTTGGACAAACTCTCACCAAATGGCCCTGTTGGCCGCAAGCATAACAAGCTGTCGAAGTAGTACGACACTCCCCAACATGGAATCTATTACAGCGACCATACCGAGGTAAATGTGGCTTCCCCTGGCTACTACCCTCGAACATCTGTGACCCTGCAGCCCTGGAGCCCTGACCTGCTCCCGAATATCCCCGGCGATCAAACCTCCTGCTAGAAGATTGGGAAGGAGCACTCTGTGTCGGCTGAAATGTTGACCTAGCCTGCTGAGGCATGCGCCTCGAAAGTTACCAAAGGATCTCGCCGTCTTGGCCTCTTATGCGATCTCGTCCCTACGTCGGTCTCTACGTTCGCCTCAATCCGTGGCATAAGCTCAGATACGGCAATGTCCATTCCGTGAAGAGCTACTCATGTACAACTCTGCTAGATAATCGTCAAGTCTCGTGACATATCGGTGCACTCTATCCTCCATGTCCGCCACTAAAGCGGGGACATAACGAGCCAACGAGTCAAACTCTATATCAGATTCGAACCGTCCGCCCGTTCTGCCTCAACATCATAAATTTATCTGCCCGAGCTCTCCTCATCTGCGAGGGCAAGAAGTGTGTAAGAAATTCCTCTGAGAACTCGTCCCAACCAGCTGGAAGCGCATGCTCTCCGGGGCGGTTCCGTGAATCAAACCACGATCGGCTGCGATCACGCAGCCGATGTGAACCCAATATCACCGACTCTGTCTCTGAGGCCTTGATCACTTTCATGATCCGCTGCAACTAACGAATAACTCCTGAGGATCTTCCTAAGTTCTCGATCCATAGAACTCTGGTGGACTGCAACTCAAGAAGTCCCGAAGTTTCAAACTATCGAATCTAGGGTGAACTACTGGTACTACCGGAACCTCCGACTCTCGTCTGTCCTCATTCCTAGCCACCAACCTAGCTAGTAACTGGGCCATCTCCTTGTAACTCATATCCTCTGTTCCTGGTCGTGGGACTGAAGACTCAGGTATCGTGGTCTCTGTAGGTACTGCTGCTGCTCTAAACTCTGCTGGAGCTAGCGGCGTCATAAAACTCGCCGTCTGAAGTACTATCTCAGGTAATGACCGGGCCCGCGCCCTCGTACTCCTCTGTGTTCTACTCGCAGCTCCCTTTGCTGCCTTCAGGCCCTGGTTGCCTTGCGTGAGGCATAAGCGGTACATAAGAATACGCGAGGAGTCCAACTTATAACACAACTCTAAGGCACGATCTCGAGTGAGAAGAATGGAAACTAATCCTAAATATCCTGCGACCTCACGATTATAGGTGTAGTGCAACACGCCAATAATCAAGACTTACTAGATACGGTCAGACACTTTCCGAGGATTAAGCTCACGATACCACTTTGTCACGAATCGACTGCTCGGGCATCGTGCCTTACCCCGGGCACCCTAGTGATAATACATCAGAGAAAAACCAGCGGAAATAAAAACTCAAAGACATGAAACAATGAAATATAAGAAAACAGGTTAACCAAAACGGTCACCTTTCTGTATATATACATAAAACCCGAACAATTATATCCTTTTACAAACCACACGCCACAACAAGTACACTTCTAAGAATGTAACCACAACTATGACGGGACAGGGCCCCGCCATACCCCTGAATGTATAAGTACCTACAATGACAGGGGATTATACCAAAGATAAGCCTCCGGAGAAACGGAGCTTCCCAAAATGTTGAACTGTGATCCTATGAGCGAGGATCAACAACCGGTGTACCTCTACATGCGGCATGAACGCAGCCCAAGGAGGTCGATAACAGGTACCAAGTATGTGAAACTGAAAATACTGTAAATGAAATCATAATAGTCTAAATAAAGCAGGAGACATGTATGATAACC
The DNA here is from genome assembly GCA_029844215.1 of Przewalskia tangutica. Taxonomy (NCBI): domain Eukaryota; kingdom Viridiplantae; phylum Streptophyta; class Magnoliopsida; order Solanales; family Solanaceae; genus Przewalskia; species Przewalskia tangutica. Next base: position 80,455,983 of record CM056725.1, read on the forward strand.
AAACTACAGTACACAACATATAAGCGGTCATGTCAAGTCAGGGACTCACTGTCACGACCCGACCTCGGGCCCGCGACTGGTGCCTTACCCCGGGCACCCTAGTGATACAACATCAGAGAAAATCAGCGGAAATAAAACTCATAAAAGGTAAACAGTGAAATAAGCAAACAGGCTAACCCAAAACGGTTACCTTTCTGAACATAAATGAAAACTTGAACAGTTACATCCTTTACAAACCCTTCCCACAACAGTGCTACAGACCTCTAAGAATTTTATAACAATAATGACGGGACAGGGCCCCGGCATGCCCCTAAATGTACAAAAGTTTACAACTTCAGGGAACCGTACCACAGGACAAGCTTCCGGAGATATGGAGCTTTCCGAGAACTGAACAGCGATCCTAAGAGTGCGAATCAGCAAGCTATGTACCTCAACCTGTGGCATAAACGCAGCCCCCCGAAGGAGGTCAGTACAATAGGTACCAAGTATGTGAAACTGAAAATACTGTAAATGAAATCATAATAGTCTATATAAAGCAGGAGACATGTATGATAACCAAACTACAGTCCACAATATATAAACAGTCATGTCAAGTCAGAGACTCACGCCCGTAAAATCATCACTCAAGTACAACCCGGGAATTTAACCCGCACAATGGCCGCATGCCCCGACATCTCACCTCGGTATAAGCATGGCCCTGGAACCGTCCTAGTGGGCCCATACCCGTGGACCATCCAACGTGTAGGTATGCCCAAATGAGATAACACGATAATAATCACTGTGGAAGCATACCCGTGGGCCACCCAACGTGTCAGTATGTCCAAACAAATCACAAGATAATACTCACTGTGGACGCATACCCGTGGGCCACCCAACGTGTCAGTATGTCCAAACAAATAACAAGATAACACTCTTAATGGAAGCATACCCGTGGGCCACCCAACGTGTCAGTATGTCCAAGAGGATCTATATAGTGGAAGCATACCCGTGGGCCACCCAACGTGTCAGTATGTCCATCAATCAACCAGATAGTTGGCCCTCCATCGAGAGGCTCGGTAGCACAAAATCAAACACTTGCACAACAAAGGCTATCACAACAAGCATAGGCAAGTTCCACGTACTCATAGTCTTTCATTTTATTACAACGAATCTGGGTGTTAACCCCAAGGTACTACGTACTTTAACTCTTTAAAAAGATCCATTTCTTTCACAAAAGTCACACGATACCCGTAGTATCAAAAATAGAGTAACTATCTTTTTAAGAAAACCCAAAACAATTTCCATACCTTCTTTTCGAATAAACCAAGACAATACCATGCCTTCTTTTTAAACCAACTTAAGACAAAACCATGACTTCCTTTTTAAACGAAAACACTTCAAATTCTCAAGTCTATCTCTTTTATAATTCAAGCGTCGTACTTTGGAATTTAGGAAAATCAAAACTTGTTATAATGAGCAGCCATGATCTAGAATATGTAATACAATTTTGTCTTATCTTAGCTTCTATGCAGATGGAGGTTTCTACTGGTTTTAATAATAATTAATTAGTCAATACATTTTCCTTTATTAACGCTGCAGTGGTTTGTTCGATACTTATTCTCATTTCCGAAATCAATATAACTTATTCCTTTTAAAACCCAAATACCCATTTCTCAAAAATGCGGTTTCACAACTTTTTAACACAAACCAAGTCCTTACTATATCACATCAAGTCATTTATAAGTCAAGTCTCTTATCTTTTAAAAACCACAAACCATTTATTTACCTACATAAAGTTGTTATAACAAACTTCCCATAAAGCCGTTATAACACTTTATGTTTTACCAACCAATTACAACTATAAGCATTTATGAGACCAAGAGGGCTTATTCTTTAACAACCGAGTGCCCATTACTAACGAATAAGATTTTACTACTTTTTCACACAATCAAGACCTTCACACCTCATATCAAGTCAAGGCACAAAAGGGAAATCAAACTCCTTTAACACACGTGCATCTACCGCACTATATATTTCACAAATAGTCATGCTCAAGAGGATAGGAAGAATCACATACCTCGCGACGATTATCGACAAGTAGCAAATTGTTCCAAAGTACTATAATCTTGCTAGCCTTTTCCACCCTCCAAGTAGAATATGCTACTCGTAGTACTTCACCCTATAATGGTCATAATACGTCTATTAGCTCCTAGCTTTAACGTATAATACTCTAATTGCAAAGCCCCTTATTCTAGGGAAATTTGGACAGCACTTCCTTTGTTTCTACGTACTTTGCCACCTTTTTCAAGGCCGAATTCAGTAACCAAACACGCCACATTTAAGGCCCAACAAAGTAGTTAACAATAGGGGATTACACGCCTACAAGACGTGTAAAATTCTGCCCCACAATACCAATAAGTCTAAACTACAATGTCAATTCGGCACATTTGAGGGACAACAACACAAAGTCTCCTTTCCAATTTCTTTTCAATCCAAGCTATTTAGTATGACACGTAATCAAACCGAAATCGATTAAAGCTACTACAATCCTCTAGTAGATAACATGCGACGACTTTTAGCTAACAACCGAATTGATTACAACATGAGTGGCTAACATGCCCATTTTCGGTTTTCAACAAGACAACAAGATCCAAACTTTTCAAACTTAAATATAACAGCCTCAGGCTCATTTCTTAACTACTATAACTTGAAATCTTCAATTACACAAGAAGGTGGAGATTTTACCTCAAGAAGCCCTCTTTCCGAAATCTTCTTCACTTTCAAATTACCCACACGAACCCTCTACAAGCTTACCAACACTTTGCCTTCTTGCCGCCGCTCCAACAATTTTTCCTTAGGCTAGGTTTTCTTCAAAAACCTAGAGAGAAAAGGGAGAGGAGTTCATGGGAGGGTTCTAAGATGAAATGACCAAGTCTTCCAAGACTTGGTCCTAAAATAGGACCCTTTTCTAAGTCAAAAGGATGGGAGGGACACTTGTCACCCTCCCATGGGCCCTTTTCGAAAATATCCCCTGATTTCACTCTTCCACGACCAAATCCACTTGGCGCCACGGCCCGCCACGGGCCGCGCGCCCACTTCCGAGAATTTCCAAGATTCCGCGCGCCTCGCATTCCGGCGTCGCGCTGCAACCCCAAATAACTCCCAAGATAACCGGCGCCGCGCCGCTCTCCGGCCATGCATCGTGTCCCCGAATCGAAACTCTGCTTTTGCTCGATCACAAGACCGAACTTGTAACTTTCATAACTTTTGACTCTGATGCCCTATCGACGAGCGGTTTGTTGCGTTGGGAACTAGATTTAACGGACTACACACTAGGCTTTTTAAACACCTAACAATACTTAACAACTGGGGTACAACACTCCAAGGTAGACTCAAAATCCGTCCAACACATGTTTGTCAACTTACCTTTCAAACTTTCAAATCTTATATTCCTTGGTATGTTCTTATCTTATCTTCTTGAATTTACGGGGTGTAACATTCTCCCCCCTTAGAAACATTCGTCCCGAATGTTCCTTCTAAGTCTCCAAAATGCAGGCGCCGGTATAGTCTTCACTACTACACCCACAAAATCCATTATGCCTCCCATGGCCATAATATAACACATGCGCAAAGCTTTAAATCCCAGCCAATGAGGAAATCACCTCTAACGTGCATAACATCACTATTTTCTCCACCCCCGGTCTAAAGGATACTCTCGCCATATCCTTACTTCACCAAAAGATCGCTTCCATTCTCTTAACACCCGTTCGCTTCTCTCCTTACTCGTCGTACCCTCCTCGTACACCTGAACTCTTTCTAATATACATACCACAATTCAGTCGCCACTTCAGTTTCCCCAACCTTGGAGTCACCACCTCCAAACTTGGTCATCTTACTAATCCACGTCATGAAGGCTACCACTTCCATATCAAACTACCCATGGAATTATCACACAACATATTTTACGCATACCAAGTACTTTGACAAAGACCAACCGTAAAATCATCCACTCAAGGCGGCCTTGCATCCAAGGTCCTAACTGTTATAAATTCTAAGGCTCACAATCGTCTCGCCTCGGACTTACCCTTTCTCAACTACCCATGTTTTCTAATTCACACTTAACACAATGCTATCCGCATAGCACTTAACATGCACCCACCATAACAACATAAACAAGTCTCTTGGGCTAAAGATATCTCTGCAACTATCGCCTCACTTTCCCTTTGTCGCCTAATCATAATCCTCGCCTGCAGGCGATCGCCATAGGTGATGAACCATCCACCGATCCCGAAGGCTGAGTCTCTACATTCGTGCTATCTCTGGTCGGACAACTCTCACCAAATGGCCCTGTTGGCCGCAAGCATACAAGCTGTCGAAGTAGTACGACACTCCCCATAATGGAGTCTATCACAACGGCCACAACGAGGTAGGGGTGACCTCATCCGACTAACACCCTTCTCCGAACAACCGAACTCGCAATCGACCCGAGTCGAGGCGTCCTCTTTATCCCTCCTACTTGGACATCCTCCCATCACATGGCCCTGACGGTCGCAAGTATAACAATCTCCCAACTAGCACGACACCCTGAGGACCATCCTCAGCTCTCTATCCATAGAACTCTGGCGAACTGCAACTAAAGAAATCCCGAAGTCTCAGACTATCGGATCTAGGGTGAATCACTGGCACTGCCGGAACCACCGACTCCCGTCCTCATTCCCACCACCACCTAGCTAGTAATCGCCATCTCTCTTGAACTCATATCTCGGCCTCGGCCGTGGCACCGAGGCTCGGTATCGTGGCCTCGTGAGAAATCGCCGCCGCTCTAAACTCACTGGGCTAGCGGCGTCATAAAACTCGCCGTCAAGTACTATCTCGTAATGACGTGCATGTGCCCTCAGAACCCTCTCAGTTCTACTCGTAGCTCCTCACGCTTTGCCCTTCCGGGCCCTGGTTGCTTGCGAGGCGCACTGCACATAAGAATACGCCAGAGGAGTCCAACTTATAACACAGCTCTAAGGCACGATATCAGAGTGAGAAGAATGGAAACCAATCCTAAATATCCTGTAGCCTCCTGATTATAGATGTGGTGCACAACACACCGATAATCAAGACTATACTAGACACTGCTCAGAGACACTTTCCGAGGATTAATCGCTCGATACCACTTTTGTCACGACCGACCTCGGACTCCGCGATCGTGCCTTACCCGGCACCCTAGTGATACAACATCGAGAAAATCACGAAATAAAACTCATAAAAGGTAAACAGTGAAATAAGCAAACAGGCTAACCCAAAACGGTTACCTTTCTGAACATAAATGAAAACTTGAACAGTTACATCCTTTACAAACCCCGCCACAACAGGCATGCACTTCTAAGAATTTTATAACAATAATGACGGACGTGGCCCCGCCATGCCCCTGAATGTACAAAAGTCTACAACTTCGTGGAACTGCACTACGTGACAAGCTTCCGAGATATGGAGCTTTCCGAGAACCGAACAGCGATCCTAAGAGTGCGGATCGCCAGTTATGTACCTCAACTCGCAGATGAACGCACTTCGGAGGTCGACAACAGTACCAAGTATGTGAAATCAAAATATCAGAATGAAATCATAATAGTCTATATAAAGCCGGAGACATGTATGATAACCAAACTACAATCCACAATATATAAACAGTCATGTCAAGTCAGGGACTCACGCCCGTAAAATCATCACTCAAGTACAACCCGGGAATTTAACCCGCACAATGGCCGCATGCCCCGGCATCTCACCTCGGTATAAGCATGGCCCTGGAACCGTCCTAGTGGGCCCATACCCGTGGACCATCCAACGTGTCGGTATGCCCAAAGGAGATAATAAGATAATAATCAATGTGGAAGCATACCCGTGGGCCACCCAACGTGTCAGTATGTCCAAATAAATCACAAGATAATACTCACTGCGGACGCATACCCGTGGGCCACCCAACATGTCCGTATGTCCAAACAAATAACAAGATAACACTCCTAATGGAAGCATACCCGTGGGCCACCCAACGTGTCAGTATGTCCAAGAGGATCTATATAGTGGAAGCATACCCGTGGGCCACCCAACGTGTCAGTATGTCCATCAATCAACCAGATAGCCGGCCCTCCATCGAGAGGCTCGGTAGCACAAAATCAAACACTTGCACAACAAAGGCTATCACAACAAGCATAGGCAAGTTCCACGTACTCATAGTCTTTCATTTTATTACAACGAATCTGGGTGTTAACCCCAAGGTACTACGTACTTTAACTCTTTAAAAAGATCAATTTCTTTCACAAAAGTCACACGATACCCGTAGTATCAAAAATAGAGTAACTATCTTTTTAAGAAAACCCAAAACAATTTCCATACCTTCTTTTCGAATAAACCAAGACAATACCATGCCTTCTTTTTAAACCAACTTAAGACAAAACCATGACTTCCTTTTTAAACGAAAACACTTCAAATTCTCAAGTCTATCTCTTTTATAATTCAAGCGTCGTGCTTTGGAATTTAGGAAAATCAAAACTTGTTATAATGAGCAGCCATGATCTAGAATATGTAATACAATTTTGTCTTATCTTAGCTTCTATGCAGATGGAGGTTTCTACTGGTTTTAATAATAATTAATTAGTCAATACATTTTCCTTTATTAACGCTGCAGTGGTTTGTTCGATACTTATTCTCATTTCCGAAATCAATATAACTTATTCCTTTTAAAACCCAAATACCCATTTCTCAAAAATGCGGTTTCACAACTTTTTAACACAAACCAAGTCCTTACTATATCACATCAAGTCATTTATAAGTCAAGTCTCTTATCTTTTAAAAACCACAAACCATTTCTTTACCTACATAAAGTTGTTATAACAAACTTCCCATAAAGCCGTTATAACACTTTATGTTTTACCAACCAATTACAACTATAAGCATTTATGAGACCAAGAGGGCTTATTCTTTAACAACCGAGTGCCCATTACTAACGAATAAGATTTTACTACTTTTTCACACAATCAAGACCTTCACACCTCATATCAAGTCAAGGCACAAAAGGGAAATCAAACTCCTTTAACACACGTGCATCTACCGCACTATATATTTCACAAATAGTCATGCTCAAGAGGATAGGAAGAATCACATACCTCGCGATTATCGACAAGTAGCAAACTGTTCCAAAGTACTATACTCTTGCTAGCCTTTTCCACCCTCCAAGTAGAATATGCTACTCGTAGTACTTCACCCTATAATGGTCATAATACGTCTATTAGCTCCTAGCTTTAACGTATAATACTCTAATTGCAAAGCCCCTTATTCTAGGGAAATTTGGACATCACTTCCTTTGTTTCTACGTACTTTGCCACCTTTTTCAAGGCCGAATTCAGTAACCAAACACGCCACATTTAAGGCCCAACAAAGTAGTTAACAATAGGGGATTACACGCCTACAAGACGTGTAAAATTCTGCCTCACAATACCAACAAGTCTAAACTACAATGTCAATTCGGCACATTTGAGGGACAACAACACAAAGTCTCCTTTCCAATTTCTTTTCAATCCAAGTTATTTAGTATGACACGTAATCAAACCGAAATCGATTAAAGCTACTACAATCCTCTAGTAGATAACATGCGACGACTTTTAGCTAACAACCGAATTGATTACAACATGAGTGGCTAACATGCCCATTTTCGGTTTTCAACAAGACAACAAGATCCAAATCTTTTTAAACTTAAATATAACAGCCTCAGGCTCATTTCTTAACTACTATAACTTGAAATCTTCAATTACACAAGAAGGTGGAGATTTTACCTCAAGAAGCCCTCTTTCCGAAATCTTCTTCACTTTAAAATTACCCACACGAACCCTCTACAAGCTTACCAACACTTTGCCTTCTTGCCGCCGCTCCAACAATTTTTCCTTAGGCTAGGTTTTCTTCAAAAACCTAGAGAGAAAAGGGAGATGAGTTCATGGGAGGGTTCTAAGATGAAATGACCAAGTCTTCCAAGACTTGGTCCTAAAATAGGACCCTTTTCTAAGTCAAAAGGATGGGAGGGACACTTGTCACCCTCCCATGGGCCCTTTTCAAAAATATCCCCTGATTTCACCCTTCCGACCAAATCCGCCACGGCGCGACGCTTCCACCTCCGAATTTCCAGATTCGCCGCGCCCTCAGATTCGGCCATGGGCGCTGCAACCCCAGCGAACTCCCAAGAGACCGCGCCGCTTCGCTTCCGGCCAAGCGCCAGGACTTCGAACCGAAACTATCATGCTCGATCACAAGACCGAACTTGTAACTTTCATAACTTTTGACTCCGATGCCCTATCGACGAGCGGTTTGTTGCGTTGCGAACTAGATTTAACGGACTACACACTAGGCTTTTTAAACACCTAACAATACTTAACAACTGGGGTACAACACTCCAAGGTAGACTCAAAATCCGTCCAACACATGTTTGTCAACTTACCTTTCAAACTTTCAAATCTTATATTCCTTGTTATGTTCTTATCTTATCTTCTTGAATTTACGGGGTGTAACACTCACGCCCTCAAGGTCATCACTCATGCCCGTGGAATTCCTTCCTCACTGCCGGCAGTCTATGACATAAATCATACTCATGTGACGCGCCCGTGGCATCCTACCTCACTGTCGGCGTACACATATACAATACATATATATATACCTCCTGCCCGTGGAATCCTCCATCACTGTCGGCAGTCGTAGGTGTAACATATAACCATGTGACCCGCCAGTGGCATCCTACCTCACCGTCCAGACACATATAATATATATATATATATATATAATACGCGCCGCATGCCCCTAATCCTCATCCTGTAGCATGGCCATAACGCGTGCCTCGCATCCTCATCGTAGGTGCAGTCTTCACGAGCTAGCCCATGGAGTAATAATCGATATACCATGCCCCTAATCCTCATCGGTGTAGATGTGTCTTCAGGGAGCTAGCCCATGGAATAATAGTAATGGTCACATGCCCCTAATCCTCATCGGTGTAGACGCCCATGTGACAATAATAATATACCGAGTTTAACTCCGCATGGCCGCACGCCCCCGTAATCCTCATCTGTAGACATGTCCATGTGATAATAACTAAACTCACAACCGGTCCGAAGGGATTAACCGACCGGTTGACCAGAGTTTAACCGATCGGCCCGACGGTGGCATACTGGGTTGGGGTTGGTGTCACGACCCATTCCGGCCCGTGGATCGTGCCTTACCCGCACCCAAGTAGTCATACATCGAGAACAATCGAATATAAAACAAGACATGCAACATGATATAATTAGAACATTTTTTCTCGAAGAAAAGGTTGCCTTTTCAAGATATATACATAAACCAAGTTTTCAGCTACATCCCAACTGCATAACATGACTACAGCACTTAAGGAAAATAACAACTATGGCGACAGTATTCCCGCCATACCTCGATCAGACAAACTATCTACAACAGGAGATCATACCCAAAAGTAGAGCCTCCGAGAGAGTGGAGCTCTCGACACCAACGTAGAGATCCTAAGGATGTGGATCTAGTACCGCTCTCTAGAACTCGGCATTTAACGCAGCCTCGGGCGAGGTCAAGACAACAGTACCAAGTATGTGAAACTATAAAGTACTTTAAATGAAATCAAAGTATTCAAAACCTTTTCACCAATACATTCGCTTCAATTGCACATAGTGCCACATCACAACAATAATGAATAGGAAAATCAGAATGTGTCTAGTCTAGGCCGCGAATGATCGGGCAAGGCCAACCGCCCATAGTATCATTCTGCGTGCCTAGTCCCGACTTCAGTAGTCCGCATAGGTCACACACGCACGCGTGAGGTATTCCCCAGACGGGGTAGCTAGCCCTGCATTCTCCTCGACTTCCGCAGTCCGCATAGCCTCAAAAGACCGCATAGTCCCACGGACCGCATAGGGCATCCCCGTGACGGGCTAAGCACCTTAATGATCAATCTCGAGCATACCGCAGACTCCGCATAGTCTCATAGACCGCATAGGCCGTATAGACCGCATCGAGGTGGCAAGCCCTCGGTATACTAAGTCGAGGGTAGGTGATACAATAACGATAAACGGACTTACCGGTTAGCAACGTAAGCACGCAAGAATGACCCCTTCACAACATTACAAGACAATTTAACACATGCAGATCATAGTATGTCTACCTATCAACCAATCTTACTACTCTTAATGAAATCAATACAAGGCTTTTATAAACAAACAAGTAAATAGCCTTTTATCATTCTTAAGTTGTTATACCTACTTCCATAAAGCTAGTATAACTCTTAAGCTTTGTTTTAAAACCAAATATTACTCTTACGTTAAATATGATTCATTATTCCTTTGACATACTTCAAGGTTCTTATTATTCAGCTTAAGTCAAAAGACATTGCCGACATCATATGACGCTCACCGTACTATATATACTTAACATATCATGCTCAAGGGTATAGGAAGAATCACATACCTTCTGGCGAAATCCACCGCCAAGTCGAGTATGTCGCGCAGAGAATCAGCCTATAATAGTCACGCATAACTATCAAAGTCTAGACTATTCGTAGGTCATTCTAAACAGAGGTCCTCAATTCTACGGAAAGTCAGGCAGCACAACCCTACCCGGTGAGTTATATAAGTTCATCAGAAAACAAATTCTATGTAAGTACATTTGATTATTCTTCTTTAAACCCTTCTAAGTGATTAACACTTCAATTCTATTCTCAGAATATACTTCTAAGTATTTATACTATTCTTCTTCTACAACAAAGAAGTATTCTTTAATTCAAAAGAGGGTTAGGATTAGTTACCTCGGTAAGCCCAATAATATCCTAGAAAAGTCGCTGAGCAAGGTTTTGCTCCTAAGTTGTATGCTCCATGAAACCTTAGAAGTTCTTCACAACTTCTACTAAGTGCTAAGGTATTTGGGCTAGGGTATTTTGGGCATTATAACAATACAAGGCAACTTTTCTACCATGAGGGGGATAGGTTTCGGCCAGGCTAGTGGGGTAGCCTCGCCAAGCTTCTCAAGGGAGGTGTGTTTGGACGAAACAACAAGAGGAGAGGAGGGATTTGAGACTTAGATAGATTGCTCAATTTAGGATGAAATAACTCTTCAACAAGGGGGGGTATTTATAGGTCAAGACATGGCCAACCAATGGCCAAGATTATGCCAAGTGCAAGGCAAGTGTAGGGTGAGGATTTAGGCAAGTGTCCTTGGCCAACTTGCACACAAAATATCTAGCCAACTTTATGACAAGGCTTGGCATTCCAATCGGCCTTAATGCCGTGACAAGTCCACCAATGAGAGGGTGGAAAGTGTCGCCCTCATTGGTCCAAAGTGTTACGCCTCTCGGAAAAATCCGCAAAAATAAGAAATGACATAGCCGAATTTATCCTATGAAAGCCGTGGAAACGTTTCGCCTGAAAACCGTCGCTGTGAGTTGTGCCTAAAAATCGCCCAAGGCCTAACTTTAAGACCAAAACTTTTGACGTATTCCTTTACGTACATACCCGAAATACGGTATAACATTCTCCCTTCCTTAGAAACATTCGTCGAATGTTCCTTCCCAAGACAGATAACGAAAAGGTTCTTCATAACTTAAACAAATTGCAAATGCCACACACGCCACAAAACAACATTTTAGGCAAACGATAACGAAAATTATAAGTAGGAAAGTGAGTTACCTGGAGGGGTGGGGAATAGGTGAGGGTACCTCTGCCTCATGTCCTCCTCTGCTTCCCACGTCATCTCCTCCCTAAGCTCGTTCCGCCACAGGACTTTGACGGAAGCCACGTCCTTCGTCCGCAGACGCTAACCCGACGATCGATTATCGCTATGGAACCTCCTCATACGATAACCCCTCGGTCACCTGGACATCGTCGATCGGATGTACCCTGGATGGATCCCCGATACATCTCCTCAGCATAGAAACGTGAAACACCGGATGCACTGCCTCCAGATCGGACGGCAGATCCAACTCATAGCAACCTTGCCTACCTCGCGACAATCCAAACGCCCAATGTACCTTGGGCCGAAGTTTTCCTTCTTCCCGAATCTCATCACACCCTTCATGGGTGACACCTTCAGAAAACCCAATCATCAATCGCGAACTCGGATGTCGACGCCGATGATCTGCATATGACTTCGCCGACTCGAGTCAATAGCCGCTCGGATAAGCTTCACCTTATCCATCGCCGCCGCACTAAGTCCGTCCCACTAATCGTACCTCGCCCACATCGAACCATGCTATCGGTGATCTGCACTTCCTCCCATACAAAGCCTCATACGGCGCCATCCGAATGCTAGAGTGGTAGTTGTTATACGCGAACTCTACCGGCAAGTGATCCTCCCACTACCCTCGGTCAATAACACAGCTCGCAGATATCCTCGCAGTCCGATAGTGCGCCTGCTCGTCCGTCTGCTCGTGGATGGAATGCAGACTGTGCTCACCGGCCCCTAAACCCTTCGAAGGACTCTCCGTTAGCCGAAATCGGGCTCTCGCCGATATGATCGAAATAGGGACTCCATGCATCGACGATCTCTGATGTAAAGTCCGCATAATCTCACCGAAAAAGTCGCCCCGACGGAAGAAAGCTGGCTGATTTCACACCGCCGACGATAACCCATATAGAATCATGTCTCTCCGAAAGGCGAGGCAATCCTGATGAAGTCCATGTTGATTACCTCCCACTTCCGTGTCGATCTCTATCGCAGAACAAACCACCGTGCCTCCGTGCTCTACCTTCACCGCCGACAACACGCACCGAGCTACGAACTCGCAACGCCCTCTTCAAACCATCCCACCAATACATGATCTAAGGTCGTGGTACATCTTGGTCGACTCGATGGATAGAGTAACGCGCTACCGTGCTTCCCCAAGAACTCGCCAAGTCTCAAACATCCGAACACACAACTCGCCAAACCTTAGCACCCCATCAAAGTGCTACCTCGTGCGACCCTTGCCCTCACGTAAGAGTCAGATCACGATATCGAATCAAAGCCGATCTCGAATCGCTGCTCTTCACCTCGACGATGGAAGACTCGGCAACCTCACGAACTCTAACCCCGCTGCTATCAGAATCAATCAAACGGACACCAAGGCTCGCTAACTGATGCAAATCACGAACCATGCCCCTCCTCTCAGGCTGAATATCTGATAAGCTACCCATAGACCTACGGCTAAGTGCATCGCCATAACGCTGGCCTTCCCGGTGGTACAGATATCGACGCCATAGTCCTTCAAAGAACTCTAACCACCGCTCTCGTAGGTTCAGCTCCCTCCGTCAAGATATACCGAGGCTCTTGTTCAGATAAATATCCACGTGAACCCCATACAAATAGTGCCTCCGCATCTTCAAAGCGTGTATCACCGCCGCCACCCAAATCACGCGGGTAGTTCCTCTCGTGAATCTTAAGCCGCCGATGCGTATGCTATAACTCGCTCGCCGCATCAACACACATCCCAACCCGATGCCCGACGATCACAATACACTACGTAACTATCCGACCTCGTGAAGAGTAAGAACGGGGCGCCGCTCCTTTAGCAACCGGAAACCCCGCCACACGCATCACCATCAAACTTAGCCGCCTCGAGTCACCTAGTCAATGGGCGTAGATAGAAGCAAACTTCTACGAACCGATAATATCCTCGCAAGGCCCGTAAAACTACGAACCTCTGGCGGAGTAGAGGTTCAGGCCAAGTCCTAATCGCCGATCTTGCCAGATTCACTAATGCCATCACCCGACAATATGCCCAAGAAAAGCTACCAAGTCAACCAAAACTCACATTTGGAAAACTTCGCATACAAATGCCGATCCCGAGAATCACAAGATAGCCTCAAATGCTCCGCATGCTCCCGCCCGAGCGAGAATAGACCAAGATATCATCAATGAACACTATCACAAATGTGTCCAAAATGGTTTGAACACTCGGTTCATCAAATCCATGAATACCACGAGCATCGTCAACCCAAAAGACATGACCAACTCATAATGCCCGCATCGTCCGAATGCATCTAGGGACATCCACCTCTAACTCGAACTCGATGATAGCCCGATCGTAGATCAATCTTGAAAAACATCTCGCGCTCGCAATCGATCGAACAAATCATCAATCACGGGAAGAGGGTATCTGTTTAATGGTCACCTTGTTCACCGCTCGTAATCAACACACATACGCAGCGCCCCGCCCTTCTTCTTCACGAACAATACCGGCGCCCCGTGGAGAAACACTAGGTCCGATGAAACCCTTCTCCAACAAATCACTCACCGCTTCCTTCAACTCTCTCAACTCGGCAGTGCCATCCGTATGGCGAATGGAAATAGCCGAGTGTCCGCAGACATCTATACAAAACTCGATCTCCTCTCGTGAGGATACCCGGAGGTCGTCTGAAACACGTCCGGGAACTCACGACATCGAATCGACGGAAAATCGTACCGCACCTCGTGATCAAACACCCGAACTAGATGGTAGATATACCCTTCGCACCATCTTCCTAGCCTCGAGGTAGGAAATAAACCTACCCTCTACGATACCGTGCTCCTTCCCACTCAACAACCGGCCTCAGAAACTGGAACTGCATTACTTTCTCTCTCAGCCTACATTGGCATAGCAAGAGGCTAGCCAATCCATCCCCATAATCACGCTAAAGTCAATCATCTCCAACTCTATCAAGTCGGCCAGGGTCCGACGATCAGAATGGTTACAGACAAGCTCTATATACCCGCCGAGCTACCACCGAATCCCCACCGGCGTAGCTACCTCGAAAGGGCTATGGACTCAGTGCTCTATCCCTATCCTACTAGCAACAAGGGAGATATATAGACAGAGTAGAACCCGATCTATCAAAGCATATACATCAAACCCAGAACCGATAAGGTACTGGACGACATCGTGTGAGGCCTCGATCCGCTTACCGACAGCATAAATGCGGTTCGAGGACCGCTAGAATCGACTCGCGCACGACCGCCGCGACTGCTGATCTCACAGACTCGCCCGGGCGAGTAATCGCTGGGATGAAGAAGCAATGCACTCGTAGCCGGGCCCTACTCGCCACGCCGGCCGCAAACTCGCGAAATGACCTGCCGCCACAAGTATGGCAAGTTCCCGTAGTAGCATAACAGCCTCCTGAATGGAATCTACCGCAACCGCACACCGAACAGACTCGAACGGTTAGCACCTCGCTACTCGAAATCAAGTCCCGGGCCCCGACCGCCCCGATCGCTCTGGGCCGTATCAGAATGATGTAGGAGTGCTCGAGCCGCCGTGGTGCACCGACCTCTGATGCTTCACCCCGAGAACCACCAAAGAACCGCCGTCTTGGCCTTCTTCTCGCCGATATCGGTCTACCCGGCGGTCTCTACGCCTCGCATCCTAATGCATGAGCTCGCATACGTAATGTCCATGCTCGGTGAAGGGAC
This sequence comes from Przewalskia tangutica, assembly GCA_029844215.1. Lineage (NCBI taxonomy): Eukaryota > Viridiplantae > Streptophyta > Magnoliopsida > Solanales > Solanaceae > Przewalskia > Przewalskia tangutica. Next base: position 80,471,406 of record CM056725.1, read on the forward strand.
ACACCCGCACAAGACTCGGCCATATAGTCGCTTCAGCCCGCGACGTAGCGATGCACCCGGTCCTCCATATCGCTACCGGGCAGAACATACCGAGCCAATGAATCAAACTCGACATTGTACTTTCTAACTGCGCGCCCTCCTTGCCTCAAGAATAAAAATTGCCGATCGTGCCCTCCTCATCTGCGAGGCAAGAAGTGTGTGAGAAAGCCTCAAAACTCATCCCATTCTTTGAGGTGCATGCTCTCCCGAAAGCTCCCATGAATCGAACCAATCGATCGCGGTATCACGCACCGATGCGAACCGAATGTCACAGACTCGCCTCAAGCTCACCACCCGCATAATCCTCAGAATCGACGGATGAACTCCTCGCGGATCGCCCTCCCGCCGACCCAGAAAACTCGCGGGCTACAACGCGAAGTCCTAGCCTCATACTATCTCGCCTCCGTGAACAACGGTGCTACCGAGCCGAATCGTATCGAATGGCCGCCAAACCTCTCTCATATCCGCCACGACCTTGGCTAGTAATCGCCATCTCCTTGTACCCTAACTCCTCGCCTCGGCCGGTGGATCGAGGCGTAGGCACCGTGGTCTCATCGCCGCCAGGCCCTAAACTCGCTGGGCGGCGCCGTAGAACTCGCCGTCCGAGGCATCGCCTCGGTAAAGACGGGCTCGAGCCTCGTGAACCTCGTGTCATACTAGCAGCCTCTCACGCTTTGCCCTTCTCGCCCGGTTGCCTTTACGTGAGGCATAATCAGCATAGAAAGGAATACGTTAGAGGTCCAACCTATAACACGCCTCTAAAGCACGATCTCGAGTGAGAAGAATAGAAACCAATCCTAAATATCCTATAGCCTCCTCGATTATCGTGGTGCACAACACACCGATAATCAAGACTTACTAGATACGGCCTCAGACACTTTCCGAGGATTAATCGCTCGATACCACTTTTGTCACGACCCATTCCGGCCCGTGGATCGTGCCTTACCCGCACCCAAGTAGTCATACATCGAGAACAATCAATGGAATATAAAACAAGACATGCAACATGATATAATTAGAACATTTTTCTCAAGAAAAGGTTGCCTTTCGATATATACATAAACCAAGTTTTGCTACATCCCAACTGCATAACATGACTACTGCACTCTAAGGAAAATAACAACTATGGCGACAGGCCCCGCCATACCTCGACTGCACAAACTATCTACAACAGGAGATCATACCCAAAAGTAGAGCCTCAGAGTGGAGCTCCCGACACCAACGTAGATCCTAAGGACGTGGATCTAGTACTGCTCTCTAGAACTCGCGATTTAACGCACTTCAAGGAGGTCAAGACAACAGTACCAAGTATGTGAAACTATAAAGTACTTTAAATGAAATCAAAGTATTCAAAACCTTTTCACCAATACATTCGGTTCAATTGCACATAGTGCACATCACAACAATAATGAATAGGAAAATCAGAATGTCTAGTCTAGGCCGCGAATGATCGGGCAAGGCCAACCGCCCATAGTATCATTCTGCGTGCCTAGTCTCGACTTCCGTAGTCCGCATAGGTCACACACGCACCGCATGAGGTATTCCCCGTGACGGGGTAGCTAGCCTGCACCTCCTCGACTTCCGCACCGCATAGCCTCAAAAGACCGCATAGTCCCATGGACCGCATAGGCATCCCGCGACGGGCTAAGCACCGAATGATCAATCTCGAGCATACCGCAGCTCCGCATAGTCTCATAGACCGCATAGCCGATAGACCCGCATCAAGTGGTGGCAAGCCCTGTATACTAAGTCGAGGGTAGGTGATACAATAACAAGACAACGGACTTACCGGTTAGCAACGTAAGCACAAGAATGACCCCTTTCACAACATTACAAGACAATTTAACACACGCAGATCATAGTATGTCTACCTATCAACCAATCTTACTACTCTTAATGTAAATCAATACAAGGCTTTTATAAACAAACAAGTAAATTCCTTTTATCATTCTTAAGTTGTTATACCTACTTCCCATAAAGCTAGTATAACTCTTAAGCTTTGTTTTAAAACCAAATATTACTCTTCCGTTAAATATGATTCATTATTCCTTTGACATACTTCAAGGTTCTTATTATTCGTGCTTAAGTCAAAAGACAGTGCCGATTATCATATGTACGTTTACCGTACTATATATACTTAACATATCATGCTCAAGGGTATAGGAAGAATCACATACCTTCTCGGCGAAATCCACCTGCCAAGTCGAGTATGTCGCGCGCAGAGAATCAGCCTATAATAGTCACAGCATAACTATCAAAGTCTAGACTATTCAGAGGTCATTCTAAACAGAGGGTCCTCAATTCTACGGAAAGTCGGGCAGACAACCCTACCCATGAGTTATATAAGTTCATCGTGAAAACAGTCTATGTAAGTACATTTGATTATTCTTCTTTAAACCCTTCTAAGTGATTAACACTTCAATTCTATTCAGAATATACTTCTAAGTATTTATACTATTCTTCTTCTACAAGAAGTATTCTTTAATTCAAAAGAGGGTTAGGATTAGTTACCTCAGTAAGCCCAATAATATCCTAGAAAAAGTCGCGCCTGAGCAAGGTTTTGCTCCTAAGTTGTATGCTCCAAGGACACCTTAGAAGTTCTTCACAACTTCTACTAAGTGCTAAGGTATTTGGGCTGTGGTATTTTGGGCATTATAACAATACAAGAAGGCAACTTTTCTACCAAGGGAGGGGATAGGTTTCGGCTAGGCTGGGGGGGTAGCCTCGCCAAGCTTCTCAAGGGGAGGGTGTGTTTGGACGAAACAACAAGAGGAGAGGAGGGATTTGAGACTTAGATAGATTGCTCAATTTAGGATGAAATAACTCTTCAACAAGGGGGTATTTATAGGTCAAGACATGGCCAACCAATGGCCAAGATTATGCCAAGTGCAAGGCAAGTGTAGGTGAGGATTTAGGCAAGTGTCCTGGCCAACTTGCACACAAAATATCTAGCCAACTTTATGACAAGGCTTGGCATTCCAATCGGCCTTAATGCCGCGACAAGTCCACCAACGAGAGGGTGGAAAGTGTCGCCTCTCATTGGTCCAAAGTGTTACGCCTCTAAAAATCCGCAAAAATAAGAAATGACATAGCCGAATTTATCCTATGAAAGCCGTGGAAACGCTTTCGTCGGAAAAACCGTCGGTGAGTTGTGCCTAAAAATCGCCCAAGGCCTAACTTTAAGACCAAAACTTTTCAGACGTATTCCTTTACGCACATACCACGAAATACGGTATAACAGCTGGATCGCCTCAACCCCAACCCGCACGGTTATAAAAACCCTAAGGCGGACCAGTTAGGCCCTGTGAACGAAAACTGTTCCATTACCGGTTAACCGGACCGGACCGGTAACAAAAAAAATTTTAAAAAAATTAAAAATTTTGCCCAAACGGTATTGTTACCGTTGGGCTTGGGAGGGGGGGCTGGGGGGCAGGGGCCTTGCCAACGGTCATTTCGACCGTTGGCCCTATTTTTTTTTTTTTTGTTTTGTTTTTTGTTTTGTTTATTTATTTATTTTAATTCTATTTTTACCCTTTAAAAAATCTATAAATTCTCTACATTTTCTTCATTGTTATCACACAACATTTCTCTCAATTCTCTTATTCTCATACTCTCTTAATCATCTTTATTATCAATTTTCAAGTTATTATTATTATTAGTTTTCAAATTCAAAGTAGCAAGACGCAAGACTTCGAGCTTCGAGTTTCAATTGAATTCTGAATCCCGAAGTTTGGTACACTAGTTTCATTCTCTAATTATTTTATTAAATTGTCATATTTATTTGTTGATTATTTAAATATTTTATAATGTCTTTACTAAGGGAATTCGTCGGATCATGACGTAAATCTAGTTCAAGGGGTAAAAAATCTGTAGGTTCTTCATCATCTAATCAAAATATAGATTATAATCAAATGCAAGAAGATTTTGGAATAGAAGATAATGAATGTGATAACGTTCAATTAGATGATATTGATGAACTTGAAGAAGAAGAATAAGAACAAGAACCTCCTAAACCTACAAGTGTTCCTTCTGTCACTGTTGGTACTGCTAGTGGTAGTCGTAGTCGTAGTCGTAGACCTCCTGTACCAGGACCAGTAGCAAGAAAAAACAGGAGGAAAGTGTGGCTCTTTTATGATAAAGTTGTGGTCTTGATAGAGTTAAATGTAATATTTGTGGGAAAACTTATAAACATAAGGCGGGGTGGTGACGGGACGCACTATAGGTAGACATATAAAATACGATCATACAAGACAATGGAATGTCATTCACGATTTAGAACCCGTCAACAACAACTTAATCCATTAACCTGGGGTTGGCTAAGTACGATCCAAAAAAGATCGCATTGAATTAGTAAAATGATTGTCGAGGTTGTTTGCCTTTTTCTTTTGCTTCTTCTTCATATTTAATTACATATATTCAAAGAGTATATAATCCTTTTTTAAAGGTGTTCCTCGTAGTACTACTAGAGCCAATATTTTTAGACTTCATAATGATTATGTTATTTTCTTGCAATATTTGTTTGATAACCTTCCATGACATGTTAGTTTTACTTGGACATTGGACACGTTGAACGGTTATGATTATTTAACAATTACTTGTCATTGGATTGATGAAAATTTTAGAATGGAAAATGTATTATTGCTTTTATGCGTATGACGAGGATCAAAGTCATCTTGGAAAATATATGTTTAAACTATTTGTTTTTATGCCCAAAAATATAATCTTTATAATAAAATACTTTGTGTATCATTCGATAATGCATCTAATAATATCACAGAGATCTTTTAAAAGAAGTACAACCAATTTCTGATATATTTCATGTTCTTATTTCTTGTCAAATATATAATTTAATTGTTAAAAGTGGTCTTGATTTATTTTCACCTGAAATAAAACTTGTCAAAAGAGCTGTTGGAGTTATTCAGGGTAATAATAGGAAAAATAGAATTATAGAATTTAAAGAAAAATTTAAACAATTTAATTTGAGACCTAAATTCATGCCAAAAGAGATTATTACACGGTGGAATTATACTTATTTATTTTTAAAAGAATGTTATAAGTATAAAGACCCCATAACACATGTTGCAAATGCACATTGTAAGAACGTGATGTATATGTTAACCGACGAACATTGGAAATCAATTGGTGAACTTTTAAAAAATTTACGTAAATTTTACACTGCAACTGTTGAATTTTCAGGATCTTATTACCCAACAGTTTCTAATGCTTTAGCTCATATAGCTGAAATTTCATATTTACTTTATGGTTTAAAATCAAATGTGAAATATAAAGATGCAGTTACAGTTATGTTTGAAAAGTTTAAAAAATATTTTTTTCCTATTCCTGATGTTTATTATATTGGTGCAGTCTTAAATCCTTCTATTAAAAAAGTAGATTGTCATAATTTAATATTTAGTTTATATACTTATATGGAAATAAGTCAAACAGAAACTCCATCTTCATTTGATTGCATAAGTAAACTTGATACTAATTTAAATACATTATATGAATATTATGTTACATTACATGATAACACCAACTCTGCTACTAATATTCCTTCTAGTTCTGGTTCTGTGTCTACACCTGCAGGATTCAATGATGATGACGATGAAGAAGAATCTTTAGACATATAGAGCACTTTTACAACACAACCAACCACAAGCCGATCTTGCGATGAGATGCAATTTTATTTGCAAAAGCCAATGTGAGTCAAGAAATTTTTGACCCTTTACAATAGTGAGGATAACAAAGGCAATTCTGTACTTGCAGCGATGGCGGGATGTTCTTAATGTGTCGATCTCAAGGTGGCTTCTGAAAGTACATTTAGCCAAGCACGAGATCAAATAGGAGACACACGTCACTCATTGGGTGGAAGCACATTAGAAGTGTTAGTCTGCTTAAAGGATTGGATCAGATCAGAGAGAAGAAATCAAGGATGTGGAGACGTTAATTCTCCGGAAGATGAAGAAATAGGCAATATTTTGGAAGGCGGGGCGAGGCGGATCGAATTAATACTTCAGATTTAGAGGCTATGGAGCATAACCAATTCAATCAACCTATAGATTACGAAGAACTTGCAAAAAGGATGCATAATATGTAAATAAAATTATTATTACTTCATTATGTACTCTTATTAACGTTATGAAAGTTCAAAAGTTTACATCTTATCATTAATTTTAATTTTACTATCTATTTAGTTGTTAATCATATTACTTATTTGTTAACTTATATCTACTAATCTAATAAATTAATAAAAGTATAATTACAAATTTACAATATAAAGTTATAAACTATAAATCGTATAAAGTATAAAGTTATAAACTATAAAATAAAAAGTTAACTTTAAAGTTTCAATTTTAATATATACAACTAAATTATATATTATATTATTATATTACATATTTAAATTGAATTTAGTTTATATTATAGAAAATAAATACTAGAAATTAAAAAAAAATAGAAACCGGACAGAGGACTGTTCGACTTAACCGCACGGGCCGACTGAATCGAACGACCGGACCGTTGGCCCGAGTTCAGCGTGAACCGGATCGTAACGATCCGAACCGATTAAAATCGAAGGGCTACGGCCCGACGGTCACCGTTAGACACCTATAATAATAACAATGGAAGCATACCCGTGGAATCTCTCACATCGCCAGACGCCCAATGAAACGTCCGGTTATCTAACTCGCATCTGATCGCGTGCCCCAAAGATCCTCATCGTATAAGCATGGCCAAGATCAAACAAAATGGAAGCATACCTGGAATCCTCCGTCACCGCCAGACGCCCAACAAATTCACAACAAGTCAGCCGGCCCTCCAACCGAGAGACGTGGTAACATAGTAATACCACCAAAGGCTATCACAACTAGCATAGGCAAAATTTAACATACTCTTAGACTTCCATTTTATGACAACAAATCCGGGTTTTAACCCCAAAGTACTACATACTCAAATTCTTTTCAAAAAGATCCATTTCTTTTACGAAAGTCACACGATACCCGTAGTATCAAAAATAGAGTAACTATCATTTCAAGTAAACCAAAACAATTTCCATACCTTCTTTTTTAATAAACCAAGACAATACCGTGCCTTCTTTTTAACCCAAATCACTTCTCCTTTTAAAGACAAGTTACCCTTTTAAATCCAATAATAAAACCATTCTTTTGTTTTCATAAAGTCGTTATAACTAACTTCCCATAAATCTATTATAACACTTTATGTTTTAAACCAATTTAAGACAAAACCATGCCTTCTTTTTAAACCAATTTAAGGCAAAATCATGCCTTCTTTTTAAACCAAAAACACTTCAATTCCTCAAGTCTCTCTCTTTTATAAATCAAGTTCCTTACTTTGGAATTTAAGAAAATTTGTACTTGGTTATAATGATCTTATTAAAGCAGCCATGATCTAGAAAATGTAATACAATTTTGTCTTATCTTAGCTTCTATGCAGATGGAGGTTTCTACTTGTTTTAATATAATTAATTGTCGTTACTTTTTCCTTTATTAACGTTGCAATGACTTGTTCGATACTTATTCCCATTTTCCGAAATCAATATAACTTATTCCTTTTCCTTTTCTTTAGACAAAATACTCATTTCTCACGAATGAGGTTTCACCACTTTTTAACACAATTAAAGTTCTTCACATTTCATATCAAGTCAAATATAAGTCAAGTCTCTTATCTTTTTGTTATACCCCGTAGTTTCAGAGTATGTATGAGAGGACGTACGTACAAATGTATAAGCCCTAATTAGGATAAGGATGAAAGATTTGTTTTTCCGACGGAAAAGATTCCGAACCTTGTGAAGGAAATTTTACGTTTTTAATATTTTAACCAATTACGAATTTTTCCGAGAGATAAAATATTTTGGACCAATAGGAGGGCGACATGTGTCACCCCTAGGTGGCACATGTTGGACAAAAATTAGTGGACAAGTGGCCAAGGCAAGTGGCCAAGTCTTGCAAGATATTTGTTGGGCAAGTGGGCAAGAGGGACCCACACAAACACATGTCCCCAATCTACACCATACATATGCTTCTATCCTAGCCCTTGGTTGTCCTATATAAACCCCTCTAGTTGATGAAATCTTCCACACTTAGTATATTTCAAGACTTGAAAAATATTCTCCCTCTCCCTCCTTCACTACATTGTTCTCGTCCAACACCCCTTTGTCTTGAGCAATTGTTGACCAATAATTCTTAAAATTCTAAGTGTTCTTCCTAGATGTATTAGGAAGATTAGTAACCAAGAGTTAGACAAAATTTCACACCCTAACCTCAAGAACACCCCTTGGCCGAGAGTTGTGAGGCCTAAAACCTAAGTGTTCTTCACTTTTTTGAGTTGGTTCTTGAATAGAAGTTGGTTAGGAGCTTCTAAGGGTGTCTTGTGGTGGTTTGGAACATAAAGATTTGGAGCTAAAACTAGCTTAGGAGCGACTTTAAGTTCTTGGATATTTTTGGGCTTTTTGAGGTAATGAACCTTGTCCTCTTTGTGAAGTTGATTATTATGTATATTGGATATATATTATGGAGTATAAGATATATGGAGTAAGGTTTGGAAAGATTTGGATCTTGTTAACTTGTTAAAAGAAGAATTGGCATGTTAGCCATTAAAATGGTAAAAATGTATCCATTACTTGCAAAGAAGTTAATAACAAAGTAACTATAACTTATATTAAGATTGGAATATAAGTTGGAAGACTAATGAAGTAATTGGATAAGTAAAATTGTAAAAGTTGGCCAAGGACCCCAACTTAAGGACTGTATTTACTTTGGACTGTATTTACTTTGTACTGTATTTACATTGTTGTTAAGGGGAAGATTGTGAATCGCGTCCGTTTGGGCGTGTGATCCCCATCTTTAATTATTGTTGTTGTTAAGGGGAAGATTGTTAATCGCGTCCGTTTGGGCGTGTGATCCCCTTCTTTAATTATTTGTTGTTGTTAAGGGGAAGATTGTTAATCGCGTCCGTTTGGGCGTGTGATCCCCTTCTTTAATTATTTGTTGTTGTTAAGGGGAAGATTGTTAATCGCGTCCGTTTGGGCGTGTGATCCCCTTCTTTAAATTTCGGAATTATTGCACCTTAAAAATAATATGTTAATTACGGTTACCGGGCCTTGAAAGAGATGGTAAAGTGAGTAGAAACGGGGGAAGTGCTGCCCAATTTTCCGTAGAATAAGAGATCTTACTTAGAAGAATCCTACGTAGAACTAGAAGTTGATAAACGTGTTTTGGCTATTATAGGTTGACACTCTGCGCACGACATATTCGACTCGGCAAGTGGATTTAGCCGAGGAGGTATGTGATTCTTCCTATCCTCTTGAGCATGATATTTGTGAAATATATATAGTACGATAGACGTACGTGTGTTAACTAAATTTGGTTTCACTTTGATGTCTTTGGACTTGAGTTCTAAATAATAAGAATCTTGAATATTTCAAAAAGAGTTATGAATCATTTTTGGAAGAAAAGAAATACTTGGTTTTAAAAAGCTTAAGTGTTATACTAGCTTTATGGGAAGTGAGGTATAACGACTTAAGAAAGATAAAAGGAACGGTTTACTTATTTGTTTATAAAAGCCTTGCAATGATTTCTAAAGGTGTGGTAAGTTGGTTTGATAAGTAAACATGTTATGATGCTACGTGTGTTAGTGTCTTGTGACGTTTGTGTAAGGGGGTTTTCTTGTTGTGCTTATGTTGTTTAACGATAAGCAGTTGTGCTGGTATTATATCACTTACCCCCTGACTTGTTACGAGCCGAGGGTTAGCCACCCCGTCGCGAGAATACCTCACGCGGTCCACGTGACCTATGCGAGTCCGCGGAGTTCCGTGATGATCACCCGGTGTGTTACGCCGATGCGAGAATACCTCACGCGTCCACGTGGCCATGCGATCGCGGAGTCGGGACGATGCCGCGGGTTAGCTACCCCGATGCGAGAATACCTCACGCGCCTAGGTGGCCTATGCGGATCGCGGAGTTCCAGGATTAGGCTCGCATAATGATACTATGGGCGATTGGCCTTGCTTCGATCATTAGCGGCCTAGAAAAGACCAGTTACGATACAACTATTTGCTCTTGTTTATGCTGTGGCACTATGTACGGTTAAGTTGAGTTGTTTCGTACGTATTTGTGAATTGGTTTTAAAATGTTATGATTTCATTTCAGTACTTTACAGTTTCACATACTTGGTACCTGTTGTACTGACCTCCTTCGGGGGGCTGCGTTCATGCCGCAGGTAGAGGTACTCCGGTTGTTGATCCCCGCTCCTAGGATCGCCGTTCTGCTTTTGGGAAAACCCCGTTTCTCCGGAGGCTTATCTTTTGGGTACGATTTCCCTGTCATTGTAGATTTATGTACATTCAGGGGTATGGCGGGGCCCTGTCCCGTCATAGTTGTTTACATTCTTAGAGGTCTGTAGTCTTGTTGTAAATTTGGGATGTAACTGTTCAGTTTTGGGTATATATATACATGCTGAAAGGCAACTTTTTCTTGATTAATCTGTTTCTCATTTTACATTGTTTTCTGTTGGTAAGTTTATATTCCGCTGGTTACTATGATGTATATCTACTTGGGTGCCCGGGTAAGGCACCAGTCACGGGCTCGGGAACGGGTCGTGACAAAAGTGGTATCGTGAGCGATTAATCCTCTGAAAGTGTCTACGATCAGATCTAGTAGAGTCTTGATTATCGGCGTGTTGTGCACCACACCAATAATCAGGAGGCTGCAGGATATTTAGGATTGGTTTCCATTCTTCTCACTCTGAGATCGTGCCTTAGAGCTATGTTATAAGTTGGACTCTTTCTAACACATTCTTATGTACCAGCTATGCCTCCACGCAAGGCAACCCGGGCCCAGAAGGGCAAGACAGCTGAGGGAGCTGCTAGTAGGACACAGAGGGCCACGAGGGCACAGGCCCAGTCCTTACCAGAGGTGGTGCTACAGACGGCGAGTTCCACGACGCCACCAGCCCCAGCAGAGTTTAGAGCCGCAGCAGAGGCTACTGAGACCACAGTACCTGCGCCTCCAGTCCCACAGCCTGGAGCAGAGGAGATGGATTACAGAGAGATGGCCCAGTTACTAGCCAGGATCGTGGCACGGCATGAGGATAGGATGGATGCAGCAGTTCCAGTAGCACCCGTGGTCCACCCCAGATCGGATAGTTTGAGACTACGGAATTTTCTGAGTTGCAGCCCACCTGAGTTCTACGGGTCGAGTCCTGAGGATGATCCGCATGAGTTCATCCGACAGTTACAGTGGATCATGAGAGTGATCAAGGCTTCGGAGACCGAGTCAGTGGTCTTGGGTTCGTGATCGCGTGATACTACGCCGATCGGTTCGATTCGGAGCTGTCCCGGAGAGCATGCGCCCACTGTATGGGACGAGTTCTCGAGGCTTTCTGGCCATTTCGCCGCCACGTATGAGAGAGCACGGCCGACCGATTTACGCCGAGAGAGGCGTACGGTTCGGGAGTACAACGTGGAGTTCGACTCGTTGGTTCGATATGTCCCTGCGTTAGTGGCAGACATGGAGGATAGAGTGCACCACTACGTCACCGGGCTCGATGACTATTTGGAAGAGGGTTGCTCGGGTGTAGCACTTTAGCCGGGCATGGACATTGCCCGCATGCAGGCTTATGCACTAGGATGTGAGGAGCGTAGGGACCAGCGGGTTGTCAGATTTCAGCAGAAGAAGGCCAGGACGGCAGGGTCCTTCGGTAGCTCTCGGGGCGGACGGCCTCAGCAGCAGACTAGATTCGTACCTCAGCCAGCTCAGAGCACTCCTACACCGTCTTCGTGACGAGGTATTCGGGCGTGTCGGGCCCGTGGCGGACTTTCAGGGTAGCAGGGGTACTACCCGATCGAGGTCCTCTCAGTGTGTCCGATGTGGTAGATCCCATTACGGGAGTTGTGGTACTATTTCGGGAGCGTGTTACACTTGCGGCCAGCAGGGTCACTTTGCGAGAGACTGTCCGACCAGAGGCAGCACATATGGTAGGGTTCAGCGTACAGGGTCTTTCGCCGGGTCTTCATATCCTACAGTTACTCGCCCCGGAGGGCAAGATGCTCATGGGTCAGCAGGTCGCGGCAGAGGTCGTGGCAGGGGTCCTAGTTCCAGCGGTCCTCAGAACCTCATTTATGCCATGTCCAGCCGCCAGGACCAGGAGGCGTCACCGGATGTCGTCACAGGTACTTTATTAGTTTCATGTTGTGACGTGTATGCCTTGATAGATCCGGGTTCTACCTTGTCCTATATATCTCCCCATATTGCTAGTAGGATAGGGATAGAGCCTGAGTCCATAGACCCTTTTGAGGTAGCTACGCCAGTGGGTGATTCGGTGGTAGTTGAGCGGGTATATAGGGCTTGCCCAGTGACTATATGCAGTCGTCAGACCCTAGCCGACTTGATAGAGTTGGATATGATCGATTTTGATGTGATTATGGGTATGGATTGGTTAGCTTCTTGCTACGCCAATGTAGACTGTAGGGAGAGAGTGGTACGGTTCCAGTTTCCTGGGGAGCCGGTTATTGAGTGGGAGGGGAACACTGTGTCGCCGAGGGGTAGGTTTATTTCTTACCTCAAGGCCAGGAAGATGGTGCAGAAGGGGTATATCTACCATCTCATTCGGGTATTTGATACTGAGGCCGAGATACCGGGCCTTCATCGGCCCAAGAGTCAGAGAGTTCCCAGATGTGTTTCTAGACGACCTCCCGGGTATCCCTCCGGAGAGGGAGATAGAATTTTGCATTGATATTCTGCCTGATACTCGACCTATATCCATTCCGCCATACAGAATGGCACCGGCCGAGTTGAGAGAGTTGAAGGACCAGCTGAGAGATTTGCTGGAGAAGGGCTTCATCAGGCCTAGTATTTCTCCTTGGGGAGCGCCGGTATTGTTTGTGAAGAAGAAGGATGGGACGCTGCGCATGTGTGTTGATTACAGGCAGCTGAACAAGGTGACTATTAAGAACAGATACCCTCCCGTGATTGATGATTTGTTCGACCAGTTGCAGGGTGCGAGATGTTTCTCCAAGATTGACCTGCGATCGGGCTATCATCAAGTGCGAGTTAGGGAGACGGATGTCCCTAGGACTGCATTCCGGACCCGGTACGGGCACTATGAGTTCAGGGTTATGTCTTTCGGGTTGACGAATGCTCCGGCAGTGTTTATGGATTTGATGAACCGAGTGTTCAAGCCATTTTTTGATACGTTTGTGATAGTATTCATTGATGACATCTTGGTTTATTCTCGCTCAGAGCAGGAGCATGCGGAGCATTTGAGGACGGTGCTGAGAGTTCTCCAGGACCAGCGGTTGTATGCCAAGTTTTCGAAGTGTGAATTTTGGTTGGCTTCGGTGGCATTCTTAGGGCACATTGTCGGGGCCGATGGTATTCGGGTGGATATGACAAAGATCGAGGCAGTCAAGACATGGCCTAGACCTACTACACCGACAGAGGTGCGCAGCTTTCTGGGCCTTGCGGGCTATTATCGAAGGTTCGTGGAGAAGTTTGCTTCTATTTCAAAGATTTTGACTAAGCCGACTCGTAAGCGCACTAAGTTTCAGTGGACGGATGCTTGTGAGGAGGGCTTCCAGCTACTGAAGGAGAGATTGACGACCGCCCCAGTTCTTACTCTTCCAGAGGGTCCAGACGGCTACGTGGTTTATTGTGATGCGTCGGGCATCGGGCTTGGGTATGTGCTGATGCAGCAGGGTAAGGTTATAACTTACGCATCTCGACAGCTCAAGAAGCATGAGAAGAACTACCCCACACATGACTTAGAGTTGGCAGCAGTGTTTCACGCCTTGAAGATCTGGAGACATTATTTGTATGGAGTTCATTTGGATATTTACACAGACCACAAGAGCCTCCAGTATATCTTCAGCCAGAGGGAGCTGAACTTGCGACAGAGACGGTGGTTAGAGCTACTCAAGGATTATGATGTCGATATCCTATACCACCCAGGGAAGGGCAATGTAGTGGCAGATGCTCTTAGTCGTAGATCGATGGGTAGTCTATCAGATGTGCAGCCAGAGAGGAGGGGCATGGTCCGCGAGTTACATCAGCTAGCAAGCCTTGGAGTCCGATTGCTTGGTTCTGATAGTAGTGGGGTTCGGGTTCGAGAGGTTGTCGAGTCTTCCATCGTCGAGGAGGTGAAGATGCGACAGTTTGAGGATCCGATTATGACACGGTATCGTGATACGACTCTTCGTGAGGGGAAGGGTCCATTTGAGGTAGCACCTGATGGGGTGCTAAGGTTTGAGGGCAGGTTGTGTGTTCCAGATATTTCAGGACTTCGACAGCAGGTCCTAGGGGAAGCACACAGCGCGCGTTACTCTATCCATCCGGGGTAGACAAAGATGTACCACGACCTCAGATCTGTGTATTGGTGGGATGGCCTGAAGAGGGACGTTGCAGAGTTTGTTGCTCAGTGCCCGAGTTGTCAGCAGGTCAAGGTAGAGCACCAGAGGCCTGGTGGGTTGTTGCAGTTGATAGAGATTCCGACGTGGAAGTGAGAGGTGATCAATATGGACTTTATCACAGGGTTACCTCGCACTCAGAGGAAGCATGATTCTATCTGGGTTATCTTCGACAGGCTGACGAAATCCGCCCACTTTCTTCCCGTCAGGACGACTTTTACGGCCGAGGATTATGCTAGACTTTACATCCGAGAGATCATGAGACTGCATGGGGTCCCTATATCTATCATATCGGACAGAGGAGCCCGGTACTGGCTAATTTCGGAGGTCTTTCCGTAGGGTTTGTGGACGCAGTGAGCCTCGATCTGCATTCCATCCTCGACCGACGACAGCAGAGCGCATCATCCGCATCACTCGAGGATATCTTTGCGAGCCCGTGTTATTGATTTCGTGGGTAGCCGAGGATCATTTGCCTCTAGTGGAGTTTGCATATAATAACAGCTACCATTCCAGTATCCAGATGGCGCCTTATGAGGCCTTATATGGGAGGAAGTGCAGGTCACCGATAGGCTGGTTCGATGTGGGTGAGGTGCAGTTAGTCGGGCCGGACTTGATACAGCAGGCAGTGGATAAGGTGAAGCTTATCCAGAAGCGATTATTGACAGCTCAGAGTCGACATAAGTCGTATGCAGATCATCGGCATCGACATTTGGAGTTTGAGGTTGATGATTGGGTTTTCCTTAAGGTGTCACCCATGAAGGGTGTGATGAGATTTGGGAAGAAGGGGAAACTCAGCCCAAGGTACATTGGGCCTTATCAGATTGTTCGTAGGGTAGGCAATGTTGCCTATGAGTTGGATCTGTCGTCCGATCTGGAGGCAGTGCATCCGATTTTTCATGTTTCTATGCTGAGGAGATGTATCGGAGATCCATCTAGAGTGCACCCGATTGATGATGTCCAGGTGACAGAGGGGTTATCGTATGAGGAGAGTCCCATAGCGATACTCGATCGTCAGGTTAGGCGACTACGGACAAAGGATGTGACTTCCGTCAAGGTCTTATGGCGGAACAAGAACAGAGAGGAGATGACGTGGGAAGCAGAGGAGGACATGAGGCAGAAGTACCCTCACTTATTCCCCACACCTCCAGGTAACTCACTTTCCTACTTGTTGATTTTAATTGTCATTTTGCTTACATGTTATTGTGGCCATGTGTGGCATTTGTGTCACGACCCGACCCCGGATCCGTGACCGGTGCCTTAACCCGGGCACCCTGTGACACAACATCAGAGAAAACCAGCGGAACATAAAATCATAATAAACAACCATAATGATATAAATAGTCTAGCCCAAAATGGCTACCCCAAAAGTACATAAAACCGAACAGTTACATCCTTAAACAAACCAAGTTATGACAAGACTACAGGCCTCTAAGAAGGAGTAACACTATAACGGGACAGGGCCCCGTCATGCCCCTGAATGTACAAAACATCAACAACACCAGGGAGAACCATACCAGAAGTCGAGCCTCCGAAGAAATTGAGCTCCTGACACCTGAGTAAAAGATCCTAGGAATGAGGATCTACCACGCTTCTTTCACTGCAGATGAACGCGGCCAGGAAGGGGGTCAGTACACAACGTACCAAGTATGTAAAACTGGAAAATACTATGGTAATATCATAAGTCAAAATAAGCCGGAGTCATAGATAAAAATCAATTTCCTTGCACTGTGCCTTACTAACAATGAGAGTAACAAGTATAAAACTTATAGCATAAAAATAGGAGGCTCACGATCAAAACAGGGTACCTCGCCCGTAGTATCATTAAGCAATCCTACTCCTGGGACTATTTCACCCGCATGGGTCCTGTGGACCCGCATGAGGTCATCCGCCTCGTCATGGGACTATTTCACCCGCATGGGACTATTTCACCCGCATGGATCCTGTGGACCCGCATGAGTACCATCGCCGTACTCGCATGGGACTATTTCACCCGCATGGATCCTGTGGTCCGGATCCGCATGAGTGCAAGCGCCGCACTCGCATCATGGGTAGCAAATCCATGACATAGATAATAACCCGGGGTTTACCCCGTAATAATACAAATATATAACATAGCTCATCCGGCTATCATACATAACATAAGCACTACCGGCCTATCATATCATACATAAGCACTACCGGCCTATCATATCACAACATAAGCACTACCGGCCTATCATATCACAACATAAGCACTACCGGCCTATCATATCATACATAAGCACTACCGGCCTATCATATCATACATAAGCACTACCGGCTTATCATAACATAAGCAAGTTAAGAAATCCCCTAACTTCTTATAACATTATTAATATATCCTCTCATTTTAGTATCCTAAGGCACTAACATGTCTTTTAATAGAAAATCCGGGAATTCAACCCAAGTACCATGTACTTCTACTTTTTAAGAAATAACTCTTTTTATACAAAATTTCCAAGATACTAATCACCATAGTATCAAGTTACGATTTCTTTTCAAGACAAGTCACATTTCCTTTTAGAAATATAATAGGCTTCTAAATCAAGTGACTTCATTTCCTTTAAAACCTTAGGCAACCAATGCCTAAAAATCAATTCACCTTTCTTAGTTTCAAATCCTTTACCCGTACTTGTTTTAATTAGAGTAAACCTTTCTTTGTGAACCTTTCAAGAAAACTAATATAACCAACTTCCCATAAAGTCATTATATTAGCGTTATCCCTTTGTCAAATACATTTTCCCTAAATCCAAGGGACTTATACTTTTGAAATGAAACAAGTAGCATATACTTTTAAAACAAGTGAAAGATATCAAATCTTGTACGCTCACCGCACTACATAGGTACAACTACTCATGCTCAAGAGATAGGAAAGTTCTACATACCTCTTTGGTCAATCCACTTGCTAAGCTCAACTACCGCAAGTAATATTTCAACCTATAATAATCATGATACGTTTATTAACCTCTAACTTCAATGTAGAATAATCCAAATTCAAAGTCACTAAATTCTATGGAAAATTGGGCGGCATTTCCTTTGTTTCTACTCACTTTGCCACCTTTTCAAAGGTCGATTTTTACCACTCAAACGCCACATTTAAGGCCCAACATCCAAACCAACACAAAGGGGATTACACACCTAAACTTGGGTGTGTAAAATTCTGCCCCAAAAGTTATAACAATTAATCTTAACAAGTTTAAGGTAATTTCTTTAGGCTACAACATGCTCACATAACCTCTTTAGCCAAATCCTTCATACCCAAACCACATTTCTTGCATGCAATGACTCTAAGAACATTATTTACTACCACAAGTTCTTTCTTCTTAACATGCAACACTAAAAACTAATTATAAAGGAAGAATCATTACCTTAGGGCTTTAGCCAAAACTATTCCAACAATTTGCTAGCCTCCTTTTCAAGAATACCACCACAATAACCTCCACAAGCTTGCAAATAACTTTCCTTCTTAACACCCTTTTCAGATTTTCCTTAAGCTTGGAGTTTCTCTTGATTTTCTAGAGATAAGGGAGAGCTTTTTAGCTTAGAGAGAGAGAGAGAGAGAGAGATGAAAGATGAAAGATGACCAAGTCTTGAAGACTTGGTCAATATAAGGCATGAAACATTTCAGATGGGGACACTTGTCACCCACCCATGACCTCTTTTAAAACAAAACAAAGCGTAAATTTCCACTAACTCGCAGATCCGCCTCGGCCATGTTCGCCTGCCATGGCGCTGAAACTCTTGCCGCCTTCTAAGGACTTTCAGGCGCCGCGACCCTGCTTCCTGGCACCGCGGCGCTGAAACTTCAGCGACCGGATCTTCCGCCGCTGCCACATTCCGGCGCCGCGCCCTACAATCACCGTCTTGGCGCGCGTTCGCTCAGCGCGCTGGCGCCGAGGCCCCGATCATGTCCGCACGAACCACGGGTATAACATTCTCCCCTTAGAAACATTCGTCCCGAATGTTCCTTCTAGGCTTACTCGAATCACAAATCGACGTAGACGCTCTTAACTACTCTTTTGCAAATAAAGATGCTCCCCACGGCCACAACAATACTTAAGCACAATTGTTAAATCAAAACTAACGAGCAGGAAAGTAGGTTACCTGGAGGTGTAGGGAATATGTGAGGATACTTCTTCATCATGTCATCCTCTGCTTCCCACGCCATTTCCTCCTCGCTCGCTCCGCCATAAGACCTTGACTAAGCCGCATCCTTCGTCCGTCGCCTAACCGCCGATCGAGTATCGCTATGGGACTCTCCTCATACGATAACTCCTCTGTCACTGGACATCATGAACCGGTGCATTCTAGATGGATCTCCAATACATTTCCGCAACATGGACACATGGAAAATCGGATGTACCGCCCAAATCGGACGGCAGATCTAACTCATAGCAACCCCGCCTACCCTACGGACAATCGATACGCCCAATGTACCTTGGGCTAAGCTTCCCTTCTTTCCAAATCTCATCACGCCTTCATGGGCGATACCTTTAGAAAACCCAATCATCTATCTCAAATTCCAAGTGTCGACGCCGATGATCTGCATACGACTTCTCGACTCGAGCCGCCAACAA
Organism: Przewalskia tangutica; assembly: GCA_029844215.1. Lineage (NCBI taxonomy): Eukaryota > Viridiplantae > Streptophyta > Magnoliopsida > Solanales > Solanaceae > Przewalskia > Przewalskia tangutica. Next base: position 80,490,459 of record CM056725.1, read on the forward strand.
CCGCTTCCCGATAAGCTTCACCTTATCCATCGTCACGAACTAAGTCCGCCCGACTAATCAACTTCTCCCACTCGAACCAACTATCGGTGACTGCATTTCCTCCCGTATAAGGCCTCATAAGGCGCCATCTGAATACCGGAATGGTAGCCGCTGTTGTAAGCAACTCCACAAGAGGCAAATGATCCTCCCACTACCCTCGAAATCAATAACACAAGCCCGCAGATATCCTCGTGTGCGGATAGTGCGCGCCCGTCCGCTTGGCCCGAGGGTGAAATGCGATCGAGACTCACCGTGTCCCTAATCCTTCAAAAGACCTCCGTAAGTTAGCCGAGAACCGGCTCTCTATCTCGATATAATCGACACCGACTCGTGCGCCTCACAATCTCTCTAATATATAATCCGCATAGTCCTCAGCTGAGAACGTCGTTCTGACCGGAAGAAAATGGGCTGATTTCGTCAGCCTGTCGACAATCACCCAAATGGAATCATGCTTCCTCTGAGTGGTAGGTAGCCCTGTAATAAAATCCATATTTATCACCTCCCACTTCCAAGTCGGAATATCAATAGCCTGCAATAGCCCACCGGGCTTTTGGTGCTCAATCTTGACCTGCTGACAATTAGGACACTGTGCAACAAAACCTGCCACGTCTCTCTTCAGGCCATCCCACTAATACACACACCTGAGGTCATGGTACATCTTAGTCGACCCCGGATGAATAAAATAACGAGCACTGTGTGCCTCCCCCAGAATCTGCTGACGAAGTCCTGTCACATCGGGAACACACAACCGGCCCTCGAATCTTAGCACCCCATCAGGCGCTACCTCAAATAGACTTTTCTTCAACAATGCAGCATCTCTGCATCGCACCAAAATCGGATCCTCATCGCCGCCTCTTCACCTCCTCGACGATAGAAGACTCGGCAACCTCTCGAACCCGAATTCCATCACTATCAGAATCAACCAAACGAACCCCAAGGCTCGCTAGCTGATGCAACTCTCGGACCATATTCCTCTTCTCTGGCTGAACATCAGACAGACTACCCATCGATCTGCGACTAAGGGCATCTGCAACTACATTGGCCTTTCCTGGGTGGTATCGAATATTAACATCGTAATCCTTAAGTAGCTCCAACCACCGCCTTCGCCGCAGTTCACTCCTCCGGTGAAGATGTCCGAGACTCTTGTGGTCTGTGTAAATGTCCACATGAACTCCATATAAATAATGTCTCCAGATCTTCAAGGCATGAATCACTGCTGCCAACTCCAAGTCATGTGTGGGATAGTTCTTCTCATGCTTCCTAAACTGTCGAGACGCATAAGCTATAACTCTGCAGTGCTGCATCAGCACGCACCCAAGCCCGACACCTGAGGCATCGCAATAAACCACATATCCATCTAAGCCCTCTGGAAGAGTAAGGACTGGGGCGGTCGTCAATTTCTTCTTTAGTAACTGGAAACTCTCCTCAAAAGCATTCGTCCACTGAAATGTAGCTGCCTTCTGAGTCAGCCTAGTCAAAGGCGCTGACATGGAGGCAAACTTCTCCACAAACCTCCGATAATAACCTGCAAGGCCCAAAAAGCTGCGCACCTCCGTCGGTGTAGTGGGTCTGGGCCAAGTCTTGACTGCCTCAATCTTAGTTGTATCAACCCGAATACCATCGGCCCCAATAACATGCCCTAAGAAAGCCACTGAAGCCATCCAAAACTCGCATTTTGAGAACTTGGCATACAACTGCCGGTCCCTGAGGACTCCCAATACCGTCCTCAAATGACCAGATGCTCCTCGCTCAGGCGCGAATACACCAAGATATCATCAATGAACACTATAACGAACATATCCAAGAATGGCTCAACACCCTATTCATCAAATCCATGAATACACGCTGAGCGGTCAATCCGGAAGACATCACCAACTCATAGTGCCCATACCGGGTCCTGAATGCGCTTTGGGATATCCGCCTCTAACTCGCACTGATGGTAACTGCATCGCAGTCTATTTTGGAAAAGCATCTCGCACCCTGCAACTGATCAAACAAATCATCAATCATGGGGAGGGGATATCTGTTCTTGATAGTTACCTTGTTCAGCTGCTTGTAATCAATACACATACGCAGCGTCCCATCCTTCTTCTTTACAAATAACACTGGCGCTCCCTGTGGAGAAACACTTGGCCCGATAAAGCCTTTCTCCAAAGAAATCTTTCACCGTCCTTCAATTCCTTCAACTCGGCAGTGCCATCCTCAGACGGCGAATAGATATCGGTCGAGTGTCCGCGCCAAATCGATGCAAAACTCAATCTCCTCTCGGGAGGGATACCCGAAGTTCGTCGGGAATACGCCCGAAACTCTCTAACAATCGGAATCGATCAAGGTCCCAGATCTCACCTCGATGATCGAATACCCGAACCAAATGGTAAATATACCCTTTCGCACCATCTTCCTAGCCTTGAGGTAAGAAATAAACCTACCCTCGGCGATGCAAGATTCCCTTCCACTGATAATCGCTCACCGGGAAACCGAACCGAACTAACCTCTCTCTATACCACATTGGCATAGCAAGACGCTAGCCAATCCATACCCATAATCACATCAAAGTCGGTCATATCCAACTCTATCAAGTCGGCTAGAGTCCGACGACTATCTACAACATCCGGGCAAGCCTTATATATCCGCTCGCCTACCACCGGCACCTACGGCGTAGCCACCTCAAAAGATTTTATGGACTCCTGCTCTATCCCTATTCTACCAAAGAATATGAGGAGATATATAGGACAAGGTAGAACCGGGTCTATCAAAGCATAAACATCACAAAGAAGCAACCAACAATGTACTGCGGACATCGTGTGACGCCTCCGATCCTCGGAGGTCGGACATAGCATAAATGCGGTTACGAGGACCGCTGAATCGAACTCGCCGCGCTCGCCGCCCGTGAACACCCCGCCCGGCGCATAACCATCAAGATGAAGACCAAAGAATCGAACTGGTCGGCTGAACCATAGCATTTCCGCCGCCTGTGGTCGGACAATCTCTCTTCAAATGGCCCCGTGGCCACAAGAGTAATAAGCTCACGGAGGAACACGACACCTCCATAATGGCAATCACCACATCGACCACACCGAGGCATAGGTGGCCTCATCTCGACCGGAACTCGTCCTCTGAAACCCAAGCCACGAACCCCGCCCCGCTCCGAATACTCAGACGCCCCGAAGATGGTGGAGGAGCGCCTGACCGGCCGTGGAGCAAATCTGGCTTCGGAGTTGTCTACCCTTAAAACTACCGAGGACCTCGCTGCCCGGACCTCTTCTCGCGATACTGCCGACCGTTTACCGCATTCTCACACCTGTGCATATGCCGACGCGGCAATGTCCATGCCCGGCCAAGAGCTACCCCGTGCAACTTCGCGGCAAGTGATCATCGAGTCTGTGACATAGCGGTGCACCGCCCTCCATGTTCGCTACCAAAGCGGCACATACCGAGCCAATGAGTCAAACTCCACGTTGTATTCGGACCGTCCGCCCACTCGCCTCGTCAAAAATCTATCGCCCGATCCTCCTCATCTGCGGAGGCAAGAAATGGCCAAGTAACGCCTCTGAGAACTCGTCCCAAACAGCTGGAAGCGCATGCTCCCCGAGACAGTTTCCATGAATCATACCAATCAACTGCAGTGTCCCGCAGCCGATGCGAACCTAGTACCACCGACTCGGTCTCCAAGCCCCGATCACCCTCATGATCCGTCAGAATCGGATAAACTCCCGAGATCATCCTCGTGCCTCGACCCATAAAACTCGTGGCGCAACTCAAAAGTCCTCGCCTCAAGCTAGCAACTCAGGCTGAACTACGGTGCGGAATTAATCGGCCTCCACTTATCTCATGTTCGCCACGATCTCGCCGAATCGGGCCATCTCCTTGTAGCCCATATCCTTCGCCTCGCCGCTGGATCGAGGCTCGTGTACCGCGGTCTCGATGGCCGCCGCCTCGGACTCTCATGGGGTTGGCGACGTTGTAGAACTCGCCGTCCGAAACACCTCATCCGTAAGGATCGGGCTCGTGCCTCGTAACCCTCGGTGCCTACTAGTAGTTCCTCATCGCTTTGCCCTTCTAGGCCGCGGTTGCCTTGCGTAGAGGCATAACTGATACAGGAAAAATATGTCAGAGGAAATTCAACCTATAACACAGCTCTATTGCACGATCTTAGAGTGAAAGAATGGAAACCAATCCTAAATATCCTGTAGCCTCCTGATTATAGATGTGGTGCACAACACACCGATAATCAAGACTCTACTAGATACGGCCTGTAGACCCTTTCCGAGGATTAACTGCTCTGATACCACTTTTGTCACGACCCGACCCCGGATCCGTGACCGGTGCCTTAACCCGGGCACCCTTGTGACACAACATCAGAGAAAACCAGCGGAACATAAACTCATAATAAACAACCATAATGATATAAATAGTCTAGCCCAAAATGGCTACCCAAAAGTACATAAAACCGAACAGTTACATCCTTAAACAAACCAAGTTATGACAAGACTACAGGCCTCTAAGAAGGAGTAACACTATGACGGGACAGGGCCCCGTCATGCCCCTGAATGTACAAAACATCAACAACACCAGGGAGAACCATACCAAAAGTCGAGCCTCCGAAGAAATGGAGCTCCTGACACCTGAGTAAAAGATCCTAGGAATGAGGATCTACCACCTGCTTTCCCTTACCTGCGGCATGAACGCAACCCCCGAGGAAGGGGGTCAGTACACAACGTACCAAGTATGTAAAACTGGAAAATACTGTAGTAATATCATAAGTCAAAATAAGCCGGAGTCATAGATAAAAATCAATTTCTCAGACCGTGCCTTACTAACAATGAGAGTAACAAGTATAAAACTTATAGCATAAAAATAGGAGGCTCACGATCAAAACAGGGTACCTCGCCCGTAGTATCATTAAGCAATCCTACTCCTGGGACTATTTCACCCGCATGGGTCCTGTGGACCCGCATGAGGTCATCCGCCTCGTCATGGGACTATTTCACCCGCATGGGACTATTTCACCCGCATGAATCCTGTGGACCCGCATGAGTACCATCGCCGTACTCGCATGGGACTATTTCACCCGCATGGATCCGCGTCCGATCCGCACGAGTGCAAGCCGCACTCGCATCACGGGTAGCAATTCCATGGAATAGATAATAACCCGGGGTTTACCACATAATAATACAAATATATAACATAGCTCATCCGGCTATCATACATAACATAAGCACTACCGGCCTATCATATCATACATAAGCACTACCGGCCTATCATATCACAACATAAGCACTACCGACCTATCATATCATACAAAAGCACTACCGGCCTATCATATCATACATAAGCACTACCGGCTTATCATAACATAAGCAAGTTAAGAAATCCCCTAACTTCTTATAACATTATTAATATATCCTCTCATTTTAGTATCCTAAGGCACTAACATGTCTTTTAATAGAAAATCCGGGAATTCAACCCAAGTACCATGTACTTCTACTTTTTAAGAAATAACTCTTTTTATACAAAATTTCCAAGATACTAATCACCATAGTATCAAGTTACGATTTCTTTTCAAGACAAGTCACATTTCCTTTTAGAAATATAATAGGCTTCTAAATCAAGTCAAGTAGTCCGTGACTGACTAGCCGACGCTTCTGCCTTTCCACTTTCCACGAGTCAAAAAATGTAACGATAGCTAAGAGAACTAGAGAGCTAGAGCGAAATACTTGTAGCGAGTAAAGAACGATTTCACTTTCCAATAAAATAGTACGAGTTGTAAAAGCGTAAGAGCTATATAGAACCACATTTGGCCGGTCATTTCCTTTAAAACCTTAGGCAACCAATGCCTAAAAATCAATTCACCTTTCTTAGTTTCAAATCCTTTACCCGTACTTGTTTTAATTAGAGTAAACCTTTCTTTGTGAACCTTTCAAGAAAACTAATATAACCAACTTCCCATAAAGTCATTATATTAGTGCGTTATCCCTTTGTCAAATACATTTTCCCTAAATCCAAGGGACTTATACTTTTGAAATGAAACAAGTAGCATATACTTTTAAAACAAGTGAAAGATATCAAATCTTGTACGTCTACCGTACTACATAGGTACAACTACTCATGCTCAAGAGATAGGAAAGTTCTACATACCTCTTTGGTCAATCCACTTGCTAAGCTCAACTACCGCAACTAATATTTCAACCTATAATAATCATGATACGTTTATTAACCTCTAACTTCAATGTAGAATAATCCAAGTTCAAAGTCACTAAATTCTATGGAAAATTGGGCGGCATTTCCTTTGTTTCTACTCACTTTGCCACCTTTTCAAAGGCCGATTTTTACCACTCAAACGCCACATTTAAGGCCCAACATCCAAGCCAACACAAAGGGGATTACACACCTAAACTTGGGTGTGTAAAATTCTGCCCCAAAAGTTATAACAATTAATCTTAACAAGTTTAAGGTAATTTCTTTAGGCTACAACATGCTCACATAACCTCTTTAGCCAAATCCTTCATACCCAAACCACATTTCTTGCATGCAATGACTCTAAGAGCATTATTTACTACCACAAGTTCTTTCTTCTTAACATGCAACACTAAAAACTAATTATAAAGGAATAATCATTACCTTAGGGTTTTAGCCAAAACTATTCCAACAATTTTTGCTAGCCTCCTTTTCAAGAATACCACCACAATAACCTCCACAAGCTTGCAAATAACTTTCCTTCTTAACACCCTTTTCAGATTTTCCTTAAGCTTGGAGTTTCTCTTGATTTTCTAGAGAGAAGGGAGAGCTTTTTAGCTTAGAGAGAGAGAGAGATAGAGAGAGATGAAAGATGAAAGATGACCAAGTCTTGAAGACTTGGTCAATATAAGGCATGCAACATTTCAGATGGGGGGGGCACACTTGTCACCCACCCATGACCTCTTTTAAAACAAAACAGTGCAGAAATTTCCACTAACTCTCGCAGATCTCGCTGGCGCTGAAATCCCCGCCGCTTCTAAGGACTTTTCCGGCCATGGCTGAAACTTCAGCGACTCGATCTTCCGGCCATGCCCTCGCCTTCCGCGCCATGACCTACAATCACCCACCTGGCGCCAGCCCTCGCTCTGTGCCGCGGCTGAGGCCCCGATCATGGTCCGCACTAACCACTGGTATAACAATTTGCAAACTGTTTAAGTTATGAGGAACATTCAGGACGAATGTTTCTAAGGGGGGGATAATGTTATACCCCATAGTTTCAGAGTATGTATGAGAGGACGTACGTACAAATGTATAAGCCCTAATTAGGATAAGGATGAAAGATTTGTTTTTCCGACGGAAAAGATTCCGAACCTTGTGAAGGAAATTTTACGTTTTTAATATTTTAACTAATTACGGATTTTTCCGAGAGATGAAATATTTTGGACCAATAGGAGGGCGACATGTGTCACCCCTAGGTGGAACATGTTGGACGAAAATTAGTGGACAAGTGTCCAAGGCAAGTGGCCAAGTCTTGCAAGATATTTGTTGGGCAAGAGGGACCCACACAAACACATGTCCCCAATCTACACCATACACATGATTCTATCCTAGCCCTTGGTTGTCCTATATAAACCCCTCTAGTTGATGAAATCTTCCACACTTAGTATATTTCAAGACTTGAAAAATATCCTCCCTCTCTCTCCTTCACTACATTGTTCTCGTCCAACACCCCTTTGTCTTGAGCAATTGTTGACCAATAATTCTTAAACTTCTAAGTGTTCTTCCTAGATGTATTAGGAAGATTAGTAACCAAGAGTTAGACAAAATTTCACACCCTAACCTCAAGAACACCCCTTGGCCGAGAGTTGTGAGGCCTAAAACCTAAGTGTTCTTCACTTTTTTTGAGTTGGTTCTTGAATAGAAGTTGGTTAGGAGCTTCTAAGGGTGTCTTGTGGTGGTTTGGAACATAAATATTTGGAGCTAAAACTTGCTTAGGAGTGACTTTAAGTTATTGGATATTTTTGGGCTTTTTGAGGTAATGAACCTTGTCCTCTTTGTGAAGTTGATTATTATGTATATTGGATATATATTATGGAGTATAAGATATATGGAGTAAGGTTTGGAAAGATTTGGATCGTGTTAACTTGTTAAAAGAAGAATTGGCATGTTAGCCATTAAAATGGTAAAAATGTATCCATTACTTGCAAAGAAGTTAATAACAAAGTAACTATAACTTATATTAAGATTGGAATATAAGTTGGAAGACTAATGAAGTAATTGGATAAGTAAAATTGTAAAAGTTGGCCAAGGACCCCAACTTAGGATCAGATTTACTTTGGATCAGATTTACATTGTTGTTAAGGGGAAGATTGTTAATCGCGTCCGTTTGGGCGTGTGATCCCCTTCTTTAATTATTGTTGTTGTTAAGGGGAAGATTGTTAATCGTGTCCGTTTGGGCGTGTGATCCCCTTCTTTAATTATTTGTTGTTGTTAAGGGGAAGATTGTTAATCGCGTCCGTTTGGGCGTGTGATCCCCTTCTTTAATTATTTGTTGTTGTTAAGGGGAAGATTGTTAATCGCGTCCGTTTGGGCGTGTGATCCCCTTCTTTAAATTTCGGAATTATTGCACCTTAAAAATAGTATGTTAATTACGGTTATCGGGCCTTGAAAGAGATGGAAAAGTGAGTAGAAACGGGGGAAGTGCTGCCCAATTTTCCGTAGAATAAGAGATCTTACTTAGAAGAATCCTACGTAGAACTAGAAGTTGATAAGCGTGTTTTGGCTATTATAGGTTGACACTCTGCGCGCGACATATTCGACTCGGCAAGTGAATTTAGCCGAGGAGGTATGTGATTCTTCCTATCCTCTTGAGCATGATATTTGTGAAATATATATAGTACGGTAGACGTACGTGTGTTAACTAAATTTGGTTTCACTTTGATCTCTTTGGACTTGAGTTCTAAATAATAAGAATCTTGAATATTTCAAAAAGAGTTATGAATCATTTTTGGAAGAAAAGAAATACTTGGTTTTAAAAAGCTTAAGTGTTATACTAGCTTTATGGGAAGTGAGGTATAACGACTTAAGAAAGATAAAAGGAACGGTTTACTTATTTGTTTATAAAAGACTTGCAATGATTTCTAAAGGTGTGGTAAGTTGGTTTGATAAGTAAACATGTTATGATGCTACGTGTGTTAGTGTCTTGTGACATTTGTGTAAGGGGGCTTTCTTGTTGTGCTTATGTTGTTTAACGATAAGCAGTTGTGCTGGTATTATATCACTTACCCCCTGACTTGTTACGAGCCGAGGGTTAGCCACCCCCGATGCGAGGAATACCTCATGCGGGTCCATGTGACCTATGCGGAGTCGCGGAGTTCCGTGATGATCACCCGCGTGTTACGCCGATGCGAGGAATACCTCACGCGTCCATGGCTATGCGGATCGCGGAGTCCAGACGATGCCGCGTTAGCTACCCCGATGCGAGGAATACCTCATGCGGGCCTAGGTGGCCTATGCGATCGCGGAGTTCCGAGATTAGGCTCGCATAATGATACTATGGGCGATCGCCTTGCTTCGATCATTACGGCCTAGAAAAGACCATTCACGATACAACTATTTGCTCTTGTTTATCCGTGGCACTATGCGCGTTAAATTGGGTTGTTTCGCACGTATTTGTGAATTGGTTTTAAAATGTTATGATTTCATTTCGATCTTTACGCTTCACATACTTGGTACTGTTGTCGACCTCCTTCGGGGTCGTCACGCCGCAGTAGAGGTACTCCGGTTGTTGATCCCCGCCCTAGGATCGCTGCTCGCTGGGAAAGCCCCGTTTCTCCGAGGCTTATCTTTGGGTACGATTTCCGTCATTGTAGATTTATGTACATTCGGGGTACGGGCCTCGCCCCGCCATAGTTGTTTACATTCTTAGTGGTCCAGTCTGTTGTAAATTTGGGATGTAACTGCTCAGTTTGGGTATATATATACATGCGAAAGGCAACTTTTTCTTGATTAACTGCTTTCTCATTTTACATCGCTTGGTAAGTTTATATTCCGCTGGTTACTCTGATGTATATCTACTTGGGTGCCCGGGTAAGGCACCAGTCACGGGCCCGGGAACGGGTCGTGACTTTTAAAAACAACAAACCATTCTTTTACCTACATAAAGTCGTTATAACTAACTTCCCATAAAGCTATTATAACACTTTATGTTTTAAACCAACCAAAATTCGTTTAGCACACGTACATCTACCGTACTACATAGTTCACAACAATCATGCTAGAAAAGATAGGAAGAGGTTCACATACCTCGCGACGATTATCGACAATTAGCAAAAAGCTCCATAGTACTATACCCTTGCTAGCCTTTTCCACCCTCCAAGTAGAATACGCTACTCGTAGTACTTCCACCTAAAAAGGCCACAAAACGTCTATCAACTTCTAGATCTCTTCGTAGAACATTTCTAAGTACAAGGTTCCATATTCTACGGAAAATTCGGCAGCACCTCCCCTCCTGTAACCACATATATCCCCCTCTAACAAGACCTGCTACCAAGCCAACAACTCCAAAGGGGGGGTTACACGTCTAACCGGACGTGTACAACACTGCCCTACAATAATACTACAAGTCTACTGTAAATACAGTCCAATGTAAATACAGTTCAATTCTTATCAATCTTCTTTCCACATATAATATACTCAATTATAAACTACTACAACATGTAATATCCAATTACAATAGGGGGACAAAGATCATTACCTCGATAAGCCCAAAATTATCCAAGATTAATAAGTCGATCCTGAGCAACGTTTAGCTCCAATTCCTTACGCTCCAACCCGCTCCAAGCAACCCTTAGAAGTTTCTAAACAACTTCTCTTAACACTTCATCCATGCTATGAAGATTTTCCTAGGGTTTCATTTGCGTCTAAAGGAATAAAATAGTATTTCCGGGCTCTTATGTCAGATTACTTTAGAATACTACAAGGGACACTAGGCTAAGGTATTTGGGATTTATACCACAAAAATTGAAGTATTTCTACACAAAGTGGGGGAGGGTGGACGAAATCACCACAAGGGAGGGAGTATATATTTTGCCTTGGAAACTATCTCAAGTGTGGATGAATTAAGTCTTGCACTCAAGGGGTATTTATAGAACAATCAATGGCTAAGATTAAAGCAAGTGTGTGGTCTAGATTGGGACATGTGTGTGGGTCCCACCCACCACATGGCCAACAAAATCAAGAGACAAGTGGCAAGGCTATTCCACAAGCATGACAAGTTCCCACCCATTTCTACCACACGCCACCTAAGGGGGTGACACGTGTCGCCCCCTACTCGTCCAAAATATTTCATCTTCCGAAAATATCCAAAATATCGAAAATCTTGAAAACAAAGTGGGCCCCACAAAACCGTAAATTTCTCCCGTGGGCCCCACGTGACCAAATCCGGAAATAAAATTCCATAATTCTATAATAATCCAAAAAGTACAAATACCAAATCTGGGAATCCAATTCCCATTAACGAACCTTTTTCCTTCACAAAAACCGGAAACTTTTCCGTCGAAAAATCACATCTTTCTTCCTTTCCAATTTAATGTCGTATTCTCGTACGTACGTCCTCATATACATACCCTGGAACTACGGGGTGTAACAGCGTTCATGCCGCAGGTAGAGGTACACCGGTCGTTGATCCTCGCTCATAGGATCACAGTTCAGCGTTTTGGGAAGCTCCGTTTCTCCGGAGGCTTATCTGTTGGTATGATTCCCTGAGATTGTAGGTTCTTGTACATTCAGGGGTATGGCGGGACCCTGTTCCGTCGTTGTTGTTATAAAACTCTTAGAGGTCTGTAGTACTGTTGTGGGCAGGGTTTATAAAGGATGTAACTGTTCGGTTTGATATATATATACAGGAAGGTGACCGTTTTGGTTAGCCTGTTTCTTATGTTATGTCTTGTTTCATGGTTAAGTTTTTATTTCCGCTGATTTTCTCTGATGTTGTATCACTAGGGTGCCCAGGGTAAGGCACCATGTTACACCCCGTAGTTCCAGGGTATGTATGTGAGGACGTACGTACGAGAATACGACAGTAATATTGGAAAGGAAGAAAGATGTGATTTTTCGACGGAAAAGTTTCCGGATTTTGTGAAGGAAAAAGGTTCGTTAATGGTAATTGGATTCCCAGATTTGGTATTTGGACTTCCTGGATTATATTAGAATTATGGAATTTTATTTCCGGATTTGGTCACGTGGGGCCCACGGGAAAAATTTACGGTTTTGTGGGGCCCACTTTGTTTCGAGGTTTTGGATATTACGGATATTTTCGGGAGATGAAATATTTTGGATGAGTAGGGGGGCGACACGTGTCACCCCCTTAGGTGGCATGTAGCCGAATTGGCTTGCCATGTGGCCTTGTGGCCGATTTTAGTTGCCATGTGGCTAGCCACTTGTCTTGCTTAGACAAGTGGCTTGTGGCACACACACTTGTACCCCCATCTCACCACACACTTGCTCACATCCTAGCCCTTGATTTCTCTATAAATACCCCCCTTGAGTGCAAGACTTATTCATCCAACACTTAGTTTATTTCCAAAGCTTGAAAAATTACTCCCTCCCTTCTAGGTGCTCTCGGCCATGGGCTGATTTGTGGAGCTAAAGTTGTCCAAAAATCCTTAAACTTTTAAGTGTTCTTCCTTAGGGTGTTAGGAAGATTGTGTACCAAGAGTTGGAAAAGATTTCACACCCCTAGCCTTGAAACCTTGCCTTGGCCGAAACTTGCCATAGTTTGAGCCTAAGTGTTCTTCACTTTTTGGAGTTGGATCTTGAAGAGGAGTTGGTTAGGAGCTTCTAAGGGTTGCTTGGAGCGGGTTGGAACGTAAGGATTTGGAGCTAAACGTTGCTCAGGATCGACTTATAAATCTTGGATAATTTTAGGCTTATCGAGGTAATGATCTTTATCCCCCTATTGTAATTGGAGATTACATGTTGTAGTAATGTATAGTTGAGTATACTATATGTAGAATGAATATTGATAAGAATTGAATCAGATTTACATTGACCGTATTTACTGAGACTTGTAGTATTATTGTGGCAGAGTTGTACACGTCCGATTAGGCGTGTAACCCCCTCGAGTTGTTGGCTTGGTAGCAGGTCTTGATAGAGGGGGATATATGTGGTTACAGGAGGGGAGGTGCTGCCGAATTTTCCGTAGAATAAGGAACCTTGTACTTAGAAATGTTCTACGAAGAGATCTAGAAGTTGATAGACGTTTTGTGGCCTTTTTAGGTGGAAGTACTACGAGTAGCGTATTCTACTTGGAGGGTGGGAAAGGCTAGCAAGGGTATAGTACTATGGAGCTTTTTTCTAATTGTCGATAATCGTCGCGAGGGTATGTGAACCTCTTCCTATCCTTTCTAGCATGATTGTTGTGAACTATGTAGTACGGTAGACGTACGTGTGCTAAACGAATTTGGTCGGTTTAAAACATAAAGTGTTATAATAGCTTTATGGGAAGTTAGTTATAACGACTTTATGTAGGTAAAAGAATGGTTTGTTGATTTTAAAAGGTAAGAGACTTGACTTATAAATGACTTGATATGAAATGTTAAGGACTTAAGTGTGTTAAAAAGTTGTGAAACCTCATTCGTGAGTAATGAGTACTTGGTTTTTAATGAATAATGTTATATTGATTTCGGAAATGGGAATAAGTATCGAACAAGCCATTGCAGCGTTAATAAAGGAAAAAGTAATGACAAATAATTATATTAAAACAAGTAGAAACCTCCATCTGCATAAAAGCTAATATAAGACAAAATTGTATTACATTTCCTAGATCATGGCTGCTTTAATAAGATCATTATAAATAAGTACTGATTTTATGAAATTCCAAAGTAAGGAACTTGATTTTATAAAAGAGAGAGACTTGAGAAATTGAAGTGTTTTGTTTAAAAGGAAGGCATGACATTGTCTTAGATTGGTTTAAAAAGAAGCATGGTATTGTCTTGGTTTATTTCAAAAGAAGGTGTGGAAATGGTTTTGGTTTACTTGAAATGATAGTTACTCTATTTTTGATACTACGGGTATCGTGTGACTTTTGTAAAAGAAAGGGGTCTTTTGAAAGAATTAAGGTACGTAGTACCTTGAGGTTAAAACCCAGATTTGTTGTCATAAAATGAAAGTCTATGAGTACGTTGAACTTGCCTATGCTTGTTGTGATAGCCTTTGTTGTGCAAGTGTTTGATTTTGTGCTACCGAGTCTCTCGATGGAGGGTCGGCTATCTGTGTTACACCTCATAGTTCCAGGGTATGTATACGAGGATATACGTACGAGAATACGACATAAAAATTGGAAAGGAAGAAAGATGTGATTTTTCGACGGAAAAGTTTCCGGAATTTGTGAACGAAAAAGGTTCGTTAATGGGAATTGGATTCCCAGATTTGGTATTCAGACTATTTGGAATATTAGAGAATTATGGAATTTTATTTCCGGAATTGGTCACGTGGGGCCCACGGGGAAAATTTACGGTTTTGTGGGGCCCACTTTATTTTCGGATTTTTGGCATTACGGGTATTTTCGGAAGAGTTCATAGGGTTACGAGGGCACAGGCCCAATCATCACCTGGGGTGGTGTTTCATTCGGGGAGTTATGCTACGTCACCACCAAGAGAGTTTAGCACTGACAGCAGCGCTCATCGCGACCATGATATATGAACCTTCAGTTCCACGACCGGGAACAGAGAATATAGATTGCAAGAGGCGACCCTGTTACTAGCTATGGATTTGGCTACCAGAGAGTATACCGATGTACCGCGAGTCTTGATGACTATCTAAGAGAGGGTTGTGCAAGAGTAATTCTTCAGTTAGGCTTGAGCATGGCCTGTGTACGGGCTTATGCGCAGCAGGCCAAGAAACGTAGAGATTGACGGGTTAACCAAGGACAGCAGAAGAGGGCCAGAACAGCAGGGTCCTTTAGTAACTTTCGAGGCGAACCGCCTCGGCGGCAGAATGATATGCACATCCACCAAATGCAGAGGTCCTCCGGGGTTCAAGACATTCGGTATACAGAGTTGGTCGAGCTCCGAGCTTCCGTTCACGCTACACGTAGGTTCCACCACGGATTGATTTTTCCCAATGTTCACGGTGCGCACGCCACCCGGGGAATGTCGTCTTTTTGGTGCTTGATTTACCTGCGGCCGTCAGGGCCATGTGTCGAAAGGATGTCCTAGTAGGAGGGATGTAAGTAGGAGGACTCAGCCTTCATGATCAGTGACCAGTTCGTCACCTTCCTTAGCTGTGCGCCCTACGGGGCAGGTTTGATTAGAACGACCAAGGGGAGTGAAGCGATGAAGAGGTATATCCTTAACCTCTGAGATTAGTATTGTGTGATAAGATGAGTATATCTTAAGTGCTATGTTCTGATAGCAGTGTGTTAATTGTGATTAGAAATCATGGTTAGTAACCGGGAAAGATTGGGGGATAGGAAAAGTGTGAGCCTTAGAGCTTTATACGTAGAGACCTTAGAGGTAAGGCCATCTCGGGTAAAGATGTATTGTTATGTTTGATCCTTATCGGAGTGCATAGTGCACGTGAGATTTGTTAATGTGATAAGTCCCTGAGTAGGGTGGAAGGAAAGAGGGTAGTTGAGCTAAGAAGACCGCTAGGTTTTCGTAACGTGATTAGTGAGATTGTTCCTTCGGGGAGCTAGTGTTTTGCGCGTTGTCGGGTCGGGTTGGGGCCATATTGCGGGTCAACCCGCGGCCTGTATGGTGGTGGGGTCAGTTTGTGGTGGTCCCGCCTTGTGGTAGGGTCACGAGGGTGTTAGGCCCAAGTTTAGTTAACCATCGTACGAGTTCGTGGATACGTTCGACCAGTAGTCGGGCCGATGAGGTCAGCCCGTCTTATCTTTTAGTCAAACCGTGTACTCGGTAGTAAGTTGCGAGATGTTATTTCAGAAGGGTTGTAAGGCTGCACGGGGTGCCTACCTTCACCTTATGACAGACAGTGAAGCCCAGGTTGTGGCTATTTTTCGTTTTCTGAAAGTTTTTCCAGGCAGAGTTAGGAACTCAGGTGAGTCTCCGTATCGTATTCGTCCTCGGGCCAGTGTTTTGATTTCAGGGGTAGCTGTGAGGATTGTTGTCTCCTGTTGAGGGAGTGTTTTTAGCTACCATTTCAGTGTTCGGTTTTTGCCTTATGAAGCCTTGTAGGGGCGGAAGTGTAAGTTGCCGGTCGATTGGTTCGATGTTGGCAAAGATTCAGATAGTTGGTTTATACTTGTTCAACAGAAATGTGGTAGGTTATGAGAAAGAGTTCGAGTGTACAAGAAGGGTACGACACGTAAGGGAAGAAGCGAGCATGTATGGCGAGCATAGATGTGATCATTTCTTTTGTAAAGAGAAGGTGCGAAGGAAGTATATTTTAGACCCCGGAGAGAGGTATTTGTGGTGATGTTAGAGGTGTTTCCTCGTGGACTTGGATGGAAGTATTTGCGCGGGTGTTTCTGTGGCCAGGTGTGGCAGGATTGTTCTCGTAAGTATAGTAGTGAAGACTATACTGGCGCGCGTTTGTTTTGAGACTTAGAAGGAACATTCGAGACGAATGTTTCTAAGGAGGGGAGAATGTTATACCCCGTATTTCGCAGTATGCGTGGGGCGTGCGTAGAAAAGTTTGGGCTTTAAAGTAGGCTTGGCGAAAAGTTTTTGTGCACAACACCTTAGAGTCGTTTTTCGACTAAACGTTTTACACAACTTGCGAAGGAAAATTCGCTATGTCATTTTTAATTTTTGCGGATTTTTCCGAGAGACTAATATTTTGGACCAACGAGAGGGTGACAAGTGTCACCTCAGTGGCATGTTTGGACGGCAAAATGGGTTGCCTTGCACGTTTTTGTGTTGAAATTTTGGTCAAGGGTTAGGGTGGATATTTTGTGTAGATGGATTAGGTAGCACATGGCTAAATCTTGGCCTTACACTTGCTATGCACTTGGCTTCATCTTGG
The DNA here is from genome assembly GCA_029844215.1 of Przewalskia tangutica. Classification (NCBI taxonomy): domain Eukaryota; kingdom Viridiplantae; phylum Streptophyta; class Magnoliopsida; order Solanales; family Solanaceae; genus Przewalskia; species Przewalskia tangutica. The sequence goes on from CM056725.1 coordinate 80,507,442, forward strand.
CCATTGTTTGGCCTTTGGTGAGCCTATAAATACTCCCCTTGCTTGAAGGTTTTCTTCATCCACAAATGTTCCTAAGTCTTGAAAAATCCCTCCCTCTCCTCTTGCTTGTTCTCGTCCAAACACCACCCCTCTCCCCTCTTGAAGGCCCTCACGAACCCTCGCTAGTGGTTCTAGCCGAGAACCCCCTCCCCCTAGCCAAGTTGTGCTAGTCGAAATACTACCCCCTTGGTAAAGAAAAAATCTCCAAGTATTGTTGTTATGCCAAAAAACTATATCCCAAAAACATTGTAGTACTTTCCACAAGACTTTATACGAAAAGCCCGGAAAAATACTATCATACTTCCCTTTAGCCACTAAACGAAACCCTAAGGAAAATCTTCACCCGTAGTTGAAGTTATAAGTAGAAGTTGCGTAGAACTTCTAAGGGTTTCTTGGAGCGGATTGGAGCGCACGGAGTAGGAGCTAAACCTTGCTCAGGATCGACTTTAAACTTGGATAATTTTGGGCTTATCGAGGTAACTAAACTTGTCCCCTTATTGTAATTGGAAATTACATGTTGTAGGAATATATAGTTGAAGTATATTATATATAGAACTGATCATAATTTTGCGGCAATGTCTTTTGACTTAAGCCTGAATAATAAAGAAGAGAACTGAACTGTAATTACATAGGACTGTATTACAGCAGACTTGTGTAGCTTTACTGTGAAGTAGAATCGTACACGTCCGGTTAGACGTGTAAACTTCCCCCCTGGTTGGCTTGGTAGCCTCGATAGAGGAGAGATTTACGCTGCCATGCGGGGGGAGGCCGCCGAATTTTCTGTAGAATATTCTACGTTGAGGTCTAGATGTTAATAGGCGCCTTGTGGCCTTTATAGGTTGAAGTACTACGTATGGCGTGATCTACTTGGCTTAAGGAGTAGCCGACGGTTTGAGGTACTTGGAGCGTTTTGCTATTAGTCGATAATCGTCGCGAGGTATGTGAACCTCTTCCTATATTTTCTAGCATGATATGTGTATAACTATGTAGTACGGTAGACGTATATGTGTTAAATGTATTTGATCGGTTTAAAACATAAAGTGTTATAACGGCTTTATGGGAAGTTGGTTATAACAGCTTTATGTAGGTAAGAAAATGCTTTGGGATTTTGAAAGGTAACTGATTTGACTTATAACTGACTTGATGTGTGATAATAAAGAACTTGAAGTATTTCAAAAGAATCATTTTGAAAAAAGAAGTAATACTTGGTGTGAAAACATAAGAGTTATACTAGCTTTATGGGAAGTTAGGTATAACGTCTTAAGAGAAGTTAAGAGACTTGATCTGAAAAGATAAGAGACTTGACTTGAATGAATTAATATGAATTTTGTGTGAAACCTCATTCGTGAGTAATGAGTACTTGGTTTTTAAAAGGAGAAATGTTTTACTGATTTCGGAAATCAGAATATGTATCGAACAAACCACTGCAGCGTTAATAAAGGGAAATGTACTGACTAATTAATGTATTATTAAAACCAGTAGAAACCTCCATCTGCATAGAAGCTAAGATGAGACAAAATGATATTACATTTCCTAGATCATTGCTGCTTAATAAGATTGATTATGAACAAGAATAACCTACTCACATATCAGGCATATGTTTCGATTGTTTAAAAGAGAATTATATTCTTAAATGAATAAGACTATGAACTACGAAACCTTTTTAAAATAAGAAACGTGAACATTTGAAATTAGGCAAACTTGAACGTTTGGAAAATAATGTTGTTACTTGATTTTACGAAGGGAAGTGTTTGGTTTACTTAAAAAGATAGTCACTCTACTTTACACTACGGGTATTGTGTGACTTCTGTGAAAGAAACGGATCTTTTAAAAGAGTTAATGTAGGAAGTACTTTGGGGATAGATACCCGAACTTATTAGCATAAAGTACGCGTGTGAATAACTTGATTTTGTTGGTTTGTGATAGCCTTGTAATACTTTCTTGTTGATTTGATAAGTAAACATGTTAGGATGCTACGTGTGTTAGTATCTTGTGATTGTTGTGTAAGGGGGTCATTCTTGCTGTGCTTACGTTGCTAACCGGTAAGTCCGTTGTACTGTTATTGTATCACCTACCCCCTTGACTGTTATACCGAGGGCTTGCCCCCCTTGATGCGGGTCTATACGGCCTATGCGGTCTGTGAGACTATGCGGAGCAGCGGTATGCTCGAGATTGATCATTCGGGTGTTTAGCCCGTCACGAGGATGCCTATGCGGTCCATGGGACTATGCGGTCTATTGAGACTATGCGGGTGCGGAGTCAGTGGATACCGGGTTAAGCTGCCTCCGATCTGAGGTATACCTCGAGCTGATGCAGGACCGTGATTCGAGAATACCTCATGCGGTGCTGTGTGACCAATGCGGGCTGCGGTAAGTTCGGGGAATAGACGCGCGTGATCTGCGGCGAGTGGCGGCCGATCATGGTGCGGTCTAGAAAGACCTCGTGATACGATTTTATAGCATTGTTGATGCGTGGGTTTTAGTAGTCGGCTATGCCTTCGTACTTACCGTGCGGTTTTATTATGACACAGTGGGACACGGTGTTTATGTGTATTCCTTGGTGCTTTTATATCATGGATCGCGGTGAGGAAGGTATTCCACGCATGATTGATGTTGTGGGCGTGAGACCCATTGTTATACTTGAGTAATGACTTGAGGCGTGAGTCCACAACAGCATGTCGCTTTATTGTGAATCGTAGTTTGGTTATCATACATGGCTCTGCTTTATATAGACTACTATGATTTCATTTACGATATTTTTGATTTCACATACTTGGTACTGTTATCTTGACCTCGCCCGAGTGCGTTCATCTGCGGTAAGTACATGTGTTGATCCTCGCCATAGGGTCACGATTCGGCGTTTGGGAAGCTCCGTTTCTCGGAGGCTTATCGGTGGTATAGTCCCTGTCGTTGTAGGTACTTACATTCAGGGTATGGCGGGAACCACTGTCCGCCATTGTTGTCGTATCATTCTTAGAGTGCATAATGCTGTTGTGGGCGAGTTGTAGAAAGGGATATGCTATTCAAATTGTTATTCATATATATCGAAGGTAACCGTTTTGGTTAGCTTTGTCTTCTTATTTCACTGTCTTATTACATTGGTTTCATGTATTGTCTTTATATTCCGCTGATTTCTACGATGTATGACTCTTTGGGGTGCGGGTAAGGCACGATCCACGGCCCGGTTGGGTCGTGACAAAAGTGGTATCGAGCGATTAATCCTCGGAAAGTGTCTGTTTATCACGACCCGAGCCGGGGCGTGGTCGTGCCTTACCGGGCACCCAAGTAGACATACATCGAGTAATCAATGGAACAAACACAACAACATGAGATAGCAGTATAAAACAATAATGCGTGAAAACTTGCCTTTCGGCGTAAATATAAATGACAACTTTTAACATGAGCGGTTTAATCCTTTTACAAACCACGCACAACAGCGATACTGCACTCTAAGAATGATACGACAACAATGGCGGACGGGCCGAACCCCGAATGTAAACACCGACTCTGACGGGGACTATACCACCGATAAGCTCGGAGAAACGCTGACCACGAGCTAGGATCAACGATCGGTGTACCTCAACTGCGGCGTGACGGCCTTCGAGGTCGATAACAGATGCCGTATGTGAAACTAAAAATAAATCGTAAATGAAATCATAGTAGTCTATACAAAGCGAGAGACATGTATGATAACCAAACTACGATCACCATAAATAAGCGATCATGTCAAGTCGTGACTCACACCTCAAGTCACTCAATTTAACAATGGGTCTCACGCCAACATCAATCGTGCCGTGGAATACCTTCCTCACCGCGGCGATTTATGATATACAAGCACCAAGGAATACACATGAACACCGTGTCCGCTGTGTCTAATAAAACTGCATGCGGGTAAGTGCGAAGGCATAGCCGACTACTAACACCAGCACCAACAAGGTCATAAATCGTATCATAAGATCTGTCTGCATCGTCACATGATCAAAGGCCGCCACTTGCGCGTATCTAATGTCGCGTCTAGTCTCGAACTTCCGCACTCGCGTAGGCCAATCTCATCGGCGCGAGGTATTCCCGCATCGAGGGTAGCTACTCCCGGCGTCGCCCCGACTTTCGAGTCGCGTAGCGCGAGGCCGCGTGCCCATAAAGGACGCGCTAACACGGAACTCGTAGCTCGCATAGGCCCCGGGACCCGCATGAGGTATTCTCGAATCATGGTCCTGCATCACGAGTCTACCCGTCGGAGGCGGCTTAACTCCGGAATCATCTCAAGAGATGAATGCCACAATACTATCATAACGATCGATAGTTAATAAGCGCAATCGAGAAACCCTTACACAAACATCACAAGATACTAACACACGTAGCATCCTAACACGTTTACTTATCAAAGCAACAAGAAAGTATTTACAAGGCTATCACAAACCAATACTATAAAGTATTCACACAAGGTACTTTCTACTAACAAGTTCTGCATCTAACCCCAAAGTACTTCACACATTAAATCTTTAAAAGATCTGTTTCTTTCACATAAGTCACACAATACCCGTAGTATAAAAATAGAGTGACTATCCTTTTAAGAAAACCAAAACTCTTACCTTTGTAAAATCAAGTAACAACATTATTTTCCAAACGTCCAAGTTTGCCTAATTTCAAATGTTCACGTTTCTTATTTTAGAAAGGTTTCGTAGTTCATAGCTTTATTCATTTAAGAATATAATTCTCTTTTAAACAATCGGAGAAACATAAGCCTTATATGTGAGTAGGATATTCTTGTTTATAACAATCTTATTACAGCAGCCATGATCTAGGAAATATCATTTTGTCTCATCTTAACTTCTATGCAGATGGAAGTTTCTACTGGTTTTAATAATACTTAATTATTCAAAACATTTCCTTTTATTAACGCTGCAGTGGTTTGTCGATACACATTCTGATTTCCGAAATCAGTAAAGCATTCTTAAGCCGTTATACCTAACTTCCCATAAAGCTAGTATAACTCCTAAGTTTTCAAACACCAAGTATTACTTCTCCTTTCAAAATGATTCAAAAATCTTTTGAAATACTTCCAGTTCTTTCTTATCATATAACAAGCCAGTTATAGTTCAAATCAGTTACCTTTTAAAAACCACATGTATTTTCTTACTAACATAAAGCTGTTATAACCAACTTCCCATAAAGCCGTTATAACACTTTATGTTTTAAACCACTCAAACACATTTAGCACGTATGCGTCTCAACTACATAGTTCACACATATCATGCTAGAAGAGATAGGAAGAGGTTCACATACCTCGCGACGAGTATCGACTCAGCAAAACGCTCAAGTACTTCCAAACGGCTACCCTTAAGCCACGTAGATCGCGCCACACGTAGTACATCAACCTATAAGGCCACAAGGCGCTTATTAACATTTAGATCTCATCGTAGAACATTCTACCGAAAATTGGCACCTCCCCGCATGGCGTAAATCTCCTCTCTAACTGGGCGCTACCAAGCCAACCGGGGGTTATACATCTAACCCGAACGGGTACAATTCTACTCCACAAGACTACTACACAAGTCTCTTTGTCTGATCCTATGTAAAACAATTGATTCTTCTTGAGCTTAAGTCCAAAGACATTGCCACAAGCTATGTTCGATTATATACATAGTATACTTCAACTATAATTTCCTACAACATGTAATATCCAATTACAATAGGGGACAAGATATTTACCTCGCTAAGCCCATAATTATCCAAGTATAAAGTCGATCTGGGCAATCGTTTAGCTCGACTCGGCGCTCAACCGCTCTAAACCACCCTTAGAAGTTCTAACCAACTTCTTCACAATACTCAACGGACTATGGAGATTTTCCTAGGGTTTCGGTTTTGTGGTGACGGGAAGTATAATAGTATTTACGGGCTTTTCGTATAGGTATAACCTTAGAATACTACAAGGTATACGGCTAAGGTATTTGGGCATTATAACAATACTTGAGAGTATTTCTATACCACTGAGGGTATTATACGAAGCAACTAGGCTGGGGGTACCCCACTAGCACCTCAGGAGGAGGGTGTCTACCCTCGGCCTACCACTGTGGGGACTCGGCCAAGGGGAGAGGGGCTCTCGGCCAAGACACTACACTGGGGAAGGAAGAAGCTTTCAAGACTTAGGCAATTTTGTGAATGAATTAGTCTTGAAGGGGTATTTATAGGTCAAGTGAAAGCCAACCAATGGCCAAGATTACACAAGTGTTAGGCAAGTGTAGGGCCAAGATTCACCCATGTGTACCTAGCCAACTTGCACACAAAATATCTACAAAATATCTCCCACTTGCCTTCCCAAATCGTCAGTCACGCCCCTTGCCACCAATGAGAGGGTGCCAAGTGTCGCCTCTCGTTGGTCCAAAATGTTCCGCCTCTCGGAAAAATCCATAAAAATAAGAAAAGACATAGCGGAATTTTCCTCGCAAGTTATGTAAAGCGTTTAGTCGAAAACGACTCTAGCAAGGTGTTGTGCACAAATGCCATTCGGCGAGCCACTGGCGGGGTGACACGTGTCACCCTCCTATTACCAAAATAAAACATCTTCGAAAATATCCATAATGGCCAAAATCTAGAAAACAAAGTGGGCCCCACAAAATCAGTAAATTTCTCCGTGGGCCCACGTGACCATTTCGAAAATAAAATTCCATAATTCTCTAATATTCCGGAAGTCCGAATACCAAATCTGGGAATCCAATTCTCATTAACGAACCTTTTCCTTCACAAAACCGGAAACTTTTCCGTGGAAAAATCGCCTCTTTCTTCCTTTTCAATCTTTACGTGTATTCTCAAATGCGTGCGTCTCGCATACATACCACGGAACTACGGGTATAACATTCTCCTCTCTTAGAAACATTCGTCCGAATGTTCCTTCTAAGTCTCAAAACAAGCGTGCGCCAATATAGTCTTCACTACTATACTTACGAGAACAATCCCGCCATACCGCCATGAAACACTGCGCAAAACTTACATCTAAGTCCACGAGAAACACCTCTACATCACCACAAATAATACTACTATGTCACTTTGCACGAGATACCACTTTGTCACTTTGCGCGAGCCTTGCTCCAACGACCCAACAAATGGTACCGGCGCATACGATCATTTGAAGGTATCGTACACTCGAATTCTTACCACATTTACGATCGCTTTAGTATCCAAAACTGGGTCACTATCTCTAACGTGGTCATCATTAATCGAACATTCGGATGGATCTTCGATACTTTCCCGAACATAACAATACGAAAAGACGGACGTCCTTCCTCCTAAGTCGGACGGCAAATGCTAACATATAAGCAACCGCCTATTCTTCACATGAACTCAAAAGGCCCAAAGTAACTCGGGCTAAGTTCCTTCGTTTCCTAACTCGTCACTGTCCGGTGGTACTTTCAAGAAGACCGACCGTCAACCTGAACTCTAAGCGTCGTCGCCGATTATCCGCACGATTTCCTCTGAGCTGCCAGAACTTCTTCTAGACAAGCTTCTCACTATCCACAGTCTGCTGGAACAAGCTTGATCCAACTGTCTGAACCTTGCCAACATCGAACCAATCGACCGGCAACTTACACTTCTGCCCCTACAAGGCTTCGTAAGGCGACATCCGAATACTGGAATGGTAGCTTAAAAGCTCCCTCCACAGGAGACAACAATCCTCACAACTACCCCTGAAATCCACACACTGGCTCGAGGGCGAATGTGATTCTGAGACTCACCTGAGTCCTTAATCCTGCCTGGTAAAACTTCCAGAAACAAAAACAGCCGTACCCTGGGCTCCACTGTCCGTCATAAGGTGAAGGTAGGCACCCCGTGCAACCTCACAACCTTTTCAGATAACATCAACACTGCCGAGGGAACGACCCTGACCGAAGAACACGATAGGCTGCCCCCATCGGCCCGACCACTGGTCGACGCATCCACGAACTTGCACGGCTAACTAAACATGGGCCTAACACCCTCATGACCCTAACACAAAGAGGACCACCACAAACTGACCCCACCACCAAACCTACGCGGGTTGACCCATGCGTAGCCTCAACCCGGCCGTGAGCGCGAAATACCATCTCCCGAAGGAACAATCTTACTAAACACGTTACGAAAACCTAGCGGTCTTCTTAGCTCAACTACCTCTTTCATTTCATACTACTTGGGACTTATCCCAAACCACTCACGTGCACTATGCACTCCTATAAGGGTCAAACATAAACATACGTCTCTACCCGAGATGGCCTTACCTCTAAGGTCTTTGCGTATAAAGCTCTAAGGCTCACACTTTCTCTATCCTCCAAAATCTTACTCGGTTAACCCACCATGATTTCTAATCACAACTAACACCGCTATCGAACATAGCACTTAAGGTATACTCACCTTGAAAGTTACCGAAGGACCTTTGCTGCTCGCCCTCTTCTCGCTTGGTTAACGTCGATCTACGTTTCTCGGCTGCGCATAAGCCCGCATACGTGCCATGCTCAAGCCCAATCAAGAATTACTCTTGCACAACCCTTTCTTAGGTAGTCATCAAGACCCGCGATACGTGGTATACTCTCGGTAGCCAAATCCATGGCTAATGAGGTTGCCTCTTTGCAATCTATATTCTCTGTTCCGGCCGTAGGCGAAGGTTCACATATCATGGCCGCAGTAGGAACTGCCGTCGCCGTGCTTAAACTCTGCTGGGGCTAGTGACGTCGCAGAAATCCCCGAATGAAGCACTACCCTAGGTAATGATTTGGCCTGTGCCCTCGCCACCCTCTGAACTCTACTCGCAGCTCCCTCGGCTGCCTTGCCCTCACAGGCGGGTTGCCTGCGCGGAGGCATAACGGTAAGGGAAAGAAATACGTCAGAGGGTCTAACTTACAACACAGCTCTAAGGCACGATCTCAGAGTGAGAAGAATAGAAACCAATCCTAAATATCCTATAGCCTCCTGATTATTGATGTGGTGCACAACACACCGATAATCAAGACTCTACTGGATACGGTCTGTAGACACTTTCCGAGGATTAACTGCTCTGATACCACTTTTGTCACGACCCGAACCGGGGCCCGTGACTGGTGCCTTACCCCGGGCACCCAAGTAGACATACATCAGAGTAATCAGCGGAACAAACACAACAACATGAGATAACAGAAGTATAAAACAATAATCTGTGAAAACTTGCCTTTCGGCATATATATAAATGACAACTTTTAACATGAACAGTTTAATCCTTTTTACAAACCCTGCCCACAACAGTACTACAGACCTCTAAGAATGATACGACAACAATGGCGGGACAGGGCCCCGCCGAACCCCTGAATGTAAACACCGACTACGACAGGGGACTATACGGTGATAAGCCTCGGAGAAACGGAGCTTCCCAAACGGCGTGACCACGAGCTAGGATCAACGGCGGTGTACCTCAACTGCGGCATGAGCGGCCCGAAGGAGGTCGATAACAAAAGTGCAGTATGTGAAACTAAAAATAAATACTGTAAATGAAATCATAGTAGTCTATACAAAGCAGGAGACATGTATGATAACCAAACTACAGATCACCATAAATAAGCAGTCATGTCAAGTCAGGGACTCACACCCTCAAGTCATCACTCAATTTAACAATGGGTCTCACGCCCACAACATCAATCGTGCCCGTGGAATACCTTCCTCACTGCCGGCAGTTTATGATATACAAGCACCAAGGAATACACGTGAACGCCAGGTCCCACCTGTGTCCTAATAAAACTGTACAGGGTAAGTACGAAGGCATAGCCGACTACTAACACCCACAGTACCAACAAGGTCATAAACTGTATCATAAGATCTGTCTAGACCGTCACATGATCAAAGCTGGCCACTTGCCCGCAGTATCTAATGTGCGCGTCTAGTCCTGGAACTTCCCGCAGCTCCGCATAGGCCAATCTCATCGGCCCGCATGAGGTATTCCCGCGTCGGTAGCTACTCCCGGCATCGCCCCGACTTTCGAGTCGCGCCACGCGACCGCATGCCCATAAAGGACGCACACTAACACGGAACTCTCGTAGCTCGCATAGGCCCCGGGACCGCATGAGGTATTCTCGAATCATGGTCCTGCATCACTTTGAGTCTACCGCATGGAGGCGCTTAACCGGAATCATCTCAAGAGATGAATGCCACAATACTATCATAACGACCGATAGTTAATAAGCACAATCAAGGGAAACCCCCTTACACAAACATCACAAGATACTAACACACGTAGCATCCTAACACGTTTACTTATCAAAGCAACAAGAAAGTATTTACAAGGCTATCACAAACCAATACTATAAAGTATTCACACAAGGTACTTTCTACTAACAAGTTCTGTTATCTAACCCCAAAGTACTTCACACATTAAATCTTTAAAAGATCTGTTTCTTTCACATAAGTCACACAATACGTAGTATAAAAATAGAGTGACTATCCTTTTAAGAAAACCAAAACTCTTACCTTTGTAAAATCAAGTAACAACATTATTTTCCAAGCGTCAAGTTTGCCTAATTTCAAATGTTCACGTTTCTTATTTTAGAAAGGTTTCGTAGTTCATAGCTTTATTCATTTAAGAATATAATTCTCTTTTAAACAATCGGAGAAACATAAGCCTTATATGTGAGTAGGATATTCTTGTTTATAACAATCTTATTACAGCAGCCATGATCTAGGAAATATCATTTTGTCTCATCTTAACTTCTATGCAGATGGAAGTTTCTCACGGTTTTAATAATACTTAATTATTCAAAACATTTCCTTTTATTAACTGCGTTGGTTTGTCGATACACATTCGATTTCCAAATCGAGAAAGCATTCTTAAGCCGTTATACCTAACTTCCCATAAAGCTAGTATAACTCCTAAGTTTTCAAACACCAAGTATTACTTCTCATTTCAAAATGATTCAAAAATCTTTTGAAATACTTCGATTCTTTCTTATCATATAACAAGCCGCTTATAGTTCAAATCGATTACCTTTTAAAAACCACATGTATTTTCTTACTAACATAAAGTCGTTATAACCAACTTCCCATAAAGCCGTTATAACACTTTATGTTTTAAACCACTCAAACACATTTAGCACGTATGCGTCTGCACTACATAGTTCACACATATCATGCTAGAAGAGATAGGAAGAGGTTCACATACCTCGCGACGAGTATCGACTCATAGCAAAACGCTACAAGTACTTCCAAACGTCGGCTACCACTTAAGCCACTTAGATAGCTCCACACGTAGTACATCAACATATAAGGCCACAAGGCGCTTATTAACATTTAGATCTCATCGTAGAACATTCTACCAAAATTCGTGGCACCTCCCCACATGCGTAAATCTCCTCCTCTAACGGCGGCTACCAAGCCAACCGAGGGGTTATACATCTAACCCGAACGGGTACAATTCTACTCCACATTACTACACAAGTCATGTCTGATCCTATGTAAAAGCAGATTCGATTCGATTCTTGAGCTTAAGTCCAAAGACATTGCCACAAGCTATGTTCAGTTATATACATAGTATACTTCAACTATAATTTCCTACAACATGTAATATCCAATTACAATAGGGGGACAAGATATTTACCTCGCTAAGCCCATAATTATCCAAGTATAAAGTCGATCCTGGGCAATCGTTTAGCTCCAACTCCGAGCGCTCCAACCCGCTCTAAACCACCCTTAGAAGTTCTAACCAACTTCTACACAATACTCCAACGGACTATGGAGATTTTCCTAGGGTTTCGGTTTTGTGACTGACGGGAAGTATAATAGTATTTCTGGGCTTTTCGTATAGGTATAACCTTAGAATACTACAAGGTATACGGCTAAGGTATTTGGGCATTATAACAATACTTGGAGAGTATTTCTATACCACAAAGGGGGTATTATACGAAAGCAACTAGGCTAGGGGTACCCACTACTAGCACCTCACCGGAGGGGGGGGTGTCTACCCCTCGGCCTACCCCACTCGGGGGGGGGACTCTCGGCCAAGGGGGGAGAGAGGGGCTCTCGGCCAAGACACTACACTAAGGGGGAAGGAAGAAGCTTTCAAGACTTAGGCAATTTTGTGAATGAATTAGTCTTCAAAGGGGTATTTATAGGTCAAGTGAAAGCCAACCAATGGCCAAGATTACACCAAGTGTTAGGCAAGTGTAGGGCCAAGATTCACCCATGTGTACCTAGCCAACTTGCACACAAAATATCTACCAAAATATCTCCCACTGCCTTCCCAAATCGTCCAGTCGCCACTTGCTGATGAGAGGTGCCAAGTGTCGCCTCTCGTTGGTCCAAAATGTTCGCCTCTCGGAAAAATCCGCAAAAATAAGAAAAGACATAGCGAATTTTCCCTCGCAAGTTATGTAAAGCGTTTCGTCGAAAACGACTCTAGGGTGTTGTGCACAAATGCCATTCGGCCAGCCACTGGCGGGGTGACACGTGTCACCCTCCTATTGGCCCAAAATAAAACATCTTCCAAAATATCCATAATGGCCAAAATCTAGAAAACAAAGTGGGCCCACAAAACCAGTAAATTTCTCCGTGGGCCCACGTGACCATTTTCGAAAATAAAATTCCATAATTCTCTAATATTCAGAAGTCCGAATACCAAATCGGGAATCCAATTCTCATTAACGAACCTTTTTCCTTCACAAAACCGGAAACTTTTCCGTGGAAAAATCGCCTCTTTCTTCCTTTTCAATCTTTACGTGATTCTCGCACGCACGTCCTCGCATACATACCACGGAACTACGGGTATAACACGATCGTATCGATAGAGTCTTGATTATCGGTGTGTTGTGCACCACACCAATAATCAGGAGGCTATAGGATATTTAGGATTGGTTTCCATTCTTCTCACTCTGAGATCGTGCCTTAGAGCTGTGTTATAAGTTGGACCCCTCTCACATATTTCTTTCCCTTACCGTATGCCTCCGCGTAGGGCAAACCCGGGCCCAGGAGGGCAAGGCAGCCGAGGGAGCTGCGAGTAGAGTTCAGAGGTTACGAGGCACAGCCCAATCATCACCAGGGTGGTGTTTCATTCGGGGAGTTATGCTACGTCACCAGCCCCAGCAGAGTTTAGCACAGCGGCAGCAGTGCCTACTGCGACCATGATATATGAACCTTCAGTTCCACGACTGGGAACACAGAATATAGATTGCAAGAGGCGACCCTGTTACTAGCTATGGATTTGGCTACCAGAGAGTATACCGATGTACCGCGAGTCTTGATGACTATCTAAGAGAGGGTTGTGCAAGAGTAATTCTTCAGTTAGGCTTGAGCATGGCCTGTGTACGGGCTTATGCGCGTGAGCCAAGAAACGTAGAAATTGACGGGTTAACCAAGGCGAAGTAAGAGGCGAGCAGTGGTCCTTTAGTAACTTTCATGCGAATCGCCTCGGCGGCGAATGATATGCACATCCACCAGGTCGCAGAGGTCCTCCACAGGGTTCAGGACGTTCGGGGTATGCAGGAGTTGGTCAGAGCTCCAGAGCTTCCGGTTCACAGCTACACGTAGGTTCCAGCCAGCCGGATTCAGTTTTTCCCCAGTGTTCACAGTGTGGCAGACGTCACCCCGGGGAATGTCGTCTTTTTGGTGCTTGATTTACCTGCGGCCGTCAGGGCCATGTGTCGAAAGGATGTCCTAGTAGGAGGGATGTAAGTAGGAGGACTCAGCCTTCATGATCAGTGACCAGTTCGTCACCTTCCTTAGCTGTGCGCCCTACGGGGCAGGTTTGATTAGAACGACCAAGGGGAGTGAAGCAGTAGATAGAGGTATATCCTTAACCCTCTAGAGATTAGTATTGTGTGATAAGATGAGTATATCTTAAGTTCTATGTTCTGATAGCAGTGTGTTAATTGTGATTAGAAATCATGGTTAGTAACCGGGAAAGATTGGGGGATAGGAAAAGTGTGAGCCTTAGAGCTTTATACGTAGAGACCTTAGAGGTAAGGCCATCTCGGGTAAAGATGTATTGTTATGTTTGATCCTTATCGGAGTGCATAGTGCACGTGAGATTTGTTCGTGTGATAAGTCCCTGAGTAGGGTGGAAGGAAAGAGGGTAGTTGAGCTAAGAAGACCGCTAGGTTTTCGTAACGTGATTAGTGAGATTGTTCCTTCGGGGAGCTAGTGTTTTGCGCGTTGTCGGGTCGGGTTGGGGCCATATTGCGGGTCAACCCGCGGCCTGTATGGTGGTGTCATTCGGTTGTGGTGGTCGCCTTGTGGTAGGTCACGAGGGTGTTAGGCCCAAGTTTAGTTAACCATCGTACGAGTTCGTGGATACGTTCGACGATGAGTCGGGCCATGAGGTCGGCCGCCTTATCTTTTAGTCAAACGTGTACTCGGTAGTAAGTTGCGAGATGTTATTTGGAAGGGTTGTAAGGCTGCACGGGGTGCCTACCTTCACCTTATGACAGACAGTGAAGCCCAGGTTGTGGCTATTTTTCGTTTTCTGAAAGTTTTTCCAGGCAGAGTTAGGAACTCAGGTGAGTCTCCGTATCGTATTCGTCCTCGGGCCAGTGTTTTGATTTCAGGGGTAGCTGAGAGGATTGTTGTCTCCTGTTGAGGGAGTGTTTTTAGCTACCATTTCAGTGTTCGGTTTTTGCCTTATGAAGCCTTGTAGGGGCGGAAGTGTAAGTTTCCGGTCGATTGGTTCGATGTTGGCAAAGATTCAGATAGTTGGTTTATACTTGTTCATGAAATGTGGTAGGTTATGAGAAAGAGTTCGAGTGTACAAGAAGGGTACGACACGTAAGGGAAGAAGCGAGCATGTATGGCGAGCATAGATGTGATCATTTCTTTTGTAAAGAGAAGGTGCGAAGGAAGTATATTTTAGACCCCGGAGAGAGGTATTTGTGGTGATGTTAGAGGTGTTTCCTCGTGGACTTGGATGGAAGTATTTGCGCGGGTGTTTCTGTGGCCAGGTGTGGCAGGATTGTTCTCGTAAGTATAGTAGTGAAGACTATACTGGCGCGCGTTTGTTTTGAGACTTAGAAGGAACATTCGGGACGAATGTTTCTAAGGAGGGGAGAATGTTATACCCCGTATTTCCAGAGTATGTACGTAAGGACGTACGTAGAAAAGTTTGGGCTTTAAAGTAGGCTTGGCCGAAAATTTTTTGTGCACAACACCCGGTTAGAGTCGTTTTTCGACGAAACGTTTTACACAACTTGCGAAGGGAAAATTCCGGCTATGTCATTTTTAATTTTTGCGGATTTTTCCGAGAGACGGAATATTTTGGACCAACGAGAGGGTGACAAGTGTCACCCTCAAGTGGCATGTTTGGACGGCAAAATGGGCTTGCCTTGCACGTTTTTTGTGTTGAAATTTTGGTCAAGGGTTAGGTAGGATATTTTGTGTAGATGGATAAGGTAGCACATGGCTAAATCTTGGCCTTACACTTGCTATGCACTTGGCTTCATCTTGGCCATTGGTTGGCCTTTGGTTAGCCTATAAATACTCCCCTTGCTTGAAGGTTTTCTTCATCCACAAATGTTCCTAAGTCTTGAAAAATCCCTCCCTCTCCCTCTTGCTTGTTCTCGTCCAAACACCACCCCTCTCCCCCCCTCTTGAAGGCCCTCGGCCGAACCCCCCTTGCCTAGTGGTTCTAGCCGAGAACCCCTCCCCAGCCTAGTTGTGCTAGTCGAAATACTACCCCCAGTAAAGAAATACTCTCCAAGTATTGTTGTTATGCCTAAATACTTTAGCCCAAATACCTTGTAGTACTTTCCACAGTACCCTTTATACGAAAAGCCCGGAAAAAAATACTATCATACTTCCCTTTAGCCACTAAACGAAACCCTAAGGAAAATCTTCACCCGTAGTTGAAGTTATAAGTAGAAGTTGCGTAGAACTTCTAAGGGTTTCTTGGAGCGGATTGGAGCGCACGGAGTAGGAGCTAAACCTTGCTCAGGATCGACTTTAAACTTGGATAATTTTGGGCTTATCGAGGTAACTAAACTTGTCCCCTTATTGTAATTGGAAATTACATGTTGTAGGAATATATAGTTGAAGTATACTATATATAGAACTGATCATAATTTTGCGGCAATGTCTTTTGACTTAAGCCTGAATAATAAAGAAGAGAATCAGCGTAATTACATAGGGTGTATTCTGAGACTTGTGTAGCTTTACTGTGAAGTAGAATCGTACACGTCCGGTTAGACGTGTAAACCCCCCCCCTGGTTGGCTTGGTAGCGGCCTCGATAGAGGAGGAGATTTACACTGTTGTTGGGGAAAATCTTCGAATTTTAAGTAGAATATTCTACGTTGAGGTCTAGATGTTAATAGGCGCCTTGTGGCCTTTATAGGTTGAAGTACTACGTATGGCGTGATCTACTTGGCTTAAGGAGTAGCCGACGGTTTGAGGTACTTGGAGCGTTTTTCTATTAGTCGATAATCGTCGCGAGGTATGTGAACCTCTTCCTATCTTTTCTAGCATGATATGTGTATAACTATGTAGTACGGTAGACGTACATGTGTTAAATGTATTTGATCGGTTTAAAACATAAAGTGTTATAACGGCTTTATGGGAAGTTGGTTATAACAACTTTATGTAGGTAAGAAAATGCTTTGGGGTTTTGAAAGGTAACTGATTTGACTTATAACTGACTTGATGTGTGATAATAAAGAACTTGAAGTATTTCAAAAGAATCATTTTGAAAAAAGAAGTAATACTTGGTGTGAAAACATAAGAGTTATACTAGCTTTATGGGAAGTTAGGTATAACGTCTTAAGAAGTTAAGAGACTTGATGCAAAAGATAAGAGACTTGACTTGAATGAATTAATATGAATTTTGTGTGAAACCTCATTCGTGAGTAATGAGTACTTGGTTTTTAAAAGGAGAAATGTTTTACTGATTTTGGAAATCAGAATATGTATCGAACAAACCACTGCAGCGTTAATAAAGGGAAATGTACTGACTAATTAATGTATTATTAAAACCAGTAGAAACCTCCATCTGCATAGAAGCTAAGATGAGACAAAATGATATTACATTTCCTAGATCATTGCTGCTTAATAAGATTGATTATGAACAAGAATAACCTACTCACATATCAGGCATATGTTTCTCAGATTGTTTAAAAGAGAATTATATTCTTAAATGAATAAGACTATGAACTACGAAACCTTTTTAAAATAAGAAACGTGAACATTTGAAATTAGGCAAACTTGAACGTTTGGAAAATAATGTTGTACTTGATTTTACGAAGGGAAGTGTTTGGTTTACTTAAAAAGATAGTCACTCTACTTTACACTACGGGTATTGTGTGACTTCTGTGAAAGAAACGGATCTTTTAAAAGAGTTAATGTAGGAAGTACTTTGAGGATAGATACCCGAACTTATTAGCATAAAGTACCTTGTGTGAATAACTTGATTTTGTTGGTTTGTGATAGCCTTGTAATACTTTCTTGTTGATTTGATAAGTAAACATGTTAGGATGCTACGTGTGTTAGTATCTTGTGATTGTTGTGTAAGGGGTCATTCTTGCGGTACTTACGTTGCTAACCGGTAAGTCCGCTGTACTATTATTATATCACCTACCCGCTCGACTTGTTATACCGGGCTTGCCACCGCGATCGGTCTATCGGCTATGCGGTCTGTGAGACTATGCGGAGCGGCGGTATGCTCGAGATTGATCATTCGGATGTTTAGCCCGACGGGGATGCCTATGCGGTCCATGGGACTATGCGGTCTATTGAGACTATGCGGGCCGCGGAGTCGGTGGATACCGGGTTAAAGCGCCTCCGTCGCGGTATACCTCGAGCGATGCAGGACCATGATTCGAGAATACCTCATGCGTGCGTGTGTGACCAATGCGGAGTGCGGTAAGTTCGAGAATAGACGCGCGCGTGATACTGCGGCGAGTGGCGGCCGATCATGTGGTGCGGTCTAGAAAGACCTCGTGATCTGATTTTATAGCATTGTTGGTGCGTGGGTTTTAGTAGTCGGCTATGCCTTCGTACTTACCGTGCGGTTTTATTATGACACAGTGGGACACGGTGTTTATGTGTATTCCTTGGTGCTTTTCTATCATTGACTGCCGGCAGTGAGGAAGGTATTCCATCGGCATGATTGATGTTGTGGGCGTGAGACCCATTGTTATACTTGAGTAATGACTTGAGTGCGTGAGTCCCTGACTTGACATGGCTCGCTTTATTGTGAATCGTAGTTTGGTTATCATACATGGCTCTGCTTTATATAGACTACTATGATTTCATTTACGATTTTTCGATTTCACATACTTGGTACTGTTATCGACCTCGCCCGAGGCTGCGTTCATGCCGCAGTAGAGGTACACGATGTTGATCCTCGCTCATAGGGTCACGATTCAGCGTTTGGGAAGCTCCGTTTCTCGGAGGCTTATCGGTGGTATAGTCCCTGTCGTTGTAGTACTTACATTCGGGGTATGGCGGGCCACTGTCCGCCATTGTTGTCGTATCATTCTTAGAGTGCAGTAATGCTGTTGTGGCGAGTTGTAGAAAGGGATGTAACTGCTCAAATTGTTATTCATATATATCCGAAGGTAACCGTTTTGGTTGCTTTGTCTTCTTATTTCACTGTCTTATTACATTGGTTTCATGTATTGTCTTTATATTCCGCTGATTTCTCTGATGTATGACTACTGGGGTGCCCGGGTAAGGCACCAGTCACGGGCCCCGGTTCGGGTCGTGACAAAAGTGGTATCAGAGCAGTTAATCCTCGGAAAGTGTCTACAGACCGTATCGATGGAAGTCTTGATTATCGGTGTGTTGTGCACCACACCAATAATCAGGAGGCTATAGGATATTTAGGATTGGTTTCCATTCTTCTCACTCTGAGATCGTGCCTTAGAGCTGTGTTATAAGTTGGACCCCTCTCACGTATTTCTTTCCCTTACCGTATGCCTCCGCGTAGGGCAAACCCGGGCCCAGGAGGGCAAGGCAGCCGAGGGAGCTGCGAGTAGAGTTCAGAGGGTTACGAGGGCACAGGCCCAATCATCACCTGGGGTGGTGTTTCATTCGGGGAGTTATGCTACGTCACCAATTTCCCGAGAGTTTAGCACAATGGCGGCAGCGCTTCTGCGACCATGATATATGAACCTTCGATTCCACGGGAACACAAAATATAGATTGCAGGCGACCACATTAGCTATGGATTTGGCTACCAGAGAGTATACCGATGTCTGCGAGTCTTGATGACTATCTAAGAGAGGTTGTGCAAGAGTAATTCTTGATTAGGCTTGAGCATGGCACGTATGCGGGCTTATGCGCAGCGAGCCAAAGCGTAGAGATTGACGGGTTAACAAGGGCGAGAAGAGGCGAGCAGCGAGGTCCTTTAGTAACTTTCAGCGAACCGCCTCGGCGGCGAGAATGATATGCACATCCACGGTCTGAGAGAGGTCCTCACAGGTTCGGGGCGTTCGGGGTATACGAGAGTTGGTCGAGCTCGAGCTTAGGTTCCGCACTACACGTAGGTTCGGCCGGATTGATTTTTCCCGGTGTTCACACGGTGTGACGTCACCGGGAATGTCGTCTTTTGGTGCTTGATTTACTGCGGCCGTCGAGCCGTGTGTCGAAAGGATGTCTAGTAGGAGGGATGTAAGTAGGAGGACTCACGCCATGATCGGTGACGATTCGTCACCTTAATGTGCGCCCTGCAGGCGAGGTTTGATTAGAACGACGAGGAGTGAAGCGATGAATAGAGGTATATCCTTAACCCTCAGAGATTAGTATTGTGTGATAAGATGAGTATATCTTAAGTTCTATGTTATGATTTCAGTGTGTTATTTGTGATTAGAAATCATGGTTAGTAACCGGGATAGATTGGGGGATATGAAAAGTGTGAGCCTTAGTGCTTTATACGTAGAGACCTTATAGGTAAGGCCATCTCGGGTAAAGATGTATTGTTATGTTTGATCCTTATCGGAGTGCATAGTGCACGTGAGATTTGTTCGTGTGATAAGTCCCTGAGTAGGGTGGAAGGAAGAGGGTAGTTGAGCTAAGAAGACCGCTAGGTTTTAAATAACGTGATTAGTGAGATTGTTCCCCGGGAGCTAGTGTTTCTTGGCGTTGTCGGGTCGGGTTGGGGCCGTATTGCGGGTCAACCGCGGCTGTATATGGTGGTGGGGTCGGTTGTGGTGGTCCGCCTTGTGGTAGAATCACGAGGGTGTTAGGCCCAAGTTTAGTTAACCATCGTGCGAGTTCGTGGATACGTTCGACCAGTAGTCGGGCCGATGAGGTCAGCCCGTCTTATCTTTTAGTCAAACCGTGTACTCGGTAGTAAGTTGCGAGATGTTATTTCAGAAGGGTTGTAAGGCTGCACGGGGTGCCTACCTTCACCTTATGACAGACAGTGAAGCCCAGGTTGTGGCTATTTTTCGCTTTACAAAGTTTTTCCAGCGAGTTAGGAACTCGCGTGAGTCTCCGTGTCGTATTCGTCCTCGGGCGTTGTTTTGATTTGAGGGTAGCCGAGAGGATTGTTGTCTCTGTTGAGGAGTGTTTTTAGCTACCATTTCGGTGTTCGGTTTTGCCTTATGAAGCCTTGTAGGGGCGGAAGTGTAAGTTCCGTCGATTGGTTCGATGTTGGCAAAGATTCGGATAGTTGGTTTATACTTGTTCAATGAAATGTGGTAGGTTATGAGAAAGAGTTCGAGTGTACAAGAAAGTGCGACCATCACGACCCGTTCGGGGCGTGTTGGTGCCTTACCCCGGGCACCTAGTGATACAACATCGAGTAATCAGGAACATAAAACACATACATGAAACAAATGAAGTACAAACGGTGTCTGAGAAAACTTGCCTTTCGGCATATATATAAATGACAACTTTTAACATTAACAGTTTAATCCTTTTTACAAAACCTTCCAACAACAGTACTACAGACCTCTAAGAATGATACGACAACAATGGCTGTACAGGGCCCCGCCAAACACTTGAATGAAAACACCTACTACGACAGGGGACTATACCATCGATAAGCCTCGGAAAGCGGAGCTTCCCAAACGCGAATGTGACCACGAGCTAGGATCAACGATCGTGTACCTCAACTGCGGCATGAACGCGGCCGAAGGAAGGAGGTCAGCAGGAGTATGTGAAGCTAAAATATAAATACTGTAAATGAAATCATAATGGTCTATATAAAGCAGGAGACATGTATGATAACCAAACTACAGTTCACAACATAAAAGCAGTCATGCCAAGTCGAGTGGAATACATTCCCGGATGAGCCGGTAGTCGAGTGAAATACATTCCCGGAATGAACCGGTAGTCAAGTGAAATACATTCCCGGATGAACCGGTAATCGAGTGAACACATTCCCGGATGAACCGGTAGTCAAGTGAAATACATTCGGATGAACCGTGTCGAGTGAGATACATTCCGGATGAACCGTGAATCAAGTGAGATACATTCCCGGATGAACCGGTAGTCGAGTGAAATACATTCCTTGCACAACAAAGGCTATCACAATAAGCATAGGCAAGTTTCACAACAACATGCATAAGCAAGTTACACAACAACATGCATAGGCAAGTTATACACAACTCAAGGTACTTTCATTTTATGCCAAAGTCCGGGTTTTAACCCCAAAGTACTACATACGTTAAGTTCTTTTAAAAGAGATCCATTACTTTTATAAAAGTCACCCGATACCCGTAGTATTAGAATGACCAACCCACATTCCTTTTCAAAATCAAGTAACAACATTCTTTTCCTAAGTTCCAGTTTGCCTAGTTTCAATTACTCAAGCTTCTCATTTTCAAATGGTTTCATAGTTCATAAACTTAATCACTTGATTCCTTTTTAGAACGATTGAGTAATATATGTCTCACGTGAGAGTAGGTTATTCTTGTTTACAACATTCTTATTACAGCAGCCATGATCTAGAAAATGTATATCATTTTGTCTCATCTTAGTTTCTATGCAGATGGAGGTTTCTACTGGTTTTAATACAATTCATCATTATTTAATACATTTTCCTTTATTAACTCGCGGTGGTGCTGTCGATACACATTACGATTTCCAAATCAGTAAAACATTATCCCTTTAAATAAAACCAAGTACTCATTACTCACGAATGAGGTTTCACACAAACATTCACATTAAAACAAATAAGTTAAGTCTCTTATCTTATAAGATCAAGTCTCTTAACTTCTAACATCAGTAAACCATTCTTAAGCCGTTATACCTAACTTCCCATAAAGCTAGTATAACTCTTTTTAAAACCTTTTATTACTTCTTCTTTCAAAATGATTCAAAAATCTTTTGAAATACTTCAAGTTCATTATTAACATATAACAAGCGCTTATAGTTCAAATCGATTACCTTTTTTAAAAACCACAAGTATTTTCTTACCAACATAAAGTCATTATAACCAACTTCCCATAAAGCCGTTATAACACTTTATGTTTTAAACCAATCAAATACATTTAGCACGTATGTCTCTAGTACTACATAGTTCACACATATCATGCTAGAAGAGATAGGAAGAGGTTCACATACCTCGCGGCAGTATCGACTAATAGCAAAACGCTCAAGTACTTCCAACTCGGCTACTCCTTAAGCCACGTAGATCGCACCACACGTAGTACTTCAACCTATAAGGCCACAAGGCGCTTATTAACATTAGGTCTCTTCGTAGAACATTCTACGTAAAATTCTAAGAAGACCTCCCCGCAGCGTAAATCTCCTCCTCTATCAGTAGGCTACCAAGCCAACCGGGGTTATATATCTAACCCAAACGGTACAATTCTACTCACGGTACTACTACACAAGTCTCATGTCTGACAACCCTATGTAATTACGATTCGGTACTCTTCTTTAAATTCGGGCTTAAGTCGCAAGACATTCTGTAAGTATTATTCGGGCTTAAGTCAAAAGACATTGCCGATAACTACGTTCGGTTCCATTATATAGTATACTTCAACTATATATTCAAGCAATTATGTAATTTCCAATTACAATAGAGGACAAGATAATTACCTCGATAAGCCCATAATTATCCTAGCTTAAAGTCGATCTGGGCAATCGCTTAGCTCGACTCAGCGCTCAACCGCTCTAAACCACCTTAGAAGTTCTAACCAACTTCTACACAATACTCCAACGGACTATGGAGATTTCCCTAGGGTTTCGGTTTGTGGTACCGTGGGAAGTATAATAGTATTTACGGGCTTTTTGTACAAGTATAACCTTAGAATACTACAAGGTATAGGCTAAGGTAATTTGGGCATTATAACAATACTTTTGAGAGTATTCTACCAAAGAGGGGTATTATCTGAAAGCAACTAGGCTAGGGGTACCCCCACGCCACACAACTAGGAGGGGGTGTACCTCGGCCAAGGCCTCTAGGAGAGGAGGCCTCTTGGCCGAACTCAACACAAAGGGAGGGAGAAGGAGAGTTTTCAAGACTTAGGCAAATTTGTGGATGAATAAGTTCATCAAAGGGGTGGGTATTTATAGGTCAAGTGAAAGCCAACCAATGGCCAAGATTACACCAAGTGTTAGGCAAGTGTAGGGCGAGATTCACCCGTGTGTACCTAGCCAACTTGCACACAAAATATCCTACCAACCGCCGACCATTTGCACCACACTTTGGCCACCACATTTCCGCCCAGGTGTTCCAATGAGAGGGTGACAAGTGTCGCCCTCTTGTTGGTCCAAAATGTTTCGTCTCTCGGAAAAATCCGCAAAAATTAAAAATGACATATTCGGAAATTCCCTACGAAAGTGTGGAAGCGTTTAGTCGAAAAGCGACTCAATTCGGGTGTTGTGAACAAAGTTAATTCGGCCAAGCCTAATTCTCAAGTTCAAATTTTCTACGTCGTCCTTACGTACATACTGGAAATACGGTATAACATTCTCCTCGCTTAGAAACATTCGTCGAATGTTCCTTCTAAGTCTCAAAACAAGCGTGCGCCGAGATAGTCTTCACTACCATACTTACGAAACAATCACGCCCTGATGGCCCACGACACCGCGCAAACTATTTATATCCAAGTCCACGAGGAAACACCTCTAACATCATAAAGCACTTTTGTCACTTTGCGCGAGGTTCACTCCGCGACCCGACAAATGGTACCGGCTGCGTCGATCCACGGTGACGTACACTCGAACTCTTACCATATTTACGTCTTGCTCTGATTTCCAAAACTCGGGGTTACTATCTCTAACGTGGTCATCATTAGCGGGAACATTCGGATGGATCTTGATACTTTCGAATCATAACAATCTGAAAGGCCGGACGTCCCGCCTCCTAAGTCGGACGGCAAATGCTAACATATAGGCAACTGGCCTATTCTCCATATGAACTCAAAAGGGCCCAAGTAACTCGGGCTAAGTTCCTCTGTATTCCAAACTCGTCACATGACTCGGGGTGGTACTTTCAAGACCGACCGTCGGCACGAACTCTGGCGTCGTCGCGATTATCCGCACAATATCTACGAAATGCGGAACCTCTTCTAGACAAGCTTCTCACTATCCACGATCTGTGGAACAAGCTGAACCAACTATCGAACCTTGCCAACATCGAACCAATCGGCCGGCAACTTACACTTCCGCCCTCTGAGGCTTCATAAGGCGACATCCGAACACTAAAATGGTAGCTTAAACGCTACCTCCACGAGAGACAACAATCCCGCAACTATCCGCGAAATCGAACAACGGCGGTGGGCAAATGCGGTCTGAGACTCACCGAGTTCTTAACACCACTTGGTAAAAACTTCCGAAACAAAAAGCAGTAGTACCACTGGCTCCATGCATCGTCATAAGGTGAAGGTAGGCACCGTGCAGCCTTACAACCTTTCGGATAACTCAACACGGTAAACGCGGTCGACCGAAGAACACGATGGGCTGCCCCGTCGGCCCGACCATCGGTCGAACGCGTCCACGAACTTCGTCTGTTGGTTAACTAAACTTGGGCCTAACACCCTCGTGACCCTACCACGGCGGGACCACCACAAACTGACCCCACCACCAAAAGGCGGCGGGTTGACCCGCATCAGCCTCAATCCGACCGTCAACGAGCACAACACTAGTTCCGATGCGGAGCAGTCTCACTAATCACGTTACGAAAACCTGGCGGTCTTCTTAGCTCAACTACCCCCTTTCATTCCACACTCACTGGGACCTATCCCAAACATAACTCACGTGCACTATGCACTTCCGATAAGGATCAAACATAACACTACACCTTTACTCGAGATGGCCTTACCTCTAAGGTCTTTACGTAAAACATTCTAAGGCTCACACCTTATCTATCCCCCAAAATCTTACTCGGTTAACCCACCATGATTTCTAAACACAACTAACACACCGCTATCAGAACATAGCACTTAAGGTATACTCACCTTATCACACTCTTGATCTCAGAGGTTAAAGATATATCTATATCTCTTTGCTTCACTCCTTAGTCGTTCTAATCAAACACGCCTGTAGGCGCGCTAGGGAAGATGACGAACTACCCACCGATCTGAAGGCTAAGTCCTCCTACAAGGACACTCTATCGACATCGGACCACGGCGGTCGTGGTACAACAAGTACCAACTAAAGACGACATTCCCGGGATGGCGTGCATTACACATGACCGGAAGCCACGGAGTTCGACCAACTCCTGCATACTCGAACGTCGATATCCGTGGAAGACCACTCTGCGGCGGAGGTGCATATCTAATCTGGCGGTGAGGCGACTCGCCTTGAAAGTTACTAAAGGACCTTCTTTGCTCTGGCCTCTTCTGTCGCTTTGTTAACCCGTCGATCTACGTTTCTCGGCTGCTGCGCATAAGCGACCACGAGCCATGCTCGAGCCCTAGCGAAGAATTACTCTTGCACAACCCTTCTCTTAGATAGTCATCAAGATTTGCGGTACATCGGTCTACTCTATACTTACTGTTCCCGGTCGCGGAACTGAAGGTTCAAATATCATGGCCGCAGTAGGAACTGCCGCCGTGCTAAACTCTGCTTGGGCTAGTGGCGTCGAGAACTCCCAGTGAAGCACTACCCTAGGTAATGATTTGGGCACGAGCCCTCGTGACTATCGAACTCTACTCGCGGCTCCTCATGCGCGCCTCACGGGCGGGTTTGACCTGCGGAGGCATAACGATAAGGAAAGAATTTCGTCGGAGGGTCGACTTACAACACGGCTCTAAGGCACGATCTCGAGTGAGAAGAATAGAAACCAATCCTAAATATCCTATAGCCTCCACGATTATTGATGTGGTGCACAACACACCGATAATCAAGACTCTCTTGGATACGGTGCGTAGACACTTTCAGAGGATTAAGCGCTCGATACCACTTTTGTCACGACCCGTTCGGGGCGTGGTCGTGCCTTACCGGGCACCCTAGTGATACAACATCGAGTAATCAGTGGAACATAAAACACATACATGAAACAAATGAAGTACAAGCGATGTGAGAAAAACTTGCCTTTCGGCATATATATAAATGACAACTTTTAACATGAGCAGTTTAATCCTTTTTACAAACCACGCCACAGCGATTACTACGGACCTCTAAGAATGATACGACAACAATGGCGGGACGGGCCCGCCAAACCACGAATGTAAACACTTACTACGACGGGGACTATACGTGATAAGCCTCGGAGAAAGCGGAGCTTCCCAGCTGAGCGTGACCACGAGCTAGGATCAACGGCGGTGTACCTCGACTGCGGCATGAACGCGGCCCGAGGAGGTCGATAACAAAAGTGCAGAGTATGTGAAGCTAAAATATAAATCTTGTAAATGAAATCATAATGGTCTATATAAAGCGGGAGACATGTATGATAACCAAACTCTGATTCACAACATAAGCGATCATGCCAAGTCGAGTGGAATACATTCGGATGGCCGTAGTCGAGTGAAATACATTCCGGAATGAGCCGGTAGTCAAGTGAAATACATTCCGGATGAGCCGTGTCAGTGAACACATTCGGATGAACCGGTAGTCAAGTGAAATACATTCGGATGAACCGTGTCGAGTGAGATACATTCCCGGATGAACCGGTAATCAAGTGAGATACATTCCCGGATGAACCGGTAGTCGAGTGAAATACATTCCTTGCACAACAAAGGCTATCACAATAAGCATAGGCAAGTTTCACAACAACATGCATAAGCAAGTTACACAACAACATGCATAGGCAAGTTATACACAACTCAAGGTACTTTCATTTTATGCCAAAGTCCGGGTTTTAACCCCAAAGTACTACATACGTTAAGTTCTTTTAAAAGAGATCCATTACTTTTATAAAAGTCACCCGATACCCGTAGTATTAGAATGACCAACCCACATTCCTTTTCAAAATCAAGTAACAACATTCTTTTCCTAAGTTCGGTTTGCCTAGTTTGATTACTCGAAGCTTCTCATTTTCAAATGGTTTCATAGTTCATAAACTTAATCACTTGATTCCTTTTTAGACGATTGAGTAATATATGTCTCACGTGAGTAGGTTATTCTTGTTTACAACATTCTTATTTACAATGACCATGATCTAGAAAATGTATATCATTTTGTCTCATCTTAGTTTCTATGCGGATGGAGGTTTCTTGGTTTTAATACAATTCATCATTATTTAATACATTTTCCTTTATTAACGCTGCGATGGTGCTGTCGATACACATTCGATTTCCAAATCGGTAAAACATTATCCCTTTAAATAAAACCAAGTACTCATTACTCACGAATGAGGTTTCACACAAACATTCACATTAAAACAAATAAGTTAAGTCTCTTATCTTATAAGATCAAGTCTCTTAACTTCTAACATGATAAACCGTTCTAAGCCGTTATACCTAACTTCCCATAAAGCTAGTATAACTCTTTTTAAAACCTTTTATTACTTCTTCTTTCAAAATGATTCAAAAATCTTTTGAAATACTTCAAGTTCATTATTAACATATAACAAGCCAGTTATAGTTCAAATCAGTTACCTTTTTTTTAAAAACCACAAGTATTTTCTTACCAACATAAAGCTGTTATAACCAACTTCCCATAAAGCGTTATAACACTTTATGTTTTAAACCAATCAAATACATTTAGCACGTATCGTCTCACCGTACTACATAGTTCACACATATCATGCTAGAAGAGATAGGAAGAGGTTCACATACCTCGCGGCGAGTATCGACTAATAGCAAAACGCTCAAGTACTTCCAACCGTATGGCTACTCCTTAAGCCAGGTAGATCGAACAAAACGTTGTACTTAAACCTATAAGGCCAAACGGGGCTTATTAACTTTAGGTCTCTTCGTCGAAAATTCTACATAAAATTCAGTGCTCACGCCAACAGCGTAAATCTCTCCTCTATCGGTAGGCTACGAAGCCAACCGAGGGGTTATATATCTAACCCAAACGGTACAATTCTACTCCACGGTACTACTACACAAGTCTCATCGTAATACAACCCTATGTAATTCTGATTCGGTACTCTTCTTTAAATTCGGGCTTAAGTCGCAAGACATTGCAGTAAGTATTATTCGGGCTTAAGTCAAAAGACATTGCCGATAACTACGTTCGATTCCATTATATAGTATACTTCAACTATATATTCAAGCAATTATGTAATTTCCAATTACAATAGAGGACAAGATAATTACCTCGATAAGCCCATAATTATCCTAGCTTAAAGTCGATCCCGGGCAATCGTTTAGCTCGACTCCGAGCGCTCAACCAGCTCTAAACCACCCTTAGAAGTTCTAACCAACCTACACAATACTCCAACGGACTATGGAGATTTCCCTAGGGTTTCGGTTTTGTGACTGACGGGAAGTATAATAGTATTTCTGGGCTTTTTGTACAAGTATAACCTTAGAATACTACAAGGTATAGGCTAAGGTAATTTGGGCATTATAACAATACTTTTGAGAGTATTCTACCAAAAGAGGGGGGGTATTATACGAAAGCAACTAGGCTAGGGGGGGTACCCACACCTGGCCCAGGAGGGGTGTACCCCTCGGCCAAGGCCTCTAGGAGAGGGGGAGGCCTCTTGGCCGAACTCAACACAAAGGGGAGGGAGAAGGAGAGTTTTCAAGACTTAGGCAAATTTGTGGATGAATAAGTTCATCAAAGGGGTGGGTATTTATAGGTCAAGTGAAAGCCAACCAATGGCCAAGATTACACCAAGTGTTAGGCAAGTGTAGGGCCAAGATTCACCCATGTGTACCTAGCCAACTTGCACACAAAATATCCTACCAACCCTTGACCATTTGCACCACACTTTCGGCCACCACATTTCCGCCCAAGGTGTTCCAATGAGAGGGTGACAAGTGTCGCCCTCTTGTTGGTCCAAAATGTTTCGTCTCTCGGAAAAATCCGCAAAAATTAAAAATGACATATTCGGAAATTCCCCTACGAAAGCTGTGGAAACGTTTCGTCGAAAAACGACTCAATTCGGGTGTTGTGAACAAAGTTAATTCGGCCAAGCCTAATTCTCAAGTTCAAATTTTCTACGTACGTCCTTACGTACATACTCGGGAAATACGGGGTATAACAGACACGTAAGGGAAGAAGCGAGCATGTATGGCGAGCATAGATGTGATCATTTCTTTTGTAAAGAGAAGGTGCGAAGGAAGTATATTTTAGACCCCGGAGAGAAGTATTTGTGGTGATGTTAGAGGTGTTTCCTCGTGGACTTGGATGGAAGTATTTGCGCGGGTGTTTCTGTGGCCAGGTGTGGCAGGATTGTTCTCGTAAGTATAGTAGTGAAGACTATACTGGCGCGCGTTTGTTTTGAGACTTAGAAGGAACATTCGGGACAAATGTTTCTAAGGAGGGGAGAATGTTATACCGTATTTCGGAGTATGCGTGGGGCGTGCGTAGAAAAGTTTGGGCTTTAAAGTAGGCTTGGCGAAAATTTTTGTGCACAACACGGTTAGAGTCGTTTTTAAATGAAACGTTTTACAACTTGCGAAGGGAAAATTCGGCTATGTCATTTTTAATTTTTGCGGATTTTTCCGAGACGGAATATTTTGGACCAACGAGAGGGTGACAAGTGTCACCCTCAAGTGGCATGTTTGGACGGCAAAATGGGCTTGCCTTGCACGTTTTTTGTGTTGAAATTTTGGTCAAGGGTTAGGTAGGATATTTTGTTTAGATGGATAAGGTAGCACATGGCTAAATCTTGGCCTTACACTTGCTATGCACTTGGCTTCATCTTGGCCATTGGTTGGCCTTTGGTTAGCCTATAAATACTACCCTTGCTTGAAGGTTTTCTTCATCCACAAATGTTCCTAAGTCTTGAAAAATCCCTCCCTCTCCCTCTTGCTTGTTCTCGTCCAAACACCACCCCTCTCCCCCCCCTTGCCTAGTGGTTCTAGCCGAGAACCCCCTCCCCCTAGCCTAGTTGTGCTAGTCGAAATACTACCCCCCGTGGTAAAGAAATACTCTCCAAGGATTGTTGTTATGCCTAAATACTTTATCCCAAATAACTTGTAGTACATTCCACAAGCACTTTTATACGAATAGCCGAAAAATACTATCATACTTCCCTTTAGCCACTAAACGAAACCCTAAGGAAAATCTTCACCCGTAGTTGAAGTTATAAGTAGAAGTTGCGTAGAACTTCTAAGGGTTTCTTGGAGCGGATTGGAGCGCACGGAGTAGGAGCTAAACCTTGCTCAGGATCGACTTTAAACTTGGATAATTTTGGGCTTATCGAGGTAACTAAACTTGTCCCCTTATTGTAATTGGAAATTACATGTTGTAGGAATATATAGTTGAAGTATACTATATATAGAACTGATCATAATTTTGCGGCAATGTCTTTTGACTTAAGCCTGAATAATAAAGAAGAGAACTGAACTGTAATTACATAGGACTGTATTACAGTAGACTTGTGTAGCTTTACTGTGAAGTAGAATCGTACACGTCCGGTTAGACGTGTAAACCCCCCCCCCCTGGTTGGCTTGGTAGCCGGCCTCGATAGAGGAGGAGATTTACGCTGTTGCGGGGGTGGGGGAGGTGCTGCCGAATTTTCTGTAGAATATTCTACGTTGAGGTCTAGATGTTAATAGGCGCCTTGTGGCCTTTATAGGTTGAAGTACTACGTATGGCGTGATCTACTTGGCTTAAGGAGTAGCCGACGGTTTGAGGTACTTGGAGCGTTTTGCTATTAGTCGATAATCGTCGCGAGGTATGTGAACCTCTTCCTATCTTTTCTAGCATGATATGTGTATAACTATGTAGTACGGTAGACGTACATGTGTTAAATGTATTTGATCGGTTTAAAACATAAAGTGTTATAACGGCTTTATGGGAAGTTGGTTATAACAACTTTATGTAGGTAAGAAAATGCTTTGGGGTTTTGAAAGGTAACTGATTTGACTTATAACTGACTTGATGTGTGATAATAAAGAACTTGAAGTATTTCAAAAGAATCATTTTGAAAAAAGAAGTAATACTTGGTGTGAAAACATAAGAGTTATACTAGCTTTATGGGAAGTTAGGTATAACGTCTTAAGAGAAGTTAAGAGACTTGATCTGAAAAGATAAGAGACTTGACTTGAATGAATTAATATGAATTTTGTGTGAAACCTCATTCGTGAGTAATGAGTACTTGGTTTTTAAAAGGAGAAATGTTTTACTGATTTTGGAAATCAGAATATGTATCGAACAAACCACTGCAGCGTTAATAAAGGGAAATGTACTGACTAATTAATGTATTATTAAAACCAGTAGAAACCTCCATCTGCATAGAAGCTAAGATGAGACAAAATGATATTACATTTCCTAGATCATTGCTGCTTAATAAGATTGATTATGAACAAGAATAACCTACTCACATATCAGGCATATGTTTCTCAGATTGTTTAAAAGAGAATTATATTCTTAAATGAATAAGACTATGAACTACGAAACCTTTTTAAAATAAGAAACGTGAACATTTGAAATTAGGCAAACTTGAACGTTTGGAAAATAATGTTGTACTTGATTTTACGAAGGGAAGTGTTTGGTTTACTTAAAAAGATAGTCACTCTACTTTACACTACGGGTATTGTGTGACTTCTGTGAAAGAAACGGATCTTTTAAAAGAGTTAATGTAGGAAGTACTTTAGGGATAGATACCCGAACTTATTAGCATAAAGTACCTTGTGTGAATAACTTGATTTTGTTGGTTTGTGATAGCCTTGTAATACTTTCTTGTTGATTTGATAAGTAAACATGTTAGGATGCTACGTGTGTTAGTATCTTGTGATTGTTGTGTAAGGGGGTCATTCTTGCTGTGCTTACGTTGCTAACCGGTAAGTCCGTTGTACTATTATTATATCACCTACCCCCTTGACTTGTTATACCGAGGGCTTGCCACCCTTGATGCGGGTCTATACGGCCTATGCGGTCTGTGAGACTATGCGGAGCAGCGGTATGCTCGAGTTGATCATTCGGATGTTTAGCGATCACGGGGATGCCTATCGGTCCATGGGACTATGCGGTCTATTGAGACTATGCGAGTGCGGAGTCCGTGGATCTGGGGTTAAGCGCCTCCGTCTGAGGTATACCTCGGTGATGCAGGACCGTGATTCGAGAATACCTCATGCGGGTGCATGTGTGACCAATGCGGAGTCGCGGTAAGTTCGAGAATAGACGCACATTGATCTGCGAGGCGAGTGGCGGCCGATCATGTGGTGCGGTCTAGAAAGACCTCGTGATCTGATTTTATAGCATTGTTGGTGCGTGGGTTTTAGTAGTCGGCTATGCCTTCGTACTTACCCCGTACGGTTTTATTATGACACAGGTGGGACCTGGTGTTTATGTGTATTCCTTGGTGCTTTTATATCATGGACTGCCGGCAGTGATGAAGGTATTCCACGGGCATGATTGATGTTGTGGGCGTGAGACCCATTGTTATACTTGAGTAATGACTGGAGGCGTGAGTCCACTAACAGCATGACTGCTTTATTGTGAACTGTAGTTTGGTTATCATACATGGCTCCTGCTTTATATAGACTACTATGATTTCATTTACAGTATTTTTCAGTTTCACATACTTGGTACTGTTATCGACCTCGCCCGGGGCTGCGTTCATGCCGCGGTAGGTACACGATGTTGATCCTCGCTCGTAGGGTCATTCGGCGTTTGGGAAGCTCCGTTTCTCCGGAGGCTTATCAGTGGTATAGTCCCTGTCGTTGTAGGTACTTACATTCAGGGGTATGGCGGGGCCCTGTCCCGCCATTGTTGTCGTATCATTCTTAGAGGTCTGTAGTACTGTTGTGGGCAGAGTTGTAGAAAGGGATGTAACTGTTCAAATTGTTATTCATATATATACTGAAGGTAACCGTTTTGGTTAGCCTGTCTTCTTATTTCACTGTCTTATTACATTGGTTTCATGTATTGTCTTTATATTCCGCTGATTTCTCTGATGTATGACTACTGGGGTGCCCGGGTAAGGCACCAGTCACGGGCCCCGGTTCGGGTCGTGACAAAAGTGGTATCAGAGCAGTTAATCCTCGGAAAGTGTCTACGCATCGTATCGATGAAGTCTTGATTATCGGTGTGTTGTGCACCACACCAATAATCAGGAGGCTATAGGATATTTAGGATTGGTTTCCATTCTTCTCACTCTGAGATCGTGCCTTAGAGCTGTGTTATAAGTTGGACCCCTCTCACGTATTTCTTTCCCTTACCGTATGCCTCCGCGTAGGGCAAACCCGCCCAGAGGCGCGCAGGCGGAGCCGCGAGTAGAGTTCGAGAGGTTACGAGGCACAGCCCAATCATCACCGGGTGGTGTTTCATTCGGGAGTTATGCTCGTCACCAGCCCCACAGAGTTTAGCACACGCAGCAAGGCTGCATCGCGACCATGATATATGAACCTTCGCCCAATGATCGGGAACACGTAATATAGATTGCAAGAGGCGACCACATTAGCTATGGATTTGGCTACCAGAGTATACCGATGTACCGCGAGTCTTGATGACTATCTAAGAGAGGTTGTGCAAGAGTAATTCTTCGGATTCGAGCATGGCCTCGTATGCGGGCTTATCGCGAGCCAAGAAACGTAGAAATTGACGGTTAACCAAGGACGAGAAGAGGCCGAACAGCAGGTCCTTTAGTAACTTTCATGCGAATCGCCTCGGCAGAATGATATGCACATCCACCGCGCAGAGGTCCTCTACGGTTCGGGGCGTTCGGTATACAGGAGTTGGTCGAGCTCCAGAGCTTCCGTTCACGCTACACGTAGTTCCGAACCACCGATTGATTTTTTCCCGGTGTTCACACAGGCGCACGCCACCCCGGGAATGTCGCTTTTTGGTGCTTGATTTACTGCGCCGTCGGGGCCATGTGTCGAAAGGATGTCCTAGTAGGAGGATGTAAGTAGGAGGACTCACCTTCATGATCGGTGACGATTCCTGGCCACCTTCCTTAATTGTGCCACTGCAGGCGTTTGATTAGAACGACCATGAGTGAAGCAGATGATAGAGGTATATCCTTAACCCTCTGTGAGATTAGTATTGTGTGATAAGATGAGTATATCTTAAGTTCTATGTTACGATAGCGAGGTGTTAATTGTGATTAGAAATCATGGTTAGTAACCTGAAAGATTGGGGATAGGAAAATTGTGAGCCTTAGAGCTTTATAATGTAGAGACCTTAGAGGTAAGGCCATCTCGTAAAGATGTATTGTTATGTTTGATCCTTATCGGAGTGCATAGTGCACGTGAGATTTGTTCGTGTGATAAGTCCCCGAGTAGGTGGAAGGAAAGAGGGTAGTTGAGCTAAGACCGCTAGGTTTTCGTAACGTGATTAGTGAGATTGTTCCTTCGGAGCTAGTGTTTCGCGCGTTTGCCGGGTCGTCAGCCATATTGCGGGTCAACCCGCGGCCCGTATGGTGGTGGGTCAGGTTGTGGTGGTCCCGCCGCGGTAGGTCACGAGGTGTTAGGCCCAAGTTTAGTTAACCATCGTACGAGTTCGTGGAAACGTTCGACCAGTAGTCGGGCCGATGAGGTCACCGCCTTATCTTTTAGTCAAACCGCAACTCGGTAGTAAGTTGCGAGATGTTATTTCGAAGGGTTGTAAGGTCGCAGGTGCCTACCTTCACCTTATGACATGAAGCCTGTGTCAGGCTATTTTTCGCTTTCAAAGTTTTTCCAGCGAGTTAGGAACTCGCAGTCTCCGTATCGTATTCGCCCTCGGCCGTTGTTTTGATTTCGTGGGTAGCTGAGAGGATTGTTGTCTCTGTTGAGGAGTGTTTTTAGCTACCATTTCGGTGTTCGGTTTTGCCTTATGAAGCCTCAGGGGCGGAAGTGTAAGTTTCCTACGATTGGTTCGATGTTGGCAAAGATTGAGATAGTTGGTTTATACTTGTTCAACGAAATGTGGTAGGTTATGAGAAAGAGTTCGAGTGTACAAGAAAGTGCGACACGTAAGGAAGAAGCGAGCATGTATGGCGAGCATAGATGTGATCATTTCTTTTGTAAAGAGAAGGTGCGGAAGTATATTTTAGACCGAGAGAGGTATTTGTGGTGATGTTAGAGGTTTCCTCGTGGACTTGGATGGAAGTATTTGCGCGGGTGTTTCTGTGGCCAGGTGTGGCAGGATTGTTCTCGTAAGTATAGTAGTGAAGACTATACTGGCGCGCGTTTGTTTTGAGACTTAGAAGGAACATTCGGGACAAATGTTTCTAAGGAGGGGAGAATGTTATACCCCGTATTTCCAGAGTATGTACGTAAGGACGTACGTAGAAAAGTTTGGGCTTTAAAGTAGGCTTGGCCGAGAGACGAAATATTTTGGACCAACGAGAGGGTGACAAGTGTCACCCTCAAGTGGCATGTTTGGACGACAAAATGGGCTTGCCTTGCACGTTTTTTGTGTTGAAATTTTGGTCAAGGGTTAGGTAGGATATTTTGTGTAGATGGATAAGGTAGCACATGGCTAAATCTTGGCCTTACACTTGCTATGCACTTGGCTTCATCTTGGCCATTGGTTGGCCTTTGGTTAGCCTATAAATACTCCCCTTGCTTGAAGGTTTTCTTCATCCACAAATGTTCCTAAGTCTTGAAAAATCCCTCCCTCTCCCTCTTGCTTGTTCTCGTCCAAACACCACCCCTCTCCCCCCTTGCCTAGTGGTTCTAGCCGAGAACCCCCTCCCCCTAGCCTAGTTGTGCTAGTCGAAATACTACCCCCCCCTGGGGAAAGAAATACTCTCCAAGTCTTGTTGTGATGCCTAAATACTTTAGCCCAAATACCTTGTAGTACTTTCCACAAGATTTTTATACGAAAAGCCCTAAAAATACTATCATACTTCCTTTAGCCACTAAACGAAACCCTAAGGAAAATCTTCACCCGTAGTTGAAGTTATAAGTAGAAGTTGCGTAGAACTTCTAAGGGTTTCTTGGAGCGGATGGAGCGCACTGAGTAGAGCTAAACCTTGCTCGGGATCGACTTTAAACTTGGATAATTTTGGGCTTATCGAGGTAACTAAACTTGTCCCTTATTGTAATTGGAAATTACATGTTGTAGGAATATATAGTTGAAGTATACTATATATAGAATCGATCATAATTTTGCGGCAATGTCTTTTGACTTAAGCTGAATAATAAAGAAGAGAATCGAATCTGTAATTACATAGGGTATCTGACATGCAGACTTGTGTAGCTTTATTGTGAAGTAGAATCGCACACGTCCGGTTAGGCGTGTAAACCCCCGTTGGCTTGGTAGCGGCCTCGATAGAGAGGAGATTTACACTGCTATGTGGGGAGGTGCCGAATTTTCTCAGAGAATATTCTACGTTGAGGTCTAGATGTTAATAGGCGCCTTGTGGCCTTTATAGGTCAAGTACTACGTATGGCGTGATCTACTTGGCTTAAGGAGTAGCCACGGTTTGAGGTACTGGAGCGTTTTCTATTAGTCGATAATCGTCGCGGTATGTGAACCTCTTCCTATCTTTTCTAGCATGATATGTGTATAACTATGTAGTACGGTGACGCATACGTGTTAAATGTATTTGATCGGTTTAAAACATAAAGTGTTATAACGGCTTTATGGGAAATTGGTTATAACAACTTTATGTAGGTAAGAAAATGCTTTGGGGTTTTGAAAGGTAACTGATTTGACTTATAACTGACTTGATGTGTGATAATAAAGAACTTGAAGTATTTCAAAAGAATCATTTTGAAAAAAGAAGTAATACTTGTGAAAACATAAGAGTTATACTAGCTTTATGGGAAGTTAGGTATAACGTCTTAAGAGAAGTTAAGAGACTTGATCTGAAAAGATAAGAAACTTGACTTGAATGAATTAATATGAATTTTGTGTGAAACCTCATTCGTGAGTAATGAGTACTTGGTTTTTAAAAGGAGAAATGTTTTACTGATTTCGGAAATCAGAATATGTATCGAACAAACCACTGCAGTGTTAATAAAGGGAAATGTACTGACTAATTAATGTATTATTAAAACCAGTAGAAACCTCCATCTGCATAGAAGCTAAGATGAGACAAAATGATATTACATTTCCTAGATCATGGCTGCTTAATAAGATTGATTATGAACAAGAATAACCTACTCACATATCAGGCATATGTTTCTCAGATTGTTTAAAATAGAATTATATTCTTAAATGAATAAGACTATGAACTACGAAACCTTTTTAAAATAAGAAACGTGAACATTTGAAATTAGGCAAACTTGAACGTTTGGAAAATAATGTTGTTACTTGATTTTACGGCGGAAGTGTTTGGTTTACTTAAAAGATAGTCACTCTATTTTACACTACGTATTGTGTGACTTCGTGAAAGAAACTGGTCTTTTAAAAGAGTTAATGTAGGAAGTACTTGGGGATAGATACCCGAACTTATTAGCATAAAGTACCTTGTGTGAATAACTTGATTTTGTTGGTTTGTGATAGCCTTGTAATACTTTCTTGTTGATTTGATAAGTAAACATGTTAGGATGCTACGTGTGTTAGTATCTTGTGATTGTTGTGTAAGGGGGTCATTCTTGCTGTACTTACGTTGCTAACCGGTAAGTCCGTTGACTATTATTATATCACCTACCCTCGACTTGTTATACCGAGGGCTTGCCACCCGACGCGGCCTATACGGCCTACGCGTCCGTGAGACTACGCGAGCGCCGTATGCTCCGTGATTGATCATTCCGGTGTTTAGCCCGACGCGGATGCCCTACGCGTCCATGGGACTATGCGGTCTATTGAGACTATGCGGCCGCAGTGAGTCCAGCGGATACCGGGTTAAGCCGCTCCGACGCGGTATACCTCAGCGATGCAGGACCATGATTCGAGGAATACCTACGCGGTTCTGTGTGACCTATGCGAGTCGCGTAAGTTCCAGAATAGACGCGACATTGATATCGCGGCGAGTGCCGCCTTCGATCATGTGCGTTTATATAGACTATTATGATTTCATTTATCGATTTTCTGCTTCACATACTTGGTACTGCAGATCGACCTCCTTCGGGCCGTTCATGTCGCAGTGAGGTACACCGCTTGTTGATCCTCGCCATGGAGTTTCTCCGAGGCTTATCTTTTGTATGATTCCCGAGATTGTAGGTACTTGTACATTCGTGGTATGGCGGGCCCTGTCCGTCATAGTTGTTATAAAAATTCTGTAGGTCTCAGTAGTAATCACAGGCGTGGTTTGTAAAGGATGTAACTGTTCAAGTTTTTATTTATATATACAGAAAGGTAACCGTTTTGGTTAGCCTGTTTTTCTTATTTCACTGTCTATCTTTTATGAGTTTTTATTTCCGCTGATTTTCTCTGATGTTGTATCACTAGGGTGCCCGGGGTAAGGCACCAGTCGCGGGCCCGAGGTTGGGTCGTGATAATCTGGTTGATTGATGGACATACTGACACGATGGGTGGCCCACGGGTATGCTTGTTATACCCCGTAGTTGCAGGGTATGTATGTGAGGACGTACGTACGAGAGTACGACAGAAAGATTGGAAATGAAGAAAGAGGTGATTTTTCCACGGAAAATTTTCCGGTTTTTGTGAAGGAAAAAGGTTCGTTAATGGGAATTGGATTCCCAGATTTGGTATTCGGGCTTCCTGGAATATTAGAGAATTATGGAATTTTATTTTCGGAAATGGTCACGTGGGGCCCACGGGAGAAATTTACGGTTTTGTGGGGCCCGCTTTGTTTTTGAGATTTCCGGTATTTTGGATATTTTCTAAGACGAAATATTCGGCGAATCGGGGGCAACACGTGTCACCCCCATGGCACCTGGCCGATTTTTACCTTTGGCACAACACCCTTGCTAGAGTCGTTTCGACTAAACGCTTTATGAACTTGGCGAGGAAAATTCCGGCTATGTCGCTTTGTATTTTTGCGGATTTTTCCGAAATGGCGGAACATTTTTGGATCAACGAGGGTGACACTTGTCACCCTCATCGACGGCTTGAGAGGCCACTGGTAGGAGGTTTTTAAGGCCCTTTTCATGGGTCTTTGTTTTGTGAGGATTTAAGGAGTAGGTTAGGTGCACTTGTGCCAATCTTGGCCATCCACTTGCCCCCACATGGCTTGATCTTGTCCGTTGGTGTCCCTATAAATACCCCTTGCTTGAAGGTTTTTTCTTCATCCTCATTTCATTCTAAGTCTTGAAATATCCCTCCCCTTTAGTGTTGTTCTCGCCCAAAGGTCTACCCCCTTTTGAGGAGCTTGGCGAGAGGCTTCCCCTCCTTTGTGAGGCTTGGGCCGGGTACCCCTAGCCTAGTTGTTTTCGTATAATACCCTCCTCGTGGTATTGAAATACTCCTAGTATTGTTATAATGCCCAAAATACCTTAGCCTTGTACCTTGTAGTATTCCAAAGATACCTCTTTACGTAGAGTCCTAAATACTACCTTTGTCCTTTTAGTCTCAAACCGAAACCCTAAGGAAATCTTCATAGTTGGTCAAGTATTTGAGAAGTTGGTTAGAACTTCTAAGGGTGGTTTGGAGTGGTGTGGAGCGCACGGAGTGGAGCTTCACCTTGCTCAGATCGACATTATAACTTGGATAATTTTGGGCTTATCGAGGTAATTATCTTGTCCCTCTATTGTAATTGGAAATTACATGTTTGTTAGAATATATAGTTGAAGTATACTATATATGGAACTATACTTAGTATTCTGCAATGTCTTTTGACTTAAGCCTGAAGAATAAAGAATCGAATCAATCAGATTTACATAGATCAGTATTGCAGAGACTTGTGTAGTATTATCGAGTAGAATTGTACACGCCCGTTAGACGTGTAAACCCCTCGTTGGCTTGGTAGCCACCGATAGAGAGGAGATTTACGCTGCCATGGGAGAGTCGCCAATTTTCTGTAGAGAAATGGAACCTTGTGTTTTGAGGTTAATAGAAGTTGTGGCCTTTGTAGGTGAAAAGTACTAAGAGTAGCGTATTCTACTCGGAGTGGAAAGGGCTAGCAAGGTTGTAGTACTTGGAGCATTTTGCTTATTGTCGATAAATCGTCGCGAGGTATGTGAACCTCTTCCTATCTTTTCTAGCATGATTGTTGAACTATGTAGTACGGTAGACGCATACGTGCTAAGTGATTTGGTTGGTTTAAAACATAGGGTGTTATAATAGCTTTATGGGAAGTTAGTTATAACGACCTTATGTAAGTGAAAATGGTTTATCATGTTAGAAGTTAAGAGACTTGATCTTATAAGATAAGAGACTTAACTTATTTGTTTAAATGTGGATGTTTGTGTGAAACCTCATTCGTGAGTAATGAGTACTTGGTTTTAAAGGGATAATGTTTTACCGATTTCGAATCGTAATGTGTATCGACGCACCACCGCAGCGTTAATAAAGGAAAATGTATTGAATAATGATGTGTTGTATTAAAACCGGAGAAACCTCCATCTGCATAGAAGCTAAGATGAGACAAAATGATATTACATTTTCTAGATCATGGTCATTGTAATAAGATCGTTATAAACAAGAATAAACTACTCACATATATGACATATGTTACTCAATTGTTCTAAAAGGAATCAAGTGATTAAGTTAGGGAACTAAGAAACCATTAGAAAATGATAAGCTTGAGTAATCAAACTAGGCAACCGACTTAGGAAAAGAATGTTGTTACTTGATTTTGAAAAGGAAGGTGGTTGGTCATTCTAATACTACGTATCGGGTGACTTTTATAAAAGTAATGGATCTCTTTAAAAGAACTTAACTTATGTAGTACTTTGGGGTTAAAAACCCTGACTTTGGCATAAAAAGAAAGTACTTTGATTTGTGTGAAACTTGCCTATGATTGTTGTTGTGAAATTTGCCTATGATTGTGATGATAGCCTTTATTGTACAAGCGTTGTGTTTCGCGGTTACCGCTGCTCTCGATAGAGGTCGGTTGGTAGTTGAGAACTTACTTGGACGCGCGTGACGAGAAATTCCACGCACGTTCGCGATAGTATTATTGTTGTTAATCGCTTTGGACATACCGACACGATCGTAGCGCATCGTATGCTTCCATTTTGGTTAAGGTCTTGTGGTTAATCGCTTTGGATATATCGACACGATGCGTAGCGCACGGGTATGTTTCATTTTGATTATCGCCAGGATTTCCTTTTGGACATAATGACACGACGCGTAGCGCACGTATCGTCCATTTGGAATGCTGTCTATTGTTTCCTTTGGACATACCGACACGATGCGTAGCGCACGTATGCGCCCATTTGGAAAGTTGTCTTATTGTTTCCTTCGACATACCGACACGATCGTAGCGCGCGGGTATGCGCCCATTTGGAAAGTTGTCTTATTGTTTCCTTTGGACATACCGACACGATGCCGTAGCGCACGTATGCTTCCATTTGGATTGCCGTCTTGTTGTTATCATATCATCGATCGCCAGCTGAGGAAGGTATTCCACGCATGATTGATGTTGGGCGTGAGACCGACTTGATATAATCGTTATATGTGATGTCCGTAGTTTGGCTATCATACATGTCTCTGCTTTGTATAGATCGTTATGATTTCATTTACAAGATTGCATGCTTTCACATACTTGGTACTGTTGCATCGACTCCTTCGGCCGCGTCACGCCGCAGTAGAGGTACATCGGCCGTGGATCCTCGCCATGGATCACCGCTCAACGCATTGGGAAGCTCCGCTTCTCCGAGGCTTATCTTTTGCATGTGTTCCTCGAGTTGTAGGTTCTTGTACATTCGTGGTATGGCGGGCCCTGTCCGTCATAGTCGTTGTAAATCTTAGAGTCATGTAGTATCAGGCGTGTGGTTGTAAAAGGATTAAACTGCTCGTGTTTTATGTTTATACCAAGGCAAATCGCTGTTTGGTGCTGTTTATTTTTATATCTCTTGTTTAATGACTCATGTTTTATGTTCCGCTGATTTTCTCCGATGTATGTATCGCTAGGGTGCCCGGTAAGACACGATCCACGCCCGATTTTCGGGCGTGACATAGTGGTATCGTGAGCGATTAATCCTCGGAAAGTGTCTACTGCACCGTGTCTAGTAGAGTCTTGATTATCGATGTGTTGTGCACCACATCTATAATCGAGAGGTCGCAGGACATTTAGGATTAGTTTCATTCTTCTCATTCCGAGATCGTGCCTTAGCCAGTTGTAAGTCGACCCTCCGACGATCTCGTTTTACCGATTATGCCTCCGCGCAGTGCAACCAGAGCCCGAGCGGGCAAGGCAGCGAGGGTGCCGCTAGTGAGATACAGAGGAGTACGAGGCGCAGCCCGCATGACTGAGGTCAGGCTTCAGACGGCGGGTTTTGTGACGCCGCCAGCCCCAGCAGAGGTTAAAGCCGCAGCAGCGGGTCGCCGAGACTACAAGACTGAGCCTCCACCCCACACCGAGCAGGAGATGGGTCACGCGAGATGGCCCGATTATCGCCGTGGTCGTGGGCCGATATGAGATAGGCCGATGCAGCCTCAGCCCGAGAGCACCGCCGTTCACCCCGAGCAGATAGTTTGAGGCTACGGACTTTCTCGAGTTGTAGCCCGCCAGAGTTTTACGTCGAGGCACGAGGATGATCCGCAGGAGTTCATCCGGCGATTCTGACGGATCATGCGGGTGATCAAGGCTTCAGACCGAGTATGTGACCTTGTTCGCGTCGGCTGCGTGATACCGCGATCGATTGGTTTGATTCACGGAGCTTTCCGGAGAGCATGCACTCCAGCAGATGGGATGAGTTTTCGGGGCTTTCTCACGCACTTCTTGCCTCCACAGATGGCGAGGGCACGCCGATGATTTTTGTTCTCGAGACAGAGGGCGACCGTCGAGAGTACAATGTCGAGTTCGATTCTTGGCTCGATATGTCCTCGCGCTTAGTTGCGATATGGAGGATAGGTGCATCGCTACGTCACCGCTAGATGATTATATGGTCGAGTCTTGTGCGGGTGTTTCTTCACCGCATGGACATTGCCCGCACGCAGCTCACGCACCAGATGTGAGGCACCGGAGGGTCGAGGAATGACTGGATCGCCAGAAGAGGCCGGGACTGCAGTGGTCCTTTGGTGACTTTCGAGGCGGACCGCCAAAGAAGAAGTTAGCTATATACCCCACCAAGCAGAGTGGTCCTCCACCGCCTTCGTGAGCAGTCGTGGCTCCGAGGTTCAGATTTTCGGAGAGCAGTGGTGTTAACCACCAAGCCACCCCTACCTCGTTGCCGTTGTGGTAGACTCCATTTTGGAGAGTGTCGTGCTAGATTTGGAGTTTGTTTGGCATGCTGACATCATGGCCATTTTGAGTGGATCTGTCCGACCAAGGGAAGCGCGGATGTTACGACTCAGCCTTCATGATTTGTGGCTGGTTCATCACCTTCATACGCATGCCTGCAGGCGTGCCTATGATTAGAGTGAGCGGTAGCTACTGTATATCCTTAACCTCTAGAGTTTTGGTATGC
The DNA here is from genome assembly GCA_029844215.1 of Przewalskia tangutica. Taxonomy (NCBI): domain Eukaryota; kingdom Viridiplantae; phylum Streptophyta; class Magnoliopsida; order Solanales; family Solanaceae; genus Przewalskia; species Przewalskia tangutica. Next base: position 80,551,265 of record CM056725.1, read on the forward strand.
TTGTTATGATGAACTCATTATTGTGTGCTATGTACGGATAGCATTGTGATATGTGTGAGTTAGAATACATGGTTAGTTGGAAGGTTACGTGTGGGGCATGGTAAGTGTGAACCTTAGACTATTTCACGATCGAGACCTTAGAGGTAAGGTCGTCTTGAGTATAAGATTCGTTTTGTGTTTGACCTTTATAAGGGTGAGTAGTATACGTGGGATTTATTTGTGTGATAAGTCCGTGGGTAGTGTGAGATGGAAGTGGTAGCTTTCATGATGTGAATTAGTAAGATTGTTCCGGATCGGGGAACAAGAGTTTGCCGCGGTTGGGGTCGGGTTGAGGACCATTTGCGGGTCAACCCAGAACCCGGTTTGGGGTGGGTCAGTTCGGTGGTCCCGCCAGTGGTAGGGTCACGAGGATGCTAGGCCCAAGTTTGTATGATCATCGTATGAGTTCGTGGACGCGTTCGACCGAGCGTTCGTAAAGGCCGGAATGGCCTTAAGGAAGTTTGAGGTTAGTAAGATGACCAAGTTTGAGGTAGTGACTCGCAGATTTTCGAACGGAAGTAATGACTGAAGTATGGTACATACCGAGAGTTCAAGTGTTCGAGAAGCGGCACGAGTAAGGGAGGAAGATAACGTGTTATTTCGCGCTGCCGTGGCGTTGACAACTTGTTAGAGGAACTTCATCGATATCCGCTTTGAGAAGGAACATTCGACGAATGTTTCTAAGGGGGAGAATGTTATACCCCGTAGTTGCGGGGTATGTATGTGAGGACGACGCATGAGAGTGCGACGTAAAGATTGGAAAGGAAGAAAGAGGTGATTTTTCCACGGAAAAGTTTCCGGTTTTGTGAAGGAAAAGGTTCGTTAATGGGAATTGATTCCCAGATTTGGTATTCGGGCTCTGGAATATTAGAGAATTATGGAATTTTATTTTCGAAATGGTCACGCTGGGCCCACGGAGAAATTTACTGTTTGGGCCCGCTTTGTTTTTGAGATTTCCGTATTTTGGATATTTTCTAAGACGAAATATTCGGCGAATCGGGGCGACACGTGTCACCCCATGTGGCACCCTTGGCCGATTTTACCTTTGTGCACAACACCGTTAGAGTCGTTTTGACGAACGCTTTCGTAACTTGCGAAGGAAAATTCGCTATGTCGCTTTGTATTTTTGCGGATTTTTCCGAGCGGGAACATTTTTGGACCAACGGGAGGGTGACACTGTCACCCTATCGACGGCTTTGAGAGGGCCACTACAGAGGTTTTAAGGCCCTTTCATGGGTCTTTGTTTTGTGAGGATTTAAGGAGTAGGTTAGGGTGCACTTGTGCCAATCTTGGCCATCCACTTGCCCCCACATGGCTTGATCTTGTCCGTTGGTGTCCCTATAAATACCCCTCGCTTGAAGGTTTTTTCTTCATCCTCATTTCATTCTAAGTCTTGAAATATCCTCCCCTTTAGTGTTGTTCTCGCCCAGGTCTACCCCCTTTGGGAGCTTGGCCGAGAGGCTTCCTCCCTTTGTGAGGCTTGGCCGCTGGGTACCCCTAGCCTAGTTGTTTTCAGATAATACCCTCCTCGTGGTATTGAAATACTCCCTAGTATTGTTATAATGCCCAAAATACCTTAGCCTTGTACCTTGTAGTATTCCAAAGATACCTCTTTACGTAGAGTCCGAAATACTACCTTTTGTCCTTTTAGTCTCAAACCGAAACCCTAAGGAAATCTTCATAGTTGGTTGAAGTATTTGAGTAGAAGTTGGTTAGAACTTCTAAGGGTTGTTTGGAGTGGTTGGAGCGCACTTTGGGAGCTAAACCTTGCTCGAGATCGACATTATAACTTGGATAATTTTGGGCTTATCGAGGTAATTATCTTGTCCTCTATTGTAATTGGAAATTACATGTTTGTTAGAATATATAGTTGAAGTATACTATATATGGAACTATACTTAGTATTCGGCAATGTCTTTTGACTTAAGCCCAAGAATAAAGAATCGAATCGAATCAGATTTACATAGGACGTATCAGCAGCAGACTTGTGTAGTATTATCAGTAGAATTGTACACGCCCGTTAGGCGTGTAAACCCCCGTTGGCTTGGTAGCCGCCTCGATAGAGAGGAGATTTACGCTGCCATGTGAGGTCTGCCAATTTTCTCAGAGAAATGGAACCTTGTGTTTTGAGGTTAATAGAAGTTGTGGCCTTTTAGGTGAAAGTACTAAGAGTAGCGTATTCTACTCGAGGTGGAAAGGGCTACAGTGCGTTGTAGTACTTGGAGCATTTTGCTTATTGTCGATAAATCGTCGCGAGGTATGTGAACCTCTTCCTATCTTTTCTAGCATGATTGTTGTGAACTATGTAGTACGATAGACGCATACGTGCTAAGTGATTTGGTTGGTTTAAAACATGGGTGTTATAATAGCTTTATGGGAAGTTAGTTATAACGACTTATGTAAGTGAAAATGGTTTATCATGTTAGAAGTTAAGAGACTTGATCTTATAAGATAAGAGACTTAACTTATTTGTTTAAATGTGGATGTTTGTGTGAAACCTCATTCGTGAGTAATGAGTACTTGGTTTTAAAGGGATAATGTTTTACCGATTTCGAATCGTAATGTGTATCGACAGCACCATCGCAGCGTTAATAAAGGAAAATGTATTGAATAATGATGTGTTGTATTAAAACCGAGAAACCTCCATCCGCATGAAGCTAAGATGAGACAAAATGATATTACATTTTCTAGATCATGGTCAGTAATAAGATCGTTATAAACAAGAATAAACTACTCACATATATGACATATGTTACTCAATTGTTCTAAAAGGAATCAAGTGATTAAGTTTGGGAACTATGAAACCATTTGAAAATGAGAAGCTTGAGTAATCAAACTAGGCAACCGGGACTTAGGAAAAGAATGTTGTTACTTGATTTTGAAAAGGAAGGTGGGTTGGTCATTCTAATACTACGTATCGGGTGACTTTTATAAAAGTAATGGATCTCTTTAAAAGAACTTAACGTATGTAGTACTTTGGGGTTAAAAACCCGACTTTGGCATAAAATGAAAGTACTTTGAGTTGTGTGAAACTTGCCTATGATTGTTGTTGTGAAACTTGCCTATGCTTGTTGTGAAACTTGCCTATGCTTGTGATGATAGCCTTTATTGTACAAGCGTTGTGTTTCGTGTTACCGCTGCTCTCGATAGAGGTCGGTTGATAGTTGAGAACTTACTTGGACGCGTCTGCAGCGACGAGAAATTCCACGCGCACGTTCGCTGATAGTATTATTGTTGTTAATCGCTTTGGACATACCGACACGATGCGTAGCGCACGTATGCTTCCATTTTGGTTAAGGTCTTGTGGTTAATCGCTTTGGATATATCGACACGATCGTAGCGCATCGGGTATGTTTCATTTTGATTATCGCCAGGATTTCCTTTTGGACATATCGACACGATGCGTAGCGCACGTATCGTCCATTTGGAATGCTGTCCTATTGTTTCCTTGGACATACCGACACGATGCGTAGCGCACGTATGCGTCCATTTGGAAAGTTGTCTTATTGTTTCCTTGGACATATCGACACGATGCTGTAGCGCACGTATCGCCCATTTGGAAAGTTGTCTTATTGTTTCCCTTTGGACATACCGACACGATGCGTAGCGCACGTATGCTTCCATTTGGATTGCTGTCTTGTTGTTATCATATCATCGATCGCCGGCAGCTGGAAGGTATTCCACGCATGATTGATGTTGTGGCGTGAGACCGACTTGATATAATCATATATGTGATGTCGTAGTTTGGCTATCATACATGTCTCCCGCTTTGTATAGATCGTTATGATTTCATTTACAGATTGCACGCCACATACTTGGTACAGATCGACCTCCTTCGGGCCGCGTTCATGCCGCAGTAGAGGTACATCGGCCGTGGATCCTCGCCATGGATCACCGTCAACAGATCAAGCTCCGTTTCTCCGAGGCTTATCTTTTGGTATGTGTTCCCCGAGTTGTAGGTTCTTGTACATTCGGGGTATGGCGGCCCCGTCCCGTCATAGTCGTTGTAAATCTTAGAGGTCTGTAGTACTGTTGTGGGCAGGGTTGTAAAAGGATTAAACTGTTCAGGTTTTATGTTTATACTGAAGGCAACTGTTTTGGTTGGCCTGTTTATTTTTTATATCTCTTGTTTAATGACTCATGTTTTATGTTCCGCTGATTTTCTCTGATGTATGTATCGCTAGGGTGCCCGGGGTAAGGCACCAGTCACGGGCCCGATTTTCGGGGTGTGACAATGCTTCCACTAAATCGATCCTTTTGGACATACTGACACGATGGGTGGCCCACGGGTATGCTTCCACTAGGAGTGTATCTTGTTATTTGTTTTGGACATACCAGCCGTGACGGAGGATTCCATGGGTATTGTCACGACCCGACACCGGAACCGCGACTGGTGCCCTACCTGGGCACCCCGTCAGGTATACATCAGAGAATAGCAGCAGAACATACATAACACATAACCTGTATAAAGTAAACATCATTGGCCAGCCGATAAGGCTGCCTTCCATAAAAATATACTTAATCAAAAGTACAACTTGTTCTTACAGCCCAAAACCACAAACGTGACTACAGACCTCTAAGAATAACAACTGTGGCGGGACAGGGCCCCGCCATACCCCTGAATGTACAAAATACCTACAGCATTAGGAAAAAACCGTACCAACAAAATAAGCCTCCGGAGGAATGGAGCTTATGACACTGCATCGTTGATCCTATGTCACGACCAACCAAGCCGTGGATCGTGCCTTACCCGCACCTAAGTAGACATACATCGAGTAACCAATGAATATAAAAGCAAGACATGAAACGCTATGAAATGAGAAACAGTTTATCCAGAAAAGATTGCTTTCGCATGTATATATACATCAAGTGTGAGCTACATCCCAACTTACAACAGACTACGCACTTAGAATGTAAACAACTATGGCGGGACAGGGCCCCGCCATACCGTGAATGTACATAAAGCTAGAATGACAGGGAGATCATACCCAAACGATAAGCCTCCGGAGAAAGGGGGCTTTCCCAAAAGCAGAAACTGTGATCCTAGGAGCGGGGATCAACAACAGAGTACCTCTACTGCGGATTTAACGCAGCCTCGGGCGAGGTCAAGATAACAGTACCAAGTATGTGAAACTATAAAGTACTTAAATGAAATCATATCATTTTAAAACCAATTTTACAAATATGTACGAAACAACCAATGTAACCGCACATAGTGCCACAACATAACCAAGAGCAAAATAGATATAACATAATCGGTCTTTTCTAGCCGCTAATGATCGAAGCAAGGCCATTCGCCCATAGTATCATTATGCGTTTAATCTCGAACTCCCGCACCGCATAGGCCACATAGGCTGCATGAGGTATTCTCGATCGGGGTAGCTAACCCGCGACATCATCCTCGACCCCAAGTCCGTGATAGTCCATAGACCGCATGAGGTATTCTCGACGGGCGAATACACCCGAGTGATCAATCCTGGAACTCCCGCAGCTCCGCATAGGTCGCATGGACCCGCATGAGGTATTCCTCGCATCGAGGGTGGCAAGTCCTCGATATCATAACAAGTCAGGGGGGTATGTGATATAATAGCAGTACAACGGGCTTATCGTTTAACAACGTAAGCACAACAAGAATATTCAAGGATCCTTTCATGCATTATGTTAGGTATCAGGGAAAATCAATTCTGGCTTCAAAAGGGACGTTTCTTTTGATGAATAAATGGAAATTTTACCTTGTCAATTTTTGGCTCCCCTTTCGCGAATTACTGCGTTTATCCGAGTGATCCACAAACGACGAAAATCTCTCTTTTTCCTATCCCTATCCCGATGAGCCTTGTCAATTTTAACTTGTCATAACATGTTTACTTATCAAACCATCTTACTACACTTTCCAGAAATCAATACAAGACTTTCATAAACAAATAAGTAAACCGTTCCTTTTATCTTTCTTAAGTCGTTATACCTAACTTCCCATAAAGCTAGTATAACTCTTAAGCTTTTAAAACCAAGTATTACTTTTCTTTCAAAAATGATTCATAACTCTTTTGAAATAATTCCATGATTCTTATCATTTAAAACTCAAGTCAAAAGACATCAAAGTAAAACCAAGTTTAGTTAACACATGTACGTCTACCGTACTATATATTTCAAAAGTATCATGCTCAAGAGGATAGGAAGAATCACATACCTTCTCGGCTCAATCCACCTGCCAAGTTGAATATGTCGCGCGCAGAGTATCAACCTATAATAGTCAAATACGTCTATCAACGTCTAGACTACTTCGTAGAATATTCTAAGCAGAAGGTTCTCTATTCTATGGAAAATTGGGCAAGATTTCCCACCCACAAACTACACAAGTCATCAGAATACAAATTTCAATGTAAGTACAGTTCAATTCTCTTCTTTTATACCATCCTTCTATATATCTTATACTTAATTCTAAACTACTACAACATGTAATCTCCAATTACAATAGAGGGATAAATATATTTACCTCGATAAGCCCAAAATTATCCAAGATATATGTCGATCCTGAGCAACGTTTTGCTCCTATTCTGTACGCTCCAATTCGCTCCAAGAAACCCTTAGAAGTTTCTAAATAACTTCTACTTAATACTTCAACCAACTATGAAGATTTTCCTGGTTCCGCTTTTGTGACTAAAGGATATAAAGTAGTATTTCCGGGCTTTTAGTATAGAGGTAACTTGGGAATACTACAAGGGATTTAGGCTAAGGTATTTTGGAATAGTAACAATACTTGAAGACAATTTTTTTCCTACCAAAGGGGGGGGGGGGTGTTTCGGCGAGAGACTTCTCAAGGGGGGGAGGGAGTTTTGGACGAGATACTACAACAAAGGGGGAAGGATTTTGGAGACTTGGAATTTGTTTAAGTGGATGAAGAAGTCTTGCACTTAAGGGGGGTATTTATAGAACAATCAAGGGCCAAGATTCAAGCAAGTGGAGGGTGTAGATTAGGTAGCTTGTGTGAGTGGAGTCTTCCACCAAGTGTCCACCACAACATTGGGACATATGTCCACCACAACTTTGGGACATATGTCCCCCACAACAAAGAGACATGTGGCTAGCCACTTGCACCCAAAAAAACGTCCAACCCCCTCCACTTGCACCACAAAAAAAAATATCTTCCAAGACTTGACTTCTTGACTTGGCCACTTGCCCACTTGTTTCGTCCAACATTCCACCTAAGGGTGCCACATGTCGCCCTCCTATTGGTCCAAAATATTTCATCTCTCGGAAAAATCCGTAATTGGTTAAAATATTAAAAGCGTAAAATTTCCTTCACAAGGTTCGGAATCTTTTCCGTTGAAAGTTCACAATTTCATCCTTAACCTAATTAGGGTTTATACAAATGTACGTACGTCCTCACATACATACTCTGGAACTACGGGGTATAACATTCTCCACTCCTTAGAAACATTCGTCCCGAATGTTCCTTCTAGATTCAATTAAATCAGAAATGACATAGCTCCCCACAACTTAAACAGTTTGCAAATGCCACACATGGCCACAATACAATACTTAAGCATATATGATAATTAAAACCAGCAAGTAGGAAAGTGAGTTACCTGGAGGTGCGGGGAATAAGTGAGGATACTTCTGCCTCATGTCCTCCTCTGCTTCCCACGTCATCTCCTCTCTGTTCTCGTTCCGCCATAAGACTTTGACGAAAGCCACATCCTTTGTCCGCAGACGCCTAACCTGACGATCGATTATCGCTATGGGAATCTCCTCATACGACAACCCTCGCCACCGACATCGCCAATCGGTGCACTCTAGATGGATCTCCGATACATCTCTCAAAGATAGAAACATGAAAACCGGATGCACCGCCTCCGGATCGACGGCAGATCCAACTCATAGGCAACCTGGCCTACACTCGCGACCATCTGATAAGGCCCAATGTACCTTGGGCTGAGTTTCCCCTTCCTCCCAAATCCCATCACACCCTTCATGGGTGACACCTTCAGAAAAACCCAATCATCAACCTCAAACTCCAGATGCCGACGACGATGATCTGCATACGACTTCTGTCGACTCTGAGCTGTCAACAACCGCTCTCGATAAGCTTCACCTTATCCATCGCTCGTCAGATCAAGTCCGCCCGACTAATCGCACTCACCCACATCGAACCAACCTATCAGCGACCTGCACTTCCTCCCATATAAGGCCTCATAAGGCGCCATCTGGATACTGGAATGGTAGCTGTTATTATACGCAAACTCTACTAGCGACAAATGATCCTCCCAGTTAACCCTGAAATCAATAACACAGACTCGCAGCATATCCTCAAGAGTCTGGATAGTACGCTCTGCCTGTCCGTCTGTCTGAGGATGGAATGCGATCGAGGCTCACTCGCCCCTAATCCCTTCCGAAAGACCTCCGTAAGTTAGCCAGAACCGGGCTCCTCTGCGATATGATAGAAATAGGGACCCCATGCAGTCTCACGATCTCTGATGTAAAGTCTAGCATAATCCTCACCAAAAGTCGTCTTGACAGAAGAAAGTGGGCGGATTTCACACCGCCGACGATCACCAGATAGAATCATGCTTCCTCCGAGTGCGAGGTAACCCCGTGATAAAGTCCATGTTGATCACCTCCCACTTCCGTGTCGATCTCTATCGTCTGCAATAATCCACCGTGCCTCGTGCTCTACCTTTACCTGCTGACAACACGGGCACTGATCTACAAACTCTGCAACGTCCCTCTTCAAGCCATCCCACCAATACACAGATCTAAGGTTGTGGTACATCTTGGTCGACCGGATGGATGAGTAACGCTTGCCGCGTGCTTCCTAGAACTCGCCGACGAAGTCCTCGCAATATCCGGAACACACAACCCGCCTCAAACCTTAGCACCCCATCGTGCTACCTCAAAAGGACCCTTCCTCACGAAAGCCATATCACGATACCGCGTGTCAAAATCGAATCCTCAAATCCGCTCTTCTTCACCTCGACGATGGAAGACTCGACAACCTCTCGAACCCGAACCCCATCGCTATCGTAACCAATCGGCCGGACTCAAGGCTCGCTAGCCGATGTAACTCGCGACCATGCCCTCCTCTCGATCGCACATCCGATAGACTCCCATCGACCTACGACTAGCGGCATCCGCCACAACATTGGCCTTCCCGGGTGGTACAGATATCGACATCATAATCCTTGAGTAACTCTAACCACCGCCTCGCCGTAAGTTCAGCTCCCTCTGGCTGAAGATATACTGGAGGCTCTTGTGGTCAGTGTAAATATCCACATGAACTCCATACAAATAGTGCCTCCAGATCTTCAAGGCGTGAATCACCGTTGCCAACTCCAAATCATGGGTGGGGTAGTTCTTCTCATGCTTCTTGAGATGTCGAGATGCGTACGCTATAACCTTGCCCTGCTGCATCAACACACATCCAAGCCCGATGCCTGACGCATCACAATATACCACATAGCCGTCTGGACCCTCTAGAAGAGTAAGAACTGGGCCGTCAATCTCTCCTTCAAGAATCGAAGCCCTCCTCACAAGCATCCGCCCATCGATACTTAGCCGCTTCGAGTCACTTAGTCAAAGTGCTGAAATAGAAGCAAACTTCTCCACGAACCTCCGATAGTAACTCGCAAGGCCCGTAAAGCCGCGCACTGCCGGAGTAGTAGGTCTAGGCCAACTCGATCGCCGATCTTGCCAGATCCACCAATACCATCGCCCCAACAATGTGCCCTAAGAACGCCACCGCCAACCAAAACTCACACTTCGAAAACTTGGCGTAAATCACGGGTCTGGAGAACTCTCAAAGACAGCCTCAAATGCCCGCATGCTCCTCGCTCGAGCGGAATAAACCAGATGTCATCAATGAATACTATCACAAACGTATCAAAAATGGCTTGAACACTCGGTTCATCAAATCCATAAATACCGCCGAGCATTGGTCAAACCGAAGACATAACCTCAACTCATAGTGCCCGCACGTCCGAATGCGATCTAGGGACATCCGCCTCTAACTCGCACTGATGATAGCCCGATCGCAGTCAATCTTGAGAAACATCTCGCACTCGCAATCGTCGAACAAATCATCAATCCCGGAAGGGGTATTTGTTCTTAATAGTCACCTTGTTCAATCGCTCAGATCAACACACATGCGCAGCCGCCCCGCCCTTCTTCTTCACGAACAATACCGCTCCCTGGAGAAACACTAGGCCTGATGAAGCCCTTCTCCAAAGAAATCTCTCACCGGTCCTTCAACTCTCTCAACTCGGCAGTGTCATTCTCATGGCGGAATGGATATAGCCGAGTGGTGGCAAAGACATCGATACAAAACTCTATCTCCTCTCGGGAGGATACCCGAGGTCGTCTGAAACACATCCGGGAACTCTCGACATCGGAATCGATCAAAATCTGTATCGCAGCCTCGTGATCAAACACCCGAATGAGATGGTAGATATATCCTTCGCACCATCTTCCCGCCTCGAGGTAAGAAATAAACCTACCCTACGACACGTTGTTCCTCCCACTCAATAACCGCCTCAGAAATCGGAACTGCATCACTCTCTCCCTGCAGTCTACATTGGCGTAGCAAGAAGCTAACCAATCCATACCCATGATCACATCAAAATCGGTCATATCCAACTCTATCAAGTCGGCTAGGGTCTGACGACTGCATAAAGACACTGGGCAAGCCCTATATACCCGCCGAGCTACCACTGAATCACCCACTGGCGTAGCTACCTCAAAAGGGTCTATGCACTCAGGCTCCATCCCTATCCTACTAGCAATAAGGGAGATATATATGACAAGGTAGAACCCGGATCTATCAAGGCATACACGCTACAACAAGAAACCGATAAGGTACTGCGACATCCGTGATGCCTCCCGTCCCGCTTACCGGACAAGGCATAAATGCGCTCGAGGACCGCTAGAACTAGGACCCGCCACGACCTCGCCGCGACTGGGTCCTCGAGCACCTCGCCCGGGCGAGTAAATCAGAGTGAAGAAGACCCGCGAAAGACCCGTAGTGACTCTACCATCTACGCCGCCGGCCTGACGCCGTGATAGTGACCGCTGGCCGCAAGTGTAGCAAACTCCCGGTAGTACCACAACTCCCGAATGGAATCTACCGTGACGGACACACCGAGAGGACCTCGATCGGTTAGCACCGCTACCCGAAGTCCAAGTCCCGGGCCCCGACCGCCCCGAATACCTCGCTGCCCCAAGATGGTGTAGGAGTGCTCTGAACTGGCGGTGGTGCAAATCTAGTCTGCTGCAGAGATCGTCCACCCCGAGAGCCACCAAAAGACCCTGCCATCCTGGCCTTCTTCTGCTGAAATCTGAAAACCCGCTGGCCTCTACGCTCCTCACATCTCAGTGCATAAGCCTGCATGCGGGCAATGTCCATGCCCGACTGAAGAACTACACCTGAGCAACCCTCTGCCAAATAGTCGTCGAGCCCGGTGACGTAGCGGTGCACTCGGTCCTCCATGTCTGCCACCAATGCGGGGACATATCGAGCCAACGAGTCGAACTCCACGTTGTACTCCCGATCGCGCGCCTCTGCCTCAAAGATCGTAAATCTGCCCGCGTCTCCTCATCTGCGGAGGCAAGAAGTGGCTGAGAAAAGCCTCCGAGAACTCGTCCCATACCGCTGGAAGGGCATGATCTCCCCGGGACAGCTCCCACGAATCAAACCAGTTGACTGTAGTATCACTCAGCCGATGTGAACCTAAGACCACTGACTCGGTCTCCGAAGCCCTGATCACTCTCATGATCCGCTGTAACTGTCGGATGAACTCATGCGGATCATCCTCAGGCCTCGACCCGTAGAACTCTGGCGGGCTACAACTCGTAAAATCCCGTAGTCTCAAGCCGTCCGACCGGGTGAACCACGGTGCATCGAATCCGCTGGCCCATATCTCACGTCCGACCACAATCTCGCTAGTAATCGGTCATCTCCTATAGCCCATCTCTCTCGCTTCCAGCCGTGGACGGAAGCGCAGTATCGTGGTCTCGGTGGCCACCGCCGCGCTCTAAACTCGCTGAGCCGGCGCGCGTGGAACTCGCCGCTCGAGGTATCGCCTCGGTAAAGATCGGGCTCGCCTCGTGACCCTCGTGTCCTACTAGCGCCTCCTCGGCCGCTTTGCCCTTCTGGCCCGGGTTGCTTTGCGCGAGGCATAATCGTACAGAAAGAAATATGTTAGAGGTCCAACTTATAACACTTCTAAGGCACGATCTCGAGTGAGAAGAATGGAAATCAATCATAAATATCTTATAGCCTCACGATTATTGGTGTGGTGCACAACACACCGATAATCAAGACTTACTAGATACGGTGCGTAGACACTTTCGAGGATTAATCGCTTCGATACCACTTTTGTCACGACCGAACCTGCCCGTGGATCGTGCCTTACCCGGGCACCTAAGTAGACATACATCAGAGTAACCAGCGGAATATAAAAGCAAGACATGAAACAATTATGAAATGAGAAACAGTTTATCCAAGAAAAGATTGTCTTTCGGCATGTATATATACATCAAGTGTGAACAGTTACATCCCAACTTACAACAGGACTACAGACCTCTAGGAATGTAAACAACTATGGCGGGACAGGGCCCCGCCATACCGTGAATGTACATAAAGCTATAATGACAGGGAGATCATACCCAAACATTAAGCCTCCGGAGAAAGGGGGCTTTCCCAAAAGCAGAAACGGTGATCCTAGGAGCGGGGATCAACAACAGGAGTACCTCTACCTGCGGCATGAACGCAGCCCAAGGAGGTCGATAACAGTACCAAGTATGTGAAATCAGAAGTACTTAAATGAAATCATATCATTTTAAAACCAATTTTACAAATATGTACGAAACAACCAATGTAATCGCATATAGTGCCACAAAGATAACCAAGAGCAAAATAGATATAACATAACCGGTCTTTTCTAGGCCGTTAATGATCGGGCAAGGCCATTCGCCCATAGTATCATTATGCGCTAATCCTCGAACTCCCGCACCGCATAGGCCACATAGGCCCGCATGAGGTATTCTCGCATCGGGGTAGCTAACCCGCGGCATCATCCTGGACCCCGGTCCGCGTAGTCTATGGACCGCATGAGGTATTCTCGTGACGGCGTATACACCCAGAGTGATCAATCCTGGAACTCCCGCAGCTCCGCATAGGTCGCATGGACCCGCATGAGGTATTCCTCGCATCGAGGGTGACAAGTCCTCGGTATCATAACAAGTCAGGGGGTATGTGATATAATAGCAGTACAACGGGCTTATCGGTTAGCAACGTAAGAACAACAAGGCCAACCCCCTTACACAAACATCACAAGACACTAACACACGTAGCATCATAACATGTTTACTTATCAAACCATCTTACTACACTTTCCAGAAATCAATACAAGACTTTCATAAACAAATAAGTAAACCGTTCCTTTTATCTTTCTTAAGTCGTTATACCTAACTTCCCATAAAGCTAGTATAACTCTTAAGCTTTTAAAACCAAGTATTACTTTTCTTTCAAAAATGATTCATAACTCTTTTGAAATAATTCCAAGATTCTTATCTTTTAAAACTCAAGTCAAAAGACATCAAAGTAAAACCAAGTTTAGTTAACACATGTACGTCTACCGTACTATATATTTCAAAAGTATCATGCTCAAGAGGATAGGAAGAATCACATACCTCCTCGGCTCAATCCACCTGCCAAGTCGAATATGTCGCGCGCAGAGTATCAACCTATTATAGTCAAATACGTCTATCAACGTCTAGACTACTTCGTAGAATATTCTAAGCAGAAGGTTCTCTATTCTATGGAAAATCGGGCAAGATTTCTATCCACAAACTACACAAGTCTATTGTAAATACAGCCCAATGTAAGTATAGTTCAATTCTCTTCTTTTATACCATCCTTCTATATATCTTATACTTAATTCTAAACTACTACAACATGTAATCTCCAATTACAATAGAAGGATAAATATATTTACCTCGATAAGCCCAAAATTATCCAAGATATATGTCGATCCTGAGCAACGTTTTGCTCCTATTCTGTACGCTCCAATTCGCTCCAAGAAACCCTTAGAAGTTTCTAAATAACTTCTACTTAATACTTCAACCAACTATGAAGATTTTCCTAGGGTTCCGTTTTGTGACTAAAGGAAATAAAGTAGTATTTTCGGGCTTTTAGTATAGAGGTAACTTGGGAATACTACAAGGGATTTAGGCTAAGGTATTTTGGAATAGTAACAATACTTGAAGACAATTTTCTACCAAGGGGGGGTGTTTCGGCGAGAGACTTCTCAAGAGGGGAGGGAGTTTTGGACGAGATACTACAACAAAGGGAAGGATTTTGGAGACTTGGAATTTGTTTAAGTGGATGAAGAAGTCTCAGACTTAAGGGGTATTTATAGAACAAACAAGGGCCAAGATTCAAGCAAGTGGAGGGTGTAGATTAGGTAGCTTGTGTGAGTGGAGTCTTCCACCAAGTGTCCACCACTACATTGGGACATATGTCCACCACAACTTTGGGACATATGTCCCCCACAACAAAGAGACATGTGGCTAGCCACTTGCACCCAAAAAAACGTCCAACCCCCTCCACTTGCACCACAAAAAAAAATATCTTCCAAGACTTGACTTCTTGACTTGGCCACTTGCCCACTTGTTTCGTCCAACATGCCACCTAAGGGTGCCACATGTCGCCCTCCTATTGGTCCAAAATATTTCATCTCTCGGAAAAATCCGTAATTGGTTAAAATATTAAAAGCGTAAAATTTCCTTCACAAGGTTCGGAATCTTTTCCGTTGAAAGTTCACAATTTCATCCTTAACCTAATTAGGGTTTATACAAATGTACGTACGTCCTCACATACATACTCTGGAACTACGGGGTATAACACTAAGAATGAGGATCCACCACATGCTTACCCCTACCGCGCATGAACGCACTCCAGGAAGGGGTCAAGACACAATATTTGGCATGCTAAATCGGAAAATACTGAAAATACCTCATAAGTATAAAATAACTGGAGACATGTATAAAAATCAGTTTACAGAACACTGTGTCTTACTAATAATGAGAATATCAAACATATACAATACTGCATGAAAATAGGAAGCTCATGGTCAAAGCAAGGTCATCCGCCCCGCAGTATCATTAAGCACTCCTACTCCTGGGACTATTTCACCCGCATGAGTCATGTGGACCCGCATGAGGTATTCCTCGCATAGGCTGTACTCACCCGCATGGGACTATTTCACCTGCATGAGCCCTACAGACTCGCATGAGGTATTCTTCGCATCATGGGTAGCAAATCCACGGAATAGGTGGTATAACGTCTTGGGGTTTTACCCCTTATTTATACTCTTACCCTTAAGCAGGTGGTATAACGTCTTGGGGATTTACCCCTCATTTATACTCTTACCCTGGAGAAGGTGGTATAACGTCTTGGGGATTTACCCCTCATTTATACTCTTACCCTAGCTCAACCGACCATCACACATAACGTAAATAAGTTAAGAAAGCCCTCTCATTTTAGTTTACTTAAGGCACTAACATATCTTAATAAAAGACATCCGGAATTTAACCCAAAGTACTACATACTTCTACTCTTTTAAAAAATAGACTCTTTTTCACATAAAACTTTTGGGCCATTGATGCCTTAAAAACCAATTTGCCTTTCACAACCTCAAATCATTTATCCGTACTCATTTTACTTAGAGTAAATCTTCCTTTATTAACTTCCCATAAAGCTAATATAATCAACTCCCCATAAAGTCATTATATTACCGTTATGCCTTAGTCAAATACACTTTCTAAAACCCAAGGGACTTACACTTTTTTTAAAAAGAAACAAGAATCATATACTTGAACACATCAAGTCCCTTAACTTTGAAAACTCAAGACATCCTTAGTACTTTTTAAAGAAATGAGTTAATCCCCCCTTACTCACAAAACTTGACCATCCTTAAAACAAGTAAGGGATATCAAACCTTGTACGTCTATCCTACTACATAGGTAAAACCGTTCATGCTCAAGAGATAGGAAAGTTCCACATACCTCTTCGGTCAATCCACTTGCTAAGTCCAAAATACCGCACGTAGTATGTCAACCTATAATGACCATAATATGTTTATTAACCTCTAATTACAATGTAGAATATTCCAAGTTCAAAGTCACTAAATTCTATGAAAAATTGGGCAGCATTTCCTTTGTTTCTACATACTTTGCCACCTTTCTCAAGGCCGAATTCAACATCCAAACGCCACTTTTAAGGCCCAACAATCCAAACATTTCAAAGGGGATTACACACCTAATCTAGGATGTGTAAAATTCTGCCCCACAATGTACAACAACTAACTTAACAAGTTTAAGGTAGTATTTTGGCTACAACATGCTTACATAACCTTCTTATCCAATTCTTTCATATCCAAACCATATTTCTCACATGCAATTTATCTAAGAGCAATATTTACCACTACAAGATCTTTCTTCTTCACATGCAACACCAAAAACTAGCTACAAGAGAAGAATTGTTACCTTAGAGCTTTAGCCAATTTATTCCAACAAGTTTGCTATCCTCCTTTCCAAAAACACCACCACAATACTCCTACAAGCTAGCCAACAAGCTTCCTTCTTGCCACACTTTTTCAAATTTTCCTCAAGCTTTGATTTCCTCTTGAAATTCTAGAGAGAAGGGAGAGCTTTAGCTTTAGAGAGAGAGAAGAACTTGAAGAATGACCAAGTCTTTAGTCAATAAGTAGTGCATGCAAAATCAGATGGGGGGGGGGGGACACTTGTCACCCTCCCATGGCCTTTTTTAAAACAAAACAGTTCAGATTTTTCCACTCAACTTCGCAGAACCCGCGCGCTGCCCTCAGATCCAGCTGCGCGCTGAAACTTCGCCGACTCCTGAACATTCCGCGCCAAGGCCCTCGCTTCCGCGGCCGCAACTTCAATGAACCCTCGGATCATCCGCGCCGTGGCCCGTGGCTCTCGATCAAACACATTTTTGTCTCGATCACGACCGAACTTGTAACTCCCATAACTTTCTACTACGATGTCCTATCGATGAACGGTTGGTTGCGTTGGAAACAAGACTCAACGAACTACGCACTAGGTCTTTGAAACACCTAGGAACTCTCTATGTAACGGGTCATAACCCGCCTCAAAGTTGACCAAAAACCCGTCCGAAACAATCCGTCAACCTATCCTTCTAAAATTTAAGTCTTAACCCCTTTCGTACGCTCTCATGCGCATGGCCAGAACTACGGGGTATAACATTCTCCCCCCCTTAGAAACATTCGTCCCGAATGTTCCTTCTATGCACAACACTTAAGCATAAATGCCAAATTAAAAGTAACAAGCAGGAAAGTTGGTTACCTGGAGGTGTAGGGAATAAGTGAGGATACTTCTTCATCATGTCATCTTCTGCTTCCCAAGTCATCTCTTCCCTGTTCTCGTTCCGTCATAAGACCTTGACGAAAGCCACATCCTTTGTCCGAAGTCGCCTAACCTGATAATCGAGTATCGCTATGGGGCTCTCCTCATATGATAACCCCTCTGTCACCTGGACATCACAAATCGGGTGCACTCTAGACGGATCTCCAACACATTTCCGCAACATAGACACATGAAAAACTGGATGTACTGCCTCCAGATCGGACGGCATGTCCAACTCATAGGCAACCTTGCCTACCCTACGGACAATCTGACAAGGCCCAATGTACCTTGGGCTAAGTTTCCCCTTCTTCCCAAATCTCATCACGCCCTTCATGGGTGATACCTTCAGGAAAACCCAATCATCTACCTCAAACTCCAAGTGTCGACGCCGATGATCTGCATACGACTTGCCGACTCGACCGCCAACAACCGCCTCTGGATAAGCTTCACCTTATCCATCGCTCACAATCAAGTCTGGCCCGACCAACTGAACTTCTCCCAACTCAAACCAACCTATCGATGACCTGCACTTCCTCCCGTATAAGGCCTCATAAGGCGCCATCTAGTTACTAGAATGGTAGCTGTTGTTATAAGCAAATTCCACAAGAGGTAAATGATCCTCCCAGCTACCCCTGAAATCAATAACACAAGTCCGCATCATATCCTCAAGTGTCTGGATAGTGCGCTACCGCCCGCTGGCCCGAGGATGAAATGCGATCGAGACTCACTGAGTCCCTAATCCTTCCGAAGGACTCCTGGTTAGCCGTGAACTGAGCTCCCCTGTCCGAAATAATCGATATAGGAACTTCGTGCAGTCTCACAATCTCTCTGATATACAGTCTAGCATAATCCTCGGCCTAAAAAGTCGTCCTGACTAGAAGAAAATGGACTGATTTCGTCAGCCTGTCAACAATAACCCAAATGGAATCATGCTTCCTCTGGGTGTGAGGTAACCCTGTAATAAAATCCATATTTACCACCTCCCACTTCCAATTCGGAATATCAATAGCCTGCAATGACCACCGGCTTCGTGCTCAACTCGACTCCGACAATTCCGCATCTGTGCAAAACAAAACCTGCCACGTCCCTCTTCAGGTCATCCCACCAATACACACATATGAGGTCATGGTACATCTTAGTCGACCCCGAATGAATAGAATAACGAGCACTATGTGCCTCCCCCAGAATTTGTTGACGAAGTCCTGTCACATCGGGAACACACAACCGGCCCTCAAATCTTAGCACCCCATCAGGTGCTAACTCAAATAGACTCTTCTCCTCCCGGAGAGCTGCATCTCGATACCGTACCATAATCGGATCCTCATACTGTCGCCTCTTCAACTCCTCGACGATGGAAGACTCGGCAACCTCTCGAACCCGAACTCCATTACTATCAGAATCAACCAAACGAACCCCAAGGCTCGCTAGCTGATGTAACTCTCGGACCATATCCCTTCTCTGGTCAGACATCGCATGCACTACCCATCGACGCGACTAAGGGCATCCGCAACTACATCGCCTTCCCCGGTGGTATAGAATATCGATATCGTAATCCTTAAGTAACTCCAACCACCGTCTCTGCCGCAAGTTCAGCTCCCTCTGGCTGAAGATATACTGGAGGCTCTTGTGGTCTGTGTAAATATCCACATAAACTCCATACAAATAATGTCTCCAGATCTTCAAGGCATGAATCACTGCTGCCAACTCTAAGTTATGTGTGGGATAGTTCTTCTCATGCTTCCTGAGCTGTCGAGATGCGTACGTTATAACCTTGCCGTGCTGCATCAGCACGCACCCAAGCCCGACACCCAACACATCACAATAAACCACATATCCATCTAAACCCTCTGGAAGAGTAAGAACTGGGGCGGTCGTTAATTTCTCCTTTAGCAACTGGAAACTTTCCTCACAAGCATCCGTCTACCGGAACATAGCTTCCTTCTGAGTCAGCTTAGTCAAAGGTGCTGAAATGGAAGCAAACTTCTCCACAAACCTCCGATAATAACCTGCAAGGCCCAAGAAGCTACGCACTCCGCTTGGTAGTGGTCCGCCAAGTCTTAATCGCCTCAATCTTGCCAGATCAACCCGAATACCATCGGCCCCGATAACATGCCCTAAGAAAGCCACTGAAGCCAACCAAAACTCGCATTTCGAGAACTTGGCATACAACTGCCGGTCCTGGAGGACTCCTAATACCGCCCTCAAGTGATATGCATTCTCCTGCTCTGTGCGCGAATAAACCAGGATATCATCAATGAATATTATAACGAACATATCCAAGAATGGCTTGAACACCCGGTTCATCAAATCCATGAATACTGCTGGGGCGTTGGTCAACCCGAAAGACATCACCCTGAACTCATAGTGCCCATACCGGGTCCTGAATGCAGTTTTTGGGATATCTGTCTCTCTAACTCGCACCTGATGATAACCAAATCGCAGGTCTATCTTGGAGAAACACCTCGCACCCTGCAACTGGTCAAACAAATCATCAATCCTGGGGAGGGGATATCTGTTCTTGATAGTTACCTTATTCAGCTGCCTTTAATCAACACGCATACGCAGCGTCCCATCCTTCTTCTTTACATATAACACTGGCGCTCTCCAGGGAGAAACATTTGGCCTGATAAATCCTTTTTCCAGCAAGTCCTTCAGCTGGTCTTTCAATTCCTTCAACTCAGCAGGTGCCATCCTGTATGGTGGAATAGATATCGGTCGAGTGTCTGGCGCCAAATCAATGCAAAACTCAATCTCCCTCTCAGGAGGGATACCCGGAAGCTCGTCTGGGAATACGTCTGCAAACTCTCTAACGACCGAATCGATCAAGGTCCTATCTCACCTCGATTTCGAATACTCGAACCATATGGTAGATATACCCTTTCCGCACCATCTTCCTAGCCTTGAGGTAAAAAATAAACTTAGCCCTTGGCGATGCAGTATTCCTCTTCCACTCGATAATCGGCTCACCAGGAAACTGGAACCGTACCAATCTCTCTCTACAGTCCACATTGGCATAGCAAGACGCTAGCCAATCCATACCCATAATTACATCAAAGTCCGTCATATCCAACTCTATCAAGTCGGTTAGAGTCTGACGACTGTCTATAGTCACTGGGCAAGCCTTATATACCCGCTCAGCTACCACCGAATCACCCACTGCCGTAGCCACCTCAAAAGCTTTTATGGACTCGGGCTCTATCCCTATTCTACCAGCAATATGAGGAGATATATAGGACAAGGTAGAACCTGGATCTATCAAAGCATATACATCATAGCAAGAAACCAATAATGTACCTGTGATGACATCCGTGACGCTCCCGGTCCCGGGCCGACATAGCATAAATGCGGTTCTGAGGACCGCTGGAGCTGGGACCCCTACCACGACCCCTGCCGCGGCCTGCGGGCCCGTGAACACCCTGCCCTCCGGGGCGCATAACCGTCGAAGACGAAGATCCAAAGAATCGACCGGCCACCGAACCATCACACTCCCGCCACTCGACGGACAATCTTCTTCAAATGGCCTGCTGCCACAAGAGTAACAAGCTCTCGGCGAACACGACACTCGCCAGGTGAGACCTACCGCACCGAGCACACTGAGAAGGGGATGGTCTCGACGGAACTCCGCTTCCTGAAACCCCAAAGTCTCGTACTCGCTCGCTTCCCGAATGACACGGCTGATCAGACCTCCTGCTAGAAAACTAAAAAGGAGCACTCTGTGCTGGCTGAAAAGTGGACCTAGTTCGCTGCCGAGGCCGCCCGCCGAAATCGCCTGAGACTCGCTGTCACCGCCTCTTGGTGGCCTAAGTCTAGCCGATACTCACTCTCTCGCCTCAATCTCGCGCATACGCTGCATCCCGGCAATATCCATCCTCGGTCAAGAGCCACCCCAAGCATGCAGAATCATATGACGGTCTAACCCCATCACATATCGATGAACCACATGCGCCATGTCGCCTACAATGGTGTGCGATACCGCCAAGGAGTCAAACTCAGTCAGACTCGATAGTCCTCCTGCTCGCCTCAAGGTCAAGAATCTATCTACGCGGCTCTCTCATCTCGTGAGGCAAGAAGTGATCCAGAAAGCCTCGTGAACTCCTCCCAAACAGCTGGAAGAGCATCCTCACCTCTAGACAACTCCCATGACTCAAACCAGTTCAACGCAATGTCGCGTAACCGATAAGAGGCTAACATGACGGACTCAGTCTCCGAGGCCCTAAGCACTTGCATAGTCCGCTGTAACTGCCGAACAAACTCCTGAGGATCCTCCTTGGACCTCGAACCATAGAACTCGGGTGGATGACAACCGTGAAATCCCGAATCCGTAAATCGTCGGCCTGGGTTGGCCGCCGCTCTGTCGGCGCTGCCGCCACTACGCCTTTGGTCAATAACCGGATCTTCTCGTAATCTATACTCACCGATCGTGGGATCGAGGCTGCATCGCGTCTCGATGGCCGCTCGCCGCCTCGAACTCCACGAGGCCGGGCGACGCCGTGGAACTCGCTGTCTGAAACATCATCTCTGTAAAGACGGGATCGAGCCTCGTGACTCCGCGTCCTACTAGCGCCTCTCCGCCGCTTTGCCCTTCTGGCCGCGGTTGCATGCGAGGCATAATCGTACATAAAGGAAAATATCGAGGAAGTTCAACCTATAACATTTCTATTGCACGATCTCAGAGTGAAAGAATGGAAACTAATCCTAAAATCTCGCACTCCTCGATTATAGATGTGGTGCACAACACACCGATAATCAAGACTCTACTAGACACGGTCAGACACTTTCCGAGGACTAACTTCTTTGATACCACTTTTGTCACGACTGACCGGATCGCGATCGTACTACCGGGCACCCCGTCCGTATACATCGAGAATAGCAATGAACATACATAACACATAACCCGTATAAAGTAACATCATCGCCACCGATAAGGTCGCTTTCCATAAAAATATACTTAATCAAAAGTACAACTTGTTCTTACAGCCCAAAACCACAAACGTGACTACAGACCTCTAAGAATAACAACTGTGGCGGGACAGGGCCCCGCCATACCCCTGAATATACAAAATACCTACAGCATTAGGGAAAAACCGTACCAACAAAATAAGCCTCCGGAGGAATGGAGCTTATGACACCAGAACAGTGATCCTAAGAATGAGGATCCACCACCTGTTTACCCCTACCTGCGCAGATAACGCAGCCCGAGGAAGGGTCGACACAATATGTACTAAGTATGCGAAACTGGAAAATACTGAAAATACCTCATAAGTATAAAATATCTGGAGACATGTACAAAAATCAGTTTACAGAACACTGTGCCTTACTAATAATGAGAATATCAAACATATACAATACTGCATAAAAATAGGAAGCTCATGGTCAAAGCAAGGTCATCCGCCCCGCAGTATCATTAAGCACCCCTACTCTTGGGACTATTTCACCCGCATGGGTCATGTGGACCCGCATGAGGTATTCCTCGCATAGGCTGTACTCACCCGCATGGGACTATTTCACCCGCATGAGCCCTACGGACTCGCATGAGGTATTCCTCGCATCATGGGTAGAAAATCCACGGAATAAGTGGTATAACATCTTGGGGTTTTACCCCTCATTTATACTCTTACCCTGAAGCAGGTGGTATAACGTCTTGGGGATTTACCCCTCATTTATACTCTTACCCTGGAGAAGGTGGTATAACGTCTTGGGAATTTACCCCTTATTTATACTCTTACCCTGGAGAAGGTGGTATAACGTCTTGGGGATTTACCCCTCATTTATACTCTAACCCTAGCTCAACCGGCCATCACACATAACGTAAATAAGTTAAGAAAGCCCTCTCATTTTAGTTTACTTAAGGCACTAACATATCTTAATAAAAGACATCCGGGAATTTAACCCAAAGTACTACATACTTCTACTCTTTTAAAAAATAGACTCTTTTTCACATAAAACTTTTGGGCCATTGATGCCTTAAAACCAATTTGCCTTTCACAACCTCAAATCATTTATCCGTACTCATTTTACTTAGAGTAAATCTTCCTTTATTAACTTCCCATAAAGCTAATATAATCAACTCCCCATAAAGTCATTATATTACCGTTATGCCTTAGTCAAATACACTTTCTAAAACCCAAGGGACTTACACTTTTTTTAAAAAGAAACAAGAATCATATACTTGAACACATCAAGTCCCTTAACTTTGAAAACTCAAGACATCCTTAGTACTTTTTAAAGAAATGAGTTAATCCCCCCTTACTCACAAAACTTGACCATCCTTAAAACAAGTAAGGGATATCAAACCTTGTACGTCTATCCTACTACATAGGTAAAACCGTTTATGCTCAAGAGATAGGAAAGTTCCACATACCTCTTCGGTCAATCCACTTGCTAAGTCCAAAATACCGCACGTAGTATGTCAACCTATAATGACCATAATACGTTTATTAACCTCTAATTACAATGTAGAATATTCCAAGTTCAAAGTCACTAAATTCTATGGAAAATTGGGCAGCATTTCCTTTGTTTCTACATACTTTGCCACCTTTCTCAAGGCCGAATTCAACATCCAAACGCCACTTTTAAGGCCCAACAATCCAAACATTTCAAAGGGGATTACACACCTAATCTAGGATGTGTAAAATTCTGCCCCACAATGTACAACAACTAACTTAACAAGTTTAAGGTAGTATTTTGGCTACAACATGCTTACATAACCTTCTTATCCAATTCTTTCATATCCAAACCATATTTCTCACATGCAATTTATCTAAGAGCAATATTTACCACTACAAGATCTTTCTTCTTCACATGCAATACCAAAAACTAGCTACAAGAGAAGAATTGTTACCTTAGAGCTTTAGCCAATTTATTCCAACAGGTTTGCTATCCTCCTTTCCAAAAACACCACCACAATACTCCTACAAGCTAGCCAACAAGCTTCCTTCTTGCCACACTTTTTCAGATTTTCCTCAAGCTTTGATTCCCTCTTGAAATTCTAGAGAGAAGGAAGAGCTTTAACTTTAGAGAGAGAGAAGAACTTGAAGAATGACCAAGTCTTCAAGACTTGGTCAATAAGTAGTGCATGCAAAATCAGATGGGGGGGGGGACACTTGTCACCCTCCCATGGCCTTTTTTAAAATAAAACATTTCAGATTTTTCCACTCAACTTCGCAGAACCCGCCTCATGGCTGCCAGATCCGGCGCGGCGCTGAAACTTCCGACTCCTGAACATTCGGTGTCGCGCCTGCTTCCTGGCCAAGGCTGCAACTTCAGCGAACCCTCAGATCATCTGGCGCCGCGACCCTGCATCCGGCGCCGCGGCCCTGTGGCTCCTGACCGAAACACATTTTTGTCTGACTGCGCACTGAACTTGTAACTCCCATAACTTTCTACTCCGATGTCCTATCGACGAACGGTTGGTTGCGTTGAAAACTAGACTCAACGAACTACGCACTAGGTATTTGAAACACCTAGGAACTCTCAATGTAACGGGTCATTTCTTTTCAATATTCTTTCCACATATTATATACTCAACTATAAACTACTACAACATGTAATCTCCAATTACAATAGAAGGACAAAGATCATTACCTCGATAAGCCCAAAATTATCCAAGATTTATAAGTCGATCCTTAGTAACGTTTAGCTCCAAATCCTTACGTTCCAACCCACTCCAAGCAACCCTTAGAAGTTCCTAACCAACTTCTCTTCAAGATTCAACTCGAAAAATGAAGAATACTTAGGTTCCAAACATAGTAACTTTCGGCCAAGGAAAGGTTTTTGGGCTAGGGGTGTGAAATCTTGCCTAACTCTTGGTTCACAATCTTCCTAACACCTTAAGGAAGAACACTTAAAAGTTTAAGGATTTTTGGACAACTTTTGGTCAAGGGGAAGGGCTATGGCCGAAATGCTCAAGGAAAGGGAGGGAGTATTTGCCTTGGAAAATCTCAAGTGTGGATGAAATCTTGCAATCCAAAGGGAGGGGTATATATAGGACAATCAAAGGCTAGGATGTGAGCAAGTGTGTGGTGAGATTGGGGAACAAGTGTGTGTGCCACAAGCCACTTGTCCAAGCAAGACAAACTTGAGACAAGTGGCTAGCCACATGTCTTCCCATTTCGGCTACAAGCCACTTGGCACAACAATTCGGCCAACATGGCCACATGGGGGCGACACGTGTCGCCCTCCTACTCGTCCAAAATATTTCATCTTCCGAAAATATCCATAATGGCCAAAATCTCGAAAATAATGTGGGCCCCACAAAACCGTAAATTTTTCCCCCGTGGGCCCCACATGACCAAATCTGGAAATAAAATTCCATAATTCTAATATATTCCCAAAAGTCCGAATACCAAATCTAGAAATCCAATTCCCATTTACGAACCTTTTTCCTTCACAAAATCCGGAAAATTTTCCGTCGAAAAATCAAATCATTCTTCCTTTCTAATCTTAATGTCGTATTTTCATACGTACGTCCTCACATACATACCCTGAAACTACGGGGTGTAACATTCTTTCCCCCTTAGAAACATTCTTCCCGAATGTTCCTTCTAAGTCTCCAAACACACATGCGCCGGTATAGTCTTCACTACTATACTTACAAAACCAATTATGCCACACATGGCCATAATATAACACACGCGCAAAACTCAAATCCAAGCCAACGAGGAATCACCTCTAACGTGTATAACAACACTAAAGCTTCCACCCATGGTCTAAAGGATACTCTCTTCACATCTTCTCTTTACAAAAATGATCACTTCCATTCTCTTAACACATGTTCGCTTTTTTTCTTACTCGTCGTAACCTTCTCGTATATCCGAACTCTTTCTAGTACACGTACCATATTTCCGTCATCGCTTCAGCTTTCAAAATCTTGGGGTTACTACCACCAACTTGGTCGTTACTAGATTCAATTTCCTTTAAGGCCATTCCCGGCCTTCACGATCCGATTCTGGTTGAACGCATCCACGAACTCGTACGATGGTTACCTAAACATGGGCCTAGCACCCTCGTGACCCTACCACCTAGCGGGACCACCTCAAACTGACCCCACTTCATTCCGGGCTGCGGGTTGACCCACAATCTGGCCTCAACCCGACCCATTTCGTACCAAACTCTTGTTCCTGGTCCGGAAAAAAAAATCTCACTATTCAAGTCACGAAAACCTAGTGGTTTTCTTAGCTTACTACCCACTTTCATTTCACACCACTCCTGGACTTATCACACAAATATATTCCACATATACTAGTTACATCAACTAAGATCAACCACAAATCTTTTACTCAAGTCGGCCTTGTATCTAAGGTCTCCATGGTTATTAAACTTTTAAGGCTCACAATCTCCATGTCCCCAAACTTACCTTTTCTACCTACCAGGCTTCTAAATCACAATTTACACAAAACTACCCGTACATAGCACTCAACATGTAATACACTTATCACACATACTAGTCTATAGAGGGTTAAAGATATACCTGTAACTATTGCTTCACTTTCCCTTTGTCGCTCTAATCATAATCCTGCCCTGCTGGGCGCCTAGCTAGAGAAGGTGATGAACTAGCCACTGATCCCGAAGGCTGAGTCGTAACATCTGCGCTACCTCTGGTCGGACAGTTTCTCACCAAATGGCCCTGCTGGCCGCAAGCATAACAATCTCCCAAACTAGCATGACACTCCCCATGATGGATTTTACCACAACGGCCACACTGAGGTAAGGGTGGCCTCATCCGGCTAGCACCCCTACTCCCCTGAAACTCGAGCCCCGACCGCTCTCGAATACCCTGACGCCCCAAGATCGCGGAGGATCACTCAGACTTGGCGGAGGTGCATAGATAGCTTGCTGCTGAGGCGGTCCGCCTCGAAAGTTACCAAAGGACCTCGCCGCTGCCTCGCCCTCTTATGCTGATCTTGGTCATTTCGTCGACCTCTACGTTCCTCAGTCTGCTGCGCATAAGCTTGCATGCGGGAAATATCCATGCCCGGCTGAAGAGCTACACCCGTGCACCCCTCTGCTAAATAATCATCGAGCCCTGTGACATAGCGGTGCACTCTATCCTCCATGTCTACCACTAAAGCGGGGACATACCGAGCCAACGAGTCAAACTCTAAATTGTACTCCCGAACCGTCCGCCCGTTCTGCCTCAACATCATAAATCTATCTGCCCGAGCTCTCCTCATCTGCGAGAGCAAGAAGTGTGTAAGAAATGCCTCTGAGAACTCGTTCTAACTAGCTGGAAGCGCATGCTCCCCCCGGGACAATTCCCATGAATCAAACCAGTCGACTGCAGTATCACGCAGCCGATAAGAACTCAGTACCACTGACTCGCCCTCTGAGGCATTAATTGTCACGACCCGACCTCGGGCCCGCGACTGGTGCCTTACCCCGGGCACCCTAGTGATACAACATCAGAGAAAAATCAGCGGAAATAAAAACTTAAACATGAAACAAGATAAAATAAGAAACAAAGCAACCAAAACGGTTACCTTTCGCATATATATATACCAACAGCTTATCTTACAAACCCCGCCACAACAAAGATTTCTGCACTTCTAAGAATGTAATCATAACTACGACGGACAGTGGCCCCGCCATAACCCCCGAATGTAAGTACTACAACGACAGGACTATACTAAAGATAAGCCTCGAGAAACGGAGATTCCCAAACGCTGAATCATGATCCTATGAGCGAGGATCAACAATCGCGTACTCTACTGCGGCATGAACGCACTTCGGGCGAGGTCGCATAACAGTACCAAGTATGTGAAATCGAAAATATCAGAATGAAATCATAATAGTCTATATAAAAGCGAGACATGTATGATAACCAAACTACATCCACGATATATAAACAAATATGTCAAGTCGTGGACTCACGCCTCAAAGTCATCACTCAAATATAACTATGGGTCTCACGCCCACAACATCAATCATGCCCGTGGAATACCTTCCTCACCGCCAGCCTATGATATAATAACACCAAGGAGTACATGAACACCGTGTCCCACTGTGTCATAAAACCGCAGACGGAAAGTACGGCGCATAGCTACCGATCCAACTGCATCATCAATCGACCGGCAAGTACGAAGCCGCCTACCGTAACCTACCGTACTCAACAATACTAAATAACTACATCACGGTCGACCGGCAAGTACGATAGCCTCTACCGGATCCTCCTCGCGCCACGTAGGCGACGGCAAGTAACCGTGCTAACCACCGATCACGACCGTAAGTCACGAAACTTCGTCCAACATCGACTCGAAGGCGACACGTGGCAAGTGTGATAGCCTCTACCAGATCCTCCCCGCGCTAACGAGGCGACGGGGCAAGTAACTGTGCTAACCACCGGATCACAACCGTAAGTCACGAAACTTCGCGAAGGCGACACGCGGCAAGTCGATAGCCTCTACCAGATCCACCGCGCCACGTGAGTGACGGGGCAAGTAACGTGCTAACCACTAGATCACAACCGTAAGTCACGAGACTTCGCCACAAAATTGAACGGGGCAAGTACGAAGGCTAACTACCAGAACCAAAGCCAAATCAGCCACGACCGGGGCAAGTACGAGAGCCAACTACCAGATACCAAGGCCGAATCAGTAAAACCTCATGGAGAGCTAGTCCACGGAATAACAATAATGGTCACATGCCCCCGGAATCCCTCATCGGTGTAGACATGCCCATATGACAATAATAATGGAAGCATACCCGTGGAATCTTCCGTCACTGCCGGTACGTCCAAGTAAGTTCACAACAAGTCAGTCGGCCCTCCATCGAGAGACGCGGTGGTATGGAAATACAATACTTGCACAATAACAGCTATCACAACTTGCATAGGCAAGTTCAACATATTTTTAGACTTTCATTAACATGTAAATTGATTCACCATTTTATGCCAACAATCCGAGTTTTAACCTTAAAGTACTACGTACTTAAATTCTTCCAAAAGATCCCTTTCTTTTACAAAAGTCACACGACACCCGTAGTATCAAAAATAGAGTAACTATCATTTCAAGTAAACCAAAACCATTTCCACACCTTCTTTTGAAATAAACCAAAACAATAGTATGCTTCTTTTTAAACCAATTTAAGACAAAACCATGCCTTCTTTTTAAATCATTTTAAGACAAAACCATGCCTTTCTTTTAAACCAAAACACTTTGATTCCTCAAATCTCCTTTCTTTTAGAAATCAAGTTCCTTACTTTGGAATTTTAAGAAAAATCAATACTTGTTATTAATGATCTTATTAAAGCAGCCATGATATAGGAAATGTAATACAATTTTGTCTTATCTTAGCTTCTATGCAGATGGAGGTTTCTACTTGTTTTAATATAATTAATTGTCATTACATTTTCCTTTATTAACGCTGCAATGGCTTGTTCGTTACTCATTCCCATTTCCGAAATCAATATAACATTATTCTTTAAAAACCAAGTACTCATTACTCACGAATGAGGTTTCACAACTTTTTAACACAAACCAAGTCTTTAATATTACACAAAAAGTCATTTGTGAGTCTAGTCTATTATCTTTTAAAAACCACAAACCAATTCTTTACCTACATAAAGTTGTTATAACAAACTCCCCATAAAGCCGTTATAACACTTTATGTTTTAAACCAACCAAATTCGTTTAGCACATGTACGTCTACCGTACTACATAGTTCACAACAATCATGCTAGAAAATATAGGAAGACGTTCACATACCTCGCGACGATTATCGACAATTAGCAAAAAGCTCCAAAGTACTATAAACTTGCTAGCCTTTTCCACCCTTCAAGTAGAATACGCTACTCGCAGTACTTCAATCATATAATGGTCATAAAACGTCTATCAACTTCTCGATCTCTTTGTAGCACAATTCAAATTACAAGGTTCCTTATTCTATGGAAAATTCGGCAGCACCTCCCCCCCCGTAACCATAAAAATCTCCTCCTCTATCAAGTCCCGCTACCAAGCCAACAACTCCAAGGGGGTTACACGTCTAACCGGACGTGTACAACACTGCCCCACAATAATATTACAAGTCTATTGTAAATACAGTCTAATGTAAATACAGTTCAACTCTTTATAAACATCCTTCCAATATCTTATACTCAATTCTAAACTACTACAATATGTCATATCCAATTACAATAGGAGGACAAAGATCATTACCTCGATAAACCCAAAATTATCCAAGATTAATAAGTCGATCCTGAGCAACACTTAGCTCCAATTCCTTACGCTCCAACCCGCTCCAAGCAACCCTTAGAAGTTTCTAAACAACTTCTCTTAACACTTCAACCAACTATGAAGATTTTCCTAGGGTTTCATTTTGTGACTAATGAATAAAGTAGTATTTTCGGGCTCTTAGTATAAAGATAACTTTGGAATACTACAAGGGATTTAGGCTAAGGTATTTGGGACTATACCAACACTTGAAGAATTTCTCTACACAAAGGGGGAGTTGGACGAGAACACCTAAGGGGAGGGAGTATAATTTTTCAAGCTTTGGAAACTCTCTAAGTGGATGAATAAAGTCTTGCAACATACGGGGTATTTATAGGCCAACCAATGGCTAGGATCAAAGCAAGTGTAAGGTGAGGATTGGGGACATGTGTGTGGGTATTCTACCAACCATATGTCCACCACAAAATTGGGACAAGTGGCTTGCCACTTGTCCTCCACAAAAAACGTCCAAGTGCCCCTAATTTCGGTCATAGGGCCACATGGGGGTGACACGTGTCGCCCCCCTACTCGTCCAAAATATTTCATCTTCCGAAAATATCCGTAATGCCAAAAATCCGAAAATAAAGTGGGCCCCACAAAACCGTAAATTCTCCCGTGGGCCCCACGTGACTAATTTCGGAAATAAAATTCCATAATTCTTAAAAATTCCAAAAAGTCCGAATACCAAATCTGGAAATCCAATTCCCATTAACAAACCTTTTTCCTTCACAAAATCCGGAAACTTTTCCGTCGAAAAAATCACATCTTTCTTCCTTTCCAATTTAATGTCGTATTCTCGTACGTACGTCCTCATATACATACTCTGGAACTACGGGGTGTAACATTCTTCCCCCCTTAGAAACATTCGTCCCGAATGTTCCTTCTAAGTCTCCAACCATACATGCGCCGGTATAGCCTTCACTACTATACTTACGAAACCAATTATACCACACATGGCCATAATATAACACACGCGCGAAACTCAAATCCAAGCCAACGAGGAATCACCTCTAACATCACAAAAAGTTCCACCCAAGGTCTAAAGGATACTCCCTTCGCATCTTCACTTCACAACAAAATGATCACTTTTATTCTGTTAACACACGTTCACTTCTTTCCTTACTCGTCGTACCCTTCTCGTACACCCGAACTCTTTCTAGTACATGTACCTTACTCCAGTCATCGCTTCAGTTTCCAAAACCTTGGAGTCACTACCTCCAACTTGGTCATCTTACTAGCCTCAAATTCCTTCAAGGCCATTCCTTCAAGGCCATTCCTGGCCTTCACGACCCGATTCTGGTCGAACACATCCACGAACTTGTACAACGGTTACCTAAACTTGGGCCTTGCACCCTCGTGACCCTACCACCTAGCAGGACCACCTCAAACTGACCCCACCTCATTCCGGGCTGCGGGTTGACCCGCGACCTGGCCTCAACCTGACCCATTATCGCGCCAAACTCTCTCGTCCCCCGATCCGGAACAATCTTACTAATTCACGTCATGAAAGCTACCACTTCTATCTCAAACTACCCATGGAATTATCACACAAATACCCCACGTATACTATGCATTCTGACAAAGATTAACCGTAAAGTCTTTTACTCAAGACGGCTTTACATCTAAGGTCTCAACTGTTATAAATTCTAAGGTTCAAAATTTTCTCATCCCCAGACTTACCTTTTTCACTAACCAGGCTTCTAAATCATATTTTATCACCATGCCATCCGAACATAACACTTAACACATCATCATAACATCAATACAAACTAGTCTCCAGAGGGTTAAGGGTATACCTGAAAATCAAATAGGCGGTTCAAAGGACCGCTAAAACTGGGAACTTCCACCGCGACCGCTGGCTCACGGCATGAACATCCTGCCTAGCTATGGAAGGTGAAGAACCCGCAACTGATCCCGTAGTCTGTGCTATCCCACCAGTGCCACCTCTGGTCGGACAGTCTCTCGCCAAATGGCCCTGCCGACCGCAAGTATAGCAATCTCCCAAACTAGTACGACACTCCCCCATATGGGTTTTACCACAACGGCCACACTGAGATACGGGTGGCCTCATCCGGCGAGTACTACTACTCAAAAATCAAAACTCGAGCTCGACCCGCCTCAATACCTCGATGCTCAAGATCGCGGAGGACCACTGCATCGGGCGGAGGTGTATAACTAGCTCGCCGCTGAGGCGGTTCTGCTCTCGAGTTATCAAGGATCTCGCTATCCTCGCCTCTTATGCTGATCTCGTCCCTACGCCGGCCTCTACGCTCCTCCATCCTCGCGGCATAAGCTCAGATACGGCAATGTCCATGCCCCGCCAAGAGCTACACCCGTGCAACCCTCCGCTAAGTACTCGTCAAGTCCTGTGACATAGCGGTGCACTCTATCCTCCATATCTGCCACTAAAGCGGGGACATAACGAACCAACGAGTCAAACTTCTATATCAGATTCCCAACCGTCCGCCTGCTTCTTCCTCAACATCATAAATCTATCCGCCCGAGCCCTCCTCATCCGCGAGGGCAAGAAGTGTAAGAAATGCCTCCGAGAACTCGCCCCATATGGCCGGAAGTGCATGCTCTCCCGATAGCTCACGAATCAAACCACGATCGCAAAGATCACGCACCGATGTGAACCTAGTACCACCGACTGCTCGAGGCCTCGATCACTTTCATGATCCGCCGCAATGTCGAATAAACTCCTCGAGATCTTCTCGCTTCGATCCATAGAACTCGTGGATCGCAACTCAAGAAGTCCCAAGTCTCCAACTATCGGATCTAGGGTGAACCATCGTATTACACGAACCGCTACTTCACGCTCGCCTCATCCTCGCCACAAGCCTAGCTAGTAATCGCCATCTCTTGTAACTCATATCTCGGCCCCGGTCGTGGAACGAGACTCGTATCGTGGCCTCGTAGCTAATCGCCACGCTCTAAACTCACTGGGGCTAATGGCGCCGCAGTAACTCCCCATCCAAGTACCACCCTGTAAAGATCGGGCTCGTGCCTCGCAATCTTATGTGCTCTACTCGCAGCCTCCTCTGCTTGCCCTTCTCGGGTCTCTGGTTGCCTTGCGTAGAGGCATAATCGTACAAAAGAATAAGTCGAGGAGTCCAACTTACAACACGCCTCTAAGGCACGATCTCGCAGTAAGAAGAATAGAAACCAATCCTAAATATCCTGCAGCCTCCGATTATAGGTGTTGGCACAACACGCCGATAATAAAGACTTACTAGATACGGTCAGAGACACTTTTTCGTGGATTAATCGCTCGATACCACTTTTGTCACGACCACCTAGGGCGCGATCGTGCCTTACCGGGCACCCTAGTGATACAACATCGAGAAAAATCAGAAATAAAAACTTAAACATGAAACAAGATAAAATAAGAAA
The DNA here is from genome assembly GCA_029844215.1 of Przewalskia tangutica. NCBI lineage: Eukaryota > Viridiplantae > Streptophyta > Magnoliopsida > Solanales > Solanaceae > Przewalskia > Przewalskia tangutica. The sequence continues at coordinate 80,585,344 of CM056725.1, forward strand.
CAAAGCAACCAAAACTTACCTTTCTCGCATATATATATACGAACAGTTATCCTTTACAAACCCCGCCACAACAAGATTACTGCACTTCTAAGAATGTAATCATAACTACGACGACAGGTTCCCGCCATAACCCCGAATGTAAGTACTACAACGACAGGACTATACCAAAGATAAGCCTCCGAGAAACGGAGATTCCCAAACGCCGAATCGGATCCTATGAGCGAGGATCAACAATCGCGTACTTACCTCTGCGATGAACGCAGCCTCAAGGAGGTCGATAACAGTACCAAGTATGTGAAATCAAAATATCAGAATGAAATCATAACAGTCTATATAAAACAGGAGACATGTATGATAACCAAACTACAGTCCACGATATATAAACAGTCATGTCAAGTCAGGGACTCACGCCCTCAAAGTCATCACTCAAATATAACTATGGGTCTCACGCCCACAACATCAATCATGCCCGTGGAATACCTTCCTCACTGCCGGCAGTCTATGATATAATAACACCAAGGAGTACACATGAACACCAGGTCCCACCTGTGTCATAAACCGTATGGGGCAAGTACGAAGGCATAGCTACCAGGTCCAACCTGCATCATCAACTGACCGGGGAAAGTACGAAAGTCAGCTACCAGAACCTACCGTACCAACAATACTAAATAACTATATCACGAAGCTGACACGTGGCAAATGCGATAGCCTCTACCAGATCCTCCCTGCGCCACGTAGCTGACGGGGGCAAGTAACCAGGCTAACCACCAGATCACAACCGTAAGTCACGAAACTTCGTCCAAACACTGACTCGCGAAGCTGACACATGGCAAGTGCGATAGCCTCTACCAGATCCTCCCTGCGCCACGTAGCTGACGGGGGCAAGTAACCAGGCTAACCACCAGATCACAACCGTAAGTCACGAAACTTCGCCGCGAAGCTGACACGTGGCAAGTGCGATAGCCTCTACCAGATCCATCTCACACGAATCGACGGGGGCAAGTAACCAGGCTAACCACCAGATCACAACCGTAAGTCACGAGACTTCGCCACAAAACTGAACGGGGCAAGTACGAAGGCTATCTACCAGAACCAAAGCCGAATCAGCCACGACCGGGGCAAGTACGAGAGACAACTACCAGATACCAAGGCCGAATCAGTAAAACCTCATGGAGAGCTAGTCCACGGAATAACAATAATGGTCACATGCCCCCGGAATCCCTCATCGGTGTAGACATGCCCATATGTCAATAATAATGGAAGCATACCCGTGGAATCTTCCATCACTGTCGGTACGTCCAAGTAAGTTCACAACAAGTCAGCCGGCCCTCCATCGAGAGACGCGGTGGTATAGAAATACAATACTTGCACAACAACAGCTATCACAACTAGCATAGGCAAGTTCAACATATTTTTAGACTTTCATTAACATGTAAATTGATTCACCATTTTATGCCAACAATCCGAGTTTTAACCTTAAAGTACTACGTACTTAAATTCTTTCAAAAGATCCCTTTCTTTTACAATAGTCACACGACACCCGTAGTATCAAAAATAGAGTAACTATCATTTCAAGTAAACCAAAACCATTTCCACACCTTCTTTTGAAATAAACCAAAACAATAGTATGCTTCTTTTTAAACCAATTTAAGACAAAACCATGCCTTCTTTTTAAACCATTTTAAGACAAAACCATGCATTTCTTTTAAACCAAAACACTTTGATTCATCAAATCTCCTTTCTTTTAGAAATCAAGTTCCTTACTTTGGAATTTTAAGAAAAATCAATACTTGTTATTAATGATCTTATTAAAGCAGCCATGATATAGGAAATGTAATACAATTTTGTCTTATCTTAGCTTCTATGCAGATGGATGTTTCTACTTGTTTTAATATAATTAATTGTCTTTACATTTTCCTTTATTAACTCTGCAATGGCTTGTTCGTTACTCATTCCCATTTCCGAAATCAATATAACATTATTCTTTAAAAACCAAGTACTCATTACTCACGAATGAGGTTTCACAACTTTTTAACACAAACCAAGTCTTTAATATTACACAAAAATTCATTTGTGAGTCTAGTCTATTATCTTTTAAAAACCACTAACCAATTATTTACCTACATAAAGTTGTTATAACAAACTCCCCATAAAGCCGTTATAACACTTTATGTTTTAAACCAACCAAATTCGTTTAGCACATGTACGCCTACCGTACTACATAGTTCACAACAATCATGCTAGAAAAGATAGGAAGAAGTTCACATACCTCGCGACGATTATCGACAATTAGCAAAAAGCTCCAAAGTACTATAACCTTGCTAGCCTTTTCCACCCTTCAAGTAGAATACGCTACTCGCAGTACTTCAATCCTATAATGGTCATAAAACGTCTATCAACTTCTCGATCTCTTTGTAGCACAATTCAAAGTACAAGGTTCCTTATTCTATGGAAAATTCGGCAGCACCTCCCCCCCCCCCCCCGTAACCACAAAAATCTCCTCCTCTATCAAGGCCCGCTACCAAGCCAACAACTCCAAGGGGGTTACACGTCTAACCGGACGTGTACAACACTGCCACACAATAATATTACAAGTCTACTGTAAATACATTCCAATGTAAATACAGTTCAATTCTTTATAAACATCCTTCCAATATCTTATACTCAATTCTAAACAACTACAATATGTAATATCCAATTAAGTCGATCTTGAGCAACACTTAGCTCCAATTCCTTATGCTCCAACCCGCTCCAAGCAACCCTTAGAAGTTTCTAAACATCTTCTCTTAACACTTCAACCAACTATGAAGATTTTCCTAGGGTTTCATTTTGTGACTAATGAATAAAGTAGTATTTTCGGGCTCTTAGTATAAAGATAACTTTGGAATACTACAAGGGATTTAGGCTAAGGTATTTGGGACTATACCAACACTTGAAGAATTTCTCTACACAAAGGGGGAGTTGGACGAGAACACCCATGAGGGAGTATAATTTTTCAAGCTTTGGAAACTCTCTAAGTGGATGAATAAAGTCTTGCAACATAAGGGGTATTTATAGGCCAACCAATGACTAGGATCAAAGCAAGTGTAAGGTGAGGATTGGGGACATGTGTGTGGGTATTCTACCAACCATATGTCCACCACAAAATTGGGACAAGTGGCTTGCCACTTGTCCTCCACAAAAAACGTCCAAGTACCCCTAATTTCGGCCATAGGGCCACATGGGTGTGATACGTGTCTCCCCCCCTACTCGTCCAAAATATTTCATCTTCCGAAAATATCCGTAATGCCAAAAATCTGAAAATAAAGTGGGCCCCACAAAACCGTAAATTCTCCCGTGGGCCCCACGTGACAAATTTCGGAAATAAAATTCCATAATTCTTAAAAATTCCAAAAAGTCCGAATACCAAATCTGGAAATCCAATTCCCATTAACGAACCTTTTTCCTTCACAAAATCCGGAAACTTTTCCGTCGAAAAAATCACATCTTTCTTCCTTTCCAATTTAATGTCGTATTCTCGTACGTACGTCCTCATATACATACTATGGAACTACGGGGTGTAACATTAATCACTCTCATGATCCAGTAGTCGCTTAATAAACTCCCGATGATCTTCCCGCCTCGATCCATAGAACTCGTGGATCGCAACTCGAAGTCCCGGCCTCAAACTATCGGGCCTGGGCGCGCCACCGGCATCGCCGACTCGCTCGCCCTCATGCCTCGCCATAAACCTAGCTAGTAACTGGGCTATCTCCTTGTAACCCCTATCCTCGGCTCCTAGTCGGAACCGAGGCTCGATATCATGGCCTCGTGAGAAACAATCGCTGCGCTTAAACTCGCTGGGCCGGGCGGCGCCGCAGAACTCGCCAGATGAAGTACCACCTCGTAATGACTGGCTCAGGCTCTCAGAACCCTCTCGTTTCTACTACAGCTCTCTCGCCTTGCCCTTCTCGGGCCCCGGTTGCCTTACGCAGGCATAATCGTACATAAGAATACGCTGTAGGAGTCCAACTTATCACACACTCTAAGGAACGATCTCAGAGCGAAGAATGGAAACCAATCCTAAATATCCTCGCAACCTCTCGATTATAGGTGTCACGACCCATTCCGGCCCGTGGATCGTGCCTTACCGGCACCTAAGTAGTCATACATCGAGTAATCACGAAATATAAAGCAAGACATGAAACAGCTTTATAAAATAAGAAACAATTTAAGTGAGAAAACATCGCTTTCTAAGATATATATATAAACATGGTTTAGCGCTACATCCGACATCGCATAACATACACTATGCACTTAAGGAAATATACAACTATGGCGATGACAGTTCCCGCCATACCCTCGATCAGCATAAAACTATCTACAACAGGGAGATCATTCCAAAAAGTAGAGCCTCCTGAAAGGATGGAGCTCCTGACTCCAACGTAGAGATCATAGGAATGTGGATCTAGCACTGCCGCCTCTTACCTCGCAGATGAACGCAGCCCAAGGAGGTCAAGACAACAGTACTAAGTATATGAAATCAGAAATACTTAAATGAAACATATCATTTTAAAAACAGTTTTGCAAGTATGTATAAAACAACCAAGGAAACCGCATATACTACATCACAAACAAGAGCAGAATAGGTAAATCAGAATGTGTCTTTTCTAGGCCGCGAATGATCAAGCAGGCCATTGCCCGTAGTATCACCATGCAAGCCTAATCTCGACTCAGAGTCCGCATAGGCCAATCACATAGGCCCGCATAGGGTATATAACCCCGCATCGAGGGTAGCTACCTCGGCATCGCCCCGACTCGCCGTCCGCACGCCACATGTAATCGCATGAGGTATAACCCCGCACACTAACTCGAACTCCGTAGCTCCGCATAGGTCCTTGGACCCGCATGAGGTATTCTCGAATCATGGTCCTGCATCGCCCGAAGTCTACCCCGCGACGGAGGGCACTTAACCCCTGCATATGTCAAGAGGTGAGTGATGTTACACTAACCTAACAGCTTATCGTTAACAACATAAACACAACAAGAATACTCTTTTACACAAACGTTACAAGACACTAACACACATAGCATCATATCATGTCTACTTATCAAACCATCTTATTATTCTTTTTCACAATTCAATATAAGTCTGTTATAAACACATAGGCAAACTGCTTCTTTTATCAATCTTAAGTGGTTATACTTAACTTCCCATAAAGCTAGTACAACTCTTAAGCTTCTGTTTAAAAACCAATTAGTTCTCTTCTCTAAAAATGATTCAAGATTCTTACGAAATGCTTTCGATCTTTATTATTCAAAGCTAGTGAGGCATTGCCGTAGTGTTATTCGTGCTTAAGCCGCAGGCATTACCATAAGTATTATTCGTGCTTAAGCCGTGAGGCATTGCCGTATTTATATTTCGCTTAACACACGCACGCTCACCGCATTATATATATTGTAAAATATCATGCTTTAGGAAGAATCACATACCTTCTCAAATAAAACCACCGCCAAGTCAATATGTCGCACGCAGAGTCACCTATAATAGTCACATACATCTATCAAAGACTACTCAAGGTCATTCTAAACAGAGGGTTCACAATTTACTGGAAAGTCGCAGACTTCCTACCCATGAGCTATATAAGTCTCATCGTGAAAACAATTCTATATAAGCATAGTTCAATTATTCTTCTTTAAACCCTTCTACTGTGATAACAGCTTCAATTCTATTCTCGCAATATTCTTCTAAGTATTATACTTATTCTTATACTACTACAAGATGTATTCTCTAATTCAAAAGAGGTTAGGATTAGTTACCTCGGTAAGCCCAATAATATCCTAGATAAAGTCGCTACTGAGCAAGGTTTAGCTCCTAGGTTGTACGCTCCAGAGTCTAAGAAACCTTAGAAGTTCTTCACAACTTCTACTAAGGACTAAGGGATTTGGGCTAGGTATTTTGGGCATTATAACAATACTAGAAGACAACTTTTCTACCAAGGGAGGGGGGTAGATTTTTGGCTATGCTAGGGGGGGCCTCGGCCAAACTACTAGGCTAGAGGGGGGGGTATTCGGCCAAGGGGAGGGGGGAGGTGTTGGACGAAAAGGCTACAAAGGGAGAGGAGAGGATTTTCAAGACTTGAAAGATTTGTGGACGAAGAACTCTTCATCTCTGGGGGTATTTATAGGTCAAGAAGGCCAACCAATGGCCAAGATTAAGACAAGTGCAAGGCAAGTGTAGGGTGAGGATTAACTATACACAAATATCCTACCAACTCCTTGACTTGTGCACAAGGCACAAAAAACGTGCTCACCATTGTCCAAATCGTCCAAATGGACGATTTCAAGTCCATCAATCGAGGGGTGACAAGTGTCGCCTCCCGCTGGTCCAAAATGTTTCGCCTCTAAAAATCCGCAAAATTAGAAATGGCATAGCCGAATTTACCCTACGAAAGCCGTGGAAACGCTTTCGCGGAAAACTATTCGCTTGTGAGTTGTGCCAAAAAAACGCTTTGCCTAAACTTTAAGGCTAGACTTTCAGACGTATTCCCTTACGCATATACCGAAATACGGTATAACATTCTCCTCCTTAGAAACATTCGTCCCGAATGTTCCTTCCCAAGACGCTTAACGATAAGATTCTTCATAACTAAAACAGCTTGCAAATGCCACACACGCCACGTAACAACACTTAGGCGTAAACGATAACAAAAATTTACAAGTAGGAAAGTGAATTACCCGAGGTGCTGGGAATAGGTGAGATACTTCGCCTCATGTCCTCCTCTCGCTTCCCACGTTATCTCCTCCTCGAGCTCGCTCCGCCACAAGACTTTGACGAAGCCACGCCTGGTCCGCAGACGCCTAACCCGACGATCGACTATCGCTATGGGAATCTCCTCATACGATAACCCCACACCGACATCGCCAATCGGGTGTACCTAGATGGATCCCCGATACATCTCCTCAAAGATAGATACGTGAAAACCGGATGACCGCCTCCGGACGGACGGCAGATTCCAACTCATAGCAACCTTGCCTACCTCGCGACAATCAAACGCCCAATGTACTGGGCCGAAGTTTCCTTCTTCCCGAATCTCATCACACCCTTCATGGGTGACACCTTTAGGAAAACCCAATCATGAACCTCGAACTCAAGATGCCGACGACGATGATCCGTGATACGACTTCGCCGACTGAGTCGTCAATAGCCGCCTCTGATAAGCTTCACCTTATCCATCGTCACGTACCAACCGTCCCACTAGCCGCACTCGCCCACATCGAACCAACCTATAGGCGATCCGCACTTCCTCCCATACAAGGCCTCATAAGGCGCCATCCGAATACCTGAGTGGTAGCTATTATTATACGCGAACTCAACTAGAGGCAAATGATCCTCCCAACTACCATCGGTCAATAACACAAAGCTCGCAAAGATATCCTCAAGAGTCCGATAGTGCGCTCGTCCGTCCGTCTCGTGGATGAAATGCAGACTGTGCTCACCGCCCCTAAACCCTCTCGAAGGACTCTCCGGTTAGCCGTGAACCGGGCTCTGCCTGATATGATCGGCAGGGACTCCATGCACCGACGATCTCTGATGTAAAGTCCGCATAATCCTCACCAAAAGTCGCCCCGACGGAAGAAAGTGGGCTGATTTCGCCACCGCCGACGATAACCCATATAGAATCATGTCTCCTCCGAGCGAGGTAATCCCGTGATGAAGTCCATGTTGATTACCTCCCACTTCCGTGCTCGGGATCTCAATCGTCAGAACAAACCACCGTGCCTCCGTGCTCTACCTTCACCGCCGACAACACTGCACCGAGCTACGAACTCGCAACGCCCCTCTTCAAGCCATCCCACCAATACACGATCTAAGGTCGTGGTACATCTTGGTCGACCGACGGATAGAGTAACGCCGCTACGCAGGCTTCCCAAGAACTCGCCAAGTCCTCAAACATCCGAACACACACCGCCTCAAACCTTAGCACCCCATCCGGCTACTCAAAAGGACCCTTGCCTCACGAAGAGTTGTATCACGATATCGAATCAAAGCCGATCTCGAATCGCCGCCTCTTCACCTCCTCAACGATGGAAGACTCGACAACCTCACGAACTCTAACCCCATCGCTATCGTAATCAATCAAACGGACACCAAGGCTCGCTAATCGATGCAAATCACGAACCATGTCCTCCTCTCTAGCCGCACATCCGATAGGCTCCCATCGACCTACGACTAAGAGCATCCGCCACAACATCGCCTTCCCCGTGGTACAGATATCAACATCGTAATCCTTAAGCAACTCTAACCACCGCCTCGCCGTAAGTTCACTCCTCTCGTCAAGATATACCGAGGCTCTTGTGGTCTGTAAAATATCCACGTGAACCCCATACAAATAGTGCCTCCGCATCTTCAAAGCGTGAATCACACCGCCAACTCCAAATCACGCGGTAGTTCCTCTCGTGTTTCTTCACCGCCGATGTATATGCTATAACCCCGCCATGCCGCATCAACACACATCCCAACCCGATGCCCGACGATCACAATACACGACATAACCATCCGACCTCCGAAGAGTAAGAACGGGGCGCCGCCGCTTCTTTCAAAGAATCGAAACCCCGCCACAAGCATCACCATCAAACTTGGCCGCTTTCCGAGTCACCTAGTCAATGGTGCGCAGATAGAAGCAAACTTCTCACGAACCGCCGATAATATCCTCGCAAGGCCCGTAAAATCGCGAACCTCGCTTGAGTAAGAGTTCAGGCCAAGTCCTCGATCGCTTCGATCTTGGCCGATTCACTGAATGCCATCACTCCGACAATATGCCCAAGAAACGCCATCAAGTCAACCAAAACTCACATTTGGAAAACTTGGCGATAATCGCTGGTCTCGAGAATCACAAGATAGCCTCAAATGCCCGCATGCTCCTCGCCTCGAGCGAATAAACCAAGATATCATCAATGAACACTATCACAAACGCGTCCAAAATGGTTTGAACACTCGCTCATCAAATCCATGAATACCACGAGCATTCGTCAACCCAAAAGACATGACCAACTCATAATGCCCGCATCGGTCCCGAATGCAAATTCTAGGACATCCACCTCTCGACTCGCACTGATGATAGCCCGATCGCAGATCAATCTTGAGAAACATCTCGCACTCGCAACCGTCGAACAAATCATCAATCCCGGAAGGGGTATTCGTTTAATGGTCACCTTGTTCACCGCCAGAATCAACACACATGCGCAGCTGGCCCCGCCCTTCTTCTTCACGAACAATACAAGGCCCTCGTGGAGAAACACTAGCCCGATGAAGCCCTTCTCCAAAGAAATCTCTAAGTTGATCCTTCAACTCTCTCAACTCGGCAAAGCCATTCTCAGTATGGCGGAATGGAAATAGCCGAGTATCCGCAACACATCTATACAAAACTCGATCTCCTTTCGTGAGGGATACCCGGAGGTCATCCGAAACACGCCCGGGAACTCGCCGACCATCGAATCGATCAAAATCTGTACCGCAGCCTTCGTGATCAAACACCCGAACGAGATGGTAGATATACCCTTCGCACCATCTTCCTAGCCTTGAGGTAGGAAATAAACCTACCTCTCGGCGATACCGCGTTCTCCCACTCAACAACCGGCCTCGTGAAACTGAACTGCATTACTCTCTCTCGCAGCCTACATTGGCGTAGCAAGAAGCTAGCCAATCCATCCCCATGATCACGCCGGTCAATCATCTCCAACTCTATCAAGTCGGCTAGGTCCGACGATCAGAATGGTCACAGACAAGCTCTATATACCCGCCGAGCTACCACCGAATCACCCATCGCGTAGCTACCTCGAAAGTGGTCTATGGACTCGTGCTCTATCCCTATCCTACTAGCAACAAGTGGAGATATATAGGACAGAGTAGAACCCGATCTATCAAAGCATACACATCAAACCCGAACCGATAAAGTACCGGACGACATCAGCGAGGCCTCCGATCCCGCTTCTACCGACAGCATAAATGCGGTTCGAGGACCGCTAGAATCGACCCGAGCCACGACCTCCGCGACTGCGACCCATGAGTACCTCGCCCCGGCGAGTAATCAGAGGAGATGAAGAAGACTCGCGAAAGAACTCGTAGCCGACTTACCATCAAGATCGCCTTGGTCGGACAAGCCGTGATAAGGACTCGCCGCCACAATCAAACAAACTCCCGCATCACAACTCCCGGCGGATCTACCGTGACGCCACACCGGTGTGGTGGTCCGACGCCGCACTCGCCGCCTGACGCTCAAGTCCCGGGCCCCGGTTCGCCTCGAATATCTCGGATGTGGCCGAGGACGCGCAGAGTGCTCGGGCCGGCTGGGTGCACCCAGATCGCCGAGGCCGCCACCACGATAGCCACCAAAAGACCTCGCCGCCCCGTCTTCTTCTCGCCGCCGCCAACCCGGCGTCTCTACGCCTCACATCCAAGAGCATGAGCTCGCATGCGTAATGTCCATACCCTACCGAGAGAAACACCCGCATACGACTCGCCATATAGTCGTTTCAGCCCTGACATAGCGTGCACCCTATCCTCCATAATCGCTACTAATGCCGGGACATATCGAGCCAATGAATCAAACTCGACATTGTACTCCCGACAAAGGCGCCCTCTCGCCTCGCAGCAAAAATCTATCACCGCGCCTCCTCATCCGTGGAGGCAAGAAGTGGGCGAAAGCCTCGAGAACTCATCCCAGTAGCCGGGACGCTGCGGTTTCCCGGATAACTCCCATGAATCAAACCAATCGATCAGCAGATCACGCACCGACGCGAACCAAAGGTCACAGACCGCTCCAGGCCTTGATCACCCTACGATCCTTCTCAGAGCCGACGGATGAACTCCTCGCGATCATCCTCCGCCACCCGTAAACTCGCGCTACAACTCAAGAAATCTCGTAGTCTCAAACTATTCGCTTCTGCACCACGGTGCGATCGAGCCGAGCTGAACTGAATCGCCGATCCAGCCTTCTCTCGACGGGCCACAACTTTAGCCAATAGTCGGGTTATCTCTTGTACTTCCTAACCTCCGCCCAGCCGTGGGATGCGAGGCGTGGTACCGTGGTCTCGCTGGGCGGGCGTCATAGAATTCGCCGCCTCGTATAGACTGGCCTCGAGCCTCGTGACTCGGGTGTCTCGCTAGCGCCTCCTCGCTTTGCCTTCGCCCGGCCGCTTTACGTGGAGGCATAATCGCATAGAAAGGAATACGTTAGAGGGGTCCAACCTATAACACGCCTCTAAAGCACGATCTCGTAATGAGAAGAATGGAAACCAATCCTAAATATCCTATAGCCTCCCGATTATTGGTGTGGTGCACAACACACCGATAATCAAGACTTACTAGATACGGCTCAGAGACACTTTCCGAGATTAATCGCTCGATACCACTTTTGTCACGACTCCATTCCGGCCCGTGATCGTGCCTACCGGCACCCAAGTAGTCATACATCGAGTAATCGAAATATAAAGCAAGACATGAAACAGCTTTATAAAATAAGACATACGCTTAAGTGAGAAAACATCGCTTTTCGATATATATATATACATGGTTTAGCGCTACATCCGATATCGCATAAATACATGACTATGCACTTAAGGAAATATACAACTATGGCGACAGGCCCCGCCATACCCTCGATCAGCAAAAACTATCTACAACAGGAGATCATACCCAAAAGTAGAGCCTCCTAAAGGACGGAGCTCCCGACACCAACGTAGAGATCCTAGGAATGTGGATCTAGCACTGATTGCCTCTTACCGCGCAGATGAACGCAGCTCAAGCGAGGTCAAGACAACAGTACTAAGTATATGAAATCAGAAATACTTAAATGAAACATATCATTTTAAAACAGTTTTGCAAGTATGTATAAAACAACTAAGGAAACCGCATATACATACACATCACAAACAAGAGCAGCAATAGGTAAACTGTAATGCATCTTTTCTAGGCCGCGAATGATCGGCAGGCCACCGCCCGTAGTATCACCATGCAAGCCTAATCTCGACTCCAGAGTCCGCATAGGCCAATCACATAGGCCCGCATAGGTATATAACCCCGCACGGGGTAGCTACTCCGGCATCGCCCCGACTCGCCGTCCGCATGGCCACATAGACCGCATGAGGTATAACCCCGCACACTAACCCGAACTCCGTAGCTCCGCATAGGTCCTTGGACCCGCATGAGGTATTCTCGAATCACGGTCCTGCATCACCGAGTCTACCCCGACGGAGGCGCCTTAACCCCTGATATGTCAAGAGGTGAGTGATGTTACACTAACCTAACAAACTTATCGCTAACAACATAAGCACAACAAGAATACTCTTTTACACAAACGTTACAAGACACTAACACACATAGCATCATATCATGTCTACTTATCAAACCATCTTATTATTCTTTTCACAATTCAATATAAGTCCGTTATAAACACATAGGCAAACTGCTTCTTTTATCAATCTTAAGTGGTTATACTTAACTTCCCATAAAGCTAGTATAACTCTTAAGCTTCGCTTAAAACCAATTAGTTCTCTTCTAAAAATGATTCAAGATTCTTATGAAATGCTTTCGATCTTTATTATTCAAAGCTTAAGCCGAGGCATCGCTGTAGTTGTTATTCGTGCTTAAGCCGTGAGGCATTGCCGTAAGTATTATTCGTGCTTAAGCCGAGGCATTGCCGATTTATATTTCGCTAACACATGTACGCCTCACCGCACTATATATATTGTAAAATATCATGCTTTAGGAAGAATCACATACCTTCTCAAATAAAACCACCGCTAAGTCAATATGTCGCGCACAGAGAGTCACCATAATAGTCACGCACATCTATCAAAGACTACTCAAGGTCATTCTAAACAGAGGGTTCACAATTCTACGGAAAGTCGGGCAGACTTCCTACCCGTGAGCTATATAAGTTCATCAGGAAAACAAATTCTATATAAAGATAGTTCAATTATTCTTCTTTAAACCCTTCATCGTGATAATACCAATTCTATTCGCAATATTCTTCTAAGTATTATACTTATTCTTATACTACTACAAGATGTATTCTCTAATTCAAAAGAGGTTAGGATTAGTTACCTCGGTAAGCCCAATAATATCCTAGATAAAGTCGCTACCGAGCAAGGTTTAGCTCCTAGGTTGTACGCTCAGAGTCTAAGAAACCTTAGAAGTTCTTCACAACTTCTACTAAGGACTAAGGGATTTGGGCTAGTATTTTGGGCATTATAACAATACTAAGACAACTTTTCTACCAAGGGAGGGGTAGATTTTTGGCTAGGCTAGGGGCCTCGCCAAACTACTAGGCTAGAGGGGTATTCGCCAAGGAGGGGAGGTGTTGACTAAAAGGCTACAAAGGGAGAGGAGAGGATTTTCAAGACTTGAAAGATTTGTGGATGAAGAACTCTTCATCTCTAAGGGGTATTTATAGGTCGAAGTGGCCAACCAATGGCCAAGATTAAGACAAGTGCAAGGCAAGTGTAGGTGAGGATTAACTATACACAAATATCCTACCAACTCCTTGACTTGTGCACAAGGCACAAAAACGTGCTCACTATTGTCCAAATCGTCCAAATGGACGATTTCAAGTCCATCAATTGGAGGGTGACAAGTGTCGCCTCCCGCTGGTCCAAAATGTTTCGCCTCTGAAAAATCCGCAAAATTAGAAATGGCATAGCCGAATTTACCCTACGAAAGTCGTGGAAACGCTTTCGTCAAAACTATTCGCTTTGTGAGTTGTGCCCAAAAAAACGCTTTGCCTAAACTTTAAGGCTAGATTTTTTGCACGTATTCCCCACGCATATACCGGAAATACGGTATAACAATAGGTGGTGCACAACACGCCGATAATCAAGACTCTACTAGATACGGTTTGTAGACACTTTCCGAGGACTAATCGCTCGATACCACTTTTGTCACGACCCACTTGCTCGCGATCGTGCCTTACCCCGGGCACCCTAGTGATAAAACATCAGAGAAAAATCAGCGGAAAATAAAACTCATGAAAAATAAACAGTGATACTAAAAACAGGCTGACCAAAAAGTCGCCTTACTGCATATATATATAAATAAACCTTGAACAATTATCCTTTACAAACCCTGCCCACAACAGTACTACAGACCTCTAAGAATGTAACAACAACTATGACGGGACAGGGCCCCGCCATACCCCTGAATGTACAAGTACCTATAATGACAGGGGACTATACCAAAAGATAAGCCTCTGGAGAAACAGAGCTTCCCAATACGCAGAACCGTGATCCTATGAGCGAGGATCAACAACCGGTGTACCTCTACTGCAGATTTAACGCAGCCTCAAGCGAGGTCGATAACAGTACCAAGTATGTGAAATCAAAATATCAGAATGAAATCATAACAGTCTATATAAAACAGGAGACATGTATGATAACCAAACTACAGTACACAATGTATAAGCAGTCATGTCAAGTCAGGAACTCACGCCCTAAAAGTCATCACTCAAATATAACCATGGGTCTCACGCCCACAATATCAATCATGCCCGTGGAATTCCTTCCTCACTGCTGGCAGTCTATGATATAACAACACCAAGTAGTTCACATGAACACCAGGTCCCACCTGTGTCATAAGAACCGTACGGGGCAAGTACGAAGGCATAGCTACCAGATCCACCCTGCATCATCAACTAACCGGGGCAAGTACGAAAGCCAGCTACCAGAACCTACCGTACCAACAATACTATATAACTGTACCACGAAGCTGACCGGGGCAAGTACGAAAGCCACTACCAGATACCGCCTGCATCACGTCGCTGACCGGGGTAAGTACGAAAGCTAACTACCAGATACCACCTGCATCACGAGACTTCGTCATAAAACTGCTATAAAACTAACCCACGGCCGACCGGCAAGAACGGCGCCGACTACCGATACCTCCCGTGGTCACGCCGACCGGCAAGTACGAAGCCAACTACCGGATACCTCCGATCAGCCACGATCGGCAAGTACTGTGGCTAATCGTTATACCCCGTATTTCCAGTATGTACGTGGGACGCACGTCAAAGTTTGAGCCTTAAGTTAGGCATAAGACCAAAATTTGTGCACAACCCCGAAAGAATCGCTTCCGACTAAACGCCTTCCAAAGCTCGCGTAGGGAAAATTCCGCTATGTCATTTATTATTTTTGGATTTTTCCGAGAGATGAAATATTTTGGACCAACGAGAGGCGACACTTGTCACCCTGGCTGGCGATGTGGATGGGTTGGGTCACGTTTCTGGCTTGTTTTGAGGCCTAAATTGTGGGTCAATGTTTGTGAGGGAGTTGTGGAGTAGGGCTAGGGGGAACTTGGGCAAATCTTGGCCCTCCATTTGCCCCCCACTTGTCTTGATCATGGCGATTGAACTACCTATAAATACCCCCCCCCCCTTGTGAAGACTTCTTCATCCAAAAACTTCTAAGTCTTGAAAGCCCTCTTCCCCTTTGTGTTGAATTCTCGTCCCAGCCTCCCTCCCCTCCCCTTTCGTGAGGCCCTCGCCGGCGGGTACACCTCCCCCCCTCCTAGTGGCCTTGGCCGAGAGTACACCACCCCCCCTCTCTTGAGTTGTCTCGTATAAATACCCACCCTCTTGGTAGAAAATACTCTCCAAGTATTGTTACTATTCCAAAATACCTTGGCCCAAATATCTTGTAGTATTCCAAGGTTACACTTATACTAAAAGCCCAGAAATACTATTATACTTACCTTCAGTCACTAAACGAAACCCTAAGGAAAATCTTCATAGTCGGTTGAAGTGTTAAGTAGAAGTTGCGTAGAACTTCTAAGGGTTGTTTGGAGCGGGTTGGAGCACCCGGAGTAGGAGCTAAACGTTGCTCAGGATCGACATTAAACTTGGATAATTTTGGGCTTACCGAGGTAAATAATCCTATCCTTCTATTGTAATTGGAAATTACATACTGTAGTTGTATAGAAATGAATATAAGATTCATAGAAGAGATTTGAACTGTAATAGAAGGATATTACAGAAAAGACTTGAACTTAAATCACATCAGAAGAATAATCTACAGAGTAGTCTAGGCATTGATAGACTTGTATAACCTTTATAGGTTGAATGTTCTGCGAGTAGCATGTACTACGTGAATGGTGGACAAGGCTAGCCGGGTTATAGCCATGGAGCGTTTTTGGTAATAGTCGATAATCGTCGCGAGGTATGTGATTCTTCCTATCCTCTTGAGCATGATATTTTAAAAGAATATATATATAGTACGGTAGACGTACGTGTGTAACTGAACGTAGTTTTACGGCAATGTCTTTTGACTTAAGCCTGAATAATAAGAATCTTGAAGTAATTCAAAAGAGTTAAGAAACCTTTTTGAAAGAAGAGTAATGCTTGGTTTTAAAAGCTTAAGAGTTATACTAACTTTATGGGAAGTTAGGTATAACGACTTAAGAGAAGTAAAAAGAATGGTTTACTGATTTTAGAAGTTAAGAGACTTGATCTTAAAAGATAAGAGACTTGACTTAATTATATTAATGTGAATTTTGTTAAAAGGTGTGAAACCTCATTCGTGAGTAATGAGTATTTTGGTTTTCAAAAGGAATGATGTTTTACTGATTTCGGAAATCAGAATAAGTGTCGAACAAACCACAATGAGCTAATAAAGTGGAAATGTATTGACTAATAAAGTATTATTAAAACCAAGAGAAACCCCATCTGCATAGGAGCTAAGATGAGACAAAATGATATTACATTTCCTAGATCATGGCTGCTTTAATAAGATTGTTATGAACAAGAATAACCTACTCACACATAA
Source organism: Przewalskia tangutica (assembly GCA_029844215.1). NCBI lineage: Eukaryota > Viridiplantae > Streptophyta > Magnoliopsida > Solanales > Solanaceae > Przewalskia > Przewalskia tangutica. The sequence goes on from CM056725.1 coordinate 80,602,138, forward strand.
GACATATGTTTCTCAAATTGTTTTAAAGGATTAAAACTATGAACTACGAAACATTTCGAAAATGAGAAACTTGAGCATTTGAAATTAGGCAAACTTGAACGTTTGGAAAATAATGTTGTTACTTGATTTTATAAAGGGAAGTGTTTTGGGTTTACTTAAAAAGATAGTCACCCTATTTTTATACTACGGGTATTGTGTGACTTTTGTGAAAGAAACGGATCTTTTAAAGAGTTAATGCATGAAATACTTTGGGGATAAAAACCCGAACTTGTTAATCATAAAGTAGAAAGTACCTTGTGTGAATAACTTGATTGTGTTGGTTTGTGATAGCCTTGTAATACTTCCTTGTTGATTTGATAATTAAACATGTTAGGATGCTACGTGTGTTAGCGTCTTGTGATGTTTGTGTAAAGGGGTTTCCCTTATTGTGCTTATGTCGTCTAACGGTAAGCCGTTATGCTAGTATTACATCACTCACCTCTTGACATGATTCCGGGTTGTCGCTCCACGCGGGTAGACTCAGCGATGCAGGACCATGATTCGAGAATACCTACGCGGGTCCAGGGACCTATGCGAGCTACGAGAGTTTCGTTAGTGTGTGGCCCTTGTGGTACGCGGTCATGTGGCCACGCGATCGCGAGTCCAGACGTTGCCGGGAGTAGCTACCGATGCGAGGAATACCTCACGCGGGCCATCGAGTGGCCTATGCGAGTCGCGGAAGTTCCAGACTAGACGCGCATTAGATACATCGCGGCGAGTGGTCGCCGATCATGTGGCGTTTCAGACAGATCTCATGTTACGCTTTATGACCGCTGGTACTGTGGGTTTTAGTAGTCGGCTATGCCTTCGCATTTACCCCCAGACGGTTTTATTATGACACAGTGGGACTCGTGTTCATGTGTGTTCCTTGGTGCTTTTATATCATAGATCGCCGGCTGGCGGAAGGTATTCCACGCATGATTGATGTTGTGGCGTGAGACCCATAGTTGTATTTGAGTGATGACTTGAGGCGTGAGTCCACGACTTGACATGACCGCTTATTTATCAGGAACCGTAGTTGGTTATCATACATGTCTCCCGCTTTATATAGACTAATATGATTTCATTTACTGATTTTCGGGCCACATACTGGTACTGTTGCATCGACTCCTTCGGCCGCGTTCATGCCGCAGTAGAGGTACACCGCTTGTTGATCCTCGCTCATGTGGTCACAATTGGGAAGCTCCGTTTCTCCGAGGCTTATCACGTATAGTCCCCGTCGTTGTAGGTACTACATTCGTGGGTATGGCGGCCCCGCCCCGCCATTGTTGTCATATCATTCTGTGAGGTCTGTAGTAATCGCCAGGCGAGTTGTAATGGGATGTAAATCGTCGTTTTAAGTATATATATATATATGCCGAAAGGCAAGTTTTCTATAAACTGTTTACATTTCATATTATATCATGTCTTGTTTTATGTTCACTTACTTTGATGTATGTCTACTGGGTGCCCGGTAGGCACCACCACGCCCGTTCGGGTCGTGACAAAAGTGGTATCAAAGCAGTTAATCCTCGGAAAGTGTCTACAGACCGTATCTAGTAGAGTCTTGATTATCGGTGTGTTGTGCACCACGCCAATAATTAGGAGGCTATAGGATATTTAGGATTGGTTTCCATTCTTCTCACTCTAAGATCGTGCTTAGAGCCGTGTTATAAGTTGGACCCCTCTAACGTATTTCTTTCCCTTACCGTTATGCCTCCGCGTAAGGCAACCCGCCCGTAAAGGCAAGGCACCGAGGAGTTGCGAGCAGAGCACGAGGGTTACTAGGCACGCCCCAATCATCACCTGGGTGGTGCTTCATTCGGGAGTTCTCACGCCGCCACCCAACAGAGTTTAGCACGCAGCTAGCCTCATCGCGCCATGATAGTTAAACCTTCGCCCACGACCAAGAGCGTAAAGTATAGATTGCAAAGAGACGACCGCATTAACTAAGGATGTAGCTACCGAGAGTATATGATGTACCGATTTATCGCGCCTCATGAATAACTAAGAAAGGGTTGTGCAAGAGTAGCTCTTCATCGAGCCAACATGGCCTGTACGGCTTATGCGCAGCAGACGAGACGTAGGATCGACGTTAACCAAGATCGCCAAGAGGCCGTAATGGCAGGTCCTTTGGTAACTTTCGAGGCAAACCGCCTCAAGAAGAAGAGATTAGATATGCACCTCCGCCAGCAGCAGTGGTCCCACAGGTTCGTGACGCTCGAGGTATGCCGAGTTGGTCGAGCTCCGTGGCTTCGATCCACGGCTATACGTATGTTCTAGCCACCGTTCGCTTTTCTCGTTCACAGGCGCACGCCATCCCGGAATGTCGCCTTTGTTGGTACTTGTTTTACCCGCGCCGCCGTGGCCATGTGTCGGGCGGATGTCCTAGTAGGAAGGATGCCGCAGAGGACTCACCTACCGCATCGGGCCATGGATTCAGTGGTCCCAGAGGAAGGGTGCTAGCTGAGAGGCCACCCCCACCTCGATGTGGCCGTTGTGGTAAGTGTCATTGTGGAGAGTGTCGTACTTCTTCGACAGCTTGTTTTGCTCTCGGCCAGCAGGGCCATCTTGCGAGAAATTGTCCGACCAGAGGTGGCGCGGATGTAGAGACTCAGCCTTCAGGATCAGTGGTTAGTTCCTCACCTTTCCTAGCTATGCGCCCATCAGGGTAGATTTGATTAAAACGACAGAGGGAAGTGAAGCAGTAGATACAGGCATATCTTTAACCCTCTAGAGATTAGTATATGTGATAAGATGAGTATATCTTAAGTGTTATGTTCAGGTAACATAAATGTTAGTTGTGATTAGAAATCATGGTTAGTTAACCGGGAAAGATTGGGGATAAGGAAAGTGTGAGCCTTAGAGTTTTATACATAGAGACCTTAGAGGCAAGGCCATCTCGAGTAAGAGATTTATATATATTTTTTTATTTTATGTTTGACCCTTATCGGAGTGCATTGTGCACGGGAGATATATTTGGGTGCTAAGTCCCTGAGTAATGTGGAATGAAAGAGGGTAGTTGAGCTAAGAAGACCACTAGGTTTTCGTGACTTGATTAGTGAGATTGTTCCGGGTCGGGGAACAAGTGTTTTTGCGCAATGGCGGGTCGGGTTGGGGACCGATCGCGGGTCAACCCGCGGCCTGTTTTGTGGTCGGGCTGAGGTGGTCCCGCCAGGTGGGGTCACGAGGTGTTAGGCCCAAGTTTAGTTAACCATCGACGAGTTCATGGATGCGTTCGACCAAGAGTCGGGCCGACGAGGTCACCCCATCTTGTCTTTCGGGCCAGACCGCTTACTCGGCAGAGGGTTATGCGAGATGATTATATCAGGAAGGTTGTAAGGTTGCACGAGGTGCCTACTTTCACCTTATGACGCATGGAGCCTGTGTTACGATCGCTTTTTCCGAGGTTTTACCGTGCAGGTTAGGAACTCAGTAGTCTCCTCGACGCATTCATCCTCGGCCGATTGGATTTCAGGGGTAGCTGTGAGGATTGTTGTCTCCTGTTGAGGGAGTGTTTTATAGCTACCATTTCAGTGTTCGGATATTGCCTTATGAAGCCTTGTAGGGGCGGAAGTATAAGTTGCCGGTCGATTGGTTCGATGTTGGCAAGGTTCAGATAGATGGTTCATTCTTGTTTCAGCAGGATGTGGATAGGGTGAAGCCTATCCAGGAGAGGTTATCGGCAGCTCAGAGTCAACAGAAGTCGTGCGGATAATCGGCGACGACGCTTAGAGTTCAAGTTGACGGTGGGTCTTTTTGAAGGTACCACCCCGGAGAGGGTGTGACGAGTTTTGTAAAACAGAGGAAACTTAGCCTGAGGTACTTGGAGCGTTTTTTTAAATCCTTTGGAGGATAGGCCAGGTTGCCTATAAGTTGGCATTGCCATCCGACGTAGGGAGCAGTACGTCCGGTCTTTCATGTTGTTATGTTCGGAAAAGTATCGGAGATCCATCCAGATTGTTCCCAGTAATGATGACCAAGTTGGAGATAGTAACCCCGAGATTTGGAAACTGAGGCAGCAACATAAATGTGTTAAGATGATAGAAGTGATCGTTTCTTAAGAGAGTATAGTTTAGACCTTGGGTGGAAGCTTTTGTGATGTTAGAAGTGATTCCTCGTAGACTTGGATTAAGTATTGGAGCGTGTGTTATTTTTTGTGGCCATGTGTGGCATTGGCAACTTGTTTAAGTAAGAGAAACTTCATCGTTATCCGTCTTGAGAAGGAACATTCAGGACGAATGTTTCTAAGGAGGGGAGAATGTTATACCCCGTATTTCCAGAGTATGTACGTAAGGACGTACGTACGAAAGTTTGAGCCTTAAGTTAGGCATAAGACCGAAAATTTTGTGCACAACCCCCGAAAAGAATCGTTTTCCGACGAAACGTGTCATTTATTATTTTTGCGGATTTTTCCGAGAGATGAAATATTTTGGACCAACGAGAGGGCGACACTTGTCACCCTCAAGTGGGTGATGTGGATGGCCGGTTGGGTCACGTTCTTGGCTTGTTTTGAGGCCTAAATTGTGGGTCAATGTTTGTGAGGGATTTGTGGAGTAGGGCTAGGGGGAACTTGGGCAAATCTTGTCCCTCCACTTGCCCCCCACTTGGCTAGATCATGGCCATTGAACTCCCTATAAATACCCCCCCCCCCCCCCTTGTGAAGACGTCTTCATCCAAAAAACTTCTATGTCTTGAAAGCCCTCTTCCCCTTTGTGTTGAATTCTCGTCCTAGCCTCCCCTCCCCTTTCGTGAGGCCCTCGCCGGCGGTACACCCCCCCTCCTGGTGGCCTTGGCCGAGAGTACACCACCCCCTCTCTTGAGTTGTCTCGTATAAATACCCCTCTTGGTAGAAAATACTCCAAGTATTGTTACTATTCCAAAATACCTTGGCCCAAATACCTTGTAATATTCCAAGGTTACACTTATACTAAAAGCCCAGAAATACTATTATACTTCCCTTCAGTCACTAAACGAAACCCTAAGGAAAATCTTCATAGTCGGTTGAAGTGTTAAGTAAAAGTTGCGTAGAACTTCTAAGGGTTGTTTGGAGCGGGTTGGAGCACCCGGAGTAGGAGCTAAACGTTGCTCAGGATCGACATTAAACTTGGATAATTTTGGGCTTACCGAGGTAAATAATCCTATCCTTCTATTGTAATTGGAAATTACATACTGTAGTTGTATAGAAATGAATATAAGATTCATAGAAGAGATTTGAACTGTAATAGAAGGATATTACAGAAAAGACTTGAACTTAAATCACATCAGAAGAATAATCTACAGAGTAGTCTAGGCATTGATAGACTTGTATAACCTTTATAGGTTGAATGTTCTGCGAGTAGCATGTACTACTTGAATGGTGGACAAGGTTAGCCGGGTTATAGCCATGGAGCGTTTTGCTAATAGTCGATAATCGTCGCGAGGTATGTGATTCTTCCTATCCTCTTGAGCATGATATTTTAAAAGAATATATATATATAGTACGGTAGACGTACGTGTGTAACTGAACGTAGTTTTACGGCAATGTCTTTTGACTTAAGCCTGAATAATAAGAATCTTGAAGTAATTCAAAAGAGTTAAGAAACCTTTTTGAAAGAAGAGTAATGCTTGGTTTTAAAAGCTTAAGAGTTATACTAGCTTTATGGGAAGTTAGGTATAACGACTTAAGAGAAGTAAAAAGAATGGTTTACTGATTTTAGAAGTTAAGAGACTTGATCTTAAAAGATAAGAGACTTGACTTAATTATATTAATGTGAATTTTGTTAAAAGGTGTGAAACCTCATTCGTGAGTAATGAGTATTTTGGTTTTCAAAAGGAATGATGTTTCTTGATTTCGAAATCGAATAAGTGTCGAACAAACCACAAAGAAGCTAATAAAGGGAAATGTATTGACTAATAAAGTATTATTAAAACCAGTAGAAACCCCATCTGCATAGGAGCTAAGATGAGACAAAATGATATTACATTTCCTAGATCATGGCTGCTTTAATAAGATTGTTATGAACAAGAATAACCTACTCACACATAAGACATATGTTTCTCAAATTGTTTTAAAGGATTAAAACTATGAACTACGAAACATTTCGAAAATGAGAAACTTGAGCATTTGAAATTAGGCAAACTTGAACGTTTGGAAAATAATGTTGTTACTTGATTTTATAAAGGGAAGTGTTTTGGGTTTACTTAAAAAGATAGTCACCCTATTTTTATACTACGGGTATTGTGTGACTTTTGTGAAAGAAACGGATCTTTTAAAGAGTTAATGCATGAAATACTTTGGGGATAAAAACCCGAACTTGTTAATCATAAAGTAGAAAGTACCTTGTGTGAATAACTTGATTGTGTTGGTTTGTGATAGCCTTGTAATACTTCCTTGTTGATTTGATAATTAAACATGTTAGGATGCTACGTGTTAGCGTCTTGTGATGTTTGTGTAAAGGGTTTCCTTATTGTGCTTATGTCGCCTAACGCAGTTCGTTATGCTAGTATTACATCACTCACCTCTTGACATGATTCCGGGTTGCCGTCCTCCGATGCGGGTAGACTCGTGGTCCAGGACCATGATTCGAGAATACCTCATGCGGTCCAGGGACCTATGCGCGAGCTACGAGAGTTCCGTGTTAGTGCGACCCTTGTGGTCACGCGTCTATGTGGCGCTACGCGATGCGAGTCCGTGACGCCGGGGAGTAGCTACCCTCGATGCGAGGAATACCTCATGCGGGCCATTGAGTGGCATATGCGAGTCGCGGAAGTTCCAGACTAGACGCGACATTAGATATCGCGGGCGAGTGGCCGCCGATCATGTGGCGATCTAGACAGATCTCATGTTACGCTTATGACCCGCTGGTACCGTGGGTTTTAGTAGTGGGCTATGCCTTCAGCATTTACCCCAGACGGTTTTATTATGACACGTGGGACTGGTGTTCATGTGTGTTCCTTGGTGCTTTTATATCATAGATCGCCGGTGAGGAAGGTATTCCACGCATGATTGATGTTGTGGGCGTGAGACCCATAGTTGTATTTGAGTGATGACTTTGAGCGCGAGTCCCCGACTTGACACGATCGCTATTTATCAGAACCGTAGTTGGTTATCATACATGTCTCCCGCTTTATATAGACTACTATGATTTCATTTACGTGATTTTCGCCACATACTTGGTACTGCATCGACCTTCGGGGCCGCGTTACATGCCGCAGGTAGGTACACCAGATTGTTGATCCTCGCTCATAGTGGTCACAATTCAGCGTTGGGAAGCTCCGCTTTCTCGAGGCTTATCGTGGTATAGTCCTGTCGTTGTAGGTACTTACATTCGTGGTATGGCGGGCCCCGCCCGCCATTGTTGTCATATCATTCTTAGAGGTCTCGTAGTACCGCCAGGCGAGTTGTAATGGGATGTAAATCGCTCGGTTTTAAGTATATATATATATGCCGAAAGGCAAGTTTTCTCAGATAAACTGTTTCACATTTCATATTATATCATGTCTTGTTTTATGTTCCGCTGATTACTTTGATGTATGTCTACTTGGGTGCCCGGGGTAAGGCACCAGTCACGGGCCCGGGTTCGGGTCGTGACACTAACTACCAGATCCACCCTGCATCAGTAAACCTCATGGAGAGCTAGTCCATGGCACAACAATCCTAATGGAACCATACCCGTGGGCCACCCAACATGTCAGTAGGTCCAAGGATATAACAAGATAACCGACCCTCCATCGAGAGACGCGGTAGCATAGAAATACAACACTTGCACAACAAAGGCTATCACAACTAGCATAGGCAAGTTTTAACATACTTTTAGACTCTCATTTTATGCCAAAAATCCGGGTTTTAACCCCAAAGTACTACATACTTTCTGTTATACCCCGTAGTTCCAGGGTATGTATATGAGGACGTACGTACGAGAATATGACATTAAAATTGGAAAGGAAGAAAGACGTGATTTTTCGACGGAAAAGTTTCCGGATTTTGTGAAGGAAAAAGGTTCGTTAATGGGAATTGGATTCCCAGATTTGGTATTCGGACTTTTTGGAATATTAGAGGATTATGGAATTTTATTTCTGGAATTGGTCACGTGGGGCCCACGGGGAAAATTTACGGTTTTGTGGGGCCCTATTTATTTTCGAATTTTTGGCATTACGGATATTTTCGGAAGATGAAATATTTTGGACGAGTAGGGGGCGACACGTGTCACCCCCATGTGGCCCTATGGCCGATTTGGAGTGCCACTTGGCATGTGGGGCGTCTTTGTGGTGGACAAGTGGCTAGCCACTTGTCCAAATTTTTGTGGTGGACATGTGGTTGGTAGAACCCACACACACATGTCCCCAATCTACACCTTACACTTGTTTTGCTCCTAGCCATTGGTTGGCCTATAAATACCTCCCTTGTTTGCAAGACTTTATTCATCCACTTAGAGAGTTTCCAAGGCAAAAATTATACTCCCTCCCCTTAGGTGTTCTCGTCCAACTCCCCCTTTGTGTAGAGAAAATTCTTCAAGTGTTGGTATAGTCCCAAATACCTTAGCCTTGAAATCCCTTGTAGTATTCCAAAGTTATATTTATACTAAGAGCCCGAAAATACTACTTTATTCATTAGTCACAAAATGAAACCCTAGGAAAATCTTCATAGTTGGTTGAAGTGTTAAGAGAAGTTGTTTAGAAACTTCTAAGGATTGCTTGGAGCGGGATGGAGCGTAAGGAAGTGGAGCTAAACGTTGCTCAGGATCGACTTATAAAACTTGGATAATTTTGGGCTTATCGAGGTAATGATCTATGTCCTTCTATTGTAATTGGATATTACATATGGTAGTAGTTTAGAATTGAGTATAAAATTTATTGGAAGGATGCTTATTAAGAATTGAACTGTATTTACATTGGACTGTATTTACAATAGACTTGTAGTATTATTGTGGGGCAGTGTTGTACACGTCCGGTTAGACGTGTAACCCCCCCTTGGAGTTGTTGGCTTGGTAGCGGGCCTTGATAGAGGATGAAATTTATGTAGTTTCGGGGGGGGGGGGGGGGAGGTGCTGCCGAATTTTCCGTAGAATATGGAACCTTGTATTTAGAAATGTTCTACGAAGGGATCTAGAAGTTGATAGACGTTTTGTGACCTTTATAGGTTAAAGTTCTACGAGTAGCGTATTCTACTTGAAGGGTGGAAAAGGCTAGCAGGGTTATTATACTTTGGAGCGTTTTGCTAATTGTCGATAATCGTCGCGAGGTATGTGAACCTCTTCCTATCTTTTCTAGCATGATTGTTGTGAACTATGTAGTACGGTAGACGTACGTGTGCTAAACGAATTTGGTTGGTTTAAAACATAAAGTGTTATAACGGCTTTATGGGAAGTCTGTTATAACAACTTTATGTAGGTAAAGAAATGGTTTTGTGGTTTTTAAAAGATAAGAGACTTGACTTATAAATGACTTGATGTGAAATATTAAGGAACTTGTTTTCTAAAAGAAGAGAGACTTGAGGAATTTGAAGTGTTTTAGTTTAAAAGAAAGGCATGGTTTTGTCTTAAGATGATTTAAAAAGAAGGTATGGAAATTGTCTTGGTTTACTTAAAAAGATAGTTACTCTATTTTGATACTACGGGTATCGTGTGACTTTTTGTGAAAGAAATGGATCTTTTAAAGAGTTAAAATACGTAGTACCTTGGGGTTAAAATCCGGGTTTGTTGTAATAAAATGAATGTACCTTGAGTTGTGAGTAACATGCCTATGTTTGCTTGTGATAGCCTTGTTGTGCAAGTATTGTATCCTTATGTTACCGCGTCTCTCGATGGAGGGCCGGCTGACTTGTTGTGAACTTACTTGGACGTACCGGCAGTGACGGAGGATTCCACGGGTATTCTTCCATTGTTGTTATCACATGGACATGTCTACACCGATTAGGGATTCCGGGGGCATGTGACCATTAGTGTTATTCCATGGACTAGCTCTCCATGAGGTTTTACTGATTCGGCTTTGGTATCTGGTAGTTGGCTCTCGTACTTGCCCCGGTCGTTGCTGATGCAGGTTGGTTCTGGTAGTTGGATTTTGTACTTGCCCCGTTCAGTTTTGTGGCGAAGTCTCGTGACTACGGTTGTGATCTGGTGGTTAGCTCGTTATTGCCCGCCGCCTACGTGGCGCAGGAGGATCCGTAGAGGTTATCGCACTTGCCACGTGTCGCCTTCGCGAGTCGGGTTGGACGAAGTCTCGTGACTACTGCCAGGATCGGTGGTTAGCTGGTTACTTGCCCCGCCGCCTACGTGGCGCAGGAGGATCCGTAGAGGTTATCGCACTTGCCACGTGTCGCCTTCGCGTAAGTGTTTGGACGGTTTCGTGACGCAGGAGGGTCCGTGGTTAGCTGGTTACTTGCCCCGTCGCCTACGCGCGCAGGAGGATCTCGATAGAGGCTATCGTACTTGCCGGCCACCGTGATGTAGTTATTTAGTATCATTGCTGGTACGGTAGTTCCGTACTTGCCGGCCGATTGATGATGCAGGTTGGATCTGGTAGCTATGCCTTCGTACTTTCCCCGTACGGTTTTATGACATATTGTTATACCCCGTAGTTCCAGGGTATGTATGCAAGGACGTACGTACGAGAATACGACAGAAAGATTGGAAAGGAAGAAAGAGGTGAATTTTCCACGGAAAAGTTTCCGGTTTTTGTGAAGGAAAAAGGTTCGTTTATGGGAATTGGATTCCCAAATTTGGTATTCGGACTTCCTGGAATATTAGAGAATTATGGAATTTTATTTTCGAAAATGGTCACGTGGGGCCCACGGGAGAAATTTACGGTTTTGTGGGGCCCGCTTTGATTTTGAGATTTTGGCCGTTTTGGATATTTTCTGAAGACAAAATATTTTGATTTAATCGGGGCGACACGTGTCACCCCACGTGGCACCTTTGGGTAGAAATATGTGGGTGCACAACACCCGGCTAGACTCGTTGTTCGACGACACGGTTTCACAGCATTCGTAGCGGAATTTCCGGCTATGTCATTAAGTATTTTTGCGGATTTTTCCGAGAGACGGAACATTTTGGACCAACGAGAGGGCGCACTGGCACCCTCTCATGGGCAAAGTGGGCGGCATGGACGATTTTGGGAGGGCAAGGGAGATATTTTTGGTAGATATTTTGTGTGCAAGTTGGCTAGGACACTTGGGTGAATCTGGCCCTACACTTGCTAGGCACTTGGCTAGATCTTGGCCATTGGTTGGCCTTGGCTTGTGCTATAAATACCTCTCCTTTGATGAACTTCTTCATCCAAAATGCCTAAGTCTTGAGAGCCTTCCCTCCCTTTTCGCAGCCCTCGTCGAGAGTTCCCCACAGTGGGGTAGGCGAGGGTAGCCACCCCTCCTTTGTGGTGTGGCAGTGGGGTACCCCTAGCCTAGTTTGTTTTCTTATAATACCCCTCTCGTAGAAATACTCTCAAAAGTATTGTTATAATGCCCAAATTACCTTAGCCATATACCTTGTAGTATTCTAAGGTTATACCTTTACAAAAGCCCGTTATACTATTATACTTCCGTCAATCCAAAACCGAAACCCTAGGAAAATCTCCATAGTCCGGAGTGTTGTGTGTAAGTTGGTTAGAACTTCTAAGGGTGGTTTAGAGCGGTTGAGCGCCTGAGTCGAGCTAAACGATTGCCCAGATCGACTTTAAACTCGGATAATTATGGGCTTATCGAGGTAATTATCTTGTCCCCTATTGTAATTGGAAATTACATGTTGTTAGATTGTATAGTAGAAGTATACTATATATAGTCTTGAATCAGTAATTACATAGGACCAGACATTCTGAGACTTGTGTAAGAGTACCGTGAGTAGAATTGTACCGTTAGGGTTAGATGTATAACCCCCGGTTGGCTTGGTAGCCGCCTCGTTAGGAGGAGGTTTACGCTGTCATGGGGAGGTCTTTGCAAATTTCAGAGAAAGTTCTACGATGAGACCTAAATGTTAATAAGCGCCTTGTGGCCTTATAGGTCAAGTACTACGTGGCGCGTTCTACTTGGCAGGAGTAGCCGACATTGAGGTACTCGGAGCATTTTGCTATTAGTCGATAATCGTCGCGAGGTATGTGAACCTCTTCCTATCTCTAGCATGATATGTGTGAACTATGTAGTACGGTAGACGCGTACGTGCTAAATGTGTTTGAATGGTTTAAAACATAAAGTGTTATAACGCTTTATGGGAAGTTGGTTATAACGACTTTATGTTAGTAAGAAAATACATGTGGTTTTTAAGAGGTAATCGATTTGAACTATAAGCGCTTGTTATATGATAAGAAAGAACTTGAAGTATTTTCAAAAGATTTTTGAATCATTTTGAAAGGAGAAGTAATACTTGGTGTTTGAAAACTTAAGAGTTATACTAGCTTTATGGGAAGTTAGGTATAACGGCTTAAGAATGCTTTCTTGATTTCGAAATCGAATGTGTATCGACAAACCATCGCAGCGTTAATAAAAGGAAATGTTTTGAATAATTAAGTATTATGAAAACCAAGAGAAACTTCCATCCGCATGTAAGCTAAGATGAGACAAAATGATATTTCCTAGATCATGGTCTTTGTAATAAGATTGTTATAAACAAGAATATCCTACTCACATATAAGGCTTATGTTTCTCAGAGTGTTTAAAAGAGAATTATATTCTTAAATGAATAAGACTATGAACTACGAAACCTTTCTAAAAATAAGAAACGTGAACATTTGAAATTAGGCAAACTTGGACGTTTGAAAAATAATGTTGTTACTTGATTTTACAAAGAGAAGTAATTGATTTACTTTAAAAGGATAGTCACTCTATTTTATACTACGGGTATTGTGTGACATTGTGAAAGTAACGATCTTTTAAAGAGTTGATGTATGAAGTACTTTGGGGATAAAAACCCGATTTTGTTAATCATATAGTAGAAGGTACCTTGTGTGAACAACTTGATTGTATTGGTTTGTGATAGCCTTGTAATACTTTCTTGATTGCGTTGATAAGTAAACGTGTTGGGATACTACGTGTGTTAGTATCTTGTGATGTTTGTGTGAAGGGGTTCCCTTGATTGTGCTTATTAACTATCGTCGTTATGATAGTATTGTGGCATTCATCTCGAGATGATTCCGGTTAAGCGCCTCCGACGCGGTAGACTCAGCGTCGATGGACCTATGATTCGAGAATACCTCACGCAGTCCCGGCCTATGCGAACTACGAGTTCCGTGTTAGTGTCGTCCTTTATGGGCATGCGGTCCTTGCGCCACGCGGATCGCAGTCCGGGGCGATGCCGGGAGTAGCTACCCTCGATGCGGATGCCTACGCGGCGATGAGATTGGCCTATGCGAGTCGCGAAGTTCGAGGACTAGACGCGCATTAGATATCTGCGGGCAAGTGGCCGCCTTTGATCATGTGACGGCAAGCAGATCTTATAATACGATTCATGACCTTGTTGGTACCGTAGGTGTTAGTAGACGGCTATGCCTTCGCATTTACCCCGCACGGTGTTATTATGGCACGCGTGGACACGTGTTCATGTGTGTTCCTTGGAACTTTTATATCATAAACCTAGCCGATGAGGAATGTGTCCCACGCACGATTGATGTTGTGGCGTGAGACCCATGTTATGTTCTTTGGTGATGACTTGAGGCGTGAGTCCACGACTTGATATATTGCTTAGTTATTGTAAAGCGTAGTTTGGTCATCATACATGTCTCCCGCTTTATAGACTATTATGATTTCATTTGCGATTTTTAGTTTCACATACTCTGCACTGTGATCGACCTCCGGGGCCGTTCATGCCGCGAGTTGAGGTACACCGCCGTTGATCCTAGCTCTCGTGGTCACGGCGTTGGGAAGCTCCGTTTCTCCGAGGCTTATCGGTGGTGTAGTCCCCGTCGTAGTAAGTGTTTACATTCGGGGTTTGGCGGGCCCCGCCCCGCCATTGTTGTCATATCATTCTGCAGGTCCGTAGATCGCTGTGGGCATGGTTTGTAAAAAGGATTAAACTGTTCATGTTAAAAGTTGTCATTTATATATATGCCGAAAGGCAAGTTTTCACAGATTATTGTTTTATACTTCTGTTATCTCATATGGTTGTGTTTGTTCCGCTGATTACTCTGATGTATGTCTACTTGGGTGCCCGGGGTAAGGCACCAGTCACGGGCCCCGGTTCGGGTCGTGACAAAAGTGGTATCAGAGCAGTTAATCCTCGGAAAGTGTCTGAACAGTATCAGATGAAGTCTTGATTATCGGTGTTGTGCACCACATCAATAATCGTGAGGCTATAGGATATTTAGGATTGGTTTCTATTCTTCTCACTCTGAGATCGTGCCTTAGAGCTGTGTTGTAAGTTGAACCCTCTGACGAAATCTTTTCCCTTACCATTATGCCTCCGCGTAGGGCAACCCGAGCCCAGAGGCAAGGCAAGGCGGAGCTGCGAGTAGAGTTCAGAGGTGGCGAGGGCACAGCCCAATCATTACCTAGGTAGTGCTTCATTCGGGATTTCGCGACGTCACTAGCCCCAAAGAGTTTAGCACGATGACGGCGGTTCTACTGCGTCCACGATATTTGAACCTTCGCCCACGATCGAACAGTGAATATAGATTTCAAAGAGGCGACCACATTAGCTATAGATTTGGCTACCAGAGATTATACCGATGTACCACGAGTCTTGATGACTACCTAAGAGAGGGTGCAAGAGTAATTCTTGATTGGTTGAGCATGGCCTGTATGCGGGCTTATGTACAGCAGCCGAAAACGTAGAGATTGACGTTAACCAAGGGCGATAAGAGGCCGAGCAGCGAGGTCCTTCGGTAACTTTCAAGTGAGTATACCTTAAGTGCTATGTTCGATAGCATGTGTTAGTTGTGATTAGAATCATGGTGGGTTAACCGAGTAAGATTTTGGGGATAGAAGGTGTGAGCCTTAGAGTGTTATACGTAAAGACCTTAGAGGTAAGGCCATCTCGAGAAAGGTGTAGTGTTATGTTTGACCCTTATAGGAGTGCATAGTGCACGTGAGCTATGTTCGTGGGATAAGTCCCGCAGTAGCGTGATTTGAAGGAAGGTAGTCGAGCTAAGAAGACCGCCGTGTTTTCGTAACGTGTTTAGTAAGATTGTTCCTTCGGGAGATGGTATTTCGCGCTTGCCGTCGGGGTTGAGGCTACGCGGGTCAACCCGCGTAGGTTTGGTGGTGGGTCGGTTGTGGTGGTCCTCTTTGTGTTAGGGTCACGAGGTGTTAGGCCCATGTTTAGTTAGCCGTGCAAGTTCGTGGATGCGTTCGACCGGTGGTCCGCCGATGGGGGCACCTATCGTGTTCTTCGGTCGTTCCTCGGCGGTGTTGATGTTATCCGAAAGGTTGTGAGGTTGCACGGTGCCTACCTTCACCTTATGACGGATGGAGCCCGTGGTGCGGCTGTTTCTCTTCTCGGGAGTTTGTACGAGCGGGGCTAGGAACTCAGTGAGTCTCCAGACGCATTCGCCTCCGGGCGGTGTTTTGATTTGCAGGTAGCCGTGAGATCGTTGTCTCCGGTTGGGAGTGTTTAAGCTACCATTTCGGTGTTCGGATGTCGTCTTGCGGCGCCTTGAGGGCGAAATGCAAGTTGCGGTCGATTGGTTCGATGTTGGGGGTTCGATAGTTGGTTCAGCTTGTTCCACAGACCGGATAGTGAAGCTTGTCTAGAAGAAGTTCAGCACTCGAGGAATTGTGCGGATAATCGGCGACGACGCCAGAGTTCGTGTTGACGGCGGTCTTCTTGAAAGTACCACCCCGGCGGTGTGACGAGTTTTGGAAATGAAGGAACTTAGCCCGAGTTACTTGGGCCTTTGTGAGTTCATGTGAAGAATAGGCCAGGCCTATATGTTAGCATTTGCCGTCCGACTTAGGAGGAAGGGCGTCCGTCTTCGTATTGTTATGTTCGGAAAGTATCGAAGATCCATCCGAATGATCCCAATTAATGATGACCACGTTAGAGATAGTAACCCGAGTTTTGATACTAAAGCGATCGTAAATGTGATAAGAATCCGAGTGTAACGCCTTCGATGATCGCATGCACGGCATCGTTTGTTGGGTCGTCGAGCAAGGCTCGCGACAAAGTGACAAAAGTAGTATTATTTGTGGTGATGTAGAGGTGTTTCCTCGTGGACTTAGATGTAAGTGTTGCGCAGTATTTACGTGGCGGTATGGCAGATTGTTTCGTAAGTATAGTAGTGAAGACTATCCGTGCACGCTTGTTTTGAGACTTAGAAGGAACATTCGACGAATGTTTCTAAGGAAGAATGTTATACCCCGTAGTTCCGTGGTATGTATGCAGGACGCACGTGCGAGAATACGAGAAAGATTGGAAAGGAAGAAAGAGTGAATTTTCCACGGAAAAGTTTCCGGTTTTGTGAAGGAAAAGGTTCGTTTATGGGAATGGATTCCCAAATTTGGTATTCGGACTTCTGGAATATTAGAGAATTATGGAATTTTATTTTCGAAAATGGTCACGTGGGCCCACGGAGAAATTTACTGATTTTGTGGGGCCCGCTTTGATTTTGAGATTTTGGCCGTTTTGGATATTTTCTCAAGACAAAATATTTTGGGCGAATCGGGGCGACACGTGTCACCCCATGTGGCACCTTTGGGCGAAATATGTTTGTGCACAACACCCTGCTAGAGTCGTTTTCGACTAAACGTTTTCACGACTTTCGTAGGGAATTTCCGCTATGTCATTAAGTATTTTTATGGATTTTTCCGAGAGATCGAACATTTTGGACCAACGAGAGGCGCACTTAGCACCCTCTCATTGGTGGCAAAGTGGGCGGCATGGACGATTTTGGGGAGGCAAGTGGGAGATATTTTTGGTAGATATTTTGTGTGCAAGTTGGCTAGGACACTTGGGTGAATCTTGCCCTACACTTGCTAGGCACTTGGCTAGATCTTGGCCATGGTTGGCCTTGGCTTGCTTATAAATACCCTCTCCTTTGATGAACTTCTTCATCCAAAATGCCTAAGTCTTGAGAGCCTTCCCTCCCTTTTCGTGAGCCCTCGTCGAGAGTTCCCCTAGTGGGGTAGGCGAGGTAGCCACCCCTCCTTTGGTGTGGCCGTGGGTACCCCTGCCTAGTTTGTTTTCTTATAATACCACTCTGGTAGAAATACTCTCAAAAGTATTGTTATAATGCCCAAATTACCTTAGCCATATACCTTGTAGTATTCTAAGGTTATACCTTTACAAAAGCCCGCTTATACTATTATACTTCCCGTCACCACAAAACCGAAACCCTAGGAAAATCTCCATAGTCAGTTGGAGTGTTGTGTAGAAGTTGGTTAGAACTTCTAAGGGTGGTTTAGAGCGGTTGGAGCGCTCGGAGTGGAGCTAAACGATTGCCCAGATCGACTTTAAACTCGGATAATTATGGGCTTATCGAGGTAATTATCTTGTCCCCTATTGTAATTGGAAATTACATGTTGTTAGATTGTATAGTAGAAGTATACTATATATAGTCTGAACTGTAATTACATAGGACATTACAGAGACTTGTGTAGTAAGTAGTGGAGTAGAATTGTACGTTAGGGTTAGATGTATAACCCCCGGTTGGCTTGGTAGCCGGCCTCGTTAGAGAAGGAGTTTTACGCTGTTGCGGGGAGGTCTTAGAAATTTCGTAGAAAGTTCTACGATGAGACCTAAATGTTAATAAGCGCCTTGTGGCCTTATAGGTTGAAGTACTACGTGTGGCGCTCTACTTGGCTTAGGAGTAGCCGACGGCTTGAGGTACTTTGAGCATTTTGCTATTAGTCGATAATCGTCGCGAGGTATGTGAACCTCTTCCTATCTCTCTAGCATGATATGTGTGAACTATGTAGTACGGTGAGACGTACGTGTGCTAAATGTGTTTGAATGGTTTAAAACATAAAGTGTTATAACGGCTTTATGGGAAGTTGGTTATAATGACTTTATGTTAGTAAGAAAATACATGTGGTTTTTAAGAGGTAATCGATTTGAACTATAAGCGCTTGTTATATGATAAGAAAGAACTTGAAGTATTTTCAAAAGATTTTTGAATCATTTTGAAAGGAGAAGTAATACTTGGTGTTTGAAAACTTAAGAGTTATACTAGCTTTATGGGAAGTTAGGTATAACGGCTTAAGAATGCTTTCTTGATTTGAAATCGAATGTGTATCGACAAACCAACTGCGAGCGTTAATAAAAGGAAATGTTTTGAATAATTAAGTATTATGAAAACCAAGAGAAACTTCCATCTGCATGAAGCTAAGATGAGACAAAATGATATTTCCTAGATCATGGTCATTGTAATAAGATTGTTATAAACAAGAATATCCTACTCACATATAAGGCTTATGTTTCTCGAGTGTTTAAAAGAGAATTATATTCTTAAATGAATAAGACTATGAACTACGAAACCTTTCTAAAAATAAGAAACGTGAACATTTGAAATTAGGCAAACTTGGGCGTTTGAAAAATAATGTTGTTACTTGATTTTACAAAGAGAAGTAATTGATTTACTTTAAAAGGATAGTCACTCTATTTTATACTACGGGTATTGTGTGACATTGTGAAAGTAACGTATCTTTTAAAGAGTTGATGTATGAAGTACTTTGGGGATAAAACCCGATTTTGTTAATCATATAGTAGAAGGGACCTTGTGTGAACAACTTGATTGTATTGGTTTGTGATAGCGTTGTAATACTTTCTTGATTGCGTTGATAAGTAAACGTGTTGGGATACTACGTGTGTTAGTATCTTGTGATGTTTGTGTGAAGGGTTTCTTGATTGTGCTTATTAACTATCGGTCGTTATGATAGTATTGTGGCATTCATCTCTTGAGATGATTCCGGTTAAGCCGCCTCCGACGGGGTAGACTCGAGCGGTCGATGGACCTATGATTCGAGAATACCTCATGCAGTCCCGGGGCCTATGCGGAACTACGAGTTCCGTGTTAGTGTCGTCCTTTATGGGCATGCGGTCGCTTGCGCTATGCGATCGCGAAGTCGGGGCGATGCCGGGAGTAGCTACCCTCGATGCGGGGATGCCTCATGCGGCCGATGAGATTGGCCTATCGCGAGTCTGCGGAAGTTCGAGACTAGACGCGCACATTAGATCTGCGGGCAAGTGGCGGCTTTGATCATGTAATGATGCAGACAGATCTTATAATCTGATTCATGACCTTGTTGGTACCGCTGGTGTTAGTAGACGGCTATGCCTTCGCACTTACCCCGTCGGTGTTATTATGGCACGTGGGACACGTGTTCATGTGTGTTCCTTGGAACTTTTATATCATAAAGCTGCCGATGAGAATGTGTCCCACGCACGATTGATGTTGGGCGTGAGACCCATCGTTATGTTCTTTGGTGATGACTTGAGGCGTGAGTCCACGACTTGATATATTGCTTAGTTATTGTAAAACTGTAGTTTGGTCATCATACATGTCTCCTGCTTTATAGACTATTATGATTTCATTTGCAGTATTTTTAGTTTCACATACTCGGTACCTGTTGTACTGACCTCCTTCGGGGGGCTGCGTTCATGCCGCAGGTTGAGGTACACCAGTCGTTGATCCTAGCTCTCAGGGTCACAGTTCAGCGTTTGGGAAGCTCCGTTTCTCCGGAGGCTTATCAGTGGTGTAGTCCCCTGTCGTAGTAAGTGTTTACATTCAGGGGTTTGGCGGGGCCCTGTCCCGCCATTGTTGTCATATCATTCTTAGAGGTCTGTAGTACTGTTGTGGGCATGGTTTGTAAAAAGGATTAAACTGTTCATGTTAAAAGTTGTCATTTATATATATGCCGAAAGGCAAGTTTTCACAGATTATTGTTTTATACTTCTGTTATCTCATATGGTTGTGTTTGTTCCGCTGATTACTCTGATGTATGTCTACTTGGGTGCCCGGGGTAAGGCACCAGTCACGGGCCCCGGTTCGGGTCGTGACACATATGTGGGACCTGGTGTTCATGTGTACTCCTTGGTGTTATTATATCATAGACTGCCGGCAGTGAGGAAGGTATTCCACGGGCATGATTGATGTTGTGGGCGTGAGACCCATTGTTATATTTGAGTGATGACTTTGAGGGCGTGAGTCCCTGACTTGACATGACTGCTTATATGTTGTGTACTGTAGTTTGGTTATCATACATGTCTCCTGCTTTATATAGACTATTATGATTTCATTTACAGTATTTTTAGTTTCACATACTTGGTACCTGTTGTACTGACCTCCTTCGGGGGGCTGCGTTCATGCCGCAGGTAGAGGTACACCGGTTGTCGATCCTCGCTCATAGGATCACAGTTCAGCGTTTTGGGAAGCTCCATTTCTCCGGAGGCTTATCTTTTGGTATAGTCCTCTGTCGTTGTAGGTACTTACATTCAGGGGTATGGCGGGGCCCTATCCCGTCGTATTTGTGGTTACATTCTTAGAGGTCTGTAGTACTGTTGTGGGAAGGTTTTGAAAAAGGATGTAACTGTTCAGGTTTAATTATTTATATATACAGAAAGGTAACCGTTTTGGTTAGCCTGTTTTCTTATTATCTTGTTTCATGCTTAACTTTTTATTTCCGCTGATTTTCTCTGATGATTGTATCACTAGGGTGCCCGGGGTAAGACACCAGTCATTGGCCCGAGGTCGGGTCGTGACAAAAGTGGTATCAGAGCAGTTAATCCTCGGAAAGTGTCTACAGACCGTATCTAGTAGAGTCTTGATTATCGGCGTGTTGTGCACCACACCTATAATCAGGAGGCTGCATGATATTTAGGATTGGTTTCCATCCTTCTCACTCTCAGATCGTGCCTTAGAGCTGTGTTATAAGTTGGATTCCCTCTGGCGTATTCGTTTGTGCTAGTTATGCCTTTACGCAAGGCAACCAGGGCCCAGAGGGGCAGGGCAGCAGAGGGAGCTTCTAGTGGAACACAGAGGAGTGCGAGGGCACATGCCCAGTCATCACCTGAGGTGGTGCTTCATTCGGGGAGTTCTGCGACGCCGCTAGCCCCAGAAGAGTTTAGAGCGGCGGTAGCTACGAGACCACGATACGAGCCTCTAGTCGCGGCCAGAGCAGAGGATATGGTTACGAGAGATGGCGATTACTAACTCGGCTTGTGGCGAGGCATGAGGATAGGCGGGGCGGTGAGTACCGTGTCGCCCCAGAGCCGACGGTTTGAAACCGGAATTTTTGGAGTTACACCACGAGTTCTATGGGTCGAGGCGAGGATGATCCTCGTGAGTTTATCGGCGATCGTAGCGGATCGTGAGTGATCGAGGCCTCGAGGCAGTCGGTGGTATTAGGTTCACATCGGCCGCGTGATCTGCGATCGATCGTTTGATTCATGGAACCGCCCCGAGGAGCATGCGCCTCACCGGTTGGGACGAGTTCTCAGAGGCATTTCTTACACACTTCTTGCCCTAGCAGATGAGGAGAGCTCGGGCAGATAGATTTATGATGTTGAGGCAGAACGGGCGGACGGTTCGAGAATACAGTATCGAGTTTAACTCATTGGCTCGTTATGTCCCCGCTTTAGTGGTAGACATGGAAGATAGAGTGCGCCGATATGTCACAGGACTTGACGATTATCTAGTAGAGTTGTATGCAGAGTAGCTCTTGACCGGGCATGGGCGTTGCCGCGTCTGCGCTTATCTGCGGCAGATTGAGGAACGTAGAGATCGATGGATTAACCAAGATCGCGAAGAGGCGAGCAGGTCCTTTGGTAACTTTCGAGAGGACCTTCTCGGCAGATCGGTTATGCGCCTCCGCCCGATCTGAGTGGTCCTCCGCGACTTGGGGCGTTCGGGTATTTAGGAGTTGGTCGAACTCGGTTTACAGTTCACGATTTACATAGGTTCTAGCCACCAGTTAAGTTTTCCTCGGTGTTCACTATGGTAGACGTCGTCCCGGAAATGTCGTCTTTTACTAATCTTGTTTTACCGGATGCGTCGGGGCCATGTGAGGAGAGAATGTCCTAGTAGGAGGGATACGGTGGGATGACTTAGCCTACCAAGTCGATTCTTGGATTCGATGGTTCGGAGAGGAATGGGTGTTAGCGAGAGGCCACCCCACCGGTATGGCCGTTGTGGTAGGTGTTCTTATGGGAGTGTCGTACTAATTCGATAGCTTGTTATGCTTGCGTCCAGCAGGGCCATTTTGCGAGAAATTGTCCGACCAGAGGTGGTCCCGCCAGGTGGTAGGGTCACGAGGGTGTTAGGCTCAAGTTTAGTTAATCGTCGTACGAGTTCGTAGATGCGTTCGACTAGTAGTCGGGACGATGAGGTCAGCCTATCTTGTCTTTCGATCGACCATTTACTCGCGGAGGGTTATGCGAGATGTTATATATCGGGAAGGTTGTAAGGTGCAGGGTTCCTACTTTTATGACGGTGGAGCCCAGTTTTCGGCTATTTCTTTTGTTTCTGGAGGTTTTACCAGGCGGGGTTAGGAACTCAGGTGAGTCTCAGTATTGTATTCACCCTCGAGCCGACGGTCAAACAACGCGTATTATCCAGACATTGAGGATAGGTTACGGGCCGGTGTTGTAATTTCAGGGGTAGCTGTGAGGATTATTTGCCTCTTGTTGAGTGAGTACTATAATAGCTACCATTTCAGTATTCGGATGACGCCTTATGAAGCCTTGTATGGGCGGAAGTGTAGGTTGCCGGTCGATTGGTTCGATGTTGGCAAGGTTCAGGTAGTTGGTCCATACTTGATTCAGCAGGATGTGGATAAGGTGAAGCCTATCCAGAAGAGGTTATTAGCAGCTCAGAGTCAACAGAAGTAGTGCGGATAATCGGCGTCGACACTTGGAGTTCAGGTTGACGGTGGGTCTTCTTGAAGGTACCACCCCGGAAGGGTGTGACGAGATTTGGAAAGCAGGGGAGGGGAAACTTAGCCCGAGGTACTTTGGGCCTTTTCAGATCGTTTGTAGAATAGGCCAGGTTGCCTATAAGTTAGCACTGTCGTCCGACTTAGGAGGCAATACGTCCGGTCTTCCATATTGCTATGTTTCGGAAGAGTATCGGAGATCCATTCAGAGTGTTCCAAGTTAATGGTAACCCCGAGATTTTTGAAAACTGAAGCAACGACAGAAATGTGGTACGTATAGTAGGAAGAGTTCGAGTATACGAGGAGGGTACGACGAGTAAGAAAAGAGGCGTAGATGTGTTAAGAAGACGGAAGTGTCCTTTTTATAAGTAAAGATGTGAAGAAAGTATCCTTTGAACCATGGGTGGAGCTATTGGTATGGTTATACGCCTTAGAGATGATTCTTCGTTGGCTTGGATGTGAATTTTTGCGTGTATGTTGTATTATGGCCATGTGTGGCATATTTGGTTTCGTAAGTATAGTAGGGAAGACTATACCGGCACAGGTATGTTTGGAGACTTAGAAGGAACATTCGGGACGAATGTTTCTAAGGGGGGAAGAATGTTATACCCCGTAGTTCCAGGGTATGTATATGAGGACGTACGTACGAGAATACGATATTATAATTGGAAAGGAAGAAAGACGTGATTTTTCGACGGAAAAGTTTCCGGATTTTGTGAAGGAAAAAGGTTCGTTAATGGGAATTGGATTCCCATATTTGGTATTCGGACTTTTTGGAATATTAGAGGATTATGGAATTTTATTTCCGGAATTGGTCACGTGGGGCCCACGGGGAAAATTTACGGTTTTGTGGGGCCCACTTTATTTTCGAATTTTTGGCATTACGGATATTTTCGGAAGATGAAATATTTTGGACGAGTAGGGGGCGACACGTGTCACCCCCATGTGGCCCTATGGCCGATTTGGAGTGCCACTTGGCATGTGGGGCGTTTTTGTGGTGGACAAGTGGCTAGCCACTTGTCCAAATTTTTGTGGTGGACATGTGGTTGGTAGAACCCACACACACATGTCCCCAATCTACACCTTACACTTGCTTTGATCCTAGCCATTGGTTGGCCTATAAATACCCCCCTTGTTTGCAAGACTTTATTCATCCACTTAGAGAGTTTCCAAGGCAAAAATTATACTCCCTCCCCTTAGGTGTTCTCGTCCAACTCCCCCTTTGTGTAGAGAAAATTCTTCAAGTGTTGGTATAGTCCCAAATACCTTAGCCTTGAAATCCCTTGTAGTATTCCAAAGTTATCTTTATACTAAGAGCCCGAAAATACTACATTATTCATTAGTCACAAAATGAAACCCTGGGAAAATCTTCATAGTTGGTTGAAGTGTTAAGAGAAGTTGTTTAGAAACTTCTAAGGGTTGCTTGGAGCGGGATGGAGCGTAAGGAAGTGGAGCTAAACGTTGCTCAGGATCGACTTATAAAACTTGGATAATTTTGGGCTTATCGAGGTAATGATCTATGTCCTTCTATTGTAATTGGATATTACATACGGTAGTAGCTTAGAATTGAGTATAAGATTTATTGGAAGAATGCTTATTAAGAATTGAACTGTATTTACATTGGACTGTATTTACAATAGACTTGTAGTATTATTGTGGGGCAGTGTTGTACACGTCCGGTTAGACGTGTAACCCCCCCCCCTTGGAGTTGTTGGCTTGGTAGCGGGCCTTGATAGAGGAGGATATTTATGTAGTTTCGGGGGGGGGGGAGGTGCTGCCGAATTTTCCATAGAATATGGAACCTTGTATTTAGAAATGTTCCACGAAGGGATCTAGAAGTTGATAGACGTTTTGTGACCTTTATAGGTTGAAGTTCTACGAGTAGCGTATTCTACTTGAAGGGTGGAAAAGGCTAGCATGGTTATTATACTTTGGAGCGTTTTGCTAATTGTCGATAATCGTCGCGAGGTATGTGAACCTCTTCCTATCTTTTCTAGCATGATTGTTGTGAACTATGTAGTACGGTAGACGTACGTGTGCTAAACGAATTTGGTTGGTTTAAAACATAAAGTGTTATAACGGCTTTATGGGAAGTCTGTTATAACAACTTTATGTAGGTAAAGAAATGGTTTTGTGGTTTTTAAAAAATAAGAGACTTGACTTATAAATGACTTGATGTGAAATATTAAGGAACTTGTTTTCTAAAAGAAGAGAGACTTGAGGAATTTGAAGTGTTTTGATTTAAAAGAAAGGCATGGTTTTGTCTTAAGATGGTTTAAAAAGAAGGTATGGAAATTGTCTTGGTTTACTTAAAAAGATAGTTACTCTATTTTGATACTACGGGTATCGTGTGACTTTTTGTGAAAGAAATGGATCTTTTAAAGAGTTAAAATACGTAGTACCTTGGGGTTAAAATCCGGGTTTGTTGTAATAAAATGAATGTATCTTGAGTTGTGAGTAACTTGCCTATGTTTGCTTGTGATAGCCTTGTTGTGCAAGTATTGTATCCTTATGTTACCGCGTCTCTCGATGGAGGGCCGACTGACTTGTTGTGAACTTACTTGGACGTACCGGCAGTGACGGAGGATTCCACGGGTATGCTTCCATTGTTGTTATCACATGGACATGTCTACACCGATGAGGGATTCCGGGGGCATGTGACCATTAGTGTTATTCCATGGACTAGCTCTCCATGAGGTTTTGATTCGGCTTTGGTATCCGGTAGTTGGCTCGTACTTGCCGATGCGTTCTTGATGCAGTTGGTTACAGTAGTTGGCTTCGTACTTGCCGTTCGGTTTGTGGCGAAGTCTCGTGACTACGGTTGTGATCCGTGGTTAGCACGGTTACTTGCCCCGTCGCCTACGTGGCGCAGGGAGGATCTGGTAGAGGTTATCGCACTTGCCACGTGTCAGCTTCGCGAGTCAGTGGTTGGACGAAGTCTCGTGACTACTGTTGTGATCTGGTGGTTAGCCTGGTTACTTGCCCCCGTCAGCTACGTGGCGCAGGGAGGATCTTGTCACGACCCGACCCGGGCCGCGGTGCCCTACCCAGGCACCGCTGTATACATCGAGAGAATAGCGGTGAACATACACAACATACAAAAACTTGAGCGGTAACCAACAACAAAGCTGGCCGATAAGGCCACCTTCCGTAAAATATACTCAAACCGTAAATAGAATAACGACATTTTTCTTTTCTTTACTGCCCAATCCACAATGTGACTACTGCACTCTAAGAATAACAACTCAGGCGGGCCCCGCCATACCCTGAATGTACAACAACCGACAATACCGGGGATAAGCCTCCAAATGAAGGAGCTTCTCAATCACGAGCAGTGATCCTAAGAGCGAGGATCGAACTGTACTTTACTGCGGCGTGAGCGTAGCCCCGAAGGAGAGGTCGATCAACATGTACCAAATATGTGAAATCGATCGTAATGAAATCATAAGTCTAAAATAAAGCGGAGACATGTATGATTACTCGATTAACGATAATCATGCCTTACTAACAATGAGAGTAAAATAGGGAATACTTACAATATCTAAAGTAGGAGGCTCACGATCAAGCGGGACCACCCGCCGCGATATCATTAAGCAAACCTATTCACGACTATTTCACCCGCGTAGATCGCGTGGACCCGCGTGAGGTATTCTCGCATAGGTCAGACTACCGCGTGGGACTATTTCACCCGCATAAGCCCATAAGGACTCGCATGAGGTATTCCTTGCATCATGGGTAGCGAATCCACGGAAACAGGTGGTATAACGTCTTGGGGGTTTACCCCTCATTTATACTCTTACCACAGGCGGGTGGTATAACGTCTTGGGGGTTTACCCCTCATTTATACTCTTACCCTAGCTCAAACCGGCCATCATACATAACATAAGCCCTACCGGCTTATCATACAATAAATAAGCAAGTTAAGAAATCCCCCTAACTTCTTATTAGCCTTATTCATATACATTCTCATTTTAGTTTACTTAAGGCACTAACATGTCATTATAAAATCCGGGAATTTAACCCAAAGTACTACGTACTTCTATTCTTTTAAAAATGACTCTTTTTCATATATAACTTCCAAGATACTAATAACCGTAGTATCAAGTCATAACTACTTTTCAAGACAAGTCACGATACCTTTTAGAAATACATTTAGGCTTCTAAATCAAGTGACTTCTTTCTGTTAAAACCTTAGGCAATTGATGCCTTAAATCAAATTGCCTTTCAATAAATCAAGCCATTTATCTTTCCATAAAGCCAATATAACCAACTCCCCATAAAGTCGTTATATTCACTTTATGCATCAGTCAAGTACAATTTCCTATCCAAGGGACTTATCGTTTAAAAGCGAAACAAGTATCGCATACTTTAAAACTCTTGAGTCCCTTAACATACTTAAATTACTTAGAGTAACCACTCTTTAAACTTTCCATAAAAACAAGTATCAAAATACTTTCAACATACTTAAAGTCTCTTTACTTTGAAAACCAAGATATCCTTAACATTTAAACAAGTGAGTTAATTCCCTAACTCAATCAACTTGGACATTCCTAAAATAAGCCAAGGATGTCAAATGGACTAGATTGTCAAAATCTTGTACGTCTACCGTACTATATACGTGAAACTAGTCATGCTCAAAAGATAGGAAAAGTTCCACATACCTCTTCGGTTTAATCCACTTGCTAAGTCCAATCTCCGTACGTCGTATGTCAACCTATAATGACCATAGTACGTCTATTAACTTCTAGTTTCAATCGTGGAATATTCCAAGTGCAAGTCACTAAATTCTACGGAAAATCGGACAGCACTTCCTTTGTTTTTACTAACTTTGCCACCTTTTTCAAGGTCGAAATACAATAACCAAACAGCCCCAATTGGCTCACAACAATATAGAAGGTAATTCAATGCAAATGAATAACCAAACAGCCCCAATTGGCTCACAATAATATAGAAGGTAATCGATGCAAATGAATAACCAAACATTTGATTGGCTCACAATAATATAACAATACCAATTCTTATTCAATTTCCATTTCAATCCAAATTGGTAGCATAATAAGATATCAAGCGCAATTGATTCTAGCTACTACATTCTCCAAGTAGGTAACATGCGACAATTCAATTTATCGATCAAATTGGATTTCAATTTCAAATGGCTAAATATGACATTTTCGGATTTTTAGCTTCCAATTCCATAACACTTAACAAACTTCATAACACATATCACATGACCACTTATAACTTATCATAACATGAAATCTTCAATTACAAAAGTAAAACGAAGATTATACCTCAATTAGCCCAAATATGCTCCAAGAGTCGAAGTCGATCCCTAGCACCTTTAGCTCATCTTTCGACATTCCAATCCACTCCAAGCCACCCTTAGAAGCTTAAGAAAAACTCATCTTGAGTTTCAACTTCCAAGTTGAATAACCCTTTAGGTTTTCGCCTAGCGACTAATACGAAAACACCATTTTTCCGGGATCTTTCTATTGAGAAACACTTACAATACCCTTAGGTACCTTGGTTTAAAGTGGGGGAATTATTGGACAACAATTGGAAATTTTCCCCTTGGAAAAAGCCCTACCCCGGGAGCCCTCTCTCTAGTGCAAGAACAAGTTTCAAAAATTTTCTAAGTGTAGTGAATGACAAAGTCTTGCACTACTAGGGAGCTTATATAAAAATATGGAGGGTCAAGATTAGAACAAATGGGTGGTTTGGATTCATTTTAATTAAATATCAAGCTAAGTGGGGTCATTGACTTGGTCAATGTTGTCAAGCTTATTTGTCTTGCAAGACTTGGTCTTTTAAATTATGGTCAAATGACCATTTTCTCCATCACATTTTTCGTCCAAGACCATTAAGGGGGGTGACACGTGTCGCCCTCCCGTTAAATCATGATATTTCGTTTTCCGACAAATCCATAATTCCGATAAATTTTTACTCGTCTCAAACCTTAACATTTGAGTTCTTACGTACGTTCTTAGAAACATATCCTGAAATATTTCCGGGGTGTAACAGATCTGGTAGAGGTTATCGTACTTGCCACGCGTGTCGACCGCGAGTCGGTGTTTGGGCGGTTTCGTGATGAGGAGGGTGCGGTGGTTAGCCTGGTTACTTGCCCCCGTCAGCTACGTGGCGCAGGGAGGATCTGGTAGAGGCTATCGTACTTGCCCCGGTCAGCTTCGTGATGTAGTTATTTAGTATTGTTTGTACGGTAGGTTACGTAGTGGCGCTGTACTTGCCCCGGTCAGTTGATGATGCAGGTTGGATCTGGTAGCTATGCCTTCGTACTTTTCCCGTACGGTTTTATGACACAGGTGGGACCTAGTGTTCATGTGTACTCCTTGGTATTATTATATCATAGACTGCCGGCAGTGAGGAAGGTATTCCACGGGCATGATTGATGTTGTGGGCGTGAGACCCATTGTTATATTTGAGTGATGACTTTGAGGGCGTGAGTCCCTGACTTGACATGACTGCTTATATGTTGTGTACTGTAGTTTGGTTATCATACATGTCTCCTGCTTTATATAGACTATTATGATTTCATTTACTGATTTTCGCCACATACTTGGTACTGTTATCGACCTCCTTGGCGAGTGCGTTCATCTGCAGTAGAGGTACACCGGTTGTCGATCCTCGCTCATAGGATCACAGTTCAGCGTTTTGGGAAGCTCCGTTTCTCCGGAGGCTTATCTTTTGGTATAGTCCCCTGTCGTTGTAGGTACTTACATTCAGGGGTATGGCGGGGCCCTGTCCCGTCGTAGTTGTGGTTACATTCTTGAAGTGCAGTAATCTTGTTGTGGGAAGGTTTTGAAAAAGGATGTAACTGTTCAGGTTTAATTATTTATATATACAGAAAGGTAACCGTTTTGGTTAGCCTGTTTTCTTATTATCTTATTTCATGCTTAAGTTTTTATTTCCGCTGATTTTCTCTGATGATTGTATCACTAGGGTGCCCGGGGTAAGGCACCAGTCACGGGCCCGAGGTCGGGTCGTGACACTTTCATTATTTCAAAAAGACCTTTTTTTACGTAAAACCACACGATACTAATACTCGTAGTATCAAAGCACGTTTTCTTTTCAAACCAAAGAAAATACACCTTCAGAAACTCTTTACAAGGCCTTTAAAATCAAGTATACTTTTAAAAACCCAAGTAACTTACTCTTTTCAAAACAAGTAATCCATACTTTTAAATGAAGTTACTTCTCCTTTTCTGAAATCAAGTCGTTTATAAGTCAAGTCTCTTATCTTTCAAAATCAAGTCGTTTATAAGTCAAGTCTCTTATCTTTCAAAATCAAGTCGTTTAGCTTTCAAAACCGAATCAAGACAATACTATGCCTTCCTTTTAAACAAAACACTTCTCCTTTCAAAGGTCAAGTAACAATATACTTTTCAAAATAGTTTAAGCCTCATTATTTCTTGAAAATATCAAGTTACCGTTTTAAATCCAATGATACAACCCTTCTTTCGTTTTCATAAAGTCGTTATAACTAACTTCCCATAAAGCTGTTATAACACTTTATATTTTAAACCAACCAAGGACAACTACTCATATTTCCGAAATCAAGATAACTTTATTCTTTTAAAGACCAAGTACCCATTACTCACGAATGAGGTTTCACAACTTTTTAACACAATTCAAGTTCTTAACATTTCATATCAAGTCACTTAACTTTAGAATCAAGTCAACGACACAAGAAGGAAGTAAAACTCCTTTAACACACGTGCGTCTACTGCACTATATATTTCACAAATATCATGCTCAAGAGAATAGGAAGAATCACATACCTCCTGGGCTTAATCCACAAGCCAAGTCGAGTAAGCCGCGCGTAGAATATCCACATATAACAACCACAATACATCTATCAACATCTAGTTCTCTTCGTAGAATATTTCTAAGTATAAGGTTTCTTATTCTACGGAAAATTCGGCAGCACTTCCCCTGTAACTATGTACTTCCACCTTTTTCAAGGCCTGATATCAATAGCCAACATGCCACATTTAAGGCGCAATAATACCACAACTCAAAGGGGATTACACGCCTATCTGGACGTGTAAAATTCTGCCCCACAATATACTAAACAGCCCATTTCTTTTCAATCTTCTTTCCACATATTATATACTCAACTATAAACTACTACAACATGTAATCTCCAATTACAATAGAAGGACAAAAATCATTACCTCGATAAGCCCAAAATTATCCAAGATTTATAAGTCGATCCTTAGCAACGTTTAGCTCCAAATCCTTACGTTCCAACCCACTCCAAGCAACCCTTAGAAGTTCCTAACCAACTTCTCTTCTAGATTCAACTCGAAAAAGTGAAGAATACTTAGGTTCCAAACATAGTAACTTTCGGCCAAGGCAAGGTTTTTGGGCTAGGGGTGTGAAATCTTGCCTAACTCTTGGTTCACAATCTTCCTAACACCTTAAGGAAGAACACTTCAAAGTTTAAGGATTTTTGGACAACTTTTGGTCAAGGGGAAGGGCTATGGCCGAAATGCTCAAGGAAATGGAGGGAGTATTTGCCTTGGAAAATCTCAAGTGTGGATGAAGTCTTGCAATCCAAAGGGAGGGGTATTTATAGGACAATAAAAGTCTAGGATGTGAGCAAGTGTGTGGTGAGATTGGGGAACAAGTGTGTGTGCCACAAGCCACTTGTCCAAGCAAAACAAACTTGAGACAAGTGGCTAGCCACATGTCTTCCCATTTCGGCTACAAGCCACTTGGCACAAAAATTCGGCCAACATGGCCACATGGGGGCGACACGTGTCTCCCTCCTACTCGTCCAAAATATTTCATCTTTCGAAAATATCCATAATGGCCAAAATCTCAAAAATAATGTGGGCCCCACAAAACCGTAAATTTTTCCCCCGTGGGCCCCACATGACCAAATCCGGAAATAAAATTGCATAATTTTAATATATTCCCAGAAGTCCGAATACCAAATCTGGGAATCCAATTCCCATTTACGAACCTTTTTCCTTCACAAAATTCGGAAAATTTTCCGTCGGAAAATCAAATCTTTCTTCCTTTCTAATCTTAATGTCGTATTCTCATACGTACGTCCTCACATACATACCTTGGAACTACGGGGTGTAACAAAGTGCCAGACTCAGTTTATGGCTGAGACAAAGGTGTCCCTCAAAAATTTAGAGACACAAATTGGGCAGCTGATGGATATGGTGATCAATGTACCGCAAGAAAATCTGCCTAGAGACACAGTTGTGAGGGGTGATAAGCATAGTGAGGAACCTGAACCACAATAAGCCGTTGAGAATAATGAGGAATTGAGAGAGATAGTTGGTGTAGAGAAAGAAGAGGTTACCGAGATCCAAATTTTTACCTTTTTGGATTCCTTGGAATTTCTTTTTTCTATACCCGTTGCAGAAAAAACACCACCAACTATCATTGATGAGCCCCAACCAGAAAGTCCATACCCTCAAGGGAACGCCCAAAAGTTGAGAGATGTAGGAAGTTTCACTGATCCCTACATTATAGAGAGCCTAGAAGACAAGTCTGCCTTGGGTAATTGGGGGATAATCTTAGATATGAGGCCCTTGTTTGGAAAAAGTGTTGTAGGTGAAGTGAGACCCACAACAATAAATGTGCGGATTGCAAGCTATTCACAGAAGGATCCACTGGGCACTAGTAAGGATTAACTGCGTCCGGCTAAAAGACGTTAAAGACAACACTACTTGGAAGGCAGCCCAAGGTTTTAATTATGTTATTTAAATTTTTGTTTTAGTTTGTTTTATTTTGAATTGAACAGTCTCACGATCTGGTATGTTGAGTGTTGTGGATGACAGATTGTCATGACCCGACCTCGAGCCCGCGACTGGTGCCTTACCCCGGGCACCCTAGTGATAATACATCAGAGAAAAACCAGCGGAAATAAAATCGTAGACATGAAACAACATAAAATAAGAAACAGGCTAACCAAAACGGTTACCTTTCTGCATATATATATATATACCTGAACAGTTATATCCTTTACAAACCCTGTCCACAACAGTACTACAGACCTCTAAGAATTTTATAACAACTATGACGGGACAGGGCCCCGCCATACCCCTGAATGTACAAGAACCTACAAACTCAGGGAATCATACCAAAAGATAAGCCTCCGGAGAAACGGAGCTTCCCAAAATGCAGAACCGTGATCCTATGAGCGAGGATCAACAACTGGTGTACCTCTACCTGCGGCATGAACGCAGCCCCCCGAAGGAGGTCGATCTGACAATTACCAAGTATGTGCCCGAAAATCGTAATGAAATCATAACAGTCTATATAAAGCAGGAGATGTGTATGATAGCCAAACTACAGTACACAACATATAAGCAGTCATGTCAAGTCAGGGACTCACGCCCTCAAAGTCATCACTCCAATATAACCATGGGTCTCATGCCCACAATATCAACCATGCCCGTGAAATTCCTTCCTCACTGCCGGCAGTCTATGATATAACAACACCAAGGAGTACACATGAACACCAGGTCCCACCTGTGTCATAAGAACCGTCTGAGGCAAATGCGAAGGCATAACTACGGATCCACTGCGTCGTCAATCGGCCAAGGCAAGTACGAAAGCCGACTACGAACCTACCGTACAACAATACTAAATAAGCGTATCACGAAGTGGCCAAGGCAAGTCGATAGCCTCTACTAGATCCACTGCGTCACGTCGGCCAAGGCAAGTCGTAGGATCCACCTGCGTCACGAAACTTCATCCTAACAACGGCCGGCAAGTACGAAGCCAACTACGAGAACCGGCTGCGTCGGCATCGGTAGGGCAAATGCGAGGGCTAGCTACCGGATCCACCCTGCGTGATAAACCTCGTGAGAGCTAGTCCATGGAATAACACTATCAGCAGCGAGCGAACCTCGTCATGGCGCGTACCCGTGGACCATCCATCGAGTCAGTATGCCCAAAATGATCAAGAATAACATGATCGGCCCTCCATCGAGAGACGCGGTAGCATAAGGATACAATACTTGCACAACAAGGCTATCACAAGCAAATATAGGCAAGTTACTCACACTCAAGGTACTTTTATTTTATGCCAAAAATCCGGGTTTTAACCCCAAAGTACTACGTACTTAAATTCTTTAAAAAGATCCATTCCTTTCACAAAAGCCACATGATACTAACACCCGTAGTATCAAAATAGAGTAACTATCACTTTAAGTAAACCAAAACAATTTCCATACCTTCCTTTTTAAATACACCAAGACAAAACCATGCCTTCCTTTAAAACCAAATTACTCCTCTTTTTTAAAGTCAAGTAACAATATACTTTTCACAATAGTTTAAGTTTCATAATCTTTAAATCAAGTCTCATTACTTTTAAAAATGTCAAGTTACCATTTTAAATCCAATAATAAACCATTCTTTCGTTTTCACAAAGTCGTTATA
This sequence comes from Przewalskia tangutica, assembly GCA_029844215.1. Taxonomy (NCBI): domain Eukaryota; kingdom Viridiplantae; phylum Streptophyta; class Magnoliopsida; order Solanales; family Solanaceae; genus Przewalskia; species Przewalskia tangutica. Next base: position 80,636,351 of record CM056725.1, read on the forward strand.
ACTAACTTCCCATAAAGTTATTATAACACTTTACATTTTAGAACAACCAAGGACAACTACTCACATTTCCGAAATCAAGATAACTTTATTCTTTTAAAGACCAAGTACCCATTACTCACGAATGAGGTTTCACAACTTTTTAACACAATTCAAGTCCTTAACTTTAGCACCAATTCAAGGACACAAAAAGGAAGTCAAACTCCTTTAACACACGTGCGTCTACCGCACTATATATTTCACAAATAATCATGCTCAAGAGAATAGGAAGAATCACATACCTCGCGACAACTAACCCTTACGACACATAGCAAAACGCTCCAAGTACTTCAACTTCGTCGGCTACTCCTTAAGCCAAGTCGAGTATGTCGCGCGTCGAATATCCACCTAATATAACCACAATACGTCTATCAACTTCTAGGTCTCTTCGTAGAATATTTTTAAGTATCTGATTCCTTATTCTACGAAAAATTGGGCGCCTCCCCGCAATCACATAAATACCTCTTATACGAGGCCCGCTACCAAGTCAACAACTCGAGGGATTACCGCCCTTGGGCGTGTACAAAGCGCCAGCGATAATACTACATAAGTCTCAGTAAATACAATCCAATGTAAATCTGATTCAATTCTTTTTAAACATCCTTCCATAAATCTTATACTCAATTCTAAACTACTACAATATGTAATCTCCAATTACAATAGAAGGACAAAGATCATTACCTCGATAAGCCCAAAATTATCCAAGGTTTATAAGTCGATCCTGAGCAACGTTTAGCTCCTATTCCTTACGCTCCAATCCGCTCCAAGCAACCCTTAGAAGTTTCTAAACAACTTCTCTTAATACTTCATCCAAGCTATGAAGATTTTCCTAGGGTTTCATTTTGCGACTATTGGAATAAAGTAGTATTTTCGGGCTCTTATGTTGGGATTACTTTAGAATACTACTAGGGATATAAGGCTAAGGTATTTAGGATTATACAACAACAATTGAAGTATTTCTACACAAGGTGGGGGGGGGGGTGTTGGACGAGAACTCATCAAAGGAGGGAGTATATTTTTCACTTGGAAAATATTTAACAGATGAAGAAGTCTTGCAAGCTTAAGGGTGTATTTATAGGCCAACCAAGGGCTAGGATGAAAGCATGTGTATTGTGTATATTGGGGACATGTGTGTGTGGGTTCCACAAACCACATGCCCCACACAAATTTGAGACATGTGGCTAGCCACATGTCTCCAAAGAACGGCACAAGGGACACTTGACACACCTATTTCGGCCATAGGGCCACATGGGGTGCCATGTGTCGCCCTCCTACTCGTCCAAAATATTTCATCTCCCAAAAATATCCATAATGTTAAAAAAAACCGAAAACAAAGTGGGCCCCACAAAACCGAAATTTTCACCCGTGGGCCCCACGTGACCAAATCCGGAAAATAAAATCCATAAATATATTATAATCCAAGAAGTACAAATACCAAATCTGGGAATCCAATTCCCATTAACGAACATTTTTCCTTCACAAAATTCGGAAACTTTTCCGTCGAAAAAAAATCACATCTTTCTTCCTTTCCAATATTAATGTCGTATTCTTGTACGTACGTCCTCACATTCATACCCTGGAACTACGGGGTGTAACATTCTTCCCCCCTTAGAAACATTAAATGCAAGATGTTCCTTCTAAGTCTCCAAACATACACGCGCCGGTATAGTCTTCACTACTATACTTACGAAACCAATTATGCCACGCATGGCCATAATATAACACACGCAAAAAATACTTAAATCCAAGTCAACGAGGAATCACCTCTAACGTGTATAACAACACTAAAGCTTCCACCCATGGTCTAAAGGATACCCCCTTCCCACCTTCACTTCACAAAAAGAAATGATCACTTCCATATTCGTAACACATGTTCGCTTCCTGTCTTACTCGTCGTACCTTTATCGTACACCCGAACTCTTTCTAGTATACGTACCATACTTCAGTCATCGCTTCAGTTTCCAAAACCTTTGAGTTACCACCTCCAAGCTTGGTTATTATGCTAGCTTCAATTTCCTTTAAGGCCATTCCCGACCTTCACGATCCGATCCTGGTCGAACGCATCCACGAACTCGTACAATGGTTACCTAGACTTGGGCCTAGCACCCTCGTGACCCTACCACCTAGCGGGACCACCTTAAACTGACCTTACCTCATTCGGTGAGGTTGACGTGATCCGCCTCAACCCGACCCACTATCGCGCCAAACTCTTGTTCCCGTCCGGAACAATCTTACTATTCAAGTCACGAAAATCTAGTGGTCTTCTTAGCTCAACTACCCACTTTCATTTCACACCTCTCATGGACTTATCACACAAATATACCCCACGTATACTATGTATCTCGACAAGGATCAAAAACGTAAAATCCTTTACTTAAGACGACCTTGCATCTAAGGTCTCCACGTGTAATATTCTAAGACTCACCATTTCCCTGTCCCCCAAACTTACCTTTTCAACTACCCATGTTTTCTAATCACAATTAACACAATGTTATCTGAACATAACACTTAACATAAAAATCATCATATCACGCATACTAATCTCTAGAGGGTTAAGGATATACCTGTAACTACTGCTTCACTTTCCCTGTTACACCCCGTAGTTCCAGGGTATGTATGTGAGGACGTACGTACGAGAATACGACAGTAATATTGGAAAGGAAGAAAGATGTGATTTTTCGACGGAAAAGTTTCCGGATTTTGTGAAGGAAAAAGGTTCGTTAATGGAAATTGGATTCCCAGATTTGGTATTTGGACTTCCTGGATTATATTAGAATTATGGAATTTTATTTCCGGATTTGGTCACGTGGGGCCCACGGGAAAAATTTACGGTTTTGTGGGGCCCACTTTGTTTTCGAAATTTTTGGTATTACGGATTTTTTTCGGGAGATGAAATATTTTTGACGAGTAGGGGGCGACATGTTACACCCCGTAGTTCCAGGGTATGTATGTGAGGACGTATGTACGAGAGTACGACAGTAATATTGGAAGGGAAGAAAGATGTGATTTTTCGACGGAAAAGTTTCTGGTTTTTGTGAAGGAAAAAGGTTCGTTAATGGGAATTGGATTCCCAGATTTGGTATTTGGACTTCCTGGATTATATTAGAATTATGGAATTTTATTTCCCAAATTGGTCACGTGGGGCCCACGGCGGAAAATTTACGGTTTTGTGGGGCCCACTTTGTTTTCGAGATTTTCGATATTTTGGATATTTTCGAGAGATGAAATATTTTGGACGAGTAGGGGGGCGACATGTGTCACCCCCATGTGGCCATGTTGGCCGATTAGGTGTGGACAAGTAGCCTTGGCCGAAATGGTTTGCCAAGTGTCTAGCCACTTGTCTTGATTTTTGTGTGGACACTTGGAGGGTGGGACCCACACACACATGTCCCAATCTAGACCACACACTTGCCTTGATCTTGGCCATTGATTTCTCTATAAATACCCCTTGAGTGCAAGACTTATTCATCCATCACTTAGAGAGTTTCCAAGTCTTGAAAATTCCCTCCCTTCCCTTGTAGTGCTCTTGGTTTTGGCCTTAGTTCTTGACCAAATTGTTGTCCAAAAATCCTTAGACTTATAAGTGTTCTTCCTTAGGGTGTTAGGAAGATTGTGTACCAAGAGTTGGAAAAGATTTCACAACCCTAGCCTAGAAATGTTGCCTTGGCCGAAACTTGTCACTTTTGGAACCTAAGTGTTCTTCACTTTTTGGAGTTGAATCTTGAAGAGGGGTTGGTTAGGAGCTTCTAAGGGTTGCTTGGAGTGGGTTGGAACGTAAGGAATTAGAGCTAAACGTTGCTCAGGATCGACTTATTAATCTTGGATAATTTTGGGCTTATCGAGGTAATGATCTATGTCCCCCTATTGTAATTGGATATTACATGTTGTAGTAGTTATACTTGAGTATATTATATGAGGAAAGAAGATTGATAGAATTGAACTGTATTTACATTGGACTGTATTTACAGTAGACTTGTAGTATTATTGTGGGGCAGATTTGTACACGTCCGGTTAGACGTGTAACCCCCTTGGAGTTGTTGGCTTGGTAGCGGACCTTGATAGAGGAGGAGATTTATGTGGTTGCGGGGGGGAGGTGCTGCCCAAATTTTTCGTAGAATAAGGAACCTTGTACTTAGAATTGTTCTACGAAGAGATCTAGAGGTTGATAGACATTTTGTGGCCTTTATAGGTTGAAGTACTATGAGTAGCGTATTCTACTTGAAGGGTAGAAAAGGCTAGCAGGGTTATAGTACTTTGGAGCTTTTTGCTAATTGTCGATAATCGTCGCGAGGTATGTGATTCTTCCTATACTCTTGAGCATGATTGTTGTGAACTATATAGTACGGTAGACGTACGTGTGTGAAATGAATTTTGTTTAAAACATAAAGTGTTATAATGGCTTTATGGGAAGTTAGTTATAACGACTTTATGATGATAAAAGAAAGATTTGATTTTGAAAGCTAAACGACTTGATTTTGAAAGTTAAGAGACTTGATCTTGAAAGATAAGAGACTTGACTTATAAACGACTTGATTTCAGAGAAGGAGAAGTAACTTGATTTAAGTATGGGTTACTTGTTTTGAAAAAGAGTAAGTTACGGGGTTTTAAAAGTATACTTGATGTTATCTTAAAACTGTAAAGCACTTGGTTTAAAAAATATAGAGTACTTGATTTTAAAAGCCTTGTAAAGATTTTCTGAAGGTGTAGTAATTTGGTTTGAAAAGAAAACGTGTTTTGATACTACGAGTGATAGTATCGTGTGGCTTTTTATGAAAAAAAGAGGTCTTTTTGAAAGAATGAAAGTAAGTAGTATTTTGGGGTTGAAACCCGGATTGTTGACATAAAATGAAAGTACGTTGAACTTGCCTATGCTTGTTGTGATAGCTTTGTTGTGCAAGTGTTATATTTCTATGCTACCGCATCTCTCGATGGATGGTCGGTTATCTGATTGATTGCTTGGACATACTGACACGTTGGATGGTCCACGGGTATGCGTCCACTTTGAATATTATCTTGTTGTTTCTTTTGGACATACTGACACGATGGATGGTCCACGGGTATGCTTCCACTATGAGTGTTATCTTGTTGTTTCTTTTGGACATACTGACACGTTGGGTGGCCCACGGGTATGCGTCCACTTTGAGTATTATCTTGTTATTTCCTTTGGACATACTGACACGATGGATGGTCCACGGGTATCGTCGATGGGATGGTTTCACGCCATGCTTATCTGAGGTAAGATGTCGCACGCGTCATTGTGGGGGTTAAATTCCCGGGTTATGTTGTTAGTCCATGGACCGCTAATCCATGAAGCTTGCCGCGGTGACGAGCGATCATGGGCTTGATTTGTACATGTGGTTACAGGCACACTTTAGATACTTGTCCTGGTAATTTCTCGTGTATCGGCATGCTCTGGTAGATAGCTTAAGATACTTGCCATGGTCATATCTCGTGAGACGGTAGGCTCTTGTACGTTAGCTTAAGATACTTTCCTCGGCCAGTTGCGTGGCTGGTTTTGGATCTGGTATTTGGCTTCCGTACTTGGCCCGTGAAGTTTTATGACTAGCCTTCGGATCTGGTAGTTGGCTATTCTATTTGGCCCGATCGGTTTGATGACGCAGGCAGGATCTAGTGTTCAGCTTCACATATGGGTGTTGTTTTACATCATGTACTGCCAGCAGTGAGGAAGGAGTTTCACGGGCATGATTGATATTGTGGGCGTGAGACCCATAGTTATGTGTGAGTGATGATTTTGAGGACATGCGTCCCTTACTTGACATAACTGTTTACTTATTGCGAAATAGTTTTATAAAATGATGAAATGTGATTTCATTACAGTATTTTCAGTTTCACATACTTGGTACCTGTTGTACTAACCTCCTTCGGGGGGCTGCGTTCATGCCGCAGGTAGAGGTACACCAGTTGTTGATCCTCGCTCATAGGATCGCAGTTCAGCGTTGGGAAGCTCCATTTCTCCGGAGGCTTATCTTTTGGTATAGTCCCCTGTCATTGTAGGTACTTGTACATTCGGGGTATGGCGGAACCCTGTCCGTCATAGTTGTTATTACATTCTTAAGTCTGTAATCTTGTTGTGGGCGGGGTTTGTAAAAGGATTTTAAGCTCGGTTTTATATATATATACGGGAAGGTAACAGGTTTTGGTTGCTTTGTTTCTTACTTTATGTCTTGTTTCATGTTTAAGTTTTATTTCATTGATTTTCTCTCGATGTTGTATCACTAGGGTGCCGGGTAAGGCACGATCGCAGCCGAGATCGGGTCATGACAAAAGTAGTATCGAGCGATTAATCCTCGGAAAGTGTCTCTGAACCGTATCTAGTAAGTCTTGATTATCGGCGTGTTGTGCACCACACCTATAATCGGGAGGCTGCAGGATATTTAGGATTGGTTTTCTTCTCACTCGAGATCGTGCCTTAGAGCGTGTTATAAGTTGGACTCCTGCAGCGTATTCGTATGTACCGATTATGCCTCCGCAAGGCAACCAGGGCCCGAATGGGCAAAGCGTGAGAGGAGCTAGAACACAGAGGGTTACGAGGGCACAGGCCTGGTCATTACATGAGATAGTACTTCAGACGACGAGTTTTATGACGCCGCTAGCCCGGGATGTTTAGGCGGCATCGGTTTCTCACGAGGCCACGATACTGAGCCTCGATTCCACGGCCGGAGGCGAGGATATGAGTTCAAGAGATGGCCCGATTACTAGCTAGGATCGTGGCAAGATATGAGGACGGGCGAGCGGCGGTTCCGGCGATGCGATGGTTCACCGCGATCCGATAGTGCGAGACTTGGATTTCTTGAGTTGCGATCCGCGAGTTCTATGGATAGAGAGCTGAGGATGATCCTCAGGGTGTCATGCTAGTTTGGGAGATTGTTATGCTTGCGGCCAACAGGGCCATTTGGTGAGAGTTTGTCCGACCAGAGGTAGCACAGATGTAGAGACTCGACGCCGGGATCGGTGGTGGTTCGTTGCTTTATATAGTTAGGCGTCTGCGAGCGGGATTATGATTAGGCGACAAAGGGAAAGTGAGCGAGTTACAAAGATATCTTGACCGCCAAGAGCGGTTTATGTTGTTATGATGGATACATGTTAAGTGCTATGTACGGATAGCAGTGTGTTAAGTGTGAATTAGAAAACATGGGTAGTTGAAAAAGGGTAAGTCTGGAGACGAGACAATTGTGAGCCTTAGGATTTATAACAGTTAGGACCTTGGATGCAAGGCCATCTTGAGTGGATGATTTTTTTTTAAGTTGGTCTTTGTCGAAGTACTTGGTATGTGTGAAATATATTGTGGGATAATTCCATGGGTAGTGTGAGATGGAAGTGGTAGCTTTCATGACGTGAATTAGTAAGATTGTTCCGGATCGGGGAACGAGAGAGTTTGGCTCGATAGCGGGTCGGGTTGAGGCCAGATCGCGGGTCAACCCGCAGCCCGGAATGAGGTGGGGTCAGTTCGAGGTGGTCCCGCCAGGTGGTAGGGTCACGAGGGTGCTAGGCCCAAGTTTAGGTAACCATCGTATGAGTTCGTGGATGTGTTCGACCAGAATCAGATCGTGAAGGCCGGGAATGGCCTTAAAGGAATTTGTGGCTAGTAAGATGACCAAGTTGGAGGTAGTAACTCCAAGGTTTTGGAAACTGAAGCGATTACTGGAGTATGGTACGTGTACTAGAAAGAGTTCGGGTGTACGAGAAGGGTACGACGAGTAAGGAAAGAAGTGAACATGTGTTAAGGGGATGAAAATGATCATTTTTGTTGTGAAGTGAAGATGCGAAGGGAGTATCCTTTAGACCTTGGGTGGGAACTTTTTTGTGATGTTAGAGGTGATTCCTCGTTGGCTTGGATTTGAGTTTTTCGCGTATGTTATATTATGGCCATTGGTGGCATAATTGGTTTCGTAAGTATAGTAGTGAAGACTATCTGTGGCGTATGCGTATGGAGACTTAGAAGGAACATTCGGGACGAATGTTTCTAAGGGGGGAAGAATGTTACACCCCGTAGTTCCAGGGTATGTATGTGAGGACGTACGTACGAGAGTACGACAGTAATATTGGAAGGGAAGAAAGATGTGATTTTTCGACGGAAAAGTTTCCGGTTTTTGTGAAGGAAAAAGGTTCGTTAATGGGAATTGGATTCCCAGATTTGGTATTTGGACTTCCTGGATTATATTAGAATTATGGAATTTTATTTCCCAAATTGGTCACGTGGGGCCCACGGGGGAAAATTTACGGTTTTGTGGGGCCCACTTTGTTTTTGAGATTTTCGATATTTTGAATATTTTCGAGAGATGAAATATTTTGGACGAGTAGGGGGCGACACGTGTCACCCCCATGTGGCCATGTTGGCCGATTAGGTGTGGACAAATGGCCCTGGCCGAAATGGCTTGCCAAGTGTCTAGCCACTTGTCTTGATTTTTGTGTGGACAGTTGGAGGGTGGGACCCACACACACATGTCCCAATCTAGACCACACACTTGCCTTGATCTTGGCCATTGATTTCTCTATAAATACCCCTTGAGTGCAAGACTTATTCATCCATCACTTAGAGAGTTTCCAAGTCTTGAAAATTCCCTCTCTTCCCTTGTAGTGCTCTCGGTTTTGGCCTTAGTTCTTGACCAAATTGTTGTCCAAAAATCCTTAGACTTATAAGTGTTCTTCCTTAGGGTGTTAGGAAGATTGTGTACCAAGAGTTGGAAAAGATTTCACACCCCTAGCCTAGAAATGTTGCCTTGGCCGAAACTTGTCACTTTTGGAACCTAAGTGTTCTTCACTTTTTGGAGTTGAATCTTGAAGAGGAGTTGGTTAGGAGCTTCTAAGGGTTGCTTGGAGTGGGTTGGAACGTAAGGAATTGGAGCTAAACGTTGCTCAGGATCGACTTATTAATCTTGGATAATTTTGGGCTTATCGAGGTAATGATCTATGTCCCCCTATTGTAATTGGATATTACATGTAGTAGTAGTTATACTTGAGTATATTATATGAGAAACGAAGATTGATAGAATTGAACTGTATTTACATTGGACTGTATTTACAGTAGACTTGTAGTATTATTATGGGGAAGATTTGTACACGTCCGGTTAGACGTGTAACCCCCTTGGAGTTGTTGGCTTGGTAGCGGACCTTGATAGAGGAAGAGTTTTATGTGGTTGCGGGGAGGTGCTGCCCAAATTTTTCGTAGAATAAGGAACCTTGTACTTAGAATTGTTCTACGAAGAGATCTAGAGGTTGATAGACGTTTTGTGGCCTTTATAGGTTGAAGTACTACGAGTAGCGTATTCTACTTGAAGGTTAGAAAAGGCTAGCAGGGTTATAGTACTTTGGAGCTTTTTGCTAATTGTCGATAATCGTCGCGAGGTATGTGATTCTTCCTATACTCTTGAGCATGATTGTTGTGAACTATATAGTACGGTAGACGTACGTGTGTGAAATGAATTTTGTTTAAAACATAAAGTGTTATAATGGCTTTATGGGAAGTTAGTTATAACGACTTTATGAGGATAAAAGAAAGATTTGATTTTGAAAGCTAAACGACTTGATTTTGAAAGTTAAGAGACTTGATCTTGAAAGATAAGAGACTTGACTTATAAACGACTTGATTTCGGAGAAGGAGAAGTAACTTGATTTAAGTATGGGTTACTTGTTTTGAAAAAGAGTAAGTTACGGGGTTTTAAAAGTATACTTGATGTTATCTTAAAACTGTAAAGCACTTGGTTTAAAAAGTATAGAGTACTTGATTTTAAAAGCCTTGTAAAGATTTTCTGAAGGTGTAGTAATTTGGTTTGAAAAGAAAACGTGTTTTGATACTACGAGTGATAGTATCGTGTGTCTTTTACGAAAAAAAGAGGTCTTTTTGAAAGAATGAAAGTAAGTAGTATTTTAGGGTTGAAACCCGGATTGTTGACATATAATGAAAGTACGTTGAACTTGCCTATGCTTGTTGTGATAGCTTTGTTATGCAAGTGTTGTATTTCTATGCTACCGCGTCTCTCGATGGATGGCCGGTTATCTGATTGATTGCTTGGACATACTGACACGTTGGATGGTCCACGGGTATGCGTCCACTTTGAATATTATCTTGTTGTTTCTTTTGGACATACTGACACGATGGATGGTCCAGGGGTATGCTTCCACTATGAGTGTTATCTTGTTGTTTCTTTTGGACATACTGACACGTTGGGTGGCCCACGGGTATGCGTCCACTTTGAGTATTATCTTGTTATTTCCTTTGGACATACTGACACGATGGATGGTCCACGGGTATGCGTCCAGTAGGATGGTTTCATGGCCATGCTTATACCGAGGTAAGATGTCGGGGCATGCAGTCATTGTGAGGGTTAAATTCCCGGGTTATGTTGTTAGTCCATGGACCGCTAATCCATGAAGCTTGCCGCGGTGACGAACGATCACGGGCTTAATTTGTACATGTGGTTACAGGCACACTTTAGATACTTGTCCTGGTAATTTATCGTGTATCGGCATGCTCTGGTAGATAGCTTAAGATACTTGCCACGGTCATATCTCGTGAGACGGTAGGCTCTTGTACGTTAGTTTAAGATACTTGTCTCGGCCAGTTGCGTGGCTGGTTTTGGATCTGGTAGTTGGCTTCCGTACTTGGCCCGTGAAGTTTTATGACTAGCCTTCGGATCTGGTAGTTGGCTATTCTACTTGGCCCGATTGGTTTGATGACGCAGGCATGATCTAGTGTTCAGGTTCACATATGGGTGTTGTTTTACATCATGTACTGCCGGCAGTGAGGAAGGAGTTCCACGGGCATGATTGATATTGTGGGCGTGAGACCCATAGTTATGTGTGAGTGATGATTTTGAGGACATGCGTCCCTTACTTGACATGCTATTTATTGCGAAATAGTTTTATAAAATGATGAAATGTGATTTCATTACGATTTTCGATTTCACATACTTGGTACTGTTTGCATCGACCTCGCCCGAGTGCGTTCATGCCGCAGGTAGAGGTACACCAGTTGTTGATCCTCGCTCATAGGATCGCAGTTCAGCGTTTGGGAAGCTCCGTTTCTCCGGAGGCTTATCTTTTGGTATAGTCCCCTGTCATTGTAGGTACTTGTACATTCAGGGGTATGGCGGGGCCCTGTCCCGTCATAGTTGTTGTTACATTCTTAGAGGTCTGTAGTACTGTTGTGGGCAGGGTTTGTAAAGGATTTTAACTGTTCGGTTTTATATATATATATACGGGAAGGTGACCGGTTTTGGTTAGCCTGTTTCTTACTTTATGTCTTGTTTCATGTTTAAGTTTTTATTTCCGCTGATTTTCTCTGATGTTGTATCACTAGGGTGCCCGGGGTAAGGCACCAGTCGCGGGCCCGAGATCGGGTCGTGACACGACACGTGTCACCCCCTTAGGTGGCATGTAGCCGAATTGGCTTGCCATGTGGCCTTGTGGCCGATTTTAGTTGCCATGTGGCTAGCCACTTGTCTTGCTTAGACAAGTGGCTTGTGGCACACACACTTGTACCCCCATCTCACCACACACTTGCTCACATCCTAGCCCTTGATTTCTCTATAAATACCCCCCTTGAGTGCAAGACTTATTCATCCAACACTTAGTTTATTTCCAAAGCTTCAAAAATTACTCCCTCCCTTCTAGGTGCTCTCGTCCATGGGCTGATTTGTGGAGCTAAAGTTGTCCAAAAATCCTTAAACATTTAAGTGTTCTTCCTTAGGGTGTTAGGAAGATTGTGTACCAAGAGTTGGAAAAGATTTCACACCCCTAGCCTTGAAACCTTGCCTTGGCCGAAACTTGCCATAGTTTGAGCCTAAGTGTTCTTCACTTTTTGGAGTTGGATCTTGAAGAGGAGTTGGTTAGGAGCTTCTAAGAGTTGCATGGAGCGGGTTGGAACATAAGGATTTGGAGCTAAACATTGCTCAGGATCGACTTATAAATCTTGGATAATTTTGGGCTTATCGAGGTAATGATCTTTATCCCCCTATTGTAATTGGAGATTACATGTTGTAGTAATGTATAGTTGAGTATACTATATGTAGAATGAATATTGATAAGAATTGAATCAGATTTACATTGGTGTATTCTGATGAGACTTGTAGTATTATTGTGGGGCAGAGTTGTACACGTCTGGTTAGACGTGTAACCACCCCCCCCCCCCTTGGAGTTGTTGGCTTGGTAGCAGGTCTTGATAGAGGGGGATATATGTGGTTGCAGGAGGGGAGGTGCTGCCGAATTTTCCGTAGAATATGGAACCTTGTACTTAGAAATGTTCGACGAAGAGATCTAGAAGTTGATAGACGTTTTGTGGCCTTTTTAGGTGGAAGTACTACGAGTAGCGTATTCTACTTGGAGGGTGGAAAAGGCTAGCAAGGGTATAGTACTATGGAGCTTTTTGCTAATTGTCGATAATCGTCGCGAGGTATGTGAACCTCTTCCTATCCTTTCTAGCATGATTGTTGTGAACTATGTAGTACGGTAGACGTATGTGTGCTAAACGAATTTGGTCGGTTTAAAACATAAAGTGTTATAATAGCTTTATGGGAAGTTAGTTATAACGACTTTATGTAGGTAAAAGAATGGTTTGTTGATTTTAAAAGGTAAGAGACTTGACTTAAAAATGACTTGATATGAAATGTTAAGAACTTAACTGTGTTAAAAAGTTGTGAAACCTCATTCGTGAGTAATGAGTGCTTGGTTTTTAAAGAATAATGTTATATTGATTTCGGAAATGGGAATAAGTATCGAACAAGCCATTGCAGCGTTAATAAAGGAAAAAGTAATGACAATTAATTATATTAAAACAAGTAGAAACCTCCATCTGCATAGAAGCTAAGATAAGACAAAATTGTATTACATTTCCTAGATCATGGCTGCTTTAATAAGATCATTATAAATAAGTACTGATTTTCTGAAATTCCAAAGTAAGGAACTTGATTTTATAAAAGAGAGAGACTTGAGAATTTGAAGTGTTTTGTTTAAAAGAAAGGCATGACATTGTCTTAAACTGGTTTAAAAAGAAGCATGGTATTGTCTTGGTTTATTTCAAAAGAAGGTGTGGAAATGGTTTTGGTTTACTTGAAATGATAGTTACTCTATTTTTTATACTACGGGTATCGTGTGAAATTTGTAAAAGAAATGGGTCTTTTGAAAGAATTAAAGTACGTAGTACCTTGGGGTTAAAACCCGGATTTGTTGTCATAAAATGAAAGTCTATGAGTACGTTGAACTTTCCTATGCTTGTTGTGATAGCCTTTGTTGTGCAAGTGTTTGATTTTGTGCTACCGAGTCTCTCGATGGAGGGCCGACTATCTGGTTGATTGATGGACATACTGACACGATGGGTGGCCCACGGGTATGCTTCCACTATATCGATCCTTTTGGACATACTGACACAATGGGTGGCCCACGGGTATGCTTCCACTAGGAGTGTATCTTGTTATTTGTTTTGGACATACCAGCCGTGACGGAGGATTCCACGGGTATGCTTCCATTGTGATTGATCTTGGCCATGCTTATACGATGAGGGATGTCGGGGCATGCGGCCAGGATGCGGGTTAGATGCCCGGGTATTTCATTACTCCATGGCCATGCTTATACGATGAGGGATTCCGGGGCATGCGACCATGTTATATTTTACTCCATGGGCTAACTCCCCGTGAAGACATGTACCCACGATTAGGGATGCCGGGGGCATGTTATATTATTACTCCATGGGCTAGCTCCCCATGAATACCTACACCTACGATGAGGGATGCCGAGGGCACGTTATGTCCATGCTTATACGATGAGGGATTCCGGGGCATGCGACCGCGTTATATATATATGTATTGTATACGTGTACGCTTACAGTGAGGTAGGATGCCACGGGCGTGTCACCTAGTTATATGTTACACCTACGGCTACCGGCAGTGATGGAGGATTCCACGGGCAGGAGGTATATATATATGTATTGTATATGTGTACGCCGACAGTGAGGTAGGATGCCACGGGCGCGTCACATGAGTATGATTTATGTCATAGACTGCCGGCAGTGAGGAAGGAATTCCACGGGCATGAATGATGACTTTGAGGGGGTGAGTCCCTGACTTGACATGACCGCTTATATGTTATGTACTATAGTTTGGTTATCATACATATCTCCTGCTTTATATAGACTATTATGATTTCATTTCTGATATTTTGATTTCACATACTTGGTACTGTTATCGACCTCCTTGGGCTGCATTCATGCCGCAGGTAGATGTACACCGGTTGTTGATCCTTGCTCATAGGATCACGGTTCTGCGTATTGGGAAGCTCCGTTTCTCCGGAGGCTTATCTTTGGTATAGTCCCCTGTCGTTGTAGGTACTTACAGTCAGGGGTATGGCGGGGCCCTGTCCCGTCGTAGTTGTGGTTACATTCTTAGAGGTCTGTAGTACTGTTGTGGGCAGGGTTTGTAAAAGGATGTAACTGTTCAGGTTTAATTATTTATATATACAGAAAGGTAACAATTTTGGTTAGCCTGTTTTCTTATTTCACTGTTTATCTTTTATGAGTTTTTATTTCCGCTGATTTTCTCTGATGTTGTATCACTAGGGTGCCCGGGGTAAGGCACCAGTCGCGGGCCCGAGGTCGGGTCGTGACAAAAGTGGTATCAGAGCGATTAATCCGGAAAATGTCTCTGAACCGTATCTAGTAGAGTCTTGATTATCGGCGTGTTGTGCACCATACCTATAATCAGGAGGCTGCAGGATATTTAGGATTGGTTTCCCTTCTTCTCACTCTGAGATCGTGCGTTAGAGATGTGTTATAAGTTAGACTCCCTCGGACGTATTTGTATGTACCAGTTATGCCTCTACGCAAGGCAACCAGGGCCCAAAAGGGCAAGACAACAGAGGGAGCTACGAGTAGAACACAGAGGGTTACAAGGGCACAGGCCCGGTCATTACCTGAGATAGTACTTCAGACGGCGAGCCGCTAGCACCTGCAGAGTTAGAGCAGCAGCAGTACCTAAAGAGATCACGATACCTGAGCCTTCAGTCCCACGACCAGGAACAGAGGATATGAGTTACAAGGAGATGGCTCAGTTACTAGCTAGGTTGGTGGCTAGGAATGAGGACAGACGAGAGTCGGAGGTTCTGGTAGTACCAGTAGTTCACCCTAGATCCGATAGTTTGAGACTTCGGGACTTCTGGAGTTGCAGTCCACCAGAGTTCTATGGATCGAGAACTGAGGAAGATCCTCAGGAGTTTATTCGACAGTTGCAGCGGATCATGAAAGTGATCAAGGCCTCAGAGACAGAGTCGGTGATATTGGGTTCACATCGGCTGCGTGATACTGCAGTCGACTGGTTTGATCTACGGAACCGTCCCGGAGAGCATGCGCGCTCACCGGTTGGGACGAGTTCTCAGAGGCATTTCTTACACACTTCTTGCCCTCGCAGATAAGGAGAGTTGTTACACCCCGTAGTTCCAGGGTATGTATACGAGGACGTACGTACGAGAATACGACACAAAAATTGGAAAAAAAGAAAGATGTGATTTTTCGACGGAAAAGTTTCCGGATTTTGTGAAGGAAAAAGGTTCGTTAATGGGAATTGGATTCCCAGATTTGGTATTCGGACTTTTTGGAATATTAGTGGATTATGGAATTTTATTTCCGGAATTGGTCACGTGGGGCCCACGGGGAAAATTTACGGTTTTGTGGGGCCTACTTTATTTTCGGATTTTTGGCTTTACGGATATTTTCGGAAGATGAAATATTTTGGACGAGTAGGGGGTGACACGTGTCACCCCCATGTGGCCATGTTGGCCGAATAGTTGGAGGACAAGTGTCTTGGACGTTTTTGGTGGACAAGTGGCAAGCCACTTGTCCCATTTTTGTGGTGGACATTTGGTTGGTAGAGTCCACACACACTTGTCCCCAATCCTCACCATACACTTGCTTTAATCCTAGCCCTTGATTTCTCTATAAATACCCCCTTGATTTCAAGACTTATTTTATCCACACTTAAGAGTTTCCAAGGCTAAAATATACTCCCTCCTTAGTATAATTCTCGTCCAACACCCCCCTTTGTGTAGAGAAATTCTTCAAGTGTTGTTGTTATCCCAAATACCTTATCCTAGTATCCCTAATGGTATTCTAAAGAAATCCCAACATAAGAGCCGGAAATACTACTTTATTCCTTTAGTCGCAAAATGAAACCCTAGGAAAATCTTCATAGCTTGGATGAAGTGTGAAGAGAAGTTGTTTAGAAACTTCTAAGGGTTGCTTGGAGCGGGTTGGAGCGTAAGGAATTGGAGCTAAACGTTGCTCAGGATCGACTTATAAATCTTGGATAATTTTGGGCTTATCGAGGTAATGATCTTTATCCCCCTATTGTAATTGGAGATTACATGTTGTAGTAATGTATAATTGAGTATATGGTATATGGAAGGATGATTAAAAAGAATTGAACTGTATTTACATTGGACTGTATTCTGATGACTTGTAGTATTATTGTGGGGCAGAATTGTACACGTCCGGTTAGACGTGTAATCCCCTTTGAGTTGTTGGCTTGGTAGCGGGCCTTGATATTGGAGGTTATTTATGTGGTTACGGGGGGGGAGGTGCTGCCGAATTTTCCGTAGAATATGGAACCTTGTACTTAGAAATGTTCTACGAAGGGATCTTGAAGTTAATAGACGTTTTGTGGCCATTATAGGTTGAAGTACTACGAGTAGCGTATTCTACTTGAAGGGTGGAAAAGGCTAGCAAGGTTATAGTACTTTGGAGCGATTTGCTAATTATCGATAATCGTCGCGAGGTATGTGAACCTCTTCCTATCCTTTCTAGCATGATTGTTGTGAACTATGTAGTACGGTAGACGTACGTGTGCTAAACGAATTTGGTTGGTTTAAAACATAAAGTGTTATAATGGCTTTATGGAAAGTTAATTATCACGACTTTATGTAGGTAAAAGAATGGTTTATTGATTTTAAAAGATAAGAGACTTGACTTATATTTGACTTGATATGATATGTGAAGAACTTGAATTGTGTAGAAAGTTGTGGAACCTCATTCGTGAGTAATGAGTACTTGATTTTTTAATAATGTTATATTGATTTCGGAAATGGGAAAGAGTATCGAACAAGCCATTGCAGCGTTAATAAAGGAAAATGTAATGACTAATAATTAACTTAAAACAAGTAGAATCTTCCATCTGCATAGAAGCTAAGATAAGACAAAATTGTATTACATTTCCTAGATCATGGCTGCTTTAATAAGATCATTAAAAACAAGTTTTGATTTTCTTAAAATTCCAAAGTAAGGGACTTGATTTATAAAAGAGAGAGACTTGAGAAATTAAAGTGTTTTTGTTTAAACGGAAGGCATGGTTTTGTCTTAAAATGGTTTAAAAGGGAAGGCATGCTTTTGTCTTAAGTTGGTTCAAAAAGAAGGTATGGAAATTGTTTTGGTTTACTTAAAAAGATAGTTACTCTATTTTGATACTACGGATATCGTGTGACTTTTGTGAAAGAAATGGATCTTTTTAAAGAGTTAAAGTATGTAGTACTTCGGGGTTAAAACCCGGATTTATTGACATAAAATAAAAGTACCTTGTGTGAGTAACTTGCCTATATTTTGCTTGTGATGGCCTTGTAATACTTTCTTGTTGGTTTGATAAGTAAACATGCTAGGATACTACGGGCGTTAGTATCTTGGGACTTTTATGTGAAGGGGGTTTTCTTGTTGTGCTTATGTTGTTTACGATAAGCCGGTTGCGCTTGTATTACATCACATACCCCCCCTGACTTGTTATGTTGTCGCGGGTTAGCTGCCCCCGATGCGAGGAATACCTCATGCGGGTCCATGGGACCTATGCGGAGCTGCGGGAGTTCCAGGAACCACCGGGTGTGTTACGCTGATGCGAGGAATACCTCATGCGGTCCATGTGGCCATGCGGATTGCGGGAGTCCAGGATGTTGCCGCGGGTTAGCTACCCCCGATGCGAGGAATACCTCATGCGGGCCTAGGCGGCCTATGCGGACTGCGGGAGTTCCAGGATTAGGCTCGCACATTGATACTGAGGGCGAATGGCCCAGCTTCGATCATGTGGCGGTCTAGAAAGACCTCGCGATACAGTTTTATAGCATTGTTGGTACAGTAGGTTCTAGTAGTTGGCTATGCCTTCGTACTTACCCCGTACGGTTTTTTTATAACACAGGTGGGACCTGGTGTTCATGTGTATTCCTTAATGTTATTATATCATGGACTGCCGGCAGTGAGGAAGGAATTCCACGGGCATGATTGATATTGTGGGCATGAGACCCATGGTTATATTTTAGTGATGACTTTAAGGGCGTGAGTCCCTGGCTTGACATGACTGCTTATATATTGTGTACTGTAGTTTGGTTATCATACATGTCTCCTATTTTTTATACAGATTATTATGATTTCATCTCAGTACTTTCAGTTTCACATACTTGGTACCTGTTAGATCGACCTCCTTCGGGCCGTCATGCCGCAGGTAAAGGTACACCAGTTGTTGATCCTCGCTCATAGGATCACAGTTCAGCGTTTTGGGAAGCTCTGTTTCTCCGGAGGCTTATCTTGTGGTATGATTCCCTGAGATTGTAGGTTCTTATACATTCAGGGGTATGGCGGGGCCCTGTGTCACGACCCGATCCCGGGCCCGTGACTGGTGCCTTACCCCGGGCACCCTAGTGATACAACATCAGAGAAAATCAGCGGAAATAAAACTTAAACATGAAACAAGAGATAAGATCATAAAACTGGCCAATCAAACGGTTACCTTCCAATAAAATATATGTATACAAATCTTTCAAACCGACGGTTTAATCTTTTTACAAACCCCGCCACAACAAAGATTACAGCCTCTAAGAGTTTTTATACAACATGACGGACAGGCCGCCATACCCCGAATGTACAAGAACCTACAACTCGGGGTAACATACCAAAGATAAGCCTCCGAGAAACGGAGCTTCCAATGCCGAACTGTGATCCTAAGAGCGAGGATCGAGAATCGATGTACTTACTGCGGCATGAACGCAACCCCAAGGAGGTCGATAACAATGTACCAAGTATATGAAATCAAAATATCAGAAATGAAATCATAGCAATCTATATAAAGCAGGAGACATGTATGATAACCAAACTACAGTTCACAATAAATAAGCAGTCATGTAAGTCAGGGACAATAAGCAGTCATGTAAGTCAGGGACTCACGCCCTCAGAGTCATCACTCAAATATAACTATGGGTCTTACACCCGCAACATCAATCATGCCTGTGGAATACCTTCCTCACTGCCGGCAGTCTATGATATAATAACACCACGGAGTACACATGAACACCAAGTCTGTACTAACAATACTATACAACCAAAACCACGAAGGCGATGCGGCAAGTACGGCCGACTACCGGATACCGCGTCGTGTCACGTGACGGGAAAGTACGAGGATAACTACGGTGCACCAATGTCGTATCACGAGACTTCGTCACTAAACTGAACGGGGCAAGTGCGAGGGCTAACTACCAGGTACCAAGGCCGAATCAGCCACGAGACGGGGCAAGTACGAAAGCCGACCACCAGATACCAAGGCCGATCAGTAAAACCTCATGGAGAGCTAGTCCATGGAATAACACTATCAATAGGGAAACGAACCCTCATCATGGCCGCATACCCGTGGACCATCCATCGAGTCAGTATGCCCATGGACTATCATAGTGGAAGCATACCCGTGGGCCACCCATCGTGTCAGTATGTCCAAAATGATCAAGAATAACACGACCGGCCCTCCATTCGAGAGACGCGGTAACATAAGAATACAACACTTGCACAACAAGGATATCACACGCAAACATAGGCAAGTTACACACAACTCAAGGTACTTTTTATTTTATGCCAAGGTCCAGGTTTTAACCCCAAAGTACTACGTATGTTAAACTCTTTTTAAAGGATCCATTTCTTTTACAAAGGTCACCCGATACCAAAACAACTTCCATACTTTCCTTTTAAAACCAAATTAAGGCAATATCATGCCTTCTTTTTAGACCAAAACACTTCTCCTTTTAAAGTCAAGTTACCACTTTAAAACCAATGATAAAACCATTCTTTCGTTTTCATAAAGTCGTTATAACTAACTTCCCATAAAGCTGTTATAACACTTTATGTTTTAAACCAATTTTAAGACAAAACAATGCCTTTCTTTTAAACCAAAAACTCTTTAATTTCCTCAAGTCTCTTTTAGAAATCAAGTTCCTTACTTATTCTCATTTCCAAATCAAGAAACATTATTCTTTAAAAACCAAGTACTCATTACTCACGAATGAGGTTTCACACTTCTTAACAACTTTCACATCAATTCAATTAAGTCAAGTCTCTTATCTTTTAAGATTAAGTCTCTTAACTTCTAAATTCAAAAACCATTCTTTTATCTTCTTAAGTCGTTATACCTAACTTCCCATAAAGCTAGTATAACTTTTAAACTTTCAAAACCAAGTATTACTCTTCTTTCAAAAACGGTTCTTAAATTTTTTGAAATACTTCAAGATTCTTATTATTCAGGCTTAAGTCAAAAGACATTGCCGTAAAACTACGTTCGATTAACACACGTCGCTCACCGTACTATATATATATTCCTTTAAAATATCATGCTCAAGAGTATAGGAAGAATCACATACCTCGCGACGATTATCGACTATTAGCAAAAAGCTCCAAAGTACTGTAGTCCTGTTAGCCTTTTCCACCCTTCGAGTAGAATTCGCTACTCGCAGTACTTCAACCTATAACGGTTATACAAGTCTATCAATATCTAGACTACTCGGTAGAATAAATCTAGATACAAGAATCTTACGGAAAATTGGGCAGCACATCCCTACCCGCCAAACTTCACAAGTCTCATCAGAATACACCCCATGTAAGTACTGTTCAATTCTCTTCTTATATACCTTCCTTGTATATAACTTATACTTAATTCTTATACTTCAACAAAGATGCAAACTCTAATTACAAAAGAAGGTCAAGCGTATTTACGGATAAGCCCAAAATTATCCAAGTTTAAATGTCGATCCTGAGCGACGCTTAGCTCGACTCAAGCGCTCAACCCGCTCCAAACAACCCTTAGAAGTTCTACGCAACTTCTACTTAATACTTCAACTCGCTATGAAGATTTTCCTTAGTGTTTTGGTTTGAGACTAAAAGGACAAAAGGTAGTATTTCTGGGCTCTACGTATAGAGGTAACTTTTGGAATACTACAAGGTATAAGGCTAAGGTATTTGGAATACTAACAATACTTGGAGAATACGTTCTACCAAGGGGGGGGGGTGTATTTTACGAGAACAACTAGCCAAAGGGGAGGGGGGGTACCTCTCGGCTTAGCACCACTAGGAAGGGGTACCTCTCGCCACAAGGCCCACAGGGGAGGAAGGCTCTTGGACGAGAGCAACAAGAAGAGGGGGGGGGGGGGATTTTAAGACTTAGAACACATTTGTGGATGAAGAAGTCTTCAACAAGGGAGGGGTATTTATAGGACAACCAAGGGCCAAGATCAAGCCAAGTGGGGGGCAAGTGGAGGATCAAGATCAAGCCAAGTGCACCCTAACCCTACTCCACAAATCCCTCACAAATATTGACCCATGGATTAGGCCATGAAACATGCCACGAAATGGGCACCAATCGGCCACCACAAACCGTCCACTTGAGGGTGACAAGTGTCGCCCTCTCGTTGGTCCAAAATATTTCATCTCTCGGAAAAATCCGCAAAAATTATAAATGACATAGCCGGAATTTTCCCTTTGCAAGTTCTGTAAAACGTTTCGTCGAAAAACGATTCTTTACGGGGGTTGTGCACAAAATTTTGTCCTTGCCTAACTTAAAGGCTCAAACTTTTCTACGTACGCCCACACGCATACTACTGAAATACGGTATAACATTCTCCCCTCCTTAGAAACATTCGTCCCGAATGTTCCTTCTCAAGACGGATAACGATGAAGTTCCTTCTTAACTTAAACAAGTTGCCAATGACACACATAGCCACAAATCACACACGCTCCAATACTTAATCCAAGTCTACGAGGAATCACCTCTAACATCACAACAGCTTCCACCCTGGTCTAAAGGATACTCTCTTCGCATCTTCACTTTACAACAAAATGATCTCTTTGCTCTTAACACATGCTCGCTTTTTCCCTTACTCGACGCACTCTTCTCGAACACTTGAACTCTTCTAGTATACGTACCATACTTGATCGTTTCGCTTCCAAAATCTCCGAGTCACTACCTCCAAACTTGGACATCTTACTCCCCGCAATCTCCCTTAAGGCCATTCCCGGCCTTCACGATCCGATTCTGGTCGAACATATCCATGAACTCATCGATGGTCATCTAAACTTGGGCCTAGCACCGTGACCTACCACCTGGCGGGACCACCCAGAATCGACTTACCTACATCCGGGCTACGGGTTGACCCGCAATACGCCCTCAATCCGACCCTCCGTCGCACCAACTCTTGCTCCTCGATACGGAACAATCTTACTAATTCACATCATGAAAGCTACCACTTTCATTTTACACAACTCACGGAATTATCCCACAATACATTTATACGCGAATCAAGTATTTTGACAAGACTAACCGTAAAATCTTTTATTCAAGCCGGCCTTACATCTAAGGTCTCAACGTGTAATATTCTAAGGTTCATACCTTCCCTGTCCCCACACTTATTCTTTCAACTATCCATGTCTGTAAACCATAATACACACAAAGCTATCTGTACATAACACTCATCATACAATCATCGTATCACGCATGCAAAACTCTAGAGGGTTAAGGATATACCTGAAAAGATAGGCGGTTCAAAGGACCGCTACAACTGGGAACTTCCACCGCGACCTCTGCCGTGGCCTGCCGGTGTATGAACATCCTGCCTAGCTATGGAAGGTGAAGAACCCGCAACTGATCTCGTAGTCTGTGCTATCCTACCAGTGCTACCCAGTGGACAGCTTCTCGCCAGATGGCCTGTTGGCCGCAAGAATAACAATCTCCCAAGTTAGTACGACACTCTCCCTTATGAAGTTTTCCACAACGCCACACCGAGACAAGTGGCGACCTCATCCGCGAGCACTTACCCTCGAAAATCAGAACACAGGAGCCACGACTGCCTGCAATATCCCGGCGTCCCGGCGTGGAGGACCACTCTGTCTTGGCGGAGGTACATAACTAGTTCTGGCCGAGGCGGTCCGCCTCGAAAGTTATCAAAGGACCTGCTGTTCGCCTCTTCACTGATCTTGGTCATTCCGTCGACCTCTCCGCCTCACATCCAAGTGCATAAGCCTTCACGCGGCAATGTCCATGCCCTACCAAGAGCTACACCCAAGAAGCTCGCCAAGTAGTCATCGAGCCGGTGACGTGGCGGTGCACTCGCCCTCCATATCAAGCTACTAATGCGGGGACATACCGAGCCAAAGAGTCAAACTCCACATTGTACTCCCGAACCGTACGCCCGCTCTGCCTCAATACCAAAAATCTGTCGGCCCGAGCCCTCCTCGCCTGTGGAGGCAAGAAATGTGCAAGAAATACCTCTGAGAACTCGTTCCATACGGTGGAAGTGCATGCTCTCCCGACAGCTCACGAATCAAACCGATGATCGCAGATCACGCACCGATGCGAACCCAAGACCACCGACTCGGTCTCCAAGCTTGATCACTCATGATCCGCAGAATCGCTCGGATGAACTCCCGAGGATCATCCTCGTGCCTCGACCGTAGAACTCGCGCTACAACTCGAGAAAGTCCCGTAGCCTCAAACTATCCGATCTCGGGTGAACCACGGTGCTATCGAATCGCCTGGCCCACCTATCCTCATGTCCGCCACGATCCCGGCGATGAATCGGGCCATCTCTTTGTAACCCATCTCCTCTCGCTCCAGCCGTGGACTGAGGCTCGTGCATCGTTGTCTCATCGCCCACCGCCGCGCTCTAAACTCTGCTGGGCGGTGGCGTCGCAAAACTCGCCGTCAAGCACAATCTCGGTCTTGAGGGCTCGCGCTCGTACTCCTCAGATCTCACTAGCGCCTCCGCCGCCTTGCCCACTGGCCGGGTTGCCTTGGCGGAGGCATAATCGGTAAAACGAGATACGTCGAGAGGTCCAACTTACAACACAGCTCTAAGGCACGATCTCAGAATGAGAAGAATGGAAACCAATCCTAAATGTCCTGCAGCCTCCTGATTATAGATGTGGTGCACAACACACCGATAATCAAGATTCTACTAGACACGGTCTGTAGACACTTTCCGAGGATTAACTGCTTTGATACCACTTTTGTCATGACCCGATCCCGGGCCCGTGACTGGTGCCTTACCCCGGGCACCCTAGTGATACAACATCAGAGAAAATCAGCGGAAATAAAACTTAAACATGAAACAAGAGATAAGATCATAAACAAAGCAACCAAACGGTTACCTTCCAATAAAATATATGTATACAAATCTTTCAAACCGAGCAGTTTAATCCTTTTACAAACCCCGCCCACAACAAGATTACTGCACTTAAGAGTTTTTATACAACATGACGACAGGCCCCGCCATACCCGTGAATGTACAAGAACCTACAACTCGAGTAACATACCAAAGATAAGCCTCCGAGAAACGGAGCTTCCTAACGCCGAATCGTGATCCTAAGAGCGAGGATCGTGAATCGATGTACCTCACTGCGGCGTGAACGCAGCCCAAGCGAGGTCGATAACAGTACCAAGTATATGAAATCGAAATATCAGAAATGAAATCATAGCAGTCTATATAAAGCAGGAGACATGTATGATAACCAAACTACAGTTCACAATAAATAAGCAGTCATGTAAGTCAGGGACAATAAGCAGTCATGTAAGTCAGGAACTCACGCCCTCAGAGTCATCACTCAAATATAACTATGGGTCTCACGCCCGCAACATCAATCATGCCCGTGGAATACCTTCCTCACTGCCGGCAGTCTATGATATAATAACACCACGGAGTACACATGAACACCAAGTCTGTACTAACAATACTATACAACCAAAACCACGAAGCTGATACGGGGCAAGTACGAAAGCCGACTACCAGATACCAAGGTCGTGTCACGTAGCTGACCGGGGCAAGTACGAGGGCTAACTACCAGGTACCAATGCCGTATCACGAGACTTCGTCACTAAACTGAACGGGGCAAGTGCGAGGGCTAACTACCAGGTACCAAGGCCGAATCAGCCACGAGACGGGGCAAGTACGAAAGCCGACCACCAGATACCAAGGCCGATCAGTAAAACCTCATGGAGAGTTAGTCCATGGAATAACACTATCAATAGGGAAACGAACCCTCATCATGGCTGCATACCCGTGGACCATCCATCGAGTCAGTATGCACATGGACTATCATAGTGGAAGCATACCCGTGGGCCACCCATCGTGTCAGTATGTCCAAAATGATCAAGAATAACACGACCGGCCCTCCATTCGAGAGACGCGGTAACATAAGAATACAACACTTGCACAACAAGGATATCACACGCAAACATAGGCAAGTTACACACAACTCAAGGTACTTTTTATTTTATGCCAAGGTCCAGGTTTTAACCCCAAAGTACTACGTATGTTAAACTCTTTTTAAAGGATCCATTTCTTTTACAAAGGTCACCCGATACCCGCAGTATAGAGTGACTAACATCTTTTAAGTAAACCAAAACAACTTCCATACTTTCCTTTTAAAACCAAATTAAGGCAATATCATGCCTTCTTTTTAGACCAAAACACTTCTCCTTTTAAAGTCAAGTTACCACTTTAAAACCAATGATAAAACCATTCTTTCGTTTTCATAAAGTCCTTATAACTAACTTCCCATAAAGCTGTTATAACACTTTATGTTTTAAACCAATTTTAAGACAAAACAATGCCTTTCTTTTAAACCAAAAACTCTTTAATTTCCTCAAGTCTCTTTTAGAAATCAAGTTCCTTACTTATTCTCATTTCCGAAATCAGTAAAACATTATTATTTAAAAACCAAGTACTCATTACTCACGAATGAGGTTTCACACTTCTTAACAACTTTCACATCAATTCAATTAAGTCAAGTCTCTTATCTTTTAAGATTAAGTCTCTTAACTTCTAAATTCAAAAACCATTCTTTTATCTTCTTAAGTCGTTATACCTAACTTCCCATAAAGCTAGTATAACTTTTAAGCTTTCAAAACCAAGTATTACTCTTCTTTCAAAACGGTTCTTAAATTTTTTGAAATACTTCAAGATTCTTATTATTCAGGCTTAAGTCAAAAGACATTACCGTAAAACTACGTTCAGTTAACACACGTACGTCTACCGTACTATATATATATTCCTTTAAAATATCATGCTCAAGAGTATAGGAAGAATCACATACCTCGCGACGATTATCGACTATTAGGAAAAAGCTCCAAAGTACTGTAGTCCTGTTAGCCTTTTCCACCCTTCGAGTAGAATTCGCTACTCGCAGTACTTCAACCTATAACGGTTATACAAGTCTATCAATATCTAGACTACTCGGTAGAATAAATCTAGATACAAGATTCTTACGGAAAATTGGGCAGCACTTCCCTACCCGTCAAACTTCACAAGTCTCATCAGAATACACCCTATGTAAATCAGTTCAATTCTCTTCTTATATACCTTCCTAGTATATAACTTATTCTTAATTCTTATACTTCAACAGTATGCAAACTCTAATTACAAAAGAAGGTCAAGCGTATTTACCTCGATAAGCCCAAAATTATCCAAGTTTAAATGTCGATCCCGAATGACGCTTAGCTCCAACTCAGCGCTCAACCCGCTCCAACAACCCTTAGAAGTTCTACGCAACTTCTACTTAATACTTCAACTCTCTATGAAGATTTTCCTTAGGGTTTTGGTTTGAGACTAAAGGACAAAAGGTAGTATTTCCTGCTCTACGTGAGGTAACTTTTGGAATACTACAAGGTATAAGGCTAAGGTATTTGGAATAGTAACAATACTTGGAGAATACTTTCTACCAAGGGGGTGTATTTTACGAGAACAACTAGCCAAAGGGGTACCTCTGGCTTAGCACCACTAGGAAGGGGTACCCTCTCGCCACAAGGCCTTACAGGGGAGGAAGGCTCTTGGACGAGAGCAACAAGAAGAGGGGGATTTTAAGACTTAGAACACATTTGTGGATGAAGAAGTCTTCAACAAGGGAGGGGTATTTATAGGACAACCAAGGGCCAAGATCAAGCCAAGTGGGGGGCAAGTGGAGGGTCAAGATCAAGCCAAGTGCACCCTAACCCTACTCCACAAATCCCTCACAAACATTGACCCATGGATTAGGCCATGAAACATGCCACGAAATGGGCACCAATCGGCCACCACAAACCGTCCACTGAGGTGACAAGTGTCGCCTCTCGTTGGTCCAAAATATTTCATCTCTCGGAAAAATCCGCAAAAATTATAAATGACATAGCCGGAATTTTCCCTTCGCAAGTTCTGTAAAACGTTTCGTCGAAAAACGATTCTTTACGGGGGTTGTGCACAAAATTTCATCCTTGCCTAACTTAAAGGCTCAAACTTTTCTACGTACGCCCACACGTACATACTCTGGAAATACGGGGTATAACATTCTCCCCTCCTTAGAAACATTCGTCCCGAATGTTCCTTCTCAAGACGGATAACGATGAAGTTCCTTCTTAACTTAAACAAGTTGCCAATGCCACACATAGCCACAAATCACACACGCTCCAATACTTAATCCAAGTCTACGAGGAATCACCTCTAACATCACAACAGCTTCCACCCTGGTCTAAAGGATACTCTCTTCGCATCTTCACTTTACAACAAAATGATCTCTTTACTCTTAACACATGCTAGCTTTTTCCCTTACTCGACGCACTCTTCTCGAACACTTGAACTCTTCTAGTATACGTACCATACTTCAGTCGTTACTTCAGTTTCCAAAATCTCTGGAGTGACTACCTCCAAACTTGGTCATCTTACTCACCGCAATCTCCCTTAAGGCCATTCCCGGCCTTCACGATCCGATTCTGGTCGAACATATCCATGAACTCATACGATGGTCATCTAAACTTGGGCCTAGCACCCTCGTGACCCTACCACCTGGCGGGACCACCCAACCGACTTACCTACATCCGGGCTACGGGTTGACCCGCAATACGCCCTCAATCCGACCCTCCGTCGCGCCAACTCTTGCTCCTCGATACGGAACAATCTTACTAATTCACATCATGAAAGCTACCACTTTCATTTTACACAACTCACGGAATTATCCCACAATACATTTATACGCAAACCAAGTATTTTGACAAGACTAACCGTAAAATCTTTTATTCAAGCCGGCCTTACATCTAAGGTCTCAACGTGTAATATTCTAAGGTTCATACCTTCCCTGTCCCCACACTTATTCTTTCAACTATCCATGTCTCTAAACCACAATACACACAAAGCTATCTGTACATAACACTCATCATACAATCATCGTATCACGCATGCAAAACTCTAGAGGGTTAAGGATATACCTGAAAAGATAGGCGGTTCAAAGGACCGCTACAACTGGGAACTTCCACCGCGACCTCCGTGGCTCACGGTGTATGAACATCCCGCCTAGCTATGGAAGGTGAAGAACCCGCAATCGATCTCGTAGTCAGGCTATCCTACCAGCATACTCGGCCTGACAGCCGCCACGGGCCCTGTTGGCCGTAAGAATAACAATCTCCCAAGTTAGTACGACACTCTCCCTTATGAAGTTTTCCACAATGGCCACACTGAGACAAGGGCGACCTCATCCGGCGAGCACTCCTACTCCCGAAAATCAAACACAGGAGCCCCGACCGCTCTTGAATATCCCGGCGTCCCGGCGTCGTGGAGGACCACTGCATCGGGCGGAGGTACATAACTAGTTCACGCCGAGGCGGTCCGCCTCGAAAGTTATCAAAGGACCTCTGCTCGCCCTTCTCGCCGATTCGTCATTCCGCCGACCTCTCCGCTCCTCACATCCAAGTGCATAAGCCTGCATGCGGGCAATGTCCATGCCCGGCTGAAGAGCTACACCCGAACAAGCCTCTGCCAAGTAGTCATCGAGCCCGGTGACGTAGCGGTGCACTCTGTCCTCCACATTGGCTACTAACGCGGGGACATACCGAGCCAAAGAGTCAAACTCCACATTGTACTCCCGAACCGTACGCCCGCTCTGCCTCAATACCAAAAATATGTCGCCGAGCCTCTCGCCGTGGAGGCAAGAAATGTGCAAGAAATGCCTCGAGAACTCGTTCCATACTACCGAAGTGCATGCTCTCCCGACAGCTCCCACGAATCAAAACCACGATCGCAGATCACGCACCGATGCGAACCCAAGACCACCGACTCGGTCTCGAAGCCTCGATCACTCTACGATCCGTCAGAATCGCTTGATGAACTCCCGAGGATCATCCTCGTGCCTCGACCGTAGAACTCGCGCTACAACTCGAAAGTCCCGTAGCCTCAAACTATCCGATCTCGTGAACCACGGTGCATCGAACCGGCTAACGCGGCCTATCCTCATGTTCGCCACGATCCCGCCGAATCGCCATCTCTTTGTAACCCATCTCCTCCGCTTCCAGCCGCGGACCGAGGCTCGTGCATCGTTGTCTCAGCAGCATCGCTGCGCTCTAAACTCACGGGCCGGTGGCGTCGCAAAACTCGCTGCCTCAAGCACAATCTCATCGACCGCTCGCGCTCGTACTCCTCTCAGATCTCACTAGCGCCTCTACGCTTTGCCCACTGGTCCCGGTTGCCTTGCGGAGGCATAATCGTAAAACAAGATACGCCGGAGGGTCCAACTTACAACACTTTCTAAGGCACGATCTCGAATGAGAAGAATGGAAACCAATCCTAAATGTCCTGCAGCCTCCCGATTATAGATGTGGTGCACAACACACCGATAATCAAGACTCTACTAGACACGGTGCAGAGACACTTTCCGAGGATTAATCGCCTGATACCACTTTTGTCACGACCCGATCCGGCCCGTGATCGTGCCTTACCCGGCACCCTGGTGATACAACATCGAGAAAATCACGGAAATAAAACTTAAACATGAAACAAGAGATAAGATCATAAACAAAGCAACCAAACTGTTACCTTCCAATAAAATATATGTATACAAATCTTTCAAACCGAACAGTTTAATCCTTTTACAAACCCCGCCCACAACAAGATTACATGCACTTCTAAGAGTTTTTATACAACATGACGGGACAGGCCCCGCCATACCTCGAATGTACAAGAACCTACAACTCGTGGTAACATACCAAAGATAAGCCTCCGAGAAACGGAGCTTCCTAACGCCGAATCGTGATCCTAAGAGCGAGGATCAAGAATCGATGTACCTACCGTGGCATGAACGCAGCCTCAAGGAGGTCAAGCAACAGTACCAAGTATATGAAATCAAAATATCAGAAATGAAATCATAGCAGTCTATATAAAGCAGGAGACATGTATGATAACCAAACTACAGTTCACAATAAATAAGCAGTCATGTAAGTCAGGGATAATAAGCAGTCATGTAAGTCAGGGACTCATGCCCTCAGAGTCATCACTCAAATATAACTATGGGTCTCACGCCCGCAACATCAATCATGCCCGTGGAATACCTTCCTCACTGCTGGCAGTCTATGATATAATAACACCACGGAGTACACATGAACACCAAGTCTGTACTAACAATACTATACAACCAAAACCACGGTTCGAGCACGGCAAGTACGAAGCCGACTACCGATACCAAGCGCCGTGTCACGAATGGCCGGCAAGTACGAGGGCTAACTACCGTGTACCAATGCCAGATCACGAGACTTCATCACTAAACCGAACGGCAAGTGTGAGGGCTAACTACCGTGTACCAAGGCCGAATCACCACGAGACGGCAAGTACGAAGCCGACCACCGGATACCAAGGCCGATCAAGAAACCTCATGGAGAGCTAGTCCATGGAATAACACTATCAATAGGGAACGAACCCTCATCATGGCCGATACCCGGATCATCCATCGAGTCGATGCCCATGGACTATCATAGTGGAAGCATACCCGTGGGCCACCCATCGTGTCAGTATGTCCAAAATGATCAAGAATAACACGACCGGCCCTCCATTCGAGAGACGCGGTAACATAAGAATACAACACTTGCACAACAAGGATATCACACGCAAACATAGGCAAGTTACACACAACTCAAGGTACTTTTTATTTTATGCCAAGGTCCAGGTTTTAACCCCAAAGTACTACGTATGTTAAACTCTTTTTAAAGGATCCATTTCTTTTACAAAGGTCACCCGATACCCGCAGTATAGAGTGACTAACATCTTTTAAGTAAACCAAAACAACTTCCATACTTTCCTTTTAAAACCAAATTAAGGCAATATCATGCCTTCTTTTCAGACCAAAACACTTCTCCTTTTAAAGTCAAGTTACCACTTTAAAACCAATGATAAAACCATTCTTTCGTTTTCATAAAGTCGTTATAACTAACTTCCCATAAAGCTGTTATAACACTTTATGTTTTAAACCAATTTTAAGACAAAACAATGCCTTTCTTTTAAACCAAAAACTCTTTAATTTCCTCAAGTCTCTTTTAGAAATCAAGTTCCTTACTTATTCTCATTTCCGAAATCAGTAAAACATTATTCTTTAAAAACCAAGTACTCATTACTCACGAATGAGGTTTCACACTTCTTAACAACTTTCACATCAATTCAATTAAGTCAAGTCTCTTATCTTTTAAGATTAAGTCTCTTAACTTCTAAATTCAAAAACCATTCTTTTATCTTCTTAAGTCGTTATACCTAACTTCCCATAAAGCTAGTATAACTTTTAAGCTTTCAAAACCAAGTATTACTCTTCTTTCAAAACGGTTCTTAAATCTTTTGAAATACTTCAAGATTCTTATTATTCAGGCTTAAGTCAAAAGACATTGCCGTAAAACTACGTTCAGTTAACACACGTACGTCTACCGTACTATATATATATTCCTTTAAAATATCATTCTCAAGAGTATAGGAAGAATCACATACCTCGCGACGATTATCGACTATTAGCAAAAAGCTCCAAAGTACTGTAGTCCTGTTAGCCTTTTCCACCCTTCGAGTAGAATTCGCTACTCGCAGTACTTCAACCTATAACGGTTATACAAGTCTATCAATATCTAGACTACTCGGTAGAATAAATCTAGATACAAGATTCTTACGGAAAATTGGGCAGCACTTCCCTACCCGCCAAACTTCACAAGTCTCAGAATACAAATTCTATGTAAGTACATTCAATTCTTCTTATATACCTTCCTTGTATATAACTTATACTTAATTCTTATACTTCAACAGTATGCAAACTCTAATTACAAAAGAAGGTCAAGCGTATTTACCTCGATAAGCCCAAAATTATCCAAGTTTAAATGTCGATCCTGAGCGACGTTTAGCTCCAACTCTGGGCGCTCCAACCCGCTCCAAACAACCCTTAGAAGTTCTACGCAACTTCTACTTAATACTTCAACTCGCTATGAAGATTTTCCTTAGGGTTTTGGTTTGAGACTAAAAGGACAAAAGGTAGTATTTCCGGGCTCTACGTATAGAGGTAACTTTTGGAATACTACAAGGTATAAGGCTAAGGTATTTGGAATAGTAACAATACTTGGAGAATACTTTCTACCAAGGGGGGGTGTATTTTACGAGAACAACTAGCCAAAGGGGTACCTCTGGCTTAGCACCACTAGGAAGGGGTACCTCTCGGCCACAAGGCCTTACAGGGGAGGAAGGCTCTTGGACGAGCAACAAGAAGAGGGGGATTTTAAGACTTAGAACACATTTGTGGATGAAGAAGTCTTCAACAAGGGAGGGGTATTTATAGGACAACCAAGGGCCAAGATCAAGCCAAGTGGGGGGCAAGTGGAGGGTCAAGATCAAGCCAAGTGCACCCTAACCCTACTCCACAAATCCCTCACAAACATTGACCCATGGATTAGGCCATGAAACATGCCACGAAATGGGCACCAATCGGCCACCACAAACCGTCCACTTGAGGGTGACAAGTGTCGCCCTCTCGTTGGTCCAAAATATTTCATCTCTCGGAAAAATCCGCAAAAATTATAAATGACATAGACGGAATTTTCCCTTCGCAAGTTCTGTAAAACGTTTCGTCGAAAAACGATTCTTTACGGGGGTTGTGCACAAAATTTCGTCCTTGCCTAACTTAAAGGCTCAAACTTTTCTACGTACGCCCACACGTACATACTCTGGAAATACGGGGTATAACACCCTGTCCCGTCGTTGTTGTTATAAAACTCTTAGAGGTCTTAGTACTGCTGTGGGCAGGGTTTGTAAAGGATGTAACTGTTCAAGTTTTTATTTATATATTCAGAAAGGTAACCGTTATGGTTAGCTTGTTTTCTTATTTCACTGTTTATCTTTTATGAGTTTTTATTTCCGCTGATTTTCTTTGATATTGTATCACTAGGGTGCCCGGGGTAAGGCACCAGTCGCGGACCCGAGGTCGGTTCGTGACAAAAGTGGTATCAGAGCAGTTAATCCTCGGAAATTGTCTACAGACCGTATCTAGTAGAGTCTTGATTATCGGTGTGTTGTGCACCACACCTATAATCAGGAGGCTGCAGGATATTTAGGATTGGTTTCCATTCTTCTCACTCTGAGATCGTGCCTTAGAGTTGTGTTATAAGTTGGGCTCCCTCTGGCGTATTCGTATGTGCTAGTTATGCCTCTACGCAAGGCAACCAGCCCGTGGCGGCGCGCAGGAGAGCGAGTCATGAGTAGAATACGAGGGTTACGAGGCACAGCCCACCATTACCCGAGATAGTGCTTCATTCGGGAGTTCTGACGCCGCTAGCTCCGAGAGTTTAGCAAGAGCGTGAGCATCGAGACCACGATACATGAGTCTCCAGTTCCACGACCAGGAGCCGATGATACGAGTTACAAGGAGATGGCCCAGTTACTAGCTAGGCTTGTGGCTAGGAATGAGGACAGACGAGAGTCGGAGGTTCCGGTAGTACCAGTAGTTCACCCTAGATCCGATAGTTTAAGATTTCGGGACTTCTTGAGTTGCAGTCCACCCGAGTTCTATGGATTGAGAACTGAGGAAGATCCTCAGGAGTTTATTCGACAGTTGCAGCGGATCATGAAAGTGATCAAGACCTCAGAGACATAGTCGGTGGTATTGGGTTCACATCGGCTGCATGATACTGCGGTCGACTGGTTTGATTCATGGGAACTATCCCGAGGGGGAGCATGCGCCTCTAGCTGGTTGGGACGAGTTCTCAGAGGAATTTCTTACACACTTCTTGCCCTCGCAGATGAGGAGAGCTCGGGCCGATAGATTTATGATGTTGAGGCAGAACGGGCGGACGGTTCGGGAATATAGTATAGAGTTTGACTCATTGGCTCGTTATGTCCCCGCTTTAGTGGCAGACATGGAGGATAGAGTGCACCGATATATCACGGGTCTAGATAATTATCTAGGGAAGGGATGTACAAGAGTAGCTCTTCAGTCAGGCATGGACATTGCCCGCGTACAGGCTTATGCGCAATAGACGGAGGAACGTAGAGATCGACGGATTAACCAAGATCAGTAGAAGAGGGCCAGAACAGCAGGGTCCTTTGGTAACTTTCGAGACGGACCTTCTCAGCAGCAGACTGGTTATGCACCTCCGCCAGTACAGAGTGGTCCTTCACAGGCTTCAGGACGTTCGGGGTTTGCAGGAGTTGGTCAGAGCTCCAGGGTTTCCGGTTCATAGATTTACATAGGTCCTAGCCAGCCAGATTCAGTTTTCCCTCAGTGTTCACTATATGGTAGGCGTCATCCCGGGAAATGTCGTCTTTTTACTAGTGATTGTTTTACCTGCGGCCGTCAGGGCCATGTGAGGAGAGAATGTCCTAGTAGGAGGGATACCGGTGGGATGACTTAGCCTACTGTCGCAGTCAGATTCGAGTTCGAGGCGGAAGAAGTTGTTAGCCAGAGGAGGCCACCCCCACCTCGATGTGGCCGTTGTGGTAGGTGTCATTGTGGGGAGTATCGTACTACTTCGACAACTTGTTATACTTGCGGCCAGCAGGGCCATTTTGCGAGAAATTATCCGACCAGAGGTGGCGCGGATGTTACGACTCAGCCTTCGAGATCAGTGGTTGGTTCATCACCTTCTATAGTTATGCGCCCAGCAGAGCAGGATTTGGATTAGAGCGACAAAGGAAAAGTGAAGCAATAGTTACAGGTATTTACTTAACCCTCTAGAGACTAGTATGCGTGATATGATGACCTAATGTTAAGTGTTATGTTCGGATATCATTGTGTAAGTTGTGATTAGAAAACATGGGTAGTTGAAAAGGTAAGTATGAGGACATGGAAGGTGTGAGCCTTAGAATATTACACGTGGAGACCTTAGATGCAAGGTCGTCTTAAGTAAAAGATTTTACGTTTTTGATCCTTGTCGGGGTACATTGTATACGTGGAGTATATTCAGGTGATAAGTCCATGAGTGGTGTGAAATGGAAGTGGATAGTTGAGCTTAGAAGACCACTAGGTTCTCATGACTTGAATAATGAGATTGTTCCGGACCAGGAACGAGAGTTAGTACGAAGTGGGTCGGGTTGAGGCCATATCGCGGGTCAACCCGCAGCCCGGAATGTGGTGGGATCAGTTTGAGGTGGTCCCGCTAGATGATAGGGTCACGAGGGTGTTAGGCCCAAGTTTAGGTAACCATCGTACGAGTTTGTGGATGCGTTCGACCGATGGTCGGGCGATGGTCAACCCATCTTGTCTTTCGATCGGGGTATTTACTCGGCGGAGGGTTATGCGAGATGTTATATATCAGGAAGGTTGTAAGGCTGCATGGGGTTCCTACTTTTATTTTACGACAGGCAGTGGAGCCCAGTTTACGGTTTTTTTTTTTTTTCTGGAGGTTTTACTAGACGGGGTTAGGAACTCAGGTAAGTCTCAGTATTGCATTCACCCTCGGGCTGACGGACAAACAACGCGTATTATCCAGACATTTGAGGATAGGTTACGGGCCGGTGTTTTGATTTTAGGGGTAGCTGTGAGGATTATTTGACTCTTGTTGAGTGAGTATTATAATAGCTACCATTTCAGTATTCGGATGGCGCCTTATGAAGCCTTGTATGGGCGGAAGTGTAGGTTGTCGGTCGATTGGTTCGATGTTGGCAAGGTTCAGATAGTTGGTCCATACTTGATTCAGCAGGATGTAGATAAGGTGAAGCTTATCCAGAAGAGGTTATTGGGAGCTCAGAGTCAACAGAAGTCGTGCGGATAATCGGCGTCGACACTTGGAGTTCAAGTTGACGGTTGGTCTTCTTGAAGGTACCACCCCGGAAGGGTGTGACGAGAATCGGAAAGCAGGGGGAATGTTACACCCCGTAAGTCCAGGTCTAACATGTTATATAGTCATAAACAACTTAACAACTATAATTCCTTCTTTATATAACATGTGGCGACTAAACTAGTAACCAAATTGAATTACAATCTTAAGGCTAAACATACTAGTTTTCGGATTAGGGTTCCAATAGACAATACACTTATCAAACTTCATAATATATATCTCATACTTGCTAATATCCATAACTACAACAATAAGTAATCTTAATTACTAAAACGACAAAAATGTTACCTTTACAA
This sequence comes from Przewalskia tangutica, assembly GCA_029844215.1. Classification (NCBI taxonomy): domain Eukaryota; kingdom Viridiplantae; phylum Streptophyta; class Magnoliopsida; order Solanales; family Solanaceae; genus Przewalskia; species Przewalskia tangutica. The sequence goes on from CM056725.1 coordinate 80,673,054, forward strand.
GCCCTTAAAAAAAAATCCAAGATTCCAAGTCGCTCCTTAGCAATTCTTAGATCCTTTTCTTATGTTCCAATCCGCTCCAAGCACTCCTTAGAAGCTCATGAAGAACTTCTCTTCATGTTCCATCTTCAAAGTTGAAGAACACCCTAGGGTTTCGCCTTGCGACTAACGTAAAAACGTCGTTTTTCCGAAATCTTTCCATTGAGATATCCTTACAATACCCTTAGGGACCTTGGGTTAAAGTCTTGTGGCTAATGGATCATAACTACAAAAATTTTGTGTGAGAGGGGAGGCAAACCCGAGAGCATCTCTAAAGAGAACAAGGGTTCTTCAATTTTTCTAAGTGTAAAATAGCCTTGTCTTGCTACATGGATGATTATATAACACATTGGAGGGTCTAGATTATAACACTTGTAAAGTTTGGAGGGAAGAGATCAAGCCAAGTGGCCCTTGGACTTAGTCAACAATATCAAGCTCTTAATTAGCAATACTTTGTCATCTATACATTGGTCAAATGACCATTTTACCCTTAATCATTTCGTCCAAGCCATGTGGGGGATGTGCCACGTGTCGCCCTCCCATTCGTCCATAAAATTCCGTAACCCCCGTGGGCCCCACGTGACCAATTCCGTAAAAATAAATTTCCATAAAGATACTAAGTTCCATACTCTTCAAAAAATGCATTTTGAGAATCCAATTCTCCTCAACAAACATTTTTCCTTTCCGACGTTCGGAAGATTTTCCGTCGGAAAAACAATTCTTCCTTTTGTACTAATTTCCAGTCTTGTGTTCCTTACGTACATTCTTATTAAACATGTCCTGGAACATGGATTGAAAAGGAATTGGAAAGATTGATAAGTTGTTGCACCTTTGGGCCGAGAATGGCATTGTATTGTGGACTAGTTTGGTATTAATTGTGGGGCGGAATTTTACACGTATTGTAAGGCGTGTAATCCCCTTTGATTGGATGTTGTATTGGGCCTTAAATGTGGCGTGTTTGGTTATTGAATTCGGCCTTGAAAAAGGTGGCAAAGTATGTAGAAACAAAGGAAGTGCTGTCCGATTTTCCGTAGAATTTAGTGACTTTGCACTTAGAATATTCTACGTTCGAAGCTAGAGGTTAATGGATGTATTATGGCCATTATAGGTTGAAGTACTAGATATAGCGTACTCTACTTGAAGGATGGAATACCTATCAAGGTTGAAGTACTTTGGAGCATTTTGCTATTTGTCGATAATCGTCGCGAGGTATGTGAACCTCTTCCTTCTTTTGACATGATTCTATGTATGGAATGTACATGTGGTATTATTTCATGTTTTCTTCTACTCTTAGAAGTTAAGAAGTATGTATGTTGATTTACTCTATGTAAATGTTATGTCTGAGTTATCCTAAGTTCTTACCAAGTCTTATGGGGGACGTTGGTAAGAGTCGTTAGGAGGTATTTGGAGCCAAGTTGACTTGGCTAATTTACGGCATGAATAGGAATAAGTATCGAACAAGCCATTGCAGCGTTAATAAAGGAAAATGTAATGACGAAAAACAAGTAGAATTCTCCATCTGCATAGAAGCTAAGATAAGACAAAATTGTATTACATTTTCAAGATCATGGCTGCTTTAATGAGATCAGTATAAACAAGTATAACATATTCACACATATAAGGCATATGTTGCTTAATTTAAAGAGTTTACGTTATGAAGTGTTAAGACTATGAACTACGTGTTATACCCCGTATTTCCAGAGTATGTACGTAAGGACGTACGTGGAGAATTTGAGCCTTAAGTTAGGCTTTGGTTCGAAATTTGGGCACAAGTGCCGAATAGAGTCGTTTTTCCGAAAGCGTTTCCACGACTACGTTGGGAAAATTCCGGCTATGTCATTTAGTATTTTTGCGAATTTTTCCGAGAGACGAAATGTTTTGGACCAACGGGAGGTGACACTTGTCACCTCAGTGGCGTTGGGTTGGCCGATTGGGTCACGTTTCTTTGGCCTCTTGGCTCCTTGTTTTGGCCTTGTTTTGTGGCTTGTTTGGTGCCATGTTTTGTGCCTTGTTTTGTGGAGTAGGGTTTAGGGTGTACTTGGCTTAATCTTGTCCTTACACTTGCTATACACTTGGAAGGATCTTGGCCCTTGGTTGGCCTTTGGTTTTGCTATAAATACCCCACAAGTGTGAAGACTTCATCCATTCCAAAACTTCCAAGTCTTGAAACCCTCTCCTCCCCCTTTGTGAGCTCTAAACCGAGAGCCTTCCTCCCCTTTTCGTGTGGCCTTTGGCCGAGAACACCCTCCCAGCCTAGTGTGCTAGCGAGCCTACCCCACATTGGTAGAAAGTTGTCTTCCAAGTATTGTTATAATGCCCAAAATACCTTAGCCTTGTACCTTGTAGTATTCCAAAGATACCTCTATACGTAGAGCCAGGAAATACTACCCTTTTGTCCCTTTAGTCTCAAACCGAAACCCTAAGAAAATCTTCATTGATTGATTGAAGTATTTAAGTAGAAGTTGGTTAGAACTTCTAAGGGTTGTTTGGAGCGGGATGGAGCACCCGGAGTTGGAGCTAAACGTTGCTAAGGATCGACATTTAACTTGGATAATTATGGGCTTATCGAGGTAATTATCTTGTCCCTCTATTTGTAATTGGAAATTACATGTTATTAGAATATATAGTTGAAGTATACTATATATAGAACTAAGCTTAGTACTGCGGCAATGTCTTTTGACTTAAGCCTGAAGAATAAAGAAAAGAAGCGCATTTGTATTTACATAGACCGTATTGCGATGACTTGTGTAGTATTCTTGAGTAGAATTGTACACGCCGGTTAGGCGTGTAAACCCCGGTTGGCTTGGTGGCGGCCTCGATAGAGGAGGAGATTTCTGTTGTTGCGGGGAGGTCTTTGAATTTTACGTAGAAATGGAACCTTGTGTTTTGAAGTTAATAGACGTTTGTGACCTTTCTAGGTGAAAGTACTAAGAGTAGCGTATTCTACTTGAGGAGTGGAAAGGGCTAGCAAGGTTGTAGTACTTGGAGCATTTTGCTTATTGTCGATACTCGTCGCGAGGTATGTGAACCTCTTCCTATCTGTTCTAGCATGATATGTGTGTAGCTATGTAGTGCGGTGGGCGTCACGGGTGCTAAGTGTATTTGTTTGGTTTAAACATAAAGTGTTATAACGGCTTTATGGGAAGTTGGTTATAACGACTTTATGTAGGTAAGAAAATGGTTTATTGATGTTAGAAGTTAAGAGACTTGATCTTATAAGATAAGAGACTTAACTTATTTGTTTTAATGTGGATGTTTGTGTGAAACCTCATTCGTGAGTAATGAGTACTTGGTTTTTAAAGGGATAATGTTTTACTGATTTCGGAAATCAGAATGTGTATCGACAGACCACTGCAACGTTAATAAAGGAAAATGTATTGAATAATGATGTGTTGTATATAAACCAGTAGAAACCTCCATCTGCATAGAAGCTAAGATGAGACAAAATGATATTACATTTTCTAGATCATGGCTGCTGTAATAAGATCGTTATAAACAAGAATAAACTACTCACATATATGACATATGTTACTCAATTGTTTTAAAAGAGATTAAGACTATGAGTTATGAAACCTTTCTAAAATAAGTGACTTGAGCATTTGAAAATGAGAAGCTTGAGTAATTGAAACTAGGCAAACTGGAACTTAGGAAAAGAATGTTGTTACTTGATTTTGAAAAGGAATGTGGGTTGGTCATTCTAATACTACGGGTATAGGGTGACTTTTATAAAAGTAATGGATCTCTTTTAAAAGAACTTAACGTATGTAGTACTTTGGGGTTAAAAACCCGGACTTTGGCATAAAATGAAAGTACTTTGAGTTGTGTGAAACTTGCCTATGCTTGTTGTTGTGAAACTTGCCTATGCTTGTTGTTGTGAAACTTGCCTATGCTTGTGATGATAGCCTTTGTTGTGCAAGTGTGGTATTTACGTATTCTGGCGTCTCTCGATAGAGGCGGTCGACTTGTTGAGAACTTACTTGGACGTCTTGTGATGATGGAGAATTCCACGGGTATGTTTCCATTTTGATTCTTGTCTTGTTGTTGATGTCACATGGACATGTCTACCGACGCAGATTCGGGGCATCGGCCGTGCGGAGTTGATTACCGATATATTGTTATTGTGGTTACATGGACATGTCTACAGGTAGAATTCGGGGCATGTGGCCGTGCGGCGGGGTTGATCACCCAAGATATTATTGTTGATGTCACATGGGCGTGTCTGCACCGAGGTAGAATTCGGGCATGTGGCCGTGGGGCATTGGTATTATTGTTGCATCATGGACATGTCTACACCGATCTGAGTCCGGCATGCGGCCGTGATCGAACATGATTGATGTTGTGGGCGTGAGACCCATAGTTATATTTGAGTGATGACTTGAGGCGTGAGTCACGATCGACATATTCGCTTATGTTGTGGCAGTAGTTTGGTTATCATACATGTCTCCCCTCTATATAGACTAGTATGATTTCATTCTGATATTTCTGATTTCACATACTTGGTACTGTTATCTTGACCTCCTTGAGGCTGCGTTAAATCCGCAGTAGAGGTACATCGGTCGTGGATCCTCGCTCTTAGGATCTCAGTTCAGCGTTTTGGGAAGCTCCGTTTCTCCGGAGGCTTATCTTTTGGTATGTGTTCCCTGAGTTGTAGGTTCTTGTACATTCAGGGGTATGGCGAGCCCTGTCGTCATAGTTGTTGTAAATCTTAAGTGCAGAAATCTTGTTGTGGCGGGGTTTGTAAAAAAGATTAAAGCTCGTTTTGAAAGAGTTGTATTTATATATGTTATTGGAAGGTAACCGTTGGGTTGGCCTGTTTTATGATCATATATCTTGTTTCTTGTTTAAAGTTTTATTTTCCGCTGGTTTTCTCTGATGTTGTGTCACTAGGGTGCCCGGGATAAGGCACCAGTCACGGGCCCCGGAACGGGTCGTGACACTACGAAACTTGATTCTAAAAGATAAGAGACTTGAAGTATTTTGAAAGTATACGATATTTGGTTTTCGAAAGTATAAGTCTCTTGGTTATAAAAAGAATGTGTTTGCCTAAAGTATAAAGTTAGTATAACGACTTTATGGGAAGTGGGTTATAATAGCTTTATGGAAAATTAAAAGAGTGGTTTACTCTAAGTAATGATAAATGTTTTGAAATAAAGAAAGGCTAATGGATTTAAAAGCATCAATTGCTTAAGTTTTAAGGAAAGAAGTCACTTGATTTAGAAGCCGAAAAATGTATTTCTAAAAGTGTAGTGACTTAGGTAAAATGTAAACAAGCCTTGATACTACGGGTGTTAGTATCTTGGGGTTTTATATGAAAAGGAGTCTTTTGAAAAGAATGTAAGCACGTAGTACTTTGGGTTAAATTCCCGGATTTTTATGTGTGAAACGAAAGTGCCATGAGTTTATAAAAATGGAAGTCTAAAGGTTTAATGAACTTGCCTATGTTTGCTTGTGATAGCTTTGAGTGCAAGTATTATATGTTTACGTTGTCGTGACTCTCGATCGGAGAATTTGTCTTGTTGTAAGTTTACTTGGACGTACTGACGGTGATGTGGGATTCCACGGGTATGCTTCCATTATGATTGATCATTGGACATGCTTATACGATGTGGGATTCCGGGGCATGTGACAAGGAGGCGGGTTAGATTCGGTTGTTTTATTACCCGTGGACATGCTTATACGATGAGGATTCCGGCACGCGACCATTACATGTCGACTATTACTCGTGGGCTAGCTCCCATGAAGACTGCGCTACGATGAGGATTCCGAGGCACGTTATGGCCATACTTATACGATGAGGATTCCGGCATGCGGCCACGTTATATATATATATATATATATGTATTTGTATATGTGTACGAAGCGGTGAGTAGGATGCCACGGCGCGTCACATGGTTATATGTTACACCTACGGTGTCGGCGATGATGTAGGATTCCACGCGTAAGATATATATATGTATTGTGTATGTATGCAAGCGGTGAGGTGGGATGCCACGGGCGCGTCACATGGTTATATTTTACACTTATGATCGGCGGTGATGGGGATTCCACGCACGCGCTTTGATATTTGTGTGACTTGATCGCGTCCCAGTTAGTAGGGTAGTATATCGTCCCTCCATAAAGGGCGGATTATGTTATGAAAGATAAGTAAGTTATATGGTAATGAACTTAATGATTTCTCCTAAGTATGTACGTAAGATTTGGCTATAACTCTTAATGGAATGGAAAAGATAATAATGTGCAATTAAGTTCATGAGTGGTAATGACACGACAGGATCTGGTATGTACTTTTTATACTTGCCTCTGTCATTCTTTTGTACAATTATGATTTGTTCACTGTACCTTATTTTCCGTTCTATATTAAATTTTTGTTATCGACCCCTTCGAAGCTGCGTTAAATGTCGCAGTTTAGGTATTACGATTATGGATCCGCGAGCTTAGGATCTGGTTCAAAGATATTGAGATGGCTCAATGTTCCGAGTTGTCATGGCTATGTATATTCGAAGTGCAGCGGGGCCTTGTCCGTCATAGTATTTGTTCAAATCTTAAGTGCAGTATTCATCTCGTAATGGGTGGCTAGAGTTGTTTTTACATTGTTAAACAGTGTAGACCCTTTCGGGTAATTTTTTATGTTATGGCAGCCTTATCGGCTTGGCCTTGTTAAAAAAAAAAGAGTGTTATTTATCTTCCGCAGTTTTTTTTTTATGTTGTATGATTTGAAGGGTGCCCAGGTAGGGCACCAGTCGCGGCCCGGGGTCGGGTCGTGACAAAAGTGGTATCAGAGCAGTTAGTCCTCGGAAAGTGTCTACAGACCGTGTCTAGTAGAGTCTTGATTATCGGTGTGTTGTGCACCACATCTATAATCGAGGAGTGCAGGACATTTAGGATTGGTTTCCATTCTTCTCACTGAGATCGTGAGATAGAAAGTGTTGTTAGGGTCGTCTCTCACTAACGAGTTATGTTGATTGCAATACGAGAAAGCGTGATGACCCAGGAAGGACTATGTGGATTGCGTATCCAGGTTGGTAATGATTATAGTATAGTTGGTATTATGACATACAGCTATACGGAGTTATGTATGAGGGTCAGATGCGTGTTGCCTAGAATGAGTTTAGATTACCAAGAGTTGGTAAAGACTAACTAGATACCGGGAAGGTATGGAACAGTTAATGAATTCTCGTCAAGGTCTTATGTTTTATTTTTGAGATAATTGGGGAAGGATGAGCTGTCTGATAGGGCAGTGAACCCTTAAGAAGTCATGTTAAGAAACTTAATGGAATATCATGTTAATATATTATGCTACGTGGTAGGCTTAAAGAGAATTGTACGGATGAGGTCCGTATGGAGTAAGTAATGGTCGTTGTGATCAAGACAACATGGTTATGGTATTATGAGAAGTTTTTTGTACCCGTTTACTGGGGGACTGGTAAGGTAGGCTTGGAGCATGGAAATTGCGAGCCTAAGAATTTTGATGACCGCTGAGACCTTAGATGTACAAGGTCTTCTCGGGTAGAAAGATTTATTATAGACCAAGAATAAGAGTTAAGTGCGACGGTGGGACGGGGTGAGGACTGTGCGGGTCGCCATGCTTTGAAATGGAGTGGGATCGGTTGGTAGTAGTTCCGCTACGTGGCGAGTCCACGAGTGCAAGGCAAGCCTAGTTAATTGTTTCTACGGGTTCGTGGACGCGTTCCACTAACCAGTCGTAGGAGTCGGAAATGGCCTTATGTTGTTTAAAAGAGTGACTCCAAAGATTAGAGGCCAGAATCGGTATGGAAGTTATGTATGTATGCTAGTATGAGTTGGAAGTACGGAAAGAGTACGACCAGTCAGAAAGATAACAACCAAGTGTAAAGGAATAGAGCCTAAATCCATAAGAACCTTTCGAGGTAACTACACCCGTGAGTGTGTGGGGTGGTAGCTGAGCGGGAATATGAGATTTTCCCGGTGATGATATAGTCGTCAGACCCTAGTAGACCTAGTAGAGAGGATTATGACAGACTTTGAGGTCATTAGGAGTATGGGCTAGTTGGCTTCGTGAGTTCCAAGGTTGACATTTTAGTATAAGTATTGTTATGTGGCCATGGGTGGCATATATTGTATGAAGGGTGTAGTAAAGGGAGACTATGTCGCTATCTAATTAGATTGGACTCCGGAAGAACATTCGGGGACGAATGTTTCTAAGGGGGGAAGAATGTTACACCCCGTCAGTCCAGGACATGTTTAATAAGAATGTACGTAAGGAACACAAGACTGGAAATTAGTACGAAAGGAAGAATTATTTTTCCGACGGAAAATCTTCCGAACGTCGGAAAGGAAAAATGTTTGTTGAGGAGAATTGGATTCTCAAAATGCATTTTTTGAAGAGTATGGAACTTAGTATCTTTATGGAAATTTATTTTTACGGAATTGGTCACGTGGGGCCCACCCGAGGAATTTTACGTTTTGTGGGGCCCACAGGGGTTACGGAATTTTATGGACGAATGGAAGGGAGACACGTGGCACCTTCCCCCACATGGCTTGTACGAAATGATTAAGGGTAAAATGGTCATTTGACCAATGTATAGATGACAAAGTCTTGCTAATTAAGAGCTTGATATTGTTGACTAAGTCGAGGGCAGCAGCTTGATCTCTTCCCTCCAAACTTTACAAGTGTTATAATCTAGACCCTCCAATGTGTTATATAATCATCCATGTAGCAAGACAAGGCTATTTTACACTTAGAAAAATTGAAGAACCCTTGTTCTCTTTAGAGATGCTCTCGGGTTTGCCTCCCCTCTCACACAATTTTTTTGTAGTTTTGATCCATTAGCCACAAGACTTTAACCCAAGGTCCCTAAGGGTATTGTAAGGATATCTCAATGGAAAGATTTCGGAAAAACGACGTTTTTACGTTAGTCGCAAGGCGAAACCCTAGGGTGTTCTTCAACTTTGAAGATGGAACATGAAGAGAAGTTCTTCATGAGCTTCTAAGGAGTGCTTGGATCGGATTGGAACATAATAAAAGGAGCTAAGAATTGCTAAGGAGCGACTTGGAATCTTGGATTTTTTTTAAGGGCTTGTAAAGGTAACATTCTTGTCGTTTTAGTAATTAAGATTACTTATTGTTGTAGTTATGGATATTAGCAAGTATGAGATATATATTATGAAGTTTGATAAGTGTATTGTCTATTGGAACCCTAATCCGAAAACTAGTATGTTTAGCCTTAAGATTGTAATTCAATTTGGTTACTAGTTTAGTCGCCACATGTTATATAAAGAAGGAATTATAGTTGTTAAGTTGTTTATGACTATATAACATGTTAGACCTAAGAACATGGATTGAAAAGGAATTGGAAAGATTGATAAGTTGTTGCACCTTTTGGCCGAGAATGGCATTGTATTGTGGACTAGTTTGGTATTAATTGTGGGGCGGAATTTTACACGTATTGTAAGGCGTGTAATCCCCTTTGATTGGTTGTTGTATTGGGCCTTAAATGTGGCGTGTTTGGTTATTGAATTCGGCCTTGAAAAAGGTGGCAAAGTATGTAGAAACAAAGGAAGTGTTGTCCGATTTTCCGTAGAATTTAGTGACTTTGCACTTAGAATATTCTACGTTCGAAGCTAGAGGTTAATGGACGTATTATGGCCATTATAGGTTGAAGTACTAGGTATAGCGTATTCTACTTGAAGGATGGAATACCTATCAAGGTTGAAGTACTTTGGAGCATTTTGCTATTTGTCGATAATCGTCGCGAGGTATGTGAACCTCTTCCTTCTTTTGACATGATTCTATGTATGGAATGTACATGTGGTATTATTTCATGTTTTCTTCTACTCTTAGAAGTTAAGAAGTATGTATGTTGATTTACTCTATGTAAATGTTATGTCTGAGTTATCCTAAGTTCTTACCAAGTCTTATGGGGGACGTTGGTAAGAGTCGTTAGGAGGTATTTGGAGCCAAGTTGACTTGGCTAATTTACGGCACGAATGGGAATAAGTATCGAACAAGCCATTGCAGCGTTAATAAAGGAAAATGTAATGACGATAAATTATATTAAAACAAGTAGAATTCTCCATCTGCATAGAAGCTAAGATAAGACAAAATTGTATTACATTTTCTAGATCATGGCTGCTTTAATGAGATCAGTATAAACAAGTATAACCTATTCACACATATAAGGCATATGTTGCTTAATTTAAAGAGTTTACGTTATGAAGTGTTAAGACTATGAACTACGAAACTTGATTCTAAAAGATAAGAGACTTGAAGTATTTTGAAAGTATACGATATTTGGTTTTCGAAAGTATTAGTCTCTTGGTTATAAAAAGAATGTATTTGCCTAAAGTATAAAGTTAGTATAACGACTTTATGGGAAGTGGGTTATAATAGCTTTATGGAAAGTTAAAAGAGTGGTTTACTCTAAGTAATGATAAATGTTTTGAAATAAAGAAAGGCAAATGGATTTAAAAGCATCAATTGCTTAAGTTTTAAGGAAAGAAGTCACTTGATTTAGAAGCCGAAAAATGTATTTCTAAAAGTGTAGTGACTTAGGTAAAATGTAAACAAGCCTTGATACTACGGGTGTTAGTATCTTGGGGTTTTATATGAAAAGGAGTCTTTTGAAAAGAATGTAAGCACGTAGTACTTTGGGTTAAATTCCCGGATTTTTATGTGTGAAACGAAAGTGCCATGAGTTTATAAAAATGGAAGTCTAAAGGTTTAATGAACTTGCCTATGTTTGCTTGTGATAGCTTTGAGTGCAAGTATTATATGTTTACGTTGTCGTGACTCTCAGTTGGAGGGCCGGCTGTCTTGTTGTAAGTTTACTTGGACATACCGACAGTGATGTGGGATTCCACGGGTATGCTTCCATTATGATTGATCCTTGGACATGTTTATACGATGTGGGATTCCGGGGCATGTGACCAGGAGGCGGGTTAGATTCCCGGATTTGTTTTATTACCCATGGCCATGCTTATACGATGAGGATTCCGGCATGCGACCATTCTATGCGACTATTACTCACGGGCTAGCTCCCGTGAAGACTGCGCTACGATAAGGGATTCCGAGGGCACGTTATGGCCATGCTTATACGATGAGGGATTCCGGGGCATGCGGCCACGTTATATATATATATATATATATATGTGTTGTATATGTGTCTGCAAAGCGGTGAGGTAGGATGCCACGCGCGTCACATGGTTATATGTTACACCTACGGTATCGGCGATGATGTGGGATTCCACGCGTAAGATATATATATGTATTGTGTATGTGTACGCCGACAGTGAGGTGGGATGCCACGGGCGCGTCACATGGTTATATTTTACACTTATGACTGTCGGCAGTGATGGGGGATTCCACGGGCATGCTTTGATATTTGTGTGACTTGATCGCGTCCCAGATTGGGTCGGGTAGTATATGCGTCCCTCCATAAAGGGCCGGATTATGTTATGAAAGATAAGTAAGTTATATGGTAATGAACTTAATGATTTCTCCTAAGTATGTACGTAAGATTTGGCTATAACTCTTAATGGAATGGAAAAGATAATGATGTGCAATTAAGTTCATGAGTGGTAATGACACGGCATGATCTGGTATGTACTTTTTATACTTGCCTCTGTCATTCTTTTGTACAGTTATGATTTGTTTACTGTACCTTATTTTCCGTTCCATATTTGGTACCTGTTATCGACCCCTTCGAAGCTGCGTTCATGTCCGCAGTTTAGGTACACGATTGTGGATCCGCGACTTAGGATCTGGTTCAAAGATATCGAGATGGCTCCAATGTTCGGAGTTGTCATGGCTATGTATATTCGAAGTGCAGCGGGGCCTTGTCGTCATAGTATTTGTTCAAATCTTAGAAGTGCAGTATTCATATGTGGATGGCTAGAGTTGTTTTACATTGTTAAGCAGTGTAGACCACTTTCGGGTAATTTTTTATGTTATGGCAGCCTTATCGGCTTGGCCTTGTTAAAAAAAAAAGAGTGTTATTTATCTTCCGCAGTTTTTTTTTTATGTTGTATGATTTGAAGGGTACCCAGGTAGGGCACCAGTCGCGGCCCGGGGTCGGGTCGTGACAGGGAACTTAGCCCGAGGTACTTTGGGCCTTTTCAGATCATTTTTAGAATAGGCCAGGTTGCCTATAAGTTAGCACTGTCGTCCGACTTAGGAGGCAGTATGTCCGGTCTTCCATGTTGCTATGTTTCGGAAGAGTATCGTGGATCCATCCAGAGTGTTCCCAGTTAATGATGACCAAGTTGGAGATAGTAACCCCGAGATTTTTGAAAACTGAAGCAATGACAGAAATGTGGTACGTATATTAGGAAGAGTTCGAGTGTACGAGGAGGGTACGACAAGTAAGAAAAGAGGCGAAGATGTGTTAAGAAGATGGAAGTGTCCTTGTTATAAAGTAAAGATGTGAAGAAAATATCCTTTGGACCATGGGTGGAGCTAATAGTATTGTTATACGCTTTAGAGATGATTCTTCGTTGGCTTGGATGTGAGTTTTGCGCGTATGTTGTATTATGGCCATGTGTGGCATAATTGGTTTCGTAAGTATAGTAGGGAAGACTATCAAACGCAGTATGTTTGGAGACTTAGAAGGAACATTCGGGACGAATGTTTCTAAGGGGGGAAGAATGTTACACCCCGTAGTTCCAGGGTATGTATACGAGGACGTACGTACGAGAATACGACACAAAAATTGGAAAGGAAGAAAGATGTGATTTTTCGACGAAAAAGTTTTCGGATTTTGTGAAGGAAAAAGGTTCGTTAATGGGAATTGGATTCCCAGATTTGGTATTCGGACTTTTTGGAATATTAGATGATTATGGAATTTTATTTCCGGAATTGGTCACGTGGGGCCCACGGGGAAAATTTACGGTTTTGTGGTGCCCACTTTATTTTCGGATTTTTGGCTTTACGGATATTTTCGGAAGATGAAATATTTTGGACGAGTAGGGGGGCGACACGTGTCACCCCCATGTGGCCATGTTGGCCGAATAGTTGGAGGACAAGTGTCTTGGACGTTTTTTGTGGACAAGTGGCTCCATTTTTGTGGTGGACATTTGGTTGGTAGAATCCACACACACTTGTCCCCAATCCTCACCATACACTTGCTTTAATCCTAGCCCTTGATTTCTCTATAAATACCCCCTTGATTTCAAGACTTATTTCATCCACACTTAAGAGTTTCCAAGGCTAAAATATACTCCCTCCTTAGTATAATTCTCGTCCAACACCCCCCTTTGTGTAGAGAAATTCTTCAAGTGTTGTTGTTATCCCAAATACCTTAGCCTAGTATCCCTAATGGTATTCTAAAGAAATCCCAACATAAGAGCCGGAAATACTACTTTATTCCTTTAGTCGCAAAATGAAACTGTTACACCCCGTAGTTCCAGGGTATGTATGTGAGGACGTACGTACGAGAATACGACATTAAAATTTAAAAGGAAGGAAGATGTGATTTTTCGACGGAAAAGTTTCCGAACTTCGTGAAGGAAAAAGGTTTATTACTGAGAATTGGATTCTCAACTTTGGTATTTAAGACTTTAAGAATTATGGAATTTATTTTTACGGATTTGGTCATGTGGGGTGTTATACCCCGTATTTCCAGAGTATGTATGTGAGGACGTACGTACATTTGTACAAACCCTAATTAGGTTAAGGATAGAATTGTGAACTTTCAACGGAAAAGATTCTGAACCTTGTGAAGGAAATTCTGCGTTTTTAATATTTTAACCGATTACGGATTTTTCCGAGAGACGAAATATTTTGGACCAATAGGAGGGCGACATGTGTCACCCTTAGTTGGCATGTGTTGGACGAAATGTTGGCCAAGTGGACATGGTCAAATGGTCAAAGTCTTGGAAGATATTTTCTTTTGGTGAGTGGGAGTAGGTATGTTGGACGTTTTTTGTGCCTAGTGGAAGGCCACATGACTCATTGTTGTGGGGGACATATGTCCCAAGGTTGTGGTGGACATATGTCCCAACATTGTGGTGGACACTTGGTTGGAAGACCTCATTCTTCACATGGATCCCAATCTTCACCCTCCACTTGCTTTGATCTTGGCCATTGATTGGCCTATAAATACCCCTTAAGTTCAAGACTTATTCTTCATCCACTTAACAATTTCCAAGTCTCAAAAACTCCCTCCCTTTGAGCTCTCGTCAAACCCCTTTCCCCTTCCTTGTTGGTCTCAGAAACCCTCCCCTTGGTAGAAAAATACTCTTCAAGTATTGTTACTATTCCAAAATACCTTAGCCCAAATACCTTGTAGTATTCCAAAGTTACCTCTATACAAAAAAGCCCGGAAATGCTACTTTATATCCCTTAGTCACAAAACGAAACCCTAGGAAAATCTTCATAGTTGGTTGAAGTATTAAGTAGAAGTTGTGTAGAACTTCTAAGGGTTTCTTGGAGCGAATTGGAGCGTACGGAGTAGGAGCTAAACATTGCTCAGGATCGACATTAAAACTTGGATAATTTTGGGCTTATCGAGGTAATTAATCTTGTCCTTCTATTGTAATTGGAGATTACATATCGTAGTAGTTTAGAATTAAGTATAATTTTTAGAAGGATGGTATAAAAGAAGAGAATTGAACGGTAATTACATAGGAATTTGTATTCTGAGACTTGAGTAGTTTGACTGGTGGGAAGTCTTGCCCAATTTTCCGTAGAAGTAAGAACCTTCTGCTTAGAATATTCTACAGAGTAGTATAGACGTTGATAGACGTATTTGACTATTATAGGTTGATACTCTGCGCGCGACATATTCGACTTGGCAGGTGGATTTCGCCGAGGAGGTATGTGATTCTTCCTATCCTCTTGAGCATGATATTTTTAAAGAATATATATAGTACGGTAGACGTACGTGTGTTAACTGAACGTGGTTTTACTTCGATGTCTTTTGACTTGTGTTTTAAATAATAAGAATCTTGAAGTATTTCAAAAGAATTAAGAATCATTTTTGAAAGAAGAGTAATACTTGGTTTTAAAAGCTTAAGAGTTATACTAGCTTTATGGAAAGTTAGGTATAACGACTTAAGCAAGATAAAAAGAACGGTTTACTTAATTGTTTATGGAAGCCTTGTATTGATTTCGGAAAGGGGAAATAAGTATCGAACAAACCACTGCAGCGCTAATAAAGGAAAATGTATCGACTAAGTAAGTATTATTAAAACCAGTAGAAACCCCCATCTGCATAGAAGCTAAGATAAGACAAAATTGTATTACATTTCCTAGATCATGACTGCTTTAATAAGATCATTAATAAACAAGTTTTGATTTTCTTAAAAATTTCAAAGTAAGAACTTGATTTATAAAAGACAAAGACTTGAAAAATTGAAGTGTTTTCATTTAAAAAGGAAGACATGCTTTTGTCTTAAGTTGGTTCAAAAAGAAGGTAGGGAAATTGTTTTGGTTTACTTAAAAAGATAGTCACTCTATGTTGGTACTACGGGTATCGTGTGACTCTTGTGAAAGAAACAGATCTTTTTAAAGAGTTAATGTATGAAGTACTTTGGGGATAAAAACCCGAACTTGTTGACATAAAATAGAAAGTACCTTGTGTGAATAACTTGACTATGTTGGTTTGTGGTAGCCTTGTAATACTTTCTTGTTGGTTTGATAAGTAAACATGTTATGATGCTACGTGTGTTAGTATCTTGTAACGTTTTGTGTAAAGGGGGTTCCCTTGTTGTGCTTATGTTGTTTAACGATAAGCCGTTGTACTGCTATTATATCACTTACACCCCTGACTTGAAATTCCGAGGGTTAGCCGCCCTCGATGCGAGGAATACCTCATGCGGTGCATGTGACCTATGCGGGCTGCGGGAGTTCGAGATTGATCATTCGGTGTATTATCCGTCACGAGTGCCTCATGCGTGCAATGTGACTATGCGATGCATGTGAAATAGCCGCAATGTAAAAATGTAAAATGGCCGTTAGACAACGGCTATTTTCTGCAAAGGGCGGGACTGGGGCGGGACTGGGGCGGGGTCGGGGCGGGGTCGGGGCGGGATCGGGGCCTGGCGGGGTCGGGCGGGACCATACCCTGTCCCGCCCCGGTTCGAGCCCCGGTCCCGCTTTTTTTTTTTTTAGCGGGGTCGTGTCGGGGTCGGGGTCGGGTCGGGACCGGGACGGGGTCGGGTCGGCCCGGCCCACTGGCCAGCCCTACTCTATATAGAGGCTCACGGTTTTGAGGACTTTTGAAGGAAGAAATTTTGCAATTTTTGTTCTAAATTCACAATACTTTAAACCAAGGTACCTAAGGGTATTGTAAGGTTATCTCAATAGAAGGATCCCGGAAAAGTGGCGTTTTATTAGTATTAGTCATGGCGAAACTTAAGGAGTTCTTCAACTTTGAAGTTGGAACTTGAAGATGAGTTCTTCATAGGCTTCTAAGGAGTGCTTGGAGCGGATTGGAACATAAGGAAAGGAGCTAAGAATTGCTAAGGAGCGACTTTGAATCTTGGGAAGATTAAGGGCTTGTAAAGGTATAATTCTTGTCGTTTTAGTAATTAAGATTACTTATTGTTGTAGCTATGGATATTAGCAAGCATGAGGTATTTAGTATGAAGTTTGATAAGTATATTGACTATTGGAACCCTAATCCGAAAACTAGTATGTTAGCCCTTAAGATTGTAATTCAAGTTGGTTACTAGTTTAGTCGTCACATGTTATATAAAGAAGGAATTATAATTGTTAAGTTGTTTATGACTATATAACATGTTGGACCTAAGAAGTTGGATTGAAAAAGAATTGGAAAGGACTTTGTGTTATTGAATGAGTTAGCCGAGAATGGCCTTGATTATTGTATTGTTTTGTATTGTTGTGGGGCGGAATTTTACACGTATTGTAAGGCGTGTAATCCCCTTTGTATTTGCTGAATTGATTTGAGCCTTAAATGTGGCGTTTGGTTATTGAATTCGGCCTTGAAAAAGGTGGCAAAGTATGTAGAAACAAAGGAAGTGCTGCCCGATTTTCCGTAGAATTTAGTGACCTTGTACTTAGAATATTCTACGAAGAGAGCTAGAGGTTAATAGACGTTTTATGACCATTATAGGATTGAAGTACTACGAGTAGCGTATTCCACTTGAAGGGTGGAAAAGGCTAGCAAGGGGATAGTACTTTGGAGCATTTTGCTATTTGTCGATAATCGTCGCGAGGTATGTGAACCTCTTCCTGTTATACCCCGTATTTCCAGAGTATGTACGTGAGGACGTACGTACGAAAGTTTAAGCCTTAAGATAGGCAAGGGTCGAAATTTGTGCACAACTCCCGAAAAGAATTGTTTTCCGACGAAACGTTTTCCAAACTTTGCGAGGGGAAAATTACGGTTGCGACTTTAATAATTTTTGCGGATTTTTCCGAGAGATGAAATATTTTGGACCAACGAGAGGGCGACATGTGTCACCCTCAAGTTGGCGGATTGTGGGACGTTTCTTGGCACGATTTTGAGGCCTAAAACAAGGGTCAATGTTTGGAGTGATTTGTGGAGTAGATGGCTAGGGTGCACTTGGGCAAATCTTCACCCTCCACTTGCCCACCACTTGTCTTGATCTTGGCCATTGAAGGCCCTATAAATACCCCCTTGGTAGAAAAGTATTCTCCAAGTATTGTTACTATTCCAAAATACCTTAGCCTTATACCTTGTAGTATTCCAAAGTTACCTCTATACGTAGAGCCCGGAAATACTACCTTATATCCTTTTAGTCTCAAAACGAAACCCTAAGGAAAATCTTCATAGTTGGTTGAAGTGCTAAGTAGAAGTTGTTTGGGAACTTCTAAGGGTTGTTTGGAGCGGGTTGGAGCGCCCAGAGTAGGAGCTAAACGTTGCTCAGGATCGACATTAAATCTTGGATAATTTTGGGCTTATCGAGGTAAATATCTTGTTCCCCTATTGTATTTAGAAGTTTGCATACTGTTGAAGTATAAGAATTAAGTATAAGTTATATACAAGGAAGGTATATAAGAAGGGAATTGAACTGTACTTACATAGGATTGTATTCTGATGAACTTGTGTAGTTGTGGTAGGGAAGTGCTGCCCAATTTTCCGTAGAATCTTGTATCTGGATTTATTCTACAGAGTAGTCTAGACATTGATAGACTTGTATAACCGTTATAGGTTGAAGTTCTGCGAGTAGCATGTTCTACTTGAAAGATGGACAAGGCTAGCCGGGTTATAGTCGTGGAGCGTTTTGCTAATAGTCGATAATCGTCGCGAGGTATGTGATTCTTCCTATCCTCTTGAGCATGATATTTTAAAAGAATATGTATAGTACGGTAGACGTACGTGTGTTAACTGAACGTGGTTTTACTGCGATGTCTTTTGACTTGAGTCTAATAATAAGAATCTGAAGTATTTCAAAAGAATTAAGAATCGTTTTTGAAAGAAGAGTAATACTTGGTTTTAAAAGTTTAAGAGTTATACTAGCTTTATGGGAAGTTAGGTATAACGACTTAAGAGTGATAAAAGGAACGGTTTACTTAATTGTTTTATGAAAGCCTTGTATGGATTTCGGAAATGAGAATAAGTATCGAACAAACCACTGCAGCGCTAATAAAGGGAAATGTATTGACTAATTAAGTATTATGAAAACCAGTAGAAACCTCCATCTGCATAGAAGCTAAGATGAGACAAAATGATATTACATTTCCTAGATCATGGATGCTTTAATAAGATTGTTATGAACAAGAATAACCTACTCACATATAAGGCATATGTTTCTCAAATTGTTTTAAAAGAGAATTATATTATTAAGTGATTAAGACTATGAACTACGAAACCTTTCGAAAATGAGAAACTTGAGCATATGAAATTAGGCAAACTTGAACGTTTGGAAAATAATGTTGTACTTGATTTTACAAAGGGAAGTGTTTTGGTTTACTTAAAAAGATAGTCACTCTATTTTTATACTACGGGTATTGTGTGACTTTTGTGAAAGAAACGGATCTTTTAAAGAGTTAATGTATGAAGTACTTTGGGGATAAAAAACCCGAATTTGTTAACATAAAGTAGAAAGTACCTTGTGTGAATAACTTGATTGTGTTGGTTTGTCATAGACTTGTAATACTTTCTTATTGATTTGATAAGTAAACATGTTTAGGATGCTACGTGTGTTAGTATCTTGTGATGTTTGTGTAAAGGGATTTCCCTTGATTGTGCTTATGTTGTTTAACGATAAGCCGTTATGATAGTATTGTACCACTCACCTCTTGACATGATACCGGTGGTTAAGCTGCCCTCCGATGCGGGGTATACCTCAGGCAGTCTGGGACTATGATTCGAGAATACCTCATGCGGGTCCAGTGGGCCTATGCGGAGCTACGAGAGTTCCAGGTTAGTGTGCGGTCTATATGGCCATGCGGTCTATGTGGCCATGCGGACCACGGGTCGGGGCGATCTTAGGGAGTAGCTACCCTCGATGCGGGAATACCTCATGCGGGCCTATGTGTGTGGCTATGCGGGTCAGCGGAAGTTCGAGTTAGACGCGCACATTTGATCTGCGAGGCGAGTGGCGGCCGATCATGTGGCGATGCAGAAAGACCTTGTGATCTGATTTTATGACATTGTTGGTGCGTAGGTTTTAGTAGTCGGCTATGCCTTCGTACTTACCGTCACGGTTTTATTATGACACGTGGGACACGGTGTTCGTGAGTATTCCTTGGTGCTTTTATATCATAGGCCGGCGGTGAGGAAGGTATTCCACGGGCATGATTGATGTTGTGGGCGTGAGACCCATAGTTATATTTGAGTGATGACTTTGAGGCGTGAGTCACGACTTGACATATTTGCTTATTTATTGTGAACGTAGTTTGGTTATCATACATGTCTCTGCTTTATATAGACTACTATGATTTCATTTCTGATATTTTGATTTCACATACTTGGTACTGTTGTCTTGACCTCGCCGAAGCTGCGTTAAATCTGCGCGGTAGAGGTACACGATCGTCGATCCTCGCTCTTAGGATCACCGCTCAACGTTTTGGGAAGCTCCGTTTCTCGGAGGCTTATCGATGGTATAGTCCACTGTCGTTGTAGGTACATTCGTGGTATGGCGGGGCCTGTCCGCCATTGTTGTTATAACATTCTTAGAAGTGCATGTAATGCTGTTGTGGCGAGTTTGTAAAGGGATGTATCGTTCGGGTTCAAGTTTTTTTATATATATGCCGAAGGCAATTTTCTCGAATAAAGCTTTCTCACTTCATATTATTTCATGTCTTGTTTTATATTCCGTGATTACTCGATGTATGTCTACTTGGGTGCGGGTAAGGCACGATCACGAGCAGGTTAGTCGTGACAAAAGTGGTATCGAGCGATTAATCCTCGGAAAGTGTCTGAGCACTGTATCTAGTAAGTCTTGATTATCGGTGTGTTGTGCACCACACCAATAATCGTGAGGCTATAGGATATTTAGGATTGGTTTCCATTCTTCTCACTCTGAGATCGTGCCTTAGAGGCTGTTATAAGTTGGACCCTCGATGTATTTCTTTCCACTTACGATTATGCCTCGCGTAAGGCAACCGGGCGAAGAAGGCAAAGCGTATGGAGGCTGCGAGTAAATCTGAGAGGTTACGAGGCACATGCCCAATCATCACTGGGGTGGTGCTTCATTCGGGAGTTACGCTATGTCGGCCCAAAGAGTTTAGCCAATGACGGCGATTCCTACTGCGGCCATGATATTTGAACCTTGATTCCACGACCCGATGGCGAAAGTATGGGCGAAAGAGACGACCATTACTAACTATGGATTTAGCAACCGGAAAGTATATTATGTACCGATTTATCACGGGTCTTGATGAGTATCTAAGAGAGGTTGTGCAAGAGTAGCTCTTGATCGAGCTTGAGCATGGCTGCGTCTGAGCTTATGCGCGAGCAGCGTAAGGATCGGCGGGTTAACCAAGATCACCAAGAGGCGAGCAGCGAGGTCCTTTGTTAACTATCGAGGCGGACCTTCTCAGTAGCAGACGGGTTATGCGCCTCCGCCCGGTCTGAGTGGTCCTCGCGAGGTTCGGGGCGTTCGGGGTATCGCGGGAGTTGGTGAGCTCGGGCTTCGGTTCACGGCTATCGTAGGTTCTAGCGGTAGGTTCGATTTTCCTCGGTATTCACGGTATGGCGTCGTCGGGAATGTCATCTTTTTGTTTGTGCTTGTTTTACCTGCGGCCGTCAGGGCCATGTGCCGAAAGGGTGTCCTAGTAGGAGGGATGTAAGTAGGAGACTCACGCCCGGGATCGGTGACGATTCATCACCGTCCACAGCTATGCGCCAGTGGTGATTGATTAGAACGACAAAGGGTAGTGAAGCAGTAGATACAGGTATATCCTTAACCCTCTAGAGATTTGTATGTGTGATAAAATGAGTATATTTTAAGTGTTATGTTCAGATAGCATTGTGTTAATTGTGATTAGAAATCATGGTTAGTTAAAAGGGTAAGATTGGGGATAAGGAAAGTGTGAAATGAAAGAGGGTAGTTGAGCTAAGAATGACCACTAGGTTTTCGTAACTTGATTAGTGAGATTGTTCCGGATCGGGGAACAAGAGTTTGGCGCGATAGCGGGTCGGGTTGAGGACCGATCGCGGGTCAACCCGCGGCCTGTAATGTGGTGGGGTCAGCTCGAGGTGGTCCCTTGATTGGTCGTCACGCGGTGTTAGGCAAGTTTAGTTAACCATCGTGCGAGTTCGTGGATGCGTTCGACCGATGGTCGGGCGATGAGTCGACCCATCTTATCTTCGATCGGGACCGTGTACTTGCGATGGGTTATGCGAGATGTTATTTATCGGGAAGATTGTAAGGCTACACAGGGTCCCTACTTTACTTATGACATGCAGTGGAGCCCAGGTTACGGCTATTTCTTTTTCTGGAAGTTTTACCAGGCAGGGTTAGGAACTCAGGTGAGTCTCAGTATTGCATTCACCCTCGGGCCGGTGTTTTGATTTCAAAGATAGCAGCGAGGATTATGTGCCTCTTGGTTGAGTGAGTATTATAATAGCTACCATATCAGTATTCGGAGGGTGCCTCATGAAGCCTTGTATGGGCGGTAGTGTAGGTTGCCGGTCGATTGGTTCGATGTTGGCAAGATTCAGATAGTTGGTTCATACTTATTTCAGCAGGATGTGGATAGGGTGAAGCCTATCCAGGAGAGGTTATTGGCAGCTCAGAGTCAACAGAAGTCGTGCGGATGATCAGCATCGACACTTGGAGTTCTGGTTGACGGTGGGTTTTCTTGAAGGTACCACCCCGGAAAGGGTGTGACGAGTTTTGGAAAACAGAGGAAACTTAGCCCGAGTTACTTTGGGCCTTTTCAGCTCATGTGAAGAATAGGCCAGGTTGCCTATATGTTAGCATTTGTCGTCCGACTTAGGAGGCAGTACGTCCGGTCTTTCGTGTTGCTATGATCGGAAAATATCGGAGATCCATCCAGAGATTTTGGAAACTGAAGCAATAACAGAAATGTGGTAAGTTGTGAGAAGGAGTTCGAGTGTACGAGGAGGGTACGACCAGTAAGGGAAGAAGCGAGCATGTGGTAAGAGAATAGAAGTGATCATTTCTTTTGTAAAGTGAAGGTGCGAAGGGAATATCTTTTAGACCTTGGGTGGGAGCTTTTGTTATGCTAAGAGGTGATTCCTTGTGGACTTGGATTTAGTAATTGCGCGTGTGTTATTTTGTGGCCAGGTGTGGCATTGGCAACTTGTGTTGTTAAGAGGAACTTATTGTTATCTGTATCGAGAAGGAACATTCGGGACGAATGTTTCTAAGGAGGGGAGAATGTTATACCCCATATTTCCAGAGTATGTACGTGAGGACGTACGTACGAAAGTTTAAGCCTTAAGATAGGCAAGGGTCGAAATTTGTGCACAACCCCCGAAAAGAATTGTTTTCCGACGAAACGTTTTCCAAACTTTGCGAGGGGAAAATTACGGTTGCGACTTTAATAATTTTTGCGGATTTTTTCGAGAGATGAAATATTTTGGACCAACGAGAGGGCGACATGTGTCACCCTCAAGTTGGCCAGTTAATGGGACGTTCTTGCACGATTTTGAGGCCTAAAACAAGGGTCAATGTTTGCAGTGATTTGTGGAGTAGATGGCTAGGGTGCACTTGGGCAAATCTTCACCCTCCACTTGCCCACCACTTGTCTTGATCTTGGCCATTGAAGGCCCTATAAATACCCCCTTGGTAGAAAAGTATTCTCCAAGTATTGTTACTATTCCAAAATACCTTAGCCTTATACCTTGTAGTATTCCAAAGTTACCTCTATACGTAGAGCCCGAAAATACTACCTTATATCCTTTTAGTCTCAAAACGAAACCCTAAGGAAAATCTTCATAGTTGGTTGAAATGCTAAGTAGAAGTTGTTTGGGAACTTCTAAGGGTTGTTTGGAGCGGGTTGGAGCGCCCAGAGTAGGAGCTAAACGTTGCTCAGGATCGACATTAAATCTTGGATAATTTTGGGCTTATCGAGGTAAATATCTTGTTCCCCTATTGTATTTAGAAGTTTGCATACTGTTGAAGTATAAGAATTAAGTATAAGTTATATACAAGGAAGGTATATAAGAAGGGAATTGAACTGTACTTACATAGGATTGTATTTACAGTAGACTTGTGTAGTTTGACGGGTAGGGAAGTGCTGCCCAATTTTCCGTAGAATCTTGTATCTGAATTTATTCTACAGAGTATTCTAGACATTGATAGACTTGTATAACCGTTATAGGTTGAAGTTCTGTGAGTAGCATGTTCTACTTGAAAGATGGACAAGGCTAGCCGGGTTATAGCCGTGGAGCGTTTTGCTAATTGTCGATAATCGTCACGAGGTATGTGATTCTTCCTATCCTCTTGAGCATGATATTTTAAAAGAATATGTATAGTACGGTAGACGTACGTGTGTTAACTGAACGTGGTTTTACTGCGATGTCTTTTGACTTGAGTCTAATAATAAGAATCTGAAGTATTTCAAAAGAATTAAGAATCGTTTTTGAAAGAAGAGTAATACTTGGTTTTAAAAGCTTAAGAGTTATACTAGCTTTATGGGAAGTTAGGTATAACGACTTAAGAGTGATAAAAAGGAACGGTTTACTTAATCGTTTTATGAAAGCCTTGTATGGATTTCAGAAATGAGAATAAGTATCGAACAAACCACTGCAGCGCTAATAAAGGGAAATGTATTGACTAATTAAGTATTATGAAAACCAGTAGAAACCTCCATCTGCATAGAAGCTAAGATGAGACAAAATGATATTACATTTCCTAGATCATGACTGCTTTAATAAGATTGTTATGAACAAGAATAACCTACTCACATATAAGGCATATGTTTCTCAAATTGTTTTAAAAGAGAATTATATTATTAAGTGATTAAGACTATGAACTACGAAACCTTTCGAAAATGAGAAACTTGAGCATTTGAAATTAGGCAAACTTGAACGTTTGGAAAATAATGTTGTTACTTGATTTTACAAAGGGAAGTGTTTTGGTTTACTTAAAAAGATAGTCACTCTATTTTTATACTACGGGTATTGTGTGACTTTTGTGAAAGAAACGGATCTTTTAAAGAGTTAATGTATGAAGTACTTTGGGGATAAAAAACCCGAACTTGTTAACATAAAGTAGAAAGTACCTTGTGTGAATAACTTGATTGTGTTGGTTTGTCATAGCCTTGTAATACTTTCTTGTTGATTTGATAAGTAAACATGTTTAGGATCTGGCGTGTGTTAGTATCTTGTGATGTTTGTGTAAAGGGGTTTCCCTTGATTGTGCTTATGTTGTTTAACGATAAGCCGTTATGATAGTATTGTACCACTCACCTCTTGACATGATACCGGGGGTTAAGCTGCCCTCCGATGTGGGGTATACCTCGAGCGATGCAGGACTATGATTCGAGAATACCTCATGCGGGTCGGTGGGCCTATCGCGAGCTACCAGAGTTCGAGTTAGTGTGCGGTCTATATGGCCATGCGGTGCATGTGGCCATGCGGACCACGGGTCGGGGCGATGTCGGGAGTAGCTACCCTCGATGCGGGAATACCTCATGCGGGCCTATGTGTGTGGCCTATCACGAGTGCGGAAGTTCGAGATTAGGCGCGCATTTGATCTGCGGCGAGTGGCAACTTCGATCATGTGGCGGTCTAGAAAGACCTTGTGATACAGTTTTACGACAGTGTTGGTACTGTGGGTTTTAGTTGTCGGCTATGCCTTCGTACTTACCGTGACGGTTTTATTATGACAGTGGGACACGGTGTTCGTGAGTATTCCTTAGTGCTTTTATATCATAGGCTGGCGGTGAGGAAGGTATTCCACGCATGATTGATGTTGTGGGCGTGAGACCCATAGTTATATTTGAGTGATGACTTTGAGGCGTGAGTCACGACTTGACATATTCGCTTATTTATTGTGAATCGTAGTTTGGTTATCATACATGTCTGCTTTATATAGACTACTATGATTTCATTTCTGATATTTTGATTTCACATACTTGGTACTGTTATGCGACCTCGCCCGAAGTGCGTTAAATCTGCGGTAGAGGTACACGATCGTCGATCCTCGCTCTTAGGATCACGATTCAGCGTTTTGGGAAGCTCCGTTTCTCGGAGGCTTATCGATGGTATAGTCCCACAGCCGTTGTAGTACTTACATTCGGGGTATGGCGAGAACCACTGTCCGCCATTGTTGTTATAACATTCTTAGAAGTGC
Source organism: Przewalskia tangutica (assembly GCA_029844215.1). Classification (NCBI taxonomy): domain Eukaryota; kingdom Viridiplantae; phylum Streptophyta; class Magnoliopsida; order Solanales; family Solanaceae; genus Przewalskia; species Przewalskia tangutica. The sequence continues at coordinate 80,698,767 of CM056725.1, forward strand.
ATGTAATGCTTGTTGTGGCGAGTTTGTAAAGGATATGCTATTGGGTTCAAGTTTGTTTTTATATATATGCCGAAGGGAAATTTTTCTCAGATAAACTGTTTCTCACTTCATATTATTTCATGTCTTGTTTTATATTCCGCTGATTACTCTGATGTATGTCTACTTGGGTGCCCGGGTAAGGCACCAGTCACGGGCCCGGGTTCGGGTCGTGACACTTCCTATCTTTTCTAGCATGATTGTTGTGAACTATGTAGTACGGTAGACGTACGTGTGCTAAACGAATTTTGGTTGGTTTAAAACATAAAGTGTTATAATAGCTTTATGGGAAGTTAGTTATAACGACTTTATGTAGGTAAAAGAATGGTTTGTTGTTTTTAAAAGATAAGAGACTTGACTTATATTTGACTTGATATGAAATGTGAAGAACTTTAATTGTGTTAAAAAGTGGTGAAACCTAATTCGTGAGAAATGAGTACTTTGTCTAAAGAAAAGGAAAAGGAATAAGTTATATTGATTTCGGAAAATGGGAATAAGTATCGAACAAGCCATTGCAGCGTTAATAAAGGAAAAAGTAACGACAATTAATTATATTAAAACAAGTAGAAACCTCCATCTGCATAGAAGCTAAGATAAGACAAAATTGTATTACATTTCCTAGATCATGGCTGCTTTAATAAGATCATTGTAAACAAGTACAAATTTTCTTAAACTCCAAAGTAAGGAACTTGATTTATAAAAGAGAGAGACTTGAGGAATTGAAGTGTTTTTGGTTTACAAAGAAGGCATGGTTTTGTCTTAAATTGGTTTAAAAAGAAGGCATGGTTTTGTCTTAAATTGGTTTAAAAAGAAGGCATGGTTTTGTCTTAAATTGGTTTAAAAAGAAAGGCATGGTTTCGTCTTAAATTGGTTTAAAACATAAAGTGTTATAATAGCTTTATGGGAAGTTAGTTATAACGACTTTATGAAAACAAAATAATGGTTTTATTATTGGATTTAAAAGGGTAACTTGGTTTTAAAAGGAGAAGTGATTTGGTTTAAAAAGAGGGCACGGTATTGTCTTGGTTTATTAAAAAAGAAGGTATGGAAATTGTTTTGGTTTACTTAAAATAATAGTCACTCTATTTTGATACTACGGGTATCGTGTGACCTTGGTAAAAGAAATGGATCTTTTGAAAGAATTTAATGTACGTAGTACTTTAGGGTTAAAACCCGAATTGTTGGCATAAAATGGGAGTACTTGAGTTTATATAAATGGTGAATCTATTTACATGTTAATGAAAGTCTAAGAGTATGTTGAACTTGCCTATGCTAGTTGTGATAGCCTTTGTTGTGCAAGTATTGTATTTCTATACCACCGCGTCTCTCGATGGAGGGTCGGCTGACTTGTTGTGAACTTATTTGGATGTACCGGCTGTGACGGAGGATTCCACGGGTATGCTTCCATTATGATTGATCTTGGCCATGCTTATACGATGAGGATCTTGGGCGTGCGGCGGGATCGCGGGTTAGATGCCCGCGCGTTTCATTACTCCATGGTCATGCTTATACGATGAGGGATTCCGGGGCATGCGACCATGTTATATTATTACTCCATGGGCTAGCTCCCCGTGAAGATATGTACCCACGATGAGGGATGTCGGGGGACATGTATATTGTTACTCCATGGGCTAGCTCCCCATGAAGACTGCCTCTGATGAGGATCCGAGGGCACGTCATGGCCATGCTTATACGATGAGGGATTCCGGGGCATGCGGCCGAGTATATATATATATATGTATATGTATTGTATATGTGTATGCCGACAGTGAGGTAGGATGCCACGGGCGTGTCACCTGGTTTTTATGTTACACCTACTACGCGATGATGGAGAGATTCCTCGGGCGGGAGGTATATATATATGTATTGTATATATATGCAAGCCGGTGAGTAGCATGCCACAGGCGCTACGAGTATGATTTATGTCATAGGCTGCCGTGATGAGGAAGGAATTCCACGGGCATGAGTGATGACTTTGAGGCGTGAGTCCACGACTTGACATGGCCGCTTATATGTCATGTATCGTAGTTTGGTTATCATACATGTCTCTACTTTATTTAGACTATTATGATTTCATTTACGTATTTTGATTTCACATACTTGGTACTGTTGTCGACCTCCTTCGAAGTGCGTTCATGCGCGGTAGAGGTACACCGGTTGTTGATCCTCGCCATGGGATCATAGTTCAGCGTTTTGGGAAGCTCCGTTTCTCCGAGGCTTATCTTTAGTATAGTCCTGTCATTGTAGGTACTTGTACATTCGTGGTATGGCGTGGCCTGTCCGTCATAGTTGTGGTTACATTCTTAGAAGTGCATGTAATCTTGTTGTGGCGGGGTTTGTAAAAGGATATAAGCTGTTTGGGTTTTATGTATATATCTGAGAAGGTGACCGTTTTAGTTAGCTTTGTTTTCTTATATTTCATTGTTTCATGTCTTTGAGTTTTTATTTCCGCTGGTTTTTCTCTGATGTATTATCACTAGGGTGCCCGGGGTAAGGCACCAGTCGCGGGCCCGAGGTCGGGTCGTGACAAAAGTGGTATCAGAGCAGTTAATCCTCGGAAAGTGTCTACAGACCGTATCTAGTAGGGTCTTGATTATCGGCGTGTTGTGCACCACACCTATAATCAGGAGGCTGCAAGATATGTAGGATTGGTTTCTATTCTTCTTACTCTGTGATCGTTCCTTAGAGCTGTGTTGTAAGTTGGACTCCCTCTGACGTATTCTTTTGTACCAGTTATGCCTCTACGCAAGGCAACCAGAGCCCAGAAGGGCAAGGCAACAGAGGAGGCGAGTAGAAACCTGAGAGGTTACGAGCGAAGGCCCGTCTTTACGAGGTGGTACTTGGATGGGGAGTTTTGCGGCGTTGTGCCCAATGAGTTTAGAAGCGGCAATAGCTCACGAGGCTACGATACCTGAGTCTCCAGTTCCACGACCAGGAGCCGAGGATATGAGTTACAAGGAGATGACCCAGTTACTAGCTAGGCTTGTGGCTAGGAATGAGGACAGACGTGAGGCAGCGGTTCCGGTAGTACCAGTGGTTCACCCTAGATCCGATAGTTTGAGACTTTGGGACTTCGAGTTGCGATCCACGAGTTCTATGGATCGAGAACCGAGAAGATCCTCGGAGTTTATTCGGCAGTGCGCGGATCATGAAAGTGATCAAGGCCTCGGAGAGCAGTCGGTGGTATTAGGTTCACATCGGCTACGTGATCTGCGATCGGTAGTTTGATTCATGAAAGCGTCCGGAGAGCATGCGCTTCCGGCTGGTTGGGGACGAGTTCTCGTGAGGCATTTCTTACGCACTTGCGCCTCGCAGATGAGAGAGCTCGAGCGAGATAGATTTATGATGTTGAGGCAGAACGGGCGGACGGTTCGGGAATACAGTATAGAGTTTGACTCGTTGGCCCGTTATGTCCCCGCTTTAGTGGCAGAAATGGAGGATAGAGTGCACCGATATGTCACAGGACTTAACTATTATCTAACAGAGAGTTGTACAGGAGTAGCTCTTGGCGGGCATGGACCTTGCCGTATCTGAGCTTATGCGAGGATTGAGGGCGTAGAGGCCGACGTAGGGACGAGATCGCATAAGAGGCGAACAACAGGTCCTTTGGTAACTTTCGGCGAGACAACCTCAACAGCGAGCTAGGTCAACATTTGGTAAACCGAGTGATCCTTCCGATCTTCTAGCGGGAGGTTTGATCGCGGGATATTCGGGGCGGTCGGGCTCGAGTGCGAGTCGCGGATGTTCGAGGGTAATAGCCAGGGGAAGCCACATTTACCTCGGTGTGGTCGCTGTAATAGATTCCATGTTGTGGAGTGTCATACTACTTCGACCGCTTGTTATGCTTTGCGGCAGCGGTCGTTTAGCGAGTGTCCGAGGCAGGTGGCGGTGGGATAGCACGGACTCTGAGGATCGATTGCGGGTTCTTCGCCTTCAATGGCTAGGCAAGATGTTCATTCACCGGCAGGCCACGGCAGGGGTCGCGGTGGAAGTTCCCAGTTTTAGCGGTCCTTTGAACCGCCTATTTGATTTTCAGGTATATCCTTAACCCTCTAGAGACTAGTATGTATTGATGATATGATGATGTGTTAAGTGTTATGTTCGGATAGCTTTGTGTTAAAATGTGATTTAGAAGCCTGGTTAGTGAAAAGGGTAAGTCTGGGGATGAGAAAATTGTGAACCTTAGAATTTATAACAGTTGAGACCTTAGATGTAAGGCCGTCTTGAGTAAAAGATTTTACGGTAAAATCTTTGTCGGAGTGCATAGTATACGTGGAGTATTTGTGTGATAATTTCATGGGTAGTTTGAGATAGAAGTGGTAGCTTTCATGACGTGAATTAGTAAGATTGTTCCGGATCGGGGAACGAGAGAGTTTGGCGCGATAATGGGTCGGGTTGAGGCCAGATCGCGGGTCAACCCGCAGCCCAGAATGAGGTGGGGTTAGTTTGAGGTGGTCCCTCTATGTGATAGGGTCACGAGGGTGCTAGGCCCAAGTTTAGGTAACTATTGTACGAGTTCGTAGACGCGTTCGACCAGAAGCGGGTCGTGAAGGCCGGGAATGGCCTTAGAGGAAATCGAAGCTAGTAAGGTGACCAAGTTGGATAGTAGAAACCCCCAAGTTTATTTGAAAGATGAAGCGATAACTAAAGTATGGTATGTGTGCTTGAAAGAGTTCGGGTGTACGAGTATGGAAGTGATCATTTTTTTTTTGTGAAGTGAAGGTGCAAAGAGAGTAACCTTTAGACCTTGGGTGGAAGCTTTTGTGATGTTAGAGGTGATTCCTCGTTGGCTTGGATTGGAGTTTTGCGCATGTGTTATATTATGGCCAGGTATGACATAAGTGGTTTTGTAAGTATAGTAGTAAAGACTATACCGACGCATGTATGTTTTGAGACTTAGAAGGAACATTCGGGACGAATGTTTCTAAGGGGGGAAGAATGTTACACCCCGTAGTTCCAGGGTATGTATGTGAGGACGTACGTACGAGAATACGACATTAAAATTTAAAAGGAAGGAAGATGTGATTTTTCGACGGAAAAGTTTCCGAACTTCGTGAAGGAAAAAGGTTTATTACTGAGAATTGGATTCTCAACTTTGGTATTTAAGACTTTAAGAATTATGGAATTTATTTTTACGGATTTGGTCATGTGGGGCCCACCCGAGGAATTTTACGTTTTGTGGGACCCACGAGGGTTACGGAATTTTATGGACGAATGAGAGGGCGACACGTGGCACCCCCCTCATATGGTCTTGGACGATTTAATGCAAGGATAGAATGGTCATTTGACCATTGTGGATGATAAGTCTTCAATCTTGATAATATTGACCAAGTCAACTTGTCCACTTGGCTTTACTTTAATGAAATGCATCCTAGCCACCCATTTGTTTTAATCTTGACCCTTCCTAGTGTTATTTAAGTATACTAGTAGCAAGACTTAGTCATTCTACACTTAGAGAAAAAAATTGAAACCTTGTTCTTGCTCTATATAGAGGCTCACGGTTTTGAGGACTTTTGAAGGAAGAAATTTTGCAATTTTTGTTCTAAATTCACAATACTTTAAACCAAGGTACCTAAGGGTATTGTAAGGTTATCTCAATAGAAGGATCCCGGAAAAGTGGCGTTTTCGTATTAGTCGCAAGGCGGAAACTTAAGGAGTTCTTCAACTTTGAAGTTGGAACTTGAAGATGAGTTCTTCATAGGCTTCTAAGGAGTGCTTGGAGCGGATTGGAACATAAGGAAAGGAGCTAAGAATTGCTAAGGAGCGACTTTGAATCTTGGGAAGATTAAGGGCTTGTAAAGGTATAATTCTTGTCGTTTTAGTAATTAAGATTACTTATTGTTGTAGCTATGGATATTAGCAAGCATGAGGTATTTAGTATGAAGTTTGATAAGTATATTGACTATTGGAACCCTAATCCGAAAACTAGTATGTTAGCCCTTAAGATTGTAATTCAAGTTGGTTACTAGTTTAGTCGTCACATGTTATATAAAGAAGGAATTATAATTGTTAAGTTGTTTATGACTATATAACATGTTGGACCTAGAAGTTGGATTGAAAAATTGGAAAGGACTTTGTGTTATTGAATGAGTTAGAGAATGGCCTTGATTATTGATTGTTTTGTATTGTTGTGGGCGGAATTTTACGTATTGTAAGGCGTGTAATCCCTTTGTATTTGCTGAATTGATTTGAGCCTTAAATGTGGCGTTTGGTTATTGAATTCGGCCTTGAAAAAGGTGGCAAAGTATGTAGAAACAAAGGAAGTGCTGCCCGATTTTCCGTAGAATTTAGTGACCTTGTACTTAGAATATTCTACGAAGAGAGCTAGAGGTTAATAGACGTTTTATGACCATTATAGGATTGAAGTACTACGAGTAGCGTATTCCACTTGAAGGGTGGAAAAGGCTAGCAAGGGGATAGTACTTTGGAGCATTTTGCTATTTGTCGATAATCGTCGCGAGGTATGTGAACCTCTTCCTATCTTTTCTAGCATGATTGTTGTGAACTATGTAGTACGGTAGACGTACGTGTGCTAAACGCATTTTGGTTGGTTTAAAACATAAAGTGTTATAATAGTTTTATGGGAAGTTAGTTATAACGACTTTATGTAGGTAAAAGAATGGTTTGTTGTTTTTAAAAGATAAGAGACTTGACTTATATTTGACTTGATATGAAATGTGAAGAACTTTAATTGTGTTAAAAAGTGGTGAAACCTCATTCGTGAGAAATGGGTACTTTGTCTAAAGAAAAGGAAAAGGAATAAGTTATATTGATTTCGGAAAATGGGAATAAGTATCGAACAAGTCATTGCAGCGTTAATAAAGGAAAAAGTAACGACAATTAATTATATTAAAACAAGTAGAAACCTCCATCTGCATAGAAGCTAAGATAAGACAAAATTGTATTACATTTCCTAGATCATGGCTGCTTTAATAAGATCATTATAAACAAGTACAAATTTTCTTAAATTCCAAAGTAAGGAACTTGATTTATAAAAGAGAGAGACTTGAGGAATTGAAGTGTTTTTGGTTTACAAAGAAGGCATGGTTTTGTCTTAAATTGGTTTAAAAAGAAGGCATGATTTTGTCTTAAATTGGTTTAAAAAGAAGGCATGGTTTTGTCTTAAATTGGTTTAAAAAGAAAGGCATGGTTTCGTCTTAAATTGGTTTAAAACATAAAGTGTTATAATAGCTTTATGGGAAGTTAGTTATAACGACTTTATGAAAACAAAATAATGGTTTTATTATTGGATTTAAAAGGGTAACTTGGTTTTAAAAGGAGAAGTGATTTGGTTTAAAAAAGAGGGCACGGTATTGTCTTGGTTTATTAAAAAAGAAGGTATGGAAATTGTTTTGGTTTACTTAAAATAATAGTCACTCTATTTTGATACTACGGGTATCGTGTGATCTTGGTAAAAGAAATGGATATTTTGAAAGAATTTAATGTACGTAGTACTTTAGGGTTAAAACCCGGATTGTTGGCATAAAATGGGAGTACTTGAGTTTATATAAATGGTGAATCTATTTACATGTTAATGAAAGTCTAAGAGTATGTTGAACTTGCCTATGCTAGTTGTGATAGCCTTTGTTGTGCAAGTATTGTATTTCTATACCACCGCGTCTCTCGATGGAGGGCCGGCTGACTTGTTGTGAACTTATTTGGACGTACCGGCTGTGACAGAGGATTCCACGGGTATGCTTCCATTATGATTGATCTTGGCCATGCTTATATGATGAGGATCTTGGGGCACGCGGCGGGATCGGGTTAGATGCGTAGCGTTTCATTACTCCATGGCCATGCTTATACGATGAGGGATTCCGGGGCATGCGACCATGTTATATTATTAATCCATGGGATAGCTCCCCGTGAAGACATTTATTCACGATGAGGGATATCGGGGGACATGTATATTGTTACTCCATGGGCTAGCTCCCTATGAAGACCTGCACCTATGATGAGGGATGCCGAGGGCACGTTATGGCCATGCTTATATGATGAGGGATTCCGGGGCATGCGGCCGAGTATATATATATATATATGTATTGTATATGTGTACGCCGACAGTGAGGTAGGATGCCACGGGCGTGTCACCTGGTTTTTATGTTACACTACAATTTCTTGTTTGTGATGGAGGATTCCACGGGCAGGAGGTATATATATATGTATTGTATATGTGTACGTCGACAGTGAGGTAGGATGCCACGGGCGCGGAACATAAGTATGATTTATGTCATAGACTGCCGGCAGTGAGGAAGGAATTCCACGGGCATGAGTGATGACTTTGAGGGCGTGAGTCCCTGACTTGACATGACCGCTTATATGTTGTGTACTGTAGTTTGGTTATCATACATGTCTCCTACTTTATTTAGACTATTATGATTTCATTTCTGATATTTTCATTTCACATACTTGGTACTGTTATCTTGACCTCCTTGGCTGCGTTAAATCTGCATGGTAGAGGTACACCGGTTGTTGATCCTCGCTCATAGGATCATAGTTCAGCATTTTGGGAAGCTCCGTTTCTCCGGAGGCTTATCTTTGGTATAGTCTCCTGTCATTGTAGGTACTTGTACATTCAGGGGTATGGCGGGGCCCTGTCCCGTCATAGTTGTGGTTACATTCTTAGAAGTGCATGTAATCTTGTTGTGGCGGGGTTTCTAAAGGATATAACTGTTGGGTTTTATGTATATATCTGAAAGGTGGCCGTTTTAGTTGCTTTGTTTTCTTATATTTCATTGTTTCATGTCTTTGAGTTTTTATTTCCATTTGGTTTTCTCGATGTATTATCACTAGGGTGCCGGGTAAGGCACGATCAGCGGGCAGGAGTGGTCGTGTGAAACCCTAGGAAAATCTTCATAGCTTGGATGAAGTGTGAAGAGAAGTTGTTTAGAAACTTCTAAGGGTTGCTTGGAGCGGGTTGGAGTGTAAGGAATTGGAGCTAAACGTTGCTCAGGATCGACTTATAAATCTTGGATAATTTTAGGCTTATCGAGGTAATGATCTTTATCCCCCTATTGTAATTGGAGATTACATGTTGTAGTAATGTATAATTGAGTATATGGTATATGGAAGGATGATTAAAAAGAATTGAATCAGATTTACATTGGGTGTATTCTGATGAGACTTGTAGTATTATTGTGGGGCGAGAATTGTACACGTCAGGTTAGGCGTGTAATCCGCTGAGTTGTTGGCTTGGTAGCGGGCCTTGATATTGGAGGTTATTTTTGTGGTTACGTGGGGAGGTCTTTGAATTTTCCGTAGAATATGGAACCTTGTACTTAGAAATGTTCTACGAAGGGATCTAGAAGTTAATAGACGTTTTGTGGCCATTATAGGTTGAAGTACTACGAGTAGCGTATTCTACTTGAAGGGTGGAAAAGGCTAGCAAGGTTATAGTACTTTGGAGCGTTTTGCTAATTGTCGATAATCGTCGCGAGGTATGTGAACCTCTTCCTATCCTTTCTAGCATGATTGTTGTGAACTATGTAGTACGGTAGACGTACGTGTGCTAAACGAATTTGGTTGGTTTAAAACATAAAGTGTTATAATGGCTTTATGGAAAGTTAATTATAACGACTTTATGTAGGTAAAAGAATGGTTTATTGATTTTAAAAGATAAGAGACTTGACTTATATTTGACTTGATATGATATGTGAAGAACTTGAATTGTGTAGAAAGTTGTGGAACCTCATTCGTGAGTAATGAATACTTGGTTTTTTAATAATGTTATATTGATTTCGGAAATGGGAATGAGTATCGAACAAGCCATTACAGCGTTAATAAAAGAAAATGTAATGACTAATAATTAACTTAAAACAATTAGAATCTTCCATCTGCATAGAAGCTAAGATAAGACAAAATTGTATTACATTTCCTAGATCATGGCTGCTTTAATAAGATCATTAAAAACAAGTTTTGATTTTCTTAAAATTCCAAAGTAAGGGACTTGATTTATAAAAGAGAGAGACTTGAGAAATTAAAGTGTTTTTGTTTAAACGGAAGGCATGGTTTTGTCTTAAAATGGTTTAAAAAGGAAGGCATGCTTTTGTCTTAAGTTGGTTCAAAAAGAAGGTATGGAAATTGTTTTGGTTTACTTAAAAAGATAGTTACTATATTTTGATACTACGGGTATCGTGTGACTTTTGTGAAAGAAATGGATTTTTTTAAAGAGTTAACGTATGTAGTACTTTGGGGTTAAAACCCGGATTTGTTGACATAAAATAAAAGTACCTTGTGTGAGTAACTTGCCAATGTTTTGCTTGTGATAGCCTTGTAATACTTTCTTGTTAGTTTGATAAGTAAACATGCTAGGATACTACGGGCGTTAGTATCTTGGGACTTTTATGTGAAGGGGGTTTTCTTGTTGTGCTTATGTTGTTTACGATAAGCCGGTTGCGCTTGTATTACATCACATACCCCCCTGACTTGTTATGTTGTCGCGGGTTAGCTTCCCCCGATGCGAAGAATACCTCATGTGGGTCCATGGGACATATGCGGAGCTGCGGGAGTTCCAGGCTGCGGGTGTATTCTGCCGTCACGAGAATACCTCATGCGGTCCATGTGGCCATGCGGATTGCGGGAGTCCAGGATGTTGCCGCGGGTTAGCTACCCCCGATGCGAGGAATACCTCATGCGGGCCTAGGTGGCCTATGCGGACTGCGGGAGTTCCAGGATTAGGCTCGCCTGCGATGCGAGGCGAATGGCCCAGCTTCGATCATGTGGCGGTCTAGAAAGACCTCGCGATACATTTTTATAGCATTGTTGGTACGGTAGGTTCTAGTAGTTGGCTATGCCTTCGTACTTACCCGTCACGTTTTTATAACAGTGGGACACGGTGTTCGTATGTATTCCTTGATGTTATTATATCATGGACTGCCGACAGTGAGGAAGGAATTCCACGGGCATGATTGATATTGTGGGCATGAGACCCATGGTTATATTTGAGTGATGACTTTGAGGGCGTGAGTCCATGGATTGACATGACTGCTTATATATTGTGTACTGTAGTTTGGTTATCATACATGTCTCCTATTTTTTTATACAGATTATTATGATTTCATCTCAGTACTTTCAGTTTCACATACTTGGTACATTATCTTGACCTCGCCTTCGGCGCCCATCTGCGCAGTAGAGTACACCGATTGTGATCCTCGCTCATAGGATCACAGTTCAGCGTTTTGGGAAGCTCGGTTTCTCCGGAGGCTTATCTTGTGGTATGATTCCCTGAGATTGTAGGTTCTTATACATTCAGGGGTATAGCGAGGCCCTGCCCCATCATTGTTGTTATAAAACTCTTAGAGATCTGTAGTACTGCTGTGGGCAGGGTTTGTAAAGGATGTAACTGTTCAAATTTTTATTTATATATTCAGAAAGGTAACCGTTTTGGTTAGCCTGTTTTCTTATTTCACTGTTTATCTTTTATGAGTTTTTATTTCCGCTGATTTTCTCTGATATTGTATCACTAGGGTGCCCGGGGTAAGGCACCAGTCGCGGGCCGAGTCGGTCGTGACAAAGCTCGGCGAATAGATTTATGATGTTGAGGCGAAGCAGGCGGGCGGTTCGAATACGATGTAGAGTTTGACTCGTTGGCTCGTTATGTCCCGCTTTAGTGGCGTACATGGAGGATAGAGTGCACCGTTATGTCACGGGATCGGCGATTATCTAGCGAGAGAGTTATGCAGAGTAGCTCTTTCACCGCATGGACATTTCCGTATCTGAGCTTATGCACATGGGATTGAGAGCGTAGAGGCAAGCGTAGGACAAGGATCGGCATAAAGGGCGAAGCAGGTCCTTGGGTAACTTTCTAGGCGAGCGGCCTCAACGGCGAGCTAGGTCAACATTTCGAGCGACACAGTGCTCCTTCGATCTTACGGCGGGAGGTTTGGCCGTCGGGGTTTTGGAGCGGTCGGGCTCGAGTGCGATTCACGGATGCTCGAGGTAATAGCCAGGGGAAGCCATCTTTACCTCGGTGTGGTCGCTGTGATAGATTCCATGTTGGGGAGTGTCGTACTCTTGGCGACTTGTTATGCTTTGCGGCCCAGCGGGGCCATTTGGTGATAGTTTGTCCGACCAGAGGTAGCACGGATGTAGAGACTCAGCCTTCGGGATCGGTGGCTGGTTCATCGCCTTCTATAGCTAGGCGCCCTACAGGGCAGGATTATGATTAGAGCGACAAAGGGAAAGTGAGGCAGTATTTACAGAGATATCTTTAGCCCTTAAGAGACTTGTATATGTTGTTATGGTGGATACATGTTGAGTGCTATGTACGGATAGCATTGTGTAAATTGTGAATTAGAAGCATGGGTAGTTGAAAAGGTAAGTATGGGGACATGGAAGGTATGAACCTTAGAATATTATACGTTGAGACTTTAGATGTAAGGCCGTCTTGAGTAAAAGATTTTGCGGGTGATCCTTGTCGGAGTGCAGTATATACATAGGGTGTATTAGTGTGATAAACCCATGGGTTGTGTGAGAGGGAAGTGATAGCTTTCATGACTTGAATAGGTAAGATTGTTCCGGATCGGGGAACAAGAGTTTGGCGCGATAGCGGGTCAACCCGCAGCCCGGAATGAGGTGGGGTCAGTTCGAGGTGGTCCCGCCAGGTGGTAGGGTCACGAGGGTGCTAGGCCCAAGTTTAGGTAACCATCGCATGAGTTCGTGGATGTGTTCGACCAGAATCGGATCGTGAAGGCCGGGAATGGCCTTAAAGGAATTTGAGGCTAGTAAGATGACCATGTTTGGAGGTAGTGACTCGAGTTTTGAAGCGAAGCGATGCGGGAGTATGGTACGTGTACTAGAAAGTGTTCGGGTGTACGAGAAGGGTACGACGAGTAAGGAAATAAGTGAACATGTGTTAAGAGATCGGAAGTGACCATTTCTTTTGTGAAGTGAAGATGTGAAGGGAGTATCCTTTATGTCACGACCCGATCCCGGGCCCGTGACTGGTGCCTTACCCGGGCACCCAAATAGATATACATCAGAGTAACCAGCGGAATATAAAAACAAAGACATGAGATAAAGAGTAAAATAAGAAACGATCTATCGAAAAAGTTGCCTTTCGGCATGTATATATATACCAAGTCCGATTCATCCCAAAATTTACAACAGACTACAGACCTCTGAAAGTAAACAACTATGGCGGGACGGGGCCCATACCCACAGATGTACAAGAACCTACAACTCGGGTAACATACCAAAGATAAGCCTCGGAGAAACGGAGCTTCCAATATTGGCTGTGATCCTAGAGCGAGGATCGTGATCGATGTACCTACACTGCGGCGCATGACGCATCCCGAAGGAGTCGATACAACAGTACCAAGTATGTGAATCAGAAAATCGTAAATGAAATCATAATAGTCTATATAAAGCAGGAGACATGTATGATAACCAAACTACAGTTCACACATATAACAGTTATATCAAGTCAGGGACTCACGCCCTCCAAGTCATTACTCAAATATAATTATGGGTCTCACGCCCACAACATCAATCATGCCCATGGAATACCTTCCTCACTGCCGGCAGTCTATGATATGATAACACCAAGAAGTACACCTGAACACCAAGTCCTACCTGATGCCAAAGCCGTACTAACAATACAATACAACCAAACCACGAAGCTGACACGGGGCAAGTACGAAAGCCGACTACCAGATACCAAGGCCGTATCACGAGACTTCGTCACTACACTGAACGGGGCAAGTGCGAGGGCTAACTACCAGGTACCAAGGCCGAATCAGCCACGAGACGGGGCAAGTCTGGCAGCCACCACGGTACCAAGGCGAGCGATGAAACCTCGTGGAGAGCTAGTCCGTAGAATAACACTATCAGCGAGGCGTGCGTGGAATTCTCCATCACTGCCGGTACGTCCAAGTAATATCATAACAAATTAGCCGGCCCTCCATTGAGAGACGCGGTGGTATAGAAATACAATGCTAGCACGACAAGGCTATCACACGCGAACATAGGCAAGTTTCACAACAACAAGCATAGGTAAGTTATACATGACTCAAGGTACTTTCATTTTATGTCAAAGCCCAGGTTTTAACCCCAAAGCACTACGTATGTTAAACTCTTTTTAAAGGATCCACTTCTTTTACAAAGGTCACCCGATACCCGCAGTATAGAGTGACTAACATCTTTTAAGTAAAACAACTTCTATACTTTCCTTTTAAAACCAAATTAAGGCAATACCATGCCTTCTTTTTAGACCAAAACACTTCTCCTTTTAAAGTCAAGTTACCACTTTAAAACCAATGATAAAACCATTCTTTCGTTTTCATAAAGTCGTTATAACTAACTTCCCATAAAGTTGTTATAACACTTTATGTTTTAAACCAATTTTTAAGACAAAACAGTGCCTTTCTTTTAAACAAACAACTCTTTAATCTCCTCAAGTCTCTTTTAGAAATCAAGTTCCTTACTTATTCTCATTTCCGAAATCAGTAAAACATTAATCTTTAAAAACCAAGTATTATTCTTCTTTCAAAAAAGATTCTTAATTCTTTTGAAATACTTCCAGATTCTTATTATTCAGGCTTAAGTCAAAAGACATTGCCACACGTACGTCTACCGTATTATATATATTCCTTTAAAATATCATGCTCAAGAGTATAGGAAGAATCACATACCTCGCGACGATTATCGACTATCAGCAAATAGCTCCAAAGTACTGTAATCCTGCTAGCCTTTTTCACTTCTTCGAGTAGAATACGCTACTCGCAGTACTTCACCCTATAATGGTCATATAAGTCTATCAATGTCTAGACTATCTGTAAAATAATTCTACGGAAAATTGGGCAGCACTTCCCTACCTGTCAAACTTCACAAGTCTACATAGAATCTGATCCATGTAAATCTGATTCAATTCTCTTCTTATATACCTTCCTGGTATATAACTTATACTTAATTCTTATACTTCAACAGTATGCACTCTAATTACAAAAGAAGGTCAAGCGTATTTACCTCGATAAGCCCAAAATTATCCAAGTTTAAATGTCGATCCTGAGCAACGTTTAGCTCCAACTCTGGGCGCTCCAACCCGCTCCAAACAACCCTTAGAAGTTCTACGCAACTTCTACTTAATACTTCAACTCGCTATGAAGATTTTCCTTAGGGTTATGGTTTGAGACTAAAAGGACAAAAGGTAGTATTTCCGGACTCTACGTATAGAGGTAACTTTTGGAATACTACAAGGTATAAGGCTAAGGTATTTTGGTATAGTAACAATACTTGGAGAGTATTTCTCTACCAAAAAGGGGGGTATTATACGAGAACAATCAAGGCAAGGGGGGGGGGGGGTATACCCCTCGGCCAACACCACTAGGAGGGGGGAATAACTCTCGGCCAAGGGGGCCTCACGAAAGGGGGAGGGGGGTGTTCTTGGACGAGAACACTACACTTAAGAGGGGGGAAGAGAGGGCTTTCAAGACTTAGAAAGATTTTAGGATGAAGAAGTCTTCAACAAGGGAGGGGTATTTATAGGGAAACCAATGGACAAGATCAAGCCATGTGCAAGGCAAGTGTAAGGCCAAGATCAAGCCAAGTGCACCCTAACCCTACTCCACAAAACAAGGCACAAAACAAGGCACCAAAAAAGGCACAAAATAAGGCACAAAATCGTGCCATCCAAGCCCTCATTGCCGTCCATATGAGGGTGACAAGTGTCACCCTCTCGTTGGTCCAAAATATTTCATCTCTCGGAAAAATCCGCAAAAATTATAAATGACATAGCCGGAATTTTCCCTTCGCAAGTTCTGTAAAATGTTTCGTCGAAAAACGACACTTTACGGGGGTTGTGAACAAATTTCGAATCTTGCCTAACTTTAAGGCTCAAACTTTCTACGTACGCCCACACGTACATACTCTGGAAATACGGGGTATAACACTTTAGACCTTGGGGGGGGGGGGGAGCTTTTTGTGATGTTAGAGGTGATTCCTCGTTGGCTTGGATTTGAGTTTGGCGAGTATGTTATATTATGGCCATTGGTGGCATAATTGGTTTCGTAAGTATAGTAGTGAAGACTATACCGACGCATGTACGTTTGGAGACTTAGAAGGAACATTCGGGACGAATGTTTCTAAGGGGGGAAGAATGTTACACCCCGTAGTTCCAGGGTATGTATGTGAGGACGTACGTACGAGAATACGACAGTAATATTGGAAAGGAAGAAAGATGTGATTTTTCGACGGAAAAGTTTCCGGATTTTGTGAAGGAAAAAGGTTCGTTAATGGGAATTGGATTCCCAGATATGGTATTTGGACTTCCTGGATTATATTAGAATTATGGAATTTTATTTCCGGATTTGGTCACGTGGGGCCCACGGGAAAAATTTACGGTTTTGTGGGGCCCACTTTGTTTTCGAAATTTTTGGTATTACGAATTTTTTTCGGGAGATGAAATATTTTGGACGAGTAGGGGGGCGACACGTGTCACCCCCTTAGGTGGCATGTAGCCGAATTGGCTTGCCATGTGGCCTTGTGGCCGATTTTAGTTGCCATGTGGCTAGCCACTTGTCTTGCTTAGACAAGTGGCTAGCCACTTGTCTTGCTTAGACAAGTGGCTTGTGGCACACACACTTGTACCCCCATCTCACCACACACTTGCTCACATTCTAGCCCTTGATTTCTCTATAAATACCCCCCTTGAGTGCAAGACTTATTCATCCAACACTTAGTTTATTTCCAAAGCTTGAAAATTACTCCCTCCCTTCTAGGTGCTCTCGGCCATGGGCTGATTTGTGGAGCTAAAGTTGTCCAAAAATCCTTAAACTTTTAAGTGTTCTTCCTTAGGGTGTTAAGAAGATTGTGTACCAAGAGTAGGAAAAGATTTCACACCCCTAGCCTTGAAACCTTGCCTTGGCCGAAACTTGCCATAGTTTGAGCCTAAGTGTTCTTCACTTTTTGGAGTTGGATCTTGAAGAAGAGTTGGTTAGGAGCTTCTAAGAGTTGCATGGAGCGGGTTGGAACTTAAGGATTTGGAACTAAACGTTGCTCAGGATCGACTTATAAATCTTGGATAATTTTGGGCGTATCGAGGTAATGATCTTTATCCCCCTATTGTAATTGGAGATTACATGTTGTAGTAATGTATAGTTGAGTATACTATATGTAGAATGAATATTGATAAGAATTGAACTGTATTTACATTGGACTGTATTTACATTAGACTTGTAGTATTATTGTGGGGCAGAGTTGTACACGTCCGGTTAGACGTGTAACCCCCCCTTGGAGTTGTTGGCTTGGTAGCAGGTCTTGATAGAGGGGGATATATGTGGTTGCATGAGGGGAGGTGCTGCCGAATTTTCCGTAGAATATGGAACCTTGTACTTAGAAATGTTCTACGAAGAGATCTAGAAGTTGATAGACGTTTTGTGGCCTTTTTATGTGGAAGTACTACGAGTAGCGTATTCTACTTGAAGGGTGGAAAAGGCTAGCAAGGGTATAGTACTATGGAGCTTTTTGCTAATTGTCGATAATCGTCGCGAGGTATGTGAACCTCTTCCTATCCTTTCTAGCATGATTGTTGTGAACTATGTAGTACGGTAGACGTACGTGTGCTAAACGAATTTGGTCGGTTTAAAACATAAAGTGTTATAATAGCTTTATGGAAAGTTAGTTATAACGACTTTATGTAGGTAAAATAATGGTTTGTTGATTTTAAAAGGTAAGAGACTTTTTTTTTTTAAATGCAAATATTATTACTAATAACGGAAATAAAGGTGGCTACAATCAGTCATTGAGGGTTCTCAATCCTCAACGTTATGTAAACAAGAAATGGGGCAGGGGAGGAGTGGTCACTCAAAAGGTGCCATTACAAGAGGGGATAAGATCATAAAAGATTTAAGTCCTTTTGATTCTAGACGAGGACTTGTAAAGATTCCCGCATAAGTTTCCTTCGTTGAATTAAACTCCTTATTTTGTTGTGGCACCCGAGTAACATTTGCACGCTCAGTAGGTGCATTAGTTGCATTCGTGGGGGAATTCAAGACTAGTGCACTATTGGGAAAGGTTGCCATAGATGGTTCAAGTCCTTTGGCATTAAATGCTCCATTGGACGAGACCAAATGAGAGGTCTTAGGAGAATTGGAAAGGAATAACCCTTCGATTTCCACATTGGTTGATCTTCCAAGACTCGTTTGAAGAGTAGTCCCTTCGGATCCCATAGCCATCAAGTTTCCAAACCTCTTTTGACGAGCTTCCCCTTTGGTTTCCGCAACCTTTGAATTCATTAGAATAGTTGACTCTTCGGTTCTCACCCTTATCAATTTTCGATGTCCCATTGAATGAGATGTTTCCTTGGTTCTCTCAGCAATTAAATTCCCCAATTTACCAAGTCTCTTTTGAAGGGTAGGCTGTTCGACTTCCGCACGATTTGTAATACCAAGAACCATGGGAAATGAACCATCATCGGGCTCTACATTCTTTAGACGAAGACCGCCAGGCTGCGGCCGTGACCCGCGACCACCAACGTGACCAATCGCCAGCCCATGACCACCGCCGACCACCGCCCGACCGGAACCACCGCGCGATCCGCCATCGACCCATGCCCACCCATGCGACCCGTCGTTCCCTCGAGAAGGGTGGGGCTTGAACCGCAACATTTGCATTCTCGATGTCGTGGGAAATGAAGTCGGCGAACTTCACCAACCTTTGACTGATGCCTCATGGACATGGACACTGACCCATGACCACCGTCCTGACCCGCCATCGACCCGAGATCATCCACATGACCCGTTTCTTCTCCGACCTCCATGTTGCCAGTCGGAAAACTACTATAAGCCACACCATTATCCTTCATATGATTACCGCTTCATCACGTGACCCGTGGGTTCCATCCACAACCCATGACCACTATCACGACCCTCTTGCAACCCGGGACCCCCCACCATACCCACCTTTGACCCGGGATCTCTATCAAGATCCGCAAACCATCCAGTGTCAAATGTTGTTTGAAGTGTAGTCCCTTCGGATCCCGTAGCCATCAAGTTTCCAAACCTCTTTTGACGAGCTGCCCCTTTGGTTTCCGCAATCTTTGAATTCATTAGAAGAGTTGACTCTTCGGTTCTCACCCTTATCAAGTTTCGGTGTCCCATTGAATGAGATGTTTCCTTGGTTCTCTCAGCAATTAAATTCCCCAATTTACCAAGTCTCGTTTGAAGGGTAGGCTGTTCGACTTCCGCACGATTTGTATTACCAAGAACCATGGGAAATGAACCATCATCGGGCTCTACAAGGCCCATAGGCTGCAGCCATGACCCGCGACCACCAACGTGACCAATCAGCAGCCCATGACCACCCTTCTGACCCTCCTTCGACCCAGAACCACCCTCTTGATCCGCCATCGACTCATGCCCACCCATGCGACCCGTCTTTCCCTCGAGAAGGGGTGAGGCTTCGGAAACCGCAACATTTGCATACTCAATGTCCGTGGGAAATGAAGTCCCGACGGCTTCACCAACCTTTGACTGATGCCTCATGGACATGAACACTGACCCATGACCACCGTCCTGACCCGCCCTCGACCCGGGATCACCCACATGACCTGTTACTTCTCCGACCTCCATGTTGCCAGTCAGAAAACTACTAAAAGCCACACCATTATCATTCATATGATTACCCTTCATACTGTTACCCATGGGTTCCATCCACAACCCATGACCACTATCACGACCCTCTTGCAACCCGGGACCCCGCATACCCACGCTTTGACCGGGATCTCTATCAAGATCCGCAAACCATCCGATGTCAAGTGTTCCAACCGAACACCACACGAGGTTACCAGGAAAGTTGGGAGATTCAAAGAGTTGCATCCTCAACCCAAGACTACCATCATGACCCTCTTGCACCAAGTCCACCCTCACGACTTGCTAACAACTGACAACACCGTCCAGGCCGAATGGTCACAATGTTCGAGAAAATCGCCTAAGCGCTGCCACCGAAATGCACTCGTCAAATTCAAATCTTGAAAAATCAAACTAATCTTTTTCTTTCTTTTGGCTGAAATCTTTATATTCTTTCTCATGGCTAGAAGGAAGATAACTCACTCTATAACAAATCAATTAAAGTGAACATGAAATGAACACACAAACTTCTCCGTAGGATGGAATTGATCAAAGAACAATCCGTAATAAATCAGTTGATGAAAATCATAGAATAAGTGAGACGTAGAAGAGCGACTAGGGAAAAATGTTGAGAGCATTTTTGCCTAGTGAGAGAAACATCTCTCTAACTCTTTAAAAGGTAAGAGACTTGACTTAAAAATGACTTGATATGAAATGTTAAGAACTTAAGTGTGTTAAAAAGTTGTGAAACCTCATTCGTGAGTAATGAGTACTTGGTTTTTAAAGAATAATGTTATATTGATTTCGGAAATGGGAATAAGTATCGAACAAGCCATTGCAGCGTTAATAAAGGAAAAAGTAATGACAATTAATTATATTAAAACAAGTAGAATCCTCCATCTGCATAGAAGCTAAGATAAGACAAAATTGTATTACATTTCCTAGATCATGGCTGCTTTAATAAGATCATTATAAATAAGTACTGATTTTCTGAAATTCCAAAGTAAGGAACTTGATTTTATAAAAGAAAGAGACTTGAGAATTTGAAGTGTTTTGTTTAAAAGAAAGGCATGGCATTGTCTTAAACTGGTTTAAAAAGAAGCATGGTATTGTCTTGGTTTATTTCAAAAGAAGGTGTGGAAATGGTTTTGGTTTACTTGAAATGATTGTTACTCTATTTTTTGATACTACGGGTATCGTGTGAAATTTGTAAAAGAAAGGGGTCTTTTGAAAGAATTAAAGTACGTAGTACCTTGGGGTTAAAACCCGGATTTGTTGTCATAAAATGAAAGTCTATGAGTACGTTGAACTTGCCTATGCTTGTTGTGATAGCCTTTGTTGTGCAAATGTTTGATTTTGTGCTACCGAGTCTCTCGATGGAGGGTCGGCTATCTGGTTGATTGATGGACATACTGACACGATGGGTGGCCCACGGTATGCTTCCACTATATCGATCCTTTTGGACATACTGACACGATGGGTGGCCCACGGGTATGCTTCCACTAGGAGTGTATCTTGTTATTTGTTTTGGACATATCAGACGTGACGGAGGATTCCACGGGTATGCTTCTATTGTGATTGATCTTGGCCATGCTTATACGATGAGGGATGCCGGGGCATGCGGCCAGGATGCGGGTTAGATGCCCGGGTGTTTCATTACTCCATGGCCATGCTTATACGATGAGGGATTCCGGGGCATGCGACCATGTTATATTTTACTCCATGGGCTAGCTCCCCGTGAAGACATGTACCCACGATGAGGGATGCCGGGGGCATGTTATATTATTACTCCATGGGCTAGCTTCCCATGAAGACCTGCACCTACGATGAGGGATGCCGAGGGCACGTTATGGCCATGCTTATACGATGAGGGATTCCGGGGCATGCGGCCGTGTTATATATATATATGTATTGTATACGTGTCTGTGCGATGAGGTAGGATGCCACAGGCGTGTCACACAGTTATATGTTACACCTACGGCTGCCGGCAGTGATGGAGGATTCCACGGGCAGGAGGTATATATATATGTATTGTATATGTGTACGCCGACAGTGAGGTAGGATGTCACGGGCGCGTCACATGAGTATGATTTATGTCATTGACTGCCGGCAGTGAGGAAGGAATTCCACGGGCATGAGTGATGACTTTGAGGGCGTGAGTCCCTGACTTGACATGACCGCTTATATGTTATATCGTAGTTTGGTTATCATACATGTCTCCCGCTTTATATAGACTATTATGATTTCATTTCTGATATTTTGATTTCACATACTTGGTACTGTTATCGACCTCCTTGAGTGCGTTAAATCTGCAGCAGTAGAGGTACACCGGTTGTTGATCCTCGCTCATAGGATCACGGTTCTGCGTATTGGGAAGCTCCGTTTCTCCGGAGGCTTATATTTGGTATAGTCCCTTGTCGTTGTAGGTACTTACAGTCAGGGGTATGGCGGGGCCCTGTCCCGTCGTAGTTGTGGTTACATTCTTAAGTGCAGTAATCTTGTTGTGGCGGGGTTTGTAAAAGGATGTAGCTGTTGGGTTTAATTATTTATATATACAGAAAGGTAACAATTTTGGTTAGCCTGTTTTCTTATTTCACTGTTTATCTTTTATGAGTTTTTATTTTCGCTGATTTTCTCTGATGTTGTATCACTAGGGTGCCCGGGCTAAGACACCAGTCGCGGGCCCGAGGTCGGGTCGTGACAAAAGTGGTATCAGAGCAGTTAATTCTCGGAAAGTGTCTACAGACCGTATCTAGTAGAGTCTTGATTATCTGCGCGTTGTGCACCACACCTATAATCAGGAGGCTGCAGGATATTTAGGATTGGTTTCCATTCTTCTCACTCTGAGATCGTGCCATAGAGCTGTGTTATAAGTTAGACTCCCTCGGACGTATTCGTATGTACCAGTTATGCCTCTACGCAAGGCAACCAGGGCCCAGAAGGGCAAGGCAGCAGAGGGAGCTACGAGTAGAACACAGAGGGTTACAAGAGCACGAGCGGTCATTACGAGATAGTACTTGACGGCGCTAGCTTTGCAGAGTTAGAAGCGGCGGTACCTAAGAGATCACGATACCTGAGCCTTCAGTCCCACGACCAGGAACAGAGGATATGAGTTACAAGGAGATGGCTCAGTTACTAACTAGGCTGGTGGCTAGGAATGAGGGCGAGCGAGTCGGAGGTTCGATAGTACCGATGGTTCACCTAGATCCGATAGTTTGATACCGGGACTTACGGAGTTGCGATCCACGAGTTCTATGGATCGAAGCGAGAAAGATCCTCGATGGTTTATTCGACGATTGCGATGGATCATAAAAGTGATCAAGGCCTCGAACGAGTCGGTGATATTGGGTTCACATCGTTTGCGTGATCTGCGATCGTGGTTTGATTCATGAACCGTCCCGGAGAGCATGCGCTTCGGTGGTTGGGACGAGTTCTCGAGGCATTTCCTACACACTTCTTGCCCTCGCGGATGAGGAGAGCTTCGAGCGGATATATTTATGATGTTGGCGAAGCAGGCGGGCGGTTCGGGAATACGATGTAGAGTTTGACTCATCGGCTCGTTATGTCCCGCTTTAGTGGCGGACATGGAGGATAGAGTGCACCGTTATGTCACGGGGTGGGCGATTATCTAGCGAGAGTTATGCAGAGTAGCTCTTCAGGGCATAGACATTGCCGTATACGAGCTTATGCGAGGATTGAGAGCGTAGAGACCAGCGTAGGACAAGATCAGCGTAAGAGGCGAGGCAGCGGGGTCCTTGGGTAACTTTCGTCTGCGAACAACCTCAACAGCGAGCTAGGTCAACATTTCAGCCGACCGCAGTGCTCCTTCGATCTTACGGCGGGAGGTTTGGCTAGGGGTTTTCGGGGCAGTCGGGGATCGAGGATGCGAGTTCACGGATGCTCGAGGTAATAGCGAGAAGCCACCTTTACCTCGGTGTGGTTTGTGATAGATTCCATGTTGGGAGTGTCGTACTACTTGACGGCTTGTTATGCTTGCGGCAGCGGGGCCATTTGGTGATAGTTTGTCCGAGGCCGGTAGCACGGATGTAGAGACTCGACGCCGGGATCGGTGGGTGGTTCATCGCCTACATAGCTAGGCGCCTGCGGATATTATGATTAGGCGACAAAGGGAAAGTGAGCGATATTCTGAGAGATATCTTTAGCCCTTAAGAGACTTGTATATGTTGTTATGGTGGATACATGTTGAGTGCTATGTACGGATAGCATTGTGTAAATTGTGAATTAGAAACATGGGTAGTTGAAAAGGTAAGTATGGGGACATGGAAGGTATGAACCTTAGAATATTATACGTTGAGACCTTAGATGTAAGGCCGTCTTGAGTAAAAGATTTTGCGGGTGATCCTTGTCGGAGTGCAGTATATACATAGGGTGTATTAGTGTGATAAACCCATGGGTTGTGTGAGAGGGAAGTGATAGCTTTCATGACTTGAATAGGTAAGATTGTTCCGGATCGGGGAACAAGAGTTTGGCGCGATAGCGGGTCGGGTTGAGGCCAGATCGCGGGTCAACCCGCAGCCCGGAATGAGGTGGGGTCAGTTCGAGGTGGTCCCGCCAGGTGGTAGGATCACGAGGGTGCTAGGCCCAAGTTTAGGTAACCATCGCATGAGTTCGTGGATGTGTTCGACCAGAATCGGATCGTGAAGGCCGGGAATGGCCTTAAAGGAATTTGAGGCTAGTAAGATGACCAAGTTTGGAGGTAGTGACTTCAAGGTTTTGGAAACTGAAGCGATGACTGGAGTATGGTACGTGTACTAGAAAAAGTTCGGGTGTACGAGAAGGGTACGACGAGTAAGGAAAGAAGTGAACATGTGTTAAGAGATCGGAAGTGACCATTTCTTTTGTGAAGTGAAGATATGAAGGGAGTATCCTTTAGACCTTGGGGGGGAGCTTTTTGTGATGTTAGAGGTGATTCCTCGTTGGCTTGGATTTGAGTTTGGCGAGTATGTTATATTATGGCCATTGGTGGCATAATTGGTTTCGTAAGTATAGTAGTGAAGACTATACCAGCGCATGTACGTTTGGAGACTTAGAAGGAACATTCGGGACGAATGTTTCTAAGGGGGGAAGAATGTTACACCCCGTAGTTCCAGGGTATGTATGTGAGGACGTACGTACGAGAATCTGGCGATAATATTGGAAAGGAAGAAAGATGTGATTTTTCGACGGAAAAGTTTCCGGATTTTGTGAAGGAAAAAGGTTCATTAATGGGAATTGGATTCCCAGATTTGGTATTTGGACTTCCTGGATTATATTAGAATTATGGAATTTTATTTTCGAATTTGGTCACGTGGGGCCCACGGGAAAAATTTACGGTTTTGTGGGGCCCACTTTGTTTTCGAAATTTTTGGTATTACGGATTTTTTTCGGGAGATGAAATATTTTGGACGAGTAGGGGGGCGACACGTGTCACCCCCTTAGGTGGCATGTAGCCGAATTGGCTTGCCATGTGGCCTTTTGGCCGATTTTAGTTGCCATGTGGCAAGCCACTTGTCTTGCTTAGACAAGTGGCTTGTGGCACACACACTTGTACCCCCATCTCACCACACACTTGCTCACATCCTAGCCCTTGATTTCTCTATAAATACCCCCCTTGAGTGCAAGACTTATTCATCCAACACTTAGTTTATTTCCAAAGCTTGAAAAATTACTCCCTCCCTTCTAGGTGCTCTCGGCCATGGGCTGATTTATGGAGCTAAAGTTGTCCAAAAATCCTTAAACTTTTAAGTGTTCTTCCTTAGGGTGTTAGGAAGAATGTGTACCAAGAGTTGGAAAAGATTTCACACCCCTAGCCTTGAAACCTTGCCTTGGCCGAAACTTGCCATAGTTTGAGCCTAAGTGTTCTTCACTTTTTGGAGTTGGATCTTGAAGAGGAGTTGGTTAGGAGCTTCTAAGAGTTGCATGGAGCGGGTTGGAACGTAAGGATTTGGAGCTAAACGTTGCTCAGGATCGACTTATAAATCTTGGATAATTTTGGGTTTATCGAGGTAATGATCTTTATCCCCCTATTGTAATTGGAGATTACATGTTATAGTAATGTATAGTTGCGTATACTATATGTAGAATGAATATTGATAAGAATTGAACTGTATTTAAATTAGACTTGTAGTATTATTGTGGGGCAGAGTTGTACACGTCCGGTTAGACGTGTAACACCCCCCCTTGGAGTTGTTGGCTTGGTAGCAGGTCTTGATAGAGGGGGATATATGTGGTTGCAGGAGGGGAGGTGCTGCCGAATTTTCCGTAGAATATGGAACCTTGTACTTAGAAATGTTCTACGAAGAGATCTAGAAGTTGATAGACGTTTTGTGGCCTTTTTAGGTGGAAGTACTACGAGTAGCGTATTCTACTTGGAGGGTGGAAAGGGCTAGCAAGGGTATAGTACTATGGAGCTTTTTGCTAATTGTCGATAATCGTCGCGAGGTATGTGAACCTCTTCCTATCCTTTCTAGCATAATTGTTGTGAACTATGTAGTACGGTAGACGTACGTGTGCTAAACGAATTTGGTCGGTTTAAAACATAAAGTGTTATAATAGCTTTATGGGAAGTTTGTTATAACGACTTTATGTAGGTAAAAGAATGGTTTGTTGATTTTAAAAGGTAAGAGACTTGACTTAAAAATGACTTGATATGAAATGTTAAGAACTTAAGTGTGTTAAAAAGTTGTGAAACCTCATTCGTGAGTAATGAGTACTTGTTTTTTAAAGAATAATGTTATATTGATTTCAGAAATGGGAATAAGTATCGAACAAGCCATTGCAGCGTTAATAAAGGAAAAAGTAATGACAATTAATTATATTAAAACAAGTAGAAACCTCCATCTGCATAGAAGCTAAGATAAGACAAAATTGTATTACATTTCCTAGATCATGGCTGCTTTAATAAGATCATTATAAATAAGTACTGATTTTCTGAAATTCCAAAGTAAGGAACTTGATTTTATAAAAGAGAGAGACTTGAGAATTTGAAGTGTTTTGTTTAAAAGAAAGGCATGACATTGTCTTAAACTGGTTTAAAAAGAAGCATGGTATTGTCTTGGTTTATTTCAAAAGAAAGTGTGGAAATGGTTTTGGTTTACTTGAAATGATAGTTACTCTATTTTTTTATACTACGGGTATCTTGTGAAATTTGTAAAAGAAAGGGGTCTTTTGAAAAAATTAAAGTACGTAGTACCTTGGGGTTAAAACCCGGATTTGTTGTCATAAAATGAAAGTCTATGAGTACGTTGAACTTGCCTATGCTTGTTGTGATAGCCTTTGTTGTGCAAGTGTTTGATTTTGTGCTACCGAGTCTCTCGATAGAGGGCCGGCTATCTGGTTGATTGATGGACATACTGACACGATGGGTGGCCCACGGGTATGCATCCACTATATCAATCCTTTTGGACATACTGACACGATGGGTGGCCCACGGGTATGCTTCCACTAGGAGTGTATCTTGTTATTTGTTTTGGACATACCAGCCGTGACGGAGGATTCCACGGGTATGCTTCCATTGTGATTGATCTTGGCCATGCTTATACGATGAGGGATGCCGGGGCATGCGGCCAGGATGCGGGTTAGATGCCCGGGTGTTTCATTACTCCATGGCCATGCTTATACGATGAGGGATTCCGAGGCATGCGATCATGTTATATTTTACTCCATGGGCTAGCTCCCCGTGAAGACATGTACCCACGATGATGGATGTCGGGGACATGTTATATTATTACTCCATGGGCTAGCTCCCCATGAAGACATGCACCTACGATGAGGGATGCCGAGGGCACGTTATGGCCATGCTTATACGATGAGGGATTCCGGGGCATGCGGCCGCGTTATATATATATATATGTATTGTATACGTGTACGCTGACAGTGAGGTAGGATGCCACGGGCGTGTCACCTGGTTATATGTTACACCTACGGCTGCCGGCAATGATAAAGGATTCCACGGGCAGGAGGTATATATATATGTATTGTATATGTACGCCGCGGTGAGGTAGGATGCCAGGCGTCACACGTAGTATGATTTATGTCATTGATCACGGCATGATGAAGGAATTCCACGGGCATGAGTGATGACTTTGAGGCGTGAGTCCACGACTTGACATGACCGCTTATATGTTATGATCTTGTAGTTTGGTTATCATACATGTCTCTGCTTTATATAGACTATTATGATTTCATTTACTGATATTTTGATTTGCCTGTACTGCGACCTCTTTGTCGGCCCGAAGTGCGTTCATGCCGCGCAGCTGAGTGGTACACGATTGTTGATCCTCGCTCATAGGATCACGGTTCTGCGTATTGGGAAGATCCGTTTCTCCTGAGGCTTATCTTTGGTATAGTCCCCTGTCAGTAGGTACTTACGATCGTGGTATGGCGGCCCCGTCGTCGTAGTTGTGGTTACATTCTTAGAGGTCTGTAGTACTGTTGTGGGCAGGGTTTGTAAAATGATGTAACTGTTCAGGTTTAATTATTTATATATACAGAAAGGTAACAATTTTGGTTAGCCTGTTTTCTTATTTCACTGTTTATCTTTTATGAGTTTTTATTTCAGCTGATTTTCTCTGATATTGTATCACTAGGGTGCCCGGGGTAAGGCACCAATCGCGGGCCCGAGGTCGGGTCGTGACATTCCCTTTGTCGGTCTAATCATAATCCTGCCCTGTTGGCGCATAGCTATAGAAGGCGATGACCCGCCACTGATCCTGAAGGATGAGTCTTAACATCTGCTCTACCTCTGGTCGGACAATCCTTCGCAAAATGGCCCTGTCGGCCGCAAGTATAGCAATCTCCCAAACTAGCACGACACTCCCCATAATGGGTTCTACCACATCGACTACACCGAGGTAGGTGGCTTCCTCGAACTAACACCCTACTCCCGAAACACAAACCTTGGAGCCACGACCGCTCTGAATACCTGGGCGTCCCGAAATCGCGTAGGACCACTCAGATCTTGGCGAGGCGCATAACAAGCCTGCTGCTGAGGTGGCCTGTCTCCATAGTTACCGTAGGACCCTGCTATCCTGGTCCTCTTCTGCTGATCCTGGTCCCTACGTCGGTCTCTACGTTCCTCAATCCCTTGTGCATAAGCCTGTATGCGGGCAATGTCCATACCCGGCTGAAGAGCTACACCCGTGCAACCCTCTGCTAAATAATTGTCAAGTCCTGTGACATATCGGTGCACTCTATCCTCCATGTTTGCCACTAAAGCGGGGACGTACCGAGCCAATGATTCAAACTCTACATTGTACTCCGAGCATGCGCCTGCTCGCCTCAACATAAAAAATCTATCGGCCCGAGCCCTCCTCATCTGCGGAGGCAAGAAATGGCTAAGAAACGCCTCTGAGAACTCGTCCCACACAGCTGGAAGCGCATGCTCCCCCCGGGACAGTTCCCAAGAATCAATTCGATCATGCAGATCACACCGGATGTGAACCCAATACCACCGACTGTCTCGAGGCCTTGATTACTTACATGATCCGCAGAATCACAAATAAACTCCTGAGGATCATCCTCAGCTCTCGATCCATAGAACTCTGGTGGACTGCAACTCAAGAAGTCCCGAAGTCTCCAACTATCGGCTCTGGGGTGCACTACCGGTATCACCGGCTCCCGTCTGTCCTCATGCCTTGCTACAATCCTAGCTAGTAACAGGGTCATCTCTTTGTAATCCATATCCTCGACTCCTGGTCGTGTAACTGGAGGCTCAGATATCCTGGCCTCAGTAGCTACTGCTGCTGTTCTAAACACTGCTGGGGCTGGCGGCGTCGTAGAATTCGCCGTCTGTAGCACCACCTCAGGTAAAGGCTGGGCCTGTGCCCTCGTAACCCTCTGTGCTCTACTCGCAGCTCCCTCTGCTGCCTTGCCCTTCTGGGCTCTGGTTTCCTTGCGCAGAGACACAACTGGTATAAAAGAATACGTCAGAGGGAGTCCAACTTACAACACAACTCTAAGGCACGATCTCAGAGTGAGAAGAATAGAAACCAATCCTAAAATATTTTGCAGCCTCATGATTATAGGTGTGGTGCACAACACGCCGATAATCAAGACTCTACTAGATACGGTCTGTAGACACTTTCCGAGGATTAACTGCTCTGATACCACTTTTGTCACGACCCGACCTCGGGCCCACGACTGGTGCCTTACCCCGGGAACCCTAGTGATAATACATCAGAGAAAAACCAGCGGAAATAAAATCATAGACATGAAACAACATAAAATAAGAAACAGGCTAACCAAAACGGTTACCTTTCTGCATATATATATATATATATACCTGAATAGTTATATCCTTTACAAACCCTGCCCACAACAGTACTACAGACCTCTAAGAATTTTATAACAACTATGACGGGACAGGGCCCCGCCATACCCCTGAATGTACAAGAACCTACAAACTCAGGGAATCATACCAAAAGATAAGCCTCCGGAGAAACGGAGCTTCCCAAAACGCAGAACCGTGATCCTATGAGCGAGGATCAACAATCGCGTGTCTACCTGCGGCATGAACGCACCCGGCGAGGTCGATAACATGTACCAAGTATGTGAAATCAAAATATCGTAATGAAATCATAATCTATATAAAGGCGAGACGTGTATGATAGCCAAACTACAGTACACAACATATAAGCAGTCATGTCAAGTCAGGGACTCACGCCCTCAAAGTCATCACTCCAATATAACCATGGGTCTCACGCCCACAATATCAATCATGCCCGTGGAATTCCTTCCTCACTGCCGGCAGTCTATGATATAACAACACCAAGGAGTACACATGAACACCAGGTCCCACCTGTGTCATAAGAACCGTACGGGGCAAGTACGAAGGCATAGCTACCAGATCCACCCTGCATCATCAACTGACCGGGGCAAGTACGAAAGCCAGCTACCAGAACCTACCGTACCAACAATACTAAATAACTGTATCACGAAGCTGACCGGGGCAAGTACGATAGCCTCTACCAGATCCACCCTGCATCACGTCGCTGACCGGGGCAAGTACGTAGGCTAACCACCAGATCCACCCTGCATCACGAAACTTCGTCCTAACACTGACCGGGGCAAGTACGAAAGCCAACTACCAGAACCAGCCTGCATCAGCAACGACCGGGGCAAGTACGAGGGCTAGCTACCAGATCCACCCTGCATCAGTAAACCTCATGGAGAGCTAGTCCATGGAATAACACTATCAACAGGGAACGAACCCTCATCATGGCCGCATACCCGTGGACCATCCATCGAGTCAGTATGCCCAAAGTGATCAAGAATAACATGACCGGCCCTCCATCGAGAGACGCGGTAGCATAAGGATACAATACTTGCACAACAAGGCTATCACAAACAAATATAGGCAAGTTACTCACACTCAAGGTACTTTTATTTTATGCCAAAAATTCGGGTTTTAACCCCAAAGTACTACGTACTTAAACTCTTTAAAAAGATCCATTCCTTTCACAAAAGCCACATGATACTAACACCCGTAGTATCAAAATAGAGTAACTATCATTTTAAGTAAACCAAAACAATTTCCATACCTTCCTTTTTAAATACACCAAGACAAAACCATACCTTCCTTTAAAACCAAATTACTCCTCTTTTTTAAAGTCAAGTTACAGTATACTTTTCACAATAGTTTAAGTTTCATAATCTTTAAATCAAGTCTCATTACTTTTAAAAATGTCAAGTTACCATTTTAAATCCAATAATAAACCATTATTTCGTTTTCACAAAGTCGTTATAACTAACTTCCCATAAAGCTATTATAACACTTTACGTTTTAGAACAACCAAGGACAACTACTCACATTTCCCAAATCAAGATAACTTTATTCTTTTAAAGACCAAGTACCCATTACTCACGAATGAGGTTTCACAACTTTTTAACACAATTCAAGTCCTTAACTTTAGCACCAAGTCAAGGACACAAAAAGGAAGTCAAACTCCTTTAACACGCGTGCGTCTACCGCACTATATATTTCACAAATAATCATGCTCAAGAGAATAGGAAGAATCACATACCTCGCGACAACTAACCATTACGACACGTAGCAAAACGCTCCAAGTACTTCAACTTCGTCGGCTACTCCTTAAGCCAAGTCGAGTATGTCACGCGTCGAATATCCACCTAATATAACCACAATACGTCTATCAACTTCTAGGTCTCTTCGTAGAATATTTTTAAGTATACAGTTCCTTATTCTACGGAAAATTGGGCAGCACCCCCCCTGCAATCACATAAATACCCTCTTATACCAAGGCCCGCTACCAAGTCAACAACTCCAAGGGGATTACACGCCTACTGGACGTGTACAAAACTGCCCCACAGTAATACTACATAAGTCTACTGTAAATACAGTCCAATGTAAATACAGTTCAATTCTTTTTAAACATCCTTCCATAAATCTTATACTCAATTCTAAACTACTACAATATGTAATCTCCAATTACAATAGAAGGACAAAGATCATTACCTCGATAAGCCCAAAATTATCCAAGGTTTATAAGTCGATCCTGAGCAACGTTTAGCTCCTATTCCTTACGTTCCAATCCTCTCCAAGCAACCCTTAGAAGTTTCTAAACAACTTCTCTTAATACTTCATCCAAGCTATGAAGATTTTCCTAGGGTTTCATTTTGCGACTATTGGAATAAAGTAGTATTTTCGGGCTCTTATGTTGAGATTACTTTAGAATACTACTAGGGATATAAGGCTAAGGTATTTGGGATTATACAACAACAATTGAAGTATTTCTACACAAGGTGGGTGGGGGGGGGGGGTTTGGACGAGAACTCATCAAAGGATGGAGTATATTTTTCTCTTGGAAAATGTTTAAGTGATGAAGAAGTCTTGCAAGCTTAAGGGTGTATTTATAGGCCAACCAAGGGCTAGGATGAAAGCATGTGTATGGTGTAGATTGGGGACATGTGTGTGTGGGTTCCACAAACCACATGTCCCACACAAATTTGAGACATGTGGCTCCAAAAAACGGCACAAGGGACACTTGGCACACCTATTTCGGCCATAGGGCCACATGGGGGTGCCATGTGTCGCCCTCCTACTCGTCCAAAATATTTCATCTCCCGAAAATATCCATAATGTTAAAAAAAAAAACCGAAAACAAAGTGGGCCCCACAAAACCGAAATTTTCACCCGTGGGCCCCACGTGATCAAATCCGGAAAATAAAATCCATAAATCTATTATAATCCAAGAAGTCCAAATACCAAATCTGGGAATCCAATTCCCATTAACGAACCTTTTTCCTTCACAAAATCCGAAAACTTTTTCGTCGAAAAAAAATCACATCTACCATTTTCTGGGCGGATCTTTTCATCACCTAACAACCCTAAAGAGGGGAGAACGTTGGTGGTACTTTCACTGATATTCCTGGTTTTATTACTACTATGGCGGAATCTTAAGTAATAACTTATCAGTAGTATACTAACAAGTAGTATTAACAAACTCATATGGGGTTTTATGTCCATTTTATGGGGTTTTATGTCCATTTTTTCATTTAAATCAGTCTATAATCCTTTTTCAGATTTACTAATATCATAGCTTCAGATTTTCTACTTAAGAAACATAAGCATAAAAAATCAAATAATATCATAATCTAAGAATTTCTACTTTATCAGAAGCATAAGCACTAGAAAATAACTTATCGGAAATATAATTAAAACATATAAGTAAAGGAATCGTACCTCTTGCCGTGAATCTCAGATCACCGGAAATATCCTCTCCTGGCCGCTTCCCGTCGCCGCCTCATTGTGCGGTACTAATTCGCCTAGAGCTTGGGACGGTCTCAGCGATTCTTTCCGAGCATTCCAACAAGAGTCAAGGTTCCTAGACTTAACATGCGTTTAACTATATGTCTTTCAAAGTTAATTCCTAGTTCTTATGATTCTTTTTAGTAGATCTTCTTTAGACTACGATACGTTGATTCCTTGTTCTTACGGTTTCTTTTAGTAGATCTTCTTCTTCTACGATATTACTCTGCTTAAGATTATAGACCGATAGAAGGGTTTTAGCTAAACATGATTGTTTTGCTAATAGATGTTGTTATGCTAATAGAAGACTAATATTTCTTTTCTTGAAAGAAAGTGTTTCGGAAGAGAGATTATAGAGAGAGATTATCTTGAAGATTGAAGTTGTATTCCAAAAATTGTTATCTTTTTCTGATACAATGAGGCTCTTTATATAGATAACCTCGGGGTGCTACTGATTTGACTTCTTCGTGCGACTTTTATCGCGACTTTCTTATCATGCGACCTTTACTATTTGCTACAGTATCCGGCGGCTTTACTATTCCTGCTACAGTGACTTGTCTCTTACTGTGCGACCTTTACTGTATTGCTACAGTTTTCGGCGGCTTTACTATTCCTGCTACAGTGAAAGTTACTATTCATGCTACAGTAAAGCTGATAAATTACATTTTTCTGCTGATATTTCATCCGTGTCTTCGTTTGTTGTCTTGTTTTTCTGGATGTTATTGCTGGTATTTTCTTGCTTTCTTTGTGTTTTCCTTGATCTCTGCTGGTACTCGTGCTTTCATTGTTGAGTTCTCCTTTGTTCTTTTATTTTTTCCTTGCCTTTTTCCGTGATTTTCGCTGATATCATGCTTTGTTTTTCTGGACATTTTGCTGATGTCTCGGCTGATACTTTCTTCTTTTCTGCTGATATCCTTGTCTTCCTTTTGATTTTTTGTCCTTCCGCTATTATTGAGATTTTTGTCTTCCTCTTTAAAGCTGATATATTTTGATTTTTCATCCTTTCGCTGTTGTCCTTGCTTTGCTGCTATTATTCTCTTTTTGACTTCTTTTGTGTTTTCATCTCTTTCTTTCGATGGCATTTTCTCCACCGCTGCTGTCTTTTCTTTCTTTTGTCTTTTTTCATCTTTTCTTTTGTCTTTTTTGTCTTTTCTTTTTTCACCTTTTTCATTTCTTTTGTTTTTTCATTTTTTTCATTTCTTTTGTCTTTTTTCATCTTTTTTCATTTCTTTTTTCTTTGCGATAAATCGCTCTGGGCTGGTCTTGTTAGCTCATATTTTTTGGGCTTTTTTGTGATAAATCACATTGGGCTCTTTGTTATCTTGTATCTCATAGTTTTAGCATATGATAAATCATATTGGGCCTGCTGATATCTCATATGATGGGTGTCATGTAATAAAATTACATTATCCCCACGGGCTATTATTCCGCTTTCTGGGTTTCATGTAATAAAATTACATTATCCCCATGGGCTATTATTCCATTTTCTGGGTTTCATGTAATAAAATTACATTATCCCCATGGATCAGAAGATCCTTCGTCTTTTATGCTCATAACTTTTTTGCTGCCTCCGCTGCTATCTCTGAAAGTCATTGGTTTTCTTCTTTGTTTTGTTATAGCCTGATATTGCTCTATCGTCTCCTTGGCATGTTTGTGTTTCAAGTTTATTATCCTGTTCATCATGTTAGTAAGTTCGACTGTATCTTGGGCTATTATTTCATGGTTATAGTATATGGTAACCAGTTCTTCTACTTCTCCTCCTCTGGTATTTCCAATAATGCTTGCCTTTCCCATTCTGATCATATCTTCTAATCTTCCTGCTAAGGTTGTTAGTCCAATGGCTCTTTTGTTGCTTAGCCATTCTTGAAACTGGTTTATTTTGCATGGCATTTCCTTTTTTGAATCTGTGTTTTCTCCTGTAATGGTACTATTCCTGCCTGATTTGAAAAGTTGACATAATATAATGGGTTTTCCTGTTAGGTCTGATGATGCATCAAATACTTGTATTCCGTATATTCCTGGTCCAAATGTCTCTCTCATGGATTGGACTGATTGTATTATGTTGTTTGGTAATTCTGATGTCTTTGAGGTATCATCTGTCATGACTTTATCTAGGAATCCATACTTAAAAGTTTATGGACTACCTTTGGATAGGATTTTTCAAGACATAGGTACCTTGGGTATTTGCTAAATCTTGATGCTCTTAATATGTTAGGGTTGGATTTATAAGTGTAGTACTTTGAGATGGTTTCATAGGCTGTGATGGTATCTGGGGAAAATGTTAATCTTTCAGCCATTGATGTTATCTGGGATGTTGGTATTTGGGACGTTGATGGCATTTTTAGTAGTCTTGAGTTGAGGGTAGGAAAGTCTGTTGTTTCTGTGGTATTTTTTGGAGATTCTCTCAGGTTCTTGTATGTTTGGTAATCAGTGAAGCATTCTTTCAAGCGATCGATCAGGCTATTATTTTCCCTGAGTATTCCTTCCAGTTCCTGTATCTTGGATTCCATGGCTTGATTGCTGCTGATAACTTTGCTTATTATATTGCTGATATAATCGTCGAAGCTGTCGCTGTTAACTGACATCTTGGTATCTGTTACCAATATATGTTAGGAATTTTCAGACGTATATAAAATAAAATCGGATTTTATCTGTACCTTTTTTATTCCAATTTCTTCGGTCAGTATGGTATGCTGGTTTGTACCTCTTATGGATTTCTTCCATTTATTTCTTGGTTAAGTTCTTGGTTAAGTTCTCGGTCTTGCTCATATTCTCTGACTTCTTCTTTTAATCCTGAACTTTGTATTAGTTCTTGCAGTTCCCTTGTTCTTATTTCGGCTAACCTTTGTCTTATTTTATTAAGGTTTTTCACAAGCTTTTTGTATCTATCATGATAATATTTTCTTCCTGTTTCGTTAGTAACTGTAATAAGCTTACTACGGGCATAATCTTCATATTGTACCCAATAATTTCTTTCGTCTATTAACTTTCTTTTTTCTTCCTGTAAATTCATTATAGGATTTTTATTTCGGGCGTTTGTTAATTTAATCGTGTTCTTTTTGCCTTACGTATTTTCTCCAAAATTTAGATCTCTTCCTATTATCTGGCGGGTTATTATTTTTCCTGACTTCTTTTCGAAACTTATATTTTCTGTATCCTTTTATTAAATATGAGTTTAAGATTCCTATTTTTCTTTTTAAAGTATTTTTTGTTGGTTTTAATTGTTCTCTTGTTATTAGCCGTTTTTCTCCTAGAGATTCTCTTTTTAATATCATGTTGAACGGTATTAGCGTTCTTCTCCAATCTTTTATTTCTCTGTTTAGTTCTTGTTTATCTAGTAAATATTTATCCATACTTATTCTTATTGATTCTTCAGTTTGGCTAGGTTTTGTTTGGTGTTCTACTAGTGTATGTGGTGGTAATTTAGACACTTCTTTTGTTATTATAGTTGGCTTTAGTATTATTATTTTGAGAGGTTCATTATGCTTATCTTCCATATTATTTCCAGGTTTTTCCTCTATTATTGCATTTGCTTTTTGTAGTGTTCCTGTACTCTGATTGTGTTCTTGTATTATTTCGGAATTATTTATTTCTTCCGGACTGATATTTTCTTTATTAGTATCTTCTTCCCCTTTATCTGTATTACTGCTCTTTTCTACATCACTATTTTTAATATTATCTTTACTAGTATTGTATACTCTTTTTCTTCTTTGTTTTCTTGTCATTTGTTGTTCCATAGTACGTAATTCTTCTCTAAGTTCACTTATTTCTGACCTTAATTTTTCTCTAAATTCTCTTATTTCTGATTTTAATTCCTCCTTTGTTTCTCCTAATATCGCTTTAGGTTTTAATTCGTGTTTCATATTTTTATACATAGTCTTATATTTTTTGTACTTTCTAAACAATTCTTCATTAGATAACCTTAATTTCTTGTTTTCTTTTTCTAACTTTGTGATTATTTCTCGTGTGGTTTCTGATGAACTATTCCTAGTATTTCTTTCTTTTAATCTTTCGTTTGAGGTTTCTTTTACTATTACTTTACTCTTGTGGGACTTGTGTTTTATATCTTTATACTTGGTTTTGTACATTTTATACTTTGCTAATAAGTTTTTATTTGCTTCTTCTAATTCCTTATTTTCTTCTTTTAATAATTCAACACAAATATTTGTTTCTTTTAAATTATCTGTATTTTTAGTTGGGTTTTCTTTAGGATCTTTCGGATCCTCTTGTTCCATAGGTTTATATTTATACCCTTTTTGTTCTAATATTTCTTTCGCATGATTTCTTAGAAATGTAACCACGCTATATTCGGTGTTTTTATTCATTTTTATTTGAAGTCTTTAAGTTGTACTAATGCTTCTTGCTACTTTCTTGGTATTTTATTTGACTATTATTTCCTTATTCTTTTTATCCAACCGTCTCCTATGTTTATCCATTCCTTATTGGGTTTATTATTTATCAAATCTCTTAATTGTTTTATCTCATGTTCTAGTTCTATTTCTCTAGTACTATATTCGAGATATTTAAGTTGTGAATTAATAGCTTCTTCTAGTAATATCTGTTTTATTACCTTTAATTCTCTTTCCCTTTTATCGACTTTTTCTTGGATATTCATATTTTATTAACAAACCTTGTTTTACCTTGGTCATTAATTTCTATTCCGTTATTATTAATTTTATAATCTATCATGGTTAAAAAATCACTTCCTAGTAGTAATTCATTAAAGCTATCGTATTCTACGACTGCTATGTTTATTTTATACTCTAAATCCTGAATCTTAAATCTTAGATTAACGCTTCTGGTGACTATTATTTCTCTTTCATTTTCAGGGTAATGGAAAGTCTCTGGTGGAATCAACTGACAATCCTTTTCATTTATCTTACTTATATGTACAAAGCTTTTTACAGCTCCTGTATTTATTTCTGTTATACAATCAGTTGTTGTAATTTCATTGAATATAATTACTTTAATGCTTAACCTATTACTTGGCACATTTATTAAATCTAGTGTTCTTGGTATTCCTAAACTTCCTTGTTTTATTAGTGTTTCCTTTTATACTTAGTCTAGCTCCTTCTATCTGGGGTTTCATCCTTTGTACTATTGTTGTGATTCTTTTATTAAAATCCATTTGTATTTCTTCGGGTATGGTTATTTTAGAGTTCTCTTTGTGTTCTATTCTTTCTAGTATGTCTTGATACATTTTTGGTACTAGAATATTCATTTCGTGTTGTTTCCTTACATGATGGTTACCTGTTAAGGCATACACCATTTTGTTTCTATACTTATAACTTTACTACAGTGGCATCTTTATTCCATCTAATTTATAGTATAATGTTAATGCTAGATCTTTATGTTCATCTTTTAATGAGATACTAAAATGCAGTTTATCTTAGTAAATTTTAATTTCTGATATATCAAGTTTCCTTTTATTATTGATATTAATGCGTCTTGTAGATTTTCTAGTATTCTATCATCTAATATGTATATCTGTATGGGTGTATCTATATTTCTTTGAAAATAAGCTTTTATAGTAAATTCTACTCCTCCTAGATATATGTTTCTGTACTTTTTAGCTTCTTTTGTTGATAGTTTAGATAATTCTCTTTTTATTATATCATCAGTTATCAGATTTATTCTAGCTTTTCCATTTATACTTGTGGTATCTATTATATTCTCATGTTTTTGTATTATATACCGAACTTCTTTATTTCTTTCGAACCATTTTGTTTTAAATATCTTTTTTATTGATAATTCTTCACTGTTATAAAGTCTGTTATCTTCTTTTCTCTGAGTCAGCCATTCATTTTGTGTTTTTAATAATTCTTTAGCTTCTATTCTTGTCTTTATTAATATGTGTTTAATTTCTCGACATTTCCATATCATTTTATTATATTTTATTACTCTATCAAATGATTTAATTGTTTTCATTCTGAATTCCAATATTAATGTCGTATTCTTGTACGTACGTCCTCACATTCATACCCTGGAACTACGGGGTGTAACACAAATAAAAGCAGGGATTGAGAAAAATGCTGCAAAAATGGGAGAAATTTGGCACAGCGCCGCGACGCCCGTTGATAAAATACAACATCTTCAGATACCGCCTCAATGCAACATCTGCCGCCACCCCTACCATTTTGAGCCGTTGTATGTATGTAAGTCGTCCCTTTATTATTTTTGAGTGTTTACACATTTGGGACAATGTGTCGTTTAAGTTTGGGGGAGGGTTCTTTCTTATTTTTATTTTTATGTGTTTGTTTTTTAGTCTTTTTTATTGTGTTTTTGTGTCTTATATGAGTAAAAAAAAATAATTATGATCATGCATGCTGTAATGCTTGAAACGCCTAGTGAATTTGTTACACCCCGTAGTTTCAGGGTACGTATGTGAGGGCGTACGTACGAGAATACGACATTAAAATTGAAAAGGAAGGAAGATGTGATTTTTCGACGGAAAAGTTTCCGGATTTTGTGAAGGAAAAAGGTTCGTTAATGGGAATTAGATTCCCAGATTTGGTATTCGGACTTTTTAGAATATTAGAGAATTATGGAATTTTATTTCCGGAATTGGTCACGTGGGGCCCACGGGAGAAATTTACGGTTTTGTGGGGCCCACTTTGTTTTAGAGATTTTTGGCATTACGGATATTTTCGGAAGATGAAATATTTTGGACGAGTAGGGGGGCGACACGTGTCACCCCCATGTGGCCAAGTTGGCCGATTATGGTTGGACAACTGTCCTTGGACGTTTTGTGGTGGACAAGTGGCTTTTGTGGTGGACATTTGGTTGGTAGAATCCACACACACATGTCCCCAACCCTCACCATACACTTGCTTTAATCCTAGCCCTTGATTTCTCTATAAATACCCCCTTGATTTCAAGACTTATTTCATCCACACTTAGAGATTTCTAAGTCACAAAAATACTCCCCCCTTTGTTGAGGTTCTCGTCCAACCCCCCCCCCCCCCCCACCTTGTGTAGAAATTCTTCAAGTGTTGTTGTTATCCCAAATACCTTAGCCTAGTATCCCTAGTAGTATTCTAAAGTAATCCCAACATAAGAGCCCGGAAATACTACTTTATTCCTTTAGTCGCAAAACGAAACCCTAGGAAAATCTTCATAGATGGATGAAGTGTTAAGAGAAGTTGTTTAGAAACTTCTAAGGGTTTCTTGGAGCGGGTTGGAGCGTAAGGAAGTGGAGCTAAACGTTGCTCAGGATCGACTTATAAATCTTGGATAATTTTGGGCTTATCGAGGTAATGATCTTTATCCCCCTATTGTAATTGAAGATTACATGTTGTAGTAATGTATAATTGAGTATATGATATATGGAAGGATGATTAAAAAGAATTGAACTGTATTTACATTGGACTGTATTCTGATGAAGTCGTAGTATTATTGTGGGGCAGAATTGTACACGTCTGGTTAGACGTGTAATCCCCTGGGAGTTGTTGGCTTGGTAGCGTGCCTTGATATAGGAGGATTTTTTTGTGGTTACGGGGTGGGGGGGGAGGTGCTGCCGAATTTTCCGTAGAATATGGAACCTTGTACTTAGAAATGTTCTACTAAGAGATCTAGAAGTTAATAGACGTTTTATGGCCACTATAGGTTGAAGTACTACGAGTAGCGTATTCTACTTGAAGGGTGGAAAGGGCTAGCAAGGTTATAGTACTTTGGAGCGTTTTGCTAATTGTCGATAATCGTCGCGAGGTATGTGATTCTTCCTTTTCTCTTGAGCATGATATTTGTGAAATATATATAGTGCGGTAGACGCACGTATGTTAAAGGAATTTGATTTTCCTTTTGTGTCTTTGACTTGATTCTAAAGTTAAGTGACTTGTTATGAAATATTAAGGACTTGAGTTATGTTAAAAAGTTGTAAAACCTCATTCATGAGTAATGGGTGCGTGGTCTTTTAAAGAATAAAGTTATCTGGATTTCAGAAATGAGAATAGTTGTCCTTGGTTGGTTTAAAACATAAAGTGTTATAATAGCTTTATGGGAAGTTAGTTATAACGACTTTATGAAAACAAAAGAATGGTTTTATTATTGGATTTAAAATGATAACTTGACATTTTAAATGTTGGAGGTTGGTTTCCTTAAAAGATATGAGATATGATTTAAAGATTATGAGACTGATTTTTTAAAGTAAAGAGACTTGACTTATAAACAACTTGATTTTGGAAAGGAGAAGTAACTTGATTTAAAGGTATAGGTTACTTGTTTTGAAAAGAGTAAGACACTTGGTTTAAAAAGTATATTGCTACTTGACTTTAAAAAGGAAAAGTGTCTTTGTTTTAAAGGAAGGCATGTTATTGTCTTGTTTTGGTTTAAAAAGAGGGCATGATGTTGTTTTGATTTACTTAAAATGATAGTTACTGTTACACCCCGTATTTACAGGACATGTTTTAAGAACGTACGAAAGAACTCACAAGTGTTAAGATTTGAGACTTGTAAAAAAAAATTATCGGAATTATGAAATTGTCGGAAAACGTATTTTTTATGACGAATAGGAGGGCGACACGTGTCACCCCCCCTTTAGAAAGCTTGGACGAAAAATTCCATGGACAAAAGGGCCATTTGACCTTTGGTAGGATGATTAAGTCTTGCAAGTGTGAGCTTGAGAAAATTGACTTGGTCAAGGGGACCACAAGTCTTGATATTTAAGTGAAGCTCATCCAAGCCACCCAATTGTTCACATATTGACCCTCCAATGTGCTATATATTACTACTAGTAGCAAGACTAATGCCAACACTTAGAAAATTTACAAAAAAATTGGATGAACAAGCTAGATAGCTCTCGGCTTCATGTCCATGGAAAAGAAAAAAATTTTGTTCCTTGTCCATTAAGCTCCACACTTTAAACCAAGGTTCTTGAGTGTATTGTAAGCA
Organism: Przewalskia tangutica; assembly: GCA_029844215.1. Lineage (NCBI taxonomy): Eukaryota > Viridiplantae > Streptophyta > Magnoliopsida > Solanales > Solanaceae > Przewalskia > Przewalskia tangutica. The sequence continues at coordinate 80,741,022 of CM056725.1, forward strand.
TATCTCAATAGAAAAATCTCGGAAAAAGATAGTTTTTGGGTTAGTCGCAAAGCGAAAACCTAGTTGTCTTTCTAGGTTTTGTTTGGAGATTTGAAGGAAGTTTGTTGGTGTTGTTCTAAGGGTCTCAACTAGCGGATTGAAGCGTCTTGAAGAGGCTCTAAGTTGCTAAGGAGCAAATTCGTATTTGGAGTTGGATTGAGATTCGTTGAGGTATAATCTTGACTCTTAAAAGTGTTATAAGATTATTTATATTGTTGTTAGCTTTACATGTTGCTAGCATGAAGTGTGTGTTGAAGTTTATAAGTATTATGGATTGATTGTAGCTTAAATCCGAAATGTTATATAAGCCACTTGAAGTTGGATTACTAATTGGTCGTTTATTAGAATCGTCGCATGATTACTTACTTGAAGATTATAGTAGTTATAATCAACTGCGACTTGATATCATGTTATACTAACGACATGGATTGAAATGGAAATTGGATAAGAATTGGTGTTATGGTACTCAATGTGGCCGAATTGGACATATAGTTTGTATTAGTTTGATATCTATTGTGGGGCGGAATTTTACACGTCTAGTAGGCGTGTAATCCCCTATTGTTGATTGCATTGATTGGGCCTTAAATGTGGCGTGTTTGGTTATTGTATTCGGCCTTGAAAAAGGTGGCAAAGTAAGTAGAAACAAAGGAGGTGTTGTCCGATTTTTCGTAGAATTTAGTGACTTAACACTTAGAATATTCTACGTTTGAAGTAAGAGGTTAATGGACGTATTGTGACCATTATAGGTTGAAGTAGTAAGTATAGCGTATCCTACTTGGAGGATGGAATAGCTATCAAGGTTGGAGTACTTTGGAGCATTTTGCTACTTGTCGATAATCGTCGCGAGGTATGTGAACCTCTTCCTTCCTTTGGCATGATTTTATGTATGGAATATACCTGTGGTATCATTTCATGTTTCCTTCTACTCTTAGAAGTTAAGAGGTAGTTGTGTGATTTACTCTATGTAGAACTTTTCCTATCTTTTGAGCATGACTAGTTGCGTATGTAGTGCGGTGAGCGTCTGACACCTTGATATCCTTTACTAGTTTTATGAATATCCAAGTCGGGTGAGTTAGGAGATTAACTCACTTCTTTGAAAGTATTAAGGATGTCTAATGTTTTATTAAAGTTAAGGGACTTGAAGAGTTTTGAAGTATGTGATACTTGTTCCGTTTTAAACGTATAAGTCCCTTGGATAGGAAATTGTATTTGGCTAAGGTATAAAGTGAATATAACGACTTTATGGGAAGTTGGTTATATTTGCTTTATGGAAAGATAAATGACTTGATTTTAGTGAAAAGGCAACTTGATTTTAAGGCATCAATTGCCTAAGGTTTTATAATAAAAGGAGTCACTTGATTTCTAAAGGTTAAGAGACTAATGGTACTTTGAAAGTTAAGAGAATTGATTTGAAAGTATATAATACTTGGTTTTAAAAAAAGGTATAAGTCTCTTGGTTATAAAAGGAATGAGTTTGTCTAAAACCATAAAGGGTTTTAACGGCTTTATGGGAAGTTGGTTATAACGGCTTTATGGAAGGTTAAGAGAATGATTTTCTCTAATAATGTAATCAAAGAAATAATTTGATTTAAGGGTATCACTTGCTTAAAGTTTTAAGGTAAGGGTCACTTGATTTAGAAGCCGAGAAATGTATTTCTAAAAGTATAGTGACTTATGTGAAATGTACACAAGCCTTGATACTACGGGTGTTAGTATCTTGGGGTTTTATATGAAAAAGGAATCTTTTGAAAAGAATGTAAGCATGTAGTACTTGGGGTTAAATTCCCGGATTTTTATGTGTGAAACGGAAGTGCCATGAGTTTATAAAAATGGAAGTCTAAAGGTTTAATGAACTTGCCTGTATTTGCTTGTGATAACTTTAAGTGCAAGTATTATATGTGTACGTTGTCGTGACTCTTAGTTGGAGGGCCGGCTGTCTTGTTATAAGTTTACTTGGGCGTCGAGCGGTGATGTGGGATTCCACGGGTATGCTTCCATCATGATTGATCCTTGGACATGCTTATACGATGTGGGATTCCGGCGTGTGACGAGATGCGGGTTAGATGCGGACGATTTATTAGACGTCTGGCGTGTGGGAGATTCCAGGTATGCTTCCATTGTGAGTGATCTTGGCCATGCTTATACGATGAGGATGCGGGGCATGCGGCCGGAGATGCGGGTTAGATGCGCGTGATTTATTACTCCGTGGCCGTGCTTATACGATAAGGGATTCCGGCATGCGACCGTGTTATATTTTACTCCATGGGCTAGCTCCCATGAAGACACTGCACTACGATGAGGATGCGAGGCACGTTATGGCCATGCTTATACGATGTGGGATTAGGGCATGCGGCGCGTTATATATATAGATATATATATGTGTTGTATATGTGTCTGGCAAGCGGTGAGGTGGGATGCCACGGGCGCGTCACATAATTATATTTTACACTTATAGCTGTCGGCAGTGATGTGGGATTCCACGGGCAGGAGATATATATGTGTTGTGTATGTGTACGCCGACAGTGAGGTGGGATGCCACGGGCGCGTCACATGGTTATAATTTACACTTATAGCTGTCGGCAGTGATGGGGGATTCCACGGGCACGTTTTGATATTTGTGTAACTTGATCGCGTCCCAGATTGGGCCGGGTAGTATATGCGCCCTCCTTAAAGGGCCGGAATATGTTATGAAAGATAAGTAAGTTATATGGTAATGAACTTAATGATTTTTCCTAATCATGCATGTAAGAATGTGACTAACTTTTATTGAAAATGGGAAAAGATAATAAGGTATGATTAAGTTCATAAGTGGTAATGACACGGCATGATCTGGTATGTATTTTTATACTTGTCCTGTCATTCTTTTATCTGATTATGATCTGTTTCTTGTCGTTATTTACATTCCATATTAAATTTTTGTTATCGACCCCGCCGAAGCTGCGTTAAATGCCGCAGTTTTAGGTACCCAGGTTGGTGATCCTTGCTCTTAGGATCTCGGTTCAGTTTTTGGGAAAAAGCTCCATTTGCTCCGGAGGATTATCTCTTGGTACGGTTTTCCTTGAGGTTGTAGATTCATGTATATTCAGGGGTATGGCGGGGCCCTGTCCCGCCACAATTGTTATGTTAAAACTCTTAGAGATCTGTAGTCACATATTGTGGGTCAGTCTATAAAGGAAAGGAGGCAACTGCTTCGGTTGTATATATATGTCCAGGAAGGTAGCCCTATCGGCTAACCTGTTGTTTTATTTCTGTTGTTTTATTTTATAAGTTTCATGTATGTTCCGCTGATTATCTCTGATGTATACTGTAAGGAGTGCCCGGTAGAGGGCACCGATCGCGAGCTTGGAATTCGGTCGTGACAAAAATGGTATCGAGCGATTAGTCCTCGGAAAGTGTCTGAGCCGTCTAGTAGAGTCTTGATTATCGGTGTGTTGTGCACACATCTATAATCGAGGAGGCTGCAGGACATTTAGGATTGGTTTCCATTCTTCTCTCTTTGAGATCGTGCGATGGGAGTTGTCAGTAGGTTGAATCCTCTCGACCCGCTTCTTATGTAATGCGATTATGCCTCCACGGAAGGCGGACGGGGCCGAAGGGCAAGGAAGCGGCGGAGGCGCTAGTGGTACGCAGAGGGTTACGAGACTCGAGCACAGACTATGCACGAGGTAGTAGGCGGATCGGCGAACTTCGGCCACGCCGGTATTAGAAGGCCAAAGGCGGTAGCTCGAAGGTTCGTGCGAGCCTCGATTCGCGGCCGAAGCGAGTTTAGAGATTACGGAGAGCGGTCGGGTTATTGACTAGCATAGTGGTAGAGGCGGCGCCCGGGAAGCGGTAGCTAACCCTGAGCCGGCGATTTGAGGATTCGGGATTTTAGGTTGTAGTCCACCCGAGTTTTATGGTTCGAGATCGAGGATGACCCGCCGAGTTCGTTCGGCACTGACGGACTATGCAGTGCTTAGGGCCTCGGAGGCAGTCGGTTGTGTTAGCTTCTTACGGTTCTGCGATATTACGTTGAACGGTTTGAGTCTTGGGAGGCGTCGAGAGGTGTGGGTGCTCGTCCGGCGATTTGGGATGAGTTCACGGAGGCCTTTCTTGATCACTTTTGCCTCACGAAATGAGAGATCCGTGTTGATAGGTTCTTGTCATTGAGGCGAGAATGGGAGGACCATCACGAATACAACACAGGTTTGACTAGTTGGCGGTATCGCGCACTATTGTGGGCGATATGGCGACGAGTTCAGATTATGTGATGGGGCTGAACCATTACATGATTACTGCATGCACAGGAGTGGCCGCCCGGCCGGTATGGATATTGCCGGATGCAAGCTTATGCGCGGGGATAGAGGGCGAGAGAGAGAAGTCGGCTAGACTCGGGCGGCCAAGAGGCGGGGCGGCGAGATTCGGGGTAACTTTCGAGGCGGGCGGCCTCAGCGAACTAGGTCTACATCTCGGTAGACGAGTGCTCCTCCCGATCTTACGGCGGAGGTTTGGTCGCCGGGGATATTCGGGGCAGTCGGGGCTCGGGGCTACGAGTTCACAGATGTCAGAATAGTAGCGAGGAAGCCACCTTTTCCCCGGTGTGGTCACTGTAGTAGATTCCATTTTGGGGAATGTCGTACTACTTCGACAGCTTGTTATGCTTGCGGCCAGCAGGGCCATTTCGTGAGAGACTGTCCGACCAGAGGTGGCACTGGTGGGATAGCGCAGTCCACTGGATCAGTTGCGGGTTCTTCGCCTTCCATAGCTAGGCAGGATGTTCAAATGCCGTGACAGAGGTCGTGGTGGAAGTTCCCAGTTTTAGCGGTCCTTTGAACCGCCTATATGATTTCAGGTATGTCTTTGGCCCTTTAGAAACTTGTATGCATGATAAGTTGTGGTATGTTTAAGTGTCATAAACAGATTATATTGAGACTATGTATATGCTAAAAGGAGTTGGAAGTACGAAAAGATAATCTCTTTTGGGCTTATGATGGACGGATATGCGTGTACGAGGTATTAGGGCCATGTGTGGCATTATTGGTATGTCGGGGTGGTAAAAGGAAACTATGTCGCTAATTATAAGTTTGACTCCGAAAGAACATTCGGGGACAAATGTTTCTAAGGGGGGAAGAATGTTACACCCCGTATTTACAGGACATGTTTTAAGAACATACGAAAGAACTCACAAGTGTTAAGATTTGAGACTTGTAAAAAAAAAATTATCGGAATTATGAAATTGTCGGAAAACGTATTATTATGACGAATGGGAGGGCGACACGTGTCACCCCCCTTTAGAAAGCTTGGACGAAAAATGCCATGGACAAAAGGGTCATTTGACCTTTGGTAGGATGATTAAGTCTTGCAAGTGTGAGCTTGAGAAAATTGACTTGGTCAAGGGGACCACAAGTCTTGATATTTAAGTGAAGCTCATCCAAGCCACCCAATTGTTCACATCTTGACCCTCCAATGTGCTATATATTACTACTAGTAGCAAGACTAATGCCAACACTTAGAAAATTTACAAAAAAATTGGATGAACAAACTAGATAGCTCTCGGGTTCATGTCCATGGAAAATAAAATTTTTTTGTTCCTTGTCCATTAAGCTCCACACTTTAAACCAAGGTTCTTGAGTGTATTGTAAGCATATCTCAATAGAAAAATCTCGAAAAAAGATAGTTTTCGGGTTAGTCGCAAAGCGAAAACCTAGTTGTCTTTCTAGGTTTTGTTTGGAGATTTGAAGGAAGTTTGTTGGTGTTGTTCTAAGGGTCTCAACTAGCGGATTGAAGCGTCTTGAAGAGGCTCTAAGTTTCTAAGGAGCAAATTCGTATTTGTAGTTGGATTGAGATTCGTTGAGGTATAATCTTGACTCTTAAAAGTGTTATAAGATTATTTATATTGTTGTTAGCTTTACATGTTGCTAGCATGAAGTGTGTGTTGAAGTTTATAAGTATTATGGATTGATTGTAGCTTAAATCCGAAATGTTATATAAGCCACTTGAAGTTGGATTACTAATTGGTCGTTTATTAGAATCGTCGCATGATTACTTACTTGAAGATTATAGTAGTTATAATCAACTGCGACTTGATATCATGTTATACTAACGACATGGATTGAAATGGAAATTGGATAAGAATTGGTGTTATGGTACTCAATGTGGCCGAATTGGACATATAGTTTGTATTAGTTTGATATCTATTGTGGGGCGGAATTTTACACGTCTAGTAGGTGTGTAATCCCCTATTGTTGATTGCATTGATTGGGCCTTAAATGTGGCGTGTTTGGTTATTGTATTCGGCCTTGAAAAAGGTGGCAAAGTAAGTAGAAACAAAGGAGGTGCTGTCCGATTTTCCGTAGAATTTAGTGACTTAACACTTAGAATATTCTACGTTTGAAGTAAGAGGTTAATGGACGTATTGTGACCATTATAGGTTGAAGTAGTAAGTATAGCGTATCCTACTTGGAGGATGGAATAGCTATCAAGGTTGGAGTACTTTGGAGCATTTTGCTACTTGTCGATAATCGTCGCGAGGTATGTGAACCTCTTCCTTCCTTTGGCATGATTCTATGTATGGAATATACCTGTGGTATCATTTCATGTTTCCTTCTACTCTTAGAAGTTAAGAGGTAGTTGTGTGATTTACTCTATGTAGAACTTTTCCTATCTTTTGAGCATGACTAGTTGCACGTATGTAGTGCGGTGAGCGTCTGACACCTTGATATCCTTTACTAGTTTTATGAATATCCAAGTCGGGTGAGTTAGGAGATTAACTCACTTCTTTGAAAGTATTAAGGATGTCTAATGTTTTATTAAAGTTAAGGGACTTGAAGAGTTTTGAAGTATGTGATACTTGTTCCGTTTTAAACGTATAAGTCCCTTGGATAGGAAATTGTATTTGGCTAAGGTATTAAGTGAATATAACGACTTTATGGGAAGTTGGTTATATTTGCTTTATGGAAAGATAAATGACTTGATTTTAGTGAAAATGCAACTTGATTTTAAGGCATCAATTGCCTAAGGTTTTATAATAAAAGGAGTCACTTGATTTCTAAAGGTTAAGAGACTAATGGTACTTTGAAAGTTAAGAGAATTGATTTGAAAGTATATAATACTTGGTTTTAAAAAAAGGTATAAGTCTCTCGGTTATAAAAGGAATGGGTTTGTCTAAAACCATAAAGGGTTATAACGGTTTTATGGGAAGTTGGTTATAACGGCTTTATGGAAGGTTAAAAGAATGGTTTTCTCTAATAATGTAATCAAAGAAATAATTTGATTTAAGGGTATCACTTGCTTAAAGCTTTAAGGTAAGGCTCACTTGATTTAGAAGCCGAGAAATGTATTTCTAAAAGTATAGTGACTTATGTGAAATGTACACAAGCCTTGATACTACGGGTGTTAGTATCTTGGGGTTTTATATGAAAAAGGAATCTTTTGAAAAGAATGTAAGCATGTAGTACTTGGGGTTAAATTCCCGGATTTTTATGTGTGAAACGGAAGTGCCATGAGTTTATAAAAATGGAAGTCTAAAGGTTTAATGAACTTGCCTGTATTTGCTTGTGATAGCTTTAAGTGCAAGTATTATATGTGTACGTTGTCGTGACTCTTAGTTGGAGGGCCGGCTGTCTTTTTATAAGTTTACTTGGACGTACCGACAGTGATATGGGATTCCACGGGTATGCTTCCATCATGATTGATCCTTGGACATGCTTATACGATGTGGGATTCCGGGGCATGTGACCAGGATGCGGGTTAGATGCCGGACGATTTATTGGACGTCTGCGGCGGTGTGAGATTCCACAGGTATGCTTCCATTGTGAGTGATCTTGGCCATGATTATCGATGAGGATGCCGGCATGCGGCCGAGATGCGGGTTAGATGCCCGCGTGATTTATTACTCCATGGCCATGCTTATACGATGAGGGATTCCGGGGCATGCGACCATGTTATATTTTACTCCATGGGCTAGCTCCCCATGAAGACATGCACCTACGATGAGGGATGCCGAGGGCACGCTATGGCCATGCTTATACGATGTGGGATTCCGGGGAATGCGGCCGCGTTATATATATAGATATATATATGTGTTGTATATGTGTACGCCGACAGTGAGGTGGGATGCCACGGGCGCGTCACATAGTTATATTTTACACTTATAGCTGTCGGCAGTGATGTGGGATTCCACGGGCAGGAGATATATATGTGTTGTGTATGTATGCGCCCGGCGGTGAGGTGGGATGCCACGGGCGCGTCACATGGTTATAATTTACACTTATAGCTGTCGGCAGTGATGGGGGATTCCACGGGCACGTTTTGATATTTTTGTAACTTGATCGCGTCCCAGATTGGGCCGGGTAGTATATGCGCCCTCCTTAAAGGGCCGGATTATGTTATCAAAGATAAGTAAGTTATATGGTAATGAACTTAATGATTTTTCCTAATCATGCATGTAAGAATGTGACTAACTTTTATTGAAAATGGGAAAAGATAATAAGGTATGATTAAGTTCATAAGTGGTAATGACACGAGGATCCGTATGTATTTTTATACTTGTCCTGTCATTCTTTTATCTGATTATGATGTTTCTTGACGTTATTTTTGTTCCATATTTACATTTTTGTTATCGACCCCGCCGAGGCTGCGTTAAATGCCGCAGTTTTAGGTACCCAGGTTGGTGATCCTTGCTCTTAGGATCTCGGTTCAGTTTTTGGGAAAAAGCTCCATTTGCTCTGGAGGCTTATCTCTTGGTACGGTTTTCCCTGAGGTTGTAGATTCATGTATATTCAGGGGTATGGCGGGGCCCTTTACCGCCACAGTTGTTATGTTAAAACTCTTAGAGTGCAGTAGTCACATATTGTGGGTCGATCAGAAAGGAAAGGCAAGCCAGCCGGTTGTATATATATGTCGGGAAAGGTAGCCACTGTCGGCTAACTTGTTGTTTTATTTCGTTGTTTTATTTTATAAGTTTCATGTATGTTCCTGATTATCTCGATGTATACTGTAAGGGTGCGGGTAGGGCACGATGCGGCAGAAGTCGGGTCGTGTGATTACTCTATGAAATGATACTACGGGTATTAGTATCGCGCGATTTTGTACTTACAAAGGGTTCTTTTTAAGAGAGTTGAAGTATGTAGTACTTTGGGGTTAAAACCCGGATTTGTTGACATGAAATAAAAGTACCTTGTGTGAGTAACTTGCCTATGTTTTGCTTGTGATAGCCTTGTAATACTTTCTTGTTGGTTTGATAAGTAAACATGCTAGGATACTACGGGCGTTAGTATCTTGGGACTTTTATGTGAAGGGGGTTTTCTTGTTGTGCTTGTGTTGTTTACGATAAGCGGTTGCGCTTGTATTACATCACATACCCACGACTTGTTATGTTGCGCGGGTTAGCTACCGTCACGAGAATACCTCATGCGGATCCATGTGACTATGCGGAGCTGCGGGAGTTCGAGAATCACTCGGGTGTGTTCGCCCGATGCGAGAATACCTCATGCGGTCCATGTGTGGCCGTGCGGATTGCGGGAGTCGGGAAGATGCGCGGGTTAGCTAACCCGATGCGAGGAGTACCTCAGCGGGCCTAGGTGGCTTTATCGCGGGCTGCGGTGAGTTCGAGGTTAGGCAGCCTGTGATCTTGAGGCGAGTGGCCCGGCCGATCATTTGGCGGTCTACAAAGACCTCGCGATCTGATTTTATAGCATTGTTGGTACGGTAGGTCTAGTAGTTGGCTATGCCGTACTTACCGTGCGGTTCTTATGACACGTGGGACACGGTGTTCATGTGTATTCCTTGATGTTATTATATCATGGCGATGAGGAAGGAATTCCACGGGCATGATTGATATTGTGGGCATGAGACCCGTGGTTATATTTGGGTGATGACTTTGAGGCGTGAGTCCACGACTTGACATATTGCTTATATATTGTGTCTTGTAGCTTGGTTATCATACATGTCTCCTATTTTTATCTGATTATTATGATTTTATTTCATGCTTTGATTTCACATACTTGGTACTGTTATCTTGACCTTCTCGAAGTGCGTTCATGCCGCGGTAGAGTACACGATTGTTGATCCTCGCTCATAGGATCACAGTTCAGCGTTTTGGGAAGCTCCGTTTCTCCGGAGGCTTATCTTGTGGTATGATTCCCTGAGATTGTAGGTTCTTATACATTCAGGGGTATGACGGGGCCCTGTCCCGTCGTTGTTGTTATAGAACTCTTAGAGGTCTGTAGTACTGTTGTGGGCAGGGTTTGTAAAGGATGTAACTGTTCAAGTTTTTATTTATATATACAGATAGGTAACCGTTTTGGTTAGCCTGTTTTCTTATTTCACTGTTTATCTTTTATGAATTTTTATTTCCGCTAATTTTCTCTGATGTTGTATCACTAGGGTGCCCGGGGTAAGGCACCAATCGCGGGCCCGAGGTCGGGTCGTGACAAAAGTGGTATCAGAGCAGTTAATCCTCGGAAAGTGTCTACATACCGTATATAGTAGAGTCTTGATTATCGGCGTGTTGTGCACCACACCTATAATCAGGAGGCTATAGGATATTTAGGATTGGTTTCCATTCTTCTCACTCTGAGATCGTGCCTTAGAGCTGTGTTATAAGTTTGACTCCCTCTGACGTATTCTTTTCACCAGTTATGCCTCTACGCAAGGCAACCCGAGCCCAGAAGGCCAAGGCAGCAGAGGGAGCTGCGAGTAGAGCACAGAGGGTTACCAGGGCACAGGCCCAGTCTTTATCTAAGGTGGTACTTCTGATGGGGAGTTCTGCGACGCCGCTAGCCCCAAGAGAGTTTAGAGCAGCAGCAGTAGCTACTGAGACCACGATACCTGGGTCTCCAGTTCCACGACCAGGAGCCGAGGATATGAGTTACAAGGAGATGGCCCAGTTACTAGCTAGGCTTGTGGCTAGGAATGAGGACAGACGAGAGTCGGAGGTTCCGGTAGTACCGATGAGTTCACCTAGATCCGATAGTTTTGAGACTTGAGGACTTCTTGAGTTGCATCCACCCGAGTTCTATGGATTGAGAAGCGAGAAGATCCTCGGGAGTTTATTCGACGATTCTGCAGCAGATCATGAAAGTGATCAAGGCCTCAGAGACAGAGTCGGTGGTATTGGGTTCACATCGACTGCGTGATACTGCAGTCGACTGGTTTGATTCATGGGAACTATCCCGGGGGGAGCATGCGCCTCCAGTTGGTTGGGACGAGTTCTCAGAGGCATTTCTTACACACTTCTTGCCCTCGCAGACGAGGAGAGCTCGGGCAGATAGATTATGATGTTGAGGCGAGCAGGCGGGCCGGTCAGAGTACAATGTAGAGTTTGACTCGTTGGCTCATTATGTCTCCGCTTTAGTGGCGGACATAGAGGATAGTGTGCACCGATATATCACGGGTCTAGATGATTATCTAGTGAAAGGATGTACAAGAGTAGCTCTTGATCGAGCATGGACATTGCCGCGTCTGATCTTATGCAATGATCGAGAGCGTAGAGATCGACGGATTAACCAAGATCAGCGAAGAGGCGAGCAATGCAGGTCCTTTGGTAACTTTCGAGGCGGACCTTCTCGGCGTGATCGTTATGCGCCTCCGCCCGATCTGAGTGGTCCTCCGGTGCTTGGGGCGTTCGGGGTATGCGAGAGTTGGTCGAGCTCGGGGTTTAGTTCCGCAATTTACATAGGTTCTAGCCCGCCAGATTCAGTTTTCCCTCAGTGTTCACTATGTGGTAGGCGTTATCCCGGGAAATGTCGTCTTTTTACTAATGCTTGTTTTACCTGCGACCGTCAGGGCCATGTGAGGAGAGAATGTCCTAGTAGGAGGGATACAGGTGGGATGACTCAGTCTACCAGGTCAATTGCGGATTCAGTGGTTCGGAGAGGAAGGGGTGTGAGCCAGAAGAGGCCACCCCCACCTCGGTGTGGCCGTTGTGGTAGGTGTCATTATGGGGAGTGTCGTACTACTTCGACATCTTGTTATGCTTGCGGACAGCAGGGCCATTTTGCGAGAAATTGTCCGACCAGAGGTGGCGCGGATGTTACGACTCGACGCCCGGGATCGTGGTGGTTCATCACCTTCTATAGCTATGCGCCCAGCAGAGCAGGATTTGGATTAGAGCGATAAAGGGAAAGTGAAGCATTAGTTACAGGTATATCCTTAACCCTCTAGAGACTAGTATGCGTGATATGATGACTTAATGTTAAGTGTTATGTTCGGATAGCATTGTGTACGTTGTGATTAGAAAACATGGGTAGTTTAAAAGGTAATTATGAGGACATGGAAGGTGTGAGCCTTAGAATATTACACGTGAAGACCTTAGATGCAAGGTCGTCTTAAGTAAAAGATTTTACGTTTTTGGTCCTTGTCGAGATACATTGTGTACGTGGGGTATATTCATGTGATAAGTCCATGAGTGGTGTGAAATGGAAGTGGGTAGTTGAGCTTAGAAGACCACTAGGTTCTCATGACTTGAATAGTGAGATTGTTCCGGACCAGGAACGAGAGTTTAGTACGAAGTGGGTCGGGTTGAGGCTATATCGCGGGTCAACGCGGCCGGTTGAGGTGGGGTCGGTTGAGGTGGTCCGCTAGATGATAAGTCACGAGGGTGTTAGGCCAAGTTTAGGTAACCATCGTCTGCGAGTTCGTGGATGCGTTCGACCGATGGTCGGGCGATGAGGTCAGCCCATCTTATCTTTCGATCGGGGTATTTACTCGGCGGAGGGTTATGCGAGATGTTGTATATCAGGAAGGTTGTAAGGCTGCACGGGGTTCCTACTTTTATTTTATGACAGGCAGTGGAGCCCAGTTTATGGCTATTTCTTTTTTCTGGAGGTTTTACCAGGCGGGGTTAGGAACTCAGGTGAGTCTCAGTATTGCATCCACCCTCGGGCCGACGGACAAACAACGTGTATTATCCAGACATTCGAGGATAGGTTACAGGCCGGTGTTTTGATTTCAGGGGTAGCTGTGAGGATTATTTGCCTCTTGTTGAGTGAGTATTATAATAGCTACCATTTCAGTATTCGGATGGCGCCTTATGAAGCCTTGTATGGGCGGAAGTGTAGGTTGCCGGTCGATTGGTTCGATGTTGGCAAGGTTCAGATAGTTGGTCCATACTTGATTCAGCAGGATGTGGATAAGGTGAAGCTTATCCAGAAGAGGTTATTAGCATCTCAGAGTCAACAGAAGTCGTGCAGATAATCGGCGTCGACACTTGGAGTTCAGGTTGACGGTGGGTCTTCTTGAAGGTACCACCCCGGAAGGGTGTGACGAGATTTGGAAAGCAGGGGAAACTTAGCCCGAGGTACTTTGGGCCCTTTTCAGATTATTTGTAGAATAGGCCAGGTTGCCTATAAGTTAGCACTGTCGTCCGACTTAGGAGGCAGTACATCCGGTCTTCCATGTTGCTATGTTTCGGATGAGTATCGGAGATCCATACGGAGTGTTCCCAGTTAATGATGACCGGATGACAGGGGGGTTGTCGTATGAGGATAGTCCTATAGCGATGCGTGAACAACATGCCAGGCCATTACGAGATAGGGACGGGGCTTCCGTCAAAGAGTTGTGACAGAGTTGCTTTAGGGAGGAAATGTCTACGGAGGCAGAGGATGACATAATACAGAGGTATCCTCATCCTTTTACCTATACCTCCAGGAAAACCCACCCTCCCTACTTGTCGATTGGATTGACGTACAGGCATTGGTGTTATATTATGGCCAAACGTGGCATAATTGATGTAGTAAGTATAGTAGTGAAGACTATAACAGTGCATGTGTGTTTAGAGACTTAGAAGGAACATTCGGGACGAATGTTTCTAAGGAAGAATGTTACACCCGTAGTTCCAGGTATGTATGTGAGGCGTGCGTGCGAGAATCGACATTAAAATTGAAAAGGAAGGAAGATGTGATTTTTCGACGAAAAGTTTCGGATTTTGTGAAGGAAAAAGGTTCGTTAATGGGAATTAGATTCCCAGTTTGGTATTCGGACTTTTTAGAATATTAGAGAATTATGGAATTTTATTTAGGAATTGGTCACGTGGGCCCACGGAGAAATTCTGATTTTGTAGGCCCACTTTGTTTTAGAGATTTTTGGCATTACGGATATTTTGGAAGATGAAATATTTTGGGCGAGTAGGGGCGACACGTGTCACCCCATGTGGCCAAGTTGGCGATTATGGTTAGACAGCCCTCGACGCGTTTTGTGGTGAATAGTGGCTTTTGTGGTGGACATTTGGTTGGTAGAATCCACACACACATGTCCCCAACCCTCACCATACACTTGCTTTAATCCTAGCCCTTGATTTCTCTATAAATACCCCCTTGATTTCAAGACTTATTTCATCCACACTTAGAGATTTCTAAGTCAAAAATACTCCCCCTTTGTTGCGGTTCTCGTCCAACCCCCCCCCCCCCCCACCTTGTGTAGAAATTCTTCAAGTGTTGTTGTTATCCCAAATACCTTAACCTAGTATCCCTAGTAGTATTCTAAAGTAATCCCAACATAAGAGCCCGGAAATACTACTTTATTCATTTAGTCGCAAAACGAAACCCTAGGAAAATCTTCATAGATGGATGAAGTGTTAAGAGAATTTGTTTAGAAACTTCTAAGGGTTGCTTGGAGCGGGTTGGAGCGTAAGGAAGTAGAGCTAAACGTTGCTCAGGATCGACTTATAAATCTTGGATAATTTTGGGCTTATCGAGTTAATGATCTTTATCCCCCTATTGTAATTGGAGATTACATGTTGTAGTAATGTATAATTTTTTTTTTTTTTAGGTAAATGCAAATATTATTACTAATAACGAAAAGGAAGTGGCTACAATCAGTCGTTGAGGTATCTCAGGCCTCAACGTAATGCATACAAGAAGTGAAATAGGGGAGGGGTGGTCACTCAAAAGGTGCCATTACAAGAGGGGATAAAATCATAGAGAACTCTATAAGATGTTGTTTTGATTCTTGCAATGACCTCTTCTGCCGGAAAGCTTGTGCCTTCAAAGAGCATTGTGTTTCTTGCCCTCCAAATCTCATAAACCATTATGCAAAAAGTAAGCAAAATAGCTTTGGCTCGGATGCTTGTCCCGCGGTGTTCTTTCTTAATCCATTTAAGGGAGATTTCAACAGTTGTCATCTCTCTTCTAATACCCAACCAATCTTTTATGCTCTTCCAAATCATGTGTGTATAGGGGCAGGAAAAGAAGAGGTGTTCCCTTGTTTCATTAGCTTGCTTGCAGAACCCGCAAGATTTATCCTCCAAGTTGAGAAAAGATAGAGTATCCTTTGTAGCTAACCGTTTTCTGCAATTTAGCCACATAGTAAAAGAGAATTTGGGAGGAATGAAGCCTTTCCAAATTTGTGACATCCAAGGCTTTTTAGCTTGCGGAGTGCGCAAGATATCATACACGAGGCTTGAATCAAATATACGTTGGCACAACATTTTGTAAAGCGTCAATAGCATCACCATGGCTACAAAGATAGAAACAAATTTGTCGCGAATCCCACAAATCTTTTTGAATAAGGTGGAGTCCCAGGGCGTACCTCATAGTCCCAAATAGTAATACCTCTCAAATAGTGGCTATTGATCCATTGGACCCAAAGAGAATCGACTTCCGTGTGAGTTTGCCAAATCGTCTGGATAACAAGGCATGATTCCATTCCTTGATGTTCATAAGACCCAAGCCACCTTCTTTGAGGCAAGCAAATGATATCCCAGCAACTCTTGGTGGTTTCCCACCCATAAGAATCGAATACAAGCGGCCGTACCTTGCGATAATAGTGGCGGGATAGGAAGTGCGGAACCAAAAGCTCTCAACCCCTTGGACAACCGACGATTAGTTCCGACACGGCGTAAGAAAGGGTGTGATGCCCCATTTACGAATGTAATTCGAAATAGCACTAGTGAATGGGGCAAATTGATCCACCGAGACTGAAATTGGGGACAAAGGGATCCCCAAGTATCGTACCGGAAAGCTTCCAATGGCGAAACCCACCCTGGACAATATCAAGTCCCGAACTGTAGAATGCATTCCCGCTAAGTATGTTACACCCCGTAAATTCTAGAGGATAGATAAGTTGGCAAACATGTGTTGGAAGGATTTTGAGTTTACCTTTGAGTGTTGGACCCCAGTTGTTAAGGATTGTAAGGTGTTTAAAAGGCCTAGTGTGTAGTCCGTTGAATCTAGGTCCCAACGCAACCAACCGTTCGTCGATTGGACATCGGAGTCAAAAGTTATGGAAGTTTCAAGTTTGGCGCGATCAAAAGCGATGACTTGATTCGGGAGTTGTGCGCGGCGCGGAGAGCGAACGCGGCGCTGATTATCTTGAGTCTGCCCAGGTGTTGAAGCGCGCGGCCGAATCTGAGGGCATGGCGCGTGCAGCGTGCAATTATTTTACGAAGTGTTAGCGCGGCCGCGTGGCGAGGCAGCGCGGGCGGATTTTTTGCGCGAAGTGACGAAAAACAGGGGATATTTCGTTTATAACCTATGGGAGGGTGACAAGTGTCCCTCCCATCCTTTTTATCAGTAAGTGGTCCTATTTTAGGGCCAAGTCTTGGAAGACTTGGCCATTCCATTCCATTCCATTTCATTTCATTTCAAAACCCTTCCATGGAAACCCTCTCCCTTCTCTATAGTTTTTGGAAGAAAACCTAGCTTTAGAGGAGATTGTTGGGGCGGCGGCAAGAAGAAAAAGTGTGGGTAAACTCGTGGGTAACGCTGGTGGGCGATTTTGACGGAAGGAGGTGGAAGAAAAAGGGGCTTTTGTGGGCTATTCCTTAAGGTAAAAGTTTCCCCTTTCTCTTGGTTATGAGCCTAAGGCTGTTTTATTATAGTAGTATAGATCTGTGAGCCTGAGGCTGTTATATTTAGAGTTTGAATAGATTTGTGAGCCTGAGGCTGTTATAGTTAAGTTTGTATAGATTTGTGAGCCTGAGGCTGTTATAGTTAAGTTGGCTTAGATTTGGATCTTGTAGCCTTGTTGATTTCGGCCTTGTGAAAGGTGGCAAGTTAATAAGAACAAAGGAAGTTCTGTCCAATTTCCGTAGAATGTAGGGGCCTTGTACTTAGTTTACTCTACGTTCGAAACTAGAGTTTGATAGACGTTTTATGGCCCTTATAGGATTGAAGTACTACGTGTAGCATATTCTTCTTAAGGAGATAGTCTTGAGGAGCATTTTGCTTAGTGTCGACAATCGTCGCGGTATGTGATTCTTCCTATCCTCTTCAAAGATGACTATTTGTGAAATATATAGTGCGGTTGGCCTTGCGTGTGTTAAAGGAAATTGATTTTCCAAATTGTGTCTTGACTTGTTATGAAGTGTAAAGGGCTTCATTATGTGTAAGAGTAGTAAGTCTTATCCAGTTAGTCATGGGCACTCGGTGCTTAAAGAATGAGTCCTCTTGGTCTCATAAATGTTTATGTGGTAATTGGTTGGTTTAAAACATAAAGGGGTTATAACGGCTTTATGGGAAGTTAGTTATAACAACTTTATGTGAATAAAACGGTTGTTGATTGGTGGAAGTTAAGAGACTTGATCTTGTAAGATAAGAGACTTAACTTAGAATTGTGAAAGTTTTGTAATGTATTCAAAAGTTGTAAAACCTCATTCGTGAGTAATGAGTAATACTTGGTTTTGAAAACTTAAGAGTTATACTAGCTTTATGGGAAGTTAGGTATAACGGCATAAGAATGTGAAATGGATTTGAAAGTGGGAACAAGTATCGAACACATTCTGCGGCGCTAATAAAGGAAATGGTTTCGACTAATTGATTATATTAAAACCAGTAGAAACCTCCATCTGCATAGAAACTAAGATAAGACAAAATGATATTACATTTCCTAGATCATGGCTGCTTAAATGAGAATCATTGATAACAAGTTCTGACTTTTCTTAAAATTCCAAAGAATGAACTTAATGGATTGCAAAGGATAATGTACTGGATTTTGGAAAGAGAAGTAACGAGTGTGAAAGTATAAATCACTTGTTTTCAAATATCGAACTTTTCTTAAGGAAAAGTAAATGACTTAGTTTTAAAAGGTAGGAATACTTGACCTTAAAGGAGTTAATTACTTGGACTTCTAAAAAGTATACTTGACGTTATGTTAATTGTGTTTGAAGTACGTGTTCTAAACATGAATGTGTGTGATACTACGTGTGATAGTATCGTATGGTTTCTACGTAAAGAGGTCTTTGAAGGTAGGAAAGAATGTAGTATTTTGGGGTTGGAACCCGGTTTGTCGACTTAAACGAAGGTACTTTGAGTTGTGTGTAACTTGCCTGTGCTTGTGGTGATAGTTTCGTTGTTGTGCAAGTGTTTGACTTTGTGCTACCGAGTCTCTCGACGGAGGGCCGGATATCGGGTGGTATGATGGACATATCGACCGCGTTGGGTAGCCACGGGTATGCTTCCACTATATTGATCCTTTGGGACATATCGACACGTTGGGTAGCCCGGGTATGCTTATTAGGAGTGTTATCTTGTAAACTGGTTTGGACATACTGACACGTTGGGTAGCCCACGAGTATGCGTCGCGATGAGTATTATCGGGTATTTGTTTGGACATACCGACACGTTGGGTAGCCACAGTATCGTCCACGATGAGTATTATCTTGTTATTGGTTGGGACATACCGACACGTTGGGTAGCCGCAGTATCGTCCACGATGAGTACTATCTTGTTATTGGGTTGGACATACCGACACGTTGGGTAGCCGAGTATCGTCCACTTTGAGTAATGATCTTTGAGCGTGAGTCCACGACTTGATGTGATTTGATTTGGTAGGCGTATATCGTGGTGTCTTGTAGTTTGGTTATCATACGTATCTCTGTTTTCCTTATAGACTATTATGATTTCTTTTCTGATATTTTTACATTTCGCATACTGCATTTTTGTTATCGACCTCGCCGAGTGCGTTCATCTGCGAGTTGAGATACATCGCTTGTTGATCCGCACTTTGGATCGCTGTTCGGTTCTCGAAGCTCCATTCCCGGAGACTTTGTCACTTGGTACGGTTCCTGAAGTTGTAGAACTTTTGTACATTCGGGGTATGGCGGGCCCTGTCCGTCGGAGATGTTATAAAAATTCTTAGAAGTGCAGAAATGCTTGATGTGGCGAGTTATGCGTTCAGGTGTTAGTTATTTTTTTTCAGAAAAGGTAACCGCTTGGTTAGCCTGTTTTCTCTTGTCATTGGTTATCATGTATGAGTTTTAATTTCCGCTGATTTTCTCTGATGTTGTTTGACTACTTGGGTGCCCGGGTAAGGCACCAGTCGCGGGCCCGGTTTCGGGTCGTGACAAAAGTGGTATCAGAGCAGTTAGTCCTCGGAAAGTGTCTACAGACCGTGTCTAAGTAGAGTCTTGATTATCGATGTGTTGTGCACCACATCTATAATCAGGAGGCTGCGGGACATTTAGGATTGGTTTCTATTCTTCTCATTCTGAGATCGTGCCTTAGAGCTGTGTTGTAAGTTGGACCCCTCTGACGTGTTTCGTTTTACGATTATGCCTCTGCGAAAGGCAACCGGGGCCCGAGAAGAAGGCAAAGCGGCGAGAGGAGGCTGCGAGTAGAGCGGCGGCAGTCTCACGAGACCACGATGCACGAGCCTCGGTCCACGATGCAGGCGAGAGAAGATGGGTTACAAGAGTTGGCGATTATTGGCGTGGTTGTGGCGGAACACGAGGATAGGTTGGGCGCGGCGGTTCGATGCACGATGGTTCACGAGATCGGATAGTTTGAGGTGCGGGACTTTACGAGTTGTAGCCGCCCGAGTTCTACGGGTCGAGGCACGAGGATGATCGCGAGGAGTTCATCAAGCGATTCTGACGGATCATGAGTGATCAAGGCATCGGAGACCGAGTCGGTGGTCTAGGTTCGCATCGGTGCGTGATACGCATGATCGGCCCAGTTTGGTCGTGGGAGCATCGGGAGGCATGCACTTCCAGAGATGGGACGAGTTCTCGGAGGCATTTCTTGCACATTTCTTGCCTCGCGGATGAGGAGGACTCGGGCCGACAGTTTTTGATGTTGAGGCGAGCAGGCGTGCGGTTGAAGTACAACGTGGAGTTTAACTCACTAGCTTCGATGCGTCCCAGCGTTAGTAGCGACATGGAGGACAGAGTGCACCGCTATGTCACGCGGCTTGATGACTATTTGGCGAGAGTTGCTCGGGAGTAGCTCTTCAGGGCATGGACATTGCGCGTGCGAGCTCATGCACTTGGATGTGAGGCGCGTAGGAGTCGGCGGAATGACCAAGATCAGCGAGTAGGGCCAAGCGAGGTCGCTGGTGACCTTCGGCGGCGGCAATTTCGTGGCGAGTTAGTTTTGCGCCTCCGCCCGATGGAGTGCTCCACCTCGATCGTCGGGGCGTTCGAAAAATTCGGGAAGCGGTCGGGCTCCAGTTTGAGTTTTTGGGGATCGGGGATGTTAGTCGGATGGGACCACCCTTACCTCGTTGTGACCATTGTGGTAGGCTCACGATGGGAGTGTCGTGCTAATAGGGAATCATTTTACATGCGGCCAGCCATTTTGCAAGGAATTGTCCCCGAGAGATAGCGCGGAGGTTGAGATTCGACCTTGGGATCGATGGACGATTCACCTCCTCCTTTTGTGCGTCGTCTTGGGAAAGAACATGAGTAGAAGCGACAAGAAGGAGGTGAAGCAATAGTGGCAGTATGTTCTTAACCTACAGAGTATTGTATGCTTTGATGTTGTGGTGATGTGTTGAGTGCTATGTTCGGGTAGCTTTGTGTGTATATAATGTGTTTTGGAAGCATGGTTAATAAAGAGGGTAAGTTTGGGAATGAGAAAAATTTTGAGACCTTAGATGTAAAGGCCGTCTTGGGTAGAAGCCTTTCATCGTTAATCCTTGTCGGAGTGTATGGTATACATGGAGTTTTGTGTGATGATTCCATGAGTAGTTTGTGATGGGAGTGGTAGCTTCCATGACGTGGATTAGTAAGATGGGACGAGTTGGAGGTAGTGACTCAGGTGGTAGAAAGCGGGGCGATGGTGAATTGTGGGCGTGTACTAGAGAGGGTGTGAGTGTACAAGGAAGGTGCAGGAGTAAGGAGAGTATCCTTTAGACCGAGGAGGAGAAAATAGTGATGTTTGCGTTAGAGGTGATTTCCCGTTAGTGGAATTTGGAGATCGTGAGTTCTATATTATGGCCATGAGAGGCATAAATGAGTTTTGGTAGGTATAGTAGTGAAGACTATACCGGCGCGTGTGTTCTGAAGACTTAGAAGGAACATTCGGGCGAATGTTTCTAAGAGGAAGAATGTTACACCAAGTAAATTCTAGAGGATAGATAAGTTGGCAAACATGTGTTGGAAGGATTTTGAGTTTACCTTTGAGTGTTGGACCCCAGTTGTTAAGGAGTGTAAGGTGTTTAAAAGGCCTAGTGTGTAGTCCGTTGAATCTAGGTCCCCACGCAACCAACCGGTCGTCGAGTGGACATCAGTCAAAAGTTATGGAAGTTTCAAGTTTGGCGCGATCAAAGCGATGACTTGATTCGGGGAGTTGTAGCGGCCGGAGAAGCGAGTGGCGCGATTATCTTGAAGTGCCCGGTGTTGAAGCCGCGCCGAATCTGAGGCAGCGGCGGTGCAGCGTGCAATTATTTTACGAAGTGTTAGCCTTGCCGCGGCCGTGGCGCGGCGGCGGGATTTTCTTGCGATAAGTGACGAAAAACGAGGATATTTCGTTTATAACCTATGGGAGGGTGACAAGTGTCCCTCCCCTCCTTGTTATCAGTAAGTGGTCCTATTTTAGGGCCAAGTCTTGGAAGACTTGGCCATTCCATTCCATTCCATTTCATTTCATTTCAAAACCCTTCCATGGAAACCCTCTCCCTTCTCTCTAGTTTTTGGAAGAAAACCTAGCTTTAGAGGAGATTGTTGGGGCGGCGGCAAGAAGAAAAAGTGTGGGTAAACTCGTGGAGTACTTTTGGTGGGCGATTTTGTGGAAGGAGGTGGAAGAAAAAGGGGCTTTGTGGGCTATTCCTTAAGGTAAAAGTTTCCCTTTCTCTTGGTTATGAGCCTAAAAGGTTGTTTTATTATAGTAGTATAGATCTGTGAGCCCGAGGTTATATTTAGAGTTTGAATAGATTTGTGAGCTGAACAATTTATAGTTAAGTTTGTATAGATTTGTGAGCTGAGGTCATTATAGTTAAGTTGGCTTAGATTTGGATCTTGTAGCCTTGTTGATTTCGGCCTTGTGAAGGTGGCAAGTTAATAAGAACAAAGGAAGTTCTGTCAATTTCGTAGAATGTAGGGGCCTTGTACTTAGTTTACTCTACGTTGAAACTAGAGTTTGATAGGCGTTTTATGGCCCTTATAGGATTGAAGTACTACGTGTAGCATATTCTTAAGGAGATAGTCTTGAGGAGCATTTTGCTTAGTGTCGACAATCGTCGCGAGGTATGTGATTCTTCCTATCCTCTTGAGATGACTATTTGTGAAATATATAGTGCGGTTGGCCGCGTGTGTTAAAGGAAATTGATTTTCCAAATTGCGTCTTGACTTGTTATGAAGTGTAAAGGGCTTCATTATGTGTAAGAGTAGTAAGTCTTATCCGTTAGTAATGGGCACTCGGTGCTTAAAGAATGAGTCCTCTTGGTCTCATAAATGTTTATGTGGTAATTGGTTGGTTTAAAACATAAAGGGGTTATAACGGCTTTATGGGAAGTTAGTTATAACAACTTTATGTGAATAAAAGAAACGGTTGTTGATTGGTGGAAGTTAAGAGACTTGATCTTGTAAGATAAGAGACTTAACTTAGAATTGTGAAAGTTTTGTAATGTATTCAAAAGTTGTAAAACCTCATTCGTGAGTAATGAGTAATACTTGTTTTGAAAACTTAAGAGTTATACTAGCTTTATGGGAAGTTAGGTATAACGGCATAAGAATGTGAAATGGATTTGAAAGTGGGAACAAGTATCGAACACACCATCGCGCTAATAAAGGAAATGGTTTCACTAATTGATTATATTAAAACCCGATGAAACCTCCATCTGCATAGAAACTAAGATAAGACAAAATGATATTACATTTCCTAGATCATGGCTGCTTAAATGAGAATCATTGATAACAAGTTCTGACTTTTCTTAAAATTCCAAAGAATGAACTTAATGGATTGCAAAGGATAATGTACTGGATTTTGGAAAAGAGAAGTAACTTGAGTGTGAAAGTATAAATCACTTGTTTTCAAATATCGAACTTTTCTTAAGGGAAAAGTAAATGACTTGGTTTTAAAAGGTAGGAATACTTGACCTTAAAGGAGTTAATTACTTGGACTTCTAAAAAGTATACTTGACGTTATGTTAATTGTGTTTGAAATGCGTGTTCTAAACATGAATGTGTGTGATACTATTGTGATAGTATCGTATGGTTTCTACGTAAAGAGAGGTCTTTGAAGGTAGGAAAGAATGTAGTATTTTGGGGTTGGAACCCGGTTTGTCGACTTAAACGAAGGTACTTTGAGTTGTGTGTAACTTGCCTGTGCTTGTGGTGATAGTTTCGTTGTTGTGCAAGTGTTTGACTTTGTGCTACCGAGTCTCGACGGAGGGCGGATATCGGGTGGTATGATGGACATATCGACACGTTGGGTAGCCAGCGGGTATGCTTCCACTATATTGATCCTTTGGGACATATCGACCGCGTTGGGTAGCCCACGGTATGCTTATTAGGAGTGTTATCTTGTAAACTGGTTTGGACATACCGACACGTTGGGTAGCCCGCAGTATCGTCCACGATGAGTATTATCACGGGTATTTGTTTGGACATACCGACACGTTGGGTAGCCAGTATGCGTCCACGATGAGTATTATCTTGTTATTGGTTGGGACATCTTGACCGCGTTGGGTAGCCACGGTATCGTCCACGATGAGTACTATCTTGTTATTGGGTTGGACATACCGACACGTTGGGTAGCCACGAGTATGCGTCCACTTTGAGTAATGATCTTTGGGCGTGAGTCCGACTTGATGTGATTTGATTTGGTAGGCTGTATATCGTGGTGTCTTGTAGTTTGGTTATCATACATGTCTCTGTTTTCCTTATAGACTATTATGATTTCTTTTCTGATATTTTTACATTTCGCATACTTTGTTGTCTTGACCTCGCCCGAAGTGCGTTCATCTGCGAGTTGAGATACATCGCTTGTTGATCCGCACCCTTTGGATCGCTATTCATTCTCGAAAGCTCCATTCCTTCGGAGACTTTGTCACTTGATGCAGTTCCTCAAGTTGTAGAACTTTTTGTACATTCGGGGTATGGCGGGCCCTGTCCGTCGGAGATGTTATAAAAATTCTTAGAGTGCAGAAATCTTGATGTAGGCGGGGATTATGGCTATTCGGTGTTAGTTATTTTTTTGAGAAAAGGTAACCGCTTGGTTAGCTGCTTTCTCTTGTCATTGGTTATCATGTATGAGTTTTAATTTCGCTGATTTTCTCGATGTTGTTTGACTACTTGGGTGCGGGTAAGGCACGATCGCGAGCGGTTTGGTCGTGACAAAGTAGACAGAGGATTTAGGGTTAAGAGTTAATCTGAGGCGACCTCCAACTCTTCCGGACAATTCATAAGAATCCCAACCAAGATATATCTCCTTTGGCAAAAGCATGAGGTCATCGCGAACGCCGGATGAGTAATGCCCAATTTCTTACACTTTGGAAAATATGAAAGCTCTTGCCTTAGCCTTCATTTTAAGCGACCTTGAGAGGTACTCCATGCAAGATAAAGAGAGTATGGGACATAGGATCACCTTGTCTTAGGCGCGCTTTCCTTTGAAGTATCCATGTAGCTCACCATTGATAGAAAGGGAGAAGGAGGTTGAGCTAACACATTCCATGATCCATCTTGTAAATCATGCGGAAATTTTAGACTTCTTAGTACCAATTCGGAAGCTCCAAGAGATGTCGAATGCTTTCTGAAGGTCCACCATAAGCATACATCTTGGTGAGACTCGATTCTATTAAATCCTCTCACAAGCTCTTGTGCCACATATACGTTGTCCATCATGTTTCTTCCTTTCACAAAAGCCCTCGATTTGTCAATGAGAGAAGGAAGGATCAATGCCATTCTGTTAGCTAGAATCTTTGTGATGATCTTATAGGTCACATTAGTCAATCCGATTGGCCTGAAATCATTTACCTTGGGATCATGATCAGTCTTTGGTAGCAGGGTAATGATGGTATGATTTACCTGCTTCAAAAGAACTCCGATGAGAAGAACTCTTGGACACATCTTACCACATCATGACCCACATCTTTCCATCTATTCTTGAAGAAGGCAGCCGTATAACCATCTGGTCCAGGTGCCTTGTCATTGCCTATATCAGAGAGAGCTTCCCAAATCTCCTTTGGGGTGATGAAATGCAAAAGTTGTAATCTCTCTTCTTCACTCAGCTTTGGGCCATAGTTGAACACTTCAGGATCAAAGTTGGTAGTGGGTCGGGAAGTACCTAATAGATCTTTGTAAAATTCAACGAGCAACTTCCTAACTTCTTCTGGTGATGTAGTGATAGTACCATTAGCTTTAACAAGAAAGTTAATGGAGTTCCTGACATTACTCCTTTTGATCAAGCTATGAAAGTATTTGGAACATCTATCACTTCCAATCAAGTGTTTCTGTCTTGACTTCTGCCTTATGAAGTGTCTTTCGGCTTCCAGTAAGGTGTTTGCTCTAGCTCTTGAGGACTTAACCTTGGCTTTAAGCTCCTCATCAAAGGGATTTTCCATGTGTGCATTGATAGCCTCCTTGAACTCTATGTTTGCCCCGTTTGCTCTTTGTTCGATACCTCCAAAGTCACTTATGTTCAAAGCCCTTAAAGGTTGCTTGAGGCTTTCAATTTGGAGGCAAGGGCGAATTGAGCGATTCCCAATATGTCTTGTCTCCAACATGAAGTCATAATGTTCTCAAAGGCTGTGAAAGCCACATATTCATGAACTTGAAAGGCGTTTCCCAACATTATAGGATGCAATAATCGTGGCTATCACGGGGCGGTGGTCGAGACAGTTCCATAGGCATGAAATTGGTGGTGCATTCTAGGGTCAAATCACTCCAACTTTGATTCATCAACACTCTATCAAGCTTAGACCAAATCGAACCATTCGTCCAAGTGTAGAAGGCAGGAAGAAGGGCGTCTTACAGTCCATGAGAATTCTGAAATCTCCAAGATCCCTAAGTGCATAAAGGCGTGAGAGGAGGACCCCACCTTATCATGAGGGTAGCAATAAGTGTTGAAATCTCCCATAATCATCCAAGGCTTAGTGATGCCACCCAGTGAGAAAGGTGATGCCAAAGCATTCTTATCCGAGATGCTATAAACCGGTACACAAATGTGGCAGGAAGGACACTTGTGTTATATTGCAACTTGCTGGACATGGATATCTTTGAGAGTCCATACCAAGCACTTCGCAACAAACCTGGATGGATCCCAAAGTAATAGCATTCTACCGCCTCGATGAATTCCAAATTTGAGCAAAACTTCCATGCTTTGAATCTTTGAGTAGAAAGACTCGTCATGGCGAGATAGCTTAGTTTCCAATAGACAAATCATAGCCGCATCATGCTGTTTTGTGATACTACACACTAGAGCTTACGTGGAAGCCCTGTTCCTTCGTCCGCAAAGACCACGGACATTCCAACAAAGTATTTTCATTAGGAAACAAAGGAGGTTTTATTAGCACCTCCGCTTAGCCAGCCGCTTTCCCATTGCTTTTGGCCCATTCTTTTGGACAAAACTTGCCATCCATCATCTTTGTTCTTTGGAAGCCATAACTTGTGTACCACCAAGCTATGTTCCCGCGTTCAAAGTTAACGTTACTTGACACAAGCTGAGCCTTTTCCGTAGCACCGTTGTATGTCACTTCATCCAATGAAGGTGGCGGGTTCATAGGCATCTCAGAATCAGAATGTTTTGACTCACCACTCATCCTAACATGTTGTGTACTGCCATTGTGAGAATTAGGCAGTGAGGACTTTGCTAGAGAATCCCGCAAACATGGTGGGCCAGAATGACCCAAAACCGGAGGACCCGCGTTATGTGATACTTCTCTCAAGCTTCCGGTTCCAGGAGGTGTTGTGTGCTCAGTTTCTTCAATGTCCATCAAGTTATCAGCATCTACGGGATGTTGATGAGTTGGTGGATGAGGGGGAGGAGGGTTGGTTCCACCCGTACCTTTGTTGACCTTCAAACGAGTAGAATCATCCTTGTTGTTAGGGGGTACCTCGATGTGCGTGTTTTTGGAGCTTCTTCATTGTTGACATCATCCCTCAGCTTCCTACACTTCAAATGGTTGTGTCCAAAAGCCGCACAATGATAGCAAAAGTCCGTGTAATTCTCATAGTTTACCCTTTGAGTATACCTTCTGTTATCGGGGAGATTGACAACAAAATCCATTATCGGCTCCTTGCTAACATCCACTTCCACTAGAACTCTTGCATAGTTCATTTTAGACCTTTCCTTAGTATATTGGTCAGTGTAAAGAGGTATTCCTACACGTGAGGCAATCTTACTAAGGCAGACCTCAAATAGAAGAGGAATGTCAGGAAAGTGACCCAAATAGGAATGTCCATAAACAAATCATCCGTTATAAGAACTCCTTTATTGATAGCCTTGAGCATCATGGTTTTCCCATAGACCATATAAGGGCCTCCGTGAAGTACATTAGTGCGCTCTTCCTCCGTAATGAATTTGAACACTGTCCAGCCTTTGCCATATGGTATAATACGACATTTAACTCCCCATCCTTTCACAATCGTATTCAATGCTTCTCTTCCCTGAAAGGACAGTGAAGCAACCTATTAGGCAATAGCCCCAAGTTTCTATGAAAGGAACTTCATCCTCGGCTTCTATATGTACTTAGCCCCTTGTTGTTCAATAAATTGTAACTTCATACCTTTTGCCTCAATCCTAGTTCCATGAAGACTCCAGCATAAGTCTTTTTAGGAGGGAAGGGACCTTTGCCATGGTTTGGGGGAAGATTGTTTTGAGTTATGGCCGTGGTAGGGATATGATGTGGTTTAGGAGATGCATTAGTGTGTAAATCATTGGGAGGTATATCTGGAGGTATAGGCAGAGGGGGAAGGGTAGAAGGGAGTGAGCTTGGGCCATGATAGAAGAGATGATTTGCGTGCCATTTGGGAGGGTAGGGAATTTGTGTTGGTTTTGAAGGAATAGAAGGAAGAGGAGATAGAAGGGGTGAGGTGTTGTGAAATTCAGGAAGTAGTGAAGTGGTGTTAGATGAGAGAGGGGGGATGTTAAAGACTCTACTCGAATTCGAGGAAGTGTTAAAGACGAAAGGAGTGTTGTGATTCTTGAGATTGCCTCCACTTAGCAAACTAGCTAAAGTAGGGAAGGCTTCATTGGTGACACTTAAAGAAATCTGGGGTTGTTGACTTGAATCACGAGAAGGCACTTCAATCCGTCTCATTCAATCGACCGCCCGGCTCTTGCATCATTGATGGTTATGGAGTTCCTAGGCTCCTTGGACATAGAAATAGCTTTGTTTCTCACAATTGACTTGGCTCTTCATGTAACGTGAGTAGTCAATGTCCCTAGATTGTCCCCCTGATCCGTCTTGGAACCAAGACCATCATAAAGTCCCGGAGTTATTAGAGAGTCATTGATACCCGCCTCATAAATGTGCGACGCCTCGGCTCTTGCATCATAGATGGTTATGGAGTTCTAGGCTCGGACATAGAAATAGCTTTGTTTCTCACAATTGACTTGGCTCTTCGTGTAACGTGAGTAGTCAATGCCCCTAGATTGTCCCCCTGATCCGTCTTGGAACCAAGACCATCATAAAGTCCCGGAGTTATTAGAGAGTTATTGATCGCTGCCTCATAAATGTGCGACGCCTCGGCACCCTCAATAAAAATGTTAGAACACACCACTGACTTAGCTCCTTGTAAAACGGGGGTAGTTAATGTCCCTAGGTTATCCCCCTGCCCCGCCTTGGAAATCAGACCATCATAAAGGCCCGTGGTTGTGAGTGACATGTTGATACCCGCGGCATTAATGTGTGACGCCTCGGCACCCTCAATAATGACGTTAGAATCCTTGGGGATAGAAACCCCTTCGTATTCCACATCTGATCTTGATCCTTGCATAGAGTGCATATTCCTAGTATCATTGTTATCCTCGTGACCCGCCTTAGCCTTCTGACCCAAGACCCGACCCGTAATAGGAGTAGTCACATCGTTTCCCGGGGCATTGAAGTTTGCTCTCTTGACACCCGCGTTGAACTTCTTGGGGATAGGAGTACCATCAATGCTTTCAACTGACTTCGAATCAAACAAGACATGATTACTCTTGGACCCATGAACACCTGCACGACCCGCCAAGAACTTTTGACCCACGCCCTGACCCGGTTTAGACCCGAGAATGCCATCGTGTCTTGCTTCACCAATTGCAATGTCTGGCCTAGATTCTAACCCTTTTCCGGCTATCCTGAGAGAATTTCCAGGTAGTGTCGGGGTACTAATCTTTGGAGTATTTGTCTAGTTCTTCCGAAATGATCCCTTTACCAACAAATTGGCGTGGAATGATCAACCACCATAGTAGCATTAGGGCGTCAATGGTCTGCGGAAGTTACGCGCTTCAAACTCACTAATATCCAAGCTTTCAATTTCGATATTTTTGCCCCATTCATGTATCCTTTGTAGCATAGAATCATCTACTACATTTTCTAAAGGAAAGCGCGAGTGCAGGTAACATGAACCAACACGAAGGTCGAGATTGCCGAATAAGATTTTCCTCGGCAATTGTTGGACTCCGCCATTCTTTTTTTCTTCTTTGTTCTAGCTTTAGCCGAACTGCCTGAACCTCCTGAATCATTGCTAGAACGTGTGTAACGTTTAGACTTTTTCATATTGTGGACAAAAACAATCAAACCATAATGAATCAAACGAAAATCTAAGGGGGGGGGGGGGGGAAGAAGAGGAAGAAACCTAAGGAGCAACTAAGGGAAACGTTGAGAGCGTTTTCTTAGTGAGAGAAACTTCTCTCTAACTCCTTACTTAGTGTGGGATTAGTAATGTATAATTGAGTATATGATATATGGAAGGATGATTAAAAAGAATTGAACTGTATTTACATTGGGTATATTCTGATGGTATGTAGTATTATTGTGGGGCAGAATTGTACACGTCCGGTTAGACGTGTAATCCCCTGGGAGTTGTTGGCTTGGTAGCGGGCCTTGATATAGGAGGATTTTTTTGTGGTTACGGAGGGGGAGGTGCTGCCGAATTTTCCGTAGAATATGGAACCTTGTACTTAGAAATGTTCTACTAAGAGATCTAGAAGTTAATAGACGTTTTATGGCCACTATAGGTTGAAGTACTACGAGTAGCGTATTCTACTTGAAGGGTGGAAAGGGCTAGCAAGGTTATAGTACTTTGGAGCGTTTTGCTAATTGTCGATAATCGTCGCGAGGTATGTGATTCTTCCTTTTCTCTTGAGCATGATATTTGTAAAATATATATAGTGCGGTAGACGCACGTATGTTAAAGGAATTTGATTTTCCTTTTGTGTGCTTGACTTGATTCTAAAGTTAAGTGACTTGTTATGAAATATTAAGGACTTGAGTTATGTTAAAAAGTTGTAAAACCTCATTCATGAGTAATGGGTGCGTGGTCTTTTAAAGAATAAAGTTATCTGGATTTCAGAAATGAGAATAGTTGTCCTTGGTTGGTTTAAAACATAAAGTGTTATAATAGCTTTATGGAAGTTAGTTATAACGACTTTATGAAAACAAAAGAATGGTTTTATTATTGGATTTAAAATGATAACTTGACATTTTAAAAGTTGGAGGTTGGTTTCCTTAAAAGATATGAGATATGATTTAAAGATTATGAGACTGATTTTTAAAAGTAAAGATACTTGACTTATAAACAACTTGATTTTGGAAAGGAGAAGTAACTTGATTTAAAGGTATAGGTTACTTGTTTTGAAAAGAGTAAGACACTTGGTTTAAAAAGTATATTGCTACTTGACTTTAAAAAGGAAAAGTGTCTTTGTTTTAAAGGAAGGCATGGTATTGTCTTGTTTTGGTTTAAAAAGAGGGCATGATGTTGTTTTGATTTACTTAAAATGATAGTTACTCTATGAAATGATACTACGGGTATTAGTATCGCGCGATTTTGTACTTAAAAAGGGTTCTTTTTAAGAGAGTTGAAGTATGTAGTACTTTGGGGTTAAAACCCGGATTTGTTGACATGAAATAAAAGTACCTTGTGTGAGTAACTTGCCTATGTTTTGCTTGTGATAGCCTTGTAATACTTTCTTGTTGGTTTGATAAGTAAACATGCTAGGATACTACGGGCGTTAGTATCTTGGGACTTTTATGTGAAGGGGGTTTTCTTGTTGTGCTTATGTTGTTTACGATAAGCCGATTCGCTGTATTACATCACATACCCCGACTTGTTATGTTGCAGCGGGTTAGCTACCCCGTCACGAGAATACCTCATGCGGGTCCATGTGACTATGCGGGCTGGAAGTTCGATAATCACTCAGGGTGTGTTACGCCGATGCGAGAATACCTCATGCGGTCCATGTGTGGCCATGCGGATTGCGGGAGTACAGGAAGATGCCGCGGGTTAGCTACCCCCGATGCGAGGAGTACCTCATGCGGGCCTAGGTGGCCTATGCGGAACTGCGGTGAGTTCGAGTTAGGCGCGCTTGATAATCACGAGGCGAGTGGCCCGGCCGATCATTTGGCGGTCTACAAAGACCTCGCGATCTGATTTTATAGCATTGTTGGTACGGTAGGTCCTAGTAGTTGGCTATGCCGTACTTACTTACCGTCACGGTTCTTATGACACAGGTGGGACCTGGTGTTCATGTGTATTCCTTGATGTTATTATATCATGGACTGCCGACAGTGAGGAAGGAATTCCACGGGCATGATTGATATTGTGGGCATGAGACTCATGGTTATATTTGGGTGATGACTTTGAGGGCCTGAGTCCCTGACTTGACATGACTGCTTATATATTGTGTAATGTAGCTTGGTTATCATACATGTCTCCTATTTTTATACAGATTATTATGATTTCATTTCAGTACTTTCAGTTTCACATAATTGGTACTGTTATCGACCTCCTTGAAGTGCGTTAAATGCGCGGTAAGGTACACGATTGTTGATCCTCGCTCATAGGATCACAGTTCAGCGTTTTGGGAAGCTCCGTTTCTCCGGAGGCTTATCTTGTGGTATGATTCCCTGAGATTGTAGGTTCTTATACATTCAGGGGTATGACGGGGCCATGTCCCGTCGTTGGTGTTATAAAACTCTTAGAGGTCTGTAGTACTGTTGTGGGCAGGGTTTGTAAAGGATGTAACTGTTCAAGTTTTTATTTATATATACAGAAAGGTAACCGTTTTGGTTAGCCTGTTTTCTTATTTCACTGTTTATCTTTTATGAGTTTTTATTTCCGCTGATTTTCTCTGATGTTGTATCACTAGGGTGCCCGGGGTAAGGCACCAGTCGCGGGCCCGAGGTCGGGTCGTGACAGAATTAAGTGGGATAATGTAATTAAACTAGATGCTAAAATTTGTGTGCTTAAGTTAGATATGTCAAAAATTCATGAAAATCTAATGATGTGGATATTTGTGCTTAGCCTATGTGTTGTCAATTGTGGAAAGAATGATTGAAAAATATCTATGAAGTCTGCTTGCTTGTTATTTGAGGCGAAATAGTTAAGATGTGCATGCTTAGGGAGATGATTCAGACATTTCTTTGTTAGTCCTTCTTACCATTCATTACCTACCTTGCAATAAATTGTATCTCTAGTCAGCCCCTTTGAGCCTAAAATAAGTTGTTTTTTTTACACCCCATGATTCACTTGTATTCCATAAGCAGTAATTGAAAATAGGAATGAAAAAGAGTGAAAAAAGAAATATCAAAAGAGAGTGAAAAAATTGATGCACCCCAATGAAAAAAATGTAAAAGCGTAAGTTTGGGGTGCCTATATGAATGTGTTTTATGCTCTCAAAAAGAGAAGAGGGGAATTATAGGTATGAATGGAAAAGAATATCAAAAAGAAGGACAAAATGGTTGAATGAGAAAAACGCTTATGGTACGTAATTTGAGCCTAAATGCCAACTTTTATCTACCCCTGCCTAAGCCTACATTACAACCCTGAAAAGTCCTGAAGATCTCTAGAGTGTATGTCTATAATTAGTGGAGAATAACAAGTAAACAAGTCCATAGAACTAAATGAAATTGACATGCATAGGATAGTGTTCATGTTTCCATTGAGTGTGATTGAAATGAATTTGCGAAATATCTGACTTGAAATTCTAGATTTCTATATTCATGCTATATATGTTTCAGCATATTATCTCAACTGACATTCATGCTTTTCTAAGTAACCTTGTGCAGTTGCTTGATTTGAGTCGTTGAGTCTTTTTGTTTTTTTTGTTTCTTTGATTTTGGTTTGATCTTTGCTCGAGGGCGAGCAAAGGTTAAGTTTGGGGTATTTGTTAGGCGTATTTTTATACACTTTTTGTGTTATTTTTAGTTAGTATTTTTCCCATTTTCATTTAAATAAGTGTCTTGTTATGGTTGTTTTTCTTTCTTTTGAGTCACAGCGGTTCTAAATGGCAAAATGATAAAAAGAAGCTAAAAGTGGGCAGAAAAGGATCTCCCGAATCAAAAAGGACGAAAGTTGGCAGATCAGAACGAAAGACCGCGGTGCCGGACTGCAGGACCGCGGTGTTACACCCCGTAAATTCAAGAGGTTAAGTTAAGAACGTACGAAAGAAAATAAGATTTGAATTTGGAAAGTTGGGTTGGCAAAAGGTTGTGGGCAGACTTTCAGTCAACTTTGGAGCGGTATATCTCCTAGTTCCTTAGGAGTTTTGAGGAGTTTTAAAAGACTAGTATGAAGGTTGTTGAGTCTAGTTTCCAACGCAACAAACCGCTCGTCGATTGGACATCGGGGTAGGAAGTTACGGGCGTTAGAAGTTACGTGGGTGGCAGGACGCGAGCTTCAGTGACGTCGCGCGCCTGCAGCCGTCAGCGAGGGCGGCGCCGATATTTCCGAAAGTCCTCTGAGGTTGCAGCCGCGCGCCGAATGAGAAATTCGAGAGTGGAAGCGGCCTGTGCGCCGCGGAGCCAAGGCGGGATTTTTGACGCGGTAAGGGGCGAAAAACAAGGGATATTTTGATAAAAGGCCTATGGGAGGGTGACAAGTGTCCCTCCCATCTTTTGACCAAAGGAGGGTCTTATTTTAGGGCCAAGTCTTCAAGACTTGACCATTTGCAAGGGTTTCCCAAAGAAACATCCCTCTCCCCCCTCTCAAATTGATGAACCCCGGTGAGATTTTTGGAATGGCTTCAAGAAGGAAAAGTGTTGGCAAGCTTGTAGAGGGTTCGTGTGGGTAATTTTAAAGTGAAGAAGATTTTGGAAAGAGGGCTTCTTGAGGTAAAATCTTTACCTTCTTGTGTAAATGAAGTTTTCAAGTTTTAGTAGTCAAGAAATGAGCCTGAGGCTGTTATATTAAAGTTTGAAAAGATTTGGATCTTGTTTTCTTGTTGAAAACCGAAAAGGGGCATGTTAGCCACTCATGTTGTAATCAATTCGGTTGTTAGCTTAAAATCATTGCATGTTATAAATAGGAGGGTATATAATTGGTTATGATTTTATATACCATGTTGGAATAACGAGTTGGATTAAAAGGAAATTGATAATTGTTGTAATATTATAGCCGAATGTGGCTTGGAATTATTGGGTTGTTTTGTATTATTGTGGGGCAGAATTTTACGCGTCCTGTAAAGACGTGTAATCCCCTTTTGGTTAGTTGAATTGTTGTGCCTTAAATGCGGCGTTTGGTTATTGAATTCGGACCTTGAAAAAGGTGGAAAGGTAAGTAGAAACAAAGGAAATGTTGTCCAATTTTTCCCGTAAAACAAGGGACTTTACATTAGAATATTCTACTTAGAAGCTAGAAGCTAATAGACGAATTATGGTCATTATAGGTTGACATCTACGGACGACATATTGGACTTGGCAAGTGGACTGAACATAAGAGGTATGTGGAAACTTTCTTATCTCTTGAGCATGAGTAGTTATAACTGTATGGTACGGTAGACGTACGTGATTTAAATGAAGTGAAGTCATTTGATATATTTGACTTGTTTTAAGGATGTCTAGTTGGTTGAGTTAGAGAATTAACTCACGTGTCCTTAAGGAAGAGTTATAAGAATGGTTTATCCTAATAAGGTAGGCAGGGATTTCTTGACATGAATAAGTATAGAATACTGGATTTGGGAAGTATTGATTCTTGAACTATTCTAAAGATAAGAGATCTGATTTCTAAGTAAGAAACTTGTTTTCTAAAGTTATGATATTTGAGGTATTTGAAAGTAGTGTAACTTGAATTGAAGTACGAGCCTCTTGGTTTAAGAGAGAGCAAAATGTTCTAAAACATAAAGAGTTATAACGGCTTTATGGGAAGTTAGTTATGACGGCTTTATGAGAGGATAAGGATGTCTTGGTTTCTAAAGCATAAAGTTAGTATAACGGCTTTATGGGAAGTTGGTTATAATAACTTTATGGAAGCTTAAAGAAATGGTTTTTCTCGAATAAGGTAAGCCTAGATAAAAGAATGGATACTAAGAAAGGCAATTCGATTTAAAGGCATCAATTGCTTAAAGTTTAAAATGGGGGTCACTTGAGTTAGAAGCCGAAGCATATTTCTAATAGTATAGTGACTTGTTTGAAATGTAGATAAGCCTTGATACTACGGGTGTTAGTATCTTGGGGCCTTATGTGGAAAAGGGATCTTGGAAAGAATAGAAATACATAGTACTTTGGGTTGAATTTTCCCAGGACTTGTTAAGTGATATGGAAAGTGCCTTAAGGTCATAAAATGAGATCCATTTTGTAGGTTAATGAAAGTCTAAAGAAGTTAGGAGCTTACTTGGACGTACCGTCAGTGATGGAGGATTCCACGGGTATGCCTCCATTGCCTCCTTATGAGTCTACCGGGACGTACCGTCAGTGATGTGGGATTCCACGGGTATGCTTCCCTGGTCATAGTATGAGTTTACTTGGACGTACCGACGGTGATGTGGGATTCCACGGGTATGCTTCCATGGTCTTAGTATGAGTTTACCGGGACGTACCGTCAGTGATGTGGGATTCCACGGGTATGCACCGGGGACATGCTTACGATGAGGGATTCCGAGGCATGTAGTTTGAGGGGTAAGAGTATAAATGAGGGGTACACCCCCAAGATCGTTATACCACCTTCTTGGGGTAAGAGTATAAATGAGGGTAAACCCCAAGATCGTTATACCACCGGTTCCGTGGATTTGCTACCCACGATCGAGGACACCTCGTGAAGTCATGTACCGAGATGAGGATTCCACGGGCATGATATATATATATGTATGTATTGTGTATGTACGCAGAAGCGGTGAGGTAGGATGCCACGCGCGTCACATGGTTGTATTTACTTTTATGGTATCGGCGGTGTGAGATTCCACGCGGAGGATATAGGTATATACGTGTTGTATGTGTGTACGCCGGCGATGGGTAGGATACCACGAGTGCGTCACATGGTTAGATTTGTGTATGCGCCGGCGGTGAGTAGGATACCACGGCGGCGCGTCACATGGTTAGATTTGTGTGTACGCCGACAGTGAGGAAGGATGCCACGGGCGCGTCACAGAGTTAGATTTTACACGTAGCGGTCGACAGTGATGGGGAATCCCACGGGCGCGCTTGGATATTTGAGGGCTGGTGTTCATTGTCCTGGTGTGACTATGGTTCATATGTTGAGACAGGCTGTATAAAGTAAAAATCTGACTTTCATTACTTCCACTTGATGAGGCCACGATTATCGTTAATTTGGTTATCATATATGTCTTCACCGTATTTTTACTATTATGATTTAAATTACTGATGCTTTCGATTTGCATACTTGGTACATATTTTTGTCTTGACCTCCTTGGCTGCGTTCATGCCGCAGGTTGAGGTACATAGCTTGCTGATCCGCGCTCTTAGGATCATTGTTCAGTTCTGGAAAGCTCCATTTCTCCGGAGGCTTTGTTTTTGGGTATGGTTCCCTGAAGTCGATGACTTTTGTACATTCAGGGGTATGGCGGGGCCCTGTCCCGTCACAGTTGTTATGTAAACTCTTAGAGGTCTGTAGTCATATCTTGTGGGTCACTTTATAAAACAAAATTAGAGGTAACTGCTTTTGGATTTGTTTTTATCCGGGAAGGTAGCCTTATCGGCTAACCTATTAATTACTTCATTGTTAAGTTCATGTATGTTCCGCTGATTATCTCTGATGTATACCTGTAAGGGTGCCCAGGTAGGGCACCAGTCGCGGGCCCGGGGTTGGGTCGTGACAACGGTGCCACAATTACTGAGAAGCCGCGGTACTTTCGGCACCGCGGTGCCATTCTGCAGGACCGCGGTGCCGATGCGGGAATTTCCAATCCGAAATAGAATTGACAAAGGGCAAAAGGGTCCAAGACACACGTTTTTGACAACATAAATAAACCTTTAGGACAAATTTTAGGGATTATTCTATAACCTATCACATATCTCATAACACAGAAGACATCACAACCTTGGAGGCTATAATTTGAGACCTAGTTCTAAGTAATTTTTCTTTCTTTAGTTTTCAATTCAGTTCATGTTTGGATTTGTATTAGTTCTTAGCATGTCTATGGCTAGGAGCTAAGCATTTTATTAGGGTTTTCCTGTTGAATCGCTTGAAACTCTATTTCATGAATTAATGCAGTAGTTTGATTTCTTCTTCACTTGA
Source organism: Przewalskia tangutica (assembly GCA_029844215.1). NCBI lineage: Eukaryota > Viridiplantae > Streptophyta > Magnoliopsida > Solanales > Solanaceae > Przewalskia > Przewalskia tangutica. The sequence continues at coordinate 80,778,808 of CM056725.1, forward strand.
TTAAGATTTATTCAATATTGGTATGAATGTTTGATAGTTAACTGATCACTAATTATCATAACCTATATGATTTCGAATCAAGAACCGAGAGGAGAGATTTAGATATGCTGTAATTGAATAGACATGGGTTAAAATCGCAGACGAAAGTACCCCGATACTTGTGTAGCATTATAGGTTATTGTTCTTAATCCTCCTATGTGGTAAAACCTATCATAGAAATATAGAAGGTTTTTGCACTGGGGTTGAGCGATTATATATCCTAACTGAAATATAAGACAGTCTAGTTAACCGTTATCTTAACGTAGAAGAAGAAGTCATTCTAGTTACATTAAGGATTGAAAAAAGTGGATAGTTGAGAATTTTGGAAGCCCTAATTCCTTCATAACTGATTAAACCTCAATAATTTAGTTTAATTCTTGCAATTACTCTACTAGTGTTAGATAAAAACCAAATCAACTTATCGTTTGCCAAATAGATAACCTAGAATAGATGTTCGATAATTAGAAACCAGTCTCTGAGGACGATATTCGGTCTTACCAGACTATATTACTTGTAACGATACGTACACTTGCGTGAGCAATTGTGTCACGCCCCGAACCTCAGGCCCGCGACTGGTACCCTACCTGGGCACCCTTCTATACATACTACACGAGTAACACGCGGAAGATAATAACACACATTATTTTTTCTCAAAGAAAAGGCAAGGCCGATAAGGCTGCCGTATATATATACCATACCCAACTGGATCTACACTGTACAACAATGTAAATACAACTCTAGTCAGTCCAGCCCACATATGAATACAGACCTCTAAGAGTTTGACACCAACTGTGACGGGACAAGACCCCGTCGTACCTCTGAATATACCTACCCATAATGACAAGCTCCAGAACATTGAAGCTATCCCAAAATGTTGAACAAGGATCCTAAGCTTACGGATCCACAACTGTGTACCTAGACCTGCAGACATGACGCACCCAGAAGGAGGTCGATAACAAGTACTAAGTATGGGCGAAATAAAGTCTGATATTAAAATCATGGCATGTACAAGAATGACAGGGGCACGTATAGAAAATCAAATACCAGATCCTACCGTGTCACATAACCTAAAAGCCAACTGCACCTTGTATCACTGTACTATAACAACTCCAAGAGTCGAATGTGCCTTCAAGAATATAATATCACACAGTCCAAATACAAAGCAGAAAACAAGTATGATAACCAAATTAAATCAATAAGAGTAATGAAAATCAACTTCACCTTTTAAAAGACCATTTCACAATACATAAGCAGTCATGCCAAGTCAGGGACGCATGCCCTCAAAATCATTACTCAAATATAACCACGGGTCTCATGCCCACAATATCAAGCGTGCCCGTGGAATTCCTTCCTCACTGTCGGCAGGCGCTAATGTAATATATATCTACATATACATATATATATATCATGCCCGCATTATGGCCGCATGCCCCCGAAATTCCTTCATCGGTGCAGACATGTCCATGGAGCAATAATAATAAACTGGGAGTTTAACCCGCTGCATGGCCGCATGCCCCCGGAATTCCTTCATCGGTGCAGACATGTCCATGTAACAATAATAATATACCGGGAGTTTAACCCGCTGCATGGCCGCATGCCCCCGGAATTCCTTCATCGCGAGCGTATCCATGTAACAATAATAATATACCGGGAGTTTAACCCGCTGCATGGCCGCATGCCCCCGGAATTCCTTCATCGGTGCAGACATGTCCATGTAACAATAATAATATACCGGGAGTTTAACTCGCTGCATGGCCGCATGCCCCCGGAATTCCTTCATCGGTGAAGACATGTCCATGTAACAATAATAATATGACCGGCCCTCCATCGAGAGACGCGGTAGCTTAAGAATACAACCCTTGCACAACAAGGCTATCACAAGCAAGCACATGCAAATTGTTACACCCCGTAGTTCCAGGGTATGTATGTGAGGACGTACGTACGAGAATACGACATTAAAATTGGAAAGGAAGAAAGATGTGATTTTTCGACGGAAAAGTTTCCGAACTTTGTGAAGGAAAAAGGTTTATTATTGAGAATTGGATTCTTAACTTTGGTGTTTAAGACTTTAAGAATTATGGAATTTATTTTTACGGATTTGGTCATGTGGGGCCCACCCGAGGAATTTTACGTTTTGTGGGACCCACGAGGGTTACGGAATTTTATGGACGAATGGGAGGGCGACACGTGGAACCCCCTCCTATGGTCTTGGATGATTTATTGCAAGGGTTAAATGGTCATTTGACCATTGTGGATGAATAAGTCTTCAAGCTTGAGATTGTTGACATGTCAACTTGTCCACTTGGCTTTACTTTATTGATCTTCATCCTAGCCACACATATGTTGATATCTTGACCCTCCATTGTGTTATATATACTACACTAGTGCAAGACTTGCTCTTCAACACTTAGAATTATTTCACACTTTGTTGTTCTTCATCATGTGCTCTCGGGTTTAACCCATTCTCCACTAAAAAAAAATTAGTTTTGGTTCTTTATTCACAAGACATTAACCCTAAGTCCCTAAGGGTATTGTAAGGATATCTCAATAGAAATATCCCGGAAAAGTGGCGTTTTCGTATTAGTCGCAAGGCGGAAACTTAAGGAGTTCTTCAACTTTGAAGTTGGAACTTGAAGATGAGTTCTTCATAGGCTTCTAAGGAGTGCTTGGAGCGGATTGGAACATAAGGAAATGAGCTAAGAATTGCTAAGGAGCGACTTTGAATCTTGGATATTTTAAGGGCTTGTAAAGGTATAATTCTTGTCGTTTTAGTAATTAAGATTACTTATTGTTGTAGCTATGGATATTAGCAAGCCTGAGGTGTTTATATTATGAAGTTGATAAGTGTTATGGATATTGGAACTCTAATCCGAAAACTAGCATGTTTAGCCCTTAAGATTACAATTCGATTTGAGTATTAGTTTAAGTCGTCACATGTTATATAAAGAAGGAATTATAGTTGTTGAAGTTGTTTATGACTATGTAGCATGTTGGAATAACAACTTGTATTGAAAAAGGAATTGAAAGAGAAGTAGTGTTGTTGTAGCCGAGAATTGCATTGTATTGTGGACTAGTTGGTAGTATTTGTGGGGCGGAATTTTACACGTATTGTAGGGCGTGTAATCCCCTTTGTATTTGCTGAATTGATTTGAACCTTAAATGTGGCGTTTGGTTATTGAATTCGGCCTTGAAAAAGGTGGCAAAGTATGTAGAAACAAAGGAAGTGCTGCCCGATTTTCCGTAGAATTTAGTGACCTTGTACTTAGAATATTCTCTGAAGAGCTAGAGGTTAATAGACGTTTTATGACCATTATAGGATTGAAGTACTACGAGTAGCGTATTCCACTTGAAGGGTGGAAAAGGCTAGCAAGGGGATAGTACTTTGGAGCATTTTGTTATTTGTCGATAATCGTCGCGAGGTATGTGAACCTCTTCCTATCTTTTCTAGCATGATTGTTGTGAACTATGTAGTACGGTAGACGTACGTGTGCTAAACGAATTTTGGTTGGTTTAAAACATAAAGTGTTATAATAGCTTTATGGGAAGTTAGTTATAACGACTTTATGTAGGTAAAAGAATGGTTTGTTGTTTTTAAAAGATAAGAGACTTGAATTATATTTGACTTGATATGAAATGTGAAGAACTTTAATTGTGTTAAAAAGTGGTGAAACCTCATTCGTGAGAAATGAGTACTTTGTCTAAAGAAAAGGAGAAGGAATAAGTTATATTGATTTCGGAAAATGGGAATAAGTATCGAACAAGCCATTGCAGCGTTAATAAAGGAAAAAGTAACGACAATTAATTATATTAAAACAAGTAGAAACCTCCATCTGCATAGAAGCTAAGATAAGACAAAATTGTATTACATTTCCTAGATCATGGCTGCTTTAATAAGATCATTATAAACAAGTATTGTTTTCTTAAATTCCAAAGTAAGGAACTTGATTTATAAAAGAGAGAGACTTGAGGAATTGAAGTGTTTTTGGTTTAAAAAGAAGGCATGGTTTTGTCTTAAATTGGTTTAAAAAGAAGGCATGGTTTTGTCTTAAATTGGTTTAAAAAGAAGGCATGGTTTTGTCTTAAATTGGTTTAAAAAGAAAGGCATGGTTTCGTCTTAAATTGGTTTAAAACATAAAGTGTTATAATAGCTTTATGGGAAGTTAGTTATAACGACTTTATGAAAACAAAAGAATGGTTTTATTATTGAATTTAAAAGGGTAACTTGGCTTTAAAATGAGAAGTGATTTGGTTTAAAAAGAGGGCACGGTATTGTCTTGGTTTATTCAAAAAGAAGGTATGGAAATTGTTTTGGTTTACTTAAAATAATAGTCACTCTATTTTGATACTACGGGTATCGTGTGACCTTAGTAAAAGAAATGAATCTTTTGAAAGAATTTAATGTACGTAGTACTTTAGGGTTAAAACCCGGATTGTTGGCATAAAATGGGAGTACTTGAGTTTATATAAATGGTGAATCTATTTACATGTTAATGAAAGTCTAAGAGTATGTTGAACTTGCCTATGCTAGTTGTGATAGCCTTTGTTGTGCAAGTATTGTATTTCTATACTACCGCGTCTCTCGATGGAGGGCCGGCTGACTTGTTGTGAACTTATTTGGGCGTCTACCGTGACGGAGGATTCCAGGTATGCTTCCATTATGATTGATCTTGGCCATGCTTATCGATGAGGATGCGGCACGCGGCGAGATGCGGGTTAGATGCCCGCGCGTTTCATTACTCCATGGCCATGCTTATACGATGAGGGATTCCGGGGCATACGACCATGTTATACTTTACTCCATGGGCTAGATCCCCGTGAAGACATGTACCAGCGATGAGGATCCGGGGACATATATTGTTACTCATGGGCTAGCTCCCATGAAGACTGCACTACGATGAGGATGCCGAGAGCACGTTATGGCCATCTTATACGATGAGGATTCCGGCATGCGGTAGTATATATATATATATATATATATGTATTGTATATGTGTACGCCGACATTGAGGTAGGATGCCACGGGCGTGTCACCTGGTTTTTATGTTACACCTACGGCTGCCGGCAGTGATAGAGGATTCCACAGGCAGGAGGTATATATATATATATATATATATTGTATATGTGTACGCCGACAGTGAGGTAGGATGCCACGGGCGCGTCACATGAGTATGATTTATGTCATAGGCTGCCGTGATGAGGAAGGAATTCCACGGGCATGAGTGATGACTTTGAGGCGTGAGTCACGACTTGACATGACCGCTTATATGTTGTATCGTAGTTTGGTTATCATACATGTCTCCCGCTTTATTTAGACTATTATGATTTCATTTACGTATTTTTCGTTTCACATACTTGGTACTTGTTATGCTCGACCTCCTTCGGCTGCGTTCATCTGCGCAGTAGGTACACCGGTTGTTTATCCTCGCTCATGGATCACAATTCAGCATTTTGGGAAGCTCCGTTTCTCCGAGGCTTATCTTTGGTATAGTCACTGTCATTGTAGGTACTTGTACATTCGTGGTATGGCGGGGCCCTGTCGTCATAGTTGTGGTTACATTCTTAGAGTGCAGTATCTTTGTTGTGGCGGGGTTTCTAAAAGGATATAATTGTTCGGGTTTATGTATATATACGTAAATGTGACCGCTTTAGTTGCTTTGTTTTCTTATATTTCATTATTTCATGTCTTTGAGTTTTTATTTCCATTGGTTTTTCTCGATGTATTTTCACTAGAATTGCAGGGTAAGACACGATGCGCGGGCCAGTCGGTCGTGACAAAAGTGGTATCGAGTAGTTAATCCTCGGAAAGTGTCTGAGCCGTATCTAGTAGAGTCTTGATTATCGGCGTGTTGTGCACACCTTTAATCGTGAGGCTATAGGATATTTAGGAATGGTTTCCATTCTTCTCACTCGAGATCGTGCCTTAGAGTCGTGTTGTAAGTTGGACTCCTCGACGTATTCTTTTGTACGCTTATGCCTCTACGCAAGCAACAGAGCCCGAAGGGCAAGCAGCGAGAGGAGTCTGCGAGTAGAGCACGGAGGTTACCCGGCAGAGGCCGATCTTTACGGTGGTACTTGGATGGGAGTTGTGCGGCCGTTAGCCCCAACAGAGTTTAGAGCGGCAGCAATAGCCTCACGAGACCACGATACACAGTCTCGGTTCACGACCGGAGCCGAGGATATGAGTTACAAGGAGATGGCGATTACTAGCTAGGCTTGTGGCTAGGAATGAGGGCGGATGAGAGTCGAGGTTCGATAGTACGATGAGTTCACCCTAGATCCGATAGTTTGAGACTTGGGACTTCTTGAGTTGCGATCCACGAGTTCTATGGATCGAGAACCGAGAAGACCTCGTGAGTTTATTCGACAGCTGCAGCGGATCATGAAAGTGATCAAGGCCTCAGATACAGAGTCGGTGGTATTGGGTTCACATCGGTTGCGTGATACTGCAGTCGACTAGTTTGATTCATGGGAACTGTCCCGGGGGGAGCATGCGCCTGCATCTGGTTGGGACGAGTTCTCAGAGGCATTTCTTACACACTTCTTGCCCTCACAGATGAGGAGAGCTCGGCAGATAGATTTATGATGTTGAGGCGAGCAGGCGGACGGTTGGGAATCTGATGTCGAGTTTGACTCATTGGCTCGTTATGTCCCGCTTTAGTGGCGGACATGGAGGATAGAGAGTGCCGATATGTCACGAGACTTGACGATTATCTAGCGAGAGAGTTATGCGAGTAGCTCTTGGCCGGGCATGGGCATTGCCGATACTGAGCTTATGCGAGGGATTGAGGGCGTAGAGACCGGCGTAGGGACCGGGATCGGCATAAGAGGCCAAGACAGCGAGGTCCTTTGGTAACTTTCGAGGCGAACATCCTCAACAAAGAGCTAGGTCAACATTTCACCGACACGAGTGCTCTTTCCGAGATTCTAGCGCGAGGTTTGATCGCGGGATATTCGGGAGCGGTCGTGGCTCGAGTGCAGTCACGAGATGTTCGGGTAGTAGCGAGGAAGCCACATTTACCTCGGTGTGGTCGTAATAGATTCCATGTTGGGAGTGTCGTACTCCCGACCGCTTGTTATGCCTGCGCCAACGGGCCATTTGGTGAGAATCGTCCACCGTGAGGTGGCACTGGTGGGATAGCAGACTCTGGATCGATTGCGGGTTCTTCGCCTTCAATGGCTAGGCAGGATGTTCATACACCGGCAGGCCACGGCAGGGGTCGCGGTGGAAGTTCCCAGTTTTAGCGGTCCTTTGAACCGCCTATTTGATTTTCAGGTATATCCTTAACCCTCTAGAGACTAGTATGTATTGATGATATGATGATGTGTTAAGTGTTATGTTCGGATAGCTTTGGGTTAAAATGTGATTTAGAAGCCTGGTTAGTGAAAAGGGTAAGTCTGGGGATGAGAAAATTTTGAACCTTAGAATTTATAACAGTCGAGACCTTAGATGTAAGGTCGTCTTGAGTAAAAGACTTTACGGTTAATCTTTGTCGGAGTGCATAGTAAACGTGGAGTATTTGTGTGATAATTCCATGGGTAGTGTCACGACCCGACCCCGGGCCCGTGACTGGTGCCTTACCCCGGGCACCCTAGTGATACAACATCAGAGAAAATCAGCGGAAATAAAAACTTACACATGAAACAAGATATACAATAAGAAAAATAGGCTAACCAAAACGGTCACCTTTCTGCATATATATAAAAATGATTAAACCTGAACAGTTACATCCCTTTTACAAATCCTGCCCACAACAGTACTACAGACCTCTAAGAATGTAACCACAACTACGACGGGACAGGGCCCTGCCATACCCCTGAATGTAAGTACTACGGCGGCGGACTATACAAAAGATAAGCCTCGAGAAACGGAGCTTCCCAAAGCTGAACTGTGATCCTATGGCGAGGATCGACAATCGGTGTACCTCACTGCGGCATGAACGCGGCCCGAAGGAGGTCGATAACAGTACCAAGTATGTGCGAAAATATTGTAAATGAAATCATAATAGTCTATATAAAGCAGAGACATATATGATAACCAAACTACGATACACAATATGTAGCGATATGTCAAGTCGTGGACTCACGCCTCGAGTCATTACTCAAATATAACCATGGGTCTCATGCCCACAATATCAATCATGCGTGGAATTCCTTCCTCACCGCGATCCATGATATAAAAACACCAAGGAATACACATGAACACCAGGTCCCACCTGTGTTATAAAAACCGTACGGGGTAAGTACGAAGGTATAGCCAACTACTAGAACTCACCGTACCAACAATGCTATAAAACTGTATCACGAGGTCTTTCTAGACCGCCAATGATCGAAGCTGGGCCACTCGCTCGCAGTATCATTGTGCGCGTCTAATCTCGAACTCCGCAGATTCGCGATAGGCCACATAGGCCCGCGTGAGGTATTCCTCGCATCGCGAGCGGCTAACCCTCGGCAACATCCTCGACTCCGCAATCCGCATGGCCATATGGACGCGTAAGGTATTCTCGCATCGGCGTAACACGCTGGCGGTTCTCGAACTCCGCGACTCGCATAGGTCCCATGGACCCGCATAAGGTATTCCTCGCATCGCAGGGCAGCTAACCCTCGGCAATAAAACAAGTCAGGGGGGTAAGTGATATAATACCAGCACAACGGGCTTATTGTTAAACAACATAAGCACAACAAGAAATAACCCCTTACACAAACGTCACAAGACACTAACACACGTAGCATCATAACATGTTTACTTATCAAACCAACAAGAAAGTATTACAAGGCTATCACAAGCCAACATAGTCAAGTTACTCACACAAGGTACTTTTATTTCATGTCAACAAATCCGGGTTTTAACCCTAAAGTACTACATACTTTAATTCTTTAAAAAGATCCATTTCTTTTACGAAAGTCACACGATACCCGTAGTATCAAAAATAGAGTAACTATCATTTCAAGTAAACCAAAACCATTTCCACACCTTCTTTTGAAATAAACAAGACAATACCATGCTTCTTTTTAAACCAATTTAAGACAATGCCATGCCTTCCTTTTAAACAAAACACTTCAATTTCTCAAGTCTCTCTCTTTTATAAAATTAAGTTCCTTACTTTGGAATTTAAGAAAATTTGTACTTGTTTATAATGATCTTATTAAAGCAGTCATGATCTAGGAAATGTAATACAATTTTGTCTTATCTTAGCTTCTATGCAGATGGAGGTTTCTACTTGTTTTAATATAATTAATTGTCATTACTTTTTCCTTTATTAACGCTGCAGTGGTTTGTTCGATACTTATTCTCATTTCTGAGATCAATATAACATTATCCTTTTTAAGACCAAGTACCCATTACTCATGAATGCGGTTTCACAACTTTTTAATAATACAAGTCCTTAACATTTCATAAAACGTAATGTATAAGTTAAGTCTCTTATCTTTTAAGATCAAGTCTCTTAACTTTTAAAATCAACAAACCATTCTTTTACCTACATAAAGTCGTTATAACTAACTTCTCATAAAGCTATTATAACACTTTATGTTTTAAACCGACCAAATTCGTTTAGCACACGTACGTCTACCGTACTACATAGTTCACAAAAATCATGCTAGAAAGGATAGGAAGAGGTTGACATACCTCGCGACGATTTTCGACAATTAGTAAAACGCCCAAAGTACTATAACCCTGCTAGCCTTTTCCACCCTTCAAGTAGAATACGCTACTCGCAGTATTTCAACCTATAATGGCCACAAAACGTCTATCAACTTCTCAAACTCTTTGTAGCACATTTCAAAGTACAAGGTTCCTTATTCTACGGAAAATTCGGCGACCTCCCCACACCACATAAATCTCCTCCTCTATCAAGGCCCGCTACCAAGCCAACAACTCCAAGGGGGTTACACGTCTAACCGGATGTGTACGACACTGCTCCACAATAATACTACAAGTCTACTGTAAATACAGTCCAATGTAAATACAGTTCAATTATTATCAATATTCATTCTACATATAGTATACTCGACTATATATTACTACAACATGTAATCTCCAATTACACTAGGGGTATAAAGATCATTACCTCGATAAGCCCATAATTATCCAAGATTTATAAGTCGATCCTGAGCAACGTTTAGCTCCAAATCCTTACGTTCCAACCCGCTCCAAGCAACCCTTAGAAGCTCCTAACCAACTCCTCTTCAAGATCCAACTCCAAAAAGTGAAGAACACTTAGGCTCAACTATGGCAAGTTTCGGCCAAGGTGTATTTCTTAGGCTAGGGGTGTGAAATCTTTTCCAACTCTTGGTACACAATCTTCCTAACACCCTAAGGAAGAACACTTAAAAGTTTAAGAATTTTTGGACAACTTTTGGTCAAGGGGGAGGCTCAAAACCGTGAGCTCAATAACAAGGGAGGGAGTATTTTTGCCTTGGAAATTATCTCAAGTGTGGATGAAGAAGTCTTGCTATCAAGGGGTATTTATAGAGAAATCAAGGGCCAAGATCAAGGCAAGTGTGTGGTCTAGATTGGGACATGTGTGTGTGGGTCCCACCCTCCAAATGGCTACACAAAGAAGAAGACAAGTGGCTTGCCACATGTTGGCCCTTTTCGGCCATAGACACTTGGCAACAAAAATCGGCCACTCTTGGCCACATGGGGGTGACACGTGTCACCCCCCTACTCGTCCAAAATATTTCATCTTCCAAAAATATCCGTAATGCCAAAAATCTCTAAAACAAAGTGGGCCCCACAAAACCGTAAATTTCTCCCGTGGGCCCCACGTGACCAATTCCGGAAATAAAATTCCATAATTCTAATATAATCCAGGAAGTCCAAATACCAACTCTGGGAATCCAATTCCCAATAACGAACCTTTTTCCTTCACAAAATCCGGAAACTTTTCCGTCGAAAAATCACATCTTTCTTCCTTTCCAAAATTACTGTCGTATTCTCGTACGTATGTCCTCACATACATACCCTGGAACTACGGGGTGTAACAGGTAGTTTGAGATAGAAGTGGTAGCTTTCATGGCGTGAATTAGTAAGATTGTTCCGGATCGGGGAACGAGAGAGTTTGGAGCGATAATGGGTCGGGTTGAGGCCAGGTCGCGGGTCAACCCGCAGCCCGGAATGAGGTGGGGTCAGTTTGAGGTGGTCCCGCTAGGTGGTAGGGTCACGAGAGTGCTAGGCCCAAGTTTAGATAACCATCGTACGAGTTCGCGGATGTGTTCAACCAGAATCAGATCATGAAGGCCGGGAATGGCCTTAAATGAATGTGAGGCTAGTAAGATGACCAAGGTTGGAGGTAGTAACTCCAAGGTTTTGGAAACCGAAGCAATGACGGAAGTATGGTACGTGTACTATAAAGAGTTCGGGTGTTCGATAAAGGTACGATGAGTAAGGGAAGAAGTGAACATGTGTTAAGAGAAGGGAAGTGATCATTTTGTGAAGTAACGAGGTGAAGAAAGTATCCTTTAGACCATGGGTGGAAGCTTTTGTGACTTTAGAGGTGATTCCTCGTTGACTTGGATTAGAGTTTTGCGCATGTATTATATTATGGCCAGGTGTGGCATAATTGGTTTTGTAAGTATAGTAGTGAATACTATACCGGCGCATGTATGTTTTGAGACTTAGAAGGAACATTCGGGGCGAATGTTTCTAAGGGTGGAAGAATGTTACACCCCGTAGTTCCAGGGTATGTATGTGAGGACGTACATACGAGAATACGACATTAAAATTGGAAAGGAAGAAAGATGTGATTTTTCGACGGAAAAGTTTCCGAACTTAGTGAAGGAAAAAGGTTTATTATTGAGAATTGGATTCTCAACTTTGATGTTTAAGACTTTAAGAATTATGGAATTTATATTTACGGATTTGGTCATGTGGGGCCCACCCGAGGAATATTACGTTTTGTGGGACCCACGAGGGTTACGGAATTTTATGGACGAATGGGAGGGCGACACGTGGCACCCCCCTCCTATGGTCTTGGATGATTTATTGCAAGGGTTAAATGGTCATTTGACCATTGTGGATGAATAAGTCTTCAAGCTTGAGATTGTTGACTTGTCAACCTGTCCACTTGGCTTTACTTTATTGATCTTCATCCTAGCCACACATATGTTGAGATCTTGACCCTCCATTGTGTTATATATACTACACTAGTGCAAGACTTGCTCTTCAACACTTAGAATTATTTCACACTTTGTTGTTCTTCATCATGTGCTCTCGGGTTTAGCCCATTCTCCACTAAAAAAATTTGTAGTTTTGGTTCTTTATTCACAAGACTTTAACCCTAAGTCCCTAAGGGTATTGTAAGGATATCTCAATAGAAAGATCCCGGAAAAGTGGCGTTTTCGTATTAGTCGCAAGGCGGAAACTTAAGGAGTTCTTCAACTTTGAAGTTGGAACTTGAAGATGAGTTCTTCATAGGCTTCTAAGGAGTGCTTCGAGCGGATTGGAACATAAGGAAAGGAGCTAAGAATTGCTAAGGAGCGACTTTGAATCTTGGATATTTTAAGGGCTTGTAAAGGTATAATTCTTGTCGTTTTAGTAATTAAGATTACTTATTGTTGTAGCTATGGATATTAGCAAGCCTGAGGTGTTTATATTATGAAGTTGATAAGTGTTATGGATATTGGAACTCTAATCCGAAAACTAGCATGTTTAGCCCTTAAGATTACAATTCGATTTGAGTATTAGTTTAAGTCGTCACATGTTATATAAAGAAGGAATTATAGTTGTTGAAGTTGTTTATGACTATGTAGCATGTTGGAATAACAACTTGTATTGAAAAAGGAATTGAAAGAGAAGTAGTGTTGTTGTAGCCGAGAATTGCATTGTATTGTGGACTAGTTGGTAGTATTTGTGGGGCGGAATTTTACACGTATTGTAGGGCGTGTAATCCCCTTTGTATTTGCTGAATTGATTTGAGCCTTAAATGTGGCGTTTGGTTATTGAATTCGGCCTTGAAAAAGGTGGCAAAGTATGTAGAAACAAAGGAAGTGCTGCCCGATTTTCCGTAGAATTTAGTGACCTTGTACTTAGAATATTCTACGAAGAGAGCTAGAGGTTAATAGACGTTTTATGACCATTATAGGATTGAAGTACTACGAGTAGCGTATTCCACTTGAAGGGTGGAAAAGGCTAGCAAGGGGATAGTACTTTGGAGCATTTTGCTATTTGTCGATAATCGTCGCGAGGTATGTGAACCTCTTCCTATCTTTTCTAGCATGATTGTTGTGAACTATGTAGTACGGTAGACGTACGTGTGCTAAACGAATTTTGGTTGGTTTAAAACATAAAGTGTTATAATAGCTTTATGGGAAGTTAGTTATAACGACTTTATGTATGTAAAAGAATGGTTTGTTGTTTTTAAAAGATAAGAGACTTGAATTATATTTGACTTGATATGAAATGTGAAGAACTTTAATTGTGTTAAAAAGTGGTGAAACCTCATTCGTGAGAAATGAGTACTTTGTCTAAAGAAAAGGAGAAGGAATAAGTTATATTGATTTCGGAAAATTGGAATAAGTATCGAACAAGCCATTGTAGCGTTAATAAAGGAAAAAGTAACGACAATTAATTATATTAAAACAAGTAGAAACCTCCATCTGCATAGAAGCTAAGATAAGACAAAATTGTATTACATTTCCTAGATCATGGCTGCTTTAATAAGATCATTATAAACAAGTATTGTTTTCTTAAATTCCAAAGTAAGGAACTTGATTTATAAAAGAGAGAGACTTGAGGAATTGAAGTGTTTTTGGTTTAAAAAGAAGGCATGGTTTTGTCTTAAATTGGTTTAAAAAGAAGGCATGGTTTTGTCTTAAATTGGTTTAAAAAGAAGGCATGGTTTTGTCTTAAATTGGTTTAAAAAGAAAGGCATGGTGTCATCTTAAATTGGTTTAAAACATAAAGTGTTATAATAGCTTTATGGGAAGTTAGTTATAACGACTTTATGAAAACAAAAGAATGGTTTTATTATTGGATTTAAAAGGGTAACTTGACTTTAAAAGGAGAAGTGATTTGGTTTAAAAATAGGGCACGGTATTGTCTTGGTTTATTCAAAAAGAAGGTATGGAAATTGTTTTGGTTTACTTAAAATAATAGTCACTATATTTTGATACTACGGGTATCGTGTGACCTTTGTAAAAGAAATGGATCTTTTGAAAGAATTTAATGTACGTAGTACTTTAGGGTTAAAACCCGGATTGTTGGCATAAAATGGGAGTACTTGAGTTTATATAAATGGTGAATCTATTTACATGTTAATGAAAGTCTAAGAGTATGTTGAACTTGCCTATGCTAGTTGTGATAGCCTTTGTTGTGCAAGTATTGTATTTTTATACCACCGTGAATTTGTAGTTTGGTTATCATACATGTCTCCTGCTTTATTTAGACTATTATGATTTCATTTACATTATTTTTAGTGTTATACCCCGTATTTCCAGAGTATGTACGTGAGGGCGTACGTACAAAAGTTTAAGCCTTAAGTAGGCAAAGTGGCGAAATTTGTGCACAACTAGCAAAAAAAGTCGTTTTCCGACGAAACGTTTTCCGGACTTTGCGAAGGGAAAAATACGGCTATGTCATTTATAATTTTTGCGGATTTTTTCGAGAGATGAAATATTTTGGACCAACGAGAGGGTGACACTTGTCACCCCAGTGGACGACAAGTGGGCATTCTTTACACGTTTTTTGTGCCTTTTCCTTGGTCAAGGATTAGGTAGGATATTTTGTGATATTTTTGTGTAGTTGATGAGCAAGTGGGACACACAAACACATGTCCAAATCCCCACCCTACACTTGCCTACCACTTGTCTTAATCTTGGTCATTGGTTGGCCTATAAATACCCCTCTAATGCAAGACATTTCTTCATCCACAAATCATTTTCCAAGTCTTGAAAATCCTCCCCTTAAGTGTAGTATTAGATCAAGAGCACCCTCCCCTGAGAGGCCTCGGCCGAATACCCCCCTGCCTAGTAGTTTTCGAAAATACCCCCTTGGTAGAAAAGTATTCTCCAAGTGTTGTTACTATTCCAAAATACCTTGGCCCAAATACCTTGTAGTATTCCAAGGTTACACCTATACTAAAAGCCCAGAAATACTATTATACTTCCTTTAGCCACTAAACGAAACCCTAAGAATAATCTTCATAGTCGGTTGAAGTGTTGAGTAGAAGTTGTGTAGAACTTCTAAGGGTTTCTTGGAGCGAATTGGAGCGTTCAGAATCGGAGCTAAACGTTGCTCAGGAGCGACATTAAACTTGGATAATTTTGGGCTCATCGAGGTAAATACTACTGTCCTTCTATTGTAATTGGGAATTACATACTGTAGTAGTATAGAAATGAATATAAGATACATAGAAGGATATTACAGAAGAGAATTGAACTGTAATAGAAAGATGGTATAAAAGAAGAGAATTGAATTGATATCACACAGAAGAATATTAAAGAAGAAAGTGATTACTTACATATGTATTCTGATGAACTTGTGTAGTTTGACGGGTAGGGAAGTGCTGTCCAATTTTCCATAGAATTATTCTACAGAGTAGTCTAGACGTTGATAGACTTGTATGACCAATATAGGTTGAAGTACTACGGGTAGCATATTCTACTCGAAGGGTGGAAAAGGCTAGCAGGATTACAATACTTTGGAGCTATTTGCTTATAGTCGATAATCGTCGCGAGGTATGTGATTCTTCCTATACTCTTGAGCATGATATTTTAAAAGTATATATATATATATAGTACGGTAGACGTACGTGTGTTAACTGAACGTAGTTTTACGGCAATGTCTTGTGACTTAAGCCTGAATAATAAGGAATCTTGAAAGTATATTCAAAAGAATTAAGAATCGTTTTTGAAAGAAGAGTAATACTTGGTTTTAAAAGCTTAAGAGTTATACTAGCTTTATGGGAAGTTAGGTATAACGACTTAAGAAAGATAAAAGAATGATTTATTGATTTTAGAAGTTAAGAGACTTAATCTTAAAAGATAAGAGACTTAACTTAATTGAATTGTTATGAAAGTGGTTAAGAAGTGTGAAACCTCATTCGTGAGTAATAAGTACTTGGTTTTTAAAGAATAATGTTTTACTGATTTCGGAAATGAGAATAAGTAAGGAACTTGATTTCTAAAAGAGACTTGAGGAAATTGAAGAATTTTTGGTTTAAAAGAAAGGCATTGTTTTGTCTTAAATTGGTTTAAAACATAAAGTGTTATAACAGCTTTATGGGAAGTTAGTTATAACGACTTTATGAAAACAAAAGAATGGTTTTATCATTGGTTTTAAAGTGATAACTTGACTTTAAAAAGGAGAAGTGTTTTGGTCTAAAAAGAAGGCATGGTATTGTCTTAATTTGGTTTAAAAAGGAAAGTATGGAAGTTGTTTTGGTTTACTTAAAAATGTTAGTCACTCTATCTTTTATAATACGGGCATCGGGTGACCTTTGTAAAAGAAATGGATCTTTTAAAAAGAATTTAACGTGCGTAGTACCTTGGGGTTAAAACCTGGACTTTGGCATAAAATGAAAGTACCTTGAGTTGTGTATGTTTGCGTGTGATAGCCTTGTCGTGCTAGTATTGTATTTATATACCGCCGCGTCTCTCAATGGAGGGCCGACTGATTTGTTATGATATTACTTGGACGTACCGGCAGTGATGGAGAATTCCACGGGTACGCTCCTGTTGATAGTGTTATTCCATGGACTAGCTCTCCATGAGGTTTCTTCGATTCGGCCTTGGTATCCGTGGTCGGCCGTACTTGCCGCCTCGTGGTTGATTCGGCCTTGGTACACAGTAGTTAGCCCTCGTGACTTGCCGCTCGGTTTAGTGGCGAAGTCTCGTGATACTGACCTGTATCGGTAGTTAGCCCTCGTACTTGCCGTCGGCCTACGTGACACGGCCGGTATCGGTAGTCGGCTTTCGTACTTGCCCGTATCGCCTTCGTGGCGGAGTCTCGTCTGACGCCGTATCGGTAGTTAGCCCTCGTACTTGCCGGTCGACTCGTGACACGGCGCAGTATCCGTAGTCGCTTTACTTGCCCTGTATCAGCTCCGTGGTTTGATTGTGTAGTATTGATTGTATAGTATTGATAGTGCGGCTTTGGTATCTGGTAGTTGGCTTTCGTACTTGCCCCGGTCAGTTGATGATGCGGCTTTGGTATCTGGTAGTTAGCCTTAGTACTTGCCCCGTACGGTTTTATGACTCAGGTAGGACTTGGTGTTCATATGTACTCCTTGGTGTTATTATATCATAGACTGCCGGCAGTGAGGAAGGTATTCCACGGGCATGATAGATGTTGAGGGCGTGAGACCCATAGTTATATTTGAGTGATGACTTGAGGGCGTGAGTCCCTGACTTCCATGACTGCTTATTTATTATGGACTGTAATTTGGTTATCATACATGTCTCCTGCTTTATATAGACTGCTATGATTTCATTTACAGTATTTTTCAGTTTCACATACTTGGTACCTGTTATCGACCTCCTTCGAAGTGCGTTCATCTGCAGTAGGTACACCGATCGTTGATCCTCGCTCATAGGATCACGGTTCACAGATTAGGAAGCTCCGTTTCTTGGAGGCTCATCTTTTGGTATAGTCCCTCACATGTAGTACTTGTACATTCGGGGTATGGCGGGCCACTCCGTCATGTTGTATAAAAACTCTTAGAGTGCAGTCTTGTTGTAAGCGTGGTTTGTAAGGATATGCATTCGCTTTTATTTATATTCAAGCAGGTGACCGTTTGGTTGCTTTGCTTATTTATGATATCTCTTGTTCATGTTTAAGTTTTTATTTCACGATTTTCTCGATGTTGTATCACTAGGGTGCCCGGGTAAGGCACGATCCACGGGCCCCGAACGTCGTGACAAAAGTGGTATCGAGCGATTAATCCTCGGAAAGTGTCTACGCACCGTGTCTAGTAGAGTCTTGATTATCGGTGTGTTGTGCACACATCTATAATCGTGAGGTCAGCAGGACATTTAGGATTAGTTTCCATTCTTTTCATTCCGAGATCGTGCCTTAGAGTGTTATAAGTTGGAACCCTCGACGCATTTCGTTTTACCATTATGCCTCGCGCAAGCAACCCGAGCCCAGATGGGCAAGGCGAAAAGCTGGTAGGATACTGAGGAGTACGGGCGCAGCGGTCTTTACCGAGGTAGTGCTTGACGGCGAGTTTTGCGACGCCGCCCGGCCTCGAGAGAGTTTAGAGCCGCAGCGATGGCTGCCGAGACCACAAGACTGAGCCTCACCCCACCGAGCGTAAGAGATGGGTACATGGAGATGGCCCGATTATTGGCCGTGATAGTGGCAAGGCACGAGGATAAAATTTGGATCTGGCGATCGTGCCGTAGTACCGTAGTTCACCTGAGGCGGATAGTTTGAGACTGCGGGACTTTACGAGTTGCAGCGCCCGATGTTTTATGGATCGAGGCACGAGGATGATCCGCAGGAGTTCATCGAGCGATTCAATGGACCGAGAGTGATCAAGGCCTTGGAGACCGAGTCGGTGGTCTTAGGTTCACATCGATCGCGTGATACCGCGATCGTTTGATTCGTGGGAGCCGTCGGGAGCATGCGCCTCCGGTATTTGGGACGAGTTCTCGAGGCATTTCTTGCACATTTCTTGCCTCAGCACGAGGAGGGCTCGGCTAGATTTTTGGTGTTGAGGCGGAAGCGGGCGTACGGTTCGGGAGTACAATGTGGAGTTCGACTCATTGGCTCGGTATGTCCCCGCGTTAGTAGCCAGTATGGAGGACAGAGTGCACCGCTATGTCACCGGGCTCGATGACTACTTGGCAGAGGCTTGTTCGGGTGTAGCTCTTCAGCCGGGCATGGACATTGCCCGCATGCAGGCTTATACACTTGGGTGTGAGGAGCGGAGAGGTCGACGGAATGACCAAGATCGTGAGAAGAGGCGTAACAGCAGGGTCCTTTGGTGACTTTCGAGGCGGACCGCCTCAGCAGCAGGCTAGTTATGTACCTCCGCCAGTACAGAGTGGTCCTCCACAACCTTCAGGACCTTCGGGATATTCAGGAGCAGGTCAGGGCTCCCAGGTTTCAGATTTTCAGGGGAGTAGGAGTGCTCGCCGGATGAGGTCGCCCTTGTCTCAGTGTGGCCGTTGTGGAAAACTTCATAAGGGAGAGTGTCGTACTAATTTGAGAGATTGTTATTCTTGCGGCCAACAGGGCCATTTGGCGAGAGATCCAGGCAGTAGCATCGTGGGATAGTACATACTACAAGATCAGTTGCGGGTTCTTCACCTTCCATAGCTAGGCAGGATGCTTATACACCGGCAGGCCACGGCAGAGGTCGCGGTAGAAGTTCCCAGTTTTAGCGGTCCTTTGAACCGCCTATCTTCTCAGGTATATCCTTAACCCTCTAGAGTTTTGCATGTGTGATACGATGATTATATGTTGTGTACTATGTACAGATAGCATTGTGTATATTGTGGTTTAGAGGCATGGTTAGTTGAAAGAATAAGTATGGGGACAGGGAAGGTATGAACCTTAGAATATTACACGTTGAAGACCTTAGATGTAAGGCCGGCTTGAATAAAAGATTTTACGGTTAGTCTTTGTCAAAATACTTGGGTTGCGTATAAATGTATTGTGGGATAATTCTGTGAGTCGTGTAACATGAAAGTGGTAGCTTTCTGGGCTTGAATAGGTAAGATTGTTCCGGGTCGGGAGAACAAGTGTTTGGCGACGGAGGGTCGGGTTGAGGACGTATTGCGGGTCAACCCGTAGCCCGGTTTAAGATGGGTCGCTTAGGTGGTCCCGCCAGGTGGTAGGGTCACGAGGGTGCTAGGCCCAAGTTTAGATGACCATCGTATGAGTTCGTGGATATGTTCGACCAGAAGCGGTTCGTGAAGGCCGGGAATGGCCTTAAAGAAGATCGAGGCTAGTAAGATGACCAAGTTTGGAGGTAGTGGCTCCAGAAATTTTGGGAACTGAAGTAATGACTGAAGTATAGACCGTATACTAGAAAAGAGTTCAAGTGTTCGAGAAGAGTACGACGAGTAAGGAAAGAAGTGAACGTGTGTTAGCAGAATAAAAAAAAAAAAAAAGAGATCATTTTGTTGTGAAGTGAAGATGCGAAGGGAGTATCCTTTAGACCAGGGTGAAAGCTTTTGTGATGTAGGAATGATTTCTCGGGGACTTGGGTTGAATATTTGCGCGTGTGTTATTTTTATGACCAGGTGTGGCATTGGCAACTTGTTTAAGTTGAGAGGAACTTTATCGTTATCCGTCTTGAGAAGGAACATTCAGGACGAATGTCTCTAAGGAGGGGAGAATGTTATACCCCGTATTTCAGTATGTATGCGTGAGGCGTGCGTCTAAAATTTTAAGCCTTAAGTAGGCAAAGTGGCGAAATTTGTGCACAACTAGCAAAAAGAGTCGTTTTCCGACGAAACGTTTTCCGGACTTTGCGAAGGGAAAAATACGGCTATGTCATTTATAATTTTTGCGGATTTTTCCGAGAGATGAAATATTTTGGACCAACGAGAGGGTGGCACTTGTCACCCTCAAGTGGACGGCCAAGTGGGCATTCTTTACACGTTTTTTGTGCCTTTTCCTTGGTCAAGGATTAGGTAGGATATTTTGTGATATTTTTGTGTAGTTGATGAGCAAGTGGGACCCACAAACACATGTCCAAATCCCCACCCTACACTTGCCTACCACTTGTCTTAATCTTGGCCATTGGTTGGCCTATAAATACCCCTCTAATGCAAGACATTTCTTCATCCACAAATCATTTTCCAAGTCTTGAAAATCCCTCCCCCTTAAGTGTAGTATTCGTCCAAGAGCACCCCTCCCCCAGAGGCCTCGTGAATACCACCCCTTGCCTAGTAGTTTTCGAAAATACCCCCCCTTGGTAGAAAAGTATTCTCCAAGTGTTGTTACTATTCCAAAATACCTTGGCCCAAATACCTTGTAGTATTCCAAGGTTACACCTATACTAAAAGCCCAGAAATACTATTATACTTCCTTTAGCCACTAAACGAAACCCTAAGAATAATCTTCATAGTCGGTTGAAGTGTTGAGTAGAAGTGGTGTAGTACTTCTATGGGTTTCGTGGAGCGACTTGGAGCGGTCGGAATCGGAGCTATACGTTGATCAGGAGCGTCCTTCGAGTTGGCTCAGTTTGGGCGCATCGAGGTAAATACTACGGTCCTTCTATTGTAATTGGGAATTACATCGTAGTAGTATAGAAATGAATATAAGATACATGAAGGATATTACGTAAGAGAATTGAATCGTAATAGAAAGATGGTATAAAAGAAGAGAATTGAATTGATATCACAGAAGAATATTAAAGAAGAAGTGAATCAGACTTACATAGATTTGTATTCTGATAGACTTGTGTAGTTTGACGGGTAGGGAAGTGCTGCCCAATTTTCCATAGAATTATTCTACAGAGTAGTCTAGACGTTGATAGACTTGTATGACCAATATAGGTTGAAGTACTACGGGTAGCATATTCTACTCGAAGGGTGGAAAAGGCTAGCAGGAATACAATACTTTGGAGCTATTTGCTTATAGTCAATAATCGTCGCGAGGTATGTGATTCTTCCTATACTCTTGAGCATGATATTTTAAAAGTATATATATATATATATAGTACGGTAGACGTACGTGTGTTAACTGAACGTAGTTTTACGGCAATGTCTTGTGACTTAAGCCTGAATAATAAGGAATCTTGAAAGTATATTCAAAAGAATTAAGAATCGTTTTTGAAAGAAGAGTAATACTTGGTTTTAAAAGCTTAAGAGTTATACTAGCTTTATAGGAAGTTAGGTATAACGACTTAAGAAAGATAAAATAATGATTTATTGATTTTAGAAGTTAAGAGACTTAATCTTAAAAGATAAGAGACTTAACTTAATTGAATTGTTATGAAAGTGGTTAAGAAGTGTGAAACCTCATTCGTGAGTAATAAGTACTTGGTTTTTTAAAGAATAATGTTTTACTGATTTCGGAAATGAGAATAAGTAAGGAACTTGATTTCTAAAAGAGACTTGAGGAAATTGAAGAATTTTTGGTTTAAAAGAAAGGCATTGTTTTGTCTTAAATTGGTTTAAAACATAAAGTGTTATAACAGCTTTATGGGAAGTTAGTTATAACGACTTTATGAAAACAAAAGAATGGTTTTATCATTGGTTTTAAAGTGATAACTTGACTTTAAAAAGGAGAAGTGTTTTGGTCTAAAAAGAAGGCATGTATTGTCTTAATTTGGTTTAAAAAGGAAAGTATGGAAGTTGTTTTGGTTTACTTAAAAATGTTAGTCACTCTATCTTTTATAATACGGGCATCGGGTGACCTTTGTAAAAGAAATGGATCTTTTAAAAAGAATTTAACGTGCGTAGTACCTTGGGGTTAAAACCTGGACTTTGGCATAAAATGAAAGTACCTTGAGTTGTGTATGTTTGCGTGTGATAGCCTTGTCGTGCTAGTATTGTATTTCTATACCGCCGCGTCTCAATGGGCGGCTGATTTGTTATGATATTACTTGGACGTCTGCAGCAGTGACGAGAATTCCACGTACGCTCGCTGATAGTGTTATTCCATGGACTAGCTCTCACGAGGTTTCTTCGATTCGGCCTTGGTATCCGGTGGTTTGCCAGACTTCCGCCTCGTGGTGGTCGATTCGCCCTTGGTACTGGTAGTTAGCCCTCGACTTGCCGCTCGGTTTAGTGGCGAAGTCTCGTGATACTACGCCTGGTATCCGTAGTTAGCCCTCAGACTTGCCCCGGCCACCACGTGACACGCCTGGTATCCGTAGTCGGATTTTGTACTTGCCGACGCCTTCGCGTGGCGGTCTCGTGATACGCCTGGTATCGGTAGTTAGCCCTCGTACTTGCCCCGGCCACGTGACACGCTACCGTATCCGTAGTCGGTTTTCGTACTTGCCCTGTATCAGCTCCGTGGTTTGATTGTGTAGTATTGATTGTATAGTATTAATAGTGCGGCTTTGGTATCTGGTAGTTGGCTTTCGTACTTGCCCCGGTCAGTTGATGATGCGGCTTTGGTATCTGGTAGTTAGCCTTAGTACTTGCCCCGTACGGTTTTATGACTCAGGTAGGACTTGGTGTTCATATGTACTCCTTGGTGTTATTATACCATAGACTGCCGGCAGTGAGGAAGGTATTTCACGGGCATGATTGATGTTGAGGGCGTGAGACTCATAGTTATATTTGAGTGATGACTTGAGGGCGTGAGTCCCTGACTTCCATGACTGCTTATTTATTATGGACTGTAATTTGGTTATCATACATGTCTCCTGCTTTATATAGACTGCTATGATTTCATTTCTGATTTTTCGATTCACATACTTGGTACTGTTATCGACCTCGCCGGGGCCGTTCATCCGCAGTAGGTACACGATCGTTGATCCTCGCCATAGGATCACAGTTCAACAGATTGGGAAGCTCCGTTTCTCCGAGGCTCATCTTTTGGTATAGTCCTGTCACATCGTAGTACTTGTACATCTGGGGTATGGCGGGCCTGTCCGTCATGTTGTATAAAAACTCTTAGGTGCAGTAATCGCTGTGGCGTGGTTTGTAATGATGTAACTGCTCGCTTTTATTTATATTCAAGAAGGTGACCGCTTGGTTGCTTTGCTTATTTATGATATCTCTTGTTCATGTTTAAGTTTTTATTTCCGATTTTCTCGATGTTGTATCACTAGGGTGCCCGGTAAGGCACGATCCACGCCCCGAACGGTCGTGACATTTAGTTTCACATACTTGGTACTGTTATCGACCTCGCCCGGGGGTTGCGTTCATGCCGCAGTAGAGGTACACCGGTTGTTGATCCTCGCCATGATCACAGTTCAGCTTTGGGAAGCTCCGCTTCTCCGAGGCTTATCTTTTGGTATAGTCTCTGTCATTGTAGGTACTTGTACATTCGTGGTATGGCGGGCCCTGTCCGTCATAGTTGTGGTTACATTCTTAGAGGTGCATATCGTTGTGGCGTGGTTTGTAAAAGGATATAACTGTTCGGGTTTTATGTATATATACAGAAAGGTGACCGTTTTGGTTAGCCTGTTTTCTTATATTTCATTGTTTCATGTCTTTGAGTTTTTATTTCCGCTGGTTTTTCTCTGATGTATTTTCACTAGGGTGCCCGGGGTAAGGCACCAGTCGCGGGCCCGAGTCGGGTCGTGACACAAATTACCATACCTCTAGACTTTCATTAACATGTAAACTGATTCACCATTTTATAAACTCAAGGTAGTTTCATTTTATGCCAACAATTCGGGTTTTAACCCCAAAGTACTACATACTTCAACTCTCTTAAAAAGATCCTTTTTTACGTAAAACCCACACGATACTAATACCCGTAGTATTAAGACACGTCTACTTTTCAAACCAAGTTACTACTCCTTTCCCAAAATCAAGTCGTTTATAAATCAAGTCACTTATCTTTCAAGATCAAGTCTCTTATCTTTCAAGATCAAGTCTCTTAACTTTTAAGATCAAGCCTCTTAACTTTTAATCAAAGTCTCATACTCTTTAAAGGAATCAAATCTCAATACTTTCAACATAAATATTCATTAATGTAGTAACTTAGCAAGGTCAACTAGACTCCACTACTTCCTAACGACTCTTACCAACATCCCCCATAAGACTTGGTAAGAACTTAGGAATATTCTAGACATGTTTTTAGCCTAAAATCTATCACGTGAATACTTCCTAATTACAAGGCAAGTACTTCAAGAAGGCAAGTCACGTATACTCCAAATAACAAGGCAAGTATATTTCAAACAACAAGTCATGTATATACTCCCAACAATAAGGAAGTATACTCAAATAAAAAATCATGTATACTCATAACAACAAGGCAAGTTGTCACGACCCGATCCCGGGCCCATGATTGGTGTCTTACCTGGGCATCCTAGTAGATATACATCAGAGTAACCAGCGGAAATAAACTTACAAACATAGAACGATATAAAATAAGAAACAGGCTAACCAAAATGGTTACATTTCTGTATATATATATAACAAAACCTGAACAGTTGCATCCTTTACAACCCCAATTTACAACAGGACTACAGACCTCTAAGAGTTTATAACAACTATGACGGGACAGGGCCCCACCATACCCCTGAATGTACATAAACCTACAATGACAGGGAATCATACCAAAAGATAAGCCTCCAGAGAAACGGAGCTTCCCAAAAGCAGAACGGTGATCCTATGAGCGAGGATCAACAACCGATGTACCTCTACCTGCGGCATGAACGCAGCCCCGAGGTCGATAACAGTACCAAGTATGTGAAACTGAAAAGTACTGTAATGAAATCATAACATTCCTAAAACAAATCCACAGATATGTATGAAAAACCAATTAACCGCACATAGTGCCACAGTATAAACAAGAGCAAATAGGTGTAACGCAACCGGTCTTTTCTAGGCCGCCAATGATCGAAGTAGGGCCATGCGCCCATAGTATCATTGTGCGAGTCCTAATCCTGGACTTCCGTAGCCCGCATAGGCCACCTGGGTCCGCATGAGGTATTCCTCGCATCGGGGATAGCTAACCATTCCTGGACTCCCGCAATCCGCATAGGCCACATGGACCCGCATGAGGTATTCCTCGCATCGGCGTAACACACCCGGAGTGATTCCCGACTACCAGAGCCGCGATAGGTCACGTGGACCCGCATGAGGTATTCCTCGCATCGGGGGTAGCTAACCCGCGGCATGTGAACAACGTAACATGTCAGGGGGTGAGTGATATAATACAAGCTCAACCATCTTATCGGAAACAACATAAGCATAACAAGAAAACCCCCTTAACACAACAAATCTCAAGACACTAACACCCGTAGTATCATAACATGTTTACTTATCAAACCAACTTACCACACCTTCAGAAATCGTTACAAGGCTTTTATAAACTAGTAAGTAAACCGTTCTTTTTATCTTCCTTAAGTCGTTATAACTAACTTCCCATAAAGCTAGTATAACACTTATATTTTTTTTATAAATCAAAACAATCACATTTGTTTGGAAAACCAAGAGAACTTATTCTTTTTAAAACCAAGTATTAATTTCCTTCCGAATAATGATTCATAACTCTTTTTGAAATATTCAAGATTCTTAACATTTAGAACTCAAGTCAAGGACATCAAAGTGAAACCAAATTCATTTAACGCACGTACGTCTACCGTACTATATATTTCACAACAATCATGCTCAAGAGGATAGAAAGAATCACATACCTCCTCGTCTAAATCCACTAGCCAAGTCGAATATGTCGCGCGTAGAGTATCAACCTATAATAACCAAATACGTCTATGGTCTAGACTTCTTTGTAGTAAATTCTAAGCATAATGTTCCTTATTCTACGGAAAATTGGGCAGCGCTTCCTTCGATTCTACATACTTGTCCACCTTTTTCAAGGCCCGAATTCAATAACTAAACGCCACATTTAAGGCCCACAATTCAACAATACAAAGGGGATTACACGCCTAACTTGGACGTGTAAAATTCTACCCCACAATTCATATTAAACAATCCAATTAGTTAAGGCAACTCCTCGGCTACAACATGCTCTCATATCCCCTTTTTGAATCCTTTTAATCCAACTTGTTATTTCAACAGGTTATATAAATCATAACCAATTTTAACAGCGATATACCCTTCTATATATAACATGTAACGATTTTAGCTAACAACCGAATTTATTACGACACTAAAGACTAACATGTCCATTTTCGGTTCCAACAAGTTAACAAGATCCAAATCTTTTCAACCTTTAATATATATATCTTCCACATGCTCATCTCTTAACTACCATAACATGAAACCTTTAATCATAATATGAAGGTGAAGGTTTTACCTCAATAAGCCCTCTTTCCGAAATTCTTCTTCACGTTAAAATCACCCACACGAACCCTCTACAAGCCTGCCAACATACTTCCTTCTTGTTGTCTTTCCCAAAAACAAATCTCATCACACTTAGGGTTATCACTTTAGAGAGAAGAGAAGAGGATTTCTTTTTGGAAGAACCTTTGAAAATAACCAAGTCTTCAAGACTTGGTCCTAAATATAAGACCCTCTCTTGGTCAAAAAGATGGGAGGGACACTTGTCACCCTCCCATAGGCCTTTCACAAAAATATCTTCTGATTTTTCCCCAATTCTCGCGAAAAATCCCGCCTCGGCGCCGCGACGCTAAAACTTCTGACATTTCAGTACATACGGTGCCGCGGCCCTGCAGCCGGCGCCGTGGCACTACAACTTCAGAATACATCAGTACATCCGGCGCCGTGGCTCGCATCCGCGCCATACTGTGGCACTGATCAAAACACTTTCCCGCTGCTCACAAGACCGAACTTGTAACTTCCATAACTTTCTACTCTGATGTCCTATCGACGAGCGATTTGTTGCATTGGGAACTATACTTAACGAACTTCATATTAGGCTTTTGAAACACCTAAGAACTCCTAATATAACTGGACATAAACCCCCCAAAGTTGACTAAAACCTGTCCAAAACATTCTGTCAACCTATCTTTCCAAAAATTTAAATCTTAATTCCTTACGTACGTTCTCACAAGCAAGACCTGAATTACGGGGTGTAACATTCTCTCCCCCTTAGAAACACTCGTCCCGAATGTTCCTTCTACGCTTACTCAAAACAAATATCGACATAGTCTCTCTTAACTATTCCCCTTGCAAATAAGAACGCTATACATGGCCACAACAATACTTAAACATATATGTCAATTTAAAACCAACAAGCAGGAAAGTGAGTTACCTGGAGGTGTAGGGAATAAGTGAGGATACTTCTTCATCATGTCCTCCTCTACTTCCCATGTCATTTCCTCTCTGTTCTCGTTCCGCCATAAGACCTTGACGGAAACCACATCCTTTGTCCGTAGTCGCCTAACCTGATGATCGAGTATCGCTATGGGACTTTCCTCATACGATAACCCCTCTGTCACCTGGACATCACAAATCGGGTGCACTCTAGATGGATCTCTGATACACCTCCGCAACATAGACACATGAAAAACTGGATGTACTGCCTTCAGATCGGATGGCAGGTCCAACTCATAGGCAACCTTGCCTACCCTACGGACAATCTGATAAGACCCAATGTACCTTGGGCTAAGTTTACCCTTCTTCCCAAACCTCATCACACCCTACATGGGTGATACCTTCAGGAAGACCCAATCATCCATCTCAAACTCCAAGTGTCGACGCCGATTATCTGCATACGACTTCTGTCGACTCTGAGCTGACAATAACCGCTCCTGGATAAGCTTCACCTTATCCACCGCCTACTGAATCAAATCCGGCCCGACTAACTGAACTTCGCCCACATCAAACCAGCCTATCGGTTGTTATACCCCGTAGTTCCAGGGCATGTACGTGAGGACGTACGTAAGAGAATACGACCATAAGTTTGGAAACTATGAAAGATTTGTTTTTCCGACGAAAAATATTCCGAACCTTGTGAAGGAAATTTTACGTTTTCAATATTTTAACCAATTATGGATTTTTCCGAGAGATGAAATATTTTGGACCAATAGGAGGGCGACATGTGTCACCCCTAGTTGGGCCATGGTGGACGTTTTTCATGAGACAAGTGGCCAAGGTAAGTGGCCAATGTCTTGCAAGATATTTGTTGAGCAAGTGGGCAAGAGGGACCCACACACACACATGCCCTTGGTTGTCTTATATAAGCACCTCTAGTTGATGAAATCTTCCACACTTAGTATTATTTCAAGACTTGAAAATATCATCCCTCTCCCTTCTAGTTGCTCTCGTCCAAAGCCCCACTTTCTTGAGCAATTGTTGTCCAATAATTCTTAAACTTCTAAGTGTTCTTCCTTGATGTATTAGGAAGATTAGTAACCAAGATTTAGACAAGATTTCACACCCCTAGCCTCTAAAACCCCCCTTGGCCGAGAGTTAGGATGATTGGAACCTAAGTGTTCTTCACTTTTTGGAGTTTATTCTTGAATAGAAGTTGGTTAGGAGCTTCTAAGGGTGACTTGTGGCAGTTTGGAACATAAGGATTTGGAGCTAAAACTTGCTTAGGGTCGACTTTAAGTTCTTGGATATTTTTGGGCTATTTGAGGTAATGAACCTTGTCCTCTTTGTGAAGTTGAATATTATGTATATTGGAAGTATATTATGGAGTATAAGATATGTGGAGTAATGTTTGGAAAGATTTAGATCTTGTTAACTTGTTAAAAGAAGAATTGGCATGTTAGCCATTAAAATGGTAAAACCGTATCCATTACTTGCTAAGAAGTTAATAACAAAGTAACTATAACTTATATTAAGATTGGAATATAAGTTGGAAGACTAATGAAGTAATTGGATAAGTAAAATTATAATAGTTGGCCAAGGACCCCAACTAAAGGACTGTATTTACTTTGGACTGTATTTACATTGTTGTTGTTAAGGGGAAGATTGTTAATCGTGTCCGTTTGGGCGTGTGATCCCCTTCTTTAATTGTTGTTGTTGTTAAGGGGAAGATTGTTAATCGCGTCCGTTTGGGCGTGTGATCCCCTTCTTTAATTGTTGTTGTTGTTAAGGGGAAGATTGTTAATCGCGTCCGTTTGGGCGTGTGATCCCCTTCTTTAATTGTTGTTGTTGTTAAGGGGAAGATTGTTAATCGCGTCCGTTTGGGCGTGTGATCCCCTTCTTTAGTTATTGAATTATTGCACCTTAATTATATGGCATGTTGGTTACTATTATCGGGCCTGGAAAAAGATGGAAAAGTGCGTAGAAACGGGGGAAGTCTTTGCAATTTTCCGTAGAATAAGAGATCTTACTTAGAAGAATCCTACGTAAAACTAGAAGTTGATAAGCGTGTTTTGACTATTATAGGTTGACACTCTGCGCGCGACATATTCGACTCGGCAAGTGGATTTAGCCGAGGAGGTATGTGATTCTTCCTATCCTCTTGAGCATGATATTTGAAAAATATATATATAGTACGGTAGACGTACATGTGTTGACTGAATTTGGTTTCACTCTGATGACTTTGACTTGAAGTACTAAATGTTAAGAATATTGAAATATTTCAAAAAGAGTTATGAATTATTATTCGGAAGGAAATTAATACTTGGTTTTAAAAAGGATAAGTTCTTTTGGTTTTCCAAACAAATGTGACTGTTTGATTTATTATGAAGCTTAAGTATTATACTAGCTTTATGGGAAGTTAGTGATAACAACTTAAGAAAGATAAAAGGAATGGTTTACTTACTTGATTATGAAAGCTTTGTAATGATTTATGAATGTGTGGTAAGTTGGTTTGATAAGTAAACATGTTATGATGCTACGGGTGTTAGTGTCTTATGATTTTTGTAGTAAGGGGGTTTCTTGTTGTGCTTATGTTGATTACGATAAGCTGGTTGTGCTTATGATTATATCACTTACCCCCCTAACTTGTTACGAGTCGCGGGTTAGCTATCCCCGATGCGAGGAATACCTCATGCGGGTCTATGTGACCTATGCGGAGCTGCGGGAGTTCCAGAAATCACTCCGGGTGTGTTACGCCGATGCGAGGAATACCTCATGCGGTCCATGTGGCCATGCGGATTGCGGGAGTCCAGGTTGATGCCGCGGGTTAGCTACCCCCGATGCGAGGAGTACCTCATGCGGGCCTAGGTGGCCTATGCGGACTGCGGGAGTTCCAGGATTAGGCTCGCATAATGATACTATGGGCGATTGGCTTTGCTTCGATCATTAGCGGCCTAGAAAAGACCAGTTACGTTACATCTATTTGCTCTTGTTTATGTTGTGGCACTATGTGCGGTTAAATTGGGTTGTTTCGTACGTATTTGTGAATTGGTTTTAAAATGTTATGATTTCATTTCGCATTTTCTGATTCACATACTTGGTACCTGTTGTACTGACCTCCTTCGGGGGGCTGCGTTCATGCCGCAGGTAGAGGTACTCCAGTGGTTGATCCCCGCTCCTAGGATCACCGTTCTGTTTTTGGGAAAGCCCCGTTTCTCCGGAGGCTTATCTTTTGGGTATGATTTCCCTGTCATTTTAGGTTTATGTACATTCAGGGGTATGGCGGGGCCCTGTACCGTCATAGTTGTTTACATTCTTAGAGGTCTGTAGTCCTTTTGTAAATTTGGGATGTAACTGTTCAGTTTTATATATATACAGAAAGGTGACCGTTTTGGTTAGCCTGTTTCTTACACTATCTTGTTTCATGTCTTTGATTTTATTTCCGCTGGTTTTTCTCTGATGTATTATCACTAGGGTGCCCGGGGTAAGGCACTATCCACTGCCGGGATCGGGTCGTGACAAAAGTGGTATCAGAGCAGTTAATCCTCAGAAAGTGTCTACAGACCGTATCTAGTAGAGTCTTGATTATCGGCGTGTTGTGCACCACACCAATAATCAGGAGGCTGCCGGATATTTAGGATTGGTTTCCATTCTTCTCACTCTGAGATCGTGCCTTAGAGCTGTGTTATAAGTTGGACTCCCTCTGACGTATTTCTTTTTGTACCAGTTATGCCTCCACGCAAGGCAACCCGGGCCCAGAAGGCAAAGCGGCGAGAGCTTCTAGTAGGACACGAGGTCACGAGGCTCGTGCCCGATCTTACCAGAGGTGGTGCTACAGACGGCGAGTTCCACGACGCCACCGGCCCCAGCAGAGTTTAGAGCCGCAGCAGTGGCTACTGAGACCACGGTACCTGCGCCTCCAGTCCAGCAGCCAGGAGCAGAGGATATGGGCTACAAGGAGATGGCCCAGTTACTAGCCAGGATCGTGGCCAGACATGAGGATAGGCTGGACACAGCAGTTCCGGTAGCACCCGTGGTCCACCCCAGATCGGATAGTTTGAGACTACGGGACTTTCTGAGTTGCGGCCCACCAGAGTTCTACGGGTCGAGGCCTGAGGATGATCCGCAGGAGTTCATCCGACAGTTACAGCGGATCATGAGAGTGATCAAGGCTTCGGAGACCGAGTCGGTGGTCTTGGGTTCGCATCGGCTGCGTGATACTGCAGGCGACTGGTTTGATTCGTGTGAGCTGACCCGGGGAGAGCATGCACTTCCAGCTGTATGGGACGAGTTCTCAGACGCATTTCTTAGCCACTTCTTGCCTCCGCAGATGAGGAGAGCACGGACCGACAGATTTACGATCTTTGAGACAGAGGCGTGCGGTTCGGGAGTACAACGTGAGTTCGACTCGTTGGCTCGATATGTCCCTGCGTTAGTGGCGCACATGGAGGATAGAGTGCACCGCCACGCCACGGCTCGATGACTACTCGCGAGGCTTGTTCGTGTAGCCCTTCACCGTACATGGACATTGCCCGCACGCAGCTTATACACCGGGTGTGAGGCGTAGAGGCGGCGGGTTGTCGGACATCGCCAGAAGAAGGCCGTGACGGCAGGTCCTTTGGTAGCTCTCGGGGCGGACGGCCTCAGCAGCAGACTAGATTTGCACCTCGGCGGCTCGTAGAACTCCTACACCGCCTTCGAGCGGCCGAGGTATTCGGCGGAGTGCCACTGTGGCTTCGGACTTCCAGGGTAGCAGGGATACTAACTGATCGAGACCACCCTTCTCTCGGTGTGTCCGATGTGGTAGATCCCATTACGGGAGTTGCGGTACTACTTCGGGAGTTTGTTACACTTGCGGCCAGCAGGGTCACTTTGCGAGAGACTGTCCGACCAGAGGCAGCGCAGATGGTAGGGTTCAGCCTACAGGGTCTTTCACCGGGTCTTCATCTCCTACAGTTACTCGCCCCGGAGGGCAGGGTGCTCATGGGCCAGCAGGTCGCGGCAGAGGTCGTGGCAAGGGTCCTAGTTCCAGCGGTCCTCAGAACTGCATTTATGCCATGTCCAGCCGTCAGGACCAGGAGGCGTCACCGGATGTTGTCACAGGTACATTATTAGTTTCATGTTGTGACGTGTATGCCTTGATAGATCTGGGTTATACCTTGTCCTATATATCTCCCCATATTGCTAGTAGGATAGGGATAGAGCCTGAGTCCATAGACCCTTTTGAGATAGCTACGCCAGTGGGTGATTCGGTGGTAGCTGAGCGGGTATATAGGGCTTGCCCAGTGACTATATGCAGTCGTCAGACCCTAGCCGACTTGATAGAGTTGGATATGACAGACTTTGATGTGATTATGGGTATGGATTGGTTAGCTTCTTGCTACGTCAATGTAGACTGTAGGGAGAGTGGTACGGTTCCAGTTTCCTGGGGAGCCGGTTATTGAGTGGGAGGGGAACACTGTGTCGCCGAGGGGTAGGTTTATTTCTTACCTCAAGGCCAGGAAGATGGTGCAGAAGGGGTATATCTACCATCTTATTCGGGTATTTGATCGAGGTGAGATACCGCACCTTGATCAGTTCCATTGTCGAGAGTTCCCGGATGTGTTCCCGCGACCTCGGGTATCCTCCGAGAGGAGATAGAGTTTTGCATTGATATTCGCACGATACTCGACCTATATCCATTCCGCCATACGAATGGCACCGCCGAGTTGAGAGAGTTGAAGGACCACCGAGAGATTTGCTGGAGAAGGGCTTCATCAGGCCTAGTGTTTCTCCCTGGGGAGCGCCGATATTGTTTGTGAAGAAGAAGGATGGGACGCTGCGCATGTGTGTTGATTACAGGCAGCTGAACAAGGTGACTATTAAGAAAAGATACCCCCTCCCCAGGATTGATGATTTGTTCGACCAGTTGCAGGGTGCGAGATGTTTCTCCAAGATTGACCTGCGATCGGGCTATCATCAGGTGCGAGTTAGGGAGACAGATGTCCCTAGGACTGCATTCCGGACCCGGTACGGGCACTATGAGTTTAGGGTTATGTCTTTCGGTTTGACGAATGCTCCGGCAGTGTTTATGGATTTGATGAACCGAGTGTTCAAGCCATTTTTGGATACGTTTGTTATAGTGTTAATTGATGACATCTTGGTTTATTCTCGCTCAGAGCAAGAGCATGCAGAGCATTTGAGGACGGTGCTGAGAGTTCTCCAGGACCAGCGGTTGTATGCCAAGTTTTCGAAGTGTGAGTTTTGGTTGGCTTCAGTGGCATTCTTAGGGCACATTGTCGGGGCCGATGGTATTCGGGTGGATACAGCAAAGATCGAGGCAGTGAATACTTGGCCTAGACCTACTACACCGACAGAGGTGCGCAGCTTTCTGGGCCCTGCGGGTTATTATCGGAGGTTCGTGGAGAAGTTTGCTTCTATTTCAGCACCTTTGACTAAACTGACTCAGAAGGCAGCTAAGTTTCAGTGGACGGATGCTTGTGAGGAGGGCTTCCAGCTACTGAAGGAGAGATTGACGACCGCCCCAGTTCTTACTCTTCCAGAGGGTCTAGACGGATACGTGGTTTATTGTGATGCGTCGGGCGTCGAGCTTGGGTGTGTGTTGATGCAGCAGGGCAAGGTTATAGCTTACGCATCTCGACAGCTCAAGAAGCATGAGAAGAACTACCCCACACATGACTTAGAATTGGCAGCAGTGATTCATGCCTTGAAGATCTGGAGACATTATTTGTATGGAGTCCATGTGGATATTTACACAGACCACAAGAGCCTCAGATATCTTCACCGTAGGAGTGAACTTACGACAGAGACGGTGGTTAGAGCTACTCAAGGATTATGATGTCGATATCCTATACCACCCAGGGAAGGCCAATGTAGTGGCTGATGCCCTTAGTCGTAGATCGATGGGTAGTCTATCAGATGTGTAGCCAGAGAGGAGGGGCATGGTCTGCGAGTTACATCAGCTAGCGAGCCTTGGAGTCCGTTTGATTAGTTCTGATAGCAGTGGGGTTCGGGTTCGAGAGGTTGCCGAGTCTTCCATCGTCGAGGAGGTGAAGAGGCGACAGTTTGAGGATCCGATTATGACACGGTATCGTGATACGGCTCTTCGTGAGGGGAAGGGTCCATTTGAGGTAGCACCTGATGGGGTGCTAAGATTTGAGCGGCGTTGTGTGTTCCGGATATTGCAGACTTGGCAGCAGTTCTGAGGAAGCACACAACGCCGTTACTCTATCCATCCGGTCGACAAAAATGTACCACGACCTCGGATCGTGTATTGGTGGGATGGCTCAAGAGGACGTTGCGAGTTTGTTGCTCGGCCCGAGTTGTCGCAGTCAGGTGGAGCACCGCAGGCACAGTGGGTTGTTGCAGATGATAGAGATTCCGACGTGGAAGTGGGAGGTGATCAATATGGACTTAATTACAAGGTTACCTCGCACTCAGAGGAAGCATGATTCCATCTGGGTTATCGTTGACAGGCTGACGAAATTCGCCCACTTTCTTCCCGTCAGGACGACTTTTTTGGCCGAGGATTATGCTAGACTTTACATCCGAGAGATCGTGAGACTGCATGGGTCCCTATTTCAATCATATCAGACAGAGGAGCCCAGTTTACGGCTAACTTCTGGAGGTCTTTCCAGAAGGGATTATGGACGCAGGTGAGCCTCAGTACTGCATTCCATCCTCAGACCGACGGACAGGCAGATCGTATTATCCAGACACTTGAGGATATGCTGCGAGCCTGTGTTATTGATTTCAGGGGTAGCTGGGAGGATCATTTGCCTCTAGTGGAGTTTGCGTATAATAACAGCTACCATTCCAGTATCCAGATGGCGCCTTATGAGGCCTTATATGGGAGGAAGTGCAGGTCACCGATAGGCTGGTTCGATGTGGGCGAGGTACAGTTAGTCGGGCCGGATTTGATTCAGCAGGCGGTGGATAAGGTGAAGCTTATCCAGGAGCGATTATTAATGACTCGTGAGCCGTAAGTCGATGCAGATCATCGGCGTCGACACTTGGAGTTTGAGGTTGATGATTGGGTTTTCCTGAAGGTGTCACCCATGAAGGGTGTGATGAGGTTTGGGAAGAAGGGGAAGCTCAGCCCAAGGTACATTGGGCCTTATCAGATTGTCCGTAGGGTAGGCAAGGTTGCCTATGAGTTGGATCTGCCGTCCGATCTGGAGGCGACATCCGTTTTTCATGTTTCTATCTTTGAGGAGATGTATCGTAGATCCATCTAGAGTGCACCGATTGATGATGTCCAGTGTGAGAGGGTTATCGTATGAGGAGAGTCCCATAGCGATACTCGATCGTCAGGTTAGGCGACTGCGGACAAAGGATGTGGCTTCCGTCAAGGTCTTATGGCGGAACGAGAACAGAGAGGAAATGACATGGGAAGCAGAGGAGGACATGAGGCAGAAGTATCCTCACCTATTCCCCACACCTCCAGGTAACTCACTTTCCTATTTGTTGATTTTAATTGACATTTATGCTTAAGTGTTATTCGACGTATGTACTTAAGTGTTGTATTGTGGCCATGTGTGGCATTTGCAAACTGTTTAAGTTATGAGGAACTATGCCGTTATCTGTGTTAATGGAATCTAGAAGGAACATTCGGGACGAATGTTTCTAAGGGGGGGGTGAATGTTATACCCCGTAGTTTCAGGGCATGTACGTGAGGATGTACGTAAGAGAATGCGACCATAAGTTTGGAAACTATGAAAGATTTGTTTTTCCGACGGAAAATATTCCGAACCTTGTGAAGGAAATTTTACGTTTTCAATATTTTAACCAATTATGGATTTTTCCGAGAGATGAAATATTTTGGACCAATAGGAGGGCGACATGTGTCACCCCTAGTTGGGCCATGGTGGACGTTTTTCATGAGACAAGTGGCCAAGGCAAGTGGCAAATGTCTTGCAAGATATTTGTTGAGCAAGTGGGCAAGAGGGACCCACACACACACATGTCCCCAATCTACACCATACACATGCTTCTATCCTAGCCCTTGGTTGTCTTATATAAGCACCTCTAGTTGATGAAATCTTCCACACTTAGTATTATTTCAAGACTTAAAAATATCATCCCTCTCCCTTCTAGTTGCTCTCGTCCAAAGCCCCACTTTCTTGAGCAATTGTTGTCCAATAATTCTTAAACTTCTAAGTGTTCTTCCTTGATGTATTAGGAAGATTAGTAACCAAGAGTTAGACAAGATTTCACACCCCTAGCCTCTAAAACCCCTCATTGGTCGAGAGTTAGGATGATTGGAACCTAAGTGTTCTTCACTTTTTGGAGTTTATTCTTGAATAGAAGTTGGTTAGGAGCTTCTAAGGGTGACTTGTGGCGGTTTGGAACATAAGGATTTGGAGCTAAAACTTGCTTAGGAGCGACTTTAAGTTCTTGGATATTTTTGGGCTATTTGAGGTAATGAACCTTGTCCTCTTTGTGAAGTTGAATATTATGTATATTGGAAGTATATTATGGAGTATAAGATATGTGGAGTAAAGTTTGGAAAGATTTGGATCTTGTTAACTTGTTAAAAGAAGAATTGGCATGTTAGCCATTAAAATGGTAAAAACGTATACATTACTTGCTAAGAAGTTAATAACAAAGTAACTATAACTTATATTAAGATTGGAATATAAGTTGGAAGACTAATGAAGTAATTGGATAAGTAAAATTGTAATAGTTGGCCAAGGACCCCAACTAAAGGACTGTATTTACTTTGGACTGTATTTACATTGTTGTTGTTAAGGGGAAGATTGTTAATCGCGTCCGTTTGGGCGTGTGATCCTCTTCTTTAATTGTTGTTGTTGTTAAGGGGAAGATTGTTAATCGCGTCCGTTTGGGCGTGTGATCCCCGTCTTTAATTGTTGTTGTTGTTAAGGGGAAGATTGTTAATCGCGTCCGTTTGGGCGTGTGATCCCCTTCTTTAATTGTTGTTGTTGTTAAGGGGAAGATTGTTAATCGCGTCCGTTTGGGCGTGTGATCCCCTTCTTTAGTTATTGAATTATT
Source organism: Przewalskia tangutica (assembly GCA_029844215.1). Lineage (NCBI taxonomy): Eukaryota > Viridiplantae > Streptophyta > Magnoliopsida > Solanales > Solanaceae > Przewalskia > Przewalskia tangutica. Next base: position 80,816,619 of record CM056725.1, read on the forward strand.
GCACCTTAATTATATGGCATGTTGGTTACTATTATCGGGCGTGGAAAAGGATGGAAAAGTGCGTAGAAACGGGGGAAGTGCTGCCCAATTTTCCGTAGAATAAGAGATCTTACTTAGAAGAATCCTACGTAAAACTAGAAGTTGATAAGCGTGTTTTGACTATTATAGGTTGACACTCTGCGCGCGACATATTCGACTCGGCAAGTGGATTTAGCCGAGGAGGTATGTGATTCTTCCTATCCTCTTGAGCATGATATTTGAAAAATATATATATAGTACGGTAGACGTACATGTGTTGACTGAATTTGGTTTCACTCTGATGACTTTTGACTTGAAGTACTAAATGTTAAGAATCTTGAAATATTTCAAAAAGAGTTATGAATTATTATTCGGAAGGAAATTAATACTTGGTTTTAAAAAGGATAAGTTCTTTTGGTTTTCCAAACAAATGTGACTGTTTGATTTATTATGAAGTTTAAGTGTTATACTAGCTTTATGGAAAGCTAGTGATAACAACTTAAGAAAGATAAAAGGAATGGTTTACTTACTTGATTATGAAAGCCTTGTAATGATTTCTGAATGTGTGGTAAGTTGGTTTGATAAGTAAACATGTTATGATGCTACGGGTGTTAGTGTCTTATGATTTTTGTAGTAAGGGGGTTTCTTGTTGTGCTTATGTTGATTACGATAAGTTGGTTGTGCTTATGATTATATCACTTACCCCCCTGACTTGTTACGAGCCGCGGGTTAGCTACCCCCGATGCGAGGAATACCTCATGCGGGTCTATGTGACCTATGAGGAGCTGCGGGAGTTCCAGTAATCACTCCGGGTGTGTTACGCCGATGCGAGGAATACCTCATGCGGTCCATGTGGCCATGCGGATTGCGGGAGTCCAGGTTGATGTCGCGGGTTAGCTACCCCCGATGCGAGGAGTACCTCATGCGGGCCTAGGTGGCCTATGCGGACTGCGGGAGTTCCAGGATTAGGCTCTCATAATGATACTGTGGGCGATTGGCCTTGCTTCGATCATTAGCGGCCTAGAAAAGACCAGTTATGTTACATCTATTTGCTCTTGTTTATGATGTGGCACTATGTGCGGTTAAATTGGGTTGTTTCGTATGTATTTGTGAATTGGTTTTAAAATGTTATGATTTCATTTCGATTTTCTGATTTCACATACTTGGTACTGTTATCTTGACCTCCTTGGGTGCGTTCATGCCGCAGGTAGAGGTACTCCGGTTGTTGATCCCCGCTCCTAGGATCACCGTTCTGCTTTTGGGAAAGCCCCGTTTCTCCGGAGGCTTATCTTTTGGGTATGATTTCCCTGTCATTTTAGGTTTATGTACATTCAGGGGTATGGCGGGGCCCTGTCCCGTCATAGTTGTTTACATTCTTAGAGGTCTGTAGTCCTATTGTAAATTTGGGATGTAACTGTTCAGTTTTATACATATACAGAAAGGTGGCCGTTTTAGTTAGCCTGTTTCTTACACTATCTTGTTTCATGTCTTTGATTTTATTTCCGCTGGTTTTTCTCTGATGTATTATCACTAGGGTGCCCGGGGTAAGGCACCAGTCACGGGCCCGGGATCGGGTTGTGACATCGGTGACCTGCACTTCCTCCCGTATAAGGCCTCATAAGGCGCCATCTGGATACTGGAATGGTAGCTGTTGTTATACGCAAACTCCACAAGAGGCAAATGATCCTCCCAGCTACCCCTGAAATCAATAACACAGGCCCGCAGCATATCCTCAAGTGTCTGGATAGTACGCTCTGCCTGTCCGTCGGTCTGAGGATGAAACGCAGTACTGAGACTCACCTGTGTCCCTAATCCCTTCTGGAAAGACCTCCAGAAGTTAGCCGTGAACTGGGCTCCCCTGTCAGATATAATCGATATAGGAACTCCGTGCAGTCTCACAATCTCTCTGATATACAATCTAGCATAATCCTCAGCCGAAAACGTAGCCCTGACTGGAAGAAAGTGGGCTGATTTAGTCAGCCTGTCAACAATAACCCAGATGAAATCACACTTCCTCTGAGTATGAGGTAACCCTGTAACAAAGTCCATGTTGACCACCTCCCATTTCCAGGTCGGAATCTCTATGATCTGCAACAACCCACCAGGCTTCTGGTGCTCCACCTTGACCTGCTGACAATTCGGACACGGAGCAACAAACTCTGCAACGTCCCTCTTCAGGTAATCCCACCAATACACACATCTGAGGTCGTGGTACATCTTTGTCTACCCCGGATGAATAGAGTAACGAGCGATGTGTGCTTCCCCTATAACCTGCTGACGAAGTCCTGCAATATCGGGTACATACAATCTACCCTCGTATCTTCGCACCCCATCAGGTGCTACCTCAAATGGACCCTTCCCCTCTCGAAGAGCCGTATCTCGATACCATGCCATAATCGGATCCTCATATTGTCGCCTCTTCACCTCTTCGACGATAGAAGACTCGGCAACATCTCGAACCCGAACCCCACTACAATTAGAACCAACCAATCGAACTCCAAGGCTTGCTAGCTGATGTAACTCGCGGACCATGCCCCTTCTCTCTGGCTGCACATCTGACAGACTACCCATCGATCTACGACTAAGGGCATCTGCAACTACATTGGCCTTCCCTGGGTGGTATAGGATATCAACATCATAATCCTTAAGTAACTCTAACCACCGTCTCTGCCGCAAGTTCAGCTCCCTCTGGCTGAAGATATACTGAAGGCTCTTGTGGTCTGTGTAAATATCCACATGAACTCCATATAAATAATGTCTCCAGATCTTCAAAGCATGAATCACAACTACCAACTCTAAGTCATGCGTGGGGTAGTTTTTCTCATGCTTCTTGAGCTGTCGAGATGCGTAAGCTATAACCTTACCATGTTGCATCAGCACACACCCAAGCCCTATACCCGACGCATCACAATAAACCACATATCCGTCTAAACCCTCTAGAAGAGTAAGAACTGGGGCGGTCGTCAATTTCTCATTCAGTAACTGGAAGCCCTCCTCACAAGCACCCGGCCCACCGAACATACCGCTTCGAGTCGGCTAGTCAAAGGTCTTTGAAATGGAAGCAAACTTCTCCACAAACCTCCGATAATAACCCGCAGGCCCAAAAGTTGCGCACTCCGTCTTGTAGTGGGTCTAGGCCAAGTCTTGACTGCCTCAATCTTTGTTGTATCAACCTGAATACCATCGGCCCCGATAACATGCCCTAAGAAAGCCACTGAAGCCAACCAAAACTCGCATTTCGAGAAGTTGGAATACAACTGCCGGTCCTGGAGGACTCTCAGTACCATCCTCAAATGATCCGCATGCTCCTGCTCCGAGCGAGAATAAACCAAGATGTCATCAATGAATACTATAACAAACGTATCCAAAAATGGCTTGAACACCCGGTTCATCAAATCCATAAATACAACTGGAGCATTAGTCAAACCGAAAGTCATCACCCTGAACTCATAGTGCTCGTACCGGGTCCGAAATGCAGTCCTAGGGACATCCGTCTCCCTAACGCGCACCTGATGATAATCAGATCGCAGGTCTATCTAGGAAAAACACTTCGCCCCCTGCAACTGATCAAACAAATCATCAATCCTGGGGAGGGGGTATCTATTTTTGATGGTTACCTTGTTTAGCTGCCTGTAATCAACACACATGCGCAGCGTCCCATCCTTCTTCCTTACAAATAATATTGGCGCTCTCCAAGGTGAAGTACTAGTCCTAATAAAGCCCTTCTCCAGCAAATCTTTCAGCTGGTCCTTCAACTCTCTCAACTCGGCAGGTGCCATTTTGTATGGCGGAATAGATATAGGCCGAGCATCAGGCAGAATATCAATGCAGAACTCTATCTCCCTCTCAGGAGGAATACCTGGGAGATCGTCTGGGAACACCTCCGGAAAATCTCTAACAACCGGAACTGACTGAAGGTCTGGCATCTCGGCCTCAGTATCAAATACCCGAATAAGATGGTAGATATACCCCTTCTGCACCATCTTCCTAGCCTTGAGGTAAGAAATAAACCTACCCCTCGATGACGAAGTGTTCCCCTCCCACTCGATAACCGGCTCACCAGGAAACTGGAACCGTACCAATCTCTCCCTACAGTCCACATTGGCGTAGCAAGAAGCCAACCAATCCATACCCATAATCACATCAAAGTCTGTCATATCCAACTCTATCAAGTCGGCTAGGGTCTGACGACTGTATATAGCCACTCGGCAAGCCTTATATACTCGCTCAGCTACCACCGAATCACCCACTGGCGTAGCTACCTCAAAAGGTTCTATGGACTCAGGCTCTATCCCTATTCTACCAGCAATATGAGGAGATATATAGGACAAGGTAGAACCTGGATCTATCAAAGAATATACGTCACAACATGAAACCAATAATGTACCTGTGACGACATCCGGTGACGCCTCCTGGTCCTGGCGGCTGAACATGGCATAAATGCGGTTCTGAGGACCGCTGGAACTAGGACCCTTGCCACGACCTCTGCCGCGACCTGCTGGCCCATGAGCACCCTGCCCTCCGGGGCGAGTAACCGTAGGAGATGAAGACCCGGCGAATGACCAGAAGGTGAACCTACCATCTGCGCGCCTGCAGCCTGACAGTCCCTCGAAAGATGACCCGGCTGGCCGCAAGTGTAACAAGCTCCCATAGTATTACCACAACTCCCGTAATGGGATCTACCACATCGGCCACACCGAGAGAAGGGTGGTCTCGATCGGTTAGGCTCTGCTTCCTCAAGCTCGAAGCCCTGGGCCCCGACTTGCCCCGAATACTCGGACGCCCGAAGGCGGTGAAGCGCTCTGGCGGTGAGGTGCAAATCTAGTCTGCCGAGGTCGTCGCCCGAACGCTACCAAAGGACCTGCTGTCACGGCCGCCTCGCGATATTTGTCATTCCGTCGACCCCTCCGTTCCTCACACCCAAGTGCATAAGCCTGCATGCGGGCAATGTCCATGCCCGGCTGAAGAGCTACACCGGAGAAACTTTCTGCTAAGTAATCATCGAGCCCTGTGACATAGCGGTGCACTCTATCCTCCGTATGCTACTAAAGCGGGGACGTCGCCAACGAGTCAAACTCTACGTTGTACTCCGGATCGTCGCCTGCTCGTCTCAACATCGTAAATCTATCGGTCGAGCTCTCCTCATCTGCGGAGGCAAGAAATGGCTAAGAACGCCTCGAGAACTTCGTCCCCAAACAGTGAAGCGCATGCTCCCAGGACGCTTCCCATGAATCGAACCAGTCGACTGCAGTATCACGCAGCCAATGTGAACTCAATACTACCGACTCTGTCTCTGAGGCCTTGATCACTCTCATGATCCGCTGCAACTGTCGGATAAACTCCTGAGGATCATCCTCAGTCCTCGACCCATAGAACTCTGGGCGCACTCAAAAGTCCGAAGTCTCGTTATCGATTCTGGGGTGAACGCATAACCGGAACTGTCTCCGTCTGTCCTCTCCCGCCGCCACGATCACGGCTAATAATCGCCATCTCCGTAACACATATCCTCTGCTCCGGTGTGGAACGAGGCTCAGTGCGTGGTCTCGATACCGCTGGTGCTCTAAACTTTGGCCGGGCGTCGTGGAACTCGTCGTCAAGCATTACTCGGTAAAGACGGGCTGTGCCTCGTAACCCTCTGTCCTACTAGCGGCTCCTCGCTACCTTGCCGCCACGGGCGCGGTTGCCTTGCGTGGAGGCATAACTGATACATAAGAATATGTCAGAGGGAGTTCAACTGTCACGACCCGACCACGGACGTGGATCGTGCCTTACCCCGCACCGCGTGATACAACATCGAGAAACCAGCGGAAAATAAACTCACAACAAGAACCCATATAGGAAATACACAGGCTAACCAAAAATGGCTACCTCTAATATAATCAAACTGAACAGTTACATCCCTAACAACCCAAGTTATAACAGGACTACAAGCCTCTAAGAATTAGTAAACACTATGACGGTACAAGGCCCCGTCATGCCCCTGAATGTACAAATATCTACAACACCGGGGAGAACCGTACCAAAAGTCGAGCCTCCGGAGAAATGGAGCTCCTGACACCTGAGTAAAGATCCTAAGAATGAGGATCCACCACCTGCTTTCCCTTACCTACGGCATGAACGCAGCCCCCGAGGAAAGGGGGTCAGTACACAATATGTACCAAGTATGTAAAACTGGAAAATACGCTAATAATATCATAAGTTTAAAATAAACTGGAGTCATGGAAGAGAGTCAAAAATACCGTACACTGTGCCTTACTAACAATGAGAGTAACAAGTATAAACTTTACTGCATAAAATAGGAGGCTCATGATCAAAACAGGACCTCCCGCCCGAAGTATCATTAAGCAATCCTACTCCTGGGACTGTTTCACCCGCATGGGTCCTGTGGACCCGCATAAGGTCATCACCTCACATGGGACTATTTCACCCGCATGGGACTATTTCACCCGCATGGACCCTGTGGGCCCGCATGAGTACAAGCGCCGCACTCGCATCATGGGTGGCAAATCCATGGCATAAATAGTAATAATAATAATAATACATAAATCAGCACAACCGACTATCATACATAACATAAGCGTTGCCGGCTTATCAAAACGTAAACGTAAGCAAGTTAAGAATATCTCCTAACTCCTTAATAACATTTCTAGTACATCCTCTCATTTTAGTTACTTAAGGCACTACATGTCGTTTTAAAAGAAAATCCGGGAATTTAACCCAAGTACCACGTTCCTTAAACCTTTTTAGAAAATGACTCATTTTTATGTAAAACTCCCAAGTTACCAATAACCGTAGTATCAAGTCACGACAACTTTTCAAAACAAGTCACGTTTTACCTTTAAAAATATAATAGGCTTCTAAAAGTCAAGTGACTTCATCTCTTTTAAAACCTTAGGCAATTAATGCCTTAAAAACAATTTGTCTTCCACAAATCCAAATCCTTTATCCGTACTTATTTTACTTGGAGTAAACCTTTCCTTATTAACCTTTCATAAAGTCAATACAACCAACTTCCCATAAATTTGTTATATTACAATTATACACTAGTCAAACACATGTCCCTATATCCAAGGGACTTATACCATAAAACGAAATAAGTATCATATACTTAAAACAAGTGAAAAATGTCAAATCTTGTACGTCTACCGTACTACATAGGTACAACTACTCATGCTCAAGAGATAAGAAAGCTCCACATACCTCTTCGGTCAATCCACTTGCTAAGCCCAAAATACCGCACGTAATATGTCAACCTATAATGACCATAATACGTTTATTAACCTCTAATTTCAATGTAGAATATTCCAAGTTCAAAGTTACTAATTCCTATGGAAAATTGGGCAGCATTTCCTTTGTTTCTACATACTTTGCCATCTCTTTCAAGGCCGAATTCAACATCCAAACGCCACATTTAAGGCCCAACAATCCAAACATTTTAAAGGGGATTACACACCTAAACTTGGGTGTGTAAAATTCTGCCCCATAATGTAAAACAACTAACTTAACAAGTTTAAGGTAGTTTTTAGGCTACAACATGCTCACATAATCTTCTTAACCAATTCTTTCATATCCAAACCATATTTCTTATATGCAACGAATCTAAGAGCATTATTTACTACTACAAGTTCCTTCTTTTTCACATGCAACATCAATAACTAGCTACAAGAGAAGAATTGTTACCTTAGAGCTTTAGCCAAAATTATTTCAACAATTTTGCTAGCCTCTTTTCCAAGAACACCACCACAACAACCCTTACAAGCTAGCCACAAGCTTCCTTCTTGTCCTAACTTTTCAGATTTTCCTTAAGCTTTGAATTCCTCTTGGAATTCTAGAGAGAAGTGAGAGCTCTAGCTTTAGAGAGAGAGAAGGATTTGAAAGATGACCAAGTCTTCAAGACTTGGTCAGGATATAAGACATGCAAAAATCAGATGGGGGGGGGGGGGGACACTTGTCACCCTCCCATGGCCTTTTAAAAGAATAAATCTGATTTTCCTCGCTTTTTCCGCTGAATTCCCGCGGCTGGCCTGCGTGCTGCGCCACAGATCAAACTTCCGCCACCTCACGAACTTCGCCGCCTGGCTTCCTGAGCCGCGGCGCAGAACTTCAGCGACCTCAAAATATCCGTGTCGCGTTCGCATCCGCGCCGCGCCCGTGGCTCTCGCCGAGACACATTTCGACCGATCACAAGACCGAACTTGTAACTCCCATAACTTCCTACTCCGATGTCCTATCGACGAACGATTGGTTGCGTTGGAAACTAGACTCAACGAACTACGCACTAGGCCTTTGAAACACTTAGGAACTCTTAATGTACCGGGTCATAATCCGCCCCAAAGTTGACTAAAACCCGTCCGAAACAATCCGTCAACTTATCTTTCGAAAATTTTAAGTCTTACTCCTTTCGTACACCTTCATACGCATGGCCAGAACTACGGGGTATAACATCAACCTATAACACAACTCTATTGCACGATCTTAGAGTGAAAAGAATGGAAACCAATCCTAAATATTCTGTAGCCTCCTGATTATAGGTGTGGTGCACAACACGCCGATAATCAAGACTCTACTAGATACGGTCTGTAGACACTTTCCGAGGATTAACTGCTCTGGTACCACTTTTGTCACGACCCGATCCCGGGCCCATGATTGGTGTCTTACCTGGGCATCCTAGTAGATATACATCAGAGTAACCAGCGGAAATAAACTTACAAACTTAGAACGATATAACATAAGAAACAGGCTAACCAAAATGGTTACCTTTCTGTATATATATATAACAAAACCTGAACAGTTATATCCTTTACAACCCCAATTTACAACAGGACTACAGACCTCTAAGAGTTTATAACAACTATGACGGACAGTGGCTCGCCATACCCCTGAATGTACATAAACCTACAATGACAGGGAATCATACCAAAAGATAAGGCTCCGGAGAAACGGAGCTTCCCAAAAGCAGAACGGTGATCCTATGAGCGAGGATCAACAACCGATGTACCTCTACCTGCGGCATGTACCAAGTATGTGAAACTGAAAAGTATTGTAATGAAATCATAACATTCCCAAAACAAATCCACAGATATGTATGAAAAACCAATTAACCGCACATAGTGCCACAGTATAAACAAGAGCAAATAGGTGTAACGCAACCGGTCTTTTCTAGGCCGCCAATGAACGAAGTAGGGCCATGCGCCCATAGTATCATTGTGCGAGTCCTAATCCTGGACTTCCGTAGCCCACATAGGCCACCTGGGCCCGCATGAGGTATTCCTCGCATCGGGGGTAGCTAACCCGCGGAATTTCCTGGACTCCCGCAATCCGCATAGGCCACATGGACCCGCATGAGGTATTCCTCGTGACGGCCAGAATACACCCGAGTGATTCTCGACTACCAGAGTCCGCATAGGTCACGTGGACCCGCATGAGGTATTCCTCGCATCGGGAGTAGCTAACCCGCGGCATGTGAACAACGTAACATGTCAGGGGGTGAGTGATATAATACAAGCTCAACCGGCTTATCGTAAACAACATAAGCATAACAAGAAAACCCCCTTAACACAACAAATCTCAAGACACTAACACCCGTAGTATCATAACATGTTTACTTATCAAACCAACTTACCACACCTTCAGAAATCGTTACAAGGCTTTTATAAACAAGTAAGTAAACCGTTCTTTTTATCTTCCTTAAGTCGTTATAACTAACTTCTCATAAAGCTAGTATAACACTTATATTTTTTTTATAAATCAAAACAATCACATTTGTTTGGAAAACCAAGAGAACTTATTCTTTTTAAAACCAAGTATTAATTTCCTTCCGAATAATGATTCATAACTCTTTTTGAAATATTTCAAGATTCTTAACATTTAGAACTCAAGTCAAGGACATCAAAGTGAAACCAAATTCATTTAACGCACGTACGTCTACCGTACTATATATTTCACAACAATCATGCTCAAGAGGATAGAAAGAATCACATACCTCCTCGGCTAAATCCACTAGCCAAGTCGAATATGCCGCGCGTAGAGTATCAACCTATAATAACCAAATACGTCTATCAACGTCTAGACTTCTTTATAGTAAATTCTAAGCATAATGTTCCTTATTCTACGGAAAATTGGGCAGCGCTTCCTTCGATTCTACATACTTGTCCACCTTTTTCAAGGCCCGAATTCAATAACTAAACGCCACATTTAAGGCCCAACAATTCAACAATACAAAGGGGATTACACGCCTAACTTGGACGTGTAAAATTCTGCCCCACAATTCATATTAAACAATCCAATTAGTTAAGGCAACTCCTCGGCTACAACATGCTCTCATATCCCCTTTTTGAATCCTTTTAATCCAACTTGTTATTTCAACAGGTTATATATATCATAACCAATTTTAACAGCGATATACCCTTCTATATATAACATGTAACGATTTTAGCTAACAACCTAATTTATTACGACACTAGAGACTAACATGTCCATTTTCGGTTCCAACAAGTTAACAAGATCCAAATCTTTTCAACCTTTAATATATATATCTTCCACATGCTCATCTCTTAACTACCATAACATGAAACCTTTAATCATAATATGAAGGTGAAGGTTTTACCTCAATAAGCCCTCTTTCCGAAATTCTTCTTCACGTTAAAATCACCCACACGAACCCTCTACAAGCCTGCCAACATACTTCCTTCTTGTTGTCTTTCCCAAAAAAAAAATCTCATCACACTTAGGGTTATCACTTTAGAGAGAAGAGAAGAGGATTTCTTTTTGGAAGAACCTTTGAAAATAATCAAATCTTCAAGACTTGGTCCTAAATATAAGACCCTCTCTTGGTCAAAAAGATGGGGGGGACACTTGTCACCCTCCCATAGGCCTTTCACAAAAATATCTTCTGATTTTTCCCCAATTCTCGCGAAAAATCCCGCCTCGGCGCGCAATAAACTTCAACATTTCAAGACATACGCCGTCGCGACCGCAGCCGCGCCGTGGCGCAACTTCAGAATACATCAAGACATCCGCGCCGCCATGCATCCGGCCATGGGCCGTGGCACTGATCAAAACACTTTCCACTGCTCACAAGACCGAACTTGTAACTTCCATAACTTTCTACTCCGATGTCCTATCGATGAGCGGTTTGTTGCGTTGGGAATTAGACTTAACGAACTTCATACTAGGCTTTTGAAACACCTAAGAACTTCTAATATAACTGGACATAAACCGCCCCAAAGTTGACTAAAACTTGTCCAAAACATTCTGTCAACCTATCTTTCCAAAAATTTAAATCTTAATTCCTTATATACGTTCTCATAAGCATGACCTGAATTACGGGGTGTAACACAAGTATACCATAAAAATACTCATGTCTTAGAGAAGAGGAAGTCCACATACCTTGCGACGACTAACCCTTTCGACACGTAGCAAAACGCTCCAAGTACTTCAACTTCATCGGCTATTCCTTAAGCCAAGTAAACCATGCTACACGTATTACTTCAACCTAAAATGGTCATAGTACTTCTATCAATACCTTACTTTCTAGTATAAGACTTATATCAAGTAATGCCCTCTAATTCTACGGAAATTTGGGCAGCACTTCCTTTGTTTCTACGTACTTTTCCACCTTTTCCAAGGCCCGTATTTCCATAACCAACAAGCCACATTTAAGGCACAACCAACAGTTAGCTAAAGGGGATTACACGCCTAACTGGACGTGTAAAATTCTGCCCCACAATTTATAAGAAAACAGTCCATAAAAACGACACGACGACGTCCAACAGTTTTCGGCTAATCAACAACTACAACCAACCAAAGTCCTTTTCCCTTAATTCCTTTTAATCCAATTCTCATTCCGACATGTTATATAAGTTATATAAACTATCAACAACTATATTTCCTTCATTATATAACATGAGACAAGTGTTATTACCAAAAATAATAACCAACGAATCCAACGACGACAAATATGCCTAGTCTCGACCAACAACATAAAAAGGGTACATGCACACCTTATTTTCCATATCTTCCTTAACAAGAAGTCATCCCTACACTATAACAATGAGTAATATCCAATTACTGCGGAAAAAGAAGAATTATTACCTCATTTTTAGCCTTAAAAACGCCCCGGGAAGAATGCTAAACTTTGGTCCGCAGTTTTCGTTTCGCTCCACTTCTTCAAGTTCCAATCGCACATACGTGACCCCTATGAATTTATACACAAATTCACTTTGTATTTCGCTTCCAAAACGTTGACAGAACCTAGGGTTTTTCTCACCCCACTCTCGGCCAACAATGTTTTCCAAAGTTGGGATATTAATCTAGGCTTAGCACTTGGTTTAGGAGCTTAATCTAGGATGAAATGAACTAATCAACACTAGGTGTTCTTGGTGTTCTTGGTGTTGAGCTCAAATGAGAGAAAGATGAGAGCTTATTTGGCTAAGTGTTAAGGCAAGTCTTGCAAGCCCTCTAATAAATAGATGTGTATCTCAAGTAGCAAGACAAGTGGAGTGGGACCCACATGGCCCACTTGTCACACAAATATCTAGCCAAGTCTCCAAAATATCTAAGTCAAAGTCAAAGTCTTCCAAGACCAAGACAAGGGGGTGGGGTGTGCCACGTGTCACCCTATGATTCGTCCAAAATATTTTCATCTCCCAAAAAGTCCATAATTGGCCAAAATATCGCAAAACTTGTGGGCCACACAAAATTATAAAATTTTCCGGGTGGGCCCCACATGACCAAATTCGAAAATAAAATTTCATAATTCTAATATATTCTATGAATCCCACATACCAAATTTGAGAATCATATTCCAATTAATGAACCTTTTTCCTTCACGAGGTTCCGAGATTTTTCCGAAATTTTTCATTCTTTCTAAAATTCAAATCTCAAATTCTCACGTACGTTCTTATTTCAAACTGTTGGAAATACGGGGTGTATCAAATTGGAAATCGGCCTAACAGTAGGAGATATGATGGGTGGTTGCTGGTGACCAAGACAGGTTGGGTGAAAGTCGAAATCTGGTCTGATCAAGTGGGTGAGGGTGAATCGATGTTAGGTTCGATGATGGTGATTGGTTGGGATAGGCGTCACGGGGTTGTAATGAGGCGGTATGGGTCTAGGTGCTGGTACTATGATGGGTTTGGAGGGCTAGTACGGTGACAAAGCTAGTTTATGTGACATGAGTGACTGCGGAAGGTGGTAACACAGAGGTTGTTGGTTGGGTTTGTCGGTCGGTGGGAGAGACAACGACGGGACAGGCTGGTGAGACCTCTGACCGATTTTTGGTGGTTGCAGTTCAATCGGCGGTGACCGAGAGTGATCTGACAAAATGCTGGTGGTGGCAGTGGCATTTGGCGGTTACTGAGATATGGTGGATGTGGTGGTGGTACGACGGAGTTCTGTGAGTATGACGAGGGAGGTATCAGACTCGTCTAGAAAAGTATAGTTCGTGTTTCAGAATTTTTAGATGTTTGCAAAAGAGAAAATTGTCTCGTCAAACGTGACATGATGAGAAACGTGGATTTGATGAGTAGACAAGTCATATCATAAGTAACCCCTATGATTAGATGGGAAGCCTACGAAAATACATGAAGTAGTGTGAGGTGCTAATTTATGAGGGGTAGTTGAGCCAATATTTAGGTAGCAAAGGCAACCGAAGATCCTAAGGTGATCATATGAGGGGATTCGTCGGTATAGAATTTCAGTGGGGGTCATGTTATGGAGGGTACTGGTAGGTAAAATATTAAGGATATATTCTACCATTTGACCGCATAGACCAAGAAGGAAGGAGGGAGAGAGACATGGAAAGGATAGTACGAACCATGTTATTGATAGTGCGGGTGATTCATTCGGTTTTGCCATTTTGGGAGAGATGTGGGGACACGAAAACTGAAAAACAATGCAATTATTTTTGCAAATTTTGTGAAATGTGGAATTATTAAATTCACGAGCATTATCACATTGGAAATATTTGATGGCTTTTCAAATTGTGTTTTAATAAAATACGAAACTAAAAAAACTTGACGAAAACTTCATACTTGAATTATAGTAGGTAAATCCAAATAAAGTGAGAGAAATCATTTAATAAGAGTAGATAATATTTATGACCAAGTGAGCTAGTAATGAGAGATGTCCATAAATCTGCATGAACAATATCAAATAGAGAAAATGTAACACTTGAAGATGACAGAAATAGAAGGTGAACATGTTTGCTTAAATGGAAAGAAAAAATAATGTCAGGCAAGTTTTCCATTATTACATCGAATAAAATTATTGCGTCTAAAATTAGAAATAGGAGCTCATGGGTGTCCAAGTCTATTGCCAAGTTGACGGAGATATGGCAGCGAGGGAAGTGTGTGAGCGATATATGACAGCGAAGGTGGATGCAAATGGATAGAGGTCTCCTGTACTATTGCATCTCGTAAGGAGTATCTCCGTAAGCGATCCTTCACAGAAAAACCAAAAGGGTCAACTCAACAGACACCGAATTGTTACGAGTGAATTTCCTAACATATATTAATTTTTTAATGATGTTAGGTGTATAAAAGACGTTATTTAGGGAGAAGGGTGGGTAAGGTGGTTTGGTGTAGGTGGTACCATAATTCTAAATTGGAATTTGATGTCCATTGTCAATCGTAATAAATTGAGGATACTTTAAACCAAATGGTTGGGAGAATTACCAGAGGATCGGGTGAGGTGCGAAGTGGCTCCCGTATCCATGTACCAATTTTCATTGGGTTGCTGCATATTTAAAGAGTTGAAGGCCTGGCCCAAATCGATGGGGTCCAAACCCGCAAGAAACTGTTGTTGGGCCATGACGTAGTGGGCCTGCTCGACTGATATGGATACTAAGTGTTGGCGTGTGCCTGGGTATTGGCCCAATATACTGGGCTGCCATGATCCAGGAAACTGGGCTAAGGCCTGCTTGATCGGGTAGCGCCGCGCTGCATTTCCTGGCCACATCGCTACGGGCCGACCCAAGGTGGCATATTGCTGGGCTGGTGCTACGCTGCAAAATGACCCGCTTTTCGCAGCCCGCCGACTATTGTCGCGGCCTCGCCACTCGCCGCCGCCTCGCCGCGGTTCTTGGTTGTCGATCGCCATGGCTAGCCGGCAATGGTGTTGTTTGTCGTGGTAGTTTCAACTGCTAACACCTTTTGATTATGTTTGTCCTTCTTGGCTCATCGGGTTTCTTCCAAAAGTAATTGTGAACGAGCCCTGTTGAAGCTCGGCAGTGGGTCGACTTGTGTAATCATAGTTGCCAAAGTATCGTATTTGCCCTTCGATAAACCAGAAACTAGTTGTAGGATCATTTTTATTTCAGAAATTGGTGTCCCCACATTAGATAATTGGTCCGCAACGAGTTTCAAATGTTTACAATACTAGGACATGTTGGCAAAATTCTTGAGACGTGTATTGTTGAAATGTCCTTCCAAATACATGGCACGTGTATTCTTGTTATCCTGAAATATCTTCTCCAAATGTGTCCATAACTCACGAGTCGAGGCACCAGTTTTCACAATCGTATGAAACAAGTCTTTAAAGAAGGTGCCATAAATCCACTATTTGACTATAGCGACGCCATGTTGTTTGTGCAACATCAGTAAGGCGAGGGAAAGAGTAGTCAATATGGTCAAGCACATTATACACGCATATGTGAATATGAAAGAGTTCAACACACAAAGAGTATTGATCATCTTCTTGATCAAGAACTAAGAGAATGAAATTCTTGATATTAGTGACGGCGAACATTGGATGGAAGGAAGAAGTGGTGGAGGGAGGGGTGGGTCATTTATGACGATTTTGGGAGAAGAGGCGCAACCTGTGAGAGGTGGGAGTAGACATGGTAGTCACAAAAATTGGACAAAAAAAGACAAAAGGTTAGATGTGTCGTCGACCAAAGTGGTGGGGGGGTTCGGCGGCGGCAAGAAGAAAATAGGATTTAGGTATTTTTAGGGTTTGACTTTTGATACCACGTAAGATTATATTAATATCCCTTGAAGAGTCTTTCTCATAAATACAAATATATATAGTGTGTACAATGTTGAAACCTATTAAAATAAGAATCATATATTTATCGTAATTATACACTATTATTAATTACAAATTATATGGTGAATATATTGTAATATTCACTAATAAAAACAATTCGGTGTAAAAGCCATATCAACTTATGAGCTTTTGTGCATGTCATATCATCAAATTATTGTGTTCTATGATGAATTAAATGCACGAAAGAAAACCAACAACTAAAGACGTTTGATAAAAATAAAATAAATGATATTTGACTGATTTCACTGAAAATATCTTGCAAAGAACACAAAGACAAACTAAAAGAATGAAAATTAAAAGCAAGGATTATGAGGTCCACTCAACTTTTTAAAGAAAAAGAATGACCTTGATGAAAACCTTCACTACATTTTCAAGGTTTTAGAGTGGGAACACTTGAAAGTGTTTTCACTTGGTTGGGTCCAAATCAATATCGGTACGATTCAATCTTCTTTACATTTTTGTTTATTTCGCTTGATTTTGAAAAATAATACTCCTATCTGTTTGTGAAAATTAAGAACCACATGTGATGTTCAAACAAACAAATTAAAAACTTAAGTATGGTGTAAATTAGATCAAGTCAGGGGTCGTCTTTACACTATACATTGCTGAAATGATTTTACTGTGATATTGATGGTCTAAGACTTATTTTTCGAATTGAATGTTTTAAGGCAAATAATACACGTAAGTGATAATACCCTAATCGATATGCACAATCAGATAAAAAGACTTGACTCTTTTTTGTTTCCAAATATTTATGTTGATTATAGAAAAATGTTAACAATTCTTGTAATAATTGTCTTAATAGAAAGAATACAACAACAATAAAATATTCAGTGAAATCTCACAACGTGAGGGTCTGGAGAGAGTAGAGTGTACGCAAACTTTACATTTACTTTGGTAGGTAGAGCGAATGTTTTCACTTAATGAAAAGAATATGTTTTTCAAATTTAAATTTGATTAATTTTTTATTTAAGATCAACAGTACCTTAAGAGAGATTGAATGAATTAGTTATATTACCAACTGAAAAAGAATAATTAAAAGATATCAATTATAATATATTATATATAGCTTTTCATCTAAAAATATATACTTTAAGCAAATATATATATATATATATATATATATATATATATATATATATATATATATATATATATATATATGAAAGGTTTTTTTAAATAAAACGTAAGACCTCTCACTGAAGTTTAGTTTTAGGCCATCAATAATATTACGCCGTCTCTAGTGAGTAGCGTATGAAACTAAACCAACAAATTGTATTTTAATTAAGGTCAGTAGGCTATCAATTTAACCTACAAATTGCATTTTAATAATTAATTCAGATTCAGTAGGGTATCAAATTGAACCATCAAAATTAAATGTTTGAAAGTGGGGTCCAATCCAATCTAATCTCAGATTTCCTTTTGTGGGTAGGATTTATGTGGAGGATGTTTGATGAGTTGATGTAACCACTGCAATGAGAGGAAAGATAGTGGTAAGGATGTTGGTTCCAGGTAGGGATGTCAATGGGGCGGGGCGGGGGCGGGGGAGGGGTATCCCATATCCGTACCCACCACCTAAAACACATTCCCACCCCGCCCCACCACCCATCACTAGTAATTCTTCCACCCGCCCCGCCCACTTACTTCACGCGGATACCCACTTACCCTATGCACTCCATTAATAAAATGCTCAAATAATGTCTAAAGAATTGTTTTAGTCACCAAAATGAAAGTTATATAAGAAAAGAAAAAAGGAACCTTTCCACTATCAGTATCAAATATCAATTCTAAAACTCACAAAATATTATGAATATTAAAAACAAGAAAGATGAAAATATTTAACAAAAAAGGAGAACAAAGAGAATAAGAAAAGAACGCATTGCATTACAAGTTAGCTCAAGTCACATTTTAAATCAAGAAAGGCCAAATAAATTCAGAATAAACTAATAGATGATACGGATATGGGCGGAGTACGGTCGGTGTGGGTATGGTGCGTAGCGGCGGGGGGAAGTGGCGGTCTTATATGAAATCCACTCGCCCACTACCCATGGCGGGTAGCACTTTTGATACCCATACCCGCCCCACCACCCACCAAACCATCCTCCATACCCGCCCCAATTGGAGCGGATGCAGGGCGGTACCCGCATTTATCCGCCCCACTGACATCCCTAGTTCCAGGGTGATAGATTGTCTCAAGTAAGCAGGTTCGAGCCCTGACAGCCGCAGTGTGGGAGTTTCAGCCGCAGTGTGGAAATTTCATTTTTTCTTTGTGGAGGATGACTTTTTGTAGGTACCATACATTGTGCTCCCACCTAGTGGGCCGCTGAATCACCATGATTTACCTCCTCCACCAATTTCTATCGGGCCGAGAGGGTGAGCGCTTTATGGACGAAAAATTTCGACTTTTGCCCCAAATAAAGATGGTGCTAAATTTTTATTTCACCTCCAATTATTGAGACTGGTTATTGTCATCCACTATTTTAGACAACCTATTAGTCGTGCAATTAAGTACAAAGCAGAATAATTTAACATTTTTTCCCCCTCTATAAGTTATTGCCTTCTCCAATTTGACTTCCAATATAATGATACACTCCCTCCGTCTCATATTACTTTTTTTCACGCCCTTTACAAAAATCATAAATAAGAAGAATATTTTTTGTACATTATCTATATCTCTCTCCAATTAATTATATTATAATCAAAGAAATCAATACTGATTAATTACTTTAAAAATAATTAATGTCAAGGATAAAGTAAGAAAAACTTAATTAATTCTATCTTATCTTAGAAAGTGATCAAGTAATTTGAGATAAATATTTTTAATAATGTGACTAAATAATATGATACGGAGAAAATAATATATAATAATAAACCACTTCACTCATAGCAAGTACTCTAAATTAATTAATGTAACATCAATGCCCCTTTGCTAACCACAAGATCAACTAAGGTGTATATAATCATTGCGGGGGTTAGGGGAAGGGCACGGATGACTAGGGTTGTTACCGAGTCGAACCCCACCGAATAATACATATATTTGGTTCGATTCGAAATTTTTTGAACTTTAGATTCGATTCGAACTACCCGAATATTAATAATTAAGGCTCGATTCGGGTTCAACAATGTTTTTGAGTAGTTAAGGTTCAATCCGATTCGGCAAATCGGATCGAATATTCGAAAATAGTTCGATCCGAAAGATGGAAAAAATAGTGCAAAATAAGTGATTTTTTTCATATTCACAGCCCAAAAAACTGTATTAATACTGTCTACTTAGTGCACTGTCTACTTAGTGCACATATTCACAGCCCAAAAACAGTTTGCAAAATAAATAATAGTGTGACTTATCTACTTACTAGTTATTACAATATTCTCCCAAAAACAACAATTTAAAAATACATAATGTTCTCCCAAAAACAACAATTCAAAACACTCAAGTTCTTCTCTGCTTCTTGGTTTGGTTTTGTTTCTTCTTCAAATTGCTTGGTGGCTTGGTAGTTCCCTTTGAGGATTGGGCAACCTTAGGCTGTGAAGGAGGTATAGTTTGGCTACTTTGTTCTTGGCCAAGTGAGGTTCCATCTTTATTTTCATCTTTCAGAACATGCATCAAAGACAACAGACAACAACACATCTGTTACACCCCGGAATTTCAGGATATGTTTATAAGAACGTACGTAAGAACTCAAAGGTTAAGGTTTGAGACGAGTAAAAATTTATCGGAATTTTGGAATTTGTCGGAAACGAAATATTGCGACGATGGGAGGCGACACGTGTCACCCCCTTAATGGTCTTGGACGAAAATGTGATGGAGAAAATGGTCATTTGACCATAATTTAAAAGACCAAGTCTTGCAAGACAAATAGCTTGACAACATTGACCAAGTCAATGACCCCACTTAGCTTGATATTTAATTAAAATGAATCCAAACCACCCATTTGTTCTAATCTTGACCCTCCATATTTTTATATAAGCTCCTTAGTAGCAAGACAAGGCAAAACACTTAGAAAATTTTCAAGAATATTGAGGGAAGCTTGAGGAGCTCTCGCCAAGGGCTAGGGCTGAAGGAAAAATTTCAAATGTCATTCAATAATTCCCCACTTTAAACCAAGGTACCTAAGGGTATTGTAAGTGTTTCTCAATAGAAAGATCCCTAAATGTGGTGTTTTCGTATTAGTCGCAAGGCGAAAACCTAAGAGGTTCTTCAACTTTGAAGTTGGAACTTGAAGATAAATTGTTCATGAGCTTCAGCGGTTGCTTGGAGTGGATTGGAACGTCGAAAGGAGGAGCTAAAGTTGCTAAGGATCGACTTGTAGTCTTGGATCATATTTGGGCTAAAATGAGGTATAATCTTCGTCTTACTTTTGTAATTGAAGATTCAATGTTATTATAAGTTAGAAATGATCATGTGATATGTGTTATGAAATTTGATAAGTGTTATGGAATTTTAAGAGCTCAAAACCGAAATGGCATGTTTAGCCCTTTGAAATTGAAATACAATTTTAGTCGTTATATAGAATCGTCGCATGTTGACCTACTTAAAGATTATGGTTATTATAATCAAATGCGACTTGATATCATGTTATGCTACCAATTTGGATTGAAATGGAAATTGGATAAGAATTGGTATGGTTGAACTCAAGGTGGCCGAATTTGGACTTGTAGTTTGTATTAGTTTGTTATTCATTTGTATTGGACTACCTTCTAAATTGTGAGCCAATTGGCTGTTTAGTTATTCATTTGTATTGGACTACCTTCTATATTGTTGTGAGCCAATTGGGGCTGTTTGGTTATTGTATTTCGGCCTTGAAAAAGGTGGCAAAGTAAGTAGAAACAAAGGAGGTGATGTCCGATTTTCCGTAGAATTTAATGACTTAGCACTTAGAATATTCTACGTTTGAAATAAGAGGTTAATGGACGTATGGTGACCATTATAGGTCAAGTACTAAGTATAGCGTATTCTACTCGAATGATGGATTAGCTATCAAGATTGATGTACTTTGGAGCATTTTGCTACTTGTCGACAATCGTCGCGAGGTATGTGAACCTCTTCCTTCCTTTGGCATGATTCTATGTATGGAATATACCTGTGGTATCATTTCATGTTTCCTGTTACTCTTAGAAGTTAAGAGGTAGTTGTGTGATCTACTCTATGTAGAACTTTTCCTATCTTTGAGCATGACTAGTTGCACGTATGTAGTATGGTAGACGTACAACACCTTGATATCCTTTACTAGTTTGTGAATAGCCAAGTCGGGTGAGTTGGGAGATTTACTCACTTCTTTGAAAGTATAAAGGATGTCTTAAGTTTTATTAAAGGTTAAGGGACTCAAGAGTTTTAAAGTATATGATACTTGTTTCGTGTTAAACGATAAGTCCTTGGATAGGAAATTGTTTTTGGCTAAGGTATAAAGTGAATATAACGGCTTTATGGGAAGTTAGTTATATTTGCTTTATGGAAAGATAAATGACTTGATTTTAGTGAAAAGGCAACTTGTTTTTAAGGCATCAATTGCCTAAGGTTTTATAATAAAAGGAGTCACTTGTTTTCTAAAGGTTAAGAGACTAATTGTATTTTTGAAAGTTATGAGAATTGATTTGAAAGTATATAATACTTGGTTTCAAAAGTAGAAGTCTCTTGGTTATAAAAGGAACGTGTTAGTCTAAACCATAAAAGGTTATAACGGCTTTATGGGAAGTTGGTTATAACGGCTTTATGGAAGGTTAAGAGAATGGTTTTCTAATAAAGTAATCAAAGAAATAACTTGTGTTACGGAAGGGCAAATTGTTTTAAAGGTACCAATTGCTTAAGGTTTTAATAAAGAAGTCACTTGATTTAGAAAGGTAATTGTATTTCTAAAAAGGTATTGTGACTTGTCTTGAAAGGTGGATAGGACTTGATACTACGGTTGTTAGTATCGGGAAGTTTTATTTGGAAAGAGTCTTTTGAAAAGAATGTCGTGCGTAGTAATTTGTGATTTAATTGAGAATAATTCTATGTGGTGCCTTGATAAGTACTTTGGCTTGTTAAATGAGAATTATTCTATTTGTGCCTTGATTAGTACTTTGGCTTGATTAATTGAGAATTAGTCTAAGTATGCCTTGATAAGTACTTTGGCTTGTTAAATGAGAATTATTCTATTTGTGCCTTGATTAGTACTTTGGCTTGATTAATTGAGAATTAGTCTAAGTATGCCTTGATAAGTACTTTGGCTTGTTAAATGAGAATTATTCTATTTGTGCCTTGATTAGTACTTTGGCTTGATTAATTGAGAATTAATCTAAGTATGCCTTGATAAGTACTTTGGCTTGTTAAATGAGAATTATTCTATTTGTGCCTTGATTAGTACTTTGGCTTGATTAATTGAGAATTAGTCTAAGTATGCCTTGATAAGTACTTTGGCTTGTTAAATGAGAATTATTCTATTTGTGCCTTGATTAGTATTTTGGCTTGATTAATTGAGAATTAGTCTAAGTGTGCCTTGATAAGTACTTTGGCTTGTTTAATTGAGAATTAGCCTATGTGTGTTGGTGATAGCCTTTGAGTGTAAGTATTATGTTTTATTACGTTGCCGCGACTCTCGGTTGGGCGGTGTCTTGTTGTAAGTACTTGGACATACCGAAGCGGTGATGTGGGATTCCACGGGTATCTTAGATTAATTGTAAGTACTTAGGTTAAATTCGGATTTTTATAGAAGACATGGTAGTGCTTACATTTTTATAATGGTCGGTTGAGATAGGGTAAGAGTATAAATGAGGGGCAAGCCCTAAGACGTTATACCACCTTCTCCAGGGTAAGAGTATAAGTGAGGGGTAAACCCCCAAGACATTATACCCCCTGATTGCTTTGTATAATGGTCGGTTGAGATAGGGTAGGAGTATAAATGAGGGGCAAGCCCCAAGACGTTATACCACCTTCTCCGTGGTAAGAGTATAAGTGAGGTAGACCCCAGACGCGATACCACCGCTACCAACTTCTCCGGTAAGAGTATAAGTGAGGTAGACCCAAGACGCTATACCATCGGTTGGACTTGGTGTTCATGTATGCTATTGGTGTATTATTATATCCTGGGTATCGGTGATGATGGGATTCCACGCGGGAGATATATATGTGTTGTGAATGTATGCGCCGGTGAGGTGGGATGCCACGCGCGACACGTGATTATATTTTACACTTGTAGTTTGGCGGTGATGGGGATTCCACGGACACGCTTGATATTAGTGTGACTTGATCGCGTCCCAGATTGGGCCGGGTAGTAAATGTGCCCTCCTTTAAAGGGCCGGATTATACTTATGAAAGATAAGTAGGTTATATAGAAATGAACTTAATGTTTTTTCCTAATCATGTGCGTAAGAATGTGGCTATAACCTTTATTGAAAATGGGAAAAGATATTGATGTGAAATTAAGTTCATAAGTGGTAATGACACGGCAGGATCTGGTATGTAATTTTTATACTTGTCCTTGTCATTCTTTTATCTGATTATGATCATTTCTTGACGTTATTTCTGTTCCATATTCGGTACTGTTATGTCGACTTCCGAAGTGCGTTCATGCCGCAGAGTTTTAGGTACCTGTTGGTGATCCTTGCTCTTAGGATCTCGGTTCGATTTTGAGAAAGCTCCATTTGCTCGGAGGCTTAGCTCTTGATGCGGTTTTCCACGAGGTAGTAGATTATGTACATTCGTGGTATGGCGGCCCTGTCACGCCATTGTTATTCTAAGTGCGTATTCACATATGTGGTTGGGCTATAAGAACTGAGTTGTAAAGTTGTACTTTTGACTTTGTTTATATTTTGGAAGCGGCCTTATCGGCTAGCCCGTGTTGTTATATTGTTTACGCATGTGTTTATGTTGTGTATGTTCCGCTGCTATTCTCTGATGTATACCTGAACGGGGTGCCCAGGTAGGGCACCAGTCGCGGCCCGGGGTCGGGTCGTGACAAAAGTGGTATCAGAGCAGTTAGTCCTCGGAAAGTGTCTACGACCGCGTGTCTAGTAAGTCTTGATTATCGGTGTGTTGTGCACCACATCTATAATCGGAGGTGCAGGACATTTAGGATTGGTTTCCATTCTTCTCACTCGAGATCGTGCGATAGTCAGTATTGTTAGGTCGTCCCTCCCAACGAGTTATGTTGATTCGCACTACGATAAAGCGTGATGACCGAAGGATTATGTGGATTGCGTATCGGGTTGGTAATGATTGTAGTATAGTTGGTATTGTGATATACATCTATACGGAGTTATGTATGAGGTCGACGCGTGTTGCCTAGAATGATTTTAGATTTCGTGAATTGGTAAGGAATAACTAGATACCGAAGGTATGGAATAGTTAATGAATTTTCGCCAAGGTTTTGTGTTTTATTCGAGATAATTGGGAAAGGATGAGGTATGCGATAGGGTAGTGAACCCTTAGAAGCCATGTTAAGGAACCTAACTAATGTCATGTTAATAGATTAAGATCGTAGTAGGCTTAAGAGAATTGTGCGGATGAGGTCCGTATAGAGTAAGTAATGGTTGTTGTGATCGAGACAACATGGTTTTGGTTTTATGAGAAGTTTTTGTACCTGTTTACTGGGGGACTGGTAAGGTAGGCTTGGGCATGGAAATTGCGAGCCTAAAAATATTGATTCTGCCGAGACCTTAGGTATATAAGGCTTTCTCTGCAATAAGATTTTAAGTCGGACCAAGGATAAGAGTTAAGTGCGGCGGGTCGGTGAGGACTATTCTGCAGGTCTCCCATGGCCCTGGAATAAGTAGAGATCAGTTGGTAGTAGTTTCGCTACGTGGTCACGAGTGCAAGGCCCAAGTCTAGTTAATTGTTTCTGGGTTCGTGGGACGCGTTCCACCGGAACCAGTCATGGCGGAAATGGCCTTATGTTGTTTTATAGAGTGACTCCAAAGATTTGAGGCCAGAGTCGGTATGGAAGTTATGTATGTATGTTAGAAGGAGTTGGAAGTACGAAAAGATAATCTCTTTTGGGCTTATGATGGACAGATATGCGTGTGCGAGGTATTAGGGCCATGTGTGGCATTGTTGGTATGTCGGGGTTGTGAAAGGAAACTATGTCGCTAATTATAAGTTTGACTCCGAAAGAACATTCGAGGACGAATGTTTCTAAGGGGGGAAGAATGTTACACCCCGGAATTTCAGGATATGTTTATAAGAACGTACGTAAGAACTCAAAGGTTAAGGTTTGAGACGAGTAAAAATTTATCGGAATTTTGGAATTTGTCGGAAACGAAATATTGCGACGAGCGGGAGGGCGACACGTGTCACCCCCCCTTAATGGTCTTGGACGAAAATGTGATGGAGAAAATGGTCATTTGACCATAATTTAAAAGACCAAGTCTTGCAAGACAAATAGCTTGACAACATTGACCAAGTCAATGACCCCACTTAGCTTGATATTTAATTAAAATGAATCCAAACCACCCATTTGTTCTAATCTTGACCCTCCATATTTTTATATAAGCTCCTTAGTAGCAAGACAAGGCAAAACACTTAGAAAATTTTCAAGAATATTGAGGAAGCTTGAGGAGCTCTCGGCGAGGCTAGTGGTTTGAAGGAAAAATTTCAAATGTTGTCAATAATTCCCACTTTAAACCAAGGTACCTAAGGGTATTGTAAGTGTTTCTCAATAGAAAGATCCCGAAATGTGGTGTTTTCGTATTAGTCGCAAGGCGAAAACCTAAGAGGTTCTTCAACTTTGAAGTTGGAACTTGAAGATAAATTGTTCATGAGAGCTTCTGGGGTTGCTTGGAGTGGATTGGAACGTCGAAAGGAGGAGCTAAAGTTGCTAAGGATCGACTTGTAGTCTTGGATCATATTTGGGCTAAAATGAGGTATAATCTTCGTCTTACTTTTGTAATTGAAGATTCAATGTTATTATAAGTTAGAAATGATCATGTGATATGTGTTATGAAATTTGATAAGTGTTATGGAATTTTAAGAGCTCAAAACCGAAATGGCATGTTTAGCCCTTTGAAATTGAAATACAATTTTAGTCGTTATATAGAATCGCCGCATGTTGACCTCTTAAAGATTATGGTTATTATAATCAATCGCGACTTGATATCATGTTATGCTACCAATTTGGATTGAAATGGAAATTGGATAAGAATTGGTATGGTTGAACTCAAGGTGGCGAATTTGGACTTGTAGTTTGTATTAGTTTGTTTATTCATTTGTATTGGACTACCTTCTAAATTGTGAGCCAATTGGGGCATTTAGTTATTCATTTGTATTGGACTACCTTCTATATTGTTGTGAGCCAATTGGGGCTGTTTGGTTATTGTATTTCGGCCTTGAAAAAGGTGGCAAAGTAAGTAGAAACAAAGGAGGTGATGTCCGATTTTCCGTAGAATTTAATGACTTAGCACTTAGAATATTCTACGTTTGAAATAAGAGGTTAATGGACGTATGGTGACCATTATAGGTTGAAGTACTAAGTATAGCGTATTCTACTCGAATGATGGATTAGCTATCAAGATTGATGTACTTTGGAGCATTTTGCTACTTGTCGACAATCGTCGCGAGGTATGTGAACCTCTTCCTTCCTTTGGCATGATTCTATGTATGGAATATACATGTGGTATCATTTCATGTTTCCTGTTACTCTTAGAAGTTAAGAGGTAGTTGTGTGATCTACTCTATGTAGAACTTTTCCTATCTTTGAGCATGACTAGTTGCACGTATGTAGTATGGTAGACGTCTGACACCTTGATATCCTTTACTAGTTTGTGAATAGCCAAGTCGGGTGAGTTGGAGATTTACTCACTTCTTTGAAAGTATAAAGGATGTCTTAAGTTTTATTAAAGGTTAAGGGACTTGAAGAGTTTTAAAGTATATGATACTTGTTAGTGTTAAACGTATAAGTCCCTTGGATAGGAAATTGTTTTTGGCTAAGGTATAAAGTGAATATAACGGCTTTATGAGAAGTTAGTTATATTTGCTTTATGGAAAGATAAATGACTTGATTTTAGTGAAAAGGCAACTTGTTTTTAAGGCATCAATTGCCTAAGGTTTTATAATAAAAGGAGTCACTTGTTTTCTAAAGGTTAAGAGACTAATTGTATTTTTGAAAGTTATGAGAATTGATTTGAAAGTATATAATACTTGGTTTCAAAAAGTAGAAGTCTCTTGGTTATAAAAGGAACGTGTTGGTCTAAACCATAAAGGGTTATAACGGCTTTATGGGAAGTTGGTTATAACGGCTTTATGGAAGGTTAAGAGAATGGTTTTCTCTAATAAAGTAATCAAAGAAATAACTTGTGTTACGGAAGGGCAAATTGTTTTAAAGGTACCAATTGCTTAAGGTTTTTAATAAAGAAGTCACTTGATTTAGAAGCCGGTAATTGTATTTCTAAAAAGGTATTGTGACTTGTCTTGAAAGGTGGATAGGACTTGATACTACGGTTGTTAGTATCGGGGAAGTTTTATTTGGAAAGGAGTCTTTTGAAAAGAATGTACGTACGTAGTAATTTGGCCTGTTTAATTGAGAATAATTCTATGTGGTGCCTTGATAAGTACTTTGGCTTGTTAAATGAGAATTATTCTATTTGTGCCTTGATTAGTACTTTGGCTTGATTAATTGAGAATTAGTCTAAGTATGCCTTGATAAGTACTTTGGCTTGTTAAATGAGAATTATTCTATTTGTGCCTTGATTAGTACTTTGGCTTGATTAATTGAGAATTAGTCTAAGTATGCCTTGATAAGTACTTTGGCTTGTTAAATGAGAATTATTCTATTTGTGCCTTGATTAGTACTTTGGCTTGATTAATTGAGAATTAGTCTAAGTATGCCTTGATAAGTACTTTGGCTTGTTAAATGAGAATTATTCTATTTGTGCCTTGATTAGTACTTTGGCTTGATTAATTGAGAATTAGTCTAAGTATGCCTTGATAAGTACTTTGGCTTGTTAAATGAGAATTATTCTATTTGTGCCTTGATTAGTACTTTGGCATGATTAATTGAGAATTAGTCTAAGTGTGTGTTGACACCCAATTTTGACCCATCTTTTAGTCATTTCTTGCAATTTTAAGCATTTTAGGGCACCGCATTTTAATCATCATTTTTTTTGCATTTTTTACATAATATTCTATGTTTATTTCTTCACAAAATGGCATTGCATCTTTTATTTTAAATTAAGCATGATGTCTTTGTTAATATTATGTTTCTATTATTATTACACCATCGTTTTATTTTAATAATGTTTGCATCCCTTTGAATAATTAATTGACACTGCATTTTTCTTGTAATTAGGCATTAAACATTTGCTAAAATATTGTATTTTATTATTATTGTATCGGCATTTGCATTTTAATAATTTTGTATATTTAAATAATTTTCTTTTAAATAATTAATCAATTTTGCATTTTTGTCAAAACCAGTCCAGTCCAAGTCACAATCTGAATCAGTCCAATCCGCTTAAAAGCCCAAAAATGAAGCCCAATCCACTTTCATCTTATTTTCCCTACAATACCCAAACCCAATGCCCAAAACCCTAAACCTAAATCCCACTATAAATAAAACATTACTCCCATTTTAAAGCGACCCACGTAACCCTACTTCTACCCCCTGCCTCTCACCCTATTTTCTACCCTACTTGCCTACCCTAGCCGCACAAGCCTACCTGCCTCGTGGCCTTATCCCCTCACTGTCGCGCCGCTTCCGCCGCCGACTCGTGAACCCACACCGCCGCCAGCCCTTATCCCACTCTCCGTCACCACCGCCTGCGTCGCGATACCAGGTGTACTCAGAACCCTTGTCTTATTTCCTTTCAACTAGAATTCTGGTTATTTTCAGTTGGGGGTGCTATTTGCATACTTGAAACTGCTATGGGCTCTATGCCTAGTCCTTGATTTGCATGTCTTGATTTACGGACACTTACCGATTTCTTGAACTTCTATTTTGCTTAGCTTGCATAATTTTATCTCTCTCATTCATAGCCGTTCTATTTAAGCTATATTAAATTGTTAATTTCTATTGCATGTGTTGTTTGGTGTCTTTATGTGTGTTTGTTGTGATTCTCGCAAGCCGTTTGGTTGTATTTCTTTAATAATTGTGCTTTCTTATTAGCTATATTGGATTTTGCTACTGGGCACTAGCCGTTCGTTGCATGTATGACAAGCATGTTTTAAATCTTGCCTTAAACGCTATCAGTTGCTAATTGGTGTTCTAATGTTTCCAGTCCCAATATCTATGCATATGTTATATTTTGTGTAATGTACTTATAATGTTATTATATTCTTAGTTTATATTAGTGTTCTTCATGTTCTTGGGAGTTATAAATTGTGAAATGTTCTCATGTTCTTAGTGTTTTACATGTTCTTGTGACTACCCTATTTTCTAATCTTTTAGATCTTTATTTTACTATCTCTCTCACGACCTATGCGTTTTTATTCATTTGAATTATTTTGTGAAATATAAATCTTGCGGTGATTGATTACACACTTTGGTGATAAGTCACATCATTATTCAGATCATCCTTTACATCTTGCTTTTGCCTTTTAGAATTACCCACTGCCTCTAATGTCTTGCTATTTTCCAGACCGGGTCGGGTATATTCTGACTCGGGTCGGGTCGACCCAATTATGAAAGATCAGTGGGTTGTTGGGCTTATTTTGTTATTTATTAAACTGATTTGAACAAGACACTACAATTGATTGGCCAATGAAAAAGTTATCCGTCGACTTTTGAGGCCTCCACAGTTGCAAAGACGGAAAATAAAATAAATGAAGCTTTCTGGGCAAGGATGATTTCTTCCACTTACACCGGATAACCAACATGCGCTTGGCAAGGCGAATTCTCGCCGCCGCACTTGTTTAGGCTGTCCTACTTTATATTTTTACATATCTGAGCCCTCCGTGTTTAAAACTATTACTGTTTTGGCGCGGATATGAAGGTTTTATTTATTTTATTGCAATAGTGGCCGATGAAGAAATCTCCGTCTGATTTCCAAGGCCTTCCATGTACAAAGACGGATTTATTTTTGGCTTTATTTATTAATTATTGCAATTACTTTAAAAATTGTTTATTTTATTACTAACACTTTTACTAAGTGTCTATGCAGGTACCCGGAGATCATCTTGTGCAGAAGGCCTAAAAAGGGCTAAAGATGTCCCGGATTTTTATCTCGTGTCGCATTTAATTTTAGTTTTATTATTTTGTATTGCATTTTATTTTAATTGTAAAAATGCTTAGAATAGATAGAATAAAAGCTAATATATAATTAGTTAGGTTTGAACGGATAACCGCAAGTTAGCGGATCCTATAGGGTGCCTAACCCCTTCCCTTTAGGATAATAAAGAATCCTTGCCCGGAATCTCACATAGCTTTCGCAGACCTTTAAAATGGAGATCATTCGTAGTATTTTATGCTACATTTTTTAGTGTCCTAATTCACTATAATAATTAGGTGGCGACTCCTTAAAATGCATTTAGGAATCAACCATACGTAGTACTCCCGTTTCGACTCTGGTTTTAAATGGGGTGTTACAGATGGCGACTCCACTGGGGACAATCAGGTTCTTGACCATAGCAAACCTAGGTTTATTATTTGCTTGGCTTTATTTGCTTTTATTTATTTTAAATGCCTTAAAATTGTTTGTTTTAATCTTGTATGTTTAATTGCTATTTGCTTTTAATGAAATTCACACTATCACACACTACATGCGAGTGCGTTTTGGCATCAATCACAAAATCAAATTTAGTAGAGTTGGTAATATACGTGGAGTGTCCTGCCTAACCGGCGGCCAGAGTTTTCTCTCACTCAGTCAGTCCGGGACTCCCTCAAGTAAGCCAAATCTTAGAAACTTAAGATAGAGCTATACCACCTTTTATAGTAAGTCATGCATATATTAAGTCATGCATCCAGCCGACTCTCGGTTGGAGGGCCGGCTGTCTTGTTGTAAGTACTTGGACATACCGACAGTGATGTGGGAGTCCACGGTATCTTAGATTAATTGTAAGTACTTGGGTTAAATTCGGATTTTTATAGAAGACATGGTAGTGCTTCTGTTTTTTTATAATGGTCGGTTGAGATAGGGTAAGAGTATAAATGAGGGGCAAGCCCTAAGACGTTATACCACCTTCTCCAGGGTAAGAGTATAAGTGAGGGGTAAACCCCCAAGACATTATACCACGATTGCTTTGTATAATGGTCGGTTGAGATAGGGTAGGAGTATAAATGAGGCGAGCCCCAAGACGTTATACCACCTCGGGGTAAGAGTATAAGTGAGGTAGACCCCAAGATGCTATACCACCGCTTTACCAACTTCTCCGGGGTAAGAGTATAAGTGAGGGTAGACCCAAGACGCTATACCACCGGTGGGACTTGGTGTTCATGTATGCCTATTGGTGTATTATTATATCTGGTATCGTGATGTGATGTGGGATTCCACGGCGGAGATATATATATATTGTGAATGTATGTCGGCGGTGAGGTGGGATGCCACGCGGCGCGACACATGATTATATTTTGTAACACTGGTATCGGCGGTGATGGGGATTCCACGGACACGCTTGATATTAGTGTGATTTCGCGTCCCGTCGGGTAGTAGTAAATGTGCCCTCCTTTAAAGGGCCGGATTATACTTATGAAAGATAAGTAGGTTATATAGAAATGAACTTAATGATTTTTCCTAATCATGTGCGTAAGAATGTGGCTATAACCTTTATTGAAAAATGGGAAAAGATATTGATGTGAAATTAAGTTCATAAGTGGTAATGAAACGGCAGGATCTGGTATGTAATTTTTATACTTGTCCTTGTCATTCTTTTTATCTGATTATGATCCATTTCAGACGTTATTTACATTCCATATTAAATTTTTGTTATCGACCCGCCGGGCCGCGTTAAATGCCGCAGTTTTAGGTACCTGTTGGTGATCCTTGGTCTTAGGATCTCGGTTCGATTTTGAGAAAGCTCCATTTGCTCGGAGGCTTAGCTCTTGGTGCAGTTTTCCCGAGGTAGTAGATTATGTACATTCGTGGTATGGCGAGGCCACTGTCCCACGATTGTTATTCCTAAGTGCTGTATTCACATATGTGGTTGGGCTATAAGAACGAGTTGTAAGTTGTACTTTTGACTTTGTTTATATTATGGAAGCGGCACTTATCGGCTGCCCGTGTTGTTATATTGTTTTACGCATGTGTTTATGTTGTGTATGTTCACCGCTATTCTCGATGTATACGAGCAGGGTGCCTGGGTAGGGCACGATCGCGGCCGGGTCGTGACAACATCATTAATGAAAGTGAATTCAGTAAATCATTTCAATATTTTTGCCAAAGGCAACAAGCAACAGAGAATTGTTTCCCAAAGGCAACATAGTAAATCATTTCAATTTTTTTCCAAAGGCAACATGCAACATGATAGTGGAAATCAGAAATGTTTCATCATTTTTCTATAGCATTGTATAGTAACCAAGTATGTAAGGCAACAAGGTTACTCAGCAGATATATAAGTGAGAAGGAAATCAGAAATACAACATGAATTCATCATCTTTCACTCAACATATAAACTGCAGGCAGCACATGTCACATCTCACAAACTTATATCACTATTACAAATGCATTATAATTTTTCCAACAGGAAACAGTCAACACATTAGGGTCTTCCATTTCATATTCAAACCAGAACTGAATTACCAGAACTGAATAATAGACAACATTTAAACCAGAATAACAGGCAACATAGGCAACATTTAAACCAGAACAGTAGATCCCCCCACTGTCACACCAGAACTGAATTACCAGAACTGAATAGGCAACATTTAAACCAGAACAACAGATCCCCCCTACTGTCAGTCTGTCACAACTCACACCAGAACTGAATTACCAGAATAACATGCAACATTGGCAACATTTAAACCAGAACAGCAGATTCCCTATTGTCAGTCTGTCACAACTCACACCAGAACTGAATTACCAGAATAACAGGAAACGTATGCAACATTTAAACCGAGCGATGATCCCCTATTGTCACACTGAATGAATAAACAACATTTAAACGAGCAATGGAATCAATTATCGTGAATCGCATTAGGGTCTTTCATTTCATATTCTGATTCATATTCCAACTCCATTGGATCATCATTACCCTGAAATCATAAAACATATTTAACAAACATTAAACAGTTACAAGATTAAATCAGAAATTAAAGCATAGAGAATTAGAGATTTTACCTCCTTAACACTCCTGATTCCATAAGCCTCTTTGATCCAGGCACCACCACAAAGTAACACTTCAATAGTGTCTCTTCTCATTGAGGCTC
The DNA here is from genome assembly GCA_029844215.1 of Przewalskia tangutica. Lineage (NCBI taxonomy): Eukaryota > Viridiplantae > Streptophyta > Magnoliopsida > Solanales > Solanaceae > Przewalskia > Przewalskia tangutica. The sequence continues at coordinate 80,849,951 of CM056725.1, forward strand.
TCTTCTTATCAATAATTCTCCCTCTAACACTAAAAGTAGACTCAGAAGCTACTGTAGTGATAGGGATTGATAATATGTCCATAACCATCTTAGAAAGAACACTATACTTCCCTTCATTTCCTTTCCACCAAGCCAAGGCATCAAAATTGCCAACATTGAAAAATATATTTCTAAATCATTTTTTTCCTTCCCTTTAGATTGCATCTTCATCATGACATCATCAAATTTTATTTTTTCAACAGTTGAGGATGAAGGTTGTTTCATATAGGAACTATATGATTCCGGTCCTTTCCCCTTAGGATCACCATATATTTGAACATATTGTTCATACATATTAGTAAACTGTTTCTCAACCATTTCAATCCTTTTTTGGTAATCATCAGGATACATGGATGTATAGGCATAGGCGATCATTCCCTTCTTATACCTAGGATCTAAAATTGAGCCAAAGGATAACAAGATATCACACTCTTCCCAATATTTATCAAACTTAAGGGCCATTCTCCTAGCCTTATTTTGCATATGTTTTTTACTTGTAACATCCAACTGAGCATTGATCAATTCTTTGATTCTACTTAACTCCTTCCCTAACAACCTCAACAATAGACTCTATCTCTTTCAACCCATCGGTTAGCGATATTTCAACTGCTCACGCAAGCGTACGCATCGTTCACAAGTAATATAGTCTGGTAAGACCGAATATCGTCTTCAGAGATCTAAGCTATGGTTTCTATTTGGTGAACGTTAATTTGTTTGTATTTTTATCTAATAGCTAAGACTAAGTGCAGAAATTAAACTAAATTACTTTGGTTTAATCAGTTATGATGGAGATATGGCTTCCTATATCCTCAACTATCCACTTTATTCAATCCTTAATGCAACTAAATGATTCTTCTTCTTCTTTGTTAAGATAGCGGTTAACTAGACTGTCTTATATTCCGGTTAGAACATATAATCACTCAACCCTAGTGCAGAACTCTTCTATATTTCTATGATAGGATTTACCACACAGGAGGATTAAGAACAGTAACCTATAATGCTACACAAGTATCAGGGTACTTTCGTCCGTGATTTTAACATATGTCTAGTCAATTACAGCATATCCAAATCTCTCATCTCAGTTTTTTATTCGAAATTATATAGGTTATGATAACTAGTGATCAATTAATTATCAAACATTCATACCAAATATTGACTAAATCTTAATCAAACGAAGAAGAAATCAAACTACTGCATTAATTCATGAATAATTGTTTCAAGCGATTCATAAGGAAAGCCCTAATAGAGTGTTTAGCTCCTAGCCATAGTCACGCTAAGAACTAATACATAATCCAACATGAACAGAAATAAAACAAAGAAAAGAGAAAATAAAATAACTTGAACTAGGTCTCAAATTTTGATGCCTCCAAGAGTTGTGTTGTGGAATATGTACAAGGATTCCCAACTAGAATCCATAATCTCACCTAGGGTATAGGGTTTTATACGTATAAACTATATTGCTTTAGACCCTTATACCCCTGTCCAATTTCGGCTCGGATCTGCAAAATTCCGCGTCGGTACCGCGGTCTTGCAGAATGGCACCGCGGTGCCGGAAGTCCTGTAGCCAACCTGAACTCGCGAATCTTTTGGCACCGCGATGCTACATAATGGAACCGCGGTGCCGAAAGTACTACAACAAATATTTTCTGAAACCTTGTCCTTTTCTCGTCCGGACTTCATCTGATTTCTTCTATACTTTCCGGGACTTCTTAGACTTCATTTCTTGGCCTTTTCTTGTGCAATTTACACCTCAATTAAGCTCATCTCATCATCTTTTTGTCATTTTTCCATTTTGGACCACTGTGACTCAAAAGAAAGAAAAACGACTATAATACTATACTAAACACAAACGAAATGAGTAAAATACTAACTAAAAATAACTCAAAAGGTGTATACAAAATACGCCTAACAAACACCCCCAAACTTAACCTTTGCTCGCCCTCGAGCAAAGATCAAAACAAAACAAAGACACAAAAACAAAAGACTCAAAGACTCAAATCAAGCAGCTGCACGAGTACTTAGAAACACATGAACGTCAGTTGGGATAATATGTAGGAATAGATATAGCATGAATTTAGCAATCTAGAATTTCAAGTCAGATATTTTGCAAATTCATTTCAATCATATGTAATGAAAGCATGAATACCTAACCTATACATATCAATTTCATTTAGTTCTATGAGCCTGTTTACTTGTTATTCTCCACTAATCATAGACATACATTCTAGAGATCATCAGGACTTTTCAGGATTGTAATGTAGGCTGAGGCAGGGGTAGGTAAAATTAGGCATTTAGGCTCAACTTACGTACCATAAACATTTTTCTTATTCAATCATTTTGTCCTTCTTTTTGGTACTCTTTTCAGTTCATACCTATCATTTCCCTTTTCTCTTTTGAGAGAATGAGATACATTGTAAATAACAGACACCCTCAAACTTAGACTTTTGCATATTTTTCATTGGGGTGCTTCAAAATTTTCACTCTTTTTTTATCTCTTTTTCAACACTTCTCATTCCAATACTTTTTCATTATCACTTATGACACAACAAAGGAATCATAGGGTGTCAAAAAAATAACTTATTTTAGGCTCAACGGGGCTGACTAGGAGTATAATTTATGTCAGGGTAGGTAATGAATGGTAAGAAGGGCTAACAAAGAAATGCTTGAATTATTTCCCTAAACATGTATATCTTAACTATTTCGCCTCAAATAGCAAGCAAACATACTTCACAAACATTTTTCAATTGACAACACATAGGCTAAGCATCAAATTTTCATGAATTTTTGGCATATCTAACTTAAGTACACAGATTTTAGCTTCTCATTCCATTACATTATCCCACTTATTTCACTGGGCGTTCCAAATAAGCGCAGCATGCATGATTATAAAAAAAAATTGACTCACATAAAACACAAAAACAAACAAAAGACTCAAAAATAGACACAAAAATAAAATAAAGTAAGAACTCCCCCCCAAACTTAAACTACACATTATTCCAAATGTGTAAAAGACTAAAAAATTAAAGGGACGACATACAGACATACAACGGTTCAGAACGGTGGTGGTGGCGGAGGATATTTCACTGAGACGGTGTCTGTGGGAGGAGATTTGGCGATTCAGGGCCTTTGTATTTTTCGAAAATCGCTATCGGTACCGCGATTCTGCATAGTGGCACCGCTGTGCCTAAATTCTTGCGCCCTCTCTGATCTTCTGGCACCGCGGTTCTGCATGATGGCACCGCGGTGCTGAACTCTTGATTCGGTGTTTTTCAGCATTTTTTCCTGCTTCATGTCCCATTCCTTCACCTAGCATCACAACACAACAAAAATACCAAAAGTGAGACTGTTCTAATTAAAACCTTGGGTTGCCTCCCAAGTAGCGCTGTCTTTAACGTCTTTTATCCGGACGCAGTTAACCTTTACTAGTGCCCAGTGAATCCTTCTGCGAACTGCTTGCAATCCGCACAGTCATTGTTGCAGGTCTCACTTTTCCTACAACACTTTTTTCAAACAAGGGCCTCATATCTAAGATTATCCCCCAATTACACTAGACAAACTTGTCTTTTAGCCTCTCTATAATGTAGAGATCAGTGAAACTCCCTACATCTCTGAACTTTTGGGGGTTCCCTTCAGAGTATGGACTTTCTTTTTGAGTGTCAGCAATGACATTTGCTGATGTCCCTTCTGCAATAGGGTGGTCCTCAGTGACATCTTCTTTCTCTACACCAACTATCTCTCCAAATTCCTCAACAGCTTGTGGGTCAGGTTCCACCATCTGCCCACCACTCCTCGTAACTGGGTCACTCGGTGGACTTTCTTGAGGTGTAATGGGTACCATATCCATCAGTTGCCCGATTTGTGGTTCCAAATTCAGAATTTGTCCCACTTGAGTCTCTAAGTTCTGCAAAGAGGATCTTACATCCACCATGAACTGTGTTTGGGCGTTTGTGAGTTCCAATAATGCTTCTCTCAATTCATCTCGATCCTCTGATGGGGCCTGACTCTGTGGCTGCTGGAATTGCCCTTGAGGAGTCTGGGACTGTGTGAGCCTGAGTAAGGCTTCCTGCAGCTCATTTCGATCTTCCTGTGGAACCTGTAGGTTAAATTGATGTTGATGATACTGATGCCGCAGATAGTAGTCGAAGTACTGTTGCCCCTGATAGTAGTAGTCCATTTCTTTTTTCAACTTTACCTATAAAATAAGAAAAACAACAAAAAGTGATAAAAAGATGCTTGCAGAACAAGTTAGAAACTTGTTCCTGGAGCAACCAAATTAGAAATAAAATAACATAATCAAATATATACAAACCAAATTAGAAATAAGATTAGATAATTCGATATTGAAAGTACGTCAGTCCCCGGAAACGGTGCAAAAAATTTGTTAGTGATATTTCGATTGCTCACGCAAGCGTACGCATCGTTCACAAGTAATATAGTCTGGTAAGACCGAATATCGTCCTCAGAGAATGGTTATCAAGTACCGATTATCTAAGCTATGGTTTCTATTTGGTGAACGTTAATTTGTTTGTATTTTTATCTAATAGCTAAGACTAAGTGCATAAATTAAACTAAATTACTTTGGTTTGATCAGTTATGATGGAGATAGGGCTTCATATATCCTCAACTATCCACTTTATTCAATCCTTAATGCAACTAAATGATTCTTCTTCTTCTTCGTTAAGATAGCGGTTAACTAGACTGTCTTATATTCCGGTTAGGACATATAATCACTCAACCCTAGTGCATAACCCTTCTATATTTCTATGATAGGATTTACCACACATGAGGATTAAGAACAATAACCTATAATGCTACACAAGTATCAGGGTACTTTCGTCCGTGATTTTAACCTATGTCTAGTCAATTACAACATATCCAAATCTCTCCTCTCGGTTTTTGATTCGAAATCATATAGGTTATGATAACTAGTGATCAATTAATTATCAAAAATTCATACCAAATATTGACTAAATCTTAATCAAGCGAAGAAGAAATCAAACTACTGCATTAATTCATGAATAACAGTTTCAAGCGATTCATAAGGAAAACCCTAAGAACTAATACAGAATCCAACATGAACTGAAATAAAACAAAGAAAAGAGAAAAGAAAATAACTTGAACTAGGTCTCAAATCTTGATGCCTCCAAGAGTTGTATTGTGGAATATGTACAAGGATTCTCAGCTAGAATCCATAATCTCACCTAGGGTATAGGGTTTTATACTTATAAACTATATTGCTTTGGACCCTTATACCCCTGTCCAATTTCGGCTCGGATCTACAAAATTTCGCGTTGGCACCGCTGTGCCGGAAGTCCTGTTGCTAACCTGAACTCGCGGATCTTTTGGTACCGCGGTGCCGAAAGTACTGCAGCAAATATTTTCCGAAACCTTGTCTTTTTTTCGTCCGGACTTCGTCTGATTTCTTCTGTACTTTCCGGAACTTCTTAGGCTTCATTTCTTGGCCTTTTCTTGTGCAATTTACACCTCAATTAAGCTCATCTCATCTTCTTTTTGTCATTTCTCCATTTTGGACCGCTGTGACTCAAAAGAAAGAAAAGCGACCATAATACTATACTAAACACAAACGAAATGAGTAAAATACTAACTAAAAATGACTCAAAAGGTGTATACAAAATACGCCTAACACCATCCCTCACTAACAAATTTATAATATGGGCACAACATCTAACATGGAACAATTTCCCATCCAAAACAAGATTTGAGTGTTTATTGTGATCTTTTTTTAGAATTGAAATACAAACATCATTGGCAGAGGCATTGTTAACAGTCACAAAATGGATTTTATCATTAATCCCATAAACATTACACACCCTATGAACTTCTTTGGCCAAAGCAGCACCATTGTGTGGTGGAGGGACATTTACAAAAGAGAGTACTCTCTTTTGTAAAGTCCAATTCCTATCAATGAAATGGCATGTGACTACCATATAGCCTATTCTTTGAACACCTGATCACCAGCAATCAGTTGTCAAACTAACTCTATTTACTTTGGCTAAAAGCCCTTTTAATCTCTCCATTTCTTTCTCAAACATAGTAAAGCATTATTTTCTAACCATCCATCTACTAATCTTTTTGTAGGGAGTATAAGCCTTCAAGAATTCATTAAAGACCCTATGTTCAACATTAATAAAGGGGTACTCATGAGCCAAAATCATATGAGCAACTAGTGTTTTGACTTTATCAAAGCTAAACATAAAAGTTTGAATAGAACTTTTCCCCTCAGAAATAACAACACCAGAAAGTTGAGTTTGTTTACACTTATCTGACTTATCTCCATGGATTGGTTTTGGAAAATACTTGCGCCTGAAAGGACTTCATTCAAATGCCTCAATAAGTGAAAAGTAGTGCATTTTTTTTAACTGACATTAATTTACTACAAGGTCTGCATTTGTTCTTCTTTTCACCATAAGACAGTGTAATTGAATTCATGTGATTTCAGACATCTGATCTATTGGATGGTTCAGGAGTAGATAAACAATCTTCAGCACCACCTTCAACATATTGAGACTGTTGTTGTTGTTGTACCCCTTGGCTATCCTCATTTAGAGGAGTATCCTCAACTGACTTTAACAAAGTAAGCATACCCAAGTAGCCTCATGTGCCCTTGCCCTGTTCCTCTTCATCATTGTCAGACTCTAGGTTCTCAATCCCCAAGTCATCATCAGAATCAAACTGGGGAGTATGAGGAGTATCTAATGAATCAATAAAAGATAAAGTCATTTACTAGATTTTTGAAAGTGAAAATGTAATTATTTAATTAAAAGGAAATTGAATTAAAATAAAACAAATTACAATTTACAAAAAACCCTAATTACGAATTCATAACTTTATAACTTGTACCATTTTTAGGACATCCAAATGACAAAAAACAAAGTAAAAAAGGGGTAAAATATGAAGTTAAAAAGTAATTTTAACTTTTGACCGAAAACAAATGTGAAATTGAAACCCAAAATTAAAATCAAACATTAATTATCCTAATTACGGTTACATGCATCAACAATTGAACATCAGAATCATAAGAATTGAAAACCCTAAAAGTTCAAATACAAAACCCTAATTCAAACTCATAATATAATAATCGACGGTCAAAATAAAAAACACAAGTTACACAACAATTACTCAATTAGTATCAATATCGAAAACCCTAAAAATTTAAATCAAAATTTTATTACATACCTTGCAAGTCTGAAGAATTCGGAATCGTGATATTGGGGAGATGAGAAGATCTGAATCTGACATTAATGATGAATGAAGAATCGATGACGTTGGGGTTTGTACCTCCGGCACTCAATAAATTTTGTATACCAAAAGATTTTAGTAGCGGTATGGACAGTCTTTGAGTTGAAATTTTATAAATAGTACTTGAATTTAAAATTTTAAAAAAAGCATTATCGAAGTTAAAATAATATTTAGAACATGAATTTTATCGTGAAAAAATATTTGCTAGCGAAACTCATAATGTTACTTAAAATACACTCAAAATAATAACATATCAATATTTCACTTAAAGTTTCAACTATTGGAGTTCGTATAGTAACTACTCTCTCTATTTTAATTTGAGTGTTTTATTTTTTCTTTTGATTGTCTCAAAATAATGTCTTTTTCTAGTAAGTTAACAATCAATCATCCTACATGACAAATTTAATACTATAAGATTCAAAATCTACTTTTATTTTTTTATATTTTGTGTTTAGTCAAACTAAGATACTTAAATTTGGACGGAGAAAGTAATACTCCATTCGTCTATTTTTATTTTTTCAGTATACTAGAAATAGTTATCCATTTTTACTTGTCTAGTTTGAAAAATCAAGAGATAATTTACAATTTCATACATATTTTACCTTTATTATTAATTATTGAGTTGGAAAGTTTAATGAATTTTTAATGGTTGCATAATTTTTAAAGTATATTTTATTAATTTGAATCATGACTTAATAATTAGGAGTGATATAATAAAATAAAGAACTGAGGAGGGAAGTATTTTATTTAGCATTTCCATGTACAAAAAAAAAGGTTCACATTGTTGAAATGAAGGAAAAAAAGCTAGCAACCTACCGCAGACTTGGTATATTGTTCAAACTTCAAAATAACAAGTTTATTTCTTTAACACGTTTGGCGCATTTACTTTTAATGGGGACAACTTCAACATCAACTACGCCTCTCTTTCAATTTTACTTATTCACTTTGTACATTTCTTAAAAAATAATAATAAATAAAATATATAATTTATCATGATACTTGATGCATAGTTTTAATAAACTTGAAAAATAATTTAAAATGAGTAATTAATATTATAGATAAAATAAAATAAAAAAGATCTTTTCTTGATGTGTTAAACATGAAAATTTATTTTTAGTAACACACCGTAACGAAGGCAGCAGAGACTTTCTATATATAAAAAGGTCAGAACGCCATTAAAGAGCTTTTAAATGTACCCCAAAATTTAACATTGTCTCTACAGGCATTTAATAACTAATAAGCCTCAGTTTTTAAGTACTGCTTATTTTTGAAATATTTATTAGTCCAAAAGTTGTTCCCTTTACACTTATTACGTGGGGTAAGTGCAATGATCTTCATTTCTTGCTTCATGTTTTAACTTGTATTTATATGTTTCTGACTTTATCAAATGTATATTGTTGTAAGAAATTGAATTAGTAAGTTACTTCTTTTATTGTCTAATAATATATAGTCCAATCAGTTCTCTTTACTTAGGTAAGTCCAAGGATCTTGATTCAAATATGCACTTCTAGAAGTATCTTACCTGGTTAATGTACTCTTTGTATAGTTGATGCTTTTAAATACTTAGTTGGGTAAGTGTAATAATGATCTATGTTTCTTGATTTCAACTTGTTTTTAGAGGTTACTAACTTGGTCAATGTTCTAATCTTGATTGTCTTAGAAGGGTGCTGATTATTTTGGAGCAAATATTACACCAATTGATGGCTGAAATTGGATTAAAATTGAAGGCTTTGAACAGATATGTAGTTTGGGTGATTGGTTTTCTTGTTCTTGCTTTTGCCCTTTTTGCTTCAGCTGAGGAAATTGCAAATAGAGACTTTCTGGATAAAGAAAATGGAACAAGTGATGAGTTTGAATCAGGCTCCTTTTTTAAGCTATTCAATCTTCTGCTTCACAAGGGTAAAATGCATTACAAACATTTTTGGCCCGTAAGTTCACTTTCACATCATTACTTCCTTCCCAAAGACGCTGTTAACAGTTTTCTATTTTCAGTGGCAATAGCATATTAATGCATTTAGGGGTTGTTTGATTGTTGGTTAAGAAGTAAGTTATTTATGTATTGGAAACCACCATAACTACGCGTTTGGTAGCATTTTAGTTGTTATGTATAAAATTTAGCACACCAAGTACGGTGTTTGGTTACCAGCTTACAATTCCGCATAAGTGATACATGTATAAATTATGAGGAAATTTATGTATCATTTATGCACGGTAGAAGTAGAAATAATTAATATAAAATCCTGCATTGTTAATATCTGCATAACTCTAACCAGCAACCTAACGACCCCTTAAAGAATAATAAAATTGGGGCTAGCTTTTGTAAGGATCATTCTGTTTAATTTGACGGCTTGAAGGCATAGCCACTTATTTCTTAGGGAAAAGGGCGATCTTTGAGTTTTTCGGAGTAGATGTTTATTACTGAAGTGTAATATGTATTTCAGGACTTGGAATTTGGATGGAGAGTAATTGTTGGTTCAGTGATTGGATTCTTTGCTGCTGCTTTCGGGAGTGTAGGAGGTGTTGGGGGAGGCGGTATCTTTGTTCCCATGCTTACTTTAATCATTGGTTTTGATCCAAAAACATCAACTGCAATATCAAAATGTAAGAATCTATTTGTAACATCAAATATTCATAATCAACATGCTTGTCTTGTTTGTATGCTGCTTTGTGACGGAAATGTGATTCTTTTAGGTTAAGGGGCTTCTTGTAAAATATAACTCCCAAGTGCATGTTAGATGGTTTTAATATCAATCTTGTGCTAATACTCTTGTTTCACTCAAGCTAGGGCAAACTTAGTTGTTGCCTTGTAGACAGAGGCGGAGCTAAGATTTGAAGCTTATGGAATCTGAATCTAATATTTTTAAGTGATTGGGTTCTAAATAATCATCTGTACATATTCAATGGATTTTAAAACAAATACGGAGTTTGAACGAAATACAAATTTATCTGCGTTAGCTACTGCTTCCTTTTGGTAGAATGCGCTATCATGACATATTCGATTTTTGTTACCAGCATGTTCATATAGCTTTAATTTTTTCTGTTTATCTTGCTTTGCAATGGTTGCTTTGATTGTGATTATACTATGTCTTGAGCCGATGGTCTTCCGGAAACAGCCGCTCTACCTACTAAAGTAGAGGTAAGGTCTGTGTACACTCTACCATCCTCAGACCCCATGTGGTGGAATTTTACTGGGTATGTTGTTGTTGGAGTTTGAACGAAAGTTATTGGGTCGGCCGAACCCGTAACAGACACTCTCCCACCGCCCCTGCCTATAGAAGGGGTTCAAAATAGGAAATAATATGAAAGAATCTTTAGAATTATGTGATGTTGAAGAAAAGTCGAACCCGTAACAGACTCTCCCTCCGCCCCTGCCTGTAGAAGGGGTTCAAAATAGGAAATAATGGGAAAGAATCTTTAGAATTATGTGATGTTGAAGAAAACTCACCATCATCTTTTTGTCCATGCTCCGCACTATCTTTGACCATTCTGTTTTCGTTGCCAGGTATGATAACTGGAGCAGCAGCGGCAACTGTATATTACAACCTCAAGCTAAGGCATCCAACACTTGACCTGCCCATCATTGATTATGATCTAGCTCTTCTTTTACAACCAATGCTGTTGCTAGGGATAAGTATTGGAGTTGTTCTCAACATTCTTTTTGCTGAGTGGATGGTTACAGTTTTGTTAATCATTCTTTTCATAGGTAATGATAATTCAGCTGTGATTCTACCTGTATTGTCAATTGTAGTTGTTCTGAATTGGTTAAGGACTTGCAGTTACATCGACTAGGTCATTCTTTAAGGGTGTGGAGACGTGGAAAAAAGAAACCATAATAAAAAAGGTTAGTCTCTTGGACTTTCTTTCTGATTGTAATGTGCATTAGAAATTGTGTTTTTCTGATAAATTGTCCACTCGTGTTTCTTTTACGTCCAGGAGCTCTCCAGACGCTTAGCATCCAGCAGTGAGTTGCTTAATTGTCTACTCTAATCATGTACTCCCTCTGTTTCAATTTGTTTGTCATAGTTCGACTTGACATGGAGTTTTAAAGAGTAAAGAAGACTTATGAATCTTGTAGTCTTAAACTAAAAGTATGTATAATGTACCAAAGTGCCCTTTAATATTATGGTCTTAAACATACCATGTGGGATGTTGAAATTAAAGAGTTGCCAAATTATGAAAGAGACATTCTTTTGAAACAACCTAAAAAGGAAAGTAAGACAAACAAATTGAAACAAAGGGAGTAAATATAAACAGAGATATTTGACCAGTTAGTAATATGTGGTATCGTGAAACTGCAACAGATGCTGGTGCTGAAGATGTTGCGTACAAACTTCTACCTGGAGGTCCAAGAGTTAGAAATGAAGGGTATAAAACACCAGAGGTGATTTACAACCAGTGTCCAATTTTTCATAAACAAGTATTACCTCATGTTATTTTGAACTTGAGTGCCTTTTATTCAACATTTTGTCCCTTTTTAGTCATAAATTACCATTGCATCAACAATTTCTCTAGTTTACTAGAATAACATAATGATGTTTTTAATCTTCATGGTATCCAAAAAGGGAGACCTAAAAAGTTGGATAAGGGAGCATTCAAATAGTTTCTAGGATACATTATACTTGAATGCTGACTTCTTGCGCTTCTTCAGGTCTCAATTGTTGACAACGTGCATTGGAAGGATTTCACCGTACTTATTGCTGTGTGGATCGTTCTCCTTGTTCTGCATATCTTCAAGGTTAATTGCTTTGAATTGATTTTCTGTTTGTAATGCCTTCACATTTTCAGGACCTCCCTCTTGTTCCTACATTATTATGTTTCTGACCAGAAGCTATCATTTTTTTGGGTACAGACGTATGCATCAACTTGTTCAACGACATATTGGATCTTAAACCTCTTACAGGTATTTATTTCTTGAGATGTAAAAGAAACTATCTGTGTGTTTTCTCCAATTGTTATTCTCACGGCTATCCTTCTAAACCTTATGATCAGCAAGGTTCTTCTATCAATAATTTGATCGCAAGCTTCCACTCTATGATATTGATTTTGTTTAGCTTACCAAATGATGTAGCTTAGCACTTTGCGTCTAGGTTTATCTGACATTAAATTACTTCTGTAGTTAAACATACTGAATGAGATTTTATTATGTGTATCTCTCTTCCTTTTGCCTATTTAAAAGATAGCCGGCTATGAAGTTCATGAGGAAAGTTTGCAGAAATAGTATTTACTGCTAAGAGGTACCAAATGTGTTCTGAGGACAATATTTGGTGAGAAAATGATTCAGTGAGAAATCATTGTTATGACCTTACCTTGTTATGGTTACTACACAAACTTGAGCTGCCGATTTGGGTCGATGTAGAAGGTATTAGCTTCTCTATTATATATGATTCTTTTTTTTTTTGCTAATTTTCAGGTCCCTGCTGCTGTAGGAGCTTCTGCATATGAAGCAGTTTGCTTGTATAAGGGAACGAGGGTGGTCATGTCAAGTGGCGAAGCAGTAATAACCTGGAAAGTTCATCAGTTGATTCTTTACTGTTTCTGTGGCATTTTGGCTGGTATAGTTGGTGGGCTGCTAGGTCTTGGTGGAGGATTCATTTTAGGCCCATTATTTCTAGAGCTAGGGATTCCTCCACAGGTGCATCTTCATTTCTCTTGATAGTTCTTGTTTTAGTCCATAACTTTCTGATTTAGCATTTGCGTTTTGCTTAAGAGCTTAATATTTTAGATATAACAGCTTATGCGACTTGTTCGCTATTGAGCACCTCATTAACTTAGTTTTATGACATAGATGTGATCTATTCATGGAAGTCATTGACAGACTAAATCATATAAAAATTGAGAAACTGACATAAATAGCCTCAGCAAATGTATATCTTTTGTATATTAATGTATAATATACATAAATATACATATTTTATACATAATAGTGTATACTTTTTGCATATTTGGCTAGCGAATGTAATTATTTTGTCCGACCGGCCAAATGTGTAACTTTGCCCATAAAAATTGCAAATGCAGGTTTCTAGTGCCACTGCTACATTTGTGATGATATTCTCCTCCTCCATGTCCGTCATACAATATTACCTGCTAGGACGCTTTCCAGTACCGTATGGTAAGGAAACTTGAAAATCTTCACTGGTTTTTATTGTTGATAGTTGAGCAATCATATATTGAACTCCTCATTGGAAGAGGAAACTTGAAGTCTTGATTTTTTTTTCTTAACCACATTAATTTATCTCTATCTTGCAGCCCTGTATTTCGTTGCTGTGGCCACTGTTGCTGCCTTGGTAGGACAGCATGTCGTACGAAAAATAATTAACATAGTTGGTAGAGCATCTGTGATCATCTTTGTTTTGGCCTTCACAATCTTTGTCAGCGCACTCTCATTAGGCAAGTTCCTTTTCTTTTCATTTCGTTTACATATTTTGAGCGATTTAAAACTGTCACTATTCATTAACTACGACTCATTCCCGAACAAGTTGTGTGACTGATTTTATCTTATTGTTTACACGTATTTGGTTACAGGTGGTGTTGGCATAGCAGACATGATTAAGAGGATCCAGGAAGGGCAGTATATGGGGTTCGATAACATTTGTGCATATGGTCCTTAAGTTTTGTACAACTAGTCTCTTTCTGGACTTGTAACAGATTTTGACTTTAGGTGATTTACATATGTTTAGTTGGATGATAAAATCTTTAGCATTTTTGAGGGTCCTGGTTTCAAACTTCCATTGTCTTGGCGCTAGTTAGGAGGTTTCTGTTTTCAAACGTACACATAACAGAGCTTCATTCCTTGTACTTTCATCAGTAATTCATGTAAATAGCTGCATGACTAAGCTGTAAAATAAGCTGGCATATATAGTTCATGAAAATGTTGATAACTTTCATCCGTTCGTGTAAGTTTCTATACCGATGACAGGATGTACAGAGCTCAATTCCTTCAACTTTTACCAGTAATGCATGTTCAAGAACTTTATCACCTCTGACTCTATAGTCTATATGCAGTATAAGTCTTTTATTTGACTTCTTCAAGCAATCTTGCTTGTGCCACTCATAAACTGTTTCGTGTACTTCATCTCTGATTTCATGATCTTGCGCTTTCTAATTATTGTTGATGAGTACTTGTTGACACCCAATTTTGACTCATCTTTTAGTCATTTCTTGCAATTTTAAGCATTTTAGGACACCGCATTTTAATCATCATTTTTTGCATTTTTTACATAATATTCTATGTTTATTTCTTCACAAAAATGACATGGCATATTATTATTTTAAATTAGGCATGATGTCTTTGTTAATATTATGTGTCTATTATTATTACACCGTCGTTTGATTTTAATAGTGTTTGCATCTCTTTAAATAATTAATTGACACTGCATTTTTCTTGTAATTAGGCATTAAACATTTGCTAAAATATTGTATTTTATTATTATTGCATCGGCATTTGCATTTTAATAATTTTGTATCTTTAAATAATTTTCCTTTTAAATAATTAATCCATTTTGCATTTTTGTCAAACCAATCCGTCAGGCATAATCAATCAATCCGCCAGAAATCGAAACCAAAAATGAAGCCCAATACAATTTCATCCAATACCCAAACCCAATACCCAATAACCAATACCCAATACCCAAAGCCCAATACCCTTAAACCCTAAACCTAATCTCACCCTATAAAACCTACCCTATTTCTACCCTATTATAGGCCCAGCCGCAGACCCATTTTAAAACTTACCCTATCACCCTGGGCGAGCCAGTCCATCACTCTCTTTAACCCTAACCTAATCCCTCACACTCAACCCCACTGTCCGCCGCCACTATTTCCGTCGACCACGAACAACCAACTCACCGACCACTACTGTTCCACCACCTCACCGCCATCGCCGAACCTCACCATCGCGGTGGCGTTCGGCGACTGCGTCGTGGACGCCGCCGCCACGCTCTTGCTTGTTTCTATTTTCGTTATTATTATATAACTCGTCGGAGTGTTGAAAACTTCGCATCGCGGTTGGTTTCTTATTGAGAGATTTTGTTGGTATCATTTGGTGGATGGTTTGATTTTCGATTTCTTGTGCATTGTTGGTGTTGGTTGGACTGATTTTGCATTTTTGCATGTCACCGGAGTTCTAAAAACAACTCCGGCGATCTGTGTTGGTCTTATTTTTGTGGTTTCTAGTCGTTGGTCTGTTCTGAACCCCTTTTAATCAATAAGAGGAGGGGTTGGTTTAACCTCCCCAATAACTTGCTATGCCTGAGGTTGAGAAACCTTTTGATCTTGTTGCGGTATTGGAAATGGACGGTGACGACCCCCTTCTGCTGTTTTATCTTGCAAATTTCGTTTTAGTCTGATCATGACCAATCCTTAAGTTATTTTCTCTTGAACATGCTAAGTTGTATCGTTGTCTTTGGCTGCTGATGATGTTCTGTTATTATCTTCACTTTAATTGTTGCCTTCTTTGCTATATTCCGAGCCTATCTCTGTTCTTTGTGTGAACCATTTGTAGTTGCTGTCTGGTATTACTGGCTAATGCAATCTTAGCCGTTTACATATTCTTTTAAGAGTACATTACAAGTGCATTCGCTGAGATTGAGAGTCGTTAGCCCTGTAGGAAATTATTGTGATTTGCTCCAGACACTCTTATGTATTTCCTGCGTGGATCGCTATTTGGTATGCATTGCCTTTATGATTGCTCATTGCGTGTAATAAAGGATCAAATATTGGGTCCTTTGTCTTGAGCAATTGTTATAACTCGATGCTAAATCCTACTACCACATTTTAAAGCTAAGTCATTCCCCCACTTTGCTACTTTGATTTGCCACATTCAACTACTTGGTTGCTGTCTACTACTCTTTGCTATAACTGCATGGCTATTGTCTACTGTCATTAGAAGCTGATGTTCCATTCCATTTGTGATGACTGTTTTATGCTATGTGGGGCTATTTGTTGGATTTTATTCACGGCTGTGACTCTGAGACAGTAATGCCACACCCATGAACAAATTTGCCATTGTCGTTGGTGATCCACCCTTCGTTTTGTGGCCCGCTGTCCACTGAAAAAATGGCGGGTATATTACACTGAACTTTAAAACTCTTTGTATGCTCGAGTTTGTTGCTTGGTTTGCAGTTACTATATTTTGTAGTTTATTGTTTGTTGCATTACAATGCTATTTTGGGCTGAAAATCGCTATATTTTGGCCAAAAGGTTGTTGCGTTTCTGAGATGAAATAATACTGCACTTCTGTTATTTTTCTGGTGCATTTTCGGCCAGTTGGGTCGCCATGTTATAGTATGTGATTACTCTCCCCTTTCCAAATGCTGGCTGCCTTTTAGGAGATGAAAATGCTATATTTTGGGATGAATATGGCTGCTTCTCTGTTTCTATTTCTGGTATCATTTCACTTCTACACGTTGCTGCATATCTTGCAGGTTTTGGGGTGAATCATTTGCTGTTTTTAGCCAAACTACTGCTATGTTCCTCGGTGGCCCGATCTCGATACGTTAAACTTCATTGTTGTGGCATTTGTTGGTTGCTCTGGAAACGTTACACTTGTTGCTGCTGCATTAAAAATGATTCATACCTTACTTGATAAGAATACGCATGCTATCATTTGGATACCCAAAACCGATTCGTGCAGATCTCTTCTTTTAAAAGAATGGATTACTGTACTTGGGGAATTCACTGATTTGAACAAAATACTGTACTTGGTTCCAAAGAGAATAATTATTTTTGAGGCCATGTCCCTTCCTAAAATCTTCCCTCTCTTTTGTTACTTGGTATTTATGCGCTCGCATATTTCATCGTTTGAACAAGATGCTACACTTGCATGGCCGATGAAAAAGTTATCCGTCGATTTTGAGGCCTCCATGATTCAAAGACGGAAAATAAAATAAATGAAGCTTTAGGCAAGGATGATTTCTTCCACTTACAGGATAACCAACATGTGCTTGGGGCGAATTCTCGCATGCACTTGTTCAGCCGCCCTACTTTATATTTTACATATCCGAGCCCTCGTGTTTAAAACTATTCTTTGTTTTGGCGCGGATCCGAAAGTTTTATTTATTTTATTGCTTTTAATAATCTTGCCAATGAAGGAATCCGTCGATTTCCAAGGCCTCCTTGTACAAAAAGCGGATTTATTTGCTTTGTTTGTTAATTTTTGCTATTATTTAAAAATTTATGTATTCTATTACTAATACTTTTACTAAGTGTTTATGCAGGTATCCGGAGATGCATTTCAAAAAGAATGCCCCGGAGTTTATTTTATATCGTATTTAATTTCATGTTTTATTATTTTGCATTGTATTTTATTTTAATTGTAAATTATGTAAAATGCTTAGAATAGTTAGAATAAAAAGAGCAATAAATAATTAACCTAGGTTTGAACGAACAACCGCAAGTTAGCGGATCTTAAAGGATGCCTAACCCTTTAGGATAATAAAGAACCCTGATCCAGAATCTCACTAATTTCGCAGACCATTAAATGGAAGTCAATTGCAGTATTTTTATTGCAATAAACTAAGTGTCCTAATTCACTATAATAATTAGGTGGCGACTCCTTAAAATACATTTTAGGAATCAACCATAGCAGTAATCCCGTTTCGACTCCGGTTAAAATGGGGTGTTACAGCATGGCGACTTCACTGGGGATATCAGGTTCTTGATCATAACATACTCAGGTTAATTAAATATTGCACTTTATTTTGCTTTTATATTTGTTGTAAATATTTTATATTGTTTGTTTTTATTTTGTAATTAACTACTTTAATTGCTACATTCTTTTATTGCTTTCCTTAAATTGTCATTCCGTTCATATTTCCTCCATTCTGGAAAATTAACACTATCACACACTACACGCGAGGTGCGCTTGGTGCATCAGCAAAATTCTTTCTTCAAAACCCAAATTTAGGAGAGTTGGTAATAGACGCGGAGAATCCGGTCCAACCGGTGGCCGCGTAGCCTTCTCACTCGAGTAGTCCGCTCGGGAACCATTGTGTCTAGTAAGCCAAATCTTAGAAAAACTTAAGATAGAGCTATACCACTTTTTATTAAGTCATGCATGCATAAACCTTAGGTGGGTTAATCCTTGGTATTAACGCCACAATTAGAAATCCACCAAACTTGTCGACGGGTTTCACAACCCAACGACTCATTGGCATACTATGTGTAGCGTGATGATGATAGACGGATCAAGCACGGTCACGACACGTCAAAATTGGAAAAAGTGCACCGTCGTTTGGTCGCCATTTCCAACAAAATATTGCGGTTTAACGGCTTGGACCTATTTATCATAATCCCGCGTATTTGGCGTTTAGGCTCACGGCATAAGAGAGGTCCCAAGCATATTAGCACGCGCTTGATTTGCATGTTTTTTGTTTATTATTGTTTGTCACTAGCAACTCTGTACGTATTGTTTAATTCAATAATCGCTCTTTTGTGATTCCGGACTCGAGCATTTGTATTTTTGCATTTTTTGCTTTCACATTGCAATCAGGACTTCTACTGCGTAAATCGCTCTTGAACAACGCGATTTGGACTTTGTGAATCATCAACCACCAGTCCGGTTGAACCAAGCAGGGGAGTCTTTGACTATATTGCCACGTCCTTACATCTTACTATTCTTTTTGTGGCTTGCCTACTCTCACCTATTTGTCATATTTTTTGCAGGAAAACCGTCCTCGCAAATAGACGAGGGCGGACAACACCAAAAAAGAGGAAGAAAAAGAAAAGAAAAAAAAATCATCCCAAGAATGAGTTGAGTTATGTTGACGGAAAGAAGTCAGCTTATTCAACAAAGCATCGCTCTGGGCCTTACATTTTGCATTTTATACATATTTGCAAGTCCAATTAATATGTCTAGTATTGATTACACAATTCTTTATCATGCATTTTACAGCATAATCATTCCGAACTACGCGTGTCTGATTCTCACCGCACGGTGTGATACGTAGGCAACTCATTTTGGGTTCGACACCACACAAAAAAAAAAAAAAAAAAAAAAAAACACATTTCTCACTCATGCATCTCATTCATCATGTTCTCGGGCATTCATCTTATTTTGCATTCGTCCACAGTGGAGAATCATTTTCTTTTGCATAGCTTTACATTACCATCCTTTCATTGATAAATTCTTTTCAAGCATGCGTTTTTAAACATATTTGAATGAACTACGCACACCTGATTCCCTCAGCGGGATACGTAGGCAGCCCTATTCGGGTTCGGTACCATTTAGTCTAAAAAAATACAAAAAAAAAATACTTTATTCAAAAGAAAGAAAAAATGTATATTTTCTTCAAAAAATACAAAAAAAAAATGTGTTATTCAAAAAATACAAAAATATTTTTGTAAGTATTATTGTTTGACTTTGTTAATACCAACACAGTTACAAATGTGCATAAACAAAAAAAAAAAAAAAAAAAACGAGTGATAATCAGCATGGGTTGACTTTGTGGTAAACCATAGATTCTTTTGGTACCTCTTATTCATACCCGCAGATGACATTGTCTTGCATGTTTCCAAGATAAGAATGAAACCGACCTCATCGTTTCATATGCATTGTGTGGTGAGTGTTTGAATAAGTTCAATTGCATTGCATTGTGATCTAGAACTTGGCCTGAATGTTTGTTGAAGCGAAATTCTGAGTAACACTCGGTGTAGGAAATGAACGTAGGCTTTCTTTGACCCGTTTGAGCCTTTTCAGCCTACCAAATAACATTATCCCTAGTACACCCCTTTGAGCCTAAAACCTATTTTTTGACAACCGTATATTACACCTATACCCTTTCTGAGTGCGTACGCACTATCCCTCTCTTGGCCCGACCTCCTCGAGTGCTTTAGAAATGTGCAAATGGCTGACAAAATCCTGCGCTGAAATTTGCAAAGACAAAAATTGTCAAAGTCTCAAAGAATGAAAGCAGAAACGACTTCACATAAAGAGGAAATCAAAAGCCCCGATAAAAAAAAAAGGGGGAATACATAACCCCGAGAAAAAATGGGCTTCAAATGAAAGATTCAAAAGAAATCAATACAGAAAAACTGGGACAAAAAGAAAGTAAGTCAGCATTAAAGCGCACAAATATCAATCATGGACGTAGTCCAACTCTCGAGGAATGATTAGTCACTTTTATCCAAATGATATCCATCCCTTGCCCAAAACCTACATTACAAGCCCGTGACAAGCCCTACATGATCTTATACTGAGGGTTCTCACATTAGTGGATACTTATATGACGGCCAAGCCTATGGTATCACAATTGCGTGCATTGAACATCTTTTTGAGTGTGAGCGCAATTCTTTCAACGTCCCAAAATTCAAAATACTGAAATATATGTGAGATGGGACCTTCTTTCAGTGAGGCATTTGAAACGTGAAATTACGTTTAGTTCGAAACCTTGGATGCAACCAAGTGTGTCGACACTCAGGTATGTTTGAGTCTTATCAAATCGTGTGAATTACACCAGAGTCAAACTCGGTTAGACTGAAAACAATAAAAGAACATCCTTATGCACAATATTAATTGTTGGTATCAACTGGAGTCAGAACGTAATGTCGTCTTCCATTTTTTCAAAAAAAAAAAAAAAAAAAAAAAAAATGCATATTACATAAAAATCATTTTGCTTCACGAACTACGTCTTGACCTGATTCCCTCAGCGGGATACGTAGGCGGCCACATCGGCTTCGGTCACACCGTTAGAAACATTTCTTCCTTGTTTTGCACATGACTCGATTTTGTGCATCGGAGAATTTAGCATCCTCATATATTTTGCATCCATTACTACCTACATATTTTCGGGGGGGTTGCATTCTCATCTACTCAATTGTACATTGTCCATATTTTCGCATTAACTTTTCATTCATTATAAAAAATAAAAAATAATAATAAAAAAATGAAAAAAAAAATTTGCATACATGATCGCTTTAATAGCGTCAAGAGGCAACCTTACCCAGTTTCAACCTCTTCATTACCAGAAACTGGGACATTTTAAGGAATTCAGTGCAAACCAAGAATGCAAGCGTCAAGAGTCAAAGCTACAGAGTCGACACTAATCAACCACTCATTTCCTAAAAAACTCACAAGTTTTCTTTGAGCGCAGGATCTTCATATCAGCAAAGGCAGGAACACAACAGTAGGCCCATGCGGGTTACAAACGCACAACGTCTATGCAATGACGCTATCTCAACCCAGACGCGTCCTGGCGGTGCGCCCTACAGCGCCATTTTATTTTAAGCCTGCAGCGGCCATTCATGTTTCGTCCATGCAACGACGAGCATCTGCATTGCGTCCAAGCAACGACGCCATTTTATTTTAAGCCTATCTGGCGGCCGTTCATGTTTCGTCCATGCAACGACGAGCATCTGCGTGCGTCCATGCAACGACGCCATTTTATTTTAAGCCTGTCTGGCGGCCGTTCATGTTTCGTCCATGCAACGACGAGCATCTGCATTGCGTCCATGCAACGACGCCATTTTATTTTAAGCCTATGCAACGGCTTCATTCATGTTTCGTCCATGCAACGACGAGCATCAACAATACGTCCAGGCAACGACGTCATCAACATTGCGTCTACGCAACGACGCCAGCAACAATACGTCCGACGCGGCGTCGTGGCGTGCGTCTGCGCAACGCCCGGCGGCAATACGCCCGAACGCGGCGTCGTCGGCGTGCGTCTATGCAACGACGCCAGCAGCATTGCGTCTACGCAACGACGCCAGCAGCAATACGTCCAGGCAACGACGTCATCAGCATTGCGTCTATGCAACGACGCCAGTAGCAATACGTCCAGGCAATGACGTCATCAGCATTAAGCCTATGCAACGGTTTCATCAATGTTTCGTCTATGCAACGACGAGCATCTGCATCGCGTCTGCGCAACGACGCCATTTCATGTAAGCCTATTCAACGGCTTTATCTATGTTTCGTCTATGCAACGACGAACATCTGCATCGTGTCTATGCAACGACGCCATCTCATGTAAGTCCATGCAGCGGCTTCATTTATGCTTCGTCTATGCAACGACGAACATCTGCATCGCGTCTATGCAATGACGCCATCAGCATCTACAAACACCATGTCTTTTCCAGCATCACATCACCTGCAACCCAGTGTCAATCGTACTTCGACACTGGGACAAATTTTGAATTTGCGTCGGCATTGTCCTTAATTTTGCAAAGATCACGGAACCCAAAGGTCGCCATGATTCAACATCGACAATTTTGAATGGGCGTCTGCCTGCCTTAATTCTCTAGCATCGCAGCAACCCAGTGTCATCATAATTCGACACTGGGACAAAATTTTGAATCTGCATCAGTTTTTGCCCATTCTTTTTCTTGATCTTTGTTTTAATTCTGACAATGGGGACAAAATTGGCTACAAGTCAACGTCTTTGTCCGAAAACTCTTTCATCATCTTCGGTCAAAGAGGGACAAGCTGTTGACACCCAATTTTGACTCATCTTTTAGTCATTTCTTGCAATTTTAAGCATTTTAGGACACCGCATTTTAATCATCATTTTTTGCATTTTTTACATAATATTCTATGTTTATTTCTTCACAAAAATGACATGGCATATTATTATTTTAAATTAGGCATGATGTCTTTGTTAATATTATGTGTCTATTATTATTACACCGTCGTTTGATTTTAATAGTGTTTGCATCTCTTTAAATAATTAATTGACACTGCATTTTTCTTGTAATTAGGCATTAAACATTTGCTAAAATATTGTATTTTATTATTATTGCATCGGCATTTGCATTTTAATAATTTTGTATCTTTAAATAATTTTCCTTTTAAATAATTAATCCATTTTGCATTTTTGTCAAACCAGTCCAGTCCAGGGCATAATCTGAATCAGTCCAATCCGCCAGAAATCGAAACCAAAAATGAAGCCCAATACAATTTCATCCAATACCCAAACCCAATACCCAATAACCAATACCCAATACCCAAAGCCCAATACCTATTTCAACCCTAAACCTAATCTCACCCTATAAAACCTACCCTATTTCTACCTATTATAGGCCCGGTAGCACTCCATTTTAAAACTTACCTATCGGCCCCAAAGCGGTAGTCCATCACTCTCTCTTTAACCCTAACCTCATCCCTCACACTCAACCCCACTGTCCGCCGCCACTATTTCCGTCGACCACGAACAACCAACTCGCGACCACTCTTGTTCCACCACCTCGGCTGCCATCGAACCTCACCACTGCGGTGGCGTTGCTCCGGCGACCTCGTCGTGGAAGTGACGCCGCTGCTCGCTGCCCGCTGTTTGTTTCTATTTTCGTTATTATTATATAACTCGTCGGTGTTGAAAACTTCGCTCGCGGTTGGTTTCTTATTGAGAGATTTTGTTGGTATCATTTGGTGGATGGTTTGATTTTTCGATTTCTTGGTCCGTTGTTGGTGTTGGTTGGGTGATTTTGCATTTTTGCATGTCAGGAGTTCTAAAAACAACTCCGGCGATCTGTGTTGGTCTTAATTTTGTGGTTTCTAGTCGTTGGTCTGTTCTGAACCCCTTTTAATCAATAAGAGGAGGGGTTGGTTTAACCTCCCCAATAACTTGCTATGCCTGAGGTTGAGAAACCTTTTGATCTTGTTGCGGTATTGGAAATGGACGGTGACGACCCTTCTCTTTGCTTTATCTTGCAAATTTCGTTTTAGTCGATCATGACCAATCCTTAAGTTATTTTCTCTTGAACATGCTAAGTTGTATCGTTGTCTTTGGTCACGATGATGTTACGTTATTATCTTCACTTTAATTGTTGCCTTCTTTGCTATATTGCAGAGCTATCTGTTCTTTGTGTGAACCATTTGTAGTTGCTGTCTGGTATTACTGGCTAATGCAATCTTAGCTGTTTACATATTCTTTTAAGAGTACATTACAAGTGCATTCGTTGAGATTGAGAGTCGTTAGCCCTGTAGGAAATTATTGTGATTTGCTCGCACACTCTTATGTATTTCCTGCGTGACTGCTATTTGGTATGGCTGCCTTTATGATTGCTCGCTGCATGTAATAAAGGACTGAAATATTGGGTCACTGTCTTGAGCAATTGTTATAACTCGATGCTAAATCCTACTACCACATTTTAAAGCTAAGTCATTCCCCCACTTTGCTACTTTGATTTGCCACATTCAACTACTTGGTTGCTGTCTACTACTCTTTGCTATAACTGCATGGCTATTGTCTACTGTCATTAGAAGCTGATGTTCCATTCCATTTGTGATGACTGTTTTATGCTATGTGGGGCTATTTGTTGGATTTTATTCACGGCTGTGACTCTGAGACAGTAATGCCACACCCATGAACAAATTTGCCATTGTCGTTGGTGATCCTGCCACTGTTTTGTGGCCACTGCTGTCCCTGAAAAAATGAGCGGGTATATTACACCTGGAACTTTAAAACTACTGTTATGCTCGAGTTTGTTGCTTGGTTTGCAGTTACTATATTTTGTAGTTTATTGTTTGTTGCATTACAATGCTATTTTGGGCTGAAAATCGCTATATTTTGGCCAAAAGGTTGTTGCGTTTCTGAGATGAAATAATACTGCACTTCTGTTATTTTTCTGGTGCATTTTCGGCCAGTTGGGTCGCTATGTTATAGTATGTGATTACTCTCCCCCTTTCCAAATGCTGGCTGCCTTTTAGGAGATGAAAATGCTATACTTTGGGATGAATATGGGTCGCCTGTTTCTATTTCTTGTATCATTTCACTTCTACACGTTGCTGCATATCTTGCAGGTTTTGGGGTGAATCATTTGCTGTTTTTAGCCAAACTACTGCTATGTTCCTCGGCTGAAAACCGATACTGATACGTTCGGCTTACTGTTGTGGCATTTGTTGGTTGCTCTGGAAACGTTACACTTGTTGCTGCTGCATTAAAAATGATTCATACCTTACTTGATAAGAATACGCTGCTATCATTTGGATACCCAAAACCGATTCGTGCAGATCTCTTCTTTTAAAAGAATGGATTGCTGTACTTGGGGAATTCACTGATTTGAACAAAATACTGTACTTGGTTCCAAAGAGAATAATTATTTTTGAGGCCATGTCCCTTCCTAAAATCTTCCCTCTCTTTTGTTAACAGCTGTTGTACGCTCCCACATATTTCACTGATTTGAACAAGATGCTACACTTGCATGGCCGATGAAAAAGTTATCCGTCGATTTTTGAGGCCTCCACAGTTGCAAAGACGGAAAATAAAATAAATGAAGCTTTCTGGGCAAGGATGATTTCTTCCACTTACACCGGATAACCAACATGTGCTTGGCAAGGCGAATTCTCGCAGCCGCACTTGTTCAGGCTGTCCTACTTTATATTTTTACATATCTGAGCCCTCCGTGTTTAAAACTATTACTGTTTTGGCGCGGATCCGAAAGTTTTATTTATTTTATTGCTTTTAATAATACTGGCCAATGAAGGAATCCCCGTCTGATTTCCAAGGCCTCCCCTGTACAAAAGACGGATTTATTTGCTTTGTTTGTTAATTTTTGCTATTATTTAAAAATTTATGTATTCTATTACTAATACTTTTACTAAGTGTTTATGCAGGTATCCGGAGATGCATTTCAAAAAGAATGCCCCGGAGTTTATTTTATATCGTATTTAATTTCATGTTTTATTATTTTGCATTGTATTTTATTTTAATTGTAAATTATGTAAAATGCTTAGAATAGTTAGAATAAAAAGAGCAATAAATAATTAACCTAGGTTTGAACGAACAACCGCAAGTTAGCGGATCTTAAAGGATGCCTAACCCCTTCCCTTTAGGATAATAAAGAACCACGATCGTAATCTCACTAATTTCGCAGACCATTAAATGGAAGTCAATTGCAGTATTTTTATTGCAATAAACTAAGTGTCCTAATTCACTATAATAATTAGGTGGCGACTCCTTAAAATATATTTAGGAATCAACCATGCGCAGTAATCCCGTTTACGACTCCGGTTAAAATGGGGTGTTACAGTACTCATGTCAACGCTTTTCAATTAACATTGGTTTCCAAGCTAGTTATCTGCATCTCCACTAATTTATTAGGTATTTGTTGCTTCTCACCAACACACGTACTGTCGTAGTGGGTAACTCTGCCTACTCGCTTAGACAAATGAAAATAGATCAGCTAGTATTTTTCTCCTTTTGGTGTGTGTTGGATTTGATCCCTGGTCGTCTCCCAAAGTCTTTTTAGCCTTAGTTCACTGACCACTAAGTCATACTTTTGGGTGCAATAGTACTTGGGGCCAGTGGTGGATAAAAATTAATTATCGGGTTATGTGAATCCAGTACTTCGACCCCAAATATCAATTTACGTTTAAAAATTCATTAAATTACAACAAATAGTATATGTGAATCATAGCTTTAATACTATAACGGGTTAAATGGTAAAAATCTTGAAGGTTGAGCTCATTGAACTTAAATCCTGGATCCGTCTACCGGCTTTGACTTGTCATATACAGAGTAGTAGTGTGTGGGATAATCATCAACCTCCACATGGTCTAAAGAGCATAGACAGGTACACCAAAGTTGGACTTGGAAACTTTACAATCAATCTTTAATATAAGTCCGACACGCACTTTGCAGCCCCAAAAAAATCGAATATCACATTAAATGCGGTTTTATTTATTTCAGCTCTTGGCTAATGGATTAATAAAAGCATTGATAAAGACCAATTGAATGTAGCATTGATAAAGACCAATTGAATGTAACAATTTGAACGTGTATCTGAATTTAGCACCATTTTGCTTTCTTTCGATATAAATAACCTACGTTTACAACAGTTTAATCGACATTATGATGGATCATTAAATTGTATAAATGTCTTTCACAGTTTCAGTTGCATATGTGCCTTTTCCATTGCACTGTGGGGTCTCCCATATCCCAGTCTTTTAACTATTTAAGTTTAACTTCTCCAAAACTTTCTTTAAACATACAATACTGCATACATCCTAGGTTTCTGAAAATATGTTTGTGACAATTGCAAATCATTCACTATACGTCCTCCTCCCAAACCCTTTAAATCTTCCTCAACTCATTTTCCTTCTCCTTCCACCTGCGTGGAAGTTACACAATCCACAATATATATATATATTCTCATATCCTATATTTTTTTCATAAGATAGAAAGAAATCAGAAAATACAGAGAACAAAAGAAAAATTACCTTTAGCAATTGAGGAGTTTCGAAAGGGATGTAGTTAAAGTTTGAAATTTTCATTCGCGATCACTGAGCAACAAAATGTGAGTTTTCTCACTCACAAATTCTTAGTAAAATCTTTTGTTTTGAGTTACAATGCATGTTAAAATATAGTATGCATGTTAAAAATATATATGTTCCTGGAAATATAAGTTGTGATGAATTAATTGATATAAGTATTGTCTTATAACAAGTTTGAGTCTTGTAATTGCGGATTATTTTTACTGAGTTATACTTGTTAGAATTGGATGAAAATTTACAGGATAGTACATCTCTCCTTCACGATGACATTGAGCCCAAGCAGGGCTAAAACCGACATATAGTTTGTGCGATATCACAGTTTAAATTTTTTACCTCGGGTCGACTGAAATTCTGAAGGGGCAGAACGTATAACGTAAAATCTGTACAAATTGGTTCTAAATATGAAGGTTTGTGCTAAATAAAAGTTCTAGATTTCTCTGTTTTCGGCAGTTTGATACTTTACGGGGATTAATCCAACTTACAAATAAGAAGTTATGACTATTTTAAGATTGTGTCTTGTTTTCCGAAAATCCTGGCGAGACAGTTTTCATAAGGTTGTTTCTTGCGTGAATTTGTACTAGTTATATTAAATATTTCATGAGGAAACTTGGGATAGTGTTAGTTCCCCGTGTTACCTTCGACTCGGCGTAAGAAATACTCTATTTGAAGTTACGGTTCAAGAGTTATAACTCTTATAAGTGGGAAAGGCGAAAAGTTGAAAGAAGGAAGTATTATTTGAGTCTTTTGAACATATAACATATATAAACAAATATATAAATGCATTGGATCGGATTGCACGGACCACAACAAATATATAAATGCATTGGATCGGGTTTCACAGACCGCAACAAATACATAAATGCATTGAATCAGGTTGCACGGATCGCAATAAATATATAAATGCATTGGATCAGGTTGCACGTACCGCAATAAATATATAAATGTATTGGATCGGGTTGCATGTACCGCAACAAATATATAATATATTACATGGGATAAAACAGGGGTACTGATTAAACTAAGTATTTCCTAGGACGAGTGGTGAGAAGATTTTATACGTGAATATTTATTGGCTTATATAAAGAAAGTGTTGTAATATGTTTTTCACAACATGCTTATTATTTTTATAATATGATTGTAATTAAAATATTGTGAGGTTACTTTGGATTGTAAGACGAGGTTCTCACTTAGCCCCAGATGGTAGGACTGACTCTTTTATTTAACATGTTTCAGGAAAGCGCGACAGAGGAAAAACTCCGCAACAGGGCTAGCGATCGTCCCACAACCTCATTGTCCCACCAATCCATTACTTCAGATTTAGTGAAAGTTATTCTAGACTAAGTATGTTTAAAGAATCAAGTTTTGTTATCTCGGGGAATGCCCCACATGAGATTGTTTTCTTTTAAGATTCAGATATTTTTATTTTGTATTTGAACTTCCCTTGAGACTAGAACAATTTGTGGATGCACGTGTATGGGCTCGTGCTTTAAAAAAATACATAATAATATTATTTCCGCACCTAGATGTATGTATAATTTAAGAAGAAAAGAAATTAAATGGTTCACCTGGAAAGGGATAGTTGTCCAGTTGTCATCACGCCCTAAGGGAAGACTTGAGAAAAATCAGGGCGTGACAAGTTGATATCAGAGCTAAACCATGTTAGGAGGTTTTAGGGAATTTCCTTGAGTTGAGTGTTTGAACGGTTACTTATTGCGACGGTATGCACGCCACCTTAGTAATAAGTGAACGGTATAACATCCTAAACAGTTTCATTTCTTTCATGCTTTTCTCGTGCCTATCTTGAGTCTTTTCATAGACTTAGTTCTCGTACTACCTCCTTCAAAGGATTATGAAAGGGGATGTGCAACGATAAACTAACCAGATGTGACTGCACTACCGACCGGAAATGTCACGACCCGACTCCGGGGACGCAACTGGTGTCCTACCGGGGCACCCCGACAGGTATACATCAGAGAATAGCAGCGGAACATACATACACATAACCTGTATAAAGTAAACATCACTGGCAAGCCGATAAGGCTGCCTTCCATAAACAATATACTTAATCAAAAGTACAACTTGTTCTTACAGCCCAAAACACAAACGTGACCACAGACCTCTAAGAATACAACTGTGGCGGGACAGGGCCCCGCCATACCCCTGAATGTACACAATACTTATAGCATCAGGGAAGAACCGTACTAACAAAACAAGCTTCCGGAGTGATGGAGCTTCTGACACCGGAACAGTGATCCTAAGAATGAGGATCCACCACCTGCTTACCTCTACCTGCGGCATGAACGCATCCCCCGAGGAATGGGGTCAGTACACAGTATGTACTAAGTATGCGAAACTGGAAAATACTGAAAATACCTCAAGTATAAAATAGCTGGAGACATGTATAAAAGTCAGTTTACAGAACACTGTGCCTTACTAATAATGAGAATATCAAACATATACAATATTGCATGAAAATAGGAAGCTCATGGTCAAAGCAAGGTCATCCGCCCCGCAGTATCATTAAACACTCCTACTCCAGGGACTATTTCACCCGCATAGGTCCTGTGGACCCGCATGAGGTATTCCTCGCATAGGCTGTACTCACCCGCATGGGACTATTTCACCCGCATGAGCCCTACGGACTCGCATGAGGTATTCCTCGCATCGTGGGTAGCAAATCCACGGAATAGGTGGTATAACGTCTTGGGGATTTACCCCTCATTTATACTCTTACCCTGAAGAAAGTGGTATAACGTCTTGGGGATGTACCCCTCATTTATACTCTTACCCTGGAGAAGGTGGTATAACGTCTTGGGGATGTACCCCTCATTTATACTCTTACCCTGGAGAAGGTGGTATAACGTCTTGGGGATGTACCCCTCATTTATACTCTTACCCTAGCTCAACCGACCATCATACATAACATAAATAAGTTAACATATATTAGTAAAAGAAAATCCGGGAATTTAACCCAAAGTACTACATACTTCCACTCTTTTAAAAATGACTCTTTTTCACATAAAACTTTTGGGCAATTGATGCCTTAAAACCAATTTGCCTTTCACAACCTCAAATCATTTATCCGTACTCATTTTACTTAAAGTAAATCTTTCTTTGTTAACCTTTCATAAAGCTAATATAATCAACTTCCCATAAAGTCATTATATTAACGTTATACCTTAGTCAAATACATTTTCCTAAAACCCAAGGGACTTACACTTTTAAAAGGAAAACAAGAGTCATATACTTGAACACGTCAAGTCCCTTAACTTTGAAAACTCAAGACATCCTTAAAACAAGTAAGGGATATCAAACCTTGTACGTCTATCGTACTACATAGGTAAAACCATTCATGCTCAAGAGATAGGAAATTTCCACATACCTCTCCGGTCAATCCACTTGCTAAGTCCAAAATACCGCACGTAGTATGTCAACCTATAATGACCATAATACGTTTATAAACCTCTAGTTTCAATGTAGAATACTCCAAGTTCAAAGTCACTAAATCCTATGGAAAATTGGGCAGCATTTCCTTTGTTTCTACATACTTTGCCACCTTTTTCAAGGCCGAATTCAACATCCAAACACCACATTTAAGGCCCAACAATCCAAACATTTCAAAGGGGATTACACACCTAAACTTGGATGTGTAAAATTCTGCCCCACAATGTATAACAACTAACTTAACAAGTTTAAGGTAGTTTTTAGGCTACAACATGCTCACATAACCTTCTTAACCAATCCTTTCATAACCAAACCACATTTCTTACATGCAATGAATCTAAGAGCATTATTTACTACTACAAGTTCCTTCTTCTTCACATGCAACACAAATAACTAGCTACAAGAGAAGAATGGTTACCTTAGAGCTTTAGCCAAAATTATTCCAACAACTTTGCTAGCCTCCTTTCCAAGAACACCACCACAATAACTCCTACAAGCTAGCCACAAGCTTCCTTCTTGCCACACCTTTTTCAGATTTTCCTCAAGCTTAGATTTCCTCTTGAAATTCTAGAGAAAAGGAAGAGCTTTACTTTAGAGAGAGATGAGAGTTTGAAGAATGACCAAGTCTTCAAGACTTGGTCAATAAGTAGTGCATGCAAAATCAGATGGGGGGGACACTTGTCACCCTCCCATGGCCTTTTTAAAAGAAGAAATCTGGTTTTCCTCAGTTTTTCCGCCAGAAATCCCGCCTCGGCGCCGCGGCCCAGCAGCCGGCGCCGCGGCGCTGAAACTCCTGTCGAACCCCAGAACATTCCAGCGCCGCGGCCCTGCTTTCCGGCGCTCCCACAGAATATCCGGCGCCGCGGCCCTGCTTCCGGCGCCGCGGCCCTGTGGCTCCTGACCGAAACACATTTCTGCCCGACTGCGCACTGAACTTGTAACTCCCATAACTTTCTACTCCGATGTCCTATCGACGAACGGTTGGTTGCGTTGGAAACTAGACTCAACGAACTACGCACTAGGACTTTGAAACACCTGGGAACTCACAATATAACGGGTCATAACCCGTCTCAAATTTGACCAAAACCCGTCCGAAACTATCCATCAACCTGTCCTTCTAAAGTTTTAAGTCTTACTCCCTTTCGTACGCTCTCATACGCATGACCTGAACTACGGGGTGTAACATTCCCCCCCCCTTAGAAACATTCATCCCGAATGTCCCTTCTAGGCTCACTCAATTCACAATCTCAACATAGACCCTCTTAACTATTCTCTCTGCAAATAAAACACTCCACATAGCCACAACATTACTCAAGCATAATTTCCAAATTAAAACTAACAAGCAGGAAAGTTGGTTACCTGGAGGTGTAGGGAATAAGTGAGGATACTTATTCATCATGTCATCCTCCGCTTCCCACGTCATCTCCTCCCTGTTCTCGTTCCGCCACAAGACTTTGACGGAAGCCACATCCTTTGTCCGAAGTCGTCTAACCTGACGATCGAGTATCGCTATGGGACTCTCCTCATAGGATAACCCCTCTGTCACCTGGACATCACAAATCGGGTGCACTCTAGATGGATCTCCAATACATTTCCGCAATATAGATACATGAAAAACTGGGTGTACTGCCTCCAGATCGGACGGCAGATCCAACTCATAGGCAACCTTGCCTACTCTACGGACAATCTGATAAGGCCCAATGTACCTTGGGCTAAGTTTCCCCTTCTTCCCAAATCTCATCACGCCCTTCATGGGCGATACCTTCAGGAAAACCCAATCATCTATCTCAAACTCCAAGTGTCGACGCCGATGATCTGCATACGACTTCTGTCGACTCACGCCAACAACCGCTCTGGATAAGCTTCACCTTATCCATCGCTGTGAATCAAGTCTGGCCCGACCAACTGAACTTCTCCCACCTCAAACCAACCTATCGGTGACCTGCACTTCCTCCCGTATAAGGCCTCATAAGGCGTCATCTGAATACTAGAATGGTAGCTGTTGTTATAAGCAAACTCCATGAGAGGTAAATTATCCCCCCAGCTACCCCTGAAATCAATAACACAAGCCCGCAACATATCCTCGAGTGCGGATAGTACGCGCTCGGCTTTGTCGTCGGTCGAGGTGAAACGCGATCGAGACTCACTTGTGTCCCTAATCCTTCGAAGGACTTCCGAGTTAGCCGGAATGGGCTCCTGCATGCGAAATAATCGATATAGAAAGTCCGTGCAGTCTCACAATCTCTCTGATATACAGTCTAGCATAATCCTCGGCCAAAAAAGTCGTCCTGACTGGAAGAAAATGGGCTGATTTCGTCAGCCTGTCGACAATAACCCAAATGGAATCACGCTTCCTCTGAGTGTGAGGTAACCCTGTAATAAAATCCATATTTACCACCCCCCACTTCCAAGTCGGAATATCAATAGCCTGCAACAGCCCACCGGGCTTCTGGTGCTCAACCTTGACCTGCTGACAATTAGGGCACTGCGCCACGAACTCCGCAACGTCCCTCTTCAGGCCATCCCACCAATACACACATCTGAGGTCATGGTACATCTTGGTCGACCCCGGATGGATAGAGTAACGAGCACTGTGTGCCTCCCCCAGAATCTGCTGACGAAGTCCTGTCACATCGGAAACACACAACCGGCCCTCAAACCTTAGCACCCCATCAGGTGCTACCTCAAATAGACTCTTCTCCTCCTGAAGAGCTGCATCTCAATACCGTACCATAATCGGATCCTCATACTGTCGCCTCTTCACCTCCTCGACGATGGAAGACTCGACAACCTCTCGAACCCGAACTCCATTACTATTAGAATCAACCAAACGAACCCCAAGGCTCGCTAGATGATGTAACTCTCGGACCATATCCGCCTGCAGGTCAGACATCAGACAGACTACCCATCGATCTGCGACTAAGGGCGTCTGCAACTACATTGGCCTTCTCTGGGTGGTATAGAATATCGACATCGTAATCCTTAAGTAACTCCAACCACCGTCTCTGCCGCAAGTTCAGCTCTCTCTGGCTGAAGATATACTGGAGACTCTTGTGGTCTGTGTAAATATCCACATGAACTCCATACAGATAATGTCTCCAGATCTTCAAGGCATGAATCACTGCTGCCAACTCTAAGTCATGTGTGGGATAGTTCTTCTCATGCTTCCTGAGCTGTCGAGATGCGTATGCTATAACCTTGCCGTACTGCATCAACACGCATCCAAGCCCGACACCTGACGCATCACAATAAACCACATATCCGTCTAAACCCTCAGGAAGAGTAAGAACTGGGGCGGTCGTCAATTTCTCCTTTAGCAACTGGAAACTTTCCTCACAAGCATCCGTCTACCGGAACATAGCTGACTTCTGAGTCAGCTTAGTAAAGGTGCTGATATGGAAGCAAACTTCTCCACAAACCTCCGATAATAACCCGCAAGGCCCAAAAAGCTGCGCACCTCCGTTGGTGTAGTGGGTCTGGGCCAAGTCTTGACTGCCTCGATCTTTGCTGTATCAACCCGAATACCATCGGCCCCGATAACATGCCCTAAGAAAGCCACTGAGGCCAACCAAAACTCGCATTTCGAGAACTTGGCATACAACTGCCGGTCTCGGAGGACTCCCAATACCGTCCTCAAATGATCCGCATGTTCCCGCTCTGTGCGCGAATAAACCAGGATATCATCAATGAATACTATAACGAACATATCCAAGAATGGCCTGAACACCCTATTCATCAAATCCATGAATACTGCTGGGGCGTTGGTCAACCCGAAAGACATCACCCTGAACTCATAGTGCCCATACCGGGTCCTGAATGCAGTCTTTGGGATATCTGCCTCTCTAACTCGCACCTGATGATAACCAGACCGCAGGTCTATCTTGGAAAAACACCTTGCACCCTGCAACTGGTCAAACAAATCGTCAATCCTGGGGAGGGGATATCTGTTCTTGATAGTTACCTTGTTCAGCTGCCTGTAATCAATACACATACGCAGCGTCCCATCCTTCTTCTTTACAAATAACACTGGCGCTCCCCAGGGAGAAACACTTGGCCTGATAAAGCCTTTCTCCAGCAAGTCCTTCAGCTGGTCTTTCTGTTATACCCCGTATTTCCAGGGTATGTACGTGAGGACGTACGTAGAAATTTGAGCCTTAAAGTTAGGCAAGCTTCGAAATTGTACACAACTACCGAAAGGAGTCGTTTTTCGACGAAACGTTTCCACAGCTTTCGTAGGGAAAATTCCGGCTATGTCATTTATATTTTTTGCGGATTTTTCCGAAAGATGAAATATTTTGGACCAACGGGAGGGTGACACTTGTCACCCTCATTGGACGACAACCATGGCCTTGGCTTGGACGATTTGGCTTAGTGGGAGTAGGTAGGATATTTGTGCAAGTTGGTGTGGTAGATGGATAAGGTGCACATGGCTTAATCCTAGCCCTACACTTGCCTAACACTTGGATGAATCTTGGCCATTGGTTGGCCATTTCTTGACCTATAAATACCCCTCTAACTTGATGAACTTCTTCATCCAAATATTTTTCTAAGTCTTGAAAACCTTCCCCCTCTCCTTTGTGAAGCTCTCGTCCTACCTTCCCCCTCCCCCCCCTTGGAAGGCCTTTGTGGCCGAGAGTAACCCCCCCTAGCCAAGTTGTGCTAGTCGAAATACTACCCCCCTTGGTAGAAATGTATTCTACAAGTATTGTTATAATGCCCAAAATACTTTAGCCAAATACCTTGTAGTACTTTCCAAAGTACCCTTTATACGAAAAGCCCGGAAAATACTATTATACTTTCCTTTAGCCACTAAACGAAACCCTAAGGAAATCTTCATTGTTGGTTGAAGTTATAAGTAGAAGTTGCGTAGAACTTCTAAGGGTTTCTTGGAGCGGATTGGAGCGCACGGAGTAGGAGCTAAACCTTGCTCAGGTGCGACATATAACTTGGATAATTTTGGGCTTATCGAGGTAAATATCTTGTCCCCCTATTGTAATTGGAAATTACATGATTGTTAGAATATATAGTTGAAGTATACTATATATAGAATGAATATTGAATAGAACTAAGCGTAGTTCTTCGGCAATGTCTTTTGACTTAAGCCTGAATAAGAATTGAACAGTAATCACATAAAGGGATAATAAAGAGAAGAACTGAACTGAACTGTAATTACATAGTGTCAGACATGAGACTTATGTAGCATTACTGTGTAGTAGGATTGTACACGTCCGGTTAGACGTGTTAACCCCCCCCGGTTGGCTTGGTAGCCGGCCTCGATAGAGGAGGAGATTTACGCTGTTGCGGGGGGGAGGTGCTGCCAAATTTTCTGTAGAAATGGAACGATGAGATCTAGATGTTAATAAGCGCCTTGTGGCCTTATAGGTTGAAGTACTACGTGTGGTGCAATCTACGTGGCTTAAGGAGTAGCCGACGGTTTGAAGTACGTGGAGCATTTTGCTATTAGTCGATACTCGTCGCGAGGTATGTGAACCTCTTCCTATCTCTTCTAGCATGATATGTGTGAACTATGTAGTACGGTAGACGTACATGTGCTAAATGTATTTGATTGGTTTAAAACATAAAGTGTTATAACGGCTTTATGGGAAGTTGGTTATAACAGCTTTATGTAGGAAAGAAAATGCTTTGTGGTTTTTAAAAAGGTAACTGATTTGAATTATAACTGGCTTGATAGGTGTTAATAAAGAACTTGAAGTATTTCAAAAGATTTTTGAATCATTTTGAAAGAAGAGTAATACTTGGTTTTTGAAAACTTAAGAGTTATACTAGCTTTTTGGGAAGTTAGGTATAACGGCTTAAGAATGTTAAAAGGATTTCGGAAATGAGAATAAGTATCGAACAAACCACTGCAGCGTTAATAAAGGAAAATGTATTGACTGATGAATCATTGGTAAAACCAGTAGAAACCTCCATCTGCATAGAAGCTAAGATAAGACAAAATGATATTACATTTTCTAGATCATGGCTGCTGTAATAAGAATGTTATAAACAAGAAAAACCTACTCGCACGTAAGACATATATTACTCAGTTGTTCTAAAAAGGAATTAAGTGATCAAGATTATGAACTATGAAATCTTTCAAATAAGGAACTTGAGTAATTGAAACTAGGCAAACTGGAACTTTAGGAAAAGGATGTTGTTACTTGATTTTGAAAAGGAATGTGTTCTGGTTTACTTAAAAACGTGGGTCATTCTAATACTACGGGTATCGGGTGACTTTTGAAAAAGGGAAAGGATCTTTTAAAAGAACTTATCATGTGTAGTACTTGGGAGTAAAATCCGGACTTGGATGAAAAATGAAAGTACCTTGAGACGTGTGAAACTTGCCTATGCTTGTTGTTGTGTAACTTGCCTATGCTTGTTGTTGTGTAACTTGCCTATGCTTGTTGTTGTACTTGCCTACGTTTGCGTATGATAGCTTTATCGTGCGAGCACTGTACTTCTTCACCGAGTCCCATGGGATGGGCCGGGACACGTATTTCATATCATCTTACACCGAGTCCCACAAGATGGGCCGGGACACGTATTTCATATAAATCTACACCGAGTCCCACGAGATGGGCCGGGACACGTATTCCATCGCATTCTACACCGAGTCCCATAGTGGGCCGGGACACGTATTCCATATAATTCTTTACCGGGTCCCATGAGGCGGGCCGAGACATGTTACGTATAATACTGATATATCTAGACTGCCGGCAGTGAGGAAGGAGTTCCACGGGCATGAGGGATGACTTTGAGGGCGTGAGTCCCTGACTTGACATGACTGCTTTTATATTATGAACTGTAGTTTGGTTATCATACATGTCTCCTGCTTTTTATAGACTGTTATGATTTCATTTCTGATATTTCTGATTTCACATACTGCACTGTTATCGACCTCGCCGAGTGCGTTCATGCCGCAGGTAGAGGTACACCGGTCGTGGATCCTCGCTCTTAGGATCACATTTCAGCGTGTTGGAAAGCTCCGTTCCTTCGGAGGCTTATCTTTGGTAGGTTTCCCTGAGTTGTAGTCTCTTGTACGTTCAGGGGTATGGCGGGGCCCTGTCCCGTCATTGTTGTTGTAAAAATCTTAGAGGTCTGTAGCACTGTTGTGGGCAGGGTTTGTAAAAAGGATAATTGTTCGGGTTTTTATGTATATATACTGAAGGCAACTGTTTTGGTTGGCCTGGTTATTTATCATGTCTCTCATTTCATGCTTAAAGTTTTTATTTCCGCTGATTTTCTCTGATGTTGTATCACTAGGGTGCCCGGGGTAAGGCACCAGTCACGGGCCCGGGTTCGGGTCGTGACACTTTCAATTCCTTCAACTCGGCAGGTGCCATCCTGTATGGCGGAATAGATATCGGTCGAGTGTCTGGTGCCATATCAATGCAAAACTCAACCTCCCTCTCAGGAGGGATACCCGGAAGCTCATCTGGGAACACGTCTGGAAACTCTCTAACGACCGGAACTGACTGAAGGTCCGGTATCTCAGCCTCAGTATCGAATACTCGCACCATATGGTAGATATACCCTTTCCGCACCATCTTCCTAGCCTTGAGGTAAGAAATAAACTTACCCCTCAGCGATGCAGTATTCCCCTTCCACTCGATAACCGACTCACCAGGAAACTGGAACCGAACTAATCTCTCTCTACAGTCCACATTGGCATAGCAAGACGCTAGCCAATCCATACCCATAATTACATCAAAGTCCGTCATATCCAACTCTATCAAGTCGGCTAGAGTCTGACGACTGTCTATAGTCACTGGGCAAGCCTTATATACTCGCTCAGCTACCACCGAATCACCCACTGGCGTAGCCACCTCAAAAGTTTTTATGGACTCGGGCTCTATCCCTATTCTACCAGCAATATGAGGAGATATATAGGACAAGGTAGAACCTGGATCTATCAAAGCATATACATCACAGCAAGAAACCAATAATGTACCTGTGACGACATCTGGTGACGCCTCCTGGTCCTGGCGGCTGGACATAGCATAAATGCGGTTCTGAGGACCGCTGGAACTGGGACCCCTACCACGACCTCTGCCGCGGCCTGCTGGCCCGTGACCACCCTGCCCTCCGGGGCGCATAACCGTCGAAGACGAAGATCCAAAGAATCGACCGCCGGTGAACCATCACACTTCCGCCACCTCTGGACGTACAATCTCTCCTCAAATGGCCCTGCTGGCCACAAGAGTACAAGCTCCTGAAGGAACACAACACTCGCCTGTGTGAGACCTACCGCATCGAGCACACTGAGATGGGGGTGGTCTCGATCGGTAGCGGTCTCTGCTTCCCAGAAACCCTAAAATCCTGGAGCCACGACCGCTCTCGAATGACTGGCCGATCGGACCTCTCCCGCGTAAAATCGAGAAGCGAGCACTGTCTTTGGCCGGAAAAGTGGACCTAGTTCGCCGAGGCCGCCTAAATCGCCTGAGACCTCGCTGCCCCGCCCTCTTGGGCCGCCTAAGTCTAGCCGATCCTCCTCTCTCTGTCCTCAATCCCTGCGCATACGCTGCATCTCCGGCAATATCCATCCTCGGCCAAGAGCCACCCCCAAGCATGCAGTAATCATATGACGGTCTAACCCCATCATATATCGATGAACCCTGTCTTCCATGTCAGCTACAATGGTGTGCGCATATCTGGCCAAGGAGTCAAACTCCAGGCCGTACTCTCTGATAGTCCTCCCGTTCTGCCTCAAGGTCAAGAATCTATCTACGCAGGCTCTCCTCATATCAGGAGGTAAGAAGTGATCCAGGAAAGCCTCTGTGAACTCCTCCCAAACAGCTGGAAGAGCATCCTCACTTCTCGACAACTCCCATGACTCAAACCAGTTCAACGCAATATCGCGTAACCGGTAAGAGACTAGCATGACGGGCTCAGTCTCCGAGGCCCTAAGCACCTGCATAGTCCGCTGTAACTGCCGAACGAACTCCTGATGATCCTCCTCGGACCTCGAACCATAGAACTCGGGTGGATGACAACCCATGAAATCCCGAATCCGTAAATGGCTTCGGCTCTGGGTTGGGCCGCTCATCGTATGCGCCGCCGCCACTATCTTTGGTCAATAACCGGATCTGCTCCACGTAATCTCTATACTCGGCTCACGGGCCGCGGATCGAGGCTCCGCATCGCGTCTCGATGGCCGCCGCCACGAACTCGCCGAGGTCGCGGCGTCGTGGAACTTCGCCGAAACATCATCTCCGGTAAAGATCGGGCTGTGCCCTCGTGACCCTCCGCGTCCCACTGGAAGCTCCCTCCGCTGCCTTGCCCTTCTGGGCCGCGGTTGCCTTGCGTGGAGGCATAACTGGTACATAAAGGAAAATATCAGAGGAAGTTCAACCTATATCACAGCTCTATCTTTACGATGGAGTGAAAGAATGGAAACTAATCCTAAATATCCTGCGACCTCACGATTATAGATGTGGTGCACAACACACCGATAATCAAGACTCTACTGAACACGATGTAGACACTTTCCGAGGACTAATCGCTCGATACCACTTTTGTCACGACCAGGCCGGGGCGTAGTGCCCTGCCGGCACCCGACAGTATACATCAGAGAATAGCAGCGGAACATACATACACATAACCTGTATAAAGTAAACATCACTGGCAAGCCAATAAGGCTGCCTTCCATAAACAATATACTTAATCAAAAGTACAACTTGTTCTTACAGCCCAAAACACAAACGTGACCAAAGACCTCTAAGAATACAGCTGTGGCGGGACAGGGCCCCTCCATACCCCTGAATGTACACAATACCTATAGCATCAGGGAAGAACCGTACCAACAAAACAAGCTTCCGGAGTGATGGAGCTTCTGACACCGGAACAGTGATCCTAAGAATGAGGATCCACCACCTGCTTACCTCTACTGCGGCGTGACGCAAGCCAGAGAATGGGGTCGATTACCACGATGTACTAAGTATGCGAAACTGGAAAATACTAAAAATACCTCAAGTATAAAATAACTGGAGACATGTATAAAAGTCAGTTTACAGAACACTGTGCCTTACTAATAATGAGAATATCAAACATATACAATAATGCATGAAAATAGGAAGCTCATGGTTAAAGCAAGGTCATCCGCCCCACAGTATCGTTAAACACTCCTACTCCTGGGACTATTTCACCCGCATGGGTCCTGTGGACCCGCATGAAGTATTCCTCGCATAGGCTGTACTCACCCGCATGGGACTATTTCACCCGCATGAGCCCTACGGACTCGCATGAGGTATTCCTCGCATCGTGGGTAGCAAATCCACGGAATAGGTGGTATAACGTCTTGGGGATTTACCCCTCATTTATACTCTTACCCTGAAGCAGGTGGTATAACGTCTTGGGGATGTACCCCTCATTTATACTCTTACCCTGGAGAAGGTGGTATAACGTCTTGGGGATGTACCCCTCATTTATACTCTTACCCTGGAGAAGGTGGTATAACGTCTTGGGGATGTACCCCTCATTTATACTCTTACCCTAGCTCATCATACATAACATAAATAAGTTAACATATCTTAGTAAAAGAAAATCCGGGAATTTAACCCAAAGTACTACATACTTCCACTCTTTTAAAAATGACTCTTTTTCACATAAAACTTTTGGGCAATTGATGCCTTAAAACCAATTTGCCTTTCACAACCTCAAATCATTTATCCGTACTCATTTTACTTAAAGTAAATCTTTCTTTGTTAACCTTTCATAAAGCTAATATAATCAACTTCCCATAAAGTCATTATATTAACGTTATACCTTAGTCAAATACATTTTCCTAAAACCCAAGGGACTTACACTTTTAAAAGGAAAACAAGAGTCATATACTTGAACACGTCAAGTCCCTTAACTTTGAAAACTCAAGACATCCTTAAAACAAGTAAGGGATATCAAACCTTGTACGTCTATCGTACTACATAGGTAAAACCATTCATGCTCAAGAGATAGGAAAGTTCCACATACCTCTCCGGTCAATCCACTTGCTAAGTCCAAAATACCGCACGTAGTATGTCAACCTATAATGACCATAATACGTTTATAAACCTCTAGTTTCAATGTAGAATACTCCAAGTTCAAAGTCACTAAATCCTATGGAAAATTGGGCAGCATTTCCTTTGTTTCTACATACTTTGCCACATTTTTCAAGGCCGAATTCAACATCCAAACGCCACATTTAAGGCCCAACAATCCAAACATTTCAAAGGGGATTACACACCTAAACTTGGATGTGTAAAATTCTGCCCCACAATGTATAACAACTAACTTAACAAGTTTAAGGTAGTTTTTAGGCTACAACATGCTCACATAACCTTCTTAACCAATCCTTTCATATCCAAACCACATTTCTTACATGCAATGAATCTAAGAGCATTATTTACTACTGATTGGATCTGGATCTGGATCTTGTCTTTGAGATCCGTATCCGGTCCAGATCCGACCCGTGAATCCGTTTTTTATTAAATTAATTATACATTTATTATTTATACATCATGACACCGAATCCTTTGTAATCTTAATTTTATTTTATATTCAAAGGGCCGAAGGCCATTATTTTTTTAATTGAGACACGTTTTGCGTGTTATTCTTTAATCATTATATTAATCATTTATGTGGTACTTATGTAGTAGCTTAGGTATTGATAAGATTGTTTCTCACTACAGCATTAGCCAATAGACATAACAATTGTCAACAATGTCATTTAGTCCTAATTTAC
The DNA here is from genome assembly GCA_029844215.1 of Przewalskia tangutica. Taxonomy (NCBI): domain Eukaryota; kingdom Viridiplantae; phylum Streptophyta; class Magnoliopsida; order Solanales; family Solanaceae; genus Przewalskia; species Przewalskia tangutica. The sequence goes on from CM056725.1 coordinate 80,892,619, forward strand.
GGATGCATTCACCATGATTTTGTTAAATTAAATTGACTCTTTTTCTAGAAAAATTGGACTGATTAGAAGGTATAACTTAATAATCAGTCACTTTGATTTGGATCCAGATCCGATCCGTGGATCCGGTGGATCCGATGGATCTGGATTTGGATATGATTTTATGGACCCTGTGGATCTGGATCTGGATATGGATACATGTATGTAAAATGGATCTGGATCTGGATCTAGTAGGATCCGGTCCAGATCCTACCCGTTGCCATCCCTAGCCACAAGCATCCTTCTTGCCACACCTTTTTCAGATTTTCCTCAAGCTTAGATTTCCTCTTGAAATTCTAGAGAGAATGAAGAGCTTTACTTTAGAGAGAGATGAGAGTTTGAAGAATGACCAAGTCTTCAAGACTTGGTCAATAAGTAGTGCATGCAAAATCAGATGGGGGGGGGGGGACACTTGTCACCCTCCCATGGCCTTTTTAAAAGAAGAAATCTGATTTTCCTCAGTTTTTCCGCCAGAAATTCTGCCTCGGCGCCGCGGCGCTGAAACCCCTGCCGACTCCCAGAACATTCCGGCGCCGCGGCCCTGCTTTCCGGCGCCGCGGCGCTGCAACTTCAGCGCTTCCTCAGAATATCCGGCGCCGCGGCCCTGTGGCTCCTGACCGAAACACATTTCTGCCCGACTGCGTACTGAACTTGTAACTCCCATAACTTTCTACTCCGATGTCCTATCGACGAACGGTTGGTTGCGTTGGAAACTAGACTCAACGAACTACGCACTAGGCCTTTGAAACACCTGAGAACTCACAATGTAACGGGTCATAACCCACCTCAAAGTTGACCAAAACCCATCCGAAACAATCCATCAACCTGTCCTTCTAAAGTTTTAAGTCTTACTCCCTTTCGTACGCTCTCATATGCATGACCTGAACTACGGGGTGTAACAGGAAAGGTAGGAGCCCAGTCAGTACTAGATAGACTATGAGGCGAATGTTATGAGAAGAAGGGAACCTATCTACACAGGGAAGTACTCCAAGTCCGACCCAATAGTATTTCTCGATGAGGTAGAAAACCTATTATTTAGTGGACGACGCAGGGGTATGGTGGAGAAATTTTAGTAGAAATTGTTCCCCGATGTTACACCCCGTAATTCCAGGACATGTATATAAGAACGTACGTATGAAATCCGGACGTTAAGATTTGAGACTTGTAGAATTTATCAGAATTATGAAAATGTCGGGAAGCGAAATTTTACGACGAATGGGAGGGTGACACGTGTCACCCACTTGGATGGTCTTGCTCGAATTAGACCAAGGGTAGAGTGGTCAATTGACCAAAGCTTAGATGATCAAGTCTTGACTAAGCTAGAGCTTGGTATAATTGACTAAGTCAATGAGCCACTTGACTAGATTTTTTTTAAATGAAATTCATCCAAGCCACACAAATGTTTTAATCTAGACCCTCCATTGCTTTATATAATCATCCTAAGTAGCAAGACTTGTCTCAACACTTAGAGAAATTTTCAAGAAATTGAGCTTGCATTGAGAAAGCTCTCGGGTTCACCTTTCCTCCACACAAAACAAATTTCGTTTGTGGTTCATAATTCACAATACTTTAACCCAAGGTTCCTAAGGGTATTGTAAGAATATCTCAATAGAAAGATTCCAGAAAAACTACGCTTTCACGTTAGTCGCAAAGTGAAAACCTAAGTTGTCTTCATAAGTTTTGATTGGAAATTGAAGGAAAGTTGTTTATAAACTTCTAAGGGCTTCAAATAGCGGATTGGAGTGGGAAGGAAAGGAGCTAAGTTGCTAAGGAGCGACTTTGGATCTTGAAGTTACATTAGGGCTTATCAAGGTAACAATCTTGTCCTCTTAAGTGATTGAAGATTACTTATTGTTGTAGTCATATATATATGCAAGCATGAGATATATATAATGGATATTGAAATGTTATGAATTATGTGGATGGAATCCGAAACTAGCATGATTTAGCCTTTAAGATTGTAATTCAATTTAGTTACTAGTTTAGTCGTCGCATGTTATCTAAATAGAAGATTGTAGTTGTTATAATCGATTGCGGCTATATAACATGTTAGACTAAACAACTTGGATTAAAAAGGAATTGGTAAAGACTTTACATTGTTGTTGCATTGTAGCCCAGAGTGGCATTGAAATGTTGGACAATTTGGATATCGATTGTGGGGCAGAATTTTACACGTCATGTGCGGCGTGTAATTCCCTTTGATTGGTTGATGTGTTGAGCCTTAAATGTGGCATTTGGTTATTGATTTCGGGCCTTGAAAAAGGTGAAAAAGTATGTAGAAACAAAGGAAATGCTGCCCAATTTTCCGTAGAATAAGTGACTTTACACTTAGAATATTCTACGTTTGAAGCTAGAAGTTAATAGATGTATTATTGGACTTAGCAAGTGGATTGAACCGAAGAGGTATGTGGAACTTTTCTTATCTCTTGAGCATGAGTAGTTATAAATGTATAATACGATAGACGTACGAGCTTTAAATGAATTCAGTTTCATTTGATATCCTTGACTTGTTTTAAGAATGTCCAAGTTGGTTGAGTTAGAGAATTAACTCACTTGTTTTTAAAGGATAAAAATGCCTTAGTTTCTAAAGCATAAAGTTAGTATAACGGCTTTATGGGAAGTTGGTTATAATAACTTTATGGAAAGTTAAAATAATGGTCTACTCTAGTGATGTAAACAAAGATAAACGAATTGAAGTGAAGAAAAACAAATTGATTTAAAGGCATCAATTGTTTAAAGTTTTAAAGTAAAAAGTCACTTGATTTAGAAGCCTAAAATGTATGTCTAAAAATGTAGTGACTTGTTTTGAAATGTAGACAAGCCTTGATACTACGGGCGTTAGTATCTTGGGAATTTTATACAAGAAATAGTCATTTTTGAAAGGATAAAAGTACATAGTACTTTGGGTTAAATTCCCGGATTTTTAATGACATGTTAGTTCCTTAAGTTAAATAAAATGAGAGTGCATGATAATTACGGCTAATAAGAAGTTAGGGGATTTCTTAACTTGCTTATGATAGTTATGATAAGCCGGTGGTGCTTATGTTATGTATGATAAGACGGTGGTGCTTATGTTATGTATGATAGCCGGTTGTGCTAATGTTATGTTATTCTTGCGGGGTAAATCCCCGGGTTACTACTTATTCTATGGATTTGCTACCCATGATGCGAGTGCGGCGTTTGTACTCATTGCGGTTCCACCGGGCCTATGTGGGTGAAATAGTCCTATGCGGGTGAAATAGTCCCATGCGAGGCGGATGACCTCATTGCAGGTCCACATGACCTATGCGGGTGAAATAGTCCCAGGAGTAGGATTGCTTAATGATACTACGGGCGGGTGGCCCTAATTTGATCATGAGCCTCCTATTTTTATGCATTAAAGTATACTCTTGTTTACTCTCATTATTAGTAAGGCACAATGTACTGTTATTTGAGTTATCATACATGTCTCCAGTTTTATTTTAGACTATATGATTTCATTTCAGTACTTTCAGTTTTACATACTTGGTACATCTGTTGTACTGACCCCCTTTCCTCGGGGGCTGCGTTCATACCGCAGGTAGGGGTAAGCAGGTGGTGGATCCTCACTCTTAGGATCACTGATCAGTTGTCAGAAGCTCCATTTCTCCGGAGGCTTGTGTTTTGGTACGGTTTCCCTGATGTTGTGGATTTATGTACATTCAGGGGTATGGCGGGGCCCTGTCCCGTCACAGTTGTTATTCTTAGAGGTCTGTAGTCATATCTTGTGGATTGGGTTGTAAGAACAAAGATGTAACTGTTTTCTTTTGGGTTATGTATATTTTACGGAGGGTGGCCTTATCGGCTAACCTGTTGATATTTAATGTCTAGTATTTTATGAGTTCATGTATGTTCCGCTGCTATTCTCTGATGTATACCTGTAAGGGTGCCTGTAGGGCACGATCGCCGCCCGGTCGAGTCATGTCAAAAGTGGTATCAGAGCAGTTAGTCCTCGGAAAATGTCTACAGACCGTGTCTAGTAGAGTCTTGATTATCGGTGTGTTGTGCACCACATCTATAATCAGGAGGCTGCAGGACATTTAGGATTGGTTTCCATTCTTCTCTCTCTGAGATCGTGCAGTAGAGCTGTCTTATTAGGTTGAATCCTCTCTGACCTATTCTTATGTATCAGTTATGCCTCCACGGAAGGCGACCAGGGCCCAGAAGGGCAAAGCAGCAACATGAGTTGCTAGCGGTACGCAGAGGGTTACTAGGACTCAGGCACAGACTATGCCTGAGGTAGTAGACGGGTCGGCGAGTTCAGCCACGCCGGCGATAGAGAGCCGAGAGCGTAGTAGCTCCAGAGGTTACGATACACGAGCCTCGATTCGCGGCAGGCGAGTATAGAGATTATGGAGAGCAGATCAGTTTATTGACTAGCATAGTGGCAGACTGGCAGGGCAGCGCCGACAGGAGCAGATGGCTAACCCTAGAGCCGTCAGTTTGAGGATTCGGGATTTTTTGGGTTGTAATCCACCCGAGTTCTATGGTTCGAGATCTGAGGAGGATCCTCAGGAGTTCATTCGGCAGGTACAACGGACTATGCAGATGCTTAGGGCCTCGGAGACAGAGTCAGTTGTGCTAGCTTCTTACCGGTTGCGCGATATTGCGTTGAACTGGTTTGAGTCATGGGAGCTGTCTAGAGGTGTGGGTGCTCTTCCAGCTATTTGGGATGAGTTCACATAGGCCTTCCTTGATCACTTTTTGCCTCCTGAGACGAGGAGAGCCCGCGTGGATAGGCTCTTGACATTGAGACAGAATGGGAGGACTATCAGAGAGTACAACCTGGAGTTTGACTCATTGGTCAGGTATGCGCTCACTATTGTAGATGACATGGCGGACAGAGTTCACTGCTATATGATGGGGCTAGACCGTTATATGGTTAATTCATGCCTGGGAGTGGCCCTTCAGCCAGGTATGGATATTGCCAGGATGCAGGCTTATGCACAGGGGATCGAGGACAGAGAGAGAGAGGACCAGACCAGGCCGGCCAAGAGGCTGGGGCGGCGAGGTTTGAGTAACTTTCGAGGCGGACAGCCTCAACAGCAGGCTCAGTCTACATTTCAGCCGGCACAGAGTGCTCCTTCCCGGTTTTTTGGCAGGAGGTTTGATCAGCCGGGTTATTCGGGAGCAGGTCAGGGCTCCAGGGCTTCGGGTTCCCAGGGGAACCGGGGTTCTAGTCAAATGAGGCCACATCTACCTCGGTGTGGTCGATGTGGTAGGTCCCATCGTGGGGAGTGTCGTATTTCTCCAGGAGCTTGTTACTCTTGCGGCCAGCAGGGTCATTTGAAGAGAGATTGTCCGACCAGAGGCAGCATGGGTGGTATGATTCAGCCTACAGGATAAATTATCGGGTCTTCATCTTCTGTGGTTATGCGCCCCAGAGGGCAGGGTGTTCACGGGCCGGCAGGACGCGACAGAGGTCATGGTGGAGGTCCTAGTTCTAGCGGTCCACAGAACCGCATATATTCCTTAGCCAGTCGGCAAGATCAAGAGGCTTCTCCGGATGTCGTCACAGGTACATTATTGATTTCATGCTGTGACGTTTATGCTTTGATAGATCCAGGTTCTACATTGTCTTATGTGTCCCCTCTTATTGCTGGTAGAATAGGGATAAAGCCGGTGTCGATAGAGCCTTTTGAGGTAGCTACGCCAGTGGGTGATTCGGTGTTAGCTGAGTGGGTGTACAAAGATTGCCGGTGTCCATATACAGTCGTCAGACCCTAGTAGACTTGATAGAGTTGGAGATGACAGATTTTGACGTCATTATGGGTATGGACTGGTTGGCTTCTTGTTGCCAACGTTGACTGTAGAGACAGGATGGCCCGATTCCAGTTTCTCGGTGAGCCGGTTATCGAGTGGAAGGGCAATACAACATCGCCGAGGGGTAGGTTTATTTCTTACCTCAAGGCTAGGAAGATGGTGCAGAGAGGGTACATATATCATCCGTTCGTATTCGTCTGAGACCGAGTGCCGCTTCTTGATCCCGGTGGTTAAAGAGTTTCCGGATGTATTCCCAGATGATCTCCCAGGTATTTCTCTAGAGCGGGAGATTGAGTTTTGTATTGATGTACTGCCAGACACTCGTCCTATATCTATTCCGCCGTACATGATGACACCTACAGAGTTGAGGGAGTTGAAGGATCAGCTGAAAGATTTGCTGGAAAAAGGCTTTATTAGGCCTAGTATTTCTCCCTGGGGAGCACCGGTTTTGTTTGTGTTACACCCCGTAGTTCCAGGGTATGTATGTAAGGACGTACGTACGAGAATACGACATAAAAATTGGAAAAGAAGAAAGATGTGATTTTTCGACGGAAAAGTTTCCGGATTTTGTGAAGGAAAAAGGTTCGTTAATGGGAATTGGATTCCCAGATTTGGTATTTAGACTTCTTGGAATATTAGAGAATTATGGAATTTTATTTCCGGAATTGGTCACGTGGGGCCCACGGGAGAAATTTACGGTTTTGTGGGGCCCACATTGTGTTCGAGATTTTGGCCATAATGGATATTTCCGGAAGATGAAATATTTTGGACGAATCGGAGGGCGACATGTGTCACCCCCATGTGGCCTTGTGGCCGAAATTGCTTGACAAGTGGCCTTGTCTTGCAAGATATTTTGTGTAGGACAAGTGGCTTGTGGGGCCCACACACACTTGTCCCCAATCTCAACCACACACTTGCTTTCATCCTAGCCCTTGGTTGTCCTATATATGCACTACTAGTTGATGAAATCTTCCACACTTAGGTTATTTCAAGACTTGAACAATACTCTCTCCCTTGCCTTGTGGTTTCGGCCATGACCCTTTTCCTTCACCTAAATTTGTCCAACAATTCTTAAACTTTTAAGTGTTCTTCCTTAAGGTGTTAGGAAGATGGTGAACCAAGAGTTAGACAAGATTTCACACCCCTAACCTCAACTTGATGCCTTGGCCGAAAGTTCCAAGTTTGGAACCCTAAGTGTTCTTCACTTTTTGGAGTTGAATCTTGAAGAGAAGTTAGTTAGGAGCTTCTACGGGTTGCTTATAGAGGATTGGAACGTAAGGATTTGGAGCTAAACTTGCTAAGGAGCGACTTTAAGTTCTTGGATAATTTTGGGCTTTTTGAGGTAATGAACTTGATATTCTTTGTGAAGTTGGATATTATATATGTTGGAAGTATATTATGGAGTATGTAATATGTGGAATGAATTTTGGAAAGAATTGGATCTTGTAAGCTTGTTGAAATGGAAATTGACATGTTAGCCATTAAAATGGTAAAAACGTATCTATTACATGTCAACAGTAATAACAAAGTAACTATAACTTATATGAAGATTGGAATATAAGTTGGAGGATTAAAGAAGTAATTCTGGCATTCTAGCCGAGAAATTGGATAAAAGTATGATTATTGTAAGTTGGCCAAGAACACCAACTAATGGACTGTATTTACATTGGACTGTATTTACATTGGACTGTATTTACTTTGGACTGTATTTACATTGGACTGTATTTACTTTGGACTATGGACTTGTTCCATTTCGGTTTTTATGTTGTTGTTGTTTAAGGGGAAGATTGTTTAACACGTCCGTTTAGGCGTGTGATCCCCTTCTTTAGTTGTTGAATTGTTGCGCCTTAAATGTGGCATGTTGGTTACTGTTATCGGGCCTTGAAAAAGGTAGAAAAGTATGTAAAAACAGGGGAAGTGCTGCCCGATTTTCCGTAGAATTAGAGGGCTATTAATTGGTATACGTCTTCAATGGTAAGTAAGGTTTGATAGAAGTACTAAGACCATTTTAGGATTGAAGTACTACGTGTGGCGTGATCTACTTGGCTTAAGGAGTAGCCGACGAAGTTGAAGTACTTGGAGCTTTTTGCTAATCTGTCGATAATCGTCGCGAGGTATGTGAACCTCTTCCTATCCTTTCTAGCATGATTGTTGTAAACTATGTAGTACGGTAGACGTACGTGTGCTAAACGAATTTGGTTGGTTTAAAACATAAAGTGTTATAATGGCTTTATGGGAAGTTAGTTATAACGACTTTATGTAGGTAAAAGAATGGTTTGTTGATTTTAAAAGGTAAGAGACTTGACTTATATTTGACTTGATATGAAATGTTAAGAACTTGAATTGTGTTAAAAAGTTATGGAACCACATTCTTGAGTAATGAGTATTTGGTCTAAAAAAAGGAATAAGTTATATTGATTTCGGGAATGAGAATAAGTATCGAACAAGCCATTGCAGCGTTAATAAAGGAAAAAGTAATGACAATTAATTATATTAAAACAAGTAGAAACCTCCATCTGCATAGAAGCTAAGATAAGACAAAATTGTATTACATTTCCTAGATCATAGCTGCTTTAATAAGATCATTATAAACAAGTACTGATTTTCTTAAATTCCAAAGTAAGAAACTTGATTTATAAAAGAGAGAGACTTGAGAAATTGAAGTGTTTTTGTTTAATAGGAAGGCATGGTTTTGTCTTAAGTTGGTTTAAAAAGAAGGCATGGTATTGTCTTGGTTTATTCGAAAAGAAGGTATGTAAATTGTTTTGGTTTACTTAAAAAGATAGTTACTCTATTTTGATACTACGGGTATCGTGTGACCTTTGTAAAAGAAATGGATCTTTTTGAAAGAATTAAAGTACGTAGTACCTTGGGGTTAAAACCCGGATTTGTTGTCATAAAATGAAAGTCTATGAGTACGTTGAACTTGCCTAAGCTTGTTGTGATAGCCTTTGTTGTGCAAGTGTTTGATTATGTGCTACCGAGTCTCTCGATGGAGGGCCGGCTATCTGGTTGATTGATGGACATACTGACACGATGGGTGGCCCACGGGTATGCTTCCACTATATCGATCCTTTTGGACATACTGACACGATGGGTGGCCCACGGGTATGCTTCCACTAGGAGTGTTATCTTGTTATTTATTTTGGACATACCAGCCGTGACGGAGGATTCCACGGGTATGCTTCCATTGTGATTGATCTTGGCCATGCTTATACGATGAGGGATTCCGGGGCATGCGGCCAGGATGCGGGTTAGATGCCCGGGCGTTTCATTACTCCATGGCCATGCTTATACGATGAGGGATTCCGGGGCATGCGACCATGTTATATTTTTACTCCATGGGCTAGCTCCCCATGAAGACATGCGCCTACGATGAGGGATTCCGGGGGCATGTTATATTATTACTCCATGGGCTAGCTCCCCATGAAGACCTGCGCCTACGATGAGGGATTCCGGGGGCACGTTATGGCCATGCTTATACGATGAGGGATTCCGGGGCATGCGGCCACGTTATATATATATATGTGTGTTGTATATGTGTACGCCGACAGTGAGGTAGGATGCCACGGGCGCGTCACCTGGTTATATGTTACACATACGGATGCCGACAGTGATGGAGGATTCCACGGGCAAGAGGTATATATATATGTATTGTATATGTGTACGCCGACAGTGAGGTAGGATGCCACGGGCGCGTCACATGAGTATGATTTATGTCATAGACTGCCGGCAGTGAGGAAGGAATTCCACGGGCATGAGTGATGACTGTGAGGGCGTGAGTCACTGACTTGACATGACCGCTTATATGTTGTGTACTGTAGTTTAGTTATCATACATGTCTCCTGCTTTATATAAACTATTATGATTTCATTTACAATATTTTTCAGTTTCACATACTTGGTACTTGTTGTACTGACCTCCTTCGGGGGGCTGCGTTCATGCCGCAGGTAGAGGTACTCCGGTTGTTGATCCTCGCTCTTAGGATCACCGTTCTGCTTTTGGGAAAGCCCCGTTTCTCCGGAGGCTTATCTTTGGTATGATTTTCCCTGTCATTGTAGGTTTATGTACATTCAGGGGTATGGCGGGGCCCTGTCCCGTCATAGTTGTTATAAAAACTCTTAGAGGTCTGTAGTATTGTTGTGGACAGGGTTTGTAAAGGATGTAACTGTTCGGTTTTGATAATTATACAGAAAGGCGACCGTTTTGGTTAGCCTGTTTTATATTTCATTGTTTCATATCTGTAAGTTTTTATTTCCGCTGGTTTTTCTCTGATGTATTATCACTAGGGTGCCCGGGGTAAGGCACCAGTCGCGGGCCCGAGGTCGGGTCGTGACAGTTTGTTAAAAAGAAGGATGGGACGCTGCGTATGTGTGTTGACTACAGACAACTGAATAAGGTAACCATCAAGAATAGATACCCCCTCCCCAGGATTGATGATTTGTTTGACCAGTTGCAGGGTGCGAGGTGTTTCTCCAAAATAGACATGCGGTCCGGTTATCATCAGGTGCGAGTTAGGGAGGCAGATATCCCGAAGACTGCATTCATGACCCGGTATGGGCACTATGAGTTCAGGGTGATGTCTTTCGGTCTGACTAACGCTCCAGCGGTATTTATAGATTTGATGAACCGGGTGTTCAATTCATTTTTGGATACGTTTGTTATAGTATTCATCGATGACATCCTTGCTTATTCTCGCACAGAGCAGGAGCATGCAGATCACTTGAGGACGGTACTTGGGGTCCTCCGGAGCCGGCAGTTGTACGCCAAGTTCTCCAAGTGTGAGTTTTGGTTGGCCTCAGTGGCATTCTTGGGGCACATTATCGGGGCTGACGGTGTTCAGGTTGATACGACAAAGATTGAGGCGGTCAAGACTTGGCCGAGACCTACTACTCCGACGGAGGTGCGCAACTTCTTGGGGCTGGCAGGTTATTATCATAGATTTGTGGAGCAGTCCGCTTCGTTATCAGCACCATTGACTAGACTGACTCAGAAAGCGGCTAAGTTCCAGTGGACATAAGCTTGTGAGAAGGGCTTCCAGTTACTGAAGGAAAAGTTGACGACGGCTCCAGTTCTTACTCTTCCCGAGGGATTAGATGGCTATGTGATTTATTGTGATGCCTTGGGTATCGGGCTAGGGTGCGTATTGATGCAGCATGGCAAGGTTATATCCTATGCTTCCCGGCAGCTACAGAAGCATGAGAGAAATTACCCTACTCACGACTTAGAGTTAGACGTAGTTATTCATGCCTTGAAGATTTGGAGACATTATTTATACGGGGTTCATGTGGATATTTATACAGACCACAAGAGCCTCCAGTACATCTTCAGGCAGAGGGAGCTGAACTTGCGAAAGAGACGGTGGTTAGAGTTGCTGAAGGATTATGATGTTGACATCCTATACCATCCGGGAAAAGCCAACGTGGTTGCATATGCTTTGAGTCGTAGATCTATGGGGAATCTGTCAGAGGTACAACCAAATAGACAGGACATGGTCCGTTAGATCCATCAGCTAGCGAGCCTTGGGGTTCGATTGATCGATACCGATGATAGTGGGGTATGTGTCCGAGAGGTTGTCGAGTCTTCCATCGTTGAGGAGGTGAAAAGGCGACAGTATGAGGATCCAGTTCTGATACAGTATCGAGATACAACTCTTCGAGAGGAGAAAAGTCTATTTGAGGTAGCGCCTGATGGGGTGCTAAGATACGAGGGCAGATTGTGTGTTCCCGATGTTGCAGGGCTTCGTCAGCAGGTTCTAGGGGAGGCACACAATGCCCGTTACTCTATTCATCCGGTGTCGACTAAGATGTACCATGACCTCAGGTGTATGTATTAGTGGGATGGCCTGAAGAGGGACGTAGCAAAGTTTGTTGCTCAGTGTCCGAATTGTCAGCAGGTCAAGGTTGAGCACCAGAAGGCCGGTGGGCTATTGCAGGCGATTGATATTCCGACATGGAAGTGGGAGGTGATCAACATGGATTTTGTTATAGGGTTACCTCGTACTCAGAGGAAGTGTGATTCCATTTGGGTTATTGTAGATAGACTGACGAAATCAGCCCACTTTCTTCCAGTCAGGACTACGTATTCGACTGAGGATTATGCTAGATTGCATATCAGGGAAATTGTGAGACTGCACGGAGTTCATATATCTATTATATCGCATGATGAGCCCGCCATTTCGCTAACTTCTGGAGGTCTTTCCAGAAGGGGTTAGGGACACAAGTGAGTCTCAGTACTGCGTTTCATCCTCAAACCGACGGGCAGGCAGATCGTACTATCCAGAAACTTGAGGATATGCTGCGGGCCTGTGTTATTGATTTCAGGGGTAGCTGGGAGGATCATTTGCCTCTTGTTGAGTTTGCTTGTAACAACAACTACCATTCTAGTATTCAGATAGCGCCATATGAGGCTTTGTATGAGCGGAAGTGTAGGTCGCCGATTGGTTGGTTCGACGTGGGCGAGGTTCAGTTAGTTGGCCCAGACTTGATTCAGCAGGCTGTGGATAAGGTGAAGCTTATCCAGGAGAGAATGTTAGCAGCTCAGAGTCGGCAGAAGTCCTATGCAGATAATCGGCGTCGACATTTGGAGTTTCAGGTGGACGATAGGGTCTTCTTGAAGGTATCACCCATGAAGGATGTGATAAGGTTCGGAAAGAAGGGGAAACTTAGCCCAAGGTACATTGGGCCTTATCAGATCATAGCTCAAGGTTGCCTATGAGTTGGAACTGACATCCGACTTGGAGGCAGTGCATCCGGTCTTCCATGTTTCTATGTTGCGGAAGTGTGTCGGAGATCCATCGAGAGTTTTCCCAGCTAGTGATGTCCAGGTGACGGAGGGATTATCGTATGAGGAGAGTCCCATAGCGATACTCGATCGCCAGGTCAGGCGACTGCGGACCAAGGATGTGGCTTTCGTCAAAGTCTTGTGGCGGAACGAAAATAGAGAGGAGATGACTTGCGAGGCGGAAGAGGACATGATGGAGAAGTATCCTCACTTATTCCCTACATGTGGCCAGATGTGGCATATTTGGTATGTAGGGGTTGTAAAGGAGGCTATGTCGCTAACTTATAGATTGACTACGAAAGAACATTCGGGGACGAATGTTTCTAAGGGGGGAAGAATGTTACACCCCGTAGTTCCAGGACATGTATATAAGAACGTACGTATGAAATCCAGACGTTAAGATTTGAGACTTGTAGAATTTATCGGAATTATGGAAATATCGGGAAGCGAAATTTTACGATGAATGAGAGGGTGACACGTGTCACCCCCCCTTAGATGGTCTTGCTCGAATTAGACCAAGGGTAGAGTGGTCAATTGACCAAAGCTTAGATGATCAAGTCTTGACTAAGCTAGAGCTTGATATAATTGACTAAGTCAATGAGCCAATTGACTAGATTTTTTTAAATGAAATTCATCCAAGCCACACAAATGTTTTAATCTAGACCCTCCATTGCTTTATATAATCATCCTAAGTAGCAAGACTTGTCTCAACACTTAGAGAAATTTTCAAGAAATTGAGCTTGCATTGAGAAAGCTCTCGGGTTCACCTTTCCTCCACACAATTTTTTTTTCGTTTGTGGTTCATAATTCACAATACTTTAACCCAAGGTTCCTAAGGGTATTGTAAGGATATCTCAATAGAAAGATCCCGGAAAAACTACGTTTTCACGTTAGTCGCAAGGTGAAAACCTAAGTTGTCTTCATAAGTTTTGATTGAAAATTGAAGGAAAGTTGTTTATGAACTTCTAAGGGCTTCAAATAACGGATTGGAGCGGAAAGGAAAGGAGCTAAGTGTTACACCCCGTAGTTCCAGGGTATGTATGTGAGGACGTACGTACGAGAATACGACATTAAGATTGGAAAGGAAGAAAGATTTGATTTTCCGACGGAAAATTTTCCGAATTTTGTGAAGGAAAAAGGTTCGTTAATGGGAATTGGATTCCCAGATTTGGTATTCGGACTTCTGGGAATATATTAGAATTATGGAATTTTATAATCCGATTTGGTCACGTGGGGCCACGGGGAAAATTTACGGTTTTGCGGGGCCCACTTTATTTTTGAGATTATGGATATTTTCGGGAGATGAAATATTTTGGACGAGTAGGAGGGCGACATGTGTCACCCCATGTGGCCATAGGGCCGAAATCTTGTGACACTTGTCCCTTGGCCGAAATGTGGAGACAAGTGGCAAGCCACTTGTCTCAAGCTTTGTGTAGACATTTGGAGGGTGGGACCCACACACACTTATCCCCCAATCTCACCACACACTTGCCTTGATCCTAGCCCTTGATTTCCCTATAAATACCCCCATTGAGCTTGCAAGATTTCATCCACACTTGAGAGTTTACAAGTCTTGAAAAATACTCCCTCCCCTTGTGTAGTGCTCTCGGCCATGGGCTGATTTTAGGAGCTAAAGTTGTCTAAAAATTCTTAAACTTTTAAGTGTTCTTCCTTAAGGTGTTAGGAAGATTGTAAACCAAGAGTTGGAAAAGATTTCACACCCCTAGCCTTTGAAACTCCTCTTGGCCGAAACTTGCCAAAGTTTGTGCCTAAGTGTTCTTCACTTTTTGAGGTTAGATCTTGAAGAGAAGTTGGTTAGGAACTTCTAAGGGTTGCTTGGAGTGGATTGGAACGTAAGGAATTGGAGCTAAACGTTGCTCAGGATCGACTTATTAATCTTGGATAATTTTGGGCTTATCGAGGGAACGTAAGGAATTGGAGCTAAACGTTGCTCAGGATCAACTTATTAATCTTGGATAATTTTGGGTTTATCGAGGTAATGATCTTTGTCCTTCTATTGTAATTGGATATTACATGTTGTAGTAGTTTATAATTGAGTATATGGTATGTGGATAGAAGGTTGAAAAGAAATAGACTGTTTTGTCTATTGTGGGGCAGAATTGTACACGTCCGGTTAGGCGTGTAATCCCTGTTGAGTTGTTGGCTATTGGTAGCGAGCCTTGATATAAGTGGTTATATGTGTGGATACGGGGAGGTCGCCAAAGTTCCGTAGAGTAAAGAACCTGATACTTAGAATGTTCTACGAAGAAGTCTAGACGTTGATAGACGTGTTTGTTTATTATAGGTGGGTATTCTACGCGGTACATACTCGACTTGGCTAGTGGATTAAGCCGAAGAGGTATGTGATTCTTCCTATTCTCTTGAGCATGATTATTTGTGAAATATATAGTGCGGTAGACGCACGTGTGTTAAAGAAGTTTGATTTCCTCTTTGTGTCCTTGACTTGATTCTAAAGTTAAGTGACTTGATATGAAATGTTAAGAACTTGAATTGTGTTAAAAAGTTGTGAAATCTCATTCGTGAGTAATGGGTACTTGGTCTTTAAAAGAATAAAGTTATCTTGATTTCGGAAATGAGAGTAGTTGTCCTTGGTTGGTTTAAAACATAAAGTGTTATAATAGCTTTATGGGAAGTTAGTTATAACGACTATATGAAAACAAAAGAATGGTTTTATTATTGGATTTAAAATGGTAACTTGACTTTAAAAGGAGAAGTGATTTGGTTTAAAAAGAAGGAATGGTATTGTCTTGATTTGGTTTTAAAAGAAGGCATGGTATTGTCTAGATTTGGTTTTAAAGGAAGGCGTGGTATTGTCTAATTTGGTTTTGAAAGAAGGTATGGAAGTTGTTTTGTTTTACTTAAAAATGATAGTTACTCTATTTGGATACTACGGGTATTAGTATCATGTGACTTTTGTGAAAGAAATGGATCTTTTTAAAAGGGTTAAAGTATGTAGTACTTTGGGGTTAAAACTCGGATTTTTGACATAAAATGAATGTACCTTGAGTGTGAGTAACTTGCCTATGTTTGCTTGTGATAGCCTTGTTGTGCAAGTGTTGTATCCTTATGTTACCGCGTCTCTCGATGGATGGTCCACGGGTATGCGGCCATGATGAGGGTTCGTTTCCCTGTTGATAGTGTTATTCCATGGACTAGCTCTCCATGAGGTTTACTGATTCGGGTGGTATCTGGTAGTCGGCCTTCGTACTTGCCTCGTGTCAGCTTCGTGAGTTAGTTTTATAGCAGTTTTGTGGCGAAGTCTCGTGATGCTGGTGGTATCTGGTAGTTGTCTTTCGTACTTGCCCCGTCACCACGTGGCGCGTGTGGTATCCGTAGTCGGCCAGACTTGCCTCGTGTCAGCTTCGTGAGTTAGTTTTATAGCAGTTTTGTGGCGAAGTCTCGTGATGCTGGTGGTATCTGGTAGTTGGCTTTCGTACTTGCCCCCGTCAGCTACGTGGCGGAGGTGGTATCTGGTAGTCGACCTTGGTACTTGCCTCGTGTCATCTTTGTGAGTTAGTTTTATAGCAGTTTTGTGGCGAAGTCTCGTGATGCTGGTGGTATCTGGTAGTTGGCTTTCGTACTTGCCCCCGCCTACGTGCGCAGTGGTATCGTAGTCGGCGCCGTACTTGCCTCATTTCAGCTTCGTCAGTTAGTTTTATAGCAGTTTTGTGGCGAAGTCTCGTGATGCTGGTGGTATCTGGTAGTTGGCTTTTATACTTTCCCCTGTCAGCTACGTGGCGCAGGTGGTATCTGGTAGTCGGCCTTCGTACTTGCCTCGTGTCGCCGTGATACGATTTTCGCCACATACTTGGTACTGTTATCGACCTCGCGGGCTGCGTTCATGCCGCGGTAGAGGTACACGCCGTTGATCCTCGCCGCAGGATCACGATTCAGCGTTGGGAAGCTCCGTTTCTCGAGGCTTATCTTTGGTATGACTCACGAGATTGTAGGTTCTTGTACCTTCGTTTTGGCGAGGGCCCCGTCCGTCGTTGTTGTTATAAAACTCTTAGAAGTCCATGTAGTAATCGCTGGCGTGGCTTGTAAAGGATGTAACTGCTCGTGTTTTACATATACGCAGAAAAGTGACCGTTTTGGTTAGCTTTGTTTCTTATTTTATATCTTGTTTCATGTTTAAGTTTTTATTCACGATTTCTCGATGTTGTATCACTAGGGTGCCCGGGTAAAGCACCCATGCGCCCGAGGTCGGGTCGTGACAAAAGTGGTATCAGAGCAGTTAATCCTCGGAAAGTGTCTACAGACCGTATCTAGTAGAGTCTTGATTATCGGTGTGTTGTGCACCACACCTATAATCAGGAGGCTATAGGATATTTAGGATTGGTTCCCATTATTCTCACTCTGAGATCGTGCCTTAGAGATGTGTTATAAGTTGGGCTCCCTCTGACGTATTCTAATGTGCCAGTTATGCCTCTACGCAAGGCAACCAGAGCCCAGAAGGGCAAGGCAGCAGAGGGAGCTGCGAGTAGAGCACAGAGGGTTACCAGGGCACAGGCCCAGTCTTTATCTGAGCCTCCAGCTCCACGGCCAGGAACAGAGGATATGGGTTACAAGGAGATGGCCCAGTTACTAGCTAGGCTTGTGGCGAGGCACGAGGATAGACGGGAGCCGGTGGTACCGGTAGTGCACCCTAGAGCCGATAGTTGGAGACTTCGGGACTTCTTGAGTTGCAGTCCACCAAAGTTCTATGGATCGAGAACTGAGGAAGATCCTCAGGAGTTTATTCGACAGTTGCAGCGGATCATGAGAGTGATCAAGGCCTCGGAGACAGAGTCGGTGGTGTTGGGTTCACATCGGCTGCGTGATACTGCAGTCAACTGGTTTGATTCATGGGAACTGTCCCGGGGGGAGCATGCGCTTCCAGCTGTGTGGGATGAGTTCTCAGAGGCATTTCTTTGCCATTTCTTGCCTTCGCAGATGAGGAGGGCTCGGACCGATAGATTTTTTATGTTGAGGCAGAACGGGCGGACAGTTCGGGAGTACAATGTAGAGTTTGACTCATTGGCTCGGTACTCCCCGCTTTAGTGGCAAACATGGAGGATAGAGTGCACCGATATTTCGCAGGACTTGACGATTATTTAGCAGAGGGTTGCACGGGTGTAGCTCTTCAGCCGGGCATGGACATTGCCCGCATACAGGCTTATGCGCAGCAGACGGAGGAACGTAGAGGTCGACAGAATGACCAAGATCAGCAGAAGAGGGCCAAGACAGTAGGGTCCTTTGGTAACTTTCAAGGAAGGCAGCCTCAGCAGCAGACTGAATATATACCTCATCCAGTTCAGAGTGGTCCTCCACAGTCTTCAGGACGTCTGGAGTATTCAGGAGCAGGTCAGGGCTCCAAGGTTTCAGGTTTTCGGGGGAGTAGGAGTGCTGGCCGGATAAGGCCACCCTTACCTCAGTGTGGCCGTTGTGGTAGAATCCATAAGGGGGAGTGTCATGCTAGTTTGGGAGATTGCTATACTTGCGGCCGACAGGGCCATTTTGCGAAGGATTGTCCGATCAGAGGTAGAGCAGATGTTAAGACTCATCCGTCAGGATCAGTGGCGGGTCATCGCCTTCTATAGCTATGCGCCCAACAGGGCAGGATTATGATTAGAGCGACAAAGGGGAAGTGAAGCAGTAGTTACAGGTATATCCTTAACCCTCTAGAGATTAGTATGCGTGATATGATGATTTTATGTTAAGTGTTATGTTCGGATAGCATTGTGTAAATTGTGATTTAGAGAACATGGTTAGTTGAAAAGGTAAGTTTGGGGACTGGGAAATTGTGAGCCTTAGAATATTACACGTGGAGACATTAGATGCAAGGCCGTCTTGAGTAAAAGATTTTACGGTTGATCCTTGTCGAAGTACATTGTGTACGTGGAGTGTAATAGTGTGATGATTCCATGAGTGGTGTGAAATGAAAGTGAGTAATTAAGTTAAGGAGACCGCTAGGTTTTCGTGACTTGAATATTAAGATTGTTCCGGACGGGAACAAGAGTTTGGCGCGATAGTGGGTCGGATTGAGGCCAGATCACGGGTCAACCCGCAACCCGGAATGAGGTAAGGTCAGTTTGAGGTGGTCCCGCTTGGTTGTAGGGTCACGAGGGTGCTAGACCCAAGTTTAGGTAACCATCGTACGAGTTCGCAGATGTGTTCGACCATAATCGGATCGTGAAGGCCGGGAATGGCCTTAAAGGAATTTGAGGCTAGTAAGATGACCAAGTTTGGAGGTAGTAACTCCAAGGCGTTGAAAACGGAAGCGATGACGGAAATGTGGTACGTATACTAGAAAGAGTTCGGGTGTACGAGAAAGGTACGACGAGTAAGACAGGAAGCGAACATGTGTTACGAAAATGGAAGTGATCATTTCTTTTTGTGAGGTGAAGGTGCGAAGGGAGCATCCTTTAGATCATGGGTGAGATCTTTTGTGATGTTAGAGGTGATTCCTCGTTGGCTCGGATTTGAGTTTGGCGAATGTGTTAAATTATGGCCATGTGTGGCATAATTGGTTTTGTATGTATAGTAGTGAGGGCTATACCGGCGCATGTGTGTTTGGAGACTTAGAAGGAACATTCGGGACGAATGTTTTAAAAGGGGAAGAATCTTACACCCCGTAGTTCCAGGGTATGTATGTGAGGACGTACGTACGAGAATACGACATTAAGATTGGAAAGGAAGAAAGATTTGATTTTCCGACGGAAAATTTTCCGGATTTTGTGAAGGAAAAAGGTTCGTTAATGGGAATTGGATTCCCAGATTTGGTATTCGGACTTCTGGGAATAAATTAGAATTTTGGAATTTTATTTCCGAATTTGGTCACGTGGGGCCCACGGGAAAAATTTACGGTTTTGCGGGGCCCATTTTATTTTTGAGATTATGGATATTTTCGGGAGATGAAATATTTTGGACGAGTAGGAGGGCGACATGTGTCACCCCATGTGGCCATAGGGCCGAAATCTTGTGAAACTTGTCCCTTGGACGAAATGTGGAGACAAGTGGCAAGCCACTTGTCTCAAGCTTTGTGTAGACATTTGGAGGGTGGGACCCAAACACACTTGTCCCCCAATCTCACCACACACTTGCCTTGATCCTAGCCCTTGATTTCCCTATAAATACCCCCCTTGAGCTTGCAAGATTTCATCCACACTTGAGAGTTTACAAGTCTTGAAAAATACTCCCTCCCCTTGTGTAGTGCTCTCGGCCATGGGCTGATTTTAGGAGCTAAAGTTGTCCAAAAATTCTTAAACTTTTAAGTGTTCTTCCTTAAGGTGTTAGGAAGATTGTAAACCAAGAGTTGGAAAATATTTCACACCCCTAGCCTTTGAAACCCCTCTTGGCCGAAACTTGCAGAAGTTTGTGCCTAAGTGTTCTTCTCTTTTTGAGGTTAGATCTTGAAAAGAAGTTGGTTAGGAACTTCTAAGGGTTGCTTGGAGTGGATTGGAATGTAAGGAATTCGAGCTAAACGTTGCTCAGGATCGACTTATTAATCTTGGATAATTTTGGGCTTATCGAGGTAATGATCTTTGTCCTTCTATTGTAATTGGATATTACATGTTGTAGTAGTTTATAATTTAGTATATGGTATGTGGATAGAAGGTTGAAAAGAAATAGACTGTTTTGTGTATTGTGGGGCAGAATTGTACACGTCCGGTTAGGCGTGTAATCCCTATTGAGTTATTGGCTATTGGTAGCGAGCCTTGATATAAGTGGTTATATGTGTGGATACGTGGGGGAGGTGCTGTCCAAAGTTCCGTAGAGTAAGGAACCTGATACTTAGAATGTTCTACGAAGAAGTCTAGACGTTGATAGACGTGTTTGTTTATTATAGGTGGGTATTCTACGCGCGACATACTCGACTTGGCTAGGAGATTAAGCCGAAGAGGTATGTGATTCTTCCTATTCTATTGAGCATGATTATTTGTGAAATATATATTGCGGTAGACGCACGTGTGTTAAAGAAGTTTGATTTCCTCTTTGTGTCCTTGACTTGAATCTAAAGTTAAGTGACTTGATAGGAAATGTAAAGAACTTGAATTGTGTTAAAAAGTTGTGAAACCTCATTCGTGAGTAATGGGTACTTGGTCTTTAAAAGAATAAAGTTATCTTGATTTCGGAAATGAGAGTAGTTGTCCTTGGTTGGTTTAAAACATAAAGTGTTATAATAGCTTTATGGGAAGTTAGTTATAACGACTTTATGAAAACAAAAGAATGGTTTTATTATTGGATTTAAAATGGTAACTTGACTTTAAAAGGAGAAGTGATTTGGTTTAAAAAGAAGGCATGGTATTGTCTTGATTTGGTTTTAAAAGAAGGCATGGTATTGTCTAGATTTGGTTTTAAAGGAAGGCGTGGTATTGTCTAATTTGGTTTTGAAAGAAGGTATGGAAGTTGTTTTGTTTTACTTAAAAATGATAGTTACTCTATTTGGATACTACGGGTATTAGTATCATGTGACTTTTGTGAAAGAAATGGATCTTTTTAAAAGGGTTAAAGTATGTAGTACTTTGGGGTTAAAACTCGGATTTTTGACATAAAATGAAAGTACCTTGAGTGTGAGTAACTTGTCTATGTTTGCTTGTGATAGCCTTGTTGTTCAAGTGTTGTATCCTTATGTTACCGCGTCTCTCGATGGATGGTCCACAAGTATGCGGCCATGATGAGGGTTCGTTTCCCTGTTGATAGTGTTATTCCATGGACTAGCTCTACATGAGGTTTACTGATTCGGGTGGTATCTGGTAGTCGGCCTTCGTACTTGCCTCGTGTCAGCTTCGTGAGTTAGTTTTATAGCAGTTTTGTGGCGAAGTCTCGTGATGCTGGTGGTATCTGGTAGTTGGCTTTCGTACTTGCCCCCGTCAGCTACGTGGCGCAGGTGGTATCTGGTAGTCGGCCTTCGTACTTGCCTCGTGTCAGCTTCGTGAGTTAGTTTTATAGCAGTTTTGTGGCGAAGTCTCGTGATGCTGGTGGTATCTGGTAGTTGGCTTTCGTACTTGCCCCCGTCAGCTACGTGGCGCAGGTGGTATCTGGTAGTCGGCCTTCGTACTTGCCTCGTGTCAGCTTCGTGATACAGTATTTTCAGTTTCACATACTTGGTACCTGTTGTACTGACCTCCTTCGGGGGGCTGCGTTCATGCCGCAGGTAGAGGTACACCGGTCGTTGATCCTCGCTCAGAGGATCACAGTTCAGCGTTTTGGGAAGCTCCGTTTCTCCGGAGGCTTATCTTTTGGTATGATTCCCTGAGATTGAAGGTTCTTGTACATTCAGGGGTATGGCTGGGCCCTGTCCCGTCGTTGTTGTTATAAAACTCTTAGAGGTCTGCAGTACTGTTATGGGAAGGTCTTGTAAAGGATGTAACTGTTCAGGTTTTTACATATATGCAGAAAGGTGACCGTTTTGGTTAGCCTGTTTCTTATTTTATATCTTGTTTCATGTTTAAGTTTTTATTCCGCTGATTTTCTCTGATGTTGTATCACTAGGGTGCCCGGGGTAAGGCACCGATGCCCGAGGTCGTCGTGACAAAAGTGGTATCGAGCGATTAATCCTCGGAAAGTGTCTACAGACCGTATCTAGTAGAGTCTTGATTATCGGTGTGTTGTGCACCACACCTATAATCAGGAGGCTATAGGATATTTAGGATTGGTTTCCATTCTTCTCACTCTGAGATCGTGCCTTAGAGCTGTGTTATAAGTTGGGCTCCCTCTGACGTATTCTTTTGTGCCAGTATTGCCTCTACGCAAGGCAACCAGAGCCCAGAAGGGCAAGGCAGCAGAGGGAGCTGCGAGTAGAGCACAGAGGGTTACCAGGCACGTGCCCGTCTTTATCTCGAGCCTCCACTCACGGCCAGAGCAGAGGATATGGGTTACGCGAGATGGCGATTAGCTAGGCTTGTGGCGAGGCACCGAGGACAGACGGGGGCCGGTGGTACCGGTAGTGCACCCTAGAGCCGATAGTTGGAGACTTCGGGACTTCTTGAGTTGCAGTCCACTAGAGTTCTATGGATCGAGAACTGAGGAAGATCCTCAGGAGTTTATTCGACAGTTGCAGCGGATCTTGAGAGTGATCAAGGCCTCGGAGACAGAGTCGGTGGTGTTGGGTTCACATCGGCTGCGTGATACTGCAGTCGACTGGTTTGATTCATGGGAACTGTCCCGGGGGGAGCATGCGCTTCAAGCTGTGTGGGACGAGTTCTCAGAGGCGTTTCTTAGCCATTTCTTGCCTCAGCAGATGAGGAGGGCTCGGGCCGATAGATTTTTGATGTTGAGGCAGAACGGGCGGACAATTCGGGAGTACAATGTAGAGTTTGACTCATTGGCTCGGTACTCCCCGCTTTAGTGACAAACATGGAGGATAGAGTGCACCGATATGTCACAGGACTTGATGATTATTTAGCAGAGGGTTGCACGGGTGTAGCTCTTCAGCCGGGCATGGACATTGCCCGCATACAGGCTTATGCGCAGCAGACGGAGGAACGTAGAGGTCGACAGAATGACCAAGATCAGCAGAAGAGGGCCAAGACAGTAGGGTCCTTTGGTAACTTTCGAGGCAGCAAATTTCAAGAGCATCGAATATATACCTCAGCCGATACAGAGTGCTCCTCCGCGCCTTCGTGACGCCCGAGTATTCGTGAGCCGGTCGTGGCTCCAAGGTTTCAGGTTTTCGAGGGAGTAGGAGTGATGGCCGGATAAGGCCACCCTTACCTCAGTGTGGCCATTGTGGTAGAATCCATAAGGGGGAGTGTCATGCTAGTTTGGGAGATTGCTATACTTGCGGCCGACAGGGCCATTTTGCGAAGGATTGTTCGATCAGAGGTAGAGCAGATGTTAAGATTCATCCGTCAGGATCAGTGGCGGGTCATCGCCTTCTATAGCTATGCGCCCAACAGGGAAGGATTATGATTAGAGCGACAAAGGGGAAGTGAAACAGTAGTTACAGGTATATCCTTAACCCTCTAGAGATTAATATGCGTGATATGATGATTTTATGTTAAGTGTTATGTTCGGATAGCATTGTGTAAATTGTGATTTAGAGAACATGGTTAGTTGAAAATGTAAGTTTGGGGACTGGGAAATTGTGAGCCTTAGAATATTACATGTGGAGACTTTAGATGCAAGGCCGTCTTGAGTAAAAGATTTTACGATTGATCCTTGTCGAAGTACATTGTGTACGTGGAGTGTAATAGTGTGATGAGTCCATGAGTGATGTGAAATGAAAGTGAGTAATTAAGTTAAGGAGACCGCTAGGTTTTCGTGACTTGAATAGTAAGATTGTTCCGGACGGGAACAAGAGTTTGGCGCGATAGTGGGTCGGGTTGAGGCCCGATCACGGGTCAACCCGAAGCCCGGAATGAGGTAAGGTCAATTTGAGGTGGTCCCACTAGGTGGTAGGGTCACGAGGGTGCTAGGCCCAAGTTTAGGTAACCATCGTACGAGTTCGCGGATGTGTTCGACCATAATCGTACGAGTTCGCGGATGTGTGTTTGGAGACTTAGAAGGAACATTCGGGACGAATGTTTCTAAAGGGGAAGAATGTTACACCCCGTAGTTCCAGGGTATGTATGTGAGGACGTACGTACGAGAATACGACATTAAGATTGGAAAGGAAGAAAGATTTGATTTTCCGACGGAAAATTTTCCGGATTTTGTGAAGGAAAAAGGTTCGTTAATGGGAATTGGTTTCCCAGATTTGGTATTCGGACTTCTGGGAATATATTAGAATTTTGGAATTTTATTTCCGGATTTGGTCACGTGGGGCCCACGGGGAAAATTTACGGTTTTGCGGGGCCCACTTTATTTTCGAGAGATGAAATATTTTGGACGAGTAGGAGGGCGACATGTGTCACCCCATGTGGCCATAGGGCTGAAATCTTGTGACACTTGTCCTTTGACCGAAATGTGGAGACAAGTGGCAAGCCACTTGTGTCACGACCCGTTCCCGGGCCCGTGACTGTTGCCTTACCCGGACACCCAAGTAGACATACATCAGAGTAACCAGCGGAATATAAACATACAAACATAGTGTAAAAATAAGAAACAGTTTAACCAAGAAAAAGTTGTCTTTCAGCATGTATATATAAATCAAAGTCTGAACAGTTACATCCCAAATTTACAACAGGACTACAGACCTCTAAGAGTGCATAACGACTATGATGGGACAGGGCCCCTCCATACTCCTGAATGTACATAAACCTACAATGACAAGGAAAATCATACCAAAGATAAGCCTCCGGAGAAACGGGGCTTTCCCAAAAGCAGAACGGTGATCCTAAGAGCGAGGACAACAACCGAGTACTTACTACTGCAGATTTAACGCACTGGCCGAGGTCGATAACAGGTACCAAGTATGTGAAACTGTAAAGTACTGAAATGAAATCATAACATTTTAAAACCAATTCACAAATACGTACGAAACAACCCAATTTAACCGCACATAGTGCCACAGCATAAACAAGAGCAAAATAGATATAATGCAACTGGTCTTTTCTTGGCCGCTAATGATCGAAGCAAGGCCATTCACCCATAGTATCATTATGCGAGCCTAATCCTGGAACTCCCGCAGTCCGCATAGGCCACCTAGGCCCGCATGAGGTATTCCTCGCATCGGGGGTAGCTAACCCGCGGCAACATCCTGGACTCCCGCAATCCGCATGGCCACATGGACCGCATGAGGTATTCCTCGCATCGGCGTAACACACCCGGAGTGATTCCTGGAACTCCCGCAGCTCCGCATAGGTCCCATGGACCCGCATGAGGTATTCCTCGCATCGGGGGTAGCTAACCCGCGGCTCGTAACAAGTCAGGGGGGTAAGTGATATAATACCAGCACAACGGGCTTATCGTTAAACAACATAAGCACAACAAGAAAAACCCCCTTACACAAACGTCACAAGATACTAACACACGTAGCATCATAACATGTTTACTTATCAAGCCAACTTACCACACATTCAGAAATCATTACAAGGCTTTCATAATCAAGTAAGTAAACCATTCCTTTTATCTTTCTTAAGTTGTTATCACTAACTTCCCATAAAGCTAGTATAACACTTAAGCTTTATAATAAATCAAACATTCACATTTGTTTGGAAAACCAAAAGAACTTATTCTTTTAAAACCAAGTATTAATTTCCTTCCGAATAATAATTCATAACTCTTTTTGAAATATTTCAAGATTCTTAACATTTAGTACTTTAAGTCAAAAGACATTAGAGTGAAACCAAATTCAGTCAACACATGTACGTCTACCGTACTATATATATATTTTTCAAATATCATGCTCAAGAGGATAGGAAGAATCACATACCTCCTCGGCTAAATCCACTTGCCGAGTCGAATATGTCGCGCGCAGAGTGTCAACCTATAATAGTCAAAAACACGCTTATCAACTTCTAGTTCTTCGTATGATTCTTCTAAGTAAGATCTCTTATTCTACGGAAAATTGGACAGCATTTCCCCCGTTTCTACGCACTTTTTCCACTTTTTATCAAGGCCCGATAACCGTAATTAACATGTTATAATTAAGGTGCAATAATTCAATAACTAAAGAATGGGATCACACGCCCAAACAGACGTGATTAAACAATCTTCCCCTTAACAACAACAACAACTAAAGAAGGGGATCACACGCCCAAACGGACGTGATTAAACAATCTTCCCCTTAACAACAACAACAATTAAAGAAGGGGATCACACGCCCAAATGAACGTGATTAAACAATCTTCCCCTTAACAACAACAACAATGTAAATATCGTCCAATGTAAATACAGTCCAAAGTAAATACAGTCCTTTAGTTGGGGTCCTTGGCCAACTATTACAATTTCACTTATTCAAGTTGGTTAGTATGCCGGAATTACTTCATTAATCTTCCAACTTATATTCCAATCTTTATATAAGTTATAGTTACTTTGTTATTAACTTCTTAGCAAGTAATGGATACGTTTTTACCATTTTAATGGCTAACATGCCAATTCTCCATTTAACAAGTTAACAAGATCCAAATCTTTCCAAACCTTACTCCACATATCTTATACTCCATAATATACTTCCAATATACATAATATTCAACTTTACAAAGAGGACAAGGTTCAATACCTCAAATAGCCCAAAAATATCCAAGATCTTAAAGTCGCTCCTAAGCAAGTTTAGCTCCAAATCCTAATGTTCCAATCCGCCACAAGTCACCCTTAGAAGCTCCTAACCAACTTCACTTCAAGAATGAACTCCGAAAGTGAAGAACACTTAGGTTTCAAACCACACAATTCTCGGCCAAGGGGGGTTTTAGAGGCTAGGGGTGTGAAATCTTGTCTAACTCTTGGTTACTAATCTTCCTAATAAATCAAGGAAGAACACTTAGAAGTTTAAGAATTATTGGACAACAATTGCTCAAGAAATTGGGGCTTGGACGAGAGCAACTAGAAAGGGAGAGGGAGGATATTTTCAAGTCTTGAAATAATACTAAGTGTGGAAGATTTCATCAACTAGAGGTGTTTATATAAGACAACCAAGGGCTAGGATTGAAGCATGTGTAAGGTGTAGATTGGGGACATGTGTTTGTGTGGGTCCCTCTTGTCAACTTGCCCCACAAATATCTTGCAAGACTTGGCCACTTGTTCTCTAAAAAAACGTCCAACATGTCCACTTGGGGTGACACATGTCGCCCTCTTATTGGTCCAAAATATTTCATCTCTCGGAAAATCGATAATTGGTTAAAATATTGAAAACGTAAAATTTTCTTCACAAGGTTCGAAATATTTTCCGTCGGAAAAACAAATCTTTCATAGTTTCCAAACCTATGGTCGCATTCTCTTACGTACGTCCTCACGTACATGCCCTGGAACTACGGAGTATAACAACTTGTCTCAAGCTTTGTGTAGACATTTGGAGGGTGGGACCCACACACACTTGTCCCCCAATCTCACCACACACTTGCCTTGATCCTAGCCCTTGATTTCCCTATAAATACCCCCCTTGAGCTTGCAAGATTTCATCCACACTTGAGAGTTTACAAGTCTTGAAAAATACTCCCTCCCCTTGTGTAGTGCTCTCGGCCATGGGCTGATTTTAGGAGCTAAAGTTGTCCAAAAATTCTTAAACTTTTAAGTGTTATTCCTTAAGGTGTTAGGAGGATTGTAAACCAAGAGTTGGAAAATATTTCACACCCCTAGCCTTTGAAACCCCTCTTGGCCGAAACTTGCCAAAGTTTGTGCCTAAGTGTTCTTCACTTTTTGAGGTTAGATCTTGAAGAGAAGTTGGTTAGGAACTTCTAAGGGTTGCTTGGAGTGGATTGGAACGTAAGGAATTGGAGCTAAACGTTGCTCAGGATTGACTTATTAATCTTGGATAATTTTGGGCTTATCGAGGTAATGATCTTTGTCCTTCTATTGTAATTGGATATTACATGTTGTAGTAGTTTATAATTGAGTATATGGTATGTGGATAGAAGGTTGAAAAGAAATAGACTGTTTTGTGTATTGTGGGGCAGAATTGTACACGTCCGGTTAGGCGTGTAATCCCTGTTGAGTTGTTGGCTATTGGTAGCGAGACTTGATATGAGTGGTTATATGTGTGGATACGGGGGGGGGGGGGGGGGGGCGGTGCTGCCCAAATTTCCGTAGAGTAAGGAACATGATACTTAGAATGTTCTATGAAGAAGTCTAGACGTTGATAGAACGTGTTTGTTTATTATAGGTGGGTATTCTACGCGCGACATACTCGACTTGGCTAGTGGATTAAGCCGAAGAGGTATGTGATTCTTCCTATTCTCTTGAGCATGATTATTTGTGAAATATATAGTGGGTAGATGACGCGACGTGTGTTAAAGAAGTTTGATTTCCTCTTTGTGTCCTTGACTTGATTCTAAAGTTAAGTGACTTGATATGAAATGTTAAGAACTTGAATTGTGTTAAAAAGTTGTGAAACCTCATTCGTGAGTAATGGGTACTTGGTCTTTAAAAGAATAAAGTTATCTTGATTTCGGAAATGAGAGTAGTTGTCCTTGGTTGGTTTAAAACATAAAGTGTTATAATAGCTTTATGGGAAGTTAGTTATAACGACTTTATGAAAACAAAAGAATGGTTTTATTATTGGATTTAAAATGGTAACTTGACTTTAAAAGGATAAGTGATTTGGTTTAAAAAGAAGGCATGGTATTGTCTTGATTTGGGTTTAAAAGAAGGCATGGTATATTGTCTAGATTTGGTTTTAAAGGAAGGCGTGGTATTGTCTAATTTGGTTTTGAAAGAAGGTATGGAAGTTGTTTTGTTTTACTTAAAAATGATAGTTACTCTATTTGGATACTACGGGTATTAGTATCATGTGATTTTTGTGAAAGAAATAGATCTTTTTAAAAGGGTTAAAGTATGTAGTACTTTGGGGTTAAAACCCGGATTTTTGACATAAAATGAAAGTACCTTGAGTGTGAGTAACTTGCCTATGTTTGCTTGTGATAGCCTTGTTGTGCAAGTGTTGTATCCTTATGTTACCGCGTCTCTCGATGGATGGTCCACGGGTATGCGGCCATGATGAGGGTTCGTTTCCCTGTTGATAGTGTTATTCCATGGACTAGCTCTCCATGAGGTTTACTGATTCAGGTGGTATCTGGTAGTCGGCCTTCGTACTTGCCTCGTGTCAGCTTCGTGAGTTAGTTTTAAAGCAGTTTTGTGGCGATGTCTCGTGATGCTGGTGGTATCTGGTAGTTGGCTTTCGTACTTGCCCCCGTCAGCTACGTGGCTCAGGTGGTATCTGGTAGTCGGCCTTCGTACTTGCCTCGTGTCATCTTCGTGAGTTAGTTTTATAGCAGTTTTGTGGCGAAGTCTCGTGATGCTGGTGGTATCTGGTAGTTGGCTTTCGTACTTGCCCCCGTCGGTAGGTGCGGTGGTATCCGTAGTCGGCGCCGTGCTTGCCTCGTTTCAACTTCGTGAGTTAGTTTTATATCAGTTTTGTGGCGGTCTCGTGATGCTGGTGGTATCTGGTAGTTGGCTTTCGTACTTGCCCCCGTCAGCTACGTGGCGCAGGTGGTATCTGGTAGTCGGCCTTCGTACTTGCCTCGTGTCAGCTTCGTGATACAATATTTTCGCCACATATTTGGTACCGTTGTATCGACCTCCTGGCCGTGCGTCATGCCGCAGTAGAGTACACGGCCGTTGATCCTCGCTGAGAGGATCACAGTTCAGCGTTTGGGGAAGCTCCGTTTCTCCGGAGGCTTACCTTTTGGTATGATTCCCTGAGATTGTAGGTTCTTGTACATTCAAGGGTATGGCAGGGCCCTGTCCCGTCGTTGTTGTTATAAAATTCTTAGAGTGCGTAATCTTTGTTGTGGCAGGGCTTGTAAAGGATGTAACTGTTCAGGTTTTTACATATATGCAGAAAAGTGACCGTTTTGGTTAGCCTGTTTCTTATTTTATATCTTGTTTCATGTTTAAGTTTTTATTCCGCTGATTTTCTCTGATGTTGTATCACTAGGGTGCCCGGGGTAAGGCACCAGTCGCGGGCCCGAGGTCGGGTCGTGACAAAAGTGGTATCAGAGCAGTTAATCCTCGGAAAGTGTCTACAGACCGTATCTAGTAGAGTCTTGATTATCAGTGTGTTGTGCACCACACCTATAATCAGGAGGCTATAGGATATTTAGGATTGGTTCCCATTCTTCTCACTCTGAGATCGTGCCTTAGAGTTGTGTTATAAGTTGGGCTCCCTCTGACGTATTCTTATGTGCCAGTTATGCCTCTACGCAGTGTAACGAGCCCGAGAAGGCAAGCGCGAGGAGGCTGCGAGTAGGGCACGAAGGGTTACCAGGCACATGCCCGCCTTTATCTCGAGCCTCGGCTCACGGCCGAACAGAGGATATGGGTTACAAGGAGATGGCCCAGTTACTAGCTAGTGCACCCTAGAGTCGATAGTTGGAGACTTCGGGACTTCTTGAGTTGCAGTCCACCAGAGTTTTATGGATCGAGAACTGAGGAAGATTCTCAGGAGTTTATTCGACAGTTGCAGCAGATCATGAGAGTGATCAAGGCCTCGGAGACAGAGTCGGTGGTGTTGGGTTCACATCGGCTGCGTGATCATAGTCGATCGTTTGATTCATGGAACCGCCCCGGGAGCATGCGCTCACCGTGTGGGATGAGTTCTCGAGGCGTTTAGCCATTTCTTGCCTCCGCATGGCGAGGGTGGCCGATAGATTTTTGATGTTGAGGCAGAACAGGCGGATAGTTCGGGAGTACAATGTAGAGTTTGACTCATTGGCTCGGTACGTCCCCGCTTTAGTGGCAAACATAGAGGTAGAGTGCACCGATATGTCACAGAACTTGACGATTATTTAGCAGAGGGTTTCACGGGTGTAGCTCTTCAGCCGGGCATGGACATTGCCCGCATACAGGCTTATGCACAGCAGACGGAGGAACGTAGAGGTCGACAGAATGACCAAGATCAGCAGAAGAGGGCCAAGACAGTAGGGTCCTTTGGTAACTTTCGAGGCAAATTTCAGCAGATCGAATATATACCTCATCCGATTGAGTGGTCCTCCGCGCCTTGTGACGTCTGAGTATTCGGAGCGGTCGGGCTCCAAGTTTCGTTTGGGAGTAGGAGTGCTGGCCGGATAAGGCCACCCTTACCTCAGTGTGGCCGTTGTGGTAGAATCCATAAGGGGGATTGTCATGCTAGTTTGGGAGATTGCTATACTTGCGGCCGACAGGGCCATTTTGCGAAGGATTGTCCGATCAGAGGTAGAAGCGGATGTTAAGACTCATCCGTCGAGGATCGGTGGAGGTCATCGCCTTATAGCTATCGCCCAACAGGCGTGATTATGATTAGGCGACAAAGGAAGTGAAGCGATAGTTACGGTGTATATCCTTAACCTGCAGAGATTAGTATGCGTGATATGATGATTTTATGTTAAGTGTTATTTTCGGATAGCATTGTGTAAATTGTGATTTAGAGAACATGGTTAGTTGAAAAGGTAAGTTTGAGGACTGGGAAATTGTGACCCTTAGAATAATACACGTGGAGACATTAGATGCAAGGCCGTCTTGAGTAAAAGATTTTACGGTTGATCCTTGTCGAAGTATATTGTGTACGTGGAGTGTAATAGTGTGATGAGTCCATGAGTGGTGTGAAATGAAAGTGAGTAATTAAGTTAAGGAGACCGCTAGGTTTTTGTGACTTGAATAGTAAGATTGTTCCGGATGGGAACAAGAGTTTGGCGCGATAGTGGGTCGGGTTGAGGCCAGATCATGGGTCAACACGCAACCCGGAATGAGGTAAGGTCAGTTTGAGGTGGTCCCGCTAGGTGGTAGTGTCACGAGAGTGCTAGACCAAAGTTTAGGTAACCATCGTACGAGTTCGCGGATGTGTTCGACCATAATCGGATCGTGAAGGCCGGGAATGGCCTTAAAGGAATTTGAGGCTAGTAAGATGACCAAGTTTGGAGGTAGTAACTCCAAGGCGTTGGAAACGGAAGCGATGAAGGAAATGTGGTACATATACTAGAAAGAGTTCGGGTGTTCGAGAAAGGTACGACGAGTAAGACAGGAAGCGAACATGTGTTACGAAAATGGAAGTGATCATTTCTTTTTGTGAGGTGAAGGTGCGAAGGGAGCATCCTTTAGATCATGGGTGAGAGCTTTTGTGATGTTAGAGGTGATTCCTCGTTGGCTCGGATTTGAGTTTGGCGCATGTGTTATATTATGGCCATGTGTGGCATAATTGGTTTTGTATGTATAGTAGTGGGGACTATACCGGCGCATGTGTGTTTGGAGACTTAGAAGGAACATTCGGGACGAATGTTTCTAAAGGGGAAGAATGTTACACCCCGTAGTTCCAGGGTATGTATGTGAGGACGTACGTACGAGAATACGACATTAAGATTGGAAAGGAAGAAAGATTTGATTTTCCGGATTTTGTGAAGGAAAAAGGTTCGTTAATGGGAATTAGATTCACAGATTTGGTATTCGGACTTCTGGGAATATATTAGAATTTTGGAATTTTATTTCCGGATTTGGTCACGTGGGGCCCACGGGAAAAATTTACGATTTTGCGGGGCCCACTTTATTTTCGAGATTATGGATATTTTCGGGAGATGAAATATTTTGGACGAGTAAGAGGGCGACATGTGTCACCCCATGTGGCCATAGGGCCGAAATCTTGTGACACTTGTCCCTTGGCCGAAATGTGGAGACAAGTGGCAAGCCACTTGTCTCAAGCTTTGTGTAGACATTTGGAGGGTGGGACCCACACACACTTGTCCCCCAATCTCACCACACATTTGCCTTGATCCTAGCCCTTGATTTCCCTATAAATACCCCCCTTGAGCTTGCAAGATTTCATCCACACTTGAGAGTTTACAAGTCTTGAAAAATACTCCCTCCCCTTGTGTAGTGCTCTCGGCCATGGGCTGATTTTAGGAGCTAAAGTTGTCCAAAAATTCTTAAACTTTTAAGTGTTCTTCCTTAAGGTGTTAGGAAGATTGTAAACCAAGAGTTGGAAAAGATTTCACACCCCTAGCCTTTGAAACCCCTCTTGGCCGAAACTTGCCAAAGTTTGTGCCTAAGTGTTCTTCACTTTTTGAGGTTAGATCTTGAAGAGAAGTTGTTTAGGAACTTCTAAGGGTTGCTTGGAGTGGATTGGAACGTAAGGAATTTGAGCTAAACGTTGCTCAGGATCGACTTATTAATCTTGGATAATGTTGGGCTTATCGAGGTAATGATCTTTGTCCTTCTATTGTAATTGGATATTGCATGTTGTAGTAGTTTATAATTGAGTATATGGTATGTGGATAGAAGGTTGAAAAGAAATAGACTGTTTTGTCTATTGTGGGGCAGAATTGTACACGTCCGGTTAGGCGTGTAATCCCAGTTGAGTTGTTGGCTATTGGTAGCGAGCCTTGATATATGTGGTTATATGTGTGGATACGGGGGGGGGGGGGGGGGAGGTGCGGCCCAAATTTTCGTAGAGTAAGGAACCTGATACTTAGAATGTTCTACGAAGAAGTCTAGACGTTGATAGACGTGTTTGTTTATTATAGGTGGGTATTCTACGCGCGACATACTCGACTTGGCTAGTGGATTAAGCCGAAGAGGTATGTGATTCTTCCTATTCTCTTGAGCATGATTATTTGTGAAATATATAGTGCGGTAGGCGCACGTGTGTTAAAGAAGTTTGATTTCCTCTTTGTGTCCTTGACTTGATTCTAAAGTTAAGTGACTTGATATGAAATGTTAAGAACTTGAATTGTGTTAAAAAGTTGTGAAACATCATTCGTGAGTAATGGGTACTTGGTCTTTAAAAGAAGAAAGTTATCTTGATTTTGGAAATGAGAGTAGTTGTCCTTGGTTGGTTTAAAACATAAAGTGTTATAATAGCTTTATGGGAAGTTAGTTATAACGACTTTATGAAAACAAAAGAATGGTTATATTATTGGATTTAAAATGGTAACTTGACTTTAAAAGGAGAAGTGATTTGGTTTAAAAAGAAGGCATGGTATTGTCTTGATTTGGTTTTAAAAGAAGGCATGGTATTGTCTAGATTTGGTTTTAAAGGAAGGCGTGGTATTGTCTAATTTGGTTTTGAAAGAAGGTATGGAAGTTGTTTTGTTTTACTTAAAAATGATAGTTACTCTATTTGGATACTACGGGTATTAGTATCATGTGACTTTTGTGAAAGAAATGGATCTTTTTAAAAGGGTTAAAGTATGTAGTACTTTAGGGTTAAAACCCGGATTTTTGACATAAAATGAAAGTACCTTGAGTGTGAGTAACTTGCCTATGTTTGCTTGTGATAGCCTTGTTGTGCAAGTGTTGTATCCTTATGTTACCGCGTCTCTCGATGGATGGTCCACGGGTATCGCGCCATGATGAGGTTCGTTTCGTTGATAGTGTTATTCCATGGACTAGCTCTCCACGAGGTTTCTCGATTCGGTGGTATCGGTAGTCGGCGCCTTGCTCGTGTCGCCTTCGTGAGTTAGTTTTAAAGCAGTTTTGTGGCGAAGTCTCGTGATCTTTGGTGGTATCCGTAGTTGGCTTCGTACTTGCCCCGGCTATGCGCGCGCAGTGGTATCCGTAGTCGGCCAGACTTGCCTCGTGTCGCCCGTGAGTTAGTTTTATAGCGCGTGGCGAAGTCTCGTGATGCTGGTGGTATCTGGTAGTTGGCTTTCGTACTTGCCCGTCACCACGTGCGCAGTGGTATCCGTAGTCGACCCGTTGCCTCGTTTCAGCTTCGTGAGTTAGTTTTATAGCAGTTTTATGGCGAAGTCTCGTGATGCTGGTGGTATCTGGTAGTTGGCTTTGATTGCCCCCGCCGCCACGCGTGGCGCAGTGGTATCCGTAGTCGGCCTTCGTACTTGCCTCGTGTCGCCTTCGTGATACGATTTTCGCCATACTTGATACTGTCAGACCGACTCCTTGGCCGCGTTCATGACGCAGTAGAGGTACACCTGATCGTTGATCCTCGCCGAGGATCACAGCCAAAGATTAGGAAGCTCCGTTTCTCCGGAGGCTTATCTTTTGCTATGATTCCCTTAGATTATAGGTTCTTGTACATTCAGGGGTATGGCAGGGCCCTGTCCCGTCGTTGTTGTTATAAAACTCTTAGAGGTCTGTAGTACTGTTGTGGGCAGGGCTTGTAAAGAAAGTAACTGTTCAGGTTTTTACATATATGCAGAAAGGTGACCGTTTTGGTTAGCCTGTTTCTTATTTTATATCTTGTTTCATGTTTAAGTTTTTATTCCGCTGATTTTCTCTGATGTTGTATCACTAGGGTGCCCGGGGTAAGGCACCAGTCGCGGGCCCGAGGTCGGGTCGTGACAAAAGTGGTATCAGAGCAGTTAATCCTCGGAAAGTGTCTACAGACCGTATCTAGTAGAGTCTTGATTATCGGTGTGTTGTGCACCACACCTATAATCAGGAGGCTATAGGATATTTAGGATTGATTCTCATTCTTCTCACTCTGATATCGTGCCTTAGAGATGTGTTATAAGTTGGGCTCCCTCTGACGTATTCTTTTGTGCCAGTTATGCCTCTACGCAAGGCAACCAGAGCCCGAGCGGCAAGGCGAGAGGAGGCTGAGTAGAGCACGAGGGTTACCACAAGAGGCCCGATCTTTATCCGAGCCTCCACTCACGGCCAGGAACAGAGGATATGGGTTACAAGGAGATGACCCAGTTACTAGCTAGGTTGTGGCGAGGCACGAGGACAGACGGGAGCCGGTGGTACCGGTAGTGCACCCCAGAGCCGATAGTTGGAGACTTCATGACTTATTGAGTTGCAGTCCACCAGAGTTCTATGGATCGAGAACTGAGGAAGATCCTCAGGAGTTTATTCGACAGTTGCAGCGGATCATGAGAGTGATCAAGGCCTCGGAGACAGAGTCGGTGGTGTTGGGTTCACATCGGCTGCGTGATACTGCAGCTTCATCGTTTGATTCAGGAACCGCCCCGGGAGCATGCGCTTCCAGCTGTATGGGACGAGTTCTCAGAGGCGTTTCTTAGCCATTTCTTGCCTCCGCAGATGAGGAGGGCTCGGACCGATAGATTTTTGATGTTGAGGCAGAACGGGCGGACAGTTCGGGAGTACAATGTAGAGTTTGACTCATTGGCTCGGTACGTCCCCTCTTTAGTGACAAACATGGAGGATAGAGTGCACCGATATGTCACAGGACTTGACGATTATTTAGCAGAGGATTGCACGGGTGTAGCTCTTCAACCGGGCATGGACATTGCCCGCATACAGGCTTATGCGCAGCAGACGGAGGAACGTAGAGGTCGACAGAATGACCAAGATCAGCAGAAGAGGGCCAAGACAGTAGGGTCCTTTGGTAACTTTCGAGGCGGCAATTTCGGCAGATCGAATATATACCTCATCCGCCAGAGTGGTCCTCCGCGCCTTCGTGACGCCCGAGTATTCAGGAGCAGGTCAGGGCTCCAAGGTTTCAGGTTTTCGGGGGAGTAGGAGTGCTGGCCGGATAAGGCCACCCTTACCTCAGTGTGGCCGTTGTGGTAGAATCCATAAGGGGGAGTGTCATGCTAGTTTGGGAGATTGCTATACTTGCGGCCGACAGGGCCATTTTGCGAAGGATTGTCCGATCAGAGGTAGAGCAAATGTTAAGACTCATCCGTCAGGATCAGTGGCGGGTCATCGCCTTCTATAGCTATGCGCCCAACAAGGCAGGATTATGATTAGAGCGATAAAGGGGAAGTGAAGCAGTAGTTACAGGTATATCCTTAACCCTCTAGAGATTAATATGCGTGATATGATGATTTTATGTTAAGTGTTATGTTCAGATAACATTGTGTAAATTGTGATTTAGAGAACATGGTTATTTGAAAAGGTAAGTTTGGGGACTGGGAAATTGTGAGCCTTAGAATATTACACGTGGAGACATTAGATGCAAGGTCGTCTTGAGTAAAAGATTTTACGGTTGGTCCTTGTCGAAGTACATTGTGTACGTGGAGTGTAATAGTGTGATGAGTCCATGAGTGGTGTGAAATGAAAGTGAGTAATTTAGTTAAGGAGACCGCTAGGTTTTCGTGACTTGAATAGTAAGATTGTTCCGGACGGGAACAAAAGTTTGGCGCGATAGTGGGTCGGGTTGAGGCCAGATCACGGGTCAACCCGCAGCCCAGAATGAGGTAAGGTAAGTTTGAGGTGGTCCCGCTAGGTGGTAGGGTCACGAGAGTGCTAGGCCCAAGTTTAGGTAACCATCGTATGAGTTCGCAGATGTGTTCGACCATAATCGGATCGTGAAGGCCGGGAATGACCCTAAAGGAATTTGAGGCTAGTAAGATGACCAAGTTTGGAGGTAGTAACTACAAGGCGTTGGAAACGGAAGCGATGACGGAAATGTGGTACGTATACTAGAAAGTGTTCGGGTGTACGAGAAATGTACGACGAGTAAGACAGGAAGCGAACATATGTTACGAAAATGGAAGTGATCATTTCTTTTTGTGAGGTGAAGGTGCGAAGGGAGCATCCTTTAGATCATGGGTGAGAGCTTTTGTGATGTTAGAGGTGATTCCTCGTTGGCTCGGATTTGAGTTTGGCGCATGTGTTATATTATGGCCATGTGTGGCATAATTGGTTTTGTATGTATAGTAGTGAGGACTATACCAACGCATGTGTGTTTGGAAACTTAGAAGGAACATTCGGGATGAATGTTTCTAAAGGGGAAGAATGTTACACCCCGTAGTTCCAGGGTATGTATGTGAGGACGTACGTACGAGAATACGACATTAAGATTGGAAAGGAAGAAAGATTTGATTTTCCGACGGAAAATTTTCTGGATTTTGTGAAGGTAAAAGGTTCGTTAATGGGAATTGGATTCCCAGATTTGGTATTCGGACTTCTGGGAATATATTAGAATTTTGGAATTTTATTTCCCGATTTGGTCACGTGGGGCCCACGGGGAAAATTTACGGTTTTGCGGGGCCCACTTTATTTTTGAGATTATGGATATTTTCGGGAGATGAAATATTTTGGACGAGTAGGAGGGCGACATGTGTCACCCCATGTGGCCATAGGGCCGAAATCTTGTGACACTTGTCCCTTGGCCGAAATGTGGAGACAAGTGGCAAGCCACTTGTCTCAAGCTTTGTGTAGACATTTGGAGGGTGGGACCCACACACACTTGTCCCCCAATCTCACCACACAGTTGCCTTGATCCTAGCCCTTGATTTCCCTATAAATACCCCCCTTGAGCTTGCAAGATTTCATCCACACTTGAGAGTTTACAAGTCTGGAAAAATACTCCATCCCCTTGTGTAGTGCTCTCGGCCATGGGCTGATTTTAGGAGCTAAAGTTGTCCAAAAATTCTTAAACTTTTAAGTGTTCTTCCTTAAGGTGTTAGGAAGATTGTAAATCAAGAGTTGGAAAAGATTTCACACCCCTAGCCTTTGAAACCCCTCTTGGCCGAAACTTGCCAAAGTTTGTGCCTAAGTGTTCTTCACTTTTTGAGGTTAGATCTTGAAGAGAAGTTGGTTAGGAACTTCTAAGGGTTGCTTGGAGTGGATTGGAACGTAAGGAATTGGAGCTAAACGTTGCTCAGGATCGACTTATTAATCTTGGATAATTTTGGGCTTATCTAGGTAATGATCTTTGTCCTTCTATTGTAATTGGATCTTACATGTTGTAGTAGTTTATAATTGAGTATATGGTATGTGGATAGAAGGTTGAAAAGAAATAGACTGTTTTGTGTATTGTGGGGAAGAATTGTACACGTCCGGTTAGGCGTGTAATCCCTGTTGAGTTGTTGGCTATTGGTAGCGAGCCTTGATATAAGTGGTTATATGTGTAGATACGGGGAGGTGCTGCCCAAATTTCCGCAGTAAGGAACATGATACTTAGAATGTTCTACGAAGAAGTCTAGACGTTGATAGACGTGTTTGTTTATTATAGGTGGGTATTCCACGCGCGACATACTCGACTTGGCTAGTGGATTAAGCCGAAGAGGTATGTGATTCTTCCTATTCTCTTGAGCATGATTATTTGTGAAATATATAGTGCGGTAGACGCACGTGTGTTAAAGAAGTTTGATTTCCTCTTTGTGTCCTTGACTTGATTCTAAAGTTAAGTGACTTGATATGAAATGTTAAGAACTTGAATTGTGTTAAAAAGTTGTGAAACCTCATTCGTGAGTAATGGGTACTTGGTCTTTAAAAGAATAACGTTATCTTGATTTCGGAAATGAGAGTAGTTGTCCTTGGTTGGTTTAAAACATAAAGTGTTATAATAGCTTTATGGAAAGTTAGTTATAACGACTTTATGAAAACAAAAGAATGGTTTTATTATTGGATTTAAAATGGTAACTTGACCTTAAAAGGAGAAGTGATTTGGTTTAAAAAGAAGGTATGGTATTGTCTTGATTTGGTTTTAAAAGAAGGCATGGTATTGTCTAGATTTGGTTTTAAAGGAAGGCGTGGTATTGTCTAATTTGGTTTTGAAAGAAGGTATGGAAGTTGTTTTGTTTTACTTAAAAATGATAGTTACTCTATTTGGATACTACGGGTATTAGTATCATGTGACTTTTGTGAAAGAAATGGATCTTTTTAAAAGAGTTAAAGTATGTAGTACTTTGGGGTTAAAACCCGGATTTTTGACATAAAATGAAAGTACCTTGAGTGTGAGTAACTTGCCTATGTTTGCTTGTGATAGCCTTGTTGTGCAAGTGTTGTATCCTTATGTTACCGCGTCTCGATGGATGGTCCACGTATGCGCCATGATGAGGTTCGTTTCCACGCTGATAGTGTTATTCCATGGACTAGCTCTCATGAGGTTTCTTGATTCGGTGGTATCGGTAGTCGCCTTCAGATTTGCCTCGTGTCGCCCGTGAGTTAGTTTTATAGCGTTTGTGTCGAAATCTCGTGATCTTTGGTGGTATCCGGTAGTTGGCTCGTACTTGCCCCGTCACCACGTGGCAATGTGGTATCCGTAGTCGGCCGACTTGCCTCGTGTCGACTTCGTGAGTTAGTTTTATAGCGCCAGTGGCAAAATTTCGTGATCTTTGGTGGTATCCGTAGTTGGCTTTGTAATTGCCCCGTCGCCACGTGCGCGCAGTGGTATCCGTAGTCGGCCTTGTGCAGATTGCCTCGTGTCGCCCGTGAGTTAGTTTTATATCAGTTTTGTGGCGAAGTCTCGTGATGCTGGTGGTATCTGGTAGTTGGCTTTCGTACTTGCCCCCGTCAGCTACGTGGCGCAGGTGGTATCTGGTAGTCGGCCTTCGTACTTGCCTCGTGTCAGCTTCGTGATACAGTATTTTTAGTTTCACATACTTGGTACCTGTTGTACTGACTTCCTTCGGGGGGCTGCGTTCATAGGATCACAGTTCAGCGTTTTGGGAAGCTCCGTTTCTCCGCAGGCTTATCTTTTGGTATGATTCCCTGAGATTATAGGTTCTTGTACATTCAGGGGTATGGCGGGGCCCTGTCCCGTCGTTGTTGTTATAAAACTCTTAGAGGTCTGTAGTACTGTTGTGGGCAGGGCTTGTAAAGGATGTAATTGTTCAAGTTTTTACATATATGCAGAAAGGTGACCGTTTTGGTTAGCCTGTTTCTTATTTTATATTTTGTTTCATGTTTAAGTTTTTATTCCGCTGATTTTCTCTGATGTTGTATCACTAGGGTGCCCGGGGTAAGGCACCAGTCGCGGGCCCGAGGTCGGGTCGTGACACTAAGTTGCTAAGGAGCGACTTTGGATCTTGAAGTTACATTAGAGCTTATCAAGGTAATAATCTTTTCCTCTTAAGTGATTGAAGATTACTTATTGTTGTAGTCATATATATGCAAGCATGAGATATATATAATGGAGATTGAAATGTTATGGAATATGTGGATGGAATCTGAAACTAGCATGATTTAGCCTTTAAGATTGTAATTCAATTTAGTTACTAGTTTAGTCGTCGCATGTTATCTAAAGAGAAGATTGTAGTTGTTATAATCGATTGCAGCTATATAACATGTTAGACTAAACAACTTGGATTAAAAAGGAATTGGTAAAGACTTTACATTGTTGTTGCATTGTAGCCGAGAGTGGCATTGAAATGTTGGACAATTTGGATATCGATTGTGGGGCAGAATTTTACACGTCCTGTGCAGCGTGTAATCCCCTTTGATTGGTTGATGTGTTGAGCCTTAAATGTGGCATTTGGTTATTGATTTCGGGCCTTGAAAAAGGTGGAAAAGTATGTAGAAACAAAGGAAGTGCTGCCCAATTTTCCGTAGAATAGGTGACTTTACAATTAGAATATTCTACGTTTGAAACTAGAAGTTAATAGACGCATTATTGGACTTAGCAAGTGGATTGAACCGAAGAGGTATGTGAAAATTTTCTTATCTCTTGAGCATGAGTAGTTATAAACGTATAGTACGGTAGACGTACGAGCTTTAAATGAATTCAGTTTCATTTGATATCCTTGACTTGTTTTAAGAATGTCCAAGTTGGTTGAGTTAGAGAATTAACTCACTTGTTTTTAAAGGATAAAAATGCCTTAGTTTCTAAAGCATAAAGTTAGTATAACGACTTTATGGGAAGTTGGTTATAATAACTTTATGGAAAGTTAAAAGAATGGTTTACTCTAGTGATGTAAACAAAGATAAACGACTTGAAGTGAAGAAAAAAAAAATTGATTTAAAGGCATCAATTGTTTAAAGTTTTAAAGTAAAAAGTCACTTGATTTAGAAACCTAAAATGTATGTCTAAAAATGTAGTGACTTGTTTTGAAATGTAGACAAGCCTTGATACTACGGGCGTTAGTATCTTGGGGATTTTATACAAGAAAGAGTCATTTTTGAAAGGATAAAGGTACATAGTACTTTGGGTTAAATTCCCGGATTTTTAATGACATGTTAGTGCCTTAAGTTAAATAAAATGAGAGTGCATGATAATTACGGCTAATAAGAAGTTAGGGGATTTCTTAACTTGCTTATGATAGTTATGATAAGCCGATGGTGCTCATGTTATGTATGATAGCCGTTTGTGCTAATGTTAAAATATTCTTGCGGGGTAAACTCCCGGGTTACTACTTATTCCATGGATTTGCTACACATGATGCGAGTGCGGCATTTGTACTCATTGCGGGTCCACCGGGCCTATGCGGGTGAAATAGTCCTATGCGGGTGAAATAGTCCCATGCGAG
This sequence comes from Przewalskia tangutica, assembly GCA_029844215.1. Lineage (NCBI taxonomy): Eukaryota > Viridiplantae > Streptophyta > Magnoliopsida > Solanales > Solanaceae > Przewalskia > Przewalskia tangutica. The sequence goes on from CM056725.1 coordinate 80,934,846, forward strand.
GCGGATGACCTCATTGCGGGTCCACATGACCTATGCGGGTGAAATAGTCCCAGGAGTAGGATTTCTTAATGATACTACGGGCGGGTGGCCCTAATTTGATCATGAGCCTCCTATTTTTATGCAGTAAAGTATACTCTTGTTTACTCTCATTATTAGTAAGGCACAGTGTACTGTTATTTGAGTTATCATACATGTCTCCAGTTTTATTTTAGACTATATGATTTCATTTAAGTACTTTCAGTTTTACATACTTGGTACATCTGTTATCGACTTTCTTCTCCTGGGCTGCGTTAAATGCCGCAGTAGGGTAGCGGTGGTGGATCCTCACTCTTAGGATCACTGATCAGTTGTCAGAAGCTCCATTTCTCTGGAGGCTTGTCTTTTGGTACGGTTTCCCTGATGTTGTGGATTTTGTACATTCAGGGGTATGGCGGGGCCCTGTCCCATCATAGTTGTTATTCTTAGAGGTCTGTAGTCATATCTTGTGGATTGGGTTGTAAGAACAAAGATGTAACTGTTTTCTTTTGGGTTATGTATATTTCACGAATGGTGGCCTTATCGGCTAACCTGTTGATATTTACTGTCTAGTATTTTATGAGTTCATGTATGTTCCGCTGCTATTCTCTGATGTATACCTGTAAGGGGTGCCCAAGTAGGGCTCCAGTCGCGGGCCCGGGGACGGGTCGTGACACCCGATGTCTACACTGATGACGTGGGGAGAGTTCAAAGCCGCATTCATTGAAAAAGACATACCTAACACTTGGAAAGATGCGCTCATACATGAGTTTGAACAGTTGAAACAAAGAGACCACAGTGTGCAAGAATACGATACCCAGTTCATGCGATTGTCGGCATATAACGCGCATATTATTCCTACGGAAAGGAAGAAGGTCAAGAGATTTGTTGAGGGTTTAAACCCGAACTTGGCAGAGAAGGTATTGGCATTAGCCCATGATTGGACATACCTTCAAATCATCGACATGACAATAAGGGTAGAAGGTTTTGCTAAAGCAAAAAAAAAGTATTCGCAGAAGAGGATTCAATCGTCAGGATCCTTTAATCAGAATCAGAACCAGAGGCAAGAGGGCAGCAGAGGTTCGCCAAAACTATGCCAGTCAGTAGGCTAGTCTCATTTCAGGCCCTAGGGGCATAGATGGGTCAATCATCAAGGTGGCAAGGTTAAGGCCACCAGCCATAACACATGAGGTGACAAACCGGTCTATAAGGTTTTTCAAAAGAAACATGTTCGAGAATGTTGGTTCTCACCGATAGGATGTTACAACTGTGGAGAATTAAACCACCATGTCAGGGACTGCAAGAGGCGAACCCAAACTCAATTTTCCCATATGAGGTCAGAAGCAACCACAACTGCCCATAAAAGACCTCAGGAAAACCAGTACCAACAGAGTCAGGGAGGTCAACAGTCCAACAATCCTAACCGACTTTACGCTTTGCCCCAGAGAAATGAGGCGGAGGCATCTAATGCCGTGGTCACATGTATTTTGTTAGTCTCAAGTATTCCTGCAATTGTATTGTATGATCCCGGCTCTACATTTTTGTATGTGTCAATGGGTTTTGCTAAGAGTCTACATGTAGAACCTTCCTGTTTAAGTGAACCCTTTAAATTCATGACACCAGTTGGGGCCTTAGTTTGGGCCTCTCTGGTAATTAAAAATTTCCCGTTAGAGGTAAATGGTAGAGGAACAATAGCAAACTTAGTATTACTTGATATGCTGGACATTGATATTATTTTGGGTATGGATCGGCTGTCAGCATGTTATGCCATATTGGATTGCCGACAAAAGGTTGTAAAATTATTTTTCCCAGGGAACCAGATGTCACGACCCGTTCCGGGGCCCGTGACTGGTGCCTTACCCGGGCACCCAAGTAGTCATACATAAGAGAAAATCAGCGGAATATAAAACAAGATATGAAACATTATAACATAAGACACAGTTTATCTGAGAAAAAGGTTGTCTTTCGGCATATATACATAAACCAAGTTTTTGCAGTTACATCCCAACTGCATAAACATGTCTACTGCACTTAAGGAAATAAACAACTATGGCGGGACAGGGCCCGCCATACCTGATCAGATACAAAACTATCTACAACAGGGAGATCATACCCAAAAGTAGAGCCTCCGGAGAAGATGGAGCTCCTGACACCAAAGCAAAGATCCTAAGAATGTGGATCTAGCACCTGCTTGCCCTTACCTGCGGCATGAACGCAACCCCCCGAAGGAGGTCAGTACAACAGGTACCAAGTATGTGAAACTGTAAAGTACTTAAATGAAATCAAGTATTTAAAACCATTTGCAAATCAGTTCAATTGCACCTAGTGCCATATCACAAACAAGAACAATAATAGGTAAATCAGAATGTGTCCGTTTCTAGGCCGCGAATGATCGAAGCAAGGCGGCGCCCATAGTATCATTATGCATGCCTAATCACGACTCCGCATCCGCATAGTCACACATGCACCGCATGAGGTATTCTCGCATCGGGGTAGCTAACCCGGCACTACCGCTGGACTCCCGCATCGCATAGTCTCAATAGACCGCATAGTCACACATCGCATAGGCATCCCCGTCGGGCTAAAACACCCGAATGATCAATCCTGGAACTCCGCGACTCGCATAGTCACATAGATCGTAGGCCGTATAGACCGCATCGGGTGGCAAGCCCTCGGTATAATAAGTCGAGGGTAGGTGATATAATAAAGACAACAGACTTACCGTTTAGCAACGTAAGCACAGCAAGCATGACCCCTTTCACAAAGATTACAAGACACTAACACGGTAGCGTCATAATATGTCTACTTATCAAACAATCTTACTATACTTAATGTAAATCAATACAAGGCTTTTATAAACAAACAAGTAAACAGCCTTTTATCTTTCTTAAGTTGTTATACCTAACTTCCATAAAGCTAGTATAACTCTTAAGCTTTTGTTTTAAAACCGATATTTCTCTTCATTAAAAATGATTCAAGATTCTTTTGAAATGCATCGATTCTTATTATTCGTGCTTAAGTCAAAAGACATTGCCGTAGTTGTTATTCGGGCTTAAGTCAAAAGACATTGCCGTGATTATTATTCGATTAACACATGTACGTCTCACCGTACTATATATATATATCTTAAAATATCATGCTTAAGAGTATAGGAAGAATCACATACCTTCTCGCGAAACCTCCCGCCAAGTCGAATATGTCGTGCGCAGAATCACCTATAATACCAATACGTCTATCAACGTCTAGATCAGCATCAGTATAAAGCTCTAAGCGAGGGTTCTTTATTCTATGGGAATTTGGGCAGCACTTCCTACCCTGAGCTATACAATCATCAGTAAACAAATTCTATGTGAGAACAGTTCAATTATTCTTCTTTAAACCCTTCTACCGTGATAACAGCTCAATTCTATTCTGATATCCTTCTAAGTATTTTATACTTATTCTTATACTTCTACAGATGTATTCTCTAATTATAAAAGACGGTAAGATTATTTACCTCGATAAGCCCAATATTATCCGAGTATAAACGTCGATCCTGAGCGAGGTTTAGCTCCTAATTTGAACGCCCGATAGCTCCAAGAACCCTTAGAAGTTCTTCACAACTTCCACTAAGTACTAAGGGATTTGGGCTAGGGTATTTTGGGCATTATAACAATACTAGAAGACAACTTTTCTACCAAGGGAGGGGGGGTAGATTTCGGCTAGGCTAGAGGGGGCCTCGCCAACTTCACTCGAGGGAGTAGGATTTGGACGAAACAAGCTCGAGGAGAGGAAGGATTTTCAAGACTTGGAAAGGAATTTGTGAATGAAGAACTCTTCATCTTAAGGGGGTATTTATAGGTCAAGCCATGGCCAACCAATGGCCAAGATGATGCCAAGTGCAAGGCAAGTGTAGGGTGAGTATTTGCCCAAGTGTCCTTATCCATCCACTACACAAAATATCCTACCAACTACTTGACAAAATAGGCACTCCATTCGGCCACATTGACGCCTCACGTCCACCAATTGGAGGGTGACAAGTGTCGCCCTCCCGTTGGTCCAAAATGTTTCGTCTCTCGGAAAAATCCGCAAAAATTAGAAATGGCATAGCCGGAATTTATCCTACGCGAGTCTTGTTAAACGTTTCGTCGGAAAACGATTCCTTGAGTGAGTTGTGCCCAAAAAAACGTGCCATGCCTAAACTTTAAGGCCAAACTTTCGTACGTACGCTCTCACGTACATACTCCGGAAATACGGGGTATAACATTCTCCCCTCCTTAGAAACATTCGTCCCGAATGTTCCTTCCCAAGACAGTTAACGATAAGGTTCTTTATAACTTAAACAGTTTGCAAATGCCACATACGGCCACAAAACAACACTTAGGCATATATGACAATGAAAATTTACAAGTAGGAAGGTGAATTACCTGGAGGTGTGGGGAATAGGTGAGGATACCTCTGCCTCATGTCCTCCTCAGCTTCCCACGTCATCTCCTCCCTGAGCTCGTTCCGCCACAAGACCTTGATGGAAGCCACGTTCTTAGTCCGCAGACGCCTAACCTGACGATCGATTATCGCTATTGGAATCTCCTCATACGACAACCCCTCGGTCACCTGGACATCGTCAATCGGATGCACCCTAGATGGATCCCCGATACATCTCCTCAGCATAGAAACATGAAAAACCGGATGCACTGCCTCCAGGTCGGACGGCAGCTCCAACTCGTAGGCAACCTTGCCTACCCTGCGGACAATCTGATAGGGCCCAATGTACCTTGGGCTGAGTTTCCCTTTCCTCCCGAATCTCATCACACCCTTCATGGGTGACACCTTTAGGAAAACCCAATCATCAACACGAACTCCGGATGCCGACGACGTGATCTGCATATGACTTCGCCGACTCGAGCCGCCAAGAATCGCTTCCTGGATAAGCTTCACCTTATCCATCGCTCACGCACCAACCGTCCCACTAATCGTACCTCGCCGACATCAAACCAGCCTATCGGCGACCGCACTTCCTCCCATACAAGGCCTCATGGGCGCCATCCGAATACCGGAGTGGTAGCTATTATTATACGCGAACTCAACTAGAGGCAAATGATCCTCCCACTACCCACGGTCAATAACACAAAGCTCGCAGATATCCTCGAGAGTCGGATAGTGCGCTCTGCTGTCCGTCTGCTCGTGGATGAAATGCGACTCGTGCTCACTGCGCCCCTAAACCCTTCTCGAAAGACCTCCGGTTAGCCAGAATCAGGCTCTGCATGCGATATGATCGAAATAGGGACTCCATGCGACCGACGATCTCTCGGATGTAAAGTCGGCATAATCCTCACCAAAAGTCGCCCTAACGGGAAGAAAGTGGGCTGATTTCACACCGTCGACGATAACCCAAATAGAATCATGCTTCCTGAGTGTGAGGTAATCCTGTGATAAAGTCCATGTTGATCACCTCCCACTTCCAAGTCGGGATCTCTATCGCCTGCAACAAACCACCAGGCCTCTGGTGCTCTATCTTCACCTGCTGACAACACGGGCACTGAGCTACGAACTCTGCAACGTCCCTCTTCAAGCCATCCCACCAATACACAGATCGAAGGTCGTGGTACATCTTGGTCGACCCCGGATGGATAGAGTAACGTGCGCTGTGTGCTTCCCCTAGAACTCGCCGCCAAGTCCTGAAACATCCGGAACACACAACTCGCCTCAAACCTTAGCACCGTCGGTGCTACCTCAAAAGGACCCTTCCTCACGAAGAGCCGTATCACGATGCGAATCAAAACCGATCCTCGAATCGCCTCTTCACCTCCTCGACGATGGAAGACTCGGCAACCTCACGAACTCTAACCCCACTGCTATCAGAATCAATCAAACGGACACCAAGGCTCGCTAACTGATGCAAATCACGAACCATGCCCCTCCTCGCTGGTTGCACATCTGATAGGCTCCCCATCGACCTACGACTAAGAGCATCTGCCACAACATTGGCCTTCCCGTGGTACAGATATCAACATCGTAATCCTTAAGCAACTCTAACCACCGTCTCGCCGTAAGTTCACTCCTCGGCTAAAGATATCTTGGAGGCTCTTGTGGTCAGTAAACATCCACGAACCCCATACAAATAGTGCCTCCAGATCTTCAAAGCGTGAATCACCGCTGCCAACTCCAAATCATGTGTGGGGTAGTTCCTCTCGTTTTTCTTAAGCTGTTGGGATGCGTACGCTATAAATCTACCTCACGCATCAACACACATCCCACCCGATGCCCGACGATCACAATACACGACATAACCATCCGACCTCGGAAGAGTAAGAACGGGCGGTCGTCGCCTCCTTCAAAGAATCGAAACCCCGCCACAAGCATCAGTCCATCAAACTTAGCCGCTTCCGAGTCAGCCTAGTCAATGGTGCGAGATAGAAGCAAACTTCTACGAACCGATAATAACTGCGAGGCCCGAGCTACGAACCTCTGCCGGAGTAGTAGGTTCAGGCCAAGTCCTCGATCGCCTCGATCTTGGCGTATCCACTAATGCCATCACCCACAATATGCCCAAGAAAAGCCACCAAGCTAACCAAAACTCACATTTGGAAAACTTGGCGTATAATCGCTGGTCCTGAGAATCACAAGATAGCCTCAAATGCTCCGCATGCTCCTGCTCTGAGCGAGAATAAGCCAAGATGTCATCAATGAACACTATCACAAACGTGTCAAAAAATGGTTTGAACACTCGGTTCATCAAATCCATGAATATCACGAGCATTGGTCAACCCAAAAGACATGACACGAACTCATAATGCCCGCACGTCCGAATGCGATCTAGGGACATCCACCTCTCGACTCGCACTGATGATAGCCCGATCGCAGATCAATCTTGAGAAACATCTCGCACTCGCAATGGTCGAACAAATCATCAATCACAGGAAGGGTATTCGTTTAATGGTCACCTTGTTCACCGTAATCAACACACATGCGCAGCGTCCCGTCCTTCTTCTTCACGAACAATACCGGCGCTCCCCAGGGAGAAACACTAGGCCTAATGAAGCCCTTTTCCAGCAAATCTCTCAGCTGGTCCTTCAACTCTCTCAACTCGGCAGGTGCCATTCTGTATGACGGAATGGAAATAGGTCGAGTGTCTGGCAGCACATCGATACAAAACTCTATCTCCCTCTCAGGAGGGATACTCGGGAGGTCGTCTGGAAACACGTCTGGGAACTCTCGACTCTCGAATCGATCAAAAATCTGGTACCGCAGCTTCAGTATCAAACACCCGAACGAGATGGTAAATGTACTTCGCACCATCTTCCTAGCCTCGAGGTAGGAAATAAACCTCGCCTCTACGTACAAATGTTCTCCCACTCAACAACCGGCTCCTCAGAAATCGGAACTGCATCACTCTCCTCGCAGCTACATTGGCGTAGCAAGAAGCTAGCCAAACCATACCCATTATCACATCGAAATCACCATGTCCAACTCTATCAAGTCGGCTAGGTCGGCGACGATAAATGGTCACTGTACAAGACCTATATACCCGCCGAGATACCACCGAATCACCGACTGGCGTAGCTATCTCGAAAGGTTCTATGGACTCAGGCTCTATCCCTATCATACTAGCAATAAGGGAGATATATGGGACGAGTAGAACCCGGATCTATCAAGGCGCATACATCATAACCGAACCGATAAAGTACCGTGGCGACATCAGCGACGCCTCACGATCTCCGCCGGCCGACAAGGCATAGATGCGATTCGAGGACCGCTAGAATCGGGACCGCGCCATGACCTCTGCCGCGACCTTCCGCCCATGAGTACGCCCTCCGGCGAGTAATCGTCGGGATGAAGAACCGGCAATCGACCGCAGCCGACCCTACCATCGGGCCACGCTCGCCGACAGACTCTCGCAAAATGAACCTGCTGGCCACAGGTGTAGCAAGCTCCCGGAGTAGTACTGCAACTCCCTGAATGGAACCTGCCACAGCGGACACACTGAGCGGACCTTGATCTATTAGCACCCTTGCTACCCTGGAAATCCGAAGTCCTGGGGCCCCGACCGCCTCGATCGCTCGCCGCACCAAACGATGTAGGAGTGCTCGAGCCATTGTGGTGCAAATCCGACTTCGCGATGCCGCCCACCACGAGGGCTACCAAAAGAACCGGCCGTCTTGGCCTTCTTCTGCCGATATCGGCTACCCGGTCTCTACGCTCCTCGCATCCCAGTGCGTGAGCCTGCATACGTGTAATGTCCATGCCTGGCTGAAGAGACACACCCGCACAAGACTCGGCCATATAATCATCTAGCCCGGTGACGTAGCGGTGTACACGGTCCTCCATGTCTGCTACTAGCGCAGGGACATATCGAGCCAAAGAATCGAACTCGACATTGTACTCCCTAACAGTGCGCCTCTCTGCGCCTCAAAGAACAAGAATCGCTACTGCGCTCCTCATCTGCGGAGGCAAGAAGTGCGTGAGGAAAGCCTCCGAAAACTCATCCCATACTGCTGGAGGTGCATGCTCTCCCCGGGAAAGCTCCCACGAATCAAACCAATCGACTGCGGTATCACGCAGCCGATGCGAACCAAAGGTCACGGACTCGGTCTCCGACGCCCTGATCACTCTCATAATCCTCTGCAACTGACGGATGAACTCCTGCGGATCATCCTCCGCCTCGACCAGAACTCGCGGGCTACAACTAAGGAAATCCAGTAGCCTCAAATCGCCTCGGGTGAACCACGGTACGATCGGGCCGGAATCGAATCGCCAGATTCACCTATCTCGTGTTCGCCACAATCTAGCCAATAGTCGGGCGTCTCTCAGACCTATCTCTCCGCCAGCCGTGGGGATGCGAGGTACGGCACGTGGTCTCGCTGGGCCGGCGGCGTCATGGAACTCGCCGTCTCGTATAGATCGGGCACGAGCCTCGTGACTCTCGGTGTCATACTAGCGGCTCTCATTGTCTTGCCTTCAGGCCCGGGTTGCCTTACGTGGAGGCATAATCATTCAGAAAGGAATACGTTAGAGGGTCCAACCTATAACACCTCTAAAGCACGATCTCAGAGTGAGAAAATGGAAACCAACCCTAAATATCCTATAGCCTCGATTATTGGTGTGGTGCACAACACACCGATAATCAAGACTCTACTAGATACGGCTCAGACACTTTCCGAGGATTAATCGCTCGATACCACTTTTGTCACGACCTGCCCGGTTCGTGGATCGTGCCTTACCCGGGCACCCAAGTAGTCATACATCAGAGAAAATCAGCGGAATATAAAACAAGATACGAAACATAATAACATAAGACACAGTTTATCTGAGAAAAAGGTTGCCTTTCGGCATATATACATAAACCAAGTTTTTGCAGTTACATCCCAACTGTACAACATGTCTACAGAACTCTAAGGAAATAAACAACTATGGCGACAGGCCCCGCCATACCGATCAGACAAAACTATCTACAACAGGAGATCATACCCAAAAGTAGAGCCTCCGAGAAGATGGAGCTCACGACACCAAAGCAAAGATCCTAAGGATGTGGATCTAGCACTGCCCTTACCTGCGGCATGAACGCACTTCGGCGAGGTCGATAACAAGTACCAAGTATGTGAAATCAAAGTACTTAAATGAAATCAAGTATTTTAAACCATTTGCAAATAAGTTCAGTTGCACCTTGTGCCATATCACAAACAAGAACAATAATAGGTAAATCGTAATGTGTCCATTTCTAGGCCGCGAATGATCGGGCAAGGCTGCGCCATAGTATCATTATGCATGCCTAATCTCGACTCCCGCATCGCGATAGGTCACACACGCACCCGCATTGAGGTATTCTCGACGGTAGCTAACCGCACTACCGACTCCCGCATCGCATAGTCTCGATAGACCGCGTAGTCACACGCATCGCATAGGCATCCCCGTGTCGGCTAAAACACCCGAATGATCAATCTCGAACTCCCGCAGACTCGCATAGTCACATAGATCGCATAGGCCGTATAGACCCGCATCAAGGGTGGCAAGCCCTCGGTATAATAAGTCAAGGGGGTAGGTGATATAATAACAGTACAACAGACTTACCGTTTAGCAATGTAAGCACAGCAAGAATGGCCCCCTTTCACAGCATTACAAGACACTAACACAGGTAGCATCATAATATGTCTACTTATCAAACAATCTTACTATACTTAACAGAAATCAATACAAGGCTTTTATAAACAAACAAGTAAACAGTTCCTTTTATCTTTCTTAAGTTGTTATACCTAACTTCCCATAAAGCTAGTATAACTCTTAAGCTTTTGTTTTAAAACCAGATATTTCTCTTCCATTAAAAATGATTCAAGATTCTTTTGAAATGCATCGATTCTTATTATTCGGGCTTAAGTCAAAAGACATTACGTAGTTGTTATTCGTGCTTAAGTCAAAAGACATTGTCGTGATTATTATTCGCTAACACACGTACGCTCACCGCATTATATATATATCTTAAAATATCATGCTTAAGAGTATAGGAAGAATCACATACCTTCTCGCGAAAACCTCCGCCAAGTCGAATATGTCGACGCAGAGAATCGACTTATAATCAAATACGCCTATCAACGCCTAGATCAGATCAGTATAAAGCTCTAGCAGAGGGTTCTTTATTCTATGGGAATTTGGGCAAGACTTCCCTACCCTAAGCTATACAACATCAGAAAAAATTCTATGTGAGAACAGTTCAATTATTCTTCTTTTAAACCCTTCTACTGTGATAACAGTTCAATTCTATTCTGCAATATCCTTCTAAGTATTTTATACTTATTCTTATACTTCTACAGTATGTATTCTCTAATTATAAAAGACGGGTAAGATTATTTACCTCGATAAGCCCAATATTATCCAAGTATAAACGTCGATCCTGAACGAGGTTTAGCTCCTAATTTGAACGCTCCGATAGCTCCAAGAATCCTTAGAAGTTCTTCACAACTTCCACTAAGTACTAAGGGATTTGGGCTAGGGTATTTTGGGCATTATAACAATACTAGAAGGCAACTTTTCTACCAAGGGAGGGGGGGTAGATTTCGGCTAGGCTAGAGGGGGGGGGGCCTCGGCCAACTTCACTCAAGGGGGGGGGGAGTAGGCTTTGGACGAAACAAGCTCAAGGGAGAGGGAAGGATTTTCAAGACTTGGAAAGGAATTTGTGAATGAAGAACTCTTCATCTTAAGGGGGTATTTATAGGTCAAGACATGGCCAACCAATGGCCAAGATGATGCCAAGTGCAAGGCAAGTGTAGGGTGAGGATTTGCCCAAGTGTCCTTATCCATCCACTACACAAAATATCCTACCAACTACTTGACAAAATAGGCACTCCATTCGGCCACATTGACGCCTCACGTCCACCAATTGGAGGGTGACAAGTGTCGCCCTCCCGTTGGTCCAAAATGTTTCGTCTCTCGGAAAAATCCGCAAAAATTAGAAATGGCATAGCCGAAATTTATCCTACGCGAGTCTTGTTAAACGTTTCGTCGGAAAACGATTCCTTGGGTGAGTTGTGCCCAAAAAAACGTGCCATGCCTAAACTTTAAGGCCAAACTTTCGTACGTACGCTCTCACGTACATACTCCGGAAATACGGGGTATAACACCAGAAGTTTTTATAAGGGGTAGAATTGGGACACCATCAAGTCAGCTTATTTCCTATTTTGGGGCTCAAAAGTTATTAAGAAGTCACTAAGTGGAATACTCTTACTTGGCCAATATAATGGATACCTAAAAAGAGTCCCCCGAAATGCATGATGTCCCTATTGTTCGAAATTTTCGGGAGGTTTTCCCTGAAGATCTTCCAGGACTTCCTCTGGATAGAGAAGTGGAGTTCGCGATAGAGTTAATTCCGGGTACAAAACTCATTTCTATTCCTCCATATCGAATGACTCCAGCTGAATTGAGAGAGTTAAAAGAACATTTGAAGGATCTTCTGGATAAAGGCTTAAGGCCTAGTGTTTCCCCCTGGGGTGCACCAGTCCTTTATGTGAAGAAGAAAGATGGTTTACTCCGAATGTGTATCGATTATCGACAACTCTATAAGGTCATGATCAAGAACCGATATCCATTACCAAGAATCGATAATCTTTTTGACCAACTTCAGGGAGCCAATTATTTTTCCAAAATTGACCTTCGTTCGGGATATCACCGGCTGAAAATAAATCCAAAACAACCTTTAGAACCCGATATGGCTATTATGAGTTCTTGGTCATGTCTTTCGGGTTAACCAATGCCCCATCAACTTTTATGGATCTCATGAACAAAATTTTCAAACCATTCTTAGATTTGTTCGTGATTGTATTCATAGTTGATATCCTAATTTACAGCAAGAGTGTTGAAGAACATGAAGAGCATCTGAGGGTAGTGCTTCAAGTCTTAAAACAGGAGAAAATATATGCTAAATTTTTAAAGCGTGAATTTTGGTTGAAAAAGGTAGCCTTCTTGGGCCATGTTGTGTCAACGGATGGAATTATAGTAGACTCCCAAAAGATAGAAGAAGTGAAGAACTTGCCAAGACCTACTACTCCGACGGAATTTAGGAGTTTTTTGGGTTTGACTGGGTATTATAGAAGATTTGTAGAAGATTTCTCTAGTCTTGCTGCTCCTTTGACCCAATTGACTCAGAAAGTGGTTAAGTACCAGTGGTCAGAAGCATGTGAAGTAAGTTTTCAGAAACTGATGGAGTTATTGACTACTGCACCAGTCCTAACCATATCATCGGGACAAGAAGGGTTCATAGTCTAGTGTGATGCCTCTAGAGTTGGGTTAGGATGTGTCTTGATGCAGTTTGGGGAAGTGATTGTGTCACGACCCGACCTCGGGCCCGCGACTGGTGCCTTACCCCGGGCACCCTAGTGATAAAACATCAGAGAAAATCAGCGGAAATAAAATCTTATAGACATGAAACATTATGAAATAAGAAACAGGCTAACCAAAACGGTCACCTTTCTGTATATATATATATAACCTGAACAGTTACATCATTTACAAGCCCAACTCACAACAGTACTACAGACCTCTAAGAGTTTTTATAACAACTACGACGGGACAGGGCCCCGTCATACCCCTGAATGTACAAGAACCTACAATATCAGGGAATCACACCAAAAGATAAGCCTCCGGAGAAACGGAGCTTCCCAAAACGCTGAATCGTAATCCTATGAGCGAAGATCAACAATCGTGTACTTACCGCGGCATTTAACGCAGCCCCGAACGAGGTCGATAACAGGTACCAAGTATGTGAAAATGAAAATACTGTAATGAAATCATAACAGTCTATATAAAACAGGAGACATGTATGATAACCAAACTACAACACACAATATATAAGTAGTCATATCAAGTCAGGGACTCACGCCCTCAAAGTCATCACTCAAATATAACCATGGGTCTCACGCCCACAATATCAATCATGCCCGTGGAATTCCTTCCTCACTGCCGGCAGTCTATGATATAATAACACCAAGGAGTACACATGAACACCAGGTCCCACCTGTGTCATAAAACCGTACGGGGCAAGTCTGCGCATAGCTACCGTAACTACCGCATCATCAACTGACCGGGGCAAGTACGAAAGCCAGCTACCAGAACCTACCGTACCAACTATGCTATAAAACTGACCGGGGCAAGTACGAAGGCATAGCTACCAGAACCAGCCTGCGTCGCGCATCCGACCGGGGCAAGTACGAAAGCCAACTACCAGATCCGCCTGCGTCACCAACCTCATTCCACCTGCGTCACGAAGCTGACCGGGGCAAGTACGGAAGCCAACTACCAGAACCAGCCTGCATCACGTCGCTGACCGGGGCAAGTACGGGGGCTAACCACCAGAACCTCCTGCATCACGAAACTTCGTGGGGAACTAGTCCGTGGAATGACACTATAAAGAACTGACCGGGGCAAGTACGAAAGCCAACTACCAGATCCGCCTGCGTCACCAATCTCATTCCACCGCTGCCACGGCCGATCGGCAAGTACGGCCAACTACCGTAACTACCGCATCACGCCGCCGATCGGCAAGTACGGGTGCTAGCCACCAGAACCTCCTGCATCACGAAACTTCGTGGGGAACTAGTCCGTGGAATGACACTATAAAGAACTGACCGGGGCAAGTACGAAAGCCAACTACCAGAACCAGCCTGCATCAGCAACGACCGGGGCAAGTACGGGGGCTAGCTACCAGATCCACCCTGCATCACTAAACCTCATGGAGAGCTAGTCCATGGAATAACACTATCAACAGGGAAACGAACCCTCATCATGGCCGCATACCCGTGGACCATCCATCGAGTCAGTATGCCCATGGACTATCATAGTGGAAGCATACCCGTGGGCCGCCCATCGAGTCAGTATGTCCAAAATGATCACAAATAACTTGACCGGCCCTCCATCGAGAGACGCGGTAACATAAGGATACAACACTTGCACAACAAGGCTATCACAAGCAAACATAGGCAAGTTACCCACACTCAAGGTACTTTCTTTTTATGTCAACAATTCGGGTTTTAACCCCAAAATACTACGTATTTTAACTCCTTAAAAAGATCCATTTCTTTCACAAAAGTCACACGATACTAATACCCGTAGTATCAAAATAGAGTAACTATCATTTTAAGTAAACCAAAACAATGTCCATACCTTCCTTTTAAATAAACCAAGACAAAACAATGCCTTCCTTTAAAACCAACTCAAGACAATACCATGCCTTCCTTTTAAACAAAAACACTTCTCCTTTTTAAAGTCAAGTAACAATATACTTTTCAAAATAGTTTAAGCCTCATAACTTCTTAAAAATATCAAGTTACCGTTTTAAATCCAATGATAAAACCATTCTTTCGTTTTCATAAAGTCTATATAACTAACTTCCCATAAAGCTATTATAACACTTTACCTTTTAAACCAACCAAGGACAACTACTCACATTTCCGAATCAAGATAACTTTGTTCTTTTAAAGACCAAGTACCTATTACTCACGAATGAGGTTTCACAACTTTTTAACACAATTCAAGTCCTTAACATTTCATATCATGTCACTTAACTTTAGAATCAAGTCAAGGACACAAAAAGGAAATCAAACTTCTTTAACACACGTGCGTCTACCGCACTATATATTTCACAAATAATCATGCTCAAGAGAATAGGAAGAATCACATACCTCTTCGGCTTAATCCACTAGCCAAGTCAAGTATGCCGCGCGTAGAATATCCACCTATAATAACCACAACATATCTATCAACATCTAGGTTCCTTCGTAGAATATTTCTAAGTATAAGGTTCCTTATTCTACGAAAAATTGGGCAGCATTTCCCCTGTATTTACTTACTGTTCCACTTTTTTCAAGGCCCGATATCAATAGACAACATGCCACATTTAAGGCACAGTAATACAACAACTCAAGGGGATTACACGTCTAACTGGACGTGTAAAATTCTGCCCCACAATATACTAAACAGTCCATTTCTTTTCAACCTTCTATCCACATATCATATACTCAATTATAAACTACTACAACATGTAATCTCCAATTACAATTTAAGGACAAAGATCATTACCTCGATAAGCCCAAAATTTTCCAATGATTAAAAGTCGATCCTTAGGAATTATTAGCTCCAATCCACTCCAAACAACCCTTAGAAGTTCCTAACCAACTTCTCTTCAAGATCCAACTCCAAAAAGTGAAGAACACTTAGGTTCTAAATATGACAACTTTCGGCCAAGGGGTTCTTTAAAGGCTAGGGGTGTGAAATCTTGTCTAACACTTGGTTCACAATCTTCCTAACACCTTAAGGAAGAACACTTAAAAGTTTAGGAATTTTTGGACAACATTTGGTCAATGCTAAGGGCCATTGCCGAGAGCACCTAAAGGAGAGGGAGTATTTGCCTTGGAAGTTTTTCTAAGTGTTTGATGAAGTCTTGCAACAAGGGGATATTTATAGCGAAATCAAGGGCTAGGATGCAAGCAAGTGTGTGGTCTAGATTGGGGACATGTGTGTGTGGGCCCCACAAACCACATGTCCAACAAAATCTTGAGACATGGCTTGCCACTTGTCTCCCCATTTCGGCCAAGAGGCCACTTGTCCACACAATTGGGCCATGTGCCACCTAAGGGGGTGACACATGTCGCCCTCCTATTCGTCCAAAATATTTCATCTCCCAAAAACATCTATAATGGCCAAAATCTCAAAAACAATGTGGGCCCCACAAAACCGTAAATTTTCCCCGTGGGCCCCACGTGACCAAATCCGGAAATAAAATTCCATAATTCTCTAATATTCCAAGAAGTCCAAATACCAAATTTGGGAATCCAATTCCCATTTACGAACCTTTTTCCTTCACAAAGTACGGAAAATTTTCCGTCGGAAAATCAAATCTTTCTTCCTTTCCAATCTTAATGTCGTATTCTCGTACGTACGTCCTCACATACATACCCTGGAACTACGGGGTATAACATTCTTCCCTCCTTAGAAACATTCATCCCGAATGTTCCTTCTAAGTCTCCAAACATACATGCGCCGGTATAGTCTTCACTACTATACTTACGAAACCAATTATGCCACACATGGCCATACTATAACACACGCGCAAAACCCAAATCCACGCCAACGAGTAATCACCTCTAACGTGTATAACATCACCATTAGCTCCCACTCATGGTCTAAAGGATACTCTCTTCGCACCTTCACTTCACAAAAATGATCACTTCCATTCTTTTAACACATGTTCCCTTCTTTTCTTACTCGTTGTACTCTTCTCGTACACCCGAACTCTTTCTAGTACACGTACCACATTTCAGTCATCGCTTCAGCTTTCAAAATCTTGGGGTTACTACTTCCAACTTGGTCATTACTAGCTTCAATTTCCTTTAAGGCCATTCTCGGCCTTCACGACCCGATTCTGGTCGAACGCATCCACGAACTCGTACAATGGTTACCTAAACTTGGGCCTAGCACCCTCGTGACCCTATCAACTAGCGGGACCACCTCAAACTTACCTCACTTCATTCCGGGCTGCGGGTTGACCCGCGATCTGGCCTCAACCCGACCCATTTCGTACCAAACTCTTGTTCTCGGTCCGGAACAATCTCACTATTCAAGTCATGAAAACCTAGTGGTCTTCTTAGCTTAACTACTCACCTTCATATCACATTACTTATGAACTTATCACACAAATATACTCCATGTATACTACGTACTCCGACAAAGATCACCCGCAAAAATCTTTTACTCAAGACGACCTTGCATCTAAGGTCTCCACGGTTATCTGTATTCTAAGGCTCACAATCTCCATGCACCCAAACCTACCTTTTCTACTTACCAGGCTTCTAAATCACAATTTACACAAAACTACCCGTACATAGCACTCAACATGTAATCATCTTATCACACATACTAGTCTCTAGAGGGTTAAGGATATACCTGTAACTATTGCTTCACTTTCCCTTTGTCGCTCTAATCATAATCCTGCCCTGCTGGGCGCATAGCTATAGAAGGTGATGAACCAATCATCGATCCCGAAGGCTGAGTCGTAATATTTGTGCTACCTCTGGTCAGACACTTCTTCGCAAAATGGCCCTGCCGGCCGCAGATAAAGCAAGTCCCCTGAATAACATGACACTCCCCAGTATGGAACCTATCACAATGGCCACACCGAGTTAGGGGTGGTATCATCTGACTAACATCCCTGTTCCCCCGAAAACCTGAAACCTTGGAGCCCTGACCTGCTCCTGAACATCCCGAACGTCCTGAAGACCGTGGAGGAGCACTGCATCGGTGAGGTACATATCCGATCTCACTGAGGCTGTCTGCCTCGAAAGTTACCAAAGGACCCTGTTGTCTTGGCCCTCTTCTACTGATCTTGGTCATTCCGTCGACCTCTACGTTCCTCCGTCTGCTGCGCATAAGCATGGATGCGGGCAATGTCCATGCCTGGCTGAAGAGCTACTCCTATACAACCCTCTGCTAGATAATCGTCAAGTCCTGCGACATATCGGTGCACTCTATCCTCCATGTCGGCCACTAGAGTGGGGGCATACCGAGCTAATGAGTCGAACTCTATGTTATACTCTCGAACGGTCCGACCATTTTGTCTCAACATCCAAAACATATCCACCCGGGCTCTCCTCATCTGTGGAGGCAAGAAGTGGTTAAGAAATGCCTCCGAGAACTCGTCCCAACCAGCCGTAAATGCATGCTCCCCCCGGGACAGTTCCCATGAATCAAACCAGTTGACTGCAATATCCCGCAGCCGATACGAACCCAGTACCACTGATTCGGCCTCTGAGGCCTTAATCACTCTCATGATCCGTTGTAGCTGTCGAATAAACTCCTGAGGATCTTCCTCAGTTCTCGATCCATAGAAATCTGGTGGACTGCAACTCAAGAAGTCCCGAAGCCTCAAACTATCGGCTCTGGGTGTACCACCGGTACCACCGGCTCTCGTTTGTCCTCATGCCTCGCCACAATCCTAGCTAGTAACTGGGCCATCACTTTGTAATCCATATCCTCGGCTCCTGGTCGTGGGACTGGAGGATCATATATCATGGCCTCAGTAGAAACTGCTGCCGCTGCACTAAACTCTGCTGGGGCTGGCGGCGTCGCAGAACTCACCGTATGAAGTACTACCTCAGGTAAAGACGTTGTGCCCTCGCAACCCTCTGTGTTCTACTCGCAGCTCCCTCTGCTGCCTTGCCCCTCTAGGCCCTGGTTGCCTTGCGTAGAGGCATAACTGGTACATAAGAATACATCAGAGGGAGTCCAACTTATAACACAGCTCTAAGGCACGATCTCAGAGTAAGAAGAATGGAAACCAATCCTAAATATCCTGCAGCCTCCTGATTATAGGTGTGGTGCACAACACGCCGATAATTAAGACTCTACTAGATACGGTCTGTAGACACTTTCTGAGGACTAACTGCTCTGATACCACTTTTGTCACGACCCGACCTAGGGCCAGCGACTGGTGCCTTACCCCGGGCACCCTAGTGATAAAACATCAGAGAAAATCAGCGGAAATAAAAACTTATAGACATGAAACAATATGAAATAAGAAACGGGCTAACCAAAACGGTCACCTTTCTGTATATATATATATAACCCGAACAATTACATCCTTTACAAGCCCAACTCATAACAGTACTACAGACCTCTAAGAGTTTTTATAACAACTACGACGGGACAGGGCCCCGCCATACCCCCGAATGTACAAGAACCTACAATATCAGGGAATCACACCAAAAGATAAGCCTCCGGAGAAACTGAGCTTCCCAAAACGCAGAACCGTGATCCTATGAGCGAGGATCAACAACTGGTGTACCTCTACCTGCGGCATGAACGCACCGGGCGAGGTCGATAACAGGTACCAAGTATGTGAAACTGAAAATACTGTAATGAAATCATAACAGTCTATATAAAACAGGAGACATGTATGATAACCAAACTACAGTACACAATATATAAGCAGTCATGTCAAGTCAGGGACTCACGCCCTCAAAGTCATCACTCAAATATAACCATGGGTCTCACGCCCACAATATCAATCATGCCCGTGGAATTCCTTCCTCACTGCCGGCAGTCTATGATATAACAACACCAAGGAGTACACATGAACACCAGGTCCCACCTGTGTCATAAAACCGTACGGGGCAAGTACGAAGGCATAGCTACCAGAACCAGCCTGCATCATCAACTGACCGGGGCAAGTACGAAAGCCAGCTACCAGAACCTACCGTACCAACTATGCTATAAAACTGACCGGGGCAAGTACGAAGGCATAGCTACCAGAACCAGCGTCGCCGCGTCCGACCGGGCAAGTACGAAAGCTAACTACGGATCTGCTGCGTCACCAACCTCATTCCACTGCGCCACGGCCGACGGCAAGTACGGAAGCCAACTACCAGAACCAGCCTGCATCACATTGCTGACCGGGGCAAGTACGGGGGCTAACCACCAGAACCTCCTGCATCACGAAACTTTGTGGGGAACTAGTACGTGGAATGACACTATAAAGAACTGACCGGGGCAAGTACGAAAGCCAACTACCAGATCCGCCTGCGTCACCAACCTCATTCCACCTGCGTCACGAAGCTGACCGGGGCAAGTACGGAAGCCAACTACCAGAACCAGCCTGCATCACGTCGCTGACCGGGGCAAGTACGGGGGCTAACCACCAGAACCTCCTGCATCACGAAACTTCGTGGGGAACTAGTCCGTGGAATGACACTATAAAGAACTGACCAGGGCAAGTACGAAAACCAACTACCAGAACCAGCCTGTATCAACAACGACTGGGGCAAGTATGGGGGCTAGCTACCAGATCCACCCTGCATCACTCAACCTCATGGAGAGCTAGTCCATGGAATAACACTATCAACAGGGAAACGAACCCTCATCATGGCCGCATACCCGTGGACCATCCATCGAGTCAGTATGCCCATGGACTATCATAGTGGAAGCATACCCGTGGGCCGCCCATCGAGTCAGTATGTCCAAAATGATCACAAATAACTTGACCGGTCCTCCATCGAGAGACGCGGTAACATAAGGATACAACACTTGCACAACAAGGCTATCACAAGCAAACATAGGCAAGTTACCCACACTCAAGGTACTTTCTTTTTATGTCAACAATTCGGGTTTTAACCCCAAAATACTACGTATTTTAACTCCTTAAAAAGATTCATTTCTTTCACAAAAGTCACACGATACTAATACCCGTAGTATCAAAATAGAGTAACTATCATTTTAAGTAAACCAAAACAATGTCCATACCTTCCTTTTAAATAAACCAAGACAAAACCATGCCTTCCTTTAAAACCAACTCAAGACAATACCATACCTTCCTTTTAAACAAAAACACTTCTCTTTTTTAAAGTCAAGTAACAATATACTTTTCAAAATAGTTTAAGCCTCATAACTTCTTAAAAATATCAAGTTACCGTTTTAAATCCAATGATAAAATCATTCTTTCGTTTTCATAAAGTCGTTATAACTAACTTCCATAAAGCTATTATAACACTTTACATTTTAAACCAACCAAGGAGAACTACTCACATTTCCGAAATCAAGATAACTTTGTTCTTTTAAAGACCAAGTACCTATTACTCACGAATGAAGTTTCACAACTTTTTAACACAATTCAAGTCCTTAACATTTCATATCAAGTCACTTAACTTTAGAATCAAGTCAAGGACACAAAAAGGAAATCAAACTTCTTTAACACACGCAAGGCCTACCGCACTATATTTTTCACAAATAATCATGCTCAAGAGAATAGGAAGAATCACATACCTCTTCGGCTTAATCCACTAGCCAAGTCGAGTATGCCGCGCGTAGAATATCCACCTATAATAACCACAACACATCTATCAAGATCTAGGTTCCTTCGTAGAATATTTCTAAGTATAAGGTTCCTTATTCTACGGAAAATTGGGCAGCACTTCCCCTGTATTTACTTATTGTTCCACCTTTTTCAAGGACCGATATCAATAGCCAACATGCCACATTTAAGGCGTAGTAATACAACAACTCAAGGGGATTACACGCCTAACTGGACGTGTAAAATTCTGCCCCACAATATACTAAACAGTCCATTTCTTTTCAACCTTCTATCCACATATCATATACTCAATTATAAATTACTACAACATGTAATCTCCAATTACAATAGAAGGACAAAGATCATTACCTCGATAAGCCCAAAATTTTCCAATGATTAAAAGTCGATCCTTAGGAATTCTTAGCTCCAATTCCTTACGTTCCAATCCACTCCAAGAAACCCTTAGAAGTTCCTAACCAACTTCTCTTCCAGATCCAACTCCAAAAAATGAAGAACACTTAGGTTCTAAATATGGCAACTTTCGGCAAAGGGGTTCTTTAAAGGCTAGGGGTGTGAAATCTTGTCTAACACTTGGTTCACAATCTTCCTAACACCTTAAGGAAGAACACTTAAAAGTTTAAGAATTTTTGGACAACATTTGGTCAATGCGGCCATTGCCGAGAGCACCTAAAGGAGAGGGAGTATTTGCCTTGGAAATTTTTCTAAGTGTTTGATGAAGTCTTGCAACAAGGGGGTATTTATAGGGAAATGAAGGGCTAGGATGCAAGAAAGTGTGTGGTCTAGATTGGGGACATGTATGTGTGGGCCCCACAAACTACATGTCCAACAAAATCTTGAGACATGTGGCTTGCCATTTGTCTCCCCGTTTCGGCCAAGAGGCAACTTGTCCACACAATTCGGCCATGTGCCACCTAAGGGGGTGACACGTGTTTCCCTCCTATTCGTCTAAAATATTTCATCTCCCGAAAACATCCATAATGGCCAAAATCTCGAAAACAATGTGGGCCCCACAAAACTGTAAATTTTCGCCGTGGACCCCACGTGACCAAATCCGGAAATAAAATTCCATAATTCTCTAATATTCCAAGAAGTCCAAATACCAAATCTGGGAATCCAATTTCCATTTACGAACCTTTTTCCTTCACAAAGTCCGGAAAATTTTCCGTCGGAAAAACAAATCTTTCTTCCTTTCCAATCTTAATGTCGTATTCTCGTACGTACGTCCTCACATACATACCCTGGAACTACGGGGTGTAACATATTGCGTATGTATCTCGACAATTGAAGATACATGAGAAGAATTATCCAACTCATGACTTGGAATTGGCCGTGGTAGTGTTTGCCTTACGAATATGGAGACAATATTTATATGGGCTACATGTAGATATATTTAAAGATCATAAGAGTTTATAGTACATAACCACACAAAAAGATTTGAATCTCCGACAAAGAAGATGGTTAGAGTTGCTTAAGGTTTATGACCTTAGCATTTTTTACCATCCTGGAAAAAGCTAACATGATGGCTGACGCACTCAGTAGGAGATCAATGGAAAGCTTGGACCACTTGGAAATACAAAAGAGAGGTATTGTTCATGAGGTACAAAAAAATTGGAAAACCTCATGGTTAGTTTAATTGAGGTCGGTAAAGGCAGGGTGGCAGTGCATGACACCTCTCAGTCTGCCTTAGCTTCGGGAAATAAAAGAAAGTAAGTTCGAGGATACGGAGTTTGTTAAGTTTCGAGAGAGGATTCAATAGGGAAAACCTTCACAGTTTACTTAGGAGAAAATGACAGTACCCTTCGGTATAAGGGTAGGTTATGTGTTCCTAAGATAAGGGATCTAAGAAGGAAGATCTTAGATGAGGGTCACAACACAAGGTATTTCATTAATCCAGGGTCAATAAAAATGTATCAGGACCTCAAGGCAAATTACTGGTGGGACGGAATGAAGAAAGATGTTGCATAGTTTGTCGGAAGGTGTCTTACATGTCAACAGGTGAAAGTTGAACATCAAAAACCCGACAAACTACTTCAGGACATTGGTGTTCCCATGTGGAAATTGGAGGTGATTCATATGGATTTTGTGAGTGGTCTACCAAAAACTCGAGAAGAGTATGATTCTATCTAGGTGATTGTAGATCGGCTTACAAAGTCAGTCTATTTCCTACCGGTCAAGACTACATATCGGGTGCCGCAATATGCGTAAATTTATTTGAAAGAAATAGTAAGGTTACACGGGATTCCATTACAAATTATTTTGGATAGGGGTTTCCAGTTCACCTCACACTTTTGGCAAAGTTTTCAATAGGGCCTCGGGACTAAGGTTAAGTTGAGCACGACTTTCCATCCGCAAACAGATGGATAAGCTGAACAAAAAATTCAAACATTGGAGGACATGTTGCGGTCTTGTGTGTTGGACTTTCGAGGCAATTAGTTAGGTCATCTATGTCTAATTGAGTTCGCCTACAATAACAATTTCCATTCTAGCATACAGATGGCTCAGTTTGAAGCCTTGTATGAGCGAAAATGTAGATCTCCACTAAGATAGTTCGAGGTGGGCGAAACACAACTATAAAGGACCCGAAGTCATTCAAGAAACAAAATACAAAGTGTAGATAATTCGGGAGCGAATCAAAACAGGTTATATCCGCCATAAATCTTATGCGGACCATCACAAAAAAGATCTCGAATTTCAAGAAGGGGAGAAGTGTTTTTAAAAGTCTCTCCAATGAAGAGAGTGATGCGATTTGACAAGAAAGAGAAGTTGAGACCAAGGTTTATTGGACCATATGAGATCATATGAAAGGTGGGGAATGTGGCTTACGAACTAGCCCTTCCACAAGAATTAGATGCGGTGCATTCGATGTTCCATGTGTCAATGTTACGAAAATACTTGCACGATCCAAGTCACGTCATTCAACCCCAGGAGATAGTTCTGAATGAAGAGCTTCAATACGAAAAAAATCTTATAGAAATACTGGATAGACAAATTAAGCGTCTTAGGAACAAATACATTGTTTCCATGAAAGTCATATGGAGTTATCACTCCATAAAAGAAGCTGAAGACGTGATGAATGTCAAATATCTATTTCTATTTGAGTAAGGTAATAAAATGTGTAAGCTGTGTTTCATATGTGTGCAGTTTGTGTGTCTATGTGCTGGTGTTATGATTTTATTCACATTTGATGACGAATATTGTTTAAGGAGGAGAGAATGTAAAGGCCTGATACCCCCCCCCCCCCCCCAAAATCAGAATATCACATTCATGGAATTTTTATTTATTTCAATTCTTGGCTAATGGATTAATAAAAGCATTGTTAAAGTCCAATTGAATGAAGCATTGATAAAGGCCAATTGGAATGTAGCATTGATAAATGCCAATTGAATGTAGCAATGGAATGCAATAAAGGTCAATTAAATGTGTATCTGAATTTAGCAGTATTTTGCTTTCATTCAATATAAATAGCCTATGTTTACAACAATTTAATCGACATTATGATGGGCCATTAAATTGTATAAATGTATTTTCACAGTTTCAGTTGCATATGTGCCTTTTCCATTGCACCGTGGGGTCTTCCCGTATCCCAATCTTTTAACTATTTAAGTTTAACTTCTCCAAACTTCCTTTAAACATATAATACTGCATTCATCCCATGTTTCTGAAAATACATTCGTGACAATTGCAAATCATTCACTATATGTCCCCCTCCCAAACCCTTTAAATCTTCCTCAACTCATTCTCCTTCCACCTGCCTGCAAGTTACACAATCCACAATATATATATATATATATATATATATATATATATATATATATATATATATTCCCATATCCCATATTTTTTTCCATAGATAGAAAGAAATCAGAAAATACAGAGAACAAAAGAAAAATTACCTTTAGCAATTGAGGAGTTTCGAAAAGGGTGTAATCAAAGTTTTAGATTTTCTTTCACGGTCACGGAGCAACAAAAGATGAGTTTTCTCACTTATAAATTCTTAGTAAAATCCTTTGTTTTGAGTTACAATGCATATTAAAATATAGTATGCATGTTAAAAATATATATGTTCCTGAAATATAAGTTGTGATGAATTAATTGATATATGTATTGTCTTGTAACAAGTTTGAGTAATGTAATTGCAGACTATTTTAACCGAGTTATACTTGTTAGAATTGGAGGAAAATTTACAGGATTGTACATCTCTCCTTCAGGATCACATGGAGCCTAAGTGGGGCTAAAACTGACATACGATTTGTGCGATATCGCAGTTTAAAGTTTCTGCCTCGGGTCGACTGAAATTCTGAAGGGGCAGAACGTATAACGTAAAACTTGTACAAATTGGTTCTGAATCTGAAGGTTTGTGATAGATACAAGTTCTAGATTTCTCTGTTCTTGATTCTTTGATACTTTACGGGAAATAATCCAGCTTATGAATAAGAAGTTATGACTATTTTTAGATTGTGTCTTGTTTTCCAAAAATCCTGGCGAGATAGTTTTCATAAGGTTGTTTCTCGCATGAATTTGTACTATTTACACTAAGTATTTTCAGAGGAAACTTGGGATAGTGTTATTTACCCATGTTACCTTCGGCTCGGCGTAAAAAATACCTTATTTGAAGTTACGGTTCAAGAGTTATAACCCTAAGTGGGAAGGGCGAAAAGTTGAAAGAAGGAAATATTATTTGAGTCTTTTGAGCATATAACATATATAAACAAATATATAAATGCATTAGATCGGGTTGCACGGACCACAACAAATATATAAATGCATTGGATCGGGTTGCACGAACCGCAATAAATTCATAAATGCTTTGGATCAGGTTGCACGAACCGCAATAAATATATAAATGAATTGGATCGGGTTGCACGTACCGCAATAAATATATAAATGCATTGGATCGGGTTGCACGTACCGCAACAAATATATAATATGTTATATGGGATAAAACAGGGGTACTGGTTAAACTAAGTATTTCCTAGGACGAGTGGGGAGAAGATTTTATACGTGAATATTTATTGGCTTATATAAAAAAAAATGTTGTAATCTGTTTTTCACAACATGATTATTATTTTTATAATATGATTGTAATTAGAATATTGTGAGGTTATTTTGGATTGTAAGGCAAAATTCTCACTTAGCCCCAAATGGTAGGACTGACTCTTTTATTTAACATGTTTCAGGAAAGCGCGACAGAAGAAAAACTCTGAAACAGTGCTAGCGATCGTCCCGCAGCTTCATCGTCCCACCACTCCATTACTTCGGATTTGGTGAAAGTTATTCTAGACTAAGTATGTTTAAAGAACCAAGTTTCGTTATCTCGGGGAATGCCCCACATGAGACTATATTCTTTTAAGATTCAGATATTTATATTTTGTATTTAAACTTCCATCGAGACTAGAACAATTTGTGGATGCACGGGTATGAGCTAGTGCTTTAAACAATACATGATAATATTTTTTTCGCACCTAGATGTATGTATAATTTAGGAAGAAGAAATTAAATGGTTCGCCTGAAAAGGGATAGTTGTGCAGGTGTTATCACACCCTAAGAGAAGATTTGAGAAAAGTCAGGGCATGACAAATATCCATCTCCATACTGTGTGTTTTACTTTCCGTTGCACTCTTTCTGGCACATACATTGTCAGGAACTGCTGCTTATAGACACATGAATTTGCATAAAATGTAGGGTTTTGTCGTGTTCGTACACACAACGGAATTTGAAAATTTATATTTCAAACCTGACGGACGATCACACTGATGGATGATTATAAAATGAAACACATAGGGAAACTGTAATTCTTCGAAAGAACACTTACAGTTTGTAAATCTGGAATCTTCTTCTTCAAGTGTAAGTCGAGGGTGATCACGCAACCGTTCCTCAATTTGCAAGTCAAGACTCTGATGTAATTACTCTTTCGGAAAGCTAGGAAATCCGGCAGAGTTTTAGCAGAGAATAATTCAAGTGAATTTGGTGTATTATAATAATGATGGAACCCTTTATTTATAGCTGAAAAATCAGCTAGGGTTTCCCACGTGGGACATGCCGAGAAATCGAAGCAGAGTGAGTCATTCGGACCCACTGGACACGTGGCGCCGCGACACTCAATAGGTGGCGCCACGGCGCTGCGACCCTTGGTCCTTTGAGCCGCGACCCTAGTCCAATTCTACCTCGTTTCTATTTTAATTAAATCCGAAATACCATCTCGATTTAATTAAATAATAATTATTTTTTCTAATGTCTCGATCATATGCTGAACATTTATATTCTCTCTGATTACATCCTTGAATCGACGGAACAATTGACTTAGTGTTACCCTACATGCCTTCACATATCAACACTAATAACATTAGGGTCTACACGGAACTCCTAGATGGCGCCGGAAGACGAGCTCAATATGTGAAGTATAGTTACATGAAACCTGTGAACTGAACCTCTATGTGGGAAGATAAAATCCTTTCATTCATGACACACTCGATCAAGCTTAGGATCTTCCAAATGGTTTGATCATTATATCTCATCTATATTAGCTGACAACAAGACCATATCAAGGATATGTCTACTGTATTAGCCAATGACTTAGTCAACCTAATACCATATGAGAATCTGAGTGTTCTCTCGAAGATACATTTGAGGAATGAATCCTAATATTGACTCAACTACCACCTTTAATCTACGTCGCAATATAACCAATACAAGCTGTGTCTCAACCTATAAGACATTTGAGCTTAGGACAGAATCAAAATACATTACTTTGTAAACAAGGCGCGTATCGATCTCAAGTCTAAGGACTTATATCTCCTACACGATGATGATACTTTAGACATCTATAACAAACAGTACATCAGCAGGGTATACCAATACTTCTACAAGTATCCATGTGTCCATCACGAGTTTCCATAACTCGTAGCAGGTGAGACATACTACATCCCTAAGGATATGATACAGACCACATGTCGACGTATCACATATCATTGATATCTCATTCTCGATGATCATTAGTCGAGGTAATTTAAGAGTTACGTTATAATATTAATCTATCACATTATTAATAACCACGTAACCTCTAGGGATGCAATTATAGAATATTACATACAATCAACAAATAATTCAATAACTGCAAATTTCATAATATTAAACTCCATTAATATAAGTATGAATATGTATAAAATACATTTGTCCTAATACAGATTGTCTCTAGGACATAAATATACTTTCATAAAACACATTTTTCCTTTTACAGAAAATAGCCATACAAAATTTAATCCAAGCCCCAAAAATGAAATAAAAAATCCAACAATGTCGCCTATTAAAGCTCACGGAAGGTCTTCCATCTTATTAGCGAATATTCTTCAAATATTCACAGTATATATTGTATTTATTATTGTCATGTATTTAAGGTAATTTAGGATTCTTACTGTATTAGGAATCACCTTTGTACAACTATATATATTGTGATTAATGAAAGAAATCCCTAAGGGAAATTATTCCAATATCTTACATGGTATCAGTAGCCTAAACTCCCTAAACCCTAAAATTCTTTTCTTGAAAACCGCCCCCCTTATTCTCAGCCGCGACGGCTTCCTCTCTGAATTTCAAACCCTGTGGCTACCATGTCTCTTCCTAAATCCCCTAAAACCACTGGTTCTACCTCCGGCTTAATTGACACCCCCTCATTCCTCAAAGTCTTCTTTTCATCCGGCGTTTGCTGTCACAAAAATCAAGAAATTTGTCCCTATAATTCTTGATCAAGAAGACTGTCAATATTCTATGTGGGTAGAACTGTTTTATATCCATGATTGCACGTATAACGTGCTCGATCACATTGATGATTCAATCTCTCGCGCCCCTGAGATTGACGACTCGACATGGAGTCGTCTTGACGCAATTGTCAAACAATGGATATATGGTACCATCTCAAAATACTTGTTGTGTACTATCATGAAAACAGGTTCTTCGGCGCGCGAACTATGGGTACGTTTGGAGGAAATATTTCAGGATAATAAAAATATCCGGGTGGTGTATTTAGAGGATCAGTTCAACAACACACGTCTTGAGAATTTTAACAACATGTACAAATATTGCAAACAACTGAAACCCATCGTCGATCAACTTTCTCACGTTGGGACAACTGTTTTTTAGACTAAAATGGTACTACAACTCATTGCAGGATTACCGAAATGGGAATATGATACTCTTGCAATAATGATTCAACAGGCTGATCCACTTCTAACTTTCAACAAGGCGCGTTCACAATTATTGTTGGAAGAAACACGACGTGCTAAACAGGATGAGCATAATCAAAAAGCACTTGCCATTGAAAGCACTCAGCCGCCAGCCAACAATATCACTCCACCACCGTCGGACCACCAGCAACAATTGTTACACCCCGTAGTTCCAGGGTGTGTATGTGAGGACGTACGTACGAGAATACGACATTAAGATTGGCAAGGAAGAAAGATTTGATTTTACGGATTTTGTGAAGGAAAAAGGTTCGTTAATGGGAATTCAATTCCCAGATTTGGTATTTGGACTTCTTGGATTTTAAGAGAATTATGGAATTTTATTTCCGGAATTGGTCACGTGGGGCCCACGGAAGAAATTTACGGTTTTGTGGGGCCCACTTTATTTTCGAGATTTTGGCCATTATGGATATTTTCGGAAGATGAAATATTTTGGACGAGTAGGAGGGCAACATGTGTCACCCCCATAGGTGGCTCTTGGCCGAAATCCTCATGACAAGTGGCCTTGTCTTGCAAGATATTTTTGTGTGTGGACAAGTGGCTTGTGGGACCCACACACACTTGTCCCCAATCTCTACCACCCATTTGTTTTAATCCTAGCCCTTGGTTGTCCTATATATGAACCCTTAGTTGATGAAATCTTCCACACATAGAATTATTTCAAGACTTGAACATATTTTCTCCCTTGTCTTGAAGCTCTCGGTTTTGGCTAGGAACTTTGACCTAAAGTTGTCCAACAATTCTTAAAATTTTAAGTGTTCTTCCTTAAGGTGTTAGGAAGATTGTGAACCAAGAGTTAGACAAGATTTCACACCCCTAGCCTATTTATTTTGCCTTGGCCGAAAGTTCCAAGTTTGGAACCCTAAGTGTTCTTCACTTTTTGGAGTTGAATCTTGAAGAGAAGTTGGTTAGGAGCTTCTACGGGTTGCTTGTAGCGGATTGGAACGTAAGAATTTGGAGCTAAACTTGCTAAGGAGCGACTCTAAGTTCTTGGATATTTTTGGGCTTTTTGAGGTAATGATCTTAATCCTCTTTGTGAAGTTGGATATTATGTATATTAAAAGTATATAAATGAGTATGAGATATGTGGAATGAAGGTTGGAAAGATTTGGAACTTGTTAAGTTGCTAAAATGGAAAATTGGCATGTTAGCCATAAAATGGTAAAAACGTATCTATTACCTGTCAACAGTAATAACAAAGTAACTATAACTTATATGAAGATTGGAATATAAGTTGGAGGATTAAAGAAGTAATTCCGGCATTCTAGCCGAAAAATTGGATAAAGTGTGATTATTGTAAGTTGGCCAAGAACACCAACTAATGGACTAATGGACTGTATTTACATTGGACTGTATTTACATTGGACTGTCTTTACTTTGGACTATGGACTGTTCCATTTTGGTTTTTATGTTGTTGTTGTTTAAGGGGAAGATTGTTTAACACGTCTGTTTAGGCGTGTGATCCCCTTCTTTAGTTGTTGAATTGTTGCGCCTTAAATGTGGCATGTTGGTTACTGTTATCGGGCCTTGAAAAAGGTGGAAAAGTATGTAAAAACAGGGGAGGTGCTGCCCGATTTTCCGTAGAATAAGAGACCTATACTTAGAAATATTCTACGAAGAGATCTAGAAGTTAATAGACGTATTATGGCCATTATAGGGTGAAGTACTACGAGTAGCGTATTCTACTTGGAGGGTGGAAAAGGCTAGCAAGGTTATAGTACTTTGGAGCATTTTGCTATTTGTCGATAATCGTCGCGAGGTATGTGAACCTCTTCCTATCCTTTCTATCATGATTGTTGTGAACTATGTAGTACGGTAGACGTACGTGTGCTAAACGAATTTGGTTGGTTTAAAACATAAAGTGTTATAATGGCTTTATGGGAAGTTAGTTATAACGACTTTATGTAGGTAAAAGAATGGTTTGTTGATTTTAAAAGATAAGAGACTTGACTTATATTTGACTTGATACGAACTGTTAAGAACTTGAATTGTGTTAAAAAGTGGTGAAACCTCATTCGTGAGTAATGAGTACTTGGTCTTTAAAAAACAAGAATAAGTTATATTGATTTCGGAAATGGGAATAAGTATCGAACAAGCCATTGCAGCGTTAATAAAGGAAAATGTAATGACAAATAATTATATTAAAACAAGTAGAATCCTCCATCTGCATAAAAGCTAAGATAAGACAAAATTGTATTATATTTTTATAGATCATGGTTGCTTTAATAAGATCGTTATAAACAAGTATAACCTACTCACACATAAGGCATATGTTACTCAATTTTAAAAGAGATTGCGTTATTAAGTGATTAAGTCTATGAACTATGAAATCTTTCGAAAATAAGAGACTTGAGTATTTGAATTTAGGCAACTTGAACTATTGGAAAAGAATATTGTTACTTGACTTTAAAAGAGAAAGTGTTTTGGTTTAAAAAGAAGGCATGATATTGCCTTAGTTTGGTTTAAGAGGAAGGCATGATATTGTCTTAATCTGTCTTTAAAGAGGGTTTAAATATTATGGGCGATTCTACCTCGAGTCCCATGGGATGGGCCGAGATATGTATACCATACGATTCTACCTCGAGTCCCATGGGATAGGCCGAGATATGTATACCATACGATTCTACCTCGAGTCCCATGGGATGGGCTGAGATATGTATACCATACGATTCTACCTCGAATCCCATGGGATGGGCCGAGACAAGTATACCACACGATTCTACCTCGAGTCCCATGGGATGGGCCGAGATATGTATACCATACGATCCTACCTCGAGTCCCATGGGATGGGCCGAGATATGTACACCACACGATTCTACCCCGAGTACCAGGGATGGGCCGGGACATGTTACACGTGTCATACGATTTATATGTAGATTGCCGACAGTGAGGAAGGAATTCCACGGGCATGATTTATATTGTGGGCGTGAGACCCATGGTTATATTTGAGTGATGACTTTGAGAGCGTGAGTCCCCGACTTGACATGACTGCTTATATGTTGTGTACTGTAGTTTGGTTATCATACATGTCTCCTACTTCATATAGACTATTATGATTTCATTTACAGTATTTTCAGTTTCACATACTTGGTACCTGTTGTACTAACCTCCTTCGGGGGGCTGCGTTCATGTCGCAGGTAGAGGTACACCAGTTGTTGATCCTCGCTCTTAGGATCACCGTTCTGCGTATTGGGAAGCTCCGTTTCTCCGGAGGCTTATCTTTTGGTATGATTCTCTGAGTTTGTAGGTTCTTGTACATTCAGGGGTATGGCGGGGCCCTGTCCCGTCGTAGTGATTATAAACACTCTTAGAGGTCTGTAGTACTGTTGTGGGCAGGGTTTGTAAAGGATAACTGTTCGGGTTTTATATATATGCAGAAAGGTGACCATTTTGGTTAGTCTGTTTCTTATTTTATATCTTGTTTCATGTTTAAGTTGTTATTTCCGCTGGTTTTTCTCTGATGTTTTATCACTAGGGTGCCCGGAGTAAGGCACCAGTCACGGGCCCGAGGTCGGGTCGTGACAAAAGTGGTATCAGAGCAGTTAATCATCGGAAAGTGTCTACAGACCGTATCTAGTAGAGTCTTGATTATCGGCGTGTTGTGCACCACACCTATAATCAGGAGGCTGCAGGATATTTTATGTTACACCCCGTAATTCAAGGACATGTTTAAGAGAATGTACGTAAGGAACACAAGACTTGAAAAGGGTACGAAAGGAAGAATTGTTTTTCCGACAGAAAAATCTTCCAAACGTCGGAAAGGAAAAATGTTCGTTGGTGAGAATTAGATTCTCAAAATGCATTAATTGAAGAGTATGGACTTATTATCATTATGGAAATTTGTTTTTACGGATTTGGTCATGTGGGGCCCACCCGAAGAATTTTACGTTTTGTGGGGCCCACGAGGGTTACAGAATTTTATGGACGAATGGGAGGGCGACGCGTGGCACCTCCCCCACATGGTCTTGGACGAAAATGCAAGGGTAAAAGGGTCATTGACCATTGAAGATTAATTAGTCTTGCTAGCTTGATAATATTGACCAAGTCAACTTGCCACTTGTGTATGATCCAAGTGCTCTTCATCCTAGACACCCATATGTGATTATATTGACCCTCCATTGTTTTATATATACCCAACTAGTGCAAGACTAGCTCTTTAACACTTAAAAAAAAATTCACACATTTTGTTCTCCAAGAAGAGCTCACGGGTTTGGTCAATTTCCCACACAAAAATTTTGTAGTTTTGATCCGTTATTCACAAGACTTTAACCCAAGGTACCTAAGGGTATTGTAGGGATATCTCTATAGAAAGATTTCGGAAAAACGACGTTTTCACGTTAGTCGCAAGACGAAACCCTAGGGTGTTCTTCAACTTTGAAGATGGAACATGAAGAGGAGTTCTTCATGAGCTTCTAAGGAGTTCTTGGAGCGGATTGGAACATAAGAAAAGGAGCTAAGAATTGCTAAGGAGCGACTTGGAATCTTGGAATTTATAAGGGCTTATAAAGGTAATAATTCTTGTCGTTTTAGTAATTAAGATTACTTATTGTTGTAACTATGGATGTTAGCAAGCATGAGGTATGTAGTATGAAGTTTGATAAGTGTATTGACTATTGGAACCCTAATCCGAAAACTAGTATGTTTAGCCCTTAAGATTGTAATTCAATTTGGTTACTAGTTAAGTCGTCACATGTTATATAAAGGAGGAATTATAATTGTTAAGTTTTTTATGACTATATAACATGTTAGACCTAAGAAGTTGGATTGAAAAAGAATTGGAAAGGACTTTGTGTTATTGAATGAGTTAGCCGAGAATGGCCTTGATTAAGGACTTAGTTGGTATCAATTGTGGGGCGGAATTGTACACGTATTGTAAGGCGTGTAACCCCCGTTGTATTTGCTGGATTTATTGAGCCTTAAATGTGGCGTTTGGTTATTGATTTTCGACCTTGAAAAAGGTGGCAAAGTATGTAGAAACAAAGGAAGTGTTGTCCGATTTTCCGTAGAATTTAGTGACTTTGCACTTAGAATATTCTACGTTTGAAGCTAGAGGTTAATGGGCGTATTATGGCCATTATAGATGGAAGTACTAAGTATAGCGTATTCTACTGGAAGGATGGAATAGCTATAAAGGTTGAAGTACTTTGGAGCATTTTGCTACTTGTCGATAATCATCGCGAGGTATGTGAACCTCTTCCTTCTTTTGACACGATTCTATGTATGGAATATACATGTGGTATTTGTTATACCCCGTATTTTCAGAGTATGTACGTGAGGACGTACGTAGAAAATTTGAGCCTTAAGTTAGGCAAGTTTCGAAATTTGTACACAACACCCGATTAGAGTCGTTTTTCGACGAAACGTTTCCACAGCTTTTGTTGGGAAAATTCGGGCTATGTCATTTATAATTTTTGCGGATTTTTCCAGAGACGAACATTTTGGACCAACGGGAGGGTGACATGTGTCACCTCACATTGGAAGCAAAGGGATCGAAATGGCCATTCTTGGCACGTTTTTGTTGCCCAATTTTGGTCAAGGGTTAGGTAGGATATTTTTGTGTAGTTGATGAGCAAGTGGGACCCACAAACACATGGCTTGATCTTGACCTTACACTTGCTATACACTTGGAAGAATCTTGGCCATTGGTTGGCCATTTCTTCACCTATAAATACCTCCATGTTGATGAACTTCATCCAAAATTGTTCTAAGTGTTAAAAATCTCTCCTCCTCAACCTTGAAATCGCCCAACACCCCTCCCTTGGTTAAGGCCTTTGGCCGAGAGCCTCCACTCCCCTTTGTGGTGTCTAGCTGGGTACCCCTAGCCTAGTTGTTTTCGTATAATACCCCTTGTTGTGGTATAGAAATACTCTCCTAGTATTGTTGTAATGTCCAAATACCTTGTAGTATTCCCAAGGTTACACTTATACAAAAGCCCAGAAAATACGATTATACTTCCTTTAGCCACAAAAACGAAACCCTAAGGAAATCTTCACCCGTTGTTGAAGTTGTAAGTAGAAGTTGGTTAGAACTTCTAAGGGGTGTTTGGAGCGCTCGGAGTAGGAGCTAAGCGTTGCTCAGGATCGACTTTATACTTGGATAATTTTGGGCTTATCGAGGTAAACACTACTGTCCTTCTATTGTAATTGGAAATTACATAAGTGTTGAATATATAGTTGTTGTATACTATATATAGAACTGAACTTAGTATTGTGGCAATGTCTTTTGACTTAAGCCTGAAGAATAAAGAATTGAGCAGTAATCACATAGAAGGATAATAAAGAGAAGAACTGAACTGTAATTACCTAGGGCTGTATTACAGTAGACTTATGTAGCATTACTGTGTAGTAGAATTGTACGCGTCCGGTTAGACGTGTTAACCCCCCCCCCCCTGGTTGGCTTGGTAGCCGACCTCGATAAAGGAGGAGATTTACGCTGCATGGGAGAGTCTGCTAATTTTCAGAGAAAGATAGAACCTTGTGTTTTGGGGTTAATAGACGTTTGTGACCTTTATAGGTGAAAGTACTAAGAGTAGCGTATTCTACTCGAGGAGTGGAAAGGGCTAGCAAGGTTGTAGTACTTGGAGCTTTTTGCTTATTGTCGATAATCGTCGCGAGGTATGTGAACCTCTTCCTATCTCTTCTAGCATGATATGTGTGAACTATGTAGTACGGTAGACGTACATGTGTTAACTGTGTTTGATTGTTCTTAAAACATAAAGTGTTATAACGGCTTTATGGGAAGTTGGTTATAACAGCTTTATGTAGGTAAGAAAATACTTTGTGGTTTTAAAAGGTAACTGATGTGAATTATAATCGCTAGTTATAATAAAGAACTTGATGTATTTCAAAAGATTTATAAATCGTTTTGGAAATGAGAGTAACACTTGGTTTTAAAAGGTTTTAAAAAGAGTTATACTAGCTTTATGGGGAGTTAGGTATAATGTCTTAAGAGAGGTAAAGAAAATGGTTTACTGATGTTAGAAGTTAAGAGACTTGATCTTATAAGATAAGAGACTTAACTTATTTGTTTTAATGTGAATGTTTGTGTGAAACCTCATTCGTGAGTAATGAGTACTTGGTTTTATTTAAAGGGATAATGTTTTACCGATTTGAAATCGTAATGTATCGACAGGACCACTGCAACGTTAATAAAGGAAAATGTATTGAATAATGATGAATTGTATTAAAACCAGAGAAACCTCCATCCGCATAGAAACTAAGATGAGACAAAATGATATACATTTTCTAGATCATGGTCATTGTAATAAGAATGTTGTAAACAAGAATAACCTACTCACGTGAGACATATATTACTCAATTGTTCTAAAAGGAATCAAGTGATTAAGTTTGGAAACTATGAAACCATTTGAAAATGAGAAGCTTGAGTAATTGAAACTAGGCAACTGGAACTTAGGAAAGAATGTTGTTACTTGATTTTGAAAAGGGAATGTGGGTTGGTCATTCTAATACTACGGGTATCGGGTGACTTTTATAAAGGTAATGGATCTCTTTTAAAAGAACTTAACGTATGTAGTACTTTGGGGGTTAAAAACCCGGACTTTGGCATAAAATGAAAGTACTTTGAGTTGTTGTGAAACTTGCCTTTGCTTGTTATTGTGAAACTTGCCTTTGCTTGTTGTTGTGAAACTTGCCTATGCTTGTTGTTGTGAAACTTGCCTATGCTTGTGATGATAGCCTTTGTTGTGCAAGTATGGTATTTCTGTGTTACCGCGTCTCTCGATAGAGGCCTTGACTTGTCGAGAACTTACTTGGACGTCTTTGGCGTGATGGAGAATTCCACGTATGTTTCCATTTTGATTATCGCCTTGTTGTTGATGTCACATGGACATGTCTACACCGACGCAGATTACGGGCACGCGCCACGCGTCGGGTTGATTACCCGATATATGGTTATTACCGCAACATGGACGCGTTCTACACCGTCGCAAGATTCCGGCACGTGGCCACGCGGCGTGGTTGACCACCCAAGATATTGTTATTGAGGTTACATGGGCATGTCTACACCGGCGCAGATTCCGGGGTACGTGGCCACGCGGCCTTGTTATTATTGTTGCATCATGGACATGTCTACACCGATGCAGATTCGGGGCACGCGCCGTGATGCGAACATGATGGATGTTGTGGGCGTGAGACCCATAGTTATATTTGAGTGGTGACTTTGAGGCGTGAGTCCACGACTTGATCGCTTTTATGTTGCGCATCGTATTTTGGTTATCATACATGTCTCCCGCTTTTTAAGCTATTATGATTTCATTTACGATGTTGTGATTCACATACTTGGTACTGTTATGATCGACCTCCTTCGGCTGCGTTCACGCCGCAGTAGAGGTACATCGGCCGTGGATCCCCGCCTAGGATCTCATTTCAGTGTTGAAAGCTCCGTTCCTTCTGAGGCTTATCTTTGCATGTTTCCGAGTTGTAGGTTCTTGTACATTCGTGGTATGGCGGGCCCTGTCCGTCATAGTTGTTGTAAATCTTAAGTGCAGTAATCGCTGTGCGGTGGTTTGTAAAAGGATAAGCGTCGGGTTTTTGTATATATCAAGGCAACTGCTTTGGTTGCTGTTTATTTATTATATCTCTTGTTTCATGACTCGTGTTTTATTTTCCGTTGGTTTTCTCGATGTTGTATCACTAGGTGCCCGGTAAGGCACTACCACGCCCGGAATTCGGGCGTGACAAAGTGGTATCGAGCGATTAGTCCTCGGAAAGTGTCTACTGCATCTGTTCAGTAGAGTCTTGATTATCGGTGTCAGGCACCACATCTATAATCGTGAGGCTATAGGACATTTAGGATTGGTTTCCATTCTTCTCATTCCGAGATCGTGCCTTAGAGCGTGTTGTAAGTTGGACCCTCCGACGTGTTTCGCTTTTACCGCTATGCCTCTGCGAAGGCAACCAGGCCTGGGGCAAGGCAAAGGCGAGGAGCCGCTAGTGGGATTCAGGAGTACGAGGGCGCAGCCCGGCCAAGACTGAGTGCTCAGACGGCGAGTTTTGCGACGCCGCCAAAGACCAAAGAGAGTTTAGAGTCGCAGCATGGTCTGCCGAGACTACAAGACTGAGCCTCCACCCCACACCGAGCGGGGAGACGGGTCACAAGGAGATGGCGATTATCGCCGTGGTGGCTGAGATATGGAGATAGGCCGGACGCAGCAGCTTCCAGCCCAAAGAAGACTGTGAAGGCACCCGGGCGCATACTGAGGCTACTGGATTTCTTAGTCAGTAGCCCTTTGAGTTTTACTTGTCGAGGCCGAGGATGATCCGCAGGAGTTCATCCGCTTCTGCAGAGGATCACGCGTGATCAAGGCTTCGTAGATCGAGTCCGTGACATTTAGTTCGCATCGGCCGCGTGATACCGCGATCGATTGGTTTGACTCGGGAGCTTTCGGGAGAGCATGCACTTCCACCGCTTGGGACGAAGTTTTGGGGCCTTCTGGCACATTTCTTGCCTCCACAAATGAGGAGGGCTCGCCGTAAACGATTTTTGATGTTGAGGCGCAACCGCGCATACCGGGAGTACAATGTGAGTTCGACTCATCGGCGGTATGTTCCCGCATTAGTAGCTAGTATGGAGGATCGAGTGCACCGATATGTTACAGGCTCGATGATTACCTAGCAGAGTTGTTCGTGTTTCTCTTCACCGCATGGACATTGCCCGCATTCGTGCTCATGCACTGGGTACGGCGAGCGCAGATCGACGGTGGACCGCCACAGGTTAGGCCAAGACGGCCGGATATTTTGGCGACTTTCGAGGCGGACCGCCAAGAAGCAGACTAGTTATGTACTCCGCCATTGCGAGTGGTCCTCCGCAGCTTTCGACCTTTGGGATATTCGAGGAGCGGTCGGTGGCTCCTGTGCTCATGTTCGAGAGTAGGGTGTTGGCGATGCACACCCCTACTCGGTGGTCGATGTAGTAGACCGCATTTCGGGAGTGTCGTAGTACCAAGGGAGCTTGTTATTCTTGCGGCAACAGGCCATATGACGAGAGACCGCCCACTGTGGGTAGCGCTGTAGGATAGCACGTACTACTGTGAGCGATTGCGGCCACGGTAGGTCGCGGTGGAAGTTCCGCTTTAGCGGCCTTGAACCGCCTAGTTTGTGTATATCCTTAACCTCGTAGATACTTGTATGTATTGATGTTAATGATGTGTTAAGTGTTATGTTCGGATAGCTTTGTACTATAGTGTGATTAAAAAAATCGTTAGTGTGAGATGGAAGTGGTAGCATGATGTGTTCCGTGTCGGCGAGCAGAAGTTGGCGCTACAGTGGGTCGGGTTGGGGCCATGTTGCGGGCCAACCCGCGTCCCGTTTCGAGGAAGGGTCAGCTCCGGGTGGTCCCGCCGGGTGGCAGGGTCACGAGGGTGCTAGGCCCAAGTTTAGATGACCATCGTATGAGTTCGTGGATACGTTCGACCAGAATCAGTTCGTGAAGGCCGAGAATGGCCTTAGAGGAAATCGAGGTTAGTAAGATGACCAAGTTTGGAGGTAGTGACTCCAAGGGTTGGAAACAGGCGTTGATCAAGTGTGGTGCGTAGATCGGGAAGAGTTCGAGTGTTGAACATGGTACGACGAGGTAGGGGAGAAGTGAACGAGTGTGATCGTTTCTTTTGTGAAATGAAGGTGCAGAGGGAGTATATGTTAGACCTTGGTGGGAACTTTTGTGATAACAGAGGTGATTCCTCGTGGACTTGGGATTTCGTATTTTTGTGCATTTGTTATTTCATGGCCAGGTGTGGCATGATTGTTTTCGTACGTATAGCAGTGAAGACTATACTGGCGCATGTTTGTGTTGAGACTTGAGAAGGAACATTCGGGACGAATGTTTCTAAGGGGGGAAGAATGTTATACCCCGTATTTTCAGAGTATGTACGTGAGGACGTACGTAGAAAATTTGAGCCTTAAGTTAGGCAAGTTTCGAAATTTGTACACAACACCCGATTAGAGTCGTTTTTCGTCGAAACGTTTCCACAACTTTTGTTGGGAAAATTCCGGCTATGTCATTTATAATTTTTGCGGATTTTTCCGAGAGACGAAACATTTTGGACCAACGGGAGGGTGACATGTGTCACCCTCACATTGGAAGCAAAGGGACGGCGAAATGGCCATTCTTGGCACGTTTTTGTTGCCCAATTTTGGTCAAGGGTTAGGTAGGATATTTTTGTGTAGTTGATGAGCAAGTGGGACCCACAAACACATGGCTTGATCTTGACCTTACACTTGCTATACACTTGGAAGAATCTTGGCCATTGGTTGGCCATTTCTTCACCTATAAATACCCCTCCATGTTGATGAACTTCTTCATCCAAAATTGTTCTAAGTGTTAAAAATCTCTCCTCCCCTCAACCTTGAAATCGCCCAACACCCCTCGTGGCCCTTGGTTAAGGCCTTCGCCGAGAGCCTCCTCCCTCATGGTGTCAGCCGTGGTACCCCTAGCCTAGTTGTTTTCGTATAATACCCCTTGTTGTGGTATAGAAATACTCTCCTAGTATTGTTGTAATGTCCAAATACCTTGGCCCAAATACCTTGTAGTATTCCCAAGGTTACACTTATACAAAAGCCCAGAAAATACGATTATACTTCCTTTAGCCACAAAAATGAAACCCTAAGGAAAT
The DNA here is from genome assembly GCA_029844215.1 of Przewalskia tangutica. Classification (NCBI taxonomy): domain Eukaryota; kingdom Viridiplantae; phylum Streptophyta; class Magnoliopsida; order Solanales; family Solanaceae; genus Przewalskia; species Przewalskia tangutica. Next base: position 80,976,049 of record CM056725.1, read on the forward strand.
CTTCACCCGTTGTTGAAGTTGTAAGTAGAAGTTGGTTAGAACTTCTAAGGGTTGTTTGGAGCGCTCGGAGTAGGAGCTAAGCGTTGCTCAGGATCGACTTTATACTTGGATAATTTTGGGCTTATCGAGGTAAACACTCATCATCCTTCTATTGTAATTGGAAATTACATAAGTGTTGAATATATAGTTGTTGTATACTATATATAGAACTGAACTTAGTATTGTGGCAATGTCTTTTGACTTAAGCACAAGAATAAAGAATTGAACAAGAATCACATGTAAGGAAAATAAAGAGAAGAATCGAATCAGAATTACTAGTCAGACACATGAGACTTATGTAGCATTACCGTGTAGTAGAATTGTACGCGTCCGTTAGACGTAGCACCCCGGTTGGCTTGGTAGCCACCTCGATAAAGGAGGAGATTTGCGCTGCATGCGGGAGTGCCACGAATTTTCTGTAGAAAGATAGAAACTTGTGTTTTGGGGTTAATAGACGTTTGTGACCTTTATAGGTGAAAGTACTAAGAGTAGCGTATTCTACTCGAGGAGTGGAAAGGGCTAGCAAGGTTGTAGTACTTGGAGCTTTTTGCTTATTGTCGATAATCGTCGCGAGGTATGTGAACCTCTTCCTATCTCTTCTAGCATGATATGTGTGAACTATGTAGTACGGTAGACGTATATGTGTTAATCGTGTTTGATTGTTCTTAAACATAAAGTGTTATAACGGCTTTATGGGAAGTTGGTTATAACAGCTTTATGTAGGTAAGAAAATACTTTGTGGTTTTAAAAGGTAACTGATGTGAATTATAACTGGCTAGTTATAATAAAGAACTTGATGTATTTCAAAAGATTTATAAATCGTTTTGGAAGGGAGAGTAACACTTGGTTTTAAAAGGTTTTAAAAAGAGTTATACTAGCTTTATGGGAGTTAGGTATAATGTCTTAAGAGAGGTAAAGAAAATGGTTTATCATGTTAAGTTAAGAGACTTGATCTTATAAGATAAGAGACTTAACTTATTTGTTTTAATGTGAATGTTTGTGTGAAACCTCATTCGTGAGTAATGAGTACTTGGTTTTATTTAAAGGGATAATGTTTTAACGATTTCTAAATCGAATGTGTATCGACAGCACCAGCAGCGTTAATAAAGGAAAATGTATTGAATAATGATGAATTGTATTAAAACCAGAGAAACCTCCATCCGCATAGAAACTAAGATGAGACAAAATGATATACATTTTCTAGATCATGGTCATTGTAATAAGAATGTTGTAAACAAGAATAACCTACTCTCACGTGAGACATATATTACTCAATTGTTCTAAAAGGAATCAAGTGATTAAGTTTGGAAACTATGAAACCATTTGAAAATGAGAAGCTTGAGTAATGAAACTAGGCAACCGAACTTAGGAAAGAATGTTGTTACTTGATTTTGAAAAGTGGAATGTGGGTTGGTCATTCTAATACTACGTATCGGGTGACTTTTATAAAAGTAATGGATCTCTTTAAAAGAACTTAACGATGTAGTACTGGGGTTAAAACCCGACTTTGGCATAAAATGAAAGTACTTTGAGTTGTTGTGAAACTTGCCTTTGCTTGTTATTGTGAAACTTGCCTTTGCTTGTTGTTGTGAAACTTGCCTATGCTTGTTGTTGTGAAACTTGCCTATGCTTGTGATGATAGCCTTTGTTGTGCAAGTGTGGTATTTCTGTGTTACCGCGTCTCTCGATAGAGGGCCGGTTGACTTGTTGAGAACTTACTTGACGCGTCTTGGCGGTGATGGAGAATTCCACCGTATGTTTCCATTTTGATTATCGTCTTGTTGTTGATGTCACATGGACATGTCTACACCGACGCAGATTCGGCATGCGCCACGCGTCGGGTTGATTACCCGATATATGGTTATTACCGCAACATGGACGTTCTACACCGACGCAGATTCCGGCACGTGGCCACGCGCAGGTTGACCACCCAAGATATTGTTATTGAGGTTACATGGGCATGTCTACACCGTCGCAGATTCCGGTACGGCCACGCGCCTTGTTATTATTGTTGCATCATGGACATGTCTACACCGATGCAAGATTCCGGCACGCGCCACGATGCGAACATGATGGATGTGGGCGTGAGACCCATAGTTATATTTGAGTGGTGACTTTGAGGCGTGAGTCCCCGACTGATCGCTTTTATGTCGCGTGATCGTATTTTGGTTATCATACATGTCTCCCGCTTTTTAAGCTATTATGATTTCATTTACGATTTGATTTCACATACTTGGTACTGCAGATCGACCTCCTTCGGGCGCGTTCATGCCGCAGTAGAGGTACATCGGCGTGGATCCCCGCCTTAGGATCTCATTTCAGTGTTGAAAGCTCCGTTCCTGAGGCTTATCTTTGTATGTTTCCTGAGTTGTAGGTTCTTGTACATCTGTGGTATGGCGGGCCCCGTCCCGTCATAGTTGTTGTAAATCTTAGAAGTCAGAGTAATTGCCAAGTGTGGTTTGTAAAAAGGATAACTGCTCGGTTTTTGTATATACCAAGGCAAATCGCTTTGGTTGGCCTGCTTATTTATTATATCTCTTGTTTCATGACTCGTGTTTTATTTTCCGCTGGTTTTCTCTCGATGTTGTATCACTAGGGTGCCGGTAGGCACTACCACGCCCTAATTCGGGCGTGATAAAGATATTTCATGTTTCCTTCTACTCTTAGAAGTTAGAAGTATGTATGTTGATTTACTCTATGTAAATGTTATGTCTAAGTTATCCTAAGTTCTTACCAAGTCTTATGGGGGATGTTGGTAAGAGTCGTTAAGAGGTATTTGGAGTCAAGTTGACTTGGCTAATTTACGGCACGAATGAGAATAAGTATCGAACAAGCCATTGCAGCGTTAATAAAGGAAAATGTAATGACAAATAATTATATTAAAACAAGTAGAATCCTCCATCTGCATAAAAGCTAAGATAAGACAAAATTGTATTACATTTTCTAGATCATGGCTGCTTTAATGAGATCATTATAAACAAGTATAACCTATTCACACATATAAGGCATATGTTGCTTAATTTAAAGAGTTTACGTTATGAAGTGTTAAGACTATGAACTATGAATTCTAAAAAGGTTAAGAGACCTTATTTTTCAAGATATGAGACTTGATTTCTAAAGTACGAAACTTGATTTCTAAAAGATAAGAGACTTGAAGTATTTTGAAAGTATACGATACTTGGTTTTCGAAAGTATAAGTCTCTTGGTTATAAAAAGAATGTATTTGCCTAAAGTATAAAGTTAGTATAACGACTTTATGGGAAGTGGGTTATAATAGCTTTATGGAAAGTTAAAAGAGTGGTTTACTCTAACTAATGATAAATGTTTTGAAATAAAGAAAGGCAAATGGATTTAAAAGCATCAATTGCTTAAGTTTTAAGAAAAGAAGTCACTTGATTTAGAAGCCGAAAAATGTATTTCTAAAAGTGTACTGACTTAGGAAAAATGTAAACAAGCCTTGATACTACGGGTGTTAGTATCTTGGGGTTTTATATGAAAAAGAGTCTTTTGAAAAGAATGTAAATACGTAGTACTTTGGGTTAAATTCCCGAATTTTTATGTGTGAAACGAAAGTGCCTTGAGTTTATAAAAATGGAAGTCTAAAGGTTTAATGAACTTGCCTATGCTAGTTGTGATAGCCTTTGTTGTGCAAGTATTGTATTTCTATACCACCGTGTCTCTCGATGGAGGGCCGGCTGACTTGTTGTGAACTTACTGGACGCATCTGGCGACGGAGGATTCCACGTATGCTTCCATTATTATTACATGGACATGTCTACACCGATGAGGATTCCGGCACGCGCCGCAATGTTAAACTCCCGGTATATTATTATTGTCACATGGGCATGTCTACACCGATGAGGGATTCCGGAGGCATGGGGCAATTATTATTACTCCACGGACTAGCTCACGAAGACTGTCTACACCGATGAGGATTCCGGGCATGGTATATACGATTATTACTCCATGGGCTAGCTCCCCATGAAGACCTGTCTACACCGATGAGGGATTCCGGGGGCATGGTATATACGATTATTACTCCATGGGCTAGCTCCCCATGAAGACATGTCTACACCGATGAGGGATTCCGGGGGCATGTTATATATATGTATTGTATATGTGTACGCCGACAGTGAGGTAGGATGCCACTGGCGTGTCACATGGTTATATGTTACACCTACTACCGCTTGGTGATGTGGGATTCCACGGCGGGAGATATATATATGTATTGTGTATGTGTACGCCGGTGAGGTGGGATGCCACGGGCGCGTCACATGGTTATATTTTACACTTATGACTGTCGGCAGTGATGTGGGATTCCACGGGCACGCTTTGATATTTGTGTGACTTGATCATGTCCCAGATTGGGCCGGGTAGTATATGCGTCCCTCCATAGAGGGCCGGATTATGTTATGAAAGATAAGTAAGTTATATGGTAATGAACTTAATGATTTCTCCTAAGTATGTACGTAAGATTTGGCTATAACTCTTAATGGAATGGAAAAGATAATGATGTGCAATTAAGTTCATGAGTGGTAATGACACGGCAGGATCTGGTATGTACCTTTTATACTTGCCCCTGTCATTCTTTTGTACAGTTATGATCGGTTTATCAGATTTTTATTTCCGTTCTATATTCTACTGTTGTCATCGACTTCTTCGGCCGCGTTCATGTCCGCAGTTTAGGTATTACGCCAGGATCCGCGAGCTTAGGATCCTGGTTCAGCATTTTGAGATGGCTCCAATGTTCTGGAGCATGTCGTCATGGCTATGTATATTCAGGGGTACGACGGGGCCTTGTCCCGTCATAGTATTGGTCCAAAAATCTTAGAGGTCTGTATTCACATGTGGGCTGGACTGGTTAGAGTTGTAATTACATTTTTGGATAGTGTAAGCCCTTTTTGGGTGATTTATATTATGGCAGCCTTATCGGCTTTGCCTTGGTTTTAAAAATGTGTTACTTATTTTCCGCAGTTATTTTGGTATTGTATGATTAGAAGGGTGCCCAGGTAGGGCACCAGTCGCGGGCCCGGGGTTGGGTCGTGACAAAAGTGGTATCAGAGCCGTTAGTCCTCGGAAAGTGTCTACAGACCGTGTCTAGTAGAGTCTTGATTATCGGTGTGTTGTGCACCACATCTATAATCAGGAGGTTGCAGGACATTTAGGATTGGTTTCCATTCTTCTCACTCTAAGATCGTGCGATAGAGCTTTGTTGTTAGGGTCGTCTCTCCCTAACGAGTTATGTTGATTGCAGCTATGAGAAAGGCAGCAGTGACCCAGGAAGGACTATGTGGATTGCGTATCCAGGTTGGTAATGATTGTAGTATAGTTTGCATGGGGACATACAACTATACAGAGTTATGTATGAGGGTCAGACGCGTGTTGCCTAGAATGATTTCAGATTACCAGAAATTGGTAAGGACTACTTAGATACCGGAAAGGTATGAAGTAGATAATGAATTCTCGCCAAGGTCTTAGGTTTATTTTGAGATGATTGGAAAATGATGAGCTGTCTAATAGGGTAGGGAACCCTTAAGAAGTCATGATAAGGAACCGAATGAAATGCCATGTTAATAGATTAAGCCACGTGGTAGGCTTAAGAGAATTGTACGGATGAGGTCCGTATAGAGTAAGTAATGGTTGTTGTGATCAAGACGACACGATTATGGAATTATGAGAAGTTGTTGTACCCGTTTACGGGGGGACTGATAATGTCACGACCCGACCTCGGGCCCGCGACTGGTGCCTTACCCCGGGCACCCTAGTGATACAACATCAGAGAAAATCAGCGGAAATAAAAACTCATAAAAGATAAACAGTGAAATAAGAAAACAGGCTAACCAAAACGGTTACCTTTCTGTATATATAAAAATGATTAAACCTGAACAGTTACATCCCTTTTACAAACCCTGCCCACAACAGTACTACAGACCTCTAAGAATGTAACCACAACTACGACGGGATAGGGCCCCGCCATACCCCTGAATGTAAGTACCTACAACGACAGGGGACTATACCAAAAGATAAGCCTCCGGAGAAACGGAGCTTCCCAAAACGCTGAACTGTGATCCTATGAGCGAGGATCGACAATCGGTGTACTCTACTCACGGCATGAACACACTCAAGGAGGTCGATAACAGTACCAAGTATGTGAAACTGAAAATACTGTAAATGAAATCATAATAGTCTATATAAAACATGAGACATATATGATAACCAAACTACGATACACAATATGTAAGCAGTCATGTCAAGTCAGGGACTCACGCCCTCAGAGTCATTACTCAAATATAACCATGGGTCTCATGCCCGTGGAATTCCTTCCTCACTGCCGGCAGTCCATGATATAAAAACACCAAGGAATATACATGAACACCAGGTCCCACCTGTGTCATAAAAACCGTACGGGGTAAGTACGAAGGCATAGCCAACTACTAGAACCCACCGTACCAACAATACTATAAAACTGTATCGCGAGGTCTTTCTAGACCGCCAATGATCGAAGCTGGGCCACTCGCCCGCAGTATCATTGTGCGCGTCTAATCCTGGAACTCCCGCAGTTCCGCATAGGCCACATAGGCCCGCATGATGTATTCCTCGCATCGCAGGGCAGCTAACCCTCGGCAACATCCTGGACTCCCGCAATTCGCATGGCCACATGGACCGCATGAGGTATTCCTCGCATCGGCGTAACACACCCGGCGGTTCCTGGAACTCCCGCAGCTCCGCATAGGTCCCATGGACCCGCATGAGGTATTCCTCGCATCGGGGGGCAGCTAACCCCCGGTAACATAACAAGTCAGGGGGGGTATGTGATGTAATACAAGCGCAACCGACTTATCGTAAACAACATAAGCACAACAAGAAAACCCCTTCACATAAAAGTCCCAAGATACTAACGCCCGTAGTATCCTAGCATGTTTACTTATCAAACCAACAAGAAAGTATTACAAGGCTATCACAAGCAAAACATAGGCAAGTTACTCACACAAGGTACTTTTATTTTATGTCAACAAATCCGGGTTTTAACCCCAAAGTACTACATACTTTAACCCCTTTAAAAAGATCCATTTCTTTCACAAAAGTCACACGATACCCGTAGTATCAAAGTAGAGTAACTATCTTTTTAAGTAAACCAAAACAATTTCCATACCTTCTTTTTGAACCAACTTAAGACAAAAGCATGCCTTCCTTTTTAAACCATTTTAAGAAAAAAATCATGCCTTCCTTTTTAAACCATTAGACTTCAAATTCTCAAGTCTCTCTCTTTTATAAATCAAGTTCCTTACTTTGGAATTTTTAAGAATATCAAAACTTGTTTTTAATGATCTTATTAAAGCAGCCATGATCTAGGAAATGTAATACAATTTTGTCTTATCTTAGCTTCTATGCAGATGGAAGATTCTACTTGTTTTAAGTTAATTATTAGTCATTACATTTTCCTTTATTAACGCTGCAATGGCTTGTTCGATACTCATTCCCATTTCCGAAATCAATATAACATTATTATTAAAAACCAAGTACTCATTACTCACGAATGAGGTTTCACAACTTTCTACACAATTCAAGTTCTTCACATATCATATCAAGTCAAATATAAGTCAAGTCTCTTATCTTTTAAAATCAATAAACCATTCTCTTACCTACATAAAGTCGTTATAATTAACTTCCCATAAAGCCATTATAACACTTTATGTTTTAAACCAACCAAATTCGTTTAGCACACGTACGTCTACCGTACTACATAGTTTACAACAATCATGCTAGAAAGGATAGGAAGAGGTTCACATACCTCGCGACGATTATCGACAATTATCAAAACGCTCCAAAGTACTATAACCTTGCTAGCCTTTTCCACCCTTCAAGTAGAATACGCTACTCGTAGTACTTCAACCTATAATGGCCATAAAACGTCTATTAACTTCTAGATCCCTTCGTAGAACATTTCTAAGTACAAGGTTCCATATTCTACGGAAAATTCGGCAGCACCTCCCCCCCCCGAACCACATAAATAACCTCCAATAACAAGGCCCGCTACCAAGCCAACAACTCAGAGGGGATTACACGTCTAACCGGACGTGTACAATTCTGCCCCACAATAATACTACAAGTCTACTGTAAATACAGTTCAATTCTTTTTAATCATCCTTCCATAATTCTTATACTCAATTATACATTACTACAACATGTAATCTCCAATTACAATAGGGGGACAAAGATCATTACCTCGATAATCCCAAAATTATCCAAGATTTATAAGTCGATCCTGAGCAACGTTTAGCTCCACTTCCTTGCGCTCCAACCCGCTCCAAGCAACCCTTAGAAGTTTCTAAACAACTTCTCTTAATACTTCATCCATCTATGAAGATTTTCCTAGGGTTTCGTTTTACGACTATTGAAATAAAGTAGTATTTCCGGGCTCTTATGTTGGGATTACTTTGGAATACTACAAGGGATTACAAGGCTAAGATATTTGGGATTATACCAACACTTGAAGAATTTTTCTACACAAAGGGGGGGGGGGGTGTTGGACGAGAACAACACTAAGGAGGGAGTATATTTTTTTGCCTTGGAAACTCTTAAGTGGATGAATAAAGTCTTGAAATCAAGGGGGTATTTATAGAGAAATCAAGGACCAAGATCTAGGCAAGTGTGTGGTGTAGATTGGGGACATGTGGGTGTGGATTCTACCAACCACATGTCCACCACAAAATTGGGACAAGTGGCTAGCCACTTGTCCACTACCAAACCGTCCAAGGACACTTGTCTTTCACCAATTCGGCCAACATGGCCACATGGGGGTGACACGTGTCACCCCCTACTCGCCCAAAATATTTCATCTTCCGAAAATATCCGTAATGCCAAAAATCCGAAAATAAAGTGGGCCCCACAAAACCGTAAATTTCCCCGTGGGTCCCACGTGACCAATTCCGGAAATAAAATTCCATAATTCTAAAATAATCCCAGAAGTCCGAATACCAAATCTGGAAATCCAATTTCCATTAACGAACCTTTTTCCTTCACAAAATCCGGAAACTTTTCCGTCGAAAAATCACATCTTTCTTCCTTTCCCATTTTTATGTCGTATTCTCATACGTACGTCCTCGTATACATACTCTGGAACTATGGGGTGTAACATTCTTCCCCTCTTAGAAACATTCGTCCCGAATGTTCCTTCTAAGTCTCTACACACACATGCGCCGGTATAGTCTTCACTTCTATACTTACAAAACCAATCATGCCACCTGGCCATAATACAACATACGCGCAAAAACTCACATCCAAGCCAACGAAGAATCATCTCTAAAGCGTATAACAATACTATTAGCTCCACCCATGGTCCAAAGGATACTTTCTTCACATCTTTACTTTATAAAAAGGACACTTCCATCTTCTTAACTCATCTTCGCCTCTTTTCTTACTTATCGTACCCTCCTCGTACACTCGAACTCTTCCTAAATATACATACCACATTTCTGTCATTGCTTCAGTTTCCAAAATCTCTGGGTTACTATCTCCAACTTGGTCATCATTAACTGGGAACACTCTGGATGGATCTCCGATACTCTTCCGAAACATAGCAACATGGAAGACCGGATGTACTGCCTCCTAAGTCGGACGGCAGTGCTAACTTATAGGCAACCTGGCCTATTCTACAACGATCTGAAAAGGCCCAAAGTACCTCGGGCTAAGTTTCCCCTGCTTTCAAAATCTCGTCACACCCTTCCGGGGTGGTACCTTCAAGAAGACCCACCATCAACCTGAACTCCAAGTGTCGACGCCGATTATCCGCAAGACTTCTGTTGACTCTGAGCTGCTAATAACCTCTTCTGGATAAGCTTCTCCTTATCCACATCCTGTTGAATCAAGTATGGACCAACTATCTGAACCTTGCCAACATCGAACCAATCGACTGACAACCTACACTTCCGCCCATACAAGGCTTCATAAGGCGCCATCCGAATACTGAAATGGTAGCTATTATAGTACTCCCTCAACAAGAGGCAAATAATCCTTACAGCTACCCCTGAAATCAAAACACCGGCCCGTAACCTATCCTCAAATGTCTGGATAAAACGCTATGTTTGTCCGTCGGCCCGAGGGTGAATGCAATACTGAGACTCACCTGAGTTCCTAACCCCGCCTGGTAAAACCTCCAGAAACAAAAGAAATAGCCGAAAACTGGGCTCCACTGCCTGTCATAAAAAGTAGGAACCCCGTGCAGCCTTACAACCTTCCTGATATATAACATCTCGCATAACCTCCACGAGTAAACATCCGATCGAAAGACAAGATGGGCTGACCTCATCGGCCCGACTACTGGTCGAACGCATCCACGAACTCGTACGACGGTTACCTAAACTTGGGCCTAACACCCTCGTGACTCTAACATCTAGCGGGACCACCTCAAACTGATCCCACCACATTCGCCGCGGTTGACACGGATATGGCCTCAACCCGACCCTCTTCGTACTAAACTCTCGTTCCTGGACCGGAACAATCTCCTTATTCAAGTCATGAGAACCTAGTGGTCTTCTAAGCTCAACTATCCACTTCCATTTCACACCACTCATGGACTTATCACCTTAATATACTCCACGTATATAATGTACCCCGACAACGATCAAACGTACAATCCTTTACTCAAGACGGCCTTGCATCTAAGGTCTCCACGTGTAACATTCTAAGGCTCACACCTTCCATGTTCCCATACTTACCTTTTCAACTACCCATGTTTTCTAATCACAACTTACACAATGCTATCCGAACATAACACTTAACATTAGGTCATCATATCACACATACTAGTATCTAGAGAGTTAAGGATATACCTGTAACTACTGCTTCACTTTCCCTTTGTCTCACTAACCAAAGTCCTGCCCTGCAGGGCGCATAGCTAGAGAAAGCGATGAACCACCATCGACCCCGGCGTCGAGTCTCTACATCCGCGCTACCTCTGGTTGATGCCACCATCTGGCCCTGCTGGCCGCAAACATAACAAGCTGTCGAAGTAGTACGACACTCCCCACAATGACACCTACCACAACGGCCACACCGAGGTAGGGGTGGTCTCATCTGATTAACACCCCTTCTCCTCCGAACAACTGAATCCGCAACTGACCTGGTAGGCTGAGTCATCCCACCTGTATCCCTCCTACTAGGACATTCTCTCATCACATGGCCCTGACGGCCGCTGGTAAAACAAGCACCGTGAAATGCACGACATTCCCGGATGGCGCCGCACATAGTGAACACCGAGGAAAATCACCGCTAGCTAGAACCTATGTAAATCGCGAACTAAACCCCGAGTTCTCACCAACTCGCATACCCCGAAAGTCCTGGCTCGCGAGGACCACTCAGATCGGGCGGAGGCGCATAACCATCATGGCCGAGAAGGTCCGCCTCGAAAGTTACCAAAGGACCTCGCTGTTACGCCCTCTCGCTGATCTTGGTTAATCCGCCGATCTCTACGTTTCTCGACGCGCATAAGCTCAGACGCGGGCGATGTTCATACCCGGATGAAGAGCTACTCCTGTACAACTCTCTGCTAGATAATCGTCAAGTCCTGTGACATATCGGTGCACTCTATCCTCCACGTCTGCCACTAAAGAGAGGACATAACGAGCCAATGAGTCAAACTCTATACTGTATTCCCGAACCGTCCGCCCGTTCTGCCTCAACATCATAAATCTATCTGCCCGAGCTCTCCTCATCTGCGAGGGCAAGAAGTGTGTAAGAAATGCCTCTGAGAACTCGTCCCAACCAGTTGGAGGCGCATGCTCCCCCGGGACAGTTCCCATGAATCAAACCAGTCGGCTGCAGTATTACTCAGCCGATGTGAACCCAATACCACCGACTCTGTCTCCGAGGCCTTGATCATTCTCATGATCCGCTGTAACTGTCGAATAAACTCCTGAGGATCTCTCTCAGTTCTTGATCCATAGAACTCGGGTGGACTGCAACTCAAGAAGTCCCGAAGTCTCAAACTATCGGATCTAGGGTGAACTACTGGTACTACCGGAACCTCTGACTCTCGTCTGTCCTCATGCTCGCTACAAGCCTAGCTAGTAACTGGGCCATCTCCTTATAACCATATCCTCTGTTCCTGGTCGTGGGACTAGAGGCTCAGGTATCGTGGTCTCAGTAGCTACTGCTACTGCTCTAAACTCTCCTGGGGCTAGCGGCGTCGCAGAACTCCCCGAATAAAGCACTATCCTGTAAAGACGGGCTGTGCCTCGACCCTCAGATTCTACGCAGCCTCCTCTCGCCTTACCCTTCTGGGCTCTGGTTGCCTTGCGTAGAGGCATAACTAGCACATACGAATACGCGGAGTCCAACTTATAACATGCCTCTAAGGCACGATCTCGAGTGAGAAAATGGAAACCAATCCTAAATATCTGCAGCCTCACGATTATAGGTGCACAACACGCCGATAATCAAGACTCTACTAGATACGGTGCAGTAGACACTTTCCGAGGATTAATCGCTCACGATACCACTTTTGTCATGACTCGCTGGGCCCGCGATCGTGACTTACCCTGCACCCTGGTGATACAACATCGAGAAAATCAGCGGAAATAAAACTCATAAAAGATAAACGGTGAAATAAGAAAACAAAGCAACCAAAACGGTTACCTTTTCTCAGATATATAAAAATGATTAAACTGAATAGTTACATCCCTTTTACAAACCCCGCCACAACAAGCATTTACTGCACTTCTAAGAATGTAATTACAACTACGACGGGGCTCGCCATACCCCAGATGTAAGTACCTACAACGACAGGGGACTATACCAAAAGATAAGCCTCCGGAGAAACGGAGCTTCCCAAAACGCTGAACTGTGATCCTATGAGCGAGGATCGACAATCGTGTACTTACCGGTGATGAACGCACCTCGGGCGAGGTCGACAACAGTACCAAGTATGTGGAAATCGAAATATCAGAAATGAAATCATAATAGCCTATATAAAATGTGAGACATATATGATAACCAAACTACGATACACAATATGTAGTTAGCCATGTCGTCGGGACTCACGCCCTCAGAGTCATTACTCAAATATAACCATGGGTCTCATGCCCACAATATCAATCATGCCCGTGGAATTCCTTCCTCACTGCCGGCAGTCCATGATATAAAAACACCAAGGAATATACATGAACACCAGGTCCCACCTGTGTCAGAAAAACCGTATGGGGTAAGTACGAAGGCATAGCCAACTACTAGAACCCACCGTACCAACAATACTATAAAACTGTATCGCGAGGTCTTTCTAGACCGCCAATGATCGAAGTTGGGCCACTCGCCCGCAGTATCATTGTGCGCGTCTAATCCTGGAACTCCCGCACGCATTAGGACACATAGGCCCGCATGAGGTATTCCTCACATCGCAGGGCAGCTAACCCTCGACAACATCCTGGACTCCCGCAATCCGCATGGCCACATAGACCGCATGAGGTATTCCTCGCATCGGCGTAACACACGCGGCGGTTCCTGGAACTCCCGCAGCTCCGCATAGGTCTCATGGACCCGCATGAGGTATTCCTCGCATCGGGGGGCAACTAACCCCCGGTAACATAACAAGTCAGGGGGGTATGTGATGTAATACAAGCGCAACCGGCTTATCGTAAACAACATAAGCACAACAAGAAAAACCCCTTCACATAAAAGTCCCAAGATACTAACGCCCGTAGTATCCTAGCATGTTTACTTATCAAACCAACAAGAAAGTATTACAAGGCTATCACAAGCAAAACATAAGCAAGTTATTCACACAAGGTACTTTTATTTTATGTCAACAAATCCGGGTTTTAACCCCAAAGTACTACATACTTTAACCCCTTTAAAAAGATCTATTTCTTTCACAAAAGTCACACGATACCCGTAGTATCAAAGTAGAGTAACTATTTTTTTAAGTAAACCAAAAAAATTTCCATACCTTCTTTTTGAACCAACTTAAGACAAAAGCATGCCTTCCTTTTTAAACCATTTTAAGAAAAAATCATGCCTTCCTTTTTAAACCATTTACACTTCAAATTCTCAAGTCTCTCTCTTTTATAAATCAAGTTCCTTACTTTGGAATTTTTAAGAAAATCAAAACTTGTTTTTAATGATCTTATTAAAGCAGCCATGATCGAGGAAATGTAATACAATTCTGTCTTATCTTAGCTTCTATGCAGATGGAAGATTCTACTTGTTTTAAGTTAATTATTAGTCATTACATTTTCCTTTATTAACGCTGCAATGGCTTGTTCGATACTCATTCCCATTTCCGAAATCAATATAACATTATTATTAAAAACCAAGTACTCATTACTCACGAATGAGGTTTCACAACTTTCTACACAATTCAAGTTCTTCACATATCATATCAAGTCAAATATAAGTCAAGTCTCTTATCTTTTAAAATCAATAAACCATTCTCTTACCTACATAAAGTCGTTATAATTAACTTCCCATAAAACCATTATAACACTTTATGTTTTAAACCAACCAAATTCGTTTAGCACGTGACGCCTATCGCATCACATAGTTTACAACAATCATGCTAGAAAGGATAGGAAGAGGTTCACATACCTCGCGACGATTATCGACAATTAGCAAAACGCTCCAAAGTACTATAATCTTGCTAGTCTTTTCCACCCTTCAAGTAGAATACGCTACTCGTAGTACTTCAACCTATAATGGCCATAAAACGTCTATTAACTTCTAGATCCATTCGTAGAACATTTCTAAGTACAAGGTTCCATATTCTACGGAAAATTCGGCAGCACCTCCCCCCCCCGAACCACATAAATAACCTCCAATAACAAGGCCCGCTACCAAGCCAACAACTCAGAGGGGATTACACGTCTAACCGGACGTGTACAATTCTGCCCCACAATAATACTACAAGTCTACTGTAAATACAGTCCAATATAAATACAATTCAATTCTTTTTAATCATCCTTCCATAACTCTTATACTCAATTATACATTACTACAACATGTAATCTCCAATTACAATAGGGGGATAAAGATCATTACCTCGATAAGCCCAAAATTATCCAAGATTTATAAGTCGATCCTGAGCAACGTTTAGCTCCACTTCCTTACGCTCCAACCCGCTCCAAGCAACCCTTAGAAGTTTCTAAACAACTTCTCTTAATACTTCATCCATCTATGAAGATTTTCCTAGGGTTTCGTTTTACGACTATTGAAATAAAGTAGTATTTCCGGGCTCTTATGTTGGGATTACTTTGGAATACTACAAGGTATTACAAGGCTAAGGTATTTGGGATTATACCAACACTTGAAGAATTTTTCTACACAAAGGGGGGGGGGGGTGTTGGACGAGAACAACACTAAGGAGGGAGTATATTTTTTTGCCTTGGAAACTCTTAAGTGGATGAATAAAGTCTTGAAATCAAGGGGGTATTTATAGAGAAATCAAGGGCCAAGATCTAGGGAAGTGTGTGGTGTATATTGGGGACATGTGGGTGTGGATTCTACCAACCACATGTCCACCACAAAATTGGGACAAGTGGCTAGCCACTTGTCCACTACCAAACCGCCCATGACACTCATTCTTCACCAATTCGGCCAACATGGCCACATGGGGGTGACACGTGTCGCCCCCCTACTCGCCCAAAATATTTCATCTTCCGAAAATATCCGTAATGCCAAAAATCCGAAAATAAAGTGGGCCCCACAAAACCGTAAATTTCCCCGTGGGCCCCACGTGACCAATTTCAGAAATAAAATTCCATAATTCTAAAATAATCCCAGAAGTCCGAATACCAAATCTGGAAATCCAATTTCCATTAACGAACCTTTTTCCTTCACAAAATCCGGAAACTTTTCCGTCGAAAAATCACATCTTTCTTCCTTTCCAATTTTTATGTCGTATTCTCGTACGTACGTCCTCGTATACATACTCTGGAACTACGGGGTGTAACAGATAAGGTAAGCTTGGAGCCTGGAAATTGCGAGCCTAAGAATATTGATAACCGCCGAGACCTTAGGTATATAAGGCCTTCACGAGCAATAAAATTTTATTCGCATCGCGGTAAGAGTTAAGTGCGACAACGGATCGTCAGGATCGCCGCGGGTCAACTCAGAGTCGGAATAGAATGGGGTCAGTTGGAGGTAGTCCCGCTATGTGATAGGGTCACGAGAGTGTAAGGCTCAAGCTTAGTTAGTCGTTGTACGAGTTCGTGGATGCGTTCCACCGAAACCAGGTCGTGAGAGCCGGAAGTGGCCTTATGTTGTTTAAAAGAGTGACTCCAAAAGATTGGGGGCCAGAATCGGTATGGGGGTTATGTATGTATGCTAGTATGAGTTGGAGGTACGAAAAGAGTACGGCCAGTAAGAAAGATAACAACCAAGTGTAAAGGAATAGAGCTTGAACTGTGAGGACACTTTCGGAGAGCTACACCAGATGGTGTTTGGGTGAAATGGCGGGTATATGAGATTTTCCCGGTGATGATACAGTCGTCAGACCCTATTAGACCCAATAGTGATTATTACGACAGACTTTGAGGTCATTATGAGTATGGACTAGTTGGCTTCGTGAGTGCCAAGGTTGACGTTTTAATATAAGCATGGTTATGTGGCCAGGGGTGGCATATGTTGTACGAAGGGTGTAGTATAAGGAGACTATGTCGCTATCTAATTAGATTGACCTCCGAAAGACATTCGGGGACGAATGTTTCTAAGGGGGGGAGAATGTTACACCCCGTAATTCAAGGACATGTTTAAGAGAATGTACGTAAGGAACACAAGACTTGAAAAGGGTACGAAAGGAAGAATTGTTTTTCCGACAGAAAAATCTTCCGAACGTCGGAATGAAAAATGTTCATTGGTGAGAATTAGATTCTCGAAATGCATTAATTGAAGAGTATGGAACTTATTATCATTATGGAAATTTGTTTTTACGGATTTGGTCATGTGGGGCCCACCCGAAGAATTTTACGTTTTGTGGGGCCCACGAGGGTTACAGAATTTTATGGACGAATGGGAGGGCGACACGTGGTACCTCCCCCACATGGTCTTGGACGAAAATGCAAGGGTAAAAGGGTCATTGACTATTGAAGATGAATTAGTCTTGCTAGCTTGATAATATTGACCAAGTCAACTTGCCACTTGTGTATGATCCAAGTGCTCTTCATCCTAGCCACCCATATGTGATTATCTTGACCCTCCATTGTTTTATATATACCCAACTAGTGCAAGACTAGCTCTTTAACACTTAGAAAAAATTTCACACATTTTGTTCTCCAAGAAGAGCTCACGGGTTTGGTAAATTTCCCACACAAAAATTTTGTAGTTTTGATCCGTTATTCACAAGACTTTATATCAAGGTCCCTAAGGGTATTGTAGGGATATCTCTATAGAAAGATTTCGTAAAAACGACGTTTTCACGTTAGTCGCAAGGCGAAACCCTAGGGTGTTCTTCAACTTTGAAGATGGAACATGAAGAGGAGTTCTTCATGAGCTTCTAAGGAGTGCTTGGAGCGGATTGGAACATAAGAAAATGAGCTAAGAATTGCTAAGGAGCGACTTGGAATCTTGGAATTTATAAGGGCTTATAAAGGTAACAATTCTTGTCGTTTTAGTAATTAAGATTACTTATTGTTGTAACTATGGATATTAGCAAGCATGAGGTATGTAGTATGAAGTTTGATAAGTGTATTGATTATTGGAACCCTAATCCGAAAACTAGTATGTTTAGCCCTTAAGATTGTAATTCAATTTGGTTACTAGTTAAGTAGTCACATGTTATATAAAGGAGGAATTAT
This sequence comes from Przewalskia tangutica, assembly GCA_029844215.1. Classification (NCBI taxonomy): domain Eukaryota; kingdom Viridiplantae; phylum Streptophyta; class Magnoliopsida; order Solanales; family Solanaceae; genus Przewalskia; species Przewalskia tangutica. The sequence goes on from CM056725.1 coordinate 80,993,871, forward strand.
AATTGTTAAGTTTTTTATGACTATATAACATGTTAGACCTAAGAAGTTGGATTGAAAAAGAATTGGAAAGGACTTTGTGTTATTGAATGAGTTAGCCGAGAATGGCCTTGATTAAGGACTTAGTTGGTATCAATTGTGGGGCGGAATTTTACACGTATTGTAAGGCGTGTAACCCCCGTTGTATTTGCTGGATTGATTGAGCCTTAAATGTGGCATTTGGTTATTGATTTTCGGCCTTGAAAAAGGTGGCAAAGTATGTAGAAACAAAGGAAGTGTTGTCCAATTTTCCATAGAATTTAGTGACTTTGCACTTAGAATATTCTACGTTTGAAGCTAGAGGTTAATGGGCGTATTATGGCCATTATAGGTGGAAGTACTAAGTATAGCGTATTCTACTTGAAGGATGAAATAGCTATCAAGGTTGAAGTACTTTGGAGCATTTTGCTACTTGTCGATAATCGTCGCGAGGTATGTGAACCTCTTCCTTCTTTTGACATGATTCTATGTATGGATACATGTGGTAGTATTTCATGTTTCCTTCTACTCTTAGAAGTTAAGAAGTATGTATGTTGATTTACTCTATGTAAAGGTTATGTCTAAGTTATCTTAAGTTCTTACCAAGTCTTATGGGGGATGTTGGTAAGAGTCGTTAGGAGGTATTTGGAGTCAAGTTGACTTTGCTAATTTACGGCACGAATGAGAATAAGTATCGAACAAGCCATTGCAGCGTTAATAAAGGAAAATGTAATGACAATAAATTATATTAAAACAAGTAGAATTTTCCATCTGCATAAAAGCTAAGATAAGACAAAATTGTATTACATTTTCTAGATCATGGCTGCTTTAATGAGATCATTATAAACAAGTATAACCTATTCACACATATAAGGCATATGTTGCTTAATTTAAAGAGTTTACGTTATGAAGTGTTAAGACTATGAACTATGAATTCTAAAAAGGTTAAGAGACCTTATTTTTCAAGATATGAGACTTGATTTCTAAAGTACGAAACTTGATTTCTAAAAGATAAGAGACTTGAAGTATTTTGAAAGTATACGATACTTGGTTTTCGAAAGTATAAGTCTTTTGGTAATAAAACAAATGTATTTGCCTAAAGTATAAAGTTAGTATAACGCCTTTATGGAAGTTGTCGCGACCCGACCTCGGGCCCGCGACTGGTGCCTTACCCCGGGCACCCTAGTGATACAACATCAGAGAAAATCAGCGGAAATAAAAACTCATAAAAGATAAACTGTGAAATAAGAACACAGGCTAACCAAAACGGTTACCTTTCTGCATATACAAATAATTAAACCTGAACAGTTACATCCTTTTACAAACCCTGACCACAATAAAGATTACTGCACTTAAGAATGTAACCACAACTACGACGGGACAGGGCCCCGCCATACCCCTGAATGTACAAGAACCTACAACCTCAGGGAATCATACCAAAGATAAGCCTCCGGAGAAACGGAGCTTCCCAAACGCTGAACTGCGATCCTATGAGCGAGGATCAACAACTGGTGTACCTCTACCTGCGGCATGAACGCAGCCCCTCGAGGTCGATAACAGTACCAAGTATGTGAAACTGAAAATACTGTAATGAAATCATAACAGTCTATATGAAACAGGAGACATGTATGATAACCAAACTACAGTTCACAACATATAAGCAGTCATGTCAAGTCAGGGACTCACGCCCTCAAAGTCATCCCTCATGCCCGTGGAACTCTTTCCTCACTGTCGGCAGTCTATGTATAAATCGTATGATACGTATAACATGTATCGGCCCATCCCATGGGACTCGAGGTAGAATCGTATGGTATACATATCTCGGCCCATCCCATGGGACTCGAGGTAAAATCGTGTGGTATACATATCTCGGCCCATCCCTATGGGACTCGATGTATAATCGTGTGGTATACATATCTCGGCCCATCCCATGGGACTCGATGTAGAATCGTGTGGTATATATATCTCGGCCCATCCCATGGGACTCGATGTAGAATCGTGTGGTATACATATCTCGGCCCATCCCTATGGGACTCAATGTAGAATCGTGTGGTATACATATCTCGGCCCATCCCATGGGACTCGATATAGAATCGTGTGGTATACATATCTCGGCCCATCCCATGAGACTCGATGTAGAATCGTGTGGTATACATATCTCGGCCCATCCCTATGGGACTCGATGTAGAATCGTGTGGTATACATATCTCGGCCCATCCCATGAGACTCGAAGTAGAATCGTGTGGTATACATATCTCGGCCCATCCCTATGGGACTCGAGGAAAAATCGTGCATAACATTTAAACCCTCTTTTAAGACAGATTAAGACAATAACATGCCTTCCTTTTAAACCAAACTAAGGCAATGTCATGCCTTCCTTTTAAACCAAAACACTTTCTCTTTTAAAGTCAAGTAACAATATTCTTTTCCAATAGTTCAAGTTGCATAACTTCAAATACTCAAGTCTCTTATTTTCGAAAGATTTCATAGTTCATAGTCTTAATCACTTAACAACGTAATCTCTTTTAAAATTGAGTAACATATGTCTTATGTGTGAGTAGGTTATACTTGTTTATAACGATCTTATTAAAGCAGCCATGATCTAGAAAATGTAATACAATTTTGTCTTATTTTAGCTTCTATGCAGATGGATGATTCTACTTGTTTTAATATAATTATTTGTCAATACATTTTCCTTTATTAACGCTGCAATGGTTTTTTCGATACTTATTCTCATTTCCGAAATCAATATAACATTATCCTTTTTAAGACCAAGTACCCATTACTCATGAATGCGGTTTCACAACTTTTTAACACCCTTTAAGTCCTTAACATTTCATAAAAAGTCATTTATAAGTTAAGTCTCTTATCTTTTAAGATCAAGTCTCTTAACTTCTAAAATCAACAAACCATTCTTTTACCTACATAAAGTCGTTATAACTAACTTCCCATAAAGCTATTATAACACTTTATGTTTTAAACCGACCAAATTCGTTTAGCACACGTCGCTCACCGTACTACATAGTTCACAACAATCATGCTAGAAAGGATAGGAAGAGGTTCACATACCTCGCGATGATTATCGACAATTAGCAAAACGCTCCAAAGTACTATAACCTTGCTAGCATTTTCCACCCTTCAAGTAGAATACGCTACTCGTAGTACTTCAACCTATAAAGGCCACAAAACGTCTATCAACTTCTAGATCTCTTCGTAGAACATTTCTAAGTACAAGGTTCCTTATTCTACGGAAAATTGGGCAGCACCCCCCCCCCCCCCCCCCCCCGTAACCACGTCAATATCTTCCTATATCAAGGCCCGCTACCAAGCCAACAACTCCAAGGGGAGGGGATTATACGTCTAACCTGACGTGTACAATCGCCCACAATAATACTATAAATCTATCAGAATACAAATCCAATGTATATACAGATTCAATTCTTTAATCATCCTTCCATAAATCTTATACGCAATTATAAACTACTACATATGCAATCTCGATTACAATAGGAGGACATAGATCATTACCTCGATAATCCCAAAATTATCCAAGATTTATAAGTCGATCCTGAGCAACGTTTAGCTCCTATTCCTTGCTCTCCAAACCGCAACAAGCAACCCTTAGAAGTTTCTAAACAACTTCTCTTAACACTTCAACCAAGCTATGAAGATTTTCCTGAGGTTTCATTTATGACTAAAGGAATAAAGTAATATTTCCGGGCTCTTATGTTGGGATTACTTTAGAATTCTACTAGGGATACTAGGCTAACGTATTTGGGATTATACAACAACAATTGAAGTATTTTCTACACAAGTGGGGGTGAGAGCAACTAAAGGGAGGGAGTATATTTTTGCCTTGGAAATCTTTAAGTGTGGGATGAATAAAGTTTTGCATCAAGAGGGTATTTATAGAGAAATCAAAGGCTAGGATGAGAGCAAGTGTGTGGTGAGATTGGGGGACAAGTGTGTGTGGGTCCCACCCACCACATGTCCACACAAAGAAGAAGACAAGTGGCTTGCCACTTGTAAGGCCATTTCGGCCAACCACTTGTCCCACACATTTCGGCCAAGGTGGCCACATGGGGGTGACACGTGTCTCCCCCCTACTCGCCCAAAATATTTCATCTTCCGAAAATATCCCTAATGCCAAAAATCTAGAAAACAAAGTGGGCCCCACAAAACCGTAAATTTTTCCCGTGGTTCCCACGTGACCAATTCCGGAAATAAAATTCCATAATTCTAATATAATCCAGGAAGTCCAAATACCAAATCTGGGAATCCAATTCCCATTAACGAACCTTTTTCCTTCACAAAATCCAGAAACTTTTCCGTCGAAAAATCACATCTTTCTTCCCTTCCAATCTTAATGTCGTATTCTCGTACGTACATCCTCACATACATACCCTGGAACTACGGGGTGTAACATTCTTCCCCCCTTAGAAACATTCGTCCCGAATGTTCCTTCTAAGTCTCCAAACATGCCTGCGCCGGTATAGTCTTCCCTACCACACTTACAAAACCGATCATGCCACCAATGGCCAGAATATAACATGCGCGCAAAACTCAAATCCAAGCCAACGAGGAATCACCTCTAACATCACAAAAAGCTCCCACCCATGGTCTAAAGGATACTCCCTTCTCATCTTCACTTCACAAAAGAAATGATCACTTCCGTTCTCATAACACATGTTCGCTTCTTCTCTTACTCGTCGTACCCTTCTCGTACCCCCGAACTCTCTATAGTACACGTTCCAAACTTCAGTTACCGCTTCAATTTCCACAACCTTGGAGTTACTACCTCCAAACTTGGTCATTACTAGTTTCAACTTCCCCTTAAGGCCATTCCCGGCCTTCACGACCCGCTTCTGGTCGAACGCGTCTACGAACTCATACGATGGCTACATAGACTTTGGGCCTAGCACCCTCGTGGCCCTATCACATAGCGGGACCACCATAAATTTACCTTACTTCATTCCGGGTTGCGGGTTGACCCGCAATCTGGCCTCAACCCGACCCATTTATCGCGCCAAACTCTCTCGTTCCCCGATCCGGAACAATCTTACTAATTCACATCATGAAAGCTACCACTTCTATCTCACACTACCCATGGAATTATCACACAAATACTCCACGTATACTATGCACTCCGACAAAGATTAACCGTAAATCTTTCACTTAAGATGGCCTCGCATCTAATATCTCAACTGTTATCAAAATTCTAAGGCTCACAATTCTTCCCTAACCCCCAAACTTACCTTTTTCAACTAACCATGTTCTCTATATCACAATTTATACAATGCTATCCGAACATAACACTTAATCATAAGATCAACATATCACGCATACTAATCTCTAGAGGGTTAAGGATATACCTGTATCTACTGCTTCACTTTCCCTTTGCCGCTCTAATCATAATCCTGCCCTGCTGGGCGCATAACTTATAGTAGGCGATGAACCCACCACTGACCCGGCAGGCTGAGTCATTCTACCTGTATCCCTCCTACTAGGACAGTCTCTCGTCACATGGCCCTGACGGCCGCAGGCAAAACAAGCACCAGTAAAACGACGACATTCCCCGGGATGACGCCTGCCACATCGTGCACACTGAGGGAAACATGTATCCGGCTGGCTAGAACCTATGTATGTCTGTGAACCAGAAGCCCTGAAGCTCTGACCGGCTCTTGAATACCCCGAACGTCCTAAAGACTGTGGAGGACCACTCTGTACTGGCGGAGGCGCATAACCAGCCTGCTACCGAGGCGGTCCGCCACGAAAGTCACCAAAGGACCCTGCTGTCTTGGCCCTCTTATGCTGATTCTGGTCCCTACGTCGGTCTCTACGTTCCTCAATCCCGTCATAAGCTCAGATACGGCAATGTCCATGCCCGGCTGCAGAGCTACTCTCATGCAACCCTCTGCTAAGTAATCATCGAGCCCTGTGACATACCGGTGCACTCTATCCTCCATGTCTTCCACTAAAGCGGGGACATACCGAGCCAACGAGTCAAACTATACGTTGTACTCCCGAACCGTACGCCTGTTCTGCCTCAACATCAAAAATCTGTCGGCCCGAGCCCTCCTCATCTGTGGAGGAAAGAAATGTGTAATAAATTCCCCTGAGAACTCGTCCCAACCAGCTGGAAGCGCATGCTCTCCCCGGGATAGTTCCCATGAATCAAACCAGTCGACTGCAGTATCACGCAACCGATGTGAACCCAATACCACCGACTTTGTCTCTGAGGCCTTGATCACTTTCATGATCCGCTGCCACAGTCGAATAAACTCCTGAGGGTCATCCTCAGCTCTCGATCCATATAACTCTGGTGGACTACAACTCAAGAAGTCCCGAAGTCTCCAACTATCGGCTATGGGGTGAACTACTGGTACTACCGGAACCTCCGACTCTCGTCTGTCCTCAATACTAGCCACAAGCCTAGCTAGTAACTGGGCCATCTCCTTGTAACTCATATCCTCTGTTCCTGATCGTGGGACTGAAGGCTCAGGTATCGTGGTCTCTATAGATACTGCTGCTGCTCTAAATTCCCCTGGGGCTAGCGGCGTCGTAAAACTCGCCGTCTGAAGCACTATCTCAGGTAATGACCGGGCGTGCGCCCTCGTACTCCTCTGTGTTCTACTCGTAGCTCCCTCTGCTGCCTTGCCCTTCTGGGCCCTGGTTGCCTTTCGCAGGCATAATCGTAAAAGAACACGCTGAGGAGTCCAACTCATAACATGTATCTAAGGCACGATCTCGGAATGAGAAGAATGGAAACTAATCCTAAATATCTCGCACTCCACGATTATAGGTGTGGTGCAACACGCCGATAATCAAGACTCTACTAGATACGGTGCCAGTAGACACTTTCCGATGACTAATCGCTCGATACCACTTTTGTCATGACCGACTGCCCGCGATCGTGCCTTACCCCGGACCCTAGTGATACAACATCAGAGAAAATCAGCGGAAATAAAAACTCATAAAAGATAAACAGTGAAATAAGAACACAGGCTAACCAAAATGGTTACCTTTCTGCATATACAAATAATTAAACCTGAACAGTTACATCCTTTTACAAACCCTGCCCACAACAGTACTATAGACCTCTAAGAATGTAACCACAACTACGACGGGACAGGGCCCCGCCATACCCCTGAATGTACAAGAACCTACAACCTCAGGGAATCATACCAAAGATAAGCCTCCGGAGAAACGGAGCTTCCCAAACGCTGAACTGCGATCCTATGAGCGAGGATCAACAACTGGTGTACCTCTACTGCGGATTTAACGCAGCCTCAAGGAGGTCGATAACAGTACCAAGTATGTGAAATCAAAATATCAGAATGAAATCATAACATTATATGAAACAGAGACATGTATGATAACCAAACTACGATTCACAACATATAAGCGAATATGTCAAGTCGTGACTCACGCCTCAAAGTCATCCTCACGCCCGTGGAACTTTCCTCACCGCCAGCTTACGTATAAATCGTATGATACATATAACATGTCTCGGCCCATCCGTGGACTCGAGGTAGAATCGTATGGTATACATATCTCGCCCATCCCATGGGACTCGAGGTAAAATCGTGTATATACATATCTCGCCATCCCTATGGGACTCGATGTAGAATCGTATGGTATAAATATCTCGCCATCCCACGAGACTCGATGTAGAATCGTGTGGTATATATATCTCGCCCATCCCATGGGACTCGATGTAGAATCGTGGTATACATATCTCGCCCATCCCTATGGGACTCGATGTAGAATCGTGTGGTATACATATCTCGGCCCATCCCATGGGACTCGATGTAGAATCGTGTGGTATACATATCTCGGCCCATCCCATGGGACTCGATGTAGAATCGTGTGGTATATAAATCTCGGCCCATCCCTATGGGACTCGATGTAGAATCGTGTAGTATACATATCTCGGCCCATCCCATGGGACTCGATGTAGAATCGTGTGGTATACATATCTCGGCCCATCCATATGGGACTCGAGGAAAAATCGTGCATAACATTTAAACCCTCTTTTAAGACAGATTAAGACAATACCATGCCTTCTTTTTAAACCAAACTAAAGCAATGTCATGCCTTCCTTGTAAACCAAAACACTTTCTCTTTTAAAGTCAAGTAACAATATTCTTTTCCAATAGTTCAAGTTGCATAACTTCAAATACTCAAGTCTCTTATTTTCGAAAGATTTCATAGTTCATAGTCTTAATCACTTAACAACGTAATCTCTTTTAAAATTGAGTAACATATGTCTTATGTGTGAGTAGGTTATACTTGTTTATAACGATCTTATTAAAGCAGCCATGATCTAGAAAATGTAATACAATTTTGTCTTATCTTAGCTTCTATGCAGATGGAGGATTCTACTTGTTTTAATATAATTATTTGTCAATACATTTTCCTTTATTAACGCTGCAATGGTTTGTTCGATACTTATTCTCATTTCCGAAATCAATATAACATTATCCTTTTTAAGACCAAGTACCCATTACTCATGAATGCGGTTTCACAACTTTTTAACACCCTTTAAGTCCTTAACATTTCATAAAAAGTCATTTATAAGTTAAGTCTCTTATATTTTAAGATCAAGTCTCTTAACTTCTAAAATCAACAAACCATTCTTTTACCTACATAAAGTCGTTATAACTAACTTCCCATAAAGCTATTATAACACTTTATGTTTTAAACCGACCAAATTCGTTTAGCACACGTACGTCTACCGTACTACATAGTTCACAACAATCATGCTAGAAAGGATAGGAAGAGGTTCACATACCTCGCGATGATTATCGACAATTAGCAAAACGCTCCAAAGTACTATAACCTTGCTAGCATTTTCCACCCTTCAAGTAGAATACGCTACTCGTAGTACTTCAACCTATAAAGGCCACAAAACGTCTATCAACTTCTAGATCTCTTCGTAGAACATTTCTAAGTACAAGGTTCCTTATTCTACGGAAAATTGGGCAGCACCTCCCCCCCCTCCCCCCCCCCCCGTAACCACGTCAACATCCTCCTATATCAAGGCCCGCTACCAAGCCAACAACTCCAAGGGGATTATACGTCTAACCGGACGTGTACAATTCTGCCCCACAATAATACTATAAGTCTACTGTAAATACAGTCCAATGTAAATACAGTTCAATTCTTTTTAATCATCCTTCCATAAATCTTATACGCAATTATAAACTACTACAATATGTAATCTCCAATTACAATAGGAGGACATAGATCATTACCTCGATAAGCCCAAAATTATCCAAGATTTATAAGTCGATCCTGAGCAACATTTAGCTCCTATTCCTTGCGCTCCAATCCGCTCCAAGCAACCCTTAGAAATTTCTAAACAAATTCTCTTAACACTTCAACCAAGCTATGAAGATTTTCCTAGGGTTTCATTTTGCGACTAAAGGAATAAAGTAGTATTTCCGGGATCTTATGTTGGGATTACTTTAGAATTCTACTAGGGATACTAGGCTAACGTATTTGGGATTATACAACAACAATTGAAGTATTTTCTACACAAGTGGGGGGGGGGGGACGAGAGCAACTAAAGGGAGGGAGTATATTTTTGCCTTGTAAATCTTTAAGTGTGGGATGAATAAAGTCTTGCATCAAGGGGGTATTTATAGAGAAATCAAAGGCTAGGATGAGAGCAAGTGTGTGGTGAGATTGGGGGACAAGTGTGTGTGGGTCCCACCCACCACATGTCCACACAAAGAAGAAGACAAGTGGTTTGCCACTTGTAAGGCCATTTCGGCCAAGGACAGATGTCAGCCACTGTCCCACACATTTCGGCCAAGGTGGCCACATGGGGGTGACACGTGTCTCCCCCTACTCGTCCAAAATATTTCATCTTCCGAAAATATCCGTAATGCCAAAAATCTCGAAAACAAAGTGGGCCCCACAAAACCGTAAATTTTCCCCGTGGGTCCCACGTGACCAAATCCGAAAATAAAATTCCATAATTCTAATATAATCCAGGAAGTCCAAATACCAAATTTGGGAATCCAATTCCCATTAACGAACCTTTTTCCTTCACAAAATCCGGAAACTTTTCCGTCGAAAAATCACATCTTTCTTCCCTTCCAATCTTAATGTCGTATTCTCGTACGTACGTCCTCACATACATACCCTGGAACTACGGGGTGTAACAGAAGTGGGTTATAATAGCTTTATGGAAAGTTAAAAGAGTGGTTTACTCTAAGTAATGATAAATGTTTTGAAATAAAGAAAGGCAAATGGATTTAAAAGCATCAATTGCTTAAGTTTTAAGGAAAGAAGTCACTTGATTTAGAAGCCAAAAAATGTATTTCTAAAAGTGTAGTGACTTAGGAAAAATGTAAACAAGCCTTGATACTACGGGTGTTAGTACCTTGGGGTTTTATATGAAAATGAGTCTTTTGAAAAGAATGTAAATACGTAGTACTTTGGGTTAAATTCCCGGATTTTTATGTGTGAAACGAAAGTGCCTTGAGTTTATAAAAATGGAAGTCTAAAGGTTTAATGAACTTGCCTATGCTAGTTGTGATAGCCTTTGTTGTGCAAGTATTGTATTTCTATACCACCGCGTCTCTCGATGGAGGTCACTGACTGTTGTGAACTTACTTGACGCATCTGGCGTGACGGAGGATTCCACGGGTATGCTTCCATTGTTATTATCACATGGACATTTCTACACCGATGAGGGATTCCGGGGGCATGCGGTCATGCAGCGGGTTAAACTCCCGGTATATTATTATTGTCACATGGGCATGTCTACACCGATGAGGGATTCCGGGGGCATGTGGCCATTATTATTACTCCATGGGCTAGCTCCACGAAGACTGTCTACACCGATGAGGATTCCGGGCATGGTATATACGATTATTCCTCCATTGGCTAGATCCCCATGAAGACCTGTCTACACCGATGAGGGATTCCGGGGGCATGGTATATACGATTATTACTCCATGGGCTAGCTCCCCATGAAGACATGTCTACACCGATGAGGGATTCCGGGGGCATGTTATATATATATATATATGTATTGTATATGTACGCCCGACGTGAGGTAGGATGCCACCGCGTGTCACATGGTTATATGTTACACCTACTACCGCTTGCAGTGATGTAGGATTCCATGGGCGAGATATATATATATGTATTGTGTGTATGCGCCGACAGTGAGGTGGGATGCCACGGGCGCGTCACATGGTTATATTTTACACTTATGACTGTCGGCAGTGATGTGGGATTCCACGGGCACGCTTTGATATTTGTGTGACTTGATCATGTCCCAGATTGGGTCGGGTAGTATATGCGTCCCTCCATAGAGGGCCGGATTATGTTATGAAAGATAAGTAAGTTATATGGTAATGAACTTAATGATTTCTCTTAAGTATGTACGTAAGATTTGGCTATAACTCTTAATGGAATGGAAAAGATAATGATGTGCAATTAAGTTCATGAGTGGTAATGACACGGCAGGATCTGGTATGTACATTTTATACTTGCCCCTGTCATTCTTTTGTACAGTTATGATCGGTTTACTGTACTTTATTTCCGTTCCATATTCTGCACTTGAATCGATTCTTCGGCCGCGTTCATGTTCGCAGGCTTAGGTACACAGTTGTGGATCCGCGAGCTTAGGATCCTGGTTCAGCATTTTGAGATGGCTCCAATGTTCCGGAGCTTGTCGTCATGGCTATGTATATTCGTGGTACGCGGGCCTTGTCCCGTCATAGTATTGGTCCAAAATCTTAGAGGTCCAGTATTCACGTAAATGGATCGGTTAGAGTTGTAATTACATTTTTGGATAGTGTAAGCCCTTTTTGGGTGATTTATATTATGGCAGCCTTATCGGCTTTGCCTTGGTTTTAAAAGAAAAAAAATGTGTTACTTATTTTCCGCAGTTATTTTGGTATTGTATGATTAGAAGGGTGCCCAGGTAGGGCACCAGTCGCGGGCCCGGGGTTGGGTCGTGACATTTTAGGATTGGTTTCCATTCTTCTCACTATGATATCGTGCCTTAGAGTTGTGTTGTAAGTTGGACTCCCTCTGACGTATTCTTTTATACCAGTTATGGCTCTACGCAAGGCAACCAGGGCCCAAAAGGGCAAGGCAGCAGAGGGAGCTGCGAGTAGTTTTGTGTAAATTATGTTTAAGGTAGCCCGGAATGAGGTGGGGTCAGTTTGGGGTGGTCCCTCCAGGTGGTAGGGTCACGAGGGTGCTAGGCCCAAGTTTAGGTAACCATCGTACGAGTTCGCGGATGTGTTCGACCAGAATCGGATCGTGAAGGCCGGGAATGGCCTTAAATGAAATTGAAGCTAGTGTAATGACCAAGATTGGAGGTGGTAACTCCAAGGTACTGAAAACTGAAGAAATGACGGAAATGTGGTACATATACTATAAGGAGTTTGGGTATACGAGAAGGATACGACGAGTAAGGAAAGAAGTGATCATTTTGTGAAGTAAAGATGCGAAGAAAGAGTCTTTCAGACCATGGGTGAGAACTATAGTGATGTTATACACGTTAGAGGTAATTCCTCATTGGCTTGGATTGAGTATTTTGCGTGTGTTATATTATGGCCATGCGTGGCATAATTGGTTTCGTAAGTATAGTAGTGAAGACTATACCGGCGCATGTATGTTTGGAGGCTTTGAAGGAACATTCGGGACGAATGTTTCTAAGGGGGGAAGAATGTTATACCCCGTAGTTCCAGGGTATGTATGTGAGGACGTACGTACGAGAATACGACAATAAGATTGGCAAGGAAGAAAGATTTGATTTTCCGACGGAAAATTTTCCGAATTTTGTGAAGGAAAAAGGTTCGTTAATGGGAATTGGATTCCCAGATTTGGTATTTGGACTTCTTGGATTTTAAGAGAATTATGGAATTTTATTTCCGGAATCGGTCACGTGGGGCCCACGGAAGAAATTTACGGTTTTGTGGGGCCCACTTTGTTTTCGAGATTTTGGCCATTATGGATATTTTCGGAAGATGAAATATTTTGGACGAGTAGGAGGGCGACACGTGTCACCCCCCTAGGTGGCTCTTGGCCGAAATCCTCATGACAAGTGGCCTTGTCTTGCAAGATATTTTTGTGTGTGGACAAGTGGCTTGTGGGACCCACACACACTTGTCCCCAATCTCTACCACCCATTTGTTTTAATCCTAGCCCTTGGTTGTCCTATATATGCACCCTTAGTTGATGAAATCTTCCACACATAGAATTATTTCAAGACTTGAACATATTTTCTCCCTTGACTTGAAGCTCTCGGTTTTGGCTAAGAACTTTGACCTAAAGTTGTCCAACAATTCTTAAAATTTTAAGTGTTCTTCCTTAAGGTGTTAGGAAGATTGTGAACCAAGAGTTAGACAAGATTTCACACCCCTAGCCTATTTATTTTGCCTTGACCGAAAGTTCCAAGTTTGGAACCCTAAGTGTTCTTCACTTTTTGGAGTTGAATCTTGAAGAGAAGTTGGTTAGGAGCTTCTACGGGTTGCTTGTAGCGGATTGGAACGTAAGGATTTGGAGCTAAACTTGCTAAGAAGCGACTTTAAGTTCTTGGATATATTTGGGCTTTTTGAGGTAATGATCTTAATCCTCTTTGTGAAGTTGGATATTATGTATATTGAAGGTATATAAATGAGTATGAGATATGTGGAATGAAGGTTGGAAAAATTTGGAACTTGTTAAGTTGCTAAAATGGAAAATTGGCATGTTAGCCATAAAATGGTAAAAACGTATCTATTACCTGTCAACAGTAATAACAAAGTAACTATAACTTATATGAAGATTAGAATATAAGTTGGAGGATTAAAGAAGTAATTCCGGCATTCTAGCCGAAAAATTGGATAAAGTGTGATTATTGTAAGTTGGCCAAGAACACCAACTAATGGACTAATGGACTGTATTTACATTGGACTGTATTTACATTGGACTGTCTTTACTTTGGACTATGGACTTGTTCCATTTCGGTTTTTATGTTGTTGTTGTTTAAGGGGAAGATTGTTTAACACGTCTGTTTAGGCGTGTGATCCCCTTCTTTAGTTGTTGAATTGTTGCGCCTTAAATGTGGCATGTTGGTTACTGTTATCGGGCCTTGAAAAAGGTGGAAAAGTATGTAAAAACAGGGGAAGTGCTGCCCGATTTTCCGTAGAATAAGAGACCTATACTTAGAAATATTCTATGAAGAGATCTAGAAGTTAATAGACGTATTATGGCCATTATAGGGTGAAGTACTACGAGTAGCGTATTCTACTTGGAGGGTGGAAAAGGCTAGAAAGGTTATAGTACTTTGGAGCATTTTGCTATTTGTCGATAATCGTCGCGAGGTATGTGAACCTCTTCCTATCCTTTCTAGCATGATTGTTGTGAACTATGTAGTACGGTAGACGTACGTGTGCTAAACGAATTTGGTTGGTTTAAAACATAAAGTGTTATAATGACTTTATGGGAAGTTAGTTATAACGACTTTATGTAGGTAAAATAATGGTTTGTTGATTTTAAAAGATAAGAGACTTGACTTATATTTGACTTGATACGAACTGTTAAGAACTTGAATTGTGTTAAAAAATGGTGAAACCTCATTCGTGAGTAATGAGTACTTGGTCTTTAAAAAACAAGAATAAGTTATATTGATTTCGGAAATGGGAATAAGTATCAAACAAGTCATTGCAGCGTTAATAAAGGAAAATGTAATGACAAATAATTATATTAAAACAAGTAGAATCCTCCATCTGCATAGAAGATAAGATAAGACAAAATTGTATTACATTTTCATAGATCGTGACTGCTTTAATAAGATCGTTATAAACAAGTATAACCTACTCACACATAAGGCATATGTTACTCAATTTTAAAAGAGATTACATTATTAAGTGATTAAGTCTATGAACTATGAAATCTTTCGAAAATAAGAGACTTGAGTATTTGAATTTAGGCAACTTGAACTATTGGAAAAGAATATTGTTACTTGACTTTAAAAGGGAAAGTGTTTTGGTTTAAAAAGAAGGCATGATATTGCCTTAGTTTGGTTTAAGAGGAAGGCATGGTATTGTCTTAATTTGTCTTAAAAGAGGGTTTAAATATTATGGGCGATTCTACCTCGAGTCCCATGAGATGGGCCGAGATATATATACCATACGATTCTACCTCGAGTCCCATGGGATGGGCCGAGATATGTATACCATACGATTCTACCTCGAGTCCCATGGGATGAGCCGAGATATGTATACCATACGATTCTACCTCGAGTCCCATGGGATGGGCCGAGACAAGTATACCACACGATTCTACCTCGAGTCCCATGGGATGGGCCGAGATATGTATACCATACGATCCTACCTCGAGTCTCATGGGATGGGCCGAGACATGTACACCACACGATTCTACCCCGAGTACCAGGGATGGGCCGGGACATGTTACACGTGTCATACGATTTATATGTAGACTGCCGGCAGTGAGGAAGGAATTCCACGGGCATGATTGATATTGTGGGCGTGAGACCCATGGTTATATTTGAGTGATGACTTTGAGAGCGTGAGTCCCCGACTTGACATGACTGCTTATATGTTGTGTATTATAGTTTGGTTATCATACATGTCTCCTGCTTCATATAGACTATTATGATTTCATTTACAGTATTTTCAGTTTCACATACTTGGTACCTGTTGTACTGACCTCATTCGGGGGGATGCGTTCATGCCGCAGGTAGAGGTACACCAGTTGTTGATCCTCGCTCTTAGGAGGATCACAGTTCTGCGTATTGGGAAGCTCCGTTTCTCCGGAGGCTTATCTTTTGGTATGATTCCCTGAGTTTGTAGGTTCTTGTACATTCAGGGGTATGGCGAGGCCCTGTCCCGTCGTAGTGATTATAAACACTCTTAGAGGTCTGTAGTACTGTTGTGGGTAGGGTTTGTAAAGGATAACTGTTTGTGTTTTATATATATGCAGAAAGGTGACCATTTTGGTTAGCCTGTTTCTTATTTTATATCTTGTTTCATGTTTAAGTTGTTATTTCCGCTGGTTTTTTTCTGATGTTTTATCACTAGGGTTCCCGGGGTTAGGCACCAGTCACGGGCCCGAGGTCGGGTCGTGACAACAATAGAGCCGCGACAAAGGACGTGGCAGCAGGGGAAGAGGACACGGAAACAAAGGAAAGGGCCGCGGCAAAGGCCAGAAAGCCCAGCAAGCAGGCCCTCCACAAACTGCTTACTATCAGTGGGCTTCTCAACCAGGCTGGCCCAATGCTGCGAACTGGGCCTCGCCTGCTTGCCCATATCCAACAGCAGGGGCCCAGTTTCAGCAACAGTGGAGACCCAGTATTCTCGGTCCAACACCAACAGGCTCATCGCCCCAACAAGCCCATTTGATGTCGGTCCAACAGTTTCCTTTAGCCCAGCAGATGACACCCACTGATTTGGGACAAGCTTTCAACACTCTCAACCTGCAACAACCCGAAAATAATTGGTATATGGACTCCGGAGCCACATCACACCTGACCAACTCTTCAGGTATTTTTTTCCAACTGCTTCGGTTAAAGTATCCTCAATATATTACTGTTGGCAATGGTCACCGCATTCCAATTGCAGGTTATGGTAACACACACATAAAACATCCCCATCCACCCTTCTTACTTAACCATGTCCTCTACGCGCCTCAAATTATTAAAAAGTTGATATCTGTTAGAAAATTCACTCGCAATAATTGGGTGTCTGTCAATTTTGACCCTTTTGGTTTATCTGTGAAGGATCACAATACGGAGAGAACTCTTACGCGCTGCAATAGTGTGGGAGACCTCTATCCTTTCACTCACTCTTCCGCTGTCAGAACTCAACCACCTGTCTCCCTTGCTGCACTGTCTTCATCCACCTGGCATAATAGGCTCTGACATCCAGGAGATCATGTATTTTTTTTCTTAGAAATAATTTGCGTATTCAATGTAATAATGAGAAACTTACCGAAAACTATTTTTCTTGTCCGCTTGGTAAGCATACTCGTCTTTCGTTTATGTCTTCATTGAGTATTACAGTTTCACCATTTGATATTGTTCATGCTGATTTGTGAAAATCTCATGTTATTAGCTCAATGAGTCACACATTTTATCTTGTTTTATTAGATCATTTTTCACATTTTTTATGGATTTATCCGTTCAAATTTAAATCTGACGTTTTTGCTAAATTTCTTGAGTTTCATAAATTCATTAAAACCCAATTTGAAAAATCCATAAAATTCTTTCAGTGTGATAACCGACGTGAATTTAATAATTCAACATTCTAATTTTTGCTCCCAACAGGCATGGTGTTCCGTTTCTCTTGTCCCCACACCTCCCCTCAAAATGGAAAAGCTGAACGAATTACTGTATTATTAATAAGATGGTCCGTACTCTTCTCTTTCATGCATGTCTGCCACCATCTTTCTGGGTCTATGCTGTTAAAATGGTAGAATACCTTCTAAATATTTTACCCACTAGCACCCTACAAAACAAGACACCCACCGAAATTCTAAATCGTAGGACTCCATCATATGACCACTTATGAATCTTCGGCTGTCTGTGCTATCCCAATCTTTGTCACGACCCGACCTCGGGCCCGTGACTGGTGCCTTACCCGGGCACCCTAGTGATACAACATCAGAGAAAATCAGCGGAAATAAAAACTTAAACATGAAACAAGATATAAAATAAGAAACAGGCTAATCAAAATGGTCACCTTTCTGCATATATATAAAAACTTGAACAGTTACATCCTTTACAAACCCTGCCCACAACAGTACTACAGACCTCTAAGAGTATTTATAACAACTATGACGGGACAGGGCCCCGCCATACCCCTGAATGTACAAGTACCTACAAACTCAGGGAATCATACCAAAAGATAAGCCTCCGGAGAAACGGAGCTTCCCAATACGCAGAATTGAGATCCTAAGAGCGAGGATCAACAACTGGTGTACCTCTCTACATGCGGCATGAACGCAGCCCCCCGAAGGAGGTCAGTACAACAGGTACCAAGTATGTGAAACTGAAAATACTGTAAATGAAATCATAATAGTCTATATGAATCAGGAGACATGTATGATAACCAAACTACAGTACACAACATATAAGCAGTCATGTCAAGTCAGGGACTCACGCCCTCAAAGTCATCACTCATGCCCGTGGAATTTCTTCCTCACTGTCGGCAGTCTACATATAAATCGTATGACACGTACAACATATCCCGGCCCATCCCTGGTACTCGGGGTAGAATCGTGTGATGTACATGTCTCGGCCCATCCCATGGGACTTGAGGTAGAATCGTGTGATATACATATCTCGGCCCATCCCATGGGACTCGAGGTAAAATCGTATGGTATACATATCTCGGCCCATCCCATGGGACTCGAGGTAGAATCGTGTGGTATACATATCTCGGCCCATCCCATGGGACTCGAGGTAGAATCGTGTGGTATACATATCTCGGCCCATCCCCTGGGACTCGAGGTAAAATCATATGGTATACATATCTCGGCCCATCCCATGGGACTCGAGGTAGAATCGTGTGGTATACATATCTCGGCCCATCCCATGGGACTCGAAGTAGAATCGTGTGGTATACATATCTCGGCCCATTCCATGGGACTCGAGGTAGAATCGTGTGGTATACATATCTCGGCCCATCTCATGGGACTCGAAGTAGAATCGTATGGTATACATATCTCGGCCCATCTCATGGGACTCGAGGTAAAATCGTATGGTATACATATCTCGGCCCATCCCATGGGACTCGAGGTAAAATCGTCCATAATATTTAAACCCTCTTTTAAGACAGATTAAGATAATACCATGCCTTCCTCTTAAACCAAACTAAGGCAATATCATGCCTTCCTTTTGAACCAAAACACTTCCCTTTTAAAGTCAAGTAACAATATTCTTTTCCAATGGTTCAAGTTGCATAACTTCAAATACTCAAGTCTCTTATTTTTGAAAGATTTCATAGTTCATAGTCTTAATCACTTAATAACGTAATCTCTTTTAAAATTGAGTAACATATGTCTTATGTGTGAGTAGGTTATACTTGTTTATAACGATCTTATTAAAGCAGCCATGATCTAGAAAATGTAATACAATTTTGTCTTATCTTAGCTTCTATGCAGATGGAGGATTCTACTTGTTTTAATATAATTATTTGTCATTACATTTTCCTTTATTAACGCTGCAATGGCTTGTTCGATACTTATTCTCATTTCTGAAATCAATATAACATTATCCTTTTAAAGACCAAGTACCCATTACTCATGAATGCGGTTTCACAACTTTTTAACACCCTTTAAGTCCTTAACATTTCATATCAAGTCATTTATAATTCAAGTCTCTTACCTTTTAAAATCAACAAACCATTCTTTTACCTACATAAAGTCGTTTTAACTAACTTCCCATAAAGCTATTATAACACTTTATGTTTTAGACCGACCAAATTCGTTTAGCACACGTACGTCTACCGTACTACATAGTTCACAACAATCATGCTAGAAAGGATAGGAAGAGGTTCACATACCTCGCGACGATTATCGACAAATAGCAAAAAAATTCTCCAAAGTACTATAACCCTGCTAGCCTTTTCCACCCTTCAAGTAGAATACGCTACTCGTAGTACTTCAACCTATAATGGCCATAAAACGTCTATTAACTTCTAGATCTCTTCGTAGAACATTTCTAAGTACAAGGTTCCATATTCTACGGAAAATTCGGCAGCACCTCCCCTGAAACTACTTATCACCACCTCTTTCAAGGCCCGATACCAATAGCCAACAACTCAACAAGTATTACACGTCTAACCGGATGTGTACAATCCTGCCCCACAATATACCAACAGTCTATATCTTTTCAATTTTCCTTCTATCCACATATAATATACTCATCTATAAACTACTACAACATGTAATCTCCAATTACAACAGGGGGATAAAGATCATTACCTCGATAAGCCCAAAATTATCCAAGATTTAAAAGTCGGTCCTGAGCAACGTTTAGCTCCTATTCCTTACGCTCCAATCCGCTCCAAGCAACCCTTAAAAGTTTCTAAACAACTTCTCTTAACACTTCATCCAACTATGAAGATTTTCCTAGGGTTTCATTTTACGACTATTGGAATAAAGTAGTATTTCC
Organism: Przewalskia tangutica; assembly: GCA_029844215.1. Classification (NCBI taxonomy): domain Eukaryota; kingdom Viridiplantae; phylum Streptophyta; class Magnoliopsida; order Solanales; family Solanaceae; genus Przewalskia; species Przewalskia tangutica. Next base: position 81,014,038 of record CM056725.1, read on the forward strand.
TGGCTCTTAGTATTGAGATAACTTTAGAATACTACTAGGGACACTAGGCTAAGGTATTTTGGATTATACAACAACCATTGACGTATTTTCTACACAAAGTGGGGGGGGGGGGATATGTCGAGGCTAACATAAAGAGAGGGAGGGAGAATTTGCCTTGAAAATTATTTCAAGTGTGGGATGAAGTCTTGCAAGCTCAAGGGGGGTATTTATAGAACAATCAAGGGCTAGGATGAGAGCAAGTGTGTGGTGAGATTGGGGGACAAATGTGTGTGCCGCCACAAGCCACTTGTCCAAGCAAGACAAGTGGCTAGCCACATGTCAACACCATTCGGCCAAGAGGCCACAATGGCCACATGGGGGTGACACATGTCGCCCCCCTACTCGTCCAAAATATTTCATCTTCGGAAAATATCCAATATATCTAAAATCTAGAAAACAAAGTGGGCCCCACAAAACCGTAAATTTTCCCCGTGGGCCCCACGTGACCAAATCCGGAAATAAAATTCCATAATTCTATTATATTCCCAGAAGTCCGAATACCAAATCTGGGAATCCAATTCCCATTAACGAACCTTTTTCCTTCACAAAATCCGGAACATTTTCCGTCGGAAAATCAAATCTTTCTTCCTTTCTAATATTAATGTCGTATTCTTGAACGTACGTCCTCACATTCATACCCTTGAACTACGGGGTGTAACATTCTTCCCCCCCTTAGAAACATTCGTCCCGAATGTTCCTTCTAAGTCTCCAAACATACATGCGCCGGTATAGTCTTCACTACTATACTTACATAACCAATTTTGCCACACCTGGCCATAATATAACACACGCGCAATACTTAAATCCAAGTCAACGAGGAATCACCTATAACATCACAAAAGCTCCCACCCATGGTCTAAAAGATACTCCCTTCGCACCTTCACTTCACAAAAGAAATGATCACTTTTATTCTCTTAACACATGTTCGCTTCTTCCCTTACTCATCGTACCCTTCTCGTACCCAAACTCCCTATAGTACATGTACCACATTTCCGTCATCGCTTCAGTTTCCAAAACCTTGAAGTTACCACCTCCAAACTTGGTCATCTTACTAGCCTCAATTTCCTTTAAGGCCATTCCCGGTCTTAACGATCCGATTCTGGTCGAACGCATCCACGAACTCGTACGATGGTTACCTAAACTTGGGCCTAGCACCCTCGTGACCCTATCACCTGGCGGGACCACCTCAAACTGACCCCACCTCATTCCGGGCTGCGGGTTGACCCGCGATATGGCCTCAACCCGATCCACCATCGCGCCAAACTCTTGTTCCCGTCCGGGACAATCTTACTATTCTCGTCATGAAAGCTACCACTTTCATCTTACATAACCCAAGGAATTATCCCACAATACATTTCACGCATACCAAGTACTTCGACAAAGACTAACCGTAAAATCTTTGACTCAAGACGGCCTTACATCTAAGGTCTCAATTGTTATAATTTCTAAGGTTCACGATTGTCACGTTCCCAAACTTACCCTTTCTACAAACCAGGCTATCTTAAACATAATTTACACAAAACTACTCGCAGCTCCCTCTGTTGCCTTGCCCTTCTGGGCCCTGGTTGCCTTGCGTAGAGGCATAACTGGTATAAAAGAATACGCCAGAGGGAGTCCAACTTATAACACAACTCTAAGGCACGATCTCAGAATGAGAAGAATGGAAACCAATCCTAAATATCCTGCAGCCTCCTGATTATAGGTGTGGTGCACAATACGTCGATAATCAAGACTCTACTAGATACGGTCTGTAGACACTTTCCGAGGATTAACTGCTCTGATACCACTTTTGTCACGACCCGACCTCGGGCCCGCGACTGGTTCCTTACCCGGACACCCTAGTGATACAACATCAGAGAAAATCAGCGGAAATAAAAACTTAAACATGAAACAAGATATAAAATAAGAAACAGGCTAACCAAAACGGTCACCTTTCTGTATATATATGGCAAAAACTGAACAGTTACATCCTTTACAAATCCCAATTTACAACAGGACTACAGACCTCTAAGAGTTTGTAACAACTATGACGGGACAGGGCCCCGCCATACCCCTGAATGTACATGAATCTACAATGACAGGAAATCATACCAAAAGATAAGCCTCCGGAGAAACGGAGCTTTCCAAAAGCAGAATGGTGATCCTATGAGCGAGGATCAACAACCGATGTACTTACCCGCAAAGATGAACGCAGCCCCAAGGAGGTCGATAACAGTACCAAGTATGTGAAACTGAAAGTACCGAAATGAAATCATAACATTTTAAAATCAATTCACAAACATGTACGAAACAAACCAATTAACAGTACATAGTGCCATAGAATATACAAGAGCAAATAGGCGTAACCCAACCGGTCTTTTCTAGACCACTTGTTACACCCCGTAATTCCAGGGTATGTATATGAGGACATACGTACGAGAATACGACATTAAAATTGAAAAGGAGGAAAGATGTGATTTTTCGACGGAAAAGTTTCCGGATTTTGTGAAGGAAAAAGGTTCGTTAATGGGAATTGGATTCCCAGATTTGGTATTCGGACTTTTTGGAATATTAGAGAATTATGGAATTTTATTTCCGAAATTGGTCACGTGGGGCCCACGGGAGAAATTTTACGGTTTTGTGGGGCCCACTTTGTTGTAGAGATTTTTGGCATTACGGATATTTTCGGAAGATGAAATATTTTGGACGAGTAGGAGGGCGACACATGGCACCCCCATGTGGCCCTATGGCCGAAATTAGGGGGCATTTGGACGTTTTTTGTGGTGGACATATGGTTGGTAGAATCCATACACACATGTCCCCAATCTACACCACACACTTGCCTTGATCTTGGCCTTTGATTTCTCTATAAATACCCCTTATGTTGCAAGACTTAATTCATCCCACACTTGAAATATTTTCCAAGGCACATTCTCCTCCTCCCTCCTCAGTAGTTCTCGCCCAACACCCCTCTTGTGTAAGAATTTCTTCAAGTGTTGTTATAATCCCAAATACCTTGGCCAAATATCCCTAGTAGTACTCTAAAGTAATCCCAACATAAGAGCCCAGAAATACTACTTTATTCCAATAGTCGCAAAAATGAAACCCTGGGGAAATCTTCATAGTCGGATGAAGTGTTAAGAGAAGTTGTTTAGAAACTTCTAAGGGTTGCTTGGAGCGGATTGGAGCGTAAGGAATAGGAGCTAAACATTGCTCAGGATCGACTTATAATCTTGGATAATTTTGGGCTTATCGAGGTAATGATCTATGTCCTTCTATTGTAATTGGAGATTACATATTGTAGTAGTTTATAATTGCGTATAAGATATATGGAAGGATGATTAAAAAGAATTGAACTGTATTTACATTGGACTGTATTTACAGTAGACTTGTAGTATTATTGGCAGAATTGTACACGTCAGGTTAGGCGTGTAATCCCTTTCGAGTTGTTGGCTCGTAGCGGGCCTTGATTTTGGAGGTTATTTATGTGGTCATGGGAGGTGCTGCCGAATTTTCCGTAGAATATGGAACCTTGTACTTAGAAATGTTCTACGAAGGGATCTAGAAATTAATAGACTTTTATGGCCATTATAGGTTAAAGTACTACGAGTAGCGTATTCTACTTGAAGGGTGGAAAAGGCTAGCAAGGTTATAGTACTTGGGAGCATTTTGCTAATTGTCGATAATCGTCGCGAGGTATGTGAACCTCTTCCTATCCTTTCTATCATGATTGTTGTGAACTATGTAGTACGGTAGACGTACGTGTGCAAAACGAATTTTGGTTGGTTTAAAAACATAAAGTGTTATAATAGCTTTATGGGAAGTTAGTTATAACGACTTTATGTAGGTAAAATAATGGGTTGTTGATTTTAAAAGGTAAGAGACTTGACTTATAAATGACTTTATATGAAATGTTAAGGACTTAAGTGTGTTAAAAAGTTGTGAAACCTCATTCGTGAGTAATGAGTACTTGGTTTTTAAAGAATAATGTTATATTGATTTCGGAAATGGGAATGAGTATCGAACAAGCCATTGCAGAGTTAATAAAGGAAAATGTAATGACAAATAATTAACTTAAAACAAATAGAATCCTCCATCTGCATAGAAGCTAAGATAAGACAAAATTGTATTACATTTTATAGATCATGGCTGCTTTAATAAGAATCATTATATACAAGTATTAATTTTCTTAAATTCCAAAGTAAGGAACTTGATTTCTAAAAGAAAAGTGTCACGACCCGTTCCGGGGCCCGTGACTGGTGCCTTACCCGGGCACCCAAGTAGTCATACATCAGAGAAAATCAGCGGAATATAAAACAAGACATGAAATAATTGTAAATGATACAGTTTACGAAAAAAGGGTTGCCTTCGTATATACATAAAACCAAGGTTTGCTACATCCCAATTGTACAACATGACTACGCACTTAAGGAAATAAACAACTATGGCGACAGGGCCCCGCCATACCCTCGATCAGACAAAACTATCTACAACAGGAGATCATACCAAAAGTAGAGCCTCCGGAGAAGATGGAGCTCCTGACACCAACGCAAGAGATCCTAAGGATGTGGATCTAGCACCTGTTTGCCCTTACCTGCGGCATGAACGCAACCCCCGGCGAGGTCAAGACAACAGTACTAAGTATGTGAAATCAAAGTACTTAAATGAAATCATATCACTTTAAAAACCAGTTTTACAAATATGCATGAAACAACAAATGTAACCGCACATAGTGCTACATCATAAACAAGAGCAACAATAGGTAAATGTAATAGGTCTTTTCTAGGCTGCGAATGATCGAAGCAGGGCCACTCGCCCATATTATCATTCTGCAAGCCTAATCACGACTCGAGTCCGCATAGCCACTCACATAGCCCGCATTGGGTATAACCCCGCGTCGAGGGTAGCTACTCTGCGGCGCCCCGACTCGTTGTCGCGTGGCCACATAGACCGCGTGAGGCATAACCCCGCATACTAACACGGAACTCTCGTAGCTCGCATAGCCCTGGACCCGCATGAGGTATTCTCGAATCATGGTCCTGCATCACCGAGTCTACCCCGCGTCGGAGGCGCTTAACCCCAGATCATCTCAAGAGGTGAGTGATATAGTACTAACACAACAGCTTATAGTTCAAACAACATAAGCATAAGTAAGACTGACCTCTTTACACAAACGTTACAAGATACTAACACATAGCATCATAATATGTCTACTCACCCAAACCATCTTATTATACCTTTCAGAAATCAATACAAGTCTTTTATAAAACACATAAGTAAATTGTTCCTTTTTATAAAACTTAAGCCGTTATACTTAACTTCCCATAAAGCTAGTATAACCCTTAAGCTTCTTGTTTTAAAAACAACTATTCTTCTTCTTTCAAAACTGTGTTATAATTCTTTTGAAAGACTTTTTAAGATCTTTATTATTCAGGCTTAAGTCGCAAGACATTGCCGTAAGTATTATTCAGGCTTAAGTCGAAAGACATTGCCGTAGTTATTATTCGATTAACACGTATGCGTCTACCGTACTATATATATATTTAAAATATCATGCTTTAGGAAGAATCACATACCTTCTCGAAAACCTCCCGCCAAGTTGAATATGTCGCGCAGAGAATCACCTATAATAGTCACGCATATCTATCAAAGTCTAGACTACTCTGAAGGTCATTCTAAGCAGAGGGTTCACAATTCTACGTAAATTCGGCAGACTTCCTACCCTGAGCTATATAAGTCTCTTGTGAAAACATTCTATATAAGCATAGTTCAATTATTCTTCTTTAAACCCTTCTACTGTGATAACAGTTCAATTCTATTCGTAATATTCTTCTAAGTATTTAATACTTATTCTTATACTTCTACAAGATGCATTCTCTAATACAAAAGAGGTTAGGATTATTTACCTGTAAGCCCAATAATATCCTAGATAAAAGTCGCTGAGCAAGGTTTAGCTCCTAAGTTGTATGCCCAGAGCTCAAGAAAACCTTAGAAGTTCTTCACAACTTCGCCTAAGGACTAAGGGCTTTGGGCGAGTGTATTTTGTGCATAATAACAATACTAGAAGGCAACTTTTCTACCAAGGGAGGGGGTAGATTTCGCTAGGCTGGGGAGGGTTGCCTCGCCAAGCTCACTCAAAGTGGGGTGTGTTGACTGAAAAGGCTACAAGAGAGAGGGAAGGATTTTCAAGAGTTGGACTGGCATTTGTGGATGACGAACTCGTCATGTTAAGGGGTATTTATAGGTCGAAGTGGCCAACCAAGGGCCAAGATGATGCCAAGTGCAAGGCAAGTGTAGGGTGAAGATTTAGGCAAGTGTCCATACACAAAATATCCTACCAACTCCTTGACTTGTGCAAAGGCACAAAAAACGTGCCACTCTTTGTCCAATTCGTCCAATGGACGATTTCAAGTCCATCAATTGGAGGGTGACAAGTGTCGCCCTCCCGTTGGTCCAAAATGTTTCGTCTCTCGGAAAAATCCGCAAAAATTAGAAATGGCATAGCCGGAATTTACCCTACGAAAGCTGTGGAAACGTTTACGGAAACGATTCTTTTAGCGAGTTGTGCACAATTTTCGAACTTGGCCTAACTTTAAGGCTAAACTTTCGTACGTACGCCCTCACGTACATACTCCGGAAATACGGGGTATAACATTCTCCCCTCCTTAGAAACATTCGTCCCGAATGTTCCTTCCCAAGACAGATAACGGTAAGGTTCTTCATAACTTAAACAGTTTGCAAATGCCACACACGGCCACAAAACAACACTTAGGCATAAACGATAATGAAAATTTACAAGTAGGAAAGTGAATTACCTGGAGGTGTGGGGAATAGGTGAGGATACTTCTGCCTCATGTCCTCCTCAACTTCCCACGTCATCTCCTCCCTGAGCTCGTTCCGCCACAAGACTTTGACTAAGCCACGCCCTGGTCCGCAGACGCCTAACTTTGACGATCGACTATCGCTATGGGAATCTCTCATACGATAACCCTCGGTCACTGGACATCGTCAATCGGTGTACTAGATGGATCCCCGATACATCTCTCAAAGATAGATCGTGAAAACCGGATGCACCGCCTCCGGATCGTCTGGCAGATCCAACTCATGTGCAACCTTGCCTACCTCGCACAATCTGAAACGGCCCAATATACCTTGGGCTGAGTTTCCCCTTCTTCCCGAATCTCATCACACCCTTCATGGGTGACACCTTTAGGAAAACCCAATCATGAACCTCGAACTCAAGATGCCGACGACGATGATCTGCATATGACTTTTGTCGACTCTGAGCTGTCAGCAACCTCTCCTGGATAAGCTTCACCTTATCCACTGCCTGCTGCACCAAATCTGGTCCCACTAACTGCACCTCGCCCACATCGAACCATCCTATAGGCGATCTGCACTTCCTCCCATACAAGGCCTCATAAGGCGTCATCTGAATACTGGAGTGGTAGCTATTATTGTATGCAAACTCAACTAGAGGCAAATGATCCTCCCAGCTACCCCTGAAGTCGATAACACAGGCTCGCAGCATATCCTCAAGAGTCTGGATAGTGCGCTCTGCCTGTCCGTCCGTCTGTGGATGGAATGCAGTACTCAGGCTCACCTGCGTCCCTAAACCTCTCTGGAAAGACCTCCAGAAGTTAGCCAGAACCGGCTCCTCTGCGATATGATCGAAATAGGGACTCATGCGATCGACGATCTCTCGGATGTAAAGTCGGCATAATCCTCGGTAGAAAAAGTCGCCCCGACGGAAGAAAGTGGGCTGATTTCACGACCGTCGACGATAACCCATATAGAATCATGTCTCCTCTGAGTGCGAGGTAATCCTGTGATGAAGTCCATGTTGATCACCTCCCACTTCCAGGTCGGGATCTCTATCGTCTGTAACAAACCACCAGGCCTCTGGTGCTCTACCTTTACCTGCTGACAACACGGGCACTGAGCTACGAACTCTGCAACGTCCCTCTTCAAGCCATCCCACCAATACACAGATCTAAGGTCGTGGTACATCTTGGTCGACCGATGGATAGAGTAACGCCGCATTTGTGTGCTTCCCCAAGAACTGCTGCCAAGTCACGAACCATCTGGAACACACAACCTGCCCTCAAACCTTAGCACCCCATCAGGTGCTACCTCAAAAGGACCCTTGCCCTCACGAAGAGTTGTATCACGATAACGTGTCAAAACTGGATCCTCGAACTGTTTCCTCTTCACCTGCTCGACGATGGAAGACTCGGCAACCTCACGAACTCGAACTCCACTGCTATCAGAATCAATCAAACGGACACCAAGGCTCGCTAACTGATGCAAATTACGAACCATGTCCCTCCTCTCTAGCTGCACATCCGATAGGCTCCCATCGACCTACGACTAAGGCATCCGCCACAACATTGGCTTTCCCGGGTGGTACAGATATCAACATCGTAATCCTTAAGAAACTCTAACCACCGCTCTGCCGTAAGTTCACTCCTCTCGTGAAGATATCTTGGAGGCTCTTGTGGTCTGTATAAATATCCACATGAACCCCATACAAATAGTGCCTCCGGATCTTGGCGTGAATCATCACGCTAACTCCAAATCGTGGGTGGGGTAGTTCCTCCGTGTTTCTTGGTGTCGGGATGCATACGCTATAACCTTGCCATGCCGCATCAACACACATCCCAACCCGATGCACGGCGATCGCAATACACAACATAACCGCTCTAGACCTCGGAAGAGTAAGAACGGGCGGTCGTCGATCGCTCTTTCAAAGAATCGAAACCACGCCACAAGCATCACCATCAAACTCGCCGCTTTACGAGTCACCTAGTCAATGGTGCGAGATAGAAGCAAACTTTTCTACGAACCGATAATAACTCGCAAGGCCCGAAATCGCGAACCTCTATCGGAGTAGTAGGTCTAGCCAACTCGATCGCCTCGATCTTGGCCGTATCTACGAATACCATCGCCCGACAATATGCCCAAGAAAAGCCACCGAAGTCAACCAAAACTCACATTTGGAAAACTTGGCGTACAACTGCTGGTCCTGGAGAACTGTCAGCACAGCCCTCAAATGCTCCGCATGCTCCTGCTCTGAGCGAGAATAAACCAAGATATCATCAATGAACACTATCACAAACGTGTCCAAAAATGGTTTGAACACTCGGTTCATCAAATCCATGAATACCGCCGGAGCATCGGTCAACCCAAAAGACATGACCCTGAACTCATAATGCCCGCACAGTCCGAATGCGATCCTAGGGACATCCACCTCTCTCGACTAACTCGATGATAGCCCGATCGCAGATCAATCTTGAGAAACATCTCGCGCCGCGCAATCGGTCGAACAAATCATCAATCACGGGAAGGGTATACGTTCTTAATGGTCACCTTGTTCACCGCTCAGTAGTCAACACACATGCGCAGCGGCCCCGCCCTTCTTCTTCACGAACAATACCGCGCTTCTGGGAGAAACACTAGGTCCGATAAAACCTTTCTCCAAAGAAATCTCTCACCGTCCTTCGCCTCTCTCAACTCGGCAGTGCCATTCTGTATGGCGGAATGGAAATAGCCGAGTGTCCGCAATATGTCTATACAAAACTCAATCTCCTCTCGGGAGGATACCCGAGGTCGTCTGAAACACGTCTGGGAACTCTCTCACCACCGAATCGACGGAAAATCGGCACCGCAGCCTTCAGATCAAACACCCGAACGAGATGGTAGATATACCCTTCGCACCATCTTCCTAGCCTTGAGGTAGGAAATAAACTCGCCTCGGCGATACCGCTCCTCCCACTCAACAACCTGGCTCTCAGAAACGGAACCGTACTACTCTCTCTCTCGGTCTACATTGGCGTAGCAAGCTAGCCAATCCATCTCCATGATCACGCCGGTCAATCATCTCCAACTCTATCAAGTCGGCTGGTCCGACGATCGTAAATAGTCACAGACAAGCTCTATATACCCGCCGAGCTACCACCGAATCACCCATCGCGTAGCTACCTCGAAAGTGGTCTATGGACTCGTGCTCTATCCCTATCCTACTAGCGACAAGGGAGATATATAGGGCAGTAGAACCGGATCTATCAAGGCATACACATCATAATCGGAGATCGATAAGGTACCGTGATTTACATCGGTGAGGCCTCACGATCCCGCCGGCCGACAGGCATAAATGCGGTTCGAGGACCGCTAGAATCGACCCGAGCCACGACCGCCGCGACTGGCGACCCATGAGTACCGCCCTCGGCGAGTAATCGTAGGAGATGATGGCGGCAATGAACCTCGGCGCCGAGCCCTACCACCGCCCCGCTTCGGCCTGATCACCGCAAAGTGACCCTGCTGGCCATAACTGTAACAAGCTCCAAAAGTAGTACCACACTTCCCGTAATGGGATCTACCGCATCGGCCACACTGGGGGGGTGGTCCCGATCGCCGATTCTCGCTACTCGGGCGCTCAAGCCCTCGGGCCTCAGTGCGCCCTCGAATACTCTGGCTGTGCTGAGGACGGTGCAGGAGTGCTCGAGCCGGGCCGTGTACCCAAATCTAGGCTATTTCGAGGCCGCCACCACGATAGCCACCGAAGACCCTCCCGCCCCGCCTTCTTCTCGCCGCCGTCGCCCACTCGCCGACCTTCGCGCCTCGCATCCAAGGGCGTGAGCCTGCATGCGGGTAATGTCCATACCCGGCTGAAGAGAAACACCCGCACACGACTCGGCCATGTAATCATCTAGCCCGTGGCGTGGCGGTGCACCCTATCCTCCATATCTGCTACCAACGCCGGGACATATCGAGCCAATGAATCAAACTCGACATTGTACTCCCGACAAGGCCCTCTCGCCTCGAAGAAAAATCTATCACCCGCGCCTCCTCATCCGCGAGGCGAAGTGAGTGAGGAAAGCCTCCGAGAACTCATCCCAGTACTGGGACGCGTGCTCTCCCCGGGATAACTCCCACGAATCAAACCAATCGACTGCGGTATCACGCAACCTATGTGAACCAAAGATCACGGACTCGGTCTCCGACGCCCTGATCACTCTCAAAATCCTCAGAGCCGACGGATGAACTCGTGGATCATCCTCCGCCGACCAGTAAAACTCGGGCTACAACTCGAAGTCTCGTAGCCTCAAACTCTCGCCTCGGGTGAACCACGGTACGATCGGGCTGGACTGAATCGCCGATCCACTGGCTCTCATGTTCGCCACGATCCCGCCGATGGCGCCATCTCTCAGTACCTATCTCTCCGCCTGTGCCGTGGGACGAGGCGCGGTACGTAGTCTCTGGGATCGGGCGGCGTCGTGGAACTCGCCGCCTCTGGTATAGACTGGGCCCGAGCCCTCGTGACTCTAGGTGTCCCACTAGCAGCTCTCGCAGCCTTTGCCTTCGCCGGGTTGCCTTACGTGGAGGCATAATCAAGCATGAAAAAGGGATTCGTTAGAAGGGTCCGACTTATAACACAGCTCTAAGGCACGATCTCAGAATGAGAAGAATGGAAACCAATCCTAAATATCATATAGCCTCCTGATTATTGGTGTGGTGCACAACACACCGATAATCAAGACTCTACTAGATACGGTGCAGAGACACTTTCCGAGGATTAATCGCTTCGATACCACTTTTGTCACGACCCGTTCCGGGGCCCGTGACTGGTGCCTTACCCGGGCACCCAAGTAGTCATACATCAGAGAAAATCAGCGGAATATAAAACAAGACATGAAATAATTGTAAATGATACACAGTTTCTGAAAAAAAGGGTTGCCTTTCGGCATATATACATAAACCAAGGTTTGCAGTTACATCCCAACTGTACAACATGACTACAGACCTCTAAGGAAATAAACAACTATGGCGGGACAGGGCCCCGCCATACCCTGACTGTACAAAACTATCTACAACAGGGAGATCATACCCAAAAGTAGAGCCTCCGGAGAAGATGGAGCTCCTGACACCAACGCAAGAGATCCTAAGGATGTGGATCTAGCACCTGCTTGCCCTTACCTGCGGCATGAACGCAGCCCCCCGAAGGAGGTCAGTACAACAGGTACTAAGTATGTGAAACTGTAAAGTACTTAAATGAAATCATATCACTTTAAAAACCAGTTTTACAAATATGCATGAAACAACAAATGTAACCGCACATAGTGCCACATCATAAACAAGAGCAACAATAGGTAACTGTAATAGGTCTTTTCTAGGCTGCGAATGATCGAAGCAGGGCCACTCGCCCATATTATCATTCTGCAAGCCTAATCCTGGACTCCCGGAGTCCGCATAGGCCACTCACATAGGCCCGCATGGGGTATAACCCCGCATCGAGGGTAGCTACTCCTCGGCAACGTCCTGGACTCGTTGTCCGCATGGCCACATAGACCGCATGAGGCATAACCCCGCATACTAACCTGGAACTCGTAGCTCGCATAGGCCCCCGACCCGCATGAGGTATTCTCGAATCATGGTCCCGCATCGCTGAGTCTACCCCCAGACGGAGGCTTAACCCCAGATCATCTCAAGAGGTGAGTGATATAGTACTAACACAACGAATTATAGTTCAAACAACATAAGCATAAGTAAGATCGACCTCTTTACACAAACGTTACAAGATACTAACACATAGCATCATAATATGTCTACTCACCCAAACCATCTTATTATACCTTTCTAAATCAATACAAGTCTTTTATAAAACACATAAGTAAATGTTCCTTTTATAAAACTTAAGCCGTTATACTTAACTTCCCATAAAGCTAGTATAACCCTTAAGCTTCTTGTTTTAAAAACAACTATTCTTCTTCTTTCAAAACGTGTTATAATTCTTTTGAAAGACTTTTTAAGATCTTTATTATTCAGCTTAAGTCGCAAGACATTGCCGTAAGTATTATTCAGCTTAAGTCGAAAGACATTGCCGTAGTTATTATTCGATTAACACATGTACGTCTACCGTACTATATATATATTTAAAATATCATGCTTTAGGAAGAATCACATACCTTCTGAAAACCTCCCGCCAAGTTGAATATGTCGCAGAGAATCACCTATAATAGTCACGGACATCTATCAAAGTCTAGACTACTCAAGGTCATTCTAAACAGGGTTCACAATTCTACGGAAAGTCGGGCAGCACTTCCTACCCGTGAGCTATATAAGTCTCATTGTGAAAACAATTCTATATAAGCATAGTTCAATTATTCTTCTTTTAAACCCTTCTTTGTGATAATATTCAATTCTATTCTGCAATATTCTTCTAAGTATTTAATACTTATTCTTATACTTCTACAGTATGCATTCTCTAATACAAAAGAGGGTTAGGATTATTTACCTCGGTAAGCCCAATAATATCCTAGATAAAAGTCGCGCCTGAGCAAGGTTTAGCTCCTAAGTTGTACGCTCCGGTAGCTCCAAGAAAACCTTAGAAGTTCTTCACAACTTCTACTAAGGACTAAGGGATTTGGGCTAGGGTATTTTGGGCATTATAACAATACTAGAAGGCAACTTTTCTACCAAGGGAGGGGGGGTAGATTTCGGCTAGGCTAGGGGGAGGGGTTGCCTCGGCCAAGCTCACTCAAAGTGGGGGGTGTGTTGGACGAAAAAGGCTACAAGGGAGAGGGAAGGATTTTCAAGACTTGGAATGGAATTTGTGGATGAAGAACTCTTCATCTTAAGGGGGTATTTATAGGTCAAGAAGTGGCCAACCAAGGGCCAAGATGATGCCAAGTGCAAGGCAAGTGTAGGGTGAAGATTTAGGCAAGTGTCCATACACAAAATATCCTACCAACTCCTTGACTTGTGCAAAGGCACAAAAAACGTGCCACTCTTTGTCCAATTCGTCTAATGGACGATTTCAAGTCCATCAATTGGAGGGTGACAAGTGTCGCCCTCCCGTTGGTCCAAAATGTTTCGTCTCTCGGAAAAATCCGCAAAAATTAGAAATGGCATAGCCGGAATTTACCCTACGAAAGCTGTGGAAACGTTTCGTCGGAAAACGATTCTTTTAGCGAGTTGTGCACAATTTTCGAACTTGGCCTAACTTTAAGGCTAAACTTTCGTACGTACGCCCTCACGTACATACTCCGGAAATACGGGGTATAACAAAAAGAGACTTGAGGAATTGAAGAGTTTTTGGTTTAAAAGAAAGGCATGGTTTTGTCTTAAATTGGTTTAAAACATAAAGTGTTATAATAGCTTTATGAGAAGTTAGTTATAACGTGTCACAACCCGAAACTGGGCCCGTGACTGGTGCCTTACCCCGGGCACCCTAGTGACACAACATCAGAGTAATCAGCGGAACATAAAACACATACGTGAAATGCATGTATACAAAACGAGAACTGAGAAAACTTGCCTTTCGGCATATATAAATAACAACTTTACAAATGAACGGTTTAATCCTTTTTACAAACCCCGCCACAACGATTCTGCACTTCTAAGAAATGATATGACAACAAAGGCGGGACAGGGCCCATCCATACCCCTGAATGTAAACACCTACAACAACAGGGGACTATACCAAGATAAGCCTCCGAGGAACGGAGCTTCCCACACGCTGAATCGTGACCCTAAGAGCGAGGATCAACGATCGTGTACCTCGACTGCGGCATGAACGCAGCCGGGCGAGGTCGATACAACAGTGCAGAGTATGTGAAATCGAAAATACATATCGTAAATGAAATCATAGCGATCATATAAAGCGAGGAGACATGTATGATAACCAAACTACGCTTACAACAAAGCGATGTCAAGTCGTGACTCACGCCCTCAAGTCATCACTCAAGTATAACAATGGGTCTCAGGCCCACAACATCAATCATGCCCGTGGAATACCTTCCTCACTGCCGGCAGTCTATGATATAAAAGCACCAAGGAACACACATGAACACCAGGTCCCACCTGTGTCATAATAAAACTGTACGGGGTAAGTACGAAGGCATAGCCGACTACTAAAAACCCACAGTACCAACAAGGTCATGAACTGTATCATAAGATCTGTCTAGACCGTCACATGATCAAAGCTGGCCACTTGCCCGCAGTATCAATGTACGCGTCTAACCCTGGAACTCCCGCAGCTCCGCATAGGCCAATCTCATCGGCCCGCATGAGGTATTCCCGCGTCGAGGTAGCTACTCCCTAAGATCGCCCCGACTTCGCAGTCCGCATGGCCACATGGACCGCATGCCCATAAAGGACGCATACTAACCTGGAACTCTCGTAGCTCCGCATAGGCCCCCGGGACCTGCATGAGGTATTCTCGAATCATAGGTCCATCGACCCGCCTGAGTCTACCCCGCATCGGAGGGCAGCTTAACCCCCGGAATCATCTCAAGAGATGAATGCCACAATACTATCATAACGACTGATAGTTAATAAGCACAATCAAGGGAAACCTCTTCACACAAACATCACAAGATA
Source organism: Przewalskia tangutica (assembly GCA_029844215.1). Lineage (NCBI taxonomy): Eukaryota > Viridiplantae > Streptophyta > Magnoliopsida > Solanales > Solanaceae > Przewalskia > Przewalskia tangutica. The sequence goes on from CM056725.1 coordinate 81,029,437, forward strand.
CTAACACACGTAGCATCCCAACACGTTTACTTATCAAAGCAATTAAGAAAGTATTACAAGGCTATCACAAACCAATACAATCAAGTTGTTCACACAAGGTACCTTCTACTATATGATTAACAAGATCGGGTTTTTATCCCCAAAGTACTTCATACATTAACTCTTTAAAAGATACGTTACTTTCACAATGTCACACAATACCCGTAGTATAAAATAGAGTGACTATCCTTTTAAAGTAAATCAATTACTTCTCTTTGTAAAATCAAGTAGCAACATTCTTTTCCAATGATCAAGTTTGCCTAATTTCCAATGTTCAAGTTTCTCATTTTAGAAAGGTTTCGTAGTTCACAGTCTTATTCATTTGAGAATATAATTCTCCTTAAAACTATCTGAAAAACATAAGTCTTATATGTGAGTAGGATATTCTTGTTTATAACAATCTTATTACAGCAGCCATGATCTAGGAAATATCATTTTGTCTCATCTTAGCTTCTATGCAGATGGAAGTTTCTACTGGTTTTAATAATCAAAAGCATTTCCTTTTATTAACGCTGCAGGGGTTTGTCGATACACATTCTGATTTCCGAAATCAGTAAAACATTCTTAAGCCGTTATACCTAACTTCCCATAAAGCTAGTATAACTCTTAAGTTTTTCAAAACCAAGTATTAGTTCTTCTTTCAAAATGATTCAAAATCTCTTGAAATACTTCAAGTTTTTATTAACACATAACAAGCCGCTTATAGTTCAAATCAAGACTTTAAAAACCACATGTATTTTCTTACCAACATAAAGCTGTTATAACCAACTTCCCATAAAGTCGTTATAACACTTTATGTTTTAACCCAATCACATACATTTAGCACATGTACGTCTACCGTACTACATAGTTCACACATATCATGCTAGAAGAGATAGGAAGAGGTTCACATACCTCGCGACGATTATCGACTAAATAGCAAAACGCTCCAAGTACCTCAAACCGCCGGCTACTCCCTAAGCCAAGTAGATCGCGCCACGCATAGTACTTCAACCTATAAGGCCACAAGGCGCTTATTAACATATAGATCTCATCGTAGAACATTCTACCGAAAATTCGGCAGCACCTCCCCCCCCCCGCAACAGCGTAAATCTCCTCCTCTATCGAGGCCGGCTACCAAGCCAACCAGGGGGGGGTTATACATCTAACCCTAACGGGTACAATTCTACTCCACGGTACTACTACACAAGTCTACTGTAATACAACCCTATGTAATTACAGTTCAGTACTCTTCTTTAAATTCAGGCTTAAGTCAAAAGACATTGCCGATAACTATGTTCAGTTCTATTATATAGTATACTTCAACTATATATTCAAGCAATCATGTAATTTCCAATTACAATAGAGGGACAAGATAATTACCTCGATAAGCCCATAATTATCCTAGCTTAAAGTCGATCCTGGGCAATCGTTTAGCTCCAACTCCGAGCGCTCCAACCCGCTCTAAACCACCCTTAGAAGTTCTAACCAACTTCTACACAATACTCCAACGGACTATGGAGATTTTCCTAGGGTTTCGGTTTTGTGACTGACGGAAGTATAATAGTATATCTGGGCTTTTTGTAAAGGTATAACCTTAGAATACTACAAGGTATTGGCTAAGGAAATTTGGGCATTATAACAATACTTTTGAGAGTATTTCTACACCACTAAGGGGATACCTCACGAACACCCCAGTGGGGGTGCTCTCGGCGAAGGCCACTAGAGGGGAAGTACCCTCTCGCCACTAGGCCTCACGAAAAGGGAGGGGGTAGCTCACGGCCAGAGCACAAGAAAGGAGGAAGGCTTTCAAGACTTGGTGATTTTGGAATGGATGAAGTCTTCAAGCTTAGGGGTATTTATAGCAAAACCAAAGGCCAACCAATGGCCAAGATCAAGCCATGTGCAAGGCAAGTGTAAGGCCAAGATCAAGCCATGTGCACCCTAACCCTACTCCACAAAACACTCCACAAAACAAGGCACAAAACAAGGCACAATTCAAGGCCATAAAGTGGTCCATTTCGGCCAAGGGTTGCCGCCCCTTGCTTCCAATGTGAGGGTGACACATGTCACCCTCCCGTTGGTCCAAAATGTTTCGTCTCTCGGAAAAATCCGCAAAAATAAAAATGACATAGCCGGAAATTCCCCTACGAAGTCGTGGAAACCGTTTCGTCGAAAAACGACTCAAAACGGGTGTTGTGAACAAAATTAATTCGGCCAAGCCTTAGTACAAGTTTCAAATTTTCTACGTACGTCCTTACGTACATACTCTGGAAATACGGGGTATAACATAACGACTTTATGAAAACAAAAGAATGGTTTTATTATTGGATTTAAAATGGTAACTTGATTTTGGGATTAGAGAAGTAACTTGAGTTTAATGGTATAAGTAACTTGTTTTCAAATATCGAACTTTTCTTGATGGAAAAGTATAAGTGGCTTGGTTTTAAAAGGTAGGAGTACCTTGATCTTAAAAGAGTTAGTTACTTGGGTTTTAAAAGTATACTTGACGTTGTTTTAAAAGTGTAAGCCACTTGGTTTAAAAAGTATAAAGTACTTGATTTAAACATGAACGTGTTTGGTACTACGGATATTAGTATCGAGTTGTTTTTACGTAAAAAGAGATCTTTTCGAAAGAATTAAAGTACGTAGTACTTTAGGGTTAAAACCCGGATTGTTGGCATAAATGGGAGTACTTGAGTTTATATATATGGTGAATCAATTTACATGTTAATGAAAGTCTAAAAGTATGTTGAACTTGCCTATGCTAGTTGTGATAGCTTTTGTTGCGCAAGTATTGTATTTCTATACCACCGCGTCTCTCGATGGAGGGCCGGCTGACTTGTTGCGAACTTACTTGGACGTGCCGGCAGTGACGTAGGATTCCACGGGTATGCTTCCATTATTATTATCACATGGACATGTCTACACCGATGAGGGATTCCGGGGGCATGCGGCCATGCAGCGGGTTAAACTCCCGGTATATTATTGTTGTCACATGGGCATGTCTACACCGATGAGGGATTCCGGGGGCATGTGACCATTATTGTTATTCCATGGACTAGCTCTCCATGAGGTTTTACTGATTCGGCTTTGGTATCTGGTAGTTGGCTCTCGTACTTGCCCCGGTCGTGGCTGATTCGGCTTTGGTATCTGGTAGTTAGCCTTCGTACTTGCCCCGTTCAGTTTAGTGGCGAAGTCTCGTGATCCGGCTTTGGTATCTGGTAGTTGGTCTTCGTACTTGCCCCCGTCAGCGACGTGATGCGGCTTTGGTATCTGGTAGTTGGCCTTCGTACTTGCCGGTCGGCCGTGGTATAGTTGTATAGTATTGTTAGTACAGCTTTGGTATCTGGTAGTTGGCTTTCGTACTTGCCACATCGATTGATGATGTGGCTTTGGTATCCGGTAGTTAGCTCAGACTTGCCCAGACGGTTTTATGACACGTGGGACACGTGTTCATGTACTCCCGTGTTGTTATATCATAGATCGCCGTGAGGAAGGAATTCCACGGGCATGATTGATGTTGTGGGCGTGAGACCCATTGTTATATTTTGAGTGATGACTTTGAGGGCGTGAGTCCCTGACTTGACATGACTGCTTATATGTTGTGTACTGTAGTTTGGTTATCATACATGTCTCCTTCTTTATATAGACTATAATGATTTCATTTACGATTTTCGCCACATACTGGTACTGTTATCGACCTCCTTCGGGGGGCTGCGTTCATGTCGCAGGTAGAGGTACACCAGTTGTTAATCCTCTCTCATAGGATCACAGTTCAGCGTTTGGGAAGCTCCGTTTCTCCGGAGGCTTATCTTTGGTATGGTCCCCTGTCGTTGTAGGTACTTACATTCAGGGGTATGGTGGGGCCCTGTCCCGTCGTAGTTGTGGTTACATTCTTAGAGGTCTGTAGTATTGTTGTGGGCAGGTTTTGAAAAAGGATGTAACTGTTCAGGTTTAATTATTTATATATACAGAAAGGTAACCGTTTTGGTTAGCCTGTTTTCTTATTATCTTGTTTCATGTTAAATTTTTATTTCCGCTGATTTTCTCTGATGTTGTATCACTAGGGTGCCCGGGGTAAGGCACCAGTCGCGGGCCCGAGGTCGGGTCGTGACAAAAGTGGTATCAGAGCAGTTAATCCTCGGAAAGTGTCTACAGACCGTATCTAGTAGAGTCTTGATTATCGGCGTGTTGTGCACCACACCTATAATCAGGAGGCTATAGGATATTTAGGATTAGTTTCCATTCTTCTCACTCTGAGATCGTGCCTTGGAGTTGTGTTGTAAGTTGGACTCCCTCTGACGTATTCTTTTTACCAGTTATGCCTCTACGCAAGGCAACCAGAGCCCAGAAGGGCAAGGCGAGAGGGAGTCGCGAGCACGCAGGGTTGCGAGGCACGAGCCTAGTCTTTACCTGGTGGTACTTGGATGGGGAGTTCTGCGGCGCCGCTAGCCCAGGGGTTTAGAGCGGCGGTAGCTCACGAGACCACGATACTGAGTCTCCGCCCACGACCAGGAGCCGAGGATATGAGTTACAAGGAGATGGCGATTACTAGCTAGGCTTGTCAGGAATGAGGACAGGCGTGAGGCGTGATTCGTGTCTGAGTAGTTCACCCTAGATCCGATAGTTTGAGACTTCGGTACTTCTTGAGTTGCAGTCCACCCGAGTTCTATGGTTCGAGAACTGAGCAAGATCCTCAGGAGTTTATTCGACAGCTGCAGCGGATCATGAAAGTGATCAAGGCCTCAGAGACAGAGTCGGTGGTATTGGGTTCACATCGCCGCGTGATCTGCGATCGGCGGTTTGATTCATGGGAACTGTCCCGGGGTGCGCTTCCAGCTGGTTGGGACGAGTTCTCAGAGGCATTTCTTACACACTTCTTACCCTCGCAGATGAGGAGAGCTCGGGCAGATAGATTTATGATGTTGAGGCAGAACGGACGGACGGTTCGGGAATACAGTATAGAGTTTGACTCGTTGGCTCGTTATGTCCCCGCTTTAGTGGCAGACATGGAGGATAGAGTGCACCGATATGACACAGGACTTGACGATTATCTAGCAGAGAGTTGTACAGGAGTAGCTCTTCAGTCGGGCATGGACATTGCCCGTATACAAGCTTATGTACAGGGGATGGAGGAACGTAGAGACCGACGTAGGGACCAGGATCAGCATAAGAGGGCCAAGACAGCAGGGTCCTTTGTTAACTTTCGAGGCGGACCGCCTTAGCAGCAGGCTAGTTATGCACCTCCTCCGTCTGAGTGGTCCTCCATGCCTTGAGCGTATGCCCAGGTATTCGGGAGCGGTCGAGCTCCAAGGTTTCAGATTTTTAGGGGAGTAGGAGTGCTCGCCGGATGAGGCCACCCTTATCCCATTATGGCCGTTGTGGGAAAATACATAAGGGGGAATGTCATGGTGTTCAGAGGGCTTGTTTTACATGCGGCCAGCAGGGCCATTTTGCGAGGAATTGTCCGACCAGAGGTAGCACGGATGTGGAGACTCATCCTTCAGGATCAGTGGCGGGTCATCGCCTTCTATAGTTATACGCCAACAGGGCAGGATTATGATTAGAGCGACAAAGGAAAAGTGAAGCAGTAGTTACAGGTATATCCTTAACCCTCTAGAGATTTGTATGCGTGATATAATGATTTTTATGTTAAGTGTTATGTTTAGATAACATTGTGTTAATTGTGATTAGAAAACATGGGCAGTTGAAAAGGTAAGTTTGGGGACAGGGAAATTGTGAGCCTTAGAATATTACGTGGAGACCTTAGATGCAAAGCCGTCATAAGTAAAGGATTTTACGTTTTTGATCCTTGTCGAGATACATAGTATACGTGGGGTATATTTGTGTGATAAGTCCATGAGTGGTGTGAAATGAAAGTGGGTAGTTGAGCTAAGAAGACCACTAGGTTTTCGTGACTTGATTAGTAAGATTGTTCCGGATCGGGGAACGAGAGAGTTTGGCGCGATAATGGGTCGGGTTGAGGCCAGATTGCGGGTCAACCCGCAGCCCGGGATGAAGTGAGGTAATTTTGTTGTGGTCCCGCTATGTGATAGGGTCACGAAGGTGCTAGGCCCAAGTTTAGGTAACCATTGTACGAGTTCGTAGACGCGTTCGACCAGAAGCGGGGCGTGAAGGCCGGGAATGGCCTTAGAGGAAATCGAAGCTAGTAAGGTGACCAAGTTGGATAGTAGAAACCCCAAGAGTTCGAAAGCAGAAGCAATGACTAAAATATGGTACGTGTAATAGAAAGAGTTCGGGTATACGAGAAGGTTACGACGAGTAAGAAAAGAAGCGAACATGTGTTAAGTGAATGGAAGTGATCATTTTTTTAAGTGAAGAAGCAAAGAGAGTATCCTTTAGACCTTGGGTGGGAGCTTATAGTGATGTGATGCACGTTAGAGGTGATTTCTCGTTGACTTGGATTTGAGTTTTGCGCGTATGTTATACTATGGCCATTGGTGGCATGATTGGTTTGGTAAGTGTAGTAGTGAAGACTATATCGGCGCGTGTATGTTTGGAGACTTAAAAGGAACATTCGGGACGAATGTTTCTAAGGGGTGAAGAATGTTATACCCCGTAGTTCCAGGGTATGTATATGATGACGTACGTACGAGAATACGGCATTAAAATTGAAAAGGAGGAAAGATGTGATTTTTCGACGGAAAAGTTTCCGGATTTTGTGAAGGAAAAAGGTTCGTTAATGGGAATTGGATTCCCAGATTTGGTATTCGGACTTTTTGGAATATTAGAGAATTATGGAATTTTATTTCCGGAATTGGTCACGTGGGGACCACGGGAGAAATTTTACGGTTTTGTGGGGCCCACTTTGTTGTAGAGATTTTTGGCATTACGGATATTTTTGGAAGATGGAATATTTTGGACGAGTAGGAGGGCGACACATGGCACCCCCATGTGGCCCTATGGCCGAAATTAGGGGGCACTTGGACGTTTTTTGTGGTGGACAAGTGGCAAGCCACTTGTCCCATTTTTGTGGTGGACAAGTGGCAAGCCACTTGTCCCATTTTTGTGGTGGACATATGGTTGGTAGAATCCATACACACATGTCCCCAATCTACACCACACACTTGCCTTGATCTTGGCCTTTGATTTCTCTATAAATTCCCCTTATGTTGCAAGACTTAATTCATCTCACACTTGAAATATTTTCCAAGGCAAATTCTCCCTCCCTCCCTTTGTAGTTCTCGTCCAACACCCCCCCCCCCCTCTTGTGTAAGAATTTCTTCAAGTGTTGTTATAATTCCAAATACCTTAGCCAAATATCCCTAGTAGTATTCTAAAGTAATCCCAACATAAGTGCCCGGAAATACTACTTTATTCCAATAGTCGCAAAAATGAAACCCTGGGGAAATCTTCATAGTTGGATGAAGTGTTAAGAGAAGTTGTTTAGAAACTTCTAAGGGTTGCTTGAAGCGGATTGGAGCGTAAGGAATAGGAGCTAAACGTTGCTCAGGATCGACTTATAATCTTGGATAATTTTGGGCTTATCGAGGTAATGATCTATGTCCTTCTATTGTAATTGGAGATTACATATTGTAGTAGTTTATAATTGCGTATAAGATATATGGAAGGATGATTAAAAAGAATTGAACTGTATTTACATTGGACTGTATTTACAGTAGACTTGTAGTATTATTGTGGGGCAGAATTGTACACGTCCGGTTAGACGTGTAATCCCCTTTGAGTTGTTGGCTTGGTAGCGGGCCTTGATTTTGGAGGTTATTTATGTGGTTGCGGGGGGGAGGTGCTGCCGAATTTTCCGTAGAATATGGAACCTTGTACTTAGAAATGTTCTACGAAGGGATCTAGAAATTAATAGACGTTTTATGGCCATTATAGGTTGAAGTACTACGAGTAGTGTATTCTACTTGAAGGGTGGAAAAGGCTAGCAATGTTATAGTACTTGGGAGCATTTTGCTAATTGTCGATAATCGTCGCGAGGTATGTGAACCTCTTCCTATCCTTTCTAGCATGATTGTTGTGAACTATGTAGTACGGTAGACGTACGTGTGCAAAACGAATTTTGGTTGGTTTAAAAACATAAAGTGTTATAATAGCTTTATGGCAAGTTAGTTATAACGACTTTATGTAGGTAAAATAATGGGTTGTTGATTTTAAAAGGTAAGAGACTTGACTTATAAATGAATTGATATGAAATGTTAAGGACTTAAGTGTGTTAAAAAGTTGTGAAACCTCATTCGTGAGTAATGAGTACTTGGTTTTTAAAGAATAATGTTATATTGATTTCGGAAATGGGAATGAGTATCGAACAAGCCATTGCAGAGTTAATAAAGGAAAATGTAATGACAAATAATTAACTTAAAACAAGTAGAATCCTCCATCTGCATAGAAGCTAAGATAAGACAAAATTGTATTACATTTTATAGATCATGACTGCTTTAATAAGAATCATTATATACAAGTATTAATTTTCTTAAATTCCAAAGTAAGGAACTTGATTTCTAAAAGAAAAGAGACTTTAGGAATTGAAGAGTTTTTGGTTTAAAAGAAAGGCATGGTTTTGTCTTAAATTGGTTTAAAACATAAAGTGTTATAATAGCTTTATGAGAAGTTAGTTATAACGACTTTATGAAAACAAAAGAATGGTTTTATTATTGGATTTAAAATGGTAACTTGATTTTGGGATTAGAGAAGTAACTTGAGTTTAATGGTATAAGTAACTTGTTTTCAAATATCGAACTTTTCTTGATGGAAAAGTATAAGTGGCTTGGTTTTAAAAGGTAGGAGTACCTTGATCTTAAAAGAGTTAGTTACTTGTGTTTTAAAAGTATACTTGACGTTGTTTTAAAAGTGTAAGCCACTTGGTTTAAAAAGTATAAAGTACTTGATTTAAACATGAACGTGTTTGGTACTACGGATATTAGTATCGAGTTGTTTTTACGTAAAAAGAGATCTTTTTGAAAGAATTAAAGTACGTAGTACTTTAGGGTTAAAACCCGGATTGTTGGCATAAAATGGGAGTACTTGAGTTTATATATATGGTGAATCAATTTACATGTTAATGAAAGTCTAAAAGTATGTTGAACTTGCCTATGCTAGTTGTGATAGCTTTTGTTGTGCAAGTATTGTATTTATATACCACCGCGTCTCTCGATGGAGGGCCGGCTGACTTGTTGCGAACTTACTTGGACGTACCGGCAGTGACGGAGGATTCCACGGGTATGCTTCCATTATTATTATCACATGGACATGTCTACACCGATGAGGGATTCCGGGCACGCGCCGTGCGCAATGGGTTAAACTCCCGGTATATTATTGTTGTCACATGGGCATGTCTACACCGATGAGGGATTCTGGGGGCATGTGACCATTATTGTTATTCCATGGACTAGATCTCCATGAGGTTTTACTGATTCGGCTTTGGTATCTGGTAGTTGGCTCTCGTACTTTCCCCGGTCGTGGCTGATTCGGCTTTGGTATCTGGTAGTTAGCCTTCGTACTTGCCCCGGTCAGTTTAGCGGCGAAGTCTCGTGATCCGACCTTGGTATCTAGTAGTTGGTCTCAGACTTGCCGTCGCCGACGTGATCGCGCTTTGGTATCCGTAGTTGGCCTTCGTACTTGCCCCGGGTCAGCTTCGTGGTATAGTTGTATAGTATTGTTAGTACGGCTTTGGTATCTGGTAGTTGTCTTTCGTACTTGCCCGGTCGATTGATGACGGCTTTGGTATCGTAGTTAGCCGTACTTGCCGTCGTTTTATGACACGTGGGGCCCGTGTTCATGTGTACTCCACAGTGTTGTTATATCATGCATCGCCGGCAGCTGAGGGGAATTCCACGCATGATTGATGTTGTGGGCGTGAGACCCATTGTTATATTTTGAGTGATGACTTTGAGGCGTGAGTCCACGACTTGACATATTTGCTTATATGTTGTGTATCGTAGTTTGGTTATCATACATGTCTCGCTTTATATAGACTATTATGATTTCATTTATCGTATTTTCGCCACATACTTGGTACTGTTAGATCGACTCTTCGGGGTTGCGTTCATGCCGCAGGTAGAGGTACACCAGTTGTTGATCCTCGCTCATAGGATCACAGTTCAGCGTTTGGGAAGCTCCGTTTCTCCGGAGGCTTATCTTTGGTATGGTCCCCTGTCGTTGTAGGTACTTACATTCAGGGGTATGGCGGGGCCCTGTCCCGTCGTAGTTGTGGTTACATTCTTAGAGGTCTGTAGTACTGTTGTGGGCAGGTTTTGAAAAAGGATGTAACTGTTCAGGTTTAATTATTTATATATACAGAAAGGTAACCGTTTTGGTTAGCCTATTTTCTTATTATCTTGTTTCATGTTTAAGTTTTTATTTCCGCTGATTTTCTCTGATGTTGTATCACTAGGGTGCCCGGGGTAAGGCACCAGTCGCGGGCCCGAGGTCGGGTCGTGACACCGCCAATGATCGGAGTAGGGCCATTCGCCCCTAGTACCGTTGCGAAGTCTAATCTCGACTCGTTGTCCGCGATAGTCCCGCGACCCGCGTGAGGTACTCACCGCGACGGTAGCTAACCCGCGGCATTTCTGGACTCGCAATCCGCATAGGCCACTTGGACCCGCGTGAGGTATTCTCGCGACGGCGTATACACCCGGTGATTCTGGACTACCGTAGCCCGCATAGGTCACATGAACCCGCATGAGATATTCCTCGCATCGGGGGTAGCTAACCCGCGGCACGTAACAAGTCAGGGGGTAAGTGATATAACGTAAGCTCAACCGGCTTACCATAAGCAATATAAGCCCAACAAGAAAACCCCCTTAACACGAAATTCTCAAGGCACTAACGCCCGTAATATCATAACATGTTCACTTATCAAACCAACTTACCACACCTTCAGAAATCACAATAAGGCTTTTATAAACAAGTAAGTAAATCGTTCTTTTTATCTTCCTTAAGTCGTTATAATTAACTTCCCATAAAGTTATCATAACACTTATACTTTTCAATAATTCAAAACAACCATATTTGTTTGGAAAATCAAGAGGACTTATTATTTTTAAAACCAAGGACATTAAAGTGAAACCAAATTTATTTAACACACGTACGTCTACCATACTATATATTTCACAACAATCATGCTCAAGAGGATAGGAAGAATCACATACCACCTCGGCTAAATCCACTTGCCAAGTCGAATATGCCGCGCGTAGAGTATCAACCTATAATAATCAAATACGTCTATCAACGTCTAGACTTCTTCGTAGAATATACTAAGTATCTGATTCCTTATTCTAAGGAAAATTGGACAGCACCTCCCCCCCCCCCCCCCCCGTATCCACCAATATATCCACTTATATCAAGGCCCGCTACCATTAGCCAACAACTCAAAAGGGATTATACGCCTAACCGGACGTGTACAATTCTGCCCCACAATATACCAACAGTCTATATCTTTTCAATTTTCCTTCCACATATCATATATTCAATTATAAACTACTACAAAGGAGTTAGAGAGATATTTCTCTCACTAGGCAAAAATGCTCTCAACATTTTTTCCTAGTTGCTCTTCTACGTCTTCCTTCTACTAGGATTTTCATCAACTGATTTGCTACGGATTGTTCTTTAATCTAATCTATCCTAAGAAGAAGTTTGTGTGTTCATTTCATGTTCACTCTAATTGATTTGTTATAGAGTAAAGTATCTTTCTTCTAGCCATGAGAAAGAATACAAAGATTTCAGCCAAAAGAATGAAAGAAATTATTTTGATTGTTCAAGATTACAAGATTCAAGATATGAATTTGAAGTTTGCATTTTAGGGCAGCTTAGGCGGTTGCTTCTCTGAATATTGTGGAATATTCGGGACAGGCGGGTGTTGCAGGGTTGTTAGCTGGTCCGGAGGGTGATCTTGGTGTGCAAGAGGGTCATGATGGTGGTCTTGGGTTGAGGACGCAGCTCTTGGATTCTCCCAACCTTCCTGTGGCAACCACAGCTGGTGTTCCGGTTGAAAAACTTGAAACTGGAAGGTTTATGGGTCTTGACGGATTTCCCGGGTCTTATGCGGGTAAGGAGGGTGGTCCCGTTGCGTGAGGGTCGTGATGGTGATAAGGGTTGTGGTTGAAACCCACGGGTCACCGTCTATAGTGTTTAAGTCCAAAGTCGCTTCCGCACTCCTTGGAAGTCGGAAGGCGTGCGTTCGATGAGCTCTCTTGACTCTGGGGGGATCGCGGATCTTGATATGGATCCCGGGTCGAAAGTGGGTATGGAGGGTGGTCCCGGGTTGCAGGAGGGTGGTGTTGATGTTCATGATTTGTGGTTTGAACTCTTGGATCGCCGATCCTTGGTTTCTGAGTACAAAGAGGTTTTTCCGGCGGGCACTTTGGATGCCAAGGTAAAAGCGGGTCTCAAGGTTAGTCTCGGGTCGAAGGAGGGTCAGAAGGGTGGTCATGGGATGCTGATGGGTCACGTTAGTGGTCGCGGGTCATGGCTGCAACCTAAGGGCCTTGTAGAGCCCGATGATGGTTCATTTCCCATGGTTCTTGGTAATTCAAATCGTGTGGAAGTCGAACAGCCTACCCTTCAAACGAGACTTGGTAAATTGGGGAATTTAATTGCTGAGAGAACCAAGGTAACATCTCATTCAATGGGACATCGTAACTTGATAAGGGTGAGAACCGAAGAGACTACTCTTCTAATGAATTCAAAGGTTACGGAAACCAAAGGGGCAACTCGTCAAAAGAGGTTTGGAAACTTGATGGCTACGGGATTCGAAGAGACTACTCTTCAAACAACTTTTGACACTGGATGGTTTGCGGATCTTGATAGAGATCCCGGGTCAAAGGTGGGTATGGTGGGGGGTCCCGAATTGCAAGAGGGTCGTGATATTGGTCATGGGTTGTGGGTGGAACCCATGGGTCACGGTATGGAGGGTAATCATATGAAGGATAACGGTGTGGCTTATAGTTATTTTCCGACTAGCAACATGGAGGTCGGAGATGAAACAGGTCATGTGGATGATCCAGGGTCGTTGGCGGGTCAGGACGGTGGTCATGGGTCAGGGTTCATGTCCACGTGGCATCAGTCTAAGGTTGGTGAAGCCGTTGGGACTTCATTTCCCACGGACTTTGAGAATGCAATTGTTGCGGTTTCCGAAGCCCCACCCCTTCTCGAGGGAATGACGGGTCGCATAGGTGGGCATGGGTTGATGGCGGATCAAGAGGGTGGTTCTGGGTCGAAGGAGGGTCAGAAGGGTGGTCATGGGCTGCTGATTGGTCACGTGGGTGGTCGCGGGTCATGGCTGCAGCCTAAGGGTCTTCGGTTAAAGAATGTAGAGCCCGATGATGGTTCATTTCCCGTGGTTCTTGGTAGTACAAATCGTGTGGAAGTTGAACAGCTTACCCTTCTAACGAGACTTGGTAATTTGGGGCATTTAATTGCTGAGAAAACCAAGGAAACATCTCATTCAATGGGACATCGAAAATTGATAAGGGTGAGAACCGAAGAGTCAACTATTCTAATGAATTCAAAGGTTGCGGAAACCAAAGGCAGCTCGTCAAAGAGGTTTGGAAACTTGATGGCTACGGGATCCGGCGGACTACTCTTCAATTGAGTCTTGGAAGATCAACTAATGTGGAAATCGAAGGGTCACTCTTTTCCAATTCGCCTAAGACCTTTCATTTGGTCTCGGCCAATGGAGCATTTAATGCCAACGGACTTGAGCCATTTATGGCAACCTTTCCCAATAGTGCACTACTCTTGCATTCCCCCACGAATGCAACTAATGCACCTACTAAGCGTGCAAGGAGTTTAATTCAACGTAGGAAACTTATGCAGGAATCTTTACAAGTCCTCGTCTAGAATCAAAAGGACTTAAATCTATTATGATCTTATCCCCTCTTGTAATGGCACCTTTGAGTGACCACTGCTCCCCTCCCCCATTTCTTATTTGCATAACGTTGAGGATTGAGAACCCTCAATGACTGATTGTAGCCATCTTTATTTCTGTTATTAATAATAATATTTGCATTTACCTAAAAAAAAAATTATAAACTACTACAATATGTAATCTCCAATTACAATAGAAGGACAAAGATCATTACCTCGATAAGCCCAAAATTATCCAAGATTAATAAGTCGATCCTGAGAAACGTTTAGCTCCTATTCCTTACGCTCCAATCCACTCCAAGCAACCCTTAGAAGTTTCTAAACAACTTCTCTTAACACTTCATCCAAACTATGAACCCTAGGGTTTCATTTTGCGACTATTGGAATAAAGTAGTATTTCCTGGCTCTTTGTATTGAGATAACTTTAGAATACTACTAGGGACACTAGGCTAAGGTATTTGGGATTATACAACAACAATTGAAGTATTTTCTACACAAAGTGGGGGGGGGGGGGGGTGCCGAGAATACACAAAGGGAGGGAGTATTTGTGACTTGGAAATCTTTAAGTAAGTGATGAATAAGTCTTGCAACATAAGGGGGTATTTATAGGACATTCAATGGCTAGGATGAGAGCAAGTGTGTGGTATAGATTGGGGACATGTGTGTGTGGGCCCCACAAACCACATGTCCCACACAAACTTGAGACATGTGGCTTGCCACATGTCTCCAAAAATCGGCCACAAGCCACATGGCATGACCATTTCGGCCACAATGGCCACATGGGGGTGACACATGTCGCCCCCCTACTCGTCCAAAATATTTCATCTTCTGAAAAAAATCCGTAATGCCAAAAATCTCGAAAATAAAGTGGGCCCCACAAAACCGTAAATTTCTCCCGTGGGCCCCACGTGACCAATTCCGGAAAATAAAATCCATAATTCTTATAAATTCTTAAAGTCTTAAATACCAAAGTTGAGAATCCAATTCTCAATAATAAACCTTTTTCCTTCACGAGGTTCGGAATATTTTCCGTTGGAAATTCAAAATTTTCATCCTTAACCTAATTAGGGATATACATTTGTACGTACGTCCTCGCATACGTACTCTGGAACTACGGGGTGTAACATTCTCTCCCCCTTAGAAACATTCGTCCCGAATGTTCCTTCTACGTTAAATCAAAATAGATATCGACATAGTCCCTCTTACTATATCCCACATAACAAGAATGCCATACATAGTCATAACAACACTTAAGCATATATGTCAATTAAAATCAACAAGTAGGAAAGTGAGTTACCTGGAGGTGTAGGAAATAAGTAAGGATACTTCTTCATCATGTCCTCCTCTGTTTCCCATGTCATTTCCTCTCTGTTCTCGTTCCGCCATAAGACCTTGATGGAAGCCACATCCTTTGTCCACAGTCGCCTAACCTGACGATCGAGTATCGCTATGGGACTCTCCTCATACGATAACCCTTATGTCACCTGGACGTCACAAATCAGGTGCACTCTAGATGGATCTCCGATACACCTCCGCAACATAGATACATGAAAAACTGGATGTACTGCCTCCAGATCGGACGGCAGATCCAACTCATAGGCAACCTTGCCTACCCTACGGACAATCTGATAAGGCCCAATGTACCTTGGGCTGAGTTTCCCCTTCTTCCCAAACCTCATCACACCCTTCATGGGTGATACCTTCAGGAAAACCCAATCATCAATCTCAAACTCTAAGTGTCGACGCCGATTATCTGCATACGACTTCTGTCGACTCTGAGCTGACAATAAACGCTCCTGGATAAGCTTCACCTTATCCACCGCCTGCTGAATCAAGTCTGGCTCGACTAACTGAACTTCGCCCACAACAAACCAGCCTATCGGTGACCTACACTTCCTCTCATATAAGGCCTCATAAGGTGTCATCTGGTTACTAGAATGGTAGTTGTTGTTATACGCAAACTCCACTAGAGGCAAATGATCCTCCCAGCTACCCCTGAAATTAATAACACAGGCCCGCAGCATATCCTCAAGTGTCTGGATAGTACGCTCTGCCTGTCCGTCGGTCTGAGGATGAAATGCAGTATTGAGGCTCACATGTGTCCCTAATCCCTTCTAGAAAGACCTCCAGAAATTAGCCGTAATCTGGGCTACTCTGTCCGATATAATAGATATAGGGACCCCATGCAGTCTCACGATCTCTCGGATGTAAAGTCTAGCATAATCCTCGGCCGAAAAAGTCGTCCTGACTGAAAGAAAGTGGGCTGATTTCGTTAGCCTGTCGACAATAACCCAGATGGAATCATGCTTCCTCTGAGTGCGAGGTAACCCTGTAATAAAGTCCATATTGATCACCTCCCACTTCCATGTCGGAATCTCTATCATCTGTAACAACCGCGAGCTTACGGTGCTCGCGTGACCTGGCGACAATTCGGACCGAGCAACAAACTCTGCAGCGTCCTTCGTGCCATCCCACCAATACACACATCTGAGGTCGTGGTACATCTTTGTCGACCCCGGATGAATAGAGTAACAAGCGTTGTGTGCTTCCTCTAGAACCTGCTGACGAAGTCCTGCGATATCGGGTACACACAATCTACCCTCGTATCTTAGCACCCCATCAGGTGCTACCTCAAATGGACCCTTCCCCTCTCGAAGAGCCGCATCTCGATACCGTGTCATAATCGGATCCTCATACTGTCGCCTCTTCACCTCCTCGACGATGGAAGACTCGGCAACCTCTCGAACCCGAACCACACTACTATCAGAACCAACCAAACAAACTCCAAGGCTCGCTAGCTGATGTAACTCGCGGACCATGCCTCTTCTCTCTGGCTGCACATCTGACAGACTACCCATCGAGCTACGACTAAAGGCATCTGCAACTACATTGGCCTTCCCTGGGTGGTATAGGATATCGACATCATAATCCTTAAGTAGCTCTAACCACCGTCTCTGCCGCAAGTTCAGCTCCTCTGGTGAAGATATCTTGGAGGCTCTTGTGGTCTGTGTAAATATCCACATGAACTCCATATAAATAATGTCTCCAGATCTTCAAGGCATGAATCACTGCTGCCAACTCTAAGTCATGTGTGGGGTAGTTCTTCTCATGCTTCTTGATCTGTCGAGATGCGTAAGCTATAACCTTACTATGCTGCATCAGCACACACCCAAGCCCGACCCCCGACGCATCACAATAAACCACATATCCGTCTAAACCCTCTGGAAGAGTAAGAACTGGGGCGGTCGTCAATTTCTCCTTCAGTAATTGGAAGCCCTCCTCACAAGCATCCGTCCACTGGAACATAGCTGCTTTTTGAGTCAGCCTAGTCAAAGGTGCTGAAATGGAAGCAAACTTCTCCACAAACCTCCGATAATAACCCGAGGCCCAAAGTGCGCACTCGTCGGTGTAGTGGGTCTAGGCCAAGTATTGACTGCCTCAATCTTTGCTGTATCAACCCGAATACCATCGGCCCCGATAACATGCCCTAAGAAAGCCACTGAAGCCAACCAAAACTCGCATTTTGAGAACTTGGCATACAATTGTCGGTCCTGGAGGACTCTCAGTACCGTCCTCAAATGATCCGCATGCTCCTGCTCCGAGCGAGAATAAACCAAGATGTCATCAATGAATACTATAACAAACGTATCCAAAAATGGCTTGAACACCCGGTTCATTAAATCCATAAATACAGCTGGAGCATTAGTCAAACCGAAAGACATCACCCTGAACTCATAGTACCCGTACCGGGTCCGGAATGCAGTCCTAGGGACATCCGTCTCCCTAACTCGCACCTGATGATAACCAGATCGCAGGTCTATCTTGGAAAAACACTTCGCCCCTGCAACTGGTCAAACAAATCATCAATCCTGGGGAGGGGGTATCTATTTTTGATGGTTACCTTATTCAGCTGCCTGTAATCAACACACATGCGCTGCGTCCCATCCTTCTTCCTTACGAATAATACCGGCGCTCCCCAAGGTGAAGTACTAGGCCTAATAAAGCCCTTCTCCAGCAAATCTTTCAGCTGGTCCTTCAACTCTCTCAACTCGGCAGGTGCCATTCTGTATGGCGGAATAGATATAGGCCGAGTATCATGCAGAATATCAATGCAAAACTCAATCTCCCTCTCATGAGGGATACCCGGGAGATCGTCTGGGAATACGTCTGGAAACTCTCTAACCACCGGAATTGACTGAATAGATGGCAACGGCCTCGATTATCAAATGCGAATAAGATGGTAGATATACCCCTTCTGCACCATCTTCCTAGCCTTGAGGTAAGAAATAAACCTACCCCTCGGCGACACAGTATTCCCCTCCCACTCGATAACCGGCTCCCCAGGAAATTGGATCTGTACCAATCTCCCTCTACAGTCCACATTGGCGTAGTAAGAAGCCAACCAATCCATACCCATAATCACATCAAAGTCTATTATATCCAACTCTATCAAGTCGGCTAGAGTCGGCATTGCGTATAGTCATCTTGAGCCTTATATACCCGCTCAGCTACCACCGAATCACCTACTGGCGTAGCTACCTCAAAAGGGTCTATGGACTCAGGCTCTATCCCTATTCTACCAACAATATGAGGAGATATATAGGACAAGGTAGAACCCGGATCTATCAAAGCATATACGTCACAACATGAAACCAATATGTACATGGCGACATCCGTGACGCCTCACGGTCTGGCGGTGGACATGGCATAAATGCGGTTCTGAGGACCGCTGGAACTAGGACCCTTGCCACGACATCTGTCGCGACCTGCTGGCCCATGAGCACCCTGCCCTCCGGGGCGAGTAACCGTAGGAGATGAAGACCCAACGAAAGACCCTGTAGGCTGAACCCTACCATCTGTGTTGCCTCTGGTCGGACAGCCCCTCGAAATATGACCCTGCTGGCCGCAAGTGTAACAAGCTCCCATAGCATTACCACAACTCCCGTAATGGGATCTACCACATCGGCCACACCGAGAGGAGGGTGGTCTCGATCGGTTAGGCTCCCTGCTTCCCTGGAAGTCTGAAGTCCTGGGGCCCTGACTTGCCCCTGAATACCCTGGTCGTCCCGAAGACGGTGAAGGAGCGCTCTGAACTGGCTGAGGTGCAAATCTAGTCTGCTGTCGAGGCCGTCCGCTTCGAACGCTATCAAAGGACCCTGTTGTCCTGGCCCTCTTCTGCTGATATCTGTCAATCCGTCGGCCTCTACGTTCCTCACACCCAAGTGTATAAGCCTGCATGCGGGCAATGTTCATGCCCGGCTGAAGAGCTACACCCGAGCAACCCTCTGCTAAGTAATCATCGAGCCCTGTGACATAGCGGTGCACCCTGTCCTCCATGTCTGCTACTAAAGCGGGGACGTACCGAGCCAACGAGTCAAACTCTACGTTTTACTCCCGGACAGTCCGCCCACTCTGTCTCAACATCAGAAATCTATCGGTCCGAGCTCTCCTCATCTGCGGAGGCAAGAAGTGGCTAAGAAACGCCTCTGAGAACTCGTCCCACACGGTGAGCGCATGCTCCCAGGGCGGTTCCATGAATCAAACCAGTCGACTGTAGTATCACGCAGCCGATGTGAACCCAATACTACCGACTCTGTCTCCGAGGCCTTGATCACTCTCATGATCCGCTGCAACTGTAGGATAAACTCCTGAGGATCATCCTCAGTCCTCGACCCATAGAACTCTGGTGGGCTGCAACTCAAAAAGTCCCGAAGTCTCAAACTATCAGATCTGGGGTGAACTACAGGTACAACCGGAACCGCTGTCTCCTGCCTATCCTCATGTCTTGCCACGATCCTGGCTAATAACTGGGCAATCTACTTGTAACCCATATCCTCTGCTCCTGGCTGTGGGGCTGGAGGCTCAGGTACCGTGGTCTCAGTAGCCACTGCTGCGGCTCTAAACTCTGCTGGGGTCGGCGGCGTCGTGGAACTCGCCGTCTGAAGCATCACCTCAGGTAAAGACTGGGCATGTGCCCTCGTAACCCTCTGCGTCCTACTAGCAGCTCCCTCAGCTGCCTTGCCCTTCTGGGCCGCGGTTGCCTTACGTGGAGGCATAACTGGTACATAAGAATACGTCAGAGGGAGTTCAACCTATAACACAGTTCTATTGCACGATCTTAGAGTGAGAAGAATGGAAACCAATCCTAAATATCCTGTAGCCTCCTGATTATAGGTGTGGTGCACAACACGCCGATAATCAAGACTCTACTAGATACGGTCTGTAGACACTTTCTAAGGATTAACTGCTCTGATACCACTTTTGTCACGATCCGACCTCGGGCCCGCGACTAGTGTCTTACCCCGGGCACCCTAGTGATACAACATCAGAGAAAAACCAGCGGAAAAAAAACTCATAAACATGAAACAATATAAAATAAGAAACAGGCTAACCAAAACGGTCACCATTCTATATATATATATGGCAAACACTGAACAGTTACATCCTTCACAAAACCCAATTTACAACAGGACTACAGACCTCTAAGAGTTTGTAACAACTATGACGGGACAGGGGCCAACTGTTATACCCCGTAGTTCCAGAATACGTATGTAAGGACGTACGTACGAATGTACAGCCCTAATTAGGTTAAGGATGAAAATTTTGGAATTTTCAACGGAAAATATTCCGAACCTCGTGTAGGAAAAGGTTTATTATTGAGAATTGGATTCTCAACTTTGGTATTTAAGACTTTAAGAATTTATGTGAATTATGGATTTTATTTTCCGGAATTGGTCGCGTAGGGCCCATGGGAGGAATTTACGGTTTGTGGGGCCCACTTTATTTTCAAGATTTTTGGCATTACGGATATTTTCGGAAGATGAAATATTTTGGACGAGTAGGAGGGCGACACATGGCACCCCCATGTGGCCATATGGCCGAAAATAGGGGTGACCCTTGGCCTTGGACGTTTTTTAGGAGACATGTGGCTAGCCACATGTCTCATTTTTGTGGTGGACATATGTCTCAAAGTTGTGGTGGACATATGTCTCAAAGTTGTGGTGGACATTTGGTTGGAAGAATCCACTCACACATGGACCCAATCTTCACCATACACATGCTTGAATCTTGGCCATTGAATGTCCTATAAATACCCTCTTAAGTTGCAAGACTTCTTCATCCACTTAAACAATTTCCAAGTCACAAATATCCTCCCCCCTTTGTTGGAGCTCATGCAAACCCCCTTTTGTAGAAAATTTCTTCAAGTATTGTTACTATCCCAAATACCTTAGCCTAAATCCTTGTAGTATTCCAAAGTTATCTCTATCTTGAGAGCAGAAAATACTACTTTATTCCTTTAGTCATGAAATGAAACCCTAGAAATCTTCATAGTTGGATGAAGTGTTAAAGAGAAGTTGTTTAGAAACTTCTAAGGGTTGCTTGGAGCGGTTTGGAGCGTAAGGAATAGGAGCTAAACGTTGCTCAGGATCGACTTATATCTTGGATAATTTTGGGATTATCGAGGTAATAATCTTTGTCCTTCTATTGTAATTGGAGATTACATATTATAGTAGTTTAGAATTGAGTATAAGATATTTAGAAGGATGATAAAAAGAAGAGAATTGATCAGTATTTACATTGGGTGTATTCTGATGACTTGTGTAGTATTGCGGGGAGGAGGTGCTTGCAATTTTCCGTAGAATAAGGAACCTTATGCTTAGAATATTCTCACGAAGTAGTCTAGACGTTGATAGACGTATTTGACTATTATAGGTTGATACTCTGCGCGCGACATATTCGACTTGGCAGGTGGATTTAGCCGAGGAGGTATGTGATTCTTCCTATCCTCTTGAGCATGATATTTGTGAAATATATATAGTACGGTGAGCGTCGTGTGTTAACTGAATTTGGTTTCACTTTGATGTCTTTTGACTTGAGTTCTAAATATTAAGAATCTTGAAGTATTTCAAAAAGAGTTATGAATCATTATTCAGAAGGAAATTAATACTTGGTTTTAAAAGAATAAGTCCTTTTGGTTTTCCAAACAAATGTGAATGTTTTGACTTATTATAAAGCTTAAGTGTTATACTAGCTTTATGGAAAGTTAGTTATAACGACTTAAGAAAGATAAAAAGAACGGTTTACTTACTTGATTATGAAAGTCTTGTAATGATTTCTGAATGTGTGGTAAGTTGGTTTGATAAGTAAACCATGTTATGATGCTACGGGTGTTAGTGTCTTATGACTTGTGGTAAGGGGGTTTCTTGTTGTGCTTATGTTGATTACGATAAGCTGGTTGTGCTTATGATTATATCACTTACCCCCCTGACTTGTTACGAGCCGCGGGTTAGCTACCCCCGATGCGAGGAATATCTCATCTTGGTCCATGAGACCTATCACGAACTCTGATAGTCCAGAATCACTCTGGGTGTGTTACGCCGTCACGAGAATACCTCATGCGGTCCAGTGGCCATGCGGATTGCGGGAGTCCATGAAGATGTCGCGGGTTAGCTACCCCGTCGAGGAGTACCTCATGCGGGTCGAGGACTATGCGGACTCTGATGATCGAGATTAGGCTCGCGTAATGATACTATGGGCGAATGGCCTTGCCCGATCATTAGAGGCCTAGAAAAGACCGGTTGCGTTACATCTATTTGCTCTTGTTTATGTTGTGGCACTATATGCGGTTAATTGGGTTGTTTAAATGCGTATTTGTGAATTGGTTTTAAAATGTTATGATTTCATTTGATCTTTCTGATTTCACATACTTGGTACTGTTATCTTGACCTCGCCGGAGAGGCTGCGTTCATCTGCGCAGTAGAGGTACTCGGTTGTTGATCCTCGCTCATAGGATCACCGTTACGCTTTAGGAAAGCCCGTTTCTCGGAGGCTTATCTTTTGGTATGATTTCCCTGTCATTGTAGGTTTTTGTACATTCAGGGGTATGGCGGGGCCCTGTCCCGTCATAGTTGTTATAAACTCTTAGAGGTCTGTAGTCCTGCTGTAAATGGGGTTTGTAAAGGATGTAACTGTCAGATTTTGATTTATATATACATGCTGAAAGGCAACTTTTTCTTGGTTAGACTGTTTCTCATTTTACTCTGTTATATGTTTGTAAGTTTATATTCCGCTGGTTACTCTGATGTATATCTACTTGGGTGCCCGGGTAAGGCACGATCACGGGCCGAGGCAGTGCGTGACAAAAGTGGTATCGAGCGATTAATCCTCGGAAAGTGTCTGAGCCGTATCTAGTAGAGTCTTGATTATCGGCGTGTTGTGCACCACACCTATAATCAGGAGGCTACAGGATATTTAGGATTGGTTTCCATTCTTCTCACTCTGAGATCGTGCCTTAGAGTTGTATTATAAGTTGGACTCCTTCTGACACATTCTTATGTACCAGTTATGCCTCGCATGCAACCGGCCGGGCGGAAGGGCAAAGCGGTGCTAGTAGACGCGAGAGGTTCTGAGCACATGCCTAGTATTTACCTGAGGTGATGCTACAGACGGCGAGTTCGACGACGCCACCGGCCCCAGCGGAGTTTAGAGCCGCAGCAGTGGATACTGAGACCACGGTACCTGAGCCTCGGCCCAGCGGCGAAGCGAGAGGATATGGGTTACAAGAGATGGCCCGATTACTAGCGGGATCGTGGCGGACATGAGATAGACGGGAGGCGGTTCGATTATACCGTAGTTCACCCGAATCGATAACGAGACTACGGGACTTTTGAGTTGCAGCCACGAGTTCTATGGGTCGAGGGCGAGGATGATCCTCGGGAATTTATCAAGCGATTCTGCGGATAATGAGTGATCAAGGCCTCGGAGACCGAGTCGGTAGTATTGAGTTCACATCATTGCGTGACAACTGCGATCGTGGTTTGATTATGGGAGCTGTCGGGAGAGCATGCGCTTCCGGTATTTGGGGCGAGTTCTCGAGGCGTTTCTTAGCCACTTCTTGCCTCGCGAGATGAGGAAACGCGGGCGATAGGTTTCGATGTTGAGGCAGGCGGGCGGGCGGTCGGGTTTACAACGTAGAGTTTGACTCGTTGGCTCGATGCGTCCCGCATTAATGCGAACATGGAGGACAGAGTGCACCACTATGTCACAGGGCTCGATGATTATTTGGCAGAGGGTTTCTCGGGTGTAGCTCTTCAGTCGGGCATGGACATTGCCGCGTACAAGCTTATGCGCAGGTGTGAGAACATGAGGCCGGCGGATTGTGATATCTCCGAGAAGAAGGCCGGGGCGGCGAGGTCTTTTGGTAGCTCTCGGGGCGGGCCTCGGCGGCGAACAAGATTTGCACCTCGGTGGCTCAGGCGCTCCTCCACCGTCTTGGGACATCCAGTATTCGAGGCGGTCGGGGCCCGGGGCTTGAGCTTCACAGGAAGCGAGATACTAACCGTCGAGACCACCTCCTCTGCCGGTGTGGCCGATGTGGTAGATCCCATTACGGGAGTTGTGGTGATACCTCAGGAGCTTGTTACACTTGTGGCCAGCAGGGTCATATTTCGAGGAAGTGTCCGACCAGAGGCAGTGCAGATGGTAGGGTTCAGCCTACAGGGTCTTTCGCCGGGTCTTCATCTCCTACAGTTACTCGCCGAGGAGGGCAGAGTGCTCATGGACCAGCAGGTCGCGGCAGAGGTCGTGGCAAGGGTCCCGATTCGGCGGTCCTCGAGCGCATTTATGTCATGTCGGCCGCCGGGACCGGGGCGTCACGGATGTAAATCCGCAGTACATTATTAGTTTCATGTTGTGGCGTGTATGCCTTGATAGATCCGGGTTCTACCTTGTCCTATATATCTCCTCATGTTCTTTGGTAGGATAGGGATAGAGCACGAGTCCATAGACCGCTTTTGAGTAGCTACGCGATGGGTGATTCGGTGGTAGCTGAGCGGGTATATAAGGCTAGCCCAGTGACTATATACAGTCGTCAGACCCTAGCTGACTTGATAGAGTTGGATATGACAGACTTTGATGTGATTATGGTTATGGATTGGTTAGCTTCTTGCTATGCCAATGTAGACTGTAGGGAGAGATTGAGTGCAGTTCGGTTTCTGAGGGCGGTTATTGAGTGGGAGGGGAACACTGTGTCGCCGAGGGGTAGGTTTATTTCTTACCTCAAGGCTAGGAAGATGGTGCAAAAGGGGTATATCTACCATATTATTCGGGTATTTGATACTGAGGCCGAGATATCAGACCTTCAGTCAGTTCCAGTAGTTAGAGAGTTCCCAGACGACCTCCCGGGTATCCCTCCTGAGAGAGAGATTGAGTTTTGCATTGATGTGTTGCCAGACACTCGGCCTATATCCATTTCGCCATACAGGATGGCACCTGCCGAGTTGAGAGAGTTGAAGGACCAGCTGAAAGATTTGCTGGAGAAGGGCTTTATCAGGCCTAGTGTTTCTCCCTGGGGAGCGCCAGTATTATTCGTGAGGAAGAAGGATGGGACGCTGCGCGTATTGTGTTGATCTGAGCGGTGAATAAGGTTCTGCGAAGCAGATACCCTCTCGGGATTGATGACTTGTTCGACCAGTTGCAGGGTGCGAGGTGTTTCTCCAAGATAGACCTGCGATCTGGTTATCATCAGGTGCGTGTTAGGGAGACAGATGTCCCTAGGACTGCATTCCGGACCCGGTACGGGCACTATGAGTTCAGGGTTATGTCTTTCGGTTTGGCCAGATGCTCGTGATGTTTATGGATTTGATGAACCGAGTGTTCAAGCCATTTTTGGATACGTTTGTGATAGTATTCATTGATGACATCTTGGTTTATTCTCGCTCGGAGCAGGAGCATGCGGAGCATTTGAGGACAGTGCTGAGAGTCCTCCAGGACCGGCGGTTGTATGCCAAGTTTTCGAAATGTGAGTTTTGGTTGGCTTCGGTGGCATTCTTAGGGCACATTGTCGGGACCGATGGTATTTGGGTGGATACGGCAAAGATCGAGGTTGTCAGGACTTGTCCTAGACCTACTGTTGTGAGTGCGCGACTTTACAGTCCTGCGGGTTATTATCGGAGGTTTGTGGAGAAGTTTGCTTCTATTTCAGCACCTTTGACTAACCTGGCTCAGAAAGCAGCTAAGTTTCAGTGGACGGATGCTTGTGAGGAGGGCTTCCAGTTACTGAAGGAGAAATTGACGACCGCCCCAGTTCTTACTCTTCCGGAGGGTCTAGACGGCTATGTGGTTTATTGTGATGCGTCGAGTATCGGGCTTGGATGTGTGTTGATGCAGCAGGGCAAGGTTATAGCTTACGCATCTCGACAGCTCAAGAAGCATGAGAAGAACTACCCCACACATGACTTAGAGTTGGCGTGATGATTCATGCCTTGAAGATCCGGAGACATCATTTGTATGGAGTTCATGTGGATATTTACGGACCACAAGAGCCTCGGTATATCTTGACGGAGGAGGCGAACTTGCGGCAGAGACGGTGGTTAGAGCTACTTAAGGATTATGATGTTGATATCCTATACCACCCAGGGAAGGCCAATGTAGTTGCAGATGCCCTTAGTCATAGATCGATGGGTAGTCTGTCAGATGTGCAGCCAGAGATAAGGGGCATGGTCCGCGAGTTACATCAGCTAGCGGGCCTTGGAGTTCGTTTGATTGATTCTGATAGTAGTGGGGTTCGGGTTCGAGAGGTTGCTGAGTCTTCCATCGTCGAGGAGGTGAAGAGGCGACAGTATGAGGATCTGATTATGACACGGTATCGAGATACGGCTCTTCGAGAGGGGAAGGGTCCATTTGGTACTTTGATGGGGTGCTAAGATTTGAGAGCGAGTTGTGTGTTCGGATATTGCGAGGACTTGACGTGATTCTAGGGGAAGCACACAGCGCTCGTTACTCTATCCATCCGGGGTCGACAAAGATGTACCACGACCTCAGATCTGTGTATTGGTGGGATGGCCTGAAGAGGGACGTTGCAGAGTTTATTGCTCAGTGCCCGAGTTGTCAACAGGTCAAGGTGGAGCACCAGAAGCCTGGTGGGTTGTTGCAGATGATAGAGATTCCAACATGGAAGTGGAAGGTGATCAATATGGACTTTATTACAGGGTTACCTCGCACTCAGGGGAAGCATGATTCCATATGGGTTATCGTCGACAGGCTGACGAAATCAGCCCACTTTCTTCCCGTCAGGATGACTTTTTCGGCCAAGGATTATGCTAGACTTTACATCCGAGAGATCGTGAGACTGCATGGGATCCCTATATCTATCATATCGGACAGAGGAGCGATTCTGGCTAACTTACGGAGGTCTTTCGAAGGGATTAGGGGCGAGTGAGCCTCGATCGCATTCCATCCTCGGACCAACGGACAGCGAGCGTACTATCCGGACAACGAGGATATGTTGCGAGCCTGTGTTATTGATTTCAGGGGTAGCTGGGAGGATCATTTGCCTCTAGTGGAGTTTGCGTATAACAACAGCTACCATTCTAGTATCCAGATGGCGCCTTATGAGGCCTTATATGAGAGGAAGTGCAGGTCACCGATAGGCTGGTTTGATGTGGGCGAAGTTCAGTTAGTCGGGCCGGACTTGATTCGAAGGTGGATAAGGTGAAGCTTATCCGAGGCGGTTATTGTCAGCTCAGAGTCGACAGAAGTCGTATGCAGATCATCGGTGTCGACACTTGGAGTTTGAGATTGATGATTGGGTTTTCCTGAAGGTGTCACCCATGAAGGGTGTGATGAGGTTTGGGAAGAAGGGGAAGCTCAGCCCAAGGTACATTGGGCCTTATCAGATTGTCTGTATGGTAGGCAAGGTTGCCTATGAGTTGGATCTGCCGTCCGATCTGGAGGCAGTACATCCAGTTTTTCATGTTTCTATGATGAGGAGGTGTATCGGAGATCCATCTAGAGTGCACCCGATTTGTGATGTCCAGGTGACAGAGGGGTTATCGTATGAGGAGAGTCTCATAGCGATACTCGATCGTCAGGTTAGGCGACTGCAGACAAAGGATGTGGCTTAGTCGAGTCTTATGGCGAACGAGCAGAGGAAATGACATGGGAAGCAGAGGAGGACATGAGGCAGAGGTATCCTCACTTATTCCCCACACCTCCAGGTAACTCACTTTCCTACTTGTTAATTTTAATTGACATATTTGCTTAAGTGTTATTTTGACTATGTATGGCATTCTTGTTATGGGGGATATAGTTAAGAGGGCCTATATCGATATCTGTTTTGAGAAGGAACATTCGGGACGAATGTTTCTAAGGGGGAGAGAATGTTATACCCCGTAGTTCCAGAATATGTATGTAAGGACGTCATGCAGATGTACAACCTAATTAGGTTAAGGATGAAAATTTTGGAATTTCCAACGGAAAATATTCCGAACCTCGTGTAGGAAAAGGTTTATTATTGAGAATTGGATTCTCAACTTTGGTATTTAAGACTTTAAGAATTTATATGAATTATGGATTTTATTTTCCGGAATTGGTCGCGTAGGGCCCATGGGAGGAATTTACGGTTTGTGGGGCCCACTTTATTTTCAAGATTTTTGGCATTACGGATATTTTCGGAAGATGAAATATTTTGGACGAGTAGGAGGGCGACACATGGCACCCCCATGTGGCCCTATGGCCGAAAATAGGGGTGACCCTTGGCCTTGGACGTTTTTTAGGAGACATGTGGCTAGCCACATGTCTCATTTTTGTGGTGGACATATGTCTCAAAGTTGTGGTGAATATTTGGTTGGAAGAATCCACTCACACATGGACCCAATCTTCACCATACACATGCTTGAATCTTGGCCATTGAATGTCCTATAAATACCCTCTTAAGTTGCAAGACTTCTTCATCCACTTAAACAATTTCCAAGTCACAAATATCCTCCCCCTTTTGTTGGAGCTCTCGTGCGAACCCCCCCCCCCCCACCTTTTGTAGAAAATTTCTTCAAGTATTGTTACTATCCCAAATACCTTAGCCTAAATCCCTTGTAGTATTCCAAAGTTATCTCTATACTAAGAGCCCGAAAATACTACTTTATTCCTTTAGTCGCAAAATGAAACCCTAGGAAATCTTCATAGTTGGATGAAGTGTTAAAGAGAAGTTGTTTAGAAACTTCTAAGGGTTGCTTGGAGCGGTTTGGAGCGTAAGAAATAGGAGCTAAACGTTGTTGAGGATCGACTTATATCTTGGATTATTTTGGGATTATCGAGGTAATAATCTTTGTCCTTCTATTGTAATTGGAGATTACATATTATAGTAGTTTAGAATTGAGTATAAGATATTTAGAAGGATGATAAAAAGAAGAGAATTGAACTGTATTTACATTGGACTGTATTTACAGTAGACTTGTGTAGTATTGCGGGGAGGGAGGTGCTGCCCAATTTTCCGTAGAATAAGGAACCTTATGCTTAGAATATTCTACGAAGTAGTCTAGACGTTGATAGACGTATTTGACTATTATAGGTTGATACTCTGCGCGCGACATATTCGACTTGGCAGGTGGATTTAGCCGAGGAGGTATGTGATTCTTCCTATCCTCTTGAGCATGATATTTGTGAAATATATATAGTACGGTAGACGTACGTGTGTTAACTGAATTTGGTTTCACTTTGATGTCTTTTGACTTGAGTTCTAAATATTAAGAATTTTGAAGTATTTCAAAAAGAGTTATGAATCATTATTTAGAAGGAAATTAATACTTGGTTTTAAAAGAATAAGTCCTTTTGGTTTTCCAAACAAATGTGAATGTTTTGACTTATTATAAAGCTTAAGTGTTATACTAGCTTTATGGGAAGTTAGTTATAACGACTTAAGAAAGATAAAAAGAACGGTTTACTTACTTGATTATGAAAGCCTTGTAATGATTTATGAATGTATGGTAAGTTGGTTTGATAAGTAAACATGTTATGATGCTACGGGTGTTAGTGTCTTATGACTTGTGGTAATGGGGTTTCTTGTTGTGCTTATGTTGATTACGATAAGCTGGTTGTGCTTATGATTATATCACTTACCCCCCTGACTTGTTACGAGCCGCGGGTTAGCTACCCCGTCGAGGAATACCTCATCTTGGTCCATGAGACCTATGCGCTCTGATAGTCGAGAATCGCTCGGTGTGTTACGCGATGCGAGGAATACCTCATGCGGTCCAGTGGCCATGCGGATTGCGGGAGTCGAGGAAGATGTCGCGGGTTAGCTACCCCGATCGAGGAGTACCTCATGCGGGTCGAGGGACTATGCGGACTCTGATAGTCGAGTTAAGCTCGCATAATGATACTATGGGAGAATGACCTTGCTTCGATCATTAGCGTCCTAGAAAAGACCGGTTGCGTAACATCTATTTGCTCTTGTTTATGCTGTGGCACTATGTGCGGTTAATTGGGTTGTTTCGTACGTATTTGTGAATTGGGTTTAAAATGTTATGCTTTCATTTCGATTTTCTGATTTCACATACTTGGTACTGTCTTGACCTCCTTGGCTGCGTTCATCTGCAGTAGAGGTACTCGGTTGTTGATCCTCGCCATAGGATCACCGCTTTGGAAAAGCCCCGTTTCTCCAGAGGCTTATCTTTTGGTATGATTCCCTGTCATTGTAGGTTTATGTACATTCAGGGGTATGGCGGGGCCCTGTCCCGTCATAGTTGTTATAAACTCTTAGAGGTCTGTAGTCCTGCTGTAAATGGGGTTTGTAAAGGATGTAACTGTCAGATTTTGATTTATATATACATGCTGAAAGACAACTTTTTCTTGGTTAGACTGTTTCTCATTTTACATTGTTCTATGTTTGTAAGTTTATATTCCGCTGGTTACTCTGATGTATATCTACTTGGGTGCCCGGGTAAGGCACCAGTCACGGGCCCGGGAACGGGTCGTGACACCCGTCATACCCCTGAATGTACATGAATCTACAATGACAGTAAATCATACCAAAAGATAAGCCTCCGGAGAAAGCGGGCTTCCAGCGTAATGGTGATCCATGGCGAGATCAACGATACTCTACGCGGCGCTTTAACGAAGAAAGATAACAGTACCAAGTATGTGAAACTGAAAGTACCGAAATGAAATCTTAACATTTTAAAATCAATTCACAAACATGTACGAAACAAACCAATTAACAGTACATAGTGCCATAGAATATACAAGAGCAAATAGGCGTAACCCAACCGGTCTTTTCTAGACCGCCAATGATCGGAGTAGGGCCATTCGCCCCTAGTACCATTGTGCGAGTCTAATCCTGGACTCCCGTAGTCCGCATAGGTCCCGTGGACCCGCATGAGGTACTCCTCGCATCGGGGGTAGCTAACCCGCGGCATTTCCTGGACTCGCAATCGCATAAGCCACTGGACGCATGAGGTATTCTCGACGGCGAACACACCGAGTGATTCTCGACTACCGCTGCCGCATAGGTCACATGGACCGCGTGGTATTCCGTATCGGGGGTAGCTAACCCGCGGCACGTAACAAGTCAGGGGGGTAAGTGATATAACGTAAGCACAACCGGCTTACCATAAGCAATATAAGCCCAACAAGAAAACCCCCTTAACACGAAATTCTCAAGGCACTAACGCCTGTAATATCATAACATGTTCACTTATCAAACCAACTTACCACACCTTCAGAAATCACAATAAGGCTTTTATAAACAAGTAAGTAAATCGTTCTTTTTATCTTCCTTAAGTCGTTATAATTAACTTCCCATAAAGTTATCATAACACTTATACTTTTCAATAATTCAAAACAACCATATTTGTTTGGAAAATCAAGAGGACTTATTCTTTTTAAAACCAAGGACATTAAAGTGAAACCAAATTTATTTAACACACGTACGTCTACCGTACTATATATTGCACAACAATCATGCTCAAGAGGATAGGAAGAATCACATACCTCCTCGGCTAAATCCACTTGCCAAGTCGAATATGCCACGCGCGTAGAGTATCAACCTATAATAATCAAATACGTCTATCAACGTCTAGACTTCTTCGTAGAATATTCAAGTATCTGATTCCTTATTCTATGGAGCAGCACCTCCCCCTCCCCGTATCCACCAATATATCCACTTATATCAAGGCCCGCTACCATTAGCCAACAACTCAAAAGGGATTATACGCCTAACCGGACGTGTACAATTCTGCCCCACAATATACCAACAGTCTATATTTTTTCAATTTTCCTTCCACATATCATATATTCAATTATAAACTACTACAATATGTAATCTCCAATTACAATAGAAGGACAAAGATAATTACCTCGATAAGCCCAAAATTATCCAAGATTAATAAGTCGATCCTGAGAAACGTTTAGCTCCTATTCCTTATGCTCCAATCCACTCCAAGCAACCCTTAGAAGTTTCTAAACAACTTTTCTTAACACATCATCCAAACTATAAAGATTTCCCTCGGGTTTCATTTTGCGACTATTGGAATAAAGTAGTATTTCCGGGCTCTTTGTATTGAGATAACTTTAGAATACTACTAGGGACACTAGGCTAAGGTATTTGGAATTATACAACAACAATTGAAGTATTTTCTACACAAAGTGGGTGGGGGGGTGCCGAGAATACACAAAGGGAGGGAGTATTTGTGACTTGGAAATCTTTAAGTAAGTGATGAAGAAGTCTTGCAACTTAAGGGGGTATTTATAGGACATTCAATGGATAGGATGAGAGCAAGTGTGTGGTTTAGATTGGGGACATGTGTGTGTGGGCCCCACAAACCACATGTCCCACACAAACTTGAGACATGTGGCTTGCCACATGTCTCCAAAAATCGGCCACAAGCCACACGGCATGACCATTTCGGCCACAATGGCCACATGGGGGTGACACATGTCTCCCCCTACTCGTCCAAAATATTTCATCTTCCGAAAATATCCGTAATGCCAAAAATCTCGAAAATAAAGTGGGCCCCACAAAACCGTAAATTTCTCCCGTGGGCCCCATGTGACCAATTCCGGAAAATAAAATCCATAATTCTTATAAATTCTTAAAGTCTTAAATACCAAAGTTGAGAATCTAATTCTCAATAATAAACCTTTTTCCTTCACGAGGTTCGGAATATTTTCCGTTGGAAATTCAAAACTTTCATCCTTAACCTAATTAGGGTTATACATTTGTACATACGTCCTCACATACGTACTCTGGAACTACTTGGTGTAACACTCATCTCAGGTACATGTCTTCATGGGGATCTAGTCCATGGAGTAATAATCGTATAAAACCATGGTCGCATGCCCCGGAATCCCACATCGCAAGCATGTCCAAGGATTAATCACAATGGAAACATACCCGTGGAAACCTCTGTCACTATCGGTACGTCCAAGTAAATTCATTTTATGCCGACAAATCCGGGTTTTAACCCCAAAGTACTACATACTTTCATTCTTTCAAAAAGACCTCTTTTTACGTAAAAGCCACACGATACTAATACTCGTAGTATCAAAACAGAGTAACTATCATTTTGAGTAAACCAAAACAATTTTCGTACCTTCCTTTATAAATAAACCAAGACAAAACCATGCCTTCCTTTAAAACCAAATCAAAACAACATCATGCCTTCCTTTTAAACAAAAAGACTTCTCCTTTTTAAAGTCAAGTAACAATATACTTTTCAAAATAGTTTAGGCTTCCTAACTTCAAATTCTCAAGTCTCTTCTCTTTTAGAAATCAAGTTTCCTACTTTGGAATTCAAGAAAATCAATATTTGTTTATAATGATCTTATTAAAGCAGCCATGATCTAGAAAATGTAATACAATTTTGTTTTATCTTAGCTTCTATGCAGATGGAGAATTCTACTCATTTTAATTTAATTGATTGTTGATACATTTTCTTTTATTAACGCTACAATGGCTTGTTCGATACTTATTCTCATTTTCGAAATCAAGATAACTTTATTCTTTTAAAGACCAAGTACCCATTACTCGCGAATGAGGTTCCACAACTTTTTAACACAATTCAAGTCCTTAACATTTCATATCAAGTCACTTAACTCTAAAATCAAGTCAAGGACACAAAAAGGAAATCCAATTCCTTTAACACACGTGCGTCTACCGCACTATATATTTCACAAATAATCATGCTCAAGAGAATAGGAAGAATCACATACCTCTTCGGCTTAATCCACTAGCCAAGTCGAATATGACGCGCGTAGAATATCCACCTATAACAACCAAACACGTCTATCAACGTCTAGATCTCTTCGTAGAACATTTCTAAGTATAAGGTTTCTTATCCTGCGGAAAATTGGGCAACACCTCCCCTGCATCTACTTACATCTACCTTTTTTAAGGCCTGATATCAATGGCCAACATGCCACATTTAAGGCGCAATAATACAATAATTCAAAGGGGATCGCACGCCTAACTGGACGTGTAAAATTCTGCCCACAATACACAATACAATCCATTTCTTTTCAATATTCTATCCACATATCATATACTCAATTATGCACTACTACAACATGTAATCTTCAATTACAATAGAAGGACAAAGATCATTACCTCGATAAGCCCAAAATTTTCCAATGATTAAAAGTCGATCCTTAGGAATCTTAGCTCCAATTCTTTACGTTCCAATCCACTCCAAGCAGCCCTTAGAAGTTCCTAACCAACTTCTCTTCAAGATTTAACTCCAAAAAGTGAAGAACACTTAGGTTCTAAATATTACAACTTTCGGCCAAGGGGTTCTTTAAAGGCTAGGGGTGTGAAATATTGTCTAACTCTTGGTTCACAATCTTCCTAACACCTTAAGGAAGAACACTTAAAAGTTTAAGAATTATTGGACAAATCTTGCTCAAGAAAATGGGGCTTGGCCGAGAGCAACAAGAAAGGAGAGAGTATTTCAAGTCTTGGAAATTATCTAAGTGTTGGATGAAGTCTTGCAACAAGGGGTGTATTTATAGGGAAATCAAGAGCTAGGATGCAAGAAAGTGTGTGGTTTAGATTGGGGACATGTGTGTGTGGGCCCCACAAACCACATGTTCCACAAAAACTTGAGACAAGTGGCTTGCCACTTGTCTCACCATTTCGGCCAAGGCCACTTGTCCACAAGATTTCGGCCAACATGGCCACATGGGGGTGACACGTTTCGCCCTCCTATCGTCCAAAATTTTTCATCTCCCGAAAATATCCATAATAGCCAAAATCTCTAAAACAAAGTGGGCCCCACAAAAACCGTAAATTTCTCCCGTGGGCCCCACGTGACCAATTTCGGAAAATAAAATCCATAATTCTCTAATATTCCAAGAAGTCCAAATACCAAATCTGGGAATCCAATTCCCATTTACGAACCTTTTTCCTTCACAAAATTCGGAAAATCAAATCTTTCTTCCTTTCCAATCTTAATGTCGTATTCTCGTACGTACGTCCTCGCATACATACCCTGAAACTACGGGGTGTAACATTCTCCCCCCCCTTAGAAACATTCGTCCCGAATGTTCCTTCTAAGTCTCCAAAAACACATGTGCCGGTATAGTCTTCACTCCTATACTTACAAAACCAATTATGCCACACATGGCCATAATAACACACGCGTAATACTTAAATCCAAGCCAACGAAGAATCACCTCTAACGTGTATAACATCACTATTAGCTCCCACTCATGGTCTAAAGGATACTCTCTTCGCACATTCACTACAAAAATGCTCACTCCCATTCTCTTAACACATGTGCGCTTCTTTTCTCACTCGTAGTACCTTTCTCGTACACCCGAACTCTTTCTAGTACACGTACCACATTTCAGTCATCGCTTCAGTTTCCAAAACCTTGGAGTTACTACCACCAACTTGGTCATTACTAGCTTCAATTTCCTTTAAGGCCATTCCCGGCCTTCATGATCCGATTCTGGTCGAACGCATCCACGAAATCGTACAATGGTTACTTAGACTTGGGCCTTGCACCCTCGTGACCCTGCCACCTAGCGGGACCACCTCAAACTGACCCCACATCATTCCGGGCTGCGGGTTGACCCGCGATCTGGCCTCAACCCGACCCATTTCGTACTAAACTCTTGTTCCCGGTCTGGAACAATCTCACTATTCAAGTCATGAAAACCTAGTGGTCTTCTTAGCTTAATTACCCACTTTCATTTCACACCACTCATGGAATTATCACACTAATATACCCTACATATACTATGTACCTCGACGAAGATCACCCGTAAAATCTTTTACTCAAGACGGCCTTGCACCTAAGATCTCTACGGTTATCAATATTCTAAGGCTCACAATCTCCATGCACCTAAACCTACATTTCCCTCTAACCAGGTGTCTTAAACACAATTTACACAATGTTATCCGAACATAACACTTAACATATAATCATCTTATCATGCATACTAGTCTCTATAGGGTTAAGGATATACCTGAAATCAAATAGGCGGTTCAAAGGACCGCTAAAACTGGGAACTTCCACCACGATCTCTGCCATGGCCTGCCGGTGTATGAACATCCTGCCTAGCTATTGAAGGCGAAGAACCCGCAACTGATCTTGTAGACTATGCTATCCCACCAGTGCCACCTCTGGTCGAACAGTCTCTCACCAAATGGCCCTGCTGGCCGCAAGCATAACAAGATGTCGAAGTAGTACGACACTCCCCAAAATGGGATCTATCACAGCGACCACACCGAGGCAGAGGGGGCTTCCCCTGGATACTACCCTCGGGCATCTATGAACCTGCAGCCCTGGAGCCCTGACCTGCTCCCGAATATCCCTGGCGATAAAACCTCCTGCCAGATGACCGGGAAGGTGCACCCTGTGTCGGCTGAAATGTAGACCTAGCCTGCTGTTGAGGTTGTCCGCCTCGAAAGTTACCCTGAAACCCTGTCATCCTGGCCCTCTTGGGCTGATCTCGGTCATTTCGTCGACCTCTACGTTCCTCAGTCCCCCGTGCATAAGCCTGCATGCGGGCAATGTCCATGCCCGGCTGAAGAGCTACTCCTGTACAACCCTATGCTAGATAATCATCCAGTCCCGTGACATATCGGTGCACTCTATCCTCCATGTCTGCCACTAGAGTGGGGGCATACCGAGCTAATGAGTCGAACTCTATGTTGTACTCTCGAACCGTCCGCCCATTCTGTCTCAACATCATAAAGCTATCCACTCGGGCTCTCCTCATCTGTGGAGGCAAGAAGTGGTTAAGAAATGCCTCCGAGAACTCGTCCCAACCAGCTAGACACACATTCTCCCCGTGATAGTTCCATGAATCAAACCGATTGATCGCAATATCCATGGCCGTCTGAACCCAAGTACCACCGACTCGGCCTCGAGGCCTTAATCACTCGTGATGCGCTCACGGTGTCGAATAAACTCCTGAGGATCTTTCTCAGTTCTCGATCCATAGAACTCTGGTGGACTGCAACTCAAGAAGTCCCGAAGCCTCAAACTATCGGCTCTGGGTGTACCACCGGTACCACCGGCTCCTGTCTATCCTCATGCCTTGCTACAATCCTAGCTAGTAACTGGGTCATCTCTTTGTAATCCATATCCTCGGCTCCTGGTCGTGGGCGGAGCTCGAGATATCATGGCCTCGATGAAAGCTGCTGCCGCGCTAAACTCTCTTTGGTGGCGGCGTCGCAGAACTCGACGTATGAAGTACTACCTCAGGTAAAGACTGAGCCTGTGCCCTGGTAACCCTCTGTGCTATACTCGCAGCTCCCTCTGCTGCCTTGCCCTTCTGGGCTCTGGTTGCCTTGCGTAGAGGCATAACAGATACATAAGAATACGTCAGAGGGAGTCCAACTTATAACACAGCTCTAAGGCACGATCTCAGAGTGAGAAGAATGGAAACCAATCCTAAATATCCTGCAGCCTCCTGATTATAGGTGTGGTGCACAACACGCCGATAATCAAGACTCTACTAGATACGATGCAGACACTTTCCGAGGACTAATCGCTCGATACCACTTTTGTCACGACCCGACCTCGGGCCCGCGACTGGTGCATTACCCCGGACACCCTAGTGATAATACATCAGAGAAAATCAGCAGAAATAAAAACTCATAGACATGAAACAATATGAAATAAGAAACAGGCTAACCAAAACGGTCACCTTTCTGCATATATATAAAACCCGAACAGTTATCCTTTACAAGCCCAACTCACAACAGTACTACAGACCTCTAAGAGTTTTTATAACAACTACGACGGACGGGGCCCGCCATACCCTGAATGTACAAGTACTTACAATGACGGAATCTATACAAAGATAAGCCTCGGAGAAACAGAGCTTCCCAATGCGATCGTGATCCTATGAGCGAGATCAACAATCGGTGTACCTCTACTGCGGCATGACGCGGCCGAAGGAGGTCAATACAACAGTACCAAGTATGTGGCCCAAAATATCAGAATGAAATCATAACGATCATATAAAGCAGAGACATGTATGATAACCAAACTACGATTACCTGATATATTAGCAATATGTCAAGTCGTGACTCACGCCTCAAAGTCATCACTCAAATATAACCACGGGTCTCACGCCCGCAATATCAATCATGCGTGGAACTCCTTCCGCCACGGCGATCGTAAGTGTAATTTATAATCATGTGACGCGCCCGTGGCATCCTACCTCACTGTCGGCGTACACATATACAATACATATATATATATATATATTTATATCTCATGCCCGTGGAATCCCTCATCTCGGGTACATGACTTCATGGAGAGCTAATCCGTGGGGTAATAATCGTATATAACATGTCTTTGGCATCTCTCATCTCGGATACATGTCTTCATGGGGAGCTAGTCCATGGAGTAATAATCGTATATAACATGCCCGTGGCATCACTCATCTCAGGTACATGTCTTCATGGGGAGCTAGTCCATGGAGTAATAATCGTATATAACATGCCCGTGCAATCCCTCATCTCGGGTACATGTCTTCATGGGGAGCTAGTCCATAGAGTAATAATCGTATATAACATGCCCGTGGCATCCCTCATCTCGGGTACATGTCTTCATGGGGAGCTAGTCCATGGAGTAATAATCGTATAAAACCATGGTCGCATGCCCCGGAATCCCACATCGCAAGCATGTCCAAGGATTAATCACAATGGAAGCATACCCGTGGAAACCTCCGTCACTGTCGGTACGTCCAAGTAAATTCATTTTATGCCAACAAATCCGGGTTTTAACCCCAAAGTACTACATACTTTCATTCTTTCAAAAAGACCACTTTTTACGTAAAAGTCACACGATACCAATACTCGTAGTATCAAAACAAAGTAACTATCATTTTAAGTAAACCAAAACAATTTCCGTACCTTCTTTTTTAAATAAACCAAGACAAAACCATGCCTTCCTTTAAAACCAAATCAAAACAATACCATGCCTTCCTTTTAAACAAAAACACTTCTCCTTTTTAAAGTCAAGTAACAATATACTTTTCAAAATAGTTTAGGCTTCCTAACTTCAAATTCTCAAGTCTCTTCTCTTTTAGAAATCAAGTTTCCTACTTTGGAAATCAAGAAAATCAATACTTGTTTATAATGATCTTATTAAAGCAGTCATGATCTAGAAAATGTAATACAATTTTGTCTTATCTTAACTTCTATGCATATGGAGAATTCTACTCATTTTAATTTAATTGATTGTCGATACATTTTCTTTTATTAACGTTGCAATGGCTTGTTCGATACTTATTCACATTTTCGAAATCAAGATAACTTTATTCTTTTAAAGACCAAGTACCCATTACTCGCGAATGAGGTTACACAACTTTTTAACACAATTCAAGTCCTTAACATTTCATATCAAGTCACTTAACTCTAGAATCAAGTCAAGGACACAAAAAGGAAATCCAACTCCTTTAACACACGTGCGTCTACCGCACTATATATTTCACAAATAATCATGCTCAAGAGAATAGAAATAATCACATACCTCTTCGGCTTAATCCACTAGCCAAGTCGAATATGTCGCGCGTAGAATATCCACCTATAACAACCAAACACGTCTATCAACGTCTAGATCTCTTCGTAGAACATTTCTAAGTATAAGGTTCCTTATCCTACGGAAAATTGGGCAGCACCTCCACTGCATCTACTTACCTCTACCTTTTTCAAGGCCTGATATCAATGGCCAACATGCCACATTTAAGGCGCAATAATACAATAATTCAAAGGGGATTGCACGCCTAACTGGACGTGTAAAATTCTGCCCCACAATACACAATACAGTCTATTTCGTTTCAATCTTCTATCCACATATCATATACTCAATTATACACTACTACAACATGTAATCTCCAATTACAATAGAAGGACAAAGATCATTACCTCGATAAGCCCAAAATTTTCCAATGATTAAAAGTCGATCCTTAGGAATCTTAGCTCCAATTCTTTATGTTCCAATCCACTCCAAGCAACCCTTAGAAGTTCCTAACCAGCTTCTTGTCACGACCCGACCTCGGGCCCGCGACTGGTGCCTTACCCCGGGCACCCTAGTGATAAAACATCAGAGAAAATCAGCGGAAATAAAAACTTATAGACATGAAACAATATGAAATAAGAAACAGGCTAACCAAAACGGTCACCTTTATGCATATATATAAAACCCGAACAGTTATCATTTACAAGCCCAACTCACAACAGTACTACAGACCTCTAAGAGTTTTTATAACAACTACGACGGGACAGGGCCCCGCCATACCCCTGAATGTACAAGTACTTACAATGACAGGGAATCTATACCAAAAGATAAGTCTCCGGAGAAACAGAGCTTCCCAAATGCAGAACTATGATCCTATGAGCGAGGATCAACAACTGGTGTACCTCTACCTGCGGCATGAACGCGGCCGGCGAGGTCGATGCAACAGTACCAAGTATGAAATGAAAATATTGTAATGAAATCACATTTCATCATTTTTAAAAGACTATTTCGCAATCGATGCGATTATATCAAGATAGGGACGCGTGTCCTCAAAATCATCACTCACACATAACCGTGGGTCTCACGCGCCCATATCAATCGTGCGTGGAACTCCTTCCTCATCGGCGATACATGATGTAAAACAACACCCACGTGTGAACGAACACTAGATCACTGCTGCGTCGCCAAAACCTATCGGGCAAGTAGAATAACCAACTACCGGATCAAAAACTAGTCATAAAACATTACGGGCCAAGTGCGGAAGCAACTACGGATCAAAAACTAGTCACGAATCGGCGAGACAAGTATCTTAAGTCAACGCATGCGAGCCTACCGTCTCACGAGATATGGCCGAGGCAAGTATCTTAAGCTATCTACGAGCTGCCGATACACGAAATGACCAGACAAGTATCTAATGTGTATGCAGTAACCACGTGTACAAATCAAGCCCGTGATCGCCGTCATCTGCGGCAAGCTTCATGGATTAGCGGTCCATGGACTAATAACATAACCCGAATTCAACCCGCTAACGGCCGCGTGCCGGCATCTTACCTCCGTATAAGCATGGCCATGGAACCATCCTAGTGGACGCATACCCGTGGACCATCCATCTCGTCAGTATGTCCAAAAAAATAACAAGATAACACTCATAGTGGAAGCATACCCGTGGAACATCCAACGCGTCAGTATGTCCAAGCAATCAACCAGATAACCGGCCCTCCATCGAGAGACGCGGTAGCATAGAAATACAACACTTGCACAACAAAGGCTATCGCAACAAGCATAGGCAAGTTCAACGTACTTTTAGACTTTTATTAACATGTAAACTGATTCATCAATTTTATCATCTCCAAGTACTTTCATTTTATGCCAACAATCCGGGTTTTAACCCCAAAATACTATATACTTTTCATTCTTTCAAAAAGACCTCTTTTTACGTAAAAGCCACACGATACTAATACTCGTAGTATCAAAACACGTTTTCTTTTCAAATCAAATTACTACACCTTCAGAAAATCTTTACAAGGCCTTTAAAATCAAGTACTCTATACTTTTTAAACCAAGTTCTTTACATTTTTAAAACAACATCAAATATACTTTTAAAACCCAAGTAACTCACTTTTTTTAAAACAAGTAACCTATACTTTTAAATCAAGTTACTTCTCCTTTTCCGAAATCAAGTCGTTTATAAGTCAAGTCTCTTATCTTTCAAGATCAAGTCTCTTAACTTTCAAAACCAAATCTTTCTTTTATCTTCATAAAGTCGTTATAACTAACTTCCCATAAAGCCATTATAACACTTTATGTTTTAAACAAACCAAATTCATTTCACACACGTACGTCTACCGTACTATATAGTTCACAACAATCATGCTCAAGAGTATAGGAAGAATCACATACCTCTTCGGCTTAATCCACTAGCCAAGTCGAGTATGCCGCACGTAGAATATCCACCTATAACAACCAAACACGCCTATCAACGTCTAGATCTCTTCGTAGAACATTTCTAAGTATAAGGTTCTTTATCCTACGGTAAATTGGGCAGCACTTCCCCTACATCTACTTACCTCCACTTTTTTCAAGGCCCGATATCAATAGCCAACATGCCACATTTAAGGCGCAGTAATACAACAACTAAAAGGGGATTACACGCCTAACTGGACGTGTAAAATTCTGCCCTACTATATACTAAACAGTCCATTTCTTTTCAATCTTCTTTCCACATATTATATACTCAACTATAAACTACTACAATATGTAATCTCCAATTACAATTGAAGGACAAAGATTATTACCTCGATAAGCCCAAAAATTTCCAATGATTTAAAAGTCGATCCTTAGGAATCTTAGCTCCAATTCCTTACGTTCCAATCCACTCCAAGCAACCCTTAGAAGTTCCTAACCAACTTCTCTTCAAGATCCAACTCCAAAAAGTGAAGAACACTTAGGTTCCAAACCTAGCAACTTTCGGCCAAGGTGGGTTTTTAAGGCTAGGGGTGTGAAATCTTTTCTAACACTTGGTTCAAAATCTTCCTAACACCTTA
Organism: Przewalskia tangutica; assembly: GCA_029844215.1. Taxonomy (NCBI): domain Eukaryota; kingdom Viridiplantae; phylum Streptophyta; class Magnoliopsida; order Solanales; family Solanaceae; genus Przewalskia; species Przewalskia tangutica. The sequence goes on from CM056725.1 coordinate 81,072,107, forward strand.
AGGAAGAACACTTAAAAGTTTAAGGATTTTTGAACAACTTTTGGTTATTTCTAAGGCCTATTGCCGAGAGCTCTATCAAAGGGATGGAGTATTTTGTGTCTTGAAAATTAATTCAAGTGTGGATGAAGAAGTCTTGAAACAAGGGTCTATTTATAAGACAATCAAGGGCTAGGATGCAAGCAAGTGTGTGGTTTAGATTGGGGACATGTGTGTGTGGGCCCCACAAACCACATGTTCCACAAAAAACTTGAGACAAGTGGCTTGCCACTTGTCTCACCATTTCGGCCAAGGGCCACTTGGCACAAGATTTCGGCCATGTGCCACCTAAGGGGTGACACGTGTCGCCCTCCTATTCTTCCAAAATATTTCATCTCCCGAAAACATCCATAATGGCCAAAATCTCGAAAATAATGTGGGCCCCACAAAACCGTAAATTTTCCCCCTTGGGCCCCACGTGACCAAATCTGGAAATAAAATTCCATAATTCTAATATATTCCCAGAAGTCCGAATACCAAATCTGGGAATCCAATTCCCATTTACGAACCTTTTTCCTTCACAAAATCCGGAAAATTTTCCGTCGGAAAATCAAATCTTTCTTCCTTTCCAATCTTAATGTCGTATTCTCGTACGCACGTCCTCACATACATACCCTGGAACTACGGGGTGTAACATTCTTCCCCCCTTAGAAACATTCGTCCCGAATGTTCCTTCTAAGTCTCAAAAACACATGCGTCGGTATAGTCTTCACCACTATACTTACAAAACCAATTATGCCACACATGGTCATAATATAACGCACGCACAATAATTACATCCACGCCAACGAGTAATGACCTCTAACGTGCATAACGTCATAATAAGCTCTCACCCATGGTCTAAAGGATACTTTCTTCGCATCTTTACTTCACAAAATGATCACTTCCATTTTCTTAACACATGTTCGCTTCTTTTCTGACTCGTCGTACCCTTATAGTACACGTACCACATTTCCGTCATTGCTTAAGTTTTCAGCACTTTGGAGTTACCACCTCCAAACTTGGTCATTACTAGCTTCAATTTCCCTTAAGGCCATCCTCGGCCTTCACGATCCGATTCTGGTCGAACGCATCCACGAACTCGTACGATGGTTACCTAAACTTGGGCCTAGCACCCTCGTGACCCTATCACCTAGCGGGATCACCTCAAACCGACCCTACTTCAATCCGAGTTGCGGGTTGACCCGCGATTGGTCCTCAGCCCGACCCATGTTGCGCCAAACTCTTGTTCCCGGTCCGGAACATTCTCACTATTCAAGTCACGAAAACCTAGTGGTCTTCTTAGCTCAACTACCCACTTTCATTTCACACCACTCACGGACTTATCACACAAATATACCCCACGTATACTATGTATCTCGACAAAGATCAAAACGTAAAATCTTTTACTCAAGACGGTCTTGCATCTAAGGTCTCCACGTGTAATATTCTAAGACTCACACCTTCCATGTCCCCATACTTACCTTTTCAACTACCCATGTTTTCTAATCACAATTTACACAATGCTATCTGAACATAACACATAATATATAATCATCTTATCATGCATACTAATCTCTAGAGGGTTAAGAATATACCTGTATCTACTGCTTTACTTTCCCTTTGTCGCTCTAATCATAATCACCTTACTGCTGTGTGTAGCTATAGAAGGCGATGAACCAGCTACCGATCCCGAAGGATGAGTCTTAACATCTGTGCTACCTCTGGTCGGACAATTTCTCGCAAAATGACCCTGCTGGCCGCATGTAAAACAAGCCCTCTGAACACCATGACATTCCCCCTTATGGGGGCTACCACACTGGCCACACCGAGGTAGGGGTGGCTGCATCTGGCCAACACCCCTACTCCCCCTAAAACCTGAACCCTTGGAGCCCTGACCTGCTCCTGAATACCCTAGACGCTCTGAAGACTGTGGAGGATCACTCTGTACTGGCGGAGGCGCATAAATAACCTGCTGCTGAGGCGGTCCGCCTCGAAATTTATCAAAGGACCCTGCTGTCTTGGCCCTCTTATGATGATCTTAGTCCCTACGTCGGCCTCTACGTTCCTCAGTCCCCTGTGCATACGCCTATATGCGGGCAATGTCCATGCCCGACTGAAGAGCTACATCCGAGCAACCTTCTGCTAAGTAATCATCGAGCCCTGTGACATAGCGGTGCACTCTGTCCTCCATGTCTGCCACTAAAGCGGGGACGTACCGAGCCAATGAGTCAAAATCTACATTGTACTCCCGAACCGTCCGCCCGTTCTGCCTCAACATCAAAAATCTATCGGCCCGATCCCTCCTCATCTGCGGAGGCAATAAATGGCTAAGAAACGCCTCTGAGAACTCGTCCCAAACAGCTGGAAGCGCATGCTCCCCCCGGGATAGTTTCCATGAATCAAACCAGTCGACTGCAGTATCACGCAGCCGATGTGAACCCAATACCACCGACTCTGTCTCCGAGGCCTTGATCACTCTCATGATCTGCTGCAACTGTCGGATAAACTCCTGAGGATCATCCTCAGTCCTCGACCCATAGAACTCTGGTGGACTGCAACTCAAAAAGTCCCGAAGTCTCAAACTATCCGATCTAGGGTGAACTACGGGTACAACCGAAACCGCTGCCTCCTGTCTGTCTTCATGCCTCGCCATGATCCTGGCTAGTAACTGGGCCATCTCCTTGTAACTCATATCCTCCCCTCCTGGCTGTGGGACTGGAGGCTCGTGTGTGTGGCCTCGGTAGCTCTTGTTCTTTGCTCTAAACTCTGTTGAAATTTGGCGTCGTAGAATTCGCCGTCTGTAGCACCACCTCAGGTAAATACTGGGCCTGTTCCCTCGCAACCCTCTTTGCCCTACTCGCATCTCTCTCTCCTGCCTTTCCCTCATGTGTCATGGTTGCCTTGCGTAGAGGCATAACTGGTACATAAGAATACGTCAGAGGGAGTCCAACTTATAACACAGCTCTAAGGCATGATCTCAGAGTGAGAAGAATGGAAACTAATCCTAAATATCCTATAGCCTCCTGATTATAGGTGTGGTGCACAACACGCCGATAATCAAGACTCTACTAGATACGGTCTGTAGACACTTTCCGAGGATTAACTGTTCTGATACCACTTTTGTCACGACCCGACCTCGGGCCCGCGACTGGAGCCTTACCCCGGGCACCCTAGTGATAAAACATCAGAGCAAATCAGCGGAAATAAAAACTTATAGACATGAAACAATATGAAATAAGAAACAGGCTAACCAAAACGGTCACATTTCTGCATATATATAAAACCCAAACAATTATCCTTTACAAGCCCAACTCACAGCGATTACTGCACCTCTAAGAGTTTTATAACAACTACGACGGGACGGGGCCGTCGTACCCTGAATGTACAAGTACTTACAATGACGGGGAATCTATACAAAAGATAAACCTCGAGAAAGCAGGCTTCCCGAATGCGAAATGTGATCCTATGGCGAGGATCAACAATCGGTGTACCTACACTGCGGCGTGAGCGGCCCGAAGAGTCGATAACAGTACCAAGTATGTGAAACTGAAAATACTGTAATGAAATCACATTTCATCATTTTAAAAGACCATTTCGCAATCGATGTGATTATATCAAGATAGGGACGCATGTCCTCAAAATCATCACTCACACATAACCATGGGTCTCACGCCCATAATATCAATCGTGCCCGTGGAACTCCTTCCTCACTGCCGGCAGTACATGATGTAAAACAACACCCACATGTGAACCTGAACACTAGATCCTGCCTGCGTCATAAAACCGATCGGGCCAAGTAGAATAGCCAACTACCAGGTCAAAAAACTTTACGGGCCAAGTACGGAAGCCAACTACCAGATCCAAAAACTAGTCACGCAACTGACCGAGGCAAGTATCTTAAGCCAACGTACCAGAGTCTACCGTCTCACGAGATATGACCGAGGCAAGTATCTTAAGCTATCTACCAGAGTCTGTCGATACACGAGAAATGACCAGGACAAGTATCTAAAGTGTGTATGTAACCACATGTACAAATCAAGCCCGTGATCGCTCGTCACTGCGGCAAGCTTTATGGATTAACGGTCCATGGACTAATAACATAACCCGAGAATTCAACCGCGCAATGGCGCGTGCGCCGGCATCTTACCTCGGTATAAGCAGCGTGACCGTGGAACCATCCTAGTGGGCCGCATGCGGTGGACCATCCATCTCGGTATGTCGAAGGAAATAACAAGATAACACTCATAGTGGAAGCATACCCGTGGACCATCCAACGCGTTAGTATGTCCAAGCAATCAACCAGATAACCGGCCCTCCATCGAGAGACGCGGTAGCATAGAAATACAACACTTGCACAACAAAGGCTATCACAACAAGCATAAGCAAGTTCAACGTACTTTTAGACTTTTATTAACGTATGGCGATTCATCAATTTTATCAACTCCAAGTACTTTCATTTTATGCCAACAATTCGGGTTTTAACCCCAAAATACTATATACTTTTCATTCTTTCAAAAAGACCTCTTTTTACGTAAAAGCCACACGATACTAATACTCGTAGTATCAAAACACGTTTTCTTTTCAAACCAAATTACTACACCTTCAGAAAATCTTTACAAGGCCTTTAAAATCAAGTACTCTATACTTTTTAAACCAAGTGCTTTACATTTTTAAAACAACATCAAATATAATTTTAAAATCCAAGTAACTCACTCTTTTTAAAACAAGTAACCTATACTTTTAACTCAAGTTACTTCTCCTTTTCCGAAATCAAGTCGTTTATAAGTCAAGTCTCTTAACTTTCAAAACCAAATCTTTCTTTTATCTTCATAAAGTCGTTATAACTAACTTTCCATAAAGCCATTATAACACTTTATGTTTTAAACAAACCAAATTCATTTCACACACGTACGTCTACCGTACTATATAGTTCACAACAATCATGCTCAAGAGTATAGGAAGAATCACATACCTCTTCGGCTTAATCCACTAGCCAAGTCGAGTATGCCGCGCGTAGAATATCCACCTATAACAACCAAACATGCCTATCAACGTCTAGATCTCTTCGTAGAACATTTCTAAGTATAAGGTTACTTATCCTACGGTAAATTGGGCAGCACTTCCCCTGCATCTACTTACTTCCACTTTTTTCAAGGCCCGATATCAATAGCCAACATGCCACATTTAAGGCGCAGTAATACAACAACTAAAAGGGGATTACATGCCTAACTGGACGTGTAAAATTTTGTTCTACTATATACTAAACAGTCCATTTCTTTTCAATCTTCTTTCCACATATTATATACTCAACTATAAACTACTACAATATGTAATCTCCAATTACAATTGAAGGACAAAGATTATTACCTCGATAAGCCCAAAAATTTCCAATGATTTAAAAGTCGATCCTTAGGAATCTTAGCTCCAATTCCTTACGTTCCAATCCACTCCAAGCAACCCTTAGAAGTTCCTAACCAACTTCTCTTCAAGATCCAACTCCAAAAAGTGAAGAACACTTAGGTTCCAAACCTAGCAACTTTCGGCCAAGGTGGGTTTTTAAGGCTAGGGGTGTGAAATCTTTTCTAACACTTGGTTCACAATCTTCCTAACATCTTAAGGAAGAACACTTAAAAGTTTAAGGATTTTTGAACAACTTTTGGTTATTGCTAAGGCCTATTGCCGAGAGCTCTATCAAAGGGATGGAGTATTTTGTGTCTTGAAAATTAATTTAAGTGTGGATGAAGAATTCTTGCAACAAGGGTCTATTTATAAGACAATCAAGGGCTAGGATGCAAGCAAGTGTGTGGTTTAGATTGGGGACATGTGTGTGTGGGCCCCACAAACCACATGTTCCACAAAAAACTTGAGACAAGTGGCTTGCCACTAAGCCACTTGTCTCACCATTTCGGCCAAGGGCCACTTGGCACAAGATTTCGGCCATGTGCCACCTAAGGGGGTGACACGTGTCGCCCTCCTATTCGTCCAAAATATTTCATCTCCCGAAAACATCCATAATGGCCAAAATCTCGAAAATAATGTGGGCCCCACAAAACCGCCACCTGACCAAATCTGGAAATAAAATTCCATAATTCTAATATATTCCCAGAAGTCCGAATACCAAATCTGGGAATCCAATTCTCATTTACGAACCTTTTTCCTTCACAAAATCCGGAAAATTTTCCATCAGAAAATCAAATCTTTCGTACGCACGTCCTCACATACATACCCTGGAACTACGGGGTGTAACACTTCTCTTCAAGATTCAACTCCAAAAAGTGAAGAACACTTAGGTTCTAAATATGACAACTTTCGGCCAAGGGGTTCTTTAAAGGCTAGGGGTGTGAAATCTTGTCTAACTCTTGGTTCACAATCTTCCTAACACCTTAAGGAAGAACACTTAAAAATTTAAGAATTATTGGACAAATCTTGCTCAAGAAAATGGGGCTTGGCCGAGAGCAACAAGAAAGAAGAGAGTATTTCAAGTCTTGGAAATTATCTAAGTGTTGGATGAAATCTTGCAACAAGGGGTGTATTTATAGGGAAATCAAGGGCTAGGATGCAAGCAAGTGTGTGGTTTAGATTGGGGACATGTGTGTGTGGGCCCCACAAACCACATGTTCCACAAAAACTTGAGACAAGTGGCTTGCCACTTGTCTCACCATTTCAGCCAAGGCCACTTGTCCACAAGATTTCGGCCAACATGGCCACATGGGGGTGACACGTGTCGCCCTCCTATCGTCCAAAATATTTCATCTCCCAAAAAACATTCATAATAGCCAAAATCTCGAAAACAAAGTGGGCCCCACAAAAATCGTAAATTTCTCCCGTGGGCCCCACGTGACCAATTCCAGAAAATAAAATCCATAATTCTCTAATATTCCAAGAAGTTCAAATACCAAATCTGGGAATTCAATTCCCATTTATGAACTTTTTTCCTTCACAAAATCCGGAAAATTTTCCGTCGGAAAATCAAATCTTTCTTCTTTTCCAATCTTAATATCGTATTCTCGTACGTACGTCCTCACATACATACTCTGGAACTACGGGGTGTAACAATTCACCAAATGGAAAATCATGCCAAATACGGGATTTTCAAATCCAAAATCCAGTTTACCTTGACTGCTCAAACCATTTCTCCACTTCCAAAGAACCCCAAATTGGCCAAACTAAACCCTAATTAGAATGCGGCCATGTCTGAGGAATATAATATTTTAACTAAGTAGCATACTTGGGATCTAGTACCTAGACCATAGGGGGTGAATGTGATCAGATGTTTGTGGATTTTTCGTCACAAATTCAGATACAGTAGTTATTTGGAGCGCTACAAGGCAAGACTTATGGAAAATAGTATTAATCAGTAGTAGGGCATTGATTGTGGTGATACTTTTAGCCCGGTTGTTAAATCGGCTACGATTCATACTGTTCTTAGTATTGCTATGGGTAAAAAGTGACCGATTCATCAGCTGGATGTCAAGAACGCATTTTTTCATGGGGATTTGAAAGAAACTGTGTATATGCATCAGCCACCTGGGTTTGTTCATCGTGCAGTTCCTCAGTATGTCTGCCGTCTCAGAAAGTCACTCTATGGCATAAAACAGGCACCTCGTGCTTGGTATGATCGCTTTTCAATGTATATTATGCAGACTGGGTTTATTTGCAACAGGTGTGACACATCTCTGTTCATTTTTCATCATGGTAGTAACATTGCTTACTTATATTATATGTGAATGACATTGTTCTCACTGCCTCCTTTGAAGAATTGAAAAATGACATTATTGCTCTCCTCAAAACTGAATTTGCTATGACTGATTTGGGCAAGCTGAGCTACTTCTTGGTTATATCAATTACTAGATCTGCAGATACTATATTCCTTAGTCAGGGAAAGTATGCATAGGAAATTGTTTTCAGAGCTAAGATGTCGAATTGCAAAGCTACGCCTACTCCGGTTGATTCGAAATCTAAGCTCAGTGCTTCTAAGGGTGATCCAGTGTCCGATCCTACTCTCTATCGGAGTCTTGCAGGTTCTCTTCAGTACCTCACCTTTATCAGGCTCAACATCACATATGTCGTTCAACAAGTGTGTCTGTCCATGCATGCTTCGAGGGAACCCCATTTTGTTGCTCTTAAGCGTATTATCAAATACATTAAGGGTACTCCTGAATATGGGTTGCATCTCTACTCATCCGCTCCGACCAGGTTGCTTTCTTACACATATGCCGATTGGGCAGGATGCCTGGACACGCGACGCTCTACTTCAGGCTATTGTGTGTTTTTAGGGGATAATCTTATCTCTTGGTCTGTCAAGCGACAAACCACTTTATCTCGCTCCAGTGCTGAAGTAAAGTATATGGGTGTTGCTAATGTAGTTGTTGAGATCTGTTGGCTCTGAAATATTCTCTTGGAGCTCAGTTGTCCACTGCGTAAGGCGTCTATAGTATATTGTGATAACATATATGCTATATATATGTCTCATAATCCGGTCTAGCATCAGCGGACCAAACATATTGAAATGGATATTCATTTTGTCCGTGAGAAGGTAACACTTGGTCTAGTCAAAATATTGCATATGTCCTCCTCCTATCAGTATGCAGACATCTTCACAAAAAGGGCTACCCAGACAGTTGTTCATAGACTTCAGATTCAGCCAGAGCGTTCGGTCTCCTCCCGCTCCGTCTGAGGGGGAGTATTAGCGAATATTCTTCAAATATTTACTGTATATATTATATTTATTATTGTCATGTATTTAAGGCAATTTAAGATTCTTACTCTATTAGGAATCACTTTTGTACAACTATATATATTATGATTAAAAATAAATCCCTAAGAGAAATTATTCCAATATCTTACACATATATCTCCATATCTTTATGCCCAGATCTGGAATGGAGGATGCAACAACAATTTCACTAGAAAGGCGACAACAATGTTGTTGGAAAATACCTTAGCCGGTCGGAAAAGAATCAGACCCCTTTTTTTCTTCGCTCCCGACAGATACATACGTACTTCAAATATAAAAATTATATAATGTTATACATTTATATTCAATGTATAATCATTGATTATACACTAAGTATATATACTTATACACAATGTATAATCATTGATTATACACTAGAGTATATACTTATACACTCTTTATACGACATGTATATTCAATGTGTTATCGGTGTATAATCATCAATTATACACTTGAGTGTGTATTATACTTATTATCGTTGTGTATACACAAGATATATTATGCATATGTACTGATTATACATTATTTTCCATCAAAAAAGCAACTGGTAGCACCATCAACCAAGACCTACATAGTCACCATCTCCACTTACCAAACAACTACACCAGTAAAAAAAAGTGAAAATAGTCTTTCAGATCTACATGATGAAGTAAGAGGTAGATGTGCTATGGTGTAGTTGCTCCCTTGCCGGTGAAGAGAAGCTTTTGGCATCTGTTGCATTCAAAAGTCTAGGCTTAGATAATAAATTAAAAGTTATTTTCGGCTTAATTAATGCACTACTATGTATTGTGATTAACCGGCTAAAAAGGTAAAAGCATTATTATCCAGCGGTAAAAAAAAAGAATGAGGCAATTTTAAGTTTGTTTCTAATATGGGCAGCCAGTTCAGTTAATTACTGGTTCTATCAATTTTATACCAATAATCTCTTGAATTTGTTCCAATTGGAAGAGTTGAAATACAAAATAGGGTAGTTCGCACAACAGATGTTGAGATGGCCGAGTTGGTCTAAGGCGCCAGATTAAGGTTCTGGTCCGAAAGGGCGTGGGTTCAAATCCCACTCTCAACACATCAACAATTCTTTTCTTGCTTTAGATGAAAAGAGGATAAGGTTTCCTTTTACCAGGTCTAATTTTGGAATATTTTTTACCATTCATTTTTTTCATTTATATTTTTCTGTTTGAACAATTTACCAATGCACGACATTTTTCATTGCCACTGTCAACTTCAACCCTATACTTAACAAATACGAGAAACTGCCTCTTCACTATATGCATGCTAGAATTGAACCAGTAAGTACTTTTGCATATATACAGGGGTGGTAAAATTAGCCCAAACTCAAATGACCCGTCCAAGATTTTATGAATTTGAGCAATAGTGATTTTGATGATGAATTGGTTTGGGTTAGCAGTTAATGTCATCATAAATCAATGTTTAAATGGCGTGATGATGCAAACTCACCCATCAAAATACTTAGTTTTAATGATTAGAGTTCCACTCTAGATTAAAAAATTTATTTATAAATAATACTATTATCCATAACTAAGTATATTAAGTATATTGATGCACAAACTTGATCCATCAATATAATTTTTTCGTTCCTCTCCCCCCGTCCCTACCCCCACCTACCGCCCTACCCCCTCCACATTCTCAAATTTTTATTTTATATTTCTTTACTTTTATACCCCTCTGTGCCATAACCCCCGCCCCTACCTCCCTACCACATTCTCAAATTTCTATTTTATATTTTTACTTTGATAAATAATTTATAAAAATATGATTTTACCCCCGCCTACCACATTCTCAAATTTCTATTTTATATTTTTAACTTTTATAAACAATTTATAAAAATATGATTCCCCCCCCCTACCTCCCCTACCACATTCTCAAATTTCTATTTTATATTTTTTTACGTTTATAAATAATTTATAAAAATATGATTTTTTCTTATCTCCCGTCCCTACCCCTCTGCTCTACCACATTCTCAAATTTCTATTTTATATTTGATTTTACTTTTATAAATACTTTATAAAAATGATTTTTTCTTACCTTCACCCCCACCCTACCCCACCTCCTACAGAATACCCGACTTATCAATTTATCCGGTAAACTACTAGGGCTCATGTAGCACATCTTTGGATTAATCGTATTCGGGAGATAATGAACCTATTTAAAGTGGCCCATTTCGCACTGCAGAATCCCACCATATCACATTCTCAAATTTCTAATTTATATATTTTTACTTTTATAAACAATTTATTAAAAAAATATGATTTTTTTCTTACCTCCCCCCCCCTCCCCGCCCTACCACCCACCTCCCGCCCTACCCCCTCTGTCCTACCACATTCTTAAATTTCTATTTTCTATTTTTTTACTTTCATAAATAATTTATAAAAAATATGAATTTTTTTCTTACCCCGCCCCTATCCACACCTACCCCTTCCACCCCACTCCATCATCAAATTTCTATTTTATATTTTTTTTGCTTTTATAAAAAATAAAAAAATTCTTTAAAATATTATTCTTATTTTAAAAAATAAAGATATGAAAAAATCAAATATCATACAAAATAAAATAACATCATAGAAGGTAAGTTTGAATTTTGTAAAAGTAATGAGTCAAGTTGGGCAATATGGGTTATGACCGATCATTTTAGTTCATCTTAACCCGTCCATCTTAGCCATGTAAGTTTTGAGCGGGTTGGACATTGACTCATCTACCGCTTCAACCCATCTTGACCCGCCCAACTTCAGCCCACACGGCCCATCTTCCATCCCTACCTATATATTATGTATTCGTACAACAACATACCCAGTGTAATATAAAAACCTTTAGTCCAGAACCTAATCTATTGGTCCCATAATTATTGTATATTAACTTGAAATCAATGTAGTGAGTCATAAACTTAAAACGGGGATCCGCCCGTGAGTCTTGACACAACTATACAAGATTTATTCTTCCGAACCATCATGTTCAATGAAATTAATTTCTTTCAAAAGGAAGATCTATGGTTTTGTACTCGTTTCTCCTAAGTATTTAACTTGTATGCCAATTCATCAAGAAATCTAGCAAGCACATGAGAATATGAGACTATTCTAATCATGCCTCACCTCACTTTTAGTTAGTATCTGATCGGTGTAAAATAATACAAACATCTAGAATAATTAATATGTTTTCGGGACTGTTCAGTATGATATCATCAATATCTTACCTACAAAGCAAAGATACACCATCAATATATGATAAGTCACACTATTTAAAATTTTGGTGATTGTCAAACATCTTCAAGGAACCAGATAGGGACCAGATGTAATCAATTCTTTAGTGATTGTGCTCTACAGCTGTAAAAGTTGTTGCACTGTACCAACTGGCAGAAGTGCAGCAGCACAACTACAAATCTGCTAGGTCAAACGATGTAATGTATCTCTCACATGCTCTCATATATAAACAACATGTTACAAGTGAAAGTTTACCACTTGAAAAACCTAGAAATATATTTCTCTCAAGTTTCAGCCGCCGCTCTCAAGTTTCTCTCAAGAATAAAGTTACAACAAACTCAAGGACCAGATCCCAAACACTGAAGATGTCTTAAGTCCTTAGTTTATTGTGTCTTTGTCTTTTGTCCTTTAACTTATAAATCTACTCTTCTTGTTAGAAGTTGTTATACATTGTTTGGTTTTTCTAAACCTGTGAGCCATTTGTTTTTACTATAGTTAGTCAATAGGTGTTCTTTGTAATAGAGGTAATGTAAATATCTTACAATAGAGTTGTTTTAAGGGGTGAGGGATTAAGAGTTTAATTCCTAGGTTGCGAGAGTTTATAATCTAAATATTGCTAAGTTATAGTGGAGTTTTGGGATATCCTATTGTGGTAGGTCATGATTTTTAAAACCTTGAGCAATGAGTTTTCCACGTAAATATCTTGTGTTATGTATTTTCCGTCTTTACTTAAGAAGAACATATAGAGAACCTGGTTCTCTACTCTGTATGATGAACTCGTATTTTACATAAATATACATAATATTTTGATCATGTGCATGGAGTTAATGCATGTCCTGATCCACGACTGATTGACATATTCAATATTTGATACAAGTATTTCATTAATGATGGTACAATAAATCTTCAAGGGTGGTTTTGTTACACCCCGTAGTTCCAGGGTATGAATGTGAGGACGTACGTACAAGAATACAACATTAATATTGGAAAGGAAGAAAGATGTGATTTTTCGACGGAAAAGTTTCCGGATTTTGTGAAGGAAAAAGGTTCGTTAATGGGAATTGGATTCCCAGATTTGGTATTTGGACTTCTTGGATTATAATAAAATTATGGAATTTTATTTCCGGATTTGGTCACGTGGGGCCCACGGGGAAAATTTACGGTTTTGTGGGGCCCACTTTGTTTTCGAAATTTTAGTTATATTGGATATTATCGGAAGATGAAATATTTTGGTCGAGTAGGAGGGCGACATGTGTCACCCCCTAGGTGGCACATGGCCGAAATGGGGTGTCATGTGTCCTTGGCCGAAATGGCCCTACAAGTGGCAAGCCACTTGTCTTGAATTTTGTGTGGACATGTAGTGGGTGGGACCCACACACACTTGTCCCCAAATCTCACCACACACTTGTCTTGATCTTGGCCTTTGATTTCTCTATAAATACCCCCCCTTAAGTTGCAAGACTTCATCATCCACACTTGAGTTTTTCCAAGGCAAAAATACTCCCTCCCTTTTGTAGTGTTCTCGTCCACCCCCTACTTTGTGTAGGGAAACACTTCAATTGTTGTTGTATAAATCCCAAATACCTTAGCCTAGTGTCCCTAATAGTTTTCTAAAGTAATTCCAACATAAGAGCCCAGAAATACTACTTTATTCCAATAGTCGCAAAATGAAACACTAGGAAAATCTTCATAGCTTGGATGAAGTGTTAAGAGAAGTTGTTTAGAAACTTCTAAGGGTTGCTTGGAGCGGATTGGAGCGTAAGGAATAGGAGCTAAACGTTGCTCAGGATCGACTTATAAATCTTGGATAATTTTGGGCTTATCGAGGTAATGATCTATGTCCTTCTATTGTAATTGGAAATTACATATTGTAGTAGTTTATAATTGAGTAAGATATTTGGAAGGATGAAGAACCATAGTTAGTTGCATTAATAAGTAATATAAGTGGATAATTGAGGAGACGTGGAAGCCCTATTTCCATCATGACTGAAGTAAACACATAGTTAATTAGTCTTTATAATTGTTAGTTATAATCAACAAACTCAAATATCGGTCACCAAATAGATAACAAAGAATAGAAGTTGGTACTTGAACACTAATCCCTGAGGACGATAACTCGATCTTCAAGACTATATTACTTGACTCGACAACGTGCACTTGCGTTAAAGTGTGTGCATTAAATCGCGCATCAAGTTTTTGGCGCCGTTGCCGGGGATTGGCGTAGTTCAATATCAATTTTATCTATTCTTAATTTCTAATTTGGTTTTTATTATTTTTATTACGTTTTTTTTTAATTTTTTTTCTTGAGAATCAGTTGCCGTGATCCGTTGTTGGTTTTGATTCATCTCAGGAATCCGGAAGACATGGATTACTACTATCAATATGATAAAGCTCCAACCCCACAATAAACGAGGGAGGAGTTACGAGCAACCATACTCAGTTTGACTAGGTATCAAACTTAGTTCATGGACGAAACGAGAATGTCCTTGAAGAAGTTGGAAACGCAAATAGGACAACTCGCGGTCATGTTGAACAGCGAAATGCAAGAAAAGCAATCTGCACCTGTGGGAGGCAATATGAAGCACAATGTCAGGCGATTGACCTGAAGAATGCCGAATCAATGGAGATGGAAAGTTCGCGAGATAGCATGGCGCTGTGTGTGATGGCGCGCGGCGCGAAGACTACGGGACAAGCGAGGTTTGGCCTTGCCGCGAAGCGCATGGCGCCAGAGCCCGTGAAAAGTTGGTGGAAGCTGTTGTGAACGCACCCCAGGTAAAGATACCATATCCCCAGAGGCTAAAAACATGTGCTCTTGACAAACAATTCTCTAAATTTGTGAAAGTTCTCAAACAATTGCAACTCAATATCCCGTTTGCTGAAGCACTAGAGCAGATGCCGAGCTATGTAAAGTTCATGAAGGATATTCTTAGCAAAAAGAGGAGGATAGAGGACTACGAAACAGTGGTATTGACTGAAGAATGTAGTGCCATCCTACAGAGAAAACTACCTCAGAAATTACAAGATCCAGGGAGTTTCACCATACCATGCACCATTGGAAAGTTTGAATGTCAGCAAGCATTGTGCGATCTGGGGGCAGGCATAAATCTGATGCCTTATCTAGTTTTCTGCAAACTTGGAATGGGAGAAGTCAAACCTACAAACATCATTTTGCAGTTAGTTGACCGCTCCATAGTCCATCCTAGAGGAGTCATCGAGGATGTATTGGTGAAGGTGGACAAGTTCATTTTTCCCGCTGATTTCGTTATCTTAGACATAAAAGATAACGACATAATCCCCATCATACTTGGCAGACCCTTCTTAGCCACAGGACAGGCTCTTATCGATGTTCACAAAGGGGAGTTGAAGCTTCGGGTGGAAGAAGAAGAGGTGATCTTCAATGTTTTTCGGGCAGCAACTTTTCCAGATGCCAATGATAACTGCTCGGCCATTGAGATTATCGAAGATGCAGTGTCGGCCAAAGGGTTCAGAAATGAGGATACGCTTGAAGAAGTACTGACCAAATGGGATGATAGTAGTGGAAGCGACCCAAGGCTGGTGGAGTATGGAAATTGGATAAATGCTTATGAGAAATGGGATAGGAGGAGGTATGAAGAGCTTGGGCAGATGTTAGAAAGATCAATACCATCCACAGAGAAGGCTCCAGAGTTAGAGTTAAAAATCCTACCCAATCATTTACAATACCAATATCTAGGTGAAGATAAAACCTTACCAGTGATCATTTCATGCCATCTATCCACAGCAGAGACTGATAAGCTACTGAGAGTGCTGAGGGCTCACAAGCGTGCCATTGGATGGACATTAGCAGACATAAGAGGGATAAGTCCGTCAACAGTAATGCATAAGATCCGGCTAGATGAGGAGAGCAGACCATCCATCGAGGCACAAAGGCGACTAAACTCAAACATGAAAGAGGTAGTCAGAAAGGAAATCCTGAAATGGCTCGATGCGGGAGTAATTTATCCTATATCTGACAGCGCATGGGTGAGTCCAGTACAAGTGGTACCCAAAAATGGTGGAATGACAGTGGTGATCAACGAAAGGAACGAGCTCATTCCTTCTAGAACAGTTACTGGATGGAGAATCTGCATTGACTATCGCAAGTTGAACAAGGCAACTAGAAAAGACCACTTCCCGTTGCCATTTCTAGATCAGATGTTGGATAGACTTGCGGGGCATAACTATTATTGTTTTCTGGATGGTTACTCAGGGTATCATCAGATTGCAATAGCACCAGAAGATCAGGAAAAGACAACATTCACCTGCCCTTTTGGTACATTTGCGTTCAGAAGGATGCCATTCGGGCTTTGCAATGCACCTGCAACCTTTCAGAGGTGTATGATGGCAATTTTCTCAGACATGGTGGAGAGGACTATAGAGATCTTTATGGATGATTTTTCGGTCTTTGGAGCATCGTTCGATGAATGTTTGAGGCACTTAGAAGCAGTGTTGAGCCGATGTGAAGAATCTAACCTTGTGCTAAACTGGGAGAAGTATCATTTCATGGTAACAGAAGGGATTGTCCTGGGACACAAAATATCAAACCAAGGTATTGAGGTAGACAAAGCAAAAATTTCAGTAATCGAAAATCTCCCACCTCCAGTATCAACAAAAGGAGTCAGAAGTTTCCTTGGGCATGCGGGTTTCTATAGAAGATTCATCAAGGATTTTTCAAAGGTTTCAAAACCCCTTTCCACATTGCTAATAACGGGGGTTGCTTTTGACTTCAATAAGGAATGCTTGACCGCTTTTCAGACACTCAATGAGAAGTTTATTTCAGCACCCATAGTCATTGCACCAAACTGGGAGCTCCCATTTGAACTTATGTGCGATGCAAGCGATTATGCATTGGGAGCAGTGCTTGGACAGAGAATCGACAAGGTATTTAGATCCATTTACTATGCTAGTAAAACTCTGAATGACGCACAGTTAAATTACGCGACTACAGAAAAAGAATTACTAGCAATAGTGTATGCATTTGAGAAATTTAGGCCATACTTGATTGGAAATAAGGTGATAGTATACACTGACCATTCTTCCATAAAGTACTTGATGACAAAGAAGGATGCAAAACCTCGCCTCATTCGATGGGTCTTGCTACTACAAGAATTCGACGTGGAAATTCGTGACAAGAAAGGGACAGAGAATTCGATTGCGGACCCACTTGTCAAGGCCGAGAACACAGAGCGAACACCAAGGATGTGCGGATAAATGATCACTTTCGGACGAGCATTTGTTTAGTAAGTGCGAATTTTAATTTACCTTGGTACGCTGATTTTGTTAATTTTCTTGCAGCTAAGGTACTACCCCCATAATTGACAAGACAGCAAGTGAAGAGGTTTTACTCCGAAGTAAAACACTACTATTGGGAGGAGCCGATGTTATACAAACACTGTGCCGATCAAGTCATCAGCGATGTATACGGAGGAGGAGATGCACGATTCTCACTCATTGCCATACCCCACGCGGTGGACACTCAGGGCATCAAGAACGGCAAATGCTGCCAGCGGGTTCTATTGGCCAACACTTTTTAAGGATGCCCATGCCTTTGTGAAGAGATGTGATAGTTATCAGAGAACAGGGAACATTTCAAGACGAAATGAAATGCCTTCGCAAGGGATATTGGAAGTGGAACTATTTGATGTGTGGGGAATCGATTTCATGGGTCCATTCCCGCCGTCCTTTGGAAATCAATATATCCTTCTGGCAGTGGACTATGTGTCCAAATAGGTAGAAGCAATAGCCACAAAATAAAACGACAATAAGACTGTTCAAAGATTCCTTCAAAAGAATATTTTTACAAGGTTCAGACTCAGGCGCATCATCGATGTGAAGGAAGTCAATTTTGCAACAAGCAGCTGAATTTATTGCTTTCCCGATATGGAGTCTACCACGCACAACCGCCTACCACCTCGGCGAATGGGCAAGCAGAAGTGTCAAATAGGGAAGTGAAGAGCATAATGGAAAAGACGGTGAATGGCTCAAGGAAGGATTGGTCTATCAAACTGGATGACGCACTGTGGGCATACATAACAGCATTCAAAACACCAATAGGAATGTCACCATATAAGTTAGTTTTTGGTAAGGCATGTCACTTGCCAGTAGAGTTGGAACATAGAGCGTATTGGGCAATGAGGAAGCTAAACATGGATGTCAAAGAAGCAGGGCAGAAGAGGCTACTACAGCTGAACGAGTTGGATGAATTCAGGCACAACGCCTATGAGAATGCAAAGATCTACAAGGAACGAACGAAAGTATGGCACGACAAGAGGTTGATACCAAAAGACATCCAAGAAGGACAATAAGTGCTTTTATTCAACTCAAGGTTAAAACTGTTTCCAGGAAAGTTAAAATCGCATTGGACAGGACCATACACGGTGGTAAGAGTATTCCCATATGGTGCAGTTGAAATAAAAGGGAGAGAGGGAGCCTCATTCAAGGTAAACGGACAGAGGTTAAAACCATATTTGATCAATGAAATGGAATATATGAACTTAGTAACCTCTCTCACCCTAAAATGATAAGAAACTTGCGTCCGACTAAAAGACGTTAAAGACAGCGCTACTTGGGAGGCAACCCAAGGTATTTCAATTTTATTTACTTTAATGCAATTAGTCTTTACTTAGAACAGTCTCACGGAGGTAGTGCTATGTGTTGTGATGACAGGTGCAAGGCCAAGAACTTGGAGGGCGAAAACTGAAGATAAGCCAAGGATTTCCAGAAAATCGTGAGCCATGGCGCCAGAGCGGCGCGGCGCGAAAGATCGAGAAGAAGTCCAAAAGTTTGAGCGCCGCGGCCCCCATTTGCAGGGCCGCGGCGCCATGACGAAAAAATCTAAATTTTTGGACAACACCCTAATCCGACGGCCCTTTCTCCAAATCAAAAATCCTGAGCCCCTCTCCTCTCACGGGATTCAATGCATTATCCACCGCCACCGCCACCGCCACCATTTTAAACCAAGCTTGTAAGTGTCCTGTTTCTTTTGTCTTTGAGTTTTGCACACATTGGGGACAATGTGTGATTTAAGTTTGGGGGGGTGTCTTATTTGTGTCTTATTGTTCTAGTATGTTGAGTCTTTTGAATTGTTTTGTGTATTTTTGAGTCATAAAATTCTTCTTTTTGAGTCATAATTGGCTGTCAAAGATCATGCATGCTGTAGTTACTAGAAACACCTAGTGAAGTAAGGTGGAATAATGTAACGGAATTAGAAGCAACTATCTAAACACTTAGGTTAGATATGCCAAAAACTCATGAAATCTGTCTATTTGGAGTTCTTGATTGAACTGTGCATGATAAATGATTAAAACATATGTGTTATGATTGCTTGCTATTTGAGGCGAAATAGTTAGGATATGCATGTTAGGGAGATGACTCAGGCGTTTCTTTGTTAGCCAATTCTTACCACTCTTTTCTATTCCTGATATTAAAAAAATATCCCTAGTCAGCCCCATTGAGCCTAGAAATGAAACTTTTTCTTTGACACCCTATATTTCCATACTTGTGCCATAAGTAAAAATGTGAAATAGTTGGAATGAAATGTGTTAAAAAAGAGACAAAAAGAGCAAACAAGTTTGATGCACCCCAATAAAAAAATAATAAGAAATAGGCAAAAGCCTAAGTTTGGGGGTGCTTGTTATTATAATACACTTCACGCTCTCAAAACAAAAGAGGGGAAAGATAGATTTGAAGTGAAGAAAAGAAGTCAAAAGAAAAAGGGAAACATTGAAAAGCTAAAGAGTTTATGGTACACAAAAATGAGCCTAAATGCCTATTTTTTACCTACCCATGCCTAAGCCAACATTACAACCCTGAAAAGTCCTGAAGATCTCTTATATGCATATCCATGATTAGTGGAGAATAACAAGTAAAAATGCCATAGGATTTTTGAAATTAACATGCATGATTCAGTATTTTGACTTTCATTAAGCATGATAAAAATGAGTTTGCGAAATATCTAGCTTAATATGTTTAGAGTGCTAAAATTTCATGATATATGTTCCTGCATATTATTCTGCTAATCTTCATGTTTTTCTAAGTAACACCAATGCAGCAAAGTGATCAATGTCATTGAGTCTTTTATTTTTCTTTTACTTGAGTTTTTACTTCTTTCTTTTTGATCTTTGCTCGAGGGCGAGCAAAGGTTAAGTTTGGGGGTATTTGATCGATGTATTTTATATACACTTTTTGAGTCATTTTTAGTGAGTCTTTTGTCCCTTTTTGTACAAATACGTGTCGTCTCAGAATAAATTTTCTTTTTTTTGAGTCAAATTGGTTAAAATGGCTCTTTGGCGGAAAAGGAGCGAAAAGAGGGCAAAAGTGGAGGTTCCAGAGCTTAAAATGCGAGAAAGTGGCGAACCAGGCACGGATACGGGCCAGCGCCGCGGCGCCTCCAGCCAGCAGAACCAGGCGCCCCGGCGCCCAACATTCAGAGGCGTGCAGAAGTTCCAGCGCCGCGGCGCCTAATCTCCAGAACAACACAGAACTTCCGGCGCCGCGGCGCCAGTTTGCAGGGCCGCGGCGCCGACGCGGGAAAAATCAGGTTTTAGACGAAATTATGGGCCAGGCCTGAAGGAAAACCTTAAGGGCGGTTTGGAGGCTATAAAAAGAGAACCCTAGGCAGTTTTAAAGGGTTCCCTTCTTGCCAATTCACAACACATTCTTGGAGTTCAAGATTGGAGACCATTCTATTGTAATTTTCTTTCTTTCTTTTACTTTATTTCAGTTTTATGTTGGATATTGAATTAGTTCTTGTCATGTCTATGGCTAGGAACTAATTCTATTATAGGGCTTTCCATGTCAATTCACTTGAACCTTATTTTATGAATTAATGCATGTTTATGGTTGTTCTTCTTATTGTTGAGATTTATCCAATAGATGATTTGATTGCTTGGTAATTACTTGATAATTAATTATCATTATTTATATGATTTCTAATCAAACTTCGAAAGGAGGAGGTTGTGACTATGTTGTAGTTGGGTAGACATAGGTCGAATTGGGGATGGAAATACCTCAATTACTTGTGTAGCATTAATAAGGTTTTTTGTTCTTAATCCTCCTATAGAGTCATCCTTATCACCGAAAGGTAGAAAGGAGCGCTACTGGGGTTGAGTGTTTATATAGCCTTAACGGGAGTATAAAACGAATTAGTAAACCCGCTATCTCCAAAAGAAGAAGAACCATAGTTAGTTGCATTAATAAGTAATATAAGTGGATAGTTGAGGAGACGTGGAAGCCCTATATCCATCATCACTGAAGTAAACACATAGTTAATTAGTCTTTATAATTGTTAGTTATAATCAACAAACTCAAATATCGGTCACCAAATAGATAACAAAGAATAGAAGTTGGTACTTGAACACTAATCCCTGAGGACGATAACTCGGTCTTCAAGACTATATTACTTGACTCGACAACGTGCACGTGCACTTGCGTTAAAGTGTGTGCATTAAATTGCACATCAGTTATAGGTTGAAGTACTACGAGTAGCGTATTCTACTTGAAGGGTGGAAAAGGCTAGCAAGGGTATAGTACTTTGGAGCGTTTTGCTATTTGTCGATAATCGTCGCGAGGTATATGAACCTCTTCCTGTCCTTTCTAGCATGATTGTTGTGAACTATGTAGAACGGTAGACATACGTGTGCTAAACGAATTTGGTTGGTTTAAAACATAAAGTGTTATAATGGCTTTATGGGAAGTTAGTTATAACGACTTTATGTAGGTAAAAGAATGGTTTGTTGATTTTAAAAGATAAGAGACTTGACTTATATTTGACTTGATATGAAATGTTAAGAACTTGAATTGTGTTAAAAAGTGGTGAAACCTCATTCGTGAGTAATGAGTACTTGGTCTTTAAAAAAAGAATAAGTTATATTGATTTCGGAAATGGGAATAAGTATCGAACAAGTCATTGCAACGTTAATAAAGGAAAATGTAATGACAAATAATTATATTAAAACAAGTAGAATCCTCCATCTGCATAGAAGATAAGATAAGACAAAATTGTATTATATTTTATAGATCATGGATTCTTTAATAAGAATCATTATAAACAAGTATTGATCTTCTTAAATTCCAAAGTAAGGAACTTGATTTCTAAAAGAAAAGAGACTTGAGGAATTGAAGTGTTTTTGGTTTAAAAGGAAGGCATGGTTTTGTCTTAAATTGGTTTAAAAAGAAGGTATGAAAATTGATTTTGGTTTACTTAAAATGATAGTTACTCTATGTTTTTGATACTACGGGTATCGTGTGACCTTCGTAAAAGAAATGGATCTTTTTGAAAGAATTAAAGTACGTAGTACCTTGGGGTTAAAACCCGGATTTATTGTCATAAAATGAAAGTCTATGAGTACGGTGAACTTGCCTATGCTTGTTGTGATAGCCTTTGTTGTGCAAGTGTTTTGATTTTGTGCTCACAGTCTCTCTCGATGGGTAGGCTATCAGTTGATTGATGGACATACTGACACGATGGGTGGCCCACGGGTATGCTTCCACTATATTGATCCTTTTGGACTGTTACACCCAGTAGTTCCAGGGTATGTATGTGAGGACGTACGTACGAGAATACGACATAAAGATTGGAAAGGAAGAAAGATGTGATTTTTTGACGGAAAAGTTTCCGGATTTTGTGAAGGAAAAAGGTTCGTTAATGGGAATTAGATTCCCAGATTTGGTATTCGGACTTCTTGGAATATTAGAGAATTATGGATTTTATTTTGTGGATTTGGTCACGTGGGGCCCACGGGAGAAATTTACGGTTTTGTAGGGCCCACTTTGTTTTCGAGATTTTGGCCTTTATGGATATTTTCGGAAGATGAAATATTTTGGATGAGTAGGAGGGTGACACGTGTCACCCCCCTAGGTGGCTCTTGGCCGAAATCCTTATGACATGTGGCCAAGACAAGTGGCCAAGTCTTGCTAGATATTTTTGTGTAGGACAAGTGGCTTGTGCGGCCCACACACACTTGTCCCCAATCTCAATCACACACTTGCTTTCATCCTAGCCCTTGGTTGTCCTATATATGCACCCTTAGTTGATGAAATCTTCCACACTTAGGTTATTTCAAGACTTGAAAATATACTCTCTCTCTCCCTTACCTTGCTCTCGGCCATGGCCATGATTTGTGACCTAAACTTGTCCAATAATTCTTAAACTCTTAAGTGTTCTTCCCTAAGGTGTTAGGAAGATTGTGAACCAAGAGTTAGACAAGATTTCACACCCCTAGCCCCTAAATCACACCTTGGCCGAAACTTGTCACTTTTGGAACCTAAGTGTTCTTCACTTTTTGGAGTTGATTCTTGAAGAGGAGTTGGTTAGGAGATTCTACGGGTTGCTTGTAGCGGATTGGAACGTAAGGATTTGGAGCTAAACTTGATAAGGAGCGACTTTAAGTTCTTGGATATTTTTGGGCTTTTTGAGGTAATGATCTTAATCCTCTTTGTGATGTTGGATATTATATATGTTGGAAGTATATAAATGAGTATGAGATATGTGGAATGAAGTTTGGAAAGAATTGGAACTTGATAAGTTGCTAAAATGAAGTATTGGCAAGTAAGCCATCAAAATGGTAAAAACATATCTTACTTGTTGAAAGCTAATAACAAAGTAACTATAACTTATATGAAGATTGGAATATAAGTTGGAGGATTAAAGAAGTAATTCCGGCATGATAGCCGGAAAAATTGGATAAGTATGATTATTGTAAGTTGGCCAAGAACACCAACTAATGGACTGTATTTACTTTGGACTGTATTTACATTGGACTGTGTTTACATTGGACTGTATTTACTTTGGACTATGGAATTGTTCCATTTCGGTTTTTAAGTTGTTGTTGTTGTTAAGGGGAAGATTGTTTACCACGTCCGTTTGGGCGTGTGATCCCCTTCTTTAGTCGTTATTGTTTTAAGGGGAAGATTGTTTACCACGTCCGTTTGGGCGTGTGATCCCCTTCTTTAGTTGTTGAATTGTTGCGCCTTAAATGTGGCATGTTGGTTATTGTTTTCGGGCCTTGAAAAAGGTGGAAAAGTATGTAAAAACAGGGGAAGTACTGGCCGATTTTCCGTATAATTAGAGGACTATTAATTGGTATAAGTCTTAAATGGTAAGTAAGGTTTGATAGAAGTACTATGGCCATTTTAGGATTGAAGTACAACATGTGGCGTAATCTACTTGGCTTAAGGAGTAGCCGACGAAGTTGAAGTACTTGGAGCGTTTTGCTACGTGTCGTAAAGGTTAGTTGCCGCGAGGTATGTGATTCTTCCTATTCTATTGAGCATGATTATATGTGAAATATATAGTGCGGTAGACGCACGTATGTTAATGGAGTTTGACTTCCTTTTTGTGTCCTTAACTTGATTTTAAAGTTAGGTGACTTGATGTGAAATGTTAAGGACTTGAGTGGTTTTTGTTGGTTTTAAACATAAAGTGTTATAATAGCTTTATGGGAAGTTAGTTATAACGACTTTATGCAAATGAAAGAATGGTTTTATTATCGGATTTAAAATGGTAACTTGACATTTTTTTTAAGTAATGAAGCTTGATTTCCCAAGTTATGGGACTTGATTTAAAAGGTAAGAGACTTAAGAATTTGAAGTTATGAAGCTTAAACTATTTTGAAAAGTATATTGTTACTTGACTTTAAAAAGGAGAAGTGTTTTATGTAAAAAGAAGGCACGATGTTGTCTTGTTTTGGTTTAAAGGGAAGATATGGAAACTGTTTTGGTTTACTTGAAAAGATAGTTACTCTACTTTGATACTACGGGTATTAGTATCATGTGACTTTTGTGAAAGAAATGGATCTTTTTAAAGAAGTTAAAGTATGTAGTACTTTGGGGTTAAAACCCGGATTTTTGGCATAAAATGAAAGTACCTTGAGTGTGAGTAAACTTGCCTATGCTAGTTGTGATAGCCTTTGTTGTGAAAGTGTTGTATTTCTATGCTACCGCGTCTCTCGATGGAGGGTCGGTTATCTTGTTATATCCTTGGACTTACTGACACGTTGGGTGGCCCACGGGTAGGGTTCCATTAGGATTGTTGTTCCATGGACTAGCTCTCCATGAGGTTCTTGATGCGAGTTGGTTACGGTAGCTAGCTCCGTGCCTTGCAGTCGTTCTTGATGCGAGTTGGTTACGGTAGTTGGCTTTCGTACTTGCCCCTTTATAGTGTCGTTCCACGGACTAGTTCCCCACGAAGTCTCGTGATGCAGGAGGTTCTGGTAGTTAGCCGTACTTGCCGGTCGGCCGACGTGGCGCAGTGGTTACGGTAGTTGGCCGTACTCGCCTCGGTTAACCGTGGCGAGTGGAATGAGGTTGGTGACGCAGGTGGTTCTGGTAGTTGGCTTTCGTACTTGCCCCGGTCGGATGCGCGACGCAGGTTGGTTCTGGTGGCTATGCCTTCGTAGTTGCCCCGGTCAGTTTTATAGCATTGTTGGTACGACTTTGGTATCTGGTAGTTGTCTTTCGTACTTGCCCCGGTCAGTTGATGATGCAGGGTGGATCTGGTAGCTATGCCTTCGTACTTGCCCCGTACGGTTCTTATGACACAGGTGGGACCTGGTGTTCATGTGTACTCCTTGGTGTTGTTATATCATAGACTGCCGGCAGTGAGGAAGGAATTCCATCGGCATGATTGATGTTGTGGGCGTGAGACCCATGGTTATATTTGAGTGATAACTTTGAGGGTGTGAGTCCCTGACTTGACATGACTGCTTATATGTTGTGTACTGTAGTTTGGTTATCATACATGTCTCCTGCTTATATAGACTATTATGATTTCATTTACAGTATTTTCAGTTTCACATACTTGGTACCTGTTGTACTGACCTCCTTCGGGGGGCTGCGTTCATGCCGCAGGTAGAGGTATACCGGTTGTTGATCCTCGCTCATAGGATCACAGTTCAGCGTTTGGGAAGCTCCGTTTCTCCGATCTGGAGGCAGTACACCCAGATTTTCATGTATCTATGTTGCGGAGATGTATTGGAGATCCATCTAGAGTGCACCCGATTTGTGATGTTCAGGTGACATAGGGGTTATCGTATGAGGAGAGTCCCATAGCGATACTCGATCGTCAGGTTAGGCGACTTCGGACAAAGGACGTGGCTTCCGTCAAGGTCTTATGGCGGAACGAGAACAGGGAAGATATGACGTGGGAAGCAGAGGAGGACATGATGAAGAAGTATCCTCACTTATTCCATACACCTCCAGGTAACCAACTTTCCTGCTTGTTAGTTTTAATTTGGCATTTATGCTTAAGTGTTGTTGTACCTAGAAAGAACATTCGGGACGAATGTTTCTAAGGGGGGAGAATGTTATACCCCGTAGTTCTGGCCATACGGGTGAGAGCGTACGAGAGGGATTAAGACTTAAATTTTAGAAGGATAGATTGACGGATTGTTTCGGACGAGTTTTTAGTCAACTTTGAGGCGGGTTATGACCCGTTACATTGAGAGTTCCTAGGTGTTTCAAAAGCCTAGTACGTAGTTCGTTGAGTCTAGTTCCCAAAGCAACCAACCGTTAGTCGATAAGACATCGGAGTAGAAAGTTATGGGAGTTACAAGTTCGGTCTTGTGATCGGACGAGAAAGGTGTTTGATCGAGAGCCACGGGGCGCGGCGCGGATGCGAGGCAGCGACGCGGATGATCCGAGTGGTTGCTTTGAAGTTGCAGCCGCGGCACGGAAGTTCGATAGTGGGCGAAGTTTTGGTGCGTCGCCCGGCGAACATGGCGCCGAGGCGGGTTCTGCGAAGTTGAGTGGAAAAATCTGAACTGTTTTGTTTTAAAAAAGGTCATGGGAGGGTGACAAGTTTCCCCCCCATCTGATTTTGCATGTACTACTTATTGACCAAGTCTTCAAGACTTGGTCATTCTTCAAGTTCTTCTCTCTCTCTAAAAGATAAAAGCTCTTTCTTCTCTCTAGAAATTCAAGAGGAAATCAAAGCTTGAGGAAAATCTGAAAAGTGTGGCAAGAAGGAAACTTGTTGGAAAGCTTGTGGGAGTTATTGTGGTGGTGTTTGTGGAGAGGAGGCTAGCAAATTTGTTGGATTAATTTGGCTAAAGCTCTAAGGTAACGATTCTTCTCTTGTAGCTAGTTTTTGGTGTTGCATGTGAAGAAGAAAGATCTTGTAGTGGTAAATATTGCTCCTAGATAAATTGCATGTAAGAATTATGGGTTGGATATGAAAGAATTGGATAAGAAGGTTATGTGAGCATGTTGTAGCCAAAATACTACCTTAAACCTGTTAAGTTAATTGTTATACATTGTGGGGCAGAATTTTACACATCCAAGGTTAAGTGTGTAATCCCCTTTGAAATGTTTGGATTGTTGGGCCTTCAAAATGGCGTTTGGATGTTGAATTCGGCCTTGAAAAAGGTGGCAAAGTATGTAGAAACAAAGGAAATGCTGCCCAATTTTCCATAGAATTTAGTGACTTTGAACTTGGAATATTCTACATTGTAACTAGAGGTTAATAAACGTATTATGGTCATTATAGGTTGACATACTACGTGCGGTATTTTGGACTTAGCAAGTGGATTGACCGAAGAGGTATGTGGAACTTTCCTATCTCTTGAGCATGAATGGTTTTACCTATGTAGTACGATAGACGTACAAGGTTTGATATCCCTTACTTGTTTTAAGGATGGTCAAGTTTTGTGAGTAAGGGGGGATTAAATCATTTCTTTAAAAAGTACTAAGGATGTCTTGAGTTTTCAAAGTTAAGGGACTTGAGGTGTTCAAATATATGATTCTTGTTTCTTTTTAAAAGTGTAAGTCCCTTGGGTTTTAGGAAAATGTATTTGACTAAGGTATAACGTTAATATAATGACTTTATGGGAAGTTGATTATATTAGCTTTATGAAAAGTTAATAAAGGAAGATTTTACTCTAAGTAAAATGAGTGCGGATAAATGATTTGAGGTTGTGAAAGGCAAATTGATTTTAAGGCATAAATTGCCTAAGGTTTTAAAAGAGTAGAAGCACATAGTATAATACTTTGGGTTAAATTCCCGGATTTCATAAAAGACATGTTAGTGCCTTAACTAAACTAAAATGAGAAGGTGTGTGAACAAGATTAATAAGAAGTTAAGGGGTTTCTTAACTTGCTTGTATTATGTGTGATAGCCAGTTTGTGCTAACGATATATATTATTATTTATTACGGGGTTATTCCCCGGGTTGTGGCATTTGCATATTCCGTGGATTTGCTACCCACGATGCGAGGAATACCTCATGCGAGTCCGTAGGGCTCATGCGGGTGAAATAGTCCCATGCGGGTGAGTACGACCTATGCGAGAATACCTCATGCGGTCCACGACCCATGCGGGTGAAATAGTCCCGAGTAGGAGTGCTTAATGATCTGCAGGCGGATGACCTTGCTTTGACCGTGAGCTTCCTATTTTCATGCGGATATTATATGCTTGATATTCTCATTGTTAGTAAGGCACGGTGTTACGTAAACTGATTTTTTTACACGTGTCTCCGCTATTTTAGACTTACGAGGTATTTTCGGTATTTTCCGGTTTCGCATACTTAGTACATATTGTGTCGACCCGCTTCCTCGATTTGCGTTCATCGCGGTAGGGGTAGCGGTGGTGGATCCTCATTCTTAGGATCACTTTTCCGTGTCGAAGCTCCATTCCTCGGAGGCTTGTTTTGTTATACCGTATTTCCAGTATGCGTAAGGGCGTGCGTGAAAAATTTGAACTTTAAAGTGGCTTGGGCGATTTATTTTTGTACAACACCCGGTTAGAGTCGTTTTTGAAACGTTTTACTAAACTTGCGAAGGGTAAATTCCGGCTATGTCATTTCTAATTTTTGCGGATTTTTCCGAGAGACGAAACATTTTGGACCAACGAGAGGGCGACACTTGGCACCCTCTCATTGGTGGGCTTTGGACGGCATTTGGGACGAAATGGGTGAGTGGGAGTAGGTAGGATATTTTGTGATATTTGTGTGGTAGATGGATAAGGTGCACTTGGCATGATCTTGGCCCTACACTTGCCTTGCACTTGGCATGATCTTGGCCATTGGTTGGCCTTTACTTGACCTATAAATACCCCCCTTAAGTGATGAACTTCTTCATCCTAAAATCATTTCCAAGTCTTGAAATCCCTCCCCCTTGCCTTGTAGCTTTCGTCCGCCACCACCCTCCCCCCTTTGTGAGCCCTTGGCCGAGAGCCTCCCCCTTCCCCTTTGTAGTGTTCTAGCCGTGGGGTACCCCCCCCTAGCCTAGTTGTTTTCGTATAATACCCCCCTTTTGTGGTATAGAAATACTCTCCAAGTATTGTTATAATGCCCAAATACTTTAGCCCATATACCTTGTAGTACTTTCCAAAGTTACCTCTATACGTAGAGTCCGGAAATACTATTATACTTTCTTTTAGCCACTAAACGAAACCCTAAGGAAATCTTCATTGATAGTTGAAGTATGTGAGTAGAAGTTGGTTAGAACTTCTAAGGGTTGTTTGGAGCGGGTTGGAGCGCACGGAGTTGGAGCTAAACCTTGCTCAGGATCGACTTTTATCTCGGATAATTTTGGGCTTATCGAGGTAAATAATCTTGTCCCCCTATTGTAATTGGAAATTACATGTTGTAGGAATGTATAGTTGAAGTATACTATATATAGAACTGAACATAGCTTTGCGGCAATGTCTTTTGACTTAAGCCTGAATTTAAAGAAAGAGAACTGAACTGAACTGTAATTACATAGGACTGTATTACAGTAGACTTGTGTAGCTTTACTGTGAAGTAGAATTGTATACGTCCGGGTAGACGTATAAACCCCCCCTGGTTGGCTTGATAGCCGGCCTCGATAGAGGAGGAGATTTACGCGGTTGTGGGGGGAGTCTTTGCGAATTTTACGTGAAAGTTATACGATAAGATCTAGATGTTAATAAGAGCCTTGTGGCCTTATAGGTTGAAGTACTACGTATGGCGTGATCTACTTGGCTTAAGGAGTAGCCGACGGTTTGAGGTACTTGGAGCGTTTTGCTATTTGTCGATAATCGTCGCGAGGTATGTGAACCTCTTCCTATCTTTTCTAGCATGATATGTGTATA
The DNA here is from genome assembly GCA_029844215.1 of Przewalskia tangutica. NCBI lineage: Eukaryota > Viridiplantae > Streptophyta > Magnoliopsida > Solanales > Solanaceae > Przewalskia > Przewalskia tangutica. The sequence continues at coordinate 81,102,143 of CM056725.1, forward strand.
ACTATATAGTACGGTAGACGTACCTGTGTTAAATGTATTTGATTGGTTTAAAACATAAAGTGTTATAACGGCTTTATGGGAAGTTGGTTATAACAGCTTAAGAGAGATAAAATGAATGATTTATTGATTTTAAAAGTTAAGAGACTTGATCTTAAAAGATAAGAGACTTGACTTAATTAAGTTAATATGAATTTTGTGTGAAACCTCATTCGTGAGTAATGAGTACTTGGTTTTTAAAAGGAATAATGTTTTACTGATTTCGGAAATCAGAATGAGTATCGACAAACCACTGCAGCGTTAATAGAGGGAAATGTTTTGATTATGAAGTATTATTAAAATCAGTAGAAACCTCCATCTGTATAGAAGCTAAGATGAGACAAAATGATATTACATTTCCTAGATCATGGCTGCTTAATAAGATTGATTATGAACAAGAATAACCTACTCACATATAAGGCATATGTTTCTCAAATTGTTTTAAAGAATTAAAACTATGAACTACGAAACCTTTCGAAAATGAGAAACTTGAGTAATTGAAATTAGGCAAACTTGAAACGTTTGGAAAAGAATGTTGTTACTTGATTTTACAAAGAGAAGTGTTTTGATTTACTTCAAAAGATAATAACTCTATTTTCATATACTAAGGGTATTGTGTGACTTTTGTGAAAGTAACGTATCTTTTAAAGAGTTAATGTATGAAGTACTTTGGGGATAAAACCCCAATCTTATTAATCATATAGTAGAAAGTGCCTTGTGTGTATAACTTGATTGTGTTGGTTTGTAATAGCCTTGTAATACTTTCTTGTTGACTTGTTAAGTAAACATGCTAGGATGCTACGTGTGTTAGTATCTTGTGATGTTTGTGTAAAGGGGTTTCCCCTCGATTGCGCTTAAATTGTTTCACTATCAGCCGATATGTTGGTATTGTACCACTCACCTTGACTTGTTTCCAGAGGTTGGCGCCTCCGTCTGGGGGTAGACTCAGGAGGGTCTGTGTGACCTATGATTCGAGAATACCTCATGCGGGTCCCGTGGGCCTATGCGGAGCTACGAGTTCCAGGTTAGTGTGCGGCCTTTATGGTCATGCGGTCTATGTGGCCATGCGGACTGCGAGTCCAGCGGACGCCGGAGTAGCTACCCTCGACGCGGGTTATACCTCATGCGGGCCTATGAGTTTGGCCTATGCGGAGTGCGGAGAGTTCCAGGCTAGACGCGCATTAGATCTTTGCGGGCGAGTGGCGGCTTGGATCATGTGGACTGCAGACAGATCTCGCGATACGCTTTATGACCTTTTTGTGCGTGGGTTTTAGTAGTCGGCTATGCCTTCGTGCCTTACCATGCGGTTTTATTAGGACACAGTGGGACACGGTGTTCATGTGGATTCCTTGATGCTTTTATATCATAGATCGCCGGCGGTGAGGAAGGTATTCCACGCATGATTGATGTTGTGGGCGTGAGACCCATAGTTATATTTGAGTGGTGACTTGAAGGGCGTGAGTCCCTGACTTGACATGACTGCTTATTTATTGTGAACTGTAGTTTGGTTATCATACATGTCTCCTGTTTTATATAGACTGCTATGATTTCATTTTCAGTATTTTCGCCACATACTTGGTACACTTGTCTTGACCTCGCCCGGGCTGCGTTAAATGCCGCAGTAAAGGTACACCGATCGTTGATCCTCGCTCTTAGGAGTCACGATTCGTTTGGGAAAACTCCGTTTCTCGGAGGCTTATCTTGGTATAGTCCCTGTTGTCGTAGGTGCTTACATTCGGGGTATGGCGGGCCCGTCGTCGTTGTTGTCATATCATTCGTAGAGGTCTGTAGTAATCGCTGTGGCGGGGTTGTAATGGGATGTAATCGCTCAAATTGTTATTTATATATACCGAAGGTAACCGCTTTGGTTAGCTTGTCTTCTTATTTCACCGTCTTATTGCATTGGTTTCATGTTATTGTTTTATGTTCCGATTACTCGATGTTGTATCACCGGGTGCCCGGTAAGGCACCGATCACGGGCCCGTTCGGTCGTGGCGATTTTGTTGGTACGACTTTTCCCGATCTTTGTAGGTATTTTGTACATTCGAGGTATGACGGGCCCCGCCATACGCTTGTTATTCTTAGAGGTCTGTAGTCACGTTTGTGGTTTTGGGCTGTAAGAACAAGTTGTACTTTTGATTAAGTATATTTTTATGGAAGACAACCTTATCGGCTTGCCAGTGATGTTTACTTTATACAGGCTTATGTGTTATGTATGTTCCGCTGCTATTCTCTGGTGTATACCTGACGGGGTGCCCCGGTAGGGCACCATTCGCTGCCCCGAGGTCGGGTCGTGAAAAAAGTTGTTACACCCCGTAAGTCCAGGACATGTTTAAGAGAATGTACGTAAGGAACATAAGACTTGAGAAAGGGTACGAAAGGAAGAATTGTTTTTCCGACGGAAAAACTTCCGAACGTCGGAAAGGAGAAATGTTCGTTGGTGAGAATTAGATTCTCAAAATGCATTAATTGAAGAGTTTGGAACTTATTATCATTATGGAAATTTATTTTTACGGATTTGGTCACGTGGGTCCCACCCGAGGAATTTTACGTTTTGTGGGACCCACGAGGGTTACGGAATTTTATGGACGAATGAGAGGGCGACACGTGGCACCCCCCCACATTGGTCTTGGATGAAATTGATGCAAGGGCAAAAGGGTCATTTGACCATTGTAAAGATGAGAAAGTCTTGCTAAGCTTGAGCTTGACATTGTTGACTAAGTCAAGAGCCACTTGGCTTGATCCCTTTCATCCAAATTTAACATGTGTTGTAATCTAAGCCTTCCATTGTGTTTTATATAGTACCCTAGTGCAAGACAAGGTCTTCAACACTTAGAAAAATTTGAGAGAACTTGTGAGTGCCATAGAAAGCTCTCGGGTTTGCTTAGTTTGAACAAGAAAATATTTTCGTTTGTGGTTCTTTAGCCACAAGACTTTAACCCAAGGTCCCTAAGGGTATTGTAAGGATATATCAATAGAAAGATTTCGGAAAAACGGCGTTTTCACGTTAGTCGCAAGGCGAAAACCTAAGGCATTTTCATAGGTTTTGATTGGAAATGGAAGAGAAGTTGGTTGTGAGCTTCTAAAGGCTTCAAATAGCGGATTGGAGCGTAAAGGAAAGGAGCTAAGAATTGCTAAGGAGCGACTTTGAATCTTGGAAATTATAAGGGCTTGTAAAGGTATAATTCTTGTCGTTTTAGTAATTAAGATTACTTATTGTTGTAGCTATGGATATTAGCAAGTATGAGATTTATATTATGAAGTTGATAAGTGTATTGGCTATTAGAACTCTAATACGAAAACTAGTATGTTTAGCCCTTGAGATTTCAATTCAATTGGATTATTAGTATAAGTCGTCACATGTTATATATTGAAGGAAATTGTAGTTGTTGAAGTTGATTATGACTATATAACATGTTAGACCTAAGAACTTGGATTGGAAAAGAATTGGAAAAGACTTTGAGTTGTTGTTTATGTTAGCCGAGAATGGCTTTAAATATGGAACTAGTTTCGTATTAATTTGTGGGGCAGAATTTTACACGTCCTGTTAAGGTGTGTAATCCCCTTTGGTTAGATGAATTGTTGGGCCTTAAATGTGGCGTGTTTGGTTATAGTATTCGGCCTTGAAAAAGGTGGCAAAGTATGTAGAAACAAAGGAAGTGCTGTCCGATTTTCCGTAGAATTTAGTGACTTTGCACTTAGAATATTCTACGTTCGAAGCTAGAGGTTAATGGACGTATTATGGCCATTTTAGGTTGAAGTACCAAGTATAGCGTATTCTACTTGAAGGATGGAATAGCTATCAAGGTTGAAGTACTTTGGAGCATTTTGCTATTTGTCGATAATCGTCGCGAGATATGTGAACCTCTTCCTTCTTTTGACATGATTCTATGTATGGAATATACATGTAGTACTATTTCATGATTCCTTCTACTCTTAGAAGTTAAGAGGTATGTATGTTGATTTACTCTACGTAAGGGTTATGTCTAAGTTATCCTAAGTTCTTACCAAGTCTTATGGAGGATGTTGGTAAGAGTCGTTAGGAGGTATTTTGGAGCCAAGTTGACTTGGCTAAGTTACGGCACAAATGAGAATAAGAATCGAACAAGCCACTGCATCGTTAATAAAGGAAAATGTAATGACAATCAATTAAGTTAAAAATGAGTATAATTCTCCATCTGCATAGAAGCTAAGATAAGACAAAATTGTATTACATTTTCTAGATCATGGCTACTCGATTAAGATCGTTATAAATAAGTATAGCTTATTCACAACGCACCAAAGTATATGTTACTTAATTTATAAGAATTTACGTATGAGGTTTTAAGACTATGAACCTCAAATTCTTAAAAGGTTAAGAGACTTTATTTTTCAAGTTATGGGACTTGATTCTTAAAGGAAGAAAAGAATTGATTTAAAAGCATATAATACTTGATTTGGAAAGTATTGATTTCTTGCCATTCTAAAGTTAAGAAACTGGTTTTCTTAAAAGTTAAGAGACTTGTAGTATTTTGAAAGCTATGTAATTCGATTTGAAAGTATAAGTCTCTTGGTTATAAAAGGAATGAAATTGTCTAATACATAAAGAGTTATAACGGCTTTATGGGAAGTTGGTTATAACAACTTTATGGAAGATTAAAAGAATGGTTTTCTTCAGTAATGTAAGCAAAGAAATGACTTGAAATAAAGAAGGGCAAATTGTTTTAAAGGTACCAATTGCTTAAGGTTTTAAAGAAAGAAGTCACGTGATTTAGAAGCCTATAATTGTATTTCTAAAAGGTATTGTGACTTGTCTTGAAAAGTATATATGACTTGATACTACGGTTATTAGTATCTTGGAAGTTTTATTTGAAAAAGAGTCATCTTAAAGGAGTAGAGATGCGTAGTACTTTGGGTTAAATTCCCGTATTTTTATGTGTGAAACGAAAGTGCCATGAGTTTATAAAAATGAAAGTCTAAAGGTTTAATGAACTTGCCTATGTTTGCTTGTGATAGCTTTGAGTGCAAGTATTATATGTTTACGTTGTCGTGACTCTCAGTTGGAGGTCATTGTCTTGTTGTAAGTTTACTTGGACGTACCGACAGTGATGTGGGATTCCACGGGTATGCTTCCATTATGATTGATCCTTGGACATGCTTATACGATGTGGGATTTCGGGGCATATGACCAGGAGGCGGGATGGATTCTCGGATTTGTTTTATTACCCATGGCCATGCTTATACGATGAGGGATTCCGGGGCACGCGACCATGCTATGTACGACTATTACTCCATGGGCTAGCTCCCATGAAGACATGTACCGCGATGAGGATTCGGGCATGTTATATTCTTATTCCATGGGCTAGCTCCCATGAAGACTGCGCACTACGATGAGGATGCCGAGGGCACGTTATGGCCATGCTTATACGATGAGGATTCGGCATGCGCGTTATATATATATATATATATATATATATATATATATATATATATATATATATATATATATATATGTATTGTATACGTGTACGCTGACAGTGAGGTAGGATGCCACGGGCGTGTCACCTGGTTATATGTTACACCTGCCGTGATGATGGAGATTCCACGCGGGAGGTATATATATATGTATTGTATATGTATACGCCCGGCGGTGAGGTAGGATGCCACGGCGTCACACGAGTATGATTTATGTCATAGATCGCCATGAGGAAGGAATTCCACGCACGCTTTGATATTTGTGTGACTTGATCAAGGCCCCGTGGTAGGTAGGTAGTATATGCGTCCTCTCCAAAGCGGCCTGATTATGTTATGAAAGATAAGTAAGTTATATGGTAATGAACTTGACAATTTTTCCTAAGTATGTACGTAAGAAAGTGACTATAACTTTTATTGAAAAATGGGAAAAGATAATAAGGTACGATTAAGTTCACGAGATGGTAATGACACGATAGGATCTGGTATGTACCCTTTTTATACTTGCCCCTGTCATTCTTTTGTACAGTTATGATTTGTTTCAGTACCTTATTTTCCGCTCCATATTAAATTTTTGTTGTATTGACCCCGCCGGGCTGCGTTCATGTCCGCAGGTTTAGGTACACAGCTGTGGATCCGCGAGCTTAGGATCCTGGTTCATCATTTTTAGATGGCTCCAATGTTCCGGAGTTGTCATGGCTATGTATATTCAGAGGTACGGCGGGGCCTTGTCCCGTCATAGTATTTGTTCAAATCTTAAGTGCAGTATTCATCGTAAATTTGGGTAGCTAGAGTTGTTTTTTACATTGTTAAACAGTGTAGACCCTTTCGGGTAATTTTTATGTTATGGCAGCCTTATCGGCTTGGCCTTGGTTTTAAAAAAAAAGTGTTATTTATCTTCCGCAGTTTATTATGTTGTATGATTAGATGGGTGCCCAGGTAGGGCACCAGTCGCGGCCCGGGGTCGGGTCGTGACAAAAGTGGTATCAGAGCAGTTAGTCCTCGGAAAGTGTCTACAGACCGTGTCTAGTAGAGTCTTGATTATTGGTGTGTTGTGCACCACATCTATAATCAGGAGGCTGCAGGATATTTAGGATTGGTTTCCATTCTTTCACTCTAAGATCGTGCAATAGAGCTGTGTTATAGGTTGAACTCCCTCTGATATTTTCCTTTATGTATCAGTTATGCCTCCACGCAAGGCAACCGCGGCCCAGAAGGGCAAGGCAGCTGAGGGAGCTGCTAGTAGGACGCGGAGGGTCACGAGGGCACATGCCCAGTCTTTACCGGAGATGATGTTTCGGGCGGCGAGTTCCACGACGTCGCCAGCCTCAGCGTAGTTCGGCGGCAAGGCTCACGAGACCGCAGATGCGAGCCTCGATCCACGGCCGGTGAGTATAGAGATTACGGGGAGCAAATCCGGTTATTGACCAAAGACACGATGGCGAGCGGCAGCAAAGCGGCGACCCAACCGACAGTTTACGGATTCGGGATTTCCTGGGTTGTCATCCACCCGAGTTCTATGGTTCGAGATCCGAGGAGGATCCTCAGGAGTTTGTTCGGCAGTTACAGCGGACTATGCAGGTTCTTAGGGCCTCGGAGGTTGAGTCCGTCATGCTAGCCTCTTATCGGTTACGCGACATTGCGTTGAACTGGTTTGAGTCATGGGAGTTGTCTAGAGGTTAGGATGCTCTTCCAGCTGTTTGGGAGGAGTTCACAGAGGCCTTCCTGGATCACTTCTTGCCTCCTGAGATGAGAAGAGCCCGCGTGGATAGATTCTTGACCTTGAGGCAGAACGGGAGGACTATCAGGGAGTACAGCCTGGAGTTTGACTCATTGGCCAGGTATGCGCACACCATTGTAGCTGACATAGCAGACAGGGTTCTTCGATATGTGATGGGGTTAGACCGTCATTGTCACAACCCGACCCCGGGACCGCGACTGGTGCCCTACCTGGGCACCCTTACAGGTAAACATCAGAGAAAATCAGCGGAACATACATGAAACTTATAAATAAAACATCGGAAGTAAAACAATAGGTTAGCCGATAGGGCTACCTTCCGGAACATATATAAATACAACCGAAGTAGTTGCCTCATTTCTTTTACAAACTGACCCACAAATAGGTGACTACAGACCTCTAAGAGTTTTAACATAACCACTGTGGCGGGACAGGGCCCCGCCATACCCCTGAATATACATGAATCTACCTTAGGGAAAACCGTACCAAGAGCTAAGCCTCCGGAGCAAATGGAGCTTCCTCTCAAAAACTGAACCGAGATCCTAAGAGCAAGGATCACCAACCTGGTACCTAAAACCTGCGGGCATTTAACGCAGCCCCGAAGTCGATAACAACAATTGCAGAATATGGAATGTAAATAACGTCTGATGCAGATCATAATCGTACTAAAGAATGACAAGGACAAGTATAAAAAATACATACCGGATCCCGTGTCATTACCACTTATGAACTTAATTTCACATCAATATCTTTTCCATTCCAATAAGAGTTATAGCCATATCTTACGTACTTACTTAGGAGAAGTCATTAAGTTCATTTCTATCTAACTTACTTATCTTTCATAACATAGTCCGGCCCACTACGGAGGGACACATCTACTACCCGACCCAAACCGACGCGATCAAGTCACACCAATATCAAAGCATGCCGTGGAATCCCCATCACCGCAACAACTAAAAGTGTAAAACATAACCATAGGTCTCACGCCCATAATATCAATCAAACAGTGGTATAACGTCTTGGGGCTTGCCCCTCATTTATACTCTTACCCTGGAGAAGGTGGTAAAGCAGGGGGTATAACGTCTTGGGGCTTGCCCCTCATTTATACTCTTACCCTGGAGGAGGTGGTATAACGTCTTGGGGCTTGCCTCATTTATACTCTTACCCTATCTCGACCGGTCGTCAAACAACACATAAAGCGGGTGGTACAACGTCTTGGGGTTTACCTCACTTATACTCTTACCCGGAGAAGGTGGTATAACGTCTTGGGGCTTGCCCTCATTTATACTCTCTTACCTAGCTCGACCGACCATCAAACAAGACATAAGCACTACCATGTCTCTTATAAAATCCGGAATTTAACCCAGTGCTACAAATAACGGGAGCATACGTGGAATCCCACATCACCGCTTGTACGCGTCAAGTAACTTATAACAAGACGGTGACCTCGGCCAGAGTCGCGCAACGTAATAAAACATAATACTTGCACTCAAAGGCTATCACCAGCACATATAGGCTAAATCTCAATTAACTAAGCCAAAGTACTACGTGCGCGCATTCTTTTCAAAGACTCCTCCAAATAAAACTTCCCGATACTAACCACCGTAGTATCAAGTCCTATCCACCTTTCAAGACAAGTCACAATACCTTTTAGAAATACAATTACCTTCTAAATCAAGTGACTTCTTTATTAAAACCTTAAGCAATTGGTACCTTTAAACCAATTTGCCTTACCTAATACAAGTTATTCCTTTGATTACATTACTAGAAAACCATTCTCTTAATCTTCCATAAAGCCGTTATAACCGACTTCCCATAAAGCCGTTATAACCCTTTATGGTTTAGACTAACACGTTCTTTTATAACCAAGAGATTTATACTTTCAAATCAATTCTCTTAACTTTCAAAATACTTCAAGTCTCTTAACTTTTAAGAAAACAAGTTTCAAAGTCTTAAAAGCTTCATACGTAAACTCTTTTAAAATTAGTAACAAATCTTTGGTGCGTCGTGAATAAGTTATACTTATTTATAACGATCTTATTCAAGTAGCCATGATCTAGAAAATGTAATACAATTTTGTCTTATCTTAGCTTCTATGCAGATGGAGGATTTCTACTTGTTTTAACATAATGGATTGTCATTACATTTTCCTTTATTAACGCTGCGATGGCTTGTTCGATACTTATTCTCATTTGTCGTAAATTAGCCAAATCAACTCGACTCCTTTTTATTATAAAACCTTAGGCAATTTATGCGTTAAAATCAAGTTGCCTTTTTTTTTACATAGTCAAGTCATTTATCTTTCCATAAGGCAAATATAACTAACTTCCCATAAAGCCGTTATATTCACTTTATACCTTAGCCATAAACAATTTCCTATCCAAGGGACTTATACGTTTAAAACGGGACAAGTATCACATACTTTAAAACTCTTCAAGTCCCTTAACTTAAAATCAACTTAAGACATCCTTACTATTTTCAAAGAAGTGAGTTAATCTCTAACCCACCCGACTTGGCATTACATAAAACAAGTAAAGAATATCATAGTCTTGTGCGTCTCAGTACTACATACGTGCAACTAGTCATGCTCAAAAGATAGAAAAAGTTCTACATAGAGTAAATCACATAACTACCTCTTAACTTCTAAGAGTAGAAGGAAACATGAAATGATACCACAAGTATATTCCATACATAGGATCATGCCAAAGGAAGGAAGAGGTTCACATACCTCGCGGCGATTATCGACACGTAGCAAAATGCTCCAAAGTACTTCAACCTTGATAGCTATTCCACTCTCCCAGTAGGATACGCTATACTTAGTACTTTAACCTATAATGGTCACAATATGTCCATTAACCTCTTACTTCAAACGTAGAATATTCTAAGTGCTAAGTCGCCAAATTCTACGGAAAATCGGACAGCACTTCCTTTGTTTCTACTTACTTTGCCACCTTTTTCAAGGCCGAATACAATAACCAAACAGCCCCAATTGGCTCACAATTTCTATAAGGTACTCAATACAAATAAAAACTAATGACCCCAATTGGCTCACATTTTGGAAAGTAGTCCAATACAAATGAAAAACAAACTAAAAGTCCAAATTCGGCCACCTTGAGTTCAACCTTACCAATTCTTATCAAATTCCCATTTCAATCCGAATTGGTAGCATAACATGATATCAAGTCGTATTTGATTATATAAACCGTAATCTTCAAGTAATTTAACATGCGACTATTCTAATAGACGATCAATTAGTAATCCAACTTAACATGGCTTACATTACATAACGGATTTCCAAGGCTAAAATCGATCCATAATCATTATAAACTTATACATATCAACTTCATGCTAGCAACATGTAAAGCTAACAACAACAATAAATAATCTTGTAACACTTTCAAAGAACAAGATTATACCTCGACGATCCTTAATCCAAATTCCAATCCGAAGTCGCTCCTTAGTAGTTTAGAACCTCTCCAAGACACTTCAATCCGCTTGTTGAGACCCTTAGCACCATACCAACAACTTTCCTTCAAACGTCCAATCCAAAACCTAGAAAGCCACTAGGTTTCCACTTTGCGACTAATACGTAAACTCTCTTTTTCCGGGATTTTTCTATTGAGATACACTTACATAACACTCATGAACCTTAGTTTAAAGTGTGGAGTTGAATGAACAAGAAACGAAAATTTTTCCTTCTTCCTAATGGTGAACCCGAGAGCTTATGCCTATGTTCATCCAATTTTTTGTAAATTTTTGCTAAGTGTTGGGCTCTCTCACACTACTAGTAGTATTATAAGGGACATGGAGGGTCAAGGTGTGGACAAATGGGTGATTTGGATGAAATCTTATAAAATATCAAGACTTGGACCCTTTGACTTAGTCAACCTTCTCAAGCTTGACTACTAGCAAGACTAGTCTTCCAAACAAGGGTCAAATGACCATTGTGTCCATGCTTCAATTCGTCCAAGACAACATAAGGGGGGTGACACATGTCGCCCTCCCATTCGTCACAATAATACGTTTTCCGACAATTCCATAATTCCGTTAAATTTTTACAAGTCTCAAATTTAACACTTGCGAGTTCTTACGTACGTTCTTAAAACATGTCCTGTAAATACGGGGTGTAACATTCTTCCCCCCTAAGAAACATTCGTCCCCGAATGTTCTTTCGGAGTCAAACTTATAATTAGCGACATAGTTTCCTTTCACAACCCCGACATGCTAACAATGCCACACATGGCCCTAATACCTCGCACACGCATACTTGTCCATCATAAGCCCAAAAGAGATTTTCTTTTCGTACTTCCAACTCATACTAGCATACATACATACCTACAAATTCTGGCCTCTAATCTTTGGAGTCACTCTATAAGACAAAATACGACCATTTCCGGCTTTTACGACCTGGTTCCGGTGGAACGTGTCCACGAACCCGTAAAACAATTAACTAGACCTGGGCCTTGCACCCTCGTGACCTTGTCACGTAGCGGAACTACTACCAACTAATCCCACTCCATTCCAGGTCATGGGGAGACCCGTAACAGGTCCTCAACCCGACTCAACGTCGCACTTAACTCTTATCCTTGGTCTGACTTAAAATTTTATTGCCAGAGAAAGCCTTATATACCTAAGGTCTCGACAGTAATCAATATTCTTAGGCTCGCAATTTCCATGCTCCAAGCCTACCTTATCAGTCCCCCCGTAAACGGGTACAAAAACTTCTCATAAAACCAAAACCATGTTGTCGATCACAACAACCATTACTTACTCTATACGGACCTCATCCGTACAATTCTCTTAAGCCTACTACGCAGCTTAATCTATTAACATGACATTCCGTTAGGTTCCTTAACATGGCTTCTTAAGGGTTCACTACCCTATCAGACAGCTCATCCTTTCCCAATTATCTCAAATAAAACATAAGATCTTGGCGAGAATTCATTAACTATCCCATACCTTCCTGGTATCTAGTTAGTCTTTACCAATCCCTGGAAATCTAAAATCATTCTAGGCAACACGCGTCTGACCCTCATACATAACTCCGTATAGATGTATGTCACAATACCAACTATACTATAATCATTACCAACCTGGATACGCAATCCACATAGTCCTTCCTGGGTTACTGCTGCCTTTCTCGTAGCTGCAATCAACATAAATCGTTAGGGAGATACGACCCTAACAACACAGCTCTATGGCACGATCTCGGAGTGAGAAGAATGGAAACTAATCCTAAATGTCCTGCAGCCTCCCGATTATAGATGTGGTGCACAACACACCGATAATCAAGACTACTGCACACGGTCGTAGACACTTTCCAGAGGACTAAGCGCTCTGATACCACTTTTGTCACGACCCGACCGGGGCGGTAGTGCCCTACAGGCACCTTACAGTAAACATCAGAGAAAATCAGCGGAACATACATGAAACTTATAAATAAAACATCGGAAGTAAAATAATAGGTTAGCCGATAGGGCTACCTTCCGGAATATATATAAATACAACCGAAGCAGTTGCCTCATTTCTTTTACAAACTGACCCACAAATAGGTGACTACAGACCTCTAAGAGTTTTAACATAACCACTGTGGCGGGACAGGGCCCCGCCATACCCCTGAATATACATGAATCTACCTCAGGGAAAACCGTACCAAGAGCTAAGCCTCCGGAGCAAATGGAGCTTCCTCTCAAAAACTGAACCGAGATCCTAAGAGCAAGGATCACCAACCTGGTACCTAAAACCTGCGGGCATGAACGCAGCCCGAAAGGGTCGGTCACAACAGTGCGAATATGGAGCAGAAATAACGTCTGATGCGGATCATAATCGTACTAAAGAATGACAAGGACAAGTATAAAAATACATACGGATCTGTAGTGTCATTACCACTTATGAACTTAATTTCACATCAATATCTTTTTCCATTCCAATAAGAGTTATAGCCATATCTTACGTACTTACTTAGGAGAAGTCATTAAGTTCATTTCTATCTAACTTACTTATCTTTCATAACATAGTCCGGCCCACTACGGAGGGACACATATACTACCCGGCCCAAACTGGGACGCGATCAAGTCACACCAATATCAAAGCATGCCCGTGGAATCCCCATCACGCATCGGCTAAAAGTGTAAAACATAACCATAGGTCTCACGCCCATAATATCAATCAAAACAGGTGGTATAACGTCTTGGGGCTTGCCCCTCATTTATACTCTCACCCTGGAGAAGGTGGTAAAGCAGGGGGTATAACGTCTTGGGGCTTGCCCCTCATTTATACTCTTACCCTGGAGAAGGTGGTATAACGTCTTGGGGCTTGCCCGCCATTTATACTCTTACCCTATCTCGACCGGTCGACAAACAACCCCTAAAGCAGGTGGTTCAACGTCTTGGGGGTTTACCCCTCACTTATACTCTTACCCTGGAGAAGGTGGTATAACGTCTTGGGGCTTGCCCCTCATTTATACTCTTACCCCAGCTCGACCGACCATCAAACAAGACATAAGCACTACCATGTCTCTTATAAAATCAGAATTTAACCCGAGTGCTACAAATAACGAGCATACGTGGAATCCCACATCACCTGTCGACGCGTCAAGTAACTTATAACAAGACAAGGCCCTCCAACCTAGAGTCGCGCAACGTAATAAAACATAATACTTGCACTCAAAGGCTATCACCAGACATATAGGCTAAATCTCAATTAACTAAGCCAAAGTACTACGTCGTACATTTCTTTTCAAAGACTCCTTTCCAAATAAAACTTCCCGATACTAACCACCGTAGTATCAAGTCCTATCCACCTTTCAAGACAAGTCACAATACCTTTTTAGAAATACAATTACCAGAACTAAATCAAGTGACTTCTTTATTAAAAACCTTAAGCAATTGGTACCTTTAAACCAATTTGCCTTACCTAATACAAGTTATTCCTTTGATTACTTTACTAGAAAACCATTCTCTTAATCTTCCATAAAGCCGTTATAACCGACTTCCCATAAAGCCGTTATAACCCTTTATGGTTTAGACTAACACGTTCCTTTTATAACCAAGAGATTTATACTTTCAAATCAATTCTCTTAACTTTCAAAATACTTCAAGTCTCTTAACTTTTAAGAAAACAAGTTTCAAAGTCTTAAAAGCTTCATACGTAAACTCTTTTAAAATTAGTAACAAATCTTTGGTGCGTCATGAATAAGTTATACTTATTTATAACGATCTTATTCAAGTAGCCATGATCTAGAAAATGTAATACAATTTTGTCTTATCTTAGCTTCTATGCAGATGGAGGATTTCTACTTGTTTTAACATAATGGATTGTCATTACATTTTCCTTTATTAACGCGGTGGCTTGTTCGATACTTATTCTCATTTGTGCCGTAAATTAGCCAAATCAACTCGACTCATTTTTATTATAAAACCTTAGGCAATTGATGCCGTAAAATCAAGTTGCCTTTTTACATAGTCAAGTCATTTATCTTTCCATAAGGAAAATATAACTAACTTCCCATAAAGCCGTTATATTCACTTTATACCTTAGCCATAAACAATTTCCTATCCAAGGGACTTATACGTTTAAAACGGGACAAGTATCACATACTTTAAAACTCTTCAAGTCCCTTAACTTAAAATCAACTTAAGACATCCTTACTATTTTCAAAGAAGTGAGTTAATCTCCTAACCCACCCGACTTGGCATTACATAAAACAAGTAAAGAATATCATAGTCTTGTACGTCTACCGTACTACATACGTGCAACTAGTCATGCTCAAAAGATAGGAAAAGTTCTACATAGAGTAAATCACATAACTACCTCTTAACTTCTAAGAGTAGAAGGAAACATGAAATGATACCACAAGTATATTCCATACATAGGATCATGCCAAAGGAAGGAAGAGGTTCACATACCTCGCGACGATTATCGACACGTAGCAAAATGCTCCAAAGTACTTCAACCTTGATAGCTATTCCACTCTCCCGAGGATCGCTATACTTAGTACTTCAACCTATAATGGTCACAATATGTCCATTAACCTCTTACTTCAAACGTAGAATATTCTAAGTGCTAAGTCGCCAAATTCTACGGAAAATCGGACAGCACTTCCTTTGTTTCTACTTACTTTGCCACCTTTTTCAAGGCCGAATACAATAACCAAACAGCCCCAATTGGCTCACAATTTCTATAAGGTACTCCAATACAAATAAAAACTAAACAGCCCCAATTGGCTCACATTTTGGAAAGTAGTGCAATACAAATGAAAAACAAACTAAAAGTCCAAATTCGGCCACCTTGAGTTCAACCTTACCAATTCTTATCAAATTCCCATTTCAATCCGAATTGGTAGCATAACATGATATCAAGTCGTATTTGATTATATAAACCGTAATCTTCAAGTAATTTAGCATGCGACTATTCTAATAGACGATCAATTAGTAATCCAACTTAACATGGCTTACATTACATAACGGATTTCCAAGGCTAAAATCGATCCATAATCATTATAAACTTATACATATCAACTTCATGCTAGCAACATGTAAAGCTAACAACAACAATAAATAATCTTGTAACACTTTCAAAGAACAAGATTATACCTCGACGATCCTTAATCCAAATTCCAATCCGAAGTCGCTCCTTAGTAGTTTAGAACCTCTCCAAGACACTTCAATCCGCTTGTTGAGACCCTTAGCACCATACCAACAACTTTCCTTCAAACGTCCAATCCAAAACCTAGAAAGCCACTAGGTTTCCACTTTGCGACTAATACGTAAACTCTTTTTTTCCCGGATTTTTTTATTGAGATACACTTACATAACACTCATGAACCTTAGTTTAAAGTGTGGAGTTGAATGAACAAGAAACGAAATTTTTTCCTTCTTCGTAATGGTGAACCCGAGAGCTTATGCCTATGTTCATCCAATTTTTTGTAAATTTTTGCTAAGTGTTGGGATCTCTCACACTACTAGTAGTATTATAAGGGACATGGAGGGTCAAGGTGTGGACAAATGGGTGATTTGGATGAAATCTTATAAAATATCAAGACTTGGACCCTTTGACTTAGTCAACCTTCTCAAGCTTGACTACTAGCAAGACTAGTCTTCCAAACAAGGGTCAAATGACCATTGTGTCCATGCTTCAATTCGTCCAAGACAACATAAGGGGGGTGACACATGTCGCCTCCCATTCACACTGATAATAAGTTTACCGACAATTCCATAATTCCGTTAAATTTTTACAAGTCTCAAATTTAACACTTGCGAGTTCTTACGTACGTTCTTAAAACATGTCCTGTAAATACGGGGTGTAACATTCTTCCCCCCTAAGAAACATTCGTCCCCGAATGTTCTTTCGGAGTCAAACTTATAATTAGCGACATAGTTTCCTTTCACAACCCCGACATGCTAACAATGCCACACATGGCCCTAATACCTGCACGCATACTTGTCATCATAAGCCCAAAAGAGATTTTCTTTTCGTACTTCCAACTCATACTAGCATACATACATACCTACAAATTCTGGCCTCTAATCTTTGGAGTCACTCTATAAGACAAAATACGACCATTTCCGCTACGACTGGTTCGGTGGAACGTGTCCAGAACCCGTAAAACAATTAACTAGACACGGGCCTTGCACCTCGTGACCTGTCGCGTGGCGGAACTACTACCAACTGATCCCACTCCATTCCGGTCATGGGAGACCGTAAAGTCCTCAACCCGACTCAACGTCGCACTTAACTCTTATCCTTGAGTCGACTTAAAATCTTATTGCGGAGAAAGCCTTATATACCTAAGGTCTCGGCGATAATCAATATTCTTAGGCTCGCAATTTCCATGCTCCAAGCCTACCTTATCGATCCCAGAACGGGTACAAAAACTTCTCATAAAACCAAAACCATGTTGTCGATCACAACAACCATTACTTACTCTATACGGACCTCATCCGTACAATTCTCTTAAGCCTACTACGCACAATCTATTAACATGACATTCCGTTAGGTTCCTTAACATGGCTTCTTAAGGGTTCACTACCCTATCAGACAGCTCATCCTTTCCCAATTATCTCAAATAAAACATAAGATCTTGGCGAGAATTCATTAACTATCCCATACCTTCCTGGTATCTAGTTAGTCTTTACCAATCCCTGGAAATCTAAAATCATTCTAGGCAACACGCGTCTGACCCTCATACATAACTCCGTATAGATGTATGTCACAATACCAACTATACTATAATCATTACCAACCTGGATACGCAATCCACATAGTCCTTCCTGGGTTCTCACGCTTTCTCGTGGCTGCGATCAACATAACTCGTTAGGGAGAGCGACCCTAACAACACGACTACGTGGCACGATCTCGGAGTGAGAAGAATGGAAACCAATCCTAAATGTCCTGCGGCCTCCCGATTATAGATGTGGTGCACAACACACCGATAATCAAGACTCTACCGGACACTGCGGCGTAGACACTTTCCGAGGACTAACTGCTCTGATACCACTTTTGTCACGACCCGACCCCGGGACCGCGACTGGTGCCCTACCTGGGCACCCTTACAGGTAAACATCAGAGAAAATCA
This sequence comes from Przewalskia tangutica, assembly GCA_029844215.1. Lineage (NCBI taxonomy): Eukaryota > Viridiplantae > Streptophyta > Magnoliopsida > Solanales > Solanaceae > Przewalskia > Przewalskia tangutica. Next base: position 81,119,944 of record CM056725.1, read on the forward strand.
GCGGAACATACATGAAACTTATAAATAAAACATCGGAAGTAAAATAATAGGTTAGCCGATAGGGCTACCTTCCGGAACATATATAAATACAACCGAAGAAGTTGCCTCATTTCTTTTACAAACTGACCCACAAATAGGTGACTACAGACCTCTAAGAGTTTTAACATAACCACTGTGGCGGGACAGGGCCCCGCCATACCCCTGAATATACATGAATCTACCTTAGGGAAAACCGTACCAAGAGCTAAGCCTCCGGAGCAAATGGAGCTTCCTCTCAAAAACTGAACCGAGATCCTAAGAGCAAGGATCACCAACTTGGTACCTAAAACCTGCGGGCATGAACGCATGGCCCAGAAGTCGATTAACAGTGCAGAATATGGAGCGAAATAACGTCTGAAATGTGATCATAATCGTACTAAAGAATGACAAGGACAAGTATAAAAATACATACGGACCTGCCGTGTCATTACCACTTATGAACTTAATTTCACATCAATATCTTTTTCCATTCCAATAAGAGTTATAGCCATATCTTACGTACTTACTTAGGAGAAGTCATTAAGTTCATTTCTATCTAACTTACTTATCTTTCATAACATAGTCCGGCCCACTCCGGAGGACATATACTACCCACCCCGGGGACGCGATCAAGTCACACCAATATCAAAGCATGCCCGTGGAATCCCCCATCACTGTCAACAGCTAAAAGTGTAAAACATAACCATAGGTCTCACGCCCATAATATCAATCAAAGCAGGTGGTATAACGTCTTGGGGGTTACCCCTCATTTATACTCTTACCCTGGAGAAGGTGGTAAAGCAGGGGGTATAACGTCTTGGGGCTTGCCCCTCATTTATACTCTTACCCTGGAGAAGGTGGTATAACGTCTTGGGGCTTGCCCCTCATTTATACTCTTACCCTATCTCGACCGGTCGTCAAACAACACATAAAGCAGGTGGTACAACGTCTTGGGGGTTTACCCCTCACTTATACTCTTACCCTGGAGAAGGTGGTATAACGTCTTGGGGCTTGCCCCTCATTTATACTCTTACCCTATCTCGACCGACCATCAAACAAGACATAAGCACTACCATGTCTCTTATAAAATCCGGGAATTTAACCAAAGTGCTACAAATAACGGGAGCATACCCGTGGAATCCCACATCACCGATGCGTCAAGTAACTTATAACAAGACGGTAGGCCCCTCGGTAGAGTCGCGACAACGTAATAAAACATAATACTTGCACTCAAAGGCTATCACCCGACATATAGGCTAAATCTCAATTAACAAGCCAAAGTACTACGTGCGTACATTCTTTTCAAAAGACTCCTTTCCAAATAAAACTTCCCGATACTAACCAGTAGTATCAAGTCCTATCCACCTTTCAAGACAAGTCACAATACCTTTTAGAAATACAATTACGCTTCTAAATCAAGTGACTTCTTTATTAAAACCTTAAGCAATTGGTACCTTTAAACCAATTTGCCCTTACCTAATACAAGTTATTCCTTTGATTACTTTACTAGAAAACCATTCTCTTAATCTTCCATAAAGCGTTATAACCGACTTCCCATAAAGCCGTTATAACCCTTTATGGTTTAGACTAACACGTTCCTTTTATAACCAAGAGATTTATACTTTCAAATCAATTCTCTTAACTTTCAAAATACTTCAAGTCTCTTAACTTTTAAGAAAACAAGTTTCAAAGTCTTAAAAGCTTCATACGTAAACTCTTTTAAAATTAGTAACAAATCTTTGGTGCGTCGTGAATAAGTTATACTTATTTATAACGATCTTATTCAAGTAGCCATGATCTAGAAAATGTAATACAATTTTGTCTTATCTTAGCTTCTATGCAGATGGAGGATTTCTACTTGTTTTAACATAATGGATTGTCATTACATTTTCCTTTATTAACGCTGCGATGGCTTGTTCGATACTTATTCTCATTTGTGCGTAAATTAGCCAAATCAACTCGACTCCTTTTTATTATAAAACCTTAGGCAATTGATGCGTAAAATCAAGTTGCCTTTTTACATAGTCAAGTCATTTATCTTTCCATAAGGAAAATATAACTAACTTCCCATAAAGCGTTATATTCACTTTATACCTTAGCCATAAACAATTTCCTATCCAGGACTTATACGTTTAAAGCGGGACAAGTATCACATACTTTAAAACTCTTCAAGTCCCTTAACTTACAATCACCTTAAGACCTCCTTACTATTTTCAAAGAAGTGAGTTAATCTCCTAACCCACCCGACTTGGCATTACATAAAACAAGTAAAGAATATCATAGTCTTGTACGTCTGCAGTACTACATCGTCTGACTAGTCATGCTCAAAAGATAGGAAAAGTTCTACATGGAGTAAATCACATAACTACCTCTTAACTTCTAAGAGTGAAGGAAACATGAAATGATACCACAAGTATATTCCATACATAGGATCATGCCAAAGGAAGGAAGAGGTTCACATACCTCGCGACGATTATCGACACGTAGCAAAATGCTCCAAAGTACTTCAACCTTGATAGCTATTCCACTCTCCCGATGGGATACGCTATACTTAGTACTTCAACCTATAATGGTCACAATATGTCCATTAGCCTCTTACTTCAAACGTAGAATATTCTAAGTGCTAAGTCGCCAAATTCTACGGAAAATCGGACAGCACTTCCTTTGTTTCTACTTACTTTGCCACCTTTTTCAAGGCCGAATACAATAACCAAACAGCCCAATTGGCTCACAATTTCTATAAGGTACTCGATACAAATAAAAACTAAACAGCCCCAATTGGATCACATTTTGGAAAGTAGTCCAATACAAATGAAAAACAAACTAAAAGTCCAAATTCGGCCACCTTGAGTTCAACCTTACCAATTCTTATCAAATTCCCATTTCAATCCGAATTGGTAGCATAACATGATATCAAGTCGTATTTGATTATATAAACCGTAATCTTCAAGTAATTTAACATGCGACTATTCTAATAGACGATCAATTAGTAATCCAACTTAACATGGCTTACATTACATAACGGATTTCCAAGGCTAAAATCGATCCATAATCATTATAAACTTCTACATATCAACTTCATGCTAGCAACATGTAAAGCTAACAACAACAATAAATAATCTTGTAACACTTTCAAAGAACAAGATTATACCTCGACGATCCTTAATCCAAATTCCAATCCGAAGTCGCTCCTTAGTAGTTTAGAACCTCTCCAAGACACTTCAATCCGCTTGTTGAGACCCTTAGCACCATACCAACAACTTTCCTTCAAACGTCCAATCCAAAACCTAGAAAGCCACTAGGTTTCCACTTTGCGACTAATACGTAAACTCTCTTTTCCGAGATTTTTCTATTGAGATACACTTACATAACACTCATGAACCTTCGTTTAAAGTGTGGAGTTGAATGAACAAGAAACGAAAATTTTTCCTTCTTCCTAATGGTGAACCCGAGAGCTTATGCCTATGTTCATCCAATTTTTTGTAAATTTTTGCTAAGTGTTGGGCTCTCTCACACTACTAGTAGTATTATAAGGGACATGGAGGGTCAAGGTGTGGACAAATGGGTGATTTGGATGAAATCTTATAAAATATCAAGACTTGGACCCTTTGACTTAGTCAACCTTCTCAAGCTTGACTACTAGCAAGACTAGTCTTCCAAACAAGGGTCAAATGACCATTGTGTCCATGCTTCAATTCGTCCAAGACAACATAAGGGGGTGACACATGTCGCCATCCCATTCATCCAATAATACGTTTTCCGACAATTCCATAATTCCGTTAAATTTTTACAAGTCTCAAATTTAACACTTGCGAGTTCTTACGTACGTTCTTAAAACATGTCCTGTAAATACGGGGTGTAACAGTCATATGATTACTGCATGCTTGGGGGTGGCTCTTCAGCCAGGGATGGATATTGCCAAGATGCAGGCGTATGCGCAGGGGATTGAGGACAGAGAGAGGGAGGATCAGCTAGACTTAGGCCAGCCCAAGAGGCGGGGCAGAGGTCTCGGAGCGATTTTGAGGCGGACAACCTCGGCAGAGACTAGGTCCACATTTCGGCCAAAGCAGTGCTCCTTCTCGATTTTTACGCGGGAGAGGTCCGATCAACCGAGTCATTCGGGAAGCGGTCGTGATCCGGGACTTGAGGTTTCGAGGAAGCGAGGCGCTACCGATCGAGACCACCCCCATCTCGGTGTGCTCAGTGCGGTAGGTCTCACCCAGGCGAGTGTCGTGTTCCTTCAGGAGCTTGTTCCTCTTGTGGCCAGCAGGGCCATTTGAAGAGAGATTGTCCGAACAGAGGTGGCGGGAGTGTTATGGTTCACCGGCGGTCGATTCTTTGGATCTTCGTCTTCAGCGATTATGCGCCGGAGGCGGGGTGTTCACGGGCGGCGAGCGCGGCGAGAGGTCGTGGTGGGGTCCCGATTCAGCGGTCTTGAGCGCATTTATGCTATGTCCACCGCCAGACCGGGGCGTCACGGATGTCGTCACAGGTACATTATTGGTTTCATGCTGTGATGTATATGCTTTGATAGATCCAGGTTCTACCTTGTCCTATATATCTCCCCATATTGCTGGTAGAATAGGTATAGAGCCCGAGTCCATAAAACCTTTTGAGGCGGCTACGCCAGTAGGTAATTCGGTGGTAGCCGAGTGGGTGTATAAGGATTGTCCAGTGACTATATACGGTCATCAGACTCTAGCCGACTTGATAGAGTTGGATATGACGGACTTCGATATGATTATGGGTATGGATTGGCTAGCGTCTTGCTATGCCAATGTGGACTGTAGAGAGATTGATGCGGTTCGGTTTTACAGTGGCCGGTTATCGAATGGAAGGGGAATACTGCATCGCCGAGGGGTAGGTTTATTTCTTACCTCAAGGCTAGGAAGATGGTGCGAAAGGGGTATATCTACCATATGGTTCGGGTATTCGATATGGAGGCTGAAATACCGAACCTTCAGTCAGTTCCGGTCGTTAGAGAGTTTCCAGACGTATTCCCAGACGAGCTTCCGGGTATCCCTCCTGAGAGGGAGATTGAGTTTTGCATTGATATGTCGCCAGATACTCGACCGATATCTATTCCGCCATACAGGATGACACCCTTGAGTTGAGGAATTGAAAGACCGGTGAAAGATTTCTTTGGAAAAAGGCTTTATCGGGCCAAGTGTTTCTCCTCAGGGAGCGCCGGTGTTATTTGTAAAGAAGAAGGATGGGGCCTGCGTATGTGTGTTGATTACAGCGGTGAACAAGGTAACTATCGAAGCAGATATCCTCCCGGGATTGATGATTTGTTTGACGATTGCGAGTGCAAAGTGTTTTCTAAGATAGACTGCGGTGCAGTTATCATCAGTGCGAGTTAGAGGCGGATATCCCAAAGATCGCATTCGGGACCGGTATGGGCCATGAGTTGAGTGATGTCTTCGGGTTGACAACGCCCAACAGTATTCATGGATTTGATGAACCGTGTTCAAGCCATTCTTGGATATGTTCGTTATAGTATTCATTGATGATATCTGGTTTATTCGCGCCAGAGCGAGAACATGCAGACGGCGAGGCGGTATTGGGAGTCCTCCGGGACCGGCAGTTGTATGCCATGTTCTCGAAATGCGAGTTTTGGTTGGCTTCAGTGGCTTTCTTAGGGCATGTTATCGGGGCCGATGGTATTCGGGTAGATACAGCAAAGATTGAGGCAATCAAGACTTGGCCTAGACCCACTACACCGACGGAGGTGCGCAGCTTTTTGGGCCTTGCAGGTTATTATCGGAGGTTTGTGGAGAAGTTTGCTTCCATTTCAGCACCTTTGACTAGGCTGACTCAGAAGGCAGCTATGTTCCGGTGGATGGATGCTTGTGAGGAGAGCTTCCAGTTACTGAAAGAGAAATTGACGACTGCCCCAGTTCTTACTCTTCCAGAGGGTTTAGACGGATATATGGTTTATTGTGATGCGTCAGGTGTCGAGCTTGGGTGCGTACTGATGCAGCACGGTAAAGTTATAGCTTACGCATCTCGACAGCTTAGGAAGCATGAGAAGAACTATCCCACACATGACTTAGAGTTGGCAGCGGTGATTCATGCCTTGAAGATATGGAGACATTATTTATATGGAGTTCATGTGGATATTTACACAGACCACAAGAGCCTCCAGTATATCTTCAGCCAGAGGGAGCTGAACTTGCGGCAGAGACGGTGGTTGGAGCTGCTTAAGGATTACGATGTCGATATCCTATACCACTCAGGGAAGGCCAATGTAGTTGCAGACGCCCTTAGTCGCCGATCGATGGGTAGTCTGTCAGGTGTGCAGCCAGAGAAGAGGGACATGGTCCGCGAGTTACATCAGCTAGCGAGCCTTGGGGTTCGTTTGGTTGATTTTGATAGTAATGGAGTTTGGGTTCGAGAAGTTGCCGAGTCTTCCATCATCGAGGAGGTGAAGAAGCGACAGTATGAGGATCCGATTATGGTACGGTATCGAGATGCAGCTCTTCAGGAGGAGAAGAGTCTATTTGAGGTAGCACCTAATGGGGTGCTAAGATTTGAGGGCCGGTTGTGTGTTCCCGATGTGACAGGACTTCGTCAACAGATTCTGGGGGAGGCACACAGTGCTCATTATTCTATTCATCCGGGGTCGACTAAGATGTACCATGATCTCAGGTGTATTTATTGGTGGGATGGCCTGAAGAGAGACGTTGCGGAGTTTGTGGCGCGATGCGGTGTCGGCAGTCAAGGTTGAACACCAGAAGCCCGGTGGGCTATTGCAGGCTATTGATATTCCGACTTGGAAGTGGGAGGTGGTAAATATGGACTTTATTACAGGATTACCTCACACTCAGAGGAAGCATGATTCCATCTGGGTTATTATCGACAGGCTGACGAAATCAACCCACTTTTACGCGGTCGGGGCGACTTTTTCTAGAGGATTATGCCAGATTATATGTTAGAGAGATTGTGAGACTGCACGGAGTGCCCATATCGATCATTTCAGACAGGGGAGCCCAGTTCTCGGCTAAATTCTGGAGGTCTTTTCAGAAGGGATTAGGGACACAGGTGAGTCTCAAGATCGCGTTTCATCCTCGACGGCCAAGCGGACGGTAGCGCACTATCCGCACCGCGAGGATATGCTGCGGGCTTGTGTTATTGATTTCAGGGGTAGCTGGGAGGATCATTTACCTCTTGTGGAGTTTGCTTATAACAACAGCTACTATTCTAGTATCTAGATGGCGCCTTATGAGGCCTTATACGGGAGGAAGTGCAGGTCACCGATAGGATGGTTTGAGGTGGGAGAAGTTCAGTTGGTCGGACCAGACTTGATTCAGCAGGCAGTGGATAAGGTCAAGCTTATCCAGGAGCAGTTGTTGGCAGCTCAGAGTCAACAGAAGTCGTATGCAGATCATCGGCGTCGCCACTTGGAGTTTGAGGTAGATGATTGGGTTTTCCTGAAGGTATCACCCATGAAGGGCGTGATGAGATTTGGGAAGAAGGGGAAACTTAGCCCAAGGTACATTGGGACTTATCAGATTGTTCGTAGGGTAGGCAAGGTTGCCTATGAGTTGGATCTGCCGTCCGATCTGGAGGCAGTACACCCAGTTTTTCATGTATCTATGTTGCGGAGATGTATTGGAGATCCATCTAGAGTGCACCCGATTTGTGATGTCCAGGTGACATAGGGGTTATCGTATGAGGAGATTCCCATAGCGATACTCGATCGTCAAGTTAGGCGACTTCGGACAAATGACGTGGCTTCCGTCAAAGTCTTATGGCGGAACGAGAACAGGGAAGAGATGACGTGGGAAGCAGAGGAGGACATGATGAAGAAGTATCCTCACTTATTCCATACACCTCCAGGTAACCAACTTTCCTGCTTGTTAGTTTTAATTTGGCATTTATGCTTAAGTGTTGTTGTACCTAGAAAGAACATTCGGGATGAATGTTTCTAAGGGGGGAGAATGTTATACCCCGTAGTTCTGGCCATACGGGTGAGAGTGTACGAGAGGGATTAAGACTTAAATTTTAGAAGGATAGATTGACGGATTGTTTCGGACGGGTTTTTAGTCAAATTTGAGGCGGGTTATGACCCGTTACATTGAGAGTTCCTAGGTGTTTCAAAAGCCTAGTACGTAGTTCGTTGAGTCAAGTTCCCAAAGCAACCAACCGTTCGTCGATAGGACATCAGAGTAGAAAGTTATGGGAGTTACAAGTTCGGTCTTGTGATCGGACGAAAGGTGTTTGATCGGGAGCCACATGCGCTGGCTGGATGCGAGGCCACGGCGCGGATGATCGAGTGGTTCTTTGAAGTTGCAGCGCCGCGGCGCCGGAAGTTCTGATAGTGGGCAGAAGTTTCAGCGCCGCGTCGCCGGCTGTAGGGCCGCGGCGCCGAGGCGGGTTCTGCGAAGTTGAGTGGAAAAATCTGAACTGTTTTGTTTTAAAAAAGGCCATGGGAGGGTGACAAGTGTCCCCCCCCCATCTGATTTTGCATGTACTACTTATTGACCAAGTCTTGAAGACTTGGTCATTCTTCAAGTTCAGTTCGTACACAATCAACGGAGGCCTTCCCGACATATGTTGCAACGTAAATTCAAGAGAAAATCAAAGCTTGAGGAAAATATGAAAAGTGTGGCAAGAAGGAAACTTGTTGGAAAGCTTGTGGGAGTTATTGTGGTGGTGTTTGTGGAGAGGAGGCTAGCAAATTTGTTGGATTAATTTGGCTAAAGCTCTAAGGTAACGATTATTCTCTTGTAGCTAGTTTTTGGTGTTGCATGTGAAGAAGAAAGATCTTGTAGTGGTAAATATTGCTCCTAGATAAATTGCATGTAAGAATTATGGGTTGGATATGAAAGAATTGGATAAGAAGGTTATGTGAGCATGTTGTAGCCAAAATACTACCTTAAACTTCTTAAGTTAATTGTTATACATTGTGGGGCAGAATTTTACACATCCAAGGTTAAGTGTGTAATCCCCTTTGAAATGTTTGGATTGTTGGGCCTTCAAAGTGGCGTTTGGATGTTGAATTCGGCCTTGAAAAAGGTGGCAAAGTATGTAGAAACAAAGGAAATGCTGCCCAATTTTCCATAGAATTTAGTGACTTTGAACTTGGAATATTCTACATTGTAACTAGAGGTTAATAAACGTATTATGGTCATTATAGGTTGACATACTACGTGCGGTATTTTGGACTTAGCAAGTGGATTGACCGAAGAGGTATGTGGAACTTTTCTATCTCTTGAGCATGAATGGTTTTACCTATGTAGTACGATAGACATACAAGGTTTGATATCCCTTACTTGTTTTAAGGATGGTCAAGTTTTGTGAGTAAGGGGGGATTAACTCATTTCTTTAAAAAGTACTAAGGATGTCTTGAGTTTTCAAAGTTAAGGGACTTGAGGTGTTCAAATATATGATTCTTGTTTCTTTTTAAAAGTGTAAGTCCCTTGGGTTTTAGGAAAATGTATTTGACTAAGGTATAACGTTAATATAATGACTTTATGGGAAGTTGATTATATTAGCTTTATGGAAAGTTAATAAAGGAAGATTTTACTCTAAGTAAAATGAGTACGGATAAATGATTTGAGGTTGTGAAAGGCAAATTGATTTTAAGGCATAAATTGCCTAAGGTTTTAAAAAAGTAGAAGCACATAGTATAATACTTTGGGTTAAATTCCCGGATTTCATAAAAGACATGTTAGTGTCTTAAGTAAACTAAAATGAGAAGGTGTGTGAACAAGATTAATAAGAAGTTAAGGGGTTTCTTAACTTGCTTGTATTATGTGTGATAGCCGGTTTGTGCTAACGATATATATTATTATTTATTACGGGGTCATTCCCCGGGTTGTGGCATTTGCATATTCTGTGGATTTGCTACCCACGATGCGAGGAATACCTCATGCGAGTCCGTAGGGCTCATGCGGGTGAAATAGTCCCATGCGGGTGAGTCTGACTATCGAGAATACCTCATGCGGGTCCACATGACCCGTGCGGGTGAAATAGTCCCGAGGTAGGAGTGCTTAATGATATTGCGGGCGGATGACCTTGCTTTGACCATGAGCTTCCTATTTTCATGCGGATATTATATGCTTGATATTCATTGTTAGTAAGGCCACGGTGTTACGTAAGCGATTTTTTTTTTGACACATGTCTCCAGTTATTTTAGACTTATGAGGTATTTTCAGTATTTTCCAGTTTCGCATACTTAGTACATATTGTGTACTGACCCCCTTCCTCGAGGCTGCGTTAAATGCAGCGGTAGGGGTAGCGGTGGTGGATCCTCGTTCTTAGGATCACTGCTGCAGTGTCAAAGCTCCATTCCTCGGAGGCTTGTTTTGTTGATGCGACTTTTCCACGATCTTTGTAGGTATTTTGTACATTCAGGTATGGCGGGGCCTGTCATACGATTGTTATTCTTAAGTGCGTAGTCACGTTTGTGGTTTTAGGCTATAAGAACAAGTTGTACTTTTGATTAAGTATATTTTTATGGAAGGCAGCCTTACCGGCTTGCCAGTGATGTTTACTTTATACAGGCTTATGTGTTATGTATGTTCCGCTGCTATTCTCTGGTGTATACCTGACGGGTTGCCCCGGTAGGGCACCAGTCGCGGCCCCGGGGTCGGGTCATGACACAAGTGTTGTATTTCTATGCTATCGCGTCTCTCGATGGAGGGTCGATTATCTTGTTATATCCTTGGACCTACTGACACGTTGGGTGGCCCACGGGTAGGGTTCCATTAGGATTGTTGTTCCATGGACTAGCTCTCGCGAGGTTCGATGCGAGTTGGTTACGGTAGCTAGCCCCGTACTTGCCGATCGTTCTTGATGCGGGTTGGTTACGGTAGTTGGCTTTCGTACTTGCCCGGTCGATTCTTTATAGTGTCGTTCCACGGACTAGTTCCCGAAGTCTCGTGATCGGGAGGTTACGGTAGTTAGCCGTACTTGCCGATCGGCGACGTGGCGCAGTGGTTACCGTAGTTGGCTTCGTACTCGCCCGGTCGACCGTGGCGGTGGAATGAGGTTGGTGATGCAGGTGGTTCTGGTAGTTGGCTTTCATACTTGCCCCGGTCGGATGCGCGACGCAGGTTGGTTATGGTGGTTATTCCTTCGTACTTGCCCCGGTCAGTTTTATAGCATTATTGGTACGACTTTGGTATCTGGTAGTTGGATTTTGTACTTGCCCCGGTCAGTTGATGATGCAGGGTGGATCTGGTAGCTATACCTTCGTACTTGCCCCGTACGGTTCTTATGACACAGGTGGGACCTGGTGTTCATGTGTACTCCTTGGTGTTGTTATATCATAGACTGCCGGCAGTGAGGAAGGAATTCCACGGGCATGATTGATGTTGTGGGCGTGAGACCCATAGTTATATTTGAGTGATAACTTTGAGGGCGTGAGTCCCTGACTTGACATGACTGCTTATATGTTGTGTACTTTAGTTTGGTTATCATATATGTCTCCTGCTTATATAGACTATTATGATTTCATTTACAGTATTTTCAGTTTCACATACTTGGTACCTGTTATGTCTTGACCTCGCTTTGAATTTGCGTTCATCTGCGGTAGAGTACACCGGTTGTTGATCCTCGCTCATAGGTTCACGGTTCTGCGTATTGGGAAGCTCCGTTTCTCCGGAGGCTTATCTTTTGGTATAGTCCCCTGTCATTGTTGGTACTTGTACATTCAGGGGTTTGGCGGGGCCCTGTCCCGTCATAGTTGTTATAAAAACTCTTAGAGGTCTGTAGTACTGTTGTGGGCAATGGTTGTAAAGGATGTAACTGTTCGGTTTTATATATATGCAGAAAGGTGACCGTTTTGGTTAGCCTGTGTCTTATTTCATATTGTTCATGTCTTGAGTTTTTATTTCCGCTGATTTTCTCTGATGTATTATCACTAGGGTGCCCGGGGTAAGGCACCAGTCGCGGGCCCGAGGTCGGGTCGTCACAGGTTTAAGGTTGGAATTAATAAGAGTTAATGATCAAAACACACCTAAATTATCATTATTTTACAAATTTCACACCTCAATTTTCCATTATTCCATCTATCTATATAAATTATAACACACCTGATAGTTTTAGAGGAACAATTAGTAGAGAGTAACTACGAGAAGAGAAAAAACTCAGATATGGAGAGAAATGAACAATGCATTAACTTGCTCTGAAAATGAAAGAATCTTCTACACAGTACATGTACAGTGAGATATATATAGAGAAAAATATCTAAGCTACTTCTACCGACTAAATCATTAACTTAGCTGGCACCAACTGTACTTCTAACTAACTACCACTTCATCCTAACTAACTAATATAATAACTTCTTCACTAATTGTGCTTAACACTCTTCCTCAAGCTGATGGTTGAAATATATCTTTCAATCCCATCTTGGACATCATATAGCAATGTTGCTGCTTCACAAGGCTTTTGGTCAACAAATCAGCTAGTTGATCTTTTGTAGGAATATGTTGAGTCTTGATCATCTATTGCACATTTTTTCTCTCACAAAATGATAATTAATATCAATGTGTTTTGTTCTTTCATGAAAGATGGGGTATCAATAATCTGGAGCATCTTTACTATCACAAAACAGATCTATATGCACTTGAACCTGCATACCAAGCTCTTTGTAACGTCCTACCAATCAAGTTAGTTTTGCTACAACTGAGGCCATGCTTCGGCTGAGCTTCTTGACACTGTCTCTTGCTTCTTGGACATTTAAGAAATCAATGATCCTCTAAATTTCACTAGGTATCCTGTTACAGATCTCCTATTCTGAAGACAGTCTCCCGAATGTGAATCACATAATACCACTAGCTTAATTGAGTTTCAGAAGGCATGAGAAGACCAAGGCCAAGATTGCCTTTTAAATATCTTACTACCCTCAAAGTAGTCTCTATGTGAGACTGTTTTGGTTTGTGCATAAATTGTCTTAGAACTTGAAAAACAAAAAAGATATCCACTCTCGTCATAGTGAGATATAATAGTCTCCCGATAGTGTTTGATATGTACTTACATCCTTTAATACCTTGTCCTCTGATATAGTGGAAGATTCATGACTCTTGATGAATAAAGGAATCATACTCTGCAGAGGCCAACTTAAGATTAGCATCCAGAGGTGAACTAACAGGTCTAGCACCAGTAAGTCCTATTTCAGCTATAAGTTGGCAATACTTCTTTTGACTCACAATAATTGTTGAGTCGGTTTTATATACATTTTTGGGTCCTTTTTAGTTAGTATTTTCATATTTTCTTTTGTGTTAGTATAGTGTTAGGGTTGTTTTTCTTTCTTTTGAGTCACAGCGGTCCTAAAGGAGAAAATACCGAATTGAGGATGAAATGAGCTAATTTTGATAATGAAATTGCACAAGTAAATCCCAAGCAATCAAAATTAAGAAGTCCCGGGAAGCATGAAAGAAATCTGATGAAATTCGGACAGAAGAGGCGGAGCGCCGCGGAGTAAGAGATGAAGGGTCACGGCGTCGAAAATATTACCGTCGACAGCACTGCGGCGCCAACCAGCAGAGCCACGTCGCCGAAAGTCCTGAGGCTTCTGTAACTTTCTGCCTATTTAGCGCCGTGGAACCTAGAAGCAGGGCCACAACGCCCACACGGGTTTTTGGCGAGAAAAGTCGAATTTTAAAAGGGTAAAAACGTCCAGAACAGGGTTTTTGGAAGATATAAGCCCTAGGAATTCTTATTCATGGGATAATATACTTTGGAGGCTAGGAACGGAGACAGAGAACAAGATTAAAGACTTTTATTCAAGTTCTTTTTTTTCCTTTACTTTATTTTCAGTTTATGTTGGATATTTGTAAATTGGTTCTTAGCATGACAATGTCTACGGGCTAATTTCTTTATTAGGGTTTTCCATCGAATCAACTTGAAACTCTTATCATAAGTTAATGCATTGTTAATAATTTGTTCTTCATCTATTTAAGATCTATTCAATTTGTTATGATTGTATGATAATTAACTGATCACTAATTGTCATAACTTATATGATTTCGAATCGAGATCTGAAAAGGGAGATTTGAATATGCTATAGTTGATTAGATATAGGTTAAAATTGCAGACGAAAGTACCCCGATACTTGTGTAGTGTTTATGGTTATTGTTCGTAATTCTCCTGTGTGGTAAAATCTATCATAAAAATATAGAAGATTTCTGCATTAGGTTGAGTTTCTATATATCCTAATCGGAATATAGAACATCTACGTTAACCTGTTATCTTAATAAGAGGAAGAATCATTAGTCTTGCATTAACAAGTGAAACGTGGATAGTTTAGGAGATTGGAAACCCTAATTCCCTTCATAACTGTCTAAAACCCAAAATATCATCATTAGTTATTTCTTGCACTTTGTTTAGTATTAATTCTTAGTTCAAAAACCAAACACAATTAACGTTAACCAAATATAAACCATAGATTAGTCATTCGGTAATTGATAAACCAATCTATGAGGACGATAACTCGGTCTTACAGACTTTATTACTTAAGTGATACGTACACTTGCGTAAGCACAGAAATATCGCGAACAAGTTTTTGATATTAGAAATAAAATCAGATAAACAGATATTGACAATAAATTAATCCCCGTCGACGGCGCTAAAAAACTTGTTTGCGATATTTATGTGCTTACGCAAGTGTACGTATCACTTATGTAATAAAGATCTGTAAGACCGAGTTATCGTCCTCATGGATTAACTTGTCAATTACCTATAGTATGATTTTTAGTCTCTATTTGGTTATCGATAATTTGATGAAATTATTAATCTAAGAATGCATTAAAGATATGAACAGTAATCACTAATTAGAATCACATATGGAAAAGATTAGGGATTCTCACCTTCATCAACTATCCACCATATTATTCCATTAATACCTAGTCTTCCTTCTTCTTCCTAAAATTCTATAGACCTGTCTACTTGCTATTCTCCACTAATCATAGACATACACATTAGGGGTCTTCAGGACTTTCAGAGGTTGTAATGTAGGCTTAGGCATGGGTAGACAAAAGTTGGCATTTAGGCTCAATTTCGTATCATAATCATTTTCATTTAACTCATTTTTCTTTCTAGTCTCATACCTATTTTATCCCCTCTTTTCTTTTGAGAGAATGAGACACATTACCCAAGAACAAGCACCCCCAAACTTAAGTTTTGCATATTTTTTATTGGGGTGTATCAAATTTTTACTCTCCTTTCATTACTTTTTCAACACTTTTCATCCCAAAAATTTTCAGTTATCACTTATGGCACAACAAGGGAATCATAAGTGTCAAACAAAAATACTATTGTAAGCTCAAAGGGGCTGACTAAGGATACATTTTATGTCAGAGTAGGTAATGAACGGTAAGAATGGCTATCAAAGAATGCCTGAATTATTTTCCTAAACATGTATATATATCTTAACTATTTTGCCTCAAATAACAAGCAAACAAGTTTTCTAGACATTTTCAACCTTACTTTCCATAATTGACAATACATAGACTAAGCACAAATATCCAAATAATTAGATGTTCATGAATTTTTGGCATATCTAACTTAAGCACACAAATATTTGCTTTTAATTCTATTACATTCTCCCAATTACTCCACTCAATTTCATTAGCAACTACAACATACATGATCCATAAAAAAAATTGACTCACAAACACATAAAACAAACAAAACAAAACACAAAACGCAAGACAAACACAACACAAAAGATCCCCCAAACTTAATCAACAAATTGTCCCCAATGTGTGAAGACTAGAAATAAAGGGAAAACTTACAGACACAAAACACCGGTCATAACGGAGGTCTGGGAGGAGGTATTTGAAATCGCATAGGCGCCGCGACTCTTGTTCTGGGCACCGCGTCCCTAATTGGAAGGAAAAATCATTGTAGCCCAGATCCTCAGGCATCACGATGCTAATTGCCTCGAATATTTTTCTTGCTCACTGGAATGAGGCATCGCGGTCCTCGCACTAGGCGTCGCGGCACTTTCTGGACGAAAAAAATATTTTTCTTCAATTTCCAGCATCTTCGGTCCTTTGTCCCTCGGTGCTCGCCTCTAGTTCACCTGCATCAAAAATCACAGGCCAATAACACAAGATCGTGAGACTGTTCAAAACAAAACAAAATAAAATAACATAAATTAAACATTGGGTTGCCTCTCAGTAGCGTTGTCTTTAACGTCATTTAGCCGAACGCAATTCTCTTGTTCGTTCAAGGAGGTAGAGTACCCCCACAGCATATCCACTTCAGGATTGTTCTATTCCATGTCAAGGATGATGAAATCAGCTGGGAAGATGAATTTACCCACTTTCACCAATACATCTTCAATGATGCCTCGGGGATGTACGATTGAGCGATCTGCTATCTGCAAGTTGAATGTTGTCGACTTTGCTTCCTCCAACCCAAATCTTTGAAACACAGAAATGGGCATTAGATTTATGTTGGCTCCCAAATCACATAAAGATCGATTACATGTCATATTCCCTATAGTGCAAGGTATAGTGAAACTCCCTGGATCATAAGTAAATAACACTTTTTTTTTCTTTAAACTGCGGAAGATAAATGTCACGACCGACCAAGATCGTGCCTACACAGGCACCGCCTTACAGGTATACATCAGAGATAAATCAGCGGAACATACATGAACTTAACAATTAATAAATTATAGGGTAGCCGATATGGCTACCTCCCTGGATGTAAACAAATCCAAAAGCAGTTACCTCAATTTTTTTTTATAAAGAGACCCACAAGACATGACTACAGACCTCTAAGAGTTTACATAACAACTGTGACGGGACAGGGCCGCCGTACCCCTGAATGTACAAAGTCTACAACTTCGAGAGCGTACCAAAAGACAAAGCCTCCGAGAAATGGAGCTTTCAGGAAGCTGAGCAGTGATCCTAAGAGTGCGGATCGACAAGCTATGTACCTCAACTGCGGCGTGACGCGGCCGAAGGAGGTCGATCTGACGGTACCAAGTATGTGAAACATGAAAATACTGTAAGTGAAATCATAACAGTCTATTTAAAACAGGAGACATGTATGATAACCAAACTACGATTACCTGATATATATTAGCGATCGTATCAAGTCGGTCTCGCGCGTAAAGTCATCACTCAAATATAACCCGGGAATTTAACCCGCACAATGGCCGCATGCCCCGGCATCTTACCTCGGTATAAGCATGGTCATGGAACCATTCTAATGGGTGCATACCCGTGGACCATCTAACGTGTCAGTATGACCAAAGGAAATAACAAGATAACACCCATAGTGGAAACATACCCGTGGGCTACCCAACGTGTCAGTATGTCCAAGAAGATAACAAGATAACACTCATCGTGGAAGCATACCCGTGGGCCACCCAACGTGTCAGTATGTCCAAAGAAGATAACAAAATAACACTCACCGTGGAAGCATACCCGTGGGCCACCCAACGTGTCAGTATGTCCAAGAAGATAACAAGATAACACTCACCGTGGAAGCATACCCGTGGGCCACCCAACGTGTCAGTATGTCCAACATGATCGATAATAACATGACCGGCCCTCCATCGAGAGACGCGGTAGCATAAGGATACAATACTTGTACACCAAGACTATCACAAGCAAACATAGACAAGTTATTCACACTCAAGGTACTTCCATTCTATGCCAAAAATTCGGGTTTTAACCCCAAGGTACTACTTACTTTATTTCTTTAAAAAGTCCATTTCTTTTTCACAAAAGTCATATGCTACTAACACCCATGGTAGCAAAATAGAGTAACTATTATTTGAAGTAAACCAAAAACAATTCCCATACTTCCTTTTCAAATAAACCAAGACAATACCATGTCTTCTTTTTAAACCAAATCAAGACAATGCCATGCCTTCTTTTTCTATATCAAATCACTTCTCGAACTAGTATAAGTTTCAAAACTTCAAATTCTCAAGCCTCTTACTTCTAAACCAAATCCCACAACGGGGAAAAATCAAGTCTCATATCTTTTTTAAAACAAATGCCAAGTTACCATTTTAAAGCCAATAATAAAATCATTCTTTCGTTTTCATAAAGTCGTTATAACTAACTTCTCATAAAGCTATTATAACACTTTATGTTTAAAACCAACCAAATACCACTATAAGCATTTATGAGGCCGAGAGGGCTTATTCTTTAACAACCAAGTACCCATTACTAACGAATAAGGTTTACCACTTTTTAACACAATCAAGTCCTTTACACGTCATATCAAGTCAAGGGCACAAAAAGGAAATCAAACTCCTTTAACACACGTGTGTCTACCGCACTATATATTTCACAAATAATCATGCTCAAGAGAATATGATGAATCACATACCTCCTCGGCTAAATCCACTTGCCAAGTCGAATATGCCGCGCGTAGAGTATCAACCTATAATAATCAAATACGTCTATTAACGGCTAGACTTCTTCGTTGAATATTCTAAGCATAAAGTTCCTTATTCTACGGAAAGTTGGACAACACTTCCTTTATTTCTACATATTTTTCCACCTTTTCAAGGCTCGAATTCACTATCCAAACACCACTTTTAAGGCTCAACAATCCAACAATACAAAGGGGATTACACGTCAAATCTTGGGCATGTACAATTCTTCCCCACAATACATATTAACTAATTCAATAAGTTTAAGGTAGTATCTTGGCTATAACATGTTTACCTCTCATCTGTACCCAATCCTTTCAAAACCCAATCATATTTCCTACATGCAATATATCTAAGAGCAATATTGACAACTACAAGTCCTTTCTTCCACACATGCAACACAATTTTCTAGCAAAAAGAGAAAGGATTGTTACCTTAGAGTTTACCCAAAATTAGTCCAACAATTTCACTTGTCTTCTTTCCACAATCACCACCACAACCTCCTACAAGCTTGTTAACATGTTTCCCTCTTGTTACTTTTCTGAAATTTCTCTAGGCCTTGGGTTTCCCTTGAAATTTCTAGAGAGAAGGGAGAGGGATTTTAATTTTAGAGAGAAGGGAGAGCTTTTGAAGAATGACCAAGTCTTCAAGACTTGGTCAATAAATAGGACATGCACAAAATCAGATGGGGGGACACTTGTCACCCTCCCATGGCCTTTTTTTTTTTTAAAAAAACAGTTCTGATTTTTCTCCCAGATTCGCAGAAACCCGCCTCGGCGCGGTCTTGAAACTTAAAGCTTCCGGGACTTCCGTGCTGCGGTCTTCCGCTTCCAGCGGCCGCATTCGGCGCGCGGCGCTGCAACTTCTGCCGGCCGCGGCCATCGCGCTGCAACTTCCCGCTCGCGCGGCCACGCATCGGCCCGTACTGGCCCCTGACCGAAAATGCATTTCTGCTCGACTGCGCACTGAACTTGTAACTTCCATAACTTTCTACTCCGATGTCCTATCGACGAACGGTTTGTTGCGTTGGGAACTAGACTTAACGAACTACATACTAGGCTTTTGAACCACCTAAGAACTCCTAATGTAACGAGACATAAACTGCCTCAAAGTTGACTAAAACCCGTCCGAAACATTCCGTCAACCTATCTTTCTAAATTTTAGATCTTAATTCCCTTCGTACGGTCTCATAAGCTTGACCCGAATTGCGGGGTGTAACAATAAATAACACTCTTTTTTTTCTTTAATCAAAGGCAAAGCCGATAAGGCTGTCATAATATATAACGCCCGAATGAGACTACAACTGTACAATAATGTAAATACAACTCGTGCCAGTCCAGCCCACATATGAATACAGACCTCTAAGATTTTGGACAGTAACTATGACGGGACAAGGCCCCGTCGTACCCCTGAATATACCTAACCATAATGACAAGCTCCGGAACATTGGAGCTATCCCAAAATACTGAACAAGAATCCTAAGCTCGCGGATCCACAACTGAGTACCTAAACCTGCGGGCATGAATGCAGCCCCCCGAAGGGCGTCAGTATAACAGGTACTAAGTATGGAACGGAAATAAAGTACAGTAAATAAATCATAACTGTACAAAAGAATGACAGGGGCAAGTATGAAAATTAAATACCAGATCCTACCGTGTCATATAAAATAAGAGTCAACTGTACTTTGTACCACTGTACTACTTTCAAATATGAAAGTCATGTCAAAATCAGGGACACATGCCCTCATAATATAATATCACAGAAGCATGCTCCTGGAATACACCATCACTGTCAGCATATAACAAATATAATATACAATCATCATCAGAGAAGCATGACCGTGGAATTCCAACATCAATGTCGGCATGTACAAAGTATAATATATAACAAGTATCCAGGAAGCATGCCCGTAGAATTCCAACATCACTGTCGGCGTGTCAACCTCACAGAAGCATGCCCGTGGAATTCCAATATCACTGTCAGCATGTCAACCTCACAGAAACATGCCCGTGGAATTCCAACATCACTGTCAACATGTCAACCTCACAGAAACATGCCCGTGGAATTCCAACATCACATTCAGCGTGTCTGTAGAACAATATATAGCCAGTATCAATGAAGCGTGCCCGTGGAATTCCAACATCACTGTCAGCATGTCAACCTCACAGAAGCATGCCCGTGGAATTCCAACATCACTGTCAGCGTGTCTGTGGTATACTATCAAATCAGCATCACTAGAATATGCCCGTGGAATTCCAACGTCATCGCCGATCCGTGATATAATATAAAACCAAAGATCACCGAGCATGCGTGGAATTCCAACATCACTGTCGGCAGTCCATGATATAATATAAAATCAACCCTACAGAAGCATGCCCGTGGAATTCCAACATCACTGTCAGCACGTCCGTAGTATAACATATAATCAATATCACATGTATACATATAACAAAGGCCGACCCCCCAAGCGAGGGACTCGGTGAGGTGAAATACAACACTTGCACGAATAACCATCATAAGAAACCATGTACACATAGAAATAATCTTTCCACTTTACTAGAAGGTATGACACGTCTTCTACTTTAGAAAGCCTAAGGCGTTATCATGACATGAAGGAGTAAGGGTAGAAGGAAATACACATCTTCTACTCTATAAAGCTCAACTATACAACATACGTCCGCCGTAAGTTCCCTCTCTTATAACACCTGAGACACTAACACCTGTAGTCTCCAACACTTCCACTTTTATCACCAAGTAACTTTCAATCTAAACCCAAGTTACTCACACTTTTCAAATCAATCCACTTCACCCCTTTTGAAACCCAAAGTACTATATGTGGAACAACCTTTCCTTTAAGAACCCAAGGTACTACCAATGAAATAGATATAACAATCTTTCATTTTAAAACCTCAAAGTACTATCAAAGGTATAGTTATAACAATCTCCATTTTATAAACTCAAGGCATTTTCATTTCATGAAATACTAAGGACTTGAACCCCAAAAGTACTACGCACATCTATTCTTTATAAAAGAATCATTTCATGTAATAAACCCCAAGATACTAACACTTGTAGTATCAAAGTACTTCTTCTTTCAAGATCAAGTAACTTCTTCTCTTTAAATCAATTAACTCGACTCCAATGCTTCATAAAACTCTTACCAACATCTCCCATAAGACTTGGTAAGGACTTTAGGAAGAATTTAGACATGAATTTAGTATAAATCAACAACACGAATACCCCTAAATTCTAAGAGTAGAATCACTTCTCTTTATAAAAATAAAGTCAAGTATACTTCAAGAAACAAGTCATGTATACTTCAATAACAAGACAAGTATACTTCAAGAAACAAGTCATGTATACTTCAGTAACAAGACAAGTATACTTCAAGAAACAAGTCAAGTATACTCAAAATAATCATGCCGATAGAAGGAAGAAGTTCACATACTTCGTTGACGACAAATCAACATGACAAGTAGCAATACGCTCCAATGTACTTCAACTTTATCGATTATTCCTCAAGCCAAGTAGAATATGCTATACGAAGTACTTCAACCTAAAATGTTACACCCCGTAAGTCCAGGACATGTATAAGAGAAGGTACGTAAGGAACACAAGACTTGAAATTGGTACGTAAGGAACACAAGATTTGAAATTGGTACGTAAGGAACACAAGACTTGAAATTGGTACGAAAGGAAGAATTGTTTTTCCGACGGAAAAATGTTCGTTAAGGAGAATTAGATTCTCAAAATGCATTATTTGAAGAGTATGAAACTTATTAACATTATGGATTTTTTTTTACGGATTTGGTCATGTGGGGCCCACCCGAGGAATTTTACGTTTTGCGGGGCCCACGAGGGTTACAGAATTTTATGGACGAATGAGAGTGCGACACATGGCACCTCCCCCACATGGTCTTGGACGAAATATTGCAAGGGTAAAATGGTCATTGACCATGGTAGATGAATAAGTCTTGCTAGCTTGAGATTGTTGACTTGTCAACTTGCCACTTGTGTAGTTATCTAAGTGTTCTTCATCCTAGCCACTCAAGTGTTGCAATCTAAGCCCTCCATTGTATTATATATACACTACACTAGTGCAAGACAAGGTCTCCAACACTTAGAAAAAATCACAACATTCTTGTTCATTGGAAGAGCTCTCGGGTTTGTCAACTTTTCCACAAAAATAATTTGTAGTTTTGATCCATTATTCACAAGACTTTAACCCTAGGTCCTTAAGGGTATTGTAAGTATATCTCAATAGAAAGATTTCGGAAAAACGACGTTTTCACGTTAGTCGCAAGGCGAAAACCTAAGTCGTTTTCACAAGTTTGGATTGGAAATGGAAGAGAAGTTGGTTGTGAACTTCTAAAGGCTTCAAATAGCGGATTGGAGCGTAAAGTAAAGGAGCTAAGAATTTCTAAGGAGCGACTTTGAATCTTGGAAATTTTAAGGGCTTGTAAAGGTATAAATCTTGTCGTTTTAGTAATTAAAAGTTTACTTATCATTGTAGTTATGGATATTAGCAAGCATGAGGTATTTAGTATGAAGTTTGATAAGTGTATTGGCTATTGGAACCCTAATCCGAAAACTAACATGTTTAGCCTTAATATTACAATTCAATTTGATTATTAGTTTAAGTCGTCACATGTTATATAAAGAATAAATTTTAGTTGTTAAAGTTGTTTATGACTATATAACATGTTGGACCTAAGAACTTGGATTGAAAAAGAATTGGAAAGGACTTAGGATTGGTTTATTGTTAGCCGAGAATGGCTTTTGAGTATTGAACCACTTCGTATTAATTGTGGGGCAGAATTTTACACGTATTGTAAGGCGTGTAATCCCCTTTGATTGGTTGTTGTATTGAGCCTTAAATGTGGCATGTTGGTTATTGATTATCGGGCCTTGAAAAAGGTGGAAAAGTATGTAGAAACAAAGGAGGTGCTGCCCGATTTTCCGTAGAATAAAAGACTGTATACTTAGTATTATTCTATGATAGAAACTAGAAATTGATAGTCATGTTGTGACCATTATAGGTTGACACTTCTACGTGCGGCGTATTAGACTTAGCTTGTGGATTAAGCCGAAAAGGTATGTGAACCATCTCCTCTTCTTCTAGCATGATTCCTTAAGATAAAGAAAGTAAGTCATACTCCTTAAATGATCCATTCCTTGGTTGTACTTGAATTGCCTAATATAGAATTTGTTCTATATACTTCCTTGATTGTACTTTGATGTTTAAATTGTAAGTTGTTATAATCCATTTCCTTAGTGAAGTTTGGATTCTCAAAAGTGAAAGTATTTTACTTAAAGTACATAGAGTCTTGAAAAGGAAGTGGTTTCCAAATCTTTTGGCTAGTGCCTTAGTTTCAAAACCTAAAGGTTGTTATAATGACTTTAGGGGAGTAAAATGAGTGATTTACTTAATTGATTTAAAAGAGGAGAAATGACATGATTTAAAGAGAAGTAACTTGTTTTAAAGGTATGAGTTACTTGAGATTTAAAAGTAGAAGAAACTTGATTTCTAAAGTTAAGAAACTTGATTTCTAAATATTAAGAGACTTGAAGTATTTTGAAAGTTAAGAAACTTGAGTTGAAAATATGTGATACTTGGGTTTAAAAGTGTAAGTCTCTTGGATATAAAAAGGAATGAATTGGTCTAAAGCATAAAGAGTTATAACGGCTTTATGGGAAGTTGGTTATAACGGCTTTATGGAATGTTAAGAAAGTTGTCTATTTTGATTAATGGGCATAAGTTGCCTAGATTGTGAAAATTTGAAGTTACTTGGTTTCAAGCTTTGAAATGAGTTTTCTAAAAGTGTAGTAACTTACTTTGAAAAATAGACACGTCTTGATACTATGGGTGTTAGTATCTTGGGGTTTTACATAAAAATGAGTCTTTTGAAAAGAATGTACGTACGTAGTACTTTGGCTTGTTAAAAGAGAATTATTCTATTTGTGCCTTGATAAGTACTTTGGCTTGTTAAATGAGAATTATTCCATTTGTGCCTTGATAGTATTTTGGCTTGCTTGAATAAGTATTTCTCTTGGTTTATGTAAAAAGAAGGCATGGTAATTGTCTTGGTTTATGTAAAAAGAAGGCATGGTAATTGTCTTGGTTTATGTAAAAAGAAGGCATGGTAATTGTCTTGGTTTGTGTAAAGGCATAGTATTGTCTTGGTTTGTGTAAAGGCATAATATTGTCTTGGTTTGTGTAAAAAGGAAAGGGATGGTATTGTCTTGGTTTATGACAAAAAGAAAGACATGGTAATTGTCTTGATTTGTGTAAAGGCATGGGTTGCCTTAGTTTGCTTGCATATGGGTTGCTCATATAGACATTCGTGCAAGTGTCATATTTCTACATATTCGCGTCCCTCCATAAAGGGCCGGCAACTTGTTTCAAGGATACCATAGGTTAGCTCCCCATGGGGGTGAGTGGTACACACTCACGGCAGGTCGGTATTTGACTCGGGCGGGTTAAATTCCCAGGATATATATAAGTCATGGATTAGCTATCCGTGATGCGAGTATTGTGTACCGATGACTCATTGCGGGTCCACATGACCTAAGCGGGTGAAATAGTCCCTTGCGGGTGAAATAGTCCTATGATAGGTTGCATTATAACACAGAGGGTGGTTGACCACGGCATCGCGCCCGTGTTTTGAAACGGTAGTGATTTCATTAATGAAAGGGTGCAGTGTGTGTATGATTTAAAGTGGAACAATAATTCTCATTGTTAAAGACATAACTTAAAAGATAAAAAGGATTGCATTACTCTCATGATTGCAAGGTTCAGTGTGCTTACTGATGTTGTATTATATCATGGATCGCGATGAGGAAGGATTCCAGGCGCATGATTGATATTTTGGGCGTGAGACCCGTGGTTATATTTGAGTAATGACTTTGAGGCATGCGTCACGACGTGATATATTTGCTTATGTATTGTGTCTTGTAGGTTGGCTATCATACGTGTCTCTGTTTTGTTAGATCGTTATGATTTCATTACGATATTCTTGTTTCACATACTTGGTACATTCTTCATCTGACCTCGCCCGGGGCTGCGTTAAATGCCGAGTTTAGGTGCGATTTGGTGATCTGCAGTGTAGGACCTGCTCGAGTTTTGGATAGCTCCATCATTCGTGAGTTTATCTTTTTGGTATAGATCCTTTAGTCAGACTTTTATGCGATTATAGATGCAGCGGGGCCTTGTCCCATCATAGTTGATATAACTCTTAGAGTGCAGTATTCATATGTGGTATTGGACTCGTATGCGGTGTAGTGTCTTTTGATTATGTATATTATATGACACGCTTGTCTTTGCCACTTGCACGTCGTTGGTTTAAAAAAAAAAGGTGTTATTTAAATTCCGCAGTTTACTTGTGTCAGTTAGGTAGAAGGGTGCCCAGGTAGGGCACCAGTCACGGGCCCGGGGTTCGGGGCGTGACATAAAATGACAATAACACTTCTATCAACTTCAAGCTTACTAGTGTAAGACTTATACCAAATAATGGCCCTCTAATTCTACGGAAATTTGGGCATGATTCCTTTGTTTCTCGTACTTTTCACATTTTCCAAGGCCCGAATTCATCAACCAACAAGCCACATTTAAAGCCTGACCAACGATTAACCAAAGGGGATTACACGCCTAACTTGACGTGTAAAATTTGCCCCACAATCTACACAACACAGTCCGCAAAACAGTCCATAAAACAATCCACTAAACAATCCATAATAAACCAACATTAAGGGTACAATGTGAAGTCTTTAACACCCTTATTCCTTAGGATTTTCACTAGTCATTTTACCACATTAAACATGCATGTTAGGGGCTGATTATCCAGCATATAGTCAACTTTCAAGACATGTGGGGGTGACACGTGTCGCCTTCCGATTGGTCCAAAATTATTTTTTCCCCAAAATATCTATATTTGGCCAAAATATCTCAAAATTTTCCCGTGGGCCCCACAAAACCGTAAAATTTTCCCGTGGGCCCCACATGACCAAATCCGAAACTTAAAACCCAAAATTCTAATATAATCTATAAGTCCCAAATATCAAATTTGAGAACCAAATTCCAATTAATAAACTTTTTCCTTTACAATTTCCCGATATTTTTCCTTAAGAAAAAAGTAATCGTTCTTTCTTTCCAAAATTCAAATCTCAATTTCCTCACGTACGTTCTCATTTCATTGTCTTGGAATTATGGGGTGTAACAACTCCTCTGTCAATGCTACTGTCTCGTACTCTGCTAGTTTCCTCTTTTTAATAGGATATCTTTCATGAACTTGACATACGCAGACATTTGCTCCAAAGCCTCAATAAAAGGGATATTTATGTGCAGCTTTTTGAACACCTCTAAGAACTTCGAAAACTGCTTGTCAATGGATTTCTTCTGAAGTCTTTGAGGGTAGAGAATTCTTTCTTGATATTCCCTCACAGCTGTTGGTGGAGCCTTCTCTGAAATAGGGCGGTCATCAGTAACACCTCTTTATCTGAACCACTTGTCTTCTCCAACTCCTTCTCCTTCTCAACTTGTGGTTGGGGTGCAACCTGCTCCATTTGTTTGCCACTCCTCAAGGTGATTGTCTGACACTGCTCCCTTGGGTTTACCTCTGTGTTGCTAGGTAGATTCCCATGAGGTTTATTATTCAGCATGTTTGCCAACTGTCCCACTTGCTTCTCGAAGTTCCTAATAGAGGACCTTGTCTCTGTCATGAATTGGGTTTGGCAGTTGGTAAGGGTTAATAGTGCAGCTCTCAACTCATCGGGTTTCTCTTGTGGAGCTGGAGGTCTGAACTATTGAGAAGATGAGGCATGATTCTGCGGCTGCTGGTTCTGATATTGGCCTTGAAATTGTGATTGTTGCCCTTAGTCATTTCTCCATGAAAAGTTAGGGTGATTTCTCCACCCCGGAGTATAAGTGTTGGAGTAAGCATTGTTGTAAGGCCTCTGGAAAATTCCCACTTCTTGACACTGAGCTTGCTCCATGGGAACATTATTAGGATCTGTGGTTGGGCACCTATCAAACGTATGTGGACCTCCACAAATTTCACAAACCCCTTGCATTTGAATAACATTTACAGATAGATTATTCTGTTGCATTTGCTTTTACAAAGAAGCAACCTGCGTAGTGAGCGTCGTGATAGCGTCTAATTCATGAACTCCAGTCACTTTTCTACTATTCACTGATCTCTCATCTGAATTGTTGGTGGTCATGTCCTCTAATAGCTCATGTGTCTCATTGACACTCTTACTCATGAATGTTCTCCATGCAGCAACATCAATAATGGTACGAGTAGTACCACATAACCCATTGTAGAATGTCACGACCCGACCCCGGGCCCACGACTGGTGCCCTACCTGGGCACCCTTACAGGTATACATCAGAGATAATCAGCGGAACATACATGAAACTTATAAAATAAAACAACAAGAATTTAAACAACAGGTTAGCCGATAAGACTACCTCCCTGGACACATATACATATACTTAAACAACCGCAGTTACATCCTTCTTTTGTTTACAAACCGACCCACCAGATATGACTACAAACCTCTAAGAATTATAACTGTGGCAGGACAGGGCCCCGCCATACCCCTGAATGTACATTAGGGAAACCGTACCCAAAAGATAAGCCTCCGGAGTGAGTGGAGCTTCTTCCCAAAAACTGAACAGAGATCCTAAGAGCAAGGATCACCAACCTGTGTACCTAACACCTACGGGTATGAACGCAGCCCCCCGAAGGGGGTCAGTACAACATGTACCGAGTATGGAACAGAAATAAGGTACAATAACCAAATCATAACTGTATACAAAAAATGACAGGGGCAAGTATAAAAATGAAATACCAGATCCTATCGTGCCATTTTAACTCTTGAAATCAATCGTATATTAACCGTTCTTTTCATTCTTTCAATAAAAATTAACATCATATTCTTACATACTTACTTTAAGGATTTAAATCAAGTTTTTCCACATAACTTACATATCTTACATAACATAATTCGGCCCTTTATGGAGGGACCTCTTGTTTGGGAGTTTACTTTGATTATCCATACGTGATAACGTAATCCGGCCCATTTGCGGGACACGGTGTACTTGTTTCAAGGATACCATGGGTTAGCTCCCCATGGGGGTGAGTGGTACACACTCACGGCGGGTCGGTATTTGACTCGGGCGGGTTAAATTCCCGGGATATATATAAGCCATGGATTAGCTATCCGTGATGCGAGTATCGTGTACCGATGACTCATTGCGGGTCCACATGACCTAAGCGGGTGAAATAGTCCCTTGCGGGTGAAATAGTCCTATGATAGGTTGCATTATAACACAGAGGGTGGTTGACCCTGGCACTGGCACGGCCTTCATGTTTTGAAACGGTAGTGATTTCATTAATGAAAGGGTGCAGTGTGTGTATGATTTAAAGTGGAACAATAATTCTCATTGTTAAAGACATAACTTAAAAGATAAAAAGGATTGCATTACTCTCATGATTGCAAGGTTCGGATTGTTATCGATGTTGTATTATATCATGGATCGCTGTGATGAGGAAGGATTCCACGGGCATGATTGATATTTTGGGCGTGAGACCCATGGTTATATTTGAGTAATGACTTTGAGGGCATGCGTCCCTGACTTGATATGACTGCTTATGTATTGTGTACTGTAGGTTGGCTATCATACGTGTCTCCTGTTTTGTTAGACTGTTATGATTTCATTACGATATTCTTATTCACATACTTGGTACATTCTTCATCGACCTCGCCCGGGCTGCGTTACATCTTGCCGCAGTTTAGGTACTTGATTTGGTGATCTGAGATGTAGGACCACCTTTCGAGTTTTGGATAGCTCCATCTGCTCAGAGTTTATCTTTTTGGTATAGATCCTTTAGTACGACTTTTATACGATTATGATGCGGCGGGGCCTTGTCCGTCATAGTTCAAGATAACTCTTAAGTGCGTATTCATATGTGGTATTGGACTCATGTACAGTGTAGTGTCTTTTGATTATGTATATTATATGACAGCCTTGTCGGCTTTGCCCTTGCACGTACGTTGGTTTAAAAAAAAAAGGTGTTATTTAAATTCCGCAGTTTACTTGTGTCAGTTAGGTAGAAGGGTGCCCAGGTAGGGCACCAGTCACGGGCCCGGGGTTCGGGGCGTGACATAAAATGACAATAACACTTCTATCAACTTCAAGCTTACTAGTGTAAGACTTATACCAAATAATGGCCCTCTAATTCTACGGAAATTTGGGCAACAGTTCCTTTGTTTCTACGTACTTTTTCACATTTTCCAAGGCCTGAATTCATCAACCAACAAGCCACATTTAAGGCACAACCAACAGTTAACCAAAGGGGATTACACGCCTAACTTGACGTGTAAAATTTGCCCCACAATCTACACAACACAGTCCGCAAAACAGTCCATAAAACAATCCACTAAACAATCCATAATAAACCAACATTAAGGGTACAATGTGAAGTCTTTAACACCCTTATTCCTTAGGATTTTCACTAGTCATTTTACCACATTAAACATGCATGTTAGGGGCTGATTATCCAGCATATAGTCAACTTTCAAGACATGTGGGGGTGACACGTGTCGCCTTCCGATTGGTCCAAAATTATTTTTTCCCCAAAATATCTATATTTGGCCAAAATATCTCAAAATTTTCCCGTGGGCCCCACAAAACCGTAAAATTTTCCCGTGGGCCCCACATGACCAAATCCGAAACTTAAAACCCAAAATTCTAATATAATCTATAAGTCCCAAATATCAAATTTGAGAACCAAATTCCAATTAATAAACTTTTTCCTTTACAATTTCCCGATATTTTTCCTTAAGAAAAAAGTAATCGTTCTTTCTTTCCAAAATTCAAATCTCAATTTCCTCACGTACGTTCTCATTTCATTGTCTTGGAATTATGGGGTGTAACAACTCCTCTGTCAATGCTACTGTCTCGTACTCTGCTAGTTTCCTCTTTTTAATAGGATATCTTTCATGAACTTGACATACGCAGACATTTGCTCCAAAGCCTCAATAAAAGGGATATTTATGTGCAGCTTTTTGAACACCTCTAAGAACTTCGAAAACTGCTTGTCAATGGATTTCTTCTGAAGTCTTTGAGGGTAGAGAATTCTTTCTTGATATTCCCTCACAGCTGTTGGTGGAGCCTTCTCTGAAATAGGGCGGTCATCAGTAACACCTCTTTATCTGAACCACTTGTCTTCTCCAACTCCTTCTCCTTCTCAACTTGTGGTTGGGGTGCAACCTGCTCCATTTGTTTGCCACTCCTCAAGGTGATTGTCTGACACTGCTCCCTTGGGTTTACCTCTGTGTTGCTAGGTAGATTCCCATGAGGTTTATTATTCAGCATGTTTGCCAACTGTCCCACTTGCTTCTCGAAGTTCCTAATAGAGGACCTTGTCTCTGTCATGAATTGGGTTTGGCAGTTGGTAAGGGTTAATAGTGCAGCTCTCAACTCATCGGGTTTCTCTTGTGGAGCTGGCGGTCTGAACTATTGAGAAGATGAGGCATGATTCTGCGGCTGTTGGTTCTGATATTGGCCTTGAAATTGTGATTGTTGCCCTTGGTCATTTCTCCATGAAAAGTTAGGGTGATTTCTCCACCCCGGAGTATAAGTGTTGGAGTAAGCATTGTTGTAAGGCCTCTGGAAAATTCCCACTTCTTGACACTGAGCTTGCTCCATGGGAACATTATTAGGATCTGTGGTTGGGCACCTATCAAACGTATGTGGACCTCCACAAATTTCACAAACCCCTTGCATTTGAATAACATTTACAGATAGATTATTCTGTTGCATTTGCTTTTACAAAGAAGCAACCTGCGTAGTGAGCGTCGTGATAGCGTCTAATTCATGAACTCCAGTCACTTTTCTACTATTCACTGATCTCTCATCTGAATTGTTGGTGGTCATGTCCTCTAATAGCTCATGTGTCTCATTGACACTCTTACTCATGAATGTTCTCCATGCAGCAACATCAATAATGGTACGAGTAGTACCACATAACCCATTGTAGAATGTCACGACCCGACCCCGGGCCCACGACTGGTGCCCTACCTGGGCACCCTTACATGTATACATCAGAGATAATCAGCGGAACATACATGAAACTTATAAAATAAAACAACAAGAATTTAAACAACAGGTTAGCCGATAAGACTACCTCCCTGGACACATATACATATACTTAAACAACCGCAGTTACATCCTTCTTTTGTTTACAAACCGACCCACCAGATATGACTACAAACCTCTAAGAATTATAACTGTGGCAGGACAGGGCCCCGCCATACCCCTGAATGTACATCAGGGAAACCGTACCCAAAAGATAAGCCTCCGGAGTGAGTGGAGCTTCTTCCCAAAAACTGAACAGAGATCCTAAGAGCAAGGATTACCAACATGTGTACCTAACACCTACGGGTATGAACGCAGCCCCCCGAAGGGGGTCAGTACAACAGGTACCGAGTATGGAACAGAAATAAGGTACAATAACCAAATCATAACTGTATAAAAAAAATGACAGGGGCAAGTATAAAAATGAAATACCAGATCCTATCGTGCCATTTTAACTCTTGAAATCAATCGTATATTAACCGTTCTTTTCATTCTTTCAATAAAAATTAACATCATATTCTTACATACTTACTTTAAGGATTTAAATCAAGTTTTTCCACATAACTTACATATCTTACATAACATAATCCGGCCCTTTATGGAGGGACCTCTTGTTTGGGAGTTTACTTTGATTATCCATACGTGATAACGTAATCCGGCCCATTTGCGGGACACGGTGTACTGATAAATCATGTGGCATAATCCGGCCCGCCTGTGGAGCTCGGTGTACTGTGGAATCATGTAGCATAATCCGGCCCGCCTGTGGAGCTCGGTGTACTGCGGAATCATGTAGCATAATCCGGCCCGCCTGTGGAGCTCGGTGTACTGTGGAATCATGTAGCATAATCCGGCCCGCCTGTGGAGCTCGGTGTAAAATGACGTAACCCGGCCTATGTGTAGGCTCGGGGTAATATGACGTAATCCGGCCTATTTGTAGGCTCGGTGTATCTCATAACGTAATCCGACCTATTTGTAGGCTCGGTGTATTTCATAACATAATCCGGCCTCTTTGTAGGCTCGGTGTAATTTTCCTTACATAACATTTTTAAACCATCTTTTCACTTCTTCTTAAGTCGGCATAACAACTTTCCCATAAATCTATTATAACAACCTTTCATTTTAGAGAACTTAAGGCACTTTTATTCTTACAACATTAGGGAAAACTAGACCCAAAAATACTACGTACATACATACTTAAAAAGAATCATAAAACTCATTTCTTTTTAAAGCTCAAGTCACACACTCTTTTGGAAACCATCTTCTTAACCTTTGAAATAAATTAAGAAGTCATGCTTTTTAAAGTTTAGTCATTTCCACTCATAAAATCAAGGCTTATAGTATTAACACCTCGTAGCATACACTCTTTAAAATCATGTCGCTTATACTTATAAAATCATGTCATCTATACTTTAGAAATCAATTCCCATAACTTGAAAAATAAAGTTTCATAATCCTTAAAAGACAATCAAAGTTCATAGTCTTAAAACTTCATAACATACATTCTTTAAAGTCCATTTACTTATACTTATAGAATCATGTCATCTACACTTTAGAAATCAAGTCCCATAACTTGAAAAAAAATAAAGTTTCATACACTTCCCAAAACCAAGTAACTTATTCTCTTTAAAACCATATAACTTCCACTTTTAAAATCAATCCCCTTTTCACATATAAATTCAAGTCATTTTCAAACATAAAATCAACTTACTTACTTTAAATAAATCAAGACACATAATTTTAAATCAAATCTCATAACTTCCTAACCATTCTTACCAACATCTCCCATAAGACTTGGTAAGGACTTAGGATAATTTAAACATACTTTTAACTTAGAATCAACAACGTGAATACTTCTTAACTTCTAGGAGTGGAAGGAATCATGGAATAATATCACATGGCTATTTCATACGTAGGATCATGCCAAATAAGGAAGAGGTTCACATACCTCGCGACGACTAGCGACAAGTTGCAAAATGCTCCCAAGTACTTTATCCTTGCTAGCTTTTCCACCCTTCAAGTAGAATACGCTACTTGTAGTACTTAAACCTATATTAATCATAACATGTCTATCAACTCCTAGCTTTTTAACGTAGAATCATACTAAGTGTAAGGTCTCTTATTCTACGAAAAATCGGGCAGCACTTCCTTTGTTTCTACATACTTTTCCACCTTTTTCAAGGCCCGATAATCAATAACCAACAGGCTACATTTAAGGCGCAATACATCAACCAAACAAAGGGGATTACACGTCTTACAATACGTGTAAAATTCTGCCCCACAATTCATACTAAGTAGTTTAATAACCAAAGCCATTCTCGGCTAATATGTATAACAACACAAAGTCCTTTCCAATTCTTTTTCTGTTACACCCCGAATTTCCAGGACATGTTTATAAGAACGTACGTAAGAACTCAAAAATATTAAGATTTGAGACTAGTAAAAATTTATCGGAATTATGGAATTGTCGGAAAACTAAATATTGTGACGAATGGGAGGGT
Source organism: Przewalskia tangutica (assembly GCA_029844215.1). Classification (NCBI taxonomy): domain Eukaryota; kingdom Viridiplantae; phylum Streptophyta; class Magnoliopsida; order Solanales; family Solanaceae; genus Przewalskia; species Przewalskia tangutica. The sequence continues at coordinate 81,153,959 of CM056725.1, forward strand.
GACACGTGTCACCCCCCCTTAAGTTGGTCTTGGAAGAAATTGACATGGGTAAAAGGGTCATTTGACCATAAGTTAGATGACCAAGTCTTGCTAAGTCTTGAAGCTTGATATTGTTGACTTGTCAAAGGGCCACTTGGGCTAGATCCATGTGAAACTTATCTAAGCCACACATTTGTGCAAATATCAACCCTCCATTGTGTTATATATGTATACTAGTAGCAAGACAAGCTTCCACACTTAGCCAAATTTTCTAGAAATTGAAGAACACTAATGGGGAGCTCTCGGCCAAGGCTAGGGTTTCAAAAAAAAAAATTCGTTTGTTGTTCAATAAGCTCCACACTTTAAACCAAGGTTCCTAAGGGTATTGTAAGGGTATCTCAATAGAAATATCCCGGAAAAATATCATTTTCGTATTAGTCGCAAGGTGAAAACCTAGTTGCTTTCCTAGGTTTGGATTGAAAGTTAAAGGAAAGTTGTTGGTGATCTTCTAAGGGCTTCAAGTGGCGGTTTGGAGTGTCAAGGAGAGGCTCTAAGTTTCTAGGGAGCGACTTCGGATCTTGAAGTGAATTAAGGATCGTTAAGGTAACAATCTTGTTCTCTTAAGTGGTATAAGATTACATATTGTTGTAGCCTTACTTTTTAACTAGCATGAAGTATATGTATTGAAGATTTATAAGTGATATGGATTGTAGTGGCCAAAATCCGAAATGACATTTGAGCCATTTGAAATTGAAATACAATTTGGTCGTTAATTAGAATCGTCGCATGTTACCTACTTGAGGATTGTAGTAGTTATAATCAATTGTGGCTTAATATCATGTTATACTAAACAACTTGGATTGAAAAGGAATTGGATAAGAATTTGTGTTGTTGTACCTCAAGTAGCCGTGAATGACATGGTATTGTTGGATTATTTTGTATCAATTGTGGGGCGGAATTTTACACGTCTTGTTAGGCGTGTAATCCCCTATTGTTAACTACATTGTTGAGCCTTAAATGTGGCGTGTTTGGTTATTGAATTCGGGCCTTGAAAAAGGTGGAAAAGTATGTAGAAACAAGGGAAGTGTTGTCCGATTTTCCGTAGAATTTGGAGATTTTACACTTAGAATATTCTACGTTTGAAGCTAGAGGTTAATAGACATATTATGACCATTATAGTTTGAAGTACTACGAGTAGCGTATTCTACTTGAAGGGTGGAAAAGCTATCAAAGTTATAATACTTTGGAGCATTTTGCTACTTGTCGATAATCGTCGCGAGGTATGTGAACCTCTTCCTTCTTTTGGCATGATTCTATGTATGGAATATACATGTGGTAGTATTTCATGATTCCTTCTACTCTTAGAAATTAAGAGGTATGTATGTTGATTTACTCTATGTAAAAACTACGTCTAAGAAATCTTAAGTTCTTACCAAGTCTTATGGGGAATGCTGGTAAGAGTCGTTAGGAAGTATTTGGAGTCGAGTTGACTTGGCTAAGTTACTGCACAAATGAGAATAAGTATCGAAAAACCCATTGCAGCGTTAATAAAAGAAAATGTATCGACAATCAATTATATTAAAATGAGTAGAATTCTCCATCTGCATAGAAACTAAGATAAGACAAAATAGTATTACATTTTCTAGATCATGGATGCTTTAATAAGATAGTTATAAACAAGTATAACCTATTCACGACTCATAAAAAGCATATGTTACTTAAATTAAAAGAGTTTATGTTATGAAGTTTTAAGACTATGAACTTGATTTCTAAGAAGGTTACAAGACTTTATTTTTCAAGTTATGGGACTTGATTCTTAAAGGAAGAAAGGACTTGATTTAAAAAGTATGGTTTCTATGATTTATTTCAAAAGTTAAGAGGCTTGAGTTTTCAAAAGAAGAAGTTTATTGATTTAAAAAGAGAAGGAGTTTTAAGATTCTTTTAAGTATGTATGTACGTAGTACTTTTGAGTTTAATTTTCCCTAAGGTAATAAGGAATAAAAAGTGCCCTAAGTTTTCTAATTTGAAAAGGTTGTTATAATAGCTTTATGAGAAGTTGTTATAACGACTTAAGAAGAAGTGAGAAGAGGGTTTAAAATGTTATGCAAAGAGACATTATCGCGTCCCAGGAATGGGCCGGGCAGTATACCTTTATGGGCAGACTATATGACATTATCGCGTCCCAGGAATGGGCCGGGCAGTATACCTTTATGGGCAGACTATATGACATTATCGCGTCCCAGGAATGGGCCGGGCAGTATACCTTTATGGGTAGACTATATGACATTATCGCGTCGAGAATGGTAGGCGATACCTTACGCGCGAACTATATGACATTATCGCGTCCCAGGAATGGGCCGGGCAGTATACTTTTATGGGTAGACTATATGACATTATCGCATCCCAGGAATGGGCCGGGCAGTATACCTTTATGGGCAGACTTATGTGACTTTATCGCGTCCCAGATTGGGCCGGGCAGTATAGGCGTCCCTCCATAAAGGGCCGGATTATGTTATGTAAGGTAAGTAAGTTATATGGTAATGAACTTGATGATTTTTCCTAAGTATGTACGTAAGAAAGTGACTATAACTTTTATTGAAAAATGGGAAAAGATAATAAGGTACGATTAAGTTCACGAGATTGAAATGACACGGTAGGATCTGGTATTTATTTTGTTTATATACTTACCCCTGTCATTTTTCTGTACAATTATTATTTGTTTACTATTTCTATTCCATATTCGATACCTGTTGTACTGACCCCCTTTGGGGGGCTGCGTTCATGCCCGCAGGTATTAGGTACACAGGTTGGTGATCCTTGCTCTTAGGATCTCGGTTCAGTTTTGGGAAAAAGCTCCATTTACTCCGGAGGCTTATCTTTTGGTACGGTTTCCCCTGAAGTTATAGATTCATGTATATTCAGGGGTATGGCGGGGCCCTGTCCCGCCACAATTGTTATGTTAAAAACTCTTAGAGGTCTGTAGTCACATATTGTGGGTCAGTTTGTAAAAGGAAAAGAGGCAACTGCTTCGGTTATGTATTTATATATCCGGGAGGTAGCCTTATCGGCTAGCCTGTTGATTTTATTTCTGTTGATTCATTTTATAAGTTTCATGTATGTTCCGCTGATTATCTCTGATGTATACCTGTAAGGGTGCCCAGGTAGGGCACCAGTCGCGGGCCCGGGGTCGGGACGTGACATTTTCAATCCAAGTTCTTTGGTCTAACATGTTATATAGTCATAAACAACTTCAGCAACTACAATTCTTTCTTTATATAACATGTGACGACTTAACTAATAACCAAATTGAATTGTAATCTCAAGGGCTAAACATACTAGTTTTCGGAATCAAACTTCATACTATATACCTCATGCTTGCTAATATCCATAACTACAACAATAGGTAATCTTAATTACTAAAACGACAAGATTGTTACCTTTATAAGCCCTAAAAAAATTCCAAGATTCAAAGTCGCTCCTTAGCAATTCTTAGCTCCTTTCCGTTACGCTCCAATCCACTATTTGAAGACTTTAGAAGTTCACAACCAACATATCTTCCATTTCCAATCCAAAACTATGAAAACGACTTAGGTTTTCGCCTTGCGACTAACGTGAAAACGTCGTTTTTCAGAGATCTTTCTATTGAGATATTCTTACAATACCCTTAGAGACCTTGGGTTAAAGTCTTGTGAATAAAGAACCAAAATTGCAATTTTTTTTGTGTGGAACTTATATCAAACCCGAGAGCACTCATAAGTAAAGAACAATGTTTCTAATTTTTCTAAGTGTTGAAGACAAGTCTTGCACTAGTGTAGTGTATATATAACACAATGGAGGGCTTAGATTATAACAAATGTGAGGCTAGGATGAAGAGCATTAATTAATTAGCCAAGTGGACAAGTTGACTTGGTCAATTTTCTCAAGCTTTGAAGACTTGATCTTCCACATAGGTCAATGACCATTCTACCCTTGCCCAATTTCGTCCAAGACCATGTGGGGGGGTGCCACGTGTCTCCCTCCCATTCGTCCATAAAATTTCGTAACCCTCGTGGGCCCCACAAAACATAAAATTTCTCGGGTGGGCCCCACGTGACCAAATCCGTAAAAATAAATTTCCATAATGATAATAGGTTCCATATTCTTCAAATAATACATTTTGAGAATCCAATTCTCATCAATGAACATTTTTCCTTTCCGACGTTCGGAAGATTTTCCTTCGGAAAAATAATTTTTCCTTTCGTACCAATCTTTTAAGTCTTTATTCCTTACGTACATTCTCTTAAACATGTCCTGCAATTACGGGGTGTAACATTCTTCTCCCCTTAGAAACATTCGTCCCCGAATGTTCGTTCGGAGCTAAATCTAACATTTCTCGGCATAGTCTCATAAAACTGCACTTAGTGAAACCTAATTATGCCACATATGACCCTAATACACCGCACTTGCATATCCACCCATCATAAACCAAGCGAGGAAACAAATCCAAAGTGTGCACCATCACTATTTACTCTCATTCATGGCCTAAAAGGATTATCTTTTCGTACTTCCAACTTACTTCTAGCATACATACATAATCTCAATATTATCCGTTCATGATACTTAAACATACAACAACCTTATCATGCATACAAATCTCTAAAGGGGTCAAAGATATACCTGAATTCATAGAGGTGGTTCAAAGGACCGCTAAAACTGGGAATTTCCACCACGACCTCTGCCATGCCCTGCCGGTGTATGAACATCCTGCCTAGCTATTGAAGGCGAAGAACCCGCAACTGATCCAGTAGACTATGCTATCCCACTTGTAACCCTCCTACTAGGACAATCCCTCAACATATGGCCCTGACGGCCACAGGTAAAACAGGCACCAGTAGCACGACGACATTCCACATGGTGATGCCGGCCACACTGTGAACACTGAGGAAGAGGGTCCCGACGCTAGAACCCATGCGCGTGCGAATCCAAACTCGAGCTCGACCAGCTCCTAAATTACCGGTGATCCAACCTCCCGCCGAAAATCGAAGGAGCACTGCTGTCTGAAATGTAGACTAGCTCGTTGAGGCTCTCCGCCGAAAATCACCTCAACCCTGCCGCCCCGGCCTCTTGGTGACGACCTTGGTCCGGCCGGTCCTCTCTCCCGCCTCAATCCCTGCATATGTCTGCATCCCGGCAATATCCATACCGGTGAAGGGCCACTCCGCAAGCGGTGATTATATAACGGTCAGCCCCATAACATAGCGATGAACTCTATCACCATGTCACCCACAATAGTGTGCGCGCATACCGCCAACGAGTCAAATTCGGGTTGTACTCACGATGGTTCCTCCCATTCTGCCTCAATGACAAGAACCTATCAACACGGGCTCTCCTCATCTCAGGAGGCAAAAAGTGATCAAGAAAGGCCTCTGTGAACTCATTCCAAACAGCTGGAGGAGCACCCACACCCCTAGACAGTTCCCATGACTCAAAATCAGTTCAACGCAATATCGCGTAACCGTTAAGAAGCTAGCACTACTGACTCGGTCTCCGAGACCCTAAGAACTTGCATAGTCCGCTGTATCTGCCGAATAAACTCCTGAGGATTCTCCTCAGATCTCGAACCATAGAACTCGGGTGGACTACAACCCAGAAAATCCCGAATCCTCAAACTGTCGGCTCTAGGGTTAGCTACCTGCTCCTGTCGGCGCTGCCCTACCATTATGCTAGTCAATAACCCGATCTTCTCTCCATAATCTCTATACTCCGCCCCTGGCTGAGGGACTGGAGGCTCATGTATCGGAACCCCTGGAGCTGCGGGTGCTCTCTGCTCCTCTAATACTGCCGGCGTAACTGAACTCGCCGCCTGGACCACAACCTCAGGCATAGTCTGGGCCTGAGTCCTAGTAACCCTCTGCGCACCACTAGCAGCTCCTGCTGCTGCCTTGCCCTTCTGGGCCCTGGTCGCCTTCCGTGGAGGCATAGCTGATTCATACACATAAGAATACGTCAGAGACGGATCAACCTAATAACACAGCTCTATTGCACGATCTCAGAGTAAGAAAAATGGAAACCAATCCTAAATGTTCTGAAGTCTCCTGATTATAGATGTGGTGCACAACACACCGATAATCAAGACTCTACTAGACACGGTCTGTAGACACTTTCCGAGGACTAACTGCTTTGATTATAGATGCCCTACCTGGGCACCCTTACAGGTATACATCAGAGATAATCAGCGGAACATACATGAAACTTATAAAATAAAACAACAAGAATTTAAACAACAGGTTAGCCGATAAGGCTACCTCCCTGGACACATATACATATACTTAAACAACCGCAGTTACATCCTTCTTTTGTTTACAAACCGACCCACCAGATATGACTACAGACCTCTAAGAATTACAACTGTGGCGGGACAGGGCCCCGCCATACCCCTGAATGTACATAAATCTACAACATCAGGGAAACCGTACCCAAAAGATAAGCCTCCGGAGTGAGTGGAGCTTCTTCCCAAAAACTGAACAGAGATCCTAAGAGCAAGGATCACCAACATGTGTACCTAACACCTGCGGGCATGAACGCATCCCCCCGAAGGGGGTCAGTACAACAGGTACCGAGTATGGAACAGAAATAAGGTACAATAACCAAATCATAACTGTATAAAAAAAATGACTGGGGCAAGTATAAAAATGAAATACTAGATCCTACCGTGCCATTTTAACTCTTGAAATCAATCGTATATTAACCGTTCTTTTCCTTCTTTCAATAAAAATTAACATCATATTCTTACATACTTACTTTAAGGATTTAAATCAAGTTTTTCCACATAACTTACATATCTTACATAACATAATTCGGCCCTTTATGGAGGGACCTCTTGTTTGGGAGTTTACTTTGATTATCCATACGTAATAACGTAATCCGGCCCATTTGCGGGACACGGTGTACTTATGAATCATATGGCATAATCCGGCCCGCCTGTGGAGCTCGGTGTACTGTGGAATCATGTAGCATAATCCAGCCCGCCTGTGGAGCTCGGTGTACTGTGGAATCATGTAGCATAATCCGGCCCGCCTGTGGAGCTCATAACGTAATCCGGCCTATTTGTAGGCTCGGTGTATTTCATAACATAATCCGTCCTATTTGTAGGCTCGGTGTGATTTTCCTTACATAACATTTTTAAACCATCTTTTCACTTCTTCTTAAGTCGTCATAACAACTTCCCATAAAGCTATTATAACAACCTTTCATTTTAGAGAACTTAAGGCACTTTTATTCTTACAACATTAGGGAAAACTAGACCCAAAAATACTACGTACATACATACTTAAAAAGAATCATAAAACTCATTTCTTTTTAAAGCTCAAGTCACACACTCTTTTGGAAACCATCTTCTTAACCTTTGAAATAAATTAAGAAGCCATGCTTTTTAAAGTTTAGTCATTTCCACTCATAAAATCAAGGCTTATAGTATTAACACCTCGTAGCATACACTCTTTAAAATCATGTCGCTTATACTTATAAAATCATGTCATCTATACTTTAGAAATCAATTCCCATAACTTGAAAAACAAAGTTTCATAATCCTTAAAAGACAATCAAAGTTCATAGTCTTAAAACTTCATAACATACATTCTTTAAAGTCCATTTACTTATACTTATAAAATCATGTCATCTACACTTTAGAAATCAAGTCCCATAACTTGAAAAAAAATAAAGTTTCATACACTTCCCAAAACCAAGTAACTTATTCTCTTTAAAACCATATAACTTCCACTTTTAAAATCAATCCCCTTTTCACATATAAATTCAAGTCATTTTCAAACATAAAATCAACTTACTTACTTTAAATAAATCAAGACACATAGCTTTAAATCAAATCTCATAACTTCCTAACCATTCTTACAAACATCTCCCATAAGACTTGGTAAGGACTTAGGATAATTTAAATATACTTTTAACTTAGAATCAACAACGTGAATACTTCTTAACTTCTAGGAGTGGAAGGAATCATGGAATAATATCACATGACTATTTCATACGTAGGATCACGCCAAAGAAGGAAGAGGTTCACATACCTCGCGACGACTAGCGACAAGTTGCAAAATGCTCCCAAGTACTTTATCCTTGCTAGCTTTTCCACCCTTCAAGTAGAATACGCTACTTGTAGTACTTCAACCTATATTAATCATAACATGTCTATCAACTCCTAGCTTTTTAACGTAGAATCATACTAAGTGTAAGGTCTCTTATTCTACGGAAAATCGGACAGCACTTTCTTTGTTTCTACATACTTTTCCACCTTTTTCAAGGCCCGATAATCAATAATCAACATGCCACATTTAAGGCGCAATACATCAACCAAACAAAGGGGATTACACGCCTTACAATACGTGTAAAATTCTTCCACACAATTCATACTAAGTAGTTTAATAACCAAAGCCATTCTCGACTAATATGTATAACAACACAAAGTCCTTTCCAATTCTTTTTCAATCCAAGTTCTTAGGTCTAACATGTTATATAGTCATAGACAACTTCAACAACTACAATTCTTTCTTTATATAACATGTGACGACTTAACTAATAACTAAATTGAATTGTAATCTCAAGGGCTAAACATACTGGTTTTCGGATTAGGGTTCTAATAGTCAATACACTTATCAAACTTCATACTATATACCTCATGCTTGCTAATATCCATAATTACAACAATAGGTAATCTTAATTACTAAAACGACAAGATTATTACCTTTATAAGCCCTAAAAAAATTCCAAGATTCAAAGTCGCTCCTTAGCAATTATTAGCTCCTTTCCTTTACACTCCAATCCACTATTTGAAGACTTTAGAAGTTCACAACCAACTTCTCTTCCATTTCCAATCCAAAACTATGAAAACGACTTAGGTTTTTGCCTTGCGACTAACGTGAAAACATCGTTTTTCCGAGATCTTTCTATTGAGATATCCTTACAATACCCTTAGGGACCTTGGGTTAAAGTCTTGCGAATAAAGAACCAAAATTGCAATTTTTTTGTGTGGAACTTATATCAAACCCGAGAGCACTCATAAGTGAAGAACAAGGTTTCTAATTTTTCTAAGTGTTGAAGACAAGTATTGCACTAGTGTAGTGTATATATAACACAATGGAGGGCTTAGATTATAACAAATGTGAGGCTAGGATGAAGAGCATTAATTAATTAGCCAAGTGGACAAGTTGACTTGGTCAATTTTCTCAAGCTTTGAAGACTTGATCTTCCACATAGGTCAATGACCATTCTACCCTTGCCCAATTTTGTCCAAGACCATGTGGGGGGTGCCACATGTCTCCCTCCCATTCATCCATAAAATTTTGTAACCCTCGTGGGCCCCACAAAACGTAAAATTTCTCGGGTGGGCCCCACGTGACCAAATCCATAAAAATAAATTTCCATAATGATAATAAGTTCCATATTCTTCAAATAATGCATTTTGAGAATCCAATTCTCATCAACGAACATTTTTCCTTTCCGACGTTCGGAAGATTTTTCTTCGGAAAAACAATTTTTCCTTTCGTACCAATATTTTAAGTCTTTATTCCTTACGTACATTCTCTTAAACATGTCCTGCAATTACGGGGTGTAACATAGAATATGTGGACTAATATCCACTTTTCAATTCCATGTTGCGGGCACTTTCTCTGCAAGTCCTTGAATCTTTCCCATGCGTCATATAATGACTCCCCATCGAGCTGATAGAAATTGTTCATCTCACCTCTTAAGTTCGCAGCCTTTGATGGAGGAAAGAATTTGGAGAAACTTCTGGGCTAAGTCTTTCCATGTGGTGATGCATCATCTTTCCTACCAATCCCCACCTTCCCACTGAAGAGGTCTTGGAAAATACAGAAATCAGGGATGAAGATAACTGCACATTTAAACTCCTTAGTTATCTTTGAGATAGATAACAAAGTATATTTGAACTCAGGGATATGAGTTCAATCTTGGGGATGAACATAACTGCACACTTGTTACTTTCTGTACTGAAAATATATAAGTAGATCCTTGTCACACTCCAATCTTGGGGAGGGGGAATCCAGTGCTTGATTGGCTCGAGCGTATAACCTATATATCATAACCTAAACACATAACTGTTTGGGCCAACAAGGCCTCAGAATAATAGCTACAAAAAAATGTCAGAACAAAATAACATGTAACCATGAATGGCTAACCAACATGTATATACAATAAGGCTGACAAGCCATAACAAAAGTAATAACAACTGATAAAGAAGCTGACAAGGACATAAAAAATAAATATACAATGACCACTAGTCTGCAAGACTCTAAGAGTACTATAACATATTATTAGGACGGGACATGGCCCTACCATACCCAAAATAGTTATAAACATAGGTAATAGTGCTTAGCAAATCTGTATAGTAACTTCGAGAAAGTGGAGTGTGACAACCAACAACTGAATCAGATAACCTAATGAGGATGTGTCCGTCTGTCTACCTACACCTGAGGCAGGAAACACAACTCCCCAGCAAAGGGGACATTAGTACAAAAGAAGAGTAAGCCCTACATACCTTGTCGTCTTAGCTATACGGATTCCATCAGCTCTCGTATGCTCTACGGGTGATTTTCTACGACATATGAATGATTTGTATCAACGACGGATCCATAACATATAATAAAACTCACTTAAGCATTCCATCGAACATCTTGCATTCATAGAGTTTGTAAGACCTTTTGTAGCTTAACCTATACTTATATCAACAACACAACCTTCTTTACTGCTCTCCCCATATCCATAGCTCCGTCAACAATCCAAAAACTTCATACTATACTCGTAAGTCACATAAAATAACCCAACAACAAAATACATAGTTTTCAAGATTTCTAAAATCTGTTCTATAAGAATCCTTCAACAATTACACTCCAAACACTTGCATAATTGTAAGAGCAATAAGATATAGATGGAACTTACCTCAAACTATAAGAACTACTTCAAATCAGAGATTAATTCAACTCCAAGAAGTCTCCAAAATCACCATGACAAGGAGAAAGATGATAAGACGATGATTACGGGATTCATGTTACACCTCGTAGTTCCAAGGTATGTATGTGAGGACGTACGTATGAGAATACGACCTTAAGATTGGAAAGGAAGAAAGATTTGATTTTCCGACGGAAAATTTTCCGGAGTTTGTGAAGGAAAAAGGTTCGAAAATGAGAATTGGATTCCCAGATTTGGTATTTGAACTTCTTGGAATATTAGATAATTATGGAATTTTATTTCCGGATTTGGTCACGTGGGGCCCACGGGGAAAATTTACGGTTTTGTGGGGCCCACTTTATTTTCAAAATTTTGGACATTATGGATATTTTCGGGAGATGAAATATTTTGGACGAATAGAAGGGCAACACATGTCACCCCCTTAGGTGGCACATGGCCAAATTAGTGTGACAAGTGGCCCTTGGCCGAAATGTGGTGCCATGTGGCAAGCCAAGTGTCCCAAGTCTTGTGTTGGACAAGTGGCTTGTGGGACCCACACACACTTGTCCCCAATCTCTACCACACACTTGCTTTGATCCTAGCCATTGGTTGTCCTATAAATACCCCTCCCTTTGGATTGCAAGACTTCATCCCACACTTGAGATTTTCCAAGGCAAATACTCCCTCCCTTTCCTTGAGCATTTCGGGCATAGCCCTTCCCCTTGACCAAAAGTTGTCAAAAAATCCTTAAACTTTTAAGTGTTCTTCCTTAAGGTGTTAGGAAGATTGTGAACCAAGAGTTAGAAAAGATTTCACACCCCTAGCCTTGAAAACTTGCCTTGACCGAAACTTGCCAAGTTTGAGCCTAAGGTGTTCTTCACTTTTTGGAGTTGAATCTTGAAGAGAAGTTGGTTAGGAACTTCTAAGGGTTGCTTGGAGTGGATTGGAACGTAAAGAATTGGAGCTAAGATTCCTAAGGATCGACTTTTTATCATTGGAAAATTTTGGGCTTATCGAGGTAATGATCTTTGTCCTTCTACTGTAATTGGAGATTACATGTTGTAGTAGTTTATAATTGAGTATATGATATGTGGATAGAAGGTTGAAAAGAAATGGACTGTTTTGTATATTGTGGGGCAGAATTTTACACGTCCAGTTAGGCGTGTAATCCCCTTAGAGTTGTTGTATTACTGCGCCTTAAATGTGGCGTATGTGGCTATTGATATCGTGCCTTGAAAAGGTGGAGGTGCGTGAATTCTGGAAGTGCTGCCCGATTTTTCGTAGAATAAGAGATGCTTTACTTAGAAATATTCTACGAAGAGAACTAGAAGTTGATAGATGTATTGTGATTGTTATAGGTGGATATTCTACGCGCGACATACTCGACTTGGCTTGTGGATTAAGCCGAAGAGGTATGTGATTCCTCATATTCTCTTGAGCATGATATTTGTGAAATATATAGTGCGGTAGACGCACATGTGTTAAAGAAGTTTGATTTCCTTTTTGTGTCCTTGACTTGATTCTAGAGTTAAGTGACTTGATATGAAATATTAAGGACTTGAATTGTGTTAAAAAGTTGTGAAACCTCATTCGTGAGTAATGGGTACTTGGTCTTTAAAGAATGAGGTTATCTTGATTTCGGAAATGAGAATAAGTATCGAACAAGCCATTGCAGCGTTAATAAAAGAAAATGTATTGACAATCAATTAAATTAAAATGAGTAGAATTCCTCCATCTGCATAGAAGCTAAGATAAGACAAAATTGGATTACATTTTCTAGATCATGACTGCTTTAATAAGATCATTATAAACAAGTATTGATTTTCTTGATTTCCAAAGTATGAAACTTGATTTCAAAAAGAGAAGAGACTTGAGAATTTGAAGTTATGAAGCTTAAACTATTTTGAGAAGTATATTGTTACTTGACCTTTGAAAGGAGAAGTGTTTTTGTTTAAAAGGAATGCATGGTATTGTCTTGGTTTATTTAAAAAGGAAGGTACGGAAATTGTTTTGGTTTACTTAAAATGATAGTTACTCTGTTTTGATACTACGAGTATTAGTATCGTGTGGCTTTTACGTAAAAAGAGGTCTTTTTGAAAGAATGAAAGTATGTAGTACTTTAGGGTTAAAACCCGGATTGTTGGCAATAAATGGGAGTACTTTGAGTTTATAAAAATGGTGAATCAATTTACATGTTAATGAAAGTCTAAGAGTATGTTGAACTTGCTTATGCTAGTTGTGATAGCCTTTGTTTTGCAATTATTGTATTTCTATGCCACCGCGTCTCTCGATGGAGGGTCGGCTGACTTGTTGTGAATTTACTTGGACGTACCGGCAGTGACGGAGGATTCCACGGGTATGCTTCCATTGTTATTGTTACATGGACATGTCTGCACCGATGAGGGATTCCGGGGGCATGCGGCCATGCAGCGGGTTAAACTCCTGGTATGCTATTACTCCATGGGCTAGCTCCCCATGAAGACATGTACCTGAGATGAGGGATGCCACGGGCATGTTATATACGATTATTACTCCATGGACTAGCTCCCCATGAAGACATGTACCCGAGATGAGGGATGCCACGGGCATGTTATATACGATTATTACTCCATGGACTAGCTCCCCATGAAGAAATGTACCCGAGATGAGGGATGCCACCGCCATGTTATATATATGCATTGTATATGTGTACGCCGACAGTGAGGTAGGATGCAACGGGCGCGTCACATGGTTATATATTACACTCACGGCTGCCGGCAGTGATGGAGGATTCCACGGGCAGAAGATATATGTATGTATTGTATAGGTGTACGCCGACAGTGAGGTAGGATGCCACGGGCGCGTCGCATGATTATAATTTATATCATAGACTGCCGACAGTGAGGAATGAGTTTCACGGGCATGATTGATATTGCGGGCGTGAGACCCATGGTTATATTTGAGTGAGAACTTTGAGGGCGTAAGTCACGACGACATGATCGCTATATATTGTGTCGTAGTTTGGTTATCATACATGTCTCATGTTTTATATAGCTATTATGATTTCATTACGATATTTTCGATTCACATACTTGGTACTGTTGTCGACCTCCTTGAGGCCGCGTTCACGCCGCAGTGAAGGTACACCGGTTGTTGATCCTCGCTCATAGGATCACAGTTCTGCGTTTTGGGAAGCTCCGTTTCTCCGGAGGCTTATCTTTTGGTATGATTCCCTGAGATTGTAGGTTCTGGTACATTCAGAGGTATGGCGGGGCCATGTCCCGTCATAGTTGTTGTAAACTCTTAGAGGTCTGTAGTACTGTTGTGAGTTGGGCTTGTAAAGGATGTAACTGTTCAGATTTTGATATATATGCAGAAAGGTGACCGTTTTGGTTAGCCTGTTTCTTATTTCATATTGTTTCATGTCTATGAGTTTTTATTTCCGCTGATTTTCTCTGATGTATTATCACTAGGGTGCCCGGGGTAAGGCACCAGTCGCGGGCCCGAGGTCGGGTCGTGACAAAAGTGGTATCAGAGCAGTTAATCCTCAGAAAGTGTCTACAGACCGTATCTAGTAGAGTCTTGATTATCGGCGTGTTGTGTACCACACCTATAATCAGGAGGCTGCATGATATTTATGATTGATTTCCATTCTTCTCACTCTGAGATCGTGCCTTAGAGCTGTGTTATAAGTTGGACTCCCTCTGACGTATTCTTGTGTGCCAGTTATGCCTCTACGCAAGGCAACCAGGGCCCAGAAGGGCAAGGCAACAGAGGGAGCTTCTAGTGGAACACAGAGGAGTACAAGGGCACATGCCCAGTCGTTACCTGAGGTAGTACTTCATACGGCGAGTTCTGCGACGTCGCCAGCCCCAACAGAGTTTAGCGCAGCGGCAGCAGTTTCTACTGAGGCCAGGATATCTGAGCCTCCAGTTCCACGACCAGGAGCAAAGGATATGGATTACAAGGAGATAGCCTAGTTACTAGCTAGGATCGTGGCTAGGCATGAGGACAGACGAAAGTCGGAGGTTCTGGTAGTACCAGTGGTTCACCCTAGATCTGATAGTCTGAGACTTCGGGATTTCTTGAATTGCAATCCACCGGAGTTCTATGGATCGAGTGCTGAGGATGATCCTCAGGAGTTTATTCGACAGATACAGCGAATCATGAAAGTGATCAAAGCCTCAAAGACAGATTCGGTGGTATTGGGTTCACATCGGCTGCGTGATACTGCAGTCGACTGGTTTGATTCATGGGAACTGTCCCGGGGGGAGCATGCGCTTCCAGCTGGTTGGGACGAGTTCTCAAGGGCATTTCTTACAGACTTCTTGCCTTCGCAGATGAGGAGAACTCGGGCAGGTAGTTTTATGATGTTGAGGCAGGACGGGCGGACGGTTCAGGAGTACAACGTAGAGTTTGACTCGTTGGCTCGGTATGTCCCCGCTTTAGTGGCAGACATGGAGGATAGAGTGCACCGCTACGTCACAGGACTCGATGATTATTTAGCGGAGGGTTGCACAAGAGTAGCTCTTCAGCCGGGCATGGACATTGCCGCACGTGCGCTTATGCCGCATCGGTGAGAGCGTAGGTCGGCGGAATGACCAAGATCAGCGAAGAGGCCGTGACAGCAGGTCCTTTGGTAACTTTCGAGGCGGCACTCAGGAGATCGATATGTACCTCGGCATGCAGTGCTCCTCCGCGGTCTTCGTGGCGTTCGGGATGTTCGAGGCGGGTCGTGGCTCCAGACTTCGTGACTTCGTGTTTCGTGAAAGTAGGGGTGTTAGTCAGATGAAGCCACCTCTACCTCGGTGTGGTCGATGTGGTAGACCCCATCTCGGGGAGTGTCGTACTATTTCGACAGCTTGTTATGCTTGCGACCAGCAGGGCCATTTGGTGAGAGATTGTTCGACCAGAGGTGGCACTGGTGGGATAGCACAGTCTACTGGATCAGTTGTGGGTTCTTCGCCTTCAATAACTAGGCAGGATGTTCATACACCGGCAGGCCATGGCAGAGGTCGTGGTGGAAATTTCCAATTTTAGCGGTCCTTGGAACCGCCTATTTGATTTCAGGTATATCTTTAACCCTTTAGAGACTAGTATGTGTTGTTATGGTAATTACATGTTAAGTGTTATGTACGGGTAGTTTTGTGTAAAATGTGATTTAGAAGCCTGGTTAGTAAAAAGGGTAAGTTTGGGTGCATGGATATTGTGAGCCTTAGAATATTGATAACCGTAGAGATCTTAGGTGCAAGGCCGTCTTGAGTAAAAGATTTTACGGGTGATATCCGTCGAGGTACATAGTATACATGGGGTATGTTAGTGTGATAATTCCATGAGTGGTGTGAAATGAAAGTGGGTAATTAAGCTAAGAAGACCACTAGATTTTCGTGACTTGAATAGTGAGATTGTTCCGGACCGAGAACAAGAGTTTGGTACGAAATGGGTCGGGTTGAGGCCAGATCGTGGGTCAACCCGTAGCCCGGAATGAGGTGGGGTCAGTTTGAGGTGGTCCCGCTAGGTGGCAGGGTCACGAGGGTGCTAGGCCCAAGTTTAGGTAACCATCATACGAGTTCGTGGATGCGTTCGACCAGAATCGGATCGTGAAGGTCGGGAATGGCCTTAAAGGAAATTGAAGCTAGTAATGACCAAGTAGGTGGTGGTAACTCCAAGGCTTTAGAAACTGAAGCGATGACTGAAATGTGGTGCGTGTACTAAAAAGAGTTCGGGTGTACAAGAAGGGTACGACAAGTAAGAAAAGAAGCGAACATGTGTTAAAAGAATGGAGGTGATCATGTTTGTGAAGTAAGGGTGCGATGAGAGTATTCTTTAGACCATAGGTGAGAGCTAATTGTGATGTTACACACGTTAGAGGTGATTCCTCGTTGGTTTGGATTTGAGTTTTTTCGCGTATGTTGTATTATGGCCATATGTGGCATAATTGGTTTTGTAAGTATAGTAGTGGAGGCTATACAGGCGCATGTGTGTTTGGAGACTTAGAAGGAACATTCGGGATGAATGTTTCTAAGGGGGGAAGAATGTTACACCCCGTAGTTCCAGGGTATGTATGCGAGGACATACGTACGAGAATATGACCTTAAGATTGGAAAGGAAGAAAGATTTGATTTTCCGACGGAAAATTTTCCGGAGTTTGTGAAGGAAAAAGGTTCGAAAATGGGAATTGGATTCCCAGATTTGGTATTTGGACTTCTTGGAATATTAGAGAATTATGGAATTTTATTTCCGGATTTGGTCACGTGGGGCCCACGGGGAAAATTTACGGTTTTGTGGGGCCCACTTTGTTTTCAAAATTTTGGACATTATGGATATTTTCGGGAGATGAAATATTTTGGACGAATAGGAGGACGACACGTGTCACCCCTTAGGTGGCACATAACCGAAATTAGTGTGACAAGTGGCCCTTGGCCGAAATGTGGTGCCATGTGGCAAGCCAAGTGTCCTAAGTCTTGTGTTGGACAAGTGGCTTGTGGGACCCACACACACTTGTCCCCAATCTCTACCACACACTTGCTTTGATCCTAGCCATTGGTTGTCCTATAAATACCCCTCCCTTTGGATTGCAAGACTTCATCCCACACTTGAGATTTTCCAAGGCAAATACTCCCTCCCTTTCCTTGAGCATTTCGGGCATAGCCCTTCCCCTTGACCAAAAGTTGTCCAAAAATCCTTAAACTTTTAAGTGTTCTTCCTTAAGGTGTTAGGAAGATTGTGAACCAAGAGTTAGAAAAGATTTCACACCCCTAGCCTTGAAAACTTGCCTTGGCCGAAACTTGCCAAGTTTGAGCCTAAGGTGTTCTTCACTTTTTGGAGTTGAATCTTGAAGAGAAGTTGGTTAGGAACTTCTAAGGGTTGCTTGGAGTGGATTGGAACGTAAATAATTGGAGCTAAGATTCCTAAGGATCGACTTTTTATCATTGGAAAATTTTGAGCTTATCGAGGTAATGATCTTTGTCCTTCTACTGTAATTGGAGATTACATGTTGTAGTAGTTTATAATTGATTATATTATATGTGGATAGAAGGTTGAAAAGAAATGGACTGTTTTGTATATTGTGGGGCAGAATTTTACACGTCCAGTTAGGCGTGTAATCCCCTTAGAGTTGTTGTATTACTGCGCCTTAAATGTGGCATGTTGGATATTGATATCGGGCCTTGAAAAAGGTGGAGGTACATAGTTACAGGGGAAGTGCTGCCCGATTTTCCATAGAATAAGAGACGCTTTACTTAGAAATATTCTACGAAGAGAACTAGAAGTTGATAGATGTATTGTGATTGTTATAGGTGGATATTCTACGCGCGGCATACTCGACTTGGCTTGTGGATTAAGCCGAAGAGGTATGTGATTCTTCCTATTTTCTTGAGCATGATATTTGTGAAATATATAGTGCGGTAGACGCATGTGTGTTAAAGAAGTTTGATTTCCTTTTTGTGTCCTTAACTTGATTCTAGAGTTAAGTGACTTGATATGAAATATTAAGGACTTGAATTGTGTTAAAAAATTGTGAAACCTCATTCGTGAGTAATGGGTACTTGGTCTTTAAAGAATGAGGTTATCTTGATTTCGGAAATGAGAATAAGTATCGAACAAGCCATTGCAGCGTTAATAAAAAAAATGTATTGACAATCAATTAAATTAAAATGAGTAGAATTCCTCCATCTGCATAGAAGCTAAGATAAGACAAAATTGTATTACTTTTTCTAGATCATGGCTGTTTTAATATGATCATTATAAACAAGTATTGATTTTCTTGATTTCCAAAGTAAGAAACTTGATTTCAAAAAGAGAAGAGACTTGAGAATTTGAAGTTATGAAGCTTAAACTATTTTGAGAAGTATATTGTTACTTGACCTTTGAAAGGAGAAGTGTTTTTGTTTAAAAGGAATGCATGGTATTGTCTTGGTTTATTTAAAAAGGAAGGTACGGAAATTGTTTTGGTTTACTTAAAATGATAGTTACTCTGTTTTGATACTACGAGTATTAGTATTGTGTGGCTTTTACGTAAAAAGAGGTCTTTTTGAAAGAATGAAAGTATGTAGTACTTTAGGGTTAAAACTCGGATTGTTGGCAATAAATGGGAGTACTTTGAGTTTATAAAAATGGTGAATCAATTTACATGTTAATGAAAGTCTAAGAGTATGTTGAACTTGCCTATGATAGTTGTGATAGCCTTTGTTGTGCAAGTATTGTATTTCTATGCCACCGCATCTCTCGATGGAGGGCCGGCTGACTTGTTGTGAATTTACTTGGACGTACCGGCAGTGACGGAGGATTCCACGGGTATGCTTCCATTGTTATTGTTACATGGACATGTCTGCACCGATGAGGGATTCCGAGGGCATGCAGCGGGTTAAACTCCCTGTATGCTATTACTCCATGGGCTAGCTCCCCATGAAGACATGTACCCGAGATGAGGGATGCCACGGGCATGTTATATACGATTATTACTCCATGGACTAGCTCCCGTGAAGACGTGTACGAGATGAGGATGCCACGCATGTTATATACTGAATATTACACCATGGACTAGCTCCCCATGAAGACATGTACCCGAGATGAGGGATGCCACCGGCATGTTATATATATATATATATATATATATATATATATATGCATTGTATATGTACGTAAACGGTGAGGTAGGATGACACGGACGCGTCACATGGTTATATATTACACCCACGGCTGCCGGCAGTGATGGAGGATTCCACGGGCAGAAGATATATACATGTATTGTATAGGTGTACGCCGACAGTGAGGTAGGATGCCACGGGCGCGTCGCATGATTATAATTTATATCATAGACTGCCGGCAGTGAGGAAGGAGTTCCACGGGCATGATTGATATTACGGGCGTGAGACCCATGGTTATATTTGAGTGAGAACTTTGAGGGCGTAAGTCCCTGACCTGACATGACTGATTATATATTGTGTACTTGTTACACCCCGTAGTTCCAGGGTATGTATGTGAGTACGTACGTACGAGATTACGACATTAAAAATTGGAAAGGAAGAAAGATGTGATTTTTTCGACGGAAAAGTTTCCGAACTTCGTAAAGGAAAAAAGTTTATTATTGAGAATTGGATTCTCAACTTTGGTATTTAAGACTTTAAGAACTTATAAGAATTATGGAATTTATTTTTTATGGATTTGGTTACGTGGGGCCCACCCGAGGAATTTTATGTTTTGTGGGGCCCACGAGGGTTACGGAATTTTTATGAACGAATGGGAGGGCGACACGTGGCACCTCCCCCACTTAGCCTTGGATGAAATTGCAAGGGTTAAATGGTCATTTGACCATTGTGGATGATAAGTCTTGCTAGCTTGATATTATTGACCAAGTCAACTTGCCACTTGTGTATGATCCAAGTGCTCTTCATCCTAGCCACCCATATGTGATTATCTTGACCCTCCATTGTTTTATATATACCCAACTAGTGCAAGACTAGCTCTTTCACACTTAGAAAAAAATCACACATTCTTGTTCTTCACTAAAGGCTCTCGGGTATTTCCACACAAAAAATTTGTAGTTTTGTTCCATTATTCACAAGACTTTAACCCAAGGTCCCTAAGAGTATTGTAAGGTTATCTCAATAGAAAGATCCCGGAAAAGTGGCGTTTTCTATTAGTCGCAAGGCGGAAACTTAAGGAGTTCTTCAACTTTGAAGTTGGAACTTGAAGATGAGTTCTTCATAGGCTTCTAAGGAGTGCTTGGAGCGGATTGGAACAAAAGAAAAGGAGCTAAGAATTGCTAAGGAGCGACTTTGAATCATGGAAATATTAAGGGCTTGTAAAGGTATAATTCTTGTCGTTTTAGTAATTAAGATTACTTATTGTTGTAGCTATGGATATTAACAAGCATGAGGTATTTAGTATGAAGTTTGATAAGTGTATTGACTATTGGAACCCTAATCCGAAAACTAGCATGTTTAGCCTTAAGATTACAATTCAAGTTGATTATTAGTATAAGTTGTCACATGTTATATAAAGAAGGAAATTGTAGTTGTTGAAGTCGTTTATGACTATATAACATGTTTGACCCAAGAACTTGGATTGGAAAAGAATCGGAAGACTTATGTTGTTGCACCTAGTAACCGAGAATGACATGGAAATTATTGGATTGTCTTGTATATTGTGGGGCGGAATTTTACACGTATTGTAGGGCGTGTAATCCCCTTTGTATTTGCTGAATTGATTGAGCCTTAAATGTGGCGTTTGGTTATTGAATTCGGCCTTGAAAAAGGTGGCAAAGTATGTAGAAACAAAGGAAGTGATGTCCGATTTTCCGTAGAATTTAGGGACTTTGCACTTAGAATATTCTACGAAGAGAACTAGAAGTTGATAGATGTGTTGTGGTTATTATAGGTGGAAGTACTGCGAGTAGCGTATTCTACTTGAAGGGTGGAAAAGGCTAGCAAGGGTATAGTACTTTGGAGCATTTTGCTAATTGTCGATAATCGTCGCGAGGTATGTGAACCTCTTCCTATCCTTTCTAGCATGATTGATTGTGAACTATGTAGTACGGTAGACGTACGTGTGCTAAACGAATTTGGTTGGTTTAGAACATAAATTGTTATAATGGTTTTATGGGAAGTTAATTATAACGACTTTATGTAGGTAAAAGAATGGTTTATTGATTTTTAAAAGATAAGAGACTTAACTTATATTTGACTTGATATGAAATGTGAAGAACTTGAATTGTGTTAGAAAGTGGTGAAACCTCATTCGTGAGAAATGAGTACTTGGTCTAAAGAAAAAGAAAAGGAATAAGTTATATTGATTTCGGAAAATGGGAATAAGTATCGAACAAGCCATTGCAGCGTTAATAAAGGAAAATGTAATGAAAAATAATTATATTAAAACAAGTAGAATCCTTCATCTGCATAGAAGCTAAGATAAGACAAAATTGTATTACATTTTATAGATCATGGTTGCTTTAATAAGAATCATTATATAGAAGTATTAATTTTCTTAAATTCCAAAGTAAGGAACTTGATTTCTAAAAGAAAAGAGACTTGAGGAATTGAAGAGTTTTTGGTTTAAAAGAAAGGCATGGTTTTGTCTTAAATTGGTTTAAAACATAAAGTGTTATAATAGCTTTATGGAAGTTAGTTATAACGACTTTATGAAAACAAAAGAATGGTTTTATTATTGGATTTAAAATGGTAACTTGACTTTAAAAGGAGAAGTGATTTGGTTTAGAAAGAAGGCATGGTATTGCCTTAAGTCGGTTTAAAAAAAAAAAAGGTATGGAAATTGTTTTGGTTTACTTAAAATGATAGTCACTCTATTTTGATACTACGGGTATCGTGTGACCTTTGTAAAAGAAATGGATCTTTTGAAAGAATTTAAGCACGTAGTACTTTAGGGTTAAAACCCGGATTGTTGGCATAAAATGGGAGTACTTGAGGTTATATAAATGGTGAACCAATTTACATGTTAATGAAAGTCTAAGAGTAAGTTAAACTTTTCTATGCTAGTTGTGATAGCCTTTGGTGGTATTACTATGTTACCGCATCTCTCAGTTTGAGGGTCGACTGACTTGTTATGAAATTACTTGGACATACCGGCCGTGACGGAGGATTCCACGGGTATGCTTCCATTGTGATTGATCTTGGCCATGCTTATACGATGAGGATCGGCACGCGACCAGACGCGTTAGACGCGTGACGCTTTATCAGGCGTCTGGCGGTGGCGTAGATTCCAGGTATGCTTCCATTGTGATTGATCTTGGCCATGCTTATACGATGAGGGATTCCGGGGCATGCAGCCAGGATGCGGGTTAGATGCCCGGGCGTTTCATTACTCCATGGCCATGCTTATACGATGAGGGATTCCGGGACATGCGACCATGTTATACTTTACTCCATGGGCTAGCTCCCCGTGAAGACATGTACCCACGATGAGGGATTCCGGGGGCATGTTATATCATTACTCCATGGGCTAGCTCCCCATGAAGACCTGCGCCTACGATGAGGGATTCCGAGGGCACGTTATGGCCATGCTTATACGATGAGGGATTCCGGGGCATGCGGCCGCGTTATATATATATATATATGTATTGTATATGTGTACGCCGACAGTGAGGTAGGATGCCACGGGCGCGTCACATGAGTATGATTTATGTCATAAACTGCCGGCAGTGAGGAAGGAATTCCACGGGCATGAGTGATGACTGTGAGGGCGTGAGTCCCTGACTTGACATGACTATTTATATATGGTGTACTGTAGTTTGGTTATCCTACATGTCTCCTATTTTATATAGACTATTATGATTTCATTTCTGATATTTTGATTTCACATACTTGGTACTGTTATCGACCTCCTTCGAAGCTGCGTTCATCCGCAGTAGAGGTACATCGGTTGTGGATCCTCGCCATGGATCACAGATTGGCGTTTCGGGAAGCTCCGTTTCTCCGGAGGCTTATCTTTTGGTATGATTCCCTGAGATTGTAGGTTCTTGTACATTCAGGGGTATGGCGGGGCCCTGTCCCGTCGTTGTTGTTATAAAATTCTTAGAGGTCTGTAGTACTATTGTGGGCAGGGTTTGTAAAGGATATCGCTCAAATTTCTATATATATGCGAAGGTGACCGCTTTGGTTGCCTGTTTATTATCAGATATCTTATTTCATGTTTAAGTTTTTATTTCCGCTGATTTTCTCTGATGTTGTATCACTAGGGTGCCCGGGGTAAGGCACCAGTCGCGGGCCCGAGGTCGGGTCGTGACAAAAGTGGTATCAGAGCAGTTAATCCACGGAAAGTGTCTACAGAACGTATCTAGTAGAATCTTGATTATCGGCGTGTTGTGCACCACACCTATAATCAGGCGGTTGCAGGATATTTAGGATTGGTTTCTATTCTTCTTACTCTGAGATCGTGCCTTAGAGCTGTGTTGTAAGTTGGACTCCCTCTGACGTATTCTTTTGTACCTGCCCAGAAGGGCAAGGCAGCATAGGGAGCTGCGAGTAGAGCACAGAGGGTTATCTGGGCAGAGGCCCAGTCTTTACCTGAGGTGGTACTTCAGATGGGGAGTTTTGCGACGCCGTTAGCCCCAGCAGAGTTTAGAGCAGCAGCAATAGCTACTGAGGCTACGATACCTGAGTCTCCAGTTCCACGACCAGGAGCCGAGGATATGAGTTACAAGGAGATGGCCCAGTTACTAGCTAGGCTTGTGGCTAGGAATGAGGACAGACGTGAGGCAGCGGTTCCGGTAGTACCAGTGGTTCACCCTAGATCCGATAGTTTGAGACTTCGGGACTTCTTGAGTTGCAGTCCACCAGAGTTCTATGGATCGAGAACTGAGGAAGATCCTCAGGAGTTTATTCGACAGCTGCAGCGGATCATGAAAGTGATCAAGGCCTCAGAGACAGAGTCGGTGGTATTAGGTTCACATCGGCTGCGTGATACTGCAGTCGACTGGTTTGATTCATGGGAACTATCCCGGGGGGAGCATGCGCTTCCAGCTGGTTGGGACGAGTTCTCAGAGGCATTTCTTACACACTTCTTGCCCTCGCAGATGAGGAGAGCTCGGGCAGATAGATTTATGATGTTGGCGAAGCAGGCGGGCGGTTCGGGAATCTGATATAGAGTTTGACTCGTTGGCTCGTTATGTCCCCGCTTTAGTGGCAGACATGGAGGATAGAGTGCACCGATATGTCACAGGACTTGACGATTATCTAGCAGAGAGTTGTACATGAGTAGCTCTTCAGTCGGGCATGGACATTTCCCGTATACAGGCTTATGCACAGGGGATTGAGAAACGTAGAGACCAACGTAGGGACCAGGATCAGCATAAGAGGGCCAAGACAGCAGGGTCCTTTGGTAACTTTCGAGGCAGACAGCCTCAACAGCAGGCTAGGTCAACATTTCAGCCGACACAGAGTGCTCCTTCCCAGTCTTCTAGCAGGAGGTTTGATCGCCGGGGATATTCGGAGCAGTCGTGGCTCCAGTGCAGGTCACGGATGTTCGGGTAGTAGCTGGGAAGCCACCTTTACCTCGGTGTAGTGTGTAATAGATTCCATGTTGGGAGTGTCGTACTACGATCGCTTGTTATGCTTTGCGCCAGCGGGGCCATTTGGCGAGATCGTCCAGGCAGGTGGCGGTGGGATAGCACAGACTACGGGATCAGTTGTGGGTTCTTCGCCTTCAATGGCTAGACAGGATGTTCATACACCGGCAGGCCACGGTAGGGGTCGCGGTGGAAGTTCCCAGTTTTAGCGGTCCTTTGAACCGCCTATTTGATTTTCAGGTATATCCTTAACCCTCTAGAGACTAGTATGTATTGATGATATGATGATGTGTTAAGTGTTATGTTCGGATAGCTTTGTATTAAAATGTGATTTAGAAGCCTGGTTAGTGAAAAGGGTAAGTCTGGGGATGAGAAAATTGTGAACCTTATAATTTATAACAATTGAGACCTTAGATGTAAGGCCATCTTGAGTAAAAGACTTTACGGTTAATCTTTGTCGGAGTGCATAGTATACGTGGAGTATTGGTGTGATAATTCCATGGGTAGTTTGAGACAGAAGTGGTAGCTTTCATGACGTGAATTAGTAAGATTGTTCCGGATCGGGGAACGAGAGAGTTTGGCGAGATAATGGGTCGGGTTGAGGCCAGGTCGCGGGTCAACCCGCATCCCGGAATGAGGTGTGGTCCCTCTAGGTGGTAGGGTCACGAGGGTGCTAGGCTCAAGTTTAGATAACCATCGTACGAGTTCACGGATGTGTTCAACCAGAATCGGATCATGAAGGCCGGGAATGGCCTTAAAGGAATGTGAGGCTAGTAAGATGACCAAGGTTGGATGTAGTAACTCCAAGGTTTTGGAAACTGAAGCAATGACGGAAGTATGGTACGGGTACTAGCAAGAGTTCGGGTGTTCGAGAAAGGTACGACGAGTAAGGGAAGAAGTGAACATGTGTTAAGAGAAGGGAAGTGATCATTTTGTGAAGTAACGAGGTGAAGAAAGTATCCTTTAGACCATGGGTGGAAGCTTTTGTGATGTTAGAGGTGATTCCTCATTGGCTTGAATTGGAGTTTTGCGCATGTGTTATATTATGGCCAGGTATAGCATATTTGGTTTTATAAGTATAGTAGTGAAGACTATACCGGCGCATGTATGTTTTGAGACTTAGAAGGAACATTCGGGACGAATGTTTCTAAGGGGGGAAGAATGTTACACCCCGTAGTTCCAGGGTATGTATGTGAGGACGTACGTACGAGATTACGACATTAAAAATTGGAAAGGAAGAAAGATGTGATTTTTTCGACGGAAAAGTTTCCGAACTTCGTAAAGGAAAAAGGTTTATTATTGAGAATTGGATTCTCAACTTTGGTATTTAAGACATTAAGAACTTATAAGAATTATGGAATTTTTTTTTTATGGATTTGGTTACGTGGGGCCCACCCGAGGAATTTTACGTTTTGTGGGGCCCACGAGGGTTACGGAATTTTTATGAACAAATGGGAGGGAGACACGTGGAACCTCCCCCCACTTAGCCTTGGATGAAATTGCAAGGTTTAAATGGTCATTTGACCATTGTGGATGATAAGTCTTGCTAGCTTGATATTATTGACCAAGTCAACTTGCCACTTGTGTATGATCCAAGTGCTCTTCATCCTAGCCACCCATATGTGATTATATTGACCCTCCATTGTTTTATATATACCCAACTAGTGCAAGACTAGCTCTTTCACACTTAGAAAAAAATCACACATTCTTGTTCTTCACTAAAGGCTCTCGGGTATTTCCACACAAAAAATTTGTAGTTTTGTTCCATTATTCACAAGACTTTAACCCAAGGTCCCTAAGAGTATTGTAAGGTTATCTCAATAGAAAGATCCCGGAAAAGTGGCGTTTTCTATTAGTCGCAAGGCGGAAACTTAAGGAGTTCTTCAACTTTGAAGTTGGAACTTGAAGATGAGTTCTTCATAGGCTTCTAAGGAGTGCTTGGAGCGGATTGGAACATAAGAAAAGGAGCTAAGAATTGCTAAGGAACGACTTTGAATCATGGAAATATTAAGGGCTTGTAAAGGTATAATTCTTGTCGTTTTAGTAATTAAGATTACTTATTGTTGTAGCTATGGATATTAACAAGCATGAGGTATTTAGTATGAAGTTTGATAAGTGTATTGACTATTGGAACCCTAATCCGAAAACTAGCATGTTTAGCCTTAAGATTACAATTCAAGTTGATTATTAGTATAAGTTGTCACATGTTATATAAAGAAGGAAATTGTAGTTGTTGAAGTCGTTTATGACTATATAACATGTTTGACCCAAGAACTTGGATAGGAAAAGAATCGGAAGACTTATGTTGTTGCACCTAGTAGCCGAGAATGACATGGAAATTATTGGATTGTCTTGTATATTGTTGGGCGGAATTTTACATGTATTGTAGGGCGTGTGATCCCCTTTGTATTTGCTGAATTGATTGGGCCTTAAATGTGGCATTTGGTTATTGAATTCGGCCTTGAAAAAGGTGGCAAAGTATGTAGAAACAAAGGAAGTGCTGTCCGATTTTCCGTAGAATTTAGGGACTTTGCACTTAGAATATTCTACGAAGAGAACTAGAAGTTGATAGATGTGTTGTGGTTATTATAGGTGGAAGTACTGCGAGTAGCGTATTCTACTTGAAGAGTGGAAAAGTCTAGCAAGGGTATAGTATTTTGGAGCATTTTGCTAATTGTCGATAATCGTCGCGAGGTATGTGAACCACTTCCTATCCTTTCTAGCATGATTGATTGTGAACTATGTAGTACGGTAGACGTACGTGTGCTAAACGAATTTGGTTGGTTTAGAACATAAAGTGTTATAATGGCTTTATGGGAAGTTAATTATAACGACTTTATGTAGATAAAAGAATGGTTTATTGATTTTTAAAAGATAAGAGACTTGACTTATATTTGACTTGATATGAAATGTGAAGAACTTGAATTGTGTTAGAAAGTGGTGAAACCTCATTCGTGAGAAATGAGTACTTGGTCTAAAGAAAAAGAAAAGGAATAAGTTATATTGATTTCGGAAAATGGGAATAAGTATCGAACAAGCCATTGCAGCGTTAATAAAGGAAAATGTAATGAAAAATAATTATATTAAAACAAGTAGAATCCTCCATCTGCATAGAAGCTAAGATAAGACAAAATTGTATTACATTTTATAGATCATGGCTGCTTTAATAAGAATCATTATATACAAGTATTAATTTTCTTAAATTCCAAAGTAAAGGACTTGATTTCTAAAAGAAAAGAGACTTGAGGAATTGAAGAGTTTTTGGTTTAAAAGAAAGACATGGTTTTGTCTTAAATTGGTTTAAAACATAAAGTGTTATAATAGTTTTATGGGAAGTTAGTTATAACGACTTTATGAAAACAAAAGAATGGTTTTATTATTGGATTTAAAATGGTAACTTGACTTTAAAAGGAGAAGTGATTTGGTTTAGAAAGAAGGCATGGTATTGCCTTAAGTCGGTTTAAAAAAAAAGAGGTATGGAAATTGTTTTGGTTTACTTAAAATGATAGTCACTCTATTTTGATACTACGGGTATCGTGTGACATTTGTAAAAGAAATGGATCTTTTGAAATAATTTAAGCACGTAGTACTTTAGGGTTAAAACCCGGATTGTTGGCATAAAATGGGAGTACTTGAGGTTATATAAATGGTGAACCAATTTACATGTTAATGAAAGTCTAAGAGTAAGTTAAACTTTTCTATGCTAGTTGTGATAGCCTTTGGTGGTATTACTATGTTACCGCGTCTCTCAGTTGGAGGGTCGGCTGACTTGTTATGAAATTACTTGGACATACCGGCCGTGACGGAGGATTCCACGGGTATGCTTCCATTGTGATTGATCTTGGCCATGCTTATACGATGAGGTATGCCGGGGCATGCGACCACGATGCGGGTTAGATGCCCGTACGTTTTATTGGACGTACCGGCAGTGACGGAGGATTCCACGGGTATGCTTCCATTGTGATTGATCTTGTCCATACTTATACGATGAGGGATGCCGGGACATGCGGCCAGGATGCGGGTTAGATGCCCGGGCGTTTCATTACTCCATGGCCATGCTTATACGATGAGGGATTCCGGGGCATGCGACTATGTTATACTTTACTCCATGGGCTAGCTCCCCGTGAAGACATGTACCCACGATGAGGGATTCCGGGGGCATGTTATATCATTACTCCATGGGCTAGCTCCCCATGAAGACCTGCACCTATGATGAGGGATTCTGAGGGCACGTTATGGCCATGCTTATACGATGAGGATTAGGGGCATGCGTAGCGTTATATATATATATATATATATATATATATATATATATATGTGTGTGTGTGTGTGTGTGTATTGTATATGTATGCAGCAAGCGGTGAGGTAGGATGCCACGGCGCGTCACACAGTGATATATGTTACACTGCACGTTGCGATGATGGAGGATTCCACGGCGGGAGGTATATATATATGTATTGTATATGTACGCAAGCGGTGAGGTAGGATGCCACGGGCGCGTCATATGAGTATGATTTATGTCATAAACTGCCGGCAGTGAGGAAGGAATTCCACGGGCATGAGTGATAACTGTGAGGGCGTGAGTCCCTGACTTGACATGACTATTTATATATGGTGTACTATAGTTTGGTTATCATACATGTCTCCTGTTTTATATAGACTATTATGATTTCATTTACAGTATTTTCAGTTTCACATACTTGGTACATGTTATCGACCTCCTTGAGTGCGTTCATGCCGCAGGTAGAGGTACATCGGTTGTGGATCCTCGCTCATAGGATCACAGTTCAGCGTGTTGGGAAGCTCCGTTTCTCCGGAGGCTTTTCTTTTGGTATAATTCTCTGAGATTGTAGGTTCTTGTACATTCAGGGGTATGGTGGGGCCCTGTCCCGTCGTTGTTGTTATAAAATTCTGAGAGGTCTGTAGTACTGTTGTGGGCAGGGTTTGTAAAGGATGTAACTGTTCAAATTTCTATATATATGCAGAAAGGTGACCATTTTGGTTAGCCTGTTTTATTATTGTATATCTTGTTTCATGTTTAAGTTTTTATTTCCGCTGATTTTCTCTGATGTTGTATCACAAGGGTTCCCGGGGTAAGGCACCAGTCGTGGGCCCGAGGTCGGGTCGTAACAGTACTGTAGTTTGGTTATCATACATGTCTCTGCTTTATATGGTATTATGATTTCATTCTGATATTTTGATTTCACATACTTAGTACTGTTATCGACCTCGCCCGGGGTTGCGTTCATGCCGCATGTAGAGGTACACCAGTTGTTGATCCTCGCTCATAGGATCACAGTTCTGCGTTTTGGGAAGCTCCGTTTCTCCGGAGGCTTATCATTTGGTATGATTCCATGAGATTGTAGGTTCTGGTACATTCAGGGGTATGGCGGGGCCCTGTCCCGTCATAGTTGTTGTAAACTCTTAGAGGTCTGTAGTACTGTTGTGAGTTGGGCTTGTAAAGGATGTAACTGTTCAGATTTTGATATATATGCAGAAAGGTGACCGTTTTGGTTAGCCTGTTTCTTATTTCATATTGTTTCATGTCTATGAGTTTTTATTTCCGCTGATTTTCTCTGATGTATTATCACTAGGGTG
This sequence comes from Przewalskia tangutica, assembly GCA_029844215.1. Taxonomy (NCBI): domain Eukaryota; kingdom Viridiplantae; phylum Streptophyta; class Magnoliopsida; order Solanales; family Solanaceae; genus Przewalskia; species Przewalskia tangutica. The sequence goes on from CM056725.1 coordinate 81,184,494, forward strand.
CCCGGGTTAAGGCACCAGTCGCGGAACCGAGGTCGGGTCGTGACAATTCCTTACGTTAGATTTGTGTAGTTTCCCTTTGATTTCACCTTGGATCATATAAGATCTCTTAGAGAGAGTTTAGGAGCTTCTAGGGTTGAGAAAATGATATGAAATAACATTAGGGTTGACTTAGGTTTATTTATAGGAAAGGAGAAAAGTTGGCACCGACATATCCCGCGGCAAGTCCTGCGACTCACAAGACCTTTCTATGTCTCGCAGGACATGTCGCAAGACATATTCTAGACACCCAAATTTCACTGTCAAGTCTTGCGACCATTCTACATCTCGCAGAAACTTCCTCCAACTCGTAAGTTCTGCTTTGTGATTCCCAGATTGCTCTAGGATGTTGGCATCTCGTCGAACTTTTGTCGAAACTTACTTCCATTGATCTGATATGTTCTAAACCTTCCCGAAACTTATTCAACACATCCTCAAACCTTTTTTAGTCTCTTGTAGGGATCTTACCATCTCCAAGCCTATGTCGACTAACATTACGATAATGATGACACACAAAAATACGAGGTGCAATATCATTCACTCCTTAAGAACATTCGTCCTCGAATGTAGAGGTAAAATTCAAACCCTTAGGATTCTTAAATATTTTGGTAGAGTTTCTCCTATAAACAGGAATATTCAAAACCTGTCAAGCAACCATGATACATATTCAATATTACACATGGCTATATAAAAGCACAACATAATAATATCGCCCCACGCAATCGACTATATATCCTGAAATAAAAAATGTTAGCCATAACTCACCTCAACTGTCAAATGTCGGAATCTAGGATGCATGTTACACCCCGTAGTTCCAGGGTATGTATGTGAGGACGTACGTACGAGAATACGACATTAAGATTGGAAAGGGAGAAAGATTTGATTTTTTCCGACGGAAAATTTTCCGGATTTTTGTGAAGGAAAAAGGTTCGTAAATGGGAATTGGATTCCCAGATTTGGTATTTGGACTTCTTGGAATATTAGAGAATTATGGATTTTATTTTCCGGAATTGGTCACGTGGGGCCCACGGGAGAAATTTACGGTTTTGTGGGGCCCACTTTGTTTTCGAGATTTTGGCCAATTTGGATGTTTCCGGAAGATGAAATATTTTGGACGAATTAGAGGGCGACATGTGTCACCCCCATGTGGCCATATGGCCGAAATCCTCATGACAAGTGGCCAAGTCTTGCATGATATTTTGTGTGGACAAGTGGCTTGTGGGACCGACACACTTGTCCCCAATCTCAACCACACACTTGTTTTAATCCTAGCCCTTGGTTGTCTTATATATCCAACCCTTGTTGTTGAAATCTTCCACACTTAAACATTTCAAGACTTGAAAAATCCTCTCTCTCTTAGACATTGCTCTCGGCTTTGCCTTGTGTTCTTGATCAAGATTAGTCCAATAATTCTTAAACTTTTAAGTGTTCTTCCTTAAGGTGTTAGGAAGATTGTGAACCAAGAGTTAGACAAGATTTCACACCCCTAACCTACAAACCATGCCTTGGCCGAAACTTGCATGTTTGGAGCCCTAAGTGTTCTTCACTTTTAGAGTTGAATCTTGAAGAGAAGTTGGTTAGGAGCTTCTACGGGTTGCTTGTAGCGGATTGGAACGTAAGGATTTGGAGCTAAACTTGCTAAGGAGCGACTTTAAGTTCTTGGATATTTTTGGGCTTTTTGAGGTAATGAACTTTGTCCTCCTTGTGAAGTTGGATATTATATATGTTGGAAGTATATAAATGAGTATGTGATATGTGGAATGAAGTTTGAAAAGATTTGGATCTCGTAAGCTTGTTGAAATGGAAATTGGCATGTTAGCCATTAAAATGGTAAAAACGTATCTATTACCTGTCAACAGTAATAACAAAGTAATTATAACTTATATAAGATTGGAGTATAAGTTGGAAGATTAATGAAGTAATTCCGGCATGCTAGCCGAAAAAAATTTGGATAAGTTTGATTGTAGTAGTTGGCCAAGAACACCAACTAATGGACTGTATTTACATTGGACTGTATTTACTTTGGACTGTATTTACATTGGACTGTATTTACATTGGACTGTCTTTAATTTGGACTATGGACTTGTTCCATTTCGGTTTTTATGTTGTTGTTGTTTTAAGGGGAAGATTTTTTAACACGTCTGTTTAGGCGTGTGATCCCCTTCTTTAGTTGTTGAATTGTTGCGCCTTAAATGTGGCATGTTGGCTATTGATATCGGGCCTTGAAAAAGGTGGAAAAGTACGTAGTTACAGGGGAAGTGTTGCCCGATTTTCCGTAGAATAAAAGGCGTTTTACTTAGAAATATTCTACGAAGAGATCTAGAAGTTGATAGATGTGTTATGGTTATTATAGGTTGATACTCTACGCGCGGCATATTCGACTTGGCAAGTGGATTTAGCCGAGGAGGTATGTGATTCTTCCTATTCTCTTGAGCATGATTATTTGTGAAATATATAGTGCGGTAGACGCACGTGTGTTAAAGAAGTTTGATTTCCTTTTTGTGTCCTTGACTTGATTCTAAAGTTAAGTGACTTGATATGAAATGATAAGGACTTGAATTGTGTTAAAAAGTTGTGAAACCTCATTCGTGAGTAATGGGTACTTGGTCTTTAAAAAGAATAAAGTTATCTTGATTTCGGAAATGAGACTTTGATGTAAGGTCTTGATTTCTAAAGATAAGAAGAGACTTGAAAATTTGAAGTTATGAAACTTAAACTATTTTGAAAAGTATATTGTTACTTGACTTTAAAAAGGAGAGGTGATTTGGTTTTAAAGGAAGACATGATATTGTCTTAATTTGGTTTATTTAAAAAGAAGGTATGGAAGTTGTTTTGGTTTACTTAAAATGATAGTTACTCTATTTTGATACTACGGGTATTAGTATCGTGTGACTTTTGTGAAAGAAATAGATCTTTTTAAAGAGTTAAAGTATGTAGTACTTTGGGGGGTTAAAACCCTGATTGTTGGCATAAAATGAAAGTATTTCGAGTTTATAAATAAATGGTGAAATAGTTTACATGTTAACGAAAGTCTAAAAGTATGTTAAACTTGTCTATGCTAGTTGTGATAGCCTTTGTTGTGCAAGTGTGGTATTACTATGTTACCGCGTCTCTCGATGGAGGGTCGGTCATCTTATTGTTACATGGACATGTCTGCACCGATGAAGGAATTCCGGGGGCATGTGGCCATGCAGCGGGTTAAACTCCCGGTATATTATTGTTATTCCATGGACTAGCTCTCCATGAGGTTTAGTGATGCAGGAGGTATCTGGTAGTTGGCTTTCGTACTTGCCCCGGTCATTGGCGTGATGCAGGAGGTATCTGGTAGTCGGCCTTCGTACTTGCCCCGGTCAGTTTTATGGCGAAGTCTCGTGATGCAGGAGGTATCTGGTAGTTAGCTTTCGTACTTGCCCCGGTCAGCGACGTGACGCAGGTGGTATCTGGTAGTTAGCTTTCGTACTTGCCGATCGGCCGTGATCTGATTTTATAGCATAGTTGGTACGATGAGTTCGGTAGCTAGTTTCGTACTTGCCGATCGATTGATGATGCAGTGGATTCGGTAGCTATGCGCCGTGCTTGCCGTACGGTTTTATGACACAGGTGGGACCTGGTGTTCATGTGTACTCCTTGGTGTTATTATATCATAGACTGCCGGCAGTGAGGAAGGAATTCCACGGGCATGATTGATATTGTGGGCGTGAGACCCATGGTTATATTTGAGTGATGACTTTGAGGGCGTGAGTCCCTGACTTGACATGACTGCTTATATATTGTGTACTGTAGTTTGGTTATCATACATGTCTCCTGCTTTATATAGACTGTTATGATTTCATTCTGATATTTTCGTTTCACATATTTGGTACATGTTGTGCTTGACCTCGCCGAGTGCGTTCAATCCGCAGTAGAGGTACACCGTTCTTGATCCTCGCTCATGGGTCACGATTCGCATTTGGGAAGCCCCGTTTCTCCGGAGGCTTATCTTTTGGTATAGTCCCCTGTTATTGTAAGTACTTGTACATTCAGGGGTATGGCGGGGCCCTGTCCCGTCATAGTTGTTATAAAAACTCTTAGAGGTCTGTAGTACTGTTGTGAGTTGGGCTTGTAAAGGATAATTGTTCGGGTTATATATATATGCAGAAAGGTGACCGTTTTGGTTAGCCTGTTTTTTTTATTTCATATTGTTTCATGTCTATAAGTTTTTATTTCCGCTGATTTTCTCTGATGTTTTATCACTAGGGTGCCCGGGGTAAGGCACCAGTCGCAGGCCCGAGGTCGGGTCGTGACAATGCATCTGTCACATCTACATAAAAAAACATTGCATATACAAGGCATATAAGATAAGCTTGATATATATATATAAGATAGGAATAAGGAAATCATATTGCACAAATGTCGATATAAATCTATAGTCGGGAATAAGTAAGGGTATTTGGATTTCATGTCCTCTTCAGCCTCCCACGTCATGTCTTCTACATTATTATTTCTCTACAACACATTAACAAAGGCTACTTCTTCGGTCCATATCTTGCGGACCTGACAATCTAGATAGCTACTCGAATCTCCTCGTATGACAAGTCCTCTAAAATCTTAGCATCCTCTATAGGGGTAATATGGAAGGGATCTCGTATACACTTCTGAAGCATGGAATACTGGATGAACTACTTCTAATTCCGAGGGTAAGTCAATCCTATAAGCCACTTAGATGATCCTTTGCACAATATTATACAGTCTGACATACATAGGGCTAACCTTTCCCCTTTTGCCAAATTCCATCATGCCCTTCATAGGTGATACTTTCAAGAATACCTAATCGCTAATAGCAAACTTGTAACACCTCGTGACTTAGGGCTAACATTTGACCCATATGATGAGAGTGTAATAGAACCAAGATGAGGAATTTTGAAAGTGTTTTGGAAACTAATCTAGTTATAAGAGGAGTCTTTAGGCAAAGTATAGCTGGAAGCTACTATACGAGCTATGTTTTCAAGTAATTTTGCACAAGGCTTCACTTCAAGTGAGTAGTCTGAAATTTTTATAAGGAATGTGAGAAAACATCCTTCATGAAAGTTGTATTCCTTTGAAATACATTTACATCCACATAAGTAGAGGCTAAATGGAGCCCTGTGCTAGGAGTTATGCCAATTTTGCTGAGACGATGTCGGTACCATAAAAACGTAAGATTTTGACGAGTCAGGGACAGGCTATAGCACTCGACCAGCGAGTGACAGGGTCCAAAATGCCCATTATATAAATTCAACACTTAGCATGAAATTTCAATCATCAGACACTCAAATTTCGTGGAAAACCCTTACGGATGATTTGTCCACCCTATCAACCTCCCACATCAAGGTAAGAACACATCTATGATTATAAATCCATCCTAACACTAAATACATGATTTTAAACATGATTCTTAAACTAAAACATATGAATAACAAGTAATCTTTCTCCAATGATTCGAAGCTAGGGTTTGGAGCGTTCTTCGTCAGAAAACAACATAGTTTGTTGCTAGGAGCGATTACAGGTATGTGAGCCTAAATCTTTACTTGTGGAAACATTCTTAATAATCCTGACACTTCATTTATCAAAATCACTACTAATTACTTAAGAATTAGATATTATGCCCTAGTTCATGAAAAATCTAGAACTGCTACCTTTTGAGAATATAACTTTGTAGTTGTTCATAATTATCACTTAGAATATTATGAACTCATTGCGTAATCAGTATAGACTCATGTTCAATATACCACGAGTCCCAATTATGACAATTCAGTTTACTGTGAACAATAAATGATTCAAACTTCATAATCAGTTTATTAATATATGTCTCCGTCTAGTTCTATTCAGTATTCCAGTATCATGTACTTTAGTATGATTAAGTTTTCCAGTATCATGTACTTTAGTATGATTTAGTTTTCCAGTATCATGTACTTCAGTATAATTCAGTATTACAGTATGATTCTCAGTTCCTTATTTTATATTCCTGAATGTTGAACACCTGTATTTTGGGCCCAAGGCCACAGATGTATTTCAGGCCCAAGACCACAATTTATGTATACATATACTTAGGCCTAAGGTGTCACGACCCGACCTCGGGCCCGCGACTGGTGCCTTACCCCGGGCACCCTAGTGATACAACATCAGAGAAAATCAGCGGAAATAAAAACTAAAACATGAGACAAGACATAAAGTATGAAACAGGCTAACCAGCAGTCACCTTCCGAATATATACATATATATATCAAAGCGAGCGATTAAATCCTTTTACAAACCACCGCCCACAAGATTACGGACCTCTAAGAATGTAACCATAACTATGACGGACAGGGCCGCCATACCCCGAATGTACAAGTAACTACCGACAGGGGTATACCAAAGATAAGCCTCGGAGAAACGGAGCTTCCCAAAACGAATCGTGATCCTATGAGCGAGGATCCACAACCGATGTACCTCTACTGCGGTATGAACGCGGCCCGAAGGAGGTCGATCTGCAGTGCAGTATGTGGCCCGAAAATCAGAAATGAAATCATAGTAGTCTATATAAAGCAGAGACATATATGATAACCAAACTACGATTACATAATATGTAAGCGATCACGTCAAGTCGTGACTCACGCCTCAAAGTCATCACTCAAATATAACTATGGGTCTCACGCCCACAACATCAATCATGCGTGGAATACCTTCCTCACCGCCGTGATCATGATATAATAACACGAAGTACACATGAACACGTGTCCCACTGTGTCATAAAAACCGTCTGAGGCAAGTCTGAAGGCTAACTACCGGATACCAAAGCCGCATCATCAACTGACCGGGGCAAGTACGAAAGCCAACTACCAGATACCAAAACCGTACCAACAAATCTACATAACCATACCACGAAGCTGACCCAGGGCAAGTACAAAAGACAACTACCATATACCAAACCTGCGCCACGTAGCTGGTCGGGGCAAATCACGAACTAACTACGGATACAAGCGGAATCACGAGACCGTCAAAAAACTGAACGGGGCAAGTCACGAAGGCTAACTACGGATACCAAGCCAAATCAGCCACGACTTGGGGCAAGTCGAAACAACTACGGATACCAAGCGAATCGGTAAAACCTCATGGAGAGCTAGTCCATGGAATAATCCTAATGGAAGCATACGTGGGCCACCCGTGTCGGTATGTCCAAAGGAAATAACAAAGTAACAATCAAAGTGGAAGCATACTCGTGGGCCACCCCGTGTCGAGATGTCCATCAATCAACGGATAGCCGAATCTCCAACGGCGACGCCAGGTACTGAAATACAACACTTGCACAACAAAGGCTATCACCACAAGCATAGGCAAGTTCAACATACTTTTAGACATTCTTTTTATTACAACAAAACCGGATTTTAACCCCAAGGTACTACGTATTTTAACTCTTTTCAAAAAGATCTCTTTTTACGTAAAACAACTCGATACTATTATCCGTAGTACCAAACACGTTCATGTTTAAATCAAGTACTTTATACTTTTTAAACCAAGTGGCTTACACTTTTAAAACAACGTCAAGTATACATTTAAAAACCCAAGTAACCAACTCAATTAAGATCAAGGTATTCCTACCTTTTAAAACCAAGTCACTTATATTTTCTCATCAAGAAAAGTTCGATATTTGAAAATAAGTTACTTATACTTTTAAACTCAAGTTACTTCTTTTTTCCCAAAATCAAGTTACCATTTTAAATCCAATAATAAAACCATTCTTTTGTTTCCATAAAGTCGTTATAACTAACTTCTCATAAAGCTATTATAACACTTTATGTTTTAAACCAATTTAAGACAAAACCATGCCTTTATTTTAAACCAAAACACTTCAAATTCTCAAGTCTCTTTTCTTTTAGAAATCAAGTTCCTTACTTTGGAACTTTAAGAAAATCAAAACTTGATTATAATAATTCTTATTAGAGCAGTCATGATCTAGGAAATGTAATACAATTTTGTCTTATCTTAGCTTCTATGCAGATGGAGGTTTCTACTGGTTTTAATATAATTAATTATTTGTCAATACATTTTCCTTTATTAACGCTGCAGTGGTTGTTCGATACTTTCTCATTTCCGAAATCAGTAAAACATTATTCTTTAAAAGCCAAGTACTCATTACTCACGAATGAGGTTTCACCACTTTTTAACACAATTAAAGTTCTTCACATTTCATATTAAGTCAAGTCTCTTATCTTTTAAAAACTCAACAAACCATTCTTTTACCTACATAAAGTTGTTATAACTAACTTTCCATAAAGCTATTATAACACTTTATGTTTTAAATCAACCAAAATTCGTTTAGCACACGTACGTCTACCGTACTACATAGTTCACAACATCATGCTAGAAAAGATAGGAAGAGGTTCACATACCTCGCGACGATTATCGACAATTAGCAAATAGCTCCAAAGTACTGTAACCCTGCTAGCCTTTTCCGCCCTTCCAGTAGAATACGCTACTCGTAGTACTTCAACCTATAAAGGCCACAAAACGTCTATCAACCTCTAGATCTCTTCGTAGAATAATTCTAAGTACAAGGTTCCTTATTCTACGGAAAATTCGGCGAGACCTCACCCCGCATGACCACATAAATCACCTCCTCCACCAAGGCGCTACAAGCCAACAACTCCAAGGGGGGGTTACACGTCTAACCAGACGTGTAAAACACTGCCCCACAATAATACTACAACATGTAATATCCAATTACAATAGGGGGACATAGATCATTACCTCGATAAGCCCAAAATTATCCAAGATTATAAGTCGATCCTGAGCAATGTTTAGCTCGATTCCTTACACTCCAACCCGCTCCAAGCAACCCTTAGAAGTTTCTAAACAACTTCTCTTCAAGATCCAACTCCAAAAAAGTGAAGAACACTTAGGCTCAAACTATGGCAAGTTTCGGCCAAGGCAAGGTTTCTAGGCTAGGGGTGTGAAATCTTTTCCAACTCTTGGTACACAATCTTCCTAACACCACAGGAAGAACACTTAAAAGTTTAAGAATTTTTGGACAACATTAGCTCCTAAAATCAGCCCATGGCCGAGAGCTACACTCAAGAGGGAGGGAGTATTTTTGTCTTGGAAATTATCTCAAGAATGGATGAAGAATTCTTGCAAGCTTAAGGGTCTATTTATAGAGAAATAAATGGCCAAGATCAAGGCAATTGTGTGGGGAGATCTTGGGACATGTGTGTATGGATTTAACCAACCATATGTCTACCACAAAAAGTGGACAAGTGGCTTGCCACTTGTCCACCACAAAAAACGTCCAAGTGGCCCCTAATTTCGGCCATAGGTCCACATGGGGTGCCGTGTGTCGCCTCTCACTCGTCCAAAATATTTCATCTTAGAAAATATCCTAATGCCAAAAATCCGAAAATAAAGTGGGCCCCACAAAACCATAAATTGTCCCCGTGGGCCCCACGTGACCAATTCCGGAAATAAAATTCCATAAGTCTTAAATATTCCAAAAAGTCCAAATACCAAATCAGAATCCAATTCCCTTTAACGAACATTTTCCTTCACAAAATTGAACATTTCAGTCGAAAAATCACATCTTTCTTCTTTTATTTTAAATGACGTAATCTAAATGCGTCGTCCCCACATACATACCATGGAACTACGGGTGTAACATTCTTCCCCAGAAACATTCGTCGAATGTTCCTTCTAAGTCTCAAAACATACGTGTCTTGCGGTATAGCCTTCAATAATATACTTACTAAACCAAACATGCCACAATGGCCATAGTATAACATACGCGCAAAACTCAATCCAAGCCAACGAGGAATCACCTCTAACGTGTATAACAACACAAAAGCTTCCACCCATGGTCTAAAGGATACTCCCTTCACATCTTCACTTCACCACAAAATGATCTCTTTTATTACGTTAACACATGTTCCTTCTTTCCTCGTACCGCTTCTCGTACACCCGAACTCTCTCAGTACACGCACCATACTCCGATCATCGCCGGTTCCAAAACCTTGGAGTCACTACCTCCAAACTTGGTCATCTACAAGCCTCTCATTCCGCCAAGGCCATTCCGGCCTTGACCGATTCTGGTCGAACACATCCACGAACTCATGCGATAGTTACCTAAACTTGGGCCTAGAACCCTCGTGACCCTACCACCTGGCGGGACCACCTCAAACTGACCCCACATCATTCCGGGCTGCGGGTTGACCCGCGATCCGCCTCAACCCGACCCATTATCGCGCGAACTCTCGTTCCGATCCGAACAATCTTACTAATTCACGTCATGGAAGCTACCACTTACATCTCACACTACCCATGGAATTATCCCACAATATATTTCACGCATACCAAGTACTTGACAAAGACCAACCGTAAAATCATCCACTCAAGACGGCGCGCATCCGAGGTCCTAATCATATAAATTCTAAGGCTCACAATCGTCTCGTCTCCAGACTTACCCATTTTCAACTAACCCATGTTTTCTAATTCACACTTAACACAATGCTATCCGTACCTAGCACTTAACATGTATCCACCATAACAACATAAACCCGTCTCCTAAGGGCTGAAGATATCTCTGCAACTACTGCCTCACTTTCCCTTTGTCGCACTAATCATAATCCTTCCCTGCAGGGCGCCTAGCTATATAAGGCGATGAACCAGCCACCGATCCCGAAGGCTGAGTCTCTACATCTGTGCTACCTCTGGTCGGACAAACTCACCAAATGGCCCGTTGGCGCATACGCCTGGTGTCGAAGTAGTACGACACTCCCATAATGGAGTCTATCACGACGGCCACGGCCGAGGTGAGGTGACCTCATCGACTAACACCCCTTCTCCCGAACAAGCGAACTCAGAATCGACCGGTGGTGAGTCATCCCTCTTGTATCCCTCCTACTTGGACATCCTCCCATCCCATGGCCCTGACGGCCACAGGTATAACAATCTCCCAAACTAGCACGACACCCTGAGGATCATCCTCAGCTCTCTATCCATAGAACTTTGGCGAACTGCAACTCAAGAAATCCCGAAGTCTCAGACTAACGGATCTAGGGTGAATCACTGGTACTGCCGGAACCACCGGCTCCCGTCCGTCCTCATTCAGCCACGGCCTAGCTAGTAATGGCTGGGCGTCTCTCCTTCTAACTCATATCCTCGGCTCCTGGCCGTGGCACTGGAGGCTCAGGTATCATGGCCTCAGTAGAAACTGCTGCCGCTCTAAACTCTGCTGGGGCTAGCGGCGTCATAAAACTCGCCGTCTGAAGTACTATCTCAGGTAATGACCAGGCCTGTGCCCTCGTAACCCCATGTGCTCTACTCGTATCTCCTTCTGATGCCCTGCCCATCTGGGCCATGGTTGCCTTGCGTAGAGGCATAACGGGTACATAAGAATACGCCAGAGGGAGTCCAACTTATAACACAGCTCTAAGGCACGATCTCAGAGTGAGAAGAATGGAAACCAATCCTAAATATCCTGTAGCCTCCTGATTATAGATGTGGTGCACAACACACCGATAATCAAGACTCTTCTAGACACGATGCAGAGACACTTTCAGAGATTAATCGCTCACGATACCACTTTTGTCACGACCCGACCTCGGGCGCGGCGGTGCCTTACCGGGCACCCTAGTGGTACAACATCGAGAAAATCGTGAAATAAAAACTAAAACATGAGACCAGACATAGAGTATGAAACAGGCTAACCAAGCGGTCACCTTCACGAATATATACATATATATATCAAACGAGCAGTTAAATCCTTTTACAAACCACACTTGCCCAGCGATTTACGGACCTCTAAGAATGTAACCATAACTATGACGGGGCGGGGCCCGCCATACCACAGATGTACAAGTAACTACACCGACAGGACTATACCAAAGATAAGCCTCGGAGAAGCGGAGCTTCCCAACGCTGAATCGTGATCCCATGGCGAGGATCCACAACCGATGTACCTCTACTGCGGCATGACGCGGCCCACGGCAGTCGATCTGTGGTACAGTATGTGGCCCGAAAATCGTAAATGAAATCATAGTAGTCTATATAAAGCAGAGACATATATGATAACCAAACTACGATCATAATATATGGATCCGCGTCAAGTCGGGGACTCACGCCTCAAAGTCATCACTCAAATATAACTATGGGTCTCGCCCACAACATCAATCATGCGGTGGAGTACCTTCCTCGCTGGCGATCTATGATATAATAACACCAAGAAGTACACATGAACACGAGTCCCACGCTGTGTCGCAAAAACCGTCTGGGGCAAGTCTGAAGGCTAACTACCGGATACCAAAGTCGCGTCATCAATGGCCGGCAAGTACGAAAGCCAACTAACATATACCAAAGCCGTACCAACAAATCTACATAACAATAACACGAAGCTGACCCAGGGCAAGTACTAAAGCCAACTACGGATACGAGCTGCGCGCGTATTGGCGGGGCAATCGAAGACTAACTAACTGATACCTAGACGAAATCACGAGACTTCGTCAATAAACTGACCGGGTCAAGTACGAAGGCTAACTACCAGATACCAAGCCAAATCAGCCATGACTTCGGGGCACGTACGAGAGCCAACTACCAGATACCAAGCCGAATCAGTAAAACCTCATGGAGAGCTAGTCCATGGACTAATCCTAATGGAAGCATACGTGGGCCACCCATCGTGTCGGTATGTCCAAAGGAAATAACAAAGTAACAATCAAAGTGGAAGCATACTCGTGGGCCACCCATCGTGTGTCGATATGTCCATCAATCAACGGATAATGGCCCTCCGGCGAGGACGCGGTATGTGAAATCTGACTTGCACAACAAAGGCTATCACCACAAGCATAGGCAAGTTCAACATACTTTTAGACATTCTTTTTATTACAACAAAACCGGATTTTAACCCCAAGGTACTACGTATTTTAACTCTTTTCAAAAAGATCTCTTTTTACGTAAAAACAACTCGATACTATTATCCGTAGTACCAAACACGTTCATGTTTAAATCAAGTACTTTATACTTTTTAAACCAACTGGCTTACACTTTTAAAACAACGTCAAGTATACATTTAAAAACCCAAGTAACCAACTCAATTAAGATCAAGGTATTCCTACCTTTTAAAACCAAGTCACTTATATTTTCTCATCAAGAAAAGTTCGATATTTGAAAATAAGTTACTTATACTTTTAAACTCAAGTTACTTCTCTTTTCCCAAAATCAAGTTACCATTTTAAATCCAATAATAAAACCATTCTTTTGTTTCCATAAAGTCGTTATAACTAACTTCTCATAAAGCTATTATAACACTTTATGTTTTAAACCAATTTAAGACAAAACCATGCCTTTATTTTAAACCAAAACACTTCAAATTCTCAAGTCTCTTTTCTTTTAGAAATCAAGTTCCTTACTTTGGAACTTTAAGAAAATCAAAACTTGATTATAATAATTCTTATTAGAGCAGTCATGATCTAGGAAATGTAATACAATTTTGTCTTATCTTAGCTTCTATGCAGATGGAGGTTTCTACTGGTTTTAATATAATTAATTATTTGTTAATACATTTTCCTTTATTAACGCTGCAGTGGTTGTTCGATACTTTCTCATTTCCGAAATTAGTAAAACATTATTCTTTAAAAGCCAAGTACTCATTACTCACGAATGAGGTTTCACCACTTTTTAACACAATTAAAGTTCTTCACATTTCATATTAAGTCAAGTCTCTTATCTTTTAAAAACTCAACAAACCATTCTTTTACCTACATAAAGTTGTTATAACTAACTTCCCATAAAGCTATTATAACACTTTATGTTTTAAATCAAAAAAATTCGTTTAGCACACGTACGTCTACCGTACTACATAGTTCACAACATCATGCTAGAAAAGATAGGAAGAGGTTCACATACCTCGCGACGATTATCGACAATTAGCAAATAGCTCCAAAGTACTGTAACCCTGCTAGCCTTTTCCGCCCTTCCAGTATAATACGTTACTCGTAGTACTTCAACCTATAAAGGCCACAAAATGTCTATCAACCTCTAGATCTCTTCGTAGAATAATTCTAAGTACAAGGTTCCTTATTCTACGGAAAATTCGGCGCCTCCCCGCAACCACATAAATCACCTCCTCCACCAAGGCCCGCTACCAAGCCAACAACTCCAAGGGAGGGTTACACGTCTAACCGGACGTGTACAACACTGCCCCACAATAATACTACAACATGTAATATCCAATTACAATAGGGGGACATAGATCATTACCTCGATAAGCCCAAAATTATCCAAGATTATAAGTCGATCCTGAGCAACGTTTAGCTCCAATTCCTTACGCTCCAACCCGCTCCAAGCAACCCTTAGAAGTTTCTAAACAACTTCTCTTCAAGATCCAACTCCAAAAAAGTGAAGAACACTTAGGCTCAAACTATGGCAAGTTTCGGCCAAGGCAAGGTTTCTAGGCTAGGGGTGTGAAATCTTTTCCAACTCTTGGTACACAATCTTCCTAACACCCTAAGGAAGAACACTTAAAAGTTTAAGAATTTTTGGACAACATTAGCTCCTAAAATCAGCCCATGGCCGAGAGCTACACTCAAGAGGGAGGGAGTATTTTTGTCTTGGAAATTATCTCAAGAATGGATGAAGAAGTCTTGCAAGCTTAAGGGTCTATTTATAGAGAAATAAATGGCCAAGATCAAGGCAAGTGTGTGGGGAGATCTTGGGACATGTGTGTATGGATTTAACCAACCATATGTCTACCACAAAAAGTGGACAAGTGGCTTGCCACTTGTCCACAAAACGCCCGTGGCCCTAATTTGACCATAGGTCACGTGGGGTGCCATGTGTCGCCCTCCTACTCGTCCAAAATATTTCATCTTCCGAAAATATCCGGAATGCCAAAAATCCGAAAATAAAGTGGGCCCCACAAAACCATAAATTGTCCCCGTGGGCCCCACGTGACCAATTCCGGAAATAAAATTCCATAATTCTTAAATATTCCAAAAAGTCCAAATACCAAATCTGGGAATCCAATTCCCTTTAACGAACATTTTTCCTTCACAAAATTCGGAAACTTTTCCGTCGAAAAATCACATTTTTCTTCTTTTTATTTTAAATGTCGTAATCTCGTACGTACGTCCCCACATACATACCCTGGAACTACGGGGTGTAACATAAGGCCACATATTTGTGCACATATATTGGGCCTAAGGCCATAATTATTTACTATTTTAGTTAATCATGTGATTATTCATTTCCGTACATGGAGTGATCATATTTTTTTCTTCTTTATTCAGTTATCAGTTATCAATTTCAGATTTAGTATAGTATCTGTTTATTTATTTGAGTTTCCCTTTTTCCCGAGCACCCCACAACAATTTATTCTTTAAGTTGATTTACATACAATACAATTCAAATGTACTAACGTCCCTTTTACATTGGGATTGCACTTCACGGTGCAGTTCCGAGTTTTAAGACGATCTGCTCAGTAGGATTGCTTCAGTATCAGCCATTTGGTGATCCCCATTTCATTCGAGGTGTTAGTCTATTATTTAATTATTATGTTTTATTAGTAGAGGTATGTTAGAGCCTTGTCCTGGTACACGAATTTCAGTCAGATTCATATTTTAGAGGTTTTATAGACTAGACTAGTTTAGCATATCAGACATGTTAGTATTACTATCTCCAGACTTATAATATTTTCAAACTATTTCCCCAATATACTTTCAGATTAGAAATTCAACAGTTTGAATTATATGTTTTTAAATCATTACTATAGTATGTTTTGATGCACATGTTGTGGTTCACTCGGTCACATGCAACCAGGCATCGAGTTTCGTGTTTCGCCTAGGCCATGGTTCGGGGCGTGACAAAACACTAAGTCTCGGTGTCGATGTTAGATGTATTTTATATACACTTTTTGAGTCATTTTAGTTAGTATTTTACTCATTTCGTTTGTATTTAGTATAGTATTAGGTGTGTTTTTCTTTCTTTTGAGTCACAGCGGTAAAAAATGGAGAAATGACAAAAAGAAGATGAAATGAGCACAATTGAGATGAAATTGCACACTAAAAGGGCCAAGAAATGAAGTCTAAGAAGTTTCGGGAAGTATAGAAAAAAATTAGACGAAGCCCGGATGAAAAAAGGACGAAGAACGCGAAAGCCGAAAATCAACGCCGCCGGCGCCGCGGCGTCTGCCAGAAGCGCCGTGGCGCTAATTCCCCTGAAAGTCTGAAACGTTGCAGTATTTTCGGCGTCATGACGCCAGTCTGCAGGGTCGTGGCGCCAACGCGAAAATTTTGCCAAATCCGAGAAGGAATGTGCCAAGGCATAGAAGGAAAAGTGGGACACCTTTTGGGAGGCTATAAAAGGCCCTTTGGGCAGATTTTTCAAAGGTGACACAATCCCTAATTCATCACATAACATAATTTCTTGGAGGCTTCAAGATTAGACATTTGTTCTTATGTATTTTTCTTTCTTTACTTTATTTACTTTCAGTTTATGTTGGATAATCTTTTGGTTCTTAGCATGTCTATGACTAGGAGCTAAACTTTATTTAGGGCTTTCCTTTAGAATCGCTTAAACCTCGTCTTTATTACTTAATGCATTAATTTGGTTTCTTCTTCATATAGTTAAGATTTATTCAATAGTTGTTTTGATTGCTTGGTAATTAACTGATCACTAGTTATCATTACTTAGATGATTTCGAATTGAAATCCGAAAGGGGAGATTTGAATATTCTATAGTTGAATAAACATAGGTTAAAATCGTGGACGAAAGTACCCCAATACTTGTGTAGTTTTATAGGTTATTGTTCTTAATCCTCCTATGTGGTAAAATCTGTCATAGAAATATAGAAGATTTCTGCACCGGGGTTGAGTATTTATATATCCTAACCAGAATATAAAACGGTCTAGTTAACCTGCTATCTTAACATAGAAGAAGATCATTTATTGTTGCATTAAGGATTAAGGCGAGTGGATAGTTGATGAGATTGGAAGCCCTATTTCCACCATATCTGATTTAAGTAAAGTAATTTAGTTAAATTTTACAATTGTTCAGTAGTTCATAGATAAAAACCACAACAAAATATCGACAGCCAAATAGATACCATAGGATAGATGTTTGGTAATTGAACACTAAACCCTGAGGACGATATTCGGTCTTACCTAGACTATATTACTTGTAACGATACGTACACTTATGTCAAGCGTGTGGAAAATCGCTAACAAGTTTTTGGCGCCGTTGCCGGGGACTGGCATACTTTCAATATCGAATTATCTATTCTTATTTCTAATTTGGTTTGTATATATTTGGTTATGTTATTTTATTTCTAATTTGGTTGCTCCAGGAACAAGTTTCTTACTTGTTCTGCGAGCATCTTTCTATCACTTTTTGTGTTTTTCTTATTTTGTAGGTAAAAAAAACAAAAAAACAAAAAAGGGGCACATGGACTACTACTACTATCAGGGGCAGCAGTACTACGACTACTATCCACAGCAGCAGTATCAACAACAACAATTTAACCCAAAGGTTCCATAGGAAGATCGAAATGAGCTGCATAAAGCCTTACTCAGGCTTACCCAGTGCCAGAATCCTCAAGAGTAATTTCAACAGCCACAGATTCAGGCCCCATCCGAGGAGCCGGATGAATTGAGAGAAACATTGTTGGCACTCACAACCGTCCAAACTCAATTCATGGTGGAAGTAAGACCCTCTCTTCAGAACTTGGAGACTCAAAGGGACCCAGTTACGAGGAATGGTGAGGAGACTGTGGAACCTGAACCACAACAAGTTGTTGAGGAAGATGGAGAGATAGTTCGTGTAGAGAAAGAAGTGGCCACTGAGGACCACCCTATTGCGGAAAAGACTACACCAAATGTCATTCTTGATCCCCAAATAGAAAGTCCATACCCTCAAGGGCACCCCCAAAAGTTGAGAGATGTAGGGAGTTTCACTGATCCCTACATTATAGAGAGCTTAGAAGACAAGCATGTCTTGTGTAATTGGGGGATAATCTTATATCTGAGGCCCTTGTTTGGAGCAATTGTTGTAGTTGAAGTGAGACCTGCAACAATCACTGTGCGGATTGCAAGCAGTTTGCAGAAGGATCCATCGGGCACTAGTAAAGGTTAACTGCGTCCGGCTAAAAAATATTAAAGACAGCGCTTGTTGGGAGGCAACCAAATGTTTTTAATTATGTTAGTTTGATTTTCTGTTGTTAGTTATTTTATTTTGTCTTGAACAGTCTCACGGTCTTGGGTTCTTGTCTTGTGTTGTTGGATGACAGGTGGGCTAGAAGCTAACTCGGAGGAAAAAAGAGCAAAAACGCTGAGAAAAGGGAAAAGTCGTCATCATCGCCTCGGCGCCAACATGCAGGGCCGTGGCGCCAGAACTTTAGAGAACATTCCCGTTGACAGCGCCGCGACGCCAACATGCAGAGCCACGACGCCAGAAGTTCTGAAACTTCAGAGACCCAGATACAGTGCAATTTCTAGAATTTTTCCTCCCAGACCTCCATTATGATCGATGTGTTGTGTCAGTAAGTTGTCCCTTATTTTTAGTCTTCACACATTGGGGACAATGTGTCGATTATGTTTGGGGGGGGGGGTGTCTTATATTTTGTTTTTGGTGTTTGGTTTTGAGTCTTTTGTTGTCTTTTGTTTGTGTTGTTTGATGTGTTTTTGAGTCATAATTTTTTTTTGGATCATGTATGTTGTAGTTGCTAAAGATATTGAGTGGATAAAGTGAGATAATGTAATGAAATTGAAAGAAAAAATATGTGTGCTTAAGTTAGATATGCTAAATATTCATGACATCTAATTCTTTTGGATATTTGTGCTTAGCCTATGTGTGTCGCTTATGGAAAAAAAAGTTGAAAATGTCTAGAAAATTTATTTGCTTGTTATTTGAGGCGAAATAGTTAAGATGTACATGTTTAGGGAGATGATTCAAGCATTTTTTGATAGCCCTTCTGACCATTCATTATCTACCCTGACAGAAAATGTATCACTAGTCAGCCCCTTTGAGCCTAAAATAAGATCTTTGTTTGACAGCCTATGATTCCATGTTGTACCATAAGTGATAATTGAAAACTCTTGGAATGAAAAGTGTTGAAAAAAGAAAGAAATAAAAAGAGAGTGAAAAGTTGATGCACCCCAATGAAGAATATGCAAAAATATAAATTTGGGGGTGCCTGTTATCTATAATGTATCTCATTCTCTCAAAAGAAAAGAAGGAGAAAGTAGGTATGAAATAAAAAAAGAAAGTCAAAAAGAAGGAAAAAAGTTGAATGAAAATGCTTATGGTATGTAATTTGAGCCTAAATGCCTATTTTTACCTACCCCTGCCTAAGCCTACATTACAACCCTTGAAAGTCCGGATGATCTTTAATATGTATGTCTATGATTAGTGGAGAATAGCAAGTAAACAGGTCTATAGCGTTTTGGGAATGATGGAATGAAATTGGCATGCATAAGTTAGGTGTTTGTATTTCCATTGATCATGATCTAAGTGAATTTGCGAAATATCTAACTTGAAATTCTTGATTGCTGATTATTCATGTTATATATGTTCTAACATATTATCTCATCTTTCATCCATGATTTTTAAGAACATTGATATAGCTATTTGGTCCATTTCATAGAGTCGTTGTTTTTGTTTTTGATTTTGTTTTTGTTTAGTGCTTTACTCGAGGGCGAGCAAAGTTTAAGTTTGTGGGTATTTGTTAGGTGTATTTTATATACACCTTTTGAGTCATTTTTAGTTAGTATTTTACTCATTTCGTTTGTATTTAGTATATTATTAGGTGTGTTTTTCTTTTTTTTGAGTCACAGCGGTAAAAAATGGAGAAATGGCAAAAAGAAGATGAAATGAGCATAATTGAGATGGAATTGCACACTAAAAGTGCCAAGAAATGAAGTCTAAGAAATTTCGGATGAAAAAAGGACGAAGAACGCGAAAGCCAAAAATCAACGCCGCCAGCGCCGCGGTGCTAATTCCCCTGAAAGTCTGAAACGTTGCAGTATTTTCGGCGTCGTGGCGCCAGTCTGCATGGTCGTGGCGCCAACGCGGGAATTTTTCCAAATCCGAGAAGGAATGGGCCAAGGCATAGAAGGAAAAGTGGGACATGTTTTGGGAGGCTATAAAAGGCCCTTTGGGCAGATTTTTCAAGGGTGACACAATCCCTAATTCATCACATAACATAATTTCTTGGAGGCTTCAAGATTAGAGACTTGTTCTTAAGTATTTTTCTTTCTTTACTTTCAGTTTATGTTGGATAATCTTTTGGTTCTTAGCATGTCTATGGGTTGGAGCTAAACTTTATTTAGGGCTTTCCTTTCGAATCGCTTGAACCTCGTCTTTATGACTTAATGCATTAATTTGATTTCTTCTTCATATAGTTAAGATTTATTCAATAGTTATTTTGATTGCTTGGTAATTAACTGATCACTAGTTATCATCACTTATATGATTTCGAATCGAAATCCGAAAGGGGAGATTTGAATATGCTATAGTTGAATAAACATAGGTTAAAATCGTAGACGAAAGTACCCCGATACTTGTGTAGTTATATAGGTTATTGTTCTTAATCCTCCTATGTGGTAAAATCTGTCATAGAAATATAGAAGATTTCTGCACCGGGGTTGAGTGTTTATATATCCTAACCAGGATATAAAACGGTCTAGTTAACCTGCTGTCTTAACATAGAAGAAGAACCTTTATTGTTGCATTAAGGATTAAGGCGAGTGAATAGTTGAAGAGATTGGAAGCCCTATTTCCACCATATCTGATTTAAGTAAAGTAATTTAGTTAACTTTTACAATTGTTCAGTAGTTCATAGATAAAAACCACAACAAAATATCGACAACCAAATAGATACCATATGATAGATGTTTGGTAATTGAACACTAATCCCTGAGGATGATATTCGGTCTTACCTAGACTATATTACTTGTAATGATACGTACATTTGCGTCAAGCGTGTGGAAAGTCGCTAACAGTCGATTATCTAAATAGGACTTCTACCAACTCTGGGATGTCAACGATCATTCCTGGATTAACTTTACCTTCTCTATCGCCTATTGTACTACGTTATGCCCCAATAACTTTGATTCTCCTACTTCAAACTACTCGATAGGAGATCTACACTTTCACTCATACAAGGCATCATACAGATCCATCTTAATACTAAAATGATAATTATTTTATAGGCAAACTTAATAAGCATCAAATTATATTTCCAATTTTTCTTGAAGTCTAAGATACATGCTATTAACGTATTCTCGAGCGTCTGAATAATGTTCTCGACCTTTCCGTCTGTATGCGGTATAATGTTGTGCAGTTATTGACCTGAGTACCCAACCTATTCTAGAAAGATCTCTAGAAGTTAGCAGTAAATTGGGCACCTCTTTCAGATATAATGGAAACTGGTACTCCATGAAGAGGAACTATCTCTTTGACATATAACTCGACATAATCTTCAGTCGAATAAGTAGTTCTGATAGGTAGAAATTTGGCTAATTTTGTAAGCCTATCAATGCTAACCTAGAAGGAATCGAACTTCCGATAAGAACAAGGCAAGATTGTAACAAAATCCATATTGATTAACATCCCATTTTCAAATTGGAATCTCTATATTCTGAAGTAAACCTCCAGGTTTCTGATGCTCAACCTTAACCTGATGGCAATTCTGGGTCATAATTTTGTAATATTTCTCTTCATATCATTCCACCAATAAATCTATTGAAAATCATGATACATCTTAGTAGAACCAGGATGAATAGAATACCTGGATTGGTGAATCTCTACTATAACCCGCCCTCGGAGTCCTCCAATATCAGGCACACATAACCGACATTTATATCTAAGAACCCCATCGTCTGACAACTCAAACAACTGCTTCATCTGAAAGGGAATCCCTTCTCTCATTCTGACCAACTTCGGATCGTCATACTACCTTGCTTTTACTTCTACTACTAAAGATGATTCTGCTATATTCTGAACTATAGCACCTATATCATCTATGTCAAGCAGTCGTATACTCAAGTTGGCTAGCCAACACAATTCTTTGGTCATCTCCAATTTGTCAATTTTTACATGTCTCAGCCTACCCATTGACTTATGACTTAACATATCGACTGTAATTTCTGCTTTGTCGGGATGGTACAAGATATCAACATCATAGTCTTTCAGCAACTCAAGACACCTTCTCTGCCTCAAGTTTAATTCTTTCTGCCATAATATATATTATAGACTCTTATGGTAAGTAAACAAATCAACATAAATATCATATAAATAGTGATGTCATATCTTCAAAGAAAATATATCGGCTGCCAACTCAAGATCATGATTCAGGTAATTCTGCTCGTGCTTTATCAACCATCTCAAAGCATATGTGATAACCTTGTCGTATTGCATCAAAATACATCCCAAGCCAACTCTTGAGGAATCACAATAAATAACATAATCCTCTGAACCTTCTGAAAGTTCCAGGACATATGTTGATGTTAACCTATCCTTTAATTCTTGGACACTCTTTTCACAAGCGTCCAACTACTAAAACCTAGGCGCCTTATTACTCAACTTCGTCAATGAGGCAGCAATATAGGAGAAATTATCCATGAACCTCCAATAATAGCCCGCCAAGCCCAAGAAAATATATACCTCAGTATGAGTCATGGATCTCGGTCAATTTTTATAGCCTCGATCTTCTGACTAACACTGCTCGCAAATGGTCTGCATTATCTGCCTCTAATTGAGAATGCACCATAATATCATCTATGAACACGATTACAAAGATGTCTCAAAATGGCTTGAACACCCGATTCATCAATGTCACGACCCGACCTCGGGCCCGCAACTGGTGCCTTACCCGGGCACCCTAGTAGGTATACATCAGAGAAAAATCAGCGGAAAAAAACTCATAGACATGGAACAATGTAAAATAAGAAACAGACTAACCGAGAAGGTCGCCTTTCAACATATATATAAATATCAAAAGCCCGAACAGTTACATCCTTTACAAACCCAACTCACAACAGGACTACAGACCTCTAAGAATTTTGGACATAACAACTATGTGGGACGGGGCCCCGTACCCCACGAATGTACATGTACACACTGCGGCGAGGAACCATACCAAAAGATAAGCCTCCGGAGAATCGGAGCTTCCGTAAAAGCAGAATGGTGATCCTTTGAGCGAGTATCAACAAGCGGTGTACATCTACTGCGGCGTGAACGCGGCCACGAAGGAGGTCGATGCAACAGTACCAGTATGTGGCCCGAAATCTTGTAATGAAATCACATTTCATCTTCTAAAAGACCATTTCACAATATATAAGCAGTCATGCCAAGTCAGGGATGCATGCCCTCAAAATCATTACTCAAATACAACCATGGGTCTCACGCCCACAATATCAATCATGCCCGTGGAATTCCTTCCTCACTGCCGGCAGTCCATGATATAATATAACACCAATATATGTACCGGAACACTATATCCCTCCTGCATCATAAAACCGTATGGGCCAAGTAGGAGAGCCAACTACGAATCCGATCTGCGTCATAAAGCCGAGCGGGCGTCACGGAAGCCAACTACGAGATCCGGCTGCGTCGCGCATCGACACAGGCAAGTATCTTAAGCCAACGTACCAGATCCTACCGTATCACGAGATATGACCGGCGCAAGTATCTTAAGCCATCTACCAGAGCATGTCGTATCACGAGAGATGACCAGGACAAGTATCTAAAGTGTGCCCGTGACCGGGGCAAGTGCGAAGGTCAACTACCAGATCCTGCCGTATCACAAAGCTGACCGGGGCAAGTACGGAAGCAAACTACCAGATTCCGCCTGCATCACAAAACCTCATGGGGAGCTAGTCCATGGAACAAACATAGTGGAAGCATACCCGTGGACCTTCCAACAGTGTCGGTATGTCCAAGTAAATAGCAAGATGACCGGCCCTCCATTGAGAGACGCGATAGCATAAGAATACACCATTTGCACAATCAAGGCTATCACAAGCAAGCATAGGCAAGTTACCATACTCTTAGACTTTCATTACATGTAAACTGATTTACCATTTTATAAACTCAAGGTACTTTCTTTTTATGCCAACAATTCGGGTTTTAACCCCAAAGTACTACGTGCTTTAACTCTCTTAAAAAGATCCTTTTTTACGTAAAAGCCACGCGATACAAATACCCATAGTATCAAGACACCTTTACTTATCAAACCAAATTACTACACCTTCAGAAAATCATTACAAGGCCTTTAAAATCAAGTAAGTAAACCGTTCTTTTATCCTCCTCAAGTCGTTATAACTAACTTCCCATAAAGCTATTATAACACTTATGTTTTAAGCAATTCAAAAACAATTACATTCATTTGGAAAACCAAGAGAACTTATTCTTTTAAAACCAAGTATCAATTTCTTTCCAAATAATGATTCACAACTTTTTAGAATAATTCAAGGCTCTTAAGATTTAGAAGTCAATCAAAGACATCAAAACTGAAACCAAATTCATTTAACACACGTACGTCTACCGTACTATATATTTCACAACAATCATGCTCAAGAGGATAGGAAGAGTCACATACCTCTTCGGCTTAATCCACAAGTCAAGTCGAGTATGTCGCGCATAGAGTGCCAACCTATAATAACCATAACACGTCTATCAACTTCTAGTTTTCTACGTAGAATATTTCTAAGTATAAGGTCTCTTATTCTACGGAAAATTGGGCAGCACTTCTCCTGTTTCTACGTACTTTTCCACCTTTTTCAAGGCTCGAAATAAATAACCAATTGCCACATTTAAGGCGCAATAATACAGTAAGTCAAAGGGGATTATACGCCTAACTGGACGTGTAACATTTAGCCCCTTAATCTACCAAAACTGTCCATAATACTAGTTCATAGTCCAATGTAAAAATAGTCCAAAGTCCAATGTAAAAACAGTCCAAAGTCCAATGTAAAAACAGTCCATAGTCCAAGTCCTTTAGTTGGTGTTCTTGGCAATACTCTGATCAAAGCGTCCAATTTTATTTAGCATGCCAATACTTGTTTCATTACTTCTTCAATATTCCAACTTATATTCCAATCTTTATATAAGTTACATTAACTTATTATTTAACAAGATTCCTTCATGTCAACAAGTAATAGGTAATGTTTTAACTACTTTAATGGCTAGCATGCCAATTTCTCAATTTTAACAACTTTAATGGCTAGCATGCCAATTTCTCAATTTTAACAACTTTAATGGCTAGCATGCCAATTTCAATTTTTAACAACTTAATAAGGTCAAAAACTTTTCAATCTTCCTTCCACATATCATATACTCAATCATATACTACTAACATATATAATTTCCAACTTCATTAAGAGGACAAAGATTATTACCTCAATAAGCCCAAAATTTTCCAATGATAATAAGTCGATCCTTAGGAATCTTAGCTCCTATTCCGTACGTTCCAATCCACTCCAAGCAACCCTTAGAAGTTCCTAACCAACTTCTCTTAACACTTCATCCAAAAAATATGAAGATCACCTTAGGGTTTCACTTTGCGACTATCGGATTAACGTAGTATTTCCGGGATTTTTGTGTTGGGATATCTTTAGAACACTACAAGGGACGCTTGGTTTAAGTGTTGGGATTTATCAACAACAATTGAAGAAACTCTAAGCCTAAATGGGGTGTTTGGCCGAGAGCAACTACAAGGGAGGGAGTATATTTTTGTCTTGGAAATATTCTAAGTGTTGATGAAGTCTTGCTACAAGGGTGTATTTATAAGACAACCAAGGGCTAGGATTAAAACAAATGTGTGGATGAGATTAGGGACAAGTGTGTGTGGGTCCCACAAGCCACTTGTCCAACACAAGACTTGGGACACTTGGCTTGCCACTTGTCTCCACAAATTTCGGCCAACATGGCCCCATGGGGTGACACGTGTCGCCCTCCTATTCGTCCAAAATATTTTCATCTCCCAAAAACATTCATATTGGCCAAAATCTCGAAAGTATTGTGGGCCCCACAAAACCGTAAATTTTTCCCGTGCGCCCCACGTGATCAATTCTTGAAATAAAATCCATAATTCTATTATATTCCAAGAAGTCCAAATACCAAATTTGGGAATCCAATTCCCATTTATAAACTTTTTTCCTTCACAAGATTCAGAATATTTTCCGTCGGAAAAACAAATCTTTCTTCCTTTTCGAACTTAATATTGTATTCTCGTACGTACGTCCTCACATACATACCCTGGAACTACGGAGTGTAACAATCAAGTCCATGAAAGCCGCTAGCACATTAGTGAGACCGGATGACATAACTAGAAACTCAAAGTGGCCATATCGGATCCTAAAAGCGGTCTTTGAAATATCTTTTCCTTAACCCTCAATTGATAGTATATATACCTAAGATCGATCTTCAAGAAAAATCCAGCGCCTTACAACTAATCAAACAAGTCATCAGTCCTTGAAAGTGGATATTCTTTCTTGATTGTAACCTTATTCAATTGACGATAATCAATACATATCCTTAGTGAGCCATCTTTCTTATGAATAAATAGCACTAGCGCACCCCATGACGAAGTATTGAGCCTAATAAACCCTTCTTCAACAAGTCCTTCAATTGTGCATTTAATTCCTTCAGCTCAGCAGTGGCCAAATAATATACTTGTAACAACATTTGGAGATGACTCTAGGTCCTATCGACCAGCCAATGCATAGGTGCGGTTCTGATGACTGTTTGAGCTAGACACTCCATCTCTATCTTTTCCTCTACCAACTGATGTATGATTACCTTGCCCCGGAGGGCGTAAAAATGAAAAAAAAGCAGCTACGGATCCAGTCGGTTATGTCATACTACCTCCACCTCTCATCGGATAATCTTTGGTGGTGTAGTCGGGAATAACCATAAGAATAACATATGTCTGCTCCCCGATACACTGCCCTGGATGGGCCTTTCCTCACTGATCACATTGAGGAAAAGACATCATCATCTAATAAGAATCCATTCTACAATGCGGGTATGACGCCCGTAAACTCTGACCCTAACCAAAATAAGTAGATTGATCATGACGTCGATCCTGAAACTGTGGTAGTGACATTAGTTGCCGGATAGGATGGGCGCTTGGAAACTATAGCCTAAACCCACTTCTGAACTGTTGTGTATCACCTGCAGACCGTGCCTCTTATGTTGGCCCCTGTCATGCTCTCGGGAAACCCACTGATGTCTCGATGATCTTTCAGATTTTGTGCATAAGCCTATATGCAAGAGATATCCATACCCAAATTCAGATAAGCTATAGTGCCCTCATTAACTAAGTGCCGCCCCAAACTATTGGCAAACTGATGCACTCAATCACTCATCTCAGCTACAATAATGGGAGCATATCTGGCCAAATATTTCAACTGCAAACTGTATTTCCGCACACTCATATTACCCTGCTCAAGACATAAGAACATATCTTGCCTGACCCGTGGAAACTCAACTGGAAAATAATGCTTCAAGAAGGCCTTAGAAAACTTTCATCATATTGTTGCTGGAGAATGAAGTCCCCTAGACTTCTCTCATGTATTATATCATGTCAAAAGAATATCCCACAATCTATAAGAAGCTAGTTATACCGATTCAGCATCGGTGGCATGTATTACCTGCAAAGTTCGCTGCATCAAAGTTATATAGCTCCCTATTTGGGTCGGATCCCGCGAATTCCATAAGGTCTAGGTTGATGAAGTCCCCGACTTTGGCACTAATCGCCATATCAGAAGGACCAGACACTGGGCCTGAGCATCCACCAATCGAGTCAGTAACTCCAAAACGCTCTGCGTATTGAGATCATGCTCAGAAGCAACCTGGGGAGGAATTGGAGGTACATCAGCTCCCTTATGCTCCTTTGGAGGTGGTGTTGGTATCCTAGAGGCACGAGATAAGTCTTCATATTAATGCTCATGATACCATAAATTTGTGGGTGGTACCTGACTAGCACCCTCTCCCGCCTCAATATCCAACCTCATAATAATCTTCTAGCGTTTAGTCGTGGGCATAACTATAAATATCCTAAATGCCCTAAAGCCTCATGTCTATAAGTGTGGTGCAGAACACACCCACAGATAAGACTCTACTAGACACAACTTACAGACTCCCTAGGAAAGACCTACTTTGATACCTAGTTTGACACACCCTACCTTGGGGTGTGTGGCCGCACCTACTACCTGAACGGCCCGGGCATACCACATGTATATCATAACCTGAACACATAATGATCTAGGCCGATAAGGCATCACAATAATATCCATACAAGAAGTCCGAACAAGACAACCTATAATTATTAATAGCTAACCAACATGTATATACAATAAGGTCGATAAGGCCATAACAAGCATACTAACAGCTTACAAAGAGGCTGACAAGGCCATACAAAACAAATGACCACTAGTCTGCAAGCCTCTAAGAGTACTATAATATGTCATCAATATGGGATAGGGCCCTGCCATACCTAAAATAGCTATAAACATAAGCAATATTGCCTACCGACTTTGTACAGCAACTCCAAGAAATTGGAGTATGACAACTAATAGACGAATCAAATAACCTAATGAGGAGGTGCACCAGTCTGTCTACTTGCACCTGCGGGCATGAAACACAATACCCAAAAAAATGGGACATTAGCGTGAAAGAATGTACAAAATATGTAAGGCATAAATAAATATAAATAAAGGCATCGGTATGCAAAGGAAACCAAAAGGAGCAACATGTAACTCTGAAGTTCCACTGTGGTCCATACTGTACATAAATGTGATATAATCATGTATATAACATCGTATGCCTCTGTGTGAAATATAGTTTATATAATATATTGTGTATTTACTGTCGTAGGCCTCTGTGAGCACTATTATCAATATCATATTTGTATAAGTTGTGTATATAATGCCATAGGCCTCTGTGGGCAATATAGATATATAATACATAAACACAAAGATCATTGAAGGAAACGAGATACTCTTTTGAACCCGTCGGAGTGACATAAGGTTGTTACACCCCCGATTACCCTTTGTGGACAACATATCATATTTTACTCATTCATATGAATCAAGAAGAACGATAAACATACTATTGATTTAGCTTTCAGGAAACCAACAAGGGACATTGTTAAATAAATATTGGAATGATACCATAGAATTCGGAAAGTAAAATAAACAAAGAATAGGCAATGTACAATAACAAATTGACAGAATAAACCGCAACTATCTCCTTAATGATTAAGAGTGGAGTCTTTATTGGATAGCATTTTTAGTTGTCGTTTTCATGTCGATCATACCAAAGAAAGGAGAGTAAGCCCTACAAACTTTGTTGCCTTAGCTATATGGATTTCACGAGCCATCGTATGCTCTTCAGATGATTATATACAACATATAGATGATTTGTATCAATGACAGATCCATAATATCTAAGAAAACTCACTTAAGGATTCCATCGAACAACTTGCTTTCATAGAGTTTGTAAGACCTCTTGTAGTTTACCCTATACTTATATCAACATTACAACCTTCCTTACTACTCTCCCTCATCCCTATATCTCCATTAACAACCCAATAACGTCATACTATACCCAAGTCACATAAACAACCCAACAACATCATACTTAGTTTTCAAGATTTCTAAAACTAGTTCTATAAGAATCCTTCAATAATTACACTTCAAATACTTGAATAATTCTAAAAGAAATAGGATATAGATGGAATTTACCTCAAACTACAAGAACTATTTCAAATCAGAGGTTACTTCAACTCTAAGAAGTCTCCAAAATTACCACGATAAGGAGAAAGATGATAAGACGATGATTATAGAATTCCTTACGTTAGATTTGCATAGTTTGCCTTTGATTTCATCTTGGATCATATAAGATATCTTAGAGAGAGTTTAGGAGTTGTTAGGGTTGAAAAAATGAGATAAAATGACATTAGGATCTAGTTGGGTCTATTTATATGAAAAGAGAAAAGTATGCACCGACATATCCCGCGGCAAGTCCTGCGACTTGCAGGACTTTCATGCGTATCAGAAGACATGTCGTAGGACATGTTCTGTGCCCCAAATTTCACTGTCAAGTCCTGCAACCATGTTGCATATCGCAGACACTTCATGCGAGTCACATGTTGTGCTCTATGATTCGCAAAGTGCTCCAGAATGTTGGCATCTCATCGAACTTTCATCAAAATGTACTTTCATTGATCCGATAAGTTTTAACCTTCTCGAAACTTACTCAACACATCCACAAACCTTTATTAGTCTCTTGTAGGGATCCTACCATTTTCGAGCATATGTCGGCTAACATTACGATAATGATGACACACGAAAATACAAGGTGTAACAATCTTATATGGCTAACATCAGTTAGACTTCTAGTTGGCAGGTGTACCCTTCCTCCTTTAGATTTACAAAACTCAGTCAATAGTTTTAGAGTTTTGACCATATGATTAGTTGTTCCTGAATCTACTATCCATTTAGTGTCATTTCCACTATCATCATTATTTTTATGTATACCTGCTATCATGGCAGAGCCACTTCCATCGATTTCTCCTCCTTTGCCTAGCAGCTGTAGAATCCGATTATACTGATCCATTATGAACTGAGGTATACCTATCTAAGGAACATTTGCCAAGGCTGCATGTTTATCCTAACTGAAGAAATCATCACTCACTTGTTTACCTTTAGATACCTGCATAGTTAGCACTTACTGCAGATTTACTGGCATTTTTATCTCATTCGTATTCCAAGTCCCTTAAGGAGGTCCGGGAATATGGATTGAATTAAGAGGCAATGCTTATACCTCTTCTTTATCGATAGGATTGCCATTATTTTTTTCAGTGTACGGCGAAGGAGACAAGGGTGAGGCACTGAACATGTTCTACCCTCAACTTACATCTGTCATTAGTAATATCAATTCGCTTTCCCTATTCACTAGTACACTGCGCACTAAAACTAGCAGCCCCTTTACTAGGTTGGGAAAAGGCTAGCGCGCAAGGGCTGATGAAAAGCCAGCAACTTCTTAGGAGTAGGTTTTGGCTTGCCCCTCTCCAACGGGTCAAGTGCCTTGGATGAATCAATGGCTTAAACTTCCTTAGCATAGTTTTCTCCACCTCCATTGGGATTGTACTTCTTCTTTTGCTTGAAGTCAGCTGGATATCCATTTAATTTGTAGCACTTCTCTCTGTTGTGACCCTTAAAGTGACAATAGTCACAATACATGGTGTTTGAGTCATAATTCTTCTTTGGTCTATATGTTTGTCCATATCATGAGTTATTGCCTCTTTTTCCTGAACATATGCCTCCTTTATTACTAAAGAGTGCAGTACGTTCATAAACTTCAGGGAGATGACTAGGATTTGTCAGTGATCTTCTACTTTCTTCAGAGATGATCATAGCATATGCCTTATTGGTAGAAGACACTGGGGACATCATTAGCATCTGATTGCTAGATTGGGCATAGGTCTCATTCGAGCCCATTAAGAACTCTAGAAGCGTTTTATACTTAAAGTGTTCAACATACTTTCTAGATTCATCACATCCACACCATGTACACATTATTAGAGCATCTAGTTCTGCGATAGTTCTTTCAGTTTTGAAAAATAGATAGCTACTTAAGAAATTCCTTGAGATAGTGTAGTAATTTATTTATGCAAATATAGAACCCTAGAATCACTCACTATATTGAATATTTCTCTAAGATCAATCCATACCTTGTAAGCACTCGAAACATAAATTTTTTCGCTCAACAGTTTAGTACTATTAGAGTTCATTATCTATGAAGGTACTATAGCATTACATTTTTTCCAAAGATCATGTAGAGATGGATCAAATTTGTCTTTAGTGTATTGACCATCGACAAAGTCAAGTTTACTTTTACCTAGGAGACTAATTCTCATATAACTACTCCACATAGCATAGTTTTCTCCAATGAAGAAATAATGGATGATGATGATCTATGATAATCATAGCATTTGCATGAGGCGATTCCCCTATCAGAGCATCATCGCATCCATTTCCTGTGCTCGCACTAGCATCTCTCCCATAAACCACTGTTGAATTAGGTACTCAATCTCAAACAATCTGAAAAATAATGAGTTTTGATCGTTCTAGGACAATTCAACCCTAATTCGATGAATTGAAAACAATCAAACAACAATTCAACCCTAAGTTGATGCATGAATTCTCTAAAATTGTAATCTAATGAATTGATTTAATCAATTGAATCAAATACACAAGCTCTGATACCATGATAGTTTCAGAGGATTCCACAATTAGTAGAGAGTAACTAAGAGAGAAGAAGAAACTCAGATATGGAGAGAAATGAACAATGCATTAACTTGCTAGGAAAATGAAAGAATCTTCTACATAGTACATGTACAAAATGAGATATATATAGAGAAAAATATCTAAGTTACTTCTACCGACTTAATCATTAACTTAGTTGGCACCAGATGTACACTAACGGCTACCTCATCCCAACTGACTAACAGAATAATTGATTTACTAATTGTGCTTAACAACACTCGATGATCAGTTGGCCTCCACGCTCCTATTGTCGATTGATTTCAAATATTTGGCCTACTCAACATCGATGTTTGTTTTAATACAAAGGGTGTGATAATTTAGAAAGATAAATAGAACAATGAACAATTAAGATATAAAACTCGGGAAAAGATGAAAGTTTAAGTGTATTTTGTCCATTAACTCAATTAATAATGGAGAATCTCTTGACATGGAGTTCTTTAACACCTTTATATATAGATTTAACGAATGTAAATCTAGATTAATCAAATAAAATAATTCAGTATTAATTGAATGCTTATACGAAAACAAATATTTACTCAAGCAATTTATTTGGTTTCAACATGTCATATAAGCCCTTCTCCGGCCTGGGAAAAGCAGCGAACTCTAGAAGCTAGGGTTACGTCTCCCTTTTTCATTGATTTGGGGGAAAAAGTTCATGCCTTCATTTATCTTGTCATCATTCCATCTTTCTTGAGCTCTGAAATCAACCCCATTCATGCCTCATATATCATTTTCTTTGCTTGTAAGCTCAAGAAATTAATAAGATTAGGATCTAGTGGACCACCTGATCTCAAGTCAACATCCATGTTTCCCTTTTTTTGTCTTCAAATTCATCATATTTTCCCTTTTTGTCTTCAAATTCATCATATTTTTCCTTTTTGTCTTCAAATTCATGATATTTATACCCTTTCTCTATTTTGTTCTTTGACTCTCAAGTGGACTGTAATGAACATTTATTTTATTTTACATTTATTGGAGTCCACATTGATGGAAAATTGTGTTTTTGATCTCCTTATATGGTTTTGCAATTCTCCTCTCATGAACTAATTTTTAAAGTTGAGTTAGGATCAAAATTCATTCTTATCAGAGTCAGACTCATCTCAATTCACTATTGAGATTGAGGTAGATTGAGTTAGATTTAAAAATCAGGAACTAACTTTTGAGATTGAGTTAGATTTAAAAATCATTTTTATCAACTTTTTGTTATCCATTGATCAAACTTAGAGAGGTTAATATTAGTGGTGCTTTCACATTAAACTACTCATATGTGCTCAAATGTTACTGAATAACTCAATGAGATTTGAATAGAGACAGAAGAGATAAGATTCATTGAATTGGTTATTAAAAATGTACAAGAGGAGGTTCTTAGATGCGCGTTAGACTAACGACAACACGTTTTTTATAATTATCTTATATACCTAGCAAGGTAAATAATTATCATACAATTAAGTACAAATATCATTAAAATATCCTATTAAATATTCTCCTATTCTAGTTCATTGAATCTCAACTGCAATAATTTCTCTTGATTTCAACAGAGAGGTATTGAAAATGTGTATAAATTTTTCAGTTAATGGCATGAATTTACGTTAATGCACTGATAATTGGAATTTTGTCGTAATAGATTGTATATCTTTTTTTCTACGTTATCGGTGTTATGTAGTTGTGTATGAATTTGTTTTCCCCATAATGGTAGTGTTAGGCTTCACTTGCGTGCATTTTGACTATTTTAGCTATCTATTATTTCTAATTTGAGCAAATATCAAATAACCAATATGTATGAATTCTTTAACTATTCAACATATGAAAACCAAGTCAAGAAAAGAATAATATTTCATCCGTCTTAAATTTTTTATTTTATTTTTCTTTTTAGTTCATTTAAAAAAAATATGTCTTTTCATTTTTAATAACTCTTTATTTCTAACTTTTCATATGATATGTTTAAGATTACAAAATTAAAAAAATATTACTTACGTATATTTAGTTTATGATCATAAAAATAAAAAATCTTCTTTAATTTCATAAATTTCATATCAAATCAAAAACAAAACAAACAAACAAATTAAAAACTGAGGGAGTAGAAAAGTAAAAAACAAAATTGAATTGTAGCTTGACACAAGTAAACCTCATATGGCTACTTTCTAATGAAAAATGATGGGAATATGAAACAGTTGAAACCAATTTAAGGGGTCGTTTGGATATGATTTGAAATTTATGAGATAAAATTATAAGATGAAATCATATGATTCGTCGAAGTTGAAGTTTTGTTCGAACATGCAATTTGAAATTTTTGAAATTGTATTTTTTTATAGACAAAAACTCCACAAGTTGCGAAATCTATCAAAACTTTTTAAATTATTGTAAAATCTTACCAAATGAGTGGGTCATAGTTCATAACAAAATCAATACGCTAGTAGAAGACATTTAAAATTACAACATCAATTGATCAAACTTTAGTTCAATAAAAAGAAAAATTTAACATGATAATGTAACTAGTCTTTAATATAATCATTCCACATAGTACGGATAATTTCTTCACATTGAGTATGCATTTTTCGATCCAATGATCAAGACGACGAACCAACATTATTACTTTAAGACGGTTGTTGATAAATATCATTAGCAATTGCAAATTAATATTTTATATAAATAATTGATAAACATGGCTGGTAAATATGTCTACTAATTTATGAGTTTTTTTATAAAATATAAACTTATGGGTGAAGTTTTATAAAATAAAATTTTAAAATCATGGTTTGGGAATTCAAATTATACCTTTTTAAATGATTTTTTTTTCTCATAATAGAAAATTATAAATAAAATCACATATTCAAACATTAATATTATAATGAGATGAAATTAGTCAAATTACATATCTAAACGCCTACTAAAATTTGGGTAACAGAACTGATTTGAAAAACCAAAAAATTGATGAAAAGCATAAATGGATTATTTCAGGCCTCACCGAGTTTATCCTGAACATGGCTATCCAGTCGGGCATGACGTAGCAAGAGAAAGATCAAACATAAGAATAGTGTTAAAATGTCCTTACAGTGAGGAGGAACACGACACTCAACTTGGACTATGTGCCACCACATGACTGCTTTTCAAATGTCTCTTTAACATTTGGAAACTTTCTCTTTTATGACTTTCCTTTACATTTGAGTTAATCTTGCAAGACGAATACCATATCTCATCACCATAAAATGGGATAACTCTATAATTCTATTCATTCAGATTTAGATAAATAAAAAATTATGTATTTAATATATACAGTTCTCAACTCACCTTATTATTGATTATAGAGTCGTACTATTCTAAACTCACTTCATTAATTACTAGATAATTCACTTTATTGACTATTAAGCTACATGCTTACACGGTTTTAAAAACTCACTCAGAGAGAGATTGGGATGAGCAATTTCTATACAAATCTCACTTTCTGGAAAGAGCCATAAAAGAAAGTGCAGGAGAGCTTCTTCCCTTTTTGATTTTCACACAAACTTCTTCATCTTCAGTCTAGATAATAGGAAACACCATGTTAGAAGGAAAAGCTCTGATTGAAGACACAGACATGCCAGTGAAGATGCAGATCCAAGCCATGTCATGTGCTTCTCAAGCTCTTGATGTTTATGATGTTTTAGACTGCAAAGCTATTGCTGCTCACATCAAGAAGGTAAACTAAAATCACTTTAACATTCTTGATTTTACCACTACTTGTGGGGTTGAAAAATTTTCTATCTTTTTTCATACAAATGTACCAATTTATGCAGGAATTTGACAAGAAATATGGAGGTGGATGGCAGTGTGTGGTGGGATCAAACTTTGGGTGTTTCTTTACTCATACTAAAGGAACATTTATCTATTTCACCGTGGAGACTCTTAACTTCCTTATCTTCAAAGGAGCCTCTTCTCCTTGACTGTTTTGTTAGACAGCTCGGTGCATAAAGCATCTTGGGTTAGCAGGGTTTGGAGAAAGACCGCACACAGGGGTGTGATGTAGAAAAAAATAGATCTAGTGGGAAGAAAAAGAGATGTAATTACTCACTCTTAGTTCATAACCCCTTCTCCCTTTTTTGACTTCAATGTGTTTTCGTTTTTTACTACTTTTGAAAACCAAGAAAGTTTAAATGAATGAAAAGACTGCCAGTTTTATGATCTTCTTCCTTTTCTTTTTCTGGCCACTAATAAGAGCCGTGCATGTTTCCACGAAACTCTAGTGTTTGTTAGTCATGTATCCACGAGTAGAGTAATGGAATGATTGGTGCTGCTCTGGTCTGTAAATGTCGTTAATCATCAACAACAACAAACCCGGTGTGATCCCACGGTTGGGAACTGTAAATATAGTTGATCAAGTATACAAAAAAGAAGAAGACATTACCTCTCTCAAGTAGAGGTTAGGTGAATTAGAAATGAAGGTGATCTTATTATATGTATACATTTTAGTATTGTCATATATGTATACATTGAACAAAAGTAATGGATTTAGAACTGTCTTAAATCCATCTGCGACCAAGTGTTCCCAATGTGCTGAAGCTGCAATGGCGGCTGTTGCCCTGGGGCAAGATCTTAAACTGAAAATGTATGCCACTGAATTTGGAAATTTTATTACTCTGAATTTAATTATGCCATTGTTACTTATCAAGAAGATTATGATGCCGTTGAGAATGAGACTTTCTGAGTTTGCCTTTAAGGCTCAGACTTAAAGGACGAGGAATTTTGGAGTAGCTTTGTTACAAAGTTGAATTTTCCATCTGAGAAATTCTAATGTACATATCCCATAGTCAATCATAAGGTTTTCGACAAATGCAGCATTGCAGTGATCTTTCATCATCAAATAGAAAAGAATACAATTCCAGTATCTTGGAAATGTTCAATGTGTTCAAGGATACTACAACTCCTGCTGATTGCCCAGCAAGCACTGATGAATTAACATGTTCAGAGCACAGGTGTCAACCATGGTTTGTGAAGAAAATGAGCTTCCAAGTTTGCTTGCAATAACAAGGTCAGCCATGGCCGTGCAAGTTTCTACTGTATCACTTGAGAATGTTGTTGCCCAGCAAGCACTGATGAATTAACATGTTCAGAGCACAGGTGTCAACCATGGTTTGTGAAGAAAATGAGCTTCCAAGTTTGCTTGCAATAACAAGGTCAGCCATGGCCGTGCAAGTTTCTACTGTATCACTTGCAGCATGAGACAATATAACAACATTCTCAAGTCCGAACAATTGTTCAGGAACCTCTGGTTCCGTCTGATAAACATCAACACCAGCCCTGCCAATACAACCTTCAACCAGTGCAGCTACAAGCTCAGCTTCATCCACATGTGCACCTCGTCCTATGTTGATTAAAATGCCTTTGGACCTAATGCATCAACCACTTTGTGATTGACAATGTGTCGTGTTTCTTCGGTGCCATCTTCTCCCTTTCTCCATATTTACATGTTGCTAATCCATGCTGAGTTGTATAGACTTTTGTTTACCCGGTCCAGTTAGGATTGAATAATGAACCTTTATGGGAGTCTACTATGAGTTTACCAACGTTCATATTAAAATATTATCCCTTTTATAACAAAAGAAATGGGAAGATGATTCATCATGGGCTTTATGTTAGTGGCGGAGACTGTAACCGTGTAGAGTAATCATAATTCATAACCATGTTCTGTTTTCAGCTAAGAATAAGTGTATTAATCTTTTTGGACTCTTTCATTAATATTAAAGTATATATAAAATATAATGTTCATTCCTTATACAATAAGAATCTTAAACCTATACAAAAGAGGAATTCTAGTCTTATCATAATTATATTTACACAATATATGGAAATATTCTAATTATGGGTAGGGATACAATTGTTTCTATTATATACATGCTTACACACCCACGGAGGGAGGGGGAGACAGAGGCGGATCAAGTCAAGAAATAAGCTATGCAGGAAGTCCTTTGGTAAATATATATTCATACTGATAGGATGATGAAACATGTAACACTCTGACATAACCTAGTGCAACTTTCTCACGAACAAAGTGTAGGTCTATCTCAATGTGCTTGGTTCGCTGATGTTGAACCGGATTATGAGACAGATAGATGACAGAGAATTTATCACAGTACACAATAGATGCCTGACGCAAAGGACACTGAAGTTCTAACAGTAAATTTCTGAGCCAACAAATCTCAGCTACTACATTTGCAACGCATTTGTACTCAGCCTCAGCACTGGAGCGAGATAGGGTAGCACAGCCGCGGACCAAGAAATCGATTATCTCCTAAAAACACAAAAGCGGAGGTGGGCGTCGCGTGTCGGACACCGCCAATCTGTATCCGTATATGAAAGCAACCTGTTTGGTGCAGAGGGGTATAGGTGCAAACCATAATCCAGAGTGCCCTTAATGTATCGAATGATACGCTTAAGAGCAGTGAAATAAGACTCCCTGGGGGCATGCATGAATAAGCACACCTGCTGAACAACATAAACTATGTATGACATGGTAAATGTGAGATACTAAAGTGCACCTGCAAGACTCCTATACAGAGTAGGATCAGAGACTGGAGCACCATCCATAGGACTGAGCTTAGATTTCGAATCGACTGGAGTAAGCATAGCTTTCCAATTCGCCATCTTAGCCCTGTACACTATCTCCTCTGCATACTTACGCTGACACAAGACATGTGTTGGCAGACCTGGTCACTGATATCCCTAAGAAATAACTTAGTTTTCCCAAATCAGTCATTGCAAATTCAGACTTAAGCAAGACAATAATCTCATTTTTCAATCTATCTGAGGAGGCAGTCAGAACAATATCATCCACGTACAGTAATAAGTAAGCAGTGCTACTACCTCGATGAAAAATGAAGAGTGATGTATCACTTTTGGTGCATACAAACCCAATATGCAAGATATACCTGACAAAGCGATCATACAACGCACGGGGGGCATGTTTCAGGCCATATAGTGACTTACGACACACATAGTGAGGGACTGCTGGATGGGTTAACCCAGGCGGCTGATGCATGTACATTGTTTCTCTCAGGTCCCCATGTAAGAATGCATTTTTCACATCATGTTGATGGATCAGCCAGTGTTTGCCCATGGCAATGCTCAAAACTGTGCGAATATTAGCCGGTTTGACAACGGGGCTGAAGGTCTCTCCACAATCAATGTCCTCCTATTGATTTGTGCCATTAGCCACAAGACGATTCTTATACCTCTCAAGATCCCCATTGTCTCTGAACTTGTGATGAAAAAGCCACATACAACGAATTACATTCACCCCCTCAGGTCTAGGTACTAGATCCCACGTGTGCTATTTAGTCAAAACATTGAATTCCTCATACATAGCCGCATTCCAATTAGGGTCTTGTTTGGCCAATTTTGGGTTCTTTGGAAGTGGAGAGATGGTTTGGGCAGACAAGTTGAAATGAACTTTGGGTTTGAAGATTTCATACTTTGAATGAGTTTCCATTGGATGAGTAGGGACAGTGGGTGGCGGAGTGGTGTCTGAGACGGGGGGTAAAGTCGGATAAGGAGAAGGTGGGGGCGAAGCCGTCGGAGGCGTCGCGGCTCCTGGATCGAGCGCTGAAGCATTTGAAGGTTGACAGGCTTCTCTGAAGTTTGGGCGCCGCGACGCCAAAGACACGTGGCAACGGCCGACGGTGTTCTCAAGATTGCTCGGAAATCGCGTCGCGCCGCGCGCCTCAATCGTGGCAGCGAAGGCAACCGAGGATGTGAGTTGTTCGAGGATGAGAGGAGAGATGGCAGGCTCGTCAAGAAATGAGTAGTCCGGTTTTTGGAATTTTGGAAGATTCGAAAACGGGAATGTGGTCTCGTCGAATGTGACGTGACGAGATATGTGGATTTGACAAGTCGACAAGTCATATCATAGATAGCCCCTATGGTTCAGCGAGAATCCTAGGAAGACACATGGAGTGGACCTAGGAGCAAGCTTGTGTGGGGTGGTAGAGCTAAGGTTGGGATAACACAGACAATCGAAAATCCGTAGATGATCATAGGAGGGGAATCTATGATAGAGGATTTCGGTAGGGGTCATATTGTGAAAAATGCTAGTAGGGAGAATATTTAGAATGTATTCTGATATTTTAACAGCATAGACCCAGAATGGTGGAGGGAGGTAGGAATCAATCAATAGAGTGCGAATCATATTGTTAATGGTGCGGATGATTCTTTCAGCTTTACCATTTTGTGGTGATGTATGAGGGAAGGAGAAGCGAAAGACCATGTCATTATTGGTACAAAAGAGGTGAACCATCGAGTTATTGAATTCACGACCATTATCACACTGAAATGATTTTATACCTTTTTCAAATTGTGTTTGAATGAACTGGCGAAACTCAAGAAATTTGGCGAACACTTCTGATTTAAATTTAAGAGGATATAACCAAACGTAGTGTGAAAAATCATCAAGCAACACAAGATAATATTTATGACCGAGAGAACTAGAGATAGGAGATGTCCATAAATCGACATGTATAATATCAAAGGGAGCAAATGTAACACTAGTAGATGATTTAAACGGAAGACGAATATATTTGCCTAAGGAGCAAGAAACACAATTTTGGGAAAGTTTCCCATTACAAGCAATGAAATTGTTGCCTCTAAGAAAATTAAAAACTGGAGTTCCTGGGTGAACAAGCCTATTATGTCATGTTGAGGAAGAAATAGCCGCTAGAGTAACGGGAGAGCAAGATCTGGCAGCAGGGGTGGAAGTGAATGGATAAAGATCCCCCGTGCTATTGCATCTCGTAAGAGGTGTCCCCGTATGAAGATCTTTCACAGTAAAACCAAAAGGGTCAAAATCCACAGAGACAGAATTATTACGAGTAAATTGGCGGACAAATATAAGGTTTTTAATCATGTGTGGGGCATATAGGGTGTTTTTTAGGGAGAATTGTAGATGAGGAGGTTGTGTGTATGAGGTACCATAACCTTTAACTAGAATATGTTGTCCACTACCAACTGTAACATATTGAGGATGCTTTAAACTAAACAGTTTAGGAATAGTACCTGCAGACTGAGTGACGTGAGATATGGCGCCTGAGTCCATGTACCAAGTATTGTCAGGCTATTGCATAGAGAGGGTGCTGAATACCTGACCCAAA
Source organism: Przewalskia tangutica (assembly GCA_029844215.1). Classification (NCBI taxonomy): domain Eukaryota; kingdom Viridiplantae; phylum Streptophyta; class Magnoliopsida; order Solanales; family Solanaceae; genus Przewalskia; species Przewalskia tangutica. The sequence goes on from CM056725.1 coordinate 81,225,958, forward strand.
TCAGTGGGTGTCATGCCGGAGGAGGGCTGCGAGACCTGATCTTGCATGAAGTGGGCCTGCTGCGAGGCTGGAGCGAGTCCTAACAAACCGGGGTAAGAATACGGATTGTAGGGCTGCTGGTTCTGGAATGGACTTGGCGCCGAGGCTCTGAACTGGGGCGCCGCGACTCAGACTTTGGGCGCCGACAGACGGAGGCACCGCGCTAAACGAAGCTGGCGAGCCGCGGCCAGTTGTTCTGCAATACCATTCTTTATTCTTTGTTGTTGGTTCTGTTGACCGCGACCCTTTCCACGACCACGGCCTCCTCTACCGCGGCCCCTGCCACCCTTTCCACCGCGTCCCTGCTGCGGTTGAGAGATTTCTGGTGGTGTTGGATCTTGAGGGCGCGTTTCGACAGCTAATGCCTTCTGACTGTGCTCATCCTGCTTAGCACGTCGAGTCTCTTCGAGCAACAACTGTGAGTGAGCTTTGTTAAAGCTTGGTAACAGATCTGCCTGTTGAATCATGGTGGCCAAAGTATCATATTCGCCTTTAGGAAGACCAGCAATCAATTGTAACACCCGTTTGGTGTCGATAAAGTGAGTCGGCCAATGCAAGTTGATCGTCGATGATTTAACTATTTGCGATGCTCGATCCACATTGGAAAAGTTTTCAAGACGTGTATTGTTAAATTTCTCCTCTAAATACACAGCACGGGTGTGCTTATTGTCCTGAAAAATTTCCTCCAAACGATTCCTCAAGTCACGGCTTGTGGTATCAGATTTTATGATAGTAAGAAGTAGATCCTGAGAAATACTATCATATATCCATTGTTTGACGCCGGCGTCTAGACGACGCCAAGTAGAATCATCAACCTCCTGAGGGCGCGGAATGGTGTCATCAATATGATCAAGCACGTTGTAGAGACATGCATGATTTCGAAACAGTTCAACCCAAGGAGAATACTGACTGTTTTCTTGATCAAGAAGGATGGGGATATGGTTCTTGATGTTGGAAACAGTTAGGGCGGGATGAAAAGAGGGTGACGACTTGGTGGTGGAATTTGTGGAGGTAGAAACGTCAAGAATAGTGGGAGAATCCTGATCATCCATTTAGAGAAGAGGGGAAAGAAAAAGAAAAACCTAGAAATTTTGGAGGGAGGAGGGAGAGGCGCCGCGACAACCGAGAGGGGGGGGGGGGGGAGGCGGTAGCTCAACTAAAAAACTAGGGTAATTGTTTTAGACTCTTGATACCATGTAAGATGATATTCCTCTCCATTGGGGAGTCTTTCATTAATATCAAAGTATATATAGAGTACAATGTTCATCCCTTATATAATAGGAATCTTAAACCCATACAAAAGAGGAATCCTAGTCTTACCATAATTATATTTACACAATATATGAAAATATTCTAATTATGGGTAGGGATACAATTGTTTCTATGATATACATGTTTACAATAAGATTATAATTGTTCAAACATTGAGTATATGTTTCAATGAGAGATATGCAGTATTTACAACCCTCTATTCCAGCAAGTTCATCTTACCTTCTTTGCCCAAATGTTTGTAGCTCTCTATCAGTGTTATTAAAAGTCATTGCTTTGTCACTTAAAGAGATGAAACGATGTGAAGCTAGGGATTATGAAGCCCTGCGCTCTAGAGAAATTTGTGCTTCAAATGATGGTGCACAAAGTGATTCCACTGAGAATTGTTGGTTTTATGAATATCATTTTTGAGGAGTTGGATTAATAGATGTATCTTCCTATATTGGATGTTGAAATTAGTTATTTTAATTTTTCGCTTCTAGCCCGTGACCTTGTCGTGTTTGGCTTTTAAAGCCACTTCTCTCCATTCTAGATGAATTCACCTTCGCCCTTTTTCCCGTCACTAGAGGGGTTCACTCAACTTTTTGTGTCATTTCATTTCGTCGATTTTTCTTTGTCATTACATCAATCGAATAAGCCTCAATTCCAAACTAGTATAAGAGGTTGATGTTGGGATTTTGTTGGGTTCGTGTACGCAGCGAAATTTGAAAAGTTTGTGTCTCAAACCCAACAAGCGACGAACTGCAAAATGATTATGTAGTAATCTAAAACATGGAAATACATAACATGTATATAACCGCAATACTTCGATAGAATACTTACGGTTTGAAAACTCTGGAGTCTTTTAGTAATTTTCGAGGGTACGCACACAATTGATCCTCGACAACAAGTTTCAAGAACTCCGATGTATACCTCATTCGAACAACTAGAAAATTCGACAGGGGTTCAATAGAGAGTTTAATTCTAGGTCTCTAAGACTTAGAATAATATATGAATAATCATTTTTTTAGAATAATGAATAGAAGTCCTCTATTTATAGTTGTGTTTTAGGTTTAAAATATAGCTATGGTTTCTCGTGGGCCAAGCCCAGAAAACGAGGTGCAATGGGTCAGTCAGACTGACCCACTGCCTGACCGGTGCCGCGACCCTATGTCCCAGGCGACACGACCCTCGACGTCCAATGTGGGACGTCGTCCCGTTTTCATTTTAATTAAATTTGAAATCAAATTTCGACTTAATTAAATAATCATTATTCATTCAAAAGTCTCAATTATAAATCGAGCATTTATATTATCTTATTACATCCTTAGATCGAATGAACAATTGACATAGTGTTACCCTACAGACCTTCACATATCAACACTAATCATATTAGGGTCTACATGAAACTCTTAGACAGCGCCGGAAGACGAACTCAATATGTGAAGTATATTTATATGAATTCGATAAACTGAACCTCTATGTGGGAAGAAAAAATTATTTCATTCACAACGCACTCGATCAAGCTTAGGATTTGCCCAGTGTCTATCCAAATGATTTGACAATTATATCTCATCTATATTGATTGATAACAAGACCATATTTTAGATATGTCTACTACGTTGGCTAACGACTTAGTCAACCAAATATCACTGAGTGCTCTCTCGAATATAAATTCGAGGAATGAATCCTAATCTTGACCCAACTACCACCTCATCGTAATGTACCCAATACAAGTCGTATCTCAACCTATAAGGCATTTGAGCTTAGGACATGATCAAAGTATATTACTCTGTAGATAAGGTGCGTATCGACCTCAAGTCTAAGGACTTCTATCTCCCACACGTTGATCATACTTTAGACATGTATAACAAACAGTATATCAACAGGGTATATCAATACTTCCAAAGTATCCATGTGTCCATCACGAGTATCTGTTACTCGTAACAGGTGAAACATACTACATCCTCTGAGGATGTGATGCAGACCACATGTCGACTTATCACATATCATCGATATCCCATTCTCGATGATCATTAGTCGAGACTATTTTAAGAGTTATGTTATAATATTAATATCTGACACTATTAATAACAACGAAACCTCTAGATATGCATATTATAGAATATCATAAACAATCAACTAATAATTCAATAATTGCAAATGCCAAAATATTAATTTTCATTAATAATAATACGAATGTGTATAAAGTACATTTGTCCTAATACAGATTACCTCAAGGACTGTCACGCCCCGACTTTTCTCAAGTCCTTACTTAGGGCGTGATGACACCTGGATAATTATTACTTTCCAGAAGCACCGCTAATTCTATTTATTTTGAAATTCAGATGTGTATATTAAATGCGGAAATAGTATAAACATTAAAAGTAAAGAAATCTGTTTATGAATTTAATTAAAACATAACGCGAGCCCATACTCGTGCAAATATTGTTTCTACATAGACGTAATGACATTGATATTTCTAAGTTTGAAAGGAGACAATCCCACACGGGCATTTTTCGAGATACTGAAACTGAACCTTTCAACTACATACTAAACATGACAAGTACCAAGTCCGAAGCAATGGATTAGGTACGACAAAGAGGCTGCGGAACGATCGCTAGCCCTGATATGGAGTCTTTCCTCTATCACGTTTTTCTGAAACATGTTAAATAAAAAGTCAGCCCTACCATCCGGGGTTGAGTGAGAACCTTACCCTGCAATTCAAAGTAGCTTCACAATACTCCAAGTGCAATCACATTATAACATAATAAACATGTTGCAAAAACATATTAGGTTACAACACCTTTATCATACAAGTATGCAACATCTCCTCTCCACTCCTTATAGGAAATTCTTAACTTATCTAACATTTCATTTTATCCCGTATCATACGTTAAGACATTCCCTTGCATTTATACACTTGTTGAATTTACATTTTTCTGAACACGTATTCACTTTACATATTTATTGCGGCGTGCAACCCGATCCAATGTAATATATAAATACATTGGATCGGGTTGCGCGCCGCAACAAATATGTAAAGTGAATATGTGTTCACAAATATATAAATACATTGGATCGGGTTGCACGCCGCAATAAATACGTAAAGTGAATACGTGTTCACAAATACGCAAATACATTGGATCGGATTGAGTAAGAGAATTACGTCTGGCTTAAAGACGTTAAAGACATTGCTAGTTGGGAGGCAACCCAATGTTTTAATTATGTTATTTCAATTTTTGTTTTAGTTGTTTTATTTTGTCTTGAACAGTCTCACGGTATTGGTTTCTTGTCTTAGGTTTTTGGATCACAGGTGGACTGGAAGCTGACCCCAAGTGGAAAAAGGGACAAAAATGCCGAAAAAGGGAAATATTGGTAGTAGTTCCCGTCATCAGCGCCGCAGCGCCAACATGCAGGGCCGTGACACCAAATTTTCAGAGAGCCCGATCGCCGATGCAATTTCCATAAGTTCCTCCCAGACCTCCGTTAGGACCGTTGTGTTGTGTCAGTAAGTTGTCCCTCAGTAATTGAGCCTAAATGCCAACTTTTATCTACCCCTGCTTAAGCCTACATTATAACCCTTGAAAGTCCTGATGATCTCTAATGTGTATGTCTATGATTAGTGGAGAATAACAAGTAAACATTTCTATAGAATTTTGGGAAAATGGAATGAAATTGACATGCATAGGTTAGATGTTTATATTTCCAGTGATTATGATCTAACTAAATTTGCAAAATATCTAACTTGAAATTCTAGATTGCTAATTATTCATGCTGTGTATGTTCTAACATATTATCTCAGTTTTCATCCATGATTTTGAGGCAGCATTGCTATAGGTACTTGATCTATGTCATAGAGTCTTTTCTTTGTTTTTGTTTTTGTTTAGTGCTTTACTCGAGGACGAGTAAAGTGTGAGTTTGGGGGTGTTTGTTGAGTGTATTTTATACACTCTTTTGAGTCCTTTTCAGTTAAGTATTTTCCTATTTTCATTTGTTTCTAGTATAATATTAGGGTTGTTTTTCTTTCTTTTGAGTCACAACGGTCCTAAAGGAGAATTGAGGATGAAATGAGCTTAATTGAGATGAAATTACACAAGCAAAGCCCCAGAAATGAAGCCTAACAAGTCCCGAGAAGAATAGAAGAAAATCAGACGAAATCTGGAATTTCTCGTCGACAGCGCCAAGAAGCGCCACGACGCCAACGCGGAACTGCGCGAGAAAAAGTCAAATTTCAGAAGGGTAAAAGGGTCAGAAACGCAGTCTTTCTCAGATATAAAAACCCTAAACTCTGTCATACTTGAGATCATACTTTGTGGAGGCAAAGAAGGATGCAAGACACAAGATTGGAGACTACTCTTGTTCAAGTTCTTTCTTTTCTCTTTTATTTAATTCAGGTTATGTTGGATATTGATTTTGTTATTAGCATGACAATATCTAGGAGCTAATTTCTTTATTAGGATTTTTCGTCGAATCGCTTGAAACTCTTAATGCATAGTTATTGATTTCTTCTTCAACTTTATTAAGATCTATTCAATATTGTATTGATTGCTTGATAATTAACTGGCCATTAATTGTCATCACTTATATGATTTCGAATCAAAAGTCTGAAAGGTGAGATTTTAATATGTTGTAGTTGTCTAGACATAAGTTAAAATCACGGACGAAAGTACCCCGATACTTGTGTAGTATTTAAGGTTATTGTTCTTAATCCTCCCGTGTGGTAAAATCTATCATAGAAATATAGAAGGTTTCTGCATAAGGTTGAGTTTCTATATGTCCTAACCAGAATATAGAACAGATTAGTTAACCTGCTATCTTAATAATAAGAAGAGCCATTAACATTGCATTAACAGGTGAAAGAGTGGACAGTTGAGGAGATTGAAGCCCTAATTCCCATCATAACTGTTTTAAACCCTAAGTATCATCATCCTTAGTTTATTTTCTGCACTTTACTTAGTTATCATTCTTAGTTTAAAATCTCAAACAAAAGAACAGTTACCAAATAGATATCATACATTAGATATTCGATACTTGACAAACCAGTCTCTGAGGACGATAACTCGATCTTACAGATCTTTATTACTTGAACGATACGTACACTTGTGTAAGCATAGAGAAATATCACAACAAACATCCTTCCCCCAATAGAAACATTTATCCTCAAATGTTAAATCTTTGAGACTTAGCAATAATTTTTCTAGAGCATCCTCTATAAACTGGACTAAAACCACCCTACACGCATCCATAAAAACACATTGTACATGCCACATATGCAAAATATCTATAACTAACGATTCTTGTCCTCCCATAGTTGCTAACCAAAATATGATAACGCCTCGCTTCGCATAATGCCTAAAGTTGGGACCATGTGTCATAGTATACCTACTTTTCTCACAATAACTTTCTAATACATCTAGTATATGGATGTCACTAACCCATAAGTATTGATCCTGCTCTAATTCTCACCCTTCTGATTCAAGCCTACTTAGTATATTCCAATCCCGATCATATTTATAAATTGGCCCCCTTTTGGCCATCTAACACGTGATCTAACTTATATGTCAAACTCTCTATCATACCTTCTCTTACGAATGGTTATCGTTATTCTTGGTAAGCTTACAATATTCATCCATTATTAGTTTTTCTATGCGTGAGTACTGGTTTCTTTTCTAATATATATCCCTCATGGGTAGTCTAAAGGTTTCTTGATTTCTCTTGGTTTCGTCCTCTTATCTAATATTTTTATACTTTAATATTGTCTTTCTACGATTCACCTCAATTATAACATGTAACTCCATTAATGATAGTCTTTACCAATACATCATGTTATTATAACAAAATGCTAGCTCACCTTAATGTCTAAAATTACTATTTATAGATACATAAGATCAACTTAAGGTCTGGTGATTACATATTATTACACACGATCCTTCTAGGCATGTATAGCAATAATTGACTCAACTCATAGCATGAACATCACACATGGCTTAGTTGGCAACTCATATAGTATACCAAACTCTCCCGTAACTAATAGAGTAATATAAAAGGAGGTTGGTCTAAAGCTTGTCAGAGGATAAACAACATATGAATACAAAATCATTGTACATTCCATAGCATCTGAGGGAAACTCAAGGTCCCGTTCACCAGCTAAGGCATAGATGCGGTTCTAACTATTTCCTAAATTAGAGGTTCCACCTCGACCTCGATGTCTACTAGTAAAAGATTAGGACTCTCGCCCTGGAGGGTGTACTAAAACAGAGGACCCTACTACCAAATCAGTCAAATGAGCCATGTTATTTTTCCCTCTATCCGGGTAATCATTCATCATGTGACCCTTTTGACCACATAAATAGAAGATGATTTATCCTAACCTGCACCTTTCATGATGTCCTCTAACATAAGTATCACAATGTGGAGGTACAGATCTCATCTAGTCTAGACTTTGTTGTCACTGCGAACATGATGTTGGTGAGCTCTGACCTGGTCCTGAAGGGACATAATAATCACATCTATAACCCTGGGACTGAGAAGATTGACGCCTTGGTGGGTATCTAAATGGTAGTGTCCTAGAACCAACCAGGAACTCCTATTGAGGCCCAGTAATTCTCTCTTATGTTGCTCTTTCTCAATCTGCTTAATAACCGATTTTTGATGGCGACGCTCTTCCAAATTCTGAGTGAAGGCATATCTATACTTTAATACACTGCAGCTATAGTACATGATTCAACATACTTCGGTGCAAGACCTGTTATAAATTGATGAATCTGGGCCCACATTTTATCAACAAAATCTAGGGCATCCCTCGCCAAAGAATCATATTGGAGACTATTCTCTCGAACGCTTATATTTCCCTATTGAAGAGTTAGGAAATGGTAAACTCGGGCCTCTCGAATCTCCAAAGGCAAATAATAATCCAGAAAGGCCTTTGTAACTCTTCCCAAACTACTGGAGGGGCATCCTCTCCCCTAGGCCGCTCACAAGCCTTATACCAGATGATGGCAGTATCTCACAATCTGAATGTTTCTTACTCTATTACTTTCATCTTTGTAGCATGCATAACTATGGAGACCCTATAAAGATGATCCATAAAATTCAGAGGATCTTCGTTCTCAGTTGACCCTCTAAACTCTAGAGGGTTAAAAAATATGAACTATCAAACTCTAAAACTCCCCACCTATTTAAGCTAATAAATGTACCGAACTCCTAATATCCTGATCAGAGGGTGTAGAAGGAGGAACTGGAGGTTGAACTAGTGACATTGTATCTCTGGGAAGCTCCTCATGTAGTGGAGGATGTGGAGGTGGCTGCGGGGTATCTCCCCCCTAGGACTCATACCAGCTCGCATGTCAGGTGGTGCCCGACTTGTACCCTCTCCTACAGTCACACCAACTCTCTGACTAGCTGAAGTTTGCCTAGTAACAAACATATCTAAACAATCTGTATTAAAAACATAGGTTATACTTGAATTGCTTATACATAACTCTATATCATGATATGAGATCAGAGAGAAGGGTAACCAACTCCTAAATGCCTTGTATCTTCCCGTCTATAAATATGGTGCACAACACATCTATAAACAAGTCTCTACGAGACACGTCTTGTAGACTCCCTAGAAATGACCTAATCTAATACCAATTTGTCACACCCCAACCTAGGTGAGGCATGGTTGGCACCTTCTACCCTACTAGGTGTTACACTCTAAAGTTTCACGTGAGAATGAGATCGTAGTTAGCCAACTTAAGCTCTGGAAACTCGAGATGCTTTCTAAGGGTTACTTATGACTTAAAGGGACGTTAAGAGAATATATGGAATATTGGAGGTCATCCAGATTAAAGGAACCATCCATCTATAATGTTTGACAAAAAATAGATAATACGCTAAGTGTTTCGCGTCGCAGACGGGATCCGCCTCACAGATTAGGCTGCGGAAGATAATCAAAAATTTTGGAAGTCACTGGAGGGATATGTGGCCTCATATGCGACCACATATGACCATATGCGGCCATATATGGCCTCGCATATGAGAGGTTATGGTTGACTTTCCTTGGTTATTTAAGTGGTGCTTCGTATTATTTACTCATATTTTGACCTCCACAAGTCATAGACTCTTATAAACTCTCGCTAGAACATCCACAAGTATTTCTATACCTATCCTAAGCTAAATCACCCCGTGATCCCTTAGAAGAAAAGTAGAACTAGTATAACCACCTAGTTGGTGTTGTTGTGGATGTGCACCTTCTTCTTAAGCAAATGAGAAGTTTTTGGAGAAGTTTATTTTTCTGGATTAAGGTATGTTTTCCTTCCTTTATAATGAAATTGATTATACATAAGCCTTATATAAGTTATATGGGGAGATAATACAAGATTAACACTTGTAGGAGTTAAGATTGTTGTTGTAACTTGTCGAGTTGCTTGTTAAGGTTGCTATGGTAGATATATGGGTGGATATTATTGTATAGGTTCTTGGTTGTATGTTTGATGTTTGTATATTGATTTTTGAAATATGAAACAAGTGAGAGGGTTAGGGGAGGTGTTGTCCAAATTAGTCTAGAATGAGTGTACCGCTCTTTTTATATCAGAACTATCTTCATAACTAAGAAATGGTTTCTGATTGTTATTGTAGATTGACGTGAATGATCGAATGTACCTAGTAGCTTGAAAAGGAAGACATTAAAGGTATATTAAGGATCCCTCATTTTTTACTTTGCATGTTATTAGAGTGTCAACATACGATGAAATTTCTGCTAAAGGGATATGTTTGTTCTTCATCCTTGAGAGGAATCCATGGTCCTTGATAGTCTTTGGTTAGTTTCTTGAATGCTAGAAATGATGTACATCGTCTTGTTATTTCTCACAAAATAGTAAAATATGAAGGGTATGTTATCATCATAATTATAGTCTTCAAACGCTAATTAAGAAAGTGACAATCTTACGTACTATGATAAATCCATAGAAGACTAGTATGGATTTTCATATACATATGTATGTATGTATGTATGTATGAAACACCTATAATGGTAGGGCATAGTAGTATGTCTTACCACCGAGCTACGTCATATTGGGCAGATGAGCATTACCAAGTCCCTCTTAAGGGTCGGGTACAACTGATTCCCTCTTATGGGTCGGGTACAATATCATGTTAACCATACTTGGGCAGATATGTATCCACCACTGGGTCACAGATAGATAGGTAGTTATGTAGTTACCACCAGTTGGTCAGTTATGTATCATTGGGTACCACTAGTTGGGCAGACATATTAGTTATCACTGATCAATTGGATAGACAAATAGATATATCTATGACATTATAGTAGGGATACAAATAAGGTTATAGGGTAGGCATGATACTTGTATATATTATAGCCTCAATGATTGTTTAGATATACAGGTTCAAGTAGGTTAGGAGAGGACCAACCTTTGTAGATCGATGGTAGATATTATCATTTGTTGGTGAGCTCTACTTCTTTCTGGAGTATTGTCGAGTCTGGGTTATGTTACATTTCTTTTGATATTTTGGGCATATCAGGGGATCTGTCCTGACTTATGTCTTATATTGACAGTCTCTTAAATGCTTTGTAGATAGTTTCTATATTTTATAGTTTGTTTGGTATGGCCTTGTCGGCCCTAGTATGTATATATTTGCTAGGTTGGGATTTCTGCTTGTAGGATTTCATGTTATACATGTCTCAGTTATTATTTTGAGGCCTCGTCGGCCCAGACGGATGTATGTTCGTATGATAATATCTAGGTGGTTCGCTCGAGATGTCCAAGCGTCGGGTGCCAGTCAGACCCCTTAATATTGGGGTGTGAAAAACTTGGTATCAGAGTAGGTCATGTCCTATTGATTCTATAATTTTTGTCTAGTAGAATCTTTTGTATGGGTGTGTTGTGCACCATATTTACAAATAGGAGGCTATATGACATTTAGGATGGTTACCCTTCTTTGTCTTTCCAGATCGCGTGATAGAGCTGGTGTAAGAAATTAGATTATTAATCATTTGCTTTGTTTTGGATACAAATGCCTATAAGTCAAAAAACCTCAGCTATCCAAAAGGGAAAGGCGGTAGATGAGGGAGCTAGTAAAATACCACCTATTAGTAAGGGCCAGAGTGAGGCCCATAGTCTAGATATACCTCCATAGGATCTATTGAACCTACCAGCCCTAGAAGAATAAATGAGGGAACCAATGCCTCTAGCCCCTCCATCTGAAACTTATGATGAGGACATATATATGTTGAAATGTAACGATCTATCCAGTCATTTTTAACTAAAGACCTTTATTTGACTATTTTACATTTCCCATGATCTTTATGTAGGGTTTGGTATGTGCAAAGATGGGTGCCATGGATCCCGAGGTCCATTTATATGAGGTTTGGAAGAAAAATGCAAACTCTAGAAACTTAGAGTTGGTTAGATTGACTCAAGTTGCCTTTTTGCTAGATCAGTTCGTTTCCGAGTTTCATCACTTCCGATAGTTTCAGAATGTCATTTATGACTTTGTCGAGTCATTGGATTACTTTATGAGGCAATTGGATGTATTTTGTGGCCTTATATTTGAAATTTAGATAATTGGTTTTTCTCAAATGATTCTTTAGAAAAGCATGCCTTAGCTTTGTTATATGTGAAATATGAGGGTACGGGAGAGTTCATAGCACTAGTAACCTTAGACGAGCAAGTCTAGTTGGTGTCTGAGGTTTTTGGGAGTATTTTAGGTGTTAGGTAGAGGATTTGGCTATTTTACCATTGATGGTGTTACACCCCGAAATTCCAGGACATGTATATAAGAACGTACGTAAGAAAACAGGACTTTAAGATTTGAGATTTCTAGAATTTATCGGAATTATGGAAATGTCGGAAAACGAAATATTATGACGAATGAGAGGGTGACACGTGTCACCCCCACCCCCACACATGGGCTTGGTCGAATTATTGACCAAGGTTAAGTGGTCAAGTGACCAAGGTTAAGTATTCAAGTGTTGATGATCAAGCTTGAGATTATTGACCAAGTTAACTAGTCAAGTTGACACAAGATATTTTATTTTCTTCATCCAAGCCACACAAGTGTATTAAATCTTGGCCCTTGAAAGTAGTATATTACTACACTAGTAGCAAGACAAGCTCACAACACTTAGAAAAATTTCACAATTGTTCTTGATCATTATAGAGCTCTCGGCATTAGCACTTATCCCACACAAAAAAAAATTCGTTTGTTGTTCATAATTCACAATACTTAAACCCAAGGTTCCTAGAGGTATTATAAGGATATCTCAATACAAAGATCCCGGAAAAGCTACGTTTTTACGTTAGTCGCAAGATGAAAACCTAAGTTGTTTTCATAAGTTTTGGTTGGAAATTAAAGGGAAGTTGTTTATGAACTTCTAAGGGTTTCAAATAGCGGATTGGAGCGTGAAGGAAAGGAGCTAAGTTGCTAAGGAGCGACTTTGAATCTTGAAGTTATATTTGGGGCTTATCAAGGTAACAATCTTTTCATCTTAGTGATTAAAGATTTCATGTTGTTGTAGTTATAAATATAAACAAGCATGAGATATATATGTGAAGATTGATATGTGGTATGGAATATTTGGAAGCAAAAATCCGAAAGTTGCATGTTAGCCATAAGATTGTAATTCAATTTAGTTATTAGTTTTAGTCGTCGCATGTTAAATAAAGAAGGAATTATAGTTGTTAAAATTGTTTGCGACTATATAACATGTTAGAACGACAATATGGATTGAAAAGTAGTTGGAAAGGATTATATGTGGTTGTACATTGTAGTCGAAGATGACATTTAATATTAGACTGGTTAATATAAATTGTGGGGCATAATTTTACACGTCCTGTAAGACGTGTAATCCCCTTTGGATAGCTGAATTGTTGAGCCTTAAATATGGCATGTTTGGTTGTTAAATCCGGGCCTTGAAAAATGTGGAAAAGTATGTAGAAATAAAGGAAGTGCTGCCCAATTTTCTGTAGAATAAGAGACTTTATACTTAGAAATATTCTACGTTGGAAATCTAGAAGTTGATAGACGTATTATGGTCATTATAGGTTAACGTTCTACGTGCGGCATAGTCAACTTAGCGGGTGGATTGAGCCGGAAAGGTATGTAGAACTTTCCCTATCTCTTGAGCATGAGTTTTATATGTGTATAGTACGGTAGACGTATGAGTTTTAAAGGAATTCGGTTTTGTTTTTATATCATTGACTTGATATAAGGATGTCTAAGTTTGGTTGAGTTAGAGAATTAACTCACTTGATTTTAAAGGATGAAAATGCCTTAGTTTTCTAAAGCATAAAGTTGTTATACGGCTTTATGGGAAGTTGGTTATAACGACTTTATGAGAAGTTAAAAGAATGGTTTGCTTGATCGATTTCGAAAGAGGATCAAAGACATGATTTAAAGAAGGGTAACTTGTTTAAAGGTATAAGTTACTTAAGTTTCGAAAATGGAATAATTGATTTCAAAGCCTTGAAATGAATTTCTAAAGGCGTAGTAACTTGATATGGAAAGTAGATATGCCTTGATACTACGGGTGTTAGTATCTTGGGTTTTTATATGAAAAAGAGTAATTTTAAAAGGATAGAAGTACGTATCTACATTTCCGTTCATACAATGCTTCAAACGAGGCCATTTGTATACTAGAGTGAAAACTGTTGTTGTAGGCAAACTCAATTAGACACAGATGGTCCAACCAGCTGCCCTGAAAATCTAACACACAAGATCACAACATGTCCTCAAGTGTTTGAATTGTTCGCTCAGCTTGCCCATCTGTTTGTGGGTGGAAAGTCGTGCTCAACTTAACTTTTGTCCCGAGACCCTGCTGGAAACTTTGCCAAAAATGTGAGGTGAACTGGGAACTGCTATCCGAAATAATTTGTAATGGAATTCCGTGTAACCGCACAATTTCCTTCAAATAAATTTGCGCGTACTGTGGTGCGCGATACGTAGTCTTGACCGCTAGGAAATGGGCTGACGTTGTAAGCCGATCTACAATCACCCAGGTAGAATCATACCCTTCTCGAGTTTTCGGTAGACCAGTTACAAAATCCATATGAATCGCCTCCCCTTTCCACATGGGGACACCAATGTCCTGAAGTAGTCCGCCTGGTTTTTGATGTTCAGCTTTCACCTGTTGACATGTAAGACACTGTAGGGATATGGATGGAGTCTCGCTCAGTAAAGAGAGTTGTAGGATTCGTAAAACACTTCCGACAACCTCCGCAACATCTTTCTTCATTCCGTCCCACCAGTAATTTGCCTTGAGGTCCTGATACATTTTTGTTGACCTGGATGAATGGAATATCTTGTTTTGTGACCCTCATCTAAGATTTTCCTCCTTAGATCTTTTACCTTAGGAACACACAACCTACCCTTATACCGAAGGGTACCGTCATTTTCTCCTAAGGTAAACTGTGAAGGTTTTCCCTGTTGAATCCACTCCCGGAATCTAACAAACTCCTTATGAAGCAGAAGGGGGCTACGTCAGGCGAGGGCATCGAAGTTCAGTCTAGTCCGCCAGGTTTTTGATGTTCAGCCTTTACTTGTTGACATGTAAGACACCTTCCGACAAACTCCGCAACATCTTTCTTCATTCCGTCCCACCTGTAATTTGCCTTGAGGTCCTGATACATTTTTGTTGACCCTGGATGAATGAAATATATTGTGTTGTGACCCTCATCTAAGATTTTCATCCTTAGATCCTTTACCTTAGGAACACATAACCTACCCTTATACCAAAGGGTACCGTCATTTTCTCCTAATGTAAACTGTGAAGGTTTTCCCTGTTGAATCCTCTCCCGGAATCTAATAAATTTCATGTCCTCAAATTGGCTTTCTTTTATTTCTGAATCTAAGGCAGACTGTGAGGTATCATGTACCACCATCCTACCTTCACCGACCTCAGTTAAACTAACCCCGAGGTTTCCCAATTTTTGTACCTCACGAACAATACCTCTCTTTTGTACCGCCAAGTAGGCCAAGCTACCCATTGATCTCCTACTAAGTGCGTCAGCTACCACGTTGGCTTTTCCAGGATGGTAAAGAATGCTAAGGTCATAATCCTTAAGCAACTCTAAGCATCTTCTTTGTTGGATATTCAAATAAAATCCTTTTGTGTGGTATGTACTGTAAACTCTTATGATCTGTAAATATATACGCATGCACACCATACAAATAGTGTCTCCATATTCGTAAGACAAACACTACAGCGGCCAATTCCAATTCATGAGTTGGATAGTTCTTCTCATGTATCTTCAATTGTCAAGATGCATATGCAATCACTTTCCCAAACTGCATCAAGACACATCCTAACCC
Source organism: Przewalskia tangutica (assembly GCA_029844215.1). Classification (NCBI taxonomy): domain Eukaryota; kingdom Viridiplantae; phylum Streptophyta; class Magnoliopsida; order Solanales; family Solanaceae; genus Przewalskia; species Przewalskia tangutica. The sequence goes on from CM056725.1 coordinate 81,241,561, forward strand.
AACCATGGAGGCATCACAATAGACTGTGAACCCTTCTTGTCTAGATGGTAAGGTTAGGACTTGTGCAGTAGTCAACTATTCCTTTAGTTTTTGAAAACTCGCTTCACATGCTTCTGATCACTGGTACTTAACCGCTTTCTGAGTCAACCGGGTCAAGGGGGCAGCAAGACTAGGAAAAGCCTTTTACATATCTTCTATAATATCCAGCCAAACCTAAGAAACTTCTAACTTCTAAAATTCCTCCATCACACCCCTGCGTCATCCACTAAACATGCGCTTACCAAATTGACGCCATACGTCTCCACATATCTAAGGGTAAACATTAAGTCTTCTACCTCGTCGAGGAACACCATTGGGCCAGACTTGGAGTCCTTCCCTGTGTAGATAGGTTCTCTTCTTCTCATAAAATTCACCACATAGTCTTTCTGGTACTGATTGGGCTCCTACAATTTTGGTTGATGGTGCAGTCCCATCTCGTTAGTTTGTCGTTGTACAATCTCCTTCCACGATTCTTTCAAGGAGGTAGTTTGAGCACCAAGTCTTTGAAAAAACTCAAGATAGGCACGAGAAGAGTATGCAAGAAGTGAAATTGTTTAGGATGTTATCCCGTTCACTTATTAAAAAGGCGGCGCGCACACCGTCGCAATAAGAAACCGTTCAAACACCAACTCAAATAAATTTCCTAGAATCTCTTAACCTGGTTTTGCTCTGATACCAACTTATCACGACCCGACTTTTCTCAAGTATTTACTTAGGGTGTGATGGCACCTGGATAATTATTACTTTCCAGGAGCACCGCTAATTCTCTTTATTTTGAAATTCAGACGTGTATATTAAATGCGGAAATAGTATCAACATTAAAAGTAAAGAAATCTGTTTATGAATTTAATTAAAACATAACGCGAGCCCATACTCGTGCAAATACTGTTTCTATATAGACGTAATGACAGTGATTATTCTAAGTTTGAAAGGAGACAATCCACACGGGCATTTCCCGAGATACTGAAACTGGACCTTTCAACTACATACTAAACGTGACAAGTACCAAGTCCGAAGCAATAGATTAGGTACGACAAAGAGGTTGCGGAACGATCGCTAGCCCTGATATGGAGCCTTTCATCTATCACGCTTTCCTGAAACATGTTAAATAAAGAGTCAGCCCTACCATTCGGGATTGAGTGAGAACCTTACCCTGCAATTCAAAGTAACCTCACAATATTCCGAGTACAATCACATTATAACATAATAAGCATGTTGCAAAAACATATTAGGTTACAACACCTTTATCATACAAGTATGCAACATCTTCTCTCCACTCCTTATAGAAAATTCTTAACCTATCTAACATTTAATTTTATCTCGTATCATACGTTAAGACATTCTATTGCATTTATACACTTGTTGCATTTACATATTTCTGAACACGTATTCACTTTACATATTTATTGCGGCGTGCAACCCGATCCAATGTATTTACATATTTGTGAACAAGTATTCACTTTACATATTTGTTGCGGCGCACAACCCGATCCAATATATTTACGTATTTGTGAACACGTATTCACCTTACGTATTTGTTGCGGCGTGCAACCCGATCCAATGTATTTATATATTTGTGAACACGTATTCACTTTACATATTGGTTGCGGCGCGCAACCCGATCCAATGTATTTATGTATTTGTGAACAGTATTCACTTTACGTATTTGTTGCGGCGTGCAACCCGATCCAATGTATTTACAAATTTGTGAATACGTATTTACTTTACATATTTTTCAGGTCAAATAAATAATATCCTCTTTTTCAACGTTCTGCCTTTCATACTTGCAATGGTTATAACTCTTTAACTCTAACTTCAACTAAGGTGTTTCTTACGCTGAAACTAAGGTAACACGGGGAACTTCCGCTGTACCAAATTTCCTTCTTTTAAAATACTTTGGGTAACTAGCACAAATTTATCCACAAAACAATCACATGAAATTTATTTTGCCAGAATTTCTATTAAACAGGACAAAATTTTAAAATAGTCATAACTTCTAATCCGTAAGCCCGTTCGAGCCCCGAAAAATATCAAAACGATGAGAACAGAGATTTATACGTATCCATGTGAGCCATCCACTCAGATTCTGTACCATTTGGTATAGTTTTCCACATCTATGTACTGCCTTCCCGGATTCCGATAGATCCTAGGCAGAAACTTCAAACTACAATAACTCTCAACCCATAATTCCGTTATATTCCATTTTTGGCTCAATCTGACCTTCACATATAGATCTACAACACTTCCAACTTTCACGAAATTCTAACAAGTATAACCTAGTGAAAAAGGTTGTAAAGTTCTGTCTTCCCGAGTCTCATTCAATCCGAGGCAGAAATATTAAACAACGATAACTCTCTATCCCTAAGTTGGATAGACCCCCGTAAAGTCTCAAAATGTGCAAAACAAAGAAATCTAGAACTTTTATTTAGAAGAAATTTTCAGATTCTTCATTGATTTGTACAGTGTTACGTTTTAGCGTCCTGCCCTTCTGGATTCCGATAAATCTTAGGAAGGAACTTTAAACTATGATAACTTCTATACCGTAAGTTTGTTTTATCCCCTATTTGGCTCAATCTGATCATAACAGAGAGTTGTACAACACTTCCGAATTTCATTCAATTCTAACAAGTATAACTTATTGAAAACAGTTCATAAAGTTCATGACTCACCTAGTTATTTAAACAATCAAAAGTGCATGATTTCTTTTCAACATTCTTATTCTAACATGTATTGAACTTAGAATAAAGGATTTTACAAATAATTTCTGAGTGAGAAAACTCACCTTGTAAGCGTGAAAATGATTGTTGTTCGGTTGCTAAAAGTGATCATTGCTCTCTAGTATTTTTTATTCTTGTTCTTCTTGCCTTCTTGAAAACTTTCAGATTTGTTTTCTTCTTGTTCACTTTTTTTCTGATTTTCTATTATTTGTGCTAGGACCTTTGTTTGTTCCAAGTATAATATATAAGTAGAGGTGTTTGTAGGAGGTGGAAGGACAAGGGATTGAAGGGAAATTAAAGGGTAGGGGTTAGGGAAAGTGGACGTTTTCAGTCCACATGTCCAGGTGTAGACAATTTGTTCTACTACATTTACCAGCATAAAGTGTAACATTTATGACAAGGCTAAAAAAAAAAGTGTAGAATGCTAATTTCATTCACTTGTCACAAGTTGGTCCAGAAGCAAAGAAATGCAACTAAAATGCTGAATCAATAAACGTTATGCATAAATTTATTTATCTGATCTTTACCTTTTAGGAATAAAATAATACTATAAGTTTATTAATCTGTTCTTTCCCTTTTAGGAATAAAATAATATCATTTTGTTAGTTTGATGTATCCTTTTCACTAGAACATATTCTTATAAGCTTCACTAAGGATATTATTGTCGGAATGTATATATATATATATATTTTTTTTTTCTTTTTTAAAACAAAAAGAAATTTCATGGATTTTGCATTATCTGCTCCTTAAGCAACATTCGTCCTCGAATGTGAATAAGGTCGTAACAAAATCACATAGACACCCAACAAATTTTGGATTTTACATTCTTGTAACAATAATTTGGGACTTCACATTCTCCCTTTCTTAAGCAACATTCATCCTCGAATGTGAATAAGGTGGCCTCTTGTGTGGAGTGATTCCTCCATAAGACCTTCACTGAAGCAATATCTTTATTTCTAAGGCGCTTAACCTTTCTATCAAGTATTTCTACTGAAACTTCTTCATATTGAAGCTCTTCATTAAGAACTATCTCCTGGGGAAAGATGACGTGACTTGGATCGTGCAAGTATTTTCGTAACATTGACACATGGAATACCGGATGCATTGCTTCCAGCTCTTGCGGAAGTGCTAGTTCGTAAGCCACATTCCCCACTCTCCGCAAGATCTCATATGGCCCAATAAACCTTGGGTTCAATTTTCATTTCTTACCAAAACGCATCACTCCCTTCATTGGGGACACTTTTAAAAATACTTTCTCCCCCTCTTGAAATTCAAGATCTCTTTTGCGATGATCCGCATAAGACTTATGACGGCTATGAGCTATTTTGATCCGCTCTCGAATCATCTGCACCTTATCATTTGTTTCTTTAATGACTTCAGGTCCGAACAGTTGCGTCTCACCCACCTCGAACCATCCAAGTGGGGATCTACATTTCCGGCCATACAATGCTTCAAACGGGGCCATTTGTATACTAGAGTGAAAACTGTTGTTGTAGGCAAACTAAATTAGACACAGATGGTCCAACCAGCTGCCCTGAAAATCTAACACACAAGATCGCAACATGTCTTCAAGTGTTTGAATTGTTCGCTCAGCTTGCCCATCTGTTTGTGGGTGGAAAGTTGTGCTCAACTTAACTTTTGTCCCGAGACCCTGCTGGAAATTTTGCCAAAAGTGTGAGGTGAACTGGGAACCCCTATCTGAAATAATTTGTAATGGAATTCCGTGTAACCGCACAATTTCCTTCAAATAAATTTGCGCGTACTGTGGCGCGATACGTAGTCTTGACCGCTAGGAAATGGGCTGACTTTGTAAGCCGATCTACAATCACCCAGATAGAATCATACCCTTCTCGAGTTTTCGGTAGACCAGTTACAAAATCCATATGAATCGTCTCCCCTTTCCACATGGGGACACCAATGTCCTGAAGTAGTCCGCCTGGTTTTTGATGTTCAGCTTTCACCTGTTGACACGTAAGACACTTTAGGGATATGGATGGAGTCTCGCTCAGTAAAGAGAGTTGTAGGATTCGTAAAACACTTTCGACAACTTTCTTCATTCCGTCCCACCAGTAATTTGCCTTGAGGTCCTGATACATTTTTGTTGACCTGGATGAATGGAATATCTTGTGTTGTGACCCTCATCTAAGATTTTCCTCCTTAGATCTTTTACCTTAGGAACACACAACCTACCCTTATACCGAAGGGTACCGTCATTTTCTCCTAAGGTAAACTGTGAAGGTTTTCCCTGTTGAATCCTCTTCCAGAATCTAACAAACTCCTTATCCTCAAATTGACTTTCTTTTATTTTCGCAGCTAAGGCAGACTGAGAGGTATCATACACCGCCACCCTGCCTTCACCGACCTCAGTTAAACTAACCCCGAGGTTTCCCAATTTTTGTACCTCACGAACGATACATCTCGTTTGTATCGCCAAATGGGTCAAGTTGCTCATTGATCTCCTACTGAGTACGTCAGCTACCACGTTAGCTTTTTCAGGATGGTAAAGAATGCTAAGGTCATAATCCTTAAGCAACTCTAACCATCTTCTTTGTCGGAGATTCAAATCCTTTTGTGTGGTTATGTACTGTAAACTCTTATGATCTATAAATATATCCACATGCACACCATACAAATAGTGTCTCCATATTAGTAAGGTAAACACTACCGCGGCCAATTCCAAGTCATGAGTTGGATAGTTCTTAATTGTCGAGATGCATATGCAATCACTTTCTCAAACTGCATCAAGACACATCCTAACCCAACCCAGGCATCACAATAGATTGTGAACCCTTCTTATTCCGATGGTAAGGTTAGGACTGGTGCAATAGTCAATAATTTCTTTAGTTTCTGAAAACTTGTTTCACATGCTTCTGACCACTGGTACTTAACCGATTTCTGATTCAACCGGGTCAAGGGAGCAACAAGAGTAGAAAAGCCTTTTATAAATCTTCTATAATACCCAGCCAAACCCAAGAAACTCCTAACTTCTGTCGGAGTGGACGGTTTTGGCCATTTCTTCACTACTTCTATCTTTTGGGGGTCTACCATAATTCCCTCCCTTGACACAACTTGACCCAAGAAGGCTATATTTTCCAACCAAAATACACACTTTGAAAATTTAGCATATAGTTTCTCCTGTTTTAAGATTTGAATCACTACCCTCAAATGCTCTTCATGTTCTTCAATACTCTTGCTGTAAATTAGGATATCATCTATGAACATAATCACGAACAAATCTAAGAATGGTCTGAAGATTCTGTTCATTAGATCCATAAAAGCTACTGGGGCATTGGTTAACCCAAAGTACATGACCAAGAACTCGTAATGGTTGTATCGGGTTCTAAAAGATGTTTTGGATATATCATCAGGATTTATTTTCAGCTGGTGATACCCCGAACGAAGGTCAATCTTGGAGAAATAACTAGTTCCTTGAAATTGGTCAAAAAGGTCATCGATTCTTGGTAACGGGTATCGATTCTTGACTATGTCCTTATTGGGTTATCGATAATCAATGCACATTCAGAGCGACCCATATTTCTTCTTCAAAAAAAGTACTGGTGCACCCCAGGGGGAAACACTAGGCCTTATAAAACCTTTGTCCAGAAGATTTTTCAACTGTTCTTTTAACTCTCTCAATTTAGCTGGGGCCATTCGATATAATAGAAATGGGTCTTGTACTGTCACGACCCGACCCCGGGCCCGCGACTGGTGCCCTACCTAGGCACCCTTTACAGGTATACATCAAAGAATAGTAGCGGAACATACATACATCTCAAAAGAAATAAATAACAGGCCAGCCGATAAGGACACCTTCCAAAAATATACACGTAACCCAAAAAGCAGTTATCTTTTTTTTTTCTTTACACAACCCAATCCACAAGATATGACTACAGACCTCTAAGAATTTCTGACATAACAACTGTGACGGGACAGGGCCCCGTCATACCCCTGAATGTAAATAAACCTACAACCTCAGAGAACTGTACCAAAATACAAAGCCTCTGAAATAATGGAGCTTTCCAACCAGCTGAACAGTGATCCTAAGAATGAGGATCAGCAAGCTATGTACCTCAACCTGCGACATGAACGCAGCCCCCCGAAGGAGGTCAGTACGAAATATGTACCAAGTATGTGGCGAAAATCAGAATGAAATCATAACGATCTATAATAAAGCCGAGACATGTATGATAACCAAAATAACAAGATGCCGTGCCTTAGAAGTGAAACTAATGAAAGTCAGTTTTACCTTGTACAGACTATTTCAACACATGAACAATAGTCACACCAGGGCTATGGACACAAGCCCTCAAATATCAAAATGTGCCCGTGGAATCCCCCATCACTTCCGACAGCCGTAAGTGTAAAATATAACCATGTGACGCGTCCGTGGCATCCTACCTCACTGTCGGCGTACATTCATATAACACACACACATATATATATATATATATATATATATATATATATATATATATATATATATATATATATATATATATATATATATATATATATATATATATATATATATATATATTTCTCATGCCCGTGGAATCCCTCATCTCGGGTACATGAGTTCATGGAGAGCTAATTCATGGGGTAATAATCGTATATAACATGCCCGTGGAATCCCTCATCTCGGGTACATGTCTTCATGGGGAGCTAGTCCATGGAGTAATAATCGTATATAACATGGTCGCATGCCCCGGAATCCCTCATCGTATAAACATGTCCATGGAGTAATAAAACAAATCTGGGAATCTAACCCGCCTCCTAGTCGCATGCCCCGGAATCCCTCATCGTATAAGCATGTCCAAGGAGTAATAAAAACAATTCGGGAATCTAACTCGCATCCTGGTCGCATGCCCCGGAATCCCACATCGTATAAGCATATCCAAGGATCAATCACAATGGAAGCATACCCGTGGAAGCCTCCGTCACTGTCGGTTCGTCCAAGTAAATTCACAACAAGACAGTCGGCCCTCCAACTGAGAGTCACGGCAGCGTAAACATATAATACTTGCACTCAAGGCTTTCACAAGCAAGCATAGGCAAGTTCATAAAATCTTTAGACTTTCATTTTATATACTCAAGGCACTTTTCGTTTCACATAAAAATTCGGGAATTTAACCCAAAGTACTACGTACTTCCATTCTTTTCAAAAGACTCCTTTTCATATAAAATCCCAAGATACTAACACCCGTAGTATCAAGGCATGTTTACATTTCAAACAAGTCACTACATTTTTAGAAATACATTTCTAGGCTTCTAAATCAAGTGACCCTTACTTTAAAACTTTAAGCAATTGATACCTTTAAATCAAATTGCCCATCCTTATTTCAAGTCATTTCTTTGTTTACATTACTAGAGAAAACCATTCTTCTAACCTTCCATTAAGTTGTTATAACCAACTTCCCATAAAGCCGTTATACTAACTTTATGCCTTAGACTAATTCATTCTTTTTTTTATAACCAAGAGACTTATACTTTCAAATCAAGTTACATAGCTTTCAAAATATTTCAAGTCTCTTAACTTTAAGAAATCAAGTTTCTTAACTTAGAATATCAAGTTATCAATGCTTTTCCCAAATCAAGTATTCTATACTTTTAAATCAAGTCATTTATTCCTTTAAGAATCAAGTTCCATAACTTGAAAAATAAAGTCCCTTAACCTTTTAAGAATTCAAGGTTCATAGTCTTAAAACTTCATAACATAAACTCTTTAAATTAAGTACATATACTTTATGCGTTGTGAATAAGTTATACTCGTTTATAACGATCTTATTAAAGCAGCCATGATCTAGAAAACGTAATACAATTTTGTCTTATCTTAGTTTCTATGCAGATGGAGAATTCTACTCATTTTAATATAATTGATTGTCGATACATTTTCTTTTATTAACGCTGCAATGGCTTGTTCGATACTTATTCTCATTCGTGCAGTAAATTTGCAAAGTCAACTCGACTCCAAATACTTCTAACGACTCTTACCAACATCCCCCATAAGACTTGGTAATAACTTAGGATAACTTAGACATAACTTTCACATAAAGTAAATCAACATACATACCTCTTAACTTCTAAGAGTATAAGGAATCATGAAATAACACCACATGTATATTTCATACATAGAATCATGCCAAAAGGAGGAAGAGGTTCACATACCTCGCGACGATTATCGACAAGTAGCAAAATGCTCCAAAGTACTTCAACCTTGATAGTTATTCCATCCTTTAAGTAGAATACGCTACTCGTAGTACTTCAACCTATATTAATCATAACATGTCTATCAACTCCTCACTTATTAACGTAGAATTATACTAAGTGTAAGGTCTCTTATTCTACGGAAAATCGAGCAGCACTTCCTTTGTTTCTACGTACTTTTCCACCTTTTTCAAGGGCCGAAAATCAATAACCAAATGACACATTTAAGGCCCAACAATTCAGCAAATACAAAGGGGATTACACGCCTAATAGGACGTGTAAAATTCTGCCCCACAATCAATATAAAACTGTCCAAAATTCCAAGCCATATTCGGCTACAATGTCACAACAATTATCAATTTCCTTTCAATTCCTTTTTCAATCCAAGTTGTTATTCCAACATGTTATATACATAATAACCATTACAACAACTATAAATCCTTTCTTCCTTAACATGCGACGATTGTAACTACCGTCCAAATTAATTACAACATTAATGGCTAACTTGTCCATTTTCGGTTTTAACATGTCGACATGATCCAAATCTTTCCAAACTTCATTCTATATACCACATGCTCATTTCTTAACTACTATAACATGTAATCTTCAATTACCTTAAGAAGATGAAGATTTTACCTCAATAAGCCCTAATAATGTCCAAGCGTAAAAGACGATCCTTAGCAACTTTTAGCTCCTCTTCTTATGTTCCAATCCGCTTCAAGCACTCCTTATAAGCTCATGAAGAACTCCTCTTCAAGTTACATCTTCAAAGTTGAAGAACACCTTAGGTTTCCATCTTGCGACTAACGTGAAAACGTCATTTTTCCGGAATCTTTCTATTGAGATATCCTTACAATACCCTTAGGAACCTTGGGTTAAAGTATTGTGAATAATGAACCACAAATGAAAATTTTTGTCCTTCAAAAGGGCACAAAGCCGAGAGCAATTCTTCAACAAGACAAGTTTATGAATTTTTTTCTATGTGTTCACTAGTCTTGCACTAGTAATGGATATATAAGAGAATCAAAGGATATGATTAAAACACTTGAAGGGCTAGGATTTAGTCAAGAATGTCAAGCTCCACTTGTCTAGCTTGACTTGTCCACAATTTTCGTCCTACTTGGCATGTGGAGGGTGACACGTGTCGCCCTTCGGTTGGTCTAAAATATTTCATCTTCCGAAAATCCGATAAATTCTATAAGTCTCAAATATCAAATTCGGGAACTCAATTCTCATTAATGAACAATTTTTCCTCCCGAGGCTCGAAATAATTTTTCGTAGGAAAAAGCAATCCTTCTTTCGTTTAAATCTTAAGGTCGTATCTTCTCACGTATATTCTCTTAAACACATGTCCTGAAACTACGGGGTGTAACATGTATCCGGAATTAACTCTATAGAAAACTCCACTTCTCTGCTGGAGGAAGGCCTGGAAATTCTTCAAGAAAAACCTCCGAAAAATTTCAAACGATAGGGACATCATGAACTTCGGGAGACTCCTTTTGGGTATCCATTATACTGGACAAATATGCGTACTCCACTTCTTGGCTTCTTAATAACTTTTGAGCCCTAAGGTAGGAAATAAGCTGACGCGAGGATATTCCAATCATACCCTTTATAACAATCTCTGGTTCACCGGAAAAAGATAATTTCACTATCTTTTGCCGACAATCTAACACAGCATAACATGCTGATAACCAATCCATACTCAAAATGATGTCGAAGTCTACCATATCGAGTAGTACTAGGTTTACTATTGTTCCTCTGCTAGTCGCTTCTAATGGAAAAAATTTAACTACTCGAGAGGCCCAAACTGAGGCCCCAACTGGAGTCATAACCTCAAAAGGATCACTTAAACAGGAAGTTTCTACGTGTAAATTCTTAGCAACACTCATTGACACATATGAAAATGTAGAGCCAGGATCATATAATAAAAATGCAGGAATACTCGAGACCAGCAAAATACATGTGACCACCGCATTAGATGATTCTGCCTCATTCCTCTGGGTGAATAGCGTAGAGCCGATTAGAATTGTTGGGTTGTTGACCTCCCTGACTCTGGCGGGACTGGTTTCCCTGATTTCCTTTGTAGGCAGTTGTGGTTGCTTCTGACCTCCCCTGAACAGACTGAGTTTGGGTTCTCTTTTTGTAATCCATGGCATAGTGGCCTGATTCTCCACAGTTATAACATGGTTTCATTAAGAGCCAACATTCTCCAACGTGTTTCTTCTGACAAACCTTACAAACTGGTTTGTCACCTCTTGTGTTAGGGTTGGTGGCCTTTTCCTTGCTACCTTGGTGATTAAACCAACTATTCCCCTTAGTATTGAAATGGGACTGGCCCACAGACTGGTTCGGTCTTGAAGATCCCTTACTAAACTCCTGCTTCTGGTTTTGACTCTGATTAAATGATCCAGACGTCCGAAATATCTTCTACGAATGCTCTCTTTTTTGCTTTAGCAAAACCTTCTACCCTCATAGCCATATCGACAATGTGAAGGTAGGTTCGATCGTTGGCTAACACCACCACCTTCTCTGCTAAGTTCATGTTTAAACCCTCGACAAATCTCTTGACTCTCTCCTTTTATGTAGGAATGGCATGTGAGTTGTATGCTGACAATCTCACAAACTGCGTATCATATTCTTACACACTGTGGTCCACTTGCTTCAACTGTTCAAACTCCCGTCTGAGCGCATCTTTGCGCGTATTAGGCATGAATTTTTCAATGAATGCAACTCTGAATCCCCCATGTCATCAGTGGTGACATCGGGGAACAATTTCTACCAAAATTTCGCCACTACACCCCTGCTTCGTCCGCTAAACACGCGCTTACTAAATTGACGCAATGCGTCTCCACACATTCCAGGGTTAACATTAGGTCTTCTACGTTATCGAGAAACACTATCGGTGTTAAGTATAGCATACGTTTTTTGAGTCATTTTTAGTTAGTATTTACTCATTTTTGTTGTGTTTAGTATAGTATTAGGTTTGTTTTTCTTTCTTTTGAGTCACAGCGGTTCAAAATGGCAAAATGGCGAAAAGGAACGAAAAATGGGCATAAAAGGAGGAACCCGAGGCCGAAAAGGACAGAAATTGAAGACCCGGACAAAAGTCAAGTAGCGGCGTGGCACCAAAATGCAGGGCAGCGACGCCGAAACATCAGAGAGGCCACAAAACTTTGGTGTTCGCGGCGCCGATACGGAAATCGAGAATCCGAAGTTGATTTGGCCAGGGGCAGAAGGGTCCATAGGGCACGAAAATTGCAACATACTAAAAGCCCTAGGGATTATTCTATGAAGAATGAGAGTCATTCTAACACACAACACATCACAGGGCAAGGATTGGAAGCTATAATCGGAGACTTTAGTTCGCATTACTTTTCTTTCTTTGTTTTTAATTCAGTTTATGTTTGGAATTGTATTAGTTCTTAGCGTGACTATGGCTAGGAGCTAAACACTTTATTAGGGTTTTCCTTTTGAATCGCTTGAAACTCTATTTCATGACTTAATGCATTAGTTGATTTCTTCTTCACTTAATTAAGATTTATTCAATAATTGGTATGAATGTTTGATAGTTAATTGATCACTAATTATCATAATCTATATGATTTCGAATCAAGAACCGAGAGGAGAGATTTGGATATGCTGTAATTGAATAGACATAGGTTAAAATCGCGGACGAAAGTACCCCGATACTTGTGTAGCATTATATGTTACTGTTCTTAATCCTCCTATGTGGTAAATCCTATCATATATATAGAAGGGTTCTGCACTGGGTTTGAGCAATTATATATCCTAACCGGAATATAAGACACTCTAGTTAACCGCTATCTTAACGTAGAAGAAGAAGTTATTCTAGTTGCATTAATGATTGAATAGAGTGGATAGTCGAGGATTTTGGAAGCCCTAATTCCTTCATAACTGATTACAACTTCAATAGTTTAGTTAATTCTTGCAATTATTATAGTAGTTAAACAAAAACCCAACTTAATTATCGATTGCTAAATAGATAACATAAAATAGATAAACGGTAATTAGAAACCAGTCTCTGAGGATGATATTCGGTCTTATCAGACTATATTACTTGTGAACAATACGTACACTTGCGTGAGCACGCGGAAATCTACCAACAAGTTTTTGGCGCCGTTGTCGGGGACTGGCGTACTTCTAATATCGAACCATCTATTTTTATTTCTACTTTGGCTTTATTTTTATTTTTATTTTTACTGTTAGAACCCTGTTGCATTAATTTGTTTGTTGATTTTGGCCTATTTCAGGGATTTAGTGTATGCGAAGAAGGAGAGGAGCAGATACACTTGTTCCCTTCAACCCTGAAATTCAGAAAACGTGCAAGCAAAACAGGAGAAATAAAAGGATAGCTGATTCAGTGACCATAAACAACCAACCACCGAATCAAAATGGCGCAAACAGCGAGGTTACTGAACAGGTAGAGGAGCCAATACCGGTCCCAGCAGAATGAAGCTTGGGAGATTATATTCTTCCCACGGTTACTGCTGCGCAGACATGCATCAGGCTCCCAGCAATAGGGGCAAACAACTTTGAGATCAAATCAGCCATCCTGAGCATGGTCCAGAACACAGTACAGTTTGAGGGATTTCCATCTGAAGACCCCCACATGCACATTATCAACTTTCTGGAGATGTGTGTCACTTTCAAGTACAACGGCGTTACTGACGATGCCATTAGACTGAGGCTCTCCCCGTTCTCACTTAGGGACAGAGCCAAGAGCTGATTGAACTCACTACCTGCAAACTACGTTACCACCTAGCAGGACCTAGCCCAAAAGTTTCTTGCAAAGTTCTTCCCTCCTTCAAAAGCGGCAAAGTTAAGGGGAGAGTTAAACAATTATTACCAGGTGGATAGTGAGTCACTCTATGATGCATGGGAGCGATTTAATTAGCTGCAAAGGAAATGCCCACATCATGGCATAGAAAAGTGGATGTTAGTCCACATTTTTTATAATGGGCTGAGTGGTACTACTCGTACAATCATTGATGCTGCAGCAGGGGGAGCGTTCATGAGAAAGAGTGTCAATGAGACACATGAGTTACTGGAAGACATGACTGCCAACAATCATCAAGGGACAGATGACAGGTAGTGAATAGCAAGAAGACTATGGGCATACATGAATTAGATTCCATCACTGCCCTGAATGCACAGGTGACCCTTCCGACGGCAAGCAATCGCAATGAACACTATGTCCGTGGAACGCACCGGATGTCGGTAAATTTTGAGATTTGTGGTGGACCGCACTCCTTTGACAGATGCATAGCGGTGGACCCTAATAATGTGCCAATGGAGCAGGTTCAGGCAGTTGGGAACTTTCAGCGGCCTTATAATTCCAACACATACAATCCAGGGTGGAGAAATCACCCTAACTTTTCATGGAGGAACGACCAGGCCTAACAACAACCATATCAAGGTAATTACGTAACCAAAGAAGTTACGTAATCAAAGCTACCTCATCCCAGCAGTTTATACCACCTACACAATAGGAGAAGCCTGATGAGATGAGGGTTGCATTGCTTACACTCACAAATTCGCAGAATCAGTTCATGTCTGAAACCAGGTCCTCTCTCAGGAACTTGGAAACGCAGGTTGGGCAACTGGCGAAGATGGTGACCAACAAGCCACAGGGTACTCTCCCAAGCAATATAGAGGTCAATCCAAGAGAGCAGTGTCAGGCAGTGTTAAGGTGTGGAAAGCAGTTGGAGCAGGTTGCTCCCCAACCCGCAGTGGCTCATGAGAAAGAGGGTGAGAAAACAGTTGAGGAAGGAAAAGAGGGGGTCACTGAGGACCACCCTACAGTTGAGAAAGCTCCACCAGCACCTTTGAGGGAATACATTGATAGAATTTCTTACCCTCAGAGGCTACAAAAGAAGGCCATAGACAAGCAATTCTCCAAGTTCTTGGAGGTATTTAAGAAGTTTCACTATTAAGTCATGGTATCCGGGATCGGACATCGAAAGGGAAGGTGAGGTTTCAAAGTCTATTATGGAAGCGGTACGAACGTATTTAAGTAATTGTCATTCTGTAAGACTATAATGAAAAGGCAATTTTTGTTTTTTTTCTAGACGAATACGATATTGAGATTTTTTCCCGGAACACGATTGGTTTCTAAGATCAATTCCGGTCCTAGGCTTTTTATTAGTTAGTCATGGTAAAGCCCTTAGGCGGCATATTGTTTTAAAACGAGGTCCTCGGTAACGCGACATAAAGACATTAGCAGGAAATAAAGAAGGATAAGGAGAAAGAACTCAACTAATTATCCTTCGTTCTCTTAATTGAATTGCAATTAAATTCGGCCCAATCTTTTACTAAAAGGATTGAGCCGAATACAACAAAGATTCTATTGCATATATTTTGACTAAGTATATACTTACCTAGATATACAAGATTTTAAATATACCATTTAAGCTGACAGCTACACGGATTCACCACTACTTATGACTTCTTAATAAGAAAAGAATGAAAAAATGATGTTTCCAGCTTCTGGTCTTTGACATAAAGAAATAAGTAATAACGAAAGGGGGGAGTAGCCAAAATTCCCTTATGGGGTATTCCGAAGGTGTAACCTAGGCAACGAAAAAGGGGCCCGATACTTCAACTAGAGGAGCGACCAGTTGGTTCACCAAACCCCGACCCAGCGTCACACATTATCCAGGTCCGAAGGGATCCAGTGCCCAACTACCGACTCCTCACTGATGGCTCGGGCCCCCCGGAAGGAGGCCTTCTTCGCCTTCCACCTAAGCTGCGCAGGAAAGGCCCAAAGCCAATCCCAGGGAACAATGATATCAGCAACAACTGGTTTTATTATGGGACAACTCATGATGTTCATATCGATCTATTATTGTGAAATCCGGAAAAAAATAATAATATATAGTTGGGGTTGTGTTAATAAAAATATATATATATAATAGAACAAAGAATAAATTGCATGGGATAGAGTTAGTGTTAAAGTTGGATAAATAGATAGATGAAATGAAAATAAGAAAAAAAAATGCAGCATGCACGTACGTCCACCCCTTCCCTTCCCCCCTTTTCATTTCCCCTTCAACTCTTGTCCTTCCACCTCTCATAGGTTATACAAACACTTCAACTTATATAGTGTATTTAGTACAAAATAAAGTACCTAGTACAAGGAATATAAATCAGGAAAATAATCAAGTGAACAAGAAGGAAAAAAATCAAGAAAATATCAAGGGAGGAAGGAGAACAAGAAAATTAGGGAATACTAGGGAGCAAGGGTCCCTTGTAGCAACCGAATAACAATCTTCACACATACAAGGTGAGTTTTATCACTCAGAAATTCTTGGTAACATCCTTTATTTTAAGTTCGATACATGTTAGAATAAGAATTGAGTGTTGAAAAGAAATATTGAACTTTTGATTGTTTAGACAACTAGTTGCGTCATGAACTTTACGAACTGTTCTCACTGAGTTATAATTGTTAGAATTTGATGAAATTCGGAAGAGTGATACACCTCTCTAATATGATCATATAGAACCAAAAATGAGGTAAAATGGACATACGGTTTGAATGTTATCATAGTTCAAAGTTCCTGCCTTAGATTTGGCCAAAATTCGGAAAGGCATAATTACGGACTGTTTTTATTGAGTTTTACTTATTAGAATTATATGAAAATTTACATGGTTGTAAATCTCTCTGTTACGGACAGATATAGATAAAGATTTATTAAAAAGGACTTACGAGTTGAGAGTTATTTTAGTTTGAAGTTGCTGCCTCGGATTCATCGGAATCCAGAAGGGCAGGACGTTGAAACATAAAACTGTACTAATATGTGGGGAATATGAAGATTATTGCTAAATGAAAGTTCTATATATCTCTGTTTTGGACATTTTGAGACCTTACGGGGGTCTATCCGACTTACGGATTGAGAGTTATCGTTGTTTAAAGTTTCTGCCTCAGATCTATCGTGATCCAGGAAGGGCATCGAATAAAAGTGTAAAACTGTACCAAATGGTACAGAATATGAAAGGATGGTTCACATGGAGACGTGTATCTCTCTGTTCTCGTCGTTTTGAGATTTTATGGGGCTTGAACGGGTTTACAGATTAGGAGTTATGACTATTCTAAGATTGGGTTCTGTTTAATAAAAATTCTGCCGAAACAAATTTTATGTGACTGTTTTGAGGATAAATTTGTGTTAGTTACCCAAAATAGTTTTAAATGAAATTTGGTACAGTGAAAGATCCCCGTCTTACCTTAGTTTTCGCTTGAGAAACACCTTAGTTGGAGTTATGGTTAAAAAGTTATAATCATTACAAGTATGAATGACAGAATGTTGGGAAAGAGAATATTATTTATTCGATCTTCTGAAAAATATGAAAAGTGAATACGTGTTCACATAAATATATAAATATAAACATAATGGATCGGGTTGCACGCTGCAACAAAACGTAAAGTGAATACGTGTTCACAAATACGTAAATATAATGAGTCGGGTTGCGCGCCGCAACAAAACGTAAAGTGAATACGCGTTCACAAATACGTAAATATAATGGGTCGGGTTGCACGCCGCAACAAAACGTAAAGTGAATACGCGTTCACAAATACGTAAACATAATGGATCGGGTTGCACGCCGCAACAAAACGTAAAGTGAATACGTGTTCACAAATACGTAAATATAATGGATAGGGTTGCACGCTGCAACAAATATGAAAGATGAATACATGTTCACCTATATATAAATATGAAAAGTGAATACGCGTTCACAAATATATAAATGTAATAAACATATGGAAATGCAGGGGAATGTCTAAACGTACAATACGAGATAAAATGAAGTGTTAGTTAAACCGAGAATTTCCTATGATGAGTTGTTGCATATTTAAAAATGTTGTAATCTGATATGTTTTTGCAATATGCTTATTACGTTATAATGTGATTGCACTTGGAATATTGTGGTGTTACTTTGAATTGCAAGGTAAGGTTCTCACTCAGCCCCAGATGGTAGGGCTGACTCTTTATTTAACATGTTTCAGGAAAGCGTGATAGAGGAAAGGCTCCACGCCAAGGCTAGAGATCGTCCCGCAGCCTCTTCTCATACCAAGTCCATTGTTTCGGGCTTGGTACTCGTCAGGTTCAAAATGTCAGTTCCAATGTCTCGGGAAATGCCCGTGTGGAATGGTCTCCCTTCCAACTTAGAATAATATTTGTCAGTATGTCTATGTAGAAAAAATATTTGCACGAGCATGGGCTCGCGTTATATTTTCAATAAAGTCATAAACAAATTTCTTTATTGTTATTTTTATTAATAGCTCCGTATTTGAATATAAGTTTAAATTTCTAAATAAAGAGAATTAAATGGTGCTCCTGGTGGAAAATAATTGTCCAGGTGTCATCACGCCCTAAGTAAAGACTTAGGAAAAGTCGGGGCGTGACAAGTTGGTATCAAAGCTAAACCAGGTTAAGAGATTCTAGGAAGTTTTCTTCGAGTTGGGTGTTTGAACGGTTACTTATTGCGACGGTGTGCGCGCCACCTTAGTAATAAGTGAACGGAATAACATCCTAAAGTTTCCCTTCTTTCGTACTCTTCTCGTGCCTACCTTGAGTCTTTTCAAAGACTTGATTTCTCGTACTACCTCCTTCACACGGGTTAGAAAAGGGGATTGTACAACGTTATACTGACTAATATGATTTGTGTAGATGGCTCTTATAAGACGAGTTCCAACAAAGAGGGAAGTACTCATGGAACAGGAAAAGGGAATAAGAGCTCAGATGAAGTTCATGCATCGTAAGATGGACTCAGAAGGTGATTTTGATGATTACATTGATGACACAATCGTACTATGTACATATTTGCTTAGGACTAGAAGGAAAAGGCGTTCATACGACCCGACCTTCTTCAACTTTCCAATTTGAGGCATACTACAGATAATAGTCAATTCCGTCCCAGAAAAGTTTCATTCCGCATTCAGAAAGGCAAGGATGCTAAGAGAAGATATTACAGAAAATTCATTTTGCACCAATTCCTGCATCAGGTAACAGGAGTAAGGGATAGAATGAACTATATGGAAAGAAAAGAAAAAAGGAAGGTTCACAGGGAGTTGAATGCCAACCTGCAGAATAGATGAATCATGCTGTTAAGCCCTTTAGAACGCGTGATAGTAGGTGTCTGTTCCAGTATAAGGGCTATAGCGGGTTGCACAGTGGCAGAGTTGACCTGATGTGATGTATTGTAGTCATGACATTGCTATTTTAAAATATGATGAATGAAGTGCTATGAATACAAGAAAGAAAGGATATGTTTTATTAAATTATTTTTCTTTTTGGCATATTGTGGTGTTGCATGCTTATGAACTATAAGAAAATTTTAGGAGCTAGAGTAGACATTCTGTCTTCTAAAATATGAGTGTGTTTGTCTTCATAGAAAATGGTGAATTCACAAATCCCGGGGGCTCAAGAGGAGGTTCATCACGAAGCTCATGTACCTCCAGTTGACGTAGTGGTGTCTGAAGGGAGCGGAGAAAATGTCGGAGAAAATGTTGGAGAGAACGAGAGTCAAATGGCCCAAGAAACGGTGGGACAAAACTAGATAGACTCATAGAGTTAATGACAGTTGCAGTTACACACATGGTTCCGTCCGCACCTAGTGTCTCTGTCATAGCCCCGAACCAGAACCAGACGGCCCAGGGACCGATTGTGACTGCACCACGGACCGAAAGTGTAGAAGCTCAAGCAGTACCTGATAGGCTATGGGCAAATTTTATGAGGAGAAGAGAACCACTGTACTCAGGGAAGGACCCCAAGGCCGACCCGATAGTATTCCTCGATGAAGTTGAAGACTTAATGTTCACATTGGGATGCGTGGAGGCAGGCGCCAACTTGGTAGGCGCACGACTAGTGGATGATGCAGGGGTGTGGTGGAGGAATTTTAGGAAAAATCGTCCCCCGATGTCACCACCAATGACTTGGGGAGGGTTCAGAGCGGCATTTATTGAGAAATTTATGCCTAATACGCGCAAGGATGCGCTCAGACGGGAGTTTGAACAATTGAAGCAAGGTGACCGTAGTGTACAAGAATATGATACGATTCGTGAGGTTATCGGCATCTGACACACATGTCGTCCCTACAGAAATGGATAGAGTCAAGCGATTTGTAGAGGGTTTAAACCCGAACATAGCAGAGAAGGTGGTGGCGTTAGCCAACGATCGAACTTATCTTCAGATTGTCGATATGGCTTTGAGGGTAGAAGGTTTCGCTAAAGCAAAAAGAGAATATTCGCAGAAGAGATTTCAGACGTCAGTATCATTTAACCAGAGTCAAAATCAGAAGCAGAAGTTTAGTAAGGGATCTTCAGGACCGAACCAATCGGTGGGCCAGTCTTATTTCAAGCCTAAGGGGCACAGTTGGTCAAATTACCAAGGTAGCAAGGATAAGGCCACCAACCCTAACACAGGAGGTGACAAACCGATTTGTAAGATTTGTCAAAGAAAATACACTGGAGAATGTCGGCTCTTAACGAAGACATGTTATAACTGTGGAGAGTCAGGCCACTATGCCAGGGATTGCAAGAAGAGGACCCAAACTCAATCTATTCAGGGGAGGTCAGAAGCAACCACAACTGCCTACAAGGGAAATCAGGGAAACCAACCCCGCCAGAGTCAGGGAGGTCAACAACCCAACAATTCTAATCGACTCTACGCTTTGCCCCAGAGGAATGAGGTAGAAGCATCTAATGCGGTGGTCACAGGTATTTTGCTAGTCTCGAGTATTCCTGCATTTGTATTATACAATCCCGGCTCTACATTTTCATATGTGTCAATGGGTTTTGCTAAGAATTTATACGTAGAACCTTCTTATTTAAGTGAACCTTTTGAGGTTATGACACCAGTAGGGGCCTCAATTTGGGCCTCTCGGGTGGTAAATAATTTCCCATTAGAAGTGAATGACAGGGGAACAATGGTGAACCTAGTACTACTTGATATGGTAGACTTCGACGTCATTTTGGGTATGGATTGGTTGTCGGCATGTTATGCCATGTTAGATTGTCGGCGAAAGATAGTGAGATTAACTTTTTCCGGAGAACCAGAAGTTGTTATAAGGGGTAGGATTGGAATATCCTCAGGTCAGTTTATTTCCTACCTTGGGGCTCAAAAGTTATTGAGAAGTCGCAGAGTGGAGTACGCATATCTGGCTAATATAGTGGATACCCAAAAAGAATCCCCAGCAGTGAATGATGTCCCTATTGTTCGAAATTTTCCGGAGGTTTTTCTTGAAGATCTTCCAGGCCTTCCTCCGGATAGAGAAGCGGAGTTTTCTATAGAGTTAATTCCGGGTACAAGACCCATTTCTATTCCTCCATATCGAATGGCCCCAACTGAATTGAGGGAGTTAAAAGAACAATTGAAGGATCTTCTGGATAAAGACTTTATAAGGCACAGTGTTTCCCTCGTGCACGATCTGTTTGTGAAAAAGAAAGACGGATCGCTCCGAATGTGCATCAATTATCGGCAGCTCAATAAGGTCACGATCAAGAACCGATACCCATTACCAAGAATCGATGATCTTTTTGACCAACTTCAGGGAGCTAGCTATTTTTCCAAGATTGATCTCCGTTCGAGATATCATCGGTGAAAATAAATCCGATGATATATCCAAAATGACCTTTAGAACCCGATCGGCCATTATGAGTTCTTGGTTATGTCTTTTGGGTTAACCAATGCCCAAATGCTTTTATGGATTTAATGAACAGAATCTTCAAACCATTCCTAGATTTGTTCGTGATTGTGTTCATAGATGATATCCTAATCTCTGAGAAGAGTGTTGAAGAACATGAAAAGCATCTGAGGGTAGTGCTTCAAGTCTTGAAACAGGAGAAACTATATGCTAAATTTTCAAAGTGTGAATTTTGGTTGGAAAAGGTAGTCTTTTTGGGTCATGTTATTGATCGGTGTATTTTATATACACTTTTTGAGTCATTTTTAGTTAGTATTTTACTCATTTCATTTATGTTTAGTACAGTATTAGGGTCGTTTTCCTTTCTTTTGTGTCACAGCGGTCAAAAATGGAGAAATGACGAAAAGGAGATGAAATGAGCATAAAAGAGATGGAATTGCACACTAAAAGAGCCAAGAAATAAAGTCTAAGAAGTTCCGAATTATAGAAATCGAGGAAATGGCGTCGACGAAAAAGACGAGCAAACGAGAATTCGAAAAAATGTCACCGCGCCATGGAGCCGCAAAACCCAATGTGATGGCCAAGTCCGGTTGTCAAGTTCGGCCGCTTGATAGCCATGGCTGTCACAAGCGCCGACGCGAGAATTATGAGTCTGCCGAATTTGACATGTTTTCGTAATCCTAAAGGGATAATTTTCCTACCCTAAGGGATAACTTTTCCTACCTAAAGGGTTAACTTTTCCTACCTTAAAACCCTTACCTAAAAGGATTCTAATAACTTTTCCTTTCCTACAAAATCCCTAACCCTTCACCAAAAGGATTCTTTGGCTATAAATACTCTACATCATTAGAAGAATAATTCATTCTTCATTCCACCATTCACCATTCTACATCCATCCTTCCACCAATCCATCTTGTAAATATTCCATAACACAACCCTTGGATTCTTGGCTTGGAGACTCATACTTAGTAATTTTCTTTTCTTTTTTTCTTTATTTCAGTTTTTGTATGATGAACATGGGATTAGTTCTTGTCATATCAATAGCTAGGAACTAATTCTCTTATAGGGCTTTCCATGTTGAATTGCTAGAGACTTATGTTATAAATTAATGCATGCTTATGGTTATTTTTCTTATTGTGAGATCTATCCAATAATTGAGTTGAATTCTTGGTAATTAATTGACAACTAATTATCACTATATGATTTCTAATCAGTTCGAAAGGGGATTGTGAATATCTTTGTAAGTTGGGTAGACATTCTTGGATTGGGGATGAAAATACCTCAATTATTTATGTAAGCGTTGATGAGAGGCTTAACAACCCTAATTTTGCGCATTGTGCGTGTGACGGCCAACTAGGTTTTGTTCTTAATCCTCCTATAGAGTTATCCTTATCACCGAAAGGTAGGTAAGGTGCGATACTGGGGTTGAGTGTTTATATAACCCTAACGGGAGTATAAAACGATTTCGTAAACCTGCTTTCTCCAAAAGAAGTATACCATAAGTTAATGCATTAGTAAGTAGCATGTTTAATAGTAAGGATACATGGAAGCCTATTCTCATCACCTGAAATAAATCTTTATATTTAAATAGCTTGCATAATTCTTAGTTATAAACAACAAATCAATTATCAATTCACCAAATAGATACTAGAAAATAGATAGTTGGTAATTGAACCCTAATCCTTGTGGACGATATTCGGTCTTATCAAGACTATACTACTTGTCACGATAACGTGCACTTGCGTTTAAAGTGTGTGCATCTTACCGCGCATCAAGTTTTTGGCGCCGTTGCCGGGGATTAGGCATTAGTTCAATATCAAATTTATCTATTTTTAATTTCTAATTTGGTTTTTATTTTTGTTTCTTTAAATTATTTATTTTATTTTCTTTAAAAAAAAATTTAAAAAAAAAAAAAAAAGTGTGCCGTGATTCGTTGTTGGTTTTGATTCATCTCAGGGATCCTTAAGATATGGATTTCTACTGTCAATATGATCGAGCTCCAACCATAGAGGAAGAGAGGGAGGAATTACGAGAAACTATACTCAGTCTCACGAGGTACCAAAATCAGTTCATAGACGAAACGAGAATGGCCATGAAGAAGTTGGAAACGCAAATAGCAGAGCTCGCGATCATATTCAACAGCGAAACACAAGAAGAGCAATCTGCACCTGGGGTAGGCAATGAGGAAACACAATGTCAGGCAATTGACCTGAAGGATGCCGAATCAGGGGAGATAGAGAGTTCGCGAAGCCGGCAGCCGCCGATGAGCGAGGCCGGCGTCGAAGATTCGAGACAGTCAGAGAGAGTGGCCATGGCTGAACCTGTAAATCGAGGTGATTTTGAACAAATAACATCAAATCGGTGAGGCACGAACCACACCCAACTATTGAGGAATCGTGAGATAGTTGGTGTAGAAAGGAAAAGATTGCAGAGATCAATTATTTACCTTCGATTACGTGGAAATTCTTTTCTTGCACCTATTACGTAAGAAACACCACTAGCTATCACGGTGATTCCCAATTAGGAAGCCCATACCATCAAGGGTACCCCAGAGTTGAGAGATGTAGAGAAGTTCACGATTCCTACATTATAGAAAGCATAAAAGACAAGCCTACTTGGGGATAATTGTATATGTAAGGCTCTTGTTTGAACAAATGGTCGTAGGAAATTGAGACCTACAACAATAACTCGCGGATTGCAAGCGGTTCGCAGAAGAATCCAATGGGCACTCGAAAGGTTAATTGCGTCGGCTAAAAGACGTTAAAAGCGCTTGTTGGGAGGCAACCCAATGTTTTTAATTATGTTATTTTAATTTACGTCTTTAGTTTATTTTATTTTGCTTTGAAAGCCTCACGGTCTTGGATTCTTGTTTTGTGTTGTTGGATGGCGTGGGTGAAAGCTAAAACAGGAAAAAGGAGCAAAACGCCGCAAAAAAAAGCGATCGTCGTGTCGCGTGTAATTTCGTAAGAGCCACGATACTAGCAGCGCGGCTCCGAATCTCGGGGCGCGCGCCGAACTTTAGAGAGCCATATTTCCGCAAATTCGAATTTTCCTCCTAGACCTCCGTTATGACACTGTGTTGTGTCGATGGTTGTCCTTTTCTTTTATTTTCTTTGAGTCTTGCACACATTGGGGACAATGTGTGATTTAAGTTTGGGTGTTTTATTTGTGTCTTGTTATTTTTCAATTAAGTCTTTTTTTATTTGTTTTGTGTTTATTTTTGAGTCACAATTTTTTTTTCTTTTTAAGTCATAATTGTCTGTCAAAGATCATGTATGCTGTAGTTGCTAGAAACACCTAGTGAAGGAAGGTGGAATAATGTAATGAAATTAGAAGCAACTATCTAAACACCTAGGTTAGATATGCCAAAAACTCACAAAAATCTGTCTATTTGGAGTTTCTTGCGTAAATTGTGCATGCTAAATTATGAAAACCTATGTGTTATGATTGCTTGCTATTTGAGGCGAAATAGTTAGGATATGCATGTTAGGGAGATGACTCAGGCATTTCTTTGATAGCCAATTCTTACCACTCTTTTCTACCCCAAACTTTAAAAGTATCCCTAGTCAGCCCCATTGAGTCTAAAAATTGAAACTTCTTCTTTGACACCCTATATTCCCACAGATTGTGCCATAAGTAAAAATGTGAAGTAGTGGAATCAATTGTGTTAAAAAAGAGACAAAAAGAGTGAATGAGCTTGTTGCACCCCAATAAAAAAGTAATAAGAAAGAGGCAAAAGCCTAAGTTTGGGGGTGCTTGTTATTATAATATTCTTCATTCTCCCAAAACAAAAGAGGGAAAAAGATAGAATTGAAGTGAAGAAAAGAACAAAAAGAAAACGGAAATACTGAAAAGCTAAAGAGCTTATGGTACACAAAAATGAGCCTAAATGCCTATTTTACCAACCCCTATCTAAGCCTACATTACAACCCTTAAAGTCCTGAAGATCTCTTTTATGCATATCCAGGATTAGTGGAGAATAGCAAGTAAGCATGTCATAGGATTTTTGAATTTATATGCATGATTTAGTATATTGACTTCCATTAAAGCATGATAAATATGAGTTTGCGAAATATCTAGCTCAATGTGGTGTGCTGAAAAATTTCATGCTACATGTTCCCGCATATTATTCTGCTAACCTTCATGTTTTTCTAGATAACACTAAATGCAGCAAAATTGATCAATGTCAGTGAGTCTTTTATTTTTCGTTTCTTGAGTCTTTTATTTCTTTCTTTCTATCTTTGCTCGAGGGCGAGCAAAGGTTAAGTTTGGGGATATTTTATCGGTGTATTTTATAAACACTTTTTGAGTCATTTTTAGTTAGTATTTTACTCATTTCATTTATGTTTAGTACAGTATTAGGGTCGTTTTCCTTTCTTTTGTGTCACAGCGGTCAAAAATGGAGAAATGACAAAAAGGAGATGAAATGAGCATAAAAGAGATGGAATTGCACACTAAAAGAGCCAAGAAATAAAGTCTAAGAAGTTCCGGGAATTATAGAGGAAATCAGACGAAGGCCGGACGAGAAAAAGACGACGAAACGAGAATTCGCCAGAAAAATGTCACCGGCGCCCCTGGAATGAGCATGGCGCCCAATGTGCTGCGAAGTCCGAAAGTTGCTGATCATCAGCCGCGGCCTGATCTATGGCATGGCGACGCGAATTATGAGTCTTTGGCGAATTTGACATGTTTTCAGAATCCTAAAGGGATAAATTTTCCTACCTAAAGGGATAACTTTTCCTACCTAAAGGGATAACTTTTCCTACCTTAAAACCCTTACCTAAAAGGATTCTAATAACTTTTCCTTTCCTACAAAATCCCTAACCCTTCACCAAAAGGATTCTTTGGCTATAAATACTCTACATCATTAGAAGAATAATTCATTCTCCATTCCACCATTCACCATTCTACATCCATCCTTCCACCAATCCATCTTGTAAATATTCCATAACACAACCCTTGGATTCTTGGCTTGGAGACTCATACTTAGTAATTTTCTTTTCTTTTTTTCTTTATTTCAGTTTTTGTATGATGAACATGGGATTAGTTCTTGTCATATCAATAGCTAGGAACTAATTCTCTTATAGGGCTTTCCATGTTGAATTGCTAGAGACTTATGTTATAAATTAATGCATGCTTATGGTTATTTTTCTTATTGTGAGATCTATCCAATAATTGAGTTGAATTCTTGGTAATTAATTGACAACTAATTATCACTATATGATTTCTAATCGATTCGAAAGGGGATTGTGAATATGCTGTAAGTTGGGTAGACATTCTTGGATTGGGGATGAAAATACCTCAATTATTTATGTAGCGTTGATGAGAGGCTTAACAACCCTAATTTTGCGCATTGTGCGTGACGGTCAACTAGGTTTTTGTTCTTAATCCTCCTATAGAGTTATCCTTATCACCGAAAGGTAGGTAAGGTGCGATACTGGGGTTGAGTGTTTATATAACCCTAACGGGATTATAAAACGATTTCGTAAACCTGCTTTCTCCAAAAGAAGTATACCATAAGTTAATGCATTAGTAAGTAGCATAAGCGGATAGTAAGGATACATGGAAGCCCTATTCTCATCACCACTGAAATAAATCTTTATATTTAAATAGCTTGCATAACTCTTAGTTATAAACAACAAATCAATTATCAATTCACCAAATAGATACTAGAAAATAGATAGTTGGTAATTGAACCCTAATCCTTGTGGACGATATTCGGTCTTATCAAGACTATACTACTTGTCACGATAACGTGCACTTGCGTTTAAAGTGTGTGCATCTTACCGCTCATCAGTTATGTCAAGGGATGGAATTATGGTAGACCCCCAGAAGATAGAAGCAGTGAAGAACTGGCCAAAACCGACCACTCCGACAGAGGTTAGAAGTTTCTTGGGTTTGGCTGGGTATTATAGAAGATTCGTAATAGTTTTGCTGCTCCCTTGACCCGGTTGACTCAAAAAGCAGTTAAGTACCAGTGGTCAGAAGCATGTGAAGCAAGTTTTCAGAAACTAAAGGAATTGCTGACTCGCACGATCCTAACCTTACCATCGGGACAAGAAGGGTTCACGCTTTTGCGATGCCTCTAGAGTTGGGTTAGGATGTGTCTTGATGCGATTTGGAAAGGTTATTGCGTATGCATCTAGACGATTGAAGATACATGAGAAGAATTACCCAACTCATGACTTGGAATTAGTCTGCGGTGGTGTTTGCCTTACGAATATGGAGACATTATTTCTATGGTGTGCATGTGGACATATTCTGAGATCATAAGAGTTTGCGATACATAACCACGCGGAAGGATTTGAATCTCCGACAAAGAAGATGGTTAGAGTTGCTTAAGGATTATGACCTTAGTATTCTTTACCATCTGGGAAAGCCAACGTGGTGGTGGCGACTCGATGGGAGATCAATGGGCAGCTTGGCCTAATGGCAATACAAAAAATGGGTATTGTTCGTGAGGTACAAAGATTGGGAAACCTCGGGGTTAGCTTAACTGAGATCGGTGAAGGTAGGGTGGTGGTACATGATACCTCACAGTCTGCCTTAGCTTCAGAAATAAAAGAAAGTCAGTTTGAGGATACGGAGTTTGTTGGATTTCGAGAGGATCAACAGGAAAACCTTCACGATTTACATTGGGAGATAATGACGAACCGCCCGGTGTAAGGGTATGTAATGTGTTCATAAGGTAAAGGATCTAAGGAGGAAGATCTTAGATGAGGGTCACAACACATGATATTCCATTCATCCAGGGTCAACAAAAATGTATCAGGACCTCAAGGCAAATTACTGGTGGGACGGGATGAAGAAAGACGTTAGCGGAGTTTGTCGGGAGGTGTCTTATATGTCAGCAGGTGAAAGCTGAACATCAAAAACCTGGCGGATTACTTCAGGACATTGGATTCCCCATGTGGAAATGGGAGGCGATTCGTATGGATTTCGTAACTGGTCTATCGAAAACTCGAGAAGGGTATGATTCTATTTGGGTGATTGTTAATCGGCTTACAAAGTCAGCCCATTTCTTACCGGTCAAGACTACGTATCGCGCACCACAGTACACACAGATTTATTTGAAGGAGATTGTGCGGTTACACGGGATTTCCTTACAAATTATTTCAGATAGGGTTCCCAGTTCACCTCACACTTTTGGCAAAGTTTCTAGCAGGGTCTCGGGACAAAAGTTAAGTTAAGCACGACTTTCCACCCGCAAACAGATGGGCAAGCTGAGCGAACAATTCAAACACTTGAGGACATGTTGCGATATTGTGTGTTAGATTTTCAGGGAAGTTGGTTGGACCATCTATGTCTAATTGAGTTCGCCTACAACAATAGTTTTCACTCTAGCATACAAATGGCCCCGTTTGAAGCATTATATGGACGAAAATGTAGGTCTCCACTTAGATGGTTCGAGGTGGGTGAGACGAATCGTTCGGACACAAGTCATTCAAAAACAAATGATAAGGTGAGATGATTCGGGAGGCGGATCAAAAGCGACTCATAAGCGTCATAAGTCCTATGCGGATCATCGGAAAGAGATCTTGAATTCCAAGAGGAGAAAGTATTTTTAAAAGTGTCCCCCAAAGAAGGGAGTGATGCGCTTTGGTAGAAAGGGAAATTGAGCCCAAGGTTTATTGGGCCATATGAGATCTTGCGAAGAGTGGGAATGTGGCTTAATTAGCACTTCCACAAGAAATTTAAGCGATGCATCCGATATTTCATGTGTCAATGTTACGAAAATACTTGCACGATCCAAGTCACGTCATCCTTCCCCAGGAGATAGTTCTTAATAAAGAGCTTCAATATGAAGAGGCCCCGGTAGAAATACTTGATAGAAAGGTCCAACGCCTTAGAAATAAAGATATTGCTTGCGTGAAAGTCCTATGGAGGAATCACGCCACAGAGGAAGCCACCTGGGAAGCGGAAGAGGCGATGAAAGTCAAATATCCATTCCTATTTGACTAAGGTAATAAAAAAAATGCATTACATAGTACTTCATATGTGTGCCATTTGCGTGTCTATATGCATGTGTTACAACCTTATTCTCATTTGAGGACGAATGCTTCTTAAGGAAGGGAGAATGTGAAGCCCCAAATTAGTGTTACAATAACAATAAACATTATTGTGTCTATGTGATTATGTTACGACCTTATTCACATTCGAGGACGAATGTTGCTTAAGGAGGAGAGAATGTGAAATCCGGAAAAAAATAATAATAATATATAGTTGTGGTTGGGTTAATAAAAATATATATATATAAGAAAACAAAGAATAAATTGCATGGGATAGAGTTAGTGTTAAAGGTTGATAAATAGATAGATGAAATAAAAATAAGAAAACAAAAACAAAAACAAAAACAAAAATGCAGCATGCACGTACGTCCACCCTTCCCTTCCCCCCTTTTCATTTCCCCTCCAACTCTTGTCCTTACACCTCTCATAGGTTATACAAACACTTCAACTTATATAGTGTATTTAGTACAAAATAAAGTACCTAGTACAAGGAATATAAATCAGGAAAATAATTAAGTGAACAAGAAGGAAAAAAATCAAGAAAATATCAAGGGAGGAAGGAGAACAAGAAAATTAGGGAATACTAGGGAGCAAGGGTCCCTTGTAGCAACCGAATAACAATCTTCACACATACAAGGTGAGTTTTATCACTCAGAAATTCTTGGTAACATCCTTTATTTTAAGTTCAATACATGTTAGAATAAGAATTGAGTGTTGAAAAGAAATATTGAACTTTTGATTGTTTAGACAACTAGTTGCGTCATGAACTTTGCGAACTGTTCTCACTGAGTTATAATTGTTAGAATTTGATGAAATTAGGAAGAGTGGTACACCTCTCTAATATGATCATATAGAACAAAAAATGAGGTAAAATGGACATACGGTTTGAAAGTTATCATAGTTCAAAGTTCCTGCCTTAGATTTGGCCGAAATTCAGAAAGGCATAATTACAGACTGTTTTTATTGAGTTTTACTTATTATAATTATATGAAAATTTACATGGTTGTAAATCTCTCTGTTACGGACAGATATAGATAAAGAGTTATTAAAACGGACTTACGAGTTGAGAGTTATTGTAGTTTGAAGTTGCTACCTCGGATTCATCGGAATCCAGAAGGGCAGGACGTTGAAACGTAAAACTGTACTAATCTGTGGGGAATATGAAAATTGTTGCTAAATGAAAGTTCTATATCTCTCTGTTGTGGACAGTTTTAGACCTTACGGGGGTCTATCCTACTTACGTATTGAGAGTTATTGCTGTTTAAAGTTTCTGCCTCGGATCTATCGAGATCCAGGAAGGGCAGCGAATAAAAGTGTAAAACTGTACCAAATGGTACAGAATATGAAAGTATGGTTCACATGGAGACGTGTAGCTCTCTGTTCTCGTCGTTTTGAGATTTTATGGGGCTTGAACGGATTTACAGATTAGGAGTTATGACTATTCTAAGATTGGGTTCTGTTTAATAAAAATTCTGCCGAAACAAATTTTATGTGGCTGTTTTGAGGATAAATTTGTGTTAGTTACCCAAAGTAGTTTTACATGAAATTTGGTACAGTGAAAGATCCCCGTCTTACCTTAGTTTCCGCTTGAGAAACACCTTAGTTGGAGTTATGGTTAAAAAGTTATAATCGTTACAAGTATGAATGACAGAATGTTGGGAAAGAGAATATTATTTATTCGATCTTCTGAAAAATATGAAAAGTGAATACGTGTTCACATAAATATATAAATATAAACATAATGGATCGAGTTGCACGCCGCAACAAAACGTAAAGTGAATACGTGTTCACAAATACGTAAATATAATGGGTCGGGTTGCACGCCGCAACAAAACGTAAAGTGAATACGCGTTCACTAATACGTAAATATAATGGGTCGGGTTGCACGCCGCAACAAAACGTAAAGTGAATACGCGTTCACAAATACGTAAACATAATGGATCGGGTTGCACGCCACAACAAAACGTAAAGTGAATACGTGTTCACAAATACGTAAATATAATGGATCGGGTTGCACGCCACAACAAATATGAAAGATGAATACATGTTCACCTATATATAAATATGAAAAGTGAATACGCGTTCACAAATATATAAATGTAATAAACATATGAAAATGCAGGGGAATGTCTTAACGTACAATACGAGATAAAATGAAGTGTTAGTTAAACAGAGAATTTCCTATGAGGAGTTGTTGCATATTTAAAAATGTTGTAACCTGATATGTTTTTGCAATATGCTTATTACGTTATAATGTGATTGCACTTGGAATATTGTGGTGTTACTTTGAATTGCAGGGTAAGGTTCTCACTCAGCCCCAGATGGTAGGGCTGACTCTTTATTTAACATGTTTCAGGAAAGCGTGATAGAGGAAAGGCTCCACGCCAAGGCTAGCGATCGTCCATGACCTCTTGTCATACCAAGTCCATTGTTTGGGCTGGTACTCGTCGAGTTCGTAATGTCGGTTCAATGTCTCGAAATGCGTGTGGAATGGTCTCCCTTCCAACTTAGAATAATATTTGTCAGTATGTCTATGTAGAAACAATATTTGCACGAGCATGGGCTCGCGTTATATTTTCAATAAAGTCATAAACAAATTTCTTTATTGTTATTTTTATTAATAGCTTCGTATTTGAATATAAGTTTAAATTTCTAAATAAAGAGAATTAAATGGCGCTCCTGGTGGAAAATAATTGTCCAGGTGTCATCACGCCCTAAGTAAAGACTTAGGAAAAATCGGGGCGTGACAATTATGTGCCTCTGCATCTAGCATTGGGTAGACCTCATACAATAACTGCCCTAGCTCTACCATATCTTTTGTTTCATTTCTTCAGGAAAAATCACAAACACTTTTTTGATTATGGATCTACTACCAGAAATTCAATGCGTAATCTCAACATTCAATGTGTATTCCTGATGTGCCAAAGAGCTTATTCGAGAACAAGCCCTTCTTTCACAAACAACCTATCCGCTCTTCCTGGTGCTCTCACGTCCTTGCTTTGAGGAGCCTGGCCATTTCCAAATCGTCTATACATTTAGAGAAAACAACAAAGTGGCAGACTCTTTAGCAAACTTTGGGTAAAAAAGCCAAAATAATTGATTTTACCGCATTCATGAAAGCACTTGTGTCACGACCCGACC
Organism: Przewalskia tangutica; assembly: GCA_029844215.1. Lineage (NCBI taxonomy): Eukaryota > Viridiplantae > Streptophyta > Magnoliopsida > Solanales > Solanaceae > Przewalskia > Przewalskia tangutica. Next base: position 81,274,334 of record CM056725.1, read on the forward strand.
TAGGCCCGTGACTGGTGCCTTACCCCGGGCACCCTTGTGATACAACATCAGAGAAAACCAGCGGAAGTAAACTCATAAACAAGAAACAATATAATATATAACAAAAACTGAACAGTTACATCCTTTACAAACCCAATTTATAACAGGACTACAGGCCTCTAAGAGTTTGTAATAACTATGACGGGACAGAGCCCCGGCATACCCCTGAATGTACATAATATCTACAAAATCAGGGAGAACCGTACCAAAAGACAAGCCTCCGGAGAAATGGAGCTTCTGACACCTGATCAATGATCCTAAGAATGAGGATCCACCACCTTCTTACCCTTACCTGCGGCATGAACGCAGCCCGAGAAGGGTCAAGACACATATGTACCAAATATGTAAAACTGGAAAAATACTGTAATTATATCATAAGTCTAAATAAAGCTGGAGACATGGATGATAATCAAATTACAGTGCACTGTGCCTTACTAACAATGAGAGTAACAAGTATAACTTTACTGCATAAAAATAGGCGGCTCATGATCAAAGTAGGGTCACCCACCCGTAGTATCATTAAGCAATCCTACTCCTGGGACTATTTCACCCGCATAGGTCCTGTGGACCCGCATGAGGTCATCCGCCTCGCATGGGACTATTTCACCCGCATGGGCCCGGTGGGTCCGCAATGAGTACAAACGCCGCACTCGCATCATGGGTAGCAAATCCATGGAATAAGTAGTAACCCGGGGTCTACCCCGTAAGAATACATAACCTAGCACAACCGGCTATCATACATAACATAAGCGCGACCGGCATATCATAACATAAGCAAGTTAAGAAATCCCCTAACTTCTTATTAACATTATTAATATATCCTCTCATTTTAGTTTACTTAAGGCACTAACATGTCATTTAAGAGAAAATCCGGGAGTTCAACCCAAGTACCACGTACCTCTAACCTTTTAAGAATGACTCTTTTTTATACAAAACTTCCAAGATACTAATAACCGTAGTATCAAGTTACGACTACTTTTCAAGACAAGTCACATTTCCTTTTAGAAATATAATAGGCTTCTAAATCAAGTTACTTCATTTCTTTTAGAACCTTAGGCAATTAATGCCTTAAAATCAATTTGCCTTTCATAAATGCAAATCATTTATCCTTACTTATTTTACTTAGAGTAAATCTTTCTTTTGTTAACCTTCCATAAAGCTAATATAACCAACTTCCCATAAAGTCGTTATATTAACTTTATACATTAGTCAAATACATTTCCCTATATCCAAGGGACTTATACTTTTAAAATGAAACAAGTATCATATACTTAAAACACTTCAAGTCCCTTAACTTTGAAAACTTAGGACATCCTTAATACTTTTAAAGAAGTGAGTTAATCCCCTTACTCACCCAACTTGGCCATTCTTAAAACAAGTAAGGGATATCAAAGTCTTGTACGTCTACCGTACTACATAAGTGCAACTATTCATGCTCAAGAGATAGGAAAGTTCCACATACCTCTTCGGGTCAATCCACTCATGAGTCAATATCTGCACGTAGTATGTTAACCTATAATGACCATAATACGCTCATTAGCTTCTAGCTTCAACATAGAACATTCTAATTGAAAAGTCCCTTATTTTACGGAAAATCGACAAGACTTCCTTTGTTTCTACATACTTTTCCACCTTTTCAAGGTCCGATATCAACTACTAAACGCCACATTTAAGGCCCAACAATTCAGCAATACAAGGAGATTACACGCCTAACTTGGACGTGTAAAATTATGCCCCACAATACAAAATAAACAATCCAATAAGTTTAAGGTATTATCTTGGCTATAACATGTTCACATATCACCCTTATCCAATCCTTTCAAATCCAAATTGTATTTCCTACATGCAATATATCTAAGAGCAATATTGACAACTACAAGTCCTTTCTTCCACACATGCAACACAATTTACTAGCAAAAAGAGAAAGGATTGTTACCTTAGAGCTTACCCAAATTAGTCCAACAAATTTCACTTGCCTTCTTTCCACAATCACCTCCACAAACCTCCAACAAGCTTGTCAACAAGTTTCCTTCTTGCCACCTTTTTGGATTTTCTCTAGGCCTTGGTTTCTTCTTGAATTTCTAGAGAGAAGGGAGAAGGATTTTTAGAGAGAAGGAAGAGGAAAATTTTGTAGTGAGAAGAAGGTTTTTGGAAGAATGACCAATGACCAAGTCTTCAAGACTTGGTCAAATAAATAGCATTTCCACTAACTCAGATGAGAGGGACACTTGTCACCCTCCCATGACCTTTTAAAAAGAAAATATCTGATTTTTCCCCCAGATTTCGCAAAAATCCCGCCTCGGCGCCGCGGCCCTGCAGTCGGCGCCGCGACGCTGAAACCTCCGAGAATTTCAGTACTTCCGGTGCCGCGGCGCTGCAACTTCAGAGAATTCTCAGCATATCCGGCGCTTGGCCAGGCTCCTGACCGAAAATGCTTTTACGCCGATTGCGACCGAACTTGTAACTTCCATAACTTTCTACTCCGATGTCCTATCGACGAACGGTTTGTTGCGTTGGGAACTAGACTCAACGAACTACATACTAGGCCTTTGAACCACCTACGAACTCCCAACGTAACGGGACATAAACTACCTCAAAGTTGACTAACAACCCGTCCGAAACATTCCGTCAACCCATCATTCTAAAATTTAAGTCTCAATTCCTTTCGTACGTTCTCAAAAGCATGACCTGAATTACGGGGTGTAACAATATCGACCTAGATCCTCTTAACTATTCTTCTTGCAAATAAGGACGCTCCACATGGCCACAACAATACCTAAGCATATATGCCAAATTAAAACTAATAAGCAGGAAAATGGGTTACCTGGAGGTGTAGGGAACAAGTGAGGATACTGATGCGCGAAAATATGCACACACTTTAACGCAAGTGCACGTTATCGTGACAAGTAATATAGTCTTGATAAGACCGAATATCGTCCACAAGGATTAGGGTTCAAGTATCAACTATCTATCTTTTGGTATCTATTTGGTAAATTGATATTTGATTTTGTGGTTTATAACTACGAATTATAAAGGCTAATTTAACTAATGAGTTTACTTCAGTTGTGATGAGAATAGGGCTTCCACGTCTCCTCACTATCCGCTTATGTCACTTATTAATGCAATAACTTATAGTCTTCTTCTTTTGGAGAAAGCAGGTTCACTAAATCGTTTTATACTCCCGTTAGGGTTATATAAACACTCAACCTCAAAGATTGCACCTTACCTACCTTTCTGATAAGGATAACTCTATAGGAGGATTAAGACTAAGAACCTAGTTAACCGTCACGCACAATGCGTAAAATTAGGTTGTTAAGCCTCGTTAACGCTACATAAATAATTGAGGTATTTTCATCCCCAATCCAAGAATGTCTACCCAACTTACAGCATATTCACAATCCCCTCCTTTCGGAGTCTGATTAGAAATCATATAGTGATAATTAGTTGTCAATTAACTACCAAGCATTCAATTTAATTATTGGATAGATCTCAACAAGAAGAAGAATAACCATAAGCATGCATTAAATCATAACATAAGTTTCTAGAGATTCAACATGGAAAGTTTTATAGAGGAATTAGTTCTAGCCATTGACATGACAAGAACTAATTCCATGTTCTTCATAAAACTGAAATAAAAACAAGAAAAGGAAAGAAAATTTACTAAACTATGGTCTCCAATCTCCAAGCAAGAAAGCCTTGTGTTGTGCAAGAAGGGGAACCCTTAAAAACTACCTAGGGTTCTCCTTTTATAGTCGAAACCGCCTCTCTTTTCCTTCAGTGCTCGCCCATAATTTCGTCCAAAACTCGATTTTCAGCGTCGGCGCCAGCTGCCGCTGCGCGCGGTGCGGAACTTCGTGGTCCTTCGGTGATTTGGCGCGCGGCCATTCTTTGATGTTCAGGCGCGCGGCGCTTCTTCTGTAGCCTCTTATGATTGGCGCCACGGCCTGCCATCGTTGGCGTAGCGCCGCGCGCTGGTCTTCTGCACCTCTTTGGATGTTGGCGCCGCGCCCTCGCTGCGAGGCGCGCGGCCAGTCTGGTTTCAGCCTCGTTCGCCACTTTCTCTGTTTTTAGCTCTGGAATCTCCTCGTTTGCCCTGTTTTAGCTCCTTTTCCGCCATTTGGCCATTTTAACCACTTTGACTCAAAAGAAAGGAAAATTATCCTAATACGACACTTATATGTGTAAAAAGGGACAAAAGATTAACTAAAACTGACTCAAAAAGTGTATATAAAATACACCGATCAAATACCCCCAAACTTAACCTTTGCTCGCCCTCGAGCAAAGATAGAAATAAAAGACTCAAAGAAACGAAAAATAAAAGACTCACTGACATTGATCACTTTTGCTTCATTTAGTGTTATCTAGAAAAACATGAAGGTTAGCAGAATAATATGCAGGAACATGTAGCATGAAATTTTTCAGCACACTAAACACTTTGAGCTAGATATTTCGCAAACTCATATTTATCATGCTTTAATGGAAGTCAGTATACTAAATCATGCATATAAATTCAAAAATCCTATGGCATGCTTACTTGCTATTCTCCACTAATACTGGATATGCATAAAAGAGATCTTCAGGACTTTTAAGGGTTGTAATGTAGGCTTAGACACGGGTATGTAAAAGTAGGCATTTAGGCTCATTTTTGTGTACCATAAGTTCTTTAGCTTTTCAATTTTTCCCTTTTCTTTTGATTCTTTCCTTCACTTCAATTCTATCTTTCCCCTCTTTTGTTTTGGGAGAGTGAAGTGTATTATAATAACAAGCACCCCCAAACTTAGGCTTTTGCCTCTTTCTTATTACTTTTTATCAGTGCAAACAAGCTCATTCACTCTTTTTGTCTCTTTTTTTAACACACTTGATTCCACTATTTCATATTTTTACTTATGACACACTTTGTGGGAATATAGGGTGTCAAAGAAGAAGTTTCACTTTTTAGGCTCAATGGGGCTAACTAGGGATATATTTAAAGTACTGGATAGAAAAGAGTGGTAAGAATTAGCTATGAAAGAAATGCCTGAGTCATCTCCCTAACATGCATATCCTAACTATTTCGCCTCAAATAACAAGCAATTATAACACATAGGTTTTCATTATTTAGCATGCACAATTTAAGCAAGAAACTCCAAATAGACAGATTCTGTGAGTTTTTGGCATATCTAACCTAAGTGTTTAGATAGTTGCTTCAATTCCGTTACATTATTCCACCTTACTTCACTAGGTGTTTCTAGTAACTACAGCATACATGATCTTTTGACAGACAATTATGACTCAAAAAGAAAAAAAATTGTGACTCAAAAATACATAAAAACAATAAAAAGACTTAAATAAAACATAACAAGACACAAATAAAACACCCCCCCAAACTTAAATCACACATTGTCCCCAATGTGTGTAGATTCAAAGACAATAAACGAATAAGACACTTACAAACTTTGGTTAAAATGGTGGTGGTGGCGGTGGATAGTACTTTGAATTCCGTGAGGGGAAGAGAGCTCTTGGTGTTTGATTTGGCGTTTAGGGCCTTCGGATCAGGGCGTCTTCCAGACTTCATATTTGCCGTTGTGGCGCGCGTACAAATGGAACGCGGCGCCCAAATTCTGTCTTTGGTTACGAACTTCTGCGCGCAGCCTGCTTCAGGCGCGCGGCTCGCGATTTTTCTGGAGATCCTTTGCTTCTCTTCAGTTTTCGCCTTCCAAGTCCTTGGCTTTCACCTGTCAACACAACACAGACACAAGAACCCAAGACCGTGAGACTGTCCAAAACAAAATAAAATAAAATAAAGACAGGAATTGAAATAACATAATTGAAAACGTTGGGTTGCCTCCCAAGTAGCGCTGTCTTTAACGTCTTTTAGCCGGACGCATGTTCCTTATTATTCTAAGATATGAGAAGTTACTAAGTTCATGTATTCCATTTCATTGATCATATAGGGTTTTAACCTCTGTCCGTTTACTTTGAAGGCAGCTCCCTCTCTCCCTTTTATTTCAATCGCTCCATATGGGAAAACTCTTACCACCGTGTATGGTCCTGTCCAACGTGATTTTATCTTGCCTGGAAATAATCTCAACCTTGAGTTGAATAAAAGCACTTGTTGTCCTTCTTGAAAGTCTTTCGGTATCAACTTCTTGTCGTGCCATGCTTTCGTTCGTTCCTTGTAGATCTTTGCATTCTCATAAGCATTGTGCCTGAATTCCTCCAACTCGCTTAGCTGTAGTAGCCTTCTCTGTCCTGCTGCCGTGGCATCCATGTTTAACTTCTTCATTGCCCAATACGCTCTGTGTTCCAACTCTACTGGCAAATGACATGCTTTACCAAAAACTAATTTATAAGGTGACATACCAATTGGTGTTTTGAATGCTGTCCGGTATGCCTACAATGCGTCATCCAATTTGATAGACCAGTCCTTCCTTGAGCCGTTCACCGTCTTTTCCAATATGCTCTTTACTTCTCTATTTGACACTTCTGCTTGCCCATTGGCTTGAGGGTGGTAGGCGGTTGTAGTGCGGTGGTAGACTCCATATCGGGAAAGCAATGACTTCAGTTGCTTGTTGCAAAAGTGACTTCCTTCGTCACTGATGATGGCTCTTGGAGTGTCGAACCTTGTGAAAATATTCTTTTGAAGGAATTTTTGAACGGTCTTACTGTCGTTTTCTTTTGTGGCCACTGCTTCTACCCATTTGGACACATAGTCTACTGCCATAATGATATATTGATTTCCAAAGGATGGCGGGAAAGGTCCCATGAAATCGATTCCCCACACATCAAAGAGTTCCACTTCCAATATCCCTTGCGAAGGCATTTCGTTTCGTCTTGAGATGTTCCCTGTTCTCTGACAACTATCACATCTCTTCACAAAGGTATGGGCATCCTTAAAAAGTGTTGGCCAATAGAATCCGCATTGCAGTACCTTTGCCGCTGTTCTTGATGCCCCAAAGTGTCCACCACATGATAGGGTGTGGCAATGGGTGAGAACCTGGTGCATCTCTTCCTCTGGTATACATCACCTAATGACTTGGTCGGCACAGTGTTTGTATAACATAGGTTCCTTCCAATAGTAATGCTTTACTTCTGAATAAAACCTCTTCACTTGCTGTCTTGACAAGTCTGGGGGTAGTACTTTAGCTGCAAGAAAGTTAACAAAATCAGCGTACCAAGGTAAATTAGAATTCATACTTACTTGAAACAGTTGTTCGTCTGGAAAGTGATCATTTATTTGCACATCCTTGGTGTTCTGGCTCTCTGTGTTTTCCAGTCTTGACAAGTGGTCTGCAACTGAATTCTCTGTTCCTTTCTTATCACGAATCTCCACGTCAAATTCTTGTAGAAGTAGGACCCATCGAATGAGGCGAGGCTTTGCATCCTTCTTTGTCATCAAGTACTTTATAGCGAGTGGTCGTGTATACTATCACCTTATTCCCAATCAAGTACGACTGAATTTCTCAAACGATATACTATTGCTAGCGCCTTTTCGATAGTTGCATAATTTAACTGTGCGTCATTTAGAGTTTTACTAGCATAGTAAATGGATCTAAATACCTTGTCGATTCTCTGTCCAAGCACTGCTCCAACTGCATAATCGCTTGCATCGCATTAGTTCAAATGGAGCTCCGGTTTGGTGTAATGACTATGAGTGCTGAAATAAGCTTCTCCTTGAGCGTTTGAAATGCGGACAAGCATTCTTTATTGAAGTCGAAGGCAACCCCTGTCATTAGCAATGTGGAAAGAGGCTTTGAGACCTTTGAAAAATCCTTGATGAATCTTCTATGTAAGCTCGCATGTCCAAGAAAACTTCGACTCCTTTTGTTGATCATCGAGGTGGTAGATTTTCGATCATCGAAATCTTTGCTTTGTCCACCTCAATACCTTGGCTTGATATTTTGTGTCCCAAGACAATTCCTTCATTACCATGAAGTGACACTTCTCCCGCTTTAGCAAGGTTAGATTCTTCGCACCGCTTAACATCGCTTCTAGATGCCTTAAACACTCATCGAATGATGCTCAAAGACCGAAAAGTCATCCATAAAGATCTCTATAGTCCTCTCTACCATATCTCGAGAAAATTGCCATCATACACCTCTGAAAAGTTGCGGTGCATTGCAGTCCGAATGGCATCCTTCAATGCAAATGTACCAAACGCAAGTAAATGTTGTATTTTCCGATCTTCGGCTATTGCAATCCGTGATACCCGAGTATCCATCCAAAAAGCGAGAGTAGTTATGCCCGCAAGTCTGTCCAACATTTGATCTAGGAATGGCAACGGGAAGTGGTCTTTTCTAGTTGCTTTATTCAACTTGCGATAGTCAATGCAGATTATCCATCCGGTGACTGTTCTCGAGGGAATGAGTTCGTTTCTTTCGTTGGTCACCACTGTTATTCCACCATTTTTCGGCACCACTTGTACTGGACTTCCCATGTGCTGTCAGATATGGGGTAGATTACTCCTGCATCGAGCCATTTTAGGATTTCCTTTCTCACTACCTCCTTCATGTTTGGGTTTAGTCGCCTTTGGGCTTCGATGGATGGTCTGCTCTCCTCATCTAGACGGATCTTATGCATTACCGTTGATGGACTTATCCCTTTTATGTCTGCTAATGTCCATCCAATGGCCCGCTTGTGATTCTTTAGTACTCTTAGCAGTTTATCAATCTCGTCGGTGGATAGGTGACATGAAATGATCACTGGTAAGGTTTTTTCTTCACCTAGGTATTGGTATTGTAGATGATTGAGTAGGGTTTTTAACTCTAACTCTGGAGCCTTCTCTGTGGATCGTAATGATCTTTCTGGTACCTGTCCAAGCTCTTCATACTTCCTTGTATCCCATTTTTCATACGCATTCATCCAATTCGCGTACTCCATCAGATCTGGATCGTTTCTACTATCATCATTCCATGTGGTCAGTACTTCTTCAAGCGTATCATCATATCCGAACTCCTTGGCTGACACTGCTTCTTCGATAAGATCAATGGTTGAGCAGTTATCCTTGGCATCTGAAAAAGTTGCTGTTTGAAAAACATTGAAAATCACTTCTTCTTCATCTACTCGAAACTTCAACTCTCCTTTTTGAACATCAATAAGAGCCTGTCCTGTGGCTAAGAAGGGTCTGCCAAGTATGATGGGGATTCCATCGTTATCTTGTATGTCTAAGATAACGAAGTCGACGGGAAAGATGAACTTGTCCACCTTCACTAATACATCTTCGATGACTCCTCTCGGATGAACAATTGAGCGGTCACTAATCGCAGTGATGTTTGTAGGTTTGACTTCTCCCATTCCTAGTTTGCAGAAAACTAGATAAGGCATCAGATTTATGCCTGCTCCCAAGTCGCACAATGCTTTTTGACATTCAAACTTTCCAATGGTGCATGGGATGGTGAAGCTCCCTGGATCTTGTAACTTCTGGGGTAGTTGTCTCTGTAGGATGGCACTATATTCCTCAGTCAACATCATTGTTTCGTAGTCCTCTATCTTCCTCTTTTTGCTAAGCACATCCTTCATGAACTTGACGTAGCTCGGCATTTGCTCTAATGCTTCAGCAAATGGGATATTGAGTTGCAATTGTTTGAGGACCTCCACGAATCTAGAGAATTGCTTATCAAGAGTACATGTTTTTAACTTCTGGGGATATGGTATTATCACCGTGCGATTACTCTGCTTCTGCATTCTCGATTTCGGTTCGGGCGTCGCCGCGCTTTACGCTGCGGCCTCACTCTCACCGTCTCCGAATCTTGGCGCGCGACCTGCCATCGTGCGCGCGGCTCTTCTTCTTGCGAACTCTCTATCTCCCCTGATTCGGCATCCTTCAAGTCAATTGCCTGACATTGTGTTTCTTTATTGCCTACCCCAGGTGCAGATTGCTCTTCTTGTGTTTCGCTGTTGAATATGATCGCGAGTTCTGCTATTTGTGTTTTCAACTTCTTCATGGCCATTCTCGTTTCGTCTATGAACTGATTTTGGTACCTCGTGAAATTGAGTATAGCTTCTCGTAATTCCTCCCTCTCTTCCTCTATGGTTGGCTCTCTATCATATTGACAGTAAAAATCCATATCTAAAGTGTTCCTGAGATGAATCAAAACCAACAACGAATCACGGCACACTTGTTTGTACAAAAGAAAGGAAATAAAATAAACAATGTAAAGAAATACAAATAAAGTCATAAAAGTAAAATAAAGTAGAAACCAAATTAGAAATTAAAAATAGATAAATTTGATATTGAACTAATGTCTAATCCCCGACAACGGCGCCAAAAACTTGATGCGCGAAAAGATGCACACACTTTAACGCAAGTGCACGTTATCGTGACAAGTAATATAGTCTTGATAAGACTGAATATCGTCCACAAGGATTAGGGTTCAAGTATCAACTATCTATCTTTTGGTATCTATTTGGTAAATTGATATTTGATTTTGTGGTTTATAACTACGAATTATAAAGGCTAATTTAACTAATGAGTTTACTTCAGTTGTGATGACAATAGGGCTTCCACTTCTCCTCACTATCCGCTTATGTCACTTATTAATGCAATAACTTATGGTCTTCTTCTTTTGGAGAAAGCAGGTTCACTAAATCGTTTTATACTCCCGTTAGGGTTATATAAACACTCAACCCCAGTATTGCACCTTACCTACCTTTCGGTGATAAGGATAACTCTATAGGAGGATTAAGACTAAGAACCTAGTTAACCGTCACGCACAATGCATAAAATTAGGGTTGTTAAGCCTCTCGTTAACGCTACATAAATAATTGAGGTATTTTCATCCCCAGTCCAAGAATGTCAACCCAACTTACAGCATATTCACAATCCCCTCCTTTCGGAGTCTGATTAGAAATCATATAGTGATAATTAGTTGTCAATTAACTACCAAGCATTCAATTTAATTATTGGATAGATCTCAACAAGAAGAAGAATAACCATAAGCATGCATTAAATCATAACATAAGTTTCTAGAGATTCAACATGGAAAGCCCTATAGAGGAATTAGTTCCTAGCCATTGACATGACAAGAACTAATTCCATGTTCTTCATAAAACTGAAATAAAAACAAGAAAAGGAAAGAAAATTTACTAAACTATGGTCTCCAATCTCTAAGCAAGAAAGTCTTGTGTTGTGCAAGAAGGGGAACCCTTAAAAACTGCATAGGGTTCTCCTTTTATAGGCTGAAAACTGCCTCTCTCTTTTCAGCTGGCCCGAATTTCGCCCAAAACTGATTTTCCGCGTCGTGGCCGCGCCACTTTTGGCGCCGCGGTGTCGGAACCTCGGTGGTCCTTCGGGTGAGTTGGCGCCGCGCCGATTCTCTGTTGTGCAGGCGCCGCGCCATTCTTCGTAGCCTCTCGATGATTAGCGCGCGGCCCTGCTCGTTGGCGTAGGCGCGCGCCACGCTCTATGGTACGTGGCGCGCGCTGGGTCTTCGCAGCCTCTTCGATGTTGGGCGCGCCCGCTTCGCAGGAGGCGCGCTGGCTAGTTCGAAGCCTCGTTCGCCACTTTCTCTGTTTTTAGCTCTGGAATCTCCTCTTTTGCCCTCTTTTAGCTCATTTTCCGCCATTTGGCCATTTTAACCACTTTGACTCAAAAGAAAGGAAAACTATCCTAATACGACACTTATATGTGTAAAAAGGGACAAAAGATTAACTAAAACTGACTCAAAAAGTGTATATAAAATACACCGATCAGATACTTCTTCATCATGTCATCCTCTGCCTCCCATGTCATTTCTTCCCTGTTCTCGTTCCGCCATAAGACCTTGACGGAAGCCACATCCTTTGTCCGTAGTCGCCTAACCTGACGATCGAGTATCGCTATGGGACTCTCCTCGTATGATAACCCCTCTGTCACCTGGACATCACAAATCGGGTGCACTCTAGATGGATCTCCAATACACTTTCGCAACATAGACACATAAAAAACTGGATGTACTGTCTCCAGATCGGACGGCAGATCCAACTCATAGGCAACCTTGCCTACCCTACGGATAATCTGGTAAGGCCCAATGTACCTTGGGCTAAGTTTCCCCTTCTTCCCGAATCTCATCACGCCCTTCATGGGTGATACCTTCAGGAAGACCCAATCATCTACCTCAAACTCCAAGTGTCGACGCCGATGATCTGCATACGACTTCTGTCGACTCTGAGCTGACAATAACCGCTCCTGGATAAGCTTCACCTTATCCACTGCCTGCTGAATCAAGTCGGCCCGACTAACTGAACTTCTCCCACCTCAAACCAACCTATCGGTGACCTGCACTTCCTCCCGTATAAGGCCTCATAAGGCGCCATCTGGATACTAGAATGGTAGCTATTGTTATATGCAAACTCCACAAGAGGTAAATGATCCTCCCAGCTACCCCTGAAATCAATCACACAGGCCCGCAGCATATCCTCAAGTGTCTGGATAGTACGGTCGGCCTGTACGTCGGTCTGAGGATGAAATGCAGTACTGAGACTCACCTGTATCCCTAATCCCTCCTGAAAAGACCTCCAGAAGTTAACCGTGAACTGGGCTCCTCTGTCTGAAATAATCGATATAGGAACTCCGTGCAGTCTCACAATCTCTCGGATATACAATCTAGCATAATCCTCGACCGAAAAAGTCGTCCTGACTGGCAGAACGTGGGCTGAAGATATACTGGAGACTATTGTGGTCTGTGTAAATATCCACATGAACTCCATATAAATAATGTCTCCAGATCTTCAAGGCATGAATCACTGTTGCCAACTCTAAGTCATGTGTGTGGTAGTTCTTCTCATGCTTCCTGAGCTGTCGAGATGCGTAAGATATAACTTTACCGTCTTTGCATCGGCCGCGCACCAAGCCCGACACCCGCGATCACAATAAACCACATATCCGTCTAAACCCTCGGAAGAGTAAGAATCGGGCGGCCGTCAATTTCTCCTTCAAGATCGGAAGCTCTCCTCAAGCATCCGCCCACCGAACATAGCTGCGCCAGGTCGGCTAGTCAAGGTGCTGAAATGGAAGCAAACTTCTCCACAAATCTCCGATAATAACCCGCAGTGCCCAAAGTGCGCACCTCCGTCGGTGTAGCTGGTGCAGGCAAGTCTTGGCGCCTCATCTTTGCTATATCAACCCGAATACCATCGGCCCGATAACATGCCCTAAGAAAGCCATCAAGCCAACCAAAACTCGCATTTCGAGAATTTGGCATACAATCGCCGGCCCCGAGGACTCGATCAGCATCGCCAAATGATCTGCGTGCTCGCGCTCGTCCGCGAATAAACCAGATATCATCAATGAATACTATAACGAACATATCCAAGAATGGCTTGAACACCCGGTTCATCAAATCCATGAATACTGCTGGGGCGTTGGTCAACCCGAAAGATATCATCCTGAACTCATAGTGCCCATACCGGTCTGAATGCGATCTTTGGGATATCGCCTCTCTAACTCGCACTGATGATAACTGCATCGCAGTCTATCTTGGAGAAACACCTCGCACCCTGCAACTGGTCAAACAAATCATCAATCCTAGGGAGGGGGTATCTGTTCTTGATAGTTACCTTATTCAGCTGCCTATAATCAACACACATACGCAGCGTCCTATCCTTCTTCTTTACAAATAAAACTGGCGCTCCCCAGGGAGAAACACTAGGCCTGATAAAGCCTTTTCCGGAAATCTTTCACCGGTCTTTCAATTCCTCAACTCGGCGGTGCCCGTCTGTATGGTGGAATAGATATAGGTCGAGTGTCTGGCGACGTATCAATGCAAAACTCAATCTCCCTCTCAGGAGGGATACTCGGAAGATCGTCTGGGAATACGTCTGGAAACTCTCTAACAACCAGATCGATCAAGGTGCGGTATCTCGCCTCGATGTCGAATACCCGAACCATATGGTAGATATACCCCTTCCGCACCATCTTTGTCACGACCCGACCTCGGACCCGTGACTGGTGCCTTACCCCGGGCACCCTTGTGATACAACATCAGAGAAAACCAGCGGAAATAAACTTACAACAAGAAACCATATAGAATATAAAGCAGGCTAACCCAAGATGACTACCTTTAAATATAACAAAAACTGAGCAATTACATCCTTAACAACCCAATTTATAACAGGACTACAGACCTCTAAGAATGTGTAACCACTATGACGACAGGGCCGCCATACCCTGAATGTACATAACATCTACAACATCGTGAGAACCGTACTAAAAGTCAAGCCTCCGAGAAGTGGAGCTTCGACACTGAGCAAAGATCCTAAGAATGAGGATCCACCACCTTACCCTACTGCGGCGTGAGCACGGCCAGGAAGGGGTCGACACAATATGTACCAAGTATGTAAAACTGGAAAATACTGTAATAATATCATAGTATAAAATAAGTTGGAGTCATCGATGAAAATCAAATTACATTACACTGTGCCTTACTAACAATGAGAGTAACAAGTATAAACTTTACTGCATAAAAATAGGAGGCTCATGATCGAAACAGGGTCCCTCGCCCGTAGTATCATTAAGCAATCCTACTCCTGAGACTATTTCACCCGCATAGGTCCTGTGGACCCGCATGAGGTCATCCGCCTCGCATGGGACTATTTCACCCGCATGAGGTCATCCGCCTCGCATGGGACTATTTCACCCGTATGAGACTATTTCACCCGCATGGACCTGGTGGGCCCGCATGAGTACAAGCGTCGCACTCGCATCATGGGTAGTAAATCCATGGAATAAGTAGTGAACCATCCTAATGGACGCATACTCGTGGACCCTCCATCGTGTCAGTATGTCCAAAGGAAATAACAAGAATAAGTAGTAAACCATCCTAATGGACGCATACCCGTGGACCATCCATCGTGTCAGTATGTCCAAAGGAAATAACAAGAATAACCCGGGGTCTACCCCGTAAGAATACATAACCTGGCCCAACCGGCTATCATACATAACATAAGCGCTACCGGCTTATCATAACATAAGCAAGTTAAGAAATCCCCTAACTTCTTATTAACATTATCAATATATCCTCTCATTTTAGTTTACTTAAGGCACTAACATGTCATTTAAGAGAAAATTCGGGGATTCAACCCAAGTACCACGTACTTCTAACCTCTTAAGAAATGACTCCTTTTTATATAAAACTTCCAAGATACTAATAACCGTAGTATCAAGTTACGACTACTTTTCAAGACAAGTCACATTTCCTTTTAGAAATATAATAGGCTTCTAAATCAAGTTACTTCATTTCTTTTAGAACCTTAGGCAATTAATGCCTTAAAATCAATTTGCCTTTCATAAATGCAAATCATTTATCCTTACTTATTTTACTTAGAGTAAATCTTTCCTTGTTAACCTTCCATAAAACTAATATAACCAACTTCCCATAAAGTCATTATATTAACGTTATACATTAGTCAAATACATTTCCCTAAATCCAAGAGACTTATACTTTTAAAACGAAACAAGTATCGTATACTTAAACACATCAAGTCCCTTAACTTCGAAAACTTAAAACATACTTAATACTTTTTAAAGAAATGAGTTAATCCCCTTACTCACCAAACTTGGCCATCCTTAAAACAAGTAAGGGATATCAAAGCCTTGTACGTCTACCGTACTACATAAGTGCAACTAGTCATGCTCAAGAGATAG
Source organism: Przewalskia tangutica (assembly GCA_029844215.1). Lineage (NCBI taxonomy): Eukaryota > Viridiplantae > Streptophyta > Magnoliopsida > Solanales > Solanaceae > Przewalskia > Przewalskia tangutica. The sequence continues at coordinate 81,289,974 of CM056725.1, forward strand.
GAAAGTTCCACATACCTCTTCGGGTCAATCCACTTGCAAGTCCAATATACCACGCGTAGTATGTCAACCTATAATGATCATAATACGTCCATTAGCTTCTAGCTTCAACGTAGAACATTCTAATTGAAAAGCTACTAAATTCTACGAAAAATTGGGCAGCACTTCCTTTGTTTCTACATATTTTGCCACCTTTTTCAAGGCCGAATTCAACATCCAAACGCCACTTTTAAGGCCCAACAATCCAATCAATACAAAGGGGATTACACACCTAATCTTGGATGTGTAAAATTCTGCCTCACAATGCATATTAACTAAAGCAATAAGTTAAAGGTAGTATTTTGGCTACAACATGTTCACATACTAACCTTATTCAATCCCTTCAAATCCAAATCATATTTCTTACATGCAATTTATCTAAGAGCAATATTTACAACTACAAGTCCTTTCTTCTTCACATGCAACACAATAAACTAGCAAAAGAGAAAGGATTGTTACCTTAGAGCTTACCCAAATTAATCCAACAATTCACTAGCCTCCTTTCCACAATCACCACCACAAAACTCCTACAAGCTTGCCAACAAGTTTCCTTCTTGCCACCTTTTTCAGATTTTTCTCATACCTTGATTTCCCTTGATTTTCTAGAGAGAAGGGAGAGCTTTTAATTTTTAGAGAAAGGGGAGAGCTTGAAGAATGACCAAGTCTTCAAGACTTGGTCAATAAGTAGGACATGCAAAAATCAGATGGGGGGGAGGACACTTGTCACCCTCCCATGGCCTTTTTTTAAAACAAAACAGTTCTGATTTTCCCCCAGTTTCCGCCAAAAACTCTGCCTCGGCGCCTCGGCGCCGCGGCCCTGCATCCGGCGCCGCGGCTCTGAAACCTCTGCCAATAATCAGAACATCCGGCGTCGCGGCCCTGCTTTCCGGCGCACACGCTGCAACCAGCGAACCCTCGAATATCCGTGGCGCTGGCCAGGGCCCCGATCGCAAATTCCTTTCGCCGACCACAAGACTGAACTTGTAACCTCCATAACTTTCTACTCTAATGTCCTATCGACGAACGGTTGGTTGCGTTGGAAACTAGACTCAACGAACTACGTACTAGGCCTTTGAAACACCTAGGAACTCTCAATGTAACGGGACATAAACCGCCTCAAAGTTGACTAACAACCTGTCCGAAACATTCCGTCAACCCATCATTCTAAAATTTAAAACTTAATTCCTTTCGTACGTCCCCCTAAGCATGACCCAAACTACGGGGTGTAACAATCTTCCTAGCCTTGAGGTAAGAAATAAACCTACCCCTCGGCGACGCAGTATTCCCCTTCCACTCGATAACCGACTCCCCAGGAAACTGGAACCGTACCAATCTCTCTCTACAGTCCACATTGGCATAGCAAGACGCTAGCCAATTCATACCCATAATCACATCAAAGTCCGTCATATCCAACTCTATCAAGTCGGCTAGGGTCTGACGACTGTAAATAGTCACTGGGCAAGCTTTATATACCCGCTCAGCTACCACCGAATCACCTACTGGCGTAGCCACCTCAAAAGGTTTTATGGACTCGGGCTCTATCCCTATTCTACCAGCAATATGAGGAGATATATAGGACAAGGTAGAACCTGGATCTATCAAAGCATATACATCACAACATGAAACCAATAATGTACCGTGGCGACATCCGTGACGCCTCGCGGTCTGACGGTGGACATAGCATAAATGCGGTTCGAGGACCGTGGGCCAGGACCCACCACGACCCCGCGGCGCTGGTCCGTGAACACCACCGCCTCCGGCGCGTAACCACCAAGACGAAGATCCAAAGAATCGACCTGTCGGCTGAACCATAACACTCCCGCCGCCTCTGGTCGGACAATCTCTCTTCAAATGGCCCTGCTGGCTACAAGAGTAACAAGCTCCTGGAGGAACACGACACCCCCCATGATGGTAATCGCCACATCGACCACACCGAGGTATAGGTGGCCTCGTCTGACTGGAACTCTGGTTCCTCTGGGAACCCGAAGCCCTGGAGCCATGTCCTTCCCCTGAATACCTGGACGTCCGGAAGACGGTGAAGGAGCGCTCTGAACCGGCTGAGGTGCAAATCTGGTCTGCTGCTGAGGTCGTCCGCCTCGAAAACTACCAGAGGACCCTGCTATCCTGGCCCTCTTCTGCTGGTATCTATCAATCCGTCGGCCCCTACGTTCCTCACACCCAGTCGTAAGCTGCGTGCGGGCAATGTCCATGCCCGGCTGAAGAGCTACTCCCGTGCAACCCTCTGCTAAGTAATCATCAAGCCCTGTGACATAGCGGTGCACTCTGTCCTCCATATCTGCCACTAAAGCGGGGATGTACTGAGCCAACGAGTCAAACTCTACGTTGTACTCCCGGACCGTCCGCCCGCTCTGTCTCAACGTCAAAAATCTATCGGCCCGAGCTCTCCTCATTTGCGGAGGCAAGAAATGGCTAAGAAACGCCTCTGAGAACTCGTCCCAAACAGCTGGAAGTGCATGCTCCCCCCGGGAAAGTTCCCACGAATCAAACCAGTCAACTGCAGTATCACGCAGCCGATGTGAACCCAATACTACCGACTCTGTCTCCGATGCCTTGATCACTCTCATGATCCGCTGTAACTGTCGGATAAACTCCTGAGGATCATCCTCAGGCCTCGACCCATAGAACTCTGGTGGGTTGCAACTCAAAAAGTCCCGAAGTCTCAAGCTATCAGATCTGGGTGAACTACGGGTACAACCAGAACCGCTGTCTCCCGTCTGTCCTCCTACCTTTCCACGATCCTGGCCAATAACTGGGTCATCTCATTATAGCCCATATCCTCTGCTCCAGGCTATGTAACTGGAGGCTCAGGTACCGCGGTCTCGATGGCCGCCGCTGCTCGAACTCTTTGGGGATCGGCGACGTCGTGGAACTTCGCCGTCAAACATCACCTCGGTAAAGGCCCGGGCTGTGCCCTCGTAACCTCTGCGTCTCTACTAGCGGCTCCTCGGTTGCCTTGCTCCACGGGCGCAGTTGCCTTGCGTGGAGGCATAACTGATACATAAAAATATGTCAGAGGGAGTTCAACCTATAACACAGCTCTATTGCACGATCTTAGAGTGAAAGAATGGAAACCAATCCTAAATATCCTGTAGCCTCCTGATTATAGGTGTGGTGCACAACACACCGATAATCAAGACTCTACTAGATACAGCCTGTAGACACTTTCTGAGGATTAATCGCTCGATACCACTTTTGTCACGACCGACCTCGGCGTGGATCGTGTCTTACCGCACCCGTGATACAACATCGTAGAAAACCGTGATAAACTCATAAACAAGAAACAATATAATATATAACAAAAACTGAACAGTTACATCCTTTACAAACCCAATTTATAACAGGACTACAGGCCTCTAAGAGTTTGTAACAACTATGACGGGACAGGGCCCCGTCATACCCGTGAATGTACATAATATCTACAACATCAGGGAGAATCGTACCAAAAGACAAGCCTCCGGAGAAGTGGAGCTTCTGAAACCTGATCAATGATCCTAAGAATGAGGATCCACCACCTGCTTACCCTTACATGCGGCATGAACGCAACCCCCGAGGAAGGGGGTCAGTACACAATATGTACCAAGTATGTAAAACTGGAAAAATACTGTAATTATATCATAAGTCTAAATAAAGCTGGAGACATGGATGATAATTAAATTACAGTGCACTGTTCCTTACTAACAATGAGAGTAACAAGTATAACTTTACTGCATAAAAATAGGAGGCTCATGATCAAAGTAGGGTCACCCGCCCGTAGTATCATTAAGCAATCCTACTCCTGAGACTATTTCACCCGCATAGGTCCTGTGGACCCGCATGAGGTCATCCGCCTCGCATGGGACTATTTCACCCGCATGGGACTATTTCACCCGCATGGGCCCGGTGGGCCCGCAATAAGTACAAACGCCGCACTCGCATCATGGGTAGCAAATCCATGGAATAAGTAGTAACCCGGGGTCTACCCCGTAAGAATACATAACCTAGCACAACCGGGTATCATACATAAAATAAGCGCTACCGGCATATCATAACATAAGCAAGTTAAGAAATCCCCTAACTTCTTATTAACATTATTAATATATCCTCTCATTTTAGTTTACTTAAGGCACTAACATGTCATTTAAGAGAAAATCCGGGAGTTCAACCCAAGTACCACGTACCTCTAACCTTTTAAGAATGACTCCTTTTTATACAAAACTTCCAAGATACTAATAACCGTAGTATCAAGTTACGACTACTTTTCAAGACAAGTCACATTTCCTTTTAGAAATATAATAGGCTTCTAAATCAAGTGACTTCATTTCTTTTAGAACCTTAGGCAATTAATGCCTTAAAATCAATTTGTCTTTCATAAATGCAAATCATTTATCCTTACTTATTTTACTTAGAGTAAATCTTTCTTTTGTTAACCTTCCATAAAGCTAATATAACCAACTTCCCATAAAGTCGTTATATTAACTTCATACATTAGTCAAATACATTTTCCTATATCCAATGGACTTATACTTTTAAAACGAAACAAGTATCATATACTTAAAACACTTCAAGTCCCTTAACTTTGAAAACTTAGGACATCCTTAATACTTTTAAAGAAATGAGTTAATCCCCTTACTCACCCAACTTGGCCATTCTTAAAACAAATAAGGGATATCAAAGTCTTGTACGTCTACCGTACTACATAAGTGCAACTATTCATGCTCAAGAGATAGGAAAGTTCCACATACCTCTTCGGGTCAATCCACTCGCAAGTACAATATACCGCACGTAGTATGTTAACCTATAATGACCATAATACGTTCATTAGCTTCTAGCTTCAACGTAGAACATTCTAATTGAAAAGTTCCTTATTTTACGGAAAATTGGACAACACTTCCTTTGTTTCTACATACTTTTCCACCTTTTCAAGGTCCGATATCAACTACTAAACGCCACATTTAAGGCCCAACAATTCAGCAATACAAGGGGATTACACGCCTAACTTGGACGTGTAAAATTCTGTCCCACAATACAAAATAAACAATCCAATAAGTTTAAGGTATTATCTTGGCTATAACATGTTCACATATCACCCTTATCCAATCCTTTCAAATCCAAATTGTATTTCCTACATGCAATATATCTAAGAGCAATATTGACAACTACAAGTCCTTTCTTCCACACATGCAACACAATTTACTAGCAAAAAGAGAAAGGATTGTTACCTTAGAGCTTACCCAAATTAGTCCAACAAATTTAACTTGCCTTCTTTCCACAATCACCTCCACAAACCTCCTACAAGCTTGTCAACAAGTTTCCTTCTTGCCACCTTTTTGGATTTTCTCTAGGCCTTGATTTCTTCTTGAATTTCTAGAGAGAAGGGAGAGGGATTTTTAGAGATAAGGAAGAGGAAAATTTTGTAGTGCTAAGAAGGTTTTTGGAAGAATGACCAAGTCTTCAAGACTTTGTCAAATAAATTGCATTTCCACTAACTCAGATGGGAGGGACACTTGTCACCCTCCCATGGCCTTTTAAAAAGAAAATATTTGATTTTTCCCCCAGATTTCGCAAAAATCCCGCCTCGGCGCCGCGGCGCTGAAACCTCCGAGAATTTCAGTACTTTCGGCGTCGCGGCCCTGCATTCCGGCGCCGCGGCACTGCAACTTCAGAGAATTCTCAGCATATTCGGCGCCGCGGCCCTGCATCCGGCGCCACGGCCAGGTGGCCCGACCAAAATGCTTTTACTCGATCAAGACCGAACTTGTAACTTCCATAACTTTCTACTCCGATGTCCTATCGACGAACGGTTTGTTGAGTTGGGAACTAGACTCAACGAACTACATACTAGGCCTTTGAACCACCTACGAACTCCCAATGTAACGGGACATAAACCTCCTCAAAGTTGACTAACAACCCGTCCGAAACATTCCGTCAACCCATCATTCTAAAATTTAAGTCTCAATTCCTTTCGTACGTTCTCAAAAGCATGACCTGAATTACGGGGTGTAACAACGTGTCTCTCTGGTGGTCCTTTACCTTTCTAAAAGAGAAGGGAGGTAGTCGCATCAGTAGAAGGAGCCTCACTCGCTGTCTACTAAATGAGCGTTAGAGCGAGGGGTTGTGTCAGCCTTTTCCATGTATTGCAATTGGCAGATCACAAATGCCCTAAAGGAACTCGCGTCCTTCTCTCGTGACTTCAGGCGCTCAGGTTTGCGTCATTCATCCGGTGCAAATGGGTCACGTCGTCCACAACAGCATGATAAATCCTACCACGGAAGTCAATAAAAAAAGGGAAAATAAGAGATGGATCACTCCCCGGGCAGTCGCTAACCGTTGCGCCTTCCCTTCTGCTTACACCATTTATTTGTGAATGCTCCTCTTTGCTCTTTTTTGCGATACTTCCGCTTCGAGAAAAATTGAATTTGATTAATTCAACTTATAAGACTAGCTGGTTAGATTTAGCAGGCGAGCGGAGTCAAGTCAAGCTAACGCTTCCCTATCCCGATCTAGAAAGGATTTCTACTTTTCTTCTTCTTCACATTCCTATAACGAACTGCTTACCGCGTAAATCCCAAGCGAGTAGAACTATAGCTTTGTTCACAACACAACCTGGACCGCGTCGAGACTGTCTTTCTCAAGCTCTCCTCTCAGAAGGAAAAAGGATTATTCCGATTGTACGAGAGATTGCCCTACCAGCTAACTCCAATATCTTTTTATATTATTCTTACCCTAAGGTCTTTTCAACTCATTCAAATAGGGTTGACGCAGAGATCGCTGAAACTCGTGTTTTAATGCTCGTCGTACTGCTGCATGGCATTCATTGAGGCGTTAGAATAAATGCCCACATACTTCAAATTCATGAAGGAGATACTTGGAAAGAAGAGAAGGTTGGCGAATTATGAGACAGTAGCACTGACAGAGGAGTGCAACGCCATCTTACAAAAGAAATTGCCTCCTAAGTTGAAAGATCCAAGAAGCTTCACCCTAACCTGCACTATTGGCAAAGTAACATGAAATAGGGCACTTTGTGACTTAGGGGCTAGTATCAATCTCATGCATCTGTCTGTGTTCAAGAGATTGGATTTGGGGGAAGCCAAACCAACCACAGTTAATCTGCAGCTGGATGACCGAACCGTGGTGCACCCCAGAGGCATAGTGGAAGATGTGTTTGTCAAGGTGGAAAGTTCTTCCCAACAGACTTCTTCATTCTTGACATGGAGGAAGATGATGAAATACCCATCATTTTTGGGAGACCATTCCTTGCAACGGGTAGAGCCCTAATCGATGTGGAGAAGGGATAATTTAGACTACGGGTTCAGGAAGAAGAGATTGTATTAAAGGTGTTCAAATCCACCATTGAGTCCCAGACCAGCAACAAGTGTTTCGCAGTAAGCACAACTGACACATCAGTTTAGCAAACATATACCAAAACTAGGGAGATCATTCCTACAGCTGTGAACCCACAGGCTAGTTTGAAAGCTGCAACCAAAGTTCATGACATGAAAGCTGATAAACAGGTAAATCTTACTGAACCCAATGATGTGAAAAAGAAAAATAGAGTGAGGAAGAGGAAAATAATTTTTAAGTGGATATGTTGTGGGGTTAATTTACCCCAATGATTTGATAAGGAACCTGCGTCCGGCTACAAGACGTTAAAGACAGTGCTACTTGGGAGGCAACCCAAGGTTTAAATTATGGAATTTAGTTTTGTTAAAACAGTCTCACTTGTGGTATTTTGTGGTGTTGTGATGACAGGTGAAAGTATTGGACATAAAGCACGGAAAAACACGGAAGGAAGAAAATCGATGCAGCGCCGCGGCGCCTAGAAGTAGGATCGCGGCGCCGATAGTCCAGAGGGTCGCAGGAATTTGGGCGTCGCGGCGCCGGGACGGGATTTCAGAATTAAAGCCCTAAATCCCCCAACTCCTCTCCCACACAAACACAAACTCTTCCTCCCTCTAAAAACTTCCGAAAATCCTCTCCCTTTCAGCAAAAATCTTCCACAAACTCCACCAGATTCTCCAAAAATCCCTACAACCACCCCCATTAAAAACCCTCACATCTTTCACCATCACCACTCCTTCACTTGGGTCAAGAGATTTGTGAAGAAAAACTCTTCAAAAAAGGTAATCTTCATCAATTCTCTTGATATTTCTTGGTTAGTGATGAAAGTAGCTTCAAGAATTGGGTAGTGTACGGGCAATTTTGGTATTGTGTGTTGTGTGATTGGGGGTTGCGTAGTGTGTGTTGTGTTGATGTCGATGTTCGGTGTGTGTGGACTGGGTGTAATTATTGGTGTATTGCTGTTGTGTTTGAATTGTGGTTTGTTATTGTTGCGGAGTGGAGTGAAAATTGTTGGGAAACCTCAAAGAAACAAAGGAAACGCTGTGGAAATTTTCCCAACAACCTTCATAATGACTTCAAAGAAATGAACGACCCGAACCCCCTCATTTTCATCAGTCTCAGATCATGATGTGACCGGTTCACCAATAGGGATACAGAGGATAGGTACAACAGGATAAGTGGTAGGGCAGTAATACAAGAGCGATGAATGGACTATCAGGTCGACCCACTCGATGAGGATGATGTTTATGAGCCCATTAGAGCCGCGATTGAAGCCAATGGTTGGGAGAGGTTCATCGATCATGGGGATATTCCACAATAAAATGTCAGCCTTGTGAGAGAATTATACGCCAACTACCCAGAACAAAGCAATGAGAGATGCTTTGTAAGAGGGTGTTATGTACCCGTTAGTGCTGAAGCACTTAATGTTATTTTTGGAACAGCTGATGTTGGGGACCAGGCCACCATCCAAACCATTTCAGAACCTGGTCAAGGAATGTCAACCACATACCATGGCATGTAGCTGCTGAGGTCCTATGCTACCTAGGAGCGCAGTTTCGTTATTCCCGTAGCGAGGGCAGAGGACTTGCCCGGTTCCAATTCAACAGAGTAGCCAAGGCTTGACTATATTTCGTGAGTGTTCGCTTGATTCCGTCAACTCATTTCACCAATGTAGCAGCAGACAGAATTAAGCTCATATTTGGCATCATGAGGGGTCTGACTATTGATATTGGAATGGAGATAGTGCAGAATATTGGGGAAACTAGCAGATTGACTACTACTGACGGTTTGGGCCATGGTTCATTCCTCACTGCATTATGTGCTAGGCACAGAGTCCCAACATTCGCCACAGACAATAAATTGTATCCCTAGTCAGCCCATTTGAGCCTAAAATAGAAATTATTTCTTTGACACCCCATGTCCCCTTGTGTACCATATGCAGTAATTGAAAACAGAGATGAAAAAGAGTGAAAAATAAATACAAAAAGAGAGTGAAAAATTGATGCACCCCAATGAAAAAAATATATATGTAAAAGCTTAAGTTTAGGGGTGCCTATGTGAATGTGCTTCATGTTCTCAAAGAGGAGAATGATATGTATGAACCGAAAAGAATATCAAAAAGAAGAATAAAATGATTGAATGAGAAAAATGCTTATGGTACGTAAATTGAGCCTAAATGCCTAATTCTATGTACCCCTGCCTAAGCCTACATTACAACCCTGAAAAGTCCTGAAGATCTCTAGTATTCATGATTAGTTGAGGATAACAAGTAAACAGACGCATAGAACTTTGAGAAAAATGAAATGAAATTGACATGCATAGGTTATGTTGCTTCCAGTGATTGTGACTGAAATGAATCTGCGAAATATCTGACTTGAAATTCTAGATTGCTAAATTCTTGCTACATATGTTCCTACATATTATCCCAACTGACGTTCATGTGTTTCTAATTAATCCTGTGCAGCTGCGTGATTTGAGTCTTTGAGTCTTTTGTTTTTGTTATTTGTTTCTATTTTCTGCTTTGGTCGAGGGCGAGCAAAGGTTAAGTTTGGGGGTCTTTGTTAAGCGTATTTTGTATACGCTTTTTGTGTCATTTTTAGTTAGTATTTTACTCGTTTTTGTTGTGTTTAGTATAGTATTAGGTTTGTTTTTCTTTCTTTTGAGTCACATCGGTTCAAAATGGCAAAATGACGAAAAGGAACGAAAAATGGACATAAAAGGAGGAATCCGAGGCCAAAAAGGACAGAAATTAAAGATCCGGACGAAAGTCAAACAGCGCCGTGGCGCCAAAATACAGGGCCACGGCGCTAGTCTGCAGGGCCACGGCGCCGGTACGGAAATCGAGAATCCGAAGTTGATTTGGCCAGGGGCAGAAGGGTCCATAGGGCACAAAAATTATAACATACTAAAAGCCCTAGGGATTATTCTATGAAGAGGAGGAGTCATTCTAACACACAACACATCACAAGGCAATGATTGGAAGCTACAATTGGAGACTTTAGTTCGCAGTACTTTTCTTTCTTTTTAATTCAGTTTATGTTTGGAATTGTATTAGTTCTTAGCGTGACTATGGCTAGGAGCTAAACACTTTATTAGGACTTTCCTTTTGAATCGCTTGAAACTCTATTTCATGACTTAATGCATTAGTTGATTTTTTCTTCACTTGATTAAGATTTATTCAATAATTGGTATGAATGTTTGATAGTTAATTGATCACTAATTATCATAATTTATATGATTTCGAATCAAGAACCGAAAGGAGAGATTTGGATATGCTGTAATTGAATAGACATAGGTTAAAATCGCCGACGAAAGTACCCCGATACTTGTGTAGTATTATAGGTTACTGTTCTTAATCCTCCTATGTGATAAATCTTATCATAGAAATATAGAAGGGTTCTGCACTGGGGTTGAGCTCTTATATATCCTAACTGAAATATAAGACAGTCTAGTTAATTGTTATCTTAACGTAGAAGAAAAGGTTATTCTAGTTGCATTAAGGATTGAATAGAGTGGATAGTCGGGGATTTTGGAAGCCCTAATTCCTTCATAATTGATTACAACTTCAATAGTTTAGTTAATTCTTGCAATTATTCTAGTAGTTAAACAAAAACCCAACTCAATTATCGATTGCTAAATAGATAACATAAAATAGATGAACGGTAATTAGAAACCAGTCTCTGAGGACGATATTCGGTCTTATCAGACTATATTACATGTGAACGATACGTACACTTGCGTGAGCACGCAGAAATCGACCAACAATCGGGTCGAACTTGGAGTCCTTCCTTGAGTAGAAGAGAATCTTCTCATAAAATTTGCCTCATAGTCTATCTGGTACTGACTGGGCTCCTACCTTTTCGGTCGGTGGTCCAGTCACATCTGGTTAGTTTATCGTTGCGCATCCCCTTCCACAATCCTTTGAAGTAGGTAGTACGAGAATCAAGTCTTTCAAAAGACACAAGAAAGACACAAGAAGAGTATGAAAAAACTGAAACTGTTTAGGATGTTATTCTGTTCACTTATTACTATGGTGGCGCGCACATCCTCGCAATAAGTAATCGTTCAAACATCCAACTCAAAGAAAGTTTCTAGAATCTTTTAACCTGGCTTTGATACCAACTTGTCACGCCCCGACTTTTCTCAAGTATTTACTTAGGGCGTGATGGCACCTGGATAATTATTACTTTCCAGGAGCACCGCAAATTCTCTTTATTTTGAAATTCAGACGTGTATATTAAATGCGGAAATAGTATCAACATTAAAAGTAAAGAAATCTGTTTATGAATTTAATTAAAACATAACACGAGCTCATACTCGTGCAATTATTGTTTCTACATAGACATAATGACAGTGATTATTCTAAATTTGGAAGGAGACAATGCCACACGGGCATTTCCCGAGATACTGAAATTGAACCTTTCAACTACATACTAAACGTGACAAGTACCAAGTCCGAAGCAATGAATTAGGTACGACAAAGAGGTTGTGGAACGATCGCTAGCCCTGATATGGAGTTTTTCCTCTATCACGCTTTCCTGAAACATGTTAAATAAAGAGTCAACCCTACCATCCGGGCTGAGTGAGAACCTTACCCTGCAATTCAAAGTAACCTCACAATATTCCAAGTGCAATCACATTATAACATAATAAGCATGTTGCAAAAACATATTAGGTTACAACAGCTTTATCATACAAGTATACAACATCTCCTCTACCCTCCTTATAGGAAATTCTTAACTTATCTAACATTTCATTTTATCCCGTATCATACGTTAAGACATTCCCTTGCATTTATACACTTGTTGCATTTACATATTTCTGAACACGTATTCACTTTACATATTTATTTCGGCGTGCAACCCGATCGAATGTATTTACATATTTGTTAACACGTATTCACTTTACATATTTGTTGCGGCGCACAACCCGATCCAATATATTTACGTATTTGTGAACACGTATTCACTTTACGAATTTGTTGCGGCGTGAAACCCGATCTAATGTATTTATATATTTGTGAACACGTATTCACTTTACATATTGGTTGCGGCGCGCAACCCGATCCAATGTATTTATGTATTTGTGAACACGTATTCACTTTACGTATTTGTTGCGGCGTGCAGCCCGATCCAATGTATTTACATATTTATGAACACGTATTCACTTTACGTATTTGTTGCGGTGTGCAACCCGATCCAATGTATTTATATATTTGTGAACACGTATTCACTTTACATATTTGTTGCGGCGCGCAACCCAATCCAATGTATTTACGTATTTGTGAACACGTATTTACTTTACGTATTTGTTGCGGCGTGCAACCCGATCCAATGTATTTACAAATTTGTGAACACGTATTCACTTTACATATTTTTCAAAAGGTCAAATAAATAATATTCTCTTTTTCAACGTTCTGCCTTTATACTTATAATGGTTATAACTCTTTAACCCTAACTTCAATCAAGGTGTTTCTTACGCTGAAACTAAGGTAACACGGATAACTTTCTCTGTACCAAATTTCCTTCGAAAATATTTTGATTAACTAGCACAAATTTATCCGCAAATCAGCCACATGAAATTTGTTTCGCCAGAATTTCTATTAAACATGACCAAATTTTAAAATAGTCATAACTTCTAATCCATAAGCCCGTTTGAGCCCCAAAAAATATCAAAACGATGAGAAAAGAGAGTTATACGTCTCCATGTGAACCATCCACTCAGATTCTGTACCATTTGGTACAGTTTTCCACATCTATGTACTGTCTTCCCGGATTCCGATAGATCCGAGGCAGAAACTTCAAATTACATTAACTCTCAACCCGTAAGTCCGTTATATTCCCTCTTTGGCTCAATCTGACCTTCACATATAGATCTACCATACTTCCAAATTTCACCAAATTCTAACAAGTATAACCTAGTGAAAACAGGTTGTAAAGTTCTGCCTTTCCGAGTTTCATTCAATCCGAGGCAGAAACTTTAAACAGCGATAACTCTCAATACGTAAGTCGGATAGACTCCTGTAAAGTCTCAAAATGTCCACAACGGAGAAATATAGAACTTTTATTTAGAACAAATTTTCATATTCTTCATCTATTTGTACAGTTTTACGTTTTAGCGTCCTGCCCTTCTGGATTTCGATAAATCTGAGGCAGGAACTTTAAACTATGATAACTCCTAAACCGTATGTCCGTTTTATCCCCTATTTGGCTCAAACTGATCATAACGGAGAGGTGTACCACACTTCGAATTTCATTCAATTCTAACAAGTATAATTTATTGAAAACAGTTCATAAAGTTCATGACTCACCTAGTTGTTTAAACAATCACAAGTGCATGATTTCTTTTCAACATTCTTATTCTAACATGTATTGAACTTAGAATAAAGTATTTTATCAGGAATTTCTGAGTGAGAAAACTCACCTTGTAAGCGTGAAAATGATTGTTGTTCGGTTGCTAAAAGTGACCCTTGCTTCCTAGTATTTTTTATTCTTGTTCTTCTTGCTCTCTTGATTTTTTTTTTCCAGATTTGTTTTCTTCTTGTTCACTTGTTTTTTTTTTCTGATTTTCTATCCTTTGTGATAGGTACTTTGTTTGTGTATAAGTAAGGGTGTTTGTATAACCTATGGGAGGTGGAAGACCAAGAGTGGAGGGGAATTAAAGGGGAGGGGAAAACGTGCTATTGAGGGCTGAACTTTGGCCTTTTGGAATTAACAATAAAATAGTCTACATCCTTTACTAAAGTAGACACGTACTGAGGGCTGAACTTTGGCCTTTTAGAATTAATAATAAACTAGTCTATATCCTTTACATTATAGAATTAATAATAAACTAGTCTATATTCTTTACATTAAAGAATTAATAATAAACTAGTCTATATCCCTTACATTATATTAGAGTATACACATACTGTTATTAAATAAGATTTCAATTTGGACCCCATTTAAAAGGACACAACATAGATATAACATATGATTGAAGTTTTGTATACTGATAGTATAATTCGTTCAATTTTTTTTTTAGAAGAATAATTTCTTTTTGAATTATGTTGTTTTCTTGTTATTGTAACAATAATTTGGGACTTCACAACGACATACATATACTTTCAATTGATTATATAAATTCAGTATCCATTTCGCTATATTCAGGCTCTTAACATTTAGACAATTCATCATAAGTAAACAACTTCTTTCGTCATATGAATCAAATTAGGGATTTTCACACTATATAACCATCCACTAAAATAATAGCCGACAAATGTATATATTTTTGTATATTAATATATATAAACACATACAATATACATATTTCATACCTAACTAGTGTATATTTTGTATATATGGCTAGCGATTGTAATTATTTTTGGGGAACGACCAAATGTGTAACTACCCCATCAAATATGCATCAATCTCAAATTAGTTGGGTAAGATATGATTTCTCAATATGGATTTCACTTTATTCAAGCCCTTAGTATTAGTTAATTCATCATGGTGCTCTTTGCCAAAAAAAATAAATTCAAGGGCTTGCAAAGTTGCAATTGCTTATGTTTTGCAAAACTCAGATATGCAGAATTTTTTTCCTGTTACCATTATCGAAATTTCTTAGGTTGATTTCTCTCCGAACATTGAAAACCTAAACTAAATTAAGAAAGAAACTTATGAAAGGAATGTTAAAAAGGGGAAAATTACACTGGGAAAAATATTTACACCATGTAGTCCGTATGTTGAGTTTGTTACCCGATTTAGCCCATATTTTTGTATCAATCACCTTATATACGCTATTATTCACTTTTACATAACGTTGATGCATTATGTATAATATAATATAATATAATATTGTATATTGAGCTATATGGCATAATATTTTATGTTAAAGCTGTATATTTTACAAAAAATCCCTCAAAATCGCGATTATTCCAAAATCCACGAGCAACACAAATTATCCTCAAAGTAGCCAATGCCAATCCAATAGCTGTATCCGCCACATCATCAGTAAGCACATCAGGTGTCTTAGTAACTATAATCCCTCTCTCATTACACTTGTTCAAATCAATCTTATCCAAACCCACACTGTAACTCGATACGATTTCCAAGTTTGGGAATGCGTCTATGAGTTCTGAGTCAGCATCAAAAAATGTGTTACCTACAACGGCTCGGACTGAGTTGCTGTTGTGAGTTAACCACTCGGACATGCAAGCATGGGCGAATTTATGTGTAAAAAATAAATTACGTCAATTTATGGTTACTTAACTAAATTCGGTATATTTCTTATAAATATATGTAATAAGGTTGAGTGTTCGAATTCCTTTTACGTTCTTTTACTTTATTTTATTTTTTTATTTCGTCTCTTTTAATGTAAATAAAAATTTAGCGGTTGAGAGTTTTTTTTTTTTTTTTTTTTTTTTTTTTAGGTAAATGCAAATATTATTACTAATAACGAAAAGGAAGTGGCTGACAATCGTTGAGGTATCTCAAGCCTCAACGTAATGCAAACAAGAAGAGATAGAGGTAGGGGTGGTCACTCAAAGGTGCCACTACAAGAGGATAAAATCATGTAGAACTCTATAAGATGTTGTTTTGATTCAGCAATGATCTCTTCTCACGGCAAGCTTGTGCCTTCAAAGAGAATTGTGTTTCTTGCCCTCCAAATCTCATAAACCATTATGCAAAAAGTAAGCAAAATAGCTTTGGCTCGGATGTCATTCCGCTGTTCTTTCTTAATCCATTTAAGGAGCTTTCAATGATTGTCATCTCTCTTCTAATACCCAACCAATCTTTTATGCTCTTCCAAATCATGTGTGTATAAGGTGCAAAGAAGAGGTGTTCCTTGTTTCATTAGCTTGCCAGAATCCGCAAGATTTATCCTCCAAGTTGAGAAATGATAGAGTATCCTTTGTAGCTAACCGCTTCTCGCAATTTAGCCACATAGTAAAAGAGAATTTGGGAGGAATGAATCCTTTCCAAATTTGTGACATCCAAGGCTTTTTAGCATGAGTGCGCAAGATATCATATACGAGGCTTGAATCAAATATACCGTGTACAACATTTTGTAAGCCAATAGCATCACGATGGCTACCAAAGATAGAAACAAATTTGTCGCGAATCCCACAAATCTTTTTGAATAAAGGGAGTCCCTGTGACGTACCTCATAGTCCCAAATTGTAATATCTCTCAAATAGTGGCTATTGATCCATCGACCCATGAGAATCACTTCGTGTGAGTTTGCCAAATCGTCTGGATAGCAGGCATGATTCCATTCCTTGATGTTCATAGCACCCAAGCCACCTTCTGAGGTGCAAACGATATCCCAAGCAACTCTCGTGGTTTCCATAAGAATTGAATACAAGCAGACCGCACTGTTGATAATAGTGGCGGATAGGAAGTGCCGGAACCAAAAACTCTCAACCCTCGACGATCGACTGATTAGTTCCACTACCAAAGATAAGAGTGGTGTGATGCCCCATTTCTGAATGTAATTCGAAATAAAGACTAGTGAACGGGCAAATTGATCCACCGAGATCAAATTGGGGACAAAGGGATCCCCAAGTATCGCATCGAAAGCTTCCAATGGCGAAACCCACTCGTCAATATCAAGTCCCCGCAAGTGTTGAAATCTCCCATAATCATCCAAGGCTTATCGATGCCAACGCCTGTGAGAAAGGTGATGCCAAAGCATCCTTCTATCCGAGACGCTATAAACCGGGTACACAAACGTGGCAGGAAGGACACTTGTGTTATATTGCAACTTGCCTCGACATGGATATGCCGAGAGTCCATACCAAGCACTTCGCAACAAACCCCGGATGGATCCCAGTAATAGCATTCTACCGCCTCCAATGAATTCCAAATTTGAGCAAAACTTCCACGCTTTGAATCTTTGAGTAGAGAAAGACTGTCCTCGTTGTGATAGCTTAGTTTCCAATAGACAAATCATAGCCGCCATGTCGCTTTTGTGATACTACATACTAGAGCTTGCGTGGCAGCCCTATCCCTTTGTCCGCAAAGACCACTGACATTCCAACAAAGTATTTTCATAAGGAAACAAAGGAGGTTTTATTAAGACTCTCCGCTTAGTCGCCGCTTTCCCACCGCTGCCCATTCTTTTGGACAAAACCTCTTGCCATCCATCATCTTTGTTGCTGGAAGCCATAACTTATGTACCACCAAGCTATGTTCCCCGTTCAAAGTTAACGTTACTTGACACCACCGAGCCTTTTCCGTAGCACCGTTGAATGTAACTTCATCCAACGGCGCGGGTTCATAGGCATCTCGTAATCGAATGTTTTGACTCACCCTCATCCTAACATGTTGTGTACTGCCAATGTGAGAATTAGGCAGAGAGGACTTTTCTAGAGAATCCCGCAAACATGATGGGCCAGAATGACCCAAAACCGGAGGACCCGCGACGTGATACTTCTCCCAAGCTTCCGCACTGCGAGGTGTCAGGTGCACGCTTTCTTCAATGTCCATCAAGTTATCAGCATCTACGGTGTTGAGAAGTTGGTGGACGAGTGGGGAGGGTTGGTTCCACCTGCACTTTGTTGACCTTCAAACGAATAATCATCCTTGTTGCAGGGACCTCGATTGCGTGTATTTGGAGCTTCTTCAATGTTGACATCATCCTCGCCTTCCTACACTTCAAGTGGTTGTGTCCAAAAGCCGCACAATGATAGCAAAAGTCCGGTAATTCATAGTTTACCCTTTGAGTATACTTTCGTTATCGGGAGATTGACGACAAAATCCATTATCGGCTCCTCGCTAACATCCACTTCCACTGTAACTCTTGCATAGTTCATTTTAGACCTTTCCTTAGTATATTGGTCGTGTAAAGAGGTTTTCCTACACGTGAAGCAATCTTACTAAGGCCCGTTGCACTCAAATAGAAAGGGGAATGTCCGAAAGTGACCCAAATAGGAATGTCCATAAACAAATCATCCGTTATAAGAACTCCTTTATTGATAGCCTTGAGCATCATGATTTTCCGTAGACCATATAAGGGCCTCCGTGAAGTACATTAGTGCGCTCTTCCTCCGTCATGAATTTGAACACTGTCCAACCTTTGCCATATGGTATAATACGGCATTTAACTCCCCATCCTTTCACAATCGTATTCAATGCTTCTCTTCCCGAAAGGACCTGAAGCAACATATTAGGCAATAGCCCCAAGTTTCTATGAAAGGAACTTCATCCTCAAGATCTATATTTACTTCCTCCCTTGTTGTTCAATAAATTGTAACTTCATACCTTTTGCCTCAATCCTAGTTCCCGCAAAGACTCCATAGATAAGTCTTTTTAGGAGGAAGGGACCTTTGCCATGGTTTGGGAAGATTGTTGTGAGTTGTGGCCGTGGTAGGGATATGATGTGTTTTAGAAGGTGCATTAGTGTGTAAATCATTGGGAGGTATATCCGAGGTATAGGCAGAGGGAAGGGTAGAAGGAGTGAGCTTGGGCCCGCAATAGAAGAGATGATTTGCGTGCCATTTGGGGTAGGAATTTGTGTTGGTTTTCGAAGGAATAAGGAAGAGGAGATAGAAGTGTGGTGTTGTGAAATTCAGGAAGTAGTGAAGTGGTATTAGATGAGAGAGGGAAGTTTAGGACTCTACCGAATCCGGAAGTGTTAAAGACGAAAGGAGTGTTGTGATTCTTGAGATCGCTCCACTTAGCAAACTAGCTAAAGTAGGAAGGCTTTGGTGACACTTAAAGAAATCGGGTTGTTGACTTGAATCACGAGAAGGCACTTTGAATCCCGCCTCATTCAATGTTGAATTTCTGCTCTTGCTTCATTGATGGTTATGGAGTTCCTAGGCCTCGACAAAGAAATAGCTTTGTTTCTCACAATTGACTGGCTCTTCGTGTAACGCGTGAGTAGTCAATGCCCCTAGATTGTCCTCCGATCCGTATTGGAACCAAGACCATCATAAAGTCCCGAGTTATTAGAGAGTCATCGATACCCGCCACATTCAATGCCGAATTTCGCCTCGTGATTATTGATGGTTGTGGAGTTCCTAGGCCTCGACAAAGAAATAGCTTTGTTTCACAATTAACTCGCTCTTCGTAACGCGAGTAGTCAATGCCCCTAGATTATCCCCGATCCGCCTTGGAACTAAGACCATCATAAAGTACCGAGTTATGAGAGTCGTTGGTACCCGCCTCATAAATGCGCGACGCCTCGACCTCAATCAAAACGTTGAACCCACCATCGACTTAGCTCCTCAGAAACGGGGTAGTTAATGCCCTAGGTTATCCCCCGCCCGCTGGAAATCGCACCATCATTAAGGCCCGTAGTTGGGAGTGTAAACTTGATACCCGCGACATTAAAGTTTGACGCCTCGACTTCAATAATGACGTTAGAAACCTCGGGGCTAGAAACCCTTCGTATTCCACATCCGATCTTGATCCTTGCACAGAGTGCATATTCCTAGTATCATTGTTATCCTCGTGACCCGCCTTAGCCTTCTCGACCCAAGACCCGAATGTACAGAGTAGTCACATCGTTTCCGGCATCAAGTTTGCTCTCTTGACACCCGCGTTGAACTTCGGGGATAAGTACCATCAATGCTTTCAACCGACTTCAATCAAACAAGACATGATTACTTGGACCCATGAACACCGCACGACCCGCCAAGATCCTTTGACCCACGCCCGACCTTGCTCGGACGAGAATGCCATCGTGTTCGCTTCACCAATCGCGATGTCCGCCTAGATTTTAACCCTTTTCCTAAGAAACCCAGAGAATTTCCAGTAGTGTCGAGTACTAATGCCGAGCGATCGTCTAGTTCTTCCAAAATGATCCCTTTACCAACAAATTGGCCCGTGGAATGATCAACCACCATAGTAGCATTAGGGGCGTCAATGGTCTTGCCGGAAATTCTGCCTTCAAACTCACTAATATTCAAGCTTTCAATTTCAATATTTTTGCCCCATTCATGTATCCTTTGTAGCATAGAATCATCTACTACATTTTCTAAAGGAAAGCGCGAGTCTGGAGTAACATGAACCAACACGTATGGTCCGAGATCGCTTAATAAGATTTTCCTCAATTGTTGGACTATCGCCATTCTTTTTTTCTTCTTTGTTCTAGCTTTAGCCGAACCGCTCAACCTCCGAATCATTGCTAACGTGTGTAACGCTTAGACTTTTTCATATTGTGGACAATAACAATCAAACCATAATGAATCAAACGAAAATCTAAGGGGGGAGAAGAAGAGGAAGAAACCTAAGGAGCAACTAAGGGAAACGTTGAGAGCGTTTTCTTAGTGAGAGAAACTTCTCTCTAACTCCTCTTTAGCGGTTGAGAGTTGAACTTAGAATCTCAAGATAAATTTTAAACCCCTTAAATTACTAAGTCAACTTCGTGTGCTTCGGGATTCAAAGTTGATATATATTCATAAAAAATAAAAATATTACCTTACATATATTGTGTAATTTTTGCCAAAAAAGGTTTGGGGTGAACACCCTCCCCACACCCCTTTCCGTAAATCCGCCCCTGATAATACACCATCCCTCATGGATTCGCCTCGACTTGCAAGGAGGTTCCAGAATCTGAAGAGGTTGAAACGGTTGTTGAGTTGTTCTTCTAGGTAGGATGACATATGGTATGTCATTAATACTCCTATTTTCTCCATAGCGTTGTTGGACAGGAATTTGCTTTTTGGGAGTAAAATGTTAAATTTAGGTTTTTACTCAAAGAGGTGATTTGGTTTGTAATCAAGTTTTAATGGATTACGATATGAGGATTAAATATTACCCGAATTGTTTAGTAGATATATTTTTATTGTATAATATACTTTAATTTATTGGATTAAAATTGGAATTAATTAATTTTGTCTTTGTTAAAATTAAAATGTTGGGGCAAGGGTTGCGAAGAAAGGTAAATGTGTCATTTTGCTGATCATGTGATTAGTAATATCAGGGTCGTTATCCTAGCTCGTAGAGATTAGAGTGTGATATAAAAATCATGCTAACAATTGTGGTATATTTAAGAAATATTCTTCCTTGATCTTATTCCTTAAAGATTTACAGAAATGTTTACTTTGCTACAAACTAATTAATTAATCAATTTTAAATAGAAGAGAAATATTATTCTACCTAATATAGGAGATGTATAATTAATTATTGTGGAAATATTCTATTAGTATAAACAATTGCGAAAATGTTTTGCGAGAATCAAGGTTCAATCAAATGCAAGATAAAATAATCAAATGTTTTATTCGAGGCTATTATCATGCATCTTTATAATCAAATGGATCTTTAAAACTTTATGGGGTCATTTGGTCTATTATACAACAACTAAGAAGAAGAACAAGCAACAACAGAACAACAACAGTGCTTTTCTATGAAGCTCCCTTTTCAAGCTAAAGTTTAAATACTTCAAAAGAAACGCGGTGCTCAAAACGGATATCTGGTGTAATTCCTACCAATATACTGTATAAACAATAAAATCCAAATCAAAAAGTGATCTAGAAATGGTAACAACGAGTCAATTGCCTATAGATTTGAATTTCATGTTGAGTCAAAGGCCGAATTGCTTCGGATATGAGGGAAGGAATAGACTGGGAATCTATACCGCTCTTTCGAGTAGAGCAGCTGATTCTTGTTCATTTAGGAGGAAGAGAGGAACCAACGACTCTAAGGTAGTTGAAGAAGCATGATCAGTTGTTCATTTCAAAGGTGAAAATTTTGAGTTGTCGGTTCAACTGGACTAAGAATCACTCGATTTCGGAAAGAAAAAAGAGATATCATTTTTCAAGAATCTACATGGATACTCAGGAGACAATGCACTCTTACATAAAGGGAACCAAAATTTACATCAACATATAGCCTCCAGACGCCCATGACAAGCAAATCTTAGTTACTCCACATTACTAAATTAAACCACTGGAGTTAACAGTGGTTTGTTCTGAAAGTAAGCTTCTAAGTTGCCAATGACAATGTCGGCCATCTCCTTGCGTGTTTCCTCTGTGCCACTTGCTACATGAGGCAACAAGACCACATTCTCAAGGCCAAACAGCTTGTCAGGTACTTCGGGTTCGTTCTCAAACACATCAAGCCCAGCGCCCCCTAATCGACCATCCAGAAGAGCAGATACCATCTCTTTTTCATCAACATGAGGACCCCTTCCAATATTGATAAGAATCCCCTTTGCACCTAATGCATCAATGACGTCGCGGTTGACAATGTAACGAGTCTCGGGAGTTAGTGCACACGCGACGACCAGGATCCCACAGTTGGTAGCCAACTCAACTACAGTTGGATAGTACTTGTAATTTGTATTTGGCTTTTCTGATCGTGCGTAGTAACTGATTGGACAGCCGAAAGCTTCTGCTCTCTTTGCAATTGCTAAGCCAATCCTGCCTAATCCTATGATACCAACTGTTTTGCCACTAAACTGTAAAACAGAGAAAAACTCAATAGTCCAAAAAATTACGTTGCATTTGTTCATTTGATTGTTATATTATGATAGAATATTGTCGCAGACAAAGGTTCCATCAGATTTTACGACATCCAGAAACAGCTAGTTTTGACTCCAGTTCCAACATAACAACTTACAACTGAAAGAAGGTCACAGCGCACATTTAACAGATTGATACAATGTCTCGCCAATGGAACATTTAGCTGCTTAAATTTCATTATGCTATAGTGCCTCAATAGCTGAGTTATACTACACTTAATGATATGGGCAAAAAGTACAATAGGGAAACTATATATACTATAGTGTTCTAGAACAAATATGAGTAGTTCAAGATTCACGAGGCACATGTACTACATTGGATAACTTAGCAATATAAATATTTTTGCCAAGAGATAATGAAATATATAGGTGTATCACCAAAGGATCAAAGACTAGGAAGTTGATATAAATGATAAGTAAAAAGTACTCTTACCAAGAAAACTGGAAAACTTATTCCAAAGATACTACAACAAAACATGACAATGCATCTTGTATTTGCTTGGACGTCCTTTATTTTATTCACAAGAATACAGTGCCACTACAAGATCTATGCCCGACGATCACTATTGGTTACTTCATCAACATTTATTAACGTCAAAGAGATCATCGCTTTGTCTATGTTTTCAAGTCGTCCATTTGGTATGGATTCAATGTAATCTCTCACAGGGATGCAGGTGGTCCTGCTTATGCTCTTTCTTTTTGGTCCAGGCCAGGCACTCTATTTGTCTTTTGGTCTTGATCTAAGAACTGGTCTAACTTTCTTACTAAAAAAGCTCCAGGGACCTTTCTTTTTGAGTTATTGGCTACCAGTCTTACTTCTCTTGGTGAGGTCTAAAGATCTAAGGGGAAGACCTTTTCTTACTCTTCAACTCCCGGTAGTTTCTTCATTTTTTTTTATCGAAGCAACTTTCATTCTCATACTGAAAAGGATATCTTAACATATTTAGAGCTTGTAACCTTACTTGATGCCCAGTCTGTTGCATTTACGTTAACAGGAGTACTAAGATAACCTCCTCAAAAGAAGGAAAAAAAACAGAACGAAACAAAGAAATTGATATATATGAGCCAGCAACCATAAATTACTATTCTGTAACTAAGCCAAGTAATACATTTTTAATTTTTCTTCTTTAAAAACTTAAATGTCCAATCCTTTTCATTTCAACAAGTTAAGAGCCCTCAAGAATTTAATCCTCTGTTGCTCCTTTATGCCTAAGTTTAAGGAGACCATGTAAGAAAGACAAGCGAAAGAGATGCTCCATTTGTTTAAATATAATCTTTCCATTTTGAACGATCTAAATTATTTGATATCCTTCTACTAA
Organism: Przewalskia tangutica; assembly: GCA_029844215.1. NCBI lineage: Eukaryota > Viridiplantae > Streptophyta > Magnoliopsida > Solanales > Solanaceae > Przewalskia > Przewalskia tangutica. Next base: position 81,314,117 of record CM056725.1, read on the forward strand.
TAATATTATTAAACTTATAATTTTAGCAATTTTCAAGAATTCAAACCATTTTACTATCCAAATTTTAAATGTTGACGAACGCCATTTTTGTCAAAATAACTTATCATCCGTTGCTTAAACATCTTTTTCCACTCATCAATTGTATTAACGAATAAATCTTAAACTTTGTATTCAATATCGTCATATAAAATGGAACAGAAGGAATACAAACCTTAGAAGTCAACTCGTAGTCACCAGCCTTCCACAACCCCTTCCTAACATAGCGATCACACTCACAAATCCTCCTAAGCACAGCCAGCATTAATCCAATAGCAAGATCAGCAACATCATCAGTCAACACATCAGGTGTATTAGTCACTCTAATACCTTTCTCTTTACACTTGTTCAAATCAATCTTATCTAAACCAACGCTGAAACTGGCCACAATTTCTAGCTCAGGCAGCGCCTCGATAAGTTCTGCATCAGCACCAGCAGTAGCGTTTCCCACCAAAGCGCGTATTGAATGCGCGTAGTCGAACATGAATTGTTTCTTGTCGGAGAAGTTCCAGTAACAGAAGAGGGTGAATCGTTTTTCGAGTTGTTGTTCTAAGTATGTTGACATTGGACATACCATTAGTACTCCTATAGTTTCCATTTTCTTGTTAGTGTCAGATTGATTGGGAAGACTGCTAACTAGTACTTAGTACTATATTCTTTTAACTTATCATTTTAATGATTGGTTTACAGTTTTCCAGTTATTATTTGAGTGACTTCTCCTTAGAATAATTTCGTGGTTCTCATTGGTTATGTTATTTCCTGTACCACGTGTACAGGGACACAGCCTTCTATCCAAAAATTATACTCCCTCATGATTAAAAAGAGGGTTGATTTAGTCATTTACACAATTCTTAAGAAAATATTAATTTTTAGGTAAAAATAGATAATTTGATTAAAATGACTCTAATTAAATAGATATTATGATTTAGTCACCTACCACTTAATAAGCACAAATCTGAAAAATTATTGTTAACTCTGTACACTCTTTTTTACTCAAAAAATAAAAGTTAAGTGGACACTCTTTTTTATCCGAATGGAATACTAAGATGCAAATAGAATAAAATATATTTTTGATTCTATATAAACATTTCAACCTCCTTGACATAAAAAAAATATTTGTGTAGCAATAAAGAAGGTTTAAAAATTATTTTAGGTTAAATTCCGAATTTATATATTTTGAATCCATTAAAAAAACTGACTCCGCAAATGTACGTGTACAATCATGTTAATTATTGCACTTTTCTGTTAAATTTTGGGTCTTTGAAACAAAAAAACATCAAAATTTTCGTTGATCTATTCAAATTTTTAATGAAGTTGATTGGAAAAATACGAATTTCTCTATATCAATATTATTAATAATGAATTTATTAGTCTTTCCAATTTTTAATTAATGAAATATAAAAATCAATAGAGATTTTAAAATTAACAAGTACAGAAAAATAATTATTTACATACTTTTGTTTTTAATAGCTAAATGAGATCTAAACATCAAATGACAGTATACATACATAATAATACCTCACTAATAGCAGACATCAAATTTCCGGATAAACGCTTCATTATAGAGAGTTTTGACTGCAATACTCCATCCGTCCTAATTTATATGACATTTTTTCATTTTTAGTCAGTCACAAACAAAATGATACTTTTATATATTTAGTAACAATTCAACTTTAAAAATAAAATATTTTTTAGTCACACAATTTTTATGAGTTATTTTAGATCATGAATTTCAAAAATATTTTTTAAACTTTTATGTCAAATCAAATATTTTCATATAAAATGGAATGGAGGGAGTACATTATATTTAGGTCATATTCAGTGAAATTTTATTGTCAGGATAAGTTTGTACCTACTACCTACTATGGCTTTCAACCCGTTACTTTGCAATCAATGATGTTTGTTTTTATGTTCGGTTACCAAATACACCAAATCCGATCACTTAAGAACTTCGATTTTATTTGGAGTCCCGAATTTAAATGACTCAAAAAGTGAGTTATTGAAGTAAAATATTCCAATAAAAACGTGTTATATATGTATCTTTTGCACGAAAATTCTTGTGTAATAGGATTTAACCGTAATGGTTCAGTTAAGTCTTATTGTGGAGAAATTTCATAAAAGATGTTTGAAAAACTGACCCATCAACTTCTCCCCCACCATCAGTCCCACTTAATATTTTAAGGAATTCTTCATTAACAGCCAAAAACAAGAGGTCCCATCACCTAAAATTGTCATTTTCGCGTTAAATTTCAACCCGAAAAGTCACGGTATATTCAAGTCAAGGAACAAGTTTTAAAGCTTGGATTTCGGAATAAAGTACCGTAGAACTCGATTTCTAAACTCAAAAACAACATTTATTCTAGGTATTTTACTATGAATTTTCCAATTATATTGTTAAATATATTATAATCCTAAGCATGATTAATGTTTCATAGTCTTGAATTTAAAAAAAAAAAAAGTGTTTCCGCGGGTTGTCCGTGCACTGCCCAACCCATTTTTTCAATTCTTTTTATTTTTTTATTTGTTAATTATTTGATTAGAAAAATATATTAAACTCCTAATTGTTAATATTGTTAATTGTTTGATTATAAAATATACTAATCTCCTAATAATATTTTTATTTGTTAATTATCTAATTGTTCATTTATTTATTTGTAAAATTATTTAATCCATGTTAGTTATTAATGTGCTAATTAGTTATCTAATTTTATGTGTTCATTTTTAGTTAATTATAAATTAGTTACTTAATAGTCTGTCATTTCTTGTCACGACCCGACCTCGGGCCCGTGACTGGTGCCTTACCCCGGGCACAGTGATACAACATCAGAGAAAAACCAGCGGAAATAAAAACTCAAAGACATGAAACGATAAAATATAAGAAAACAGGCTAACCAAAACGGTCACCTTTCTGCATATATATATAAATGATTAAACCTGAACAGTTACATCCTTTTTACAAACCCTGCCCACAACAGTACTACAAACCTCTAAGTGTTTTTATAATAACTATGACGGGACAGGGCCCCGCCATACCCCTGAATGTACAAGAACCTACAAACTCAGGGAAACATACCAAAAGATAAGCCTCCGGAGAAACGGAGCTTCCCAAATGCTGAACTGTGATCCTATGAGCGAGGATCAACAACCGCAGCATTTCTACCTGCACAGATTTAACGCACTTCTCAAGGAGGTCAATACAACAGTACCAAGTATGTGAAATCGAAAATATCAGAAATGAAACCATAACAGTCTATATAAAACAGGAGACATGTATGATAACCAAACTACAGTTCACAATATATATTAGCTGTCACGACCCGAATCCGGGCCCGTGACTGGTGCCTTACCCCGAGCACCCAAGTAGACATACATCAGAGTAATCAGCGGAACATAAAACAAGACATGAAATAATATGAAGTGTAAAACAGTTATCTGAGAAAAGTTTCCTTTCGGCATATATATAAAAACATGAATCCGAATAGCATATCCTTTACAAACTCGCCACAACAAGACATGCACTTCTAAGATTTTTATAAAGAACTATGACGGACGGGGCCACGCCATACCCCGAATGTACAAGAACCTACAACTCAGTGGAAAACATACCAAAAGATAAGCCTCCGAGAAACGGAGCTTCCTAATACGCGAATCGTGATCCTATGAGCGAGGATCAACGATCGTGTACCACTACCGCAGATGAACGCACTTCAAGGAGGTCAAGACAACAGTACCAAGTATGTGAAACCGAAAAATACTGTAAGTGAAATCATAACAGTCTATATAAAACAGGAGACATGTATGATGACCAAACTACAGTTCACAATATAATCTAGCAGACATATCAAGTTAGGGACTCACGCCCGTAAAATCATCACTCAAATATAACCCGGGAATTTAACTCAAGAACGGCCGCACGCCCGGCATATTACTCCTGCATAAGCATGGACATGGAACCATCCTAATGGAAGCATACCCGGGCCACCCATCGTGTCGAACGCCCAAAGGAAATAACAAGATAACAATCATAATGGAAGATACTCGTGGCCACCCATCGTCGGTATGTCCAAAGCAAATAACAAGATAACACTTAATGGAAGCATACCCGGCCACCCATCGTGTCGGTATGTCCAAAAGGAAATAACAAAATAACAACCAAAGTGGAAGATACTCGTGGGCCACCCATCGTGTCGATATGTCCAAAGCAAATAACAAGATAACACTCCTAATGGAAGATACCCGGCCACCCATCGTGTCGGTATGTCCAAAATGAAATAACAAAATAACAATCAAAGTGGAAGCATACTGCTGGCCACCCATCGTCGTGATGTCCAAAAACAAACAACAAGATCACACTCCTAATGAAGATACCCGTGGCCACCCATCGTGTCGGTATGTCCATCAATCAATCGCATACCGCCTCCAACGAGATGCGGTACGTAAATACAACACTTGCACAACAAAGGATATCACCACAAGCATAGGCAAGTTCAACATACTCATAGACTCTTTATTTTATTACAACAAATCCGGGTTTTAACCCCAAAGTACTACATACATTAATCCTTTCAAAAAGACCTCCTTTTTACGAAAAACAACTCGATACTAATATCCGTAGTACCAAATACGTTCATGTTTTAAAATCAAGTACTTTACACTGTTTTAAACCAAGTGGCTTACACTTTTAGAACAACGTCAAGTAACAACATTCTTTTCCAAAAGTTCAAGTTTGCCTAATTTCAGATACTCAAGTCTTTTAGTTTCGAAAGATTTCATAGATTATAGTCTTAATCAAATAACGTACTTTCTTTTAAAACAATAAGCCTTATGTGTGAGTAGGTTATTCTTGTTTATAACAATCTTATAAAAGCAGTCATGATCTAGGAAATGTAATACAATTTTGTCTTATCTTAGCTTCTATGCAGATGGAGGTTTCTACTGGTTTTAATATAATTACTTTATTAGTCAAAACATTTCCCTTTATTAACGCTGCAGTGGTTCGTTCGATACTTATTCTGATTTTCGAAATCAGTAAAACATTATTCCTTTTAAAAAACCAAGTACTCATTACTCACGAATGAGGTTTCACACTTTTTAACAAAATTCATATTAATATAATCAAGTCAAGTCTCTTATCTTTTAAGATCAAGTCTCTTAACTTCTAAAATCAATAAACCATTCTTTTTATCACTCTTAAGTCGTTATACATAACTTCCCATAAAGCTAGTATAATTCTTAAGCTTTCAAAACCCAGTATTACTCTTCTTTCAAAAACGATTCTTAATTCTTTTGAAATACTTCAAGATTCTTATTATTTAAAACTCAAGTCAAAAGACATCGGAGTAAAACCACGTTCAGTTAACACACGTACGTCTACCGTACTATATATATTCTTTTAAATTATCATGCTCAAGAGGATAGGAAGAATCACATACCTCGCGACGATTATCGACTATTAGCAAAACGCTCCACGGCTATAACCCGGCTAGCCTTGTCCACCTTTCAAGTATAACATGCTACTCGCAGAACTTTCAACCTATTAAAGGCATATACGTCTATCAACGTCTAGACTACTCTGTAGAATATTCTAAGCAGAAGGTTCTCTATTCTACGGAAAATCGGACAACACTTCCCTACCCGTTAAACTACACAAGTCTCATCAGAATACAAATTCTATGTAATCTGATTCAATCTTCTTCTTTAATATTCTTCCGATGTGATTTGATTCAATTCTTTTCTCAGAATATCCTTCTATTACAGTTCAATTCTCTTCTATACTACTACAGTATGTAATTTCCAATTACAATATAAGGACAAGAGTATTTACCTCGATAAGCCCAAAATTATCCAAGTATAAATGTCGATCCTGAGCAAGGTTTAGCTCCTAATCTGAACGCTCCAATCCGCTCCAAGAAACCCTTAGAAGTTTCTACACAACTTCTACTTACAACTTCAACCAACAATGAAGTTTCTCCTAGGGTTTCGTTTAGTGGCTAAAGGAAGTATAGTAGTATTTTCCGGACTCTAAGTATAGAGGTAACTTTGGAAATACTACAAGGGATTGGCTAAGGTATTTTGGGGATAGTAACAATACTTGGAGAGTATTTCTACCAAGAGGGGGGTATGTTTGGACGAGAGCAATTTCCAAGGGAAGGGGGGGTGTGTCTCGGCTAGGACACTACAAAGGGGGAGGGGGTGGTTTCGGCCAAGGCCTTCTCAAGGGGGAGGGGGAGGCTTGGGCGAGAACTACACAAAGGGAGGGAGGGATTTTTAGACTTGGAAAGTTGATTTGTGGATGAAGAATTCATCAACTCAAGGGGGGTATTTATAGGGCTTTCAAGGGCCAAGATGAAGCCAAGTGGTAGGCAAGTGTATGGTGGAGATTTGCACAAGTGCACCCTAACCTACTCCACAAATCCCTCACAAACATTGACCCAAGTTTTAGGCAACAAAACAAGCCACAAAATCTTGCCAAGAAAACGCCCCACTTTCGGCCACCAATCGCCCACTCGGCGTGACAAGTGTCGCCCTCTCGTTGGTCCAAAATATTCAATCTCTCGGAAAAATCCGCAAAAATTATAAATGACATAGACGTAGTTTTCCCTTCGCAAAGTTCAGAAAATCTTTCGTCGAAAAACAATTCGTTTCGTGGGTTGTGCACAAATTTCCGTCCTATGCCTAACTTAAGGCTTAGACTTTTGTACGTACGCCCTCACGTACATACTCAGGAAATACGGGGTATAACATTAGCAGTCATGTCAAGTCAGGGACTCACGCTCGTAAAGTCATCACTCAAATATAACCCGGGAATTTAACCCGCACAACGGCCGCATGCCCCGACATCTTACATCGGTATAAGCATGGCCATGGAACCATCCTAATGGAAGCATACCCGTGGGCCACCCATCGTGTCAGTATGTCCAAAGGAAATAACAAGATAACAATCATAATGGAAGCATACTCGTGGGCCACCCATCGTGTCAGTATGTCCAAAGCAAATAACAAGATAACACTCCTAATGGAAGCATACCCGTGGGCCACCCATCGTGTCAGTATGTCCAAAAGGAAATAACAAGATAACAATCATAATGGAAGCATACTCGTGGGCCACCCATCGTGTCAGTATGTCCAAAGCAAATAACAAGATAACACTCCTAATGGAAGCATACCCTGGGCCACCCATCGTGGTCGGTATGTCCAAAAGGAAATAACAAGATAACAATCATAATGGAAGATACTCGTGCCACCCATCGTGTCGGATGTCCAAAGCAAATAACAAGATAACACTCCTAATGGAAGCATACCCGGCCACCCATCGTGTCGGTATGTCCAAAAGGATCGATATAGTGGAAGCATACCCGCTGGCCACCCATCGTGTCGGTATGTCCATCAATCAACTGATAGCCTACTCCAACGAGACGCCAGAGCACAGAAATACAACACTTGCACAACAAAGGCTATCACCACAAGCATAGGCAAGTTCAACATACTTTTAGACATTCATTTTGACCACAAATCCGGGTTTTAACCCCAAGGTACTACGTACTTTAACTCTTTAAAAGATCTATTTCTTTCACAAAAAGTCATACGATACCCGTAGTATCAAAATAGAGTAACTATCTTTTTAAGTAAACCAAAACAATTTCCATATCTTCTTTTCGAATAAACCAACTTAAGACAAAACCATGACTTCCTTTTTAAACCATTTTAAGACAAAACCATGCATTTCTTTAAAACCAAAACACTTTAATTTCCTCAAGTCTCTTTTCTTTTAGAAAACAAGTTCCTTACTTTGGAATTTAAGAAAAATCAATACTTGTTATTAATGATCTTATTAAAGCAACCATGATCTAGGAAATGTAATACAATTTTGTCTTATCTTAGCTTCTATGCAGATGGAGGTTTCTACTGGTTTTAATATAATTAATTATTTGTCAATACATTTTCTTTTATTAACGCTGCAGTGGTTTGTTCGATACTTATTCTCATTTCCGAAATCAATACAACTTATTCCTTTTTTAAAACCCAATTATCCATTTCTCATAAATGCGGTTTCACAACCTTTTTACACAAACCAAGTCCTTAATATTTCACATCAAGTCATTTATAAGTCAAGTCTCTTATCTTTTAAAAATCACAGACCATTTTTTTACCTACATAAAGTTGTTATAACAAACTTCCCATAAAGCCGTTATAACACTTTATGTTTTAAACCAATCAAACTCGTTTAGCACACGTACGTCTACCGTACTACATACTTCATAACAATCATGCTAGAAAAGATAGGAAGAGGTTCACATACCTCGCGACGATTATCGACAATTAGCAAAACGCTCCAAAGTACTATAACCCTGCTAGCCTTTTCCACCCTTCAAGTAGAATACGCTACTCGTAGTACTTCAACCTATAAAGGCCACAAAACGTCTATCAAAGTATCACTTCAAGTCAAATTAAACCCAAAATTCGACAAGCCCAATTTTACGCAACCTTTGTCTCCAAGACAATGAAATGAACCATGCTTGACCCTTGAACGGCTACGCGTGCTTGCCCAAAACTTCTCTCTTGTTGATCTGTCACCTACTTCCACGTGTTAATGGTTAATACGACCACCTGGCCTTTCTGAATTCTATGCAATACCTAAATACGCTTATTAAATTAAAAATGAACTCTGTTGTTTCCCTTAATTTGATCATATTATATCTCAATCTTTTTGTGAGCATGTCATTACTTTATGTAAGTATCGATTTTATTCTTTCACATTAATGCACGTAAATTAATTCATAATATAAATATGCAGTCATGTGTTCAATATTAAAATAATAAACATGTATGGAAAATAGTTTCTAAAATATTTTTCTACATGAATTAGGATTCACATCAAAGTATCACTTCAAGTCAAATTAAACCCAAAATTCGACAAGCCCAATTTTACGCAACCTTTGTCTCCACGACAATGAAATGAACCATGCTTGACCATTGAACGGCTACGCGTGCTTGCCCAAAACTTCTCTCTTGCTGATCTGTCACCTACTTCCACGTGTTAATGGTTAATACAACCACCTGGCCTTTCTGAATTCTATGCAATACCTAAATACGCTTATTAAATTAAAAATGAACTCTGTTGTTTCCCTTAATTTGATCATATTATATCTCAATCTTTTTGTGAGCATGTCATTACTTTATGTAAGTATCGATTTTATTCTTTCACATTAATGCACGTAAATTAATTCATAATATAAATATGCGAATATGTGTTCAATATTAAAATAATAAACATGTATGGAAAATTGTTTCGAAAATATTTTTCTACTTGAATTAGGATTCACATCAAAGTATCACTTGATAAATTAAGCCCAAAATTCGACAAGCCCAATTTTACGCAACCTTTGTCTCCTAGACAATGAAATGAACCATGCTTGACCCTTGATCGGCTACACGTGCTTTCCCAGAACTTCTCTCTTGCTGATCTGTCACCTACTTCCACGTGTTAATGGTAAATACGATTACCTGCCCTTTCTGAATTCAATGTAATACCTAAATACGCTTATTAAATTAAAAATGAACTCTGTTGCTTCCCTTAATTTGATCATATTCTATCTCAATCTTTTTTTGAGGATGTCATTACTTTAAGTAAGTATCGATTTTATTCTTTCACATTAAAGCACACAAATTAATTCATAATATAAATATGCAGTCATGTGTTCAATATTAAATAATAAACATGTATGGAAAATAGTTTCTAAAATATTTTTCTACATGAATTAGGATTCACATCAAAGTATCACTTCAAGTCAAATTAAGCCCAAAATTCGACAAGCCCAATTTTACGCAACAGTTGTCTCCAAGACAATGAAATGAACCATGCTTGACCCTTGATCGACTACGCGTGCTTGACCAGAACTTCTCTCTTGCTGATCTGTCACCTACTTCCACGTGTTAATGGTAAATACGACCACCTAGCCTTTCTGAATTCTATGCAATACCTAAATACGCTTATTAAATTAAAAATGAACTCTGTTGCTTCCCTTAATTTGATCATATTCAATCTCAATCTTTTTGTGAGCATGTCATTACTTTATGTAAGTATCGATTTTATTCTTTCACATTAATGCACACAAATTAATTCATAATATAAATATGCAGTCATGTGTTCAATATTAAATAATAAACATGTATGGAAAATAGTTTCTAAAATATTTTTCTACATGAATTAGGATTCACATCAAAGTATCACTTCAAGTAAAATTAAGCCCAAAATTCGACAAGCCCAATTTTACGCAACATTTGTCTCCAAGACAATGAAATGAACCATGCTTGACCCTTGATCGGCTACGCGTGCTTGACCAGAACTTCTCTCTTGCTGATCTGTCACCTACTTCCACGTGTTAATGGTAAATACGACCACCTGGCCTTTCTGAATTCTATGCAATACCTAAATACGCTTATTAAATTAAAATGAACTCTGTTGCTTCCCTTAATTTGATCATATTCAATCTCAATTTTTTTCTGAGCATGTCATTACTTTATGTAAGTATCAATTTTATTCTTTCACATTAATGCACGTAATTAATTCATAATTTAAATATGCATTCATGTGTTCAATATTAAAATAATAAACATGTATGGAAAATAGTTTCTAAAATATTTTTCTACTTGAATTAGGATTCACATCAAAGTATCACTTCAAGTCAAATTAAGCCCAAAATTCGACAAGCCCAATTTTACGCAACCTTTGTCTCCTAGACAATGAAATGAACCATGCTTGACCCTTGATCGGCTACGCGTGCTTGCCCAGAACTTCTCTCTTGCTGATCTGTCACCTACTTCCACGTGTTAATGGTAAATACGATCACCTGCCCTTTCTGAATTCTATGTAATACCTAAATACGCTTATTAAATTAAAAATAAACTCTGTTGCTTCCCTTAATTTGATCATATTCTATCTCAATATTTTTGTGAGCATGTCATTACTTTATGTAAGTATCGATTTTATTCTTTCACATTAATGCACGTAATTAATTCATAATATAAATATGCAGTCATGTGTTCAATATTAAAATAATAAACATGTATGGAAAATAGTTTCTAAAATATTTTTCTACTTGAATTAGGATTCACATCAAAGTATCACTTCAGTCAAATTAAGCCCAAAATTCGACAAGCCCAATTTTACGCAACATTTGTCTCCAAGACAATGAAATGAACCATGCTTGACCCTTGATCGGCTACGCGTGCTTGACCAGAACTTCTCTGGCGATCCATCACCTACTTCCACGTGTTAATGGTAAATCGACCACCGCCTTTCTGAATTCTATGCAATACCTAAATACGCTTATTAAATTAAAAATGAACTCTGTTGCTTCCCTTAATTTGATCATATTCTATCTCAATCTTTTTGTGAGCATGTCATTACTTTATGTAAGTATCGATTTTATTCTTTCACATTAATGCACGTAAATTAATTCATAATATAAATATGCAGTCATGTGTTCAATATTAAAATAATAAACAAGTATGGAAAATAGTTTCTAAAATATTTTTCTACATGAATTAGGATTCACATCAAAGTATCACTTCAAGTCAAATTAAGCCCAAAATTCGACAAGCCCGATTTTAAGCAACCTTTGTCTCCAAGACAATGAAATGAACCATGCTTGACCCTTGAACGGCTACGCGTGCTTGCCCAGAACTTCTCTCTTGCTGATCTGTCACCTACTTCCATGTGTTAATGGTAAATACGACCACCTGGCCTTTCTGAATTCTATGCAATACCTAAATACACTTATTAAATTAAAAATGAACTCTGTTGTTTCCCTTAATATGATCATATTCTATCTCAATCTTTTTGTGAGCATGTCATTGCTTTATGTAAGTATCGATTTTATTCTTTCACATTAATGCACGTAAATTAATTCATAATATAAATATGCAGTCATGTGTTCAATATTAAAATAATAAAGATGTATGGAAAATAGTTTCTAAAATATTTTTCTACTTGAATTAGGATTCACATCAAAGTATCACTTCAAGTCAAATTAAGCCCAAAATTCGACAAGCCCAATTTTACGCAACCTTTGTCTCCTAGACAATGAAATGAACCATGCTTGACCCTTGATCGGCTACACGTGCTTGCCAGAACTTCTCTCTTGCTGATTTGTCACCTACTTCCACGTGTTAATGGTAAACACGATTACCTGCCCTTTCTGAATTCAATGTAATACCTAAATACGCATATTAAATTAAAAATGAACTCTGTCGATTCCCTTAATTTGATCATATTCTATCTCAATCTTTTTTTGAGGATGTCATTACTTTATGTAAGTATCGATTTTATTCTTTCACATTAATGCACATAAATTAATTCATAATATAAATATGCAGTCATGTGTTCAATATTAAATAATAAACATGTATGGAAAATAGTTTCTAAAATATTTTTCTACATGAATTAGGATTCACATCAAAGTATCAGTTCAAGTCAAATTAAGCCCAAAATTCGACAAGCCCAATTTTACGCAACATTTATCTCCAAGACAATGAAATGAACCATGCTAGATCGTTGATCGACTACGCGTGCTTGCCCAGAACTTCTCTCTTGCTGACTTGTCACCTACTTCCACGTGTTAATGGAAAATACGACCACCTGGCCTTTCTGAATTCTATGCAATACCTAAATACGCTTATTAAATTAAAAATAAACTCTGTTGCTTCCCTTAATTTGATCATATTCTATCTCAATCTTTTTGTGAGCATGTCATTACTTTATATAAGTATCGATTTTATTCTTTCACATTAATGCACGTAATTAATTCATAATATAAAAATGCAGTCATGTGTTCAATATTAAAATAATAAACATGTATGGAAAATAGTTTCTAAAATATTTTTCTACTTGAATTAGGATTCACATCAAAGTATCACTTCAAGACAAATTAAGCCCAAAATTCGACAAGACCAATTTTACGCAACCTTTGTCTCCTAGACAATGAAATGAACCATGCTTGACCCTTGAACGGCTACGCGTGCTTGCCCAAAACTTCTCTCTTGCTGATCTGTCACCTACTTCCACGTGTTAATGGTTAATACGACCACCTGGCCTTTCTGAATTCTATGCAATACATAAATACGCTTATTAAATTAAAAATGAACTTTGTTGTTTCCCTTAATTTGATCATATTTTATCTCAATCTTTTTGTGAGCATGTCATTACTTTATGTAAGTATCGATTTTATTCTTTCACATTAATGCACGTAATTAATTCATAATATAAATATGCAGTCATGTGTTCAATATTAAAATAATAAACATGTATGGAAAATAGTTTCTAAAATATTTTTCTACTTGAATTAGGATTCACATCAAAGTATCACTTCAAGTCAAATTAAGCCCAAAATTCGACAAGCCCAATTTTACGCAACCTTTGTCTCCTAGACAATGAAATGAACCATGCTTGACCCTTGATCGGCTACGCGTGCTTGCCCAGAACTTCTCTCTTACTGATCTGTCACCTACTTCCACGTGTTAATGGTAAATACGATCACCTGCCCTTTCTGAATTCTATGTAATACCTAAATACGCTTATTAAATTAAAAATGAACTCTGTTGCTTCCCTTAATTTGATCATATTCTATCTCAATCTTTTTTTGAGCATGTCATTACTTTAAGTAAGTATCAATTTTATTCTTTCACATTAATGCACATAAATTAATTCATAATATAAATATGCAGTCATGTGTTCAATATTAAAATAATAAACATGTAAGGAAAATAGTTTCTAAAATATTTTTCTACTTGAATTAGGATTCACATCAAAGTATCACTTCAAGTCAAATTAAGCCCAAAATTCGACAAGCCCAATTTTACCCAACCTTTGTCTCCTAGACAATGAAATGAACCATGCTTGACCCTTGATCGGCTACGCATGCTAGCACAGAACTTCTCTCTTGTTGATCTGTCACCTACTTCCACGTGTTAATGGTAAATACGACCACCTGGCCTTTCTGAATTCTATGCAATACCTAAATACGCTTATTAAATTAAAAATGAACTCTGTTGCTTCCCTTAATTTGATCATATTTTATCTCAATCTTTTTGTGAGCATGTCATTACTTTATATAAGTATCAATTTTATTCTTTCACATTAATGCACGTAAAATAATTCATAATGTAAATATGAAGTCATGTGTTCAATATTAAAATAATAAACAAGTATGGAAAATAGTTTCTAAAATATATTTCTACTTGAATTAGGACTCACATCAAAGTATCACTTCAAGTCAAATTAAGCCCAAAATTCGACAAACCCAATTTTACGCAACCTTTGTCTCCAAGACAATGAAATGAACCATGCTTGACCCTTGAACGGCTACGCGTGCTTGCCCAGAACTTCTCTCTTGCTGATCTGTCACCTACTTCCACGTGTTAATGGTAAATACGACCACCTGGCCTTTCTGAATTCTATGCAATACCTAAATACGCTTATTAAATTAAAAATAAACTCTGTTGCTTCCCTTAATTTGATCATATTCTATCTCAATCTTTTTGTGAGCATGTCATTACTTTATATAAGTATCGATTTTATTCTTTCACATTAATGCACGTAAAATAATTCATAATGTAAATATGAAGTCATGTGTTCAATATTAAAATAATAAACAAGTATGGAAAATAGTTTCTAAAATATTTTTCTACATGAATTAGGATTCACATCAAAGTATCACTTCAAGTCAAATTAAGCCCAAAATTCGACAAGCCCAATTTTACGCAACATTTATCTCCAAGACAATGAAATGAACCATGCTTGACCCTTGATCGGCTACGCGTGCTTGCCCAGAACTTCTCTCTTGCTGACCTGTCACCTACTTCCACGTGTTAATGGAAAATACGACCACCTGGCCTTTCTGAATTCTATGCAATACCTAAATACGCTTATTAAATTAAAAATGAACTCTGTTGTTTCCCTTAATTTGATCATATTATATCTCAATCTTTTTGTGAGCATGTCATTTCTTTATGTAAGTATCGATTTTATTCTTTCACATTAATGCACGTAAATTAATTCATAATATAAATATGCAGTCATGTGTTAAATATTAAAATAATAAACATGTATGGAAAATAGTTTCTAAAATATTTTTCTACTTGAATTAGGATTCACATCAAAGTATCACTTCAGTCAAATTAAGCCCAAAATTCGACAAGCCCAATTTTACGCAACCTTTGTCTCCTAGACAATGAAATGAACCATGCTTGACCCTTGATCGGCTACACGTGCTTGCCAGAACTTCTCTCACGACCGTCACCTACTTCCACGTGTTAATGGTAAACACGATTACCTGCCCTTTCTGAATTCAATGTAATACCTAAATACGCTTATTAAATTAAAAATGAACTCTGTCGATTCCCTTAATTTGATCATATTCTATCTCAATCTTTTTTTGAGGATGTCATTACTTTAAGTAAGTATCGATTTTATTCTTTCACATTAATGCACACAAATTAATTCATAATATAAATATGCAGTCATGTGTTCAATATTAAATAATAAACATGTATGGAAAATAGTTTCTAAAATATTTTTCTACATGAATTAGGATTCACATCAAAGTATCACTTCAAGTCAAATTAAGCCCAAAATTCGACAAGCCCAATTTTACGCAACATTTGTCTCCAAGACAGTGAAATGAACCATGCTTGAACCTTGATCGACTACGCGTGCTTGACCAGAACTTCTCTCTTGCTGATCTGTCACCTACTTCCACGTGTTAATGGTAAATACGACCACCTAGCCTTTCTTAATTCTATGCAATACCTAAATACGCTTATTAAATTAAAAATGAACTCTGTTGCTTCCCTTAATTTGATCATATTCAATCTCAATCTTTTTGTGAGCATGTCATTACTTTATGTAAGTATCGATTTTATTCTTTCACATTAATGCACGTAATTAATTCATAATATAAAAATGCAGTCATGTGTTCAATATTAAAATAATAAACATGTATGGAAAATAGTTTCTAAAATATTTTTCTACTTGAATTAGGATTCACATCAAAGTATCACTTCAAGACAAATTAAGCCCAAAATTCGACAAGACCAATTTTACGCAACCTTTGTCTCCTAGACAATGAAATGAACCATGCTTGACCCTTGAACGGCTACGCGTGCTTGCCCAAAACTTCTCTCTTGCTGATCTGTCACCTACTTCCACGTGTTAATGGTTAATACGACCACACGCCTTTCTGAATTCTATGCAATACCTAAATACGCTTATTAAATTAAAAATGAACTCTGTTGTTTCCCTTAATTTGATCATATTATATCTCAATCTTTTTGTGAGCATGTCATTACTTTATGTAAGTATCGATTTTATTCTTTCACATTAATGCACGTAATTAATTCATAATATAAATATGCAGTCATGTGTTCAATATTAAAATAATAAACATGTATGGAAAATAGTTTCTAAAATATTTTTCTACTTGAATTAGGATTCACATCAAAGTATCACTTCAAGTCAAATTAAGCCCAAAATTCGACAAGCCCAATTTTACGCAACCTTTGTCTCCTAGACAATGAAATGAACCATGCTTGACCCTTGATCGGCTACACGTGCTTGCCCAGAACTTCTCTCTTGCTGATCTGTCACCTACTTCCACGTGTTAATGGTAAATACGATCACCTGCCCTTTCTGAATTCTATGTAATACCTAAATACGCTTATTAAATTAAAAATGAACTCTGTTGCTTCCCTTAATTTGATCATATTCTATCTCAATCTTTTTTTGAGCATGTCATTACTTTAAGTAAGTATCAATTTTATTCTTTCACATTAATGCACATAAATTAATTCATAATATAAATATGCAGTCATGTGTTCAATATTAAAATAATAAACATGTAAGGAAAATAGTTTCTAAAATATTTTTCTACTTGAATTAGGATTCACATCAAAGTATCACTTCAAGTCAAATTAAGCCCAAAATTCGACAAGCCCAATTTTACCCAACCTTTGTCTCCTAGACAATGAAATGAACCATGCTTGACCCTTGATCGGCTACGCATGCTAGCACAGAACTTCTCTCTTGTTGATCTGTCACCTACTTCCACGTGTTAATGGTAAATACGACCACCTGACCTTTCTGAATTCTATGCAATACCTAAATACGCTTATTAAATTAAAAATGAACTCTGTTGCTTCCCTTAATTTGATCATATTTGTCACGACCCGTTCCCGGGCCCGTGACTGTTGCCTTACCCGGACACCCAAGTAGCTAAACATCAGAGTAACCAGCGGAACATAACCAAGACATGAAATAATAAAAGTAAGAATAGTCTATCCAAGGAAAAATGTATGCAAGTATCGATTTATGCAATACCTAAATACGCTTATTAAATTAAAAATGAACTCTGTTGCTTCCCTTAATTTGATCATATTCTATCTCAATCTTTTTGTGAGCATGTCATTACTTTATGTAAGTATCGATTTTATTCTTTCACATTAATGCACATAAATTAATTCATAATATAAATATGCAGTCATGTGTTCAATATTAAATAATAAACATGTATGGAAAATAGTTTCTAAAATATTTTTCTACATGAATTAGGATTCACATCAAAGTATCAGTTCAAGTCAAATTAAGCCCAAAATTCGACAAGCCCAATTTTACGCAACATTTATCTCCAAGACAATGAAATGAACCATGCTTGACCCTTGATCGGCTACGCGTGCTTGCCCAGAACTTCTCTCTTGCTGACCTGTCACCTACTTCCACGTGTTAATGGTAAATACGATCACCTGCCCTTTCTGAATTCTATGTAATACCTAAATACGCTTATTAAATTAAAAATGAACTCTGTTGCTTCCCTTAATTTGATCATATTCTATCTCAATCTTTTTGTGAGCATGTCATTACTTTATGTAAGTATCGATTTTATTCTTTCACATTAATGCACATAAATTAATTCATAATATAAATATGCAGTCATGTGTTCAATATTAAATAATAAACATGTATGGAAAATAGTTTCTAAAATATTTTTCTACTTGAATTAGGATTCACATCAAAGTATCACTTCAAGTCAAATTAAGCCCAAAATTCGACAAGCCCAATTTTACGCAACCTTTATCTCCTAGACAATGAAATGAACCATGCTTGACCCTTGATCGGCTACGCGTGCTTGCCCAGAACTTCTCTCTTGATGATCTGTCACCTACTTCCACGTGTTAATGGTAAGTACGATCACCTGCCCTTTCTGAATTCTATGTAATACCTAAATACACTTATTAAATTAAAAATGAACTCTGTTGCTTCCCTTAATTTGATCATATTCTATCTCAATCTTTTTGTGAGCATGTCATTACTTTATGTAAGTATCGATTTTATTCTTTCACATTAATGCACATAAATTAATTCATAATATAAATATGCAGTCATGTGTTCAATATTAAATAATAAACATGTATGGAAAATAGTTTCTAAAATATTTTTCTACATGAATTAGGATTCACATCAAAGTATCAGTTCAAGTCAAATTAAGCCCAAAATTCGACAAGCCCAATTTTACGCAACATTTATCTCCAAGACAATGAAATGAACCATGCTTGACCCTTGATCGGCTACGTGCTCGCGTAACATCTCTCTTGCTGATCTGTCACCTACTTCCACGTGTTAATGGTAAATACGATCACCTGACCTTTCTGAATTCTATGCAATACCTAAATACACTTATTAAATTAAAAATGAACTCTGTTCCCTTAATTTGATCATATTCTATCTCAATCTTTTTGTGAGCATGTCATTACTTTATATAAGTATCGATTTTATTCTTTCACATTAATGCACGTAAAATAATTCATAATGTAAATATGAAGTCATGTGTTCAATATTAAAATAATAAACATGTATGGAAAATAGTTTCTAAAATATATTTCTACTTGAATTAGGACTCACATCATAGTATCACTTCAAGACAAATTAAGCCCAAAATTCGACAATCCCAATTTTACGCCACGTTTGTCTCCTAGACAATGAAATGAACCATGCTTGACCCTTGATCGGCTACGCGTGCTTGCCCAGAACTTCTATCTTGCTGATCTGTCACCTACTTCCACGTGTTAATGGTAAATACGACCACCTGGCCTTTCTGAATTCTCTGCAATACCTAAATACGCTTATTAAATTAAAAATGAACTCTGTTCTTTCCCTTAATTTGATCATATTCTATCTCAATCTTTTTGTGAGCATGTCATTACTTTATGTAAGTATCGATTTTATTCTTTCACATTAATGCACGTAAATAATTCATAATATAAATATGCAGTCATGTGTTCAATATTAAAATAATAAACATGTATGGAAAATAGTTTCTAAAATATTTTTCTACATGAATTAGGATTCACATCAAAGTATCACTTCAAGTCAAATTAAGCCCAAAATTCGACAAGCCCAATTTTACGCAACATTTGTCTCCAAGACAATGAAATGAACCATGCTTGACCTTTGATCGGCTACGCGTGCTTGCCCAGAACTTCTCTCTTGCTGATTTGTCACCTACTTCCACGTGTTAATGGTAAATACGACCACCTGACCTTTCTGAATTCTTTGCAATACCTAAATACACTTATTGAATTAAAAATGAACTATGTTGCTTCCCTTAATTTGATCATATTTTATCTCAATCTTTTTGTGAGCATGTCATTACTTTATGTAAGTATCAATTTTATTCTTTCACATTAATGCACGTAAATTAATTCATAATATAAATATGCAGTCATGTGTTCAATATTAAAATAATAAACATGTATGGAAAATAGTTTCTAAAATATATTTCTACTTGAATTAGGACTCACATCATAGTATCACTTCAAGACAAATTAAGCCCAAAATTCGACAAGCCCAATTTTACGCCACGTTTGTCTCCTAGACAATGAAATGAACCATGCTTGACCCTTGATCGGCTACGCGTGCTTGCCCAGAACTTCTATCTTGCTGATCTGTCACCTACTTCCACGTGTTAATGGTAAATACGACCACCTGGCCTTTCTGAATTCTATGTAATACCTAAATACGCTTATTAAATTAAAAGTGAACTCTGTTGCTTCCCTTAATTTGATCATATTCTATCTCAATCTTTTTGTGAGCATGTCATTACTTTATGTAAGTATCGATTTTATTCTTTCACATTAATGCACGTAAATTAATTCATAATATAAATATGCAGTCATGTGTTCAATATTAAAATAATAAACATGTATGAAAAATAGTTTCTAAAATATTTTTCTACTTGAATTAGGATTCACATCAAAGTATCACTTCAAGTCAAATTAAGCCCAAAATTCGACAAGCCCAATTTTACGCAACCTTTGTTTCCTAGACAATGAAATGAACCATGCTTGACCCTTGATCGGCTACACGTGCTTGCCCAGAACTTCTCTCTTGCTGATCTGTCACCTACTTCCACGTGTTAATGGTAAATACGATCACCGCCTTTCAATTCTATGTAATACCTAAATACGCTTATTAAATTAAAACGAACTCGTTGCTTCCTTAATTTGATCATATTCTATCTCAATCTTTTTTTGAGCATGTCGTTACTTTATGTAAGTATCGATTTTATTCTTTCACATTAATGCACGTAAATTAATTCATAATATAAATATGCAGTCATGTGTTCAATATTAAAATAATAAACATGTATGGAAAATAGTTTCTAAAATATTTTTCTACTTGAATTAGGATTCACATCAAAGTATCACTTCAGTCAAATTAAGCCCAAAATTCGACAAGCCCAATTTTACGCAACCTTTGTCTCCTAGACAATGAAATGAACCATGCTTGACCCTTGATCGGCTACACGTGCTTTCCCAGAACTTCTCTCTTGCTTGCTGATCTGTCACCGACTTCCACGTGTTAATGGTAAATACGACACCGCCTTTTCTCGAATTATATGTAATACCTAAATACGCTTTTTAAATTAAAAATGAACTCTGTTGCTTCCCTTAATTTGATCATATTCTATCTCAATCTTTTTTTGAGCATGTCATTACTTTATGTAAGTATCGATTTTATTCTTTCACATTAATGCACATAAATTAATTCATAATATAAATATGCAGTCATGTGTTCAATATTAAATAATAAACATGTATGGAAAATAGTTTCTAAAATATTTTTCTACATGAATTAGGATTCACATCAAAGTATCAGTTCAAGTCAAATTAAGCCCAAAATTCGACAAGCCCAATTTTACGCAACATTTATCTCCAAGACAATGAAATGAACCATGCTTGACCCTTGATCGGCTACGCGTGCTTGCCCAGAACTTCTCTCTTGCTGACCTGTCACCTACTTCCACGTGTTAATGGAAAATACGACCACCTGGCCTTTCTGAATTCTATGCAATACCTAAATACGCTTATTAAATTAAAAATAAACTCTGTTGCTTCCCTTAATTTGATCATATTCTATCTCAATCTTTTTGTGAGCATGTCATTACTTTATGTAAGTATCGAATTTATTCTTTCACATTAATGCACGTAAATTAATTCATAATATAAATAAGCAGTCATGTGTTCAATATTAAAATAATAAACATGTATGGAAAATAGTTTCTAAAATATTTTTCTACTTGAATTAGGATTCACATCAAAGTATCACTTCAAGTCAAATTAAGCCCAAAATTCGACAAGCCCAATTTTACGCAACCTTTGTCTCCTAGACAATGAAATGAACCATGCTTGACCCTTGATCGGCTACGCGTGCTTGCCCAGAACTTCTCTCTTGCTGATCTGTCACCTACTTCCACGTGTTAATGGTAAATACGATCACCTGCCCTTTCTGAATTATATGTAATACCTAAATACGCTTATTAAATTAAAAATGAACTCTGTTGCTTCCCTTAATTTGATCATATTCTATCTCAATCTTTTTTTGAGCATTTCATTACTTTAAGTAAGTATCAATTTTATTCTTTCACATTAATGCACATAAATTAATTCATAATATAAATATGCAGTCATGTGTTCAATATTAAAATAATAAACATGTAAGGAAACTAGTTTCTAAAATATTTTTCTACTTGAATTAGGATTCACATCAAAGTATCACTTCAAGTCAAATTAAGCCCAAAATTCGACAAGCCCAATTTTACGCAACCTTTGTCTCCTAGACAATGAAATGAACCATGCTTGACCCTTGATCGGCTACGCATGCTAGCACAGAACTTCTCTCTTGTTGATCTGTCACCTACTTCCACGTGTTAATGGTAAATACGACCACCTGGCCTTTCTGAATTCTATGCAATACCTAAATACGCTTATTAAATTAAAAATGAACTCTGTTGCTTCCCTTAATTTGATCATATTTGTCACGACCCGTTCCCGGGCCCGTGACTGTTGCCTTACCCGGACACCCAAGTAGCTAAACATCAGAGTAACCAGCGGAACATAACCAAGACATGAAATAATAAAAGTAAGAATAGTCTATCCAAGGAAAAATGTATGCAAGTATCGATTTATGCAATACCTAAATACGCTTATTAAATTAAAAATGAACTCTGTTGCTTCCCTTAATTTGATCATATTATATCTCAATCTTTTTGTGAGCATGTCATTACTTTATGTAAGTATCGATTTTATTCTTTCACATTAATGCACATAAATTAATTCATAATATAAATATGCAGTCATGTGTTCAATATTAAATAATAAACATGTATGGAAAATAGTTTCTAAAATATTTTTCTACATGAATTAGGATTCACATCAAAGTATCACTTCAAGTCAAATTAAGCCCAAAATTCGACAAGCCCAATTTTACGCAACCTTTATCTCCAAGACAATGAAATGAACCATGCTTGACCCTTGATCGGCTACGCGTGCTTGCCCAGAACTTCTCTCTTGCTGATCTGTCACCTACTTCCACGTGTTAATGGTAAATACGATCACCTGCCCTTTCTGAATTCTATGTAATACCTAAATACACTTATTAAATTAAAAATGAACTCTGTTGCTTCCCTTAATTTGATCATATTCTATCTCAATCTTTTTTTGAGCATGTCGTTACTTTAAGTAAGTATCGATTTTATTCTTTCACATTAATGCACATAAATTAATTCATAATATAAATATGCAGTCATGTGTTCAATATTAAAATAATAAACATGTATGGAAAATAGTTTCTAAAATATTTTTATACTTGAATTAAGATTCACATCAAAGTATCACTTCAAGTCAAATTAAGCCCAAAATTCGACAAGCCCAATTTTACGCAACCTTTGTCTCCTAGACAATGAAATGAACCATGCTTGACCCTTGATCGGCTACGCGTGCTTGCCCAGAACTTCTCTCTTGCTGATCTGTCACCTACTTCCACGTGTTAATGGTAAATACGATCACCTGCCCTTTCTGAATTCTATGTAATACCTAAATACACTTATTAAATTAAAAATGAACTCTGTTGCTTCCCTTAATTTGATCATATTCTATCTCAATCTTTTTGTGAGCATGTCATTACTTTATGTAAGTATCGATTTTATTCTTTCACATTAATGCACATAAATTAATTCATAATATAAATATGCAGTCATGTGTTCAATATTAAATAATAAACATGTATGGAAAATAGTTTCTAAAATATTTTTCTACATGAATTAGGATTCACATCAAAGTATCAGTTCAAGTCAAATTAAGCCCAAAATTCGACAAGCCCAATTTTACGCAACATTTATCTCCAAGACAATGAAATGAACCATGCTTGACCCTTGATCGGCTACGCGTGCTTGCCCAGAACTTCTCTCTTGCTGACCTGTCACCTACTTCCACGTGTTAATGGAAAATACGACCACCTGGCCTTTCTGAATTCTATGCAATACCTAAATACGCTTATTAAATTAAAAATAAACTCTGTTGCTTCCCTTAATTTGATCATATTCTATCTCAATCTTTTTTTGAGCATGTCATTACTTTATATAAGTATCGATTTTATTCTTTCACATTAATGCACGTAAAATAATTCATAATGTAAATATGAAGTCATGTGTTCAATATTAAATAATATACATGTATGGAAAATAGTTTCTAAAATATTTTTCTACATGAATTAGGATTCACATCAAAGTATCACTTCAAGTCAAATTAAGCACAAAATTCGACAAGCCCAATTTTACGCAACATTTGTCTCCAAGACAATGAAATGAACCATGCTTGACCCTTGATCGGCTACGCGTGCTTGCCCAGAACTTCTCTCTTGCTGATCTGTCACCTACTTCCACGTGTTAATGGTAAATACGACCACCTGGCCTTTCTGAATTCTATGTAATACCTAAATACGCTTATTAAATTAAAAATGAACTCTGTTGCTTCCCTTAATTTGATCATATTCTATCTCAATCTTTTTTTGAGCATGTCATTACTTTATGTAAGTATCGATTTTATTCTTTCACATTAATGCACGTAAATTAATTCATAATATAAATATGCAGTCATGTGTTCAATATTAAAATAATAAACATGTATGGAAAATAGTTTCTAAAATATTTTTCTACTTGAATTAGGATTCACATCAAAGTATCACTTCAGTCAAATTAAGCCCAAAATTCGACAAGCCCAATTTTACGCAACCTTTGTCTCCTAGACAATGAAATGAACCATGCTTGACCCTTGATCGGCTACACGTGCTTTCCCCGAACTTCTCTCTTGCTGATCTGTCACCTACTTCCACGTGTTAATGGTAAATACGATTACCTGCCCTTTCTGAATTCAATGTAATACCTAAATACGCTTATAAAATTAAAAATGAACTCTGTTGCTTCCCTTAATTTGATCATATTCTATCTCAATCTTTTTTTGAGGATGTCATTACTTTAAGTAAGTATCGATTTTATTCTTTCACATTAATGCACACAAATTAATTCATAATATAAATATGCAGTCATGTGTTCAATATTAAATAATAAACATGTATGGAAAATAGTTTCTAAAATATTTTTCTACATGAATTAGGATTCACATCAAAGTATCACTTCAAGTCAAATTAAGCCCAAAATTCGACAAGCCCAATTTTACGCAACAGTTGTCTCCAAGACAATGAAATGAACCATGCTTGACCCTTGATCGACTACGCGTGTTTGACCAGAACTTCTCTCTTGCTGATCTGTCACCTACTTCCACGTGTTAATGGTAAATACGACCACCTAGCCTTTCTGAATTCTATGCAATACCTAAATACGCTTATTAAATTAAAAATGAACTCTGTTGCTTCCCTTAATTTGATCATATTCAATCTCAATCTTTTTGTGAGCATGTCATTACTTTATGTAAGTATCGATTTTATTCTTTCACATTAATGCACGTAATTAATTCATAATATAAAAATGCAGTCATGTGTTCAATATTAAAATAATAAACATGTATGGAAAATAGTTTCTAAAATATTTTTCTACTTGAATTAGGATTCACATCAAAGTATCACTTCAAGTCAAATTAAGCCCAAAATTCGACAAGCCCAATTTTACGCAACCTTTGTCTCCTAGACAATGAAATGAACCATGCTTGACCCTTGATCGGCTACACGTGCTTGCCCAGAACTTCTCTCTTGCTGATCTGTCACCTACTTCCACGTGTTAATGGTAAAACGATCACACCGCTTTACGAATTATATGTAATACCTAAATACGCTTATTAAATTAAAAATGAACTCTGTTGCTTCCCTTAATTTGATCATATTCTATCTCAATCTTTTTTTGAGCATTTCATTACTTTAAGTAAGTATCAATTTTATTCTTTCACATTAATGCACATAAATTAATTCATAATATAAATATGCAGTCATGTGTTCAATATTAAAATAATAAACATGTAAGGAAACTAGTTTCTAAAATATTTTTCTACTTGAATTAGGATTCACATCAAAGTATCACTTCATGTCAAATTAAGCCCAAAATTCGACAAGCCCAATTTTACGCAACCTTTGTCTCCTAGACAATGAAATGAACCATGCTTGACCCTTGATCGGCTACGCATGCTAGCACAGAACTTCTCTCTTGTTGATCTGTCACCTACTTCCACGTGTTAATGGTAAATACGACCACCTGGCCTTTCTGAATTCTATGCAATACCTAAATACGCTTATTAAATTAAAAATGAACTCTGTTGCTTCCCTTAATTTGATCATATTTGTCACGACCGCTTCGGGCGTATCGTTGCCTTACCCGGACACCCAAGTAGCTAAACATCAGAGTAACCAGCGGAACATAACCAAGACATGAAATAATAAAAGTAAGAATAGTCTATCCAAGGAAAAATGTATGCAAGTATCGATTTATGCAATACCTAAATACGCTTATTAAATTAAAAATGAACTCTGTTGCTTCCCTTAATTTGATCATATTATATCTCAATCTTTTTGTGAGCATGTCATTACTTTATGTAAGTATCGATTTTATTCTTTCACATTAATGCACATAAATTAATTCATAATATAAATATGCAGTCATGTGTTCAATATTAAATAATAAACATGTATGCAAAATAGTTTCTAAAATATTTTTCTACATGAATTAGGATTCACATCAAAGTATCACTTCAAGTCAAATTAAGCCCAAAATTCGACAAGCTCAATTTTATGCAACCTTTATCTCCTAGACAATGAAATGAACCATGCTTGACCCTTGATCGGCTACGCGTGCTTGCCCAGAACTTCTCTCTTGATGATCTGTCACCTACTTCCACGTGTTAATGGTAAGTACGATCACCTGCCCTTTCTGAATTCTATGTAATACCTAAATACACTTATTAAATAAAAAATGAACTCTGTTGCTTCCCTTAATTTGATCATATTCTATCTCAATCTTTTTTTGAGCATGTCGTTACTTTAAGTAAGTATCGATTTTATTCTTTCACATTAATGCACATAAATTAATTCATAATATAAATATGCAGTCATGTGTTCAATATTAAAATAATAAACATGTATGGAAAATAGTTTCTAAAATATTTTTATACTTGAATTAAGATTCACATCAAAGTATCACTTCAAGTCAAATTAAGCTCAAAATTCGACAAGCCCAATTTTACGCAACCTTTATCTCCTAGACAATGAAATGAACCATGCTTGACCCTTGATCGGCTACGCGTGCTTGCCCAGAACTTCTCTCTTGCTGATCTGTCACCTACTTCCACGTGTTAATGGTAAATACGATCACCTGCCCTTTCTGAATTCTATGTAATACCTAAATACGCTTATTAAATTAAAAACGAACTCTGTTGCTTCCCTTAATTTGATCATATTCTATCTCAATCTTTTTTTGAGCATGTCGTTACTTTATGTAAGTATCGATTTTATTCTTTCACATTAATGCACGTAAATTAATTCATAATATAAATATGCAGTCATGTGTTCAATATTAAAATAATAAACATGTATGGAAAATAGTTTCTAAAATATTTTTCTACTTGAATTAGGATTCACATCAAAGTATCACTTCAGTCAAATTAAGCCCAAAATTCGACAAGCCCAATTTTACGCAACCTTTGTCTCCTAGACAATGAAATGAACCATGCTTGACCCTTGATCGGCTACACGTGCTTTCCCCGAACTTCTCTCTTGCGATCATCACCTACTTCCACGTGTTAATGGTAAATACGATTACCTGCCCTTTCTGAATTCAATGTAATACCTAAATACGCTTATAAAATTAAAAATGAACTCTGTTGCTTCCCTTAATTTGATCATATTCTATCTCAATCTTTTTTTGAGGATGTCATTACTTTAAGTAAGTATCGATTTTATTCTTTCACATTAATGCACATAAATTAATTCATAATATAAATATGCAGTCATGTGTTCAATATTAAATAATAAACATGTATGGAAAATAGTTTCTAAAATATTTTTCTACATGAATTAGGATTCACATCAAAGTATCAGTTCAAGTCAAATTAAGCCCAAAATTCGACAAGCCCAATTTTACGCAACAGTTGTCTCCAAGACAATGAAATGAACCATGCTTGACCCTTGATCGACTACGCGTGTTTGACCAGAACTTCTCTCTTGCTGATCTGTCACCTACTTCCACGTGTTAATGGTAAATACGACCACCTGGCCTTTCTGAATTCTATGCAATACCTAAATACGCTTATTAAATTAAAAATGAACTCTGTTGCTTCCCTTAATTTGATCATATTCTATCTCAATCTTTTTGTGAGCATGTCATTACTTTATGTAAGTATCGATTTTATTCTTTCACATTAATGCACGTAATTAATTCATAATATAAATATGCAGTCATGTGTTCAATATTAAAATAATAAACATGTATGGAAAATAGTTTCTAAAATATTTTTCTACTTGAATTAGGATTCACATCAAAGTATCACTTCAAGTCAAATTAAGCCCAAAATTCGACAAGCCCAATTTTACGCAACCTTTGTCTCCTAGACAATGAAATGAACCATGCTTGACCCTTGATCGGCTACGCGTGCTTGCCCAGAACTTCTCTCTTTTTGATCTGTCACCTACTTCCACGTGTTAATGGTAAATACGACCACCTGGCCTTTCTGAATTCTATGTAATACCTAAATACGCTTATTAAATTAAAAATGAACTCTGTTGCTTCCCTTAATTTGATCATATTCTATCTCAATCTTTTTGTGAGCATGTCATTACTTTATGTAAGTATCGATTTTATTCTTTCACATTAATGCACATAAATTAATTCATAATATAAATATGCAGTCATGTGTTCAATATTAAATAATAAACATGTATGGAAAATAGTTTCTAAAATATTTTTCTACATGAATTAGGATTCACATCAAAGTATCACTTCAAGTCAAATTAAGCCCAAAATTCGACAAGCCCAATTTTACGCAACCTTTGTCTCCTAGACAATGAAATGAACCATGCTTGACCCTTGATCGGCTACGCATGCTAGCACAGAACTTCTCTCTTGTTGATCTGTCACCTACTTCCACGTGTTAATGGTAAATACGACCACCTGGCCTTTCTGAATTCTATGCAATACCTAAATACGCTTATTAAATTAAAAATGAACTCTGTTGCTTCCCTTAATTTGATCATATTTGTCACGAC
This sequence comes from Przewalskia tangutica, assembly GCA_029844215.1. Classification (NCBI taxonomy): domain Eukaryota; kingdom Viridiplantae; phylum Streptophyta; class Magnoliopsida; order Solanales; family Solanaceae; genus Przewalskia; species Przewalskia tangutica. Next base: position 81,343,245 of record CM056725.1, read on the forward strand.
CCGTTTCCGGGCCCGTGACTGTTGCCTTACCCGGACACCCAAGTAGCTAAACATCAGAGTAACCAGCGGAACATAACCAAGACATGAAATAATAAAAGTAAGAATAGTCTATCCAAGGAAAATGTATGCAAGTATCGATTTATGCAATACCTAAATACACTTATTAAATTAAAAATGAACTATGTTGCTTCCCTTAATTTGATCATATTCTATCTCAATCTTTTTGTGAGCATGTCATTACTTTATGTAAGTATCGATTTTATTCTTTTACATTAATGCACGTAAATTAATTCATAATATAAATATGCAGTCATGTGTTCAATATTAAATAATACACATGTATGGAATATAGTTTCTAAAATATTTTTCTACATGAATTAGGATTCACATCAAAGTATCACTTCAAATCAAATTAAGCCCAAAATTCGACAAGCCCAATTTTACGCAACCTTTATCTCCTAGACAATGAAATGAACCATGCTTGACCCTTGATCGGCTACGCGTGCTTGCCCAGAACTTCTCTCTTGCTGATCTGTCACCTACTTCCACATGTTAATGGTAAATACGACCACCGCCTTTCAATTCTATGTAATACCTAAATACACTTATTAAATTAAAAATGAACTCGTTGCTTCCTTAATTTGATCATATTCTATCTCAATCTTTTTTGAGCATGTCCTTACTTTATGTAAGTATCGATTTTATTCTTTCACATTAATGCACATAAATTAATTCATAATATAAATATGCAGTCATGTGTTCAATATTAAATAATAAACATGTATGGAATATAGTTTCTAAAATATTTTTCTACATGAATTAGGATTCACATCAAAGTATCACTTCAAATCAAATTAAGCCCAAAATTCGACAAACCCAATTTTACGCAACCTTTATCTCCTAGACAATGAAATGAACAATGCTTGACCCTTGATCGACTACGCGTGCTTGCCCAGAACTTCTATCTTGCTGATCTGTCACATACTTCCACGTGTTAATGGTAAATACGACCACCTGGCCTTTCTGAATTCTATGCAATACCTAAATATGCTTATTAAATTAAAAATGAACTATGTTGCTTCCCTTAATTTGATCATATTCTATCTCAATCTTTTTGTGAGCATGTCATTACTTTATGTAAGTATCGATTTTATTCTTTCACATTAATGCACGTACATTAATTCATAATATAAATATGCAGTCATGTGTTCAATATTAAAATAATAAACATGTATGGAAAATAGTTTCTAAAATATTTTTCTACTTGAATTAGGATTCACATCAAAGTATCACTTCAGTCAAATTAAGCCCAAAATTCGACAAGCCCAATTTTACGCAACCTGTGTCTCCAAGACAATGAAATGAACCATGCTTGACCCTTGATCGGCTACTCGTGCTTTCCCCGAACTTCTCTTCTGATCCGTCACCTACTTCCACGTGTTAATGGTAAATACGACACCGCCTTTCAATTCAATGTAATACCTAAATACGCTTATAAATTAAAAATGAACTCGTTGCTTCCTTAATTTGATCATATTCTATCTCAATCTTTTTTGAGGATGTCATTACTTTAAGTAAGTATCGATTTTATTCTTTCACATTAATGCACACAAATTAATTCATAATATAAATATGCAATATGTATTCAATATTAAATAATAAACATGTATGGAAAATAGTTTCTAAAATATTTTTCTACATGAATTAGATTCACATCAAAGTATCACTTCAAGTCAAATTAAGCCCAAAATTCGACAAGCCCAATTTTACGCAATGCTTGTCTCCAAGACAATGAAATGAACCATGCTTGACCCTTGATCGGCTACGCGTGCTTGACCAGAACTTCTCTCTTGCTGATCTGTCACCTACTTCCACGTGTTAATGGTAAATACGACCACCTGGCCTTTCTGAATTCTATGCAATACCTAAATACGCTTATTAAATTAAAAATGAACTCGGTTGCTTCCCTTAATTTGATCATATTCTATCTCAATCTTTTTGTGAGCATGTCATTACTTTATGTAAGTATCGATTTTATTCTTTCACATTAATGCACGTAATTAATTCATAATATAAAAATGCAGTCATGTGTTCAATATTAAAATAATAAACATGTATGGAAAATAGTTTCTAAAATATTTTTCTACTTGAATTAGGATTCACATCAAAGTATCACTTCAAGTCAAATTAAGCCCAAAATTCGACAAGCCCAATTTTACGCAACCTTTGTCTCCTAGACAATGAAATGAACCATGCTAGATCGTTGATCGACTACGCGTGCTTGCCCAGAACTTCTCTCTTGCTGATCTGTCACCTACTTCCACGTGTTAATGGTAAATACGATCACCTGCCCTTTCTGAATTCTATGTAATACCTAAATACGCTTATTAAATTAAAAATGAACTCTGTTGCTTCCCTTAATTTGATCATATTCTATCTCAATCTTTTTGTGAGCATGTCATTACTTTATGTAAGTATCAATTTTATTCTTTCACATTAATGCACATAAATTAATTCATAATATAAATATGCAGTCATGTGTTCAATATTAAAATAATAAACATGTATGGAAAATAGTTTCTAAAATATTTTTCTACTTGAATTAGGATTCACATCAAAGTATCACTTCAAGTCAAATTAAGCCCAAAATTCGACAAGCCCAATTTTACGCAACCTTTGTCTCCTAGACAATGAAATGAACCATGCTTGACCCTTGATCGGCTACGCGTGCTTGCCCAGAACTTCTCTCTTGCTGATCTGTCACCTACTTCCACGTGTTAATGGTAAATACGATCACCTGACCTTTCTGAATTCTATGCAATACCTAAATACACTTATTAAATTAAAAATGAACTCTGTTGCTTCCCTTAATTTGATCATATTCTATCTCAATCTTTTTGTGAGCATGTCATTACTTTATGTAAGTATCGAATTTATTCTTTCACATTAATGCACATAAATTAATTCATAATATAAATATGCAGTCATGTGTTCAATATTAAATAATAAACATGTATGGAAAATAGTTTCTAAAATATTTTTCTACATGAATTAGGATTCACATCAAAGTATCAGTTCAAGTCAAATTAAGCCCAAAATTCGACAAGCCCAATTTTACGCAACATTTATCTCCTAGACAATGAAATGAACCATGCTTGATCCTTGATCGGCTACGCGTGCTTGCCCAGAACTTCTCTCTTGATGATCTGTCACCTACTTCCACGTGTTAATGGTAAGTACGATCACCGCTCTTTCAATTCTATGTAATACCTAAATACACTTATTAAATAAAAAATGAACTCTGTTGCTTCCCTTAATTTGATCATATTCTATCTCAATCTTTTTTTGAGCATGTCGTTACTTTAAGTAAGTATCGATTTTATTCTTTCACATTAATGCACATAAATTAATTCATAATATAAATATGCAGTCATGTGTTCAATATTAAAATAATAAACATGTATGGAAAATAGTTTCTAAAATATTTTTATACTTGAATTAAGATTCACATCAAAGTATCACTTCAAGTCAAATTAAGCTCAAAATTCGACAAGCCCAATTTTACGCAACCTTTATCTCCTAGACAATGAAATGAACCATGCTTGACCCTTGATCGGCTACGCGTGCTTGCCCAGAACTTCTCTCTTGATGATCTGTCACCTACTTCCACGTGTTAATGGTAAGTACGATCACCTGCCCTTTCTGAATTCTATGTAATACCTAAATACACTTATTAAATTAAAAATGAACTCTGTTGCTTCCCTTAATTTGATCATATTCTATCTCAATCTTTTTGTGAGCATGTCATTACTTTATGTAAGTATCGATTTTATTCTTTCACATTAATGCACATAAACTAATTCATAATATAAATATGCAGTCATGTGTTCAATATTAAATAATAAACATGTATGCAAAATAGTTTCTAAAATATTTTTCTACATGAATTAGGATTCACATCAAAGTATCACTTCAAGTCAAATTAAGCCCAAAATTCGACAAGCCCAATTTTACGCAACATTTGTCTCCAAGACAATGAAATGAACCATGCTTGACCTTTGATCGGTTACGCGTGCTTGCCCAGAACTTCTCTCTTGCTGATTTGTCACCTACTTCCACGTGTTAATGGTAAATACGACCACCTGACCTTTCTGAATTCTTTGCAATACCTAAATACACTTATTGAATTAAAAATGAACTTTGTTGCTTCCCTTAATTTGATCATATTCTATCTCATTCTTTTTGCGAGCATGTCATTACTTTATATAAGTATCGATTTTATTCTTCCACAATAATGCACGTAAAATAATTCATAATATAAATATGCAGTCATGTGTTCAATATTAAAATAATAAACATGTATGGAAAATAGTTTCTAAAATATATTTCTACTTGAATTAGGACTCACATCAAAGTATCACTTCAAGTCAAATTAAGCCCAAAATTCGACAAGCCCAATTTTACGCAACCTTTGTCTCCAAGACAATGAAATGAACCATGCTTGACCCTTGAACGGCTACGCGTGCTTGCCCAGAACTTCTCTCTTGCTGATCTGTCACCTACTTCCACGTGTTAATGGTTAATACGACCACCTGGCCTTTCTGAATTCTATGCAATACCTAAATACGCTTATTAAATTAAAAATGAACTCTGTTGTTTCCCTTAATTTGATCATATTCTATCTCAATCTTTTTGTGAGCATGTCATTACTTTATGTAAGTATCGATTTTATTCTTTCACATTAATGCACGTAATTAATTCATAATATAAATATGCAGTCATGTGTTCAATATTAAAATAATAAACATGTATGGAAAATAGTTTCTAAAATATTTTTCTACTTGAATTAGGATTCACATCAAAGTATCACTTCAAGTCAAATTAAGCCCAAAATTCGACAAGCCCAATTTTACGCAACCTTTGTCTCCTAGACAATGAAATGAACCATGCTTGACCCTTGATCGGCTACACGTGCTTGCCTAACTTCTCTCTTGCTGATCCACACCTACTTCCACGTGTTAATGGTAAATACGATCACCTGCCCTTTCTGAATTCTATGTAATACCTAAATACGCTTATTAAATTAAAAACGAACTCTGTTGCTTCCCTTAATTTGATCATATTCTATCTCAATCTTTTTTTGAGCATGTCGTTACTTTAAGTAAGTATCGATTTTATTCTTTCACATTAATGCACATAAATTAATTCATAAATATAAATATGCAGTCATGTGTTCAATATTAAAATAATAAACATGTATGGAAAATAGTTTCTAAAATATTTTTCTACTTGAATTAAGATTCACATCAAAGTATCACTTCAAGTCAAATTAAGCTCAAAATTCGACAAGCCCAATTTTACGCAACCTTTATCTCCTAGACAATGAAATGAACCATGCTTGACCCTTGATCGGCTACGCGTGCTTGCCCAGAACTTCTCTCTTGATGATCTGTCACCTACTTCCACGTGTTAATGGTAAGTACGATCACCTGCCCTTTCTGAATTCTATGTAATACCTAAATACACTTATTAAATTAAAAATGAACTCTGTTGCTTCCCTTAATTTGATCATATTCTATCTCAATCTTTTTGTGAGCATGTCATTACTTTATGTAAGTATCGATTTTATTCTTTCACATTAATGCACATAAATTAATTCATAATATAAATATGCAGTCATGTGTTCAATATTAAATAATAAACATGTATGCAAAATAGTTTCTAAAATATTTTTCTACATGAATTAGGATTCACATCAAAGTATCACTTCAAGTCAAATTAAGCCCAAAATTCGACAAGCCCAATTTTACGCAACATTTGTCTCCAAGACAATGAAATGAACCATGCTTGACCTTTGATCGGCTACGCGTGCATGCCCAGAACTTCTCTCTTGCTGATCTGTCACCAACTTCCACGTGTTAATGGTAAATACGACCACCTGACCTTTCTAAATTCTATGCAATACCTAAATACACTTATTAAATTAAAAATGAACTCTGTTGCTTCCCTTAATTTGATCATATTTTATCTCAATCTTTTTGCGAGCATGTCATTACTTTATATAAGTATCGATTTTATTCTTTCACATTAATGCACATAAAATAATTCATAATATAAATATGCAGTCATGTGTTCAATATTAAAATAATAAACATGTATGGAAAATAGTTTCTAAAATATATTTCTACTTGAATTAGGACTCACATCAAAGTATCACTTCAAGTCAAATTAAGCCCAAAATTCGACAAGCCCAATTTTACGAAACCTTTGTCTCCAAGACAATGAAATGAACCATGCTTGACCCTTGAACGGCTACGCGTGCTTGCCCAGAACTTCTCTCTTGCTGATCTGTCACCTACTTCCACGTGTTAATGGTTAATACGACCACCTGGCCTTTCTGAATTCTCTGCAATACCTAAATACGCTTATTAAATTAAAAATGAACTCTGTTCTTTCCCTTAATTTGATCATATTCTATCTCAATCTTTTTGTGAGCATGTCATTACTTTTTGTAAGTATCGATTTTATTCTTTCACACTAATGCACGTAATTAATTCATAATATAAATACGCAATCATGTGTTCAATATTAAAATAATAAACATGTATGGAAAATAGTTTCTAAAATATTTTTCTACTTGAATTAGGATTCACATCAAAGTATCACTTCAAGTCAAATTAAGCCCAAAATTCGACAAGCCCAATTTTACGCAACCTTTGTCTCCTAGACAATGAAATGAACCATGCTTGACCCTTGATCGGCTACACGTGCTTGCCCAGAACTTCTCTCTTGCTGATCTGTCACCTACTTCCACGTGTTAATGGTAAATACGACCACCTGCCCTTTCTGAATTCTATGTAATACCTAAATACGCTTATTAAATTAAAAATGAACTCTGTTGCTTCCCTTAATTTGATCATATTCTATCTCATTCTTTTTGCGAGCATGTCATTACTTTATATAAGTATCGATTTTATTCTTCCACAATAATGCACGTAAAATAATTCATAATATAAATATGCAGTCATGTGTTCAATATTAAAATAATAAACATGTATGGAAAATAGTTTCTAAAATATATTTCTACTTGAATTAGGACTCACATCAAAGTATCACTTCAAGTCAAATTAAGCCCAAAATTCGACAAGCCCAATTTTACGCAACCTTTGTCTCCAAGACAATGAAATGAACCATGCTTGACCCTTGAACGGCTACGCGTGCTTGCCCAGAACTTCTCTCTGGCGATCCGTCACCTACTTCCACGTGTTAATGGTAAATACGACCACCTGGCCTTTCTGAATTCTATGCAATACTTAAATACGCTTATTAAATTAAAAATGAACTTTGTTGATTCCCTTAATTTGATCATATTTATCTCAATCTTTTTGTGTGCATGTCATTACTTTATGTAAGTATCGATTTTATTCTTTCACATTAATGCACGTAATTAATTCATAATATAAATATGCAGTCATGTGTTCAATATTAAAATAATAAACATGTATGGAAAATAGTTTCTAAAATATTTTTCTACTTGAATTAGGATTCACATCAAAGTATCACTTCAATTCAAATTAAGCCCAAATTTCGACAAGCCCAATTTTACGCAACCTTTGTCTCCTAGACAATGAAATGAACCATGCTTGACCCTTGATCGGCTACACGTGCTTGCCCAGAACTTCTCTCTTGCTGATCTGTCACCTACTTCCACGTGTTAATGGTAAATATGATCACCTGCCCTTTCTGAATTCTATGTAATACCTAAATACGTTTATTAAATTAAAAATGAACTCTGTTGCTTCCATTAATTTGATCATATTCTATCTCAATCTTTTTTTGAGCATGTCATTACTTTAAGTAAGTATCGATTTTATTCTTTCACATTAATGCACATAAATTAATTCATAATATAAATATGCAGTCATGTGTTCAATATTAAAATAATAAACATGTATGGAAAATAGTTTCTAAAATATTTTTCTACTTGAATTAAGATTCACATCAAAGTATCACTTCAAGTCAAATTAAGCTCAAAATTCGACAAGCCCAATTTTACGCAACCTTTATCTCCTAGACAATGAAATGAACCATGCTTGACCCTTGATCGGCTACGCGTGCTTGCCCAGAACTTCTCTCTTGATGATCTGTCACCTACTTCCACGTGTTAATGGTAAGTACGATCACCTGCCCTTTCTGAATTCTATGTAATACCTAAATACACTTATTAAATTAAAAATGAACTCTGTTGCTTCCCTTAATTTGATCATATTCTATCTCAATCTTTTTGTGAGCATGTCATTACTTTATGTAAGTATCGATTTTATTCTTTCACATTAATGCACATAAATTAATTCATAATATAAATATGCAGTCATGTGTTCAATATTAAATAATAAACATGTATGGAAAATAGTTTCTAAAATATTTTTCTACATGAATTAGGATTCACATCAAAGTATCACTTCAAGTCAAATTAAGCACAAAATTCGACAAGCCCAATTTTACGCAACATTTGTCTCCAAGACAATGAAATGAACCATGCTTGACCCTTGATCGGCTACGCGTGCTTGCCCAGAACTTCTCTCTTGCTGATCTGTCACCTACTTCCACGTGTTAATGGTAAATACGATCACCTGACCTTTCTGAATTCTATGCAATACCTAAATACACTTATTAAATTAAAAATGAACTCTGTTGCTTCCCTTAATTTGATCATATTCTATCTCAATCTTTTTGTGAGCATGTCATTACTTTATATAAGTATCGATTTTATTCTTTCACATTAATGCACGTAAAATAATTCATAATGTAAATATGAAGTCATGTGTTCAATATTAAAATAATAAACATGTATGGAAAATAGTTTCTAAAATATATTTCTACTTGAATTAGGACTCACATCATAGTATCACTTCAAGTCAAATTAAGCCCAAAATTCGACAAGCCCAATTTTACGCAACCTTTGTCTCCAAGACAATGAAATGAACCATGCTTGACCCTTGAACGCCACGCCGTGCTTGCCTAACTTCTCTCTTGCTGATCCACACCTACTTCCACGTGTTAATGGTTAATACGACCACCGCCTTTCCAATTCTCTGCAATACCTAAATACGCTTTATTAAATTAAAAATGAACTCGTTCTTTCCTTAATTTGATCATATTCTATCTCAATCTTTTTGTGAGCATGTCATTACTTTTTGTAAGTATCGATTTTATTCTTTCACACTAATGCACGTAATTAATTCATAATATAAATAAGCAGTCATGTGTTCAATATTAAAATAATAAACATGTATGGAAAATAGTTTCTAAAATATTTTTCTACTTGAATTAGGATTCACATCAAAGTATCACTTCAAGTCAAATTAAGCCCAAAATTCGACAAGCCCAATTTTACGCAACCTTTGTCTCCTAGACAATGAAATGAACCATGCTTGACCCTTGATCGGCTACACGTGCTTGCCCAGAACTTCTCTCTTGCTGATCTGTCACCTACTTCCACGTGTTAATGGTAAATACGACCACCTGCCCTTTCTGAATTCTATGTAATACCTAAATACGCTTATTAAATTAAAAATGAACTCTGTTGCTTCCCTTAATTTGATCATATTCTATCTCAATCTTTTTTTGAGCATGTCGTTACTTTAAGTAAGTATCGATTTTATTCTTTCACATTAATGCACATAAATTAATTCATAAATATAAATATGCAGTCATGTGTTCAATATTAAAATAATAAACATGTATGGAAAATAGTTTCTAAAATATTTTTCTACTTGAATTAAGATTCACATCAAAGTATCACTTCAAGTCAAATTAAGCTCAAAATTCGACAAGCCCAATTTTACGCAACCTTTATCTCCTACACAATGAAATGAACCATGCTTAACCCTTGATCGACTACACGTGCTTGCCCAGAACTTCTCTCTTGATTATAAGTCACCTACTTCCACGTGTTAATGGTAAATACGATCACCTGCCCTTTCTGAATTCTATGTAATACCTAATTACGCTTATTAAATTAAAAATGAACTCGCTCTTTCCTTAATTTGATCATATTCTATCTCAATCTTTTTTTGAGCATGTCATTACTTTAAGTAAGTATCGATTTTATTCTTTCACATTAATGCACATAAATTAATTCATAATATAAATATGCAGTCATGTGTTCAATATTAAAATAATAAACATGTATGGAAATAGTTTCTAAAATATTTTTCTACATGAATTAGGATTCACATCAAAGTATCACTTCAAGTCAAATTAAGCCCAAAATTCGACAAGCCCAATTTTACGCAACCTTTGTCTCCAAGACAATGAAATGATCAATGCTTGACCCTTGAACGGCTACGCGTGCTTGCCCAGAACTTCTCTCTTGCTGATCTGTCACCTACTTCCACGTGTTAATGGTTAATACGACCACCTGCCCTTTCTGAATTCTATGTAATACCTAAATACGCTTATTAAATTAAAAACGAACTCTGTTGCTTCCCTTAATTTGATCATATTCTATCTCAATCTTTTTTTGAGCATGTCGTTACTTTAAGTAAGTATCGATTTTATTCTTTCACATTAATGCACATAAATTAATTCATAAATATAAATATGCAGTCATGTGTTCAATATTAAAATAATAAACATGTATGGAAAATAGTTTCTAAAATATTTTTCTACTTGAATTAAGATTCACATCAAAGTATCACTTCAAGTCAAATTAAGCCCAAAATTCGACAAGCCCAATTTTACGCAACCTTTGTCTCCTAGACAATGAAATGAACCATGCTTGACCCTTGATCGGCTACGCGTGCTTGCCCAGAACTTCTCTCTTGCTGATCTGTCACCTACTTCCACGTGTTAATGGTAAATACGATCACCTGCCCTTTCTGAATTCTATGTAATACCTAAATACGCTTATTAAATTAAAAATGAACTCTGTTGCTTCCCTTAATTTGATCATATTCTATCTCAATCTTTTTGTGAGCATGTCATTACTTTATGTAAGTATCGATTTTATTCTTTCACATTAATGCACATAAATTAATTCATAATATAAATATGCAGTCATGTGTTCAATATTAAATAATAAACATGTATGGAAAATAGTTTCTAAAATATTTTTCTACATGAATTAGGATTCACATCAAAGTATCAGTTCAAGTCAAATTAAGCCCAAAATTCGACAAGCCCAATTTTACGCAACATTTATCTCCAAGACAATGAAATGAACCATGCTTGACCCTTGATCGGCTACGTGTGCTTGCCCATAACTTCTCTCTTGCTGATCTGTCACCTACTTCCACGTGTTAATGGTAAATATGATCACCTGCCCTTTCTGAATTCTATGTAATACCTAAATACGCTTATTAAATTAAAAATGAACTATGTTGCTTCCCTTAATTTGATCATACTCTATCTCAATCTTTTTGTGAGCATGTCATTACTTTATGTAAGTATCGAATTTATTCTTTCACATTAATGCACGTAAATTAATTCATAATATAAATATGCAGTCATGTGTTCAATATTAAAATAATAAACATGTATGGAAAATAGTTTCTAAAATATATTTCTACTTGAATTAGGACTCACATCATAGTATCACTTCAAGACAAATTAAGCCCAAAATTCGACAATCCCAATTTTACGCAACCTTTGTCTCCAAGACAATGAAATGAACCATGCTTGACCCTTGAACGGCTACGCGTGCTTGCCCAGAACTTCTCTCTTGCTGATCTGTCACCTACTTCCACGTGTTAATGGTTAATACGACCACCTGGCCTTTCTGAATTCTCTGCAATACCTAAATACGCTTATTAAATTAAAAATGAACTCTGTTCTTTCCCTTAATTTGATCATATTCTATCTCAATCTTTTTGTGAGCATGTCATTACTTTTTGTAAGTATCGATTTTATTCTTTCACTCTAATGCACGTAATTAATTCATAATATAAATACGCAATCATGTGTTCAATATTAAAATAATAAACATGTATGGAAAATAGTTTCTAAAATATTTTTCTACTTGAATTAGGATTCACATCAAAGTATCACTTCAAGTCAAATTAAGCCCAAAATTCGACAAGCCCAATTTTACGCAACCTTTGTCTCCTAGACAATGAAATGAACCATGCTTGACCCTTTGATCGCTACACGTGCTTGCCCGTAACTTCTCTGCCGATCCGTCACCTACTTCCACGTGTTAATGGTAAATACGACCACCGCCTTTCAATTCTATGTAATACCTAAATACGCTTTATTAAATTAAAAATGAACTCATTGTTTCCTTAATTTGATCATATTCTATCTCAATCTTTTTTGAGCATGTCGTTACTTTAAGTAAGTATCGATTTTATTCTTTCACATTAATGCACATAAATTAATTCATAAATATAAATATGCAAATATGTGTTCAATATTAAAATAATAAACATGTATGGAAAATAGTTTCTAAAATATTTTTCTACTTGAATTAAGATTCACATCAAAGTATCACTTCAAGTCAAATTAAGCTCAAAATTCGACAAGCCCAATTTTACGCAACCTTTATCTCCTACACAATGAAATGAACCATGCTTAACCCTTGATCGACTACACGTGCTTGCCCAGAACTTCTCTCTTGATTATAAGTCACCTACTTCCACGTGTTAATGGTAAATACGATCACCTGCCCTTTCTGAATTCTATGTAATACCTAATTACGCTTATTAAATTAAAAATGAACTCGTTTCTTCCCTTAATTTGATCATATTCTATCTCAATCTTTTTTTGAGCATGTCATTACTTTAAGTAAGTATCGATTTTATTCTTTCACATTAATGCACATAAATTAATTCATAATATAAATATGCAGTCATGTGTTCAATATTAAAATAATAAACATGTATGGAAATAGTTTCTAAAATATTTTTCTACATGAATTAGGATTCACATCAAAGTATCACTTCAAGTCAAATTAAGCCCAAAATTCGACAAGCCCAATTTTACGCAACCTTTGTCTCCAAGACAATGAAATGATCAATGCTTGACCCTTGAACGGCTACGCGTGCTTGCCCAGAACTTCTCTCTTGCTGATCTGTCACCTACTTCCACGTGTTAATGGTTAATACGACCACCTGGCCTTTCTGAATTCTATGCAATACCTAAATACGCTTATTAAATTAAAAATGAACTCTGTTGTTTCCCTTAATTTGATCATATTCTATCTCAATCTTTTTGTGAGCATGTCATTACTTTATGTAAGTATTGATTTTATTCTTTCACATTAATGCACATAATTAATTCATAATATAAATATGCAATATGAGTTCAATATTAAAATAATAAACATGTATGGAAAATAGTTTCTAAAATATTTTTCTACTTGAATTAGGATTCACATCAAAGTATCACTTCAGTCAAATTAAGCCCAAAATTCGACAAGCCCAATTTTACGCAACCTTTGACTCCTAGACAATGAAATGAACCATGCTTGACCCTTGATCGGCTACACGTGCTTGCCCAGAACTTCTCTCTTGCTGATCTGTCACCTACTTCCACGTGTTAATGGTAAATATGATTACCTGCCCTTTCTGAATACTATGTAATACCTAAATACGCTTATTAAATTAAAAATGAACTATGTTGCTTCCCTTAATTTGATCATATTCTATCTCAATCTTTTTTGAGCATGTCATTACTTTAAGTAAGTATCGATTTTATTCTTTCACATTAATGCACATAAATTAATTCATAATATAAATATGCAGTCATGTGTTCAATATTAAAATAATAAACATGTATGGAAATAGTTTCTAAAATATTTTTCTACATGAATTAGGATTCACATCAAAGTATCACTTCAAGTCAAATTAAGCCCAAAATTCGACAAGCCCAATTTTACGCAACATTTGTCTCCAAGACAATGAAATGAACCATGCTTGACCTTTGATCGGCTACGCGTGCATGCCCAGAACTTCTCTCTTGCTGATCTGTCACCAACTTCCACGTGTTAATGGTAAATACGACCACCTGACCTTTCTAAATTCTATGCAATACCTAAATACACTTATTAAATTAAAAATGAACTCTGTTGCTTCCCTTAATTTGATCATATTTTATCTCAATCTTTTTGCGAGCATGTCATTACTTTATATAAGTATCGATTTTATTCTTTCACATTAATGCACATAAATTAATTCATAATATAAATATGCAGTCATGTGTTCAATATTAAAATAATAAACATGTATGGAAATAGTTTCTAAAATATTTTTCTACATGAATTAGGATTCACATCAAAGTATCACTTCAAGTCAAATTAAGCCCAAAATTCGACAAGCCCAATTTTACGCAACCTTTGTCTCCAAGACAATGAAATGATCAATGCTTGACCCTTGAACGGCTACGCGTGCTTGCCCAGAACTTCTCTCTTGCTGATCTGTCACCTACTTCCACGTGTTAATGGTTAATACGACCACCTGGCCTTTCTGAATTCTATGTAATACCTAATTACGCTTATTAAATTAAAAATGAACTCTGTTTCTTCCCTTAATTTGATCATATTCTATCTCAATCTTTTTTTGAGCATGTCATTACTTTAAGTAAGTATCGATTTTATTCTTTCACATTAATGCACGTAATTAATTCATAATATAAAAATGCAGTCATGTGTTCAATATTAAAATAATAAACATGTATGGAAAATAGTTTCTAAAATATTTTTCTACTTGAATTAGGATTCACATCAAAGTATCACTTCAAGACAAATTAAGCCCAAAATTCGACAAGACCAATTTTACGCAACCTTTGTCTCCTAGACAATGAAATGAACCATGCTTGACTTTGAACGGCCACGCTGCTTGCCCAAAACTTCTCTCTTGCTGATCTGTCACCTACTTCCACGTGTTAATGGTTAATACGACCACCTGGCCTTTCTGAATTCTATGCGATACCTAAATACGCTTATTAAATTAAAAATGAACTCTGTTGTTTCCCTTAATTTGATCATATTATATCTCAATCTTTTTGTGAGCATGTCATTACTTTATGTAAGTATCGATTTTATTCTTTCACATTAATGCACGTAATTAATTCATAATATAAAATGCAACATGTGTTCAATATTAAAATAATAAACATGTATGGAAAATAGTTTCTAAAATATATTTCTACTTGAATTAGGATTCACATCAAAGTATCACTTCAAGTCAAATTAAGCCCAAAATTCGACAAGCCCAATTTTACGAAACCTTTGTCTCCAAGACAATGAAATGAACCATGCTTGACCCTTGAACGGCTACGCGTGCTTGCCCAGAACTTCTCTCTTGGTGATCTGTCACCTACTTCCACGTGTTAATGGTTAATACGACCACCTGGCCTTTCTGAATTCTCTGCAATACCTAAATACGCTTATTAAATTAAAAATGAACTCGTTCTTTCCTTAATTTGATCATATTCTATCTCAATCTTTTTGTGAGCATGTCATTACTTTTTGTAAGTATCGATTTTATTCTTTCACACTAATGCACGTAATTAATTCATAATATAAATACGCAATCATGTGTTCAATTTTAAAATAATAAACATGTATGGAAAATAGTTTCTAAAATATTTTTCTACTTGAATTAGGATTCACATCAAAGTATCACTTCAAGTCAAATTAAGCCCAAAATTCGACAAGCCCAATTTTACGCAACCTTTGTCTCCTAGACAATGAAATGAACCATGCTTGACCCTTGATCGGCTACACGTGCTTGCCCAGAACTTCTCTCTTGCTGATCTGTCACCTACTTCCACGTGTTAATGGTAAATACGACCACCTGCCCTTTCTGAATTCTATGTAATACCTAAATACGCTTATTAAATTAAAAATGAACTCTGTTGCTTCCCTTAATTTGATCATATTCTATCTCAATCTTTTTTTGAGCATGTCGTTACTTTAAGTAAGTATCGATTTTATTCTTTCACATTAATGCACATAAATTAATTCATAAATATAAATATGCAAATATGTGTTCAATATTAAAATAATAAACATGTATGGAAAATAGTTTCTAAAATATTTTTCTACTTGAATTAAGATTCACATCAAAGTATCACTTCAAGTCAAATTAAGCTCAAAATTCGACAAGCCCAATTTTACGCAACCTTTATCTCCTACACAATGAAATGAACCATGCTTAACCCTTGATCGACTACACGTGCTTGCCCAGAACTTCTCTCTGATTATAAGTCACCTACTTCCACGTGTTAATGGTAAATACGATCACCTGCCCTTTCTGAATTCTATGTAATACCTAATTACGCTTATTAAATTAAAAATGAACTCTGTTTCTTCCCTTAATTTGATCATATTCTATCTCAATCTTTTTTTGAGCATGTCATTACTTTAAGTAAGTATCGATTTTATTCTTTCACATTAATGCACATAAATTAATTCATAATATAAATATGCAGTCATGTGTTCAATATTAAAATAATAAACATGTATGGAAATAGTTTCTAAAATATTTTTCTACATGAATTAGATTCACATCAAAGTATCACTAAGTCAAATTAAGCCCAAAATTCGACAAGCCCAATTTTACGCAACCTTTGTCTCCAAGACAATGAAATGATCAATGCTTGACCTTGAACGACTACGCGTGCTTGCCCGTAACTTCTCTTGCCGATCCGTCACCTACTTCCACGTGTTAATGGTTAATAAGACCACCTGGCCTTTCTGAATACTATGCAATACCTAAATACGCTTATTAAATTAAAATGAACTCGTTGTTTCCTTAATTTGATCATATTCTATCTCAATCTTTTGTGAGCATGTCATTACTTTATGTAAGTATTGATTTTATTCTTTCACATTAATGCACATAATTAATTCATAATATAAATATGCAAGAATGAGTTCAATATTAAAATAATAAACATGTATGGAAAATATTTTCTAAAATATTTTTCTACTTGAATTAGGATTCACATCAAAGTATCACTTCATCAAATTAAGCCCAAAATTCGACAAGCCCAATTTTACGCAACCTTTGTCTCCTAGACAATGAAATGAACCATGCTTGACCCTTTGATCGGCTACACGTGCTTGCCCAGAACTTCTCTCTTGCTGATCTGTCACCTACTTCCACGTGTTAATGGTAAATATGATTACCTGCCCTTTCTGAATACTATGTAATACCTAAATACGCTTATTAAATTAAAAATGAACTATGTTGCTTCCCTTAATTTGATCATATTCTATCTCAATCTTTTTTGAGCATGTCATTACTTTAAGTAAGTATCGATTTTATTCTTTCACATTAATGCACATAAATTAATTCATAATATAAATATGCAGTCATGTGTTCAATATTAAAATAATAAACATGTATGGAAATAGTTTCTAAAATATTTTTCTACATGAATTAGGATTCACATCAAAGTATCACTTCAAGTCAAATTAAGCCCAAAATTCGACAAGCCCAATTTTACGCAACCTTTGTCTCCAAGACAATGAAATGATCAATGCTTGACTTTGAACGGCCACGCTGCTTGCCCGTAACTTCTCTCTTGCGATCCACACCTACTTCCACGTGTTAATGGTAAATACGATCACCGCCTCTTTCTCGAATTCTATGTAATACCTAATTACGCTTATTAAATTAAAATGAACTCTGTTTCTTCCCTTAATTTGATCATATTCTATCTCAATCTTTTTTTGAGCATGTCATTACTTTAAGTAAGTATCGATTTTATTCTTTCACATTAATGCACATAAATTAATTCATAATATAAATATGCAGTCATGTGTTCAATATTAAATTAATAAACATGTATGGAAATAGTTTCTAAAATATTTTTCTACATGAATTAGGATTCACATCAAAGTATCACTTCAAGTCAAATTAAGCCCAAAATTCGACAAGCCCAATTTTACGCAACCTTTGTCTCCAAGACAATGAAATGATCAATGCTTGACCCTTGAACGACTACGCTGCTTGCCCGTAACTTCTCTCTCACGATCCGTCACCTACTTCCACGTGTTAATGGTTAATACGACCACCGCCTTTCAATTCTATGCAATACCTAAATACGCTTATTAAATTAAAAATGAACTCTGTTGTTTCCCTTAATTTGATCATATTCTATCTCAATCTTTTTGTGAGCATGTCATTACTTTATGTAAGTATTGATTTTATTCTTTCACATTAATGCACATAATTAATTCATAATATAAATATGCAGTCATGAGTTCAATATTAAAATAATAAACATGTATGGAAAATAGTTTCGAAAATATTTTTCTACTTGAATTAGGATTCACATCAAAGTATCACTTCACAAATTAAGCCCAAAATTCGACAAGCCCAATTTTACGCAACCTTTGTCTCCTAGACAATGAAATGAACCATGCTTGACCCTTGATCGGCTACACGTGCTTGCCCAGAACTTCTCTCTTGCTGATCTGTCACCTACTTCCACGTGTTAATGGTAAATATGATTACCTGCCCTTTCTGAATACTATGTAATACCTAAATACGCTTTATTAACTTAAAAATGAACTATGTTTCTTCCCTTAATTTGATCATATTCTATCTCAATCTTTTTTGAGCATGTCATTACTTTAAGTAAGTATCGATTTTATTCTTTCACATTAATGCACATAAATTAATTCATAATATAAATATGCAGTCATGTGTTCAATATTAAAATAATAAACATGTATGGAAATAGTTTCTAAAATATTTTTCTACATGAATTAGGATTCACATCAAAGTATCACTTCAAGTCAAATTAAGCCCAAAATTCGACAAGCCCAATTTTACGCAACCTTTGTCTCCAAGACAATGAAATGATCAATGCTTGACCCTTGAACGACTACGCGTGCTTGCGTAACTTCTCTCTTGCTTATCTGTCACCTACTTCCACGTGTTAATGGTAAATACGATCACCTGCCCTTTCTGAATTCTATGTAATACCTAATTACGCTTATTAAATTAAAAATGAACTCTGTTTCTTCCCTTAATTTGATCATATTCTATCTCAATCTTTTTTTGAGCATGTCATTACTTTAAGTAAGTATCGATTTTATTCTTTCACATTAATGCACATAAATTAATTCATAATATAAATATGCAGTCATGTGTTCAATATTAAAATAGTAAACATGTATGGAAATAGTTTCTAAAATATTTTTCTACATGAATTAGGATTCACATCAAAGTATCACTTCAAGTCAAATTAAGCCCAAAATTCGACAAGCCCAATTTTACGCAACCTTTATCTCCTAGACAATGAAATGAACCATGCTTGACCCTTGATCGCTTGCCGTAACTTCTCTCTTGATGATCTGTCACCTACTTCCACGTGTTAATGGTAAATACGATCACCTGCCCTTTCTGAATTCTATGTAATACCTAAATACACTTATTAAATTAAAAATGAACTCTGTTGTTTCCCTTAATTTGATCATATTCTATCTCAATCTTTTTGTGAGCATGTCATTACTTTATGTAAGTATCGATTTTATTCTTTCACATTAATGCACATAAATTAATTCATAATATAAATATGCAGTCATGTGTTCAATATTAAAATAATAAACATGTATGGAAATAGTTTCTAAAATATTTTTCTACATGAATTAGGATTCACATCAAAGTATCACTTCAAGTCAAATTAAGCCCAAAATTCGACAAGCCCAATTTTACGCAACCTTTGTCTCCTAGACAATGAAATGATCAATGCTTGACCCTTGATCGCTACGTGCTTGCCCGTAACTTCTCTCTTGCTGATCTGTCACCTACTTCCACGTGTTAATGGTTAATACGACCACCTGGCCTTTCTGAATTCTATGCAATACCTAAATACGCTTATTAAATTAAAAATGAACTCTGTTGTTTCCCTTAATTTGATCATATTCTATCTCAATCTTTTTGTGAGCATGTCATTACTTTATGTAAGTATTGATTTTATTCTTTCACATTAATGCACATAATTAATTCATAATATAAATATGCAGTCATGAGTTCAATATTAAAATAATAAACATGTATGGAAAATAGTTTCTAAAATATTTTTCTACTTGAATTAGGATTCACATCAAAGTATCACTTCAGTCAAATTAAGCCCAAAATTCGACAAGCCCAATTTACGCCTTTGTCTCTAGACAATGAAATGAACCATGCTTGACCTTGATCGGCTACGTGCTTGCCCATAACTTCTCTCTTGCTGATCTGTCACCTACTTCCACGTGTTAATGGTAAATATGATCACCTGCCCTTTCTGAATTCTATGTAATACCTAAATACGCTTATTAAATTAAAAATGAACTATGTTGCTTCCCTTAATTTGATCATATTCTATCTCAATCTTTTTTGAGCATGTCATTACTTTAAGTAAGTATCGATTTTATTCTTTCACATTAATGCACATAAATTAATTCATAATATAAATATGCAGTCATGTGTTCAATATTAAAATAATAAAAATGTATATAAAATAGTTTCTAAAATATTTTTCTACATGAATTAGGATTCACATCAAAGTATCACTTCAAGTCAAATTAAGCCCAAAATTCGACAAGCCCAATTTTACGCAACCTTTGTCTCCAAGACAATGAAATGAACCATGCTTGACCCTTGAACGGCTACGCGTGCTTGCTGCAGAACTTCTCTCTTGCTGATCTGTCACCTACTTCCACGTGTTAATGGTTAATACGACCACCTGGCCTTTCTGAATTCTTTGCAATACCTAAATACGCTTATTAAATTAAAAATGAACTCTGTTCTTTCCCTTAATTTGATCATATTCTATCTCAATCTTTTTGTGAGCATGTCATTACTTTATGTAAGTATCGATTTTATTCTTTCACATTAATGCACGTAATTAATTCATAATATAAATATGCAGTCATGTGTTCAATATTAAAATAATAAACATGTATGGAAAATAGTTTCTAAAATATTTTTCTACTTGAATTAGGATTCACATCAAAGTATCACTTCCGTCAAATTAAGCCCAAAATTCGACAAGCCCAATTTTACGCAACCTTTGTCTCCTAGACAATGAAATGAACCATGCTTGACCCTTGATCGGCTACACGTGCTTGCCCAGAACTTCTCTCTTGCTGATCTGTCACCTACTTCCACGTGTTAATGGTAAATACGATTACCTGCCCTTTCTGAATACTATGTAATACCTAAATACGCTTATTAAATTAAAAATGAACTATGTTGCTTCCCTTAATTTGATCATATTCTATCTCAATCTTTTTTTGAGCATGTCATTACTTTAAGTATGTATCGATTTTATTCTTTCACATTAATGCACATAAATTAATTCATTATATATATATGCAGTCATGTGTTCAATATTAAAATAATAAACATGTATGCAAAATAGTTTCTAAAATATTTTTCTACTTGAATTAAGATTCACATCAAAGTATCACTTCAAGTCAAATTAAGCTCAAAATTCGACAAGCCCAATTTTACGCAACCTTTGTCTCCTAGACAATGAAATGAACCATGCTTGACCCTTGATCGGCTACGCGTGCTTGCCCAGAACTTCTCTCTTGCTTGCTGATCTATCACCGACTTCCACGTGTTAATGGTAAATACGACCACCTGGCCTTTCTGAATTCTATGCAATACTTAAAAACACTTATTAAATTAAAAATGAACTTTGTTGTTTCCCTTAATTTGATCATATTTATCTCAATCTTTTTGTGAGCATGTCATTACTTTATGTAAGTATCGATTTTATTCTTTCACATTAATGCACGTAATTAATTCATAATATAAATATGCAGTCATGTGTTCAATATTAAAATAATAAACATGTATAGAAAATAGTTTCTAAAATATTTTTATACTTGAATTAGGATTCACATCAAAGTATCACTTCAAGTCAAATTAAGCCCAAAATTCGACAAGTCCAATTACGCAACCTTTGTCTCCTAGACAATGAAATGAACCATGCTTGACCGTTGATCGGCTACGCGTGCTAGCCCATAACTTCTCTCTTGCTGATATGTCACCTACTTCCACATGTTAATGGTAAATACGACCACCTGGCCTTTCTGAATTCTATGCAATACCTAAATACTCTTATTAAATTAAAAATGAACTTTGTTGCTTCCCTTAATTTGATCATATTCAATCTCAATCTTTTTGTGAGCATGTCATTACTTTATGTAAGTATCGATTTTATTCTTTCACATTAATGCACGTAAATTAATTCATAATATAAATATGCAGTCATGTGTTCAATATTAAAATAATAAACATGTATGGAAAATAGTTTCTAAAATATTTTTCTACTTGAATTAGGATTCACATCAAAGTATCACTTCAAGTCAAATTAAGCCCAAAATTCGACAAGCCAAATTTTACGCAAACTTTGCCTCCTAGACAATGAAATGAACCATGCTTGACCGTTGATCGGCTACGCGTGCTAGCCCAGAACTTCTCTCTTGCTGATCTGTCACCTACTTCCACATGTTAATGGTAAATACGACCACCTGGCCTTTCTGAATTCTATGTAATACCTAAATACGCTTATTAAATTAAAAATGAACTCTGTTGCTTCCCTTAATTTGATCATATTCTATCTCAATCTTTTTTTGAGCATGTCATTACTTTAAGTAAGTATCGATTTTATTCTTTCACATTAATGCACATAAATTAATTCATAATATAAATATGCAGTCATGTGTTCAATATTAAAATAATAAACATGTATGGAAAATAGTTTCTAAAATATTTTTCTACTTGAATTAAGATTCACATCAAAGTATCACTTCAAGTCAAATTAAGCTCAAAATTCGACAAGCCCAATTTTACGCAACCTTTGTCTCCTAGACAATGAAATGAACCATGATTGACCCTTGATCATTACGCGTGCTAGCCCAGAACTTCTCTTTTGATGATCTGTCACCTACTTCCACATGTTAATGGTAAATACGACCACCTGACCTTTCTGAATTCTATGCAATACCTAAATATGCTTATTAAATTAAAAATGAACTATGTTGCTTCCCTTAATTTTATCATATTCAATCTCAATCTTTTTGTGAGCATGTCATTACTTTATGTAAGTATCGATTTTATTCTTTCACATTAATGTACGTAAATTAATTCATAATATAAATATGCAGTCATGTGTTCAATATTAAAATAATAAACATGTATGGAAAATAGTTTTTTAAAATATTTTTCTACTTGAATTAGGACTCATATCAAAGTATCACTTCAAGACAAATTAAGCCCGAAATTCGACAAGCCCAATTATACGCAACCTTTGTCTCCTAGACAATGAAATGAACCATGCTTGACCCTTGATCGGCTACGCGTGCTTGCCCAGAACTTCTCTCTTGTTGATCTGTCACCTACGTCAACGTGTTAATGGTAAATACGACCACCTGGCCTTTCTGAATTCTATGCAATACCTAAATACGCTTATTAAATTAAAAATGAACTATGTTGCTTCCCTTAATTTGCTCATATTTTATCTCAATCTTTTTGTGAGCATGTCATTACTTTATGTAAGTATCGATTTTATTCTTTCACATAAATGCACGAAAATTAATTCATAATATAAATATGCAGTCATGTGTTCAATATTAAAATAATAAACATGTATGGAAAATAGTTTCTAAAATATTTTTCTACTTGAATTAGGACTCATATCAAAGTATCACTTCAAGTCAAATTAAGCCCAAAATTCGACAAGCCCAATTTTACGCAACCTTAGTCTCCTAGACAATGAAATGAACCATGCTTGACCCTTGAACGGCTACGCGTGCTTGCCCAGAACTTCTCTCTTGCTTGCTGATCTGTCACCGACTTCCACGTGTTAATGGTAAATACGACCACCTGGCCTTTCTGAATTCTATGCAATACTTAAATACGCTTATTAAATTAAAAATGAACTTTGTTGTTTCCCTTAATTTGATCATATTTATCTCAATCTTTTTGTGAGCATGTCATTACTTTATGTAAGTATCGATTTTATTCTTTCACATTAATGCACGTAATTAATTCATAATATAAATATGCAGTCATGTGTTCAATATTAAAATAATAAACATGTATGGAAAATAGTTTCTAAAATATTTTTCTACTTGAATTAGGATTCACATCAAAGTATCACTTCAAGACAAATTAAGCCCAAAATTCGACAAGACCAATTTTACGCAACCTTTGTCTCCTAGACAATGAAATGAACCATGCTTGACCCTTGAACGGCTACGCGTGCTTGCCCAAAACTTCTCTCTTGCTGATCTGTCACCTACTTCCACGTGTTAATGGTTAATACGACCACCTGGCCTTTCTGAATTCTATGCAATACCTAAATACGCTTATTAAATTAAAAATGAACTCTGTTGTTTCCCTTAATTTGATCATATTATATCTCAATCTTTTTGTGAGCATGTCATTACTTTATGTAAGTATCGATTTTATTCTTTCACATTAATGCACGTAATTAATTCATAATATAAAAATGCAGTCATGTGTTCAATATTAAAATAATAAACATGTATGGAAAATAGTTTCTAAAATATATTTCTACTTGAATTAGGATTCACATCAAAGTATCACTTCAAGTCAAATTAAGCCCAAAATTCGACAAGCCCAATTTTACGAAACCTTTGTCTCCAAGACAATGAAATGAACCATGCTTGACCCTTGAACGGCTACGCGTGCTTGCCCAGAACTTCTCTCTTGCTGATCTGTCACCTACTTCCACGTGTTAATGGTTAATACGACCACCTGGCCTTTCTGAATTCTCTGCAATACCTAAATACGCTTATTAAATTAAAAATGAACTCTGTTCTTTCCCTTAATTTGATCATATTCTTTCTCAATCTTTTTGTGAGCATGTCATTACTTTTTGTAAGTATCGATTTTATTCTTTCACACTAATGCACGTAATTAATTCATAATATAAATACGCAATCATGTGTTCAATATTAAAATAATAAACATGTATGGAAAATAGTTTCTAAAATATTTTTCTACTTGAATTAGGATTCACATCAAAGTATCACTTCAAGTCAAATTAAGCCCAAAATTCGACAAGCCCAATTTTACGCAACCTTTGTCTCCTAGACAATGAAATGAACCATGCTTGACCCTTGATCGGCTACACGTGCTTGCCCAGAACTTCTCTCTTGCTGATCTGTCACCTACTTCCACGTGTTAATGGTAAATACGACCACCTGCCCTTTCTGAATTCTATGTAATACCTAAATACGCTTATTAAATTAAAAATGAACTCTGTTGCTTCCCTTAATTTGATCATATTCTATCTCAATCTTTTTTTGAGCATGTCGTTACTTTAAGTAAGTATCGATTTTATTCTTTCACATTAATGCACATAAATTAATTCATAAATATAAATATGCAGTCATGTGTTCAATATTAAAATAATAAACATGTATGGAAAATAGTTTCTAAAATATTTTTCTACTTGAATTAAGATTCACATCAAAGTATCACTTCAAGTCAAATTAAGCTCAAAATTCGACAAGCCCAATTTTACGCAACCTTTATCTCCTACACAATGAAATGAACCATGCTTAACCCTTGATCGACTACACGTGCTTGCCCAGAACTTCTCTCTTGATTATAAGTCACCTACTTCCACGTGTTAATGGTAAATACGATCACCTGCCCTTTCTGAATTCTATGTAATACCTAATTACGCTTATTAAATTAAAAATGAACTCTGTTTCTTCCCTTAATTTGATCATATTCTATCTCAATCTTTTTTTGAGCATGTCATTACTTTAAGTAAGTATCGATTTTATTCTTTCACATTAATGCACATAAATTAATTCATAATATAAATATGCAGTCATGTGTTCAATATTAAAATAATAAACATGTATGGAAATAGTTTCTAAAATATTTTTCTACATGAATTAGGATTCACATCAAAGTATCACTTCAAGTCAAATTAAGCCCAAAATTCGACAAGCCCAATTTTACGCAACCTTTGTCTCCAAGACAATGAAATGATCAATGCTTGACCCTTGAACGGCTACGCGTGCTTGCCCAGAACTTCTCTCTGGGAGATCTGTCACCTACTTCCACGTGTTAATGGTTAATACGACCACCTGGCCTTTCTGAATTCTATGCAATACCTAAATACGCTTATTAAATTAAAAATGAACTCTGTTGTTTCCCTTAATTTGATCATATTCTATCTCAATCTTTTTGTGAGCATGTCATTACTTTATGTAAGTATTGATTTTATTCTTTCACATTAATGCACATAATTAATTCATAATATAAATATGCAGTCATGAGTTCAATATTAAAATAATAAACATGTATGGAAAATAGTTTCTAAAATATTTTTCTACTTGAATTAGGATTCACATCAAAGTATCACTTCAGTCAAATTAAGCCCAAAATTCGACAAGCCCAATTTTACGCAACCTTTGTCTCCTAGACAATGAAATGAACCATGCTTGACCCTTGATCGGCTACACGTGCTTGCCCAGAACTTCTCTCTTGCTGATCTGTCACCTACTTCCACGTGTTAATGGTAAATATGATTACCTGCCCTTTCTGAATACTATGTAATACCTAAATACGCTTATTAAATTAAAAATGAACTATGTTGCTTCCCTTAATTTGATCATATTCTATCTCAATCTTTTTTGAGCATGTCATTACTTTAAGTAAGTATCGATTTTATTCTTTCACATTAATGCACATAAATTAATTCATAATATAAATATGCAGTCATGTGTTCAATATTAAAATAATAAACATGTATGGAAATAGTTTCTAAAATATTTTTCTACATGAATTAGGATTCACATCAAAGTATCACTTCAAGTCAAATTAAGCCCAAAATTCGACAAGCCCAATTTTACGCAACCTTTGTCTCCAAGACAATGAAATGATCAATGCTTGACCCTTGAACGGCTACGCGTGCTTGCCCAGAACTTCTCTCTTGCTGATCTGTCACCTACTTCCACGTGTTAATGGTAAATACGATCACCTGCCCTTTCTGAATTCTATGTAATACCTAATTACGCTTATTAAATTAAAAATGAACTCTGTTTCTTCCCTTAATTTGATCATATTCTATCTCAATCTTTTTTTGAGCATGTCATTACTTTAAGTAAGTATCGATTTTATTCTTTCACATTAATGCACATAAATTAATTCATAATATAAATATGCAGTCATGTGTTCAATATTAAAATAATAAACATGTATGGAAATAGTTTCTAAAATATTTTTCTACATGAATTAGGATTCACATCAAAGTATCACTTCAAGTCAAATTAAGCCCAAAATTCGACAAGCCCAATTTTACGCAACCTTTGTCTCCAAGACAATGAAATGATCAATGCTTGACCCTTGAACGGCTACGCGTGCTTGCCCAGAACTTCTCTCTTGCTGATCTGTCACCTACTTCCACGTGTTAATGGTTAATACGACCACCTGGCCTTTCTGAATTCTATGCAATACCTAAATACGCTTATTAAATTAAAAATGAACTCTGTTGTTTCCCTTAATTTGATCATATTCTATCTCAATCTTTTTGTGAGCATGTCATTACTTTATGTAAGTATTGATTTTATTCTTTCACATTAATGCACATAATTAATTCATAATATAAATATGCAGTCATGAGTTCAATATTAAAATAATAAACATGTATGGAAAATAGTTTCTAAAATATTTTTCTACTTGAATTAGGATTCACATCAAAGTATCACTTCAGTCAAATTAAGCCCAAAATTCGACAAGCCCAATTTTACGCAACCTTTGTCTCCTAGACAATGAAATGAACCATGCTTGACCCTTGATCGGCTACACGTGCTTGCCCAGAACTTCTCTCTTGCTGATCTGTCACCTACTTCCACGTGTTAATGGTAAATATGATTACCTGCCCTTTCTGAATACTATGTAATACCTAAATACGCTTATTAAATTAAAAATGAACTATGTTGCTTCCCTTAATTTGATCATATTCTATCTCAATCTTTTTTGAGCATGTCATTACTTTAAGTAAGTATCGATTTTATTCTTTCACATTAATGCACATAAATTAATTCATAATATAAATATGCAGTCATGTGTTCAATATTAAAATAATAAAAATGTATATAAAATAGTTTCTAAAATATTTTTCTACATGAATTAGGATTCACATCAAAGTATCACTTCAAGTCAAATTAAGCCCAAAATTCGACAAGCCCAATTTTACGCAACCTTTGTCTCCAAGACAATGAAATGAACCATGCTTGACCCTTGAACGGCTACGCGTGCTTGCTGCAGAACTTCTCTCTTGCTGATCTGTCACCTACTTCCACGTGTTAATGGTTAATACGACCACCTGGCCTTTCTGAATTCTTTGCAATACCTAAATACGCTTATTAAATTAAAAATGAACTCTGTTCTTTCCCTTAATTTGATCATATTCTATCTCAATCTTTTTGTGAGCATGTCATTACTTTATGTAAGTATCGATTTTATTCTTTCACATTAATGCACGTAATTAATTCATAATATAAATATGCAGTCATGTGTTCAATATTAAAATAATAAACATGTATGGAAAATAGTTTCTAAAATATTTTAATACTTGAATTAGGATTCACATCAAAGTATCACTTCCGTCAAATTAAGCCCAAAATTCGACAAGCCCAATTTTACGCAACCTTTGTCTCCTAGACAATGAAATGAACCATGCTTGACCCTTGATCGGCTACACGTGCTTGCCCAGAACTTCTCTCTTGCTGATCTGTCACCTACTTCCACGTGTTAATGGTAAATACGATTACCTGCCCTTTCTGAATACTATGTAATACCTAAATACGCTTATTAAATTAAAAATGAACTATGTTGCTTCCCTTAATTTGATCATATTCTATCTCAATCTTTTTTTGAGCATGTCATTACTTTAAGTATGTATCGATTTTATTCTTTCACATTAATGCACATAAATTAATTCATTATATATATATGCAGTCATGTGTTCAATATTAAAATAATAAACATGTATGCAAAATAGTTTCTAAAATATTTTTCTACTTGAATTAAGATTCACATCAAAGTATCACTTCAAGTCAAATTAAGCTCAAAATTCGACAAGCCCAATTTTACGCAACCTTTGTCTCCTAGACAATGAAATGAACCATGCTTGACCCTTGATCGGCTACGCGTGCTTGCCCAGAACTTCTCTCTTGCTTGCTGATCTATCACCGACTTCCACGTGTTAATGGTAAATACGACCACCTGGCCTTTCTGAATTCTATGCAATACTTAAAAACACTTATTAAATTAAAAATGAACTTTGTTGTTTCCCTTAATTTGATCATATTTATCTCAATCTTTTTGTGAGCATGTCATTACTTTATGTAAGTATCTATTTTATTCTTTCACATTAATGCACGTAATTAATTCATAATATAAATATGCAGTCATGTGTTCAATATTAAAATAATAAACATGTATAGAAAATAGTTTCTAAAATATTTTTATACTTGAATTAGGATTCACATCAAAGTATCACTTCAAGTCAAATTAAGCCCAAAATTCGACAAGTCCAATTTTACGCAACCTTTGTCTCCTAGACAATGAAATGAACCATGCTTGACCGTTGATCGGCTACGCGTGCTAGCCCATAACTTCTCTCTTGCTGATATGTCACCTACTTCCACATGTTAATGGTAAATACGACCACCTGGCCTTTCTGAATTCTATGCAATACCTAAATACTCTTATTAAATTAAAAATGAACTTTGTTGCTTCCCTTAATTTGATCATATTCAATCTCAATCTTTTTGTGAGCATGTCATTACTTTATGTAAGTATCGATTTTATTCTTTCACATTAATGCACGTAAATTAATTCATAATATAAATATGCAGTCATGTGTTCAATATTAAAATAATAAACATGTATGGAAAATAGTTTCTAAAATATTTTTCTACTTGAATTAGGATTCACATCAAAGTATCACTTCAAGTCAAATTAAGCCCAAAATTCGACAAGCCAAATTTTACGCAAACTTTGCCTCCTAGACAATGAAATGAACCATGCTTGACCGTTGATCGGCTACGCGTGCTAGCCCGTAACTTCTCTCTTGCTGATCTGTCACCTACTTCCACATGTTAATGGTAAATACGACCACCTGGCCTTTCTGAATTCTATGTAATACCTAAATACGCTTATTAAATTAAAAATGAACTCTGTTGCTTCCCTTAATTTGATCATATTCTATCTCAATCTTTTTTTGAGCATGTCATTACTTTAAGTAAGTATCGATTTTATTCTTTCACATTAATGCACATAAATTAATTCATAATATAAATATGCAGTCATGTGTTCAATATTAAAATAATAAACATGTATGGAAAATAGTTTCTAAAATATTTTTCTACTTGAATTAAGATTCACATCAAAGTATCACTTCAAGTCAAATTAAGCTCAAAATTCGACAAGCCCAATTTTACGCAACCTTTGTCTCCTAGACAATGAAATGAACCATGATTGACCCTTGATCGGCTACGCGTGCTAGCCCAGAACTTCTCTTTTGATGATCTGTCACCTACTTCCACATGTTAATGGTAAATACGACCACCTGACCTTTCTGAATTCTATGCAATACCTAAATATGCTTATTAAATTAAAAATGAACTATGTTGCTTCCCTTAATTTTATCATATTCAATCTCAATCTTTTTGTGAGCATGTCATTACTTTATGTAAGTATCGATTTTATTCTTTCACATTAATGTACGTAAATTAATTCATAATATAAATATGCAGTCATGTGTTCAATATTAAAATAATAAACATGTATGGAAAATAGTTTTTTAAAATATTTTTCTACTTGAATTAGGACTCATATCAAAGTATCACTTCAAGACAAATTAAGCCCGAAATTCGACAAGCCCAATTATACGCAACCTTTGTCTCCTAGACAATGAAATGAACCATGCTTGACCCTTGATCGGCTACGCGTGCTTGCCCAGAACTTCTCTCTTGTTGATCATCACCTACGCCAACATGTTAATGGTAAATACGACCACCTGGCCTTTCTGAATTCTATGCAATACCTAAATACGCTTATTAAATTAAAAATGAACTATGTTGCTTCCCTTAATTTGCTCATATTTTATCTCAATCTTTTTGTGAGCATGTCATTACTTTATGTAAGTATCGATTTTATTCTTTCACATAAATGCACGTAAATTAATTCATAATATAAATATGCAGTCATGTGTTCAATATTAAAATAATAAACATGTATGGAAAATAGTTTCTAAAATATTTTTCTACTTGAATTAGGACTCATATCAAAGTATCACTTCAAGTCAAATTAAGCCCAAAATTCGACAAGCCCAATTTTACGCAACCTTAGTCTCCTAGACAATGAAATGAACCATGCTTGACCCTTGAACGGCTACGCGTGCTTGCCCAGAACTTCTCTCTTGCCGATCACACCGACTTCCACGTGTTAATGGTAAATACGACCACCTGGCCTTTCTGAATTCTATGCAATACTTAAATACGCTTATTAAATTAAAAATGAACTTTGTTGTTTACCTTAATTTGATCATATTTATCTCAATCTTTTTGTGAGCATGTCATTACTTTATGTAAGTATCGATTTTATTCTTTCACATTAATGCACGTAATTAATTCATAATATAAATATGCAGTCATGTGTTCAATATTAAAATAATAAACATGTATGGAAAATAGTTTCTAAAATATATTTCTACTTGAATTAGGATTCACATCAAAGTATCACTTCAAGTCAAATTAAGCCCAAAATTCGACAAGCCCAATTTTACGCAACCTTAGTCTCCTAGACAATGAAATGAACCATGCTTGACCCTTGATCGGCTACGCGTGCTTGCCCAGAACTTCTCTCTTGCTTGCTGATCTGTCACCGACTTCCACGTGTTAATGGTAAATACGACCACCTGGCCTTTCTGAATTCTATGCAATACTTAAATACACTTATTAAATTAAAAATGAACTTTGTTGTTTCCCTTAATTTGATCATATTTATCTCAATCTTTTTTTGAGCATGTCATTACTTTAAGTAAGTATCGATTTTATTCTTTCACATTAATGCACATAAATTAATTCATAATATAAATATGCAGTCATGTGTTCAATATTAAAATAATAAACATGTATGGAAAATAGTTTCTAAAATATATTTCTACTTGAATTAGGATTCACATCAAAGTATCACTTCAAGTCAAATTAAGCCCAAAATTCGACAAGACCAATTTTACGCAACCTTAGTCTCCTAGACAATGAAATGAACCATGCTTGACCCTTGATCGGCTACACGTGCTTGCCCAGAACTTCTCTCTTGTTGATCTGTCACCTACTTCCACGTGTTAATGGTAAATACGACCACCTGGCCTTTCTGAATTCTATGCAATACCTAAATACGCTTATTAAATTAAAAATGAACTATGTTGCTTCCCTTAATTTGATCATATTTTATCTCAATCTTTTTGTGAGCATGTCATTACTTTGTGTAAGTATCAATTTTATTATTTCACATTAATGCACGTAAATTAATTCATAATATAAATATGCAGTCATGTGTTCAATATTAAAATAATAAACATGTATGGAAAATAGTTTCTAAAATATATTTCTACTTGAATTAGGATTCACATCAAAGTATCACTTCAAGTCAAATTAAGCCCAAAATTCGACAAGACCAATTTTACGCAACCTTAGTCTCCTAGACAATGAAATGAACCATGCTTGACCCTTGATCGGCTACGCGTGCTTGCCCATAACTTCTCTCTTGCTTGCTGATCTGTCACCGACTTCCACGTGTTAATGGTAAATACGACCACCTGGCCTTTCTGAATTCTATGCAATACTTAAATACGCTTATTAAATTAAAAATGAACTTTGTTGTTTCCCTTAATTTGATCATATTTATCTCAATCTTTTTTTGAGCATGTCATTACTTTAAATAAGTATCGATTTTATTCTTTCACATTAATGCACATAAATTAATTCATAATATAAATATGCTGTCATGTGTTCAATATTAAAATAATAAACATGTATGGAAAATAGTTTCTAAAATTTATTTCTACTTGAATTAGGATTCACATCAAAGTATCACTTCAAGTCAAATTAAGCCCAAAATTCGACAAGCCCAATTTTACGCAACCTTAGTCTCCTAGACAATGAAATGAACCATGCTTGACCCTTGATCGGCTACACGTGCTTGCCGTAACTTCTCTCTTCCGATCACACCTACTTCCACGTGTTAATGGTAAATATGATCACCTGCCCTTTCTGAATTCTATGTAATACCTAAATACGCTTATTAAATTAAAAATGAACTCTGTTGCTTCCCTTAATTTGATCATATTCTATCTCAATCTTTTTTTGAGCATGTCATTACTTTAAGTAAGTATCGATTTTATTCTTTCACATTAATGCACGTAAATTAATTCATAATATAAATATGCAGTCATGTGTTCAATATTAAAATAATAAACATGTATGGAAAATAGTTTCTAAAATATATTTCTACTTGAATTAGGATTCACATGAAAGTATCACTTCAAGTCAAATTAAGCCCAAAATTCGAGAAGCCCAATTTTACGCAACCTTTGTCTCCTAGACAATGAAATGAACCATGCTTGACCCTTGATCGGCTACGCGTGCTTGCCCAGAACTTCTCTCTTGCTTGCTGATCTGTCACCGACTTCCACGTGTTAATGGTAAATACGACCACCTGGCCTTTCTGAATTCTATGCAATACTTAAATACGCTTATTAAATTAAAAATGAACTTTGTTGATTCCCTTAATTTGATCATATTTATCTCAATCTTTTTGTGTGCATGTCATTACTTTATGTAAGTATCGATTTTATTCTTTCACATTAATGCACGTAATTAATTCATAATATAAATATGCAGTCATGTGTTCAATATTAAAATAATAAACATGTATGGAAAATAGTTTCTAAAATATTTTTATACTTGAATTAGGATTCACATCAAAGTATCACTTCAAGTCAAATTAAGCCCAAAATTCGACAAGTCCAATTTTACGCAACCTTTGTCTCCTAGACAATGAAATGAACCATGCTTGACCGTTGATCGGCTACGCGTGCTAGCCCATAACTTCTCTCTTGCTGATATGTCACCTACTTCCACATGTTAATGGTAAATACGACCACCTGGCCTTTCTGAATTCTATGCAATACCTAAATACTCTTATTAAATTAAAAATGAACTTTGTTGCTTCCCTTAATTTGATCATATTCAATCTCAATCTTTTTGTGAGCATGTCATTACTTTATGTAAGTATCGATTTTATTCTTTCACATTAATGCACGTAAATTAATTCATAATATAAATATGCAGTCATGTGTTCAATATTAAAATAATAAACATGTATGGAAAATAGTTTCTAAAATATTTTTCTACTTGAATTAGGATTCACATCAAAGTATCACTTCAAGTCAAATTAAGCCCAAAATTCGACAAGCCAAATTTTACGCAAACTTTGCCTCCTAGACAATGAAATGAACCATGCTTGACCGTTGATCGGCTACGCGTGCTAGCCCAGAACTTCTCTCTTGCTGATCTGTCACCTACTTCCACATGTTAATGGTAAATACGACCACCTGGCCTTTCTGAATTCTATGTAATACCTAAATACGCTTATTAAATTAAAAATGAACTCTGTTGCTTCCCTTAATTTGATCATATTCTATCTCAATCTTTTTTTGAGCATGTCATTACTTTAAGTAAGTATCGATTTTATTCTTTCACATTAATGCACATAAATTAATTCATAATATAAATATGCAGTCATGTGTTCAATATTAAAATAATAAACATGTATGGAAAATAGTTTCTAAAATATTTTTCTACTTGAATTAAGATTCACATCAAAGTATCACTTCAAGTCAAATTAAGCTCAAAATTCGACAAGCCCAATTTTACGCAACCTTTGTCACCTAGACAATGAAATGAACCATGCTTGACCCTTGATCGGCTACGCGTGCTAGCCCAGAACTTCTCTCTTGATGATCTGTCACCTACTTCCACATGTTAATGGTAAATACGACCACCTGGCCTTTCTGAATTCTATGCAATACCTAAATACGCTTATTAAATTAAAAATGAACTATGTTGCTTCCCTTAATTTGCTCATATTTTATCTCAATCTTTTTGTGAGCATGTCATTACTTTATGTAAGTATCGATTTTATTCTTTCACCTTAATGCACGTAAATTAATTCATAATATAAATATGCAGTCATGTGTTCAATATTAAAATAATAAACATGTATGGAAAATAGTTTCTAAAATATTTTTCTACTTGAATTAGGACTCATATCAAAGTATCACTTCAAGACAAATTAAGCCCAAAATTCGACAAGCCCAATTTTACGCAACCTTTGTCTCCTAGACAATGAAATGAACCATGCTTGACCCTTGATCGGCTACGCGTGCTTGCCCAGAACTTCTCTCTTGTTGATCTGTCACCTACGTCAACGTGTTAATGGTAAATACGACCACCTGGCCTTTCTGAATTCTATGCAATACCTAAATACGCTTATTAAATTAAAAATGAACTATGTTGCTTCCCTTAATTTGCTCATATTTTATCTCAATCTTTTTGTGAGCATGTCATTACTTTATGTAAGTATCGATTTTATTCTTTCACATAAATGCACGTAAATTAATTCATAATATAAATATGCAGTCATGTGTTCAATATTAAAATAATAAACATGTATGGAAAATAGTTTCTAAAATATTTTTCTACTTGAATTAGGACTCATATCAAAGTATCACTTCAAGTCAAATTAAGCCCAAAATTCGACAAGCCCAATTTTACGCAACCTTAGTCTCCTAGACAATGAAATGAACCATGCTTGACCCTTGAACGGCTACGCGTGCTTGCCCAGAACTTCTCTCTTGCTTGCTGATCTGTCACCGACTTCCACGTGTTAATGGTAAATACGACCACCTGGCCTTTCTGAATTCTATGCAATACTTAAATACGCTTATTAAATTAAAAATGAACTTTGTTGTTTCCCTTAATTTGATCATATTTATCTCAATCTTTTTGTGAGCATGTCATTACTTTATGTAAGTATCGATTTTATTCTTTCACATTAATGCACGTAATTAATTCATAATATAAATATGCAGTCATGTGTTCAATATTAAAATAATAAACATGTATGGAAAATAGTTTCTAAAATATATTTCTACTTGAATTAGGATTCACATCAAAGTATCACTTCAAGTCAAATTAAGCCCAAAATTCGACAAGCCCAATTTTACGCAACCTTAGTCTCCTAGACAATGAAATGAACCATGCTTGACCCTTGATCGGCTACACGTGCTTGCCTAACTTCTCTCTTGCCGATCACACCGACTTCCACGTGTTAATGGTAAATACGACCACCGCCTTTCGAATTCTATGCAATACTTAAATACACTTTTAAATTAAAAATGAACTTTGTTGTTTCCTTAATTTGATCATATTTATCTCAATCTTTTTTTGAGCATGTCATTACTTTAAGTAAGTATCGATTTTATTCTTTCACATTAATGCACATAAATTAATTCATAATATAAATATGCAGTCATGTGTTCAATATTAAAATAATAAACATGTATGGAAAATAGTTTCTAAAATATATTTCTACTTGAATTAGGATTCACATCAAAGTATCACTTCAAGTCAAATTAAGCCCAAAATTCGACAAGACCAATTTTACGCAACCTTATTCTCCTAGACAATGAAATGAACCATGCTTGACCCTTGATCGGCTACGCGTGCTTGCCCAGAACTTCTCTCTTGTTGATCTGTCAGCTACTTCCACGTGTTAATGGTAAATACGACCACCTGGCCTTTCTGAATTCTCTGCAATACCTAAATACGCTTATTAAATTAAAAATGAACTATGTTGCTTCCCTTAATTTGATCATATTTTATCTCAATCTTTTTGTGAGCATGTCATTACTTTATGTAAGTATCAATTTTATTCTTTCACATTAATGCACGTAAATTAATTCATAATATAAATATGCAGTCATGTGTTCAATATTAAAATAATAAACATGTATGGAAAATAGTTTCTAAAATATATTTCTACTTGAATTAGGACTCACATCATAGTATCACTTCAAGACAAATTAAGCCCAAAATTCGACAAGCCCAATTTTACGCCACGTTTGTCTCCTAGACAATGAAATGAACCATGCTTGACCCTTGATCGGCTACGTGTGCTTGCCCAGAACTTCTATCTTGCTGATCTGTCACCTACTTCCACGTGTTAATGGTAAATACGACCACCTGGCCTTTCTGAATTCTATGCAATACTTAAATACGCTTATTAAATTAAAAATGAACTTTGTTGATTCCCTTAATTTGATCATATTTATCTCAATCTTTTTGTGTGCATGTCATTACTTTAAATAAGTATCGATTTTATTCTTTCACATTAATGCACATAAATTAATTCATAATATAAATATGCAGTCATGTGTTCAATATTAAAATAATAAACATGTATGGAAAATAGTTTCTAAAATATTTTTCTACTTGAATTAGGATTCACATCAAAGTATCACTTCAATTCAAATTAAGCCCAAATTTCGACAAGCCCAATTTTACGCAACCTTTGTCTCCTAGACAATGAAATGAACCATGCTTGACCCTTGATCGGCTACACGTGCTTGCCCAGAACTTCTCTCTTGCTGATCTGTCACCTACTTCCACGTGTTAATGGTAAATATGATCACCTGCCCTTTCTGAATTCTATGTAATACCTAAATACGTTTATTAAATTAAAAATGAACTCTGTTGCTTCCATTAATTTGATCATATTCTATCTCAATCTTTTTTTGAGCATGTCATTACTTTAAGTAAGTATCGATTTTATTCTTTCACATTAATGCACATAAATTAATTCATAATATAAATATGCAGTCATGTGTTCAATATTAAAATAATAAACATGTATGGAAAATAGTTTCTAAAATATATTTCTACTTGAATTAGGATTCACATCAAAGTATCCCTTCAAGTCAAATTAAGCCCAAAATTCGACAAGCCCAATTTTACGCAACCTTAGTCTCCTAGACAATGAAATGAACCATGCTTGACCCTTGATCGGCTACGCGTGCTTGCCCAGAACTTCTCTCTTGCTTGCTGATCTGTCACCGACTTCCACGTGTTAATGGTAAATACGACCACCTGGCCTTTCTGAATTCTATGCAATACTTAAATACGCTTATTAAATTAAAAATGAACTTTGTTGTTTCCCTTAATTTGATCATATTTATCTCAATCTTTTTGTGTGCATGTCATTACTTTATGTAAGTATCTATTTTATTCTTTCACATTAATGCACGTAAATTAATTCATAATATAAATATGCAGTCATGTGTTCAATATTAAAATAATAAACATGTATGGAAAATAATTTCTAAAATATTTTTCTACTTGAATTAGGACTCATATCAAAGTATCACTTCAAGACAAATTAAGCCCAAAATTCGACAAGCCAATTTTACGCAACCTTTGACTCCTAGAAAATAAAATGAACCATGCTTGACCCTTGATCGGCTACGCGTGCTTGCCCAGAACTTCTCTCTTGTTGTCTGTCACCTACTTCCACGTGTTAATGGTAAATACGACCACCTGGCCTTTCTGAATTCTATGCAATACCTAAATACGCTTATTAAATTAAAAATGAACTATGTTGCTTCCCTTAATTTGATCATATTTATCTCAATCTTTTTGTGAGCATGTCATTACTTTATGTAAGTATCGATTTTATTCTTTCACATTAATGCACGTAAATTAATTCATAATATAAATATGCAATCATGTGTTCAATATTAAAATAATAAACATGTATGGAAAATAGTTTCTAAAATATTTCTCTACTTGAACTAGGACTCATATCAAAGTATCACTTCAAGACAAATTAAGCCCAAAATTCGACAAGCCCAATTTTACGCAACCTTTGTCTCCTAGACAATGAAATGAACCATGCTTGACCCTTGATCGGCTACGCGTGCTTGCCCAGAACTTCTCTCTTTTTGATCTGTCACCTACTTCCACGTGTTAATGGTAAATACGACCACCTGACCTTTCTGAATTCTATGCAATACCTAAATACACTTATTAAATTAAAAATGAACTATGTTGCTTCCCTTAATTTGATCATATTTTATCTCAATCTTTTTGTGAGCATGTCATTACTTTATGTAAGTATCGACTTTATTCTTTCACATTAATGCACGTAAATTAATTCATAATATAAATATGCAGTCATGTGTTCAATATTAAAATAATAAACATGTATGGAAAATAGTTTCTAAAATATATTTCTACTTGAATTAGGATTCACATCAAAGTATCACTTCAAGTCAAATTAAGCCCAAAATTCGACAAGTCCAATTTTACGCAACCTTTGTCTCCTAGACAATGAAATGAACCATGCTTGACCCTTGATCGGCTACGCGTGCTTGCCCAGAACTTCTCTCTTGCTTGCTGATCTGTCACCGACTTCCACGTGTTAATGGTAAATACGACCACCTGGCCTTTCTGAATTCTATGCAATACTTAAATACGCTTATTAAATTAAAAATGAACTTTGTTGTTTACCTTAATTTGATCATATTTATCTCAATCTTTTTGTGAGCATGTCATTACTTTATGTAAGTATCGATTTTATTCTTTCACATTAATGCACGTAATTAATTCATAATATAAATATGCAGTCATGTGTTCAATATTAAAATAATAAACATGTATGGAAAATAGTTTCTAAAATATTTTTCTACTTGAATTAGGATTCACATCAAAGTATCACTTCAAGTCAAATTAAGCCCAAAATTCGACAAGCCCAATTTTACGCAACCTTAGTCTCCTAGACAATGAAATGAACCATGCTTGACCCTTGATCGGCTACGCGTGCTTGCCCAGAACTTCTCTCTTGCTGATCTGTCACCGACTTCCATGTGTTAATGGTAAATACGACCACCTGGCCTTTCTGAATTCTATGCAATACTTAAATACGCTTATTAAATTAAAAATGAACTTTGTTGTTTCCCTTAATTTGATCATATTTATCTCAATCTTTTTGTGAGCATGTCATTACTTTATGTAAGTATCGATTTTATTCTTTCACATTAATGCACGTAAATTAATTCATAATATAAATATGCAGTCATGTGTTCAATATTAAAATAATAAACATGTATGGAAAATAATTTCTAAAATATTTTTCTACTTGAATTAGGACTCATATCAAAGTATCACTTCAAGACAAATTAAGCCCAAAATTCGACAAGCCCAATTTTACGCAACCTTTGACTCCTAGAAAATAAAATGAACCATGCTTGACCCTTGATCGGCTACGCGTGCTTGCCCAGAACTTCTCTCTTGTTGTCTGTCACCTACTTCCACGTGTTAATGGTAAATACGACCACCTGGCCTTTCTGAATTCTATGCAATACCTAAATACGCTTATTAAATTAAAAATGAACTATGTTGCTTCCCTTAATTTGATCATATTTATCTCAATCTTTTTGTGAGCATGTCATTACTTTATGTAAGTATCGATTTTATTCTTTCACATTAATGCACGTAAATTAATTCATAATATAAATATGCAATCATGTGTTCAATATTAAAATAATAAACATGTATGGAAAATAGTTTCTAAAATATTTTTCTACTTGAATTAGGATTCACATCAAAGTATCACTTCAAGACAAATTAAGCCCAAAATTCGACAAGCCCAATTTTACGCAACCTTTGTCTCCTAGACAATGAAATGAACCATGCTTGACCCTTGATCGGCTACGCGTGCTTGCCCAGAACTTCTCTCTTTTTGATCTGTCACCTACTTCCACGTGTTAATGGTAAATACGACCACCTGGCCTTTCTGAATTCTATGCAATACCTAAATACGCTTATTAAATTAAAAATGAACTATGTTGCTTCCCTTAATTTGATCATATTTTATCTCAATCTTTTTGTGAGCATGTCATTACTTTATGTAAGTATCGATTTTATTCTTTCACATTAATGCACGTAAATTAATTCATAATATAAATATGCAGTCATGTGTTCAATATTAAAATAATAAACATGTATGGAAAATAGTTTCTAAAATATTTTTCTACTTGAATTAGGATTCACATCAAAGTATCACTTCAAGTCAAATTAAGCCCAAAATTCGACAAGCCCAATTTTACGCAACCTTTGTCTCCTAGACAATGAAATGAACCATGCTTGACCCTTGATCGGCTACGCGTGCTTGCCCAGAACTTCTCTCTTGCAGACCTGTCACCTACTTCCACGTGTTAATGGAAAATACGACCACCTAGCCTTTCGGAATTCTATGCAATACCTAAATACGCTTATTAAATTAAAATGAACTTTGTTGTTTCCTTAATTTGATCATATTTATCTCAATCTTTTGTGAGCATGTCATTACTTTATGTAAGTATCGATTTTATTCTTTCACATTAATGCACGAATTAATTCATAATATAAATATGCAATATGTGTTCAATATTAAAATAATAAACATGTATGGAAAATAGTTTCTAAAATATTTTCTACTTGAATTAGATTCACATCAAAGTATCACTAAGTCAAATTAAGCCCAAAATTCGACAAGCCCAATTTTACGCAACCTTTGTCTCCTAGACAATGAAATGAACCATGCTTGACCTTGATCGGCCACGCTGCTTGCCCGTAACTTCTCTCTTGCGATCCGTCACCTACTTCCACGTGTTAATGGTAAATACGACCACCGCCTTTCAATTCTATGCAATACTTAAATACGCTTATTAAATTAAAAATGAACTTTGTTGTTCCCTTAATTTGATCATACTTTATCTCAATCTTTTTGTGAGCATGTCATTACTTTATGTAAGTATCGATTTTATTCTTTCACATTAATGCACGTAAATTAATTCATAATATAAATAAGCAGTCATGTGTTCAATATTAAAATAATAAACATGTATGGAAAATAGTTTCGAAAATATTTTTCTACTTGAATTAGGATTCACATCAAAGTATCACTTCAAGTCAAATTAAGCCCAAAATTCGACAAGCCCAATTTTACGCAACCTTTGTCTCCTAGACAATGAAATGAACCATGCTTGACCCTTGATCGACTACGCGTGCTTGCTCAGAACTTCTCTCTTGCTAATCTGTCACCTACTTCCACGTGTTAATGGTAAATACGACCACCTGGCCTTTCTGAATTCTATGCAATACCTAAATACGCTTATTAAATTAAAAATGAACTATGTTGCTTCCCTTAATTTGATCATATTCTATCTCAATCTTTTTGTGAGCATGTCATTACTTTATGTAAGTATCGATTTTATTCTTTCACATTAATGCACGTAAATTAATTCATAATATAAATAAGCAGTCATGTGTTCAATATTAAAATAATAAACATGTATGGAAAATAGTTTCTAAAATATTTTTCTACTTGAATTAGGATTCACATCAAAGTATCACTTCAAGTCAAATTAAGCCCAAAATTCGACAAGCCCAATTTTACGCAACCTTTGTCTCCTAGACAATGAAATGAACCATGCTTGACCCTTGATCGCCACGCCGTGCTTGCCCAGAACTTCTCTCTTGCTGATCTCACATACTTCCACGTGTTAATGGTAAATACGACCACCTGGCCTTTCTGAATTCTATGCAATACCTAAATACGCTTATTAAATTAAAAATGAACTATGTTGCTTCCCTTAATTTGATCATATTCTATCTCAATCTTTTTGTGAGCATGTCATTACTTTATGTAAGTATCGATTTTATTCTTTCACATTAATGCACGTAAATTAATTCATAATATAAATATGCAGTCATGTGTTCAATATTAAAATAATAAACATGTATGGAAAATAGTTTCTAAAATATTTTTCTACTTGAATTAGGATTCACATCAAAGTATCACTTCAAGTCAAATTAAGCCCAAAATTCGACAAGCCCAATTTTACGCAACCTTTGTCTCCTAGACAATGAAATGAACCATGCTTGACCCTTGATCGGCTACGCGTGCTTGCCCAAAACATCTCTTGCCGATCCGTCACCTACTTCCACGTGTTAATGGTAAATACGACCACCGCCTTTCAATTCTATGCAATACCTAAATACGCTTATTAAATTAAAAATGAACTCGTTGTTTCCTTAATTTGATCATATTTATCTCAATCTTTTTGTGAGCATGTCATTACTTTATGTAAGTATCGATTTTATTCTTTCACATTAATGCACGTAAATTAATAAATAATATAAATATGCAATCATGTGTTCAATATTAAAATAATAAACATGTATGGAAAATAGTTTCTAAAATATTTTTCTACTTGAATTAGATTCACATCAAAGTATCACTAAGTCAAATTAAGCCCAAAATTCGACAAGCCCTATTTTTCTCAACCTTTGTCTACTAGACAATGAAATGAACCATGCTTGACGCTTGATCGCCACGCGGCTTGCCCGTAACTTCTCTGCCGATCCGTCACCTACTTCCACGTGTTAATGGTAAATACGACCACCGCCTTTCCGAATTCTATGCAATACCTAAATACGCTTTATTAAATTAAAAATGAACTATGTTGTTTCCTTAATTTGATCATATTCTATCTCAATCTTTTGTGAGCATGTCATTACTTTATGTAAGTATCGATTTTATTCTTTCACATTAATGCACGAAATTAATTCATAATATAAATATGCAATCATGTGTTCAATATTAAAATAATAAACATGTATGGAAAATAGTTTCTAAAATATTTTTCTACTTGAATTAGATTCACATCAAAGTATCACTTCAAGTCAAATTAAGCCCAAAATTCGATAAGCCCAATTTTACGCAACCTTTGTCTCCTAGACAATGAAATGAACCATGCTTGACTTTGATCGGCCACGCTGCTTGCCCGTAACTTCTCTCTGTCGATCCGTCACCTACTTCCACGCAGTTAATGGTAAATACGACCACCGCCTTTCCGAATTCTATGCAATACCTAAATACGCTTATTAAATTAAAAATGAACTATGTTGCTTCCTTAATTTGATCATATTCTATCTCAATCTTTTGTGAGCATGTCATTACTTTATGTAAGTATCGATTTTATTCTTTCACATTAATGCACGTAAATTAATTCATAATATAAATATGCA
This sequence comes from Przewalskia tangutica, assembly GCA_029844215.1. Taxonomy (NCBI): domain Eukaryota; kingdom Viridiplantae; phylum Streptophyta; class Magnoliopsida; order Solanales; family Solanaceae; genus Przewalskia; species Przewalskia tangutica. The sequence goes on from CM056725.1 coordinate 81,387,451, forward strand.
ATCATGTGTTCAATATTAAAATAATAAACATGTATGGAAAATAGTTTCTAAAATATTTTTCTACTTGAATTAGATTCACATCAAAGTATCACTAAGTCAAATTAAGCCCAAAATTCGACAAGCCCAATTTTACGCAACCTTTGTCTCCTAGACAATGAAATGAACCATGCTTGACTTTGATCGGCCACTACGCTGCTTGCCCGTAACTTCTCTCTTGATCCGTCACCTACTTCCACGTGTTAATGGTAAATACGACCACCGCCTTTCTCCGAATTCTATGCAATACCTAAATACGCTTATTAAATTAAAATGAACTCGTTGCTTCCTTAATTTGATCATATTCTATCTCAATCTTTTTGTGAGCATGTCATTACTTTATGTAAGTATCGATTTTATTCTTTCACATTAATGCACGAAATTAATTCATAATATAAATATGCAATATGTGTTCAATATTAAAATAATAAACATGTATGGAAAATAGTTTCTAAAATATTTTTCTACTTGAATTAGATTCACATCAAAGTATCACTAAGTCAAATTAAGCCCAAAATTCGACAAGCCCAATTTTACGCAACCTTTGTCTCCTAGACAATGAAATGAACCATGCTTGACCCTTGATCGGCCACGCGTGCTTGCCGTAACTTCTCTCTTGCCGATCTGTCACCTACTTCCACGTGTTAATGGTAAATACGACCACCTGGCCTTTCTGAATTCTATGCAATACTTAAATACACTTATTAAATTAAAAATGAACTCTGTTGTTTCCCTTAATATGATCATATTCTATCTCAATCTTTTTGTGAGCATGTCATTACTTTATGTAAGTATCGATTTTATTCTTTTACATTAATGCACGAAATTAATTCATAATATAAATATGCAAATATGTGTTCAATATTAAAATAATAAACATGTATGGAAAATAGTTTCTAAAATATTTTTCTACTTGAATTAGATTCACATCAAAGTATCACTAAGTCAAATTAAGCCCAAAATTCGACAAGCCCAATTTTACGCAACCTTTGTCTCCTAGACAATGAAATGAACCATGCTTGACCCTTGATCGGCTACTGGTGCTTGCCCAGAACTTCTCTCTTGATCTGTCACCTACTTCCACGTGTTAATGGTAAATACGATCACCTAGCCTTTCTGAATTCTATGCAATACATAAATACGCTTTATTAAATTAAAAATGAACTATGTTGTTTCCTTAATTTGATCATATTCTATCTCAATCTTTTTGTGAGCATGTCATTACTTTATGTAAGTATCGATTTTATTCTTTCACATTAATGCACGAATTAATTCATAATATAAATATGCAATATGTGTTCAATATTAAAATAATAAACATGTATGGAAAATAGTTTCTAAAATATTTTTCTACTTGAATTAGGATTCACATCAAAGTATCACTTCAAGTCAAATTAAGCCCAAAATTCGACAAGCCCAATTTTACGCAACCTTTGTCTCCTAGACAATGAAATGAACCATGCTTGACCCTTTATCGGCTACGTGTGCTTGCCCAGAACTTCTCTCTTGCCGATCCACACCTACTTCCACGTGTTAATGGTAAATACGACCACCGCCTTTCCGAATTCTATGCAATACCTAAATACGCTTATTAAATTAAAAATGAACTCGTTGCTTCCTTAATTTGATCATATTCTATCTCAATCTTTTGTGAGCATGTCATTACTTTATGTAAGTATCGATTTTATTCTTTCACATTAATGCACGTAAATTAATTCATAATATAAATATGCAAATATGTGTTCAATATTAAAATAATAAACATGTATGGAAAATAGTTTCTAAAATATTTTTCTACTTGAATTAGATTCACATCAAAGTATCACTTCAAGTCAAATTAAGCCCAAAATTCGACAAGCCCAATTTTACGCAACCTTTGTCTCCTAGACAATGAAATGAACCATGCTTGACCCTTTGATCGGCCACGCTGCTTGCCGTAACTTCTCTCTTGCTGATCCGTCACCTACTTCCACGTGTTAATGGTAAATACGACCACCGCCTTTCTCGAATTCTATGCAATACCTAAATACGCTTTATTAAATTAAAATGAACTCGTTGTTTCCTTAATTTGATCATATTCTATCTCAATCTTTTTGTGAGCATGTCATTACTTTATGTAAGTATCGATTTTATTCTTTCACATTAATGCACGTAAATTAATTCATAATATAAATATGCAGTCATGTGTTCAATATTAAAATAATAAACATGTATGGAAAATAGTTTCGAAAATATTTTTCTACTTGAATTATGATTCACATCAAAGTATCACTTCAAGTCAAATTAAGCCCAAAATTCGACAAGCCCAATTTTACGCAACCTTTGTCTCCAAGACAATGAAATGAACCATGCTTGACCTTGATCGGCCACGCTGCTTGCCCGTAACTTCTCTCTTGATCCGTCACCTACTTCCACGTGTTAATGGTAAATACGACCACCGCCTTTCTCAATTCTATGCAATACCTAAATACGCTTATTAAATTAAAAATGAACTCGTTGTTTCCTTAATTTGATCATATTCTATCTCAATCTTTTGTGAGCATGTCATTACTTTATGTAAGTATCGATTTTATTCTTTCACATTAATGCACGAAATTAATTCATAATATAAATATGCAATATGTGTTCAATATTAAAATAATAAACATGTATTGAAAATAGTTTCGAAAATATTTTTCTACTTGAATTAGGATTCACATCAAAGTATCACTTCAAGTCAAATTAAGCCCAAAATTCGACAAGCCCAATTTTACGCAACCTTTGTCTCCTAGACAATGAAATGAACCATGCTTGACTCTTGATCGGCTACGCTGCTTGCCCGTAACTTCTCTTGCCGATCCGTCACCTACTTCCACGTGTTAATGGTAAATACGACCACCCGCCTTTCCGAATTCTATGCAATACCTAAATACGCTTTATTAAATTAAAAATGAACTCGTTGTTCCCTTAATTTGATCATATTCTATCTCAATCTTTTTGTGAGCATGTCATTGCTTTATGTAAGTATCGATTTTATTCTTTCACATTAATGCACGTAAATTAATTCGTAATATAAATATGCAGTCATGTGTTCAATATTAAAATAATAAAGATGTATGGAAAATAGTTTCTAAAATATTTTTCAACATGAATTAGGATTCACATCAAAGTATCACTTCAAGTCAAATTAAGCCCAAAATTCGACAAGCCCAATTTTGCGCAACCTTTGTCTTCTAGACAATGAAATGAACCATGCTTGACCTTTGATCGGGTACGCGTGCTTGCCCAGAACTTCTCTCTTGCTGATCTGTCACCTACTTCCGCGTGTTAATGGTAAATACGATCACCTGCCCTTTCTGAATTCTATGTAATACCTAAATACGCTTATTAAATTAAAAATGAACTCTGTTGCTTCCCTTAATTTGATCATATTCTATCTCAATCTCTTTGTGAGCATGTCATTACTTTATGTAAGTATCGATTTTATTCTTTCACATTAATGCACGAAATTAATTCATAATATAAATATGCAGTATGTGTTCAATATTAAAATATTAAACATGTATTGAATATATTTTATAAAATATTTTTCTACTTTAATTAGGATTCACATCAAAGTATCACTTCAAGTCAAATTAAGCCCAAAATTCGACAAGCCCAATTTTACGCAACCTTTGTCTCCTAGACAATGAAATGAACCATGCTTGACTTTGATCGGCCACGCGGCTTGCCCGTAACTTCTCTCTTGCTGATCCGTCACCTACTTCCACGTGTTAATGGTAAATACGACCACCGCCTTTCCGAATTCTATGCAATACCTAAATACGCTTATTAAATTAAAAATGAACTCATGTTTCCTTAATTTGATCATATTCTATCTCAATCTTTTGTGAGCATGTCATTACTTTATGTAAGTATCGATTTTATTCTTTCACATTAATGCACGAAATTAATTCATAATATAAATATGCAATATGTGTTCAATATTAAAATAATAAACATGTATGGAAAATAGTTTCTAAAATATTTTTCTACTTGAATTAGATTCACATCAAAGTATCACTTCAAGTCAAATTAAGCCCAAAATTCGACAAGCCCAATTTTACGCAACCTTTGTCTCCTAGACAATGAAATGAACCATGCTTGACCTTTGATCGGCTACGCTGCTTGCCCATAACTTCTCTCTTGCTGATCTGTCACCTACTTCCACGTGTTAATGGTAAATACGACCACCTGGCCTTTCTGAATTCTATGCAATACCTAAATACACTTAATAAATTAAAAATGAACTCTGTTGTTTCCCTTAATATGATCATATTCTATCTCAATCTTTTTGTGAGCATGTCATTACTTTATGTAAGTAACGATTTTATTCTTTCACATTAATGCACGTAAATTAATTCATAATATAAATATGCATTAATGTGTTCAATATTAAAATAATAAAGATGTATGGAAAATAGTTTCTAAAATATTTTTCTACTTGAATTAGGATTCACATCAAAGTATCACTTCAAGTCAAATTAAGCCCAAAATTCGACAAGCCCAATTTTACGCAACCTTTGTCTCCTAGACAATGAAATGAACCATGCTTGACCCTTGATCGGCTACACGCGGCTTGCCCGTAACTTCTCTCTGCTGATCCGTCACCTACTTCCACGTGTTAATGGTAAATACGACCACCCGGCCTTTCTGAATTCTATGCAATACCTAAATACGCTTATTAAATTAAAAATGAACTCGTTGTTTCCTTAATTTGATCATATTCTATCTCAATCTTTTGTGAGCATGTCATTACTTTATGTAAGTATCGATTTTATTCTTTCACATTAATGCACGAAATTAATTCATAATATAAATATGCAATATGTGTTCAATATTAAAATAATAAAGATGTATAAAAAATAGTTTCTAAAATATTTTTCTACTTGAATTAGATTCACATCAAAGTATCACTAAGTCAAATTAAGCCCAAAATTCGACAAGCCCAATTTTACGCAACCTTTGTCTCCTAGACAATGAAATGAACCATGCTTGACTTTGATCGGCTACGCGTGCTTGCCCAGAACTTCTCTCTTGCTGATCTGTCACCTACTTCCACGTGTTAATGGTAAATACGACCACCTGGCCTTTCTGAATTCTATGCAATACTTAAATACACTTATTAAATTAAAAATGAACTCTGTTGTTTCCCTTAATATGATCATATTCTATCTCAATCTTTTTTTGAGCATGTCATTACTTTATGTAAGTAACGATTTTATTCTTTCACATTAATGCACGTAATTAATTCATAATATAAATATGCAGTCATGTGTTCAATATTAAAATAATAAACATGTATGGAAAATAGTTTCTAAAATATTTTTCTACTTGAATTAGGATTCACATCAAAGTATCACTTCAAGTCAAATTAAGCCCAAAATTCGACAAGCCCAATTTTACGCAACCTTTGTCTCCTAGACAATGAAATGAACCATGCTTGACCCTTGATCGGCTACGCGTGCTTGCCCAGAACTTCTCTCTTGCTGATCTGTCACCTACTTCCACGTGTTAATGGTAAATACGACCACCTGGCCTTTCTGAATTCTATGCAATACCTAAATACGCTTATTAAATTAAAAATGAACTTTGTTTCCTTAATTTGATCATATTCTATCTCAATATTTTTGTGAGCATGTCATTACTTTATGTAAGTATCGATTTTATTCTTTCACATTAATGCACGTAATTAATTCATAATATAAATATGCAGTCATGTGTTCAATATTAAAATAATAAACATGTATGGAAAATAGTTTCTAAAATATTTTTCTACTTGAATTAGGATTCACATCAAAGTATCACTTCAAGTCAAATTAAGCCCAAAATTCGACAAGCCCAATTTTACGCAACCTTTGTCTCCTAGACAATGAAATGAACCATGCTTGACTTTGATCGCCACGCTGCTTGCCCGTAACTTCTCTCTGCCGATCCGTCACCTACTTCCACGCAGTTAATGGTAAATACGACCACCGCCTTTCCGAATTCTATGCAATACCTAAATACGCTTTATTAAATTAAAAATGAACTCGTTGTTTCCTTAATTTGATCATATTCTATCTCAATCTTTTGTGAGCATGTCATTACTTTATGTAAGTATCGATTTTATTCTTTCACATTAATGCACGTAAATTAATTCATAATATAAATATGCAATATGTGTTCAATATTAAAATAATAAAGATGTATGGAAAATAGTTTCTAAAATATTTTTCTACTTGAATTAGATTCACATCAAAGTATCACTTCAAGTCAAATTAAGCCCAAAATTCGACAAGCCCAATTTTACGCAACCTTTGTCTCCTAGACAATGAAATGAACCATGCTTGACCCTTTGATCGGCCACGCGTGCTTGCCCGTAACTTCTCTCTTGCCGATCCGTCACCTACTTCCACGTGTTAATGGTAAATACGACCACCGCCTTTCAATTCTATGCAATACCTAAATACGCTTATTAAATTAAAAATGAACTCGTTGCTTCCTTAATTTGATCATATTCTATCTCAATCTTTTGTGAGCATGTCATTACTTTATGTAAGTATCGATTTTATTCTAACACATTAATGCACGTAAATTAATTCATAATATAAATATGCAATATGTGTTCAATATTAAAATAATAAACATGTATGGAAAATAGTTTCTAAAATATTTTTCTACTTGAATTAGGATTCACATCAAAGTATCACTTCAAGTCAAATTAAGCCCAAAATTCGACAAGCCCAATTTTACGCAACCTTTGTCTCCTAGACAATGAAATGAACCATGCTTGACCCTTGATCGGCTACGCGTGCTTGCCCAGAACTTCTCTCTTGCTGATCTGTCACCTACTTCCACGTGTTAATGGTAAATACGACCACCTGGCCTTTCTGAATTCTATGCAATACCTAAATACGCTTATTAAATTAAAAATGAACTCTGTTGCTTCCCTTAATTTGATCATATTCTATCTCAATCTTTTTATGAGCATGTCATTACTTTATTTAAGTATCGAATTTATTCTTTCACATTAATGCACGTAAATTAATTCATAATATAAATATGCAGTCATGTGTTCAATATTAAAATAATAAAGATGTATGGAAAATAGTTTCTAAAATATTTTTCTACTTGAATTAGGATTCACATCAAAGTATCACTTCAAGTCAAATTAAGCCCAAAATTCGACAAGCCCAATTTTACGCAACCTTTGTCTCCTAGACAATGAAATTAACCATGCTTGACCCTTGATCGACTACGCGTGCTTGCTCAGAACTTCTCTCTTGCTGATCTGTCACCTACTTCCACGTGTTAATGGTAAATACGACCACCTGGCCTTTCTGAATTCTATGCAATACCTAAATACGCTTATTAAATTAAAAATGAACTCGTTGTTTCCTTAATTTGATCATATTCTATCTCAATCTTTTGTGAGCATGTCATTACTTTATGTAAGTATCGATTTTATTCTTTCACATTAATGCACGAAATTAATTCATAATATAAATATGCAATATGTGTTCAATATTAAAATAATAAACATGTATGGAAAATAGTTTCTAAAATATTTTTCTACTTGAATTAGATTCACATCAAAGTATCACTTCAAGTCAAATTAAGCCCAAAATTCGACAAGCCCAATTTTACGCAACCTTTGTCTCCTAGACAATGAAATGAACCATGCTTGACCCTTGATCGGCTACGCGTGCTTGCCCAGAACTTCTCTCTTGCCGATCCGTCACCTACTTCCACGTGTTAATGGTAAATACGACCACCCGACCTTTCTGAATTCTATGTAATACCTAAATACGCTTATTAAATTAAAAATGAACTCGTTGTTTCCTTAATTTGATCATATTCTATCTCAATCTTTTGTGAGCATGTCATTACTTTATGTAAGTATCGATTTTATTCTTTCACATTAATGCACGAAATTAATTCATAATATAAATATGCAAATATGTGTTCAATATTAAAATAATAAACATGTATGGAAAATAGTTTCTAAAATATTTTTCTACTTGAATTAGGATTCACATCAAAGTATCACTTCAAGTCAAATTAAGCCCAAAATTCGACAAGCCCAATTTTACGCAACCTTTGTCTCCTAGACAATGAAATGAACCATGCTTGACCCTTGATCGGCTACGCGTGCTTGCCCATAACTTCTCTCTTGCTGATCTGTCACCTACTTCCACGTGTTAATGGTAAATACGACCACCTGGCCTTTCTGAATTCTATGCAATACCTAAATACACTTATTAAATTAAAAATGAACTCTGTTGTTTCCCTTAATATGATCATATTCTATCTCAATCTTTTTGTGAGCATGTCATTACTTTATGTAAGTATCGATTTTATTCTTTCACATTAATGCACGTAAATTAATTCATAATATAAATAAGCAATCATGTGTTCAATATTAAAATAATAAAGATGTATGGAAAATAGTTTCTAAAATATTTTTCTACTTGAATTAGGATTCACATCAAAGTATCACTTCAAGTCAAATTAAGCCCAAAATTCGACAAGCCCAATTTTACGCAACCTTTGTCTCCTAGACAATGAAATGAACCATGCTTGACCGTTGATCGACTACGCGTGCTTGCCCAGAACTTCTCTCTGCCGATCCGTCACCTACTATCACGTGTTAATGGTAAATACGACCACCCGACCTTTCTGAATTCTATGTAATACCTAAATACGCTTATTAAATTAAAATGAACTCGTTGCTTCCTTAATTTGATCATATTCTATCTCAATCTTTTGTGAGCATGTCATTACTTTATGTAAGTATCGATTTTATTCTTTCACATTAATGCACGTAAATTAATTCATAATATAAATATGCAAATATGTGTTCAATATTAAAATAATAAACATGTATGGAAAATAGTTTCTAAAATATTTTTCTACTTGAATTAGATTCACATCAAAGTATCACTTCAAGTCAAATTAAGCCCAAAATTCGACAAGCCCAATTTTACGCAACCTTTGTCTCCTAGACAATGAAATGAACCATGCTTGACCCTTGATCGGCTACACGCGCTTGCCCGTAACTTCTCTTGCTGATCCGTCACCTACTTCCACGTGTTAATGGTAAATACGACCACCTGGCCTTTCTGAATTCTATGCAATACCTAAATACGCTTATTAAATTAAAAATGAACTCGTTGTTTCCTTAATTTGATCATATTCTATCTCAATCTTTTTGTGAGCATGTCATTACTTTATGTAAGTATCGATTTTATTCTTTCACATTAATGCACGAAATTAATTCATAATATAAATATGCAATATGTGTTCAATATTAAAATAATCAAGATGTATGGAAAATAGTTTCTAAAATATTTTTCTACATGAATTAGGATTCACATCAAAGTATCACTAAGTAAAATTAAGCCCAAAATTCGACAAGCCCAATTTTACGCAACCTTTGTCTCCTAGACAATGAAATGAACCATGCTTGACTTTGATCGGCCACGCGGCTTGCCCGTAACTTCTCTCTGCCGATCCGTCACCTACTTCCACGCAGTTAATGGTAAATACGACCACCCGCCTTCGAATTCTATGCAATACCTAAATACGCTTATTAAATTAAAAATGAACTCATGTTTCCTTAATTTGATCATATTCTATCTCAATCTTTTGTGAGCATGTCATTACTTTATGTAAGTATCGATTTTATTCTTTCACATTAATGCACGAAATTAATTCATAATATAAATATGCAATATGTGTTCAATATTAAAATAATAAAGATGTATGGAAAATAGTTTCTAAAATATTTTTCTACTTGAATTAGGATTCACATCAAAGTATCACTAAGTCAAATTAAGCCCAAAATTCGACAAGCCCAATTTTACGCAACCTTTGTCTCCTAGACAATGAAATGAACCATGCTTGACGCTTGATCGGCCACGCTGCTTGCCCGTAACTTCTCTTGCTGATCCGTCACCTACTTCCACGTGTTAATGGTAAATACGACCACCGCCTTTCCGAATTCTATGCAATACCTAAATACGCTTATTAAATTAAAAATGAACTCGTTGTTTCCTTAATTTGATCATATTCTATCTCAATCTTTTGTGAGCATGTCATTACTTTATGTAAGTATCGATTTTATTCTTTCACATTAATGCACGTAAATTAATTCATAATATAAATATGCAATATGTGTTCAATATTAAAATAATAAACATGTATGGAAAATAGTTTCTAAAATATTTTTCTACTTGAATTAGATTCACATCAAAGTATCACTTCAAGTCAAATTAAGCCCAAAATTCGACAAGCCCAATTTTACGCAACCTTTGTCTCCTAGACAATGAAATGAACCATGCTTGACTCCTTGATCGGCCACGCTGCTTGCCCGTAACTTCTCTTGCCGATCCGTCACCTACTTCCACGTGTTAATGGTAAATACGACCACCGCCTTTCTCAATTCTATGCAATACCTAAATACGCTTATTAAATTAAAAATGAACTCGTTGTTTCCTTAATTTGATCATATTCTATCTCAATCTTTTGTGAGCATGTCATTACTTTATGTAAGTATCGATTTTATTCTTTCACATTAATGCACGTAAATTAATTCATAATATAAATATGCAATATGTGTTAAATATTAAAATAATAAACATGTATGGAAAATAGTTTCTAAAATATTTTTCTACTTGAATTAGGATTCACATCAAAGTATCACTAAGTCAAATTAAGCCCAAAATTCGACAAGCCCAATTTTACGCAACCTTTGTCTCCTAGACAATGAAATGAACCATGCTTGATGCTTGCCCAGAACTTCTCTCTTGCTGATCTGTCACCTACTTCCACGTGTTAATGGTAAATACGACCACCTGGCCTTTCTGAATTCTATGCAATACCTAAATACGCTTATTAAATTAAAAATGAACTCTGTTGCTTCCCTTAATTTGATCATATTCTATCTCAATCTTTTTGTGAGCATGTCATTACTTTATGTAAGTATCGATTTTATTCTTTCACATTAATGCACGTAAATTAATTCATAATATAAATAAGCAGTCATGTGTTCAATATTAAAATAATAAACATGTATGGAAAATAGTTTCTAAAATATTTTTCTACTTGAATTAGGATTCACATCAAAGTATCACTTCAAGTCAAATTAAGCCCAAAATTCGACAAGCCCAATTTTACGCAACCTTTGTCTCCTAGACAATGAAATGAACCATGCTTGACCCTTGATCGGCTACGCGTGCTTGCCCAGAACTTCTCTCTTGCTGATCTGTCACCTACTTCCACGTGTTAATGGTAAATACGACCACCTGGCCTTTCTGAATTCTATGCAATACCTAAATACGCTTATTAAATTAAAAATGAACTCTGTTGTTTCCCTTAATATGATCATATTCTATCTCAATCTTTTTGTGAGCATGTCATTACTTTATGTAAGTATCGATTTTATTCTTTCACATTAATGCACGTAAATTAATTCATAATATAAATATGCAATATGTGTTCAATATTAAAATAATAAACATGTATGGAAAATAGTTTCTAAAATATTTTTCTACTTGAATTAGATTCACATCAAAGTATCACTTCAAGTCAAATTAAGCCCAAAATTCGACAAGCCCAATTTTACGCAACCTTTGTCTCCTAGACAATGAAATGAACCATGCTTGACCTTGATCGGCGTACGCTGCTTGCCCGTAACTTCTCTCTGCCGATCCGTCACCTACTTCCACGTGTTAATGGTAAATACGACCACCGCCTTTCCGAATTCTATGCAATACCTAAATACGCTTTATTAAATTAAAAATGAACTATGTTGTTTCCTTAATTTGATCATATTCTATCTCAATCTTTTTGTGAGCATGTCATTACTTTATGTAAGTATCGATTTTATTCTTTCACATTAATGCACGAAATTAATTCATAATATAAATATGCAAATATGTGTTCAATATTAAAATAATAAACATGTATGGAAAATAGTTTCTAAAATATTTTTCTACTTGAATTAGATTCACATCAAAGTATCACTTCATGTCAAATTAAGCCCAAAATTCGACCAGCCCAATTTTACGCAACCTTTGTCTCCTAGACAATGAAATGAACCATGCTTGACCCTTGATCGGCCACGCTGCTTGCCCGTAACTTCTCTGCCGATCCGTCACCTACTTCCACGTGTTAATGGTAAATACGACCACCGCCTTTCCGAATTCTATGCAATACCTAAATACGCTTTATTAAATTAAAAATGAACTCGTTGTTTCCTTAATTTGATCATATTCTATCTCAATCTTTTGTGAGCATGTCATTACTTTATGTAAGTATCGATTTTATTCTTTCACATTAATGCACGAAATTAATTCATAATATAAATATGCAATATGTGTTCAATATTAAAATAATAAACATGTATGGAAAATAGTTTCTAAAATATTTTTCTACTTGAATTAGGATTCACATCAAAGTATCACTTCAAGTCAAATTAAGCCCAAAATTCGACAAGCCCAATTTTACGCAACCTTGTCTCCTAGACAATGAAATGAACCATGCTTGACCCTTGATCGGCCACGCTGCTTGCCCGTAACTTCTCTGCTGATCCGTCACCTACTTCCACGTGTTAATGGTAAATACGACCACCGCCTTTCTCGAATTCTATGCAATACCTAAATACGCTTATTAAATTAAAAATGAACTCGTTGTTTCCTTAATTTGATCATATTCTATCTCAATCTTTTGTGAGCATGTCATTACTTTATGTAAGTATCGATTTTATTCTTTCACATTAATGCACGTAAATTAATTCATAATATAAATATGCAATATGTGTTCAATATTAAAATAATAAACATGTATGGAAAATAGTTTCTAAAATATTTTTCTACTTGAATTAGGATTCACATCAAAGTATCACTTCAAGTCAAATTAAGCCCAAAATTCGACAAGCCCAATTTTACGCAACCTTTGTCTCCTAGACAATGAAATGAACCATGCTTTACCTTGATCGACTACGCGTGCTTGCTCAGAACTTCTCTCTTGATCCGTCACCTACTTCCACGCAGTTAATGGTAAATACGACCACCCGCCTTTCCGAATTCTATGCAATACCTAAATACGCTTTATTAAATTAAAAATGAACTCGTTGTTTCCTTAATTTGATCATATTCTATCTCAATCTTTTTGTGAGCATGTCATTACTTTATATAAGTATCGATTTTATTCTTTCACATTAATGCACGTAAAATAATTCATAATGTAAATATGAAGTCATGTGTTCAATATTAAATAATAAACAAGTATGGAAAATAGTTTCTAAAATATTTTTCTACTTGAATTAGGATTCACATCAAAGTATCACTTCAAGTCAAATTAAGCCCAAAATTCGAAAAGCCCAATTTTACGCAACCTTTGTCTCCTACACAATGAAATGAACCATGCTTGACCCTTGATCGGCTACGCGTGCTTGCCCAGAACTTCTCTCTTGTTGATCTGTCAGCTACTTCCACGTGTTAATGGTAAATACGACCACCTGGCCTTTCTGAATTCTCTGCAATACCTAAATACGCTTATTAAATTAAAAATGAACTATGTTGCTTCCCTTAATTTGATCATATTTTATCTCAATCTTTTTGTGAGCATGTCATTACTTTATGTAATTATCTATTTTATTCTTTCACATTAATGCACGTACATTAATTCAAAATATAAATATGCAGTCATATGTGTTCAATATTAAAATAATAAACATGTATGGAAAATAGTTTCTAAAATATTTTTCTACTTGAATTAGATTCACATCAAAGTATCACTTCAAGTCAAATTAAGCACAAAATTCGACAAGCCCAATTTTACGCAACCTTTGTCTCCTACACAATGAAATGAACCATACTTGACTTTGATCGGCTACGCGTGCTTGCCCGTAACTTCTCTGCTGATCCGTCACCTACTTCCACGTGTTAATGGTAAATACGACCACCGCCTTTCCGAATTCTATGCAATACCTAAATACGCTTATTAAATTAAAAATGAACTCGTTGTTTCCTTAATTTGATCATATTCTATCTCAATCTTTTTGTGAGCATGTCATTACTTTATGTAAGTATCGATTTTATTCTTTCACATTAATGCACGAAATTAATTCATAATATAAATATGCAATATGTGTTCAATATTAAAATAATAAAGATGTATGGAAAATAGTTTCTAAAATATTTTTCTACTTGAATTAGGATTCACATCAAAGTATCACTTTAAGTCAAATTAAGCCCAAAATTCGACAAGCCCAATTTTACGCAACCTTTGTCTCCTAGACAATGAAATGAACAATGCTAGACCCTTGATCGGCCACGTGCTTGCCCAGAACTTCTCTCTTGCTGATCTGTCACCTACTTCCACGTGTTAATGGTAAATACGACCACCTGGCCTTTCTGAATTCTATGCAATACCTAAATACGCTTATTAAATTAAAAATGAACTCTGTTGCTTCCCTTAATTTGATCATATTCTATCTCAATTTTTTGTGAGCATGTCATTACTTTATGTAAGTATCGATTTTATTCTTTCACATTAATGCACGAAATTAATTCAAAATATAAATAAAAAAACATGTGTTCAATATTAAAATAATAAACATGTATGGAAAATAGTTTCTAAAATATTTTTCTACTTGAATTAGGATTCACATCAAAGTATCACTTCAAGTCAAATTAAGCCCAAAATTCGACAAGCCCAATTTTACGCAACCTTTGTCTCCTAGACAATGAAATGAACCATGCTTGACCCTTGATCGGCTACGCGTGCTTGCCCAGAACTTCTATCTTGCTGATCTGTCACCTACTTCCACGTGTTAATGGTAAATACGACCACCTGGCCTTTCTGAATTCTATGCAATACATAAATACGCTTATTAAATTAAAAATAAACTTTGTTGTTTCCCTTAATTTGATCATATTTTATCTCAATCTTTTTGTGAGCATGTCATTACTTTATGTAAGTATCGATTTTATTCTTTCACATTAATGCACGTAATTAATTCATAATATAAATATGCAGTCATGTGTTCAATATTAAAATAATAAACATGTATGGAAAATAGTTTCTAAAATATTTTTCTACTTGAATTAGGATTCACATCAAAGTATCACTTCAAGTCAAATTAAGCCCAAAATTCGACAAGCCCAATTTTACGCAACCTTTGTCTCCTAGACAATGAAATGAACCATGCTTGACCCTTGATCGGCTACGCGTGCTTGCCCAAAACTTCTCTCTTGCTGATCTGTCACCTACTTCCACGTGTTAATGGTAAATACGACCACCCGCCTTTCTCGAATTCTATGCAATACCTAAATACGCTTATTAAATTAAAAATGAACTCGTTGTTTCCTTAATTTGATCATATTCTATCTCAATCTTTTTGTGAGCATGTCATTACTTTATGTAAGTATCGATTTTATTCTTTCACATTAATGCACTTATATTAATTAAAAATATAAATATGCAGTGATGTTTTCAATATTAAAATAATAAACATGTATGGAAAATTGTTTCTAAAATTTTTTTCTACATGAATTAGGATTCACATCAAAGTATCACTTCAAGTCAAATTAAGCCCTAAATTCGACAAGCCCAATTTTACGCAACCTTTGTCTCATAGACAATGAAATGAACCATGCTTGACCCTTGATCGGCTACGCGTGCTTGCCCAGAACTTCTCTCTTGCTGATCTGTCACCTACTTCCACGTGTTAATGGTAAATACGATCACCTGCCCTTTCTGAATTCTATGTAATACCTAAATACGCTTATTAAATTAAAAATGAACTCGGTTGCTTCCCTTAATTTGATCATATTCTATCGCAATCTTTTTGTGAGCATGTCATTACTTTATGTAAGTATCGATTTTATTCTTTCACATTAATGCTCGTAAATTAATTCATAATATAAATATGCAGTCATGTGTTCAATATTAAAATAATAAACATGTATGGAAAATAGTTTCTAAAATATTTTTCTACTTGAATTATGATTCACATCAAAGTATCACTTCAAGTCAAATTAAGCCCAAAATTCGACAAGCCCAATTTTACGCAACCTTTGTCTCCTAGACAATGAAATGAACCATGCTTGACCCTTGATCGGCTACGCGTGCTTGCCCAGAACTTCTCTCTTGACCGTCACCTACTTCCACGTGTTAATGGTAAATACGATCACCGCCTTTCCGAATTCTATGCAATACCTAAATACGCTTTATTAAATTAAAAATGAACTATGTTGTTTCCTTAATTTGATCATATTCTATCTCAATCTTTTGTGAGCATGTCATTACTTTATGTAAGTATCGATTTTATTCTTTCACATTAATGCACGAAATTAATTCATAATATAAATAAGCAATCATGTGTTCAATATTAAAATAATAAAGATGTATGGAAAATAGTTTCTAAAATATTTTTCTACTTGAATTAGAATTCACATCAAAGTATCACTTCAAGTCAAATTAAGCCCAAAATTCGACAAGCCCAATTTTACGCAACCTTTGTCTCCTAGACAATGAAATGAACCATGCTTGACCCTTGATCGGCTACGCGTGCTTGCCCAGAACTTCTATCTTGCAGATCTGTCACATACTTCCACGTGTTAATGGTAAATACGACCACCTGGCCTTTCTGAATTCTATGCAATATCTAAATACGCTTATTAAATTAAAAATGAACTCTGTTGTTTCCCTTAATTTGATCATATTCTATCTCAATCTTTTTGTGAGCATGTCATTACTTTATGTAAGTATCGATTTTATTCTTTCACATTAATGCACGTAATTAATTCATAATATAAATATGCAATATGTGTTCAATATTAAAATAATAAACATGTATGGAAAATAGTTTCTAAAATATTTTTCTACTTGAATTAGGATTCACATCAAAGTATCACTTCAAGTCAAATTAAGCCCAAAATTCGACAAGCCCAATTTTACGCAACCTTTGTCTCCTAGACAATGAAATGAACCATGCTTGACCCTTGATCGGCTACACGTGCTTGCCCAGAACTTCTCTCTTGCTGATCTGTCACCTACTTCCACGTGTTAATGGTAAATACGACCACCTGGCCTTTCTGAATTCTATGCAATACCTAAATACGCTTATTAAATTAAAAATGAACTCTGTTGTTTCCCTTAATTTGATCATATTCTATCTCAATCTTTTTGTGAGCATGTCATTACTTTATGTAAGTATCGATTTTATTCTTTCACATTAATGCACGTAATTAATTCATAATATAAATATGCAGTCATGTGTTCAATATTAAAATAATAAACATGTATGGAAAATAGTTTCTAAAATATTTTTCTACTTGAATTAGGATTCACATCAAAGTATCACTTCAAGTCAAATTAAGCCCAAAATTCGACAAGCCCAATTTTACGCAACCTTTGTCTCCTAGACAATGAAATGAACCATGCTTGACCCTTGATCGGCTACGCGTGCTTGCCCAGAACTTCTCTCTTGCTGATCTGTCACCTACTTCCACGTGTTAATGGTAAATACGACCACCTGGCCTTTCTGAATTCTATGCAATACCTAAATACGCTTATTAAATTAAAAATGAACTATGTTGCTTCCCTTAATTTGATCATATTCTATCTCAATCTTTTTGTGAGCATGTCATTACTTTATGTAAGTATCGATTTTATTCTTTCACATTAATGCACGTAAATTAATTCATAATATAAATAAGCAGTCATGTGTTCAATATTAAAATAATAAAGATGTATGGAAAATAGTTTCTAAAATATTTTTCTACTTGAATTAGGATTCACATCAAAGTATCACTACAAGTCAAATTAAGCCCAAAATTCGACAAGCCCAATTTTACGCAACCTTTGTCTCCTAGACAATGAAATGAACAATGCTTGACTTTGATCGGCTACGCGTGCTTGCCCGTAACTTCTCTCTGATCCGTCACCTACTTCCACGTGTTAATGGTAAATACGACCACCCGACCTTTCTGAATTCTATGCAATACCTAAATACGCTTATTAAATTAAAAATGAACTCTGTTGTTTCCCTTAATTTGATCATATTCTATCTCAATCTTTTTGTGAGCATGTCATTACTTTATGTAAGTATCGATTTTATTCTTTCACATTAATGCACGTAAATTAATTCATAATATAAATATGCAATATGTGTTCAATATTAAAATAATAAACATGTATGGAAAATAGTTTCGAAAATATTTTTCTACTTGAATTAGATTCACATCAAAGTATCACTTCAAGTCAAATTAAGCCCAAAATTCGACAAGCCCAATTTTACGCAACCTTTGTCTCCTAGACAATGAAATGAACCATGCTTGACCCTTGATCGGCCACGCGTGCTTGCCCGTAACTTCTCTCTGCTGATCCGTCACCTACTTCCACGTGTTAATGGTAAATACGACCACCCGCCTTTCTCGAATTCTATGCAATACCTAAATACGCTTATTAAATTAAAATGAACTCGTTGTTTCCTTAATTTGATCATATTCTATCTCAATCTTTTGTGAGCATGTCATTACTTTATGTAAGTATCGATTTTATTCTTTCACATTAATGCACGAAATTAATTCATAATATAAATATGCAATATGTGTTCAATATTAAAATAATAAACATGTATGGAAAATAGTTTCGAAAATATTTTTCTACTTGAATTAGGATTCACATCAAAGTATCACTTCAAGTCAAATTAAGCCCAAAATTCGACAAGCCCAATTTTACGCAACCTTGTCTCCTAGACAATGAAATGAACCATGCTTGACCTTTGATCGACCACGCGTGCTTGCCCGTAACTTCTCTCTGCCGATCCGTCACCTACTTCCACGTGTTAATGGTAAATACGACCACCGCCTTTCCGAATTCTATGCAATACCTAAATACGCTTATTAAATTAAAAATGAACTCGTTGTTTCCTTAATTTGATCATATTCTATCTCAATCTTTTGTGAGCATGTCATTACTTTATGTAAGTATCGATTTTATTCTTTCACATTAATGCACGTAAATTAATTCATAATATAAATATGCAATATGTGTTCAATATTAAAATAATAAACATGTATGGAAAATAGTTTCTAAAATATTTTTCTACTTGAATTAGGATTCACATCAAAGTATCACTTCAAGTCAAATTAAGCCCAAAATTCGACAAGCCCAATTTTACGCAACCTTTGTCTCCTAGACAATGAAATGAACCATGCTTGACCTTTGATCGGCCACGCTGCTTGCCCGTAACTTCTCTCTTGCCGATCCGTCACCTACTTCCACGTGTTAATGGTAAATACGACCACCGCCTTTCCGAATTCTATGCAATACCTAAATACGCTTATTAAATTAAAAATGAACTCGTTGTTTCCTTAATTTGATCATATTCTATCTCAATCTTTTGTGAGCATGTCATTACTTTATGTAAGTATCGATTTTATTCTTTCACATTAATGCACGAAATTAATTCATAATATAAATATGCAATATGTGTTCAATATTAAAATAATAAACATGTATGGAAAATAGTTTCTAAAATATTTTTCTACTTGAATTAGATTCACATCAAAGTATCACTTCAAGTCAAATTAAGCCCAAAATTCGACAAGCCCAATTTTACGCAACCTTTGTCTCCTAGACAATGAAATGAACCATGCTTGACCCTTTGATCGGCTACACGCTGCTTGCCCGTAACTTCTCTCTGCTGATCCGTCACCTACTTCCACGTGTTAATGGTAAATACGACCACCGCCTTTCCGAATTCTATGCAATACCTAAATACGCTTATTAAATTAAAAATGAACTATGTTGCTTCCTTAATTAGATCATATTCTAACAAAATCATTTTGTGAGCATGACATTACTTTATGTAAGTATCGATTTTATTCTTTCACATTAATGCACGAAATTAATTCATAATATAAATATGCAAATATGTGTTCAATATTAAAATAATAAAGATGTATCGAAAATAGTTTCTAAAATATTTTTCTACTTGAATTAGATTCACATCAAAGTATCACTTCAAGTCAAATTAAGCCCAAAATTCGACAAGCCCAATTTTACGCAACCTTTGTCTCCTAGACAATGAAATGAACCATGCTTGACTTTGATCGGCCACGCTGCTTGCCCGTAACTTCTCTCTTGATCCGTCACCTACTTCCACGTGTTAATGGTAAATACGACCACCGCCTTTCCGAATTCTATGCAATACCTAAATACGCTTTATTAAATTAAAAATGAACTCGTTGTTTCCTTAATTTGATCATATTCTATCTCAATCTTTTGTGAGCATGTCATTACTTTATGTAAGTATCGATTTTATTCTTTAACATTAATGCACGAAATTAATTCATAATATAAATATGCAATATGTGTTCAATATTAAAATAATAAACATGTATGGAAAATAGTTTCTAAAATATTTTTCTACTTGAATTAGATTCACATCAAAGTATCACTTCAAGTCAAATTAAGCCCAAAATTCGACAAGCCCAATTTTACGCAACCTTTGTCTCCTAGACAATGAAATGAACCATGCTTGACCCTTGATCGCCACGCGCGCTTGCCCGTAACTTCTCTTGCTGATCCGTCACCTACTTCCACGCAGTTAATGGTAAATACGACCACCCGCCTTTTCCGAATTCTATGCAATACCTAAATACGCTTATTAAATTAAAAATGAACTCGTTGCTTCCTTAATTTGATCATATTCTATCTCAATCTTTTTGTGAGCATGTCATTACTTTATGTAAGTATCGATTTTATTCTTTTACATTAATGCACGAAATTAATTCATAATATAAATATGCAAATATGTGTTCAATATTAAAATAATAAACATGTATGGAAAATAGTTTCTAAAATATTTTTCTACTTGAATTAGGATTCACATCAAAGTATCACTTCAAGTCAAATTAAGCCCAAAATTCGACAAGCCCAATTTTACGCAACCTTTGTCTCCTAGACAATGAAATGAACCATGCTTGACCTTGATCGGCCACGCGTGCTTGCCCGTAACTTCTCTCTCACGATCCGTCACCTACTTCCACGTGTTAATGGTAAATACGATCACCGCCTTTCTCAATTCTATGCAATACCTAAATACGCTTTATTAAATTAAAATGAACTCGTTGTTTCCTTAATTTGATCATATTCTATCTCAATCTTTTGTGAGCATGTCATTACTTTATGTAAGTATCGATTTTATTCTTTCACATTAATGCACGAAATTAATTCATAATATAAATATGCAATATGTGTTCAATATTAAAATAATAAACATGTATGGAAAATAGTTTCTAAAATATTTTTCTACTTGAATTAGATTCACATCAAAGTATCACTTCAAGTCAAATTAAGCCCAAAATTCGACAAGCCCAATTTTACGCAACCTTTGTCTCCTAGACAATGAAATGAACCATTCTTGACCTTTGATCGGCCACGCGTGCTTGCCCGTAACTTCTCTCTGCTGATCGTCACCTACTTCCACGTGTTAATGGTAAATACGACCACCGCCTTTCTCAATTCTATGCAATACCTAAATACGCTTATTAAATTAAAAATGAACTCGTTGTTTCCTTAATTTGATCATATTCTATCTCAATCTTTTGTGAGCATGTCATTACTTTATGTAAGTATCGATTTTATTCTTTCACATTAATGCACGTAAATTAATTCATAATATAAATATGCAATATGTGTTCAATATTAAAATAATAAACATGTATGGAAAATAGTTTCGAAAATATTTTTCTACTTGAATTAGGATTCACATCAAAGTATCACTAAGTCAAATTAAGCCAAAAATTCTACAAGCACAATTTTACGCAACCTTTGTCTCCTAGACAATTAAATGAACCATGCTTGACTTTGATCGGCTACGCGTGCTTGCCCGTAACTTCTCTCTTGATCCGTCACCTACTTCCACGTGTTAATGGTAAATACGACCACCGCCTTTCTGAATTCTATGCAATACCTAAATACGCTTATTAAATTAAAAATGAACTCTGTTGCTTCCCTTAATTTGATCATATTCTATCTCAATCTTTTTGTGAGCATGTCATTACTTTATGTAAGTATCGATTTTATTCTTTCACATTAATGCACGTAAATTAATTCAAAATATAAATATGCATTCATGTGTTCAATATTAAAATAATAAACATGTATAGAAAATAGTTTCTAAAATATTTTTCTACTTGAATTAGGATTCACATCAAAGTATCACTTCAAGTCAAATTAAGCCCAAAATTCGACAAGCCCAATTTTACGCAACCTTTGTCTCCTAGACAATGAAATGAACCATGCTTGACCCTTTGATCGGCCACGCTGCTTGCCCGTAACTTCTCTCTTGCCGATCCGTCACCTACTTCCACGTGTTAATGGTAAATACGACCACCGCCTTTCCGAATTCTATGCAATACCTAAATACGCTTATTAAATTAAAAATGAACTCGTTGTTTCCTTAATTTGATCATATTCTATCTCAATCTTTTGTGAGCATGTCATTACTTTATGTAAGTATCGATTTTATTCTTTCACATTAATGCACGTAAATTAATTCATAATATAAATATGCAGTATGTGTTCAATATTAAAATAATAAACATGTATGGAAAATAGTTTCTAAAATATTTTTCTACTTGAATTAGATTCACATCAAAGTATCACTTCAAGTCAAATTAAGCCCAAAATTCGACAAGCCCAATTTTACGCAACCTTTGTCTCCTAGACAATGAAATGAACCATGCTTGACTCCTTGATCGGCTACACGCTGCTTGCCCGTAACTTCTCTCTGCCGATCCGTCACCTACTTCCACGTGTTAATGGTAAATACGACCACCGCCTTTCAATTCTATGCAATACCTAAATACGCTTATTAAATTAAAAATGAACTCGTTGCTTCCTTAATTTGATCATATTCTATCTCAATCTTTTGTGAGCATGTCATTACTTTATGTAAGTATCGATTTTATTCTTTCACATTAATGCACGAAATTAATTCATAATATAAATATGCAACATGTGTTCAATATTAAAATAATAAACATGTATGGAAAATAGTTTCTAAAATATTTTTCTACTTGAATTAGATTCACATCAAAGTATCACTTCAAGTCAAATTAAGCCCAAAATTCGACAAGCCCAATTTTACGCAACCTTTGTCTCCTAGACAATGAAATGAACCATGCTTGACCTTGATCGCTACGCCGCTTGCCCGTAACTTCTCTTGCCGATCCGTCACCTACTTCCACGTGTTAATGGTAAATACGACCACCGCCTTTCTCAATTCTATGCAATACCTAAATACGCTTATTAAATTAAAAATGAACTCGTTGTTTCCTTAATTTGATCATATTCTATCTCAATCTTTTGTGAGCATGTCATTACTTTATGTAAGTATCGATTTTATTCTTTCACATTAATGCACGTAAATTAATTCATAATATAAATATGCAATATGTGTTCAATATTAAAATAATAAACATGTATGGAAAATAGTTTCTAAAATATTTTTCTACTTGAATTAGATTCACATCAAAGTATCACTTCAAGTCAAATTAAGCCCAAAATTCGACAAGCCCAATTTTACGCAACCTTTGTCTCCTAGACAATGAAATGAACCATGCTTGACCTTTGATCGGCTACGCGCTGCTTGCCCGTAACTTCTCTCTTGCCGATCCGTCACCTACTTCCACGTGTTAATGGTAAATACGACCACCGCCTTTCCGAATTCTATGCAATACCTAAATACGCTTATTAAATTAAAAATGAACTCGTTGCTTTCCTTAATTTGATCATATTCTATCTCAATCTTTTGTGAGCATGTCATTACTTTATGTAAGTATCGATTTTATTCTTTCACATTAATGCAAGTAAATAAATTCAAAATATAAATACTACGTCAACAGTTCAATATTAAAATAATAAAAATTTATGAAAAATATTTTATAAAATATTTATATACTTGAATTATGATTCACATCAAATAATCACTTCAAGTCAAATTAAGCCCAAAATTCGACAAGCCCAATTTTACGCAACCTGTGTCTCCTAGACAATGAAATGAACCATGCTTGACCCTTTGATCGGCCACGCGGCTTGCCCGTAACTTCTCTCTTGCTGATCTGTCACCTACTTCCACGTGTTAATGGTAAATACGATCACCTGCCCTTTCTGAATTCTATGTAATACCTAAATACGCTTATTAAATTAAAAATGAACTCTGTTGTTTCCCTTAATATGATCATATTCTATCTCAATCTTTTTGTGAGCATGTCATTACTTTATGTAAGTATCGATTTTATTCTTTCACATTAATGCACGAAATTAATTCATAATATAAATATGCAAAATGTGTTCAATATTAAAATAATAAACATGTATGGAAAATAGTTTCTAAAATATTTTTCTACTTGAATTAGGATTCACATCAAAGTATCACTTCAAGTCAAATTAAGCCCAAAATTCGACAAGCCCAATTTTACGCAACCTTTGTCTCCTAGACAATGAAATGAACCATGCTTGACCTTGATCGCTACGCGTGCTTGCCCGTAACTTCTCTTGCTGATCCGTCACCTACTTCCACGTGTTAATGGTAAATACGACCACCGCCTTTTCAATTCTATGCAATACCTAAATACGCTTATTAAATTAAAAATGAACTCGTTGTTTCCTTAATTTGATCATATTCTATCTCAATCTTTTGTGAGCATGTCATTACTTTATGTGAGTATCGATTTTATTCTTTCACATTAATGCACGTAAATTAATTCATAATATAAATATGCAATATGTGTTCAATATTAAAATAATAAACATGTATGGAAAATAGTTTCTAAAATATTTTTCTACTTGAATTAGGATTCACATCAAAGTATCACTTCAAGTCAAATTAAGCCCAAAATTCGACAAGCCCAATTTTACGCAACCTTTGTCTCCTAGACAATGAAATGAACCATGCTTGACCTTGATCGGCCACGCTGCTTGCCGTAACTTCTCTCTTGCGATCCGTCACCTACTTCCACGCAGTTAATGGAAAATACGACCACCTGGCCTTTCTGAATTCTATGCAATACCTAAATACGCTTATTAAATTAAAAATAAACTCTGTTGCTTCCCTTAATTTGATCATATTCTATCTCAATCTTTTTGTGAGCATGTCATTACTTTATATAAGTATCGATTTTATTCTTTCACATTAATGCACGTAAAATAATTCATAATGTAAATATGAAGTCATGTGTTCAATATTAAAATAATAAACAAGTATGGAAAATAGTTTCTAAAATATTTTTCTACTTGAATTAGGATTCACATCAAAGTATCACTTCAAGTCAAATTAAGCCCAAAATTCGACAAGCCCAATTTTACGCAACCTTTGTCTCCTAGACAATGAAATGAACCATGCTTGACCCTTGATCGGCTACGCGTGCTTGCCCAGAACTTCTCTCTTGCTGATCTGTAACCTACTTCCACAAGTTAATGGTAAATACGATCACCTGGCCTTTCTGAATTCTATGCAATACCTAAATACGCTTATTAAATTAAAAATGAACTCTGTTGTTTACCTTAATATGATCATATTCTATCTCAATCTTTTGTGAGCATGTCATTACTTTATGTAAGTATCGATTTTATTCTTTCACATTAATGCACGTAAATTAATTCATAATATAAATATGCAGTCATGTGTTCAATATTAAAATAATAAAGATGTATGGAAAATAGTTTCTAAAATATTTTTCTACTTGAATTAGGATTCACATCAAAGTATCACTTCAAGTCAAATTAAGCCCAAAATTCGACAAGCCCAATTTTACGCAACCTTTGTCTCCTAGACAATGAAATGAACCATGCTTGACTTTGATCGGCTACGCTGCTTGCCCGTAACTTCTCTCTTGCCGATCCGTCACCTACTTCCACGTGTTAATGGTAAATACGACCACCGCCTTTCCGAATTCTATGCAATACCTAAATACGCTTATTAAATTAAAAATGAACTCGTTGCTTCCTTAATTTGATCATATTCTATCTCAATCTTTTGTGAGCATGTCATTACTTTATGTAAGTATCGATTTTATTCTTTCACATTAATGCACGAAATTAATTCATAATATAAATATGCAATATGTGTTCAATATTAAAATAATAAACATGTATGGAAAATTGTTTCGAAAATATTTTTCTACTTGAATTAGGATTCACATCAAAGTATCACTAAGTCAAATTAAGCCCAAAATTCGACAAGCCCAATTTTACGCAACCTTTGTCTCCTAGACAATGAAATGAACCATGCTTGACTTTGATCGGCTACGCGTGCTTGCCCGTAACTTCTCTCTTGCCGATCCACACCTACTTCCACGTGTTAATGGTAAATACGACCACCGCCTTTCCGAATTCTATGCAATACCTAAATACGCTTATTAAATTAAAATGAACTCGTTGCTTCCCTTAATTTGATCATATTCTATCTCAATCTTTTGTGAGCATGTCATTACTTTATGTAAGTATCGATTTTATTCTTTCACATTAATGCACGAAATTAATTCATAATATAAATATGCAATATGTGTTCAATATTAAAATAATAAACATGTATGGAAAATAGTTTCTAAAATATTTTTCTACTTGAATTAGGATTCACATCAAAGTATCACTTCAAGTCAAATTAAGCACAAAATTCGACAAGCCCAATTTTACGCAACCTTTGTCTCCAAGACAATGAAATGAACCATGCTTGACCCTTGATCGGCTACGCGTGCTTGCCCAGAACTTCTATCTTGCTGATATGTCACCTACTTCCACGTGTTAATGGTAAATACGACCACCTGGCCTTTCTGAATTCTATGTAATACCTAAATACGCTTATTAAATATAAAGTGAACTTTGTTTCTTCCCTTAATTTGATCATATTCTATCTCAATCTTTTTGTGAGCATGTCATTACTTTATGTAAGTATCGATTTTATTCTTTCACATTAATGCACGTAAATTAATTCATAATATAAATAAGCAGTAATGTGTTCAATATTAAAATAATAAAGATGTATGGAAAATAGTTTCTAAAATATTTTTCTACTTGAATTAGGATTCACATCAAAGTATCACTACAAGTCAAATTAAGCCAAAAATTCGACAAGCCCAATTTTACGCAACCTTTGTCTCCTAGACAATGAAATGAACAATGCTTGACCCTTTGATCGACTACGCCACGTGCTTGCCCGTAACTTCTCTCTGCCGACCGTCACCTACTTCCACGTGTTAATGGTAAATACGACCACCGCCTTTCCGAATTCTATGCAATACCTAAATACGCTTTATTAAATTAAAATGAACTCGTTGTTTCCCTTAATTTGATCATATTCTATCTCAATCTTTTTGTGAGCATGTCATTACTTTATGTAAGTATCGATTTTATTCTTTCACATTAATGCACGTAAATTAATTCATAATATAAATATGCAGTCATGTGTTCAATATTAAAATAATAAAGATGTATGGAAAATAGTTTCTAAAATATTTTTCTACTTGAATTAGGATTCACATCAAAGTATCACTTCAAGTCAAATTAAGCCCAAAATTCGACAAGCCCAATTTTACGCAACCTTTGTCTCCTAGACAATGAAATGAACCATGCTTGACCGTTGATCGACTACGCGTGCTTGCCCAGAACTTCTCTCTTGCTGATCTGTAACCTACTTCCACAAGTTAATGGTAAATACGATCACCTGGCCTTTCTGAATTCTATGCAATACCTAAATACGCTTATTAAATTAAAAATGAACTCTGTTGCTTCCCTTAATTTGATCATATTCTATCTCAATCTTTTTGTGAGCATGTCATTACTTTATGTAAGTATCGATTTTATTCTTTCACATTAATGCACGAAATTAATTCATAATATAAATATGCAATATGTGTTCAATATTAAAATAATAAACATGTATGGAAAATAGTTTCTAAAATATTTTTCTACTTGAATTAGATTCACATCAAAGTATCACTAAGTCAAATTAAGCCCAAAATTCGACAAGCCCAATTTTACGCAACCTTTGTCTCCTAGACAATGAAATGAACCATGCTTGAGCGTGCTTGCCCAGAACTTCTATCTTGCTGATCTGTCACCTACTTCCACGTGTTAATGGTAAATACGATCACCTGGCCTTTCTGAATTCTATGCAATACCTAAATACGCTTATTAAATTAAAAATGAACTATGTTGCTTCCCTTAATTTGATCATATTCTATCTCAATCTTTTGTGAGCATGTCATTACTTTATGTAAGTATCGAATTTATTCTTTCACATTAATGCACGTAAATTAATTCATAATATAAATATGCAGTCATGTGTTCAATATTAAAATAATAAACATGTATGGAAAATAGTTTCTAAAATATTTTTCTACTTGAATTAGGATTCACATCAAAGTATCACTTCAAGTCAAATTAAGCCCAAAATTCGACAAGCCCAATTTTACGCAACCTTTGTCTCCTAGACAATGAAATGAACCATGCTTGACCCTTGATCGGCCACGCGCGTGCTTGCCCGTAACTTCTCTCTTGCCGATCCGTCACCTACTTCCACGTGTTAATGGTAAATACGACCACCGCCTTTCTCAATTCTATGCAATACTTAAATACACTTATTAAATTAAAAATGAACTCTTTTGTTTCACTTAAAATGATCATATTCTATCTCAATCTTTTTGTGAGCATGTCATTACTTTATGTAAGTATCGATTTTATTCTTTCACATTAATGCACGTAAATTAATTCATAATATAAATATGCAAATATGTGTTCAATATTAAAATAATAAACATGTATGGAAAATAGTTTCTAAAATATTTTTCTACTTGAATTAGATTCACATCAAAGTATCACTAAGTCAAATTAAGCCCAAAATTCGACAAGCCCAATTTTACGCAACCTTTGTCTCCTAGACAATGAAATGAACCATGCTTGACCGTTGATCGACTACGCGTGCTTGCACAGAACTTCTCTTGCCGATCCGTCACCTACTTCCACGTGTTAATGGTAAATACGACCACCGCCTTTCTCAATTCTATGCAATACCTAAATACGCTTTATTAAATTAAAATGAACTCGTTGTTTCCTTAATTTGATCATATTCTATCTCAATCTTTTTGTGAGCATGTCATTACTTTATGTAAGTATCGATTTTATTCTTTCACATTAATGCACGTAAATTAATTCATAATATAAATATGCAGTCATGTGTTCAATATTAAAATAATAAACATGTATGGAAAATAGTTTCGAAAATATTTTTCTACTTGAATTAGGATTCACATCAAAGTATCACTTCAAGTCAAATTAAGCCCAAAATTCGACAAGCCCAATTTTACGCAACCTTTGTCTCCTAGACAATGAAATGAACCATGCTTGACCCTTGATCGACTACGCGTGCTTGCTCAGAACTTCTCTCTTGCTGATCTGTAACCTACTTCCACAAGTTAATGGTAAATACGATCACCTGGCCTTTCTGAATTCTATGCAATACCTAAATACGCTTATTAAATTAAAAATGAACTCTGTTGCTTCCCTTAATTTGATCATATTCTATCTCAATCTTTTTGTGAGCATGTCATTACTTTATGTAAGTATTGATTTTATTCTTTCACATTAATGCACGTAAATTAATTCATAATATAAATATGCAGTCATGTGTCAATATTAAAATAATAAACATGTATGGAAAATAGTTTCGAAAATATTTTTCTACTTGAATTAGGATTCACATCAAAGTATCACTTCAAGTCAAATTAAGCCCAAAATTCGACAAGCCCAATTTTACGCAACCTTTGTCTCCTAGACAATGAAATGAACCATGCTTGACCCTTGATCGACTACGCGTGCTTGCTCAGAACTTCTCTCTGCCGATCCGTCACCTACTTCCACGTGTTAATGGTAAATACGACCACCGCCTTTCCGAATTCTATGCAATACCTAAATACGCTTATTAAATTAAAAATGAACTCGTTGTTTCCTTAATTTGATCATATTCTATCTCAATCTTTTGTGAGCATGTCATTACTTTATGTAAGTATCGATTTTATTCTTTCACATTAATGCACGAAATTAATTCATAATATAAATATGCAATCATGTGTTCAATATTAAAATAATAAACATGTATGGAAAATAGTTTCTAAAATATTTTTCTACTTGAATTAGATTCACATCAAAGTATCACTTCAAGTCAAATTAAGCCCAAAATTCGACAAGCCCAATTTTACGCAACCTTTGTCTCCTAGACAATGAAATGAACCATGCTTGACCCTTGAACGGCTACGCGTGCTTGCCCGTAACTTCTCTTGCCGATCCGTCACCTACTTCCACGTGTTAATGGTAAATACGACCACCGCCTTTCCGAATTCTATGCAATACCTAAATACGCTTTATTAAATTAAAATGAACTCGTTGTTTCCTTAATTTGATCATATTCTATCTCAATCTTTTTGTGAGCATGTCATTACTTTATGTAAGTATCGATTTTATTCTTTCACATTAATGCACGAAATTAATTCATAATATAAATATGCAATATGTGTTCAATATTAAAATAATAAACATGTATGGAAAATAGTTTCTAAAATATTTTTCTACTTGAATTAGATTCACATCAAAGTATCACTTCAAGTCAAATTAAGCCCAAAATTCGACAAGCCCAATTTTACGCAACCTTTGTCTCCTAGACAATGAAATGAACCATGCTTGACCCTTGATCGGCCACGCGTGCTTGCCCGTAACTTCTCTTGCCGATCCGTCACCTACTTCCACGTGTTAATGGTAAATACGATCACCGCCTTTCTCAATTCTATGCAATACCTAAATACGCTTATTAAATTAAAATGAACTCGTTGCTTTCCCTTAATTTGATCATATTCTATCTCAATCTTTTGTGAGCATGTCATTACTTTATGTAAGTATCGATTTTATTCTTTCACATTAATGCACGTAAATTAATTCATAATATAAATATGCAATATGTGTTCAATATTAAAATAATAAACATGTATGGAAAATAGTTTCTAAAATATTTTTCTACTTGAATTAGGATTCACATCAAAGTATCACTTCAAGTCAAATTAAGCCCAAAATTCGACAAGCCCAATTTTACGCAACCTTTGTCTCCTAGACAATGAAATGAACCATGCTTGACCATTGATCGGCTACACGTGCTTGCCCGTAACTTCTCTCTTACGATCCGTCACCTACTTCCACGCAGTTAATGGTAAATACGACCACCGCCTTTCTCAATTCTATGCAATACCTAAATACGCTTATTAAATTAAAAATGAACTCGTTGTTTCCTTAATTTGATCATATTCTATCTCAATCTTTTGTGAGCATGTCATTACTTTATGTAAGTATCGATTTTATTCTTTCACATTAATGCACGTAAATTAATTCATAATATAAATATGCAAATATGTGTTCAATATTAAAATAATAAACATCTATGGAAAATAGTTTCTAAAATATTTTTCTACTTGAATTAGGATTCACATCAAAGTATCACTTTAAGTCAAATTAAGCCCAAAATTCGACAAGCCCAATTTTGCGCAACCTTTGTCTTCTAGACAATGAAATGAACCATGCTTGACTTTGATCGGCTACGCTGCTTGCCCGTAACTTCTCTCTTGACCGTCACCTACTTCCACGTGTTAATGGTAAATACGATCACCTGGCCTTTCTGAATTCTATGCAATACCTAAATACGCTTATTAAATTAAAAATGAACTCGTTGTTTCCCTTAATTTGATCATATTCTATCTCAATCTTTTGTGAGCATGTCATTACTTTATGTAAGTATCGATTTTATTCTTTCACATTAATGCACGAAATTAATTCATAATATAAATATGCAATATGTGTTCAATATTAAAATAATAAACATGTATGGAAAATAGTTTCTAAAATATTTTTCTACTTGAATTAGATTCACATCAAAGTATCACTTCAAGTCAAATTAAGCCCAAAATTCGATAAGCCCAATTTTACGCAACCTTTGTCTCCTAGACAATGAAATGAACCATGCTTGACTTTGATCGGCCACGCTGCTTGCCCGTAACTTCTCTGCCGATCCGTCACCTACTTCCACGTGTTAATGGTAAATACGACCACCGCCTTTCCGAATTCTATGCAATACCTAAATACGCTTATTAAATTAAAAATGAACTCGTTGTTTCCTTAATTTGATCATATTCTATCTCAATCTTTTGTGAGCATGTCATTACTTTATGTAAGTATCGATTTTATTCTTTCACATTAATGCACGAAATTAATTCATAATATAAATATGCAATATGTGTTCAATATTAAAATAATAAACATGTATGGAAAATAGTTTCTAAAATATTTTTCTACTTGAATTAGATTCACATCAAAGTATCACTTCAAGTCAAATTAAGCCCAAAATTCGACAAGCCCAATTTTACGCAACCTTTGTCTCCAAGACAATGAAATGAACCATGCTTGACCTTTGATCGCTACGCTGCTTGCCCGTAACTTCTCTCATGATCTGTCACCTACTTCCACGTGTTAATGGTTAATACGACCACCTGGCCTGTCTGAATTCTATGCAAGACCTAAATACGCTTCTTAAATTAAAAATGAACTCTGTTGTTCCCTTAATTTGATCATATTCTATCGCAATTTTTTGTGAGCATGTCATTACTTTATGTAAGTATCGATTTTATTCTTTCACATTAATGCACGTAAATTAATTCATAATATAAATATGCAGTCATGTGTTCAATATTAAAATAATAAACATGTATGGAAAATAGTTTCTAAAATATTTTTCTACTTGAATTAGGATTCACATCAAAGTATCACTTCAAGTCAAATTAAGCCCAAAATTCGACAAGCCCAATTTTACGCAACCTTTGTCTCCTAGACAATGAAATGAACCATGCTTGACCCTTGATAGGCTACACGTGCTTGCCCAGAACTTCTCTCTTGCTGATCTGTCACCTACTTCCACGTGTTAATGGTAAATACGACCACCTGGCCTTTCTGAATTCTATGCAATACCTAAATACGCTTATTAAATTAAAAATGAACTCGGTTGCTTCCCTTAATTTGATCATATTCTATCGCAATCTTTTTGTGAGCATGTCATTACTTTATGTAAGTATCGATTTTATTCTTTCACATTAATGCACGTAAATTAATTCATAATATAAATATGCAGTCATGTGTTCAATATTAAAATAATAAACATGTATGGAAAATAGTTTCTAAAATATTTTTCTACTTGAATTAGATTCACATCAAAGTATCACTTCAAGTCAAATTAAGCCCAAAATTCGACAAGCCCAATTTTACGCAACCTTTGTCTCCTAGACAATGAAATGAACCATGCTTGACCTTTGATCGCTACGCTGCTTGCCCGTAACTTCTCTCTTGCCGATCCGTCACCTACTTCCACGTGTTAATGGTAAATACGACCACCGCCTTTCCGAATTCTATGCAATACCTAAATACGCTTATTAAATTAAAATGAACTCGTTGTTTCCCTTAATTTGATCATATTCTATCTCAATCTTTTGTGAGCATGTCATTACTTTATGTAAGTATCGATTTTATTCTTTCACATTAATGCACGAAATTAATTCATAATATAAATATGCAATATGTGTTCAATATTAAAATAATAAACATGTATGGAAAATAGTTTCTAAAATATTTTTCTACTTGAATTAGATTCACATCAAAGTATCACTAAGTCAAATTAAGCCCAAAATTCGACAAGCCCAATTTTACGCAACCTTTGTCTCCTAGACAATGAAATGAACCATGCTTGACCCTTGATCGCTACGCGCGTGCTTGCCTAACTTCTCTCTGCGATCCGTCACCTACTTCCACGTGTTAATGGTAAATACGACCACCGCCTTTCGAATTCTATGCAATACCTAAATACGCTTTATTAAATTAAAAATGAACTCGTTGTTTCCCTTAATATGATCATATTCTATCTCAATCTTTTTTTGAGCATGTCATTACTTTATGTAAGTAACGATTTTATTCTTTCACATTAATGCACGTAAATTAATTCATAATATAAATATGCAGTCATGTGTTCAATATTAAAATAATAAAGATTTATGGAAAATAGTTTCTAAAATATTTTTCTACTTGAATTAGGATTCACATCAAAGTATCACTTCAAGTCAAATTAAGCCCAAAATTCGAC
The DNA here is from genome assembly GCA_029844215.1 of Przewalskia tangutica. Taxonomy (NCBI): domain Eukaryota; kingdom Viridiplantae; phylum Streptophyta; class Magnoliopsida; order Solanales; family Solanaceae; genus Przewalskia; species Przewalskia tangutica. Next base: position 81,421,733 of record CM056725.1, read on the forward strand.
AAGCCCAATTTTACGCAACCTTTGTCTCCTAGACAATGAAATGAACCATGCTTGACCCTTGATCGACTACGCGTGCTTGCTCAGAACTTCTCTCTTGCTGATCTGTAACCTACTTCCACAAGTTAATGGTAAATACGATCACCTGGCCTTTCTGAATTCTATGCAATACCTAAATACGCTTATTAAATTAAAAATGAACTCTGTTGCTTCCCTTTAATTTGATCATATTCTATCTCAATCTTTTTATGAGCATGTCATTACTTTATTTAAGTATCGAATTTATTCTTTCACATTAATGCACGTAAATTAATTCATAATATAAATAAGCATTCATGTGTTCAATATTAAAATAATTAACATGTATGGAAAATAGTTTCGAAAATATTTTTCTACTTGAATTAGGATTCACATCAAAGTATCACTTCAAGTCAAATTAAGCCCAAAATTCGACAAGCCCAATTTTACGCAACCTTTGTCTCCTAGACAATGAAATGAACCATGCTTGACTTTGATCGGCTACACGCGTGCTTGCTCAGAACTTCTCTCTTGCTGATCTGTAACCTACTTCCACAAGTTAATGGTAAATACGATCACCTGGCCTTTCTGAATTCTATGCAATACCTAAATACGCTTATTAAATTAAAAATGAACTCTGTTGCTTCCCTTTAATTTGATCATATTCTATCTCAATCTTTTTATGAGCATGTCATTACTTTATTTAAGTATCGAATTTATTCTTTCACATTAATGCACGTAAATTAATTCATAATATAAATAAGCAGTCATGTGTTCAATATTAAAATAATAAACATGTATGGAAAATAGTTTCGAAAATATTTTTCTACTTGAATTAGGATTCACATCAAAGTATCACTTCAAGTCAAATTAAGCCCAAAATTCGACAAGCCCAATTTTACGCAACCTTTGTCTCCTAGACAATGAAATTAACCATGCTTGACCCTTGATCGACTACGCGTGCATGCTCAGAACTTCTCTCTTGCTGATCTGTCACCTACTTCCACGTGTTAATGGTAAATACGACCACCTGGCCTTTCTGAATTCTATGCAATACTTAAATACACTTATTAAATTAAAAATGAACTCTGTTGTTTACCTTAATATGATCATATTCTATCTCAATCTTTTGTGAGCATGTCATTACTTTATGTAAGTATCGATTTTATTCGTTCACATTAATGCACGAAATTAATTCATAATATAAATATGCATATGTGTTCAATATTAAAATAATAAACATGTATGGAAAATAGTTTCTAAAATATTTTTCTACTTGAATTAGGATTCACATCAAAGTATCACTTCAAGTCAAATTAAGCCCAAAATTCGACAAGCCCAATTTTACGCAACCTTTGTCTCCTAGACAATGAAATGAACCATGCTTGACTTTGATCGGCTACGCGTGCTTGCCCGTAACTTCTCTCTACGATCCGTCACCTACTTCCACGTGTTAATGGTAAATACGACCACCGCCTTTCCGAATTCTATGCAATACCTAAATACGCTTATTAAATTAAAATGAACTCGTTGCTTCCTTAATTTGATCATATTCTATCTCAATCTTTTGTGAGCATGTCATTACTTTATGTAAGTATCGATTTTATTCTTTCACATTAATGCACGAAATTAATTCATAATATAAATATGCAATATGTGTTCAATATTAAAATAATAAACATGTATGGAAAATAGTTTCTAAAATATTTTTCTACTTGAATTAGATTCACATCAAAGTATCACTAAGTCAAATTAAGCCCAAAATTCGATAAGCCCAATTTTACGCAACCTTTGTCTCCTAGACAATGAAATGAACCATGCTTGACCCTTTGATCGCTACGCCGTGCTTGCCCGTAACTTCTCTCTTTGATCCGTCACCTACTTCCACGTGTTAATGGTAAATACCACCACCTGGCCTTTCTGAATTCTATGCAATACCTAAATACGCTTATTAAATTAAAATGAACTCGTTGTTTCCTTAATTTGATCATATTCTATCTCAATCTTTTGTGAGCATGTCATTACTTTATGTAAGTATCGATTTTATTCTTTCACATTAATGCACGAATTAATTCATAATATAAATATGCAATATGTGTTCAATATTAAAATAATAAACATGTATGGAAAATAGTTTCTAAAATATTTTTCTACTTGAATTAGGATTCACATCAAAGTATCACTTCAAGTCAAATTAAGCCCAAAATTCGACAAGCCCAATTTTACGCAACCTTTGTCTCCTAGACAATGAAATGAACCATGCTTGACCTTGATCGGCTACACGCTGCTTGCGTAACTTCTCTTGCCGATCCGTCACCTACTTTCACGTGTTAATGGTAAATACGATCACCTGGCTTTTCTGAATTCTATGCAATACATAAATACACTTATTAAATTAAAAATGAACTCGTTGTTTCCTTAATTTGATCATATTCTATCTCAATCTTTTGTGAGCAAGTCATTACTTTATGTAAGTATCGATTTTATTCTTTCACATTAATGCACGAAATTAATTCATAATATAAATATGCAATATGTGTTCAATATTAAAATAATAAACATGTATGGAAAATAGTTTCTAAAATATTTTTCTACTTGAATTAGGATTCACATCAAAGTATCACTTCAAGTCAAATTAAGCCCAAAATTCGACAAGCCCAATTTTACGCAACCTTTGTCTCCTAGACAATGAAATGAACCATGCTTGACTTTGATCGGCTACACGCTGCTTGCCCGTAACTTCTCTCTTGCTGATCTGTCACCTACTTCCACGTGTTAATGGTAAATACGACCACCTGACCTTTCTGAATTCTATGCAATACTTAAATACACTTATTAAATTAAAAATGAACTCTGTTGTTTCCCTTAATATGATCATATTCTATCTCAATCTTTTTTTGAGCATGTCATTACTTTATGTAAGTAACGATTTTATTCTTTCACATTAATGCACGTAAATTAATTCATAATATAAATATGCAGTCATGTGTTCAATATTAAAATAATAAACATGTATGGAAAATAGTTTCTAAAATATTTTTCTACTTGAATTAGGATTCACATCAAAGTATCACTTCAAGTCAAATTAAGCCCAAAATTCGACAAGCCCAATTTTACGCAACCTTTGTCTCCTAGACAATGAAATGAACCATGCTTGACCCTTGATCGACTACGCGTGCTTGCCCAGAACTTCTCTCTTGCTGATCTGTAACCTACTTCCACAAGTTAATGGTAAATACGATCACCTGGCCTTTCTGAATTCTATGCAATACCTAAATACGCTTATTAAATTAAAAATGAACTCTGTTGCTTCCCTTTAATTTGATCATATTCTATCTCAATCTTTTTATGAGCATGTCATTACTTTATTTAAGTATCGAATTTATTCTTTCACATTAATGCACGTAAATTAATTCATAATATAAATAAGCAGTCATGTGTTCAATATTAAAATAATAAACATGTATGGAAAATAGTTTCGAAAATATTTTTCTACTTGAATTAGGATTCACATCAAAGTATCACTTCAAGTCAAATTAAGCCCAAAATTCGACAAGCCCAATTTTACGCAACCTTTGTCTCCTAGACAATGAAATGAACCATGCTTGACCCTTGATCGACTACGCGTGCTTGCTCAGAACTTCTCTCTTGCTGATCAGTCACCTACTTCCACGTGTTAATGGTAAATACGACCACCTGGCCTTTCTGAATTCTATGCAATACCTAAATACGCTTATTAAATTAAAATGAACTCGTTGTTTCCCTTAATATGATCATATTCTATCTCAATCTTTTTTTGAGCATGTCATTACTTTATGTAAGTAACGATTTTATTCTTTCACATTAATGCACGTAAATTAATTCATAATATAAATATGCAGACATGTGTTCAATATTAAAATAATAAACATGTATGGAAAATAGTTTCTAAAATATTTTTCTACTTGAATTAGATTCACATCAAAGTATCACTAAGTCAAATTAAGCCCAAAATTCGACAAGCCAAATTTTACGCAACCTTTGTCTCCTAGACAATGAAATGAACCATGCTTGACCATTGATCGGCCACGCGTGCTTGCCCGTAACTTCTCTCTGCCGATCCGTCACCTACTTCCACGTGTTAATGGAAAATACGACCACCTGGCCTTTCTGAATTCTATGCAATACCTAAATACGCTTATTAATTTAAAAATAAACTCTGTTGTTTCCTTAATTTGATCATATTCTATCTCAATCTTTTGTGAGCATGTCATTACTTTATGTAAGTATCGATTTTATTCTTTCACATTAATGCACGAAATTAATTCATAATATAAATATGCAAATGTGTTCAATATTAAAATAATAAACATGTATGGAAAATAGTTTCTAAAATATTTTTCTACATGAATTAGATTCACATCAAAGTATCACTTCAAGTCAAATTAAGCCCAAAATTCGACAAGCCCAATTTTACGCAACCTTTGTCTCCAAGACAATGAAATGAACCATGCTTGACTTTGATCGGCTACACGCGTGCTTGCCCGTAACTTCTCTCTTGATCTGTCACCTACTTCCACGTGTTAATGGTAAATACGACCACCTGGCCTTTCTGAATTATATGTAATACCTAAATACGCTTATTAAATTAAAAATGAACTCTGTTGTTTCCTTAATTTGATCATATTCTATCTCAATCTTTTGTGAGCATGTCATTACTTTATGTAAGTATCGATTTTATTCTTTCACATTAATGCACGTAAATTAATTCATAATATAAATATGCAATATGTGTTCAATATTAAAATAATAAACATGTATGGAAAATAGTTTCTAAAATATTTTTCTACATGAATTAGATTCACATCAAAGTATCACTAAGTCAAATTAAGCCCAAAATTCGACAAGCCCAATTTTACGCAACATTTATCTCCAAGACAATGAAATGAACCATGCTTGACCCTTGATCGGCCACGCGTGCTTGCCCGTAACTTCTCTCTTGCCGATCCGCACCTACTTCCACGTGTTAATGGAAAATACGACCACCTGGCCTTTCTGAATTCTATGCAATACCTAAATACGCTTATTAAATTAAAAATAAACTCGTTGTTTCCTTAATTTGATCATATTCTATCTCAATCTTTTGTGAGCATGTCATTACTTTATGTAAGTATCGAATTTATTCTTTCACATTAATGCACGTAAATTAATTTATAATATAAATATGCAAATATGTGTTCAATATTAAAATAATAAACATGTATGGAAAATAGTTTCTAAAATATTTTTCTACATGAATTAGGATTCACATCAAAGTATCACTAAGTCAAATTAAGCCCAAAATTCGACAAGCCCGATTTTAAGCAACCTTTGTCTCCAAGACAATGAAATGAACCATGCTTGACTTTGATCGACTACGCGCTGCTTGCCCGTAACTTCTCTCTTGCTGATCTGTCACCTACTTCCACGTGTTAATGGTAAATACGACCACCTGCCCTTTCTGAATTCTATGTAATACCTAAATACGCTTATTAAATTAAAAATGAACTCTGTTGCTTCCCTTAATTTGATCATATTCTATCTCAATCTTTGTGAGCATGTCATTACTTTATGTAAGTATCGATTTTATTCTTTCACATTAATGCACATAAATTAATTCATAATATAAATATGCAGTCATGTGTTCAATATTAAATAATAAACATGTATGGAAAATAGTTTCTAAAATATTTTTCTACATGAATTAGATTCACATCAAAGTATCACTAACTCAAATTAAGCCCAAAATTCGACAAGCCCAATTTTACGCAACCTTTGTCTCCTAGACAATGAAATGAACCATGCTTGACCCTTGATCGGCTACGCGTGCTTGCCCAGAACTTCTCTTGCTGATCTGTCACCTACTTCCACGTGTTAATGGTAAATACGACCACCTGGCCTTTCTGAATTCTATGCAATACCTAAATACGCTTATTAAATTAAAATGAACTCGTTGTTTCCTTAATTTGATCATATTCTATCTCAATCTTTTATGAGCATGTCATTACTTTATGTAAGTATCGATTTTATTCTTTCACATTAATGCACGTAAATTAATTCATAATATAAATATGCAGTCATGTGTTCAATATTAAAATAATAAACATGTATGGAAAATAGTTTCTAAAATATTTTTCTACATGAATTAGGATTCACATCAAAGTATCACTTCAAGTCAAATTAAGCCCAAAATTCGACAAGCCCAATTTTACGCAACCTTTGTCTCCTAGACAATGAAATGAACCATGCTTGACCCTTGATCGACTACGCTTGCTTGCCCAGAACTTCTCTCTTGCTGATCTGTCACCTACTTCCACGTGTTAATGGTAAATACGATCACCTGCCCTTTCTGAATTCTATGTAATACCTAAATACGCTTATTAAATTAAAAATGAACTTTGTTTTCCTTAATTTGATCATATTCTATCTCAATCTTTTGTGAGCATGTCATTACTTTATGTAAGTATCGATTTTATTCTTTCACATTAATGCACGAAATTAATTCATAATATAAATATGCAATATGTGTTCAATATTAAAATAATAAACATGTATGTAAAATAGTTTCTAAAATATTTTTCTACATGAATTAAGATTCACATCAAAGTATCACTTCAAGTCAAATTAAGCCCAAAATTCGACAAGCCCAATTTTACGCAACCTTTGTCTCCTAGACAATGAAATGAACCATGCTTGACCCTTGATCGGCCACGCTGCTTGCCCGTAACTTCTCTCTGCCGACCGTCACCTACTTCCGCGTGTTAATGGTAAATACGATCACCGCCTTTCCGAATTTCTATGCAATACCTAAATACGCTTATAAAATTAAAAATGAACTAATTTGCTTAACTTAATTTTAAAATATTCTATCTCAATCTTTTTGTGAGCATGTCATTACTTTATGTAAGTAACGATTTTATTCTTTCACATTAATGCACGTAAATTAATTCATAATATAAATATGCAGTCATGTGTTCAATATTAAATAATACACATGTATGGAATATAGTTTCTAAAATATTTTTCTACATGAATTAGGATTCACATCAAAGTATCACTTCAAATCAAATTAAGCCCAAAATTCGACAAGCCCAATTTTACGCAACCTTTGTCTCCTAGACAATGAAATGAACCATGCTTGACCGTTGATCGACTACGCGTGCTTGCCCAGAACTTCTCTCTTGCTGATCTGTAACCTACTTCCACAAGTTAATGGTAAATACGATCACCTGGCCTTTCTGAATTCTATGCAATACCTAAATACGCTTATTAAATTAAAAATGAACTCTGTTGCTTCCCTTAATTTGATCATATTCTATCTCAATCTTTTTATGAGCATGTCATTACTTTATTTAAGTATCGAATTTATTCTTTCACATTAATGCACGTAAATTAATTCATAATATAAATAAGCAGTCATGTGTTCAATATTAAAATAATAAACATGTATGGAAAATAGTTTCGAAAATATTTTTCTACTTGAATTAGGATTCACATCAAAGTATCACTTCAAGTCAAATTAAGCCCAAAATTCGACAAGCCCAATTTTACGCAACCTTTGTCTCCTAGACAATGAAATGAACCATGCTTGACCCTTGATCGGCTACGCGTGCTTGCCCAGAACTTCTCTCTTGCTGATCTGTCACCTACTTCCACGTGTTAATGGTAAATACGACCACCTGGCCTTTCTGAATTCTATGCAATACCTAAATACGCTTATTAAATTAAAAATGAACTCTGTTGCTTCCCTTAATTTGATCATATTCTATCTCAATCTTTTTGTGAGCATGTCATTACTTTATGTAAGTATCGATTTTATTCTTTCACATTAATGCACGTACATTAATTCAAAATATAAATATGCAGTCATGTGTTCAATATTAAAATAATAAACATGTATGTAAAATAGTTTCTAAAATATTTTTCTACATTAATTAGGATTCACATCAAAGTATCACTTCAAGACAAATTAAGCCCAAAATTCGACAAGCCCAATTTTACGCAGCCTTTGTCTCCAAGACAATGAAATGAACCATGCTTGACCCTTGATCGGCTACGCGTGCTTGCCCAGAACTTCTATATTGCTGATCTGTCACCTACTTCCACGTGTTAATGGTAAATACGACCACCTGGCCTTTCTGAATTCTATGTAATACCTAAATATGCTTATTAAATTAAAAATGAACTCTGTTGCTTCCCTTAATTTGATCATATTCTATCTCAATCTTTTTGTGAGCATGTCATTACTTTATGTAAGTATCGATTTTATTCTTTCACATTAATGCACGTAAATTAATTCATAATATAAATATTCATTCATGTGTTCAATATTAAAATAATAAACATGTATGGAAAATAGTTTCTAAAATATTTTTCTACATAAATTAGGATTCACATCAAAGTATCACTTCAAGTCAAATTAAGCCCAAAATTCGACAAGCCCAATTTTACGCAACCTTTGTCTCCAAGACAATGAAATGAACCATGCTTGACCCTTGATAGGCTACGCGTGCTTGCCCAGAACTTCTCTCTTGCTGATATGTCACCTACTTCCACGTGTTAATGGTAAATACGACCACCTGGCCTTTCTGAATTCTATGCAATACCTAAATACGCTTATTAAATTAAAAATGAACTCTGTTGCTTTCCTTAATTTGATCATATTCTATCTCAATCTTTTTATGAGCATGTCATTACTTTACGTAAGTATCAATTTTATTCTTTTACATTAATGCACGTAAATTAATTCATAATATAAATATGCAGTCATGTGTTCAATATTAAATAATAAACATGTATGGAAAATAGTTTCTAAAATATTTTTCAACATGAATTAGGATTCACATCAAAGTATCACTTCAAGTCAAATTAAGCCCAAAATTCGACAAGCCCAATTTTACGCAACCTTTGTCTCCTAGACAATGAAATGAACCATGCTTGACCTTGATCGGCCACGCTGCTTGCCCGTAACTTCTCTCTTGACCGTCACCTACTTCCACATGTTAATGGTAAATACGATCACCTGGCCTTTCTGAATTCTATGCAATACCTAAATACGCTTATTAAATTAAAAATGAACTCGTTGTTCCCTTAATTTGATCATATTCTATCTCAATCTTTTTGTGAGCATGTCATTACTTTATGTAAGTATCGATTTTATTCTTTCACATTAATGCACGTAAATTAATTCATAATATAAATATTCATTCATGTGTTCAATATTAAAATAATAAACATGTATGGAAAATAGTTTCTAAAATATTTTTCTACATAAATTAGGATTCACATCAAAGTATCACTTCAAGTCAAATTAAGCCCAAAATTCGACAAGCCCAATTTTACGCAACCTTTGTCTCCAAGACAATGAAATGAACCATGCTTGACCCTTGATAGGCTACATGTGCTTGCCCAGAACTTCTCTCTTGCTGATATGTCACCTACTTCCACGTGTTAATGGTAAATACGACCACCTGGCCTTTCTGAATTCTATGCAATACCTAAATACGCTTATTAAATTAAAAATGAACTCTGTTGCTTTCCTTAATTTGATCATATTCTATCTCAATCTTTTTATGAGCATGTCATTACTTTACGTAAGTATCAATTTTATTCTTTTACATTAATGCACGTAAATTAATTCATAATATAAATATGCAGTCATGTGTTCAATATTAAATAATAAACATGTATGGAAAATAGTTTCTAAAATATTTTTCAACATGAATTAGGATTCACATCAAAGTATCACTTCAAGTCAAATTAAGCCCAAAATTCGACAAGCCCAATTTTACGCAACCTTTGTCTCCTAGACAATGAAATGAACCATGCTTGACCCTTGATCGGCTACGCGTGCTTGCCCAGAACTTCTCTCTTGCTGATCTGTCACCTACTTCCACATGTTAATGGTAAATACGATCACCTGGCCTTTCTGAATTCTATGCAATACCTAAATACGCTTATTAAAGTAAAAATGAACTTTGTTGCTTCCCTTAATTTGATCATATTATATCTCAATCTTTTTGTGAGCATGTCATTACTTTATGTAATTATCGATTTTATTCTTTTACATTAATGCACGTAAATTAATTCATAATATAAATATGCAGTCATCTGTTCAATATTAAAATAATAAACATGTATGGAAAATAGTTTCTAAAATATTTTTCTACATGAATTAGGATTCACATCAAAGAATCACTTCAAGTCAAATTAAGCCCAAAATTCGACAAGCCCAATTTTACGCAACCTTTGTCTCCAAGACAATGAAATGAACCATGCTTGACTCTTGATCGGCTACACATGCTTGCCCAGAACTTCTCTCTTGCTGATCTGTCACCTACTTCCACGTGTTAATGGTAAATACGATCACCTGGCCTTTCTGAATTCTATGCAATACCTAAATACGCTTATTAAATTAAAAATGAACTATGTTGCTTTCCTTAATTTGATCATATTCTATCTCAATCTTTTTGTGAGCATGTCATTACTTTACGTAAGTATCAATTTTATTCTTTTACATTAATGCACGTAAATTAATTCATAATATAAATATGCAGTCATGTGTTCAATATTAAATAATAAACATGTATGGAAAATAGTTTCTAAAATATTTTTCTACATGAATTAGGATTCACATCAAAGTATCACTTCAAGTCAAATTAAGCCCTAAATTCGACAAGCCCAATTTTACGCAACCTTTGTCTCCTAGACAATGAAATGAACCATGCTTGACCCTTGATCGGCTACGTGTGCTTGCCCAGAACTTCTCTCTTGCTGATCTGTCACCTACTTCCACATGTTAATGGTAAATACGATCACCTGGCCTTTCTGAATTCTATGCAATACCTAAATACGCTTATTAAATTAAAAATGAACTCTGTTGCTTCCCTTAATTTGATCATATTCTATCTCAATCTTTTTGTGAGCATGTCATTGATGCGCGTAATATGCACACACTTTTAAACGCAAGTGCACGTTATCGTATCAAGTAGTATAGTCTTGGATAAGACCGAATATCGTCCTCTAGGATTAGGGTCCAAGTATCAGTTATCTATTTTCTAGTATCTATTTGGTGAATTAATAATTGATTGTTTGGTTTGTAACTAAGAGTTATGAAAGCTAATTAGATATAAAGATTTAATTCAGATGTGATGAGAATAGGGCTTCTATGTATCCTTACTATCCACTTATGTTACTTACTAATGCCTTACTTATGGTATTCTTCTTTTGGAGAAAGCAGGTTTACGAAATCGTTTTATACTCCCGTTAGGGTTATATAAACACTCAACCCCAGTATTGTTCCTTACCTAACTTTCGCTGATAAGGGTAACGCTATAGGAGGATTAAGCACAAAACCTAGTTGATTCACGCACAATGCGCAAAATTAGGGTTGTTAAGCCTCTCATCAACGCTACAAATCTAATTGAGGTATTTTCATCCCCAATTCAAGACTGTCTACCCAACTTACAGCATATTCACAATCCCCCCTTTTCAGAATCTGATTAGAAATCATATAGTGATAACTAGTTGTCAATTAGCTACCAAGAATTCAACTCAATTATTGGATAGATCTCTCAATAAGAATAATAACCATAAGCATGCATTAATTTATAACATAAGGTTCAAGAAATTCAACATAGAAAGCCCTATAAGAGAATTAGTTCCTAGCCATAAATATGACAAGAACTAATTCCATGTTCATCATGCAAAAACTGAATTAAAGAAAAGAAAAAGGAAAGAAATTACTAATGTTTAGGTCTCCAATCTCCTAGGCAAGAAAACCTTGTGTTTGGCAAGAAAGGGAACCCTTTAAAACTGCCTAGGGTTCTCCTTTATAGGTTTAAAACGTCTCCTTCTTTCTCTCGCAGTTCGCCCAAAAATCCAAAAGACCTAAAATTTCGCGTCGCCGCTGCCCTGCTGGGAGCGCGCGCCGAAGTTCAAATCCGTCGGGTGTTTTGGCGCCGCGCCCCGATATTCGCTGCTCGGTAGCCGCGCACAGTATCTTCGTAGCTCCTCGGATGTTTAGCGCCGCGCCTCAGATTCGCCGTTTTAGGCGCCGCGGCCACAGTCTTCGCTTCGACATGGGCGCCGCGCCCTCGCTGGTCGCAGGAGGCCGCGCTTGTCCGATTTTAGCCTGCTCGCCACTTTCTCCGCTTTCACCGCATCTCTCTTTGCCCTCTTTGCTCCTTTTCCGCCATTTGGCCATTTCAACCACTTTGACTCAATAGAAAGAAAAACTATCCTAATACGACACTTATATGTGCAAAATGGGACAAAAGACTAACTAAAACAGACTCAAAAGGTGTATATAAAATACACCGATCAAATACCCCCAAACTTAACCTTTGCTCGCCCTCGAGCAAAGATAGAAAGAAATACAATAAAAGACTCAAAAGAATGAAAATAAAGGACTCCCTGTCATTAATCACTTTTGCTGCATAGATGTTAACTAGAAAAACATAGAGGTTAGCAGAATAATATGCAGGAACATATAGCATGGAATTTCAACACATTGAGCTAGATATTTCGCAAACTCATACTTATCATGCTTAAATGGAAGTTCATATACTAAATCATGCATATAAATTCAAGAATTCCTATGGCATGCTTACTTGCTATTCTCCACTAATCGATATGCATAAAAGAGATCTTCAGGACTTTGAGGGTTGTAATGTTGGCTTAGGTAGGGGTTGGTAAAGATAGGCATTTAGGCTCATTTTTCTGTACCATAAGCTCTTTGGCTTTTCAATTTTTCCCTTTTTCTTTTGATTCTTTCCTTCACTTCAATTCTATCATTCCCCTCTTTTGTTTTGGGAGAGTGAAGTGTATTATACTAATAGGCACCCCCACACTTATGCTTTTGCCTCTTTCTTATTACTTTTTATTTTTTTATTTTATTGGGGTGCAACAAACTCATTCACTCTTTTTGTCTCTTTTTTAACACAATTGATTCCACTATTTCATATTTGCACTTATGGTACAATTTTTGGGAACATAGGGTGTCAAAGAAGAAGTTTCAAATTTAGGCTCAATGGGGCTGACTAGGGATATTTTTAAAGTACAGGATAGAAAAGAATGGTAAGAATTGGCTATCAAAGAAATGCCTGAGTCATCTCCCTAACATACATATCCTAACTATTTCGCCAAATAGCCAAAGAATCATAACACATAAGCATTTATCATTTAGCATGCATAACTCAAGTAAGAAACTCCAAATAGACAGATTCTGTGAGTTTTTGGCATATCTAACCTAAGTGTTTAGATAGTTGCTTCAATTCCTTTACATTATTCCACTTTACTTCACTAGGTGTTTCTAGCAACTACAGCATATATGATCTTTGACAGGCAACTATGACTCAAAAAGAAAACATTTTGGTGACTCAAACTAAACATAAAACAAATAAAAAGACTTAAATAAAACATAACATGACACACAAATAAAATACCCCCAAACTTAAATCACACATTGTCCCCAATGTGTGCAAGACTCAAAGACAATAAAAGAAAATGACACTTACAAACTTTGGCTAAAATGGTGGTGGTGGCGGTGGATAATGCATCGACCATTGGTTGAACAGGGAGCTCAACTCTTCATATCACGTGCATGCGCCGCTTCCTGCCTCACTTCTTGTTGCCCTTGTCGCAACTCCTGTTGTCCCTGTCTCAACTCAGTTTGTCCTTGTAACAACGTGCCGAAGTGTTGCATCATCATCCTCTGGTTCTGGAGAACTTGCTCCATCATTGGCACTGAGGGTTCTGCTTCTGTGGTTGGCCGGTGGCTAGGTCCTGCCTCATATTGAGCCCCTATTTCAGGCTCATCTTCATCCATGGTTGCCTCTCTGCTGCCGTTGCCGCTGCGGTTGTACTCTTCGCCCGCCGCCGGGCTAGGGTCTGAAAAGAGTGCACTATCCCATGCGACACCGGCGTTGGTTTCTTTCATGAGTATATGTGGGTAGGTGTGGGACTGCACTCAGGTGGCCTAGACTGGTAATAAGTGAACCGGGTCCCAATCCACCTGTTGTCACCAACTCGCTGATTTCTTCTATGCTCGCACTATCTCTTTCCCACATCAATTGCTTTTCCCGCCATGATTCCATATACTAGCTTAATTACGCCTTTCCGCACTCGTGAAGTGCGTGGATGGGATCATGCGGCGCGATGAAGTATAGCCACGCCTTGGCCGCTTTGTTGAATTGGCACCGCCGGTGCTTTAGATCCATTTCTTCCATCTCAAAAGCGACCCGGGGTAGCTCATCGTGGTTCGCATGTTATTCCGCCGATGTTGTCACGCTTCCTAGACCATGTTCTAAAATGGTTCCAATCACTACTTTCTTCAACATCAACTGCTTTTAGCGTTGTATTTATTGCTTCGCATACATGCATATAATTTCCCTTACAAAGCACCCTTCTGCCTTCTCCGAAAGTTTGCATAAAATTCCCGCACTATTGTTGTATTCATCGTGTTATCTTCTCCGATTGACAAATCTCTTCCACCCTTAGCTCAATCATCGCCTGATGGGCTCATAAACGCCTTCATCCCCATAGGATCCCCTTTGGTAATCCATTCCCTTCGAATTACGCCCGTATCAAGCCTTTGTATCTTAGGAAGGCACAGTAACTCACAAATCTATTTTCATCGTATTGTGGGGTCAGTGGATGTGGATCCTCTTTCTGGTGGCCATTTATAAACAAGATCTGCAGCTTCTAATTTTTGTGGCACAATGTCTCCTACACACTCAACAACTAGCAGCGAAAAATAACACCCCCAAACTTCAATCTTTCTACTCAATACCCACAACCTTCTTTTCTACTCCTTTCTCCAACTTCACAATCACTTTTCAGCCTCCGAACTACTCCAACTACAATACTTCTCCAAACTACTACCTCCTATGACTTTAGTAAAAGGATTCAAGAACAAGGATAGAGATTACCTTTTATGAGAAGATTCAAGCTTGGTCTTGTTTCAATCAAATGAGGCTATGGAATGGAGCTTTGTTGTTTGAGATAGTTGGGGGGTTTTTTGGGAATTTAAGAGTTTAGGTTGTGGTTGGGTTGGAGTTGTGGAGGATGTGTGGGGGAGTTTCTGAACTTTCGTGGGTTTTGGAGAGGGAAGGTTAGGTTTGGAAGTTGGAATTGGGAAAACTGATTTTTAGGCGTTTTAAATTTCTCGATTCGCCGCCATGCGTTCGCTTTTAGCCATGCGCCAAACATCTGCGCCCTTCGACTTTCGCGCCTCGCTTCCTGGTGCCGCGCCTAAACTCGCCAACTTTTCGAATTCTACCGCCGCTCGCTTCTCGGCGCCATGCTTACCCGCTCGAAATCCCGCTTTCATTTGGCTTCGCCCGGTTTAATTTCCTGTACCTGTCAATCACACAAACAACAAGGCCCAATACCGTGAGATTGTTCTTAGACAAAATAAAATTAAACTAATGATAGAAATTAAAATGACATAATTTGAAAAACGTTGGGTTGCCTCCCAACAAGCGCTGTCTTTTACGTCTTTTAGCCGGACGCAATTAACCTTTCTGAGTGCCCATTGGATACTTCTGCGAACTGCTTGCAATCCACATATTTATTGCTATAGGTCTCAATTTCCCTATAACTATTTGTTCAAACAGGGGCCTTAAACATACAAGTATCCCCCAAGCACACAAGATGAGTTTGTCTTTTAGGCTTCTTATTTTGTAGGAAACCGTGAAATTCTCTACATCTCTTGACTCTGGGGGTTGCCCTTGGTGGTATGAAATTCCTAATTGGGGGTCATTCGTGATAGCTAGTGGTGTTTCTTCTGTGATAGGTGCATGAAAAAGAATTTCCACAGAATCCAAGAAGGTGAATAATTGGATTTCTGCAATCTTTTCCTTCTCTACACCAGTTATCTCACCAAATTCCTCAATAGTTGGGTGTGATTCAGGCTCCTCAACTTGCTCATTTGTTGAATATGATCGCGAGTTCGCTATTTTGCTTTCCAACCTCTTTATACCCAACCTCATTTCGTCCATGAACTGAGCTTGGGACCTAGTGAGACTGAGTAGAGTTTCTCGTAATTCCTCCCTCTCTTCCTCTATGGTTGGAACTCGATCATATTGACAGTAGTAATCCATATCTTCAGGATCCCTGAGATGCATCAAAACCAACAAAGAATCACGGCACCCTTGTTTTCACACAATAAATACATAAAATAAACAAAATTAAAAAAAACTATACATAAAACCAAATTAGAAATTAAAAATAGATAAATTTGATATTGAACTATTGCCTAATCCCCGGCAACGGCGCCAAAAACTTGATGCGCGTAATATGCACACACTTTTAAACGCAAGTGCACGTTATCGTATCAAGTAGTATAGTCTTGGATAAGACCGAATATCGTCCTCTAGGATTAGGGTCCAAGTATCAGTTATCTATTTTCTAGTATCTATTTGGTGAATTAATGATTGATTGTTTGGTTTGTAACTAAGAGTTATGAAAGCTAATTAGATATAAAGATTTAATTCAGATGTGATGAGAATAGGGCTTCTATGTATCCTTACTATCCGCTTATGTTACTTACTAATGCCTTACTTGTGGTATTCTTCTTTTGGAGAAAGCATGTTTACGAAATCGTTTTATACTCCCGTTAGGGTTATATAAACACTCAACCCCAGTATTGTTCCTTACCTAACTTTCGCTGATAAGGGTAACGCTATAGGAGGATTAAGCACAAAACCTAGTTGACCACACGCACAATGCGCAAAATTAGGTTGTTAAGCCTCTCATCAACGCTTACAAATCTAATGGAGGTATTTTCATCCCCAATTCAAGATCGTCTACCCAACTTACAAAGATATTCACAATCCCCTTTCGTAACTGATTAGAAATCATATAGTGATAACTAGTTGTCAATTAGCTACCAAGAATTCAACTCAATTATTGGATAGATCTCTCAATAAGAATAATAACCATAAGCATGCATTAATTTATAACATAAGGTTCAAGAAATTCAACATAGAAAGCCCTATAAGAGAATTAGTTCCTAGCCATAAATATGACAAGAACTAATTCCATGTTCATCATGCAAAACTGAATTAAAGAAAAGAAAAAGGAAAGAAATTACTAATGTTTAGGTCTCCAATCTCCTAGGCAAGAAAAACTTGTGTTTGGCAAGAAAGGGAACCCTTTAAAACTGCCTAGGGTTCTCCTTTTATAGGTTTAAAACGTCTCCTTCTTTCTCTCGCAGTTCGCCCAAAAATCCGTCAAAAGACCTAAAATTTCGCGCGCCGCGCCTTCTGGGGAGCCGCGCGCTAAGTTCTGAAACCGTCCGGTGTTTTGGCGCCGCGCCCCGATATTCGCTGCTCGGTAGCCAGCGGCCAGATCTTCGTAGCTCTTCGGATGTTTAGCGCCGCGCTCAGACTGCCGTTTTAGCCGCGCGCTGAAGTCTTCGCTTCGAATAATGGCGCCGCGACCTCGCTGTCGCAGGAGGGCCGCGCGCTTGTCTGGATTTAGCCTCGTTCGCCACTTTCTCCGCTTTCACCGCATCTCCTCTTTGCCCTCTTTGCTCCTTTTCCGCCATTTGGCCATTTCAACCACTTTGACTCAATAGAAAGAAAAACTATCCTAATACGACACTTATATGTGCAAATGGGACAAAAGACTAACTAAACAGACTAAAAGGTGTATATAAAATACACCGATCAAATACCCTCAACTTAACCTTTGCTCGCCTCGAGCAAAGATAGAAAGAAATACAATAAAAGACTCAAAAGAATGAAAATAAAGGACTCTGTCATTAATCACTTTTGTTGCATAGATGTTAACTAGAAAACATGAAGGTTAGCGTAATAATACGCAGGAACATATAGCATGGAATTTCAACACATTGAGCTAGATATTTCGCAAACTCATACTTATCATGCTTAAATGGAAGTTCATATACTAAATCATGCATATAAATTCAAGAATTCCTATGGCATGCTTACTTGCTATTCTCCACTAATTCTGGATATGCATAAAAGAGATCTTCAGGACTTTGAGGGTTGTAATGTTGGCTTAGGTAGGGGTTGGTAAAGATAGGCATTTAGGCTCATTTTTCTGTACCATAAGCTCTTTGGCTTTTCAATTTTTCCCTTTTTCTTTTGATTCTTTCCTTCACTTCAATTCTATCATTCCCCTCTTTTGTTTTGGGAGAGTGAAGTGTATTATACTAATAGGCACCCCCACACTTAGGCTTTTGCCTCTTTCTTATTAATTTTTATTTTTTTATTTTATTGGGGTGCAACAAACTCATTCACTCTTTTTGTCTCTTTTTTAACACAATTGATTCCACTATTTCATATTTGCACTTATGGTACAATTTTTGGGAACATAGGGTGTCAAAGAAGTTTCAAATTTAGGCTCAATGGGGCTGACTAGGGATATTTTTAAAGTACAGGATAGAAAAGAATGGTAAGAATTGGCTATCAAAGAAATGCCTGAGTCATCTCCCTAACATACATATCCTAACTATTTCGCCTCAAATAGCCAGCAATCATAACACATAAGCATTTATCATTTAGCATGCATAACTCAAGTAAGAAACTCCAAATAGACAGATTCTGTGAGTTTTTGGCATATCTAACCTAAGTGTTTAGATAGTTGCTTCAATTCCTTTACATTATTCCACTTTACTTCACTAGGTGTTTCTAGCAACTACAGCATATATGATCTTTGACAGACAACTATGACTCAAAAAGAAAACATTTTGGTGACTCAAACTAAACATAAAACAAATAAAAAGACTTAAATAAAACATAACATGACACACAAATAAAACACCCCCAAACTTAAATCACACATTGTCCCCAATGTGTGCAAGACTCAAAGACAATAAAAGAAAATGACACTTACAAACTTTGGCTAAAATGGTGGTGGTGGCGGTGGATAATGCATCGACCATGGTTGAGCAGGAGCTCAACTCTTCATATCGGGTGCATTTGCTGCTCCCGCTCACTTCTTGTTGCCCTTGTCGCAACTCCTGTTGTCCCTGTCTCAACTCAGTTTGTCCTTGTAACAACGTGCCGAAGTGTTGCATCATCATCCTCTGGTTCTGGAGAACTTGCTCCATCATTGGCACTGAGGGTTCTGCTTCTGTGGTTGGCCGGTGGCTAGGTCCTGCCTCATATTGAGCCCCTATTTCAGGCTCATCTTCATCCATGGTTGCCTCACTTTGTTGCTGCCGCCGCGGTTGTACTCTTCGTCCGCCGGGGGCTAGTGGTCCGAAAAGAGTGCACTATCCCATGCGACACCGGGCTGGTTTCTTTCATGAGTATCTGTGGGTAGTTGTGGGATCGCACTCATGTGGCATAGACTGGTAATAAGTGAACCGTGTCCCAATCCACCTGTTGTCACCAACCTGCTGATTTTTTCTATGCTCTGCACTATCTCTTTCCCCACATCAATTGCTTTTCCCGTCATGATTCCATATACTAGCTTAATTCTGTCTTCTCGCACTCGGTGAAGCGTGGACGGGATCACGCGCGCTGAAGTATAGCCACGCCTTGGTTGCCTTGTTGAATTGGCACCTGCTCAGTGCTTTAGATCCATTTCTTTCAATCTCAAAAGCAGCCCCAGGGTAGCTCACTGTGTCTGCAATGTTATTCCAGTCGATGTTGTTGCTGCTCCTAGACCATGTTCTAAAATGGTTCCAATCACTACTTTCTTCAACATCAACTGTTTTTAGCGTTGTATTTATTGCTTCTGCAGTCACATGCATATAATTTCCCCTTACAAAGCACCCCCTTTCTCGCCTTCTCCTAAAGTTTGCATAAAATTCCCGCACTATTGTTGTATTCATCGTGTTATCTTCTCCGGATTGACAAATCTCTTCCACCCCCTTAGCTCAATCATCGCCCGGATGGGCTCATAAACGTCTTCATCCCCATAGGATCCCCTTTGGTAATCCATTCCCCTTTCTGGAATTACGGGCCTGGTATCAAGCCTTTTGTATCTTAGGAAGGCCTGGTAACTCACAAATCTATTTTCATCGTATTGTGGGGTTGGGGTGGATGTGGATCCTCTTCTCTTTCTGGTGGCCATTTATAAACAAGATCTGCAGCTTCTAATTTTTGTGGCACAATGTCTCCTACACACTCAACAACTAGCAGCGAAAAATAACACCCCCAAACTTCAATCTTTCTACTCAATACCCACAACCTTCTTTTCTACTCCTTTCTCCAACTTCACAATCACTTTTCAGCCTCCGAACTACTCCAACTACAATACTTCTCCAAACTACTACCTCCTATGACTTTAGTAAAAGGATTCAAGAACAAGGATAGAGATTACCTTTTATGAGAAGATTCAAGCTTGTTCTTGTTTCAATCGAGGCTATGGAATGGAGCTTTGTTGTTTGAGATAGTTGGGGGTTTTTGGGAATTTAAGAGTTTAGGTTGTGGTTGGGTTGGATTTGTGGAGGATTTGTGGGAGAGTTTCTGAAATTTCGTGGGTTTTTGGAGAGGGAAGGTTAGGTTTTGGAAGTTGGAATTGGGGAAAATCTGATTTTTGGGCGTTTTAAATTTCTGGATTCCCGCCGCCATGCTTTTAGCCGCGGCGCCAAACATCTCAAGGCCTTCGGGACTTTCGCGCCATGCCCTCGCTTCTGGTGCCGCGGCGCCTAAACTCGGCCAACTTTCTGGAATTCTACCGCCGCGGCCCTGCTCCTGGGCGCCGCGGTGCTTACCCGCTTTTCTGGAAATCCTGGCTTTCATTTGGCTTTTCGTCCCCCGGTTTAATTTCCTGTACCTGTCAATCACACAAACAACAAGGCCCAATACCGTGAGATTGTTCTTAGACAAAATAAAATTAAACTAATGATAGAAATTAAAATGACATAATTTGAAAAACGTTGGGTTGCCTCCCAACAAGCGCTGTCTTTTACGTCTTTTAGCCGGACGCAATTAACCTTTCTGAGTGCCCATTGGATACTTCTGCGAACTGCTTGCAATCCACATATTTATTGCTATAGGTCTCAATTTCCCTATAACTATTTGTTCAAACAGGGGCCTTAAACATACAAGTATCCCCCAAGCACACAAGATGAGTTTGTCTTTTAGGCTTCTTATTTTGTAGGAAACCGTGAAATTCTCTACATCTCTTGACTCTGGGGGTTGCCCTTGGTGGTATGAAATTCCTAATTGGGGGTCATTCGTGATAGCTAGTGGTGTTTCTTCTGTGATAGGTGCATGAAAAAGAATTTCCACAGAATCCAAGAAGGTGAATAATTGGATTTCTGCAATCTTTTCCTTCTCTACACCAGTTATCTCACCAAATTCCTCAATAGTTGGGTGTGATTCAGGCTCCTCAACTTGCTGTTCGCTGTTGAATATGATCGCGAGTTCTGCTATTTGCGTTTCCAACCTCTTTATACCCAACCTCATTTCGCCCATGAACCGAGCTGGGACCTAGTGAGACCGAGTAGAGAGTTTCGTAATTCCTCCTCTCTTCCTCTATGGTTGGAACTCGATCATATTGACAAGAGTAATCCATATCTTCGTGATCCCCGAGATGCATCAAAACCAACAAAGAATCACGACACTTTGTTTTCACACAATAAATACATAAAATAAACAAAATTAAAAAAACTATACATAAAACCAAATTAGAAATTAAAAATAGATAAATTTGATATTGAACTATTGCCTAATCCCCGGCAACGGCGCCAAAAACTTGATGCGCGTAATATGCACACACTTTTAAACGCAAGTGCACGTTATCGTATCAAGTAGTATAGTCTTGGATAAGACCGAATATCGTCCTCTAGGATTAGGGTCCAAGTATCAGTTATCTATTTTCTAGTATCTATTTGGTGAATTAATGATTGATTGTTTGGTTTGTAACTAAGAGTTATGAAAGCTAATTAGATATAAAGATTTAATTCAGATGTGATGAGAATAGGGCTTCTATGTATCCTTACTATCCGCTTATGTTACTTACTAATGCCTTACTTGTGGTATTCTTCTTTTGGAGAAAGCATGTTTACGAAATCGTTTTATACTCCCGTTAGGGTTATATAAACACTCAACCCCAGTATTGTTCCTTACCTAACTTTCACGATAAGGGTAACGCTATAGGAGGATTAAGCACAAAACCTAGTTGACCGTCACGCACAATGCGCAAAATTAGGTTGTTAAGCCTCTCATCAACGCTTACAAATCTAATGGAGGTATTTTCATCCCCAATTCAAGACTGCTCACCCAACTTACAAGATATTCACAATCCCCTTTTCGTAACTGATTAGAAATCATATAGTGATAACTAGTTGTCAATTAGCTACCAAGAATTCAACTCAATTATTGGATAGATCTCTCAATAAGAATAATAACCATAAGCATGCATTAATTTATAACATAAGGTTCAAGAAATTCAACATAGAAAGCCCTATAAGAGAATTAGTTCCTAGCCATAAATATGACAAGAACTAATTCCATGTTCATCATGCAAAAACTGAATTAAAGAAAAGAAAAAGGAAAGAAATTACTAATGTTTAGGTCTCCAATCTCCTAGGCAAGAAAACCTTGTGTTTGGCAAGAAAGGAAACCCTTTAAAACTGCCTAGGGTTCTCCTTTTATAGGTTTAAAAACGTCTCCTTCTTTTCCTCGCAGTTCGCCCAAAATCCGTCAAAAGACCTAAAATTTCAGCGCCGCGCCCTTCGATGGGAGCCGCGCGAAGTTCTCAAACCGTCGGGTGTTTTGGCGCCGCGCCCCGATATTCGCTGTTCGGTAGCCACGGGCCAGATCTTCTGAGCTCCTCGGATGTTTAGGCGCCGCGCCAGACTGCTGTTTTAGGCCGCGCGCCAGTCTTCGCTGAATAATGGCGCCGCGTCTCGCTGGTCGCAGGAGGCCGCGCTTGTCTGGATTTTAGCCTCGTTCGCCACTTTCTCCGTTTTCAGCTCTGGCATCTCCTCTTTTGCCCTCTTTTTGCTCATTTTCCGTCATTTGGCCATTTCAACCACTTTGACTCAATAGAAAGAAAAATTATCCTAATACGACACTTATATGTGCAAAA
Source organism: Przewalskia tangutica (assembly GCA_029844215.1). Taxonomy (NCBI): domain Eukaryota; kingdom Viridiplantae; phylum Streptophyta; class Magnoliopsida; order Solanales; family Solanaceae; genus Przewalskia; species Przewalskia tangutica. The sequence goes on from CM056725.1 coordinate 81,444,785, forward strand.
TGGGACAAAAGACTAACTAAAACAGACTCAAAAGGTGTATATAAAATACACCGATCAGTCATTACTTTATGTAAGTATCGAATTTATTCTTTCACATTAATGCACGTAAATTAATTCATAATATAAATAAGCAGTCATGTGTTCAATATTAAAATAATAAACATGTATGGAAAATAGTTTCGAAAATATTTTTCTACTTGAATTAGGATTCACATCAAAGTATCACTTCAAGTCAAATTAAGCCCAAAATTCGACAAGCCCAATTTTACGCAACCTTTGTCTCCAAGACAATGAAATGAACCATGCTTGACCCTTGATCGGCTACACATGCTTGCCCAGAACTTCTCTCTTGCTGATATGTCACCTACTTCCACGTGTTAATGGTAAATACGACCACCTGGCCTTTCTGAATTCTATGCAATACCTAAATACGGTTATTAAATTAAAAGTGAACTCTGTTGCTTCCCTTAATTTGATCATATTCTATCTCAATCTTTTTGTGAGCATGTCATTACTTTATGTAAGTATCGATTTTATTCTTTCACATTAATGCACGTACATTAATTCAAAATATAAATATGCAGTCATGTGTTCAATATTAAAATAATAAACATGTATGTAAAATAGTTTCTAAAATATTTTTCTACATGAATTAGGATTCACATCAAAGTATCACTTCAAGACAAATTAAGCCCAAAATTCGACAAGCCCAATTTTACGCAGCCTTTGTCTCCAAGACAATGAAATGAACCATGCTTGACCCTTGATCGGCTACGCGTGCTTGCCCAGAACTTCTATCTTGCTGATCTGTCACCTACTTCCACGTGTTAATGGTAAATACGACCACCTGGCCTTTCTGAATTCTATGTAATACCTAAATATGCTTATTAAATTAAAAATGAACTCTGTTGCTTCCCTTAATTTGATCATATTCTATCTCAATCTTTTTGTGAGCATGTCATTACTTTATATAAGTATCGATTTTATTCTTTTACATTAATGCACGTAAATTAATTCATAATATAAATATGCAGTCATGTGTTCAATATTAAAATAATAAACATGTATGGAAAATAGTTTCTAAAATATTTTTCTACATAAATTAGGATTCACATCAAAGTATCACTTCAAGTCAAATTAAGCCCAAAATTCGACAAGCCCAATTTTACGCAACCTTTGTCTCCAAGACAATGAAATGAACCAAGCTTGACCCTTGATAGGCTACACGTGCTTGCCCAGAACTTCTCTCACGACCGTCACCTACTTCCACGTGTTAATGGTAAATACGACCACCTGGCCTTTCTGAATTCTATGCAATACCTAAATACGCTTATTAAATTAAAAATGAACTCGGTTGCTTCCCTTAATTTGATCATATTCTATCGCAATCTTTTTGTGAGCATGTCATTACTTTATGTAAGTATCGATTTTATTCTTTCACATTAATGCACGTAAATTAATTCATAATATAAATATGCAGTCATGTGTTCAATATTAAAATAATAAACATGTATGGAAAATAGTTTCTAAAATATTTTTCTACTTGAATTAGGATTCACATCAAATTATCACTTCAAGTCAAATTAAGCCCAAAATTCGACAAGCCCAATTTTACGCAACCTTTGTCTCCTTGACAATGAAATGAACCATGCTTGACCCTTGATCGGCTACGCGTGCTTGCCCAAAACTTCTCTCTTGTTGATTTGTCACCTACTATCACGTGTTAATGCTAAATACGACCACCCGACCTTTCTGAATTCTATGCAATACCTAAATACGCTTATTAAATTAAAAATGAACTCTGTTGCTTCCCCTAATTTGATCATATTCTATCTCAATCTTTTTGTGAGCATGTCATTACTTTATGTAAGTATTGATTTTATTCTTTCACATTAATGCACGTAAATTAATTCATAATATAAATATGCATTCATGTGTTCAATATTAAAATAATAAACATGTATAGAAAATAGTTTCTAAAATATTTTTCTACATAAATTAGGATTCACATCAAAGTATCACTTCAAGTCAAATTAAGCCCAAAATTCGACAAGCCCAATTTTACGCAACCTTTGTCTCCAAGACAATGAAATGAACCATGCTTGACCCTTGATAGGCTACACGTGCTTGCCCAGAACTTCTCTCTTGCTGATATGTCACCTACTTCCACGTGTTAATGGTAAATACGACCACCTGGCCTTTCTGAATTCTATGCAATACCTAAATACGCTTATTAAATTAAAAATGAACTCTGTTGCTTTCCTTAATTTGATCATATTCTATCTCAATCTTTTTATGAGCATGTCATTACTTTACGTAAGTATCAATTTTATTCTTTTACATTAATGCACGTAAATTAATTCATAATATAAATATGCAGTCATGTGTTCAATATTAAATAATAAACATGTATGGAAAATAGTTTCTAAAATATTTTTCTACATGAATTAGGATTCACATCAAAGTATCACTTCAAGTCAAATTAAGCCCTAAATTCGACAAGCCCAATTTTACGCAGCCTTTGTCTCCAAGACAATGAAATGAACCATGCTTGACCCTTGATCGGCTACGCGTGCTTGTCCAGAACTTCTATCTTGCTGATCTGTCACCTACTTCCACATGTTAATGGTAAATACGACCACCTGGCCTTTCTGAATTCTATGTAATACCTAAATACGCTTATTAAATTAAAAATGAACTCTGTTGCTTTCCTTAATTTGATCATATTCTATCTCAATCTTTTATGAGCATGTCATTACTTTATATAAGTATCGATTTTATTCTTTTACATTAATGCACGTAAATTAATTCATAATATAAATATGCAGTCATGTGTTCAATATTAAAATAATAAACATGTATGGAAAATAGTTTCTAAAATATTTTTCTACATAAATTAGGATTCACATCAAAGTATCACTTCAAGTCAAATTAAGCCCAAAATTCGACAAGCCCAATTTTACGCAACCTTTGTCTCCAAGACAATGAAATGAACCAAGCTTGACCCTTGATAGGCTACACGTGCTTGCCCAGAACTTCTCTGCCGATCCACACCTACTTCCACGTGTTAATGGTAAATACGACCACCTGGCCTTTCTGAATTCTATGCAATACCTAAATACGCTTATTAAATTAAAAATGAACTCGGTTGCTTCCCTTAATTTGATCATATTATATCGCAATTTTTTTGTGAGCATGTCATTACTTTATGTAAGTATTGATTTTATTCTTTCACATTAATGCACGTAAATTAATTCATAATATAAATATGCATTCATGTGTTCAATATTAAAATAATAAACATGTATAGAAAATAGTTTCTAAAATATTTTTCTACATAAATTAGGATTCACATCAAAGTAATGACATGCTCATAAATTAGAATTCAGAAAGGCCATGTATTTCTGCATATAGGTTTAGTGCAAATTGCTTTTAAACCTTTAACCTTAGAAGGCTTGCCTGAAAGCTTTATGATTGTTCTAAGAGATGCCAGAAACCTCAACTGGAAACAATCTCTTATGAGTGCTATGCAGTCAAGTTTAGCCTATGGCCCAGTATATTTTAATGTCAGACCAAACCTTACTTTATCCTTGTCTGATCCAAATATATTACATGCTTTAACTTTATATGTGAAAGCTAATGGGTATAATTACATGCCTGAAACAGAAGTTATGTGTATCTGTTATCGTGTTTATTTCCGTGTACTAGACACCATGAATCCGAATTGTAGGATGATGGATGATAAAAGAAATAGACAAACAGTCTTGATAGAGACTAATTTAGCCAAAAGGTCCAAGATTACTACTAGGAGACCTATAAGCTGGGATGAAATAGATTATCCTGAAGATTGGCTAATCGAGAAAGCTATCCCTGCGGAAACAAGGATAGATTCTCGGATTGCGCAAGTAATCCAAACCACTGATGGCAATATCCGTCTTCAGTTTAGTAAGGACCCACCTAAATTAGGTAACTCCCTGTCATCTCATTATTTCCTGTCTCCTTTAGATGACAGACCTGAGACGTCTACCGCTAGAGCTTCAACCTCTCAGGTAGATGAAAGATTCTATAAAATCACCACCCCCTCAGAGATCTCTAGGGAGGAGAAGGTTGACAAAATCAAAGTTGAGAATCAAATTCCTGTTGAAGCCTCAACTGAAAACAGTAATACTGAATACAATTATTTCGATGATAGATAGTGATCTTGACAGAATCCGTAAGGCATGCAGACTGGATTATGGTCCAGGTTCTGATCTAAGAAAAATTATTTCTAAAGAATTTTGGAATAATACGGACTATGCTCCTTTTCGAAAATGGTTTCTTGAGTTATTTACTCCTGATGAGCGCAAGTCTATAGGTAAACAATTTTACGAGGATTTGCAAGAAAAACAAACTTTTAAACATTTTGTTAATTGGTTTGTTAGTGACTATGCTTTGCTTAATATTAATGTTATTGAAAGACAATGACATTTAGACACTAAGAAAGTCCTTAGGAGCATATATCCTCTGGATGAACCATTCCATTTAAAAAGGGATGATACCGGAAAGGATCTTAGGGCCCAGCCTTACATGAAGCTAATACAGGGTACCCCTACTTGGGGATTACAGGTTGACCATTTGAATGATCTTTTCAGACAAAACAACCACACCAACATTAGCCTCAAGATTCTTTTTGAACAGATGACTTTACTACAAAATAAAGTCAGTAGACTCCATAGTCTTATCGAGGAAAGAAGGACTGTTGTTAATCAGCAACCTCCCAGACCCCTAGAAATTCGTGCCAATATTCAGCCGTCTCCATCCATGGATGGGATAAACCTTTCTAAAGACAAGACTGATCTCGAAAACCTTTTATCACAATTCCGTGATAAGATGAAAATTTCATCTGACAAAGAATCTACCTCCAAAAATGTCGTTGGAGTCATCACCACCAGCAATCCCGAGGAGACACATATCTCTGCTATCAATAGGACTGGTTGGAAACCCAATAATAATCGGGATAACTACTATTACCCCAGGCCAACACCGGTTGATGTCCTTGTTGAAGAAACAGGATATAAGCCTGACGCTGCAGCATATACCGGCACTGAGATTGTCGAATGGAACATTGATGGAGCTGGAGATAATCTCATCTTCAAAACTGGCCATAAGATGCTTATGTACGCCGCTGCTGGCAGAGCCCACAACAAACATCAATCAGAGGTAAACATCATGCAGATTATTGTTGTAGGATTCACAGGTCAGCTCAAAGCTTGGTGGGATAATTATCTCACTATTGAACAAAAGGCATCGATTGCTAATTCAGTCAAACAAGAAGGAACTGAACAAAAATCCAATGCGGTTTATACTCTTGTTCTAACCATCTTAGATCAATTCACTGGTAATTATTCTACCAATTATGATAACATCAGGACATTGCTTCAAAATCACAGCTGTCCAACCCTTACCTCTTTTAGATGGTACAAAGATGTTTTTCTGAGCAGGGTTTATAATCTCCCTGAAGCCAGTAGTAGCTTCTGGAAGGCTAGATTTATTGATGGTCTCCCATCACTCTTCGCTGAAAGAGTCAAAAGAACTCTCAAAATAAATGATAGTTCACAAATCCAATGTGATGATTATTCCTACGGACAACTCATTGGACGTTGCACGGATGAAGGGTTAAACCTTTGCAATGACCTTAAACTGCAGAGACAGTTAAAAAAGCAGAATTTGACGGAAAAAGCCCAGTTAGGAGAATTCTGTCAACAGTTCGCCATGGACGGACCAAGCTCTTCACAAAAACCAAAGAAGAAGAAGGTCGGGGCCAAACCCTTCAAACCCTACAAGGATTATTCCAGATTCCAAACTGACTCTTACAAAAAGAAGGCAGCAAAAAGAAGAGTCCATAGTGCTACCAGGAGTATGGATAACAAGAGACCTAAGAAGGATCCTACATGCTTCGCATGTGGAGAAAAGGGTCACTACGCCAATCGGTGTAAAAAGAAAAAGATCAATAAGATTAATAATCTTGATATTGAAGAAAGCATTAAGGATGCTTTAAAGAAAATCATGGTTGATTCTGACTATTCCGATGATACCATAGGTACAGATTCAGATGACCCTTATTCATCTACCTCGGAGGAAGATACCCCTTGCTGTACCAAGGATAGATGCCAGGCCATCAGAGATACTGATGACACTGATGATGAGTTTTATAAACTCCAAGCCCAGTTCTCCAGTTTTAACGTTAGCGTCATCAATGGAGAAGAAATTAATGATCTTCTTAAAGACTTCCCAGACGAAGCCCATAAAGAAAAAATCATTGACGAATTGCTCAAGGCACAAGAAAAGGACAAGACTCCTATCAAGATCAAAACTCGTATTGATCCTCCGTATAATTTTTCGGAACTACTTACTGAGTTGCAAAAGAAGAGGAACTCCAAAGATCCTATTACAACCCAGGAATTAAAAGAAGAGATTATGAATCTTAGAAGAGAGATAACTCAAATGCATGGCAAATATGGCAGTTTAGAAAACCGAGTTACCCTCCTAGAAACCATCTCATATTCTGAGAAAACCCCGGATATCTCCGAAAAAGTAGGACATACCCCTACCACTAGCCAACCTAGCACTTCCAGCCTACCTGATGACTTCATAGGAACTCTGGTTATGCGACAAAGGTGGATTACTGAGATTAACCTACTAATCCATGGCAATGCCATCCTCAAGAATGTCCCAACATTAATTGACTCTGGGGCAGATCTTAATTGTATCAGGGAAGGATTAATCCCTACCAAATACTTTACCAAAACTACCCATAGAGTATCAGGTGCTGATGGAAGCAATTTTGACGTCTCCTATAAGCTACCTAGTGCATTCATTTGCCAGAACAAGACTTGCATTGAACAAACTTTCATACTTGTCAAAAACCTATCCAATGATATCATCTTAGGCATTCCTTTCATTAATGGACTAATGCCCATCACCAATACTGATGAAAAGGGCCTTACAGGAACCTTTGAAGGAAAATCTATAACTTTTCCCTGGATTACATCCCAAAAGACAATCAGCTTTGTCAATATAGTCCAAAATAAGAAGCAACATTTGGATTATCTGCAACAAGAGCTTATGGTTTACAAAATTAGTGACCAGCTTACTAATCCTAAATTACAGGATAAGATCAAAACCATAGAACACGATCTTGCCTCTTCTATTTGCAGTGACCTACCAACAGCATTCTGGAATAGAAAAAAACATATTGTTGGATTGGCCTATGAAGAAGACTTTCGGGAAGAAAACATTCCCACAAAAGCAAGGCCTTGCCAGATGAATATGGAATATCTGGAAATTTGTAAGCAAGAGATAGCTTCTTTAATTAATAAGAAGTTAATTCGCCCCTCAAGCTCCCCATGGAGTTGCACTGCGTTCTATGTTAATAAACATGCTGAACAAGAACGAGGAGTTCCAAGATTGGTTATTAATTACAAACCTTTAAATAAGGTTCTAAAATGGATTAGATATCCAATCCCCAACAAGAAAGACTTATTAGATAGGTTATACCAATCTAATGTGTTCTCAAAATTTGATTTAAAATCAGGTTTTTGGCAGATACAGGTTGATGAACCTGACAGGTATAAAACCGCTTTCACAGTCCCATTCGGTCATTACGAATGGAATGTTATGCCATTCGGGTTAAAAAATGCCCCATCTGAATTTCAACATATCATGAATGATATCTTTACTCCTTTTAGTAGTTTTATCATTGTTTACATTGATGACATATTAGTCTACTCTAAAACAATCCAAGATCATATTAAGCATTTTGAAATTTTTAAAAAGATTATTATTTCTAATGGCCTAGTCATTTCTAAAACAAAGATGAATATCTTTCAAACCAAAATCAGGTTTTTAGGTCATAATATCGAAAAAGGAAATATTATTCCTATTTACAGAAATATTGAATTTGCTTCTAAATTCCCTGATGAGATTCTTGATAGAACTCAACTACAGAGATTTCTAGGAAGCCTTAATTATATTGCTCCCTATTACAAAAACCTTTCTATTGATGCAGCTGTTTTATATGACAGACTGAAAAAATCTGCTAGTCCTTGGACCAATGTCCATATCAAGCAAATAAAGATAAAAATCAAAGTACAAGCTCTGCCATGTCTAATGCTTGCTAACCCAAATTGGGGGAAAATTATCGAAACAGATGCTTCTGATATTGGGTATGGAGGAATTCTAAAACAAATAAATCCCTAAACCAAGCAAGAATATCTGGTTAGATATAATTCCGGAAAATGGACTAATAGTCAAAAGAATTACGCTACTATAGCCAAAGAAATTCTTGCTATAGTAAAATGTGTCTAGAAATTCCAAGATGACCTCTACAACACTGAGTTCTTAATTAGAACAGACTGCAATGCAGCCAAATTCATGTTTCAAAAAGATTTTAAACATGATGTGTCCAAACAAATGTTTGCAAGATGGCAGGCACATTTAGCCCCATTTAATTTTGAAATTCAATATATTAAAGGTGAAGATAATTCACTTCCTGACTTTCTTACTCGTGAATTTTTACAGGATGCGTCCAGAATGGACAACACCCCATAGGGGAAGAGGCTTGAGGCTCGTGCGCAGGGAAAGAATGCACTCCAAGGACTATTCCTTCAAAGGCTAAACTGGTAGACGATAGTTCTTCCAGTCAACAGGGCTCATATGCCCAGAAACTCATACAAGATGGTGAAGATCGAAATCAATATTTGATCAGCCCACATGAGGAGACTATTCTCCTACTAGGACATGAAGATAAAAATTATCTAAATGACCCATGGATTCTAATGAATCGATATGTAGAAAATTTCTACCATCCCTACAAAGAAGGGAAAAACATGATGTATTATGAATATATCCTAACGGCGACATCCACTGCCGATATTACTTCATACCCTGATCATAAACCAGGAGTGGAAAAGAGCTATTCCAAGTTCTATCTGAAAAAGATCATTTCTCCCTATGAATGGGGAATTAGCCCATTCAGGTCAAAGGAACTTATTATTCCAAGAACAGATATTAAGTTTGCATTTAATTATTATGATTATATTGATGCATTCACCCATGTTTTTTATTACGAAAACAAAAAGCATGGACATACATGGTGGGTTAAATTAAATCCAGAGATCTTTAAGAACAGCCAGAATGGTAAATTACTACCAGGTTGGATATTTCCATGGTGGAATATTATTGGTCCTGAAATTCAGATATTACCAGCCCCTTAAATAAATTATTATAAGGAATGGATACAGTTATCCCTGTGTATCACTCCTGAAAACCCTTCTGACTATGTCGAGGGATCCGCATCAATGATGTTCTTCATGCAAACCGGAACCCCATGGATCTGGAAATGGATTTCCGAAGCAGGAAGGAATTCACAAGGCATATTATGTCTTAAAAGAAAGTTCCTTTGTAAATTCTGGTCTAAATTACTAGACAAGGATCCGGAAAAACCATCCCAAACCTATGGTTGGGAAATAGAAGAAAATTGTTCTTCCTTACTAAAAAATTTGAGGACCATTTCTCATATCAAGAAAGAGGACAACTCCTCATTCTTTTCAAAATTCAAAAATGATATTAAGTTAAAAGATCCTCATGTTTCAGAGGAAGAGGTAATGACTGCCTATCTGGAAAAAGTCAAAGCAGATTTTGTGAGAAATTTTGCCACAAAAATCGACGAAAGTCCTTATTCAGAGACATCAACGGCATCCATGAGAGAAGCCCAAGACGACAGTCTGTTCCAAGACTCACAGCCGCTGGAAGACTATTCCTACCAGCCATCCACCAAAGACTTGTTCGACGGATTGATTGAATCTGTCAAAGCTAAAGCGGAAGAGGCCAAAGCCCGACAAGAAGATAAGGCTTCACGTGGAAAAGAAAAGATGAAAGATTAAAGGGCCCCATTATCATCAACAATGGGTAGTAGAAGACAGAAAAGGTCACATCTGGACCCCACGGTCATATTCGACCGAAAAAGTAATTATTAATTTTTATTTTAGTTTTCAGAAGATGCCCATGTCGCTATCTTCTTTTTTAAAGTTTAGTTTACTTTTTACTATTGCATTTTACTTTCCGCAAAGTGTTTTGGCATTTTATAATTATTAGAGATGCCCTTTGCTTTTTATTTCAGATTGTAAAATGTTTTGAAGTCCGCCTTAATCTATAAAAGGGGGTCCTCATTCATTAGAAAAAAGGATCCGAAAATAGAGCACTTGTAATATTTCCTCTGAATTAATAATATTGGAGTTTGCTCAATATCTCTCTTGGCTACGAGTTCGGTATACCTCCCTTCCCTTAGATTAATTCTTATCTTTTTTATGCTTGTTTGAAGCCTAATGATAGGCTGAAACTATATACTGTCTAGGATGCTCTGAGATAATATGAATTTATAAGGAAGATAACAAATCCAGGTTTAACAGTTCATATCACTATAGATTCTATTATGATTATACCTGGGTAGGTTATGCGCCTTGCCGTACAGAGTGCCCTCATCTGCCGACATGTCGTTAAGCCGTTGTTAGGCGTAGGCGACAGGCGTTCAATCGGGCCATTTTCTGTATTGGTCTAAGTATAACTAACGTACTGGTATAAACATGTAGAACTTATGGGTAGAAAGTTCTGTTACTGGTTTCCTCCTTATTCTTATTACGATAAGATCCTTAACGACCTACGTATTTGACCCTTGATCGGCTACGCGTGCTTGCCTAGAACTTCTCTCTTGCTGATCTGTCACCTACTTCCACGTGTTAATGGTAAATACGACCACCTGGCCTTTCTGAATTCTATGCAATACCTAAATACGCTTATTAAATTAAAAGTGAACTCTGTTGCTTCCCTTAATTTGATCTTATTCTATCTCAATTTTTTGTGAGCATGTCATTACTTTTTGTAAGTATCGATTTTATTCTTTCACATTAATGCACGTATATTAATTCATAATATAAATATGCAGTCATGTGTTCAATATTAAAATAATAAACATGTATGGAAAATAGTTTCTAAAATATTTTTCTACTTGAATTAGGATTCACATCAAAGTATCACTTCAAGTCAAATTAAGCCCAAAATTCGACAAGCCCAATTTTACGCAACCTTTGTCTCCTAGACAATGAAATAAACCATGCTTGACCCTTGATCGGCTACGCGTGCTTGCCCAGAACTTCTCTCTTTCTTGCTGATCTGTCACCTACTTTCACGTGTTAATGGTAAATACGACCACCTGGCCTTTCTGAATTCTATGCAATACATAAATACGCTTATTAAATTAAAAATGAACTTTGTTCTTTCCCTTAATTTGATCATATTTTATCTCAATATTTTTGTGAGCATGTCATTACTTTATGTAAGTATCGATTTTATTCTTTCACATTAATGCACGTAAATTAATTCATAATATAAATATGCAGTCATGTGTTCAATATTAAAATAATAAACATGTATGGAAAATAGTTTCTAAAATATTTTTCTACTTGAATTAGGATTCACATCAAAGTATCACTTCAAGTCAAATTAAGCCCAAAATTCGACAAGCCCAATTTTACGCAACCTTTGTCTCCTAGACAATGAAATGAACCATGCTTGACCCTTGATCGGCTACACGTGCTTGCCCAGAACTTCTCTCTTGCTGATCTGTCACCTACTTCCACGTGTTAATGGTAAATACGACCACCTGGCCTTTCTGAATTCTATGCAATACCTAAATACGCTTATTAAATTAAAAGTGAACTCTGTTGCTTCCCTTAATTTGATCTTATTCTATCTCAATCTTTTTGTGAGCATGTCATTACTTTATGTAAGTATCGATTTTATTCTTTCACATTAATGCACGTATATTAATTCATAATATAAATATGCAGTCATGTGTTCAATATTAAAATAATAAACATGTATGGAAAATAGTTTCTAAAATATTTTTCTACTTGAATTAGGATTCACATCAAAGTATCACTTCAAGTCAAATTAAGCCCAAAATTCGACAAGCCCAATTTTACGCAACCTTTGTCTCCTAGACAATGAAATAAACCATGCTTGACCCTTGATCGGCTACGCGTGCTTGCCCAGAACTTCTCTCTTTCTTGCTGATCTGTCACCTACTTTCACGTGTTAATGGTAAATACGATCACCTGGCCTTTCTGAATTCTATGCAATACATAAATACGCTTATTAAATTAAAAATGAACTTTGTTGTTTCCCTTAATTTGATCATATTTTATCTCAATCTTTTTGTGAGCATGTCATTACTTTATGTAAGTATCGATTTTATTCTTTCACATTAATGCACGTAAATTAATTCATAATATAAATATGCAGTCATGTGTTCAATATTAAAATAATAAACATGTATGGAAAATAGTTTCTAAAATATTTTTCTACTTGAATTAGGATTCACATCAAAGTATCACTTCAAGTCAAATTAAGCCCAAAATTCGACAAGCCCAATTTTACGCAACCTTTGTCTCCTAGACAATGAAATGAACCATGCTTGACCCTTGATCGGCTACGTGTGCTTGCCCAGAACTTCTCTCTTGCTGATCTGTCACCTACTTCCACGTGTTAATGGTAAATATGATCACCTGCCCTTTCTGAATTCTATGTAATACCTAAATACGCTTATTAAATTAAAAATGAACTATGTTGCTTCCCTTAATTTGATCATATTCTATCTCAATCTTTTTGTGAGCATGTCATTACTTTATGTAAGTATCGATTTTATTCTTTCACATTAATGCACGTACATTAATTCAAAATATAAATATGCAGTCATGTGTTCAATATTAAAATAATAAACATGTATGTAAAATAGTTTCTAAAATATTTTTCTACATGAATTAGGATTCACATCAAAGTATCACTTCAAGACAAATTAAGCCCAAAATTCGACAAGCCCAATTTTACGCAGCCTTTGTCTCCAAGACAATGAAATGAACCATGCTTGACCCTTGATCGGCTACGCGTGCTTGCCCAGAACTTCTATCTTGCTGATCTGTCACCTACTTCCACGTGTTAATGGTAAATACGACCACCTGGCCTTTCTGAATTCTATGCAATACCTAAATACGCTTATTAAATTAAAAGTGAACTCTGTTGCTTCCCTTAATTTGATCTTATTCTATCTCAATCTTTTTGTGAGCATGTCATTACTTTATGTAAGTATCGAATTTATTCTTTCACATTAATGCACGTAAATTAATTCATAATATAAATAAGCAGTCATGTGTTCAATATTAAAATAATAAACATGTATGGAAAATAGTTTCGAAAATATTTTTCTACTTGAATTAGGATTCACATCAAAGTATCACTTCAAGTCAAATTAAGCCCAAAATTCGACAAGCCCAATTTTACGCAACCTTTGTCTCCTAGACAATGAAATGAACCATGCTTGACCCTTGATCGGCTACACGTGCTTGCCCAGAACTTCTCTCTTGTTGATTTGTCACCTACTTCCACGTGTTAATGCTAAATACGACCACCCGGCCTTTCTGAATTCTATGCAATACCTAAATACACTTATTAAATTAAAAATGAACTTTGTTGCTTCCCTTAATTTGATCATATTCTATCTCAATCTTTTTGTGAGCATGTCATTACTTTATGTAAGTATCGATTTTATTCTTTCACATTAATGCACGTAAATTAATTCATAATATAAATATGCAGTCATGTGTTCAATATTAAAATAATAAACATGTATGGAAAATAGTTTCTAAAATATTTTTCTACATAAATTAGGATTCACATCAAAGTATCACTTCAAGTCAAATTAAGCCCAAAATTCGACAAGCCCAATTTTACGCAACCTTTGTCTCCTAGACAATGAAATGAACCATGCTTGACCCTTGATCGGCTACGCGTGCTTGCCCGTAACTTCTCTTGCTGATCCGTCACCTACTTCCACGTGTTAATGCTAAATAAGACCACCCGCCTTTCGAATTCTATGCAATACCTAAATACGCTTATTAAATTAAAAATGAACTCGTTGTTTCCTTAATTTGATCATATTCTATCTCAATCTTTTTGTGAGCATGTCATTACTTTATGTAAGTATCGATTTTATTCTTTCACATTAATGCACGTAAATTAATTCATAATATAAATATGCAGTCATGTGTTCAATATTAAAATAATAAACATGTATGGAAAATAGTTTCTAAAATATTTTTCTACATGAATTAGGATTCACATCAAAGAATCACTTCAAGTCAAATTAAGCCCAAAATTCGACAAGCCCAATTTTACGCAACCTTTGTCTCCAAGACAATGAAATGAACCATGCTTGACCCTTGATCGGCTACGCGTGCTTGCCCAGAACTTCTCTCTTGTTGATTTGTCACCTACCTCCACGTGTTAATGCTAAATACGACCACCCGACCTTTCTGAATTCTATGCAATACCTAAATACGCTTATTAAATTAAAAATGAACTATGTTGCTTTCCTTAATTTGATCATATTCTATCTCAATCTTTTTGTGAGCATGTCATTACTTTATGTAAGTATCGATTTTATTCTTTCACATTAATGCACGTAAATTAATTCATAATATAAATATGCAGTCATGTGTTCAATGTTAAATAATAAACATGTATGGAAAATAGTTTCTAAAATATTTTTCTACATGAATTAGGATTCACATCAAAGTATCACTTCAAGTCAAATTAAGCCCAAAATTCGACAAGCCCAATTTTACGCAACCTTTGTCTCCTAGACAATGAAATGAACCATGCTTGACCCTTGATCGGCTACGTGTGCTTGCCTATAACTTCTCTTGCTGATCTATCACCTACTTCCACATGTTAATGGTAAATACGATCACCTGGCCTTTCTGAATTCTATGCAATACCTAAATACGCTTATTAAAGTAAAAATGAACTCTGTTGCTTCCCTTAATTTGATCATATTCTATCTCAAGCTTGTTGTGAGCATGTCATTACTTTATGTAAGTATCGATTTTATTCTTTCACATTAATGCACGTAAATTAATTCATAATATAAATAAGCAGTCATGTGTTCAATATTAAAATAATAAACATGTATGGAAAATAGTTTCGAAAATATTTTTCTACTTGAATTAGGATTCACATCAAAGTATCACTTCAAGTCAAATTAAGCCCAAAATTCGACAAGCCCAATTTTACGCAACCTTTGTCTCCTAGACAATGAAATGAACCATGCTTGATTGCCCAGAACTTCTCTCTTGCTGATTTATCACCTACTTCCACATGTTAATGGTAAATACGATCACCTGACCTTTCTGAATTCTATGCAATACCTAAATACGCTTATTAAATTAAAAATGAACTCTGTTGCTTCCCTTAATTTGATCATATTCTATCTCAATCTTTTTGTGAGCATGTCATTACTTTATGTAAGTATCGATTTTATTCTTTCACATTAATGCACGTACATTAATTCAAAATATAAATATGCAGTCATGTGTTCAATATTAAAATAATAAACATGTATGTAAAATAGTTTCTAAAATATTTTTCTACATGAATTAGGATTCACATCAAAGTATCACTTCAAGACAAATTAAGCCCAAAATTCGACAAGCCCAATTTTACGCAGCCTTTGTCTCCAAGACAATGAAATGAACCATGCTTGACCCTTGATCGGCTACGCGTGCTTGCCCAGAACTTCTATCTTGCAGATCTGTCACATACTTCCACGTGTTAATGGTAAATACGACCACCTGACCTTTCTGAATTCTATGCAATACCTAAATACGCTTATTAAATTAAAAGTGAACTCTGTTGCTTCCCTTAATTTGATCTTATTCTATCTCAATCTTTTTGTGAGCATGTCATTACTTTATGTAAGTATCGAATTTATTCTTTCACATTAATGCACGTAAATTAATTCATAATATAAATAAGCAGTCATGTGTTCAATATTAAAATAATAAACATGTATGGAAAATAGTTTCGAAAATATTTTTCTACTTGAATTAGGATTCACATCAAAGTATCACTTCAAGTCAAATTAAGCCCAAAATTCGACAAGCCCAATTTTACGCAACCTTTGTCTCCTAGACAATGAAATGAACCATGCTTGACCCTTGATCGGCTACACGTGCTTGCCCAGAACTTCTCTCTTGTTGATTTGTCACCTACTTCCACGTGTTAATGCTAAATACGACCACCCGGCCTTTCTGAATTCTATGCAATACCTAAATACACTTATTAAATTAAAAATAAACTTTGTTGCTTCCCTTAATTTGATCATCTTCTATGTGCATCTTTTTGTGAGCATGTCATTACTTTATGTAAGTATCGATTTTATTCTTTCACATTAATGCACATAAATTAATTCATAATATAAATATGCAGTCATGTGTTCAATATTAAAATAATAAACATGTATGGAAAATAGTTTCTAAAATATTTTTCTACATAAATTAGGATTCACATCAAAGTATCACTTCAAATTAAGCCCAAAATTCGACAAGCCCAATTTTACGCAACCTTTGTCTCCTAGACAATGAAATGAACCATGCTTGACCCTTGATCGGCTACACGTGCTTGCTCATAACTTCTCTCTTGCCGATCTCACCTACTTCCACGTGTTAATGCTAAATAAGACCACCCGACCTTTCTGAATTCTATGTAATACCTAAATACGCTTATTAAATTAAAAATGAACTCGTTGTTCCCTTAATTTGATCATATTCTATCTCAATTTTTTGTGAGCATGTCATTACTTTATGTAAGTATCGATTTTATTCTTTCACATTAATGCACGTAAATTAATTCATAATATAAATATGCAGTCATGTGTTCAATATTAAAATAATAAACATGTATGGAAAATAGTTTCTAAAATATTTTTCTACATGAATTAGGATTCACATCAAAGAATCACTTCAAGTCAAATTAAGCCCAAAATTCGACAAGCCCAATTTTACGCAACCTTTGTCTCCAAGACAATGAAATGAACCATGCTTGACCCTTGATCGGCTACGCGTGCTTGCCCAGAACTTCTCTCTTGTTGATTTGTCACCTACCTCCACGTGTTAATGCTAAATACGACCACCCGACCTTTCTGAATTCTATGCAATACCTAAATACGCTTATTAAATTAAAAATGAACTATGTTGCTTCCCTTAATTTGATCATATTCTATCTCAATCTTTTTGTGAGCATGTCATTACTTTATGTAAGTATCGATTTTATTCTTTCACATTAATGCACGTAAATTAATTCATAATATAAATATGCAGTCATGTGTTCAATGTTAAATAATAAACATGTATGGAAAATAGTTTCTAAAATATTTTTCTACATGAATTAGGATTCACATCAAAGTATCACTTCAAGTCAAATTAAGCCCAAAATTCGACAAGCCCAATTTTACGCAACCTTTGTCTCCTAGACAATGAAATGAACCATGCTTGACCCTTGATCGGCTACGTGTGCTTGCCCAGAACTTCTCTCTTGCTGATCTATCACCTACTTCCACATGTTAATGGTAAATACGATCACCTGGCCTTTCTGAATTCTATGCAATACCTAAATACGCTTATTAAAGTAAAAATGAACTCTGTTGCTTCCCTTAATTTGATCATATTCTATCTCAATCTTTTTGTGAGCATGTCATTACTTTATGTAAGTATCGATTTTATTCTTTCACATTAATGCACGAAAATTAATTCATAATATAAATATGCAGTCATGTGTTCAATATTAAAATAATAAACATGTATGGAAAATAGTTTCTAAAATATTTTTCTACTTGAATTAGGATTCACATCAAAGTATCACTTCAAGTCAAATTAAGCCCAAAATTCGACAAGCCCAATTTTACGCAACCTTTGTCTCCTAGACAATGAAATGAACCATGCTTGACCCTTGATCGGCTACGCGTGCTTGCCCAAAACTTCTCTCTTGTTGATCTGTCACCTACTTCCACGTGTTAATGCTAAATACGACCACCTGGCCTTTCTGAATTCTATGCAATACCTAAATACGCATATTAAATTAAAAATGAACTCTGTTGCTTCTCTTAATTTGATCATATTCTATCTCAATCTTTTTGTGAGCATGTCATTACTTTATGTAAGTATCGATTTTATTCTTTCACATTAATGCACGTAAATTAATTCATAATATAAATATGCAGTCATGTGTTCAATATTAAAATAATAAACATGTATGGAAAATAGTTTCTAAAATATTTTTCTACATGAATTAGGATTCACATCAAAGAATCACTTCAAGTCAAATTAAGCCCAAAATTCGACAAGCCCAATTTTACGCAACCTTTGTCTCCAAGACAATGAAATGAACCATGCTTGACCCTTGATCGGCTACGCGTGCTTGCCCAGAACTTCTCTCTTGTTGATTTGTCACCTACCTCCACGTGTTAATGCTAAATACGACCACCCGACCTTTCTGAATTCTATGCAATACCTAAATACGCTTATTAAATTAAAAATGAACTCTGTTGCTTCCCTTAATTTGATCATATTCTATCTCAATCTTTTTGTGAGCATGTCATTACTTTATGTAAGTATCGATTTTATTCTTTCACATTAATGCACGTAAATTAATTCATAATATAAATATGCATTCATGTGTTCAATATTAAAATAATAAACATGTATGGAAAATTGTTTCTAAAATATTTTTCTACATAAATTAGGATTCACATCAAAGTATCACTTCAAGTCAAATTAAGCCCAAAATTCGACAAGCCCAATTTTACGCAACCTTTGTCTCCTAGACAATGAAATGAACCATGCTTGACCCTTGATCGGCTACGTGTGCTTGCCCAGAACTTCTCTCTTGCTGATTTGTCACCTACTTCCACGTGTTAATGGTAAATATGATCACCTGCCCTTTCTGAATTCTATGTAATACCTAAATACGCTTATTAAATTAAAAATGAACTATGTTGCTTCCCTTAATTTGATCATATTCTATCTCAATCTTTTTGTGAGCATGTCATTACTTTATGTAAGTATCGATTTTATTCTTTCACATTAATGCACGTACATTAATTCAAAATATAAATATGCAGTCATTTGTTCAATATTAAAATTATAAACATGTATGTAAAATAGTTTCTAAAATATTTTTCTACATGAATTAGGATTCACATCAAAGTATCACTTCAAGACAAATTAAGCCCAAAATTCGACAAGCCCAATTTTACGTACCTTTTTCTCCTAGACAATGAAAAGAACCATGCTTGACCCTTGATCGGCCACGCTGCTTGCCCGTAACTTCTATCTTGCGATCCGTCACCTACTTCCACGTGTTAATGCTAAATACGACCACCTAGCCTTTCTGAATTATATGTAATACCTAAATATGCTTATTAAATTAAAAATGAACTCTGTTGCTTCCCTTAATTTGATCATATTCTATCTCAATCTTTTTGTGAGCATGTCATTACTTTATGTAAGTATCGAATTTATTCTTTCACATTAATGCACGTAAATTAATTCATAATATAAATAAGCAGTCATGTGTTCAATATTAAAATAATAAACATGTATGGAAAATAGTTTCGAAATATTTTTCTACTTGAATTAGGATTCACATCAAAGTATCACTTCAAGTCAAATTAAGCCCAAAATTCGACAAGCCCAATTTTACGCAACCTTTGTCTCCTAGACAATGAAATGAACCATGCTTGACCCTTGATC
Organism: Przewalskia tangutica; assembly: GCA_029844215.1. NCBI lineage: Eukaryota > Viridiplantae > Streptophyta > Magnoliopsida > Solanales > Solanaceae > Przewalskia > Przewalskia tangutica. The sequence continues at coordinate 81,464,464 of CM056725.1, forward strand.
GGCTACACGTGCTTGCCCAGAACTTCTCTCTTGTTGATTTGTCACCTACTTCCACGTGTTAATGCTAAATACGACCACCCGGCCTTTCTGAATTCTATGCAATACCTAAATACACTTATTAAATTAAAAATGAACTTTGTTGCTTCCCTTAATTTGATCATATTCTATCTCAATCTTTTTGTGAGCATGTCATTACTTTATGTAAGTATCGATTTTATTCTTTCACATTAATGCACGTAAATTAATTCATAATATAAATATGCAGTCATGTGTTCAATATTAAAATAATAAAGATGTATGGAAAATAGTTTCTAAAATATTTTTCTACTTGAATTAGGATTCACATCAAAGTATCACTTCAAGTCAAATTAAGCCCAAAATTCGACAAGCCCAATTTTACGCAACCTTTGTCTCCTAGACAATGAAATGAACCATGCTTGACCCTTGATCGGCTACGTGTGCTTGCCCAGAACTTCTCTCTTGCTGATCTGTCACCTACTTCCACGTGTTAATGGTAAATATGATCACCTGCCCTTTCTGAATTCTATGTAATACCTAAATACGCTTATTAAATTAAAAATGAACTATGTTGCTTCCCTTAATTTGATCATATTCTATCTCAATCTTTTTGTGAGCATGTCATTACTTTATGTAAGTATCGAATTTATTCTTTCACATTAATGCACGTAAATTAATTCATAATATAAATAAGCAGTCATGTGTTCAATATTAAAATAATAAAGATGTATGGAAAATAGTTTCTAAAATATTTTTCTACTTGAATTAGGATTCACATCAAAGTATCACTTCAAGTCAAATTAAGCCCAAAATTCGACAAGCCCAATTTTACGCAACCTTTGTCTCCTAGACAATGAAATGAACAATGCTAGATCGTTGATCGACTACGCGTGCTTGCCCAGAACTTCTCTCTTGCTGATCTGTCACCTACTTCCACATGTTAATGGTAAATACGATCACCTGACCTTTCTGAATTCTATGCAATACCTAAATACGCTTATTAAATTAAAAATGAACTTTGTTGCTTCCCTTAATTTGATCATATTCTATCTCAATCTTTTTGTGAGCATGTCATTACTTTATGTAAGTATCGAATTTATTCTTTCACATTAATGCACGTAAATTAATTCATAATATAAATAAGCAGTCATGTGTTCAATATTAAAATAATAAACATGTATGGAAAATAGTTTCGAAAATATTTTTCTACTTGAATTAGGATTCACATCAAAGTATCACTTCAAGTCAAATTAAGCCCAAAATTCGACAAGCCCAATTTTACGCAACCTTTGTCTCCTAGACAATGAAATGAACCATGCTTGACCCTTGATCGGCTACACGTGCTTGCCCAGAACTTCTCTCTTGTTGATTTGTCACCTACTTCCACGTGTTAATGCTAAATACGACCACCCGGCCTTTCTGAATTCTATGCAATACCTAAATACGCTTATTAAATTAAAAATGAACTCTGTTGCTTCCCTTAATTTGATCATATTCTATCTCAATCTTTTTGTGAGCATGTCATTACTTTAGGTAAGTATCGATTTTATTCTTTCACATTAATGCACGTAAATTAATTCATAATATAAATATGCATTCATGTGTTCAATATTAAAATAATAAACATGTATGGAAAATAGTTTCTAAAATATTTTTCTACATAAATTAGGATTCACATCAAAGTATCACTTCAAGTCAAATTAAGCCCAAAATTCGACAAGCCCAATTTTACGCAACCTTTGTCTCCAAGACAATGAAATGAACCAAGCTTGACCCTTGATAGGCTACACGTGCTTGCCCAGAACTTCTCTCTTGCTGATCTGTCACCTACTTCCACGTGTTAATGGTAAATACGACCACCTGGCCTTTCTGAATTCTATGCAATACCTAAATACGCTTATTAAATTAAAAATGAACTCGGTTGCTTCCCTTAATTTGATCATATTCTATCGCAATTTTTTGTGAGCATGTCATTACTTTATGTAAGTATCGATTTTATTCTTTCACATTAATGCACGTAAATTAATTCATAATATAAATATGCAAATATGTGTTCAATATTAAAATAATAAACATGTATGGAAAATAGTTTCTAAAATATTTTTCTACTTGAATTAGGATTCACATCAAAGTATCATTTCAAGTCAAATTAAGCCCAAAATTCGACAAGCCCAATTTTACGCAACCTTTGTCTCCAAGACAATGAAATGAACCATGCTTGACCCTTGATCGGCTACGCGTGCTTGCCCAGAACTTCTCTCTTGTTGATTTGTCACCTACCTCCACGTGTTAATGCTAAATACGACCACCCGACCTTTCTGAATTCTATGCAATACCTAAATACGCTTATTAAATTAAAAATGAACTCTGTTGCTTCCCTTAATTTGATCATATTCTATCTCAATCTTTTTGTGAGCATGTCATTACTTTATGTAAGTATCGATTTTATTCTTTCACATTAATGCACGTAAATTAATTCATAATATAAATATGCAGTCATGTGTTCAATATTAAAATAATAAACATGTATGGAAAATAGTTTCTAAAATATTTTTCTACTTGAATTAGGATTCAAATCAAAGTATCACTTCAAGTCGAATTAAGCCCAAAATTCGACAAGCCCAATTTTACGCAACCTTTGTCTCCAAAACAATGAAATGAACCAAGCTTGACCCTTGATAGGCTACACGTGCTTGCCCAGAACTTCTCTCTTGCTGATCTGTCACCTACTTCCACGTGTTAATGGTAAATACGACCACCTGGCCTTTCTGAATTCTATGCAATACCTAAATACGCTTATTAAATTAAAAATGAACTCGGTTGCTTCCCTTAATTTGATCATATTCTATCTCAATATTTTTGTGAGCATGTCATTACTTTATGTAAGTATTGATTTTATTCTTTCACATTAATGCACGTAAATTAATTCATAATATAAATATGCATTCATGTGTTCAATATTAAAATAATAAACATGTATAGAAAATAGTTTCTAAAATATTTTTCTACATAAATTAGGATTCACATCAAAGTATCACTTCAAGTCAAATTAAGCCCAAAATTCGACAAGCCCAATTTTACGCAACCTTTGTCTCCTAGACAATGAAATGAACAATGCTTGACCCTTGATCGGCTACGCGTGCTTGCCCAGAACTTCTCTCTTGTTGATTTGTCACCTATTTCCACGTGTTAATGCTATATAAGACCACCCGGCCTTTCTGAATTCTATGCAATACCTAAATACGCTTATTAAATTAAAAATGAACTCTGTTGCTTCCCTTAATTTGATCATATTCTATCTCAATCTTTTTGTGAGCATGTCATTACTTTACGTAAGTATCAATTTTATTCTTTTACATTAATGCACGTAAATTAATTCATAATATAATTATGCAGTCATGTGTTCAATATTAAATAATAAACATGTATGGAAAATAGTTTCTAAAATATTTTTCTACATGAATTAGGATTCACATCAAAGTATCACTTCAAGTCAAATTAAGCCCAAAATTCGACAAGCCCAATTTTACGCAACCTTTGTCTCCAAGAAAATGAAATGAACCATGCTTGACCCTTGATCGGCTACGCGTGCTTGCCCAGAACTTCTCTCTTGTTGATTTGTCACCTACCTCCACGTGTTAATGCTAAATACGACCACCCGACCTTTCTGAATTCTATGCAATACCTAAATACGCTTATTAAATTAAAAATGAACTCTGTTGCTTCCCTTAATTTGATCATATTCTATCTCAATCTTTTTGTGAGCATGTCATTACTTTATGTAAGTATCGATTTTATTCTTTCACATTAATGCACGTAAATTAATTCATAATATAAATATGCAGTCATGTGTTCAATATTAAAATAATAAACATGTATGTAAAATAGTTTCTAAAATATTTTTCTACATGAATTAGGATTCACATCAAAGTATCACTTCAAGACAAATTAAGCCCAAAATTCGACAAGCCCAATTTTACGCAGCCTTTGTCTCCAAGACAATGAAATGAACCATGCTTGACCCTTGATCGGCTACGCGTGCTTGCCCAGAACTTCTATCTTGCTGATCTGTCACCTACTTCCACGTGTTAATGGTAAATACGACCACCTGGCCTTTCTGAATTCTATGCAATACCTAAATACGCTTATTAAATTAAAAGTGAACTCTGTTGCTTCCCTTAATTTGATCTTATTCTATCTCAATCTTTTGTGAGCATGTCATTACTTTATGTAAGTATCGAATTTATTCTTTCACATTAATGCACGTAAATTAATTCATAATATAAATAAGCAGTCATGTGTTCAATATTAAAATAATAAACATGTATGGAAAATAGTTTCGAAAATATTTTTCTACTTGAATTAGGATTCACATCAAAGTATCACTTCAAGTCAAATTAAGCCCAAAATTCGACAAGCCCAATTTTACGCAACCTTTGTCTCCTAGACAATGAAATGAACCATGCTTGACCCTTGATCGGCTACACGTGCTTGCCCAGAACTTCTCTCTTGTTGATTTGTCACCTACTTCCACGTGTTAATGCTAAATACGACCACCCGGCCTTTCTGAATTCTATGCAATACCTAAATACACTTATTAAATTAAAAATGAACTTTGTTGCTTCCCTTAATTTGATCATATTCTATCTCAATCTTTTTGTGAGCATGTCATTACTTTATGTAAGTATCGATTTTATTCTTTCACATTAATGCACGTAAATTAATTCATAATATAAATAAGCAGTCATGTGTTCAATATTAAAATAATAAACATGTATGGAAAATAGTTTCGAAAATATTTTTCTACTTGAATTAGGATTCACATCAAAGTATCACTTCAAGTCAAATTAAGCCCAAAATTCGACAAGCCCAATTTTACGCAACCTTTGTCTCCTAGACAATGAAATGAACCATGCTTGACCCTTGATCGGCTACACGTGCTTGCCCAGAACTTCTCTCTTGTTGATTTGTCACCTACTTCCACGTGTTAATGCTAAATACGACCACCTAGCCTTTCTGAATTCTATGTAATACCTAAATATGCTTATTAAATTAAAAATGAACTTTGTTGCTTCCCTTAATTTGATCATATTCTATCTCAATCTTTTTGTGAGCATGTCATTACTTTATGTAAGTATCGATTTTATTCTTTCACATTAATGCACGTAAATTAATTCATAATATAAATATGCAGTCATGTGTTCAATATTAAAATAATAAACATGTATGGAAAATAGTTTCTAAAATATTTTTCTACTTGAATTAGGATTCACATCAAAGTATCACTTCAAGTCAAATTAAGCCCAAAATTCGACAAGCCCAATTTTACGCAACCTTTGTCTCCTAGACAATGAAATGAACCATGCTTGACCCTTGATCGGCTACGTGTGCTTGCCCAGAACTTCTCTCTTGCTGATCTGTCACCTACTTCCACGTGTTAATGGTAAATATGATCACCTGCCCTTTCTGAATTCTATGTAATACCTAAATACGCTTATTAAATTAAAAATGAACTATGTTGCTTCCCTTAATTTGATCATATTCTATCTCAATCTTTTTGTGAGCATGTCATTACTTTATGTAAGTATCGAATTTATTCTTTCACATTAATGCACGTAAATTAATTCATAATATAAATAAGCAGTCATGTGTTCAATATTAAAATAATAAACATGTATGGAAAATAGTTTCGAAAATATTTTTCTACTTGAATTAGGATTCAAATCAAAGTATCACTTCAAGTCGAATTAAGCCCAAAATTCGACAAGCCCAATTTTACGCAACCTTTGTCTCCAAAACAATGAAATGAACCAAGCTTGACCCTTGATAGGCTACACGTGCTTGCCCAGAACTTCTCTCTTGTTGATCTGTCACCTACTTCCACGTGTTAATGGTAAATACGACCACCTGGCCTTTCTGAATTCTATGCAATACCTAAATACGCTTATTAAATTAAAAATGAACTCGGTTGCTTCCCTTAATTTGATCATATTCTATCTCAATATTTTTGTGAGCATGTCATTACTTTATGTAAGTATTGATTTTATTCTTTCACATTAATGCACGTAAATTAATTCATAATATAAATATGCATTCATGTGTTCAATATTAAAATAATAAACATGTATAGAAAATAGTTTCTAAAATATTTTTCTACATAAATTAGGATTCACATCAAAGTATCACTTCAAGTCAAATTAAGCCCAAAATTCGACAAGCCCAATTTTACGCAACCTTTGTCTCCTAGACAATGAAATGAACCATGCTTGACCCTTGATCGGCTACGCGTGCTTGCCCAGAACTTCTCTTGTTGATTTGTCACCTACTTCCACGTATTAATGCTAAATAAGACCACCCACCTTTACGAATTCTATGCAATACCTAAATACGCTTTATTAAATTAAAATGAACTCTGTTGCTTCCCTTAATTTGATCATATTCTATCTCAATCTTTTTGTGAGCATGTCATTACTTTATGTAAGTATCGATTTTATTCTTTCACATTAATGCACGTAAATTAATTCATAATATAAATATGCAGTCATGTGTTCAATATTAAAATAATAAACATGTATGGAAAATAGTTTCTAAAATATTTTTCTACATGAATTAGGATTCACATCAAAGAATCACTTCAAGTCAAATTAAGCCCAAAATTCGACAAGCCCAATTTTACGCAACCTTTGTCTCCAAGACAATGAAATGAACCATGCTTGACCCTTGATCGGCTACGCGTGCTTGCCCAGAACTTCTCTCTTGTTGATTTGTCACCTACCTCCACGTGTTAATGCTAAATACGACCACCCGACCTTTCTGAATTCTATGCAATACCTAAATACGCTTATTAAATTAAAAATGAACTCTGTTGCTTCCCTTAATTTGATCATATTCTATCTCAATCTTTTTGTGAGCATGTCATTACTTTATGTAAGTATCGATTTTATTCTTTCACATTAATGCACGTAAATTAATTCATAATATAAATATGCATTCATGTGTTCAATATTAAAATAATAAACATGTATGGAAAATTGTTTCTAAAATATTTTTCTACATAAATTAGGATTCACATCAAAGTATCACTTCAAGTCAAATTAAGCCCAAAATTCGACAAGCCCAATTTTACGCAACCTTTGTCTCCAAGACAATGAAATGAACCAAGCTTGACCCTTGATAGGCTACACGTGCTTGCCCAGAACTTCTCTCTTGCTGATCTGTCACCTACTTCCACGTGTTAATGGTAAATACGACCACCTGGCCTTTCTGAATTCTATGCAATACCTAAATACGCTTATTAAATTAAAAATGAACTCTGTTGCTTCCCTTAATTTGATCATATTCTATCTCAATCTTTTTGTGAGCATGTCATTACTTTATGTAAGTATCGATTTTATTCTTTCACATTAATGCACGTAAATTAATTCATAATATAAATATGCAGTCATGTGTTCAATATTAAAATAATAAACATGTATGGAAAATAGTTTCTAAAATATTTTTCTACTTGAATTAGGATTCAAATCAAAGTATCACTTCAAGTCAAATTAAGCCCAAAATTCGACAAGCCCAATTTTACGCATCATTTGTCTCCAAGACAATGAAATGAACCAAGCTTGACCCTTGATAGGCTACGCGTGCTTGCCCATAACTTCTATCTTGCTGATATGTCACCTACTTCCACATGTTAATGGTAAATACGATCACCTGACCTTTCTGAATTCTATGCAATACCTAAATACGCTTATTAAATTAAAAATGAACTTTGTTGCTTCCCTTAATTTGATCATATTCTATCTCAATATTTTTGTGAGCATGTCATTACTTTATGTAAGTATTGATTTTATTCTTTCACATTAATGCACGTAAATTAATTCATAATATAAATATGCATTCATGTGTTCAATATTAAAATAATAAACATGTATAGAAAATAGTTTCTAAAATATTTTTCTACATAAATTAGGATTCACATCAAAGTATCACTTCAAATCAAATTAAGCCCAAAATTCGACAAGCCCAATTTTACGCAACCTTTGTCTCCTAGACAATGAAATGAACCATGCTTGACCCTTGATCGGCTACGCGTGCTTGCCCAGAACTTCTCTCTTGTTGATTTGTCACCTACTTCCACGTGTTAATGCTAAATAAGACCACCCGGCCTTTCTGAATTCTATGCAATACCTAAATACGCTTATTAAATTAAAAATGAACTATGTTGCTTCCCTTAATTTGATCATATTCTATCTCAATCTTTTTGTGAGCATGTCATTACTTTATGTAAGTATCGATTTTATTCTTTCACATTAATGCACGTAAATTAATTCATAATATAAATATGCAGTCATGTGTTCAATATTAAAATAATAAACATGTATGGAAAATAGTTTCTAAAATATTTTTCTACATGAATTAGGATTCACATCAAAGAATCACTTCAAGTCAAATTAAGCCCAAAATTCGACAAGCCCAATTTTACGCAACCTTTGTCTCCTAGACAATGAAATGAACCATGCTTGACCCTTGATCGGCTACGCGTGCTTGCCCAGAACTTCTCTCTTGTTGATTTGTCACCTACCTCCACGTGTTAATGCTAAATACGACCACCCGACCTTTCTGAATTCTATGCAATACCTAAATACGCTTATTAAATTAAAAATGAACTCTGTTGCTTCCCTTAATTTGATCATATTCTATCTCAATCTTTTTGTGAGCATGTCATTACTTTATGTAAGTATCGATTTTATTCTTTCACATTAATGCACGTAAATTAATTCATAATATAAATATGCATTCATGTGTTCAATATTAAAATAATAAACATGTATGGAAAATTGTTTCTAAAATATTTTTCTACATAAATTAGGATTCACATCAAAGTATCACTTCAAGTCAAATTAAGCCCAAAATTCGACAAGCCCAATTTTACGCAACCATTGTCTCCAAGACAATGAAATGAACCATGCTTGACCCTTGATCGGCTACGCGTGCTTGCCCAGAACTTCTCTCTTGTTGATTTGTCACCTACCTCCACGTGTTAATGCTAAATACGACCACCCGACCTTTCTGAATTCTATGCAATACCTAAATACGCTTATTAAATTAAAAATGAACTCTGTTGCTTCCCTTAATTTGATCATATTCTATCTCAATCTTTTTGTGAGCATGTCATTACTTTATGTAAGTATCGATTTTATTCTTTCACATTAATGCACGTAAATTAATTCATAATATAAATATGCAGTCATGTGTTCAATATTAAAATAATAAACATGTATGGAAAATAGTTTCTAAAATATTTTTCTACATGAATTAGGATTCACATCAAAGAATCACTTCAAGTCAAATTAAGCCCAAAATTCGACAAGCCCAATTTTACGCAACCTTTGTCTCCAAGACAATGAAATGAACCATGCTTGACCCTTGATCGGCTACGCGTGCTTGCCCAGAACTTCTCTCTTGTTGATTTGTCACCTACCTCCACGTGTTAATGCTAAATACGACCACCCGACCTTTCTGAATTCTATGCAATACCTAAATACGCTTATTAAATTAAAAATGAACTCTGTTTCTTCCCTTAATTTGATCATATTCTATCTCAATCTTTTTGTGAGCATGTCATTACTTTATGTAAGTATCGATTTTATTCTTTCACATTAATGCACGTAAATTAATTCATAATATAAATATGCATTCATGTGTTCAATATTAAAATAATAAACATGTATGGAAAATTGTTTCTAAAATATTTTTCTACATAAATTAGGATTCACATCAAAGTATCACTTCAAGTCAAATTAAGCCCAAAATTCGACAAGCCCAATTTTACGCAACCTTTGTCTCCTAGACAATGAAATGAACCATGCTTGACCCTTGATCGGCTACACGTGCTTGCCCAGAACTTCTCTCTTGTTGATTTGTCACCTACTTCCACGTGTTAATGCTAAATAAGACCACCCTACTTTCAATTCAATGCAATACCTAAATACGGTTATTAAATTAAAAGTGAACTCTGTTGTTTCCCTTAATTTGATCATATTCTATCTCAATCTTTTTGTGAGCATGTCATTACTTTATGTAAGTATCGATTTTATTCTTTCACATTAATGCACGTACATTAATTCAAAATATAAATATGCATGTGTTCAATATTAAAATAATAAACATGTATGTAAAATAGTTTCTAAAATATTTTTCTACATGAATTAGATTCACATCAAAGAATCACTTCAAGTCAAATTAAGCCCAAAATTCGACAAGCCCAATTTTACGCAACCTTTGTCTCCAAGACAATGAAATGAACCATGCTTGACCTTGATCGCTACGCGCTTGCCCGTAACTTCTCTCTTGTTGATTTGTCACCTACCTCCACGTGTTAATGCTAAATACGACTCAACCCGACCTTTCTGAATTCTATGCAATATCTAAATACGCTTATTAAATTAAAAATGAACTCTGTTGCTTCCTTTAATTTGATCATATTCTATCTCAATCTTTTTGTGAGCATGTCATTACTTTATGTAAGTATCGATTTTATTCTTTCACATTAATGCACGTAAATTAATTCATAATATAAATATGCATTCATGTGTTCAATATTATAATAATAAACCTCGTATGGAAAATTGTTTCTAAAATATTTTTCTACATAAATTAGGATTCACATCAAAGTATCACTTCAAGTCAAATTAAGCCCAAAATTCGACAAGCCCAATTTACGCAACCATTGTCTCCAAGACAATGAAATGAACCATGCTTGACTCCTTGATCGTTACGCGTGCTTGCCCGTAACTTCTCTCTTGTTGATTTGTCACCTACCTCCACGTGTTAATGCTAAATACGACCACTGACCTTTCAATTCTATGCAATACCTAAATACGCTTATTAAATTAAAAATGAACTCGTTGCTTCCTTAATTTGATCATATTCTATCTCAATCTTTTGTGAGCATGTCATTACTTTATGTAAGTATCGATTTTATTCTTTCACATTAATGCACGTAATTAATTCATAATATAAATAAGTAGTCATGTGTTCAATATTAAAATAATAAACATGTATGGAAAATAGTTTCTAAAATATTTTTCTACTTGAATTAG